>OY856413.1:943466496-946178996 GCA_963693085.1 Alisma plantago-aquatica
ATTTGATATGGTAGAGCTCATCTATGTAACTTACAAGACTTTACATATGTATGTGATCATCTTGAATCATCTGTATAAATGCTAAGGAAATGGTAAGCATATAAGATGATTTGCTTGATAATATGATTAATGTCTATGGTCACAAGTTGAGGCATGATTGATAGAACATCAAGGTCACCCTATGATGATAATATGATCTTTATATGATGATTGTGCATACTAACCATGCAGGTGTCCCATGCAGTTGCATAGCCAGGTCAAAGGCTATGAGGTATATGTAATTGAGTAACACTGCTTGAATAAATACTCTTGATGATGAGATACCATATATGATGTGTTCTGGTATGAGGACCTAAGTTGATGAGAATGCCTTGAGTGGCAATGGTACTATGTGATAAGGGATTTAGATCCCATGGCAATGTGATGATCCTTGAGATGGATCTAGATGATTGGCAAGAGGCCAAGTGATAACATGTGATGTTGGATCCTTGTGATGGATCTGGATGATGTTGATTACAATAAAAGCATAGTAATGAGTTTTATGTTGTTTATTCTTGTTATAGTTTGCATGTTATACAACTTGGTTGAATCTTGCAATCCACTTAAAATATACCAACTAATCATAGTGGAACATATCATGTAGTTTGCCCTAACCATAGATCCATCATCGTCAGTAGCTGGTGATGGTGAAACAAGTTCTCCTGCGGGTTAACCTGGAAGTGCATATTGTTGAATATGTGTGGTTTCTCCTAGCCTTAAATAGAGAGGGAATCGAGTGCATCTACGGTTGCAGACTCGGATATATATATATATATATATATATATATATATATATATATATATATATATAGAGAGAGAGAGAGAGAGAGAGAGAGAGAGAGCATGGTGAACAGGCCCATGTCTCAGAGTGATAGAGCATAAATGCGTTCATGGATCAGAGCACGATGATCAGGCCCATGGCTCAGATATACTAGCCCCGTGACCTGTACCGAGGCGGGCTAGAGGAAGGGTAGCCTATGGAGCTGACCCTGTGGCTGAGGCCACTTAAGCATGAGACTGCGGTCCTACTTTGGTTCTCGTGCACTGACCACGAGGTGGGAGGTCTTGGAGTCTGGATCTTCCATTGACTTTTTATGGCACCGACTTGGGTTTTGCAACCGAAGGTTGGATTTGAGCGGTATGGCTCACTTCCTCAGGGCATAATAATACGTAATCTAGCCGAATATTATTTATTGCTTATGATAAAACATGAAACATTGATTGAGGCCTTGCTTGTGTAGTTAATCCTGTTATTTCTTGCAGTTGCTTACATGTTCCCCATGATATGTGGTAAGACCTTATAAATCTTATCTTGATAATCATGTTCCATATAGAAATACTTGGGTATATGTCTTCAGTACATATGGTAAACTTGCTAGTATGAACAACTTTTCTTTATAACTTCTCTTGTTATACCTCTTATCGGTTATCTGCTTTACCTTTATGAGGTTTTGTAGTTTTGGCGGGGAGTTATGTTTCTTGTTGGGACTGTGTGTCCCACCCTACTGGTTTACACCCTTTTTAGGTGGTCGAGCTAGGCGTGGTGGTGGTCGCGGAGTTGCGGCCGAGCAGTAGAAGGCAAGCGATGGATATGTTGTTGTTTTGGATGTTTTGGTAGTAGAGTCTTAGAGTCATCCCTGTACTCTCGGGTCCTTGGGAGCATTTTGACGTTGTTTCATGATGTATAGCTGTTGATGTTTTGTATATCCTGCTGCTGGCTGGATGTGGGCCTTTATGTACATATAAACAGGTGATGAACTCATGTGATGGTTAGACAACTGTTCCTCTAAGCTGTGGACACATATCAAGGCTTGTAAATGTTTATATAACATGTTCCTTTGCAGGATGTGAACTTAAATGTAATAACTTTCTCAATTTACCCACTTTCCACAATCGGTTTTAATTAACCCGTGTTTTTTGGTAATATGTGGTTATGGTGATTTCCACACATTTTCGCGTAACACCTCACTGTCTGTGTGATAGTGGGATGTGTTGCCACAATCATCATCATCATCATCATCATCATCATCATCATCATCATCATCATCATCATCATCATCATCATCATCATCATCATCATCATCATCATCATCATTATCATCATCATATAAGACTCAATTACAACCATGTTGGGTTCAACTACATGGATTCTTCTTCTCTAATCAGATATATTATTGGTCATACTCTAATTAAGATGTGAAAATTCAAAATCTCTCTTTATAAGATCTTCCCATGTTAATTAAGGTCTTCCTCCGCTTCTTCTAATTTTGATTTACTCAATAATCTTGATTCAAATAGGTGCATTTTTGGGTCTGCAATTCACATGTCTGTACCATCTTAGACAACCTTTAGAATACTTGTCCTCAATGCTCACCACCCCCACTTTGTTCCTAATATAGTCATTCCTCAAATGATCTTTTCTCATCTTCTCACACATCCATCTTAGCATATGCATTTCAGACACATCCATTTTGTTGATACCTTATTTCTTCACTACCTAACATTCACTCCCATATATCATGATTGGCCACATAGATGTTCTATAAAACTTGCCTTTTAATCTGGGAGGGATCTTCTAGTCACAAACTACTCCAATTGCACTCCTCCACTTCAACCATCCAACTATGATCATGTGACAAACATCATCTAGAACCTCACCCTCCCTTTCAATAATAGTTCCATGTAACAAAATCTATCACATATTTTTAAATCCATTCCATCCAACCTGATCCCACCATTCACAATTCTAGACTGGCTAAAGTTACAATGCATATATTCAATTTTTATTCTACAAATCATAAACTGTTAGATTTCAATGCATTTCTTAAAATTTCAACTTCATCATTCAATATTTATTTTCTTTCATTAATCAACACAATAATATCAAAAAATAAAATGCACTAATGTATATTATATTGAACATGCTTTATGGACTCATCCATAACAACAACAAATTTATATGGGCTAAGTGGCGATCCTTGATGTAGCCCAAAGGTGATAGGAAAAGTTTGTGTCTCTCCTCTAGGAGTTCTATCACTTGCAATTGAGTCATCATACATGTCTTTAATCAGGTCAATATATTGGATAGGCACACTCTATTTATCCAAAACCCTCCATAACACTTCCATGGGTACTCGATTGTAGGCCTTTTTGAGATCATAAACACCATGTGAAAATCTCTTTTGTTTTCTCTATACTTCTCCATAATACTTCTTATAAAAAAAATAACATTTGTTGTTGATCTTCCTAGCATAAAACCAAATTGGTATTCTAGTATCTCTATTATTGATCTTAGGCTTTTCTCAATAATCCTCTCTCAAACCTTCATAGTGTGACTCATCAACTTGGTACCTTTGTAGTTTGTGCATATTTGAACATCACCTTACTATAATACTATTTCTTCATTCATATGGGATCTTCTTTGTCTTCATACTTTTGCTAAATAAATTTTCTAACCTCATATCTCCTTCATCCCCCATCCTCTTCCATACAACAATGGGAAAACCTTCTAGACCACATGCCATTTTAATTTTCATAACTTTCAAAGCATTCTTGACCTCAGATAGTGAAACCCATTGTGTGTAAGTGATATATTTTGCATTCATGTCACTCAAGTCTCTTACATTATTCATAGTATCTCCATGAAAAGCTTATGAAAGTAGATTCTCCATTGGTTCTTTATATCACCATCCTTTACCAACACTCTACCATCTTCATTCTTGATGCACTTTACTTGAATCAAGTATCTTCCTTTCCTTTTCTTTTATGTGAGACATTTTATAATATTTTTTTCCTCTTCCATAGTGTCCAACTTCTTATATAACTCATCAATGTATTTGGATCTTGCCTCTTATCCTACCTTCTTATCATCTTTCTTTAGTTTTTTGTAACTCAAAAAAGTTGCATCATCTCTAGATTTAGGCAAGCTCCTATAGATATCCCTTTTGAGATTAACATCTTTCTGTACTTTATCGTTCCACCACCAAGTCTCTTTCTGTGGAGGCCCTCCACACCCATCAGTCTCTCCCAAAGTTCTCTTTGACAGTCTTTGTTATGTAGGAACTCATACTTTTTTCACATAGAGTTAATATTAGACTCTAAGTTCCAAGTTCTCTCCCGAATAAGTTTACCATAAAATGTCAGTTTTTTTCTCCTTTATTATTCCACCACTTGATCTGTAACATACTGAATCTCAGGGTCTTTCCTACAATTTACCCACTTTTGAGCCTTTCTTGACCTTCGAGTCCATTTGGACCTTTTCCATAAATTTCCCATCCTTTTTAATCATTTTTGGACTCCTTGTGCAATTTGAGCACAATCTGAGGTTGAAATCACTATTTACCCTCATTGATGTAAATTGAGGGGTGTTTGCACGAATAACCCACATTAGGAGATAAGTTAGGGTTAATGTTGTAATTTTGGTCATTAATGGGATAATATAGTAGATTATATTAATTTGGAGCTTTTTGGATAAATATATTATTAATAATGTGTATTTGAGTTCATATATGTGTATATTAACCTTTATTGTTTCTCTCTCCTCGAAATATGATTTTAATTCATAATAATATGTTATTTTGTTGAGTAATGAGTATTTGTACCCTAATGGGTTGTATATCTCGAATTTACTCACATGTTTCTCATTAATGAGCTTTTTCATATAATTCCTTGATTTTAATATATTATTATACTCCTTTATGGGCTATATATTTATTAATGGCCATATTATGCATTAAACGAGATTCTAATTATATAGCATTGTAGTTTGCGTCGTTATAAGCCTATGGTTCAAATTTGGTGTTGTTTGGAGTTGATTTGACCTTTCAAATCTATTTTATTAGCTTTTAATATGGTGTGTATATAGTTATTGCATCGATTTCTTTTACATCAAAATGTAACGCTATAGTTCCGTTAATCTCCTATCACGCGACTTGAGCAATGCCTGGGGACCGTCGATCTTAGATCGGACGGTTGGACCCTTGTCTTCTACCTCCGACCGTTTCTCCAGACTGGCCGACTCCCCTACCCGCGCGACGTTCTCTCTGTGTGGCTAACCGTTTCGCACGATTTCAAGCCCGTTACCTTCGTCTTGACGAGCCGGTTCCAACGAGCCATAGCTCGCTACCTAAGTCTCCCTAAATGCGAAACGCCCAATTGGGCAGTGAGGGTTTCTCTCCACCCTCGAGTTACAACCGGCGCCTTGAGCTCTCTCCCACCTATATAAGGCGCCGTCTAGCACCATCGGGCCTCCACTTTTCCTCCTCCTCATCTAATTTCACCTCTGCTTGCCCGATACTCCCCGACCTACTCGCTTTCATCTCCGGCGAGCTCCATGCTACCTCCGACGAGTCCCACTTCCTAAGATCAATTCCTCGCGCAGTAAGCACCTTGGACCTTGGCTCTTCCTTCTCCTACTCCTTGTTTTCCTCTTAGTGCTCTAGATCACCGGGTCCTATAGACCACGGTTTGACCTCCGCCGCCACCTGCGCTTTTGTGTTCTGGTGGTTCTCCGCCCTCGCCGACGACTTCGCTTGGTTCACCTTGCATCCGCAAATGTTCCCTAACTTTTGGTTTTCCATTTCTCGGTCCCTATCTTTGGTTTTGAGCTCCGGCTTTGTTCCCCTGTTTCCGGCCAGGTTGGCCCTTGTTCTTCTACCCCAGAGCACTAGCGTGCGTGGGCAGGGGATCCTCGTGTTCGGCTGGGCTTAGGGAACTCGTTCCCAGGTTCAGTTCTCGGTCGCACGCTCTGATGGCGAGTTGAAGCATAGGAGCTGGGACTCCTGTGAGCCTGCTCGCACCATGACCGTGGCTGGAAGAAGCCAGGTCGTGGATTGACCAAGAGGGTCATCCACAGGCGTTGTATCGATTTGCCAAACACAGGGGCAATATCGTCTTTTCCCCTTGTTCTTCTTTCTGTCGCAAACGACCGATCAATGGTTGCATATGACCGATTGGCCCTCATAGTTTTAATTGATTTGATTTAATATGCAAGGGTAGTTTAGTCTTTTCCTCTGTTATTTACATCGAGTTTCATTTTGTATTTAATTACTGGTCACAATATGGTTTTCCTAATTTCTGATTGGTCAGGTTTACTTAATTCATAGTAAATCGATCCTTTTTCAGAAAAATATGAATAAATAGTCGATGGAAAGGATTTTTAATGTAGAATCTGTTTCTGTGGTTTTTGAGACCTTATTCTCAAGGGTTTTCCGAAGTTTGCTTTGTTTGGCATTTTTAATATGTAAATGTTTTAAAATACATAATTAATTCATTTTAACTCTGTTTTATATAATAAAATATGTTTTATTAATCAGGAGATTATGACCAATCGTTTGGACTTGGTTTTGAACTCTAAATCGTAGTTTTTTAAAATTAGGGTTTTTCTTATGATTTATGTCTTTATATATATTAATACATGTGTTATGTTTATAACTAGGATATATGGATGGTTTGCTATTTGTTTGATGGATATGATGGTAATGTTTTTAATCTAAGGTATGTGAAACTTATTTCGTATGTGGCCCCTATGTATGTGCATCCTATTCTAGTATGTGGACTCTATTCATATATGTGATGATAAATGTGCAATACACCTACTCTCAGTTGGGCTTTTATCCAACCCCACCAATTATATTTGTGCTAGCCTTGTTATCCTTCTAATTACATTTATTGACTCTTTACTTAGCTTATGCCATTGTGGCTTAATCATTGGAATCATGTGAATCATTCTTCTCCATATGTTGCCTCCTTTACTTGGAAATGATTTAATCTTGTTATTGACTCATCTTTTGAAATACTTGGAAATCTCATATATATTGTGGTTGTCCTTGTGGCTCATTTGAATGTAACTCCTTAATCTTGTTATTGACTATGTGGCTCATCCTTTTGAGATATTTGGAAATATTATATAATGTTGGTGCTTGATGACTCTTTTAATTCTTGGAACTCTTGGATATGGTTGTGACCTATGATGGTCTTATTACTTATTTGTTTGGGTTTTATTCCCAATGCTTGTTGCATCTTGTTATACTTTTCACTATGCTGCCAAGTGAATGATTATGCATGATATAGTTATTGGCCAATTGACAATGTAGTGTACATGAGTACAAACCACCCACAGGGCACTGAGGTTTTAGTCCTCCTGCCGGGCACTGGGGTTTTAGTCCCCCTGCCATTTTATATATTAGGCACTGAGGTTTTATTCCCCCTGCCTCTTTTTAGGCACTGGGGTTTTAGTCCCCCTGTCATTGGTGAGGTCCGGTAGGTGCCTCACCCTACATTGAGAGGATGTTGAGTCATAATTTATATTCATGCAAATGTGATAATTGTTGATATTTAAATGTGGCAGTTTCTCTCTCTCATATTCATATATTTGCTTCATTTCTTTTGAAATCACTTCTTGTGGAGAATCTTTTATATTGTAAAGCTTTTTTATTATTATTTGTCCTATTCCTTTTTATTAACACATACCTTTCATCTTTCTCTTTCTGGATGACCCCAACCATCCAGGTTAGGGATCAGAGTGCGCATGGAAGCTTGGTGAACCTAAGGATAGGATAAGAAGAAAAGAATCATATAGTTGGTTTGATCATAGTTGCTTTTATATAGTTGTTTGTTTGGAGACAATGTTGTATTAGTTAAGTCTTCCTCTACCTAGATCCTTGTAGTTGCTTGTATAAAGTTGTACTCCCATTTGGGAAAATTTTATAATGTACTCTTTATACATTTTGAATGAAGTCAAGATTTAATTCTTCCGCTGCCATACTTTTGGTGTTTTTGTTTATCATGTTTATTAGTAGAGACTTGGTCTTTACAGCATGGTATCAGAGCATCAAGGTAGTCGGATTCTTGACTAGTTCAAAATTGTCTCCTAGATAGAACCCTTATCTTATATAGTCTCCCTTTAGCTAGTTTTTCACCTTAGAGTTGAACTAGCATGAAAGTTAGATTTAGTATCCTAATAATAATTAATTAAAAATAAAATTTGTCAACTTTTTGGTGAATTGTATAATTGAGTAACTATTAGAGCAAGAAGTTGAAGTGATGGTGTCTAGAAAGGGTCAGAGCTTGGGGGCTGGCAATATTTTCCTCCGCCCCACTAGCTTGGTCACGAGGACTCCTGAGCTCATATGACCTGGCCTGGCCTGATCTGAAACGGACAACTCAAAATAGTCTACCTTTAGACATATTGCCTTATTGTTGAATAACCTTAGAAACCCTTATATGATGATTTGATTTCTTTTCTCAAACAAAAATCATCTTGTAATCCCTAAGTACCATATATGAGCCTTAGATTTCTATGTTTAGGGTTTTGTGTACCCTATGCTCTATGCTATACCTTGAGTTTGGAAGATAGAGTTTAGTAAGACCTTTAATGTTGGATCTTATACCAATGAAGTAGTTTGTCTTAGTCAACCCTTTGAGTGGAAAGGTAGTGTTAGTACCTTGTTAGATTTTGGGGTTGTTGATTTTGAGGACGAAATCCTCTTTAGGGGGTTGGAATCCCTCAATGCCTTGAAATCAAGTAACCATAACTCCTTAGATATGGGAATAGAGAGCTTATATGTTTAGTGTTGAACAAACCTAATATGTTTGTAATTCATCTTGTTTGCTTATGGATAAGTCATATAAATCCTTATGCTTGAACCTTAATATACTCTTGTTGCACATAATCATTATTATTCATATGTGGATATACATAGTTTTGATTAAGTCACCCTAATGATAAAATGTGTATGATAAAGTACACCCTAAGGATGCTTTATCATGTTAGGGTCATGTCGACCTAAACCCTAGGATGTAACCATCTAGCCTTGACAACATATGTATATATAAACCCTTAATGCCTTTCTTGATACTCTAGTGACATTAGGTGTCATCTCATGATATACCTTAATGCATGTAAATGGATTATAATCACTTAATCATAGTTGTGACCTAATTAGCAACACATGTTAGGCATAACACCTTGTTGATTAAAATACATCTTATTGATCATCTTATTGGTTTATGGATAAAATCATTAATAGGATAATGAGTAATTAGATTCATATAATGTTAGGTTAATTCATAGTAATTAGTGTTGTGAGAGAAAATGATTAGTGATGACATGGATATGAGTATGTTAGATGTTGTGCCAATATGTTCCTTAGATATAATCCATATACCCTTAGACCTGTTATTAGGGTAATAATTTGTTGGATAAAATTATATGGCATAATCCCACATGATGTAGTTATTGGGTAATCATGTTGAGTTATTTAGGTTTTGACCTAATACATTAATTGTTGTTGGGATTGGTTTAGTATAGGTTGTAATGGCCTTGTAAACCCTATTTGTGCTTAAAACCCTTAATGAGGGAGATACCCATAATACACATATTCAGATGTTAAGTTGTAATAAAATGTGGCACAAGTGTTAGTATAATAGATATGCTGCCTTTTCATGATAGAGTTTATGCAACAAGATGTTAGTTTGAGTTTGATAAAAGGCTATAGGTTTTGTGGAAACCTTAGTAACACCTGACTTATATAGATTTTGTGTTGTACCCTAGATGAGGGGCTATAACCTAGTTGTTTATGGTTGGGATGTTACACACTCACCCTCTCTTTTCTCTTGTTGTGATTTCGGGGACGAAATCCTCTTTAAGGGGTGGTGTGCTGTAACATACTGAATCTCAGGGTCTTTCCTGCAATTTACCCACTTTTGAGCCTTTCTTGGCCTTCGAGTCCATTTGGACCTTTTCCATAAATTTCCCATCCTTTTTAATCATTTTTGGACTCCTTGTGCAATTTGAGCACAATCTGAGGTTGAAATCACTATTTACCCTCATTGATGTAAATTGAGGGGTGTTTGCACGAATAACCCACATTAGGAGATAAGTTAGGGTTAATGTTGTAATTTTGGTCATTAATGGGATAATATAGTAGATTATATTAATTTGGAGCTTTTTGGATAAATATATTATTAATAATGTGTATTTGAGTTCATATATGTGTATATTAACCTTTATTGTTTCTCTCTCCTCGAAATATGATTTTAATTCATAATAATATGTTATTTTGTTGAGTAATGAGTATTTGTACCCTAATGGGTTGTATATCTCGAATTTACTCACATGTTTCTCATTAATGAGCTTTTTCATATAATTCCTTGATTTTAATATATTATTATACTCCTTTATGGGCTATATATTTATTAATGGCCATATTATGCATTAAACGAGATTCTAATTATATAGCATTGTAGTTTGCGTCGTTATAAGCCTATGGTTCAAATTTGGTGTTGTTTGGAGTTGATTTGACCTTTCAAATCCATTTTATTAGCTTTTAATATGGTGTGTATATAGTTATTGCATCGATTTCTTTTACATCAAAATGTAACGCTATAGTTCCGTTAATCTCCTGTCACGCGACTTGAGCAATGCCTGGGGACCGTCGATCTTAGATCGGACGGTTGGACCCTTGTCTTCTACCTCCGACCGTTTCTCCAGACTGGCCGACTCCCCTACCCGCGCGACGTTCTCTCTGTGTGGCTAACCGTTTCGCACGATTTCAAGCCCGTTACCTTCGTCTTGACGAGCCGGTTCCAACGAGCCATAGCTCGCTACCTAAGTCTCCCTAAATGCAAAACGCCCAATTGGGCAGTGAGGGTTTCTCTCCACCCTCGAGTTACAGACGGCGCCTTGAGCTCTCTCCCACCTATATAAGGCGCCGTCTAGCACCATCGGGCCTCCACTTTTCCTCCTCCTCATCTAATTTCACCTCTGCTTGCCCGATACTCCCCGACCTACTCGCTTTCATCTCCGACGAGCTCCATGCTACCTCCGACGAGTCCCACTTCCTAAGATCAATTCCTCGCGTGGTAAGCACCTTGGACCTTGGCTCTTCCTTCTCCTACTCCTTGTTTTCCTCTTAGTGCTCTAGATCACCGGGTCCTATAGACCACGGTTTGACCTCCGCCGCCACCTGCGCTTTTGTGTTCTGGTGGTTCTCCGCCCTCGCCGACGACTTCGCTTGGTTCACCTTGCATCCACGAATGTTCCCTGACTTTTGGTTTTCCATTTCTCGGTCCCTATCTTTGGTTTTGAGCTCCGGCTTTGTTCCCCTGTTTCCGGCCAGGTTGGCCCTTGTTCTTCTACCCCAGAGCACTAGCGTGCGTGGGCAGGGGATCCTCGTGTTCGGCTGGGCTTAGGGAACTCGTTCCCAGGTTCAGTTCTCGGTCGCACGCCCTGATGGCGAGTTGAAGCATAGGAGTTGGGACTCCTGTGAGCCTGCTCGCACCATGACCGTGGCTGGAAGAAGCCAGGTCGTGGATTGACCAAGAGGGTCATCCACAGGCGTTGTATCGATTTGCCAAACACAGGGGCAATATCGTCTTTTCCCCTTGTTCTTCTTTCTGTCGCAAACGACCGATCAATGGTTGCATATGACCGATTGGCCCTCGTAGTTTTAATTGATTTGATTTAATATGCAAGGGTAGTTTAGTCTTTTCCTCTGTTATTTACATCGAGTTTCATTTTGTATTTAATTACTGGTCACAATATGGTTTTCCTAATTTCTGATTGGTCATGTTTACTTAATTCATAGTAAATCGATCCTTTTTCAGAAAAATACGAATAAATAGTCGATGGAAAGGATTTTTAATGTAGAATCTGTTTCTGTGGTTTTTGAGACCTTATTCTCAAGGGTTTTCCGAAGTTTGCTTTGTTTGGCATTTTTAATATGTAAATGTTTTAAAATACATAATTAATTCATTTTAACTCTGTTTTATATAATAAAATATGTTTTATTAATCAGGAGATTATGACCAATCGTTTGGACTTGGTTTTGAACTCTAAATCGTAGTTTTGTAAAATTAGGGTTTTTCTTATGATTTATGTCTTTATATATATTAATACATGTGTTATGTTTATAACTAGGATATATGGATGGTTTGCTATCTGTTTGATGGATATGATGGTAATGTTTTTAATCTAAGGTATGTGAAACTTATTTCATATGTGGCCCCTATGTATGTGCATCCTATTCTAATATGTGGACTCTATTCATATATGTGATGATAAATGTGCAATACACCTACTCTCAGTTGGGCTTTTATCCAACCCCACCAATTATATTTGTGCTAGCCTTGTTATCCTTCTAATTACATTTATTGACTCTTTACTTAGCTTATGCCATTATGGCTTAATCATTGGAATCATGTGAATCATTCTTCTCCATATGTTGCCTCCTTTACTTGGAAATGATTTAATCTTGTTATTGACTCATCTTTTGAAATACTTGGAAATCTCATATATATTGTGGTTGTCCTTGTGGCTCATTTGAATGTAACTCCTTAATCTTGTTATTGACTATGTGGCTCATCCTTTTGAGATATTTGGAAATATTATATAATGTTGGTGCTTGATGACTCTTTTAATTCTTGGAACTCTTGGATATGGTTGTGACCTATGATGGTCTTATTACTTATTTGTTTGGGTTTTATTCCCAATGCTTGTTGCATCTTGTTATACTTTTCACTATGCTGCCAAGTGAATGATTATGCATGATATAGTTATTGGCCAATTGACAATGTAGTGTACATGAGTACAAACCACCCACAGGGCACTGAGGTTTTAGTCCTCCTGCCGGGCACTGGGGTTTTAGTCCCCCTGCCATTTTATATATTAGGCACTGGGGTTTTATTCCCCCTGCCACTTTTTAGGCACTGGGGTTTTAGTCCCCCTGCCATTGGTGAGGTCCGGTAGGTGCCTCACCCTACATTGAGAGGATGTTGAGTCATAATTTATATTCATGCAAATGTGATAATTGTTGATATTTAAATGTGGCAGTTTCTCTCTCTCATATTCATATATTTGCTTCATTTCTTTTGAAATCACTTCTTGTGGAGAATCTTTTATATTGTAAAGCTTTTTTATTATTATTTGTCCTATTCTGTTTTATTAACACATACCTTTCATCTTTCTCTTGTTGGATGACCCCAACCATCCAGGTTAGGGATCAGAGTGCGCATGGAAGCTTGGTGAACCTAAGGATAGGATAAGAAGAAAAGAATCATATAGTTGGTTTGATCATAGTTGCTTTTATATATTTGTTTGTTTGGAGACAATGTTGTATTAGTTAAGTCTTCCTCTACCTAGATCCTTGTAGTTGCTTGTATAAAGTTGTACTCCCATTTGGGAAAATTTTATAATGTACTCTTTATACATTTTGAATGAAGTCAAGATTTAATTCTTCCGCTGCCATACTTTTGGTGTTTTTGTTTATCATGTTTATTAGTAGAGACTTGGTCTTTACATGATCCTTCTCTCTTGATTTCTTTTATGCTTACATTTATTGATCTCTCTCCTTCTTTAATACTATTACCATATCCAAAACATCCATGAACTCTCTCATATCCAAGATTGATATTCCCAATATGATCATATAAGTCAATCCCCAATAATGATCTTCTCCTCTATAGATATTTCTTTCATCAGTTCATCCATGTTTTAGAAAATCCTTCTTCGCCTCCTCACTAAAGCCAACTTAGGGGAGGGAATAAGTGCTAATAATATTAAAAAGCTTTCCCCCAAGAACAACCTTAACAACTATACATCCATCACCCATCTATGTGATCTTAACATCATCATCCTTCAATCTTATCAACAATAATATCAACATCATTTTTATGTCTATCAATACCTATATATCAAATTTTGTACTTTATATCTAAATCTGTCAAATTGGGTCAAAATCTATGAGCACCCATGGGTTGACCCATTTCAGTTGGGTGTGGGTGATGAAATTTTCCACACAATGGAAACACCCAAATCCATGCCCACCTATTTATATGGTGGTTTTATGGGTGACATGAGGGAACATGCGAATAACTCAGTTAATTCAAGTCAATATCTTAATATACATATTATGCACATACACTTATTAAGATATGTTTTCAATTTAGCATAAGATAAATCTTTACTTTTAATAATAATAATTGTATTCTCTTTATTTTATATTTGCAATGGATAACAACAAATTTCTAATATTAAGAATGTCTAATGTTAAATGAGGGAAAATTGTGTTTTTATTTGACATTTTATGTATATAAACTACATTAACTTTGCCATTTTACACCAAAATATAACATCTAGCATCTCTTTTTTCTTTTAAAGTCATAAAAATATAGTTCAGTAACTAATTTATTGGTTTGAAATCAATCATAGTAGTTGGTAAGTTCTTTTTCACTACATTTGACATCAAAACTATAGTTACGAGCTGTTTTAATTGTTGTTTTTATCATTAAGAGAAGCAACTAAAAACTTATGTTTTTTCGGACACATTTTATATGGTCACCCAAGAGTTGACCCACCACATGCTGGGCTGGGTTTGAGTATGGTTTTCTTCCACCCATTTAGAGCTAGGAACTTTTGCCCACACCCACAAGACCCACACCCAGAACAACCAACCCAAACCCAACCACTCCAGATAGGTCTACCTATGTCTCCAATCTCTCTACATCATTCCCATGTCCACTTGGTTTCTTGCAAGCAAACAATGTTAATTTTTGTTCTAGTCATGTATCCACTATCTTCAAAACTTTTCTATCAAAGATCCAATACTTAAAGATCCCACTCTATTCCATTTTTTTCTAAACTCATTTTTTTATCTCTCCTTCAAAAATATTATCCTTGCACATTTTTTACTACATCTGGGAAATGATGCAATAAAACTAGCTTCTTTACAACACCCATCCAAGGTATGGAAACCCTTATTTTCTTCTCGACACAATCAGACACTTTTATGTTGAAACCCCTTATATATTTATTGCTTCATCAGGTGTTGATGCAACACATCACTAGGTAGGGATGCTCCAACAATTTTTGTTATAAGGATCCATGTCATAAAAAGAGTAACAAACTTGCACGGTTGGATGTCACCAACCCTCCTCCTTTACCTAGACTTAGAACTGGATACATTTGCATATAATGTATGAAACATAGGTGGAGTTGAACTTTTTCATCAGTTGTTATGGTTAAATCCTTTAGGATGATGCTTACCATTATAGCTTATTATGACTATGAAATCTGACAATAGACAATAAAAGTGCATTCCTTAACATGAATCTCCTAGAGGATGTGTACAAAACACAACCTTAAGTAATTGAGAAGAACTATGGATCAATTTCTTATTTATTATGGTGAGGAAGAATTAGTTGTAAAGGATTACACTAACCCAAGTTTTCAAACTGACAAGGATAATTATTGATCACAATCGGATTTTGTGTTTCATCCCAATGATAGAGTTGTGAGCCGGAAAAGTTCCAAGTAAGATATAGTGATTGATTCTATAATTGATGCAAAGTACATTGTTGCCTTCATTGCAACTAAGGAAGCTATGTCGATCAGAAGTTCATTAGTGAACTAGGCATGGTTCCATTTATTGATCATCCAATTGAGCTATACTATGGAAATAATGGAGCCACTACACAAGTTAAGGAACCTAGATCACATCAACATTCCAAGCATATACTATGGTGCTACCATCTCATACTAGAGATTATACATCAAGGAGATGTGAAGATTCAGTACCCATTGAAAGCAATGTAGTTGATCCTCTAAAAAACGAACTTTCACAATAAAAGCATGATGGTCATGTTAGATTACTTGGACTTAGATTCACAAGTGATTGGATCTAGTGTATGTGGGAGACTGTTGGTAGTATGCACTAAGAGCCAGTCATGGAATGATTCTCATGGGGCACTTTGTAATTAATTTTATTGTTAATGAAGTCAATTCCAATTATTATGTTTGCTTTAATATGAGATAATGAATAAATATAATAATGTCCTAAGAATGAATGACACAATGACATGTGATTTGGGGGTTGAGGACTTGAACATGAGATCATGTGTATGGTAAGAGTATCCATTCTTGTATAGCTTCCCAGTCATATATTATTATGGAAATTAGGACAATGATAATACAATAAGAATAGTATGTGTCTTGACTGGTGACTATGTCTCATTAGTCATGCTACTAGATATCAAGTCAAACACATAGGTACTTGTTATGAAAAAGTGTACTAGATACACCCAACTTGAGTATGATAAATGGAAGTCGTAAATGGATGTTCGATTCATATATCTATGTGACAGTGGTGATTGTGCTCCTTAGATTTGAAGTCAAAACAATAATCACATATTGTTTGGTGCTCTTTAACACTATTCAACATGACCTTAAACTAGAGTTTCCATATAGGTATTGCTTGGGTGCACTATGACACATGCAGATTATTGTGAGTGATGCAGATGAATTTTTTCCCTCTAAGTGGAGTGATAACCTGACCACTTGATGAGTTAGACTATGAAATCATGGTCACCATCATGAAAGTCACATAGTTGATCTCATACATATCTCATATACTCTACTCTAGATTAAGAAAAAATAATTGATCCCTATGAGGGTGACATATCCATGCCACATATTCAATATGGATATAAGACACAAATGGATTATATGATTATTATAACATTGGTCACAATACTAAGTTGAAGTTGTTCTCGAACTTCTCCAATTACATGGGTGACAATGAAGTCTTGCTAGATACCAATAATTGTGTATGAATCATAATATGATTATTCATATTGCTGGAGACATAAATTGGAGCCTATATAAATACACACATAGGATGCATATGAAAAGGTGTATAGTATTGGTTGCATGATTAATTAGTTACTAAAAGATTTAGGTAATCAATTGAATCATTGATGGACTAATTAGAAGCCCATGCGGTTGACCTAAGAATCCACTCACCCAACTAGACAGACTAGTGGATCTACTAGAAGCTCTAGTTGATTGAGTAGGTCAAAATCTATCCAATCAACCAACTGGCTGACCTAGTTGATTGACTAGGCAAAACTAGCCAATCTGTTGATTGGATAGTCTAGTCGCCTGATTGTATTGAGTAAATGGATCATCCAAATAGACCCAATAGGTTCTGGCCCAATCCAATTAATCAAATGGACTAGACAGTCACTCGACTAGATGTAGCCTAGGAGGGCCTCTATGAAGAAACTCACTAGACTAAGCCAATCAGTCGACCAAATGTCTGTGAGCGGGCTGTTAAAAGGTGGCCATTGTCTTTTTATTTCTCAGGGTTTATTCCCTACCTCTCCTATATAAAGAGGCATGATAGACAGGATTTTGGTTACACTTTTGAGATACATTTAGTCTAGATGTCATTACAAAAATAAAAAGAGAGAAGGTGAGATTGTGCAACACTAGTGTGTTGCCAATGAGAAGAGTGCTCCTTCCCTATCAGCTCTTAGAGCATGATGTGTAGTACCCAATCATTTGTGTGGATGGTATAGAGATGTAGACACCTTGGTGACTATGTTGGGAGAAAGCCAATAAAATCATCTTTTTTATGTATTCTTAGAGAACCATTGCCAGATGTACTCTATGATAAAGGTATACCTCACACTCTTTTCTCTCCATTATATCATTGTTGAAAGGATCTACTCGTGGAAATGGAGACGATTTAATTTTTTGTTAATTTAGTTGTACATGTCGCATCTATAGATCCATACATACTATGTATAACATTTTATATTTTAGTTACACGTTAGTCTTTCATTCCAATAAGACTTTCATGTGAGACCATAACAGGGTCAACATGTAATTTTTCTTTTAGTTTCTTAAATTACATATTTGTCACTCTTTATTCAGAAAAATTCTATACAAAAGGTCATAGGGGGATGAATGTATTTCTTACCTATGTTTTTTTAAATTACATAATCAAATTACTATATACGAAAAGGTGTGGGAATGTTCACATACTTTAGATTTTTGAATCACAACTTGAGCATTTTGTATTCTAATAAAGTTATATGTATTGCCGAAATGACAACTAACTCCTACCATTCTTGTTATGATTTCTAGTGCTAGGAGTGTGACACCAATAAGGTTGGAGGAGGTGGAGGACATGGTTGCTTCACATGACACTGGGAAGGAGTTGTGTAGTGACATTTCTAACATAAGAAATGTTATTGTTATCCTTTGTTTCTCTTTTCTGTGATCTTCTTCATGCTATATAATACCGTGTCTGCTACAAAATTAGTCAAAATAAGTCTCAAGAAATATCTTTTTCCTTGCAGCATACCTTACTCACAATATAATCATTTTTAACTCTAATTGTATCTCTTTTTTCATACTATTAAACAAGGTGATTCAACACCATGTTTAAAATATAATATTCTCAAACACGTACAATACATAAGATATATCTAGTATTAACGAAGTGTGGTTTATTTAGTTTAAATATTTTATATCCTATAGTTTCTTTTGTATATAATATAATTGAATGATACATGTTAAGAAAAATATAGTGAATGACCATCAATTTATCTCATTTTCATATTTACAAAAAAATGATGTCATGAATCCATTTATAGGATCTACTATAGATATTTAAAGTATTTGTAGTCATTCCAATTTACTAACCTTAATTAATACTAAAATATAGTTGACATATAATCATGATAATAGATAAAAGATATAATATTATTTATATTCTCTGAGCTGGGAAATAGACTATGCATATGGCATATGTATTTCTATACTCATTAGGTCAACATAGTGATCCCAATTATACTCAACTTTAGTATAATGACAAATTCCATTTCCATTCAACTCAACTCAACTCAACTCAACATAATAAACTTCATCACTACTATATAGCTCAACATATAAATTGATATATCAGTAAGTCAACTAGTTACTACTGAGTTTTGTTCTTTTATGATCTCACTTAATTTGATTTTTGTGTTCAAATAAACTTGTATTTGGTCAAGTCTCTTCTTTTCCCCATTAACTACATTTGTATTTGACCAAATATTTTTTATATATTTTTTGTTTTTTTTTGAAATGTTTTTATATTTGACTGAATATGACTTCTAAATATTAGCATTTAGGAATAGTCATTTTATTATGATTCTTTATTTTTGTTTGTTGAGTCTGATCTCCTTTTATTGTCAAAGTCAAAAGTGGAGTTTCAAATGGAAGAATAATAGATAAATGCAGGTATATTTGTTAAATGGGTGGGTGTGTTGGGTTTTGTCTTAGTCATTATGTGTGCGTACATGGTAGATTTAGACACCCAATTCTAAATTGGAGGAACAAAAGGAAACCTAAACCCAACCTATTAGGTTACTAGTCGACGTACATGTAATCATATATAATATATTCAATAAAAACTTAAATTTCTAGTTGACTATTTTAATGTTATACATACAATTAAATATGCTTTCATAATATTTTTTGATGTCATATATAGCTAAAAAATAACCAACTATTGTTTTTAACTTCGAACACAATAAATTAGTTCATATTCTTTTCTTACATGAATGTGGAAGGGAAAAGAAGACAATAACTAGTTGTTGTGATCTAATGTAAAATGCGGAAAATAGAATGAAAAATATATAAATAAATTACAAAACTAATAATTAACCTTTTTACTTAGCATTAGACATTTCTACTAGTATAAGTATTTGTGGTTGTCCACTATTCAACATAAGATAAAAAGTTACATTTAGCACAAGTAAATGTATAATATTAACTCTTTGACTAATTAGAAACGTGTCTTAATAGGAATATATTATGTATGTGTCAATACATTGAATTTGATCTACTAGGCTACTGTGGGCCACCCATGAATCCCACTAAGTATACATGTGGGTATAGGTCTCCTGATTTTAAGTGTGTGGTAAATTCATCATCCAAACCTGACTTAAATAGGCCGACCCATGGGTGCCTACAAAATTTGATCCAGTTTGACATGGTTAATATAGGTCTGTCCTTCACTTAATTTCCTTTATGTTTTATTAACTCATTTACAAATAGACATAAAATACTTAGTGGAATAAAAATATATGAAAATTAAAACTATTTTTGTTGCTTTGTGCAATTTATTTTCTCACTGCATTCTTTATTGCAATAACTTATTTGATCCTTCACTCGAATAGCTCTTAACTTATTCTGTCTCTCACTTTACAATCATTGTGCAATATGTGGTTTCCGACCACGTTGTCCTATGATAATGTATAAGGGGTAAAAAATGATTCAACCATGGTTTCTTTCTACGATCTAGAGATTGGACATGAGTTACTTAGAGGTCATTGAAGGAACATTGTCATGCATGAGAGCAACATAAATTAAAATAAAACAGTATCCTTTAATGTTGTAATGTTGTGAGTCCAATCTCTTTTTATAACCAAAAAAGGAGTTAACAAGGGATGAAAAATAGATAGGTGGGTGTTGCCTTCACTTTTCTTTGTTTCAAGATAAGGAGGTCTATCAATCATTAACAAGTAGACATAAAACACAATGGTTTAAACAATATGCCGAATCAAAATGCTATACTCTTTGTTGTGTGTAAGTCTCATCATATATTTCTTTGTCATTGTTCTTATGCACATTAACTTATTTTATTTTCAAATTGAACATCTCTTCACTTATTGCATTTCTCACCTCATAATCATTGTGCATTATGTGGTTTCTGACCACTCTTTTTCTTTGATGTTGTATAAGGGCTACTAAAAGGTTCAATCCTACCCTCTTTCTAGCTTTGAGAGATAGGACTGGAGTTATTGAAATGTGATTGGATCTAGAAGAAAATTTGTTAGTTAAGCTCATGTATGGGAGCAACAAAATTTTAAAAAAGAATTATTTTAATGTCTACTAGTCCTATCACTAAACACGATATAGAACCTTTAATTTTTTCTATAATAAAGCAACAAGTTTATCCTTTCAGTGCACTAAAGAGAATCGAATTCCCGACCTGCAACCAAGAAACAAACCAAACTTATTTGTTGAGACAAACGACGTTATTGTATTACTTATTTCTTACTAATATTTAATTGTTTGCTTCTAGTACTTCATGCGGCGACCTTGCCACAAATATTTAGCTAATTCCTTTATTTTCCAACACTAAGTGGTCTATGTCTGGTGGTCTAGGTGCCCACCTATTATGATGCGCTATGCATATGTCTAAGTTGATATATCCTACAACTTAATAAAAGATCAAAGAACCTAATATTAGTGAAAAAATAATTCCCATAAACTAGGTAAGATGAGAACACAAATAATTGTAAATAAAGTTTAAATACTAAAACGTTGGTTTTAATGTTCTAAAACTCAGACATGGTGCATTTACTTTTCTATCAATTCAGAATACTCAAAAGTCCACTTTTCTAATTATCAATGATCAAGACCGAGGCCAATACAATATGTGAAAAATCTTACGCCACACTTGAATTACTAGAAAGGATTCATATGAAACATCTAAAAGAATAGGACTGGAAAGTATATGTGGGGTTAGGGTGTTGGGTATCCGGTCCTACACGTGGATGCATCACTAGACAGGATTAGCAATAATGATAAGCTATCCCATTCTTTAGTTGAGCAATAAGCCTTATGGTCTGTCATGGACGTGTGAAACACTTACTTTTATTTACTACTATTGACATTTAATATATATATATATATATATATATATATATATATATATATATATATATATATATATAGGAAAACGATCCAATGAGAAATAGATCTTGGTGAGAGCATGGGAGGCATTTGCATAACTCTCCACATAGATCAATTTTTCATAATCCTACCATATAGATTACAAGTATACCTTAATATTTACCTTCCTACAAAATTTTATCACCATCTGATTTGTAGATCATTCACAACAAAAAAATACTTTTCAACGCTTTATATTGAATTTTAGGCTGACCGTTGGATCTAAAAAGTATATATTGTACATATGGGCATGCAAATAATGTATGATTGCAATGATTTTCTATGAGAAGGTAAATGAAATGATGTTTTATCCATCTATATGATTGAATTTTAAAAAATAGTTTTGAATTTTTCATTATTCAAATGCCTCTCATGCTCTCACCATAGGATGTTTCTCACTAGATCACTACCCTATATATATATATATATATATATATATATATATATATATAGAGAGAGAGAGAGAGAGAGAGAGAGAGAGAGAGAGAGTCAGGCTAGAATACACTCGAATGTACAGATCGCACGAATACACTCAAGTGTGTTTGCATATCAAGACTATTTTTTGCAAAATGTAAACTGTTGATCTTCACCGTCATACTATAACTAGGCTACATACAAATTTTGAGCCCATTTGGATGAGTGTAAGTCACTCATCCAAGGGAAACAAAATCGACGCGCGAAACTAATTTGAAATGCATAATTTTTGTGGTCTTCATAACATGAGCTATACATATCCAAATGTGCTCAAATTTTGCGTATGAGTTGTTCACAAGATGTTTAAGAAGATCAATGGATTAGATTTTCAAAAAAAATATTGCATGATGAAAAACTACTTGAGTGTATTCCGCTCCGGATACACTCGAGTGTATTCTAGCTTGACTCTCTCTCTCTCTCTATATATATCATTAAGTGTGGTTCTCCTTTCTCAATAGAAATCAGAATAGTTACAATGTATAGACTAAGACAAAAGCAACCTACCTATACATGTATAGGTATTCCAAATCTTGGACAATGAGTTTCCAAACAGGATTGTCGGCAACTTTCTTGTCCTCGAAGATAATAGTATTCCTCATGTACCATATGTGGTACATGATGGTGACAACTAGGATATGATCTTTCTCCTCTTATATGTTTACTATGTTCCAAATAACTTGGGATACAAGAAAGGTTGAATCTTGCTCTTGACCAAATATCCTTTGTAAAGACACAATGCCATAAGACATGATCTATTGTTTCGTTGTCAATTAGATAGAGAGTGCAACTGGATGCCACCTGAATACCTCTTCATTGCAATAACTCATCAGTGACCAGCCTGTAATGAAACGCCTTCCACTAGTGTATAAGGTAACATCTGGGTAAATCATGTCTCCACAACCATTTGGCCCATGGCAGCATCGACTTAGACATACGACATAAGTTCCAGGCGTCTTTCAGGGTGAAATCAGGTAACCCTTTCAGATATCACGTGTCTTTATTAGAAATTAGTATGTTTTCACATAGTTTTCTTAGTTGGTCAGTGCCTCGAATCTCCGGGATGTCCCACTTCTGATTCCTTATCAATGAACTGAGTTTTTGGTCTTTTTCAAAACCAAATTTCAACTTTAGAATCGGCCCTAATGTATATATTAGCTATATCTTAAATTATCATATGTTTTATCTTCTAAGAGGAATGTGAAAACATGATATTCCACCAAAAATGTATATATTATGTGTGTTCATTGTAATGAACATATAGAAACTTACTAGTGAAACACTCCCAATTTCTAAAGTAAGTAAATAGAAGCATATAACCATTTACATTCTTTTCTCTTAAAGAGTGTCAAAAAATGATAGTCATCAAACTTATACATAAAACAAACCATCACATACTATTACAAAAAGAAAATCCTAAATGAGTTCTTAGCAAAGAATCATTTTATACCACCTTATACAATAGAAACTTAATATATGAGCACAAAGGTCTAAAACATCAATCTAAACTCTTTGATCGGGTATATCGTATCTCACCAAACAAACCTCTTAATTTGTTAATGCATATTTTGTCTTGACTAAACCTCATGGAGATCAATACATTTGGACCTCTCCTCCGAAGCCACGCACAAATAAATTGTTTGTGTTATAGTAAAAGGCATTTAATTTCTAACAAGAAAAAAAATTGTAAGTAAAATATGACTATAAAATGAGAACAAACAATGAATAACATTATATCATTATATCTTATTTATGACTTGTGTAATGGTGGCTACAATTATCAAAGTACACTCTATTGGAAATAAGTGTCTTGGTTGACAACTATTCATAGGTTGAAGCTAAAGTGTCTTGACACAGAAGTGTAATTAGTTGGTCCTATAGAACCAAAAATTGGCACAATGTACCTCTGTGGTATAGCTATACCTCCTAGGATTGTGGAATTAGTATATATTGTATGCTCTAGTTATTTTAAATTTTCCTTTATATAGGCATTCCTATTATCCAAATAAATAATATTTTGGAGTTAGAATTAGCTAAAAAAATTTCTTTTGTTATCATACATTCCATATCTAATATTTGAGTCTAAAATATATAGAAAAAAATTGGATTAAATATAAGAATATTATTTATACAAACAACCAAATTCTTAAATACAGAGAATCTAAAGTTTTGGTGGCATAACTCAATATAAATCAAAATTTGGTTACTTGAAGTATGATTGTAAGACAAGATATTTGAAATGGATTTTGAACATTTGAAAGCAACCTCACTCTTGAGTTTCTTTGTAAGAATACATAAAAGAACTATATCTATATACTTCTAATAATAAGCTCAAGGTCACAATATTAATAAAATCCAATGGACATGGCCCACTTACCTCCATCGCAAAAACCTAGCATTGGTTCCTTAATACTAAAACCCTACATCTAATTGTTGAAAAATTCATTGAAATATCATGAAAATCTATTAAAATCAAACCATACCTCCTAGGTCAAGTTAGGATTTTTATAACATCTTAGGTTTGTCTGGGTCATTTACCCAAAATCATTACACTTTTACACATATATATTGATCCTAAAATCATATTTATCTTTCTTACATCAATAAAAAAAATACCAAGATAAGAAAAATTATATATTACCTATTAAAGATATGTCTAAAATCATACTCCAATTTGTAGTCTAAAATATGTTTTAGAATATTCAACTTTGAAATCTTTCATCGAATATCATGATTAGAGGTAGTAGATGAATAGTAACCATCATTGGAGAAATATAATTAATTTTTTGAGAGATCACTTCCACAACATGGAATTCGTGTTCAAATTATCAAGTAAAAATATGAACTCCAAAGATGTGTTGTATACACCTATTCCACACATATATCAAAGGCAAGTAGAATGTATTTGCCTTATATTGTCTAGGAACATTATAGAGTATGCACTAAAGCTTTGTTCGTTAACGCATCACAAAGCGTCCGGTAGAGATATAAAAATGCAGGCAGTCCTTGAGGGAGTACTGGCAGCACAAACGCTTCCATCCCTAACACTGGTGAAGTCCACCACTGTACAACCTGGATACAAATTCGACTTCCTAAAGAATTCAAGCGGCCAACAACGTTTAAAACCACCAGAGCATTTTGGTGCAGTGGCAAGCGACCATTTTAGTTACTTTGCCAAATAGTGCATAAGAATCCTTAAAGTGACAACCTTGTCTCTAGATGCATATATTCCAACTCACTATGTTGAGTCAGCGTGGATTCCAAAAATTCCAAGATCCAACATCTACAACACATTCTTGCATTTTATAAGATTATGTTTGGTCACAAAACCACCCACACATGTGAACATTATACATGTATTGCATGCACTCTGGAAACTTGTACCACATTATACTAGCTCAATGGACACCACAAATCACAATCTCTAACACACAACCACCATGTTTGGTCACACCATTACCCATGAACAAACTCATGTCATCTACACAACTACTTATATGTATACGACGATGTCTTCCCGTGCACTACGACTTATAATGCACCATGTGAGTCTTTTTTTAATAAATGTGGAGGAATCCCATTCTTCATTAGGCTAAAAGAGAAAATAAAACATCCAAACTCAATCAAAGAAAGGAAGAACCAGTAACCGCATCCCCCTAATCAGCCATGATTATTGAACTCTACAAAGTTGGAATCATAGCCCCTTCTATACATGTAGTATCTATGTGTTTGTGTATACACAATGGTTTTTCTCTTGGGAGGTTTGTATTTTCTCAGAAAATACACTCTCCATGATTCAAACCTATATATACCCCAACTGGAGGCAACATATCAACCAACCAATTGAATGTGTACCGCTCTAGAAGACCCACTCAATATTCTTCAAGTCAATGGGATAGTCGGTTGCCTTCTCTCTGCATGTATTTGCATGCGCCACCATTGTTTTGAGAGAAGGAGGAAATGAGATTAAAACATTTGTGAGTCCAAGAAGGGGCATCCATCCACTACAAGTTCTAACTATTCTATGGTTTTCTATCTCCACTAAAACTTTGAACCCATGTTTGATGCACGAATAACCTCCACACCCACTTATATTGACTCAAAAATGCATTCCATGTATCTGGATCCCTCACTAGGCCCTTTGAACCGGCTTAGCGTAATGCTTTGGTGGTTCTAAAAACCCCTCCTATCAATTTTCCTCGAGGTCCTAGCCTACCAACCTTCCAATGTGTATAACCTATGTTTAGCTTGACACGACTAAGGTTTGGTGGATTCCATTATACCTCTCTAAAGGTTTGTCTGTCTATCCTGGGGTTGTCTAAGAACCCCATACTTTCCCATTTATTTCTATGTCTTTGGGGTCACCAAAACTCAGATAGAACCGATGTTGCATCATAATTTTGAAGATGGATGTTGCCCTTCCCAAACCCTTTTGTTGTTCATGTCTTTGCCATCATATCTACTCACATAGTGATCATTTAAAATAGCCCAGAGGACCACTTGGGGAGAAGGCCTCTCCCGTGCCTAGCTAAGGTTGTTCTCTAGATCTTGCCTTAGTGTATCTAAGATCTAAGATGACTGATTCTCGAGTTGCTAAGCTATCATATACTAGATATTCATTGGTTTTATCCCAAATCTATGTTGCTATCTCTTCCCTTATAAATAGATGATAGTAGTGTCCTCACTTGTTTTTATACAACATTCAATGTTTCAATCTTTGACTCTAGAGTTTTCCAACCAAAGGTGAAAATTTGGCTGGTAGAGCATCATGCCAAATCCATTTGAATGGACCTATCGATATATAGGATTAGGGTTGAGTCCTCATATGACCTTAGATTCTGATTGTTTGGTGAAAGTGTTGGTTTTTGTGGATATGCCACACTCATATTTTGATGCTACAAATATTTCCCAAATTACATTATTAACATGTATATTAAGTATTTCAGGTGATCAAGGAACTAACTTAAGATCCAACTAAAAAAACCTTGCATATATATGATTGGATACTTGCAAATAAAGTTGTACCATGTATTTATGTATTTGTTTGTACACATTTGTTTTCATATAACTTAATAGACATGATGTAAGGACAAGTGACGATCCTCCAAAACCTACCCAAAATCCTATCCTACACTCACATGAAGAGTTTAGGATTGATAGGTTTCATATGAGTCATTAATAGGACCTCACATACATTACAAATATTTGCACAAAGTCCTTCTCGGTCGAAAATTTTGTGGACTGAGACACACTAGGGTGCACGAAGTCCTTCTCGGTCAACAATTTTGTGGACCGAGACACACTTGGTCGAAGACCCAGAAAATTGAGAAATAGTATTGCATATCTAAAGTTCTGAGTCAATCCTGATTGACAATACTGTCGATCGAAGAAAGTCAGTCGAAGAAAAGTTTGACCGACAAAGAGCCCTTGTGAGGAGATTGACCGAATCATAGTCGTTGGAGTCCATACCGTTTATCGATCGATAATGTTGTAGATCGAGAATGGTTCTGGAATGCTAGTTTATTAATGATCAAATTAGTTATTGCAACTTAATTAACTTATTACTAACATCTTACCACTAAGAATACTCTACACACTCCTCACAGGTACTCTAACCACCTGTAAACATTTTCTATAAATAAGAGTGGTCTTAGAGCACCAAGACATTAACTTTGAACACAACTTTGCACATTACATTGCAACATCATTTGATACATACTTAAGCATACGTGCCATCTTTCTTAAAGAGATTGGGTTCTATACTTCAAGTTGCTATCATTCTAGCTAAGCCCTTAGCTCACTTATAATATTCCCTCCACCTAATAGTACTTTGCCTAAACCTTTTTGGAGCAAATCATCATCACTTTTCCATAGAGATTGAATGTACATCTTAAGAGTTGAATTGTATTTTCCATTTCTCCAACTTATTTCTACTTTGGTTTATTGTTCTTGGGCTACTAGTTGGAGTGAAGGCTACCAAATATCATGCGAGAAGAAGGAGTCTTCTCTACTTGGTTCTCTTTCTAGTCCGTCAAAAAAGAGGTGAAAAGGGTGACCTTCTGTAGCCCATAAAAGAAGGTGGGAGTTCTCCTTGAGTTGAAAAGGAGGGATAGTCTTGTGCCATAAAAGACACCAGTAAATTTTGTGTATTGTGTATTAGTATATAAAAGGAATAAAATATATGATTTAGAAATCCTGGTTGGAAACAACTAGGTAGTGGACTGACGTCATTTGACATAATCACTCTAAATCTGTCTCTTATGGTTGCCTCCTTTGCTTTATACTTCTGCTGCACTTTAACTAAAGTAATTTGATTAAAATTATTATAAATCTCTATTCGCCCCCCTTTAGATCTTTTCCTTTTGTATCAGAGCAGGTCTTCAAGGAGCCCTAACAGGTCTTGAAGTATGGGGGAGAATGTGACTAGCCACCTCGACTTGAAAAGAGCTTATGTGAGCAGGCCACATGTGTTCGACGGATCCAAATACACATACTAGATGAGGAGGATGCAATTCTACCTTCAAGGAATAAGCTTTGAGTTATGTAAGATGATTACTAGACACTACACACTTCCTGTCACAGAGCTAGAATAATGGGATGCAAAAATGATAAAGAAAGACACACTTAATACAAAAGTTGTAAGCATACTTTATTGTTCTTTATCTTGTAGCAAAGTTAATCATAAATTTAATTGTGAACGGATTATGAGATATGGAATAAACTCTTAGTAACTCATGAGGGTACTGCATAAGTAAATTATACTAAAATTAGTATATTAAAACACACATTTGAATTATTTCGTATGCAACCTAACGAGAGCATTTCAGAAATGTATGCTAGATTTTCAGACATTGTTAACATCCTAAGTGCGTTGAGGAAGAGCATAAACGAGGAAGATCAAGTATCCAAGATACTTAGATCATTGTCTCCCAGATACAAGTCAAAGGTTACTACAATTGAGGAATCCAATGATCTTACAACACTAAGATGGATCAACTCATAAGGAATCTGGAGACGCATGAAGTCACCCTTAAGGAGGAAGAAAAAGTGGAAATGGAACAACATAAGCATAGAAGGAAGGATCTTGCTTTCAAAGACGCCACTAAAGCACCATCAAGAAACATCATATAAGAAAGCAGTGACACTAGTAATGAAGATGATAAAATCATCATGATTATATATGGTAAGAAATATAAGAGATCTCGATCTAACAAAACTCATAGTGTCCCTTCTTCTTCTAGGTGCTTTGAATGTGGTAAGAAAGGCCACTTGGTTTTTGAATGACCAAAACTCAAGAAAGGCAAGAAGTCCTCATTCAAAAAGAAAGACAAAGCCTACTTTACTGGATGGGATCAATTAAGTGATGATGGTGAAAGCAACCAAGAGGAGGAGGTAGAATGTCTCATGGAAATAATGGATGAAGAACAAACTAATGAGGTAAGTATTTTTGATTTATATAAAGAAGAAACAATCAGCAGTCTTGAAGAATTTCATGACAAATAATTAATTGCAAGAAACAAAAGAGGAAACTTACCAAAACTATTGACAAACTTATTGTTAATACAACTAATCTTAGTTCTAAAAATGATGCTTAAAACTTTCAAATAATGCATTAAAAGAATCTATTGAGAGTTGTAAGGCTAAATTACTTGTTCTTGAAAACAAATATTAATCTTTTCTCTTAAGAAAAGGTTGATAAGCTTACTAAACTAAATGATTATCAAACTCAACATGTCTTATGCACACACTCATATTATGTTGTTTTGGTAAATTAAAGAGATACTTTACTTTCAAATCTTGCTCAATTAGATAAAAGATTGTTGAAAATTTTAAATTACAAAAACAAGTTTCTAAACTAATGCAAGGAAATAAAGGTCTTGACAACATCTTAGACAATATTTCTAAACAAGTAGGAATTAATGAGAGGTTTATGATATTTACCAAAGAACAAATCCTCATATATGCCTAAAACCAAAAGGACATATGGTTCCAAGACTAGAACTACATATGTACCTAAGACTAAAGTTGTAGATTTTCAAAATGTTGAAAAGAGAAATGAAATATCTTTTATCTCAATTCATGATTGTCAACGCCTTGGGAATTATTCATTTTCATGTGAATATCGTAAGAAAGAATCCCTTGACATGGTTTAGGTTCCAAAATCTCCAACTTAGAATAATATAAAACGTTTTTTGAGATTTGACCTATGCTTAATTTGATTAATATATATATATATATATATATATATATGTCCTATATCAACTTAATTGGAGGTTAAATTTGCATATCTTATCCTTATAAAACTCATTCACAAAATTGTTAAGTTTTTGAAATGGTTATTCACTTGGATATCTTACTAAATAGAAATTTTGGTTTCTCCAAAACTTGTTATCGGTCAAAAAAACTTCAACCTAAAAGATATTTGGTCAACAAATCTTCCTGACTAAGAACAAGTCTGTCAGAAATTCAACTTGAATATTTAGTATTTATAAGAAAATGTGGTAAAATTCATATCTATAAAAGTCTTTCTGGCTTGATAATATCAGTTCCATTCATGATATCTATGCTAACCATCATGGACTCCACTTGAGTATAAAAACCTTCCCAACTTCATAGGATTGAGAAGTTGATGGTGTATGTGCCAATCATATGACTGGACATAAATGCCTTTAATACAGTTGAAACAAAAATAGAGGATTAGTCATATTGAAAATAGTCACAAAGGCACCATCATGGGAGTAGGTGATAATGAAGAAAAAGGATTACATGTAAGTGTACATGATAAAGATGGAGTTCAAAGGTAATGATATTGATGAGGTATCTCTTTCTACCCTATCCAAAAAGAATCATATATATCACTTGCTATAATTACCAAGGATAATGTCGAAAAAAGAAAAAAAATTGTCTAGTATACTTGACTTAAATGATATTGACATGAAGAAATTGAATTATTTTATATTTCTTTTCGAAAATAAATCCTTGCATTGAAAGAAAAGATGCCTTATTTACATCTTTCTATTGTCATGTCGATCATAACATTATTCTTCAAGAAAATTTGGATGACATGCTTGAAGAATATCTTTCTACGCAAGGTTTGATTTTACTATAAACAAATCTCTTGCTAAAATGAAAAGTTGAACTTATCTTTGAAAGAATTTACAAATAGATAAATATGTTACATTCTCATGATGTAATCCTATTTTTAAGTTAAATGCAAATTTCTTAGAAAATTAAACATGATTTTCTTATGAAATATCAAACCAAGCACATAGATACCTGTTAGATAACATTGTCTTGGATAGACCCACCTTGAGAGTGACACATGGAAATGATCATTGGTAGTCATAGTCATCTCTCATAGTGAAGGTCGAGATTCTAATTCTTAGACCTAAAATCACTACATTCATCACATGTCATTGGGTATGCTTTGACATCATCAAACACAGTCCTGAAACACGGGTTGTTATAACGATGATGATTGGGTGACTTTGACATATGTGGATTGATTATGAGTGATAGAGATGAGATTTGTCCCTTATACTGGAGTTTGATACCTGGAAACTTGATAAGTGTGACTGAGAAACAATGTGCATGCACATGTGAATCAATATATGATATTGAGGTCACATTATCTCAGACAATCCATTCTTGGTTCAAAAAACATGATATGAATGTTGAGAGTATGATGATTCCATGCCTCGAGTTCACTCTGAATATTAGAGAAAAAGGAATTATACAATCACTGCAACACCTTACACATATTGTAGGTTGCAGTTGTTCTCCAACTTTTTATTCACTTGGGTAGCACTGACGTGTGACTAGGAACCACTCTTTGCTTTTGATGTCATAAGCTAGTTATGGACATTCACTGCTAATGTGATATGGGACCTATAGGATCACACATAAAGGAACACCTCTAGAAGTAGATTTTAATCTTGAATGATGATTGGATTGATTACTAAATGTTTTTTAGGTACTCAATTCATACAATAAATCTATTGACTACACCCCAACTGATCATCTCACATGGTGAGATGGCCGTTTGGGTTGTCAGGCTGAGGAACTAAATTGGCTGGAGTTCTACATGAATTAGACTGATCCTATTGGCTCACTGGTGGAACCGATCAACTCAGTTGAGTGAGATGACTGGTTCACCTAGTGAATCGATTAGCTCGGTTGGGTTGATGGAAGGTTCTAGAAACTTTCCCAAATTCATGAGAAAATTAGATTGTTTGGATTGCATAATTCTTGTTGTGAAAGGAATTAATGTTTAGTATATTGGGAAATGAATTGCCAAGTTTGTGTGTGATTGGGAAACTGCAAAATGACCGTCTCACAATGTGAGATGATTGTCTCATAGTGGCAGATGACCATCTGGGTTACCAAACGACCGTCTCGTCATTTGTAGCACTACTACAGAAACAACATTCAGTGTCGCTTTTCTGGGCGTCGGTTATTTAGGAAAACCAACGCCTATAATATTAGACGTCGGTTATTTATGAAAACCGACGTCTATATTCGAAGACCAGCCAGACACGGGCACCTCTTTGTATTCAGCGTCAGCTGGTTATAACAGACCGACGCCTAAAATCGCCCGCGAAATCCAATTTTTGAGTGAAAACATTTTAGGTCACCTACAACGTCGGTTGTTTAACTATTCACCGACGCCTATTTAAAATGAAAATTTACGCGAAAAGTACCACTTTAAGTATCGGTTATCCTTCGATAACCGACACTGATAATGGTTCCCGCCAAATAATTTAGGGTAAAGGTTGTCTAGTTGGGCGTCGGTGTTTTACTATCAACCAACGTTAAATCATAATAGGCGTCAGTTTTGTAGATAACCGACGCTGTTGACCAACTTAATAAACCTGATCACCCGGCTCTTCCCCCTTTCTTCCTATTTCATCGCGATATTGCTGCACTGCTACTGGTGCGTCACTGCTGCTGGTGCACCTCTACTCGCCGCCGCCGCTGCTGCTGGTGTGCCACGCACTGCTCTGCTCATTCCCGGTGCCACTGCTGTTCACCGCCCGCTGCTCTTCCCTCTCTTCTTTTGCCTCCACTGCTGCCGTCGCTCTGCTCTCTCTTCTTCCACCGCCACTGCTGCCACCGCTCGCCGCCACACTTTCCACGCTAGCTCCAGGTAGCCCTACCTCTTTGCTTCCTTCTCCCTAGCTATTTACCAATGGCAAGCACGACCATGGATGTGTTGGCCTACCACGGCCGTGCTGGACAACACAGCCTTGGTAACGGTCGTGGCTGTGTTGCCCTACCACGGACATGCTGGACAGTAGGGAAATGCTGCCGAAATTTCGGTAGCATTTCCCCATTTGTTCTCTAAGTACATATGTACTTAGAGAACAGCGGGGAAATGCTGCTGAAATTTTCTTGAAAACCCAATACACATTATACACTTACTAGTGAGATTAGGTGTTCAAGGATGGGATAGGTGGTACACATTTATTATATATAAGAATGACATCACATGTGTTTGTTGGCCTATAAAGTGAACAATCATTGTTCTTTATATTACTTGTACATTGGTATAAATTAGAATGAACAATCACTAAATTATATACTGTTTGTATGGAGTCCGGCTTCATTGTAGATGATAGGAGTAAATCTTGGATAGGATGTAAGTGTATACCCTAATATTGTCCTAATATATACTTGTTTTCTCTTTGATCATAGAATGGATAGATCATGGATGTCCATTCGCAATCGCTTCACCCCAGAGTTTATATCTGGTCTTGATCAGTTTATTAGATTTGCTGAGGAACATACGAAAAAACCTACAGATAGTTTCTACTGTCCATGTAGGAATTGTGGTAACAACTTGAAAGTCAACACTGGTGAGGAAATCAAAAGTCATGTCATGTGCAACAGGATTGTACAAGGCTATACAGAATGGCACTGGCATGGAGAGATTTCAAACTCGAAACCAATAGATGTCGATAGCAGTGCTTGGGTGGAAGAAGAAATTGCCTCTGATGACGTAGATGTGAACGAACCAGTTCCTGTAGACATCGTTGATGTGATGCTGGATAGTTGTAGGGTAGAGCACACCGATCCACCTCCTATCTTTAGAAACATTGTGCATGATGCTGAGATACCGTTATACACAGGCTGTGCTAAGTTTACGAAGCTTAGTGCTATGTTGAGATTGTATAAATTGAAAACTACCAATAGATGGAGCGACAAAAGCTTCACTTCATTGTTGACTTTGTTGAAAGAAATGCTTCCTGAAGGAAACGAGCTGCCAATCTCAACATACCGGGTAAAGAAAATGTTGTGCCCAATGGGAATGGAGGCCAAGAAGATACACGCATGCCCGAATGATTGTGTATTATTTCAAAAGGACTTTGTAGATTTGAAAGATTGTCCAAAATGTGGTGCGTCATGGTATAAATTGACGACTTTGGGGGAGTCCAAAACTGGTTCTCCTGCCAAGGTGTTGTGGTATCTACCTATAATATCACGGTTTCAACGCTTGTTTGTAAATCCGAAAGATGCGAAGAATTTGAGGTGGCATGCAGATGTTAAGAAAAATAATGATGGGATCCTACGACATGCGTATGATTCCCCACAGTGGAAGAAGATTGATCTATTGTACCCCAAATTTGGTGAAGAAGATAGGAATCTAAGACTTGGGCTTTGTACAGATGGGATGAATCCATACGGGACATTGAGCAGCCAACATAGCACTTGGCCAGTCATGCTTGTTATATACAATCTTCCTCCCTGGCTGTGTATGAAAAATAAGTATGTTATGCTGTCGTTGTTGATATCGGGCCCTAAACAACCCAGAAATGATATCGATGTTTATATTGAACCTCTGATTGATGACTTAAAGAAACTGTGGGCTGAAGGTGTGATGACCTATGATGCTTCAGGAATAGAGACATTTCGTTTGCACGCTATGTTGTTTTACACTATTAATGACTTTCCAGCGTATGAGAATTTGTCTGGATATACTGTCAAAGGAGATAAAGCGTGTCCCATATGTGAAGGAAACACTGATTCAATAAGACTAAAACATGGCGGCAAGACTGTATATTTTGGTCATCGAAGGTTTCTTTCAAAATTCCATCCATATCATAGGAAGCGCAAAGCATTCAATGGATGGAATGATGAACGGAGTGCACCTAAACCTATACCAGGGGATGTTGTTTATGAAAGAGTAAAAGACATTGTCAATGAATTTGGTTAGAAATCACAATATAGTATGGCCACACGGAGTGACAATTCTTCATTCAAGAAGAAGTCAATATTTTGGGATCTTCCTTATTGGAGTTCTTTGACAGTCAGACATTGTATCAATGTAATGCACGTTGAGAAAAATGTATGTGATAGCATCATTGGTACTCTGTTAAATATACCAGGTAAGACTAAAGATGGGATAAAATCCATACTGGACCTATGTGAAATGGGAATAAGGTCAGAATTAACAGAATTATGTGAAATGGGTAATAAAAGAGCATACTTACCTCCCGCTTGTTACACGTTGTCTAGAAAAGAGAAGAAAGCTTTTTGTGAATGCTTGGTAAATGTTAAGGTGCCACATGGTTACTCATCCAACATCTGTAGATTGGTATCAATGAAAGATCTGAAGTTGATAGGTCTTAAATCTCATGATTGTCACACTCTAATGCAACAAATATTGCCCATGGCAATTCGATCTATATTTCCGAAGCATGTAAGGTTTGCAATCACCAGACTTTGTTTCTTTTTCAACAGTCTATGCAACAAAGTTATTGACCCTGATACTCTCGATAATTTGCAAAGATAAGTGGTTGTTACCCTATGTCAGCTTGAGATGTATTTCCCTCCTTCGTTCTTTGATATCATGGTACATCTTGTTGTCCACTTGACTAGGGAAGTGAAAATGTTGGGACCAGTTTTCTTGCATTGGATGTATCCCTTTGAACGATACATGAGCATTTTTAAAGGTGATGTTCGAAACCGTTATCGGCCTAAAGGGAGTATTATTGAAGATTATGTGGCAAGAGAGGTTATGGATTTTTGCAATGACTTTCTGAGTGGTAATAACAGTCCTGTTAATGACAAGAATATTGAGGAGGGCAAAGGAATTTTGGGATCACGGGTGAAAGTAATCAGCCGTGAGCAGTTGGAACAAGGTCACTTGTATATTTTACACAACATGGACGAAGTGAGTGTTTATATCGAGGAACATACCAATTTCATCAAGAGACAACATCCTCGAGCAAGTTCAATGTGGCTTGCTAGAGAGCATAATAAGACTTTTACTAAGTGGTTTGAAGATAAAGTCTTACATCAACTATCTCAAACACAAAATGATATTACAGAAACTATCAAATGCCTCGCCTTTAAACCAAAACCGAATGTTATGTCTTATGAAGGGTTTGACATTAATGGGTTCACATATTACACAAAGCGCCAAGATGATAAGAGTGTCATCCAAAATAGTGGGGTCACTCTTCAAGCGTCGACTATGTATTTTGCAAGTGCAAAGGATAAGAGTCCATGTGAAGCTAAAATGTCATATTACGGTGTCATTGAAGACATATGGGAGTTTGACTACATAGATTTCATAATTTCGCTCTTTAAATGTAATTGGGTTGATAACACCAAAGGCGTTATAGTGGATGAATTGGGTTTCACTTTGGTGAACTTTGAAAAGATTGGAAAGAAGGGTGAACCATTCATATTGGCATCACAGGCGAAACAAATATTCTATATCGATGATCCTGCAAATGATAAATGGTCGATTGTTCTTCATGGTAAAAGACAGTTCATTGAAGATCCTATAGATGAAGAAGAGTACTATGATAAGTATGATGACTCCAGTCCATTCTTAGTTGGGTTGCCAACTCCACAAAATATTGAAGCTAGTGATGACTTATATGTGCACGGAGATCACAATGAAGGATTGTTAATTGATAAAAGATCACAATTTTAGAGGCATGTATGTTTATAAAAGATCACATTATCTTCTAGTTAATACAAATGCTAAATGTTTGCCTTTTTCTAGTTAATACAAATGCTAAATGTTTGCCTTTTTCTAGTTAATACAAATGCTAAATGTTTGCCTTTTTCTAGTTAATAAAAATGCTAAATGTTTGCCTTTTTCTAGTTAATACAAATGCTAAATGTTTGCCTTTTTAATGACATTTTCAGATGGCTGACCATGATGAGCATGATGTCCATGACGAGCATGGTGAGGATACCAATGTAAGTTCTAAAAACATATCTTGTATTTCTATAAAATTCATTATCTTCTAGTTATGTCATATATCCCATATTTCTATATTGCGCTAATTCAGTGGGTTTATTTTTGTCAAATTTTAGGTTTATGATGCACATGTACCCACTGAAGCACTGGAGCAACCTGATGCACAACACCAAACACTTAATAAGAAAAGGGGCATCACTCTATTGAAGAAGTTAATAGCGCTAAGTGGTAGTGGATCCAAATTGGTTGTGAAGTTTGATAATGGAGGAAATGCAATTGGAGTGAACCGCAATAATTTTGTAAACTATCTTGGGTGTGTCACTCGAAGCCATTGTGGTGTTAAGTATGATAATTGGCATAAAGTTCCTCAGGGGAAGAAAGACTTGATATGGAAGGATTTATGCGTGAGTTATTATTATTTGCAATTCTATTTTGTAGATTACAAATTATATTATTTGCAATTCTATTTTTGGATACTAGTTAATAAGAATTCTATTTTACAGAATCTGTTTGCATTAGATGAGAACCTGCATCGTAAAAGCATGATGCAATGTGCTGGAAAGATGCTTAGGAACTATAGGAAAAATCTCAACAGAGAATACATAAAAGATGGTGATAAGAAGAAGAAGTCAGCCCTTGAACAGTGGAACTTCTTGGACAAAGAAGATTGGGACAATTTTGTTGCTTCAAGAAAATCTAAAGAATTCAAGGTATTAGGCGTCACTCCCAATTTAATTAATATACGTTGTATTCACCTATTCAAGATTAAAATTTAGTGCTACTAACCAAATCATTAATGTGCATACCAACTAGGCCCTCAATGACACGCAAAAAGCAAGGCGTGCACTGAATGTGCATGACCACACTATGGGTCCAAAGGGCTATGCAAGCATTCTCCAAAGACTACAGGCGGAGTCTGCAACTACTCAGGAGTCTGCTGCTACTCAGGAGTCTACCACACCCATGCCTCGCCATGATATCTGGATAGCTGGGAGGCAAAATAAGAAGGGTGAAATAAAGAAGCCCGTAACTGCTGAGGCGGCTGCGAAAATGGTAAAATACAACTCTTAGAGCAATCGTTTGAATATTGATTATTTGTGGTGTTAACTTACCAATTTCTATTGATGGTGATTAGCGGGAGCTACACGAGTAGAGGAAACAAGGCACGTTCACCCCTCAGGGCACAAGGGATAAATTGACAGTTGCTCTGGGTAACCCAGAGCATCCTGGACGTGTTAGGGGTGCAGGCGCTGGTGTGGGCATCAAAGCATTCTTTGGGCCATCCCAGCGCAAACCCAGAGTGGGACTTTCACAAGAAGAGGTAACCTATTCTTTTTTTAGAATGTTACTACAAAAGGGAATTCAATAATAAGAAGCTAATATTTCTTTTATCCATGTATAGGAGAATAAGAGAGTCGAGGATATAGTTTCTAAGAAGGTCAATGATATAGTTACTGAGAAGGTCAAGGAAGAAATAGTGCGGTGGCAGGCATCTCAGGCTTCCAATCAGCCTATGGCGACCCACTCTTCTCCTGATGCACAAACTACGAGTAATCCTGGAGACCCATCACCTAACACGTCTACTGTAAGTATTGTTTATGACATTGTAGCTAGTATTTTCAAGATGATATGTTTTCAAGATGATATGTATATATGTATAACATTGTTTACGTAAATTTGTAGGCATTGAATCCATGTCGCTTAAGAATGCAAGACTGTGTTGTTGCAGAGGTGCAGGCTTACCAGTCCCTTCCTGGGGCAACGTTTCATGGGACTCCAATGCCATAGGGCTACGTTCGTGTGAGCCTGATATGTGTTTTACCTGATTGGAGGGAAGCTGCATTGCCATATGCCCACCCAGATATTGATACACTTGGTGAGGCAGAAGGCGGGGCGATATTATGGCCCAAAGCAGATGTCGTCTACACTTCTGAAATTGTAAGATAAATTTACATTACTTTAGATTGTTAATGTGTATATATGAGGTCAACTGATATGAAATTATATATACAGGTTAAAAAGAAGACACCTGGAGCACCTAGGCCTCCACCTCCACTTCCTGCATTACCAAGTTGGGTTCCAACTGACATAAAATACTTGTTAGGTCCTTCTTGTAGGGGAATGGAATGTTGGCTACGGGCACATGATATACATTGCCCTATAATTGTTTCTTTAGAAGTAGATTATGCAGGTCAATCATACGATAGCTCTTTATTTATATAAGATATTATTGAGTTGTTTATGTATGATTGGTTGAATACATCAATGATAGAGACATGGATAAGGTGAGATCTTGTTTATACATCTATATACCTTGTGTAAGATCCGGTGATCTGGTTTCTTATATATTAATGCATACGTAATACATGTTTTGCAGCTACTTAGTCGAAGATCAATGCAAATAATTTGCATTTGATCATGTGGGTTTTTTGATTCCATCATTGATTAGTATGGTAGCTAAAGACCCTGATAGTGTTCAACAATACTGTATAGATGCTTTTACAATTTTCGGTCAGCAAAAGAAGACGATAATAATAGCTCCATTCAATGTCAAGTAAGTTTACTTTATTTATAATTTGGACTTAAGAAAATTCCATTTTTATTGTGCATTTTGAGTTATTAATTTTTAACTTTTTTACCTCTAGCGGTAGACATTGGGAGTTACTAGTTATTGTGCCTGGGACATTCACTGTTTATTATGTAGATCCTGTGGGAAGTACATTGAACACTAAAATTGGACACATATTGAGAATGCCATTATTCTGGTAAGAAATATTTCATTTTTATATTCGTTAACATATGTTATTACATTACTATTTAATTTGCAATTTACTGTGTTACATTAACATGTAGGGGTTTAGATGCATTCAAAAATGCTGGAGGAAATGTCCCAAGGAGAAAGAACCATCCAATAATTTGGGAGAACATAAAAGTAAGTTCCCGACTCCAATGTATTTATTATTTATGTGAACTGTGCTTAGTTGTATTTTTTTAATATTTTGTATATTTCAATTTATAGTGTGCTACATAAGACAACGGTTGGGCATGCACATACTATGTGATGCGATTTATGCAGATGATTATCCGACATGCCGCATTGGATATTAATACCATACATGAGGTATTATATATAGTCTCATTAGTTAGTATGAAATATATCAATCTTATTTTTATATTATTACTTATATATATACATCATTCTCTTTGCAAGTGTTTAAAAATGACCACACTATAGGTAAACACTTAAAAAATGTACATGCTCCATATACGATGGAAGAATTAAATGAAGTAAGAGAAGAATGGGCAAAAGCCATACAAGCTGTGGCGATTGTAAGATATAATTGGGATGCTGATAGCGATGCTGAATGATATTTTGTAAATGAATATTTCTGAATGTTTATACATGTCTAAATATTTCTACATGTATTTGAATGTTTCTACATGTGTGAATGTGAGAATTGAATTGATGTCTGAATGTATCTACTTGTGTGAAAAAATATTTGTTGATTTTGCAGGTTTGTGGCCGGTTTGTAGGCTGATATCAATGGATGTCGTAAACCTACAGTTCAGAAAACTGAACTGTAGGTTCTCATCCTGCTGACCAGCCACAGCAGGCCTGCAAACTGATAAGAAAAAAAATTAAAGTATAGGCGTCGGTTATTTATAGAACACCGTCATCAAAGGCCTACATCGTCAGTTATTAGATAAAAACCGACGCCTAATATGACAAACAACCTGACCGTGCAGGAAAGCACGACCATGGTGGAAAAGGCGTCGCTTATTTGTATAAAACCAACGCCTATAGTACTAAACAAGTCCATGCAGCGAAGCACGGCCGTGTCATCTGGGAGTATGGCTTCGGTTGTTCAGTTGTTAACTGATGCAGAAAGTGTCCTAGGTGGTGCACTTTTTTGTGGCGTGAACCCTATAGACGTCGGTCAACTATATATAACTGATGACTATAGATCATATAGGCGTCGGTTAGAAAACCGACGCCGAAGAGTTCGACCTTTAGCGGAACCGACATAGGCGTCGCTTCAAAACCGTCGCCAAAGGGGGTTAAACAACCGACGCCAAAGGCGTATTCTGTAGTAGTGTAGGTTTTGAAAATTCAAGATCTTCCAGTCTCTTCCCCTCCCGCATAGATCCTGAACAGACTGGGAACCTTATCCCTAACCTCGCCTATAAATAGTGGGGTATTGGGGCCTTCCCAAAACACAAAAATATAACACAGAAAATTGAGAGTAAGTTTCTCTAAAAATTATTGTCCTATCTGGTTGTGGTAACCAAGAGATCCCTAGAAAGTCCTCCCCAATTAGCGAGGGATAACTACGAGAGAGAACAACTAAAGATTATTATTGTGGGAGGGCAAGTTGGTGACTAGTATGCCAATATTAGGGACAACTCCTTCCTATATGTCTAGTTGAATGACAAGAGTTCTAGTTGGTCTGTGTGGACTACTCTAGAGGAAGGATTCATTTGGATGCTTCTAGGAAAGTAGCATCAACCTGCAATCCGTGGTGAGACCACATAAGTCACTATAAAAGCTTTCTTGTTCGTTATTCGTAGTGAAGACCAGGAGCTGCACAACCATTGTACAAGAGAAACTAGAAGATAAGTACAACTACAATGTGTTGTAGTTGCTGGACTTGGTCCAAGACCAGGTATAACTCGTTAAACCATCTTTCCTATTTCATAGTAGTTGACATAATCTTGTTGTTATGAGAATATAAATAGATAATTTTTTTATTTCCACTACTATACTTTGCACCCACATTTCCCAACAGTAGTATCAAAGCCACAACAACCTTCTATGCTTTAGGATAATCAATATAATTAGATTTTTGTTTTATTGTTTATTTATTGCATATGATGTGAATATTTAAACTATCTCATATGTGTATCTGATCAAAAACCTCGTAATCCCAAACTATATATATATATATATATATATATGCAATTTACATGCGTCACCCTAAAAGCAGTTTTGATGGTGGATGGGCAGCATGGTTATGGCCTAAACCTAATATCTATGTGTGGTAGGATGGTCTGGTTTTATTCCTATTTATCTCGCTCTACATATCGAGCCGATACCTTCTTATTTCCAATGTAATGTTAATTCTTCCCTACCTTTGCTCCCCTCAAATGTAACTCAAGGTTTCTTTATAATCAATGTAATAAAGTAGCAATAGGATAGTTTCTTTTCTTGTAACGACAACAAAGATGATCATCACCCGACAAGACTACCAGTTTGTGAGACAAACCGATCGTCCAGAGGACCATGGAGGATAGAGCAAATGATCCAGATGACTGCCTGGTAGACCCAACCGACCGTCTAGAAGGTGTCCAGACATTGGTTGGATAGGAGGCCAGACGACCATCTTAGAAGGCCCAACCGATCATCTGGAAGGTGTCCATACATTGGTTGGAGAGGAGGACCAACTGACTGGCCAAGAGGCGAGACGACTGGTTCAAGGGTTGAATCGTTCTACCTAGATTGGAAAGCATAGATATACTCCAACAACAAGTTTATACATGTGACGTGATGATTGACCTAGGTGGTAGTAATTCCTTGTGGCTCCAAGGAATTATATTAGACATGGCCATAACCATCTCTTTTTGTTTTATATTACATGTTTACATTGTGGGATATAGCATGTGTGTAAGGAGTGAGATCCCAGAGGGGAACCACTCCCTACTAAAATAAAAAGGCAACTTCCCAAAACAAACACCAACAAAAACCTTTTCTCGAAAGGGATGATAACCAATTTATTCAACATGAATGTATCATAACACAAAGTAGAAGTGGAATATAAAGATGTATCTAACCATTACAGAGCTTCTTATCATTACTAGACTTTCACCATGTAGGGTAAAATAAAGGAAAAAATAACTACAAAAAGGACTAGCTGAGGATCATCTAACAACTTCAAGCAAGTCTCCCACGAGGTCAGCTACACATGTTGTGGTCCAAGTCCACCTTGATTTTCCTCTCCTTGCCCAACACCTTGGGGTTGGAAGCATACCCCACAAAAGGAAAGGAAAAGAGAACATCAACAAAAAGTTGGTATGTGCATACTAAAGTAAAGTTGAGCAATTATGGAATAAAAGTTTATCAAGTAGAGAAGGCTTCCCATATAAAAGTAAAGGACTACCCAATCGGGCATAAAATAAAAGAACAACAACAAATGAGATACTTGCCATAACCAAACAAATAAAATCGTGTCATACTAGCACATATAAAGAATTAGGGCACACACCCCGTAATCATCAACCTGCATGCATGTGAGATAAACATAAACTTGAACAATATAACGATAAAGGCGGCCAAGCCTCGCTAACTTGAAACCTAATAGAGATGACATATTGCCACTCCCAATTTATATAAAAGTTGGGCCAAGCCTTAAAAACTTAGAACCCGGGTATGGGGCACCATCACCTCCATCCCAATGATAACAAGGGCATACTGCCCAAAAACCAATGCAATTACACTACTCTAGTACTACTGAATCATATAGCATGTTTAATAGAGAGGCAAGTAAAAAGGTATAGTCAGATTAAAAAAATGTTTCCATCATACTAATGATCAACATAAACATCCACCAAGTGGGAAAGATATATCCAATATCATCAATTTAGTGTTCTAACATGAACAATGTATAAGAAAGAGACCAAAAGAATGTCCAAGTATGATCACAAGATAAATAACAATATAAGGTACTTCACATGAAGCATCTTTTCTAAAAGAAAAAGAGATTGTGTAGGCTATATGTCCATAGAACCAAGAGAAAGAAGAAACATAGGCTAATTGCTCAAAGGAAAAATAGGAGATGCAAACATACATTTAGAGAGAGAAATTAGAATTTTCTCAATATAGAAACAATGGGGGATGCAAGCATACCTTACTCAAGAATTTAAGTAGTCCACAGACAGTCCTAGATCCAAATCTAGGTCTCCAAAGAACCTATTATGCATATATGTAGAATTAAGGTTAGGTTTTCATTAATTATTTAAAATCCTAAAAATCGCCTTTTTAATATTAGTGAATTAGGTTATCAAAACCAGACCATGTTTTATATTATCTTTTTTTAGTTTAAAACATATTTTATTATATTTTTCTAACTTTTAAATATTTATTTATGAATTTGGTAAGTTATTATTTACTTAGATTAATCTATTGAAAAACACCCTTTATAAAACATTGGATTTAGGCGATAAAACCACTATAATTGGATATATCTTATTTTTTCTAAATTTATCAGCTATTTATTCATATTTTTTTATCAGTAAATGATTTAATATGAATTTTGAAAAATTAGGCAAATCAAAAATTTCCATGTGGCATAAAACTTGAGAAAGAGTAAAAGAGAGAGAGAGCGGTGTGAGCGGTCCGAGTTTGCCCAATCAGGGCTGGCCAACTCAGTCGGCCACTCATCCAAGTCAGTAGAACTCAATGCTTAAGCAAAAGAGGCAAAATCTTTCTGAAATGACCAAAATGCCCTTCTCAGGAAATCAAAGGTAAAGAGGAAAGGTGGGGGCAGAGAAGACATTTAACTGAGGGAATTTTTTCCTCGATACCAACCTCGCACCATGGCCACGAGGAGCAACTGGCCATGGCTTACAGAGGGAGCTACTCCATACGACCCACATCAAAAATAAACCAAGAGTCAGTGAAGGACCTTCCCGAAGCCAACCAACATCTGATCAAACCACAAAGGTGAAAAGTACAAAGGAAATCAAACTAGACGTTCTGCCATGGGCAATCATAGGAAAACTTAAAAGAAGGAAGTCGGGCAGATTGGGGAAGAAAAGAACAACTGTGAGACACACATAATAGCTTGCTAATACCACCGAAATCAAACAGGAGTGGAAACCAAGTAGCGAGGCAAGGGAAACCATCAAAATCACTGCCGAAAAACTAAGGTGAAGTCGAGCTTTAGGGTAGAGCAACTCAGAGCAAACCACATCTAGATGACGAATGGAAAAGAAGGTCTTGGGTCTGAGGGTGCTTAATGCGAGTTCAATTTTTCAAAATGAAGTGGAGGAAGTGGGGACGGATCAGAGGTCACCGTAAAAGGAGGGCGAGTAGGTCCAGACACTCTGGGCTAGCCACGGTCCAATTGAGATCGGAGGAGATGAAGAAGGGTGTAACATCCTAGGATTTGAGGCCTCAGATAAAATGATCTTATAAGGAATGATTGGACTATCCATATCACCAAGGTGCACCTCCTTTTTCAGGAGCCCATCTCTAAAGAACTCCATAGTTAAGCGTGCTCAGCTTGAAGTAGTACTAGGATGGGTGACCAGTCAGGAAGTTGCTCCTGGCTTGCATGATAGTGGATAAAAAGCATGCAGTTAAGGCTAGTGGTGGTCTGTGGGGCCAGTCGTCATTCCTGAAACTCTACTAGAGCCTTGGGCAGTGGGCCCAGATGTTACAAATGGTATCAGAGCCATAACCCCTCCAGCAGGTGGGACCCACATGGACATGGCATGCCAGTCTTGAGCCATGCGGTCCAGGCATGTAGGAAAGGGCTGTCCATGGTTGACGTAGCCACCCTTGCACTGGTAATCTGTGATCGGGAGCTGGGTGTCCATGGGTCATTGTGGGTCTGCATTGAAATGGGGAAGAGATTATGAGGCTTTATAGCTGAGCCTTGACGAGGACGTCAAGAGTCTAAGTGGGGGAGATTGTAACATCCCAGGATTTGAGGCCTCAGATAAAATGATCTTATAAGGAATGATTGGACTACCCATATCACCAAGGTGCACCTCCTTTTCTGGGAGCCCATCTCTAAAGAACTCCATAGTTAAGCGTGCTCAACTTGGAGTAGTACTAGGATGGGTGACCAGTCAGGTAGTTGCTCTTGGCTTGCATGATAGTCGACAAAAAGCATGTAGTTAAGGCTAGTGGTGGTCTGTGGGGCCAGTCGTCATTCCTGAAACTCTACTAGAGCCTTGGGCAGTGGGCCCGGACGTTACAAAGGGGTCCAAGGAATGATTCTGGGTACTCACGAGAGGTTGAGGTGCTGTAGATGAGCATTTACAAAAAGGGATAGAGAGAGGGAAATTGGGGGTTTCATATATATATATATATATATATATATATATATATATATATATATCATTAGGGCATGGGCAAGGGATCACTACATGTGGAATTGGACAAGGAATCCAATGGAGAAAATATCACGAAGAATCGTTGAGTGAGGGGGGTGAAATCCCAAAAATAAAATACCTACTATTTCTAAACAAGCGCGGGGTAGAAGACAACCCCAAGATCATCAGATCTAAGATTGAATGACTGAGATTTTATCTCATAAAAAAATAAGAAAAGAAAGAAGGCATGACACATATATCAAATCCTAAATCGAATTGGAATATAGTGTGAATGCATTCATTTCTCTTTTTCTCTTTCTTCTTTTAAGGGTGCAAATAAACTCCAAATTGGATGAAATTTTGCACAAATGCTAAATAAAGAATGTAGATTCTGATTATGAAATTAGATTTGCCTTTTGAGGACTTATAATGTGTTAAATAAATCAAGTCTTATTTTCTCTTTCCTCCTTTATTAATGGTTATATGATTAGCCAATTTTATGAAACTTCACCGACAAGTCATATTTAATGTGTTGGATACCAATTTTCCATCAATTTTATATGTTGGAGTTGTTTGTACATTAATCTAATATTTAAAAGGTTCTACACACTTTCTCTCTCCTAATTTCATATTTTAATCAAACATCTTCCAAATTGGATGAACATTCACTCAAAGGCTATTTTTAATGTGTAGATTACAAATCCAAGATTATTATCCTCTTTTGGAGTCATTTATTGTCATTTATTATTTTATTAGATATTCTGGGGAAACCTAGATCTTTTCTTTCCAAATTGAATTAACTCAATTATTATTAAGTGAATAATGTGAAACTTGACTGCCAAGGAAATTGGGACCCAAGGAACATAATTCTTAACTTAGATTCCACTTTTAGTATTTATTTTAATGAGTTATGTCACAATTAATATTTGTGGCCATTATTATCACATTATTTCATTATTATCACTACTGCTCATTCAAAAACTTAATATTATTACCTTATGTGTTCACTAATGTGAGAAAATTAGGTTACATTAGGGTGATTTGTAGATGCATTATGTCATTAGGGTTATACTAAACATCATTGATCAATCCTTAACCTTGTTTGGCTATGCTCAAAAGGTCAAAGCTCTAGGGTAGGGATTGAAATCTAGTATGTTACAATGTGTGTGATACATACTATATATGTGGTGATCGGATACAATATATATATATACATATACATATATATATACATATACATATATATATACATATACATATATATATATATATATTTGTAAATCCCTCAATCAAAAGATATTAAGTCTAAGATTCTTTCTAATAGAAATACACATGAAAATCTTGTTTGACTAAGCATAAGTTACACCTTCACATGGTGCGTCATCTACCTCGTGGAAGTGTGATGGTAGATATGTAGGTTCTGCCTTCGCAGGATGCATATCTTACGTATTAGATATTGGATAAGACTTAAATAGTGATTCTTAGAGCCTATAAGACCAAAAGCATGGAGATGATTACAGAAAGGAGTTTCACATATCGTCTATCAAGAATTGCATATGATGCAATTTGTAAAAGATCTCTACCTTGGTAATTAATGATGTTTTGCAGTGTTGGTCGGGCCATAGTTGAATTGTCTTGGATCTTGCTCATTAGAAAATTGATTCTCTGCAATTTTCCAAATTGATACTTGAGGATTATCAATTTGAATAAAATAATGAGAATGATATTTAATTAAATAACTAATTATTATCACCCAAATTTTATTCAAATCAAATCAAATAAAAATGATTTTTTGACAAAATTGCAAATTCTTTTGTAGAATCAAATGGCAACAAACAACAATCACTTTTATCTGTGATAGGTCCTTGAGAAGGACAAACCAAATGGGAACAACTTCCATGACCGGTTTAGGATGTTGATAATTGTTCTCACACAAGAGTGCAAGCTCTATTTTTGGAGACGCCAAAACCAGATGAACCCCTTCTGACTGCACCTAGGACTAATAGTGATGCGTACAAGAAGCATATTGATGAGGGTGTAGATGTCAAGTGTCTGATGCAATGCTCCATGAAATATGAGTTGTAGAGGTAACATGAGAACATGGATGTGATTGAGATGGTTACACATCTCAAGAACATGCTCCAAGGTCAAACAAGACAAGAGAGATATGATGTCTCCAAGGCACTATTCAAATGTAACATGGCAGAAGGAGGCCCAATAGGTCCTCATGTACTCAATCTCATTGGGTATGTGGAGAACCTAGCTAGACTGGGATTCCCCTTGGGTTAAGAGTTGGCCACTGGTATGATTCCGCAATCTCTGCCAGAATCATACAATCAGTTTGTCATGAAGTACAATATGAATGACTTTGACAAATCATTGTCAGAGTTGTTGGGCGTGTTGACAAAAATTGAGGGACATATGAAGAAAGAAAAGCCCAAGTCTATGATGGTGATCAACAAGACAAAGGGGAAGTCTAAAGGTAAAGGCAAAGGAGAATATAAGAAGTGTTCTAAAGCTAGCCAGAATCCCATATCTTCAGATCTCAAAGAAAATGGAGGAGTGAAGAAAAGAGGCAAATGTCACCATTGTCACCAGCCTGGACATTGGAAAATAAATTGCCCACTCTGTTTAGAGGAACTAAATAAGAAGAAGGAAGGAGCTGAGGCCTCCACTTCAAGTATAAATGTTATAAGATAAATTTGATTACTTCTTCATTTTGGTATGTGACACCAAACAAAGATCTGACATACTTGACGTGTAGGATCTAACAAGAAGTAAAAGCCCTCATGGAGGACAAAGATGGACAAGGCAGAGCAAGAGTTGCAGAAGCTTTAGTCTACATTTAAATTTATGTTAGCCCAATGGCATGTAATAGAGTTAATAGAACTACTGTTTCATTATGCCAATAAATTGAAACATTTACTTTAAGTATCTTGTATGACAAGATTGGTGAAGAAATAAAGTGAGATATTAATGTTTCTATTTCAAAAAATATCATCTTTCATGGAAATACCCAAATATCTAATGATCGTTGCTTTAAAGAATCTTGGATAAATTTTCAACATTAATACCAAAGGATTATGATTGATAACTCAAGACTATCATTAGAAATAGTCACCTTGGATGTATATATAATAAATGTGTATTTAGAATACAAATTGATGTTAATCTAGACTCCCTTGGTTGTTGAGCATATTGAACTATGCAATTCTTACTTATACATAACGTGACATAATATGCTTCACTAGATATAGTAGGAGGATAAGCTTTCCATCAAACCTCATACATATGATGCATGAAGATCTTATGGAATGAATGTTATACATGATTACTCATACTTGATTTTGTTTATTGGTAATATGATGATATGTACTCAGTAAAATAGAAACATAAATCTCTTGAAATGTTCATAAGAAAATCAAGTATGAGTACTAGATATATCCTCATAAATATATATACCCATCACTAAATGATGTACCATTTGAATGGTTTACTAGATATCATATATGATATGATTTGGGAATGTCCTAATGCCTCTAAAGGATTGAAACCTACATTGAGAAAGTAGTTTCTTTAAAATATTTTATCCATTAACCATAACTATTGAATGTTACAATTAATCCCAATCCAATAATAAGAATTGTTTTGTTACTAGGATGACTGAGTTCTTAAAGAATCTGTGAGAGTAAAATTAGAACTCAAAATGTTCGAGATCAACAAAAGGGTATGATGAGAACTAAGAGAATCACAAATTGTTCATATGACACAGAACAAAATAGTTCTAGTAGAACACATATGAAATTGGGGGATTGTGAATCCAACGTCTTAGACATGTTGGTCATAATAGGATAAGCCAACTAATCAACCAGAAACTATAGGGTACAATAATCTGAGTAATTATGGAGTCCATGTAAAATAACAAGGTAGGACCTTGATAGTACTACCTAAGGGGTAAAACCTAAAAGGTGAAGATATGGTCTTGTGGTAAAGACCTATATGGATAACATAAAAGGACAAATTGGTTGGAAGGTTTTTCAAATTAGTTCAAGTTGTTGAACATAATAGAGATTCCTTCATCAATTGTCAAGCTTGTTGTTGTAGTTAAAATAGAAATTTGGCATATGAAGATAAAAACCACATTCCTTAAGGGAATACATCAGAGGATGTGTACATGACACAACCTAAAAGGTTTTATATCTTGGGCGAGCAACTTGATGTCGACTCCCATGTCCCTAACCCCACGAGAAGAGGCAATACTGAAGGCAAAAGAGGTGACGGCGGCGCTGAGATCCATCATCAGTTCTACTTGCAGAGTTGGAAACAGATCTGAGGAAGGTCAAAATAAAGCAGATCGACATCCAGATCTTATTCTGAGGAAATGGGAATCTTTCAAGTCCATCCAGAATGGGAGGCCGACTGAGCTGAAACGGACAGAAATTGCAATTCGAGAAGGTAAACTATTGTACCCTGGGAAGGAAGCCCGGGAGAATGCGGAAAGATGGAGTAGGTGTTTACTTGGATATGTGATTGATTTTTGTCCTTTCATCCCTATTCTCGGGGAACACTTTTAGAAGATCTGGAATATTAGAGGGTCTTTTGAACTATTTGATAGAGGAGAGGGTTTCTTTCTGACAAGGTTTACTAAGAATGAGGATTTAGAGGTTGTTCTCAACGGCGACTGGTACGTGATGAATAGACATGTGATTCTGAAGAAATGGCACATTGGAGAGAAACAACAGAAAGCTATTCTAGAAGATGTTCCATTCTGGGTAAATATCACGAATCTGCCGATTAAACTCTGGGATGTTAAGTCATTTGAGAGAATTGGAACTTTTTTGGGTACACCAGTGAGAATGGATGATAGAATGTTTTTTATGAGATGTGTGGACGTTGCTAATATTCAGGTTTTAATGAACAAGGATGCGAGATTTCCAGAAACCATTACGATGGCCAGTGATGAAGGAGATGAGCACAATATTTCTCTATCGTATGATTGGTTTCCTCACAAGTGCAGAGTGTGCGGGTACCTCGGACATGATGACTGTGTGAAAGATGATAAGACTGACCTTCATCTGTTCAAAAGAGATGCAAGAAAGGGTAAACCTCAAAAGAAGGTCTGGGAAGTTAAAAGAGTTCAAGCTGCCACCCGTGATAATGAAGTGCAGATTCTCAAAAATGATGATGATGGGTTGTATGTTATTGAGTAATTAGAGAATGAGAATGAGATTATGTGAGAGAAGGAGAAACTATTAAAGAGTGAACCAGCTACTAAAGATTTGAAGTTGTCTATAGAAGTTAATGAAGGATTTGAAACTGTAGTGGATGAGCTTGTTGTGGTTGTCAATTTTGTTCCCTCTACTCTGAATCATGTTCCGACTACGTTAAGTAAATCTCCAGATAGTGACATTAGTTCTCAAGCTTCATCAAGTTCAGTGAATTACTAGAATGCACCTCCTCAATGTCAGGGGAAGTTGAACACAGGTAGTAACCTCGAGAAGGATTCTCAATATTCTCCTTTCAATAGAGAATTGATTATGACTTCAAAAAGTACTAAGGTTGTCAGTCCAATAGCAGGGGGTACCAAATGAGTCCTAATTTTTCCATATCCTCCTAGAACGTTAGGGGAATCAGTAATAAACTCCTAAGTGTTCAGGAGGAAGTTAGAAGGGCAAAATGTGATGTTTTTGTCCTTGTTGAAACCAAGTTGAGGAGTAATAGAATTGAGAAAGTGATGAGGAAGTTCTTTGCAGATTTTAAATGGATTTTGAATAGTAAATCGCATGCTTTGGGGAGAGTAGTGGTGTTGTGGAAAGATGATCTTTGTAATGTTGTTAAGATTGATGAAGGTGATCAGGTGGTGCATTTCAATGTGGAAAAAGGGGATATTAATCTGAATGTTTTTGCGGTTTATGGACATAATGGAGACTTTGATAGAGTGAGTCTGTGGAAGAATTTAGATGATAGCAAGTTGAATTGCATTGGTGCTTGGGTGATTATTGGGGACTTCAATGCAGTGAAGAAAAATGAAGAGAAGATCAGTATTCAACCCCCATCTTTGAAGTCTATGGAAGATTTCAATGATTTTGTGTTGGATAATAGCTTATTGGAAATGGATTTGAATGGGCCCTTTTTTACTTGGGATAATAGGCAAGATGGTGACAAGTTTGTTTATTCTAAAATTGATAATATTCTATATAATGACCACTTCCAAAAGAAATTGGGCAGGTTCCATGGGGAGTCCATTTCTAACACGATTAGTGATCACATAAGAATTAGTCTTATCATTGGTGAGCCTCAAAGATTTATGGATTTGTTCAGATTTATTAACATCTGGTCAAGTCATGCTGATTTTCAAAAAGTGCTTCAGGAAAGTTGGAATTTGGAGGTTGAAGGGCATGCAATGTTTAAGCTGTATAGGAAGCTGGAAGTCTTGAAGAAAAATCTAAAGGAATGGAATAGGGATACCTTTGATAATGTGAGTGATAATGCCATGGTTGTTAATAAAATTGTTTTGGAAGCTAAAAAAATTGCTGATTTGAATCCCACTGATAATGCTTTGAGGGTTGAGGAGAATAGGCTTAGAAAGGAGGCTAAAGTGGTTGCTGATAAAGAAGAAGTTTTATTTAGGCAGAAGTCAAGAGTCCAGTAGATTAAGGAGGGCAATTCCAACACTAAGTTTTTCTATTCTTTGCTCAAGTCCAGAAGAGTTAGAAATACTATCAATTGTATTTCCATAGGTAATGCTATCAGCAGAGATAATGATGAGATTAAAGACCATATTGCCAAGTTTTATGAAGGAATTTAGTGTAAAAAGGATCTTGGTCAGGTTTGGGATGGAGATTGGAGTGGACCCCATTTATCTCAGGAGCAGAACAATATGTTAGTCAAAATGGTCATGAGGAAGGAGCTGGATAATGTAGTAAATGAGTTGAATGATGATAAAAGTCCTGGGCCGGATGGTTTTAATGGTCATTTTTATAAAGTTGCCTGGAAGATTATTGGGGATGATGTGTTTAATGCTGTGAAAGATTTCTTCATGAATGGGAGTATGCTTAGGAAAGCAAATAGGACTTTTTTGACTCTACTGCCTAAAGGACCGGATACTAATCTTATCACCAATTGGCACCCTATAGCTTTATGTAATGTCTTCTATAAGCTTATTTCAAAGATTCTGGATAACAGATTACAAGTGTGCCTTCCTTTTATCATTGATGTCAATCAGTGTGCATTTGTGAAAGGTAGAAGCATCAAGGATGCCATTTTGCTTACTAATGAGATTATCAATGATGTTAAAAAGAAGAATGTGAAGAACATGTGTATTTAGGCTGATATCTCTAAAGCTTAAGATTCTGTGAGTTGGAAGTATCTCTTCTCTGTCATGTTTAAAATGGGGTTCTCTCCAAGATGGATTCATTGGATTGAGTTGGTGTTTAGAACTTATTCTTATCAAGTCATGGTTAATGGTGAAGATACAAGAACTATTTTCCCTTCCAATGGTGTTAGGCAGAGAGATCTTATTGCTCCTTACCTGTTCACTATAGCTATGCAAGGTTTCACTGAGATGATGAAGAGGAACAATAATATTTCTCTTGTTCAGGTTTCTAAGAATGTGAGGTGCTCACATCTTATTTTTGTTGATGACCTGATGATTTTCACTAAGGCTGATGCTGAAAATGCTAAAAGGATTATGGTGTTGTTGAATGATTTTGGTTGCAATGAGATGGGCTCCAGGTTAATAGTAATAAAAGTATGATTCTTTTGGGTGAGAACAAGGAAGCTAATGAGATTGTGAGTAATCTGTGTATGAAGATCGGCTCGATGGAGGATACTAAGTATTTGGGTCTCCCCCTGTTCTATGGGAAGTTGAATAAGAAACATTGTGAAAAACTTGTGGACAGAATTAAGAAAAGAATGTAAGGTTGGAAAGCTAAAATGTTTTGTCTTACTGGATGGGTAGAGCTTTTTAAGTCTACTTTGTATACCATGCATCTATTTTGGGCTATGAACTTTCCTATCCCGAGTTCTACGCTTGATGAGATTGATAAAATCTACAAAAATTTTATTTGGGGTTATTCTGTGAAGAAGGCAAACTTGCATCTTATTAAGTGGGAAGATGTCACTTTACCAAAGAAGGAAGGAGGCTTGGGTATTAGTAAAAGTAAGGACATTGTGGATGCTTTCCTTGCTATAAATGCTTGGGATGTTGCAAGAAAAAAAGATTCTTTATGGGTCAAGTGGATTAATGAAAAATATCTAAAAAAGAGTCATTCTGGTGTATTTAGTCCTCTCCTAACTTTTCATGGATGTTTAATAACATCATTCATAGTAGGAGGCTTCTTATGAATATGGTGGATTTTAAGATTGGTACATGATGCAACATTGATATTTGGGGTGATCCGTGGTTTCATGGTAAATTTTTGCATGAGGTTATTGATGAGAGCATGTCTATTACTGCAAGGATTCCTAAGAATGCCCGGCTAAGTAACATTATTGCTAATGGGGAGTGTAAGATAAAAGAGTCTAGATATTCTCTTAAACTGCTTGACATTCTAAACTCTGTCACTATTCACAAATAGGAAGATGATGCTATTCTGTGGAAAGGGCATAAGATTTTGAGATTGAAAGTTGTGTGGGAGTGTATTAGAATCAAGAAAGATGACAAGAAGATTTACGAATGGATTTGGAAGAGTAGAAGTAACATGAATGCAAAGTATCATATGTGGAAGGTTGCTCACAATAAGTTACCTACTTCTGACAATTCCAGGAGGAGAGGAATTCATTCCACATCTATTTGTTTCCTTTGTATGAGTGACTATGAAGATATAGATCATGTTAGTTTTGATTGTGATTATATTAGTGATCTGTGGTGTATGGATGTGAGAGAGGGTATGATTAGTAGGATTCCTAGGAGTTGGGATGATATTGCTGGATTAAAGAGTCCAAAATATAATATTGTTATCCCCATTATTATGTATCAGACCTAGTGTGAGAGGAATAGAAGAGTGCATGATAATAGGTACAAGAATGTTGATGCTATTTGGAAAATTATTGAGGCTGACGTCTTGACTCTGTCTTCCTAGTTGTTATGGTTGGTGGATAAGTTGTTTATGAGCTGAAGGGTTTTTGGAGGGGCAAAGTTCTCCTTGTAGTGTATGGAGACGATGGTTGTTTCCATTTTGATGTTTTCTTGAAGATGATGTTGACCTAGTTCCTAGTCATGAGTTGTTGGTTTAGTTCTGGGTTGGAATGGTAGGGACCTATAGCTGGTTCTCGGTTCTCTTGTTCCTTTGGTTTCTGGTTGCCTAGCATTGGTGGTTGTACTCTCTATGTTTTGTGCTTTGTTTTCGTGGTAGAGGATTAATGTTGCAGTTTGTAGAAGGTTGGGCAGGGTAGTTTCTGCCTTTGTGTTTCTTATGAAGTGTTGATGATATGCAGAATATGTTGGTTTGGCTTGTTCTGCTATTTTGTTCCTGAGTTGATGGCTCTCCTATGATGGTCGAGTCCCCTTGTGTGGGTGTTGATGCTCCCCTCTCATATATGTGGATGGTCTCTCATTTTTGTGATGGTTGAGTCCCCATACATGATATGTGTGTTGATGCTCCCCTCTCACAAAGTGGGTTGTGTTGGAGTGTGGTTTCTAGTGTGGTTTATAGTGCTATTTTTTGTCTTCTTGGATGAGGTTTGAGGTTGGTCTTGCTAATGGATATGTTGGTGGCTGATTTGTTTGTTGATCCTCTGTGCTCCCCTCTCACTTTTATAGTGATGGTCGACTCTGTTTGTTTGGTCTGTTAGCCTGTTGTGGCAGTTGTTCAGAGAGCACCTGAGTTTTCTAGCATGTTGTTTTCTTTTTTAGATGAGAAGTGGTTGATGGATGAGGATTTTGGTAGCTGTTGTGCTTCTATTTCTTTTGCTCCCCTCTCACTGGTATAGTGATGGTTGGGTATGGGTGCTTTTGGTTGTCTTGCTTCCTATTCTTAGGAAGTAGTTCAGTGAGTACCTGGGTTTTACTGTTTGCCTATATCCTTCTAAGATGAGAAATGTTTGGTGGTTTAGGCTTGATTGGTACCAGGTGCTTCTGTATCTTTTGCTCCCCTCGCTCTGTTATATGGTGACTGTTGTTTTGGATGATGGTGATGGTTTGCTTCGCTTTCTAAGACAGTAGTGATGATTCTATGGTTGCTTTTTGAAGGCATTTCTTCCTGATGTCTGTGAGCTAGCTCTACGAGAGTGATGGCTGTGGTTGGATAGTGGTTCGTGTTTTGGAGGCTTTGAGGAGTTTGATGGTTCCTTTGGTCTTGGTTGGTTATCTTCCTTTGTTGTGACTGCTGAGATGAAGTCTGGATCATTTCTGTTGAAGGTTCTGTTGGCGGCTGCAGTGCTTCTTGCTCCTTTTGCTCCCCTCTCACTCTAGTAGTGATGGTTGAGTCTAATTTTCTTATCCTTTTCTTATGGCATCCTTGAAGCTTCAAGCCTCTTGTAGGTTTGAGGCTCCTTCTTCTCTGGATTTCTCAGTCGTGGACTCATAGTTTGTTTTTCTTTCCCTGATGTAAAGATAGTAAGATAGTAAGATAGTTTCTTTTTTTTAGTTGATTCTTGCTTGGGAATCAACTTGCATTGTATAGTTACATAATTTTTTTTAAAAAAAAAAGCAACATGAGTTTTGACTGACCAAAAAAAAAGAATACAAATAAAGAATATGAACTATGAAGTTCAATCTGGGATTGAAACAAACATCTTAGAGATGGGATCTTTTGACTTGACAAAATCGTCAAAGAGTTTGACTTGAATCAAGATAAAAAAATGAAATATATGATTATAAAAGATTTTGTGGAAGCATATATGAGTATTCCACATATGAGGAATAACATCTCCATATTGTGAATATTGAGAACTAGCATGAAAGACCCCTTTAGCAATGAAGGATTAGTTGAAACATCTTATGAGATAAGGATCAAGACCTATCGAGATAGTTCTTAAATGTTTCACAGTGAAAGTTTGAGCACATATAATAGCAATGTGTGGAGAAGTTCAACATAGGAAGGATTCAATGAGAGAGAATGTAGATTATGTTGGATCTAGGGTTCTAGAGGGGGGGTGAATAGAGCTTCAAAAATTCTCACAAGATAGATTAGACCTTTAAATTATATCAATCAAAACCAATAGCTTAAGTGTAATTTGAAGTCCTAACTAACAAGCATAGCAAGGATGAGAGGAATTGATAGCAAGCACTTGACAAGGTTGTTTAGAGTGGTTCCACTCTCCAAACTAGGAGAGAGTCAGTCCACTACCTAGAGAGGTCAACCTCTAGGACTTTGCAAGTGCTTTTCTCTATATATTCACCAATAAGAGTTTTAACACAAGACCACCAAAGGACTTACCCATCCAAACACAAAGAGTCTTCCACCTTACCAAGGACTTACCCACTTTTCCAAGAGTCTTCAGCCTTCTTCCAAGGTCTTACCTACTCTTGCACAAGTCTTCTGTCTTCAAGGGTTTACACACTCTTATTGGATCTTCAGCCTTTGCCTTCTCCTACACCTGGAGAAGATCTTCACCTCTTCTTCAACCTTGAAGAAGAATAAAAATAGCTCCACATTCACTCAAAGTAGCTTGCTTCACCTTTGCTTCATAGAGGAAAGGGGGTAGGGAAGATGGAATGGAATGAGAGATTTACAAGCACAAGGAAGTATCTCTCTTACAACTGGCCTATCTCACTCATAATCACAAAATGGAGTGTAAATTAGAGAGATAAAGGGGCTCAAGGAGTTGCAACACACTCAACTGTAGCAAGGACTTAGAATAGCATGAATGCGCAAACTTGGAATGAATTCTAAGGGGTCCTATTTATAGCTGGGGGTGTTACCTGGAGTGTGGGATCACTTAGGGTCAAAATATAATCATTTTCCAAGAAGCAACAGATCTATTTTTTCCCAAAAAACTCACCTACGGTTATAATCACTTTTTCTGCATTTTCTATACAGTACATTTGATCAAGTTTCAATAATCCACTAAATGATAAAGCTAATTTTCAAACTATCAGTCAAGTTTGTTTTGGAAAAATTGACCGATGAGCTAAAATTAGATTTGCTCAGTGAGTCGGTCAGTTGAGTTCTTTGAGTGTGCAACTCGACCGATGGGTCATCTGTAGAAAATCCATCATAGGATCGATCAAGTTTCCAACTCGACCGATAAACATCCTGTGAAAATTTTTCTAAATTGACATTTGAGTGATTAATCCTTGGAATTAAGTGTCTCTAATTTTTTCTCATCTTAGTTACATGTCATATCATCAATACAAGTGATTATAAAAATCATCTAAGGTCATTTGGAGTGATTTCCCAAATTGCACACTTGCATTGCATTTGACTTGAACTTGAACAAGCTAGGACTTGTAAAATTTGATCCTTTTGAAGTACCTAAAGCTTGAAATCAATTTTGAACAAACATATTAGATACATAAGAATGGAATGGTCAAGTCATTATAAAAATATGGGCAATGTATAACTTCTCAAGTCAACATTCTCCCCCTTTTTGACAATGACAAAACATTCCTGAATCATATTGAAAAGGATATTGAAGTTATATCTTTGCCTTGTGAATTGCAAGGGGATTCAAGATTTGAACAATGTGAGTTGCTCCCCCTCAATCTATGCTTACTCAAACCTACATAGTTAGTCTATCTACACAAAGCAACATGACATATATATACTATATGGTCATTTAGCAAGTCACATGATAAAGCATATTATGAACAAGAAAAAGGATCACATAGGCAATAAAATAGAATATGGTTGAGCTTCAAAACATTGAATTTCACTCCCCCTTTTGACATTATCAAAAAGGAAGGTGGTAGAAGATCATAGAGCAGGTCTTTTCCAAGCACAACCAAGCATACATGCACAATATGCAATCTCAAATCAAACACCAAATTGATACGAGAGAAACAAACGATATAAGTCATAATCAAAATATGGTAAAACACGGAACCAACTCATGATATATAGTAAATAAAAGAGTAAGTATACAAAGGATTAAGATTACAACCTAGAAAGAAAGTTCTCAAAAAATAACAACAAGCCAAAACAATGAAAGCTAGATGATAAAATAGTACATCTCAGAACATGTGTCCATGTGTTTTTAATACAAAATAGCCTAGAAAGATTCATATGATCAACAACTAGACTGAAAAATAGAACAACTAAACATCTCGGTCATCTATGTCTACATCATCCATAGCATCATCAACATCAGAGGCTTCAGGCTCATAGTCGTCATCTCCGTCTAAAGGGGAAACAACATCACCTTCATCACCAGAGTCACCAGCAAAGCCATTAGAGCTATCATAAAAAGCATCACCATCATCCTCATCAGCTTCCCCATCAACTTCCTCATCAACAACCTCCTCATCAACTTGGTCTGACATCTCTTCATCAGCAGAGGGACCGAAACCATGACCGGGCCAATGTGCATTATGCTCATCCCACAACATACCAAGAGCATGGATTTCATTGACATGTGGGAAGGAAGGAGAAGAACTATTGAGGCTAGAAAGAAGACTGTCTAAGGGGCTAGCTGGCAGAGGCAGCACACTAGGGGTAGATCCACCAATAGTAGGGGGTACAACAGTGAAAGGGGTAGGTGGAGGGGTAGGGTAAAAGTGATCATATGCATAGGATGCATAGTCACCTCCTGGGTAGGGTTGGTAGGCAGGGTAGGGGTGTGCACAGGACATGTTCATGTTGGACATGATGGAACATAGATCCTGATGTAGGTGATCCTAAACTTGAAGGTTGTATTCCTATTGATGCATAATGTAGTCCATAAGGGTTTCATTTGATACATGGAATGAGGCACGGGCAGGTCGGGTAGACTGAGGTGGTGGAGGTACTCGGGTAGAGGCAGAGGAAGAGGCACCAACTTGGTGGAGGATAGGAAAGGCGTAGACTTCTAAAGAGTGGTCTCACTGATGCAAACTCCTTTCTGGGCATGTTTGTAGTGAAGGTCATGGAAAAGAGATTTTCCAGTGGCAAGATAAAAAAGACCATAGATCAGGGTTGGGTTGGGTGAGTGGGTGCCACTGGTGTTCTTTCCCGATTCAAAGAAGGTCATATGATGAAGAACATATCTTGAACACTTGACTCTGGTGTTCTTTAAGAGACAATACATGATTACCACAATGCTTTCTACAATCTCAGTTTGATTCTTCTTTGGGTGAATATTGTAGTTAACGACTAGGGCAAGGATGCGTCTCTTAAGGTCCAAGGCAGAGGTGGGAAGGGTGCATTTCTTCCTATATGGGAATTGAGGCTTCTTCAAGAACTTACGAATGTCAAGGAGAGTAAGATCATATTTCTTGTAGAAGGCCTCAGGCTCAACTAAGTCAAAGTACTCTGGGTAGTCCTTACGCCGGGTGTCACTCACTTCAGTACCTAAAAAGAAGATGTTCAGGGTATCCTCAGAGACTTGAAATTTCTTCACAACTATCATAGATGTGAGGACTACTTGAGTATTAGATGGGGGTATGAGGGTTTCGTAATTCCAATGCAAATTTATGTAGAATTCATGAACCACTTTGGTGCTTGTGATGGAATTGTTATAGCATGCACGTTCAACACCCAAGGCAGAGAGATGGTGATCATAAAGCAACTCTTCTACTTGATCTATGACCTCTTGTCTTTGTGGTATAGGCTCAAATAGGGCATGAAAAGGAAAATGGTTCCTAGGAAGGAGCTCCTTATACCTATTTAGAGCCTCATTTGAGACAAAGAAAGTATCATCAAATGGAATCAAGCGGGAGTTGGATGAAGATGAAAGTGCATTTGTTGGGGTAGACCTCTTCCTCCTATTGGATGCCATAGAGACAAAAATGAGAGGAAGGAGAGATAAAAAGCTAAAGAATCACCACCAAAACTCATCCACAGACCTAGGTGAGCAAGGGGAAGGTCAAGGGAGGTCGATCTAGGTCGAACTAGGGCTAGGGAGAGGAAGGTTGGGGCTAGGGTTGAGAGCTTAGGGGAGCTGGAGGTCAGATCAGTCAACTTTTCTCTAGTTGAGAGGGAGAATAGATTGATGAACCCATCTTAAGTTTGCTCCATCTCAGCCATCAGTCGAGTTCTGTGAACTTAGAAACTCGACCGATAGGCTCTTTAAAAAATCTCTCGGCCTCCGATCGGTCGAGTTGGCAACTTGACCGATGGTCAACCTGACTTAAACTTAAAATTCCTAGTTTCTAGCCATTAGAGTGCTAATTAAATTTATTTTTTAAGTCTGTTATGTATTTTAAACATACTTAGGCACATATCACTCATCATTGGGTACTATTTTACAGTAAAACATGCGTTTGTGAAAAATATCCAAAGATAAGAGAAGACAAGGCAAACATGAACATGAAAATTGAAATTTTAGCATATTAGCAAGACATGGTGATCAAATCATAGGCAAAACATATGTGATAGATGAAAACTAGCTAGAAGACATATCAGATCCATTCAAAGTAGTTATGAGAAGTTTACATCTAATAAAGTTAAATTTCTCTCTAGCTAGAGGTTTAGTGAAAATGTCTGCCAATTGATTGTCCATGTCAACATGTGTGATATAGATATCCTTCTTGGCAATGTGATCATAGAGAAAATGATGACTAACCTCTATATGTTTAGCTCTAATATGCAAGATAGGATTATATGACTACTTAATTACACTAGTACTATCACAATAGATAGGAGAACCATCAAAATGAATGTTAAAGTCTTGGAGAATTTGATTCATCCATAGGACCTGGGCACAAAAACTCCCGGCTGCAACGTATTCAACCTCGGTGGTTGATAAAGCCATTGTGCTTTGTTTCTGGGAGAACCAAGTTACCAGGCATGGTCCTAGGAGAAAGCAAGTACCACTTGTGCACTTTTATCAATCAAGCACCCTGCATAATCCACATCACTATAAGTAGTAAGAGTAAAGTCCCTTGACTTGGGATATCATAGTCCAAAATTTTGGGTTTTGGTTAAGTACCTTAAAATCTTATTAACAACTATAAGATGTGATTTCTTAGGATTTGATTGAAAGTGAGCACACAAGCCAACACTAAACATTAATTAGGTCTAAAGGCAGTTAAGTAAAGTAAACTTCCAATCATACCTCTATAGAGATTCTCATCTACCTTCTCACTTTCTTCATCTTTTTCAAGTTTGGCAGTGTTTGACATGGGTGTGTCCATCGACTTGGTGTTTTCCATCCCAAAGTGCTTGAGTAACTCACTTGTGTACTTGCCTTGGTTGATGAAGTTCTCAACTTTTGTTTGCACTTTTCCTCTTTCATCAATCTTATTGCAATAGATCCATTTGGTGCTAATGATCTTTCTATCACTTGGTCTTGGCACTAGGGTCCATACTTTGTTCTTTTCAAATTGCTCCAACTCTTCTTGCATAGCTAGGATCCACTCATCATCCCCAAGAGCTTCCTTGACATTCTTAGGCTTGAGTTGTTGGATGATGGCGATGTTGTCTTGGTCTTTGTTGAATGCAGCCTGCATATTTACTCTTTCAAATGGATCACCTAAAATTATCACTTTTGGATGGTTCTTTGAAAAGAGGGGAGTTGGATCCTTCTTCTCTTCATCTTTCTATTCTTCTTGAGTAACCACCTCTTTTCCCTTTTGGGTGATGTTAAGCTCTTTTAGAATAGGAATTACTTCACCTAAAACATCATCATTTGGAACAATATCTTTGGGAATAGAGGGGTTAGTCTCAATAACCTTAACATTTATGGATTCTTCAACTTTAGCAAGATCAAAATTAAATACTCTATAAGCCTTGCTAATAGTACTATAGCCAAGAAAGAAAGCCTTATACAATTTTGGATCAAACTTGTTGAGAGAATCTTTCATATTCAAAAGAAAACAAGGAAATCCAAAAATATGGAAATACTTGATAGAAGGCTTCCTACCACACCATAGCTCATAGGGGGTTTTCTTCAAAGACAAATGGGTAAAAACCCAGTTTTGCAAAAAACATGAGGTATTGACAGCTTCGACCCAAAACTACTTTGGAGTATCATACTCTAGAAGCATGGTCCTAGCCATCTCCTGTAAAGATCTATTCTTCCTCTCTACAACCACATTTTGTTGAGGTGTTCGAGGCGAAGAGAAGTTGTGTGCATAACCAGATTCTTGACAAAAATGTTCAAAAATCTCATTTTCAAATTCTCCCCCATGATCACTACAGATGGAAATGATGTGGCAAGAGGCTTCATTCTCAACTCGTTTACAAAAGCTCGAGAAAACATCAAGTGTATCACTCTTGGAAATGAGAAAGAAGGGCCAAGTATATCTAGAGAAATCATCGACAATAACAAGGCAATACTTGGAACCACAAAGTGATTGAGTTCTCATTGGTCCAAATAGATCAATGTGAAGAAGCTCAAGAGCTCTCTTAGTACTAAGGGATCCTCTAGATTTGAAGGAGGATTTGGTTTTCTTTCATTGGGTACAAGGTTGGCATTCCTCATCCTTTTCAAAATCAAATTTGGGAAGTCCCTGACCAAGTCCTTTTTTCTTAACTTCTTCAACTGATGCATATTTACATGACCAAGCTAACGATGCCAAAGAAAAATATCATTTAAGTTGACTACTGGGCATCTACCAACAACAGACTTAATAAAGTCAAGAATAATAACATAAAGATTACCACTACTAGTTCCCTTATATATAACTTGGTAGGTGAGGGAATCTAGAATCAAGCATACAAATGAAGTAAATAACACAAGGTAACCATTATCACATAATTGACTAACACTAACTAAATTGTGATGTAGGCCATCCACAAAAAGAACATTCTTGATGCATAAGGATTCACCTACATCACCCTCACCTTTGAATTTACCTTTCTTATTGTCCCCAAAGGTGACCAAACCTCCTTTCTTTTTGGTGAAGTTGTTGAAATGGCTTATATCACCTATCATATGCTTAGTGCAGCCACTATCAACAATCCATCTTCCTTTTTCCTACAAGAAAGGAGAATGTCAGTTCCCAACTCAAACTTTTGGATCTGGAGTTAGCTTGGGGGGGCATTTCATCTTTGGGTTGGTCCCCTTAGGCTTGTAAGGACAATAAGTAGAGTAATAATCGTCACACTTGCAATAAGAACAAACCATATGATTCTTAGTGCCAGAAGACTCTTCTACAAAGAAAAAGGTCTCCTTGCTCTTTTTCTTACCTTTGGCTTTTCTCTTGTCTTTTGGAGCCCCCCCTACAAATCCCAAACCACTAGTACCACTTTTCTTGGTAGAATGGTTAAGGATTTCATTTTGGGAGTTTTTCCCTTTGAGGATTTTTTATTGAGATGCTCTTAATCTATGATTATCATCATTAAGAGAAATGCCAGTAGAAGATAGACTAGCAATATCATCTCTAGAATGAACAAGGTCAGCCTCAAGATAGAGGGCTTTAGTTAAATAATAATCTTTCTCAAGAGAAATAGAAGCAACATCATTAATAGGCAATATAGGTTTAGATGATAAATCATTAACTTGACCAATCAAATTAGCATTTTTAAATTTAAGCAATTGAATTTCCTTAGATAAACATCTCTTTCATCTCTACGATCTCTACGAGCATCCACAAAAAGTTTAAATACAACATTTTCAGTTTTAAGAGTTTCAAGCTCCTTTAGGTAATTTTGGTTTTCTTCCTTAAGAGTTTCAATTCTCTTAAGGTAGACACCACTCTCTGCTTCAACTCTATTATATTGGAGTTCAAGATAAATATATTTCCCTTTCAAGTTATCAATGCCCTAAAGATGAGTTTTCTCATTAAGCTCAATAATTTCGAGTTTAGCATGCAAATCATCAATAATTTTTCCTAACCATTTTCTTTTAGATTTACATTTAGCAAAAGATGAACGGGTAGAAACAAGCACATCAATAATAGCTTTCTTAGATAACTCATGCAAGCTTACCTCACTTACCTCACCAATTTCTTCACTAGTAGAGGCCATGAGTGCAAGGTGGCACTCTCCATCTTCTTTGGAGCTTGAGTTGCTTGAGGATGAAGCTTCCCAAGATGCATGAGCTACATTCTTGTGTCTCTTCTCCTTCTTGTCTGTACTTTCTCTCCTTATTGTACTCCTCTTCCTTCTTTGTGCTGCCTTTGGGGTGTGACTTTCTTGACTTGGGACATTCACTCTTGTAGTGCCCCTTTTGTCCACACTTGTATCTAGGAGTGGAGGAGGAGGAGGATTGATTTCCCTTGAAGTGTTTGCCCTTGATGTAGTTGGCTTCATGCTCACTTGGGCCATCATCTTCACTATAGGAGGAAGGAGAAGTCCAAAAAGTAAGTTGTTGTTGAAGGATGACTGCCTCCACTTGTACTTTGAAAGCACTATCTTTGATCTTCTTGGCTTCCTTCTCTTCTTGCTTGGCTTCTTCTTCTTATTTGTCAAGCCTTGGCTCATGGGCTTGAAGGTTGCCAATGAGCTCTTCAGTTGGGATGTCACCAAGGCACCTCACTTCTTTAATGGAGGTGACCTTTGACTCCCATCTCTTTAGTAGAGCCCTCAAGATCTTGGAGTTGATTACACCTCTATCCAAAGTGTTTCCTAATGCATCCATCCCATTGATGATGACATTGAGTCTTGAGTACATCTCTGCAATCCCTTCTTTCTTGCCCATCTTGAAGTTCTCTAGAAGGTTGTTCAACATGTAGATCTTAGCCTCCTTGACTTGCTTTGTGCCCTCATAAGAGATGCACAATTTATCTCAAATCTCATAGGTGGTGTCCCAATATGAGATTTGATTGAAATCCATTGGGGTAAGGGTTGCATAGAGAATGCTTATGGCTTTGGCATTGAGTTGGGCTTCTTTGAGTGCAACTTCACTCCATGTTGCAATAGCTCCAGTTGGCTCTTTGTATCGTGTGACCATCACCTTCTACATGTCAAACCTCATGACTTGAATGTAGAATTGCATACGCCTCTTCCAATAGAGGAAGTTGGTGCCATCAAATATCGGAGGATGCATGGAGAAACCTCCCTCTAGGTTGAGAGAACCAAGTAGGTTATCTCCCATCTTCTCGTCTCGTGGGAGAATGTTGGAGAACATCCTTAGCATTGATACCACTAGTTGGATCTAGGGCTCTAGAGGGGGGTGAATAGAGCTTCAAAAATTCTCACAAGATAGATTAGACCTTCAAATTATATCAGTCAAAACCAATAGCTTAAGTGCAATTTGAATTCCTAACTAACAAGCATAGCAAGGATGAGAGGAATTGATAGCAAGCACTTGACAAGGTTGTTTAGAGTGGTTCCACTCTCCAAACTAGGAGAGAGTCAGTCCACTACCTAGAGAGGTCAACCTCTAGGACTTTGTAACTTATTTTCTCTATATATTCACCAATAAGAGTTACCACACAAGACCACCAAAGGACTTACCCATCCAAGCACAAAGAGTCTTCTACCTTACCAAGGACTTACCCTCTTTGCCAAGAGTCTTCAGCCTTCTTCCAAGGTCTTACCTACTCTTGCACAAGTCTTACGCCTTCAAGGGTTTACCCACTCTTCTTGGATCTTCAGCCTTTGCCTTCTCCTTCACCTGGAGAAGATCTTCACCTCTTCTTCAACCTTGAAGAAGAACAACAGAAACTCCACATTCACTCAGAGTAGCTTGCTTCACCTTTTCTTCATGGAGGAAAGGGGTAGAGAAGATGGAATGGAATGAAGATTTACAAGAACAAGGAAGTAGCTCTCTTACAACTGGCCTATCCCACTCATAATCACAAAATGGAGTGTAAACTCGAGAGATAAAGGGGATCAAGGAGTTGCAACACACTCAACTATAGTAAGGATTTAGAATAGCATGAATGAGAAAACTTGGAATGAACTCCAAGGGGTCCTATTTATAGTTGGGGGTGTTCCCTTGAGTGTGGGATCATTTAGGGTCAAAATATAGCCATTTTCCAAGATGCAACTGATCTATTTTTGCCCCAAACAACTCACCAACAGTTATAATTACTTTTTCTGTGTTTTTCATATAGTACATTTGGTCGAGTTTCAATAAAGGTAACTTGACCAATCCACTAAATGACAAAGCCAATTTTCAAACTATCGGTCGAGTTTGTTCTGGGAAACTCGACCGATGAGCTAAAATTAGATTTACTCAATGAGTCAATCGGTCAAGTTCTATGAGTGTGCAACTCAATCGATGGGTTATCTTTAGAAAATCCATCATAGGATCAGTCGAGTTTCCAACTCGACCGATAAACAACATTTGACAAATTTTCTAAATTGACATTTGAGTGATTGAATCATGGAATTAATGTCCCTAGTTTTTTCTCATCTTAGTTACAAGTCATATCATCAATACAAGTGATTAAAAAAATCATCTTAGGTTATTTGGAGTGATTTACCAAATTGCACACTTGCATTGCATTTGACTTGAACTTGAACAAGCTAGGGCTTGTAAAATTTGATCCTTTTCAAGTACCTAAAGCCTGAAATCAATCTTAAACAAACATATTAAATACATGGGAATGGAATGGTTAATTCATTATCAAAATATGGGCGATGTCTAACTTCTCAAGTCAACAGATTAATCTCTCATGAACTATATATTTCAATTCTTATGAAGAATCAAAATGACATGATTAAGATGCCATAGGCTGTAACAATGGACCTATCATGAATGCTATAGATGTCCTTATCCCAATAATCTTGTATGTATTGGACATGACAAGATGATATTAAATTATAAAATGAGTTATTGGAATGTCATTAAAAGATATTTAGTACTTAAGAAGTACTTAAGAATAGATTTCTAGTGATTCAAGATAGAAAAAAGGAAGATTTGGATGTAAAGGGTTACATCAATGCAAGCTTCCATAATGACAAAGTGATTGCAATAAAATATGTTTGATTTAAAATGAGAAATGAAATTAGTTGGAAGAGTTCCGAACTAATAGCCATTAATTCTATTCTACAATAGAAGTCGTGTATACTTGTGTCACGAACACAGAGTGATATTGTATGGATCTAAACGTTCATATGATAAAGTTATAGATGTTCCAACCATTGATGACTCAGTAGTGATATTGTGACAACAATGGAGCTACTTGTTATGTAAGGAATATCAGATACCATATAATGGTGGTTTCATCTCAAAGAGAAGAGATAAGAAACATGCAATATACCGACTAATAGCAAAATGTTGCTAACCCGATGGATTAGCACTAGCACACAAAAAACATGGTGGACATGTTTAGATCACTAAGAATATGATTAATGGGTCATTGGCTCTAAGTGCAAGTGGGAGTCTATTGATAAGGTATGCCCATAGAGCCAATTATGTGATGATTAACATGGCATATACCATAAAGTATTTGATATATAATCATAAAGGCAAGCTTCCAATTCATTTTAATTCATTCAATTATGAGATAATGAAGAAGCATTATGAATGTCTAAAGAATACAAATACTCAATGATGCATGTACTCAAGCACATGACTTGGAGAATGAGATCATACAAATGCTAAGAGTGTGTACATCTTTATTATGTCCCTAGTCAGTTGTTAATGTGGAAGGTAGATAAACACCAATAACATATAAGACTAGAGTGTGGGTTGGTTGATGGGTGAATCTCATTAGTCATGATATGGAAATATCAAACCAAGAACACAGATACATGTTAGAGAATAGTGTATCAAACAGACCCACCTTGAGAGTGACACATGGAAACCATCATAAGTATTCATAGTCATCTCTCATAGTGAAGGTAGTGATTGTAATTCTTAGACCTGAAATCACTACACTCCATCACATGTCATTGGATACACTTTGACATCATCAAACACAATATTGAAATATGGGTTGTTATAACAGTGATGATTGGGTGACTTTGACACATGGGGATAGACTGTGAGTGATAGCGATGGGATTTGCCCCTCCTACTAGAGTTTGATATCTTGGCCACTTGATAAGAGAGACTGAGAAATGCATGCGCATGCACATGTGAATCAATATATGATAAGAGGCCAAATTATCTCATACAATCTGCTCTTGGTTCAAGAAACATGAGATGAACATTGAGAGGATGTCGATTCCATGCCTCGAGTTCACTCTATATATTAGAGATAAAGGAATTATACAATCGCTGGAACACCTTACACAAATTGTAGGTTGAAGTTTTTATCCAACTTTCCATTCACTTGGGTAGCACTAATGTGAAATTAGGCACCACTCTTTGCTTGTGATGTCATAAGCTAGTTATGGACATTCACTTCCAACGTGATTTGGGACCTATAGGGTCACACACAAAGGAACTCATCTAGAAGAGGAGTTTAATCTTGAATGATGATTAGATTGGTTACTAAAGTGTTTAGGTACTCAATTCACACAACATATCAGCTGCCTACACCCCAATCGATTGTATCACAGGGTAAGATGACCATTTGGTGTACTAGATGATGGTCTCACAGGGTGAAACGACTGTTTGGGTTGTTAGGCTGATCAAGAATTGAATTGGCTGGAGTATGCACAAATTAGACCCAACTGATCGGCTCACTAGTTGAACCGATTGGCTCGACTGAGTGAGATGACCGGTTCACATGGTGGACCAATCAACTCGGTAGGGTTGATGGAAGGTTCTAGATCCTTTCCCAAATTTGTGAGAAAATTAGATCGTTTTGAGTGTGTAATTCTTGTGGTGCAAGGAATTAGTGTTTAGCATTAATGGGAAATGAATTGCCAATTTCATATGCAACTGGGAAACTATAGAATGACTGTCTCGTAGTGTAAGATGATCATTTGAAGTGCCAGATGAGTGTCTCGGTCACCAAACAACTGTGTTGTGGTTGTAGGTTACAAAAATTTAAGATATTCTAGTCCCTTCCACTTCCGCATAGAATTCAGAACAGACTGGAAACCCTGGCCCTAATCCCTCCCATAAATAGAGGGGTACTGTGGGATTCCCAGAGCACACAAATATAATACAGACAATTGAGAATCAGTTACTCTGAAAATTGTTATCCTTTCAGGTTGTGGTAACCAAGAGAGAACAAGCAAGTCCTACCCAACTAGGGAGGGATAGCTATGGGAGAGAACAACTAAGGATCATTGTTGTGGGAGAGCAAGTTAGTGACTAGTACACCAGCGGGAGGGACAACACCTTCCTATCTGTTCTAGTTGAACGACATGAGTTCTAGTTGGTCCATGTGGACTACTCTAGAGATAGGAGTCCTTTGGATGCTTCTAGGAGAGTAATGTCAACATGTAGTCTGTGGCGAGACCGCATGAGTCACTACAGAAGTTGTCATGTTTGTTGTTCGTGAGGAAGACCAGGAGCTGCACAGCCACCATCCAAGAGTAACTAGAAGATAGTTGCAATTACAATGAGTTGTAGTCATTGAACTTCCTCTAGGACCATGTATAACTCGTTAAACCATCTTTCCTATTTCATAGTAGTTGGCACAATCTTGTTGTTATGGGAATACAAATAGATAAGATTTTTGTTTCTACTTCTATACTATGTACCCATATTTCCCAACATATATTTGGTCTAGAGATACTTTTTTTAACCTCATATTTGTGCTTAATGTATTCTCTAATCATTTATAAGCTTAACATCCCTTGAAAATGATTGAGAAACAAATTTTAGTTTTGACTTTTTCATGGAATCTCTATATCGCGGTGGACTAAACATTTCTTACCATTGGTTTAGAGTATCTTTTTTATATTTGTTCATTATGGGATCTTTTTTTATGAAGGACTTAACATTCCTTTCATTGGAAATTAGAAAATATTTTGATATTCCTTGATCATATGGCTTTTTTAGTATACCTTGATGTCTATCTTTTTGTATTTTCCCATCTATCAGTATTTGTTTTCAATTAATAAATTGAGTATAAGTTCACCCCCCTCCAAAATGACTATCTTGCTGAGGGGGAGTGTCACCTTGAGGAGGAGCATCAGAAAGTATTGACCCTTTTTTAATTCCAAAAAATGGGAGAGTAACCCATGAGATAAATTGGAGATAAATTAGCCATCAACTATAGACAAAGAAATTTAAAGGTATGAAGTTCTAAATTTGCTACTTTCAATTTATCTTATGGAAATATTTGTCATCATAAAAAACCTTGCATATATATATATATATATATATATATATAAGTTGTACCATGGATTTGTTTGTACATGTATGTTTTCTTACAACTTGATAGACATGATGTAAGGACAACTGATGATCCTCCAAAACCTACCCAAAACCCTATCCTACAATCACATGAAGACTTTAGGGTTGATATGTTTCATATGAGTCATTAATTGGACTCACATGCATTCCAAATATTTGCATAGAGTCCTTCTCAGTCGACAATTTTGTGGACCGACACACTTAGTCAAATACTTAGAAAAGAGAGAAATAGTCTTACATATCTAAAGTTCTAAGTCAATCTTGGCCAATGATATTGTCCACTAGAGAAAGTCGATCAAAGAAAAGTTCGACTGACGAAGAGACATTGTGAGGAGATTGACCAACTCATAGCCGTTGAAGATCAAAGCATTTTGTGGTCGACAATATTGTAGACCGAGACTCTTCCATTCGATAATTTTGTGGACCAAAAATGGTTCTGAAATGTTAGTTTATTAACGATCAAATTAGCCATTGAAACTTAGTTAACTTCATCCTAACGGCTAGTTGACCTCGAAGAATAATCTAGACACTCCCCACAGGTACCCTAACCACTTGTAAATGTTTCCTATAAATAGGAATGGTCTTAGGGTACCTATACATCAACTTTGTACACAACTTTGCACATTACATTGCAACAACATTTGATACATACTTGAGCATACTTCGATTTGCCATCTTTCTCAAAGAGTCGAGGTTCTGTAATTCAAGTTGCTATCATTCTACCTAAGCCCTTAGCTCAGGTATAATATTCCCTCCACCTAATACTACTTTACCTAAACCTTATTAGAGTAGACCATCATCACTTTTCCATAGAGCTTGATTGTACATCTTGTGAGCTAAATTGTATTCTCCATTTCTCTAACCTCTTTTTACTTTGGTGTATTGTGCTTGGGCTACTTCTTGGAGTGAAATCTGTCCAAGATCCTATGAGAAGAAGGATTCTTATCTAGTTGGTGCTCGGCCTAGGCCGTCAAAGAAGAGGTGAAGAGGGGTGACCTTCCGCGGCCCGTCAAAGAAAGTGAGAGTTCTCCTTGAGCTGAAAAGGAGGGTTAGTCTTGCGCCACAAAAGACACAGTAAGTTTTGTGTATTTTGTATCAGTATATAAAAGGAATAAAATGCATTCTTTAGTAATCCTGGTTAGAAATAACTAGGAAGTTGACTGACATCATTTGATGGAACCACCCTATATCAATGTCTCTTGTGGTTGCCTCCTTTGCTTTATATTTCCGCTATACTTTAAGTAAAGTAATTCGATTAAAATTATTATGAAGCTCTATTCATCCACTCTAGATCTTTTTAGAAATATCCATCCTCTATAGGGAACCAAATAGGCGTGTTCCTCTTATATCTCCAAAAATCCCTCTCCCTTATGGTCGAGCTACTTCATCCAATCCCCTCTTCATTCAATAGGGTCATAACACTCTTAGTATTCCAACCTCCTTATTTAAGGGTGAGGCTCTTAATAGTGAGTTTGGGATTAACATTACCCCTTTTGTCATCCATTAGGGCATAGGTATGTCTTCCAACCATGCAGTCCAAAAAGGTAACTCCCCTTCATTCACCTTCCATATAGAATTGGCCATAACATGAAGAAAGATCTTCCATACTCTTTTCCAATAGATAGAGGCTCTTCTATTACTTTTGAGGAACCATGGATGGTCCTTGCAAGAGCTTCAAACATTTCTTTGTACTTGTTTCTATACAAGGAAGCCTATATGGATTCACCAATGAGGATATTCCATGCAACCTTCATAAGAAGGGCATTGAGTCTATCCATCAATCTATGTATTCCTATCAAGATTTGTGTATAGTAAAATGATCACATCATAAAGTGACCAAGTGACGTTTTTGGTACAACTTTGTTTGTAATTTGTATTATTCATGAAATTAACTTGTTTTATATATACAAACTAAAATAATGATGTAAACATAATGAATGTCAAAAATTTTAATTACATATCTCAGTTTACATGAAGAGCAAGGCTTTATGTACCGTGAAATATTATAACATGATCTAACCAAGTGACGTTTTGGTGTGGTGTCATTGTGTAATTTGTAATATTTGTGGAGTGAGTAGGAGAATGTGAATATGCTTTTGTTATAAGTACACATGGTTACAGACAAAAAACAAATATGTGAACATGCATTGGTAAAAAGTATACATGGTTATGGTTGTACACAATATTCCAATTTGTAACATGTCCAATTTTTTATAGATTTTATGATGAAAAAATTATTATTACTATTTTTGGATTTAGTTACAGAATATGGAGATGTACCATACATATTTATAATACATAATAACCCCTCTCCTTTATATAGGAGAATGTGGACATGACTCTATATACTTCCTGAATTGACTAGAATCCATTGGATCCTATAGATTCTAGAATATATCATATGGATTTTACTTCTAAAACTCCCTCACAAGCTGGAGCATGGGGGAATCACATGCCCAGCTTGGATAATACATATAAACAATACATAACAAAAAGTTATGACTAAAATATAATAGACCTTGCCATAGTACATGTACTCTCCCATAGACTTTGGCATCTTGGACTTTGTAGCTTCACTTGAGATTGATAAATGTTGGATATTTGAGAAATATGGAGCTTTCACCATGTTGGATCTTGTATCTTAGAGTATATAGAAGGAACATACAAATATCATCTGAGTCATAAACTCTATTTCTATTATAATTGAAGTAGTTTCTAGAAGAATACACCATGTGGCATCTTTGGCAAGATCTGTGCCACAAGAAGACTATGATGTAGCATACAGTCAATGTGCTTGACAAGGCACATAAAAACAAGGAGAAACATTACCGACGTATCTGATTGAATGATCTTTTACAAAGAGGTGTGTCAGACCTACACACAACTACATGTGTAAATAAATATGCTCCAATGATAGAAGACTAATGTAGAGTGCCTTATATATGGCCAATGAAAAAACATATTCACCTAATGTAAAACATTTATGACCTCCAATAGGTATGAGGAATCATCTTCTTTAAATGACTGTAATGCAAGAAGATGGGTTTTCAATAACAGATCAATGCTTGGGAACTCTCTATCTGAATGGAGATAATAGATATTGACCTTGAATTGGAGAACACAAATGGACAAAAATAACACTACATATCTAGACAAATGCTAATTAATATATAAATGGGAGATAGAGACATATATCTTCTTCCTTCTTCTTCTTCCTCTTAATTTCCTATGAGATCTAAATATTATACCCCATCCTATTCTCATCTCCTTTATATCTCCTCCACACACCAACCACGAACATACTATGAAATTGGTTGGGGTGGATGATGACAATGACAAATTCCATAGTATTGTAGTGGAATGAAAGTGGAGAGGGAAGAAACAAGAAGAATTAGGGTTGACATGACTTGGATGAGTTGTGGTTGGACTACTCAAATGAGCTTGAGAGAACTTGGACTCATGCTTAAGACACCTTGAATTTGTTCTTGAAAGGGATGAATCCTTGCACATGAGAGAGTTTAATATTGTGTATGAGAGTGAACTACATCACACATGTGAGTATAAGACTTCATGTTGGTGCTTCAGAGAGGCTGACTTGGTGAGGAAACTGTAGTAGATGAATCGACAACTGGATTTGATCTAGTATGTGATCCAATTACAGGATCCATAGAAGAAAATGAATAATTCTTTGTGTGACCCAAAAAAGTTCTAAGGGTGTAGGGGTGGATCCCCTATGGTATGGATTAATTCGGAAACATATCCAATTAAAGACTCGATGATAATTGATCTGTTATAGATTGGGCATGATGTTGGATGGCATGTCGTGTCAAGACTTACTAGGGAGATTTTGACCTTTTACACATTGTGTGGACTAACAAACATGACATGTTTGAAGATGCCAGCAAGTAATCTAGGACACAACACGTTTGACATATGACACACCATGTCTACCATTGCTGGAAGATTTAAAACCTATCGCCAACACATTGTATTGAAAGGATGAAATAATGTGTGTCCCACCACCAAGAGAATTTTACCCTAGTGGGGACACAAGATGTTGACTGGATGACACCGCATGTATGCCACTGCTACCACCTCTAGGTTATTTCAAAACCCTAATGTTGACACATTGTGTTGGACACCTCTTTGACATGTTGACTTTCAAAGGTGACAAGCTCCATTGGGAATAAAGTTACACAATGTGTAGGTGAAGTACTCAACATGTAATTTTCTATCTAGATAAAAACACCACCACTACACATATCAATACATGGATATTTGACCTTGTTTCATGGTGTATAATGTGTTGATAGAGTATATTTGACTTATACATATAACCAAAACCAACATAAAAATGCCAGAGGATTTTTTCCCTATATCCATGGAGAAATGTTGGAGGTAGAGGTGGATCTTGGAAACAAAAGATCTTTGGATTTTTGCATAGAAGAAAAGGTAGAGACAATTATTAGATAGTATAGATGACTTACACCAAGGAAAATATCATAATAGAGTTTCTAATGTTGGAGAGAACACTTGTTAGTGCGGCTTCACCTTGAGTTGGTGATGATGATACAAGAAGGGTGATGGTTGGACAATTGATAACCATCTCCTCTTAGTGGAGGGAGTGAACATAGAAGATTTTGTGTGGTTGAATGAGACTAGAGGAGAGAACTAGCATGATTGAGGAAGACAAACCTAGGGAATATGATCCCATGGAAAATGAATTAGGGAAATATAACTACATTGGGGATGAAAGATGATGAGGAAGATGATGAGATGATGAAGACAACCTGGTGTCAAAAATAGAGATTGCGATGGCCACTCATAGAGAGAGAGGGTGAAAATGATGAATATACAAAGCAACCATCCTAGATTGAACGACTGTCAAAAGGTGGAAATTACTTCTCTCTTTTTCTTTAGGGTATCGTTCCATGTTGCTCTAATACCATGTAGAAGGAAAATAATATGGATGACATATCAATAGTGTATTATACAAGAGAATTTTTTTCCTTTATGTCGGAGAAGGTGGATATGACTATAAAGCCTTATGTACCTAAGTAGATTCTAAATAGGCCTACAAACTCTATAACATATATCATATGATATGACTTTTGCTTATAGCACAGATGAACTTCCTGACTATAAGCATTGTGCCATTTAATACTAGGTCTAGTTTTTGATGCCCTTTGGTATTGTAGTGAATATCAATGAATACTATTCTTGGATTTAGTAGTATAATGCTAAAATAAGTGCATGTGGTTTGAATGATTAAGAAGATTGAATGGTCAGACATTATTTTTAAATTTGAAAATTTAATGTTGCTAACCATAGGTAGAAAGAGGTATTATATCTCTGTGATTGAATAAACTTTCTAACTATAAACAATGTGCTAGTGAATATTAGATTTGATTGTTGATTACTTTTGGTATGGAGATGAGAAATTCTTAGTATTGTTCTGGGATTGTATAGTAGAATGTGAGGAGGCCTGCTTGTTGTTAGGTGGATTAACAAGATGAAATAGACATACATTATATCCATATTTCAAGTAGTAGAAGTTGACGGAAATCATAATTTTAGATTTTAGAGTAAAATATGGGTTATTAAGTTTTTATGAGGAAGAATAACATAACTTGATTGGTGTGGGGACAAAAATGATTCAAAATAAGTTTATGAATCATCAATAAAATAATTATGCAAGAATAACCAACTACCAACTTTGTATCATATTTCTCTAATGGAATGAACCACATGATTGTGCACATTGTGCTAGATTATATCATGTCTAGATATTGATGACTTTTGGTATGTGTTGAACATAAATAAGTATTAATTTTAGAATGATCAATGGAATATGTAGAAACACGACTGTGGTCGGGAGGAGTAAGCAAGATAAGGGGCCAAACACTCTATCTAGTTGAGAAGTAGAGGGAAACCAAAAATATATATACTAAATTAAGAAACTGATAGTTTTCTTTGTGGGAGGGGGAGTAGATGAATGTGTTTGAGCGGTGGAAGTATCCTTATTATAAAGTATTTATGTTTCAATAGTTGAATACATGCAATCTACATTGGTAGAGTTCTCTCCTAGAATACTATGGTGAATTGTGGTAAAAGGTTCATGTAGGGATGGTTTGCATGTTCCCAGTGCATATGTGCCCAAGAGAAGTGGTGGAACCACACTAAGTCCATATAAGGCATGTCCCTCACATAACATTTGGATAAAAACTGTAATGGAGGAATGTACTAATTAATTGTTGAACAAACTAACAAAATAAATAAGTGTTGCACATATTTTGCACCTAGTCAGTGCTTTCACATCACAATCTTGCTCCATCAATCCATCCTCCAAGTAATGTAGGCTCGTTTGGGTGATCTTTCTCCCTAAAAATGGATATATCATTCTTGGTCGGGAGAGGAGTAGTCTATACCATTTTTTTATCTTACATGTGTATATGCAATTAAAAAAATTGGTTTGGATGAAAACCGTATGACACATGCCATTAATCTAATAGGTGTGTTGTATACTCTATATTCAAACTAGACTAGAAGATCCTAAGACTATATTATGAGAATAAATTTATTGGTCCTGGATGGAAAAGAAGTAGCTACACTTTTATTTATCTATATGCATGTATAGATGCAATTAAAATAGTTCCTTTGGATTATATCTATTTGTCGCATGACTTTAAACTGATAGGGATATAGGCAATATGTGTTCATGTGACTAGCATATCCTGAGGTTATGTGAAGAGAATAGATTTGTAGGCCCTGATTGAGAAATGAGTACACTATACTTTTCTTTATTTATCTTTTCTTGTAGGTATAATTAAAATAGTTAGTCTAGATTAAATTTGCTTGACATGTTGAAGATGAGTAGGCTATATGACTATGTACTTAATGACTAACCACACTGGAAGCTCTGGCCTGGTCATCAATACAAAAATCTTGTAGGTCAGTTTGATAGTTAGCTCATGGATTATAGAAACACCATATTTGGCATCCGAGCTACAACGGTCACCTACAATGAGGAAAGACTTTGATATTTATTTTTACACAATAATTTATCAAGTGACACCAATAATAAGATCTGGTGGAATTAAATTTGATTTTTTAGTGCTTAAATAAAAACAATCATGTTTGATGTGTTTGTGTTAACAGTTAGAAAAACAAACATCCTCGTCTATTTTGGTCATCTTGTAAGGTCATCACTTGCATGCATGGAATATAGGATGTACTTTTGATTCCCAAACTTATTAATTGTCTACAACTTTAAATGATCCTTTCCTTGGACTTTTACATGGAAAAGTCTAAGTGTTGACATGCTCCTTCCATGGTAGACAAAAAATTAAAAGACTTATACATGTAGGTCATTTGATTTCTATGACTTGATAACATAGAAGGGATCCAAGTCTTCAAGGTGGGACTATGACTATTGTCAGTAAGAACAAGGCCTTTGGCACCCACTTGTAGTTGAAACCTTGATTCTACTATATTTTGTAGGCTTGGACACACAATATATATATATAAGTCACTAGATACTATTAAATGTAGAACAAATAATATTAAAAAGAAACTTTCAATTAGTTATTTCATGTTGCCATCCATTTTCAAAGAAAGTTGTATTTTCTTCACTATATATATAATAAAATGTCATTACTTTCTCAAACTATATTCTTACATTTAGTGTAAGACCCCTGACATGGTTTTATACTCAAACATGCTTTTTTGATATAATTGGGTACTTACTTTCACAATTAAACCTTATATTATGTTTTGATATCATTTGACAAAGATATATTTTTCGTTTTCTTCAATTTTGTAAATTTTTATACATGTGTGGACCTATATGCAATTTTCCCTTTTTAGGGATCTACCTGTAATTTCAACACATGTATATTTTGCTCCATGGTATTCTTCATAATATGATAAAGTTTGTCTTATATGAAAATTTTGGAACCTTGTTGCATAAAGGTATGTAACCTTGATGTTCATTTTGTGTGGAAGTGAAAGCATTTGCACCTTCTGATGCTTGTTTGGGTTCAACAACCGACGGTTTTCCTTGAGGAATGCCAACTGATGATTGTATTGGGTGTGCAAAACAATGTTTTTCCTTGAGGAATTCCAATTGAAAATTGTACTGGGTGTGCAAACCGGTGGTTTTCCTTGAGATATGCCAACCAATGGTTTCACTAGGTGTACAAACCGATGGTTTTCCTTGACAGATGTGAACTGATGGTTGCACTGGGTGTGCAAGCCAATGGTTTTCCTCAGGGGATGTCAACCGGTTGCACTGAGTGTGCAAATCAATAGTTTTCCTTGAGGATGACAAATCGATGGAGGTTATGGTTGTTTAAGTAGATGGAGAACTTAACCTTTAACTGATGGTAGAGTTGTTTTTGACCTTTGACCTCCTTTTTTCTTCACATAGATACAAATACCACTTCCCTCTTCCCTCAAACAAATATTTCTACCCCAAACCTACTCTTACTTCCGATGCCATCAGTTGATGAAGGAGGAGCTTCTTGAGGTCAAAGCTTTGTTAGATCGTGGTTGCATGTAGTTGTAGGACTCAGATCTAGCTCTTCTAGGAAGGATCAAAGCCTTCTTAATTACCTAGTTTCTTGCTTCTTACATGTAAGATATTCCCTCTTAATCTCATATTCTTATTATTCTCCTTCTTCTTCCCTTCACCATGGATGGAATCTAAGGTATTCCTTGCTGGAAGATCAAGCATATGGATGAAGAACCCTCTTTCTTCTTTATTTTGCTCTAGATCTATCATGTTCTTAAAGACATGAGCTACCTTAGAGCTTTTGGAGTGAAAAAATCAGGTTGTACCTTCTCTCCTTCATGATACCTTGCTTCTTGGATATTATTCTTCACCTTAAGGTGGGTGATATGACATTTAATACATTTCGTACCACTCATAATTTGTTTTATGTAAATCTCTTTCTAGAAAACCCATAATATGAGAAAAGATAGCCTTTTGTGCACTGTTTAATATGAGAATGATGATGATACAAGTTGTTCAACATTTCTTAGACCCTATGACCTTTTCTTCTTCTATAAATAAGCTTTTCTTTGAACATACAAGGTCTGAAATTCGGGATATTGATGTGATGACTTCTAAAAATGTCATATATGTGTTGTTTTGGTACCCAATGTACATAAGTCTGACCCACAATTTAAACCTTACTATAAAGTTGTTAATCTATGGTAGTTATAATGCTTTTATTCACTATTTTGGTATCAAAATGATAATTCAATAAAATCATAATAAAGTAGCTCATTCATGTTAGGATTTGAACATATAAATGCCTAATTCTTGGAAATACCATTACTTTTATGTACAATGGACCTTTATGCTGAAATTTTAGATGATACCTTCTCTATGACTCTTTAGGTTCTCGATACAATTTTAGAAGATATTGATGTTCCTAGAGGAAGTCAGTATTTTCTTTCCTAAATGACATTGTGGTCGTTATGCACCCTAGTTTGAGATCTGGTCCTTTTTATGGCTTGGAATGGATGAATATACCATGATGGATTAACGTGGAATAGATTTCACATGTATTCTAAAAAAATTAGCATACTTTAGGATCTTGTATGTGACTTGGTTGATGTTATCAAAATACTTAAAAAACATAATTAATCAAGTGTAACCCTAATCATGTAGCGCCCTGAGATCGCATAGCTATTTCAGTGTCACAACTTATTGGATAGTGAAACTTTAAAATCCCAAGAGGATGTTGGAGTTGTATACTATTGATTATATGCGGGTGCAAGGAGGATATATCTCTACCATCTAGATCCCAAGGTTTTAGAGAGCCGTAGAGGCCGTTTCTCAGAGTTGATATGTGTTGAGAGTGACTGTGGCCGTAACTTAGATTTTGGGGTTCATTTCCTGGTTTCTAGTGTCGCGACATGTTTATCTAGGGTGGACTTGAATTTTTTAGTAGTTGAGTCGATGTGCCACTATAGTTTTTACTCAAATTGACGGAGGGGAAGAGATCTTAGGGTTCTGTTCATACTAGATCCTGTACGAGGTTGATTGCAACTTGGTAGTGGGTAGCTAGTAGTTTGAGTGGTATGCCTCAAACTACCTAGGGCTTAATAAAATAAGTCAACCTTGTAGCATATCTATTAGGGTATTTGGCAAATCACATTGGATATTGATCCTTGCTATGATTCTTTTGATTTATAGGCGTATTATAATTTTGTAAGAGAAATCAATTGCACTTATGATTATAGATCTACCTGATCTTTTATGTAAATTATACAATCCTTCAACTCTTTAGTATTATCTGCTTTAAATGGTTAGAGTACATAATCTTTTTGCAAGCATAAATGCTTTTAGAAGTTATATCTCTCACTAGGACATAGGTATCACCTCGTGGTCACCACATCTTTTCAGGTGACCATCAGACCCATGGTAGCAAGGAGGAGAAGTTTGGAGACTTATAGAGGAGGAAGATTGGTGAATTGTTTAGTGAGTCATAGTCATCCCTGTACTCTCAAGTCTGGGCGGGGAAGTTTTATAGATGATGTAAATTGACTCTAGATTTTGGTAGTTTATTTGTTCTTTGTACATGTTGTAAATATGTGGATACTATCTTTTTATGCATATTGTTACTGAGACCATGAAATAGATGTAAAGAAATATGGTATGGATGTATATATATACAAGATGATGGACCTATATGTAAATGTTCTCTGACATGTTTAGAAAGTTTATTTCGGTTTTAATTTGGTACCTTTATGGTGATATGATTGTTTAGTGTTTGACCAACATTTTGGTTTTGAGTAATCTTGTTTCTCATAGCGGGTTGCCACATTTTGTGGTATTAGTTCTCAGGGTTCACTGAGTCTATAGGGACATATGACTTAGGTTGTTTTGTCTATTCTTACATAATACAACATGTCTAGCCATAGTTCATGGTTATGCAGGTATGTGTGGAGAACATGAAGAGCACACTGAGAGTAGCTTTGTGGTGCCTGGGGGTGGCGGTAGGAGACTGGTACCAGGAGGAAGAGTACATGATATAGGGCCAGAATAGCCTGTACCACCTCCATTTGACCCTTTGACCATGGCATATCTTGCTTTTTAGTCTATTTTGGACAACTTATGGCGAAAATAACACACCTGGAGGATAGGGAACCTACACCACAACCAAGGGAACTTGTTCCCAATGCAGAATCTCAGGGTCTAGGGAAGACCTTTGAGAGGCTAAAGCAAGTAGGAGACACATAGTACGAGGTAACAACAGACCCAGTCGATATGGATATGTGGTTGAAAGAGCTGTAAAAGGTGTTTAAGATTCTAAACATCTTTGAGAAGGAAAAGGTGAAGCATGTGATCTACCTTCTGAAGGGTAGCTTTGGCCATTGATGGGCCATAGAGAAGGGTAATATACCAAGTGAAGTAGTCAGTTGGGAGGATTTTAGCAGGAGTTTGTTAGTCGTTACTTCTCGAAGATGTATCTAGAGGAGAAGACGACTCTGTTTGAACGGTTATGCCAAGGATCATGGTCTTTTGATGAGAACAAGGAAAAGTTCATGGAGATATTGAGCATCTGTACTTAGATGGAAACCATAAAGAAGGAGATGATCAGAAGGTTTGAACACTGAGTTGGCAAGGACAATATCTATTTTGGAGGTCCGAGATAAATTTCCACATTTTTAGAGTCTGTGAGGAGGATAGAGAGGACAACTATGGATCAATGAGAAACCAATTCCAGGATGATGTGTGCTCATTTCCAAGGATCTTCATATGGAAGATTTAAGAACCTGGTGTTTACTTCACCACAATACCAGCCGAGGTCGACTTTTTATGAACCAAGGACACATGCACAGTCACAATGGTCCCCTAGTAAAGGGAGAGGTAGTAGTTTTATACCATTAGGGGAAAATAGTTCAAGTTTAGTGTATGTGATAGGGTCATCTAGGCTGTGATATGATACAAGGATTTGCTTCAAGTGCGCCCAGGTTGGGCATGTGAGATGGTCTTGCCCCATGAAGAACGAGGAGGTTACACAATAGCCAAGACAAAGCTAGGAGGTCTCACAACAAAAATAGTATAATAGCGGTGGCAGTAGAGGTTGTGGACAAATATCATAGGTTGGGTCATGAACACCAGCAAGTAGAGGTCGAGGACAACAACAGATGACAACTAGATTCTACGCTATGAATTAGCCATAAGGAGTGGTCAAACTCTCGGGTCGTGATAGGTTAGATGGAACGTTTTCATTCTAAGTTATCTACTTCTGCCTTTGTATATATTTTAGTTTACCCAGGTGTGTCACACTCATTTATCACTAGAGAGGTGATAAATAGTTGTAACTTGCTTGTCTGTAGTACAATGGCTTGTTAGAAACTCCTTTGGTTGGTTCCTATAACATCCATGACATGGGTTATGGCTTAACCCTAGAAGTTTTGATTAAGTAAGTTGTTCATAAACTTGTTTGAATCTTTTGAAAAGTAATTAAGACTCTTGTAGAGTTTAAATTTCAAGATTGAACTTATTTGCAAACTATTTGGGCATTATATGATAGTTTGAGCATAAAGTGCAATTTACCCAAGATAAGGGGATATATTGCAAAATGTCACACGTTGAACATACCTTAAGTGTTTTATCATCATAAGAGAAAGAATGATGCTAAGTGGTGGCTTTTGGAGAGCCTAAATTCCAAGTTTGAACTTGTTTATATAATGTTAGTGCATTGTGCACAAATTTTGGTACAAATTGTAATTTACCCAAACTTGAAGGGTTAATATGAAAATTACCACCTCTAGAGTTTCCCTAATCCCCCATAGTATCATTTAGAGGAGAGATAAAGGAGGTTACACCATGGTTGAATCATTTATGAGTGATGGCACTCTTGGTGATAAAATGACCAAGAAAGGGGGTTGAATATGAAACCCTAACTTGAGATGTATCAAGTTGAAAAGCTTATATATGAGTTCCTATCGGCCAAGGAGCCATAGGACAAGTCTCATATCATTTTGTGGACTCTTGTCAAAGGCCATGTCATGCAAAGCACCTCAAGGAGGTGAGGTGTGTCGAGTTACAACTTCCTTAGAAAATTGTATCGGGTTGTGAATAAAATGGTGATTTAATTGATATACTTTATTCAAAGGGATAAGTAATGGACAAAAATTCATCCCTAGATTATACTCAACTGTTTTGCATGTCAAGATAAATGTTTATTCATGCATGTACACGTGTCATCCATGCATGTACATGTGGCACCTACTAGCTCAAATTGATGACACCTCATTTTTACACTCCATGAACAACAAGTATAAATACCCCTAGTTTCACCCCTTTGTGGAATTTTTTTGACTCTTACCACCCTCCTTCCCTAAGTTATCATGCATAGAGTTCTTTTATCGTGCAGGAGTGAGAAGATATCATGCATATGTCCTTGTGTATCTCCCATAGCAAGAGCATATCGACCAAGTAGGGCGATATTGGCCATATAGGGTGATATCGGCCATAGTGAAGTGTTTTGATCATAAGTGAGTGGCATATCATGCAAGTGAGTGGCATATCGTGCATGAGTGGTGGCATATCATGAAATAGCACTAGGGTATCGTGGAAAGGTGCTAAGGAGCAAGAAGGAGCTCATACATAACCCTAAGGTGAGGCAATGATCATCTTCAACCTCTGATTGAAGCATGATTTTAGGATTATGATCTTCCTTTCTTTTCTTCTTCACCAATTGCTCATCCATGGTGATTCTTTGCATATAGATGATTTGTGAAGTTCATCTTCAACCTTGGGAACGTGAATCTTTGAATATTGGATCTTTGAAGTTGTTCTTAAGGTGGGTTATATAACTTGAACCCAATTATATTATTATGCACCTTCAATTTTGTCATACTTGTTGATTTACTTGCAATTTTGATTTCTCTTGAATAATGGATGATCCTTTGAGTTCTAAAAGCTTCATGGGACTATTTTCCTTGACTTAGAATAGTAAGAACAAGGTTCTAGAGGTTGATGGTGATGACATCATCAAAGGTAAAGTGATATTGGGTTGAAGCACACACCTCAAACCTGATATGGTGATGTAACCCTATATGATAGGAAAATGGATATACCTTGTGACCCCACACCCTTATTGAATTGTATAATGGGTTGAAAAAGGTTCAACCAGTTGTTTATCCTGTCACTTAACCCATGATGAAGGGTATGTCGAAGCCATGAAGGTTTGAATAGGCATGAGCATAAGGGTCTAACCTGATATGGTGTGAAGCAAGCACACACACACCTCGCTACCCGATATGGTGTGAAGCAAGAACACACACCCCTATATGCCCTATATGGTGTTAAGAAAGCACACACACACCTCTCTTCCCGATATGGTGTGAAGCTAGCACACACACACCTCTCTGTCCGATATGGTGTGAAGCAAGCACACATACACCTCACTGCCCGATATCGTGTGAATCAAGCACACACACACCTCTCTGTCCGATATGGTGTGAAGCATACACACACACACCCCTCTGCCCGATATGGTGTGAAGCATACACACACACACACCTCTATGCCCAATATGGTGTGAAGGAAGCACACACACACCTCTCTGCCTTATATGGTGTGAAGCAAGCACACACACACCTCTCTGTTCGATATGGTGTGAAGCATACACACACACACCTCTCTGTCTGATATGGTGTGAAGCATACACACACATACCTCTCTTCCCGATATGGTGTGAAGCAAGCACACATACACCTCAACTCGATGTGTAATGACCCCGCCTCCCGGTAACCCCCAATTAAGGGAGACCAAAAGGTCGGTGCCGTTATCCAATTAACAGGATCAAAGGTTCGACAAATAATCAATAACAATTATGAAATTCTACTAACTAACTGGAATTTGGTATAAAATTAAAACTTTACTTACCTTTTAAAACCTTGGAAATCTATCTATCCTGGTCTTGAATTATTCTATCTAATCCTCCTTGCACTTTATTTCTTTTTCCTCAATGTGTCACTTTACTATTTGTTCTTTCAATTGTTGTTCCTAAAACGCCGACAAACAAAACGTCGGTCAGTATATCGAAATATACTGGTATGTGGGAACAACCAAAATCTTGCAAATATGGCTAACAATTTAATAATCACAATCAAATTAATTAACAAGCTAATTTACACTTTTCAATATGACATTCTCCACCGCTTTTACCCTAACCCTGGCCTACCCACTTTAGGGTGCCCTTGCCAATGACTTAAGGCCACCTTCTCAATCCCGAGCTTGGTGCCTAGGGGTCACCACTCATGGTGCCCACTAGTCATGCAATATCATAGGCCACCTTCTTGGTGCCTGGGGTTACCACTCAAGGTGTCCATTGGTCTACCCATCTGGGCCTGACCTTTGGCATCATCCATCAGGGTGGCATGTAGGTCCGAGAATCCATACTTCTCTTATTAATGTGATAATCATAGTGACTTTATAATTTGCAAGTATGAACATCCAAACTGATAATTTGCATTCAATGTGATTAACCATCTGAAAAATCATCGGGAAACTAAGGTGGTTATTCATAATTAACAACATACCTGATCCAGAGCAACTTGATTGTCCAAGCAATAAGGATAAAGAATCAATCAACAAGCAATCAACAATATCCTGAAATTAATGCATACGATCCAAGTGTTATAGTTTATCCAAAACATTCTAAAGCGAGACTTGGATTCCACCTTAGGCTTTCTACACCAAATTAGGGTTTTATTAGGGATTTTTCCTCCATAATGCTTTTTATCATATTAAATGCTCTCTTAGTTCATAAACCCTAACTTCAACATCATAAGCCCAATTAAAGTCGATTAGTTCTCTTTTATACCAAAACTACCTTCTTTATCCTTTTAAGTTATTTTAAGGTCATTAGACTCAATTATCACCTTTAGTTTCTTTCGGATTAACAACTCATAATTCATGATGGTCTAATTCCCATATTAACTCTATTTATTATTAATTCTACCTTGATTCAATCGAAAACCCTAATTTCTATATTAAGGTTATTTATCCACAAATTAGGGACTTTAATGCTGGAAATATCTTAGATTCAGCATATTCCAACTTTAATCATGAAATTAGCCAATTAAATCCATTAAGAGTCAAATTTACCAACATTAGGGTTTCAAGGCCCATTAAAGAATTATTCATGCACATTAAACTCGAAATTAAACTAATTACATGCAAATTCGTCCTTTTTGTTCCTAATGTGCCCTTTCATCATTAACAGGTTAATACTAATACTAATCATCCCTTAAACCCTTATAAATATATTATTCATCTCAAAATAGGGTTCTTAAACATTAACACATTAAAGTTGCTATCTTCCATTACTTTTCGAATTACAAGAGAAATTAGCCTCTAAACATATTTTTATTAGATTCCTCTCATTTTTCTGAGCAAAATTCATGTATAAACTTTTGTCATCCGAGCTACTATTAAAGAGTTATGATTTTCAGAAGAAATACCTTATTTGAGCCAATCAGAGGCTGACACGTCGGTCCCTTCATGCAAAGTAACCCGCCTGGTTTGGAAATATAACACAATGACCTTCGTACCCTCACTTAAGTTATTAGTTCTTCAGCCCGCTGAGGGGAGAAACGGTCCAACGACCCCTTGCCCCTTCTTCTTCGTGCAAACTACAGACTTCCACCCTAGCTGTCAGCCTACAGAGCTCTGTGGTCGTCTCCCTCCACCTTGGGGCTCAGATCTCGTCAGAAACTCCTCCCCTACCTCCGTCCTCCCCTACTATAGTCAACCAGGCTGCAAGGAATAGCCCATACGGCTGGTTCTAAGAGCACCGCGCAGGTGTTTTCTGTGGTTTGACAGCCCTTTTGCAGACGTTGGGCGAGGACCAGAGTGAGGAGATGGTGATTGATCACCCTTTGTCTATCGTAGGTGTGTCTTTCTTCTATCAAAAGTACGCACCACCCCTCATTGCTTCCCAGAAAAGGAATACACTCTCCTCGTTAGGGTTTGTAGTGCTAAAAGCAAGAAGAAGGAGAGAGGTGTGTGTGGGATATTTTTGGGACTCGGCCAGAGTTCAACTCCTTATATAGGGGTGGTTGCCCACACCCTAAGATGCTTGGCCATGAAGAAACAAAGCTCTTTCCTACTAGGAATTCGATTCCTTCATGGATAAGCAATTATTCTCTCTCTTCAATACCCTTTTGATATTCCTTTTTCTTTAAATACTAAGATTTCGAAAATCCTTTCTCTTTGTCTCTCTTATGCTTGACTTTTACTCCATAAGCACGAAATTATAGTTTCCTTTAGTAGAAAATACTCCCTTTTAATAATACCATGAAATTCATTCATTATGCACCACATTATCCTCTTATTTTTTTTTATATTTTCTCTTTCCTCTTTCTTCATTGGGACTCCTTGGATCCCAAGAAAATCTATTATTTCGAAATCCTTTTTATTGGATACTCTGTATCCTTCTAGATGCATCTAAATGCATTATTCTTCATTATCTTGTTTTATTTCTTATTAAAATATTTCCTTTTGTGGAATTCTCTTTATTTCTCTTTTAATTTCCTCATTGGTATTCCTTTTATCATTAGGAATCCTTGGGATACGAAATTCCACCAAGGATAATTCAATTATACATCTTTTCACATATTTTCCACATTTGATCAATGTTTTCAATTTCTTTATAAACAAGGAAATACTTAATTGATATTTTCTTTTCTTATTGCACTTCTTTATGCAACTTTGGTTTCCTTTGAACCCAAGGAACCCAAGAGGCACGAAATCCCTCTTTTGGATTTGCCTTCTAGAGGTTTCCACATTTTTCTTTTCTCAATTATTCATTCACTAATTGAATTTTCTTGTTATTTGGGCCCAATAGCCAATAAAGCCCACAACACAATCATCAAGGCTATTGTAAACAAAATCCATTTATTTGAACCAAATTATATCATTATTTTTTCAAATATCTTTAATATGAGAAATTACATTTCTCACCAAATGAACCCAAAAATTGGGGTTGTAACAATATGGGTAGCAAGCATACACCTCATACCCGATATGGTGGAAGAACCTCAAAATCCATATGAAGGAAAGAACGTTAAATGCTATATAATTGATGGAGTGACACATAAAGTGTCTTATATTAAGTCTTACATTAAGAGGTATGGAGTTTAATGAATAATGATTAAGTAGGCTAATGTACCTTGAAGGAAAGGTTGAGCCAACTTAATAAAGTATGGAGTAATCAACATCCTAGTAAGGATGAGAGAGAAACTCCTACTTTTTTTATAAACATGCAATGGGCATACATTAATACTCCTAATGTAGAGTGATGGTATGATTTTGAAACCCTAACCGATAAGGGAAATCCTAACCCTAATGTAGGGTGGTGGTATGATTTGAAACCCTAATTGATAAGAAAGGGAAACCCTAACCCTAATGAGGGAATAGTGGTATTACCCTTGTATTGCATGGTATTGATATGTATTTGATATGACTGTTATCATGTATACTAACCATGTAGGTATTATGAGATAATGAGCATAGCCAGGTATGAGCTATGATGTTTTATATGGTAAAGATGCTTAATGGGCCTTGTGAGCTAAGTGAATTATTTGTTGCCTAGTGAGAGGTAACGATATGTTTAATAGGCCTTGTGAGCCATGTGAGATTCTTGTGTAACAAGTATCATATATACCTTGGTCCTCAGACCTAGAGGTAATAGTTACATGATAAGTGGTAATAGTTTTCAGTGATTAACTAAGGGTTGAATACCCAAAACTAGTAATCATGATGATGATGATGTTAAGGGATGATAATTCCCAGTAATGAGATAAGGGATTGAGATCCTAAATGTTATATGTGTTTAAAGATTTGAAAAGTACTTGATACATGTATTACACCTTTCTTTGTAGCATTTGTCATAATAATTCATGTTTGAAAACTTGACTAATGCTAAAAGAATACGGTAATGTACTTAATTAATCAAGTGGAATCTTATCATGTAGAGCCCTGTCCATAGATCCATCATCGTCAGCAGCTGGTGATGGTGAAATAGGTTTTCCCACGAGATCTCCTAGAGGGCATATTTTTGAATATGTGGGGGTGATGGGCGTGAATATCCTTACGCCCTAATGTGGGATTGATGTGAGATAAACATGAGATCTCTCAATCCTTAATTATATGTGTCGGAATGGATGTATCACGAATCTTTTGATGATGATTAATGTCGAGATTGATGGTAGATAAACACGAGATCTCTCAATCGTTGAAGGAGTGCAATTGCCATTGTAGCTCTATAGTGAAGTTGCCAATATACCCTGGAAATCTATTTAAGTAGTTGACGTAGTCCTGCTTGTGGTCTCACACTGACTGAGATGGATGAGGTCATGGAGTCTGGCTCTTCCATTGACCTAAGTATGGAATCGATGCTTTACGCTATCGTGGTCGGTTGGAGTATGAGCGGTATACCTCATCTCCTCAGGGCATAAGTGTGATTGTAAAATGTAATCAGCCGTGTAGCATATATGCTTAAGGATGGAATACAGAAATCATTGGTTGATATTACATTTCTTAATGCATCTTAATTTGATAGATGTTATAAATTTTCTTCATATTCCTTATAAAATGAATAGATGATTTACTGCTTTATCATATATAGCTGCAATGTTTTAGAAGATGATATTGCTCTATTCTTCTTAAACAGTGATTAAATCCCACTTATTAATATAAAAGAATCCTTTGCTCAGTTTTATTACTGTTAATCTGCAATAATAATATTTTTGGTGGAGAGTTATATCTCTCGCTGGGACATGGGTCTCACTCCGTTAGTCACCAACATTTTTAGGTGGATGTGGACGAGGACGTAGGGACCATACAATAGAGAAAGGACAGCAGCATCAGGGGCAGTAGTAACATCTCAGGTTGAGTTAGTGTCTATCGTGTCTTGTAGATATGAGTCCTATGTGTTGTCTTTGTACACTCAAGTCCTTGGAGTCATTACTTAGTGGTTTTATGATCGATCTGAGATTTTAGCTTGTATGCCTCGAGGTTTTATGTTGCTTATGTATAGTTTGGCAAAGCAACTGCTATATGTAGTCCTTGAGATAAGATGGTACATGGTATGTACAATGTGAACCATAATGTATGCAATACTTTGGTTTTCTTCTTAAGAGTTTCCTGGAAATGGACCTCCTTGCAAATGGTTTTAATTTTTAGTGATTTTTGGTTAATCCGCTACTTATGGTTATTTCACAATTATTTACTAGTGACGGTTTGATTTGTTGTCGGATCGTCACAAAGTTTTGGTATCAGAGCCTAAGGTTCAGTGAGTCTACAGAGACATAGGATTAAGGTTGTTGAGTATGTTCTAGTATTATCCAGTTTATCTGATAGTGACTTCTGCGCATATAGGAGAAGAAGTAAGACTTAAAGATGGTCGGATCACATGAGGAACATGCAACTGAAAGTAGTGTTGCTGCACCAGGAGGAGGTGCAAGGGATCAGACTAGAGAGGAACTAGCACCTGAGAATCCCCAACTTGACCAAGCTTTGATAGAAAACCCAGCTTTTAATGCTCTATTTGGACAGTTCATGAACACAATGACACATATGGCAGATCGAATGCCAGCACCGGCATCTAGGGAACCAGTTCCCAATGAGGGGCATGGATCTGGTAAGACCTTTGAGCGGTTACATCGAGTAGGAGCCACTGAATATTCCGATACAGCTGACCCAACAGACACAAATTCATGGCTTACTGAGTTGGAGAAAGCCTTTAGAATCCTTAGTATTCCAGAAACTGAGAAAGTTAAGCATGTCATGTACCTATTAAAAGGAAGTGTTGGCCGCTGATGGGCCATTGAGGAGCAGAAATGACCAGGTGTTGAGGTCGAATGGAGAGAGTTCTGACGTGAGTTTGTTAGTAGATACTTTCCTAAGACTTATTTGGATGAGAAAATCTCACAGTTTGAGTAGATTAGGTAGGGACCAATGAACATTAGCGATTATGAAGCTAAGTTTATGGAGCTTCTACAATTTTTTCCACACATGGCTACTATAGATGAGGAGAGGATTCAGCATTTTGAGAAGGGCATGAACGTTGATTTAACCACACCTGCATCTGCTCTAGATAATAGAGAGAGGTTTGTCACCTTTGTGGAGTCAGTTAGGCAGATAGAAAGGTCTGTAACTGAGAAATGCGAAGCCCACAGTAGGAAAGTGCATGCACAATTCCAAGGACAGAGGTCTAAAAGTTTTAAGAAACCAAAGTTTTCTACACCAATAGCACCACAGAGGTTCAGTGCTCAAACATAGTAGACATCCAGCAAGGGTAGAGGTCGTAGTCTACCGCTAAGTAGAGCCCATAGTTCATCATCAATGTCAATTTTAGGACCATCTAGGCTGTAGTGGGAGAATAGAGGCTGTTATAAGTGTGGGAAGATGGGACATCTGATGAAAGATTGTCTAGCTAGAGACATGAGTGTAACTCAACCACCGAGGCAGAGTCAACAAGGCTCTCAGAGGTGATAGTTTAGCAGTGGCACACGAGGACGTGGACAGGTGTCCCAGGCTAGTTCATCTACACCCAACAATAAGACACTTGTCCGACAACCACCAACATCGAGATTCTATTCTATGAATCAGCCAGAGGAAATGGTCAACCCACGAGTCGTGACAAGTCAGATGGAATTATTTCATTCTGATATGTCTTCATCCTGCTTCATATCTATTTTGATTTATCTGGGTGCTACACATTCCTTTATCACTCAAGAAGTGATGCTTGACTGCAATATGACTCTCAGTCGTAGAGCAGATAATATGTTATTAGAAACTCTGTTAGTCAGATCTATAGTGTTGTGGGAGGTATGTTCTCCTTGTGTTCTTTCCTTTTTAGAACACATCATTCAGGTGGATCTTATACCACTTGAGATGCACGGGTTTGACATAATTCTTGGGATGGACATCCTAGAAAAGTATAAGTTTGTCTTGGATTGTGGTTCCAAGCAACCTATGTTCACAAACAATGGTGAGACATTGGTCTTTCAGGGGGACAGAAAGATTCTTCCAACATGTCTAGTGTTAGCTATGGTAGTAGAAAAGTTGATGAGACAAGGATGCTTCGCATTCTTGGCACATGTGGTAGATACCAGAGCAGAGAGTCCTAGTCTTTTTGAATTTTTGGTTGTCAGGGAATTCGAGGATGTGTTTCCTAAAGAACTTCCAGACATTCATCCACCTCGAGAGATTGATTTTGAGATTAATCTAATTTTGGATATGCAACCTATAGCCCAAACACCCTATAGGATGGCGCCAGCTAAGATGGCAGAGCTTAAGAAATAGTTACAAGAGTTGCTTGAGAAATGTTTGATTCGACCGAGTACTTCCCCGTGGGGTGCTCCAGTTCTTTTTGTTAAAAAGAAGGATGGGTCTATGAGATTATGCATAGACTATAGACATCTTAACAAGGTGACTATTAGGAACAAATATCCTCTACTAAGGATAGATGATTTGTTGCAACCGAATTCTCTAAGATAGATCTAAGGTCAGGATATCATCAGTTACGTATCAAGGAGAGTGACATACCTAAATCAGCCTTTAGGACAAGGTATGGTCATTATGAGTTTGTAGTTGTGTCTTTTGGACTAACTAATGCACCGGCTGCATTCATGGAGCTGATGAATAGAATCTTCCATCCATTCCTTGATCAGTTTGTAGTGGTCTTCATACACGACATCCTAATATACAGTAGAGATGGTCAACAACATGAACAACACCTTCGTCAAGCCTTGACATTGTTGAGACAGCACAAGCTATATGCCAAGTTTAGCAAGTGCGAGTTTTGGTTGTCAGAAGTGTCTTTTCTTGGACATGTTATATCTACTTCAGGTATTCGTGTTGATCCACAGAAAGTGGAATATGTGTTAGAGTGGGAACATCTCAAGACACCGACTGAGATTCGCAGTTTCTTAGGCCTAGCAGGTTATTACAGGAGGTTTATTAAAGACTTCAGTTCTACATCCTTACCCCTAACAAAGTTGACCAGGAAAGAAGTTCCTTTTGTTTGGAATGACAAGTGTCAGCATTCTTTCTAGTTTTTGAAAGAAAAGTTGACCAGTGCGCCTGTGTTAGCTTTACCTGAGCAGGGAAAGGCATACATTGTTTTCTGCGATGCCTCTAAGAATGGTCTAGGATGTGTGCTGATGCAGAGTGATCATGTAGTTTCTTTTGCTTCCCGACAACTTAAGAAACACGAGGAGAATTATCCGACACATGATCTAGAATTAGCTGTAGTGGTTCATGCATTAAAGATCTGGAGACATTATCTCTATGGAGAAACATTTTAGATTTTTATAGACCATAAGAACTTAAAGTATATCTTCTCACAACATGAGTTGAATATGAGACAACATCGCTGGATGGAGTTAATCAAGGACTACGATTTTATAATTGATTATCATCAAGGAAAGGATAATGTAGTGGCAGATGCACTAAGTAGAAAATCATCATCGCCACCCATAGATAAAGCACAGTTGAACTCTTTAGTGTGCTTTAAACGAGACATGCTTGTCTCTTTGAGACAAAACAATGTGCAGCTTAAAGTATCTTTGTTAGTCGGATTGTTAGCTGAGATGCATGTGAAACCTACTCTGAAACTACAAATCAAAGAGGCACAACAGGCTGATACTATGATTCAACAGACCAGATCAGAGTATGGTAGTGAGAAACTAAACAATTTTCATGAGTCAGAGGATGAGGTAGTCGGTTACCATGGTATGATGGTAGTACCTGATGCCAATGACTTAAGAAAGCTACTCATGGAGGAAGCTCATTCATCCATGTATGCAATGCATCCAGGGAGTACCAAAATGTATCGTAACTTAAAAGATATGTATTGGTGGCCTGGTTTGAAGACGAATGTAGCTGAGTTTGTTATGCAGTGTCTAGTGTGTCAGCAGGTTAAAGCTGAACATCAGAAGCCCGCAGGAATAATGCAACCTTTACCTATACCACAGTGGAAATGGGATCACCTGACCATGGACTTTGTGGTTGGTTTACCCAGAATAGCCAAAGGTCATGATTCCATTTGGGTGATAGTTGATAGGTTGACGAAGTCAACACATTTTCTTCCTGTTAAAACAACCTATACTGCTGAGAAACTTGCACATATCTATATAGATGAGATAGTGCGATTACACGGGGTTCCAACTACAATTGTATCTGATAGAGGTTCCCAGTTTACAAGTCATTTTTGGGAACGACTACATAAAGCCTTGGGTACTCAGTTGAAGTTTAGCACAACTTTCCACCCTCAGACACATGGGCAATCTGAGAGAACTATACAGACTTTGGAAGATTTGCTTAGAGCATGTGTTCTTTAGTTTGTAGGAAGTTGGGACATACACTTGAGCTTAATAGAGTTTTCCTACAACAACAGTTACCAGACTAGTATTGATATGGCACCATATGAAGCATTATATGGTAGACGGTGTAGATCTCTATTATGCTGGTATGAAACAGGAGAATACCAACTTCTGGGTCCTGAGTTAGTGCAACAAACAACTGAGAAGATTAAGGTAATACAACAACAGTTGAAAGCCTCACAAGATAGATAGAAGTCTTATGTTGATAAGTGTCGTAGACCTTTAGAATTTCAAGTTGGAGACAAGGTGTATCTCAAAGTCTCTCCTTGGAAGGGTGTTCTCATATTTGGGAAAAAAGGTAAGTTAGCTCCTAGATTTATGGGACCTTATCCAGTGACAACACATATGGGAAAGGTAGCTTATAGGTTGGAGTTGCCACCTGAACTACAAAGACTACATCCAGTGTTCCATGTATCTATGTTGAGAAAGTGTTATCCTGATACAGAGTTGGTGTTGCAACCTGTAGAGGTAGAATTAAATGAGGATATATCCTAGGTGGAAGGTCTAATGATGATTCTTGACAGAAGAATCAAAAAGTTGAAAAAGAAAGACATAGTTCTTGTGAAAGTTCTATGGCATCACCATGGCATTGAAGAAGCCACAGGGGAGCTAGAGGAAGAGATGATGAGGAAGTACCCTTCTCTTTTCTCTTGAGATTTTGGGGATGAAATCCATGTTAGGGGTCGATAATTATAACATCCCTGACCTGGGTTATGGCTTAACCCTAGAAGTTTTTCTTAAGTAATTTGTTCATAAACTTGTTTTAATCTTTTGAAAATTAATTAAGACTCTTGTAGAGTTTAAATTTCAAGTTTGAGCTTATTTGCAAACTATTTGTGCATTATATAATAGTTTGAGCATAAAGTGCAATTTACCCAAGATAAGGGGCTATATTGCAAAATGTCACATGTTGAACATTCCTTAAGTGTTAGCATCATAAGAGAGAGAATGATGCTAATTTGTGGCTTTTGGAGAGCCTATATTCCAAGTTTGAACTTATTTGTATAATGTTAGTGCATTGTGCACCAATTTTGGTACATATTGTAATTTACCCAAAATGAAGGGTTAATATGAAAATTACCACCTCTAGAGTGTCCCTACTCCCTCCTAGTATCATTTAGAGGAGAGATAAAGTAGTAGACACCATGGTTGAATCATTTATGAGTGATGGCACTCTTGGTGATAAAATGACCAAGAAAGGGGGTTGAATATGAAACCCTAACTTGAGATGTATCAAGTTGAAAAGCTTATATATGAGTGCCTATCGGCCAAGGAGCCATATTACAAGCCTCATATAGTTTTGTGGACTCTTGGTAAAGTCCATGTAGTGCAAAGCACCTCAAGGAGGTGAGGTGTGTCAAGTTACAACTTCCTTAGAAAAGTTGTATCGGGTTGTGAATAAAGTGGTGATTTAATTGATATATTTTATTCAAAGGGATAAGTAATGGACGAAACTTCATCCCTAGATTATCCTCAACTATTTTTCATTTCAACATAAATGTTTATGTATGCATTTACACGTGTCATCCATGCATGGACATGTGGCACCTACTAGCTCAAATTGATGACACCTCATTTTTACACTCCTTCATGAACAACAAGTATATATACCCCTAGTTTCACACCTTAGTGGAATTTTTTGACTCTTACCACCCTCCTTCCCTAAGGTATCATGCATATAGTTATTTTATCATGCAAGAGTGAAAAGATATTGTGCATTGGTCCTTGGGTATTGCCCATAGCAAGAGAATATCGACCAAATAGGGCGATATCGGCCATATAGGGTGATATCCGCCATAGTGAAGTGTTTTGATCATAAGTGACTGGCATATCATGCAAGTGAGTGGCATATCGTGCATGAGTGGTGGCATATCGTTTAAGAGCACTAGGATATTGTGCAAAGGTGCTAAGGAGAAATAAGGAGCTCATACTTAACCCTAAGGTGAGGCAATGATCATCTTCAACCTCGGATTGAAGCATGATTTTAGGGTTATGATCTTCCTTTCTTTTCTTCTTCACCAATTGCTTATCCATGGTGATTATTTGCATATAGTGGAGTTTTTAAGTTCATCTTCAATCTTGGGAATGTGAAGCTTTGGATCTTGGAGCTTTGAAGTTGTTCTTAAGGTGGGTTATATAACTTGAACCCAATTATATTATTATGCACCTTCAATTTTGTCATACGTATTGATTTACTTGCAATTTCGATTTCTCTTTAATAATTGATGATCCTTTGAGTTCTAAAAGCTTCATGGGACTGTTGTCCATGAATTATAATAGTAAGAACAAGGGTCTAGAGGTTGATGGTGATGACATCATCAAAGGTAAAGTGATATCGTGTTGAAGCACACACCTCAAACCCAATATGGTGATGTAACCCTATATGATAGGAAAACCTATATACCTTGTAACCCCACACCCTTATTGAATTGTATAATGGGTTGACAAAGGTTCAACCAGTTGTTTAGCCTGTTACTTAACCCATGGTGAAGGGTAGGTCAAATCCATGAAGGTTTGAAGAGGCATGAGCATAAGGGTCTAACCCGATATGGTGTAAAGCAAGCACACACACACCTCTCTGCTTGATATGGTGTGAAGCAAGAACACACACACCTCTCTGTCCGATATGGTGTGAAGCAAGCACACACACACCACTCTACCCGATATGGTGTGAAGAAATCACACACACACCTCTCTGCCCGATATGGTGTGAAGCAAGCACACACACCCCTCTATGCCCGATATGGTGTTAAATAAGCACACACACCACTCTACCCGATATGGTGTGAAGCTAGCACACACACACACCTCTCTGCCCGATATGGTGTGAAGCAAGCACACATACACCTCTCTGCCCGATATCGTGTGAAGTAAGAACACACACCTCTCTCTCTGATATGGTGTGAAGCGTACACACACACACCTCTCTGCGCGATATGGTGTGAAGCATACACACACACCTCTCTGCCCGATATGGTGTGAAGCATACACACAAACACCTCTCTGCCCGATATGGTGTGAAGCAAGCACACAGACACCTCTCTGCCCAATATGGTGTGAAGCAAGCACACACACACCTCTCTGCCCTATATGGTGTGAAGCATACACACACACCTCTTTGCCCGATATGGTGTGAAGCAAGCACACATACACCTCAACTCGATATGGGTAGCAAGCATACACCTCATACCCAATATGGTGGAAGCACCTCAAAATCCATATGAAGGAAAGAACTTTAAATGCTAAATAATTGATGGAGTGACACATAAAGTGTCTTATATCAAGTCTTACATTAAGAGGTATTGATTTTAATGAATAATGATTAAGTAGGTTAATGTACCTTGAAGGAAAGGTTGAGCCAACTTAATAAAGTATGGAATAATCAACATCCTAGTAAGGATGAGAGAGAAACTCCTACTTTTTTTATAAACATGCAATGGGAATACATTAATACTCCTAATGTAGGGTGATGGTATGATTTTGAGACCCTAACCGATAAGGAAGGGAAACCCTAACCCTAATGTAGGGTGATGGTATGATTTGAAACCCTAATTGATAAGAAAGGGAAACCCTAACCCTAATGAGGGAATAGTGGTATTACCCTTGTATTTCATGGTATTGATATGTATTTGATATGAGTATTATTATGTATACTAACCATGCAGGTATTATGAGATAATGAGCATAGCCATGTATGAGCTATGATGTTATTATATGATAAAGATGCTTAATGGGCCTTGTGAGCCATGTGAATTATTTGTTGCCTAGTGAGAGGTAACAATATGTTTAATAGGCCATATGAGCCATGTGAGATGCTTGTGTAACAAGTATCATGTATACCTTGGTCCTCGGACCTAGAGGTAATAGTTACCTGATAAGTGGTAACAGTGTTCAGTAATGAACTAAGGGTTGAATACCTATAACTAATAATCATGATGATTATGATGTTAAGGGATGAGTATTCCCAGTAATGAGATAAGGGATTGAGATCCTTAATGTTATATGTGTTTTAATGATTTGAAAAGTACTTGATACATGTATTACACCTTTCTTTGTAGCATTTGTCATAATAATTCATGTTTGAAAACTTGACTGGTGCTAAAAGAATACAATAATGTACTTAATTAATCAAGTGGAATCTTATCATGTAGAGCCCTGGCCATAGATCCATCATCGTCAGTAGCTAGTGATGGTGAAATAGGTTTTCCCATGGGATCTCCTGGAGGGCATATTTTTGAATATGTGGGGGTGATGGGCGTGAATATCCTTACGCCCTAATGTGGGATTGATATGAGATAAACACAAGATCTCTTAATCCTTCATTATATGTGCCGGGATGGATGTATCACGAATCTCCCGATGATGATTAATGTCAAGATTGATGGTAGATAAACACGAGATCTCTCAATCACAAAAGGAGTACAGTCGTCGATGTAGTTCTATAGCAAAGTTGCCAGTATACCCTAGAAAACTATTTAAGTAGTTGACGTAGTCCTGCTTGTGGTCTCGCATTGACCGAGACGGATGTGGTCATGGAGTCCAGCTCTTCCATTGACCTAAGTATGGAACTGATGCTTTACGCCGCCGTGGTCAGTTGGAGTATGAGCGGTATACCTCATCTCCTCAGGGCATAAGTGTGATTGTAAAATGTAATCAGCCATGTAGCTTATTTTCTTAAGGTTGGAATACGGAAATCGTTGGTTGATATTACATTTCTTAATGCATCTTAATTGGATAGATGTTATACATGTTCTTCATATTCCTTATAAAATGAATAGATGATTTATTGATTTATCATATATAGCTGCAATGTTTCAGAAGATGATATTGCTCTATTCTGCTTAAACAATGATTAAATCCTACTTATTAATATAAAAGAATCCTTTGCTCAGTTTTATTACTGTTTATCTACAATAATAATATTGTTGGTGGAGAGTTATATCTCTCGCTGGGATATGTGTCTCATTTTGTTGGTCACCAACATTTCTAGGTGGACGCGGACGAGGAGATAGGGACCATACAACATAGGAAGGACAATAGTAACACCTCAGGTTGAGTTACTGTATGTCGTGTCTTGTAGATATGAGTCCTATGTGTCGTCTCTGTACACTCAAGTTCTTGGAGTCAGTACTTAGTGGTTTTATGATTGATATGAGATTTTGGCTTGTATGCCTCGAGGTTTTATGTTGCTTATGTATAGTTTGTCAAAGCAACTATTATATGTAGTCCTCGAGATAAGATGGTACATGGTATGTACAATGTGAATCATAATGTATGCAGTACTTTAGTTATCTTCTTAAGAGTTTCCCAAAAATGGACCTCTTTCAAATGGTTTTAATTTTTAGTGATTTTTGGTTAATCTGCTTCTTATGGTTATTCCGCAATTATTTACTGGTGACAGTTTGATTTGTTGTCGGATCGTCACATTTCCATTGTGTTGTGGGAGGTGTATCCATCTTGCTTTCTTTCTTTCTTGGGATGAAACATGCAAGTGGATCTTGTGCCAATTGATATGCATGGATTCAATGTGATCCTAGGGATGGATACGTTAGAGAAATACAAGGTTGTTTTGGACTGTAGTTCCAAAGTTATGAGATTTTGTGATGGGGATGTATCTTGCACTTTCCAAGGAGATAGGAACATTATTTCTACCTGTCCTATGTCAGACGTGATAGCAGAGAAGTTGATGAGACAAGGATTTGAAGCTTTTTTAGCTCATGTAGTCGATACCAAGGCAAGGAGTCCTAGTATCCAAGGTGTATTTGTGGTTTTTGAGTTTGAGGATATTTTCCCATATGAGTTTGCTGGTGTTCCACCCCCTAAAGAAATTGATTTTGAGATCAATATAGTTCCTAGTACGCAACCCATAATGCAGACACCCTATAGGATGAAACCAACTGAGATGAAGGAGTTGAAGGAACATTTACAAGAGTTGTTGGTGAAAGGTTTCATATAACCGAGCACTTCCCCTTGGGGTTCTCCAGTGTTGTTTGTGAAGAAGAAGGATGGTTAGATGAGTCTTTTCATATATTAGAGGAAGTTGAACAATGTCATAGTGAAGTACAAGTAACTGTTGCCTAGGATAGATGATCTGTTTGACTAGTTTAGAGGTGCTACAATGTTTTCTAAGATAGATATGAGATCATGGTATCATCAATTGAGGATCAACGTAGATGACATACCTAAGACTACTTTTAGGACTAGGTATGATCATTATGAGTTTTTAGTTATGCCATTTAGGCTAGCCTATGCACCGACATCATTTATGGACTTGATGAAAAAATCATTCATATTATATCTTAATTATTTTGTGGTGATGATCATCAATGACATATTGATATACTCCAGGGATAGTCAACAATATGAGCAACATATTTGTCAAGCATAAGAGTTGTTGAGGCAACATTAATTATATGCTAAGTTCGGTAAGTGCAAGTTTTGTTTGTCTGATGTGTGTTTTATTGGTCATGTCATATTTGCAAAGGGTGTTTGTGTAGACCTTAAGAAGGTGGAGCTAGTTTTGGGGTGGGAGCAACCCAAGACATCTACTAAGGTTGGAAGCTTCCTAGGTCTAGTTGGTTACTACAAGAGGTTCATTAAGAATTTCAGTGTTGTAGCTTTACCTTTGACCAAGATAACTAGGAAGGGTGTTCCTTTTGTTTGGGATGACAAGTGTTAACGTTCTTTTCAATTGTGAAGTAGAACTTGACAAGTGATCTAGTGTTAGTGTTTCCAGATACTTGGAAAGGTGACGTCATTTTTTGTGATGCTTTGAAGAATGGATTGGGATGTGTACTAATGCAGGAAATGAATCTAATTTCTTTTGCTTCCTGACAGCTTAAGAAATACGAGAAGAACTATCCAACTCATGACCTGGAGTTAGATGTTGTGGTCCTTGCTTTGAATATTTGGAGGCACACTATTTGTATGAAGAGAAGTGTCAAATCTTCATAGATCACAAGAACCTTCAGTATATCTTCTCTAAGCAGGAGCTGAATATGAGCCAGAGGAGATGGATGGAGTTGATCAAGGACTATGACTATATGATAGACTACTAAATGTAGTGGTTGATGTTGTAACATACCAAAATCTAGAACCTTATCCTATTCCTAGGATAAGAAGTTAGACGTTTGGACTTAGCCAAACAAGCTTGAGGTTAAACCTAAAACAAGTTAAGTGAAACCCTAATAAGCTAATGCATGAATAAATCACCCAAACACATATGACCTAATGTTCTCATAAAGGATACATAAAATACGTCACATGAGATAAATGATGTATTTATAAAGGAATTCGTGCAAGATAATCATACATAACTCTTTTGGTGGTAATATTAAGTAATGGAACATAAGCGGATGAATAACAATAATGATGATTATATAACGTGATAACTAAAGTAATAAAGGGCCACAAATATTAATTGTGACATATCTCATAAAAATAAATCTCAAAAGTGGAATCTAAGTTAAGAATCATGTTCCTTGGGTCCCAATTAACTTGGGATCACACCTTATTTGCATAATAACAATAATCCTTGTAATTTTTAGAAAAGGAAATATGAGTATTTCTTCAAATACCAAATAGAATATTAAAAGACTTCATAAGAGGAAATTAATCTCCAATTCATAATCTACATATTGAAATTAGCCTATGTATCTCTTTTCATTTGATTTGGACAACCAGACATATTTAAGTGAACTTTAGGAGAGAGAAAGTGTATAAAAGCCCTAAACAATAAATAATGTAATAAAAAACTTCAAAAGATGGAATTAATGGCAAATTCATACTCCATATGTTAGAGTTTTCTTGGGGGGGTGAAGTTTCACTTTAATTGACTGGATCTAGATGCCTTTAATACATTAGGAAAGAAAAGATATGGTTTTCCTTAAAAGAATTAAACAAGATATCAAAAGTTCCAAATGTAAAAACTAATGCCAAAATTGGTTTATCCATGTTCCAATTAGTCTAGTTGTCAAATTTAGTGTTAATTGAACGTTGTTTGATGTCCCAAACTAATTAGGAAAGGAGATAAATAAATGATTAATTTTAGTTATGAATTACTAAAATCAGATTTAGTTTTCCTAAAGTTCTAGTTTTGATGTTTGGTCATGCTTCTTTCCTTTTATTTCAAAAATCTGGATTCAATCACAATCATCGGATTTAAATTGTGTGCCCACTGTTATTTCTCCTACCACCTACTTCCTACGTGGTTCCTTGTGTACATGGATTTTCGATTTGGTTTCCACCACACCTCTCTCATCTTTCATCCTTTTCCCAATATTTCTTCTGCAACTTCTTCAGTTCTCTTTCCCGAACCCAACGATCTATCATTTATCGTCTCCCACACCCTATATAATAAATCCATAAACCAACCTCTCGGATGGTTGTCCCTCCAAGTTGTAGAGTCACCTTTAACGACTCCAGTCTGAACCTAATCTCTTGGAAACCTCCACTAAACACTAGAAAGTGTTTCCTCACACTCAATTTCCCCTCAAACACCATGAAGTGCCTCCATGGATCAAGTACTCTTCTCACTATAGGTCTCCTCCCCCCAAAAACTCGTGCGACCTTGAGTTAATAACTAATAATTTTGTTCTTCTTTTTCACATAATCAAATCATCACGTGGTCTTCCCAATTTGGTTTCCCCAAATCATACGTCCACCTACTATGTTGCTCTGTGCAACAATGGTTTGTGAAGAGGAAGGGGATGACCCCCTTGTGATTTCCTGACTTTACCCCTCACTCAACCTTTCTTTTCTTTTTTACTCCAAGGGCATTATAATCTTTTCACACTCACTTGGTTTTCTTAAACACATGACTTGTTGCTTGCTGACGAGGCATGATGGCGGTCGAGGATTGGGCCAGCACAACAGACCCAAACCCTCTCTCACGAGCACGTTAACTACTTGCGTGGATTTTCACAATTTTTTTATTGGTCAGATATTCAAAAATTCATAAGTAATTTTCTACTTATCTAAAAATTTCACAAAAATACTTGTTGGATTAAAAAATGGATTATCTATCTAATGATATCAATTTTATCACCTAATTACAAACTAATTGATATATGGATTTTAATGAATATATCTAATTGGTTATTATTTTCAAATTCATAACTAATAATCTATAAGTTAAAAAAATATAATAAAATATGTTTTGAACTCAGAAAAGTATAATCTAAAACATGTCATGTATTTGATTACCTAAATCACATATAAGGAAAAAGGTTTTGGGGTTTGATTATTCAATGTCAAATTGACTCTAGATCTACATATATATACTTAATAGGTTCTTTGGAAGCCTAGGCTTGGACCTAGATTGGACTTTGGATTGTTTTGACATTGAAAAGAGGTATGGTTGCATACTACATTATTTTCTTGAGCAATTATCCCATATTTATTCTTTCTCTTGGTCCTATGGATACTAGCCTACACATTATCTCTTTTTCTTTGAAATTCATGGTTCATGTGAACTACTTTATTTATTACCGATGTTATGAACATATTATCATGTTCGGACATTCTTTTGGACTCTTCCTTATACATTACTCATAGTGGAACATTCTTTGGTGATATGTGCTTCTTTGCCCACCGTTGTAGTGGATGTTTATATGGCACATTATGGGATGACATGGATCCTCTAGTCCCACTTTATTTTGTTTATTGTTCTCATCTCTCTTATTCTCTTTTATACTTGTTTATTCTTTTGTTGAGCATCAGGTGGTGACTACTAGTATAATGTTACATGTTATTTTATGTGGATGTGAACATTCCTACATATGAATGCAGATGTTAAAAATGCATGCACATAGAAATATTTTGAGTTGATGTGTATTTCTTGCTCAGGGTGGATGTATACAGTTCCATTCCACTCCATATTTAGTGTGAATGTATACAGTTCCCGCTCACCCCACATTTTTTGGTATTTCTACCTACATGTTTATATTGTTCTAGTATTGTCACATGTGAAACTGTTGGGTTTTAGGGGAGGAAGAGAAGGCAACGGAAACAAAAATTTTCTCCTCCCCAAACCCAGAATAAGGAAACGCGTCAACGTATATACAATAGGAAAGGATGGTTTGTGGAATCATACCTTGTACCGAGGCTTGCTCGACGACAATACCTTGTGGCTTGCGCGGTCTTCACCTCCGGTCTTGGACGGTGTCTGTGCAACTCCTGGTCGCATCGGGACTGACGACTCCTGGTCTCACCGGGACAATCGGGATTGACAGCTGTCCTCCGAGCGGCAGAAATCTCCCGACTTTGAAGTAGTCCACACGGACCACCTGGAACTCCAATCCCCTTGTCTCACAAGGAATTGGAAGGAGTCGCACCCTCCTGTCAGCGTACTAGTCACTGACACACTCTCCTGCTACCAGTCACTTTCTGCAGTTGTCTTTCCCTTGTTGTGCCTCCCTTATCGGGTAGCACTTGCTCGGGCTCTCTCGGTTACCAAAACCAGAGATAACGACAACTTTATAGAGCAACTGGTTGCACTGTGTTGTACTTTGAGAAGCCCCCAATAACCCTATATATAGGAGGGTCATGGGATAGGGTTCTCTATCCCGGGCAATGTGGGACAAAAGCAGGAGTAGAAGGGTTCGAGATTTTCCACAAAAAACAACCAATTGCGCAACCTGAACTGATCGTTTCATTTCTGAAACGGTCGGTTGGGGACCTGAGCCGATCGATTGACACCTCAACCGATCGGTTGGGACCCATGAAACGGTCAGTTCACTTCTGAACCGGTCGGTTCACTTCTGAACCGGTCGGTTCATGGTCCTGGTCAGTTCCCGATTGACTTTTCCTCTTTTATTTCTAATTAGTATCAAACACCAATCCTTGTTCCAATCAAATTGGGCAAGTGAAACGAAAGGAAATTTCTCACCAATCCTACTTTCCCAACTTGCTCGGTTGCACCAGTTGAACCGATCGTTTCAACACTTGAAGCAATCGTTTCATCCTGTCCATGAGCCGATCGACTCACTACCTGATTCGATCGGTTCACCAAGCTTAGCCGGTCGGTTCATCACATGAGCCGATTGGTTGGGAGTGCAAATTGTGCAGAATTAGTCAATTGCAGTTTCAATCAATTCGATACTCCAATCAATGTGTCCAACATCTTGAACATTATGACATTGAGCTATCAATTAATTGAGTGTTTAATTGAACTACTAAACTCCTTTAGTAATCAATATAAACATTGTTTGTGGACAAAACTCCTCTTCCAGGTTAAATCCTATGTGTGTGACCATGCAGGTCCATTTCACATTGGCAGTGAAAGTCCATAACACTTATGACTTCACAAGAAAAGAGCAGTGCCTAATCACACATTAGTGCTACCCAAGTGAAATAGAAAGTTGGAGAACAACTTTCAATCCTACAATCCGTGAATGGTGTTACAATGAATGTATAATTCCTTTGTCACTGATATCCCGAATGAACTCAAGGCATGGAACAGTCATCCTGTCAATGTTCATTCACTTTCTTGATCTCAGAGTAGATTGGAAGAGATATGTATGACATCGATATCACATACTGATTCACACATGCGTGCACACCTTTCTCAATCCTACTCATCAAGTGGCCATGGATATCAAACTCCCTCAGGAGGGACAAATCCCATATCTATCACTCACCCCTCAAAAGCCCCATGTGTCAAAGCCACCCAATCATCACCTTTATAACAATCCATGTTTCAGGACTGCGTTTGATGATGTCAAAGTGTGCCCAACGACATGTGTTGAGTGTAGTGATTTTAGGTCAAAGCATCAAACTCACCACCATCACTCTGAGTACTGACAGTGACTACCATGTCATGGTTCCATGTGTCAAACTCACGGTGGGTCTGTCCGGTACACTTGTTCTATAACAAGTACCTATGTGTTTGGTTTGATATCTCTATATCATGACTAATGAGATTTTGTCATCAACCAACACCACAATCTAGTCTTGTGTGTCATTGTTGTCTATCTACCTTCCACAATGACATCCGACTAGGGACATAATGAGTATGTACAAACTCTTAGCATCCATATGATCTCATTGTTCAGGTCATGAACCTGAAGGCATACGTCATTGAGTATTGTCATTCTCTAGACATTCAATTTGTTCTATCACTATCTCATATGACTGAACCAGAAAGAATTGGAAGCTTGCCTTTGATGTTTATCAAATCAATCTTAATGTATCCCACCAATCATCCCATGATTGGCTCTCAGGGCATACATACCAACAGACTCCCACTTGCACTGCGAGCCAATCACATTTGAATCGTATTCATAGTGATCTTTAAACATGTCCCACATGTTACTGTGCTCTAGTGCGAACATAGTGAGTTATGAAAACACCTTTCCAAAGTCAGTATAAATTTTATGTCTCTCATCTCTTCGATGTACGTCATACGTATGAGATGGAGTTTCCGTAATATGCGATCCAGTATTCCTTTGCTAACCCTTTAGCCACATTGCATGATCAAGGATTCCATACTTGTCATCAATGATCGGAATATCTATAAGTTCATCTCATGAACTTCTAGATCCATACAGTATCCACTGTTGTTCTCTAACGCATAGATACTCGGCATTTCTTTTTAAATGGTTTTATTGGAACACTTCCAATTATCAACACACTTTCACTTTTATATATATCCTATATATATATTGCGATTAATTTTCTATCCTTTCGGAAGTTCACATCAATGTAACTCTTTACATTGAACTCTTCCTTATCTCCATAGAACTAGTACTTCTCAAGTACTTATCAAGTTCTCATGGTATTCCAGTAACCCATACTAGAAGTAGACAGACATCCACTCGTCATGTCTTATATACAAGTTATCAGGATGAGCACATCATATTTCCATGTCCTACATACAAGATGATGAATGCATTTTGTTCTTTCCATGTCGATACATGCAAGATAATGGGATGATTATATACATGATAGATCCATATATATTCTTAGTGTTCCCATTCTTCATAAGAATTGGACACTTGGCCTTGGGATACTAACTCCATGTAACATGGACAAGTTTTCTCCCACTGAATCTGTGCATACTGAACCCTTCAGTACAGATTGCCAATGTATGCTTTCTCTTTTCAGGTCAAGAGGTTTTTGAGAACTATCTCTATAGATCTATATTCCTATCACATAGGAAACATCTCTATCTTCCTTAAAGATAATTTCCACTTTTGGATTTCCATTCTAGAACATTTCCATTTCACATCAGCATGTGGAATGTGAACACGCTCCTACTAAATCACAGATCCCTTCTTTATCTTTGACATATCAGTCAAACTCTTTGACTATATCATCAAAGTAAAGATCCAATTCTGAGTTGATTGTACTCAATCAATCACATTGATTAGTCCATTGTAACTTATAGACTTCATTTGCATTAGTGGATTCATAAACCTTATAGGTTGTGTCACGTACACATCCTTGTTTTATTCCTCATAGGAATGCAGTTTTCGTATCCATATGCCAAATGTCTTAGTCATTAAGTTGCAATCAACAAGCATCATCCTTCTCAAAATGTTATCCATGTGTCTTAACACTTAAGATTCATTTGCACTTATGGATTTCATCCAATGGGTTCTACCATCAAGGTCATACCTTATGGTTCACATGGATGTCATTTAGGATGTAATGGTCATAAACCATAACTCAAAATTTGGTTCCTCGTATTCATCTAGATAGTTGACTCATCACATGACCAACTCATCACATAGATAATTGAGGTGTATGTGTTAAGGATATAAGAACCCACAACCCTTGTGATTCTTAATTTCTTTTATTAGTGAAGTGTATTCTTTATTTAAGAAGAATTCAGTTATTTGATAATCATTCTCTAACTCCTTAGAGAATGATTCCTTCTTGATTTAGACATCACCATGCCTTAATCATGAGTTCACTATGATACACTATCATAATTACTCATAAGGATCTCAAACATTTGGTCCATGTATTTCATTCATTGATCTCATCAATAATTAACACTTTACCAAATTTGTAGTTCATCTATGATAATCTTGAACACTTCAAGATATTCATATTGGTATTTCTCCAAACACCATTTGAAGTATTAGCATTTGTTCCAATATGTATGTAAATACATCACATGTATCATACCTAATAGGATAATCATTCTCCCACTACCATTAGTGAAGATTGATTAATCATGTCGAAGATATTCATGTCTCTTACTGGTTCTCTAACCAAAAGAGTCTAGATTTATCCATCACATGGACACTAGAAATGAATTTCTCATGATTGATGCTAATTTGAATGTTTGAGTTATATATAACTTTTAGGTATCATTTTATCTTATGCATATCAAATATCACAAGATAAGCAAGGCATTGCCACAAAGATCACATCTTTAAAAGATTGAAACATCAACTTTATTGATTGCCATCATTGTCATACAATATGCAAAAATAAAGTGTTTCTATCTATTGGAAAATGTGAAATAGCAGTTCATAATTGTATTACATGCCTTTTAGGCTGAAAATAAACTAAAGTACTCCTATCTATGGCGGCAACACTTGCCCCATTTATTGAGTGCTTTACACTTTACATTTTGGTATCATATACCTCAAAAAGTGTTACAAGTTTACTTTCATGACACCTTTAAGTAGAGACGTTGGTCGCCTCCTTCTTCTTTTGTTCTTCCAGATAGAGAGGACAATTCCTTTTCCAATGTCCTGGCTTTTGACAATGGTGGCAATTGCCTTTCTTGGTCACGCCTCCCTTGGCCTTGAGAGCTAAAGACGACTTGGGCTCCTGGCTAGCATCAAAACCTTTCTTAGATTTGCCCTTCCCTTACGCTTGGACTTGCCTTTCTTGCTCGTGATCACCATCACATACTTAGGCTTGTCCTTCTTCATCTGTGTCTCGGCTGTCCTCAACATACCCAACAACTCTGACAGTGGCCTATCAAAGTTGTTCATGTTATAGTTCATCACAAACTGACTGTAGGATTCTGGCAACGATTGTAGTATCACGTCAGTAGCCAACTCTTGGCTCAGTGGAAATCCCAGTCTTGTCAGGTTCTCCACATATCCAATCATCTTGAGTGTGTGAGGACCAACTGGATCTCCTTCTGTCATGACACACTTGAACAGTGCCCTTGAGACATCGTATCTCTCTTGCCGTGCTTGATCTTCATACATGTTCCTGAGATGCTGAATCATCTCAATGACACCCATGTTCTCATGTTGTCTCTGCAACTCTTGGTTCATAGAGCACAACATCAAGCACTTTGCATCAATGGCATCATCAGAATGCTTCTTGTAAGCATCCCTTTCTGCCTTTGGTGTAGTAGGAGCAGGTTCCTCTGGAATTGGAGTATCCAGCACATAGATCTTTCACTCTTGAGTAAGAACAATTCTCAATGTCCTATACCAATCATGGAAGTTTGTCCCATTTAGCTTGTCCTTTTCAAGGACTGATCGCAAAGAAAAGTGATTGTTGTTTGTTGCCATTTGTACTACAAAAGGAAATATGCAATTTTAGTCCAAAACTCATTTTGACTTATTTGATTGATTTGAAAAGTTGACGATATAATTAGGCCTTTAATTAATTATCACTCCCACTATTTTAGTTCAAATTGATAGCCCTCACCATCAATTCAGAAGATTGTAGCATACAACCTTCTAGTGGGCAAAATCCTAAAATCCTCTAAGTCATGGACCAGCTAGGGTTGTCACCCACAACTTAGATCTCTCAGGTAGGCAACTCTTACCAATTGCATCATATGCAACTCTTGATAAGATGTCATATGCAACTCCTTGTCATGATCATCTCCATGCCTCAAGGTACTAGATCCCATCTAGATCACCTTGTTAAGTCCGACCCAAAGAAAACATGATGAATATGCATCCTGCTAGGGCAGATCCACATATCCATCCTTCACGCTTCCACGAGATAGACGGTGCACCACGCTAGGGCATGCCCACACTTGGTCGATCAAGCTTTTCACGTGTGTCGCATTTGGAAGGCATGTAAAAATTAATATTTAATGAGGGATTTAGTTATATATATATATACATATCCAATCACCACAATACATAGTACGTATCATATACATGTTATATCCCACAGAAATCATGCAAAATGATAAAAGTGATGATTATGGCCATCCTATTGTGATTCCTCGAGATGAGGAATCACGGTCATCTAGGTCTACATCACATGCAACCTGTACAAGAAGAACTATGTGCTTTGCCTTTTTGGGTTTGATCAACTCATCACATGACTGATCGGCTCGCCATCAGGCCGGTCGGCTGGGTGCCACCAGCCGATCGGTTGGCTCCTCCAACTGATCAGTTCACCTGGTCATCATGCATCTCATCATGACCTCCACCCACTTATCTCGCTCCTCGAACCGGTCATCAACCGATCGACTCACTCCTTGAACCGATCGTCTGGAACGTCAACCGATCGGTTCACTCCTTGAACCAATCGTCTCAGCTGTCGTCAAGATGTCCTACGTTCTTTGACATAATAGGAAATAAAATTCTATTCTATTTTACATTGTAAAAAGAGAAACCTCGAGTTACATTCAAGGGGAGCAAAGGTAGGAAAGAAATCTCGAATTATTTTGAGTTACATCAGGAATAGGAGAAGGAAGATCGATGCGCAGACCGAGATGCAAGCAACCACATACAACCATACACAGATAGGGTTTATTGGCCATAACCACGCTATACATTCACCACAAAACTCGTTTAAGGGTGACGCGTATCGAGTGCATTCATAATACATATCATATATGTAAATTGGGATTTGTGGATTTAGGATTGGACATGCATAAAGCCAATTTTATTCGCATCGTATGCAATAAATAAAGGCGACAAACCAAAATCGATCATATCGATAATCCTAAAGTATAGAGCAGTTGACGTGGCTCTGATACCACTGTTGGGTTTTAGGGGAGGCAGAGAAGACAGCGGAAACAAAAAATTTCTCCTCCCCAAACCCAGAACAAGGAAATGCATCAACGTCTATACAATAGGAAAGGATGGTTTGTGGAATCATTCCTTGTCCCGAGGCTTGCTCAGAGACAATACCTTGCGGCTTGCGCGGTCTTCACCTCCGGTCTTGGACGGTGTCTGTGCAGCTCCTGGTCGCACCGGGACTGACGACTCCTGGTCTCACCCGGACTGTCGGGATTGACAGCTGTCCTCTGAGCGGCAGAAATCTCCCGCCTTTGAAGTAGTCCACACAGACCACCTAGAACTCCAATCTCCTTATCTCACAAGGAATTGGAAGGAGTCACACCCTCCTATCAACGTACTAGTCACTGACACACTCTCCTACTACCATTCACTTTCTGCAGTTGTCTTTCCCTTGTTGTGCCTCCCTTATCGGGTAGCACTTTCTCAGGCTCTCTCGGTTACCAAAACTAGAGAGAACGACAACTTTACAGAGCAAATGGTTGCACTGTGTTGTACTTTGAGAAGCCCCCAATACCCCTATATATGGGAGGGTCATGGGACAGGGTTCTCTATCCCGGGCAATGCGGGACTAAAGCAGGAGTAGAAGGGTTTGAGATTTTCCACAAAAAACAACCAATTGTGCAACCTGAACCGATCGTTTAATTTTTGAAACGGTCGGTTGGGGACCTGAGCCGGTCGGTTGACACCTCAACCGATCGGTTGGGACCCATGAAACGGTCGGTTCACTTCTGAACCAGTCGGTTCGTGGTCCTGGTCAGTTCCCGATTGACTTTTCCTCTTTTGTTTCTAATTGGTATCAAACACCAATCCTTGTTCCAATCAAATTAGGCAAGTGAAATGAAAGGAAATTTCTCACCAATCCTACTTTCCCAACTTGCTCAGTTGCACCAGTTGAACCGATCGTTTCAACACTTGAAGCAATCATTTCATCATGTCCATGAGTCGATCGACTCACTACCGGAGCCGATCGATTCACCAAGCTCAGCCGATCGGTTCATCACATGAGTCGATCGGTTGGGAGTGCAAATTGTGCAGAATCAGTCAATTGTGGTTTCAATCAATCTGATACTCTAATCAATGTGTCCAACATCTTGAACATTATGACATTGAGCTATCAATTAATTGAGTGTTTAATTGAACTACTAAACTCCTTTAGTAATCAATCTAAACATTGTTTGTGGACAAAACTCCTCTTCCAGGTTAAATCCTATGTGTGTGACCCTGCAGGTCCATTTCACGTTGGCAGTGAAAGTCCATAACACTTATGACTTCACAAGCAAAGAGTGGTGCCTAGTCACACATCAGTGCTACCCAAGTGAAATAGAAAGTTGGAGAACAACTTTCAATCCTACAATCCGTGAATGGTGTTACAGTGAATGTATAATTCCTTTGTCACTGATATCCCGAATGAACTCGAGGCATGAAACAGTCATCCTATCAACGTTCATTCACTTTCTTGATCTCAGAGTAGATTGCAAGAGATATGTATGACATCAATATCACATACTGATTCACACATGCGTGCATTCCTTTCTCAATCCTACTCATCAAGTGGCCATGGATATCAAACTCCCTCAGGAGGGACAAATTTCATATCTATCACTCACCCCTCAAAAGCCCCATGTGTCAAAGCCACCCAATCATCACCTTTATAACAACTCATGTTTCAGGACTGCATTTGATGATGTCAAAGTGTGCCCAATGACATGTGTTGAGTGTAGTGATTTTAGGTCAAAGAATCACACTCACCACCATCACTGTGAAACTGACTGTGACTTCCATGTCATGGTTCCATGTGTCAAACTCATGGTGGGTCTGTCCGGTACACTTGTTCTCTAACAAGTACCTATGTGTTTGGTTTGATATCTCTATATCATGACTAATGAGATTCTGTCATCAACGAACACCACAATCTAGTCTTGTGTGTCATTGTTGTCTATCTACCTTCCACAATGACATCTGACTAGGAACATAATGAGAATGTACAAACTCTTAGCATCCATATGATCTCATCGTTCAGGTCCTGAAACTGAAGGCATACGTCATTGAGTATTGTCATTCTCTAGACATTCAATTTGTTCTATCACTATCTCATATGACTGAACCAGAAAGAATTGGAAGCTTGTGTTTGATGTTTATCAAATCAATCTTAATGTATCCCACCAATCATCCCATGATTGGCTCTCAGGGCATACATACCAATAGAAACATATGGATGATTTATTCTTATACTTTGCTCTTATTTATCTCTTTTATTGTAATTCTTTTCTTTTATGCTTGATTGGGTAGTCCTTTACTTTTCTATGGGAAACCTTTTTCCTTTTACATCCTTTATTTCATTATATTACTCAATCTCAATTTAGTATGCATATACCAACCCTTTGGTGATGTCATCTATTTTTGTCCTCTTCCTGGGGTATGCTTCCAACCCCTGATCCAGGACATGGAGGATATGACTTGCTGACATGGACCTATCTTAAGGAGTTGAAGTTTGGAGGCAATCTTGATATGGTTTAGATTTCCCTCTACTAGATCGTTATGATGTAATATCCATGTAAATCCTACAAGGGAGATGTTGATGTACTTTTGTAATCTTATGGAAAATTGATTATAGTCATGAAACCTCTATTCCGCTACTTTACTTTGGTCTTTTGTATACCATTAATTAGGATTTGAAAATTCTACACTTAATCCAACATACTTTTTGAGTGTGTTTGGAATGGATATTTTATTCTTCAAATTTAAGTAGGGAGTGGATCTCCTCTCGGTCCCACTCCTTACAGATGCATTGAGTATGAAGTTATCTTCATCATCATCTACAGATAAAGTGCAGTTGCACTCCATGGCATGTCACATGTGGGACATGTTAATATCGCTCAGGAAAATGAGCGTACAACTTGAGGTCTCCTTGTTAGTAAGTTTGTTGGCACAATTATAGATAAAACTGACATTGATACAATAGATCAGAGAAGCAAAAAAGGATGATACTATGATACATAACATCACATCATAGTTGGTAGCGGAAAGCATGATGTATTTCATGAGATAGATGATGGGACAATGTACTTTCACAACTGAATGGTGGTTCCTAACATTGGTAGTTTATTGGAGATGGTACTTGAGGAGGCTCATTCCTCGATGTACGTGATGCTTCCTAATATTATAAAGATGTATCATAATCTAAAGGATTTGTACTAGTGTCCAGGTTTGAAGCACGATGTGGTAGAGTTTGTGGCCAAGTGTACAATTCATCAATAGGTCAAGGTAGAGCATCAGAAGCCAGCCACATTGTAGCCTTTGCCAATTCTACAATGGAAAGGGGATCACATAATAATGGACTTTTTGGCTGGCCATCCAAGGACATCAAAAAGTCATGATTCCATTTGGGTAATCTTTGATCGGTTGATAAAGTCAGTTCACTTTTTTCCAGTCAAGATAACCTACATTGCAAATAAGTTGGCATAGATCTATGTTCATGAGATAATACATTTGCATGGCATACTAGAAATGATATTATAATCTAGAGGTCCTCAGTTCATGAGTACATTCTAGGAATGTCTAAATATAGAATTGGAGACATTGAGGTTCAATACTACCTTTCATCTACAGACAAATGGCCAGTTAGAAAGGACCATTCAAAATTTAGAGGACCTTTTGAGAGTATGTGTTCTTCAGTTTCTTGGGAATTGGGATATCCACCTGAGTCTGATCAGTCTTGTCTAAATTAACATGTACCAGAGAAGAATAGACATGGCATAGTATGAATATTTGTATAAGAGGCATTTCCGATCACCTCTTTGTTGGTACGACACAAGTGAGTATCAGCTGTTTGGCCCTGAGTTAGTTCAACAGACTACAAAGAAGATCAAGGTGATCCAACAACAACTAAAGGCAACTCAAGATAGACATAAGTCATATGCCAATAAACACCATAGAGCATTGGAGTTCCAAGTTAGAGACCTTGTTTACCCAAAGGTATCCATTTGGAAGGGCGTGTTGAGGTTTTCTAAGAAGGGTAAGCAGACTCCTAGGTTTATGGGACCTTACCCTATCATGGTACAAGTTGGAAAAGTGGCTTACAAAGTGGAGTTACCGCTAGAGTTGTACATGTTGCACAATGTTTTCTATGTTTCTGTGCTGAGAATGTGTCACCCCAATATAGAGAAGACGATACAACCAGTGGAAGTAGAGTTAGATGAGGATGCTTCTTATGTTGAAGGTCCAGTTTTGATCTTAGATAAGTGTGTGCAGAAGTCGAGGAAGAAGGAAATTGTTATAACCCTAGTTTTCTAAAATATGTAATGAGATTGTGAATCTCCTTTTTAAAGATAAATGAAATCCGTGATTGATGTGATGAGTTGAATTGAATGGATTTTGTGTTTAATAGCTTGTATGTTTTCTAATTGGGCCTTATTGGCCATTGAGCCCAATTGAAGGAGAAAAAGAAAAAGATTAAAAGAATACATAAAGAAATAAATGAAATAAGAACAAAAGGCTAAGGAATGATTTCCGAAAAAAAGATTTTCGAGTTAATGGATTCCTTTGGGATTAAGGAACTCAGAATTGGGAAATAATGATAAAGGGAATAGAAAAGGTATGGAAAATATGAGAAATTAAATGATAACTTGCAAACCAAGAAAAGGGATCGTACTTTTAAGATAATAACTTCAAATTTTGTAGGATGGAAGATAAAAATATAATTGAGTTTCCCTCAAAATTTGAGTAGGACAGGAGTTACCGTTTGTGAGTTATGAATTTTCCAAGAATACCATTGAAATAGGAATACAATTTGAAATTGTTTCCTTTTATTCAAACGTGGATAATACGGACCGTTGGATCTTAATCCAACGATGATTGATCATTGTCTTAGTTCTACTGGGACTAGGAATCTATGGCAAATAGAGGATTCTTGCTCTCTGATTTCCTTGAAATCCAGAAAAAGTGGGCATTTTCTACTAGTCCCAATGGATTCAGGAGATGAAATCGCAAAGGATCATCCCTGGTTTGAGTAGGTTTCATCTTCGTTTCGGGAAATCCCCAATTCCAAAGAACCTGACCTCGAACCTATATAAAGGGGAGGGTCATAGAGGGAACCAGCATCCCTTTTGCATAGTTCGATCGCTGCGGAACACGAAGCCGAGTGGAACGACGTTTCCAATTGAAGAATCCAACCTGACCCACCCCCTCTACGACCAGCAAGTCGGCGGCGACACTCCGACGACCCGTTGGTGGTGAAGGTCGAGTGGGAGAATACGATTGATTGAGGCAACAAGTTTGGGCATCGACGAAGGAGCTTCGGGGCTTCTCAGTAGCTCCGTAGGTGGCCTAGAGTGCAGGGTCAACTAGTGAGTTGACCGCGGAACCTTGCTCGGTTGAGAGGTAGACGACGATCGGATCGCCGTTGGATCAGGGACCACGGTGGTCTCCATCAAGATCTAACACTCCAGGGCAGGAGCAGCTTTGGTTAGGCGCGCGCGATCGGGATCGTTGGATCCAAGAAGCGGACCACCGGTCCACAGATCGAGCGACCGAGGATTTTTCCGATAAATCCCTCTCTAATCAAAAATATCATAAAAAGGATTATTCTTGCAAAAATGATAGAAATAACTAGGAATCTCGTATGATAAAACTTTTTATATAAAAGTTGTGTAGAAAAATATGAGGAATCTAATAAAAATACTTTGAGAACCTGATTCTACTCCGTTTTGCAAAAGTACCCTAATTTTCTAATATAGTGTATTAAATGTTGATGAGAAACCCTAATTGAATGATAAGAGTGTAATTTGGTGAATAGGTCAAATTGATAAGTTTAACCCTGTTAATGATAAAAGTGGTTTGACTATCTGTTTGAATGCAAAGATGCTTAAATTAGAGTTGTAATACCTAAAAGAAGGTTAATTTACATGGAAACCCTAATTTGGGATAAAAGGAGATAAAAATCATATTTATGTGGAATAAGATAATCAGGTGCTTAATAAAGATCCTAAAACTTTTAAGAGAGATACAATGAGAAATTAGGGGTTTTATGTAGTTTTGATAATTCAAGGATGATAATAAGGAAAGAAGAAGTAAAAACCCTAATCAAAGGAACCCTAAAATTGGAATTGAAATCCTAAGTAATGTGATGAAATTGGATAAATATTAATAAAAGGAAAATTGTACTTTTATTTTAGGATTTCTCTTCCTCATTGCTTGCTTGATTGGGTTTCTCTGAATATTTGATTCTGTCTTGAAATCTGCAACCAAAGGTATGTGGTTACGCTTATGAATATCTCGAGAAAGATTTCTGAGGTTTTTCGAGATTTTCACCGATGACTTGAATAAATTGTTGGATAAATTTAGTTCATGCAAACTATAATGTGAATATGACTATCACATAATATATGTGCCTACTAGCTCAGATCCTGGTCCCCTCTGTGTCTTAATGGTTGACCTAGTATATGGCTAACTAGAGGGTAGGTCCATCAGGTCGTGGAATGACTTAGTATATGGCTACCTAGAGGGTAGGACCATCAAGTCATAGTGAGTTAGATATTGGGCTACCTTTGGGTGGTGCCATGCGACTCTACCTTTACAGAGGTATTATATAAGTCCTTACAGGGACAACACAGAGTGGTGGATAGGTATGGATTGAGTAGTTTGGCTTAAAACGTAATCTTGGTTGTTAAATGATTAATTGAATGATTATGTTGTTAACATAGTTGAACATTATCTGTTTCCTCCACATACCAACTTCGGCTGACTGTTGTTTTGTTTGTCGGCGATTTAGGTACAAATCTCAAAAGTACAAACAGTAAAGCGACACATTGTGAATTCAAGAATTAAAGAACAAGGAGGAACTAGTTAGAATAGTTCAGCTGTAGTTAGAAGTTTAGTATATTCCAAACTTTTCAAAGGTATGCAAAAATTTTATTACCATTCTTCAGTATAGTCTGCTAAAATTTAATAATTGTTCTTGGTTATATGTTAAACCTTTGATCCGGAAATTATGGGTGCGGCTTCGACCTCTCAGTCTCCCTCAATTAGGGGTTACCGGAAGGTGGGGTCGTAATAGACATACACTTATTAAAGGTGTTGCAGAATCACCATGGTGTAGAGGAAGACACGTGGGAGTTAGAGGAGGATATGCGTAGGAATTACCCATCCTTGTTTGTATATGATTCCGCAAAATGTCTATTAGGGATTTATGGTTGTAAAACCCCTAACCTGGTTTTATGCTCAAACATGCTTGTTTTATTTAATTGGGTGTTTAGTTTCACAATTAAGCCTTAGATCATGTTTTGATATCAATTGACAAAGCTATGTTTCAAATTTGGTCCAAATCAGACTTTGTTTGCTTAAGTTTTACAAGTTTTTGTACTTGTGTGGACCTTTATGCATTTTTTTCTTTTCTAGGGATCTAACTAAAATTTTAACATATGTATACTTTGCTTCATGGTATTTGATAAATTTGTCTTATCTGAGTTAGTGGAAATGAAGGTATTTGCACCTTTCGATGCTTGTTTGGGTTCAACAACTGATGGTTTTCCTTAAGGAATGCCAACCGATGGTTGCACAGGGTGTGCAAACTGATGGTTTTTCTTGAGGAATGTCAACTGATGGTTGCACTGGGTGTGTAAAGCAATGGTTTTTGTTGATGAATGCCAACTGATGAGTTCACTAGGTGTGCAAACTGATGGTTTTCCTTGAGGGATGCCAACCGATGGTTGCACTAGGTGTGCAAATCGATGGTTTTCATTGAGAGATGTCAATCGATGATTGTATTGGGTGTGTAAATCAATAGTTTTCCTTGAGGGATGTCAAATGATGGGTGCATTGGGTGTGCAAACCAATGGTTTTCCTTAAGGGCTGCAAACTGATGGAGGTTCTAGTTTTTCAAGTAGATGAAAAACTTGACCTTTGACTGATGGTGGAGTAATTTTTGACTTTTGACCTCCTTTCTCTCTCCTCATAGCTATAAATACCGCTCCCCTCTTCCCTCAAGCAAAATTTCCACCCAAAACCCACTCTCATTGCTGGAGACCATCCGATGCCGTTGGTTGATGAAGGAGGAGCTTCTCGAGATCAAATCTTTGCCAGACGTGGTTGCATGTTGTGTAGGACTCAGATCTATCTTTTCTAGGACGGATCGAAGCCTTCTTACCTAGTTCCTTGCTTATTACATGTAAGATCTTCCCTTTTAACCTCACTTTTTGTTGTTCTTTTTCTTCTTCCCTTCATCATGGATAGAATCCAAGGCATTCCTTAATGGAAGCTCGAGCATATGGATGAAGAACCCTCTTTCTTCTTTCTTTTGCTCTAGATCTACCCCGTTCTTGAAGGTAAGAGCTACCTTGGAGCTTTTGGAGTGCAAATCTCGGGTTTGACCTTCTCTTCTTTGCAACACATTGTTATTTGGACATTCTTTTTCACCTTAAGATGAGTGACACAATCTCTAATTTATTTCTTGCCTACATATAACATGTTTTATAGAAATCTTGTTCTGGAAAACCCATAATATAAGAAAAGATGACCTTTGGTGCACTATTTGATATGATAATGATGATGATACACGTTTTTAAGCCTTCCATAGACCTATGAACGTTTATTCTTCTATAAATATTTTTTCTTTGAACATGGAAGGTCTAAAATCTGAAATATTGAAGTTATGACTTCTAAAAATGTCATATATGTGTTGTTTTGGTACCCAATGTACATAAGTCTGTCCCACACTTTATCCTTACTATATAGTGGTTAACCAATGGTGATTATAATTATTTTATTCCATATTTTTGTACTAAAATGATAATTGGATGAAATCATAATACTGAAAGTAGCGCATTCATGCTAGGATTTGAACATATAAATGTCTAATTGTTAGAAATACCATAACTTTTACGTACGACAGACTTTTAAGATGAAATTTTAGATGACACCTTGTCTATGAGTCGTTAGGCTCTCAGTAAAATTGTAGAGGATAATAATGTTTCTACATGAAATTATTACTATTTAACTTATATGACATTTTGGGTCGTTATGCATCTTAGTTTGAGTTCTAGACCTTTTTATGGCTCAGAATGGATGTGTATACCATGATGGAGTAACATGGAAAAAAATTCATATGTTTTAAAAATAATTGTAAAAATTAGTTGTAGCATACTTTAGGAGCTTGAATGTAACTTCATTGATGCAATCAAAATACTTAAACAATGTAATTAATCTAGTATAACCCTGGTCATGTAGCACCCTGAGATTGTAGAGCTTTCTCAGTGTCAAAACTTGTTGGATAGTGAAATAAGTAAATACCAAGAGGAGCTTTGAGTCGTATACTATTGAGTATATGCGGGTGTAGGGAGGGTATATTTTTTCCATCCAGATCCTAAGATTTTAGAGAGCGGTCGAGGCCGTGTCTCGGGATTGATATGTGTTGCGAGCGACTGCAGTGGAAGCTCATAGTTTAGAGTTTCTAGTGTTGTGTCCTATGTACCCAGGTTGGACTAGGTTGTTGTGCCGATGTGCCACTATAGTTTTTACTTGAACTAATCAAGGGGAAGAGATCTTAGGATTTCGGTTGTCCTAGATCTTGGACGGGGCTGATTGGAACTTCACAGTGGTCAACTAGTAGTTTGAGTGGTATGCCTCAAACTACTCAGTGCTTAACAAAATATGTAACTTAGTTGTGTAGCATAACTATTAGGGTTATTTAGCAAATCACATTGGATGACAATCCTTGCTATGGTTCTTTTGATTTCTAGGTGTATTATAATGCGGTAAGAGAAATCAACTATACTTATGATTCTAGTCATGCCTGATCTTTTGTGTAAATTGTATGACCCTTCAACTCTATAATATTGTCTACTTTAATTGTTTAAATTACATAATCTTTCTTAAGAAATAGATGCTTTTAGAAGTTATGTCTCTCACTGGGACATGGGTCTCACCTCATGAGTCACCACATCTTTTTAGGTGATCATGAGTAGCATCGTCAGACCCATGGTAGTGAGGAGGAGTAGTTTGGAGATCTATATAGGAAGAAGTTTGGTGACTTGCTTGAGTCCTAGAGTCATCCATGTACTCTCAGGTCCAGGAGGTGAAGTTTTGTATATTATGTAAATTGACTCAAGATTTTGATGTGTACTTGTACTTTGTACATATTGTAAATATGTGGAATCAATCTTTTGTTTATAGGTTGTGACTGAGACCGCGAAACAGATGTAAAAATACATGGTATGGTTGTATATATATGTAAGCTATTGGACCTCTGTGTAGATGTTCTCTAACATGTTTAGAAAGTTTATTTCGATTTTAGTTTTGTACCTTTATGGCAATATGGTTGATTAGTGTTTGATTGATGTTTTGTTTTTTATAATCTAATTTATCATGACAGGTTGGTAGATTTAGGCCTCACCTACTCTTCTCGATTTTTTGCTCCACTATTGCCCAAGAGGTGTGGTACAAATAATTTCTCAACAACAATGGACATATTCAACCTAGTCACACCCTGCATGTTCTAGTGATCTAGAGGTGTTAGTAATAGAATCAAACTATCCCATGAAATCTAATAAATGTAGATTGACCCAAAATATCAATAATATCTCGATCTTCCATAAAACATAGTAATTAACCTCACTATCCAAAAGTATGGATAAAATAGCCAATCTTTAGAAAAAGACAAAAAACTCCTTGGAATCATAATGTCAAAGTGATAATACATATACACAATAGATATCTTGTGAGAAAGAATAATCTCATTTCATTGTTAATTAAATATTAAATTATGGACAAAACTTATGAAAATACATCATGAACCCTATAATTATGTAAAATATATCTAAATTCTAATATCATATTAAGCACGCACAATATTGTTTGTTTTTCTAAATGCACTTAAATAGAGATAATGACACCAAATAGATGTTACAAATACAATTATGGTCAATACAATATATAATATTCAGAACACATTTATATCAATGTATTGAAAATTGTGTGGAAGTCTTGGATCAATAAAATGAACATAACTCATATTATATGTGAAGGATCATGATACATGGCTAGAAACCTTAATTGCATCAATGCATGTAACATTGGTTTTATGTGTGCACATAATTATGTGCAACCAAATATTCATGCAAGATATACTTTTCTAGAAAATGATATATCGACATTATTTCATAAAAATGACAATGAATTACGGAAATGTTTTAATGAACCAAGCTTAACTTTAAAATGGACATAAGTACGACTAATGATGAGAATCTATTGTACAATATTAACTTTTCATGATCAGCGATCAACCAATGTTGTTGTTGACCTTAACAATATATAACGATTAGGATATCTCAATTCGACTTATGCTTACCACTTACTATGTCGTACTATATGGTATAGATGTATTATATGTGTACAACAAACTTGGAATATGATATTGGATAAAATATTTGCTTTTGTCTGTTACCTTGCTTGATTTTTAGTATACCTAGTTGAAACCGGTGAAACACAACATATTTGTTGCATTATATGAAAGTAATGATTATATTTGGTAGCATAGTACATTGGTAAATGATAATTCTATTTGGTTGTAGATCCATTGCACAATGGTGTAACTCTTTGATAGTATTTATTGGATATCTGAAACAAACTAGGGGATACTACTTTTACACTCCTTCTGAAAACAATGTGTTTGTTGCTTAGAATTTCGTACTCCTAGAAAAGGAATATATTTCTAAAGGAATCAATGGGAGAAAAGTAGAAACATTGAACCTCCAGAGCTACATAAGGAACCAAAAGACTCACCAACTATTGTGGAATCTCAAGTTCCTCTTGTGACATATGAGCCTTGTAGATCTAGTAGGACATGCCTTGAGCATGAAATATTTGGTTATCTTGCATCTCAATAATGCAATGAGTTGGTCATTGATGATGAGCCACCAACCTACCTAGAAGCTATTGAGGGACTAGAGTCTGAGAAATGGCTTGAGGACACGAGATTTAAGATGGAATACATGTACACCAACAAGGTATGGACCTTGGTAGATCCACCCGAAGGAGTAAAACCCAGAGGGTGCAAATGGGTCTTCAAGAAGAAGATAGACATGGATAGTAACATGCAAACCTATAAGGGAAGATTGGTTGCAAAAGGTTTCAGACAAGTTCAGGGTGTAGACTATGATGAAACTTTTTCACCAGTTGCCATGCTTAAATCCATCAGGATCATGCTTTCCATTGCAACTTATTATGACTATGAGATTTGGCAGACGGATGTTAAAACTTCTTTCCTTAACATGAATCTTCTTGAGGATGTGTACATGACACAACCTGAACTTTTTATAAATCCAAAGGAATCCAATGATGTCTATAAGATACAAAGGTAAATCTATATATTGAAGCAAACATCTCAAAGTTGGAATCTTCAATTTGATGAAACAGTCAAAGAGTTTTGTTTCATTCAAAATTAAGATGAACCATGTGTTTACAGGAAGGTTAGTAGGAGCATAGTTGTATTCCTCATATTGTATGTAGATGGCATACTATTGACGGGGAATGACATCCCTACTTTAAAAATGGTAAAGACATGGATGGGAAGTACCTTATTTATGAAAGGATTTAGGCAAAGCATCCTATATTTTAGGAATCAAGATCCATAGAGATAGATCTAGAAGGATTATAGGCTTAAGCCAGAGCACATAAATTGACAAGGTTCTGAAGAGGTTCAGCATGGAGAACCCAAAGAATGGAAACTTAACCATGTCCCATGGTGTTAGTATCTATAGAGTTCAATGTCCTAATTCTTTTACAAAATGGGAGCACATGAGTAAGATTCCATATGCATCTGCAATTGGATCTATCATGTACACCATGTTATGTACTCGTCCTGATGTTTCATATGCCTTGAGTATGACTAGCAGGTATTAGTCAGATCTTGGTGAACATCCTTAAGTACTTAAGAATAATTAAGTAGTAATCCCTTGTTTATGGCAGTGAGGAAGAGCTAGTAGTAAAAGGTTACACTGATGCCAGCTTCCAAACTAAAAAAGATTCCTATAGATCACAATCGAGATTTGTGTTTTGTGTTAACAATAGAGTTGTAAGTTGAAAGAGTTCCAAGCAAGAGATAGTTGACAATTCTACAACAGAGATTGAGTGCATTGATGCATCTAACACAACAAAGGATGTGGTATGGATCAAGAAGTTCATCTCTAAACTTGGGGTGGTTTCAAGCATTAACAATGCAGTAGAGTTGTATTGTGACAACAATGGAGCTATTATACAATCTAAGGAACCTAGATCACATCAGCATCCCAAGCATGTACTATGGTGGTTCAATCTCATATGAGAGATCATACAATAAGGAGATGTGAAGATTTGTATAGTACTAATTGAAAGCAATGTTTCTGACCCACTAACAAAAGCACTTTCACAACATAAGCATGTTGGGCATGTGAGGTCACTTGGGATTACGTTCATGGGTGATTGGATCTAAGTGCAAGTGGAAGTCTATTAGTATGTATGCCCAGAGAGATAGCCATATGATGATTGTAATGGCATATCTTGTAAATGATTTGATTAATAATAAAAGCAAAATTTTCTACATGGATGGTGATATAACATGATAGATATCTAAAGAATGATACTGCTCATTGGCATATGTCTTCAAGTTGAGGACATGAACAATGATATTATGATAAGAGTATTTACATTCTTGGTTATGTCCCTAGTCAGATATTATTGTGGAAGCTAATAGACAACAATAATACGTAAAAACTAGAATGTGTATTGCTTGATGAAAAAATCTCATTAGTCATGATATGTGATATGTGATATCAAACCAAAACACATATGTACTTGTTAGAGAACACTGTACCTGACAGACCTGCCATAAGAAGTGATACACAGCTAGAGTCATAATATCATCTCAATGTAATAATGGTGATTGTGATTCTTAGACCTAAAATCACTACACTCATCACATGTTGTTCAATGTATTTTAACATCATCCAACGTGACCTTGAATCAGAGTTGCCATAAAGGTGATGCTTGTGTACATCATGACACATGAGGAATGATTGTGATTGATATAGATGGGATTTGTCACTCCTACTAGATTGATATCCTGGCCACTTGATAGGTGAAACTAATAAAATGTATGGTCATACTCATATGAGTTAGCATATGATATTGAGCTCATATGCATCTCTACAGTCTGCCTGGTATAAGGAACACAGATTGAGTGATTAAGAGGATGATGTATCCAGCCTCGAATTCAATCTAGACATCTGAGACAAAGGAATTATACAATCTCAGTAACACTGATCACAGATCTAGGTTGAAGTTGTTCGCCAAGTTTCCAATTACTTTGGTAGAAATGATGTATTTCCAGATACCACTTATTGCTTGTGATGCCATAACATAGTTATGGACGCTCACTGCCAACATAACTTGAGACCCATACGGTCACACACATAGGATGCACCTGGAATAGGAGTTTACTCATGAATAAGGTTTTACTTGATTACTAAAGTGTTTAGGTAATCAACTAAAACCCCATTGGCTGAAATTGACTGACGAGGAATGTGAGTCGAATGACTCAAGTGTTGAGTTGACCAACTCAAGTGTCGAGTGGATTGAATGAAATGTCCAGTCAAGTGATTGTACGATCGGTAAGACTGGATCAAGGATTGATGTTGATGTCATGTTGTGTATTGATCGTTGTATTGAAAGCCAATATGCTTGCGAAAAGGAAAGCATTCCAATTGATTCCATTTGATCGAGTGAGGTACGAGTTGACTGACTTCAGTGTTGATTTGATTAACTCATTATTTAAATCTGTCTCTTCAACTCCCAATTAATCTAGAAACCTTGACCCTCGTATAAATAGAGGGGTAGTTAAGGCTTACAAAATAAACAACTAATGCTGACAAACGTTATCCTCTCATAGTTGTGGTAATGTGAGATCATGAGAAAGTCTTACCCATAAAAGGAAGAGACAACAAGGGAGAACAAGTCAATGCTAGCACGTTAACATCAAAGGAACAAACTCCTTAATGTTGGCTCTAGCAAAGTGCAATGAGGAGTTCCTGGTGGTCCACATAGACTACGATAGAGTCATGGAGGCTGTCTTCAATGCACTAGGGGGACTACATCAGCGATTGTTCATGGTGTCACACCAAGAGACCTCCCCCATAGTCATCCAGGTGTTATCATCTCTAGAAACATCATGTTGTGATTATTGTTGCTGGACTTGATCTAGGATTAGGTATATACCTCGCAAACCCTCTTTCCAAAATATCGTGTTGTTGACACGATATGGGTGTTTGGGATGCAGGCAGAACATTTTTGTTTCCACAGTCTTATTTGCAGCCTTATTTCCCAACACTATCTACATTAGTGGTTTCACAAGGGATGACTCACTTAGTAGTAATTAAACTCGGTGCCACCATGATCTCTAGTTGTTATTGGGTCTACCTATAATGATACTGAAATTTGGAACCATTGGGATCTCCGATTGTTGGTGGGTACCACTGGGTATCACTAGATTGTTCAATTGATATTGGATGCCCTTGATATTATTCAAGAGTTTGTCCACACTGGGCTTAACCCCTTTTGCTCCACCAGAATGCTCTGCCTTCCTCCCCAAGATGTTTCCAGTGGGTCTAAGGCCATATGGGGGATGAATGTAATTTTACAAAGTGTATAGATTGGCCTTATCTTATCTATACTATATAAGACAATTTTTGAATGAATTTGTATACAATTTTCTCTTCATTTTGTATATCACAAAATAGTCCTTGTATTTATGCCTGAGCTTGAATTTTTTTGGACCAACCCAAACAACCATGACCCAAAATTTCATGTATAGACCCAACCCCAAAATGGACTTTAACCCAAACAAACCTAACTAGAACCAAACCCACACTGACTAGAATCAAGATCAACCTAAAATGATTAGACCTGAACATTACAAAAATTAGTCTACTATAAATATTAGCAAAACAAATATAGCAAACTCAATACACAACACAACTTGACCCGACCCGACCAAAACTTGTTATACCCCATATCCCATTATCTTTCTTAGACTACAAGATTAGGTCTTGAGGTGATTAAGCTAACTAACACAAACACGTCTAGATTTTTTTCCTTTTCATATATTTACAAATTAAGACATGTGCATGAAATTCTTTTATACAAACATACTTATTATAATCAAACACAAGAACTTTTCTTATTCATCTCTTGATAGTTCAACACATTGTAATAGATGAATCACATATCTTACAAGACATTCTACAAGGAAGGAAGATACAAAGCTTTACACTTGACTGATACAACTCTTTCTTTTTCTTATTATAGGACCTAGAGTGGATAGGGACCGAGACTATCTAATTCTAACCTTAAAGCACGACTAATATTCTTTTGAGACATGACTCTTATAAATCTATAGCTATCTCCATCATCAGCAGGGTTACCTAAAAATTATTCAGTCGAGTGTGAGCTATTAGCCCAATGAATGGAAATTCACCAATTAGACAAGATAATACGTATATTCTTTATGAAATGAAAGGCAATATAATAAAACATAAGGAAGTTGTATCAACTATGAGGTAATGTAAAATTCACAATATAGTAAATACTGGAAATAACTGAGCAAATATTTCTAAATCTGATTTCATAATCTTTTAATTTATTTATTAACGCCCTAGACCCACATGAAGTGTACTATAATATGTGAAATCATCAGAACAAACTACAATCACACTATACAAGACTTAGATTCACCCAAGATCATAAGCATGCTAACTATTTACCCAGTCTCTAGCAAGCCTTGCCATGTCTAGCCTTGAAATCTATATAAGCTGGATGGATAGACTGGACTCCTCCTTTGAACCTAGGTACTCATGTAGAGAAGAAAAACTCTCTGACTTAAACTACCTACATTAGTGGTTCCACAAGGATTGACTCACCAAGTTGTAACTAAACTCAGCACCAACAAGATCTTCAGTTATTGTTGAGTTTATATGTAATTGTACTCAAACTTGGCATGATTGGGATCTTCGATCATTGTTAGGCACTACTGGGTATCACCACAATCTCTAGTTAATATCATATACCCGTAATATTATTAAAGAGTTCATATACAGTAGACTTAAGCCCTCATGCTCCACCAACACTCTTCATCTTCCACTCCAAGATGCTTCCATTGGGTAAGTCATTTCCTCCATTAAGACATAGACCTATGTAAGGAATTTACAATTTCCATGGCATCTAACTGTCTCATTAGTCATTAGTTTCACTTTTAAATGAGCTACTAAAATTTTCTTAGCTTTAGCCTATAATTAGATCATCCTATTTTCTTTTATTATCATACTAAACATAAATGAGTATTTTCGATACTTTGAACATGCAATGAACTAGAGTGCTAACATTTTGTAACACACCACCTTTGAAAATGTAATATAACTGAGCGGAAGCATTTATCTTGAAGGGGGGATGTCACATTAAGATAATCATTGCAAACAAATAAATAAAGCACCATTGAGATTCATACATTATTCTTTGAATAGGAAAATAGTTACTGAGTTCATTATCAAGTCTAAGATTCTATATTTCTTTCCATGAAAAACTAATCATGAAAGTAAGCATTATAAATAATAGGATCGCCTAATGTAGATGGCGCCCTACTAGTTGGCACTTGAAGGTCTCCAAATCTTTGTCTTGCTTCTCATTAGTCCTTATTTGCTCCAACTCCTTAGAACATCGTGTTCTCAGCCATGCAAAGGGAAAAAACAACACATCAATAAATGGTACTTGCACTTTATTACATAATAAAAATAAATATTCTCGACATGCAAGAAAAGTTGACATGAATTAACTATAAGCATTCTTGATTCATTAATAACATGAAGAATTGAGTGGTAAATGTATGCATCTCTCTATGACGCCCACTTAAGAGCATATGATTTCTAGGAAATCCCTTGATGCTAGGAAAGCCCTTGATGACCTCTTGAGGTCCATGATTCTAGAGCATATAAAAACGATTTCAATTCCAATTAACTAAATAATTAACATTAACATTAACATGATCTTTGAAATTTAACATGATGGGATTTCTCTGTATTGACACTTGAATCTTAATTGAATGGCATAATATCTAATCTTAATGAAAATTGTAATCATAGGAGATAACAATCATCAAGCAATTAATATAATGAACATGATTAAAGCATTGAACTTGAAATAATAATGTTTACTTTATACTTAGCATTCAATCAACCATAAATACTTGTTCTCAGCAACATGACCCATTTACCTTAGAGCAAAGTGGATCCTAAGTTGGTCTCTTTGATCTTGATCAAATCTTAAGACAAACCTTCCTTTGCCTTGATTAGGCTCTAAGTACATATACATAATTATGTATTGATTGGATTCATTCAGTTTGGAAAATGTAGCTTTCATATTACTCAATCAATGACCATATTACTCAAAAATTAGGGTTTTAGGGTTCCCCATTAAAACATTGGAACAGATAGGAAAAACATGGTTTGAAAATCCTAAAATTGGAGTCCTTGTCAAAAATCATTTCCAGTGAATATTTATTCATAACTCTCTAACAAAGAATCTATTTACTAAGAATTTCATAAGAAATGACCAATCAGAAAAAGAGAAAAATCCACGCATATGAATACATTATCCAAATAATGCATAGTTGGTCCGGCCCCACTACTGGCGTGACCCAATCCAACATTGCCATGTGGAGTAGGACTTGCTCAAACATAATGTCTGGACTGCTGAGTTGTCCATCGAGAAAATACTCAAAGCCCATACTAGGCATGGTGCATCAGCAATGAGAGTAGGGCAAAAATGGAAAAGTATGCCTATGATTGTTCTTCACAAGTTTGTGAAGAACACAATAAAGAAGCATTCAATTTCGTGACTCCAAACCCTGAATGAAGGCTCATCAGTGAAAATTGGGGCTTCAAGAGACTACCACGCCTCAAGGAGAATCCATCGAGCCAACTCCCTAGCCCATGTGAGCATTGGAGCTCCACATTGCCACTATCATGAGGACTGTAAGGAAGGCAAGGTGACCAAAACTCCAACTCAACCTGATTCAGCTAGGGAAACCAACAATGGTGCATCTGCAAAGGTCAGACGAGTTTGATGACGCCTAAGTGTGAATAAAAGGGTACATGTCCTCGAGTTAGCCAAAGAATGAAGGAAAATAGGGGAAGAACACAAGTCTTGAAAACTGAAGAGCAACTGGAAACACGTCCACAAATTTATCAAAAAGGGGTCCAGAACGCAAGACAAAGTCATGACGGTAGTTTTCCTGGTCGGAAGAATACCAAGGTGACTTGGTGTTGAACGTTGGCAAGGTGTGAGACTCATCCTATAGGACACAGTGTTTGGAGAAGTCGCATGCATACTAATGATGTGAAAATGAAGGAAAGAGTTCGAGGATGTTCACTGTGCTTTTAACTAGGCAGAGGTGGTAGGAACCCTAAGGATCAGGCAGTCATCACCGGAGAACATGGTCAAATAGGGTCTAGAGTTCAGGGCTAGAGGACAACAAATTGAAGTTGAAGGAGAGGATTGGGAGTGGTTGTGGTGCTTTAAGAAGCCTTAAATAGGGAGGGGTGTTACAATGGTGGTGTCTGCAACCACCAGCAGAGAGAGGCAGCGAGCCCTATTTGGGCGTTTCATGTACATAACAAGAGAGAGAGATCCAGGGGTCGGTAGATGAGGGGTGAAGAGACAAATTGAGAGGTAAAGAAATTGTGAGAAATGTTGGTGAGATGGGGGAAAGTGAATCGGTAAAATAAATCATTGAACTCACATTCCAAATGAAGAGGATGTTGTGTGGTAGAGGACAACTCGATCATCGTTGGATCTGACCTAGTCAAATCCCAGTTGTAACCAGATCACACCTTGTCTGTCAGATATGCATGTGAGAAAGGAAGGTAAAAAGTAAGGCATGAATAAATGACCCGGGACTACAAGGAAATGAGGTATTAAATGCATATTTGAATAATTTTCCTATTAAACCATATTCAAATGTTTCCTAATTGATTTAGAGGGTCAAATATGGTCAAAATGAAACCAAATTTGGACCAAACGCCCAAAAAGGATTCTATATTCTTACAGACCTCTTAGATTTCCATTTTGTGCATATTATGTCTATTAATTCATTATAAGTTACTTATCTTGAATTATGTACATCAAGGGTGAAATAATGTGTAATATCTTTTCATAATTGTTCCCTTTGACTTCAAAATGAGATGATAAATGAATATCCTTCTCAAGATTTAATTTATATCCCTTTTATACTTCAATACTATCTTGGAGGTGAGAGAAAAAGGAAAGGGGAACTACTATTTGTGAATTTGAGTTTATGGAATCATACAATGTACATATGTATGAGAAAATATATTTGAGTCTCATTTTAATCTTTCTTACTGCATTTTCATATAAGAAATATCATTTTATGGTCTTTTTATATCAACCCTCTCAATTATTATTATTTAGGAAAACCCCATTCTAAGGTTTAAATTAGATTGTTACATTAGGGTGTGACAATTCTACCCACCTTAAAATAAATTTCGTCCTCAAAATTTTCTAGGATACTACCCACTTTAGGGTTTTTCTTACTTCTTCATTTAATGACAACTAGCATACTAAGATTTGCATGAAAAGAAATATATATATCATAAAGGTTCGTGTAGACATAAATTAACTAGTATATTATTCCTCATCTTATTTCTCTACTTCCATTGTGAAAATTCTAGCTTGTCTCTTAGTAGGTGCATTTGATCCTTATTCTGATTCTGGTCCTTCTTCATGAACTTAGGGAAATTTGGCTTAATATGCCCTAACTCTCAATAGTAGTATCATGCTCCTGTACCCAACCTGTATGGACATGAATGGTTCTTCTTGCATGTTGTACATTGGGACTTCTTAACTTCTACAGTAGGCTCAAGTGCCTTCCTCTTAGGGTTGTTGGGAGGTTGATGTTGGTACTAGTTGTTCTTATGAGGAACTTCCTTCGTGTAGGACCTTATGGAGTGGTCTTCTAGCTCTAGGATTGCATCTAGGGTAGCCTGAAGGGTCTTGTGGCCTCTTCTTACACTACTATAGAAATATCATTCAGTGACACTTTTCTGGGCGTCGGTTATTAAGGAAAACCGACGCCTTCTATGTTAGGCGTCGGTTGTTTACGACAACCGATGTCTATATTCGAAGACCAGCCAGACACGGGTACCGCTTTGTCTTCAGCGTCAGTTGTTTATTACAAACCGACGCTTAAAGTCACCCGCGAAATCCATATTTCGATCAAAAAAAATAGTGTCATTTTCAGCGTCGGTTATTAAGGTAGAAACCGACGCCTATGTGCGATGAAAATTTGCGCGAAAAGTGTCACCTTCAGCGTCGGTTATTCAAGGATAACCGACGCTGAAGGTGGTTCCCGCCAAACAATTTCATGAAAATATCGTCCAATTGGACGTCGGTTTTTTCAAACAACCGACGCCTCAACCGACGCTAAAGAGTTTAGGCGTCGGTTGTTTTAAACAACCGACACTATTTGGGAACTTCATTACCCTCGATCGCCCGACTCTTCCCCTTTCTTCTGTTTCATTGTGAGCAATTTCTTCTCTACTACCGCCGATTTCTCTCCGGTGATTTCTTCTCCAGCTCCCCTTCTCCGGCGCCCCCTTCTCCGGTGCCCCTTTCTCCGCCACCACTCCTGCTCGCCGCCGCTCCTGCCGTCGTTGGACACCTGCTAGCCGCCGCTCCTGCTTGCTGAAGATCCTGCTGCTCTGCGTCGCCGCCGCCTGCTCGCCGCTGCTCCTGCTCACCGCCTGCTCGCCGCCTGCTCGCCGCCTGCTCGCCACCACTCCTGCTCGCCGCCGCCGCCGCTTGCTCCTTCCTCCTTGTTGCTGCTCTGCTCTGCGTCTCCTTGATCACGCCCTAACTCCGTTGCTCACAAGGTACTAGCATCAAGCCCTTCCTCTGCCATTCTTTCCATTCAGTAATAGTCTCATCTCCTCGTTCCACACCATAACTTGGCTGATGTCAAGCCCATGCTCAAAAACATCTACCTATTCTATCCATGTTCGTGTGGCATTCCCATTTTCAGGAGTCAATGACCATCCTTTACAGAAATATCTGCATCTCAAGCATAATTGATCCAAAAAAAATACTACTAACTAACATGATTTAAATTGGCTATAATTAGAATCCCAAAACTCAAGAACACATATGTGTTTACGAATGAAACATTCTAAATAGGAGAATGTCAATTTAGACACATATACTATGTGGATGTGCACACAAGGAAGCATTCTAAATAGGTAGAAGATAGATTATCCTCCCGTGGACCAAGACCCAATGGTAACTATTTGTCGTGCATCAAAACAAAATCAGCAACCAAGGTATGATGCATAATATATATCCATTTTTTTACTTTTGGGGGTGCGCCTTATACTATTTGAAATCCTTGATTTTATCTTCTATCCTAAATAAAATTAAGGGACCCATGATTAGAAAACAATTCCAAACTTGGCACCCACACTAATTGGAAGGAAATAAAATATGATTATTGAAATGCACATTTGTGACGTGATACCTTTTTTAGGATGCATATATTAGATTCAACCTTTGAGACATCCTTTTATGAGTTCCAATACAATTAGGGTTTCATTTCATTGCCATTGTATGTATTATAATATTACATCTTTCACATAAAAATTAATTAAATTGAATCCTATTGGAACCCTAATTTAAATCCTAATTTTATTTAAACTTGTCCATTCTAGCAATCCTAATTTGATTTGATTAAACCCTAACATTGTTTAAACCCTAACATCAATTGTGATGAAACCCTAACATGTACATATCTATTATTGTGTTTGTTGGCCTAGAAACCCGTCCAAGATTGACTCATTAGGAGTAAATCTTGGATAGTCCCCGGTTTGGGACTGTTCTTGAACACCTAATCTCACTTAGGATGTAAGTGTATAATGTGTATTGGGTTTTTGAGAAAATTTTGGTAGCATTTCCCCGTTTATTCTCTAAGTACATATGTACTTAGAGAACAGTGGGGAAATGCTGCCGAAATTTTCTCGAAAACCCAATACACATTATACACTTACTAGTGAGATTAGGTGTTCAAGGATGGGATAGGTGGTACACATTTATTATATATAAGAATGACATCACATGTGTTTGTTGGCATTTCCCCATTTGTTCTCTAAGTATATATGTACTTAGAGAACAGCGGGGAAATGCTGCCTAATCTTTTCCTAATATATACTTGTTTCCTAATATATACTTGTTTTCTCTGATCATAGAATGGATAGATCATGGATGTCCATTCGTAATCGTTGCACCCCAGAGTTTATATCTGGTCTTGATCAGTTTATTAGATTTGCCGAGGAACATAGGAAAAAACCTACATATAGGTTCTACTGTCCATGTAGGCATTGCGGTAACAACTTGAAAGTCAACACTGGTGAGGAAATCAAAAGTCATGTCATGTGCAATGGGATTGTACAAGGCTATACAGAATGGCACTGGCATGGAGAGATTTCAAAATCGAAACCAGTAGATGTCGATAGCAGTGCTTGGGTGGAAGAAGAATTTGCCTCTGATGACGTAAATGTGAACGAACCAGTTCCAGCAGACATCGTTGATGCGATGCTGGATAGTTGTAGGGTAGAGCACACCGATCCACCTCCTATCTTTACAAACATTGTGCATGATGCTGAGATACCGTTATACACAGGTTGTGCTAAGTTTATGAAGCTTGGCGCTGTGTTGAGATTGTATAAGTTGAAAGCTAACAATCGATGGAGCGACAAAAGCTTCACTTCATTGTTGACTTTGTTGAAAGAAATTCTTCCTGAAGGAAACGAGCTTCCAATCTCAACATACCAGGTAAAGAAAATGTTGTGCCCAATGGGAATGGAGGCCAAGAAGATACACGCATGCCCAAATGATTGTGTATTATTTCAAAAGGACTATGTAGATTTGAAAGATTGTCCAAAATGTGGTGCATCACGGTATAAATTGACGACTTCGGGGGAGTCCAAAACTGGTTCTCCTGCCAAGGTGTTGTGGTATCTACCTATAATATCACGGTTTCAACGCTTGTTTGCAAATCCGAAAGATGCGAAGAATTTGAGGTGGCATGCAGATGTTAAGAAAAATAATGATGGGATCCTACGACATGCGTCTGACTCCCCACAGTGGAAGAAGATTGATCTATTGTACCCTAAATTTGGTGAAGAAGATAGGAATCTAAGACTTGGGCTTTGTACAGATGGGATGAATCCGTACGGGACATTGAGCAGCCAACATAGCACTTGGCCATTCATGCTTGTTATATACAATCTTCCTCCCTGGATGTGTATGAAAAATAAGTACGTTATGTTGTCATTGTTGATATCGGGCCCTAAACAACCCGGAAATGATATCGATGTTTATCTTGAACCTTTGATTGATGACTTAAAGAAACTTTGGGCTGAAGGTGTGATGACCTATGATGCTTCAGCAAGAGAGACATTTCGTTTGCACGCTATGTTGTTTTGCACTATTAATGACTTTCCAGCATATGGGAATTTGTCTGGATATAGTGTCAAAGGAGCTAAAGCGTGTCCTATATGTGAAGAAAACACTGATTCAATAAGACTAAAACATGGCGGCAAGACTGTATATCTTGGTCATCGAAGGTTTCTTTCAAAATTCCATCTGTATCGTAGGAAGCGCAAAGCATTCAATGGATGGAATGATGAACGGAGTGCACCTAAACCTATACCAGGGGATGTTGTTTATGAAAGAGTAAAAGACATTGTCAATGAATTTGGTAAGAAATCACAATGTAGTATGGCCACACGGAGTGGCAATTCTTCATTCAAGAAGAAGTCAATATTTTGGGATCTTCCTTATTGGAGTTCCTTGACAGTCAGGCATTGTATCGATGTAATGCACGTTGAGAAAAATGTATGTGATAGCATCATTGGTACTCTATTAAATATACCAGGTAAGACTAAAGATGGGATAAAATCCAGACTGGACCTACGTGAAATGGGAATAAGGTCAGAATTAACAGAATTACGTGAAATGGGTAATAAAAGAACATACTTACCTCCCGCTTGTTACACGTTGTCTAGAAAGGAGAAGAAAACATTTTGTGAATGCTTGGTAAATGTTAAGGTGCCACATGGTTACTCATCCAACATCCGTAGATTGGTATCAATGAAAGATCTGAAGTTGATAGGTCTTAAATCTCATGATAGTCACACTCTAATGCAACAAATATTGCCCGTGGCAATTCGATCTATATTGCCGAAGCATGTAAGGTTTGCAATTACCAGACTTTGTTTCTTTTTCAACAGTCTATGCAGCAAAGTTATTGACCCTGATACTCTCGATAATTTGCAAAGAGAAGTGGTTGTTACCCTATGTCAGCTTGAGATGTATTTCCCTCCTTCGTTCTTTGATATCATGGTACATCTTGTTGTCCACTTGACTAGGGAAGTGAAAATGTTGGGACCAGTTTTCTTGCATTGGATGTATCCCTTTGAACGATACATGAGCGTTTTTAAAGGTGATGTTCGAAACCGTTATCGGCCTGAAGGGAGTATTATTGAAGGTTATGTGGCGAGAGAGGTTATGGATTTTTGCAATGACTTTCTCAGTGGTAATGATACTCCTGATAATGACAAGAATATTGAGGAGGGCAAAGGAATTTTGGGATCACGGGTGAAAGTAATCAGCCGTGAGCAGTTGGAACAAGCTCACTTGTATATTTTACACAATATGGACGAAGTGAGTGTTTATATCGAGGAACATACCAATTTCATAAAGAGACAACATCCTCGAGCAAGTTCAATGTGGCTTGCTAGAGAGCATAATAAGACTTTTACTAAGTGGTTTGAAGATAAAGTCTTACATCAACTATCTCAAACACCAAATGATATTACAGAAACTATCAAATGCCTCGCCTTTAAACCAAAACTGAATGTTATGTCTTATGAAGGGTTTGACATTAATGGATTCACATATTACACAAAGCGCCAAGATGATAAGAGTGTCGTCCAAAATAGTGGGGTCACTCTTCAAGCGTCGACTATGTACTTTGCAAGTGCAAAGGATAAGAGTCCACGTGAAGCTAAAATGTCATATTACGGTGTCATTGAGGACATTTGGGAGTTTGACTACATAGATTTCAAAATTCCGCTCTTTAAATGTAATTGGGTTGATAACACCAAAGGAGTTATAGTGGATGAATTGGGTTTCACTTTGGTGAACTTTGAAAAGATTGGCGAGAAGGGTGAACCATTCATATTGGCATCACAGGCGAAACAAATATTCTATATCGATGATCCTGCAAATGATAAATGGTCGGTTGCTCTTCATGGTAAAAGACAGTTCATTGAAGATCCTATAGATGAAGAAGAGTACTATGATAAGTATGATGACTCCAGTCCATTCTCAGTTGGGTTGCCAACTCCACAAAATATTGAAGCTAATGATGACTTATATGTGCGCGGAGATCACAATGAAGGATTGTTAATTGATAAAAGATCACAATTTTAGAGACATGTATGTTTATACAAATGCTAAATGTTTGCCTTTTTCTAGTTAATACAAATGCTAAATGTTTGCCTTTTTCTAGTTAATACAAATGCTAAATGTTTGCCTTTTTCTAGTTAATAGAAATGTTAAATGTTTGCCTTTTTAATGACATTTTCAGATGGCTGACCATGATGAGCATGATGTCCATGATGAGCATGAAGTCCATGATGAGCATGCTGTCCATGACGAGCATGGCGAGGATACTAATGTAAGTTCTAAAAACATATCCTGTATTTCTATAAAATTCATTATCTTCTAGTTATGTCATATATCCTATATTTCTATATTGGGCTAAGTTAGTGTGTTTTATTTTTGTCAAATTTTAGGTTGATGCACCTGTACCCACTGAAGCACTGGAGCAACTTGATGCGCAACACCAGACACTTAACAAGAAAAGGGGCATCACTCTGTTGAAGAAGTTATTAGCGCTAAGTGGTAGTGGATCCAAATTGGTGGTGGAGTTTGATAATGGAGGAAATCCAATTGGAGTGAACCGCAATAATTTTGTGAACTATCTTGGGTGTACCACTCGGAGCCATTGTGGTGTTAAGTATGAAAATTGGCATAAAGTTTCTCAAGGGAAAAAAGACTTGATATGGAAGGATTTATGCGTGAGTTATTATTATTTGCAATTCTATTTTGTAGATTACAAATTCTATTATTTGCAATTCTATTTTGGATACTAGTTAATAACATTTCTATTTTACAGAATCTGTTTGCATTGGATGAGAAGTTGCATCGTAAAAATGTGATGCAACGTGCTGGAAAGATGCTTAGGAATTATAGGACAAATCTGAACAGAGAATACATAAAAGAGGGTGATAAGAAGAAGAAGTCAGCCCTTGAATAATGGAACTTCTTGGACAAAGAAGATTGGGACAATTTTATTGCTTCAAGAAAATCTGAAGAATTCAAGGTATTAGGCGTCACTCCTAGTTTAATTAATATACATTGTATTCACCTATTCAAGATTAGCATTTAGTGCTACTAACCAAATCATTAATGTGCATACTAACTAGGCCCTCAGTGACGCACAAAAAGCAAGGCGTGCACTGAATGTGCATGACCACACTATGGGTCCAAAAGGCTATGCAAGCGTTCGCCAAAGACTACAGGCGGAGTCTGCGGCTACTCAGGAGTCTGCTCCTACTCAGGAGTCTGCCACACCCATGCCTCGCCATGATATCTGGATAGCTGGCAGGCAAAACAAGAAGGGTGAAATAAAGAAGCCTGTAACTGCTGAGGCGGCTGCAAAAATGGTAAAATACAACTCTTAGAGAAATCGTTTGAATATTGATTATTTGTGGTGTTAACTTACCAATTTCTGTTTATGGTGATTAGCGGGAGCTGCACGAGCAGAGGAAACCAGGCACGTTCATCCCTCAGGGCACAAGGGATGAATTGACAGTTGCTCTGGGTAACCCAGAGCATCCTGGACGTGTTAGAGGTGCCGGCACTGGTGTTGGCATCAAAGCATTCTTTGGGCCATCCCAGCGCAAACCCAGAGCGGGACTTTCTCAAGAAGAGGTAACCTATTCTTTTTTTAGAATGTTACTGCAAAAGGAAATTCATTAATAAGAAGCTAATGTTTCTTTTATCCATGTATAGGAGAATAAGAGAGTTGAGGATTTAGTTGCTAAGAAGATCAATGATGTAGTTGCTGAGAAGGTCAAGGAAGAATTGTTGCGGTGGCAGGCATCTCAGGCTTCCAATACGCCTATGGCGACCCACTCTTCTCCTGATGCACAGACTGCGAGTAATCCTGGAGACCCATCGCCTAGCACGTCTGCTGTAAGTATTGTTTATGGCATTGTAGTTAGTCTTTTCAAGTTGTTATGTTTTCAAGATGATATGTATATATGTATAATATTCTTTACGTAAATTTGTAGGCATTGAAGCCATGCCGCTTAAGAATGCAAGACTACGTTGTTGCAGAGGCGCAAGCTTACCCGTCCCTTCCTGGGGAAAGGTTTCACGGGACTCCAATGCCACAGGGCTATGTTCGTGTGGGCCCATTACATGTGTTACCCGATTGGAGGGAAGTTGTGTTGCCATATGCCCACCCAGATATTGATACACTTGGTGAGGCAGAAGGCGGGGTGATATTGTGGCCCAAAGCAGATGTCGTCTACACGACTGAAATTGTAAGATAAATTTACATTGATTTAGACTGTTAATGTGTATATATGATGTCAACTGATCTGAAATTATATGTACAGGTTAAAAAGAAGACACCAGTTCCAACTGACCTAACATACCCGTTAGGTCCTGCTTGTAGGGGAATGGCATGTTGGCTACGGGCACATAATGTACATTGCCCTATAATTATTTCTTTAGATGCAGATTATGCAGGTCAATCATACGATAGCTCTTTATTTATACAAGATATTATTGAGCTGTTTATGTATGATTGGCTGAATACATCAATGATAGAGACATGGATAAGGTGAGATCTTGTTTATACATCCATATACCTTGTGTAAGATCCGGTGATCTGGTTTCTTATATATTAATGCATACGCCTATATGTTTTGCAGCTACCTAGTCGAAGATCATTGCAAACAATTTGCATTTGATCATGTGGGATTTTTGATTCCATCATTGATTAGTTTGGTAGCTAAAGACCCTGATAATGTTCAACAATACTGTATAGATGCTTTTACAATTTTTGGTCAGAAAAAGAAGACGATAATAATAGCTCCATTCAATGTCAAGTAAGTTTACTTTATTTATAATTTGGACTTAAGAAAATTCCATTTTTATTTTGCATTTTGAGTTATTAATTGTTAACTTCTTACTTCTAGCGGTAGACATTGAGAGTTACTAGTTATTGTCCCTGGGACATTCACTGTTTATTATCTAGATCCTGCGGGGAGTACATTGAACACTAAAATTGGACACGTAATGAGAATGCCATTATTCTGGTGAGAAATATTTCATTTTTATATCCGTTAACATCTTTTATTACATTACTATTTACTTATGCAATTTATTGTGTTATATTAACATGTAGGGGTTTAGATGCATTCAAAAAGGCTGGAGGAACGGTCCCAAGGAAAAAGAACCAGCCAATAAATTGGCAGAACGTACAAGTAAGTTCCCGACTCGAATATATATATTATTGATGTGAATTGTGCTTAGTTGTATTATTTTGTATGTTTCAATTTATAGTGTGCTACACAAGACAATGGCTGGGCATGCGCATACTATGTGATGCGATTTATGCAGATGATTATCAAATATGCCGCATTGGACATCGATACCATACATGAGGTATTATATATACTCTCATTAGTTAGTATGCAATATATCAATCTTATCTTATTTTTATATTATTACTTATATATATACATCATTCTCTTTGCAGGTGTTTAAAACTGAAAACACTACAGGTAAACGCTTAAAAAATATACATGCTCCATATACGATGGAAGCATTAAATGAAGTAAGAGAAGAATGGGCAAAAGCCATACAAGTAGTGGCAACTGTAAGATATAATTGGGATGTTGATAGCGATAATGAATGATACTTTGTAAATGAATATTTCTGAATGTTAATACATGTATTTGAATGTTTCTATATGTGTGAATGTGAGAATTGAATTGATGTCTGAATGTATGTACTTGTGTGAAATTTTGCTTATGACTTTTGCAGGTTTGCGGCCTGTTTGTAGGCTGATATCAATGGATGTCGTAAACCTGCAGTTCAGTTACTGAACTGCAGGTTCTCATCCTGCTGACCAGCCACACCAGGCCTGCAAACTGATATGAAAAAAAAAAATAGGCGTCGGTTATTTATAGAAAACCGTCAGCAAAGACCTACAGCGTCAGTTATTTATAGATAACCGACGCCTTATGTGGCCAAAGCAGTCCTCGAAATGGCGTCGGATATACGTATCAAACTGACGCCTATTTAAATTAGAGGCGTCGGTCTTTTGGTATATAACCGACGCCAAAAGTGTTTGCGCCACAAAAAATGGCGTCATTTAGGACACTTTATGCGTCGGTTATCTACTAAAAGACCGACGCTATAAGTAGTATAGGCGTCGATCCGTTAGTAAATAACCGACGCAGAAAGTGCCCTAGCTGACGCCGTTTTATGTGGCACGAACCCCTTTGGCGTCGGTTATCAACTAAACGACCAACGCCGATAGTTTAAATAGGCGTCGGTTAAACAACCGACGCCGAAGTGTTCGACCTTTAGCGGCGCCCACATAGGCGTCGGTCAAAAACCGACGCCAAATGGGGTTAAACGACCGACGCCAAAGGCCACTTCTGTAGTAGTGTTAGCAAGGAAAAGCTTCAGTCGGGCTTGAGTCCCCGCATGAACTTCTTTGTTCTATGTCATTCATCATAATCGTAGCCATACTTTTATAGGACCCTAAACTTCATGACATATTGGGTCACAGTCATGTCACACACCTGAGATAGATTGGCAAACTCTACCTCCTTCTTCTCTATCATGGCTTACGACACATAGTGCTTTTGGAAAGCTTCAACAAATCCTTCCCATGTGAGTGGAGGTGCATCAGCTTCCCTTGAGTTGAGGAAGTTCTCCCACCATGTACAAGTTGCTCCCTTCAACATGTGGGTTGCAAAAGTGAACCCTAGAGTGTTGAGGGTAGTCATGTCACAGAAGCAATGCTCCAAGCCTCTAATGCACTCCTCAGCTTTGATGACCGTATCAAATTCTCCTTCACTAGAGAAAGAGTCGAGCCTTATCTTTAAGAAGTTCACTAAAGTCAACTGGTGGTGTCTGGGTTGATGTTGTCCTTATGCTAGGGCAATGGTGAGTGCTTGGATAAGATCTCCTATGGTGACCTTATGGTTTCTTTCATGGTCACTCCCTTCACTAAAAGAACTAGCACCATCATCCATCTTATATTTTCCCTTATCGGCTCTCTTAGGGGCCATCTAGAAAAGGTGGCATATACCTAGGGTTAGAACATGAATCAAATTATTTCCTAGTGGCCATCTACTTATTTGGATCTGATACCATTAATATAACACCCCACCTTTGAATATGTAATATAACTGAGTGAAAGAATCTATCTTGAAGGGGGGTTGTAACATTAAGATAATCATTGCAAATAAATAAATAAATTACCATTGAGATTCATACATTATTCTTTAATTAGGAAAACTATAACTGACTTCATTATTAAGTCTTAGATTCCAACATATCTAAACATTGAAAACTAATCATGAAAGTAAACATTCTAGATAATACAATTGCCTAATGTAGATGGCAACCCACCAGTTGGCACTTGAAGGTCTTCAAATCTTTGACTTGCTTCTCTTTAGTCCTTATTTGCTCCAACTCTTAGGGACATCACATCCCTAGCCATGCAAATGGGAAAAGCCACACATCAGGAAACAATACTGGAACTTTATATAATAATCAAAATAAATATACTTGACATTCAAGAAAATTTGACATGAATTAACTATAAGCATTCTTGATTCATTAATAACATGAATAATTGAGCAGTAAATATATGCATCTCTCTATGAGACTCACTTAAGAGCACATGATTTTTAGGAAAGATCTTGATGCTAGGAAATCCCTTGACGACCTCTTGAGGTCCATGATTCATGAGCATATAAAAATAATTCAATTACAATTATCTTAATCATTAACATTAACATGATCTTTGAACTTTAACATGACAGGATTTCTCCCTCTTGAAACTTGAATCTTAATTTCATGAATCATTAATCATAACCTCTAATCTTAGTGAAAATTTTAACCATATAACATAATAATCATCAAGCACTAGTACAGAAACAACATTCAATGTCACTTTTCTGGGCGTCAGTTATTTAGGAAATCTGACGCCTATAACATTCAACGTTGGTGATGTAGGTAAACCGACATCTATAGTCAAGACATGGGTACCGCTTTGTATTCAGCGTCGGCTTGGTAATAGAAAACCGATGCCTAATATCGCCTGCGAAATCCAATTTTCGAGTGAAAAAAAAATTGGCCCCAAAGTGTCACATACAGCGTCGGTTTTTTAACATCTAACTGACGCCTATATAAGATGAAAATTTGCGTGAAAAATTCCAACTTAGGTGTCGGTTATCCTTTGATAACTGACGTCGATAATGGTTCCCGACAAATTTTTTAGGGCAAAATTTGTCTAATTGGACGTCGGTTTTTAAATAACAACCGACGTCGAAGCGTTTAGGTGTCATTTATTTTAGATAACTGACGCCGTTTACCAACTTAATATACCCATGAACAGCAATTGTTCCCCTTTCTTCTATTTCATCACGAAGCAATTGTTCCCCTTTCTCTACTCTTGTTGTGTCGCCACCCGCCCGCCCACTGCTGCTCGCCACCTGCTGCTTCTCGCTCGTCGTCGACGCTGCCTGCTGCTTGCTCGCCGTCGATGCCGGAGTCCACTGTTGCTGCTCTGTGTCGCCGCCGCCATCCTCCTTGCCATCGCCACTGCCTTCTCCGTGCTCGCCGCCGTCCTCCCTACCGTGCCGCCTACCTGGCTGCTGCCCGTCGTAGCCTCCAGGTAGTCGTAGATTCTGTTCTTCCTTCTCCCTAGCTCCTTACCTACAACAAACACAGCCGTGGCTGTGTTGGCCTACCACGGCCGTGCTGCCCAGAACAGTCGTGCTGTCCAGCATGGACGTGCTGTGCAACACGGCCGTGGTAGGCCAACACAGCCACGGTCGTGTTTGCTGTTGGTAAGGATATGAACAAATCTTTATGTAATTCTTTATGTAAATTCTAGGATACAAACAAATCTTTTGCTTGCATATATTTGTGCTTCTAATCCTAATGCTTGACCTAATTCAGTAAATTTTGATGCATGTTGAAATAAGATTTAAACTTGTCCATTCTAGCATCCTAATTTGATTTGATTAAACCCTAACATCAATTGTGATGAAACCCTAACATGTACATATCTATTATTGTGTTTGTTGGCCTAGAAACGCATCCAAGATTTACTCATTAGGAGTAAATCTTGGATAGTCCCCGGTTTGGGACTGTTCTTGAACACCTAATCTCACTTAGGATGTAAGTGTATAATGTGTATTGAGTTTTTGAGAAAATTTCGGTAGCATTTCCCCGTTTGTTCTCTAAGTACATATGTACTTAGAGAACAGCGGGGAAATGTTGCCGAAATTTTTTTGAAAACCCAATACACATTATACACTTACTAGTGAGATTAGGTGTTTAAGGATGGGATAGGTGGTACACATTTATTATATATAAGAATGACATCACATGTGTTTGTTGGCATAGAAAGTGAACAATCATTGTTCTTTATATTACTTGTACATTGATATAAATTAGAATGAACAATCACTAAATTATATACTGTTTGTATGGAGTCCGACTTCATTGTACCTCCTAATCTGACAATATTTTCCATGTAGCGCATCACATTCTAGCCGCAGGCCCAATCATTATTTTGTATTGGACACTATCAAATGTTACCACCATAGAAATGCTTAATAAAGGCACTTTCATTTCCATGTCCCGCACTGTATGCTTCAACATCGGATGGGTCTAGATAATATACAATTAGCGTGGCTGGGATGATTACCATCAAAATCCAGTGTCTACCCCTAATTGCGAATAAGCCAAACAACTAGAAAACTAGATGGGTCTAGATAATAGGAGTAAATCTTGGATAGTCCCCGGTTTGGGAATGTTCTTGAACACCTAATCTCACTTAGGATGTAAGTGTATACCCTAATCTTGTCCTAATATATACTTGTTTTCTATTTGATCATAGAATGGATACATCATGGATGTCCATTCACAATCGTTGCACCCCAGAGTTTATATCTGGTCTTGACCAGTTTATTAGATTTGTCGAGGAACATAGGAAACAACCTAAAGTAGGTTCTACTGTCCATGTAGGCATCGCGCTAACAACTTGAAAGTCAGCACTGGTGATGAAATCAAAAGTCATATCATGTGCAACGGGATTGTACAAGGCTATACAGAATGGCACTGGCATGGAGAGATTTCAAACCCAAATCCAGTCGATGTCGATAGCAGTGCTTGTGTGGAAGAAGAAATTGCCTACGATGACGTAGATGTGAATGAACCAGTTCCAGTAGACATCGTTGATGTGATGCTGGATAGTTGTGGGGTAGAGCACACCGATCCACCTCCCATTTTTAGAAACATTGTGCATGATGTTGAGATATCGTTATACACAGGTTGTACTAAGTTTACAAAGCTTAGCGATGTGTTGAGATTGTATAAGTTGAAAGCTAACAATAGATGGAGCGACAAAAGTTCACGTCATTGTTGTCTTTGTTGAAAGAAATGCTTCCTGATGGAAACGAGCTGCCAATCTCAACATACTAGGTAAAGAAATTGTTGTTCCCAATGGGAATGGATGCCAAGAAGATACACACATGCCCGAATGATTGTGTATTATTTCAAAAGGACTATGTGGATTTGAAAGATTGTCTAAAATGTGGTGTGTCACGGTATAAATTGACGACTTCGGGGGAGTCCAAAACTGGTTCTCCTGCCAAGGTGATGTGGTATCTACCTATAATATCACGGTTTCAATGCTTGTTTGCCAATCCGATAGATGCAAAGAATTTGAGGTGGCATGCAGATGTTAAGAAAAATAATGATGGGATCCTACGATATGCATCTGATTCCCCACAGTGGAAGAAGATTGATCTATTGTACCCTAAATTTGGTGAAGAAGTCAGGAATCTAAGACTTGGGCTTTGTACAGATGGGATGAATCCATACGGGACATTGAGCAACCAACATAGCACTTGGCCAGTCATGCTTGTTATATACAATATTCCTCCTTGGCTGTGTATGAAAAATAAGTACGTAATGTTGTCGTTGTTGATATCGGGCCCTAAACAACATGGAAATGACATCGATGTTTATCTTGAACCTCTGATTGATGACTTAAAGAAACTTTGGGGTGAAGGTGTGATGACCTATGATGCTTCACAAAGAGAGACATTTCATTTGCATGCTATGTTGTTTTGCACTATTAATGACTTTCCAACATATGGGAATTTGTCTGGTTATAGTGTCAAAGGAGCTAAAGCGTGTCATATATGTGAAGAGAACACTAATTCAACAAGACTAAAACATGGCGGTAAGACTGTATATCTTGGTCATCAAAGGTTTCTTAAAAAATTCCATCCGTATCATAGGAAGCGCAAAGCATTCAATGGATTGAATGAGGAACAGAGTGCACCTAAACCTAAACCAGGGGAGGTTGTTTATGAAAGAGTAAAAGACTTTGTCAATGAAATTGGTAAGAGATCACAATGTACTATGGCCACACGGAGTGACAAATCTTTATTCAAGAAGAAGTCAATATTTTGGGATCTTCCTTATTGGAGTTCTTTGACAGTCAGGCATTGTATCGATGTCATGCACGTTGAGAAAAATGTATGTGATAGTGTCATTGGTACTTTGTTGAATATACTAGGTAAGACTAAAGATGGGATAAAATCCAGACTGGACCTACGTGAAATGGGAATAAGGTTAGAATTAATAGAATTTCATGAAATGGAAAATCGGAGAACATACTTACCTCCCGCTTGTTACACATTGTCTAGAAAGGAGAAGAAAGCTTTTTGTGAATGTTTGGTAAATGTTAAGGTGCCACAGGGTTACTCATCCAACATTTGTAGATTGGTATCAATGAAAGATCTGAAGTTGATAGGTCTTAAATATCATTATTGTCACACTCTAATGCAACAACTATTGCCTGTGGCAATTAGATCTATATTGCCGAAGCATGTAAGGTTTGCAATCACCATACTTTGTTTCTTTTTCAACAGTCTGTGCAGCAAAGTTATTGACCCTGATACTCTCGATAAATTGCAAAGAGAAGTGGTTGTTACCCTATGTCAGTTTGAGATGTATTTTCCTCTGTCGTTCTTTGATATCATGGTACATCTTGTTGTCCACTTGACTAGGGAAGTGAAAATGTTGGGACCAGTTTTCTTGCATTAGATGTATCCCTTTGAACGATACATGAGCGTTTTTAAAAGTGATGTTCAAAACCGTTATCGGCCTGAAGGGAGTATTATCGAGGGTTATGTGGCGAGAGAGGTTATGGATTTTTGCAATGACTTTCTCAGTGGTAATGACACTCCTGATAATGACAAGAATATTGAAGAGAAATTTGGCAAAGAAATTTTGGGATCACGTGTGAAAGTAATCAACCGTGAGCAGTTGGAAGAAGGTCACTTGTATATTTTACAAAACATGGACGAAGTGAACGTTTATATCGAGGAACACACCAATTTCATCAAGAGACAATATCCTCAAGCCAATACAATGTGGCTTGCTAGAGAGCATAACAAGACATTTATTAAGTGGATTGAAGATAAAGTATTACATCAACTATCTCAAACACCAGATGATATTACTGAAACTATCAAATGCCTCGCCTTTAAACCAAAATTGACTGTTATGTCTTATGAAGGGTATGACATTAATGGATTCACATATTACACAAAGTGCCAAGATGATAAGAGTGTCGTCCAAAATAGTGGGGTCACCCTTCAAACATCGACTATGTTTTTTGCAAGTGCAAAGAATAAGAGTCCACGTGAAGCTAAAATGTCATATTACGGTGTCATTGAAGACATATGGGAGTTTGACTACATAGATTTCAGAATTCCACTCTTCAAATGTAATTGGGTTGATAACACCAAAGGAGTTATAGTGGATGAATTGGGTTTCACTTTAGTGAACTTTGAAAAGATTGGCGAGAAGGGTGAACCATTCATATTGGCATCAAAAGTGAAACAAGTATTTTATATCGATGATCCTGCAAATGATAAATGGTCGGTTGTTCTTCATGGTAAAAGACAGTTCATTGAAGATCCTATAGATGAAGAACATTACTATGATAAGTATGATGAATCCAGTCCATTCTCAGTTGGGTTGCCAACACCAACAAATATTGAAGCTAATGATGACTTGTATGTGCGCGAAGATCACAATGAAGGATTGTTAATTGATAAAAAATTGCAATATTAGAGGCATGTTTATATTTTTTTATATGTTTTATTTTTCTGAAAGTGAACTTTACAATGTGAATTACTTTACAATGTGAATGTGAACTTTACAATGTGAATTACTTTACAATGTGAATGTGAACTTTACAATGTAAGCTTTACAATTTGAATTACTTTACAATGTGAATGTGAATTTTCAGATGGCTGAGCATTCTCCTGATGACCGTGTTGATGATTATCGTGAGGGTGAGGACATCAATGCGCCGCCTCATAATGTAAGTTTTAAAAATATATCATATATTTATATCTATATGTCCATTTATAGTTTTATCTTGTAAATGTGTTTATTTTGTCAAATTTTAGGTTGATGATGCACATGTACCATCTGAAGCACTTGAGGCACTTGATCAACAGCACCAAAAAGTTGACAAGAGAAGGGGCATCACTATGATGAAGAAGTTAATAGCGCAAAAGGGCAATGGACCCAAATTTGTTGTGGATTTTGATAATGCAGGAAATTCATCTGGTGTGAATCACAATTCGTTTGTTTCATATCTTGGGTATGTTACTCGTAGCCATTGCGGTTGTAAGATAGATTCTTAGCATAAAGTTCCTAAGGAGAAGAAAGACGTAATATGGAAGGATTTATGCATGAGTTATTATTAATTTACAATTCTATTTTGTAGATTACTATTTTTTTGGATACTAGTTAATAGCAATTCTATTTTGCAGAGTATATTTGAATTGGATGAAAAGCGGCATCGTAAATGCGTGATGCAACATTGTGGGAGAGTCCTAAGGAACTATAGGACAAATCTCACCTGAGAATACATAAAAGAAGGTGACAAGAGGAAGAAGACAGCCATTGAACAGTGGAACTAACTCGACCAAGAAGAATGGGATGTGTTTGTTGCTTCAAGACAAACTGATGAATTCAAGGTATTAGGCGCCAGTCCCAATCTCATAAATATATGTTGTATTCACCTATTCAAGATTAACATTTAGTGTTACTAACCAAATCATTAATGTGCATACTAACTAGGCCCTCAGTGAGGCACAAAATCAAGGCGTGCACTGAATGTGCATGACCAAACAATGGGTCCAAAGGGGTATGCAGGCATTCACCAAATACTACAGTCTGAGGCTACTGCTCAGTCTACTGCTACTCAGGAGTCCTCTACTATAGGTAGCACACCTCTACCTCACCATGATGTCTGGATAGCTGGGAGGCAAAATAATAAGGGAGAAATAAGGAAGCCCGCAACTGCTGAGGCGGCTGCAAAAATGGTAAAATACAACTCTTACAGCAATCGTTCGAATATTGATTATTTGTGGTATTTACTTAATTACAAATTTTTGTTTTGGCGATTAGCGGGAGCTACACGAGCTGAGGAAACAAGACAAGTTCATCCTTGAGGGCACAAGGGATGAATTGACAGTTGCTCTGGGTAACCTAGAGCATCCTGGATGTGTTAGGGCTGCAGGCACTGGTGTGGGCATCAAAGCTTTTTTTGGGCCATCCCAGTGCAAACATGTCCCAAAAGCGGGACTTTCACAAGAAGAGGTAACATATTCTTTCTTTATAATGTTACTGTAAAAGAGAATTCAATAATTAGAAGCTAACATTTCTTATATCCATGTATAAGTAGATAAGCTAGTTGATAGGAAACTCGAAGAAGAACTGAAAAAGTGGCATGCATCTCAGATTGCCACTTACTAGATAGTACCTATGGTGTCTCGCTGTACTTCTACTACAGAGGTTGGGAGTAATCATGTAGACCCACCACCTAGCACATCCGATGTAAGTATTTTTATGACATAGTAACTAGTTTTTTAATTCAAGATGATATGTTTTCAAGATGATATGTATATATGAAATTGTAGTCAGTTCAAAAAAAGATGATATGTATATATGTATATAACATTCTTTACACAAAAATTTGTAGGGGTTGAAGCCATGCCGTCTAAAAAGTAAAGAATATGTCATTGCAGAGGCATCGGCTTACCCATCCCTACCAGGGGAAATTTTTCACGGGTCTCCATTACCAGCTGGTTGGATTCGTGTGAGCCCGATACATATATTCTCCAAGTGGATGGATCTTCCATTGCCATATGCCCACCCAGATTGTGAAACACTTGGTGAGGCAGAAGGCAGAGTGATATTGTGGCTAAAAGCGGATGTCCTCTTTACTGAAACTGTATGGTAAATTTACATTACGTTAAATTGTTAGTGTGTGTATATGATGTCAGTTGATCTGAAATTATATATATATATTTATATATATATATGTTAAAAAGAAGACACCCACAACATCTAGGTCTCCACCTCCACCTCCTACATTACCCAGTTGGGTTCCACAGGACCTACCTGTCCCGTTAGGTCCTAACTGTAGGGGTATGGAAATATGGTTAGGCGAACATGATATAAATTGCCCTATAACTATTTCTATAGATTCAGATGTTGCAGGTCAATCATACGAAAGCAACCTATTTATACAAGATATTTTGGAGTTGTTTCGATATGATTGGCTAAATACAAGGTGAGATCTTCTTTATACATCCATATACCTTGTGTAGGATCTGGTGATCAGGTTTCTTATTTATTAATGCATGCATAATTAATACATATTTTGCAGCTACTTAGATAAGATATGTGTATATTTTGCATTCGAACATGTAGGATTTTTTATTCCATCTTTGATTAGTCTAGTAGCTAAAGACCCTCCGTCAGTTCAACAATACTGTTGTGAGGCTTTTACAAATTTTTCTCAAAATAAGAAGACGGTGATAATAGCTCCATTAAATGTAGAGTAAGTTCACTTTGCTTATTATAATTTGGACTTAAGAAAATTACATTTTTATTGTGGATTTTGAGTTATTAATTTTTAACTTTTTTACCTCTAGTGGTATACATTGGGAGTTACTAGTTATTGTCCTCGAGACATTCACTGTCTATTATCTAGATCCTAAGGGGAGTAAATTGAATTCAAAATATGGACACATAATGAAAATGGCATTATTCTGGTGAGAAATATTTCATTTTCATATCCGTTAACATATGTTATTACATTACTATTTAATTATGCAATGTAATGTGTTACATTAACATGTAGGGGTTTAGATGAGTTCAAAAAGGCGGGAGGAAAGGTCCCCAAGAAAAAGAACCAGCAAATAACTTGGAAGAACGTGGAAGTAAGTTCCCGACTGCAATGTATATATTATTTATGTGAACAATGCTTAATTAGTTGTATTTTTTAATATTTTGTATGTTTGAATTTATAGTGTGCTACACAAGACAACGGATGGGCATGTGCATACTATGTGATGTGATTTATGCACATGATTATCAAATATGCCGCAGTGGACATCGATACTATTCCTGAGGTATTATATAGTCTCATTAGATAATATGAAATATATCAATCTTATTTATAGCTCATTAATTATATATATACATCATTCTCTTTACAGGTGTTTAAAACTGACCACACTACAAGAAAGGCCTTACCATATGTACATGCTCCCTATACGACGGGAGAATTAAATGAAGTAAGAGAAGAATGGGAAACAGTCATACAAGTAGTGGTGGTTTTAACATATAATTGGGATGTTGATAGCGAATAATGACTAAAGAATGATATTTTGTAAATGAATTTCTGAATTATAATATATGTGTGAATGTTTCTACATGTCTGGATGTTTCTACATGTTTCTGAGTGAAAATGAATGAAACTGTTGTTTGCTATATGAATGTTTCTACATGTGTGAATGTGAAAATGAATGGAACTACAGATTGCTAGCTACATGAATGTTTCTAAATGTGTGAAAATAAAATGGAACTGTAGGTTGCTAAATTTGTGAATATTTTTGTTGTTAATTTTGCAGGTTTGTGGCCTGTTGTTGGCTGATATCAATGGATGTCGTAAAACATGTAATTCATAACTGAACTGCAGGTTTCTCATCCTACGACCAGCCACAGCATGTCTGCAGACTGACAGAAAAAAAAAACAATAGGCGTCGGTTATTTGTATAAAACTGACGCCACATAGTTATAGTTTCGGTTTCCCTACTCGTAACCGACATCTATTTCCTTAACACCACGGCCGTACTGGGGTATATGGCGTCAGTTTCTTAGTTAATAAACGGACGCTGATGGTTCTGGCGTCGGTTGTCCTACTAGTAACCGACGTCGATTTCCCTAATGAGACCAGACACCATGGTCGTGCTGGCCAGCACGGCTGTGGCAGCGGGCCAGACAACACGGTCGTGCTGGCCAGCATGACCATAGCAGCAGGTGAGATGGCGTCGGTTATTACTAATAAACTGACGCTGATAGTGCCCCAGATGGCACGAAGGTATATGGCGTCGGTTTCTTATCTAATAACCGACGCTGATAGTGCCCCGGATGGCGCCCTTTCTGTGGCGTGAAGGTATATGGCGTCGGTTTCTTATCTAATAACCGACGCCTATAGTCCCCTGCTGGTGCGTTTTCGGTGGCGCGCGAAGGGTTTTGGCGTCAGTTTTTTAACCGACGCGTAACGGTTGGGCTTTTAGCGTCGCCCACATAGGTGTCACTTAGAAACCGACACTAAAGGCCTGAAATAAACGACACTAAAGGTCGGTTATGTACTAGTGAAGCACTTGATATTGATTAAAGCATTGAACTTGAAATCATAATGTCTACTTTATACTTAGCATTCAATCAACCATAAATACGTGTGCTCAATAATGTGACACATTTACCTTGGAGAAAAGTGGATCCTAAGTTGGTCTCTCTGATCTTGATAAAATCCTAAATCAAACCTTCCCTTGTCTGGATTAGGCTATACATGTAAATAATTATCATAAACCAATACCTTGTATTGATCCTAGATCGTATTTGGGTTGATGAAAATTAGGGTTAGGGTTATTGATTATATTCATTCAGTATGGAAAACTTGGCTTTCATATTACTAAATTAATGATCATATTACTCAAAAATTAGGGTTTTTGTGTTTGCCGTGAAAACATCAGAACATCTAGGCAAAACATGGTTTGAAAACCCTAAAATTGGATTCCTTATAAAAAATCCTTTCCAATGAGTATTTATTCATAATTTTCTGACAAAGCATCGATTTACTTGAATTTTAGAAGAATTGACCAATCAAAAAAGAGAAAAAGCCACCTATATGAATACATTATCCACACAACGCACAGCTGGTCTGGCCAGAGAAGAAGGTCGAATAGGTCCTGGAGTTCAAAGATAGAGGAGAAGAAATTAAAGGTGAAGGAGAGGCTCAAGAATAATAGCAGTGCATTACAAAGTCTTAAATAGGGAGAAGTGTTACTATGGTGCCATCTGCAACCACAAGTAGAGAGAAGCAGTGAGCCTTATTCAGTTGTTTTGTGTACATAGAAAGAGAGAGAGAGAGAGAACGCCAAGAGTTGTTATATGCATGTTTAAGAGATGAACTGAGAGGGAAAGAAATCATGAGAAATGGTGGTGATATGGGGGAGAAGTGAATCGGGAAAAGAAAGCATTGAATTCAAATTCAAACTGGCGAGGATGTCGTGAGGTAAAGGATGACTCGATCCTCATCAGATCTAACGTAGTCAAATCCCAATCATTTGATCGTGCAACAAAATCACTCCCTGTCCGTTGGATGCGCATGTGAGAAAGGGGGCAAAAAGTAAGGCGTGACAAAATAAATGACCCAATACTATAGGGAAACGATATATTAAATGCATATTTGAATAATTTTCCTATTAAACCATTTTCAAATGTTTCCTAATTTATTTGGATACTCAATCATGGTCAAAATGAAACCAAATTTGGAACACACGCCCAACAAGGAGTCTAGATTCTTCCTATCCTCTTAGATTTCCATTTTGTCCATATTATGCATATTAATTCATTAAATGTTACTTGTCTTGAATTATGTACATGAAGGGTGAAATAATGTGTAACATATTTTCATAATTTTTCCCTAAATTAACATGGGATGAAGCTTATAAAGAGCAAATTTGAATCTCTACATCTCAACTAGAAAATGGCCCATGATAGAGTTGAATGGAAATAAAGGATCCACGTAGCCGACGCCAACATAGTTGGGACTGAGGCTTAGATGATGATGATGATGATGATGATGATGATGATGATGAATCTTTTCATAATTGTTCCCTTTGACTTCAAAATAAGATGATAATTGAGTACCCTTCTCAAGATTAAATTATATCCCTTTTATACTTTAATACTATCTTAGAGGAGAGAGGGAAAAGGAAAGGGGAACTTATGTTTGTGAATTTGATTTAATTGAATCATATAATACACATATGGAAGAGAAAATATATTTGAGTCTCATTTTAATATTTCTTACTTCATTTTCAAATACAAAATGCCATTTTATGGTATTCTTACGTTAATGACTTCAACTATTATTATTTTTATAAACCACATTTGAAGCTTAAAGTTGGATTTGAATATTGGGGTGTGACAATTCTACCCACCTTAGAATAAATTTCGTCCTTGAAATTTTCTAGGATACTACCCACCTTATGGTTTTTCTTATTTCTTCATTTAATGACAACTCGCATACTAAAATTTGCATGAAAAGAAATATATATCATAAAAGGTTCATGTGGACATAAATTAACTATTATATTATTCCTCAATTACTTTTTCTACACAAGCAGAGTCGAAAAACAACACATCAGTAAATAGTACTAGCACTTTATAACATAATCAAAATAAATATACTTGACATGTAAGTAAAGTTGACATGAATTAACTATAAGCATTCTTGATTCATTAATAACACGATGAATTGAGAAGTATATATATGCATCGCTCTATGATGCCAACTTAAGAGCACATGATTGCTAGGAAAGCCCTTGATGACCTCTTGAGGCCCATGATTCGAGAGCATATAAAAAAAACTAATTCAATTCCAATTATCTTAATAATTAACACTAACATGATCTTTGAACTTTAACATGATGAGAATTCTCGCTCTTAAAACTTGAATCTTAATTCCATTTCATAATCTCTAATCTTAATGAACATTTTAACCATAGGACACAACAATCATTAAGCAATTGATATAATGGACATGATTAAAGCATTGAACTTGAAATCATAATGTCTACTTTATACTTAGCATTCAATCAATCATAAATATGTGTGCTCAACAACATGACCTATTTACCTTGGAGCAAAGTGGATCCTAAGTTGGTCTCTCTGATCTTGATCAAATCCTAAGTCAAACCTTCCCTTGTCTTGATTAGGCACTAAGTACATGTACATAATTATCATAAATCAATACCTTGTATCGATCCTAGATCATATTTGGGTTGATGAAAACTAGGGTTAGGGTTATTGATTAGATTCATTCAGTTTGGAAATTTTGGGTTTCATATTACTAAATTAATGATCATATTACTCAAAAATTAGGGTTTTAGGCTTCCCCATGAAAATAACGGAACACCTATGCAAAACATGGTTTGAAAACCCTAAATTGGATTCCTTGTCAAAAATCCTTTCCAATGAGTATTTATCATAATTTTCTGACAAAGCATCAATTTACTACAAATTTCAAAAGAACTTACCAATCAGTAAAAGAGAAAAAGCCATGTATATGAATACATTATCCACACATCACACAGTTGGTTTGGGCCCAGTGATGGCGTGGCCCAATCCAACATGGCCATGTGGCATTGGACCCGCTCAAACATAACACATGGTTGTTGATCGAGAAAAATACTCAAATGCCCATACCAGGCATGACACATTAGCAATGAGAGTAGGGAAAAAAAAGAAAAATATGCCTCTGATTGCTCATTGCAAGTTCGTGAAGAACACAATGATGAAACCTCCAATTTCATGACTACAAACCTTGAACGAAGGCTCATCGGTGAAAACTGAGGCTTCATGCAACTACCCCGCATTAAGGTGAAGCCATCAAGCCCATTCCCAAGCCCAAGTCAGCATTGGAGCTCCACCTTATTACTATCGTGAGGACTGGAAGGAAGGCAAGATGAACAAAACTCCAACTCACCCCGATTCAGTGAGGGAAACTGTAACACCCTCCCTAAGTATACACATGCATATAGCGGAAGCAACATCAAGTTATCCATAACTCGTTCACTCAAGGGGGTGTTACATAAAGTTGGCATTCATAACAATAATATAATCGATCACACAAACTGACGTATTAAAAGTTCTCATGATTGTTCTTAAAATAGTAACATAAATCTTATTACATGAGAAAAACTCAATTAGTTTCTTAAGCATCTACTCTAAAGTTCCAAACATTTAAAACATATAGTTGAGTCTATAAACCTGAGGTTCATCTTATAATTGGCACTTCACCAGATTATAACCTATTCTATCTTTGTGCTCCAAGCCTCTAGGTGCAACTTCTACTCCTGTTTCTCACCTACGAACATCTCGTCCCCAACCATGCATTGGAAAAATGGTTGTTATCATAAGCGGCATGAGTATTCTAACATATACATTACTTGATGAAATAAGATACTGCAAAATATTCCTAAACATTCAATACTGAGAAAATATTAAAAACTTACAAAATCTAAAACATAAACATCTCTTCTTACTTTAACTTAGTTCTTTTCTTTTTACTTATCTTTCTTTGGAGACTTGTACTCTGGTACCTAGGTCTCATGACCTACACTAAGGTGCTTGGGTCATGTCTCTGAATTGGCATGCACTCTGGTTCTTGGGCCACATTACTTGCACAAAGGGCCTAAGTCATGTCTCTCTTATCTTAATCTCTTTTATTATACTTATAAATGAGATTATGTACATTCTCTGTACTAAGGCATCTTTTATTTATGACTTTTATCTGAATGTGGCCACCATTATACAATAATGATAACACCAAAATTTAGGCATCTATGCTAAGCATTTATTTATAGTTTTGTGTCATTATAGCCTTAATATGCCCAAAATAACCCTAGATCCTTATCTTTTAGTAATTTATATCTTTTCATGGATAAAGTTGCTCAACTAACTAATTTTGGGACTTGTAGGCATCGAACCTGAAACGACATCTACTCTTCAAGATTTCTCCCCAACATATAGTTTTTGCAGTAGCTAGACTTCCATCTGTCGCGACCGCAGTGGACTAAGCATCGTACTATGTGCACCAGCTTAGGAGACAGTGGTCCCGCTAACCAATTAGCGGGTCCAAGAAACTTTTGATATCTTGGACCCTGTTTTTGATGGTCAGTCCCTTATCAAAATGCATCCTCGCTAATCAGAAGGTTCATCAATGTGGACCACTCGACCAACAGTAATAACCCCCCTCCCCATGTGGGGGTGAGTTTGGTCCATGATGTCGCGACTACAACCAAGAAGGATGCCGCGACCGCGGCTGAGATGTTGTGTCGATCGACACTCAGCATGACCGGGTCGAGGCTCGGCACGGTCGGGCCGAGCCCACAACCGCGATCGCGGCATGATCAACCTCGACCATAGCCCACACAACCGCGACTGCGGCCCGATCAACCTCAACCGCGACCACGGCGTTTGTGAAAATCAAAACCCTCAGCACGACTGTGCCCATCCTGGCATGATCGGGTCGAGACTAGGGTCGCGATCGAGGTAGGTGTCGAAACCATCTTCCGCCTTTACCTATAAATACCCACCCCTTGTGACCTGGAGAGGAGTTCCAAACTTTTGAAGGTTCCACGTTGTGGTTCCACACATTCTTAGTTCCCAAATCCTCGTGGGAGAGTTCTAAGGTCCAAAAAGACTGAAGTGCTCATCCTACGTCCGTTCCTCCAGTTTGCTTCCATCTACAACCATCTTCCACCACCATTCACCCACCAAGCTATTGTTTGGGGTGGAATCAAAGAGAAAGGAGGTCAAGGAGTCTAGAAGACCAAGGAGGACGACCCCAAACATGAGATTTGGCCTATATGGGGGCTAAGGAGTGAGAGCCACCTCTCCTCTATAGACTAAATCTCTTCTTCTCCTTTGTTCTCTTTTTCTCCTTTGTTTATGTACAAATGATGTTCTTCCATCTTTGTTTGGTGCCAACTATGCTTGTCCATGGCTAGTTGAGCTCCTTCTTGGATATGTAGCCCATTTTGGGCATGTTTATGTACTTTTACCTTTTGCAAGTAGCTTTATTTCATATTAGTATGTTTTCAGTTCTATCTTCTCTTTGAAGTTATAATTGCTAGTTTGGTTGATCTCCTTCTTGCTTGAACTTATATTTCTACCTATATCGAGAGATTCATTGTAGAAATAGGTCAGAGAAGATAGTTTGGACTGGGATCTGAAAGGAGGACGGTTCAAGCTGATCTGTGTAGAAATGTAGACCTGGGCACGGTCGGGCCCATCCTGGCAGGATTGGACCCACTACATGGTTTTGCCCAGATCACACCTATTCTTAGCATCTCAAAATATTCTAGACCTGAGAGGGTATCTAGAATATTCTAGGGTGTTTATTTGTCATCCTTGATAGAGGTTTCATACCATTTATGGGTTTTATTCATGCTACGCGAAAGTGAGTGGGATGACCCCATAGGAACAAATACTACAGTACGTACTATGTTTGGATGTAGGTTGCTCGCTGGGGTGTTCGAGGGTTTTCTACACTCGAGAATGGGTGCATAGACTGCCCAACTTGTGGTTATATAGCTAGCAAACTCCTTCTCTCTGATTAGTAGAATTTGACAGACTCTATTTTGTTTTATTTTCTTTGTTTGGTTTTATTTCGTGACAATCTGCTAGACTAGTTCTAGCTCCATACTTTTATCGGTTATCGAATTGGCTTATCTGACTTAATAGCGAGATCTTAAGCGTCCTAAACGTCCCCACGTCCCTATGTTCAACCACATAGACCTACTTCGACCCCGTAATAAATGTGTGGGGGTCCTTGAAGGTTTTTGGTTATAAATTTAAAGTTAGATCCTTCTGAGTCCGCCTCCTTTTGAACGCCTGATTTAGGCCGCATCAAATAAGTCATCCACTGTTGACACAGAAGTGTCCTCTATGGTGCAACACACCACCAAAGTGTCCTCTATGGTGCAACACACCCTCTGTTGGCACAACGTGCCCTCTAAAATGGAGTAAACACTCCTATGAATTGGCAACAGATGCCACTGAATCGTTTCAGGACTCTCTGAATGAGGACTTATCATATAATATATTATGTGAAGGTTCTGAATTAATTATCTTAAGTCTAAGCTTACTAAATTCTAAATCTGATGAATATGTACTAAACTCTGAATATGAATCTACATCTGAATATGAGTAATCTCAATTATAAAACTGAGATTGGGTCTAAAATCCTTATTATGTACCTTAATCAAATATTTGGCTACCCACATATTGAGTAGTCTAAATCTGAAACAAATTTTGATATTCTTATTATCTGGATAAATCTTAATTTGAAACTCTTTTTTGATCAGATGACTTAATTAAATACTGATATCAGACATATGACATGTAAGTCTAAAGGCTTAGGAAAATAATCTAAACTAAATATAGGAATACTAAGTATATAAAAGTAACTTAAGTAGTAAATATTTCATTATTTCTAACATGATAACTCAACCTCTTAAAAGTCTCATGAAGTCTTATCTTAACATGAATCTTAATACATTCATGTGAGCTTAACTCTTAAATATTAAAAGATGATTCTTATCTTATCTTGCAAACTTAATCATAACTTAATACATTCTACTATTATAATCTTATCATGTACTTTATTCTTATATCTAAATCATTCTATGAAATCTTAATAACTTCTTATCTCTTAGATATCTATCTATATAAGAAATCTTAATAGTCTATTTCTACTTGAAATCACAAGTACATGGTTATATCACATAACCATGGGATTATGATAGTCTTACTTGTGTTTCTTATCATGTAGTCTTCAACATTACTATGAAACATTACTAAGAAATATGATAGAAGTATATTCTTTTGTTCTTCTTATGTACTTAGTTCACAAACCCTAAACATTGTATGATATAGGTATGACATATCTCTACTTGAGATATGAAAAATCATAAAAGTATTGAAAATCTTGCTTGCATATCTTAACTTTGAAATCTTAGAACATTGGATCATGAAAGCCTCACTAATGAAACATTATACTAAGTTTAATAAATATGAATACACATGGGCATGAACCACTTACCTATTTTGGAGTAAATTTGAGTTACTTTTCTTAGATTGAAGAATACTAATCACATTCTCATAGATTTGTGGGACATGCGGAGTGAGAGGACCCTGATTGCCCTATTCATTCAATAATCCTTCATTAATAACTATAGTCATTATAATTTATAGGGTTTCATGGTTTCTAGCTAGAAGATGAAAATTCGGATTCAAATTGGGCTTTGAAACCTATGCCATCATCTATATCTCAAAAAATTGGTTAAAATCCATATATGGTTTCTGAGATAGGACTCATTTTCTACTATTTTAGCAAGTTAAGTGCAAATTTTATTTAATAAGACATTACTTACTTGGATGGACATTAATTGGATCATGGTGGATCTGGTTTAGGTGTGATCTGCTCAACCCACTCCCAACTCCTCTTCGTCCTCATCAGGTCACGCACATGCATTCGTTTCTCCTGACTCAGGCAGCATCGCAAAAGAGTCTGGTTGCTATCAGGCTGTCCTCTCCATCGGCACACAAGCTTTTCTCTGCAATGCCCATACCAGTAGGATGTTGGAAGCATGATGTTAGCATTGACCTCTCTCTTCCCTTAGCCCCATATCTGCCTACCCATACCCGACCTTCCTTCTTCCTCTAGTTCTTTCCTTCTGTTGCGCTGCATCTGTGCACACGGAAACCACCATAGTTGTTGGCTTCGTTGCGGCTCTGCTACATCTACTCCATGCACTCCACCGCACTTGTGTTGGGTCTCCCAGTGTCTGACTCCAATGAGCAAGCACTGATGCACTTCCCACTTCAGATGTAGACAAGACCCCAAAGGCTCAAAAGATGAAGGCATCTGGACTAGGGGCCAAGCTCACTACTGGCACCTCTCTGCTCTACAGCCGAAATAGGGGTCGAACAAGGCATGCTTCTGGGCAGCTTCTTCTTATTGGCTAAAGAGAACTAGTTGTGAATCCTATTATTTGTAATATTTGTATAAATGGGCCCGTTGTCGATTGTTGTATAAATCCCATCTATGTGATGGCTTGAGGACCACACCAATGCTTTGTATATATGAAATGTGGTCTGTACTTTTGTTCACTGAACTGAATATGATTCTCATTCAGTCAAAATGGTCTTCTCTTCTTCGTCTCTCTCCTTTTCGCCCCTTTCTCGTCTCGTCTCTCCCCTGCCCTCTCTAGGGTTTGACATGGTATCAGAGCATTGTTCCTTAAGATCTCGCTTCCGCATTTCTCCAGTCGATCTTCTCATATCTTCTTCCTGCTCTCCTCTTCTCATGATGTCTAAAGCAGAATCGGTGATGAATCCAGAGATAACGAAGGACAAGACGCCATCAGGGAAGCACAAGACCTCGTCGCCATCTACCGGGAAGAAGTATCCCTATCCACAAGGAGTCAATGTTGCAAACTTCATCTCTCTCCGTCTCAACAGCACAAACTACCTCTACTGGGAGGTACAGATCTGGGCACTGGTTGAGAGCAACGGCCTTGAAGCTTTCATCGAAGGAACAGAACCGGCTCCAGAAAAGATCATGATCGATGAAGAAGGTATGATTGTACCTAATCCAGACTTCAATGCCTGGGTTCACACTGATCGACTACTGAAAGGTTGGATTATGGGAACCTTAACTGAAGATGTCCTTGGTGTTTTCGTCGGTTTATCCACCTCAAATTAGATTTGGAAAGCCCTCTCTAAGAATTTCTGTGAGTCTACACAATCTCGTGGTTTCAAATTAATGACTAGGCTGAGAAGGATTCAAAAAGGAAATAGATCGGTTACTGGTTTTCTTCGTGAATTCAAATCTATCTGTGATCAATTGCAAGCCATTCGCAAACCCATTACTGATGATGATAAAGTGTACTTTCTGCTAAATGGACTTGGATCTGATTATGAGACATTTGTTGTAACTATGATGTGTTCGCCTGTCCCCTCATTTGATGAAGTGTCTTTCTACTAAAAGATCATGAGATGTGAAAAACCTTTATTGAAATCCCTCCACAACCTCCTGCTATTGCTTTTGTTGGACAACGATCTACATGACGTGGCTATTATCGGGGAGGATCACCTGGTTCTAAGACAAACTATAGAGGTATGGCATCACATTCTGATCAACTCCAGGGGGTTCTCAGAAGTACTCCTCCTGGATACACTTCTCAAACTCCTCCTGGCTACACTTCTCAAGGATGAGGTTTCAACCCTAGTATCAAGCAAGGTGATCAAGGGAGACAACTGACTATATGTCAGATCTGTGGCAAGAGAGGCCATGATGATCTGTGCTTCTGGCATAGGTTCAACAACAACTATCAGTACACTGAGATTCCAAAGGCTCTAAATGAAGAGATCAAAGCTCTTACTACGTTGCGGATGACTAATGCGGATACAAAAACTTTTGAAGAATGGCTCGTTGACACTGGAGCCACTGATCATGTTGCACAGAATTCAGGTATACTAAGTAAAATTATTTCTGATAAGGGCAATGACTTCATTATGGTCGGTAATGGTCAATTTCTACCTATCACTCACATTGGTGATTCCTTTATAATACAAAATACACCTATACCTCTCAAACAAATCCTGGTTGTTCCAAAGATAAAGAAGAATCTTCTGTCTGTCTCAAGACTCACGAGTTAGTATCCATGCTATTTTATCTTTCTAAATGATGTGTTTTACATTAAGCATCTGTAGACACACTTGACACTGGCCAAGGGGCACCTTAAGGAAGGACTGTACATGTTGGAGGTAGCTAGAGGATCGATTTTTCTTAGCAGTAGAAGCACGAGTATCTCACCAGATGTCTGGCATAGAAGATTAGCTCATACAAATGAACAAGTGCTTCATATTTTACATAATAAAGGACTTATCTGCTTGTCCAACAGAAATTTAGCATTCTGAAATAGTTGTGCTATGTGCAAGAGTCATGGATTACCGTTTAATAATTCTCATTTGAGCAGCAGTTTACCTTTTGATTTGATTTACATTGATCTATGGGGTAAATCTCCTATTGTGTTTGTACATGGTTATAGCTATTATGCTTTACTTGTGGATGATAACAGTGGATACATGTGGTTTTATCTTCTCAAACAAAAGTCTGATTTTGCTACATGCTTCATTCATTTTTGTAAAATGATTAATAATAGATTTCATACCAAGCTGAAAGTCATTCAAACTGACTATGGTGGTGAATTTATTAATAAAACGTTGAATGCCTTTCTACAAGATCAAGGGATTTCACATCAACTCAGTTGTCCTTATACACATGAACAGAATGGAAGAGTTGACAGAAAACACAGACATATTGTTGAATTGGGTCTAGCTATGATGACAGATGCAAATGTTCCAAGACATTTCTGGGTAGAAGCCTTCTCATCAACCTATTTCATTATTAATAGATTACCTACGAAGACACAATCTATCTGTCCTCTTACATCTCTATTTCAAAAAGAACCTGATTATAACTCTCTAAGGATTTTTGGATGCGTATGCTTTCCTTGTTTACAAAATATAGCAAAACATAAATTAGAACCTCGATCTCTACCTTATTTTTTCCTTGGCTATAGTGACACCTTCAAAGGATATAGGTGTCTTCATGTCAAGTCAAATAAAGTGTTTCTATCCAGGCATGTTATTTTTAATGAGCAAGTTTACCCCTTCTGCTCTCAACTTCATTCTGATATGGCTCTAGGTGAACTGAGCATCTATTGTGACTTCTTAAATACTGATACTGATGATCTAGTGAATACTAATGTTCCAATTTCTTCTACTGATGATACCACCACCAGCTCTTTGTCTTTACAAGCTGAACAAGATCTTCTGTTTTCTTTTGTTGAACAACACGATTTTGACAGTGGCACTATGGCTTTATCTGCACCTCTGTCGCAGCAGCTCTCACATGGACTTGGTAATCCTCAATCAAATTCTGAACATTTACTGTCTGATCAACAAGCTGTCATTTCTACGCCAAGCAATTTTACTCTTTCTGATGAAAACTCATCTACTGATAAATCTATTAAAAGATTTTCTCCATCACAATTTCCTCCCTCTACTGCTGATTCTGTACCTATCGTTCATCCTATGATTACAAGGGCTAAAGTTGGCATTCACAAACCAAATCCCAAATATTCCTTACTTACAAGTTCCAACATCCTTCTACCAAAAACAGTTAAGAGTTCTCTAAAGCATGATGGTTGGAAACTTGCCATGGAACAGGAACTGTAAGCTTTGGCTCAGAACAACACCTGGTCCTTGGTACCTCACCCCAACAATTAGAACATTGTGAGTTCCAAATGGATATTCAAGACCAAGTTAAAAGCAGATGGTAGTCTTGAGATACTTAAAGCTAGACTGGTAGCTCGTGGGTTTACTCAGGAGGAAGGTGTTGATTTTACAGAAACTTTTTCTCTAGTTGTTAAAACTCCCACCATCAAAATTGTTCTTACTCTTGCAGTTACTCTGGGATGGCAATTACGACAAGTAGACATTTGCAATGCCTTTTTAAATGGTGATCTCACTGAGACTATATACATGGAACAACCGCCAGGATTTCTGAATCAAGCATATCCTTCTCATGTTTGCAAATTGCACAAAGCTTTGTATGGTTTAAAACAAGCACCACGTTCTTGGTTTAATAAACTCAGTGATTTTTTGTTATCCTCTAGTTTTACTTCCAGTACTGTTGACCCGTCTTTATTCGTTTATCACCATGCGTCTGTCACCATGTATCTTCTACTCTATGTAGATGATATTGTTCTTACTGGCAATAATTTGCAATATCTGAATGAGTTTATTACCAAACTCAGTAATATCTTCAACCTTCGCGATCTGGGTACTGCACATTACTTTCTTGGTATTCAATTACAGCAACTAGCTCGTGGGTTTCTCATGCATCAAGAAAAATATATCATGGATGTTCTTTCTCAAGCTGATATGCTAGATTGTAGACACATTGCTTCTCCTATACTACAAAAGTTTCATCAGTTCTCGTCTGATGAACTTTTCCCTGATCCAAGTCTATATCGAAAACTAGTAGGTTGCCTACAATATCTAACGATAACCAGACCAGATATCACGTTTGTGGTTAACATAGTCTGTCAGTTCATGGCTGCTCCAAAATGTATTCATTTCACTCTTGTCAAGAGAATACTTCAGTATCTAAAAGGTACCATTAGCCGAGGATTAGTGATTACTCCTGCATCTTCTATTCACATTACGGCCTATTGTGATTCCGACTGGGCTGGATGTCCTCTTACTCGAAGATCTACCACTGGATTTGTTGTTTTTCTTGGACAGACGTGCATCTCTTGGAGTTCTAAAAAGCAACCCACTGTGGCTCGGTCAAGCACAGAGGCAGAGTATAGAGCTCTAGCTACAACTGTTGTTGAGGTTACCTGGGTTAGTCATCTTCTTTGAGATCTGCATATCTCTCAGTCTCAACCAGCTACTATCTTCTGTGACAATAAAAGTGTCATACAGTTGACAGTAAATCCCATTTTTCATGCTCGAACAAAACATATCGAAATCGACTATCATTTTGTTCGAGAGAAAGTTGCTCTCAATCATCTGGTGATCTGCTACATTCCGACAGCTGAACAAGTTGCTGATATTCTTACCAAAGCTCTACCCAAACATGTTCATAGCTTTCTCTGCAACGAACTCGGTCTCAGCCAAGCCTCGTCCAGTTTTAAAGGGGGTATTGGCTAAAGAGAACTAGCTGTGAATCCTATTATTTGTAATATTTGTATAAATGGGCCCGTGGTCGATTGTTGTAAAAAGCCCATCTATGCGATGGCTTGAGGGCCACGCCAATGTTTTGTATATATGAACTGTGGTCTGTACTTTTGCTCACTGAATTGAATACGATTCTCATTCAATCAAACTGGTCTTCTCTTCTTCGTCTCTCTCCTTTTCGCCCCTTTCTCGTCTCGTCTCTCCCCTGCCCTCTCTAGGGTTTGACACTTCTCCCTCCTCAAGAAGCCACAGCCGGCACTCCGATTATGGGAATAGAAGGGAAGAGTCTTCCTCCTTAGAATCTGACAATGGTGGTGTCTGGGCGTTGTTCTAAATCGAAAGTCGGCCCACAAGCAAGCTTCTGGTGCACTCTAGGCCGACACCACAGAATATAGAATCCGCTTTGGTGATAAATTGAGTGGATCACTCTATGTCCCTTCCTCCAGACCACACTCAACCGTACACAATCACCACAGCTAATACACCATCGTCATGCTGAAATCAAGTGTCACGACCCCTGTTTCTTTGTGATGCAGCCACTGTTGGACTACTCTGGTGAGGCGTCGCGATCTCCTTGACCACCTTCCTTAGTGGAAAGACCTACGATTAGTCCTATGTTCCTTCATGATTGCTGCAAGTTCCACGATGCCGAAGATGGAGTAGCGAATCGGAACATACACCACGCAGGCAAATATGCCAATTTAAGTATTTATGGGGGACAAAAAAATCAAAATGGCAGTTTGGCCACTTTAATTCCTAGACTAGCACTTTCTTGAACTTAATTCCCAAAATTATACATTTTGGAGCAATGAGTCGCCACTGGAGCGTCCGGACTCCCACCGGGGTCAGGAGGCATTGTTCTGCGACAGAGCAATACGTTCCGGCACTGGACGCATTGCCTTGGTATGGGACCAATGTGTCCCGTATGGGGACGTATTGCTCTCTCGCAGAGCAATGCATCCTCATGCAGGACGTATTGTAGTTTTACAAAAAAAAATATTCATTATTATTTTTTCATGCATATTGATTTGTATATTAACAACATTGATTATATTTGTATATTTACTATTCGTTCACTTGTATTTGAATGTCTATAATATAGTCAATTATTATAAATTTGTTAATTTTAATAGCTTTGAGCATGCGTATGGATTATAGAAGTGGTATTGCAACCAGCACTAGTTGGTTTTTAATTGATTATATAAGAAGAAATTAATCTTTAAAAAATGAGATATCATTAAAAATAAGGTTAAAATATGAACCAACTTGACGAGAAAATATTACAGAACACAACAATTTGATAGATCTAAAATAAATCAATATGATACCATAATATGATAGATCCACATACAAGTCAAATAAATGTATGAAGAAAGGCATATGTACAATACAGTACAATATATGAAAAACTAAGCATGCCCTCCACGCCCACGACAACCTCGCCCACCTCCCTATACATCTGGCACCTGAGTACCGAAGTCATCTGGAGATGCCTCAATGGGGGACAACTGTGTAGCAAGCAGTAGGATGACGAGGATCAGGGAAGTAATGAAAAGCTGGAGGTGGGGTGAGGAGTCTCTAAATACTAGGATGTGGGGCATCAGGTGGGGTGCATCCTGAGAAATCAAATGGAGTCAGTGAGTATGTGGCATAGGGTGGTGGTCAAATCTCATCAATAACCGGTGGTGGGAGTGGAGTGTATGGAACAAAAGAAGAACCTGCTTAGTAGTAGGATGATGATGGAGGTGGGGTGATGTATGAAGAAAATGAACCAGCTCCTGAAAAGTATGGCCATGTCGGTCCCCATGCCATGAACTGAGAAGTGGGAGTAGGAGTGGGCTCAGGAGCAGTAAGCACAGGAGTAGGAGTAGGAGTAGGAGTAGGAGTGGGCTCAGAGACTGTAATATGAGTGGGTATGAGACTATACAGGCGATCATAGTCGAGAAGACTATCAAAGTAAGTCCCCTGGATGCCAGATCTGTGCAGAGGCATGATGTAAAGTTGCTCAGATCCGCACATGTGATTCCACCTGTTCAAATAAAGTATGTACAAATAATAAAGATCAATTACCTATATTACAAATAATAAAGATAAATAATAATAATTTGTAAAAGAAATATAAATGATACTCACAAATTGTTGTTGACGATAACTTTGTGGGTAGTATGTGGTCGGAAGCTGAGCTGGAGGGGGCAGTATGTACTAGGGATGATACCATGTGTAGTGCACCTGTGGACTGAAGATTGTCTCCGCTGGTGGAGGGGGGACTAAGCTCTCACGTCTATTATTCCACATTTGTACTTCCCGCCTATAATGATGCAACCAGCCCTCAGCCGCATGACCCCTCCCATCTATCCTACTAAGGTGTGGCAACTCCAGAGTAGGTTGTACTTGAACAAATCCGAATTGTCCAAGTACTCTGTCAGGTAAGTGTCACTCTACTACTGTGTAGCACAGTAAAGGCACTTGTGCCAACCAAATATCCTGACCCTCTCGAAACAAGGCTGGAAGTCTCTCTAGAATATCAGCAATGTAAGGAGTTAACTGTATTTGTTATTCAAATAGATACAACGTGTATCATATAAAATGGAGTAAATTGCATAAAAAATACAACATATATCATACAATATGTTAGTACAAGTAAGTAAGTTATACTTGAGAGGGAAAAATCTGGTCAAATACTGAATCATAAAACTGGACCGGTCCTCTCATAGTATCACTCATTTGAACAAATGTAGGCCACCTATTAAATTGACAAACTAAATTTAGATAAACATTACAAAATATATGGACAAATGTATAAATAAATTGTGTAAATCTTTACATGTAACCCAATGGAACACCTTCTGGCCACCCCCCAGTTCATAACCAGTGAACATGAGCGTCCAATTCCTAACCTCTTCCAACACCACATATGCAGTAGACATACACAACCAGACAGGTGGGCAGTTCTTCTAGAACGGGTGGTAGCCTTGTACAACTCCCTATACAAGTATGCTAGAGTTGCAGCACCCCAAGATAGAGTGCTACAACTTGCAAAGTCAGAAAGACGCGGAAGGTACCGTACATAAAATATGTCCCCGGTACTATCAGAAATAAGGTAACTACCTAAAAAGTATAGGATATATGTTCTAGTATATCTTATCCTCATTTGTATTTGTTGTTCTTCATCTCCTAAAGTGAAATATATATCCCTAAAGGTCTCATGCAACCATATCAAGGAGATATGCCCCTTAGACATCCCATCTGGTGCATCTCCTAAGAAACTCTCACAAAGGTGAGACCATGAAGAAAATTGCCCCTCATCTACGCCTAAAGGATATGAAGCTATAACCGGTGGCCCATCAATCCTAAGGCCTAAAAGAACTGTAACATCCTAAAGGGTTACACTCATCTCAAAAGGGGGAACCTAAAAATATTGCTAGAGCTGTCTCGCCGGTTAACTAAGGAAGTGATTAAATTGGGATCAAGGTGGATAGGTCGTAGCCCTTGAACAAGCCCAAAACCAGCCAGAGAAATGTTTTCTAAAACACCCGGGTCAGTACTAGGCCATTGTGACCACATGAAGTGGTGTTGGGAGAGTCGGAAGGTTGCTTGTCTAGGAGACATATCTATGAAAAGTGCAAATATTACATAAAATGAAAAGTGCAAATATCGTACAACATATAAGTTTGTCAATATTCTTCATTAGATAAGATGAAATTAATTCAAATACATGAACTTCCAAACAATATTAAAATATAACATGAACAACTAAAAGGGAAATATTACAATATATTAGTTACTGCATTTGATACAATATCTCATCTAGAGGTTCATAAAATGGCCACATTTGATGTACAACTCAATGTATCTCTAGATGTGATACAGCTAATTGGTTTTTAACTTGTGCATTGATTGGCATTGCATTCGGTTTTGTGTGATCCCAATACCAACCAGGTAGCTCAAGAAGTTCTTCATACATGTGAAACATTTGCTTTAAAAATTTCCAATGAAATTTTGCTTGTTCTTTTTCACTATAAATCCTAGCTTATTGTACAACAAATATGATACGTCATTCCAGTCATCATCCAATAGAGTTTGATGAGCCATTTTTCCCTATAGGCACTTTGTAGCTATTATTTGGATTAACTCTACAGACACGTGAAATGTCCATGTCCTTCGATGAGCCATCTATAAAAAAATATCAAATAATAATTTACAAATAAGAGTCCTAAATTAGTTAAATTTAACCCATTATAAATTCATCTTGTCAATAATTCAACAAATAATTAGTGAAATTGCAAACATTACATGACTTGAACAAAAATGAAATTACAAACATTACATGACTTGAGTAAATTGAAATTGCAAACATCACATGACTTGAAAAAAACTAAAATTGCAAACATTACATGATCAGACATCATATTACATTAGGACAAGTGTGTCTATTATGGCCACTTCTTTCACACTTATGACAATGATATGTATATTGATTTGGATCAACATCCATAGTTGAAGGCCTTCTTTTTTTCTTTGATCTTCCAGCGTGCTTTCGTTTCCTTGGGGGTAATAAGGGATAAATACCTCTGCTTTCATAAAATTGAGGCCAATACCAATTGTCGGGAATACCACGAAATTCAGTTCTGTATGCATTTAAATAAGCAGCATTTGTGAAATATGGGCTCACAAGTGCATCAGTATCATAATTGACAGATCTAGCAGCTATCCAAACATGAGACCATGGAAAATGCCATTGTTGTGGAAAACCACAACTGCATTCACTTGCACCATTTGGACGCACTATGACTTGAAATTTATGTTCGTCCATGTCATCAACAAGCCATTCATCATTGTTCACGTGGATGTTTACTAATAGTTTTTCTACATCCTATGATACATTGAAAAGCTTATCATGAAACCTAACGGGTAATTTCAGTCCCTTTTGTACATGACCATGTGCTTCGTTACACCTCTCCAAACACATTGTAACAGAGTGATAGTATGTGGCAACAATTAGTGCCTATATTGGTAAACCTCTAACACCTTTTAAGACTCCATTTAACCCTTCAACATGATTGCTAGTCAATGACCCATACATGTAACCTCAGTCATATGTGATAGACCACTGTACTAGATTTTGGGCTATCAAATACTCCTTAGCCGTTGGTTCTATGGTTTCTATATCAGCCATTAGACGATCAAATTCAAGTCTATCAGTTGTGGATCCCACCTTCCACAAAATTTCCTTCAACTCATGTGACTTGAACTTTTAATGGAAGCTCTCACGAAGATGTCGAAGACAATAGCGATGTTGAGCCCAGTTAAATTGTGACCTAAGTGCTGGAAATATTCCACTCATTCGATCAGAAATAATACAAAGATCTGTACGGCGTGGAATGATTGGAATACAAGTTTGTAGAGAAACAAAGAACCACTCCCATGAGTCCTTATTTTCTTCCTCGACAACAGCAAAAGCAAGTGGAAATAGATAATTATCAGCATCTATGCCACATGCAATGAGAAGTGTGCCAAAATATTTTCCTGTTAGAAATGTGCCATCAGCGGTAAGAACATGCATGCAATAGGCCCAACCCCACACAGCTGGACCAAATGCCCAGAACACCCACTTGAATCTACGAGTGCTTTCAGTTTGAAGGGTATAATCATCCACAAGATGGGAATATATAGTTCGTGGAATATATTGTGACAGAGAAATAAAAAATAGAAATAAAGTATGATATGATGATTCCCAATCTCCAAATATTTTACAGGCAGCCTTCCTACTCGCTAGAAATGCCTTCTTGTAAGATATATGGAGCCTTAGTTCCGCATTCACCTTGTCACGAATTTCTTGTATGGACATATCCAATCGTGATACTAGGATTGGCATTATCATACGAGCAATATAAGATGATGTGACTTGGTAATGGTCCTGATTCAGAACAGTTAGTTGACAATTGTGGCTTGTACTATAACGTTTTACCTTCAACATGCCACCTGTTCTTTTGGACTGGCAAGCGGTCAAACTCCAAGGGCATCGTTGGTCATGGATACAAATAAATTTAACATGACGATTATTGGAGTGTTGTGTACGATATTGGACATTCTTTTGTACTAAATATTTTTAGATCGTCTCAACCATTACAGCTCAGGATGCAAATAAAGCACCCTCATATATATTTGAGTGCTGGAAGGGTTGTAATTGAGATGGAATTCCTGATGAAAATCTTCAACCCATTCTTCATCTTGAAAAGCTTCATAGTTGGTATCAATGTGTTCATGTAGGGGCCATTCTTTATCAAATATAGATGGAACGAAACTCAATACTGTAATAGAATCAGGGAATGGATGTTCATGCTCATCATTAGTTTCAGTCAATGACTCACTATCATTATCACCTCCTGATCACTATCATTATCACCTTCCTGATCACTATCTTTATCACCTTCATGTTCTCCATCCTCAACCTCAATACCAATATTCTCAATAGTAGGATTTTGAGAGAATTCAGGTGGTTGATTGCATTCAGCAGTTACATTACTGTTACATGGTTGGGATTCAAATTGATTCAACAGACTAATGAAACTAGAATGTTGGTGGAAAGATGTTTTTTCAAGAAACACATCAATATAGGCATCATATGAAAGTGAGAACAAGGTTTTGTATGCATCATCATCATCAACTTGTATGAGCATTGATCTTCTCTAGGGAAAAGATAGTATATATTGATAGAGAAGTGGTTGGGATTGATGTCAAGTATTGTATGGATATATAATTTTAGTTCAGATAGGGTATTGATAAGTAAAATATTTATGGGTCTAACAGATCGACTAGAATAAGACCCATCAGAGAGAAATTAACCATCATATTGAAGCTTGACAATTCATGAATGTAAACTAGATGTCATGTTCCTATCATTGTAAAATAGTAATTTGGATTTTAGAATAGTAAATTAACTTTGGAACAATAATTAATATTGTAGAACATAAATTAATAATTTCGAACATTGACATCATTTTTAGAAGAGTAGTTAAGATTTTAGAATAATAATTTTGAATTTGGAATTAAATTTGGAGCAATATTTTTTCTATAAGATTAACATTTTAGAATATTAATTTTGGGATTTGGAATTAAATTTGGAACAATATTTTTTCTATAACATTAACATTTTAGAACAATAATTTTGGAATTTGTAATTAAATTTGGAACAATATTTTTTCTATAACATTAACATTTTAGAACAATAATTTTGGAATTTAGAACAATAATTTTTTGAACAGTAATTAACTTTCAAGTGTCTTTTTCTATAACATTATTTTAGTAATGTGGAATTCAATAGTAGCAATACAATTATTTCATTTTTAATATTGCTAAGGAATTTTAGGTTTAAATTTTTTAATCTAAACATATAGTAGAAAAAATACATCAAATGGTGAGATCTCCCTTGCAATCAAAATATCGAAGAAGAGAAAGAAGAGAAGCAAAATCCCAGCTAGACAACGAAAGAAGAAGAGAAGAAGAATATAGCTCCCGATCGCCCGAAACCAGCTCCAAGATTGCCCAAAATCACCTCCAAGCAATAGAAATTCAAGCAGGGAACTCTAGAGCAATGGGAGTAGAAGAGAAGTTGAAGAGAATGATGAATGGTGTAGGTTTGGGGGGCTGATCTCGGCTCCTTTATATAGATGAGCAATGTGTCTCGGTTAGGGACGCATTGCCCCCATGTGGCACCGAGCCGCGTCCCCCAACGGTAACATAGTCGTTGGGTTGCAACGGTCAGGTGTTGCATGGCAGCAATGCATCCCCAACTGAGACGAATTGCCCAAAGATCTGTTGAGACGTCTCGGGGCGGGACGCATTGGTCCCAAAATAGGGCAATGCATCCTGAAGCGGGATGCATTGGCCCCATCGAAAGGCGATGTATCCCGGGTCAGGATGCATTTCCCTACGGTGGGACCAATGGGTCCCGCCTCGGGACACATTGCTCTCTCGCAGAGCAATGCGTCCTGACTCGGGACGCATTACCCTTCGGTGGGGCCAATGCGTCCCCAGTCAGGACGCATTGCTCCGCATGAGAGCAATGTGTCCCGAGGCGAGATGCATTGCTCTAAAAATGTGTCATTTTGGGAATTAAGTTTAAGAATGTGCTATTCTGGGAATTAAAATGGTCAAACGTGCCATTTTAGTTTTTTAGCATTTATCGGGAGTCCCCTCCCATAACAAGGACGAGGAGTCCAATCTACTACCAACTATTGGATAAAGTCTTCGTTCATTTAGTCTTCTCTGTGTAAAGGCACAGATACCCCTCACGAATAACGCCATGGCTAAGTTGTTAGCCCAAAGCTAAAACTGATGGAATTATCATATATGTATACATTCTTTTCTATTTCACAATACCCTCCATACTAGAAATGATAACACAAACCCAACAGTTCAAATAGTTTACTTCTCCTTATTATCTAGCTCTATGTAAAAGACCATGTATCATCTAACCTCATATATCCATTATGATAATTAGGAAAAGACATTGTAACATTATATGTATTAAGAAATTGAATAGACTACTCAACTATATGAAAAGGTATCAAGTTATAAAATTCATATGTATCATCAAATCACTAGATCTTCATTCTTACACATCAGTCGCCATCTATAATCTCTCATTTCATTACAACCATCCCATTCACTTCTTTTCATGATTTTTAGACGTGAAAACACTCTTAACTATCTAATCTAGAGTTCTAATGATTGCGAGGTTTACTAATCCACATAGAATCCATTGGGTTATAAGTCCTAACATTGAGGATGTTATAATTCTACCCACCTTAGATAAATTTCATCCTCAAAATTTCCATATACTACCCACCTTTAGGGTTTCACATATTTTACGTGAACTAGCTTTTTATTTTATCGTAAAGGCTCATTAGCATACTCACCATTATCAATATTATGTTATGTATATTTTACTAATGAAGTTATAATTCAAAGCATACCTTCATCATTTATCATCACAACAACTAGATCTTGCCTCTTTTATGGGGTAACAAGATTAGGGCTCCGGTTCTACTCTGAATTTAACTTCTTATCTTCATCAAATTATCTACCCATTTTATGCATCTTTGGTCTTACGAAGTATCAAACTTTTAATGTCAAGCTTTATTTTCTTTGTCACAATTATATACAAGTTGGCCGATCATATATTCAGAGATGACATGTCTTATCACACTTATCTTAGCACCTTACTCGTGCACATGTCTCATACCACATGCACTTGAAAGGACAAGACAAGCATGATTATACACATAACATTTTCTCTACAAAACCCCATAAGCATGTGTCCCATACCACAAATATGTGGAAAAAAGAGGGAGAGAACGCTATAGACAACTATAGTGTTAACTTAAAAAGTGTAAAACATCTAGACACATAACTCTAATCCTTATCTAAACTTTTATCTCTTATCTATATCTCTACTACGATTTCTAATATCTTTCACCTATTTATACTATACATAGGGCTACTAGTTATCCTTCTAAATATGTCCTCTACTCTAACTTAAGATCTTATAGGGTGATCTTAAATAAGCACATGAGAATTTATATGGTGGCCAACTATATTGTTGCTCTGATACCATCTTGTAACACCCTCCCTAAGTACATACATGCACATAGAGGAAGTAACATCGATTTATCCATAACTCATGCACTCAAGGGAGAACTACATAAAGTTGACATTCATAACAACAATATAACCGATCACACAAACTGGCGTATTAAAAATTCTCATGATTGTTCTTACAAAAGTAACATAAATGTTACTACATGAGAAAAAATCAATTAGTTTCTTGAGCCTCTACTCTAAAGTTCCAAACATTTAAAACATATAGTTGATTCGATAAACCTCAAGACCATCTTATAGTTGGCACCCCACCAGATTATAACATGTTCTATCTTCATGCTCCAAGCCTCTAGGTCTACTTCTGCTCCTGCTTCTCACCTACGGACATCTCGTCCCCAGCCATGCATTGGAAAAGCAGTTGTTAGCGTAAGTGGCATGAGTATTCTAACATATACATTACTTGATGAAATAAGTTACTGCAAAATATTCTTAAACATTCAATACTGAGAAAGAATTAAAAACTTTACAAAATCTATAACATAAATATCTCTTCTTACTTTAATTTAGTTCTTATCTTTTTACTTATGTTTCTCTTAAACCTTTTACTTTGGTACATGGGTCTCATGACCTGTACTAAGGTGCCTAGGTCATGTCTCTGAATCGGCCTGCACTCTGGTGTCTGGGCCACATGCCTTGCACAAAGGGCCTAAGTCATGTCTCTCTTATATTAATATCTTTCATTATACTTATAAATGATATTATGTACATTCTCTTAACTAAGGCATCTTTTATTTACGAATTTTATCTGACTATGGCCGCCATTATACAATAAGTCCTCCTTTATTGGCATTCAAGTATCCTCTATGGTGCAACACACCCTCTGATGGCACAACGTACCCTCTATTGACACCAAAGTGCCCTATATGGTACAACGCACCCTCTGTTGGCACAACGTGCCATCTGAAATGGAGTAAACACTCCTATGAATTGGCAACAGATGCCACTGAATTGTCCTGAGACTCTCGAAATGAGGAGTTATCATATAATGTATTATGTGAAGGTTTAAATTGATTAACTTAAGTCTAAGATTACTAAATTCTGAATCTGAACTTATCTGAAGCTTAATACTGAGTAATGAACATGTACTGAACTCTGAATCTACATCTGAATATGAGTAATCTCAATTACAAAACTGAGATTGGGTCTAAAACCCTTATCATGTATCTTAATCAAATATCTGGCTACCCACATATCGAGTAATCTAAATCTGAATCAAAAATTGATATTCTTATTATCTAGATAAATCCTAATTTGAAACTCATGTTTGATCGAATGACTTAATTAAATATTGATATCAGACTTATGACATGTAAGTCTAAAGGTTTAGGAAAATAATCTAAACTGAATATAGGAATACTAAGTATATAAAAGTAACTTATGTAGTAAATATATAAATAATGATTTCTAACATGATAACTCAACCTCTTGAAAGTCTCATGAAGTCTTATCTTAACATGAATCTTAATGCATTCATGTGAGCTTAACTCTTAAATTTTAAAAGTTGAATCTTATAAAATCTTATCTTGCAAACTTAATCATAACTTAATACATTCTACTCTTATAATCTTATAATGTACTTAATTCTTATATCTAAATTATTCTAAGAAATGTTAATAACTTCTTAGCTCTTAGATATCTATCTATATAAGAAATCTTAATAGTATGTTTCTACTTGAAATCACAAGTACATGGTTATATCACATAACCATGGGATTATGATAGTTGTACTTGTGTTTCTTATCATGTAGTCTTGAACATTACTATAAAACATTAATAAGAAATTTGATATAAGTATATTTTTTTGTTCTTCTTATGTACTTAGTTCACAAACCCTAAACATTGTATGATATAGGTATGACATATCTCTACTTGAGATATGAAAAATCATAAAAGTATTGAAAATCTTGCTTGCATATCTTAACTTTAAAATCTTAGAACATTGGATCATGAAAGCCTCACTTAAGAAACATTATACTAAGTTTAATAAATATGTATACTCATGGGCATGAAGCACTTACCAATTTTTGAGTAAATTTGAGTTACTTTTCTTAGATTGAAGAATTATAATCACATTCTTCGGGATGATGGATCATGATTACCATGTTCATTCATTAATCCTTCATTAATAACTATACTCATTATAGTTTATAGGGTTTCATGGTTTCTAGCTAGAAGATGGAAATTCGGAGTCAAATTGGGCTTTGAAACTTATGCCATCATCTAGATCTCGAAAAATTGGTTAAAATCCATATATAGTTCATATATTTCTGAGATAGGACTCATTTTCTACCATTTTTGCAACTTAAGTGCAAAAGTTGATTTAATAAGACATTGCTTACTTGGATGGACATTAATTGGATCATGGTGGATCCGGCTTAGGTGCGATCTGTTGGATCGATGGGCTCTAGAAGGGGGGTGAATAGAGATACACACACTTCACAAAATCGATTAGACCACCAATTTAATTGAAGTGCAAAAACTAATGCAAGAAGCAATTTGATATCCTATTCTAGCATACAAAGCAAGGATAAGAGATAATGAATATCATGCACTTGGACAGGTAGTTTAGAGTGGTTCCACGTCCTAAAAATAGGAGCGATGTCAGTCCACTACCTAGAGTTGGTTAGACTCTAGGATTTGCAACTTGGTCCTCTTATCTATCACGATAAGATTACAAGAAACATAAACCACACAACCAAGGGCTTAATTACACAAGCTAAGATCTTCTACCTATCCAAGGACTTACCCACAAAGCGAGATTCTTCGGCCTTCTACAAAGGACTTACCCAATCTCACCTTTGTCTTCAGCCTTGCAGGAATTACCTATCTTACTTGAGCTTGCCTTGCATCTCTCCTTCACTTGGAGAGCTTGCCCACGTTTTCCCTTCACCAAGGGAGCTGGAGCAACGATCAATCTTCACTCTTGAAGATCAGCAACACATCTTCCCCTTCACTCAGAGAAGAACAGCAGCAACTCCTCTTTCACTCGGAGAAGTAGCTTCAATCAATCTTCAATTTGATTTGGAGGTGGGAAGAAAGAAAGGAGAGCTTTACATAGCACAAAGGATAGCTCTCATACACAGGGACCTATCTCACTCACGAAATTGTCTTGAAGGTAGAGAGAGAAAGGGGCTCAAGGGCTTGGAACACTCTCAACTAAGCTAGAACCAAGTTTGCAATGGAAGAGCAGCTTGGAATGAAGTCCAAGGAGTTCTATTTATAGTTGAGGGTGGCTCTTTATGTTGTGGGACACTTGGGTGCAAAAGTGGTCATTTTTCCTTTAAGAAAACGGCTATATTTTTGCCCAAAACAATTCACCAACGGTCATATTACTTTTTCTGCAAATTCCATACAGTGCATTCGGTCGAGTATCAATGGGTGTAACTCGACCAATCAAGTAGCAGGCAATCCGATTGTCAAATGATCAGTCGAGTTTGTCCTGAGGAAACTCGACTGACCATTTCAACTGGAAATGGACTACTACCCAATCGGTCGAGTTCTGTGAGTGCACAACTCGACCAATTGCAATCTTCAAAAAATCGACTCAGGATGATCGGTCGAGTTTCAGGGTGGGAAACTCGACCGACCAAGTGCCTGAAATGGATTTTCTAATTTGCAATAAAAGTGATTAGCACTTGGTGAATTTTGTCCCAAACATTTTTCTCTTCTAAGTTACAAGCATATTCATCGTTACAAGTGATTACATTTATGTTCTAAGGTGATTTACATGGAAATCATAAATTGCACACTAGTAGTCAATTTGGCTTGCACTTGGCCCATTCTAGGGCTTTGTATATGTGATCTTTTTAATGTACCTAATGTCTGTAAACAATCTTTAACGCACATGTTAGATACATATGAATGGAACGGTTAAGTCATTATCAAAAACTCCGGTGAGCAAGCACTAATGCGCTTCCCACTTCAGATGCAGACGAGACCCCAGACGCTCGAAAGATGAAGACGTCTAGACAAGGGGCCAAGCTCACCGCTGGCACCTCTCTGCTCTGCGGCCGAAACAGGGGCCAAACAAGGCATGCTTCTGGGCGGCTTCTTCTCCCTCCTCGAGAAGCGACGTCAGCACTCCGATTTTGGGAATAGAAGGGAAGAGTCTTCCTCCTTCGAATCTGACAGTGGTGGTGTCTGGGCGTTGTTCTAAATCGCAAGTCGGGCCCGCAAGCAAGCCACTCCAGGCCGACGCCACCGTACAACCTCTGGACTCACACATAACTGCAACAAAGTCTGACTGCGATCAGGCCATCCTCTCCATCGGCACACAAGCTTTTCTCCGCAACACCCATACCAGTAGGATGTTGGAAGCATGATGTTAGCATTGACCTCTCCCTTCCCTTAGCCCCATATCTTCCTACCCATACCCGACCTTCCTTCTTCCTCTAGTTCTTTCCTTCTGTTGTGCTACATTTGTGCACACGGAAACCACCACAGTTGTTGGCTTCATTGCGGCTCCGCTACATCTACTCCATGTGCTCCGCCACACTTGTACTGGGTCTCCCAGTGTCCGACTCCGGTGAGCAAGCACCAATGCGCTTCCCACTTCAGATGCAGACGAGACCCCAGACGCTCGAAAGATGAAGACGTCTAGACAAGGGGCCAAGCTCACCGCTGGCACCTCTCTGCTCTGCGGCCGAAACAGGGGCCAAACAAGGCATGCTTCTGGGCGGCTTCTTCTCCCTCCTCGAGAAGCGACGTCAGCACTCCGATTTTGGGAATAGAAGGGAAGAGTCTTCCTCCTTCGAATCTGACAGTGGTGGTGTCTGGGCGTTGTTCTAAATCGCAAGTCGGGCCCGCAAGCAAGCTTCTGGTGCACTCCAGGCCGACGCCACCGTACAGAATATAGAATCCGCCTTGGTGGTAATTTGAGTGGATCACTCTCTACCCCTTCCTCCAGGCCACACTCAGCTGTACACAATCACCACAGCTAACACACCATCGATCATGCTGAAAACAAGTGTCACGATCCCTGTTTCTTTGTGATGCAGCCACAGTTGGACTACTCCGGTGAGGCGTCGCGATCTCCTTGGCCACCTTCCTTAGTGGAAAGACCTATGATTAGTCCTATGTTCCTTCATGATCGTTGCAAGTTCCACGATGCCGAGGATGGGGTAGCGAATCAGAACGTACATCACACTGGCCAATATGCCAATTCAAGTATTTATCGGGAGTCCCCTCTCATAACAAGGACGAGGAGTCCAGTCTGCTACCATATTGGATAAAGTCTTCATTCATTTAGTCTTCTCTGTGTAAAGGCACAGATACCCCCTCACGAATAACTAACTCTGTGGCAAATTATAGGGAGTTCAAGTAAATCAATTGCCAGCGCTCCCAAAGGACTTGACCCCGCTCTCTCACCCCTAGCGTCGCTAGGGTTTCTTCCTCCATAGACGGCTAGCCGGGGGAGGGGGTTTGACCGCCGCAAAGCGGTGCCCCGCTCCCCCTCGGCCTCTTCGCCGCAAAGCGGTGCCCCCTCCCCCTCGGTCTCTTTTCGCCCGTCATCAGTAGGGTCTCTTCTTCGGGAGGTGTGTGTGTGGGTGTGGTGTCTTTGGAGGCAGTTCCTCCCTGTCGTTGAGCCCGGCTGCGACGAGTTTCCTATCTCCTTTCTCTTTTAATGACTTTCTATTTAGATTGTTCTCTTGTTTTGTCTATCTCGTTGTTAATCAGCGCTGCTTTCTCTTCTCGTGGTAGATTTTTCTTTCTCAACAATTTTGTTGTGGAGTTTGTATGACAACAAGTGCGGGAAAAATATCCTTTTGGAACACCGATTTGGTGTAGGTACTCTACCATATATACATACTTAAGTTGAAGGTATTCCTCATAAAAATCTATCTTAGCCAGCGAAGGAGAAGAGGGATCTATACATCATTGTCCTTATCTGATTCCGATATGAGTTGTTGTGGTGGTTTGTATCTGTTCTTGATCTTTGTGTGGTATTTTAGTTTATTTTTCTCCTCATGTAGATGCCGTATGGATCCTCCATAATGAAATTTGTCTGTTTAACTTCAAAAAAAAACTATGTGGCTAATTTGTTAACCCAAAGCATGGAATTATCTTATTATGTATACATTCTTTTCTATTTCACAACACCCTCCATACTAAAAATGATAACGCAAACCCAACTATTCAAATAGTTTACTTCTCCTTATTATCTAGCTCCACGTAAAAGACCATGTATCATCTAACCTCATATATCCATTATGATAATTAGGAAAAGACATTGTGACATTATATGTACTAAGAAATTGAACAGACTACTCAACTATATGAAAAAGTATCAAGTTATAAAATTCATATGTATCATCAAATCACTTGATCTTCATTCTTACACATCATTCGCCATCTATAATCTCTCATTTCATTACAACCATCCAATTCACTTCTTTTCATGATTTTGAGACGTGACAACACTCTTTAACTATCTAATCTAGAGTTCTAATGATTACAAGATTTACTAATCTACATAGAATCCATTGGGTTATGAAGTTCTAACATTGAGGATGTTACAATTCTACCCACCTTAGATAAATTTCATCCTCGAAATTTCCATATACTACCCACCTCGAGGGTTTCACATATTCCATGAGAACTAGCTTTCTATTTTATCTTAAAGGCTCATTAGCACACTTGCCATTATCAATACTATGTTATGTATATTTTACTAATGAAGTTATAATCTAAATCATACCTTCATCAGTTATCATCACAACAACAAGAGCTTGCCGCTTTTATGGGGTAGCTAGATTAGGGCCTCGGTTCTACTCTGAATTTCACTTCTTATCTTCATCAAATCATCTACCCATTTTATGCATCTTTGGTCTTACAAAGTATAAGGTAAGGTTTGGGTAACTATATGTCTCAAACTTTTAATGTCAAGTTTTATTTTCTTTGTCGCTTTTGGATACATGTCGGCGGGTCATATATTCATAGGTGACATGTCTTATCACACTTATCTTAGCACCTTACTCATGCACATGTCTCATACCACATGCACTTGAAAGGACAAGATAAGCATGATTACACACATAACATTCTCTCTACAAAACCCCATAAGCATGTGTCCCATACCACAAATATGTGGGAAAATAGAGAGAGAATGATATAGACAACTTATAGTGTTAACATAACAAGTGTAAAACTGTAACAACCCTGACCTGGATTATACTTTAACCCTAGGTGTTTTGATTAATAAATGTGATTAAATGCTTAATCTCATCTAATGAAAAGAAATTAGGCCTCAAGAGGAACTTATGTTGCAATTATAGTCCTTTTTGAACATTGTTGAAATCAATGTTTTGTTTGTTTTGGACTAAAGTGCAAAATACCCAAGTTGAGGGGTTTAAGTGCAATTTGTGCATGATAATATGTTCCTCATGTGTTGAAGCATCATGAGAGTGAAAATGATGCTGAGGTATGGCTTATGGAAGCCTGAATACCAAGGAAGAGATGATAAAGCAATGTATGTGCATGAAAACCTAGTTTTGGTGTAATGTGCAAATTACCCAAAACTTAGGGTGCAATATGCAAATTACCACTTCAATAAGGTCCCTAATGTTTCTTGGAATCTTGTAGAGCAAAGAAAATAAGAGTGGCACCTCATTTGAATTAAGTTGGAGGAGAGAGAATCTTGATATTAAAATAATCAAGATTTAATCCTAATTGAAACCCTAATTTGATTTAGGGCAAAAATAAATGTATTAATTAAAGGGCCTTCAACCAAAATTAAAATGGTTGGATTAAGATGTATGTGTGACGTCCTTTAGCTTTGCAAGGACCACGAAAATATCCAAGGGAGTGGATAACTCACACACAATTTTATAAGAAAAAGAAACATCCACTCACATATGGATATTAATATAATATGATTTAAGGTGATTGATTTGCTTTTCTTTAAATCATGGATAATTGAGAGGAATTGGAGGAAAAAAATATAGCCTCGTTCCTAAGGAATATGAGGGGGAAGAGGCAGCCACATTTTTGGGATTAATTGGATTTTTGCAAAGTACATTCTCTCTCATTGAATTTTTATAAAAGAACCTTTTACAAGCCAAATGGAAGGCTTTTTCGACCCCACTTCTTCTCCTTGCTTGGGAAACGACCAAGGGAGCTTGGTAGGATCAGGAGGATGACCCCCAACCTGTTGGTAAGGTTCTTTATCCATTTCATCTTGATTCCATGGGGAAATCAAAAATAAATTATGGATTGCTTCCTATTTCGATCTCCTCTTCTATTCTAACCATTCCTTTTCACTCAAACCTTGAGGACGAGCCTTGGAATGGTGAAAGGAGTTGCATACACCATTGTTGCCATGGACATGGAGCTTTGGATCTCAATTGGAGGTGGGTTTTATAACTTGAACCCTTGATTTTGTTATTGCATTCAATTCCATATCAAATAATGATCTTTTCTATATTTACAATAATCGGTTGATGAATGCAATCACCATGGAAACCACAGCAAGTTTCGTGAGTTCAGAGGTTGAAGATGATAAGCACACACCTCTCTAAATATCCAAAGAAAATGATCTTGTTTGGGATGCTCAAACGGCTTCCCAAACCGTTTGGGAGCAAACGGTTTCCAACCGTTTAGAAGCAAACGGTTTCACCAAACCGCATGAGACCAAATGGTTTCAAAACCATTTGGGGGAGTTGACCAAGGATTGACCGTTTGAGAATCCTGTTCCTAATTATTTTTTTTGATAACCCACCAAAATTTATGGATTAATTCCAAAGGAATCATGAGTTGAAGGCTAATCAATTAGGCAAACCCTAATTGGATTAAGTGTTGATTTTCAACTTGATTGATTTGACTTTTTGGGTTAATTAGCCCAAATGGTTTCAAAACCGTTTGGGAATCACCCAAACGGTCTCAAGACCATTTAGAGTTCAACCAAGACCTTTTTGAGGTCTAGAGTTGAGTATGGTTAAGAATTTGAAGATCTAAACATATGGTATAAACCCTAATCGGCTAAGTGTTGATTTTGCACTGGAATGAGTTGATGCTTTGGGTTGATTGACCCAAACGGTTTCAAAACCGTTTGGGGATCACCCAAGACCGTTTGGAGGTCTAGGGTTAAGCATTGTTGACCAATTGAAGGTCTAAAGGTACCAAATCACTTTGCAATTAAGTGTTGATTTGATGATCAACTCAATAGCTCAAACCCTAATGATTTTTCACTAGAATCCAAGGGTTGGATGAGCCAAATGGTCTCACGACCGTTTGGAGGTCACCCAAGACCATTTGGAGGTCTAGGGGTGAGTATGGTTAAGCAATTGATGATCCAATGATACTAAGTTAAAGTGTAATCAATTGCTGATTTGGTGATCAATCCAATGATCCAAACCCTAATTAGTTGACTTGAATTTTGATGATGTGATGGGAAAACGGTCCCAAGACCGTTTGGTGGTCATCCAAATGACCTCAAGACCGTTTGGGGTCAGGTCATGTTCAATTTGGATGATGGTTCAATGGTTTCAAAGTAAATAATCTTGCATTGATCAGTGTTGAAGGATCATCGATTTCAAACCCTAATTCAATTGATTCAAACCCTAATCGAGGACTAATTGAGGGTCAAATCAGTTGAAGGTTTACCTATTTAACTCAATTGAAGTATGAGGATAGGTCCAATTGATGACTGGTTCCATGAATTCAATGATTGAAGGAATCAATATTGAAAACCCTAAACCGATTGGTGTATTTGAGACCATCTTTGGTCCTTGTGATTTTGAGGAGGTTTGGACCAAACGGTCTCAAGACCATTTGGGACCAAACGATCCCAAACAGTTTGTGCCCATGCGGTTTCAAAAGTCAAACTTGGGCAAACGGTCTTCACCTACTTGCTTGGGCAAACGGTCTCAAGCACCACCTTTACCAAACGGTTTCAAACCGTTTGAACCTTGAAGGACCAAGACCGTTTGGGGCTTAAGTAGTCAAAGCTGATTGAGGACTCAATTGGTTAATCCACTTAGACACTTGTTGTAATTGAGGACTCAATTGATCAATTCAATTGGATACCTTCTGTAATGGAGGTCCAAGGTGATTGAATCTCTTGAGAATAGAGATGATGAATGATTCATTGATCCAATGATGATTAGTAATGATGATCATTGAAGGTAAAAAGGTTGAAACCCTAATAGTACCTAAGTTATTAGTGCCAATTAAGAGATGAAACCTAATTTCCTATAGGATCAATGACTTGGTACACTATGCCATTAATAGTTGTATGTACTTGATTGAAGGGATGATATGACCTTATCAAGTTGAGATGATGTTAGCATGAATTCATAACATGAATATAATTCATGTGGTGATTAAGGGTATGATCCTTAAGTAGAGAGATCATGAAACCCTAATCATGAATATATACCCTAATTGACAGGGTTATTGAATTCTAACCCTAATTGAGGGCAATTCTGAATGTAACCCTAATCTAGGGTGAGGATATAACCCTAATCTAGGGTAGTGATGAGTGAAACTCCAATTTAGGGAAATGAGATGTAAAACCCTAATTGGGATGAATACTGAATCTCTAATTATGAATAATTGAATGAAATCCTAATGGAGATGGATTGTAGACCCAAATTGTGGGTGATTATAGTGGAAATCTTAATTAAGGATGATTCCATGTGAAATCCTATTCTAGGGTTTTGTTATGAGAAACCCTAAGTTAGAATGAGGTATATGGAACATTGATGTGGTGATGTGATATGAGAATCAAACTTAAGGTGATGTCATGTAATGACATGTAAAACCCTAGTTGAGGGTGATTCCATGTGAAACCCTAATTGAGGGTGAATCCATGAGAAACCCTAGTTGAGGGTGATTCCATGTGAAACCCTAACTGAGGGTGAATCCATGTGAAACCCTAATTGAGGGTGAATCCATGTGAAACCCTAGTTGAGGGTGATTCTATGAGAAACCCTGATTAAGAACTAACATCACATAATGTTCTGATGTTATGCTGTGATGAGAGGCCCTAAGAAGGGTGAAGGAATATGAGACTCTAATGTAAGTCATTATAAATAAAGCCCTAATCCTGGGCAATATGACAATGGATCATAATTCTAATTTTAAATAAGGATGCAAGGAAATCCTAATGATGAGATAAAAGAAATGACCTTATAAAGGTGAAACATTTCATGTGGTTGATTATATGTAACCTAATTGTAAACAATGTCTTTAGCATTAGACAAGTCCATATCATTAAAGATAGATGGACAATTCTAATGTGTGGCTTATGCATTATATGGTAAAGGTGAGAGTTTAGTGATGGAATGTATTAAGAGGGATATACCTTAATACAAGATAAGTTGGTTAACTTAAGAGAATCTGATATAATGAGAAAGTTATATATCAAGATATGATAGTTATCACATTCAGCACTTCAGGGTTTATATACCTTGATGTACTCCAAATCCAATATAATTGGGTAAGAAACATATGAAGTGTGTTATGCAACTATCACAATGAAATGTAATGAGTTGTTGCACTTGATGAGTGTTAATTAATGTACCTTGAGAATAGAGTTAAGCCCAAATGATGTGTATGATATAATCATACCATGATGAGGATGAGAAATGAACTCATACCTTGAATTGATGATCATTAATGCTATATGATGAAAGTAATGTTCTTGAATAATTAAATATGATACATTTGAATGCCCCAGAGGTATGGATTAATGAATTAAGGGTTGGATAGATTATATAATCATGAAACCCTAATTAATGAGAAAAGGGGAACCCTAACCCTGACTTGGGTAAAGGGAATGATAAGCCATGTTTGATAGTAAACCCTAATTCCTGGAAAAGGAATACTGGTGTTACTACTGTATCACATGATGTGATGAATATCTTGTATGACTGTTATCATGCCTAATAACCATACTGGTATGATGAGATAATGAACATAGCTAGATTTGAGCTATGACATTTATATAATAAATTTTGATTGGCATTATGAGCCTTAATGTTGTTATTGCTTAGTAAAAGTAACAATGTGTAAGGTATCTATGAGTCATATGAGCAAATTGTTGCCTAGAAAGAGGTGACAAGATATTTCATGGCCTTGTGAGCTAGGTGTGATGCTTGTGTAACAAGTATCATGAATGCCTTGGTCAGATGACCTGAAGGTGATAGTTACCTGAAAAAGGTGTAATAATGCTCAATGATGAGTTAAGGGTTTGAATACCCAGAACCATATGATTATGGTGATGAGAATGTGAAGGGATGAGAATTCCCAGTTTTGAAATGAGGGACTGAGTTCCCAAGGTCTTTGAAAGATTGATAAATATCTGATGAGTGTAGTACATGTCTCTTTATAACATTGTTGTAATAAGTTATGTTTGAGAACTTGACTGATGCTAAAAGAATATGCTAATGTACTTAATTTAATCAAGTGAAATCATATCATGTAGAGCCCTGAACATAGATCCATCATCATCAGCAAATTGGTGATGGTGAAACGAGTGCTCCGTGGCAAAACTCGAAGGGCATACTTTTGAGTATGTGGGGGCTATGGGCGCGAATATCCTTATGCCCTAATGGAGGAATTGATGTGAGATAAACATTAAATCTCTCAATCCTTCATTATATATACCGGGATGGATGTATCACGAATCTCTCGATGATTGGGTTGGATGTCATACACATCTCCCAATAATGTTAATGTCGGATCAGTGGAGATAAACACGAAATCTCACGATCGCGAAGAGAGTGCAGCACGCCACTATAACTCTGATAGCAAAGTTTCCAGTATACTCTGGAAAGCTATATTTAGCAGAGACACAAGATGTCCTGCATGTGATCTCGCGCTGACTGAGATGTGGGAGGTCATGGGAATCTGGCTCTTCCATTGACCTTGTATGGTACCAATTTCGACTTCGCAGTGGTCGGTTGGAGCATGAGTAGTATATATCATCTCCTCAGGGCATAAGTGTGCTTGTAAAATGAAATCAGCCGTATAGCATGTTTGTTTAAGGATTGAATACGGAAATTCATTGGTTGATGTTACATTTCTATTATATATATGTAGTTCATTGATGTTGTTCATATCTATTGTATTCATTACAAGTAGATGGATGAACTATGAGTCTACCATGAGTAGATGCAACGTTATCCTTGAAAAAGGAGATTACTTCACTTGGTTCATACAAGTGATTTACATACTGTTAATTATATATATATATATATATATATATATATCCTTCTACTTAGTTTATTTTAATAATCTGCTATAACAATGTTTTGGCGGAGAGTTATATCTCTCGTTGGGGCAATTTACAATTGTCTCTCCCCCATGGGATCCAACTTTTTAGGTGGACATGGACAAAGATGCAGAAATCCTATTGCAGGGAATGTACAGCAACAGTAACAGCAAGGATAGCAATAATATCTCAGGTGGGGATATTGCCTGTCAAGTTATGTAGTTAGAAAGCCCTATGTGTCGTCTCTGTACTCTCAGGTCCTCGGGGTTTTTAGTCAGTGTTTCTGATAAATCGATCTGAGGTTTTGGCTTGATGCCTTGAGATTGTGTACTGTCTGTATATGATATTTATAAGGCAGCTGATGATGTAGTCTCTGAAAAGAGATGTACAGGTTATGTACATTTGAACCAGAATGTAAATTTTATGCAATGGTTCTTGTTGGAAAAGATTTCCTATGTGAGGATCTCTTTGCAAAAAGTTTTAATTTTCAGTGATTTTCAATAATCCGCTGCAAATAATTCGCTTCCGCTTAAGTTAATCTTGTTTTTGTGAGTTGGATGCCACAAATTAGTGGTGTCAGAGCTCTAGGTTCGTTGAGTCTACAGAGACATAGGACTAAGGTAGTAGAGTCTGTTCTGGTGTCATCCAGTGTATCTAATAGTGTCTTCTGCTCGTATAAGAGAAGAAGAACTTAAAGATGACTGGGTCACATGAGGAGATTATTGCTGAGAGCAACAATGTTGCACCAAGAAGAGGTGCATGGGAACAGGTAAGAGAGAGACAAATGCCTAAGAATCCCCTAGCTGATTCATCTATGATACCAAAATCTTTCTTTAAGTATTACTGTTGGAGATATTAGGGAAACAATAATGAATATAATGGATCAAGCATTGGCAGAGTAACCTAGATTACCAGCCTCAATGATGATGTTTTAGATATCAATAAGTTTTGTAATCAGCATCTACAGGTTGAAGCAGAAGGAAATGATGAATTTCTAGACTTAAATTGAGTCTGTGCTCAACCTTAGCCTGTTGAATCAATCTTTGAGGCAGAGTTAGCCCGAGACAGTGAATAATCCATGAATTATGACAAGTTAGACAAGATAATGTCATTTAAATATGTAAATTTATGAATTCCTGGATTAACTGAGAAAGGAATTGATTGAACTTTCCTTGATTAGTCCTATGAGGACTTATGTTTTGCATAGTAAAACCTTACAAATGTTTTATGTTGTTCTTACCTCCTTGAGAAATGATGAGGTACAGAAGAGATTCCTAAATGAAATTCAGGGATGATAAGTCTTATGCTTGTGATAATATGAAAAGGAGGAATATGATAGTATACAAAGTGCATACCACTTAATCTCAGTATTTATATACCCTGGCCAGGTATACAACTATTGATGATAAAGTGAGTATGTAAACTCTTAGATTGTTGTCTTTTTTATTGCTCTGATCAAGTAGTCATTCTGAGACAATCTAATGAGTATCATGAAATCAGAAATATGGAATGAATAAATGTGTCATATCCCATGCATAAGAAAAAGAAGTCTGAGATAATCTTAGATGAGCATGTTGTATGAGGAACTAAAAGTGTACTCCTCATAAGATAAGAATAAGAATGAGGGAGATGAACCTTGTTCAATAATGCTGCCCGCATAATAAAGATCTTTCCCATAATGAGGAAATGGGAAATGTGATGAGATCATGAGATGATCATAAACATGTTAGATAATAATAAAGAAAGGGATAATGACATGCAATCATCCTTACAAATTCCAATGTTAAAGGCAAGGAACCTAGGATGAGATAAAGAGTAAACGGTTCAAGAATAGTTGAAAATACATGAATTAATAAGAGGAATATGAATCCTTGTTTTATTTCCTTTCAGGGACATGGCAATCGAGTGGGTCTTAGGACACTTAATGTGCATAAGATAAAGGTTTTCATGTGATGGATACTTAGAAAAGTATCAATTATCTTAGACTTTGGTCCCAAGATGAGGACATATGAAATAATTAATGTTCCAAGATGAAAGGAAGATATATATATGATGTGTTTCCAACACATGTGATAGATACCAAGGTGAAATATTCTGGTATCTGAGAGTTATCAGATGGGTTAGGTTGGCTACCTGGAGTGGTCAACTGTGAAATTAGTCGGAATATATAAAACAATACGAACACCATATGTTGGGGGTTTATGCTCTGCATAAACATGATATTAATAAAGAATGTATGATGTTTCTCTGAACAAGAAAAGTGTTGTTTTACACAAAGTTGACTCTATAGTCAATGATATGGAACAATGGAGTATGTGCCTTATGTGTTGATTCTATGAGGATCTTGTATGGAAACACTTTGTACTGATCAAAGTTTTATGGTGTCTACATAATAAGGAGATGTTATGTGAAGACTAGATAGTATGATGAATAAAATGCATCTGTCTTTATCTGGATTTTGAGGACGAAATCCTTGTTAGGGGTTTATAATTTGTAACAACCCTGACCTGGGTTATACTTTAACCCTAGGTGTTTTGATTAAGAAATGTGATTAAATGCTTAATCTCATCTTATGAAAAGTAATTAGGCCTCAAGAGGAACTTATGTTGCAATTCTAGTCCTTTTTTAACATTGTTGAAATCAATGTTTTGTTTGTTTTGGACTAAAGTACAAATTACCCAAGTTGAGGGGTTTAAGTGCAATTTGTGCATGATAATATGTTCCTCATGTGTTGAAGCATCATGAGAGTGAAAATGATGCTGAGGTATAGTTTATGGAAGCCTGCATACCAAGGAAGAGCTGATAAAGCAATGTATGTGCATGAAAACCTAGTTTTGGTGTAATGTGCAAATTACCCAAAACTTAGGGTGCAATATGCAAATTACCACTTCAATAAGGTCCCTAATGTTTCTTGGCATCATGTAGAGAAAATAAAATGAGAGGGGCGCCTCATTTGAATTAAGTTGGAGGAGAGAGAATCTTGATATTAAAATAATCAAGATTTAATCCTAATTGAAACCCTAATTTGATTTAGGAAAAAAATAAATGTATTAATTAACGGGCCTTCAACCAAAATTAAAATGGTTGGATTAAGATGTATGTGTGACTTCCTTGAGATTTGCAAGTACCACGAAAATATCCAAGGGAGTGGATAACTCACACACAATTTTATAAGAAAAAGAAATATCCACTCACATATGGATATTAATATAATATGATTTAAGGTGCTTGATTTGCTTTTCTTTAAATCATGGATAATTGAGAGGAATTGGAGGAAAAAAAGATAGCCTCATTCCTAAGGAAGATGAGGGGGAAGAGGTGGCCACATTTTTGGGATTAATTGGATTTTTGCAAAGTACATTCTCTCTCATTGAATTTTTATAAAAGAACCTTTTACAAGCCAAATGGAAGGCTTTTTCGACCCCACTTCTTCTCTTGTTTGGGAAACAAACAAGGGAGCTTGGGAGGATCAGGAGGATGACCCCCAACCTATTGTTAAGGTTCTTGATCCATTTCACCTTGATTCCATGGGGGAAATCGAAAATAAATTATGGATTTCTTCCTATTTCGATCTCCTCTTCAATTCTAACCATTCCTTTTCACTCAAACCTTGAGGACGAGCCTTGGAATGGTGAAAGGATTTGCATCCACCATTGTTTCCATGGACATGGAGCTTTGGAGCTCAATTGGATGTGGGTTTTATAACTTGAACCCTTGATTTTGTTATTGCATTCAATTCCATATCAAATAATGATCTTTTCTACATTTACAATAATCGATTTGGTTGATGAATGAAATCACCATGGAAACCACAACAGGTTTCATGAGTTCAGAGGTTGAAGATGATAAGCATAGACCTCTCTAAATATCCAAATCAAACGATCTTGTTTGGGTTGCTCAAATGGTTTCCCAAACTGTTTGGGAGCAAACGGTTTCAAACCGTTTAGAAGCAAACGGTTTCACCAAACCTCATGATACCAAATGGTTTCAAAACCATTTGGGGGAGTTGACCAAGGGTTGACCATTTGAGAATCCTGTTCCTAATTATGTTGGTTGATAACCCACCAAATTTTATGGATTAATTCCAAAGGAATCATGAGGTGAAGTCTAATCAATTAGGCAAACCCTAATTGGATTAAGTGTTGATTTTCAACTTGATTTATTTGACTTTTTGGGTTAATTAGCCCAAACGGTTTCAAAACTGTTTGGGAATTGCCCAAACGATCTCAAGACCATTTGGAGGTCAACCAAGACCGTTTGGAGGTCTAGGGTTGAGTATGGTTAAGTATTTGAAGATCCAAACATATGGTATAAACCCTAATCGGCTAAGTGCTGATTTTGCAATAGAATGAGTTGATGCTTTGGGTTAATTGACCCAAACGGTTTCAAAACCATTTGGGGATCACCCAAACGGTCTCAAGACCGTTTGGGGATCACCCAAGACCGTTTGGAGGTCTAGGGTTAAGCATGGTTGACCAATTGAAGGTCTAAAGGTACCAAATCACTTTGTAATTAAGTGTTGATTTGATGATCAACTCAATAGCTCAAACCCTAATGATTTTTCACTAGAATTGATAAATGTGTTTTCATCACTTTTATTTGCATCTTTTAGATATCTTTTTATGATTGTTTTGTTGTTTATTTTCTTAGTTTTATAATTAATTACATTATATTATATTTTTCTATTCAATAAGAATTTTAATCATATTTTCTTGGATTTTTTAGGAAATGTGATAAATATTCTTGGAGTATAATTGCACAATTTGTAGCAGTCATGTAACTATTGTATATCTGTCACAAACAGTACCATAACTCTTGCATCCAAAGTCCAAATTGAGTGTACAAGTATTCATTGGAAAGGAAATTTAATTTCCTAAACGAATATCCTATTATTTGGACAGCTTTGGTGCGTTTTACAGGAGTGAAATGCGTTCGAAATCGCTACTGCGGGAATCTGTATTGAAGAGAGTTACATGGTCAAGACAATTAAAGTCTATCAAATTCCTATGGACCAAATCTTGAAAATTCAAAATGATAGCTCCCTCTCTTTTTTCCCCTATTTTTTTGGATAGTCTATCCCTCCTTCTCCTATAAAAGAAAGGGCACTTCCTCCTCCCAAGCATCATCTTTTGTATCATCTTTGTACGGAATTTCTGAGCAATCTTCTTGTGTTCTTATGTTATTGTTCTTTCCATCAATAAAGATTAGTTTTTGCAAGCTAAGTGTTTCCTTTAATTGTTGTTCTTTTACTTTGCTCGTTTACATCTAGTTTCTTCTTCCTATTATTCTTCCGTGGGCTGGAGCAAGGGATTAAGCGTCGGCCATTTCATAGACTCTAGCCGAAGGAACTATCCTTTAGTAAGACTAGACTATGGCTAGAACTCTTCTTCTCTCCGTCTCCCTTTTCTCCACAAGCATGAGTAAGTAGTTATCTATCGAGGCAAGGGGCATAACCCCTTAGCCATGGCTTTATCGACTTTTCCTTAAAAACAATTCTAGATGGCTTTTGGGTTTGATAACTAATTGATCTATCAAAGTAATTATTTGATTTGATTAAAAGTTAATCTGGATGGAAATGACCATGGAAGTTCAGATTTAGAACAACAAACCCAATCACATAGGAGTTTTGAAACGACCGTGGATCTTCTTATTTTAGGATGATGAACTAAGAAACATGAGAATCAGGACCAATGGGCTCATGTGGAGTCCATCTTTAGTGGATTTTTATTAATTCACTTGCCTTCATCGAATCTGTCATTTTTAAAGATTATCTTGTTTTTGCTTAGGCTAAGGTGGTGAAAACCCCTACGAGCCTCGATTCTCTCTCTTTGATTTCAACCTCTGTTGATTTGCTTTCTTTACTTCTAGTCTTTTTCCATTCACAATAGTCTACTTGTGCTAACAAGTGTTTCTTTTCCTTGTGACAGGGGCAAAATAAATTTTTGTTATTACATTGTTACTTTGTGTTTATTTCTTATTTTAGTGTAATCAATCAAACCCCCAACCCGACTTTTACTTTCCGTTCTAAATCTAAAAATAAAAAAAAATAAAAAATAGTTCTTCAAAATAATTGGGATAAAAGAAACAATCTTAAAAAGTTGTCCTGTGAGATCGACCCTTTTTATACTAGCCTTAAAATGAAAAGTTGAAAAAGGATTAAACTCTAGGATAATTATCTTAGTGATTGTAAGTGCTAAGCGACTTACTAACAATTTGGCGTCGTTGTCGGGGACAACAGATTTGTTTTTTTCAAACCCCAAATTTTTTGAAAAATCTTTTTTTCCTTTTTTATGCCTTCCGAGTAACATTCCGGAAGTGCTACTCCTCCTTCTACCGAGTTTCCATTCCGAGAGTCCATTTTTTTCTGTAAATACGCTAGTTTGTAAAAAAATTATAATTTTAGTTAGTTTTGTAAATTTTAACCTTGAGTCATAATCCCTTAGATTTTTTTTTGTAAATTACGATCTTGTGAAAAATCTTTAGCTCTTTTTTTGAATTGTAAAAAAAAAAACCTTTCAAATGGAGTGGCCATTCCAATATCCCCCACAATGTTATTATTGTGGTCATTGCCACCACACATCTCTTGCATGTCCAACTTTATCCCATACCACCCCTCTTTATGATCCCTTTCATCTTGGTGGGTACAATGTAAATCCTTATTTTTCTGAGAACCATTATGGGGAACCTTGGTATAGATATTCTGAGAGAGGGTATGACCAACAAAACTTTGGGGGAAATGGACCTATTTATGATACCCAATATAATACTCAACAAGAAGAGAAACTTAGGTCCCAAGAGAAGATGGTAGCAAAACTCATAACTAGCCAAACCTTGATGGCCACCTTTTTGAAAGCCCAATCCCAAAACCCAGATGTTCCAAATATGTTCCCCCATGACTTAGTGACACCTTGTAATTTTGTATCTTCCAACCATGATGAGAGTAATGGAAATAACAATCCACCATCTTCTGAAGATTATTATGAGGAGCAACACGAAAACCAACATACTGGGTACCATGACCAAGATCCTTATGGGGAGAATGGTGAGGATGGTAATTTTTTTGGGATGCATGAATCTAATAATGAAAATCAACTAAAAGATAGACTTGGGGCTTTAGAAAAAAATGGTAATAGAAGGACAGAAAAACCTAGAAACCATCCAAGCCCTTTTGGCATCCTTACTAGAGGCCCAAGCACAAAAATATGTGGAGGATTTAGAGCAACCTAAGATGGTTCTTCCCGAATATGATGATGATGCTATAATTTTTATGTCATATACGTTAGATTCTAAAGAAACAATGCATACCATTGGGTCATATTTCTTGTGCGATGAGGACGTTGGCATTCCTACCCTTCCCTTGAAGACTTTATTACTCGAGTATGAAAAGTCAATCTCAGAGAGTCGTCCTAAAGACCCAACAACCTTTCCCATCATTTGCAAAAGTCCAATTGTTATCAACGACCAATCCTCGCTGGTAGGATCTATTCTAGATAATGAGCAGCCCACCTCCATTGATGAAACGATTCCTTCCATTCTTCCACAACCAATTCCCATTCTACATAAGGATGATATAGAAGGGGAGAACTCCTTACAAGAAATCTATATACCCCCTTCTACTGGATGCAAGGAATATATCCCCATTTTTATCCTTCAAGAACCCTTGGGAAATCCTCGCATAGAGGAACTACAATCATCTGCAATATCAACCATGAAATCCATCTATCCCAAGGTTGATTGCATGAATTTTGAGGAGAGCCAAAATATGTATGATGTTGATTTAAATGTGTGTGTCCCTTTCATGTTACCACCAATTTTACTATATGTAGATCAATATGACAGAGGAAAACCAAAGCCTGATCCCCCACTCGATGTTGCAGAGTCGACACCATATGTTCCACCCACTGAACACCTGCCAATCCCACTTAAGCCACTCACATTTATGACATTTCCTTTACTACTAAAGGAATATGTGTGGATCCTTTTGGAAGGAGTGCAAGGAAAAAGACATTATGAAATCCTCTTTCAGCCTCTACGATCACCCATCAATTGGGTGTACCATGAAGCTCCTTTGTTCAAAGCTACAACCATCATCAACATCCCCTTCAGCTGGACTTTTTTGAGCTACCAGGACCTCCCGGTGATCTCAGTGATTTTCTTCCCTCCATCCTGGATTTGTATTTTGCTCGTGACGAGCAAAAAAATTAAAGCTCGGGGTGGAGGTGGGTGATGTGTACTCCTTCCGCCTACACTATCTTATTTTTCTAAAAAAATTCATTATGTTATATAACTTAGTTTTAATTTCCTTAAAAAATCACAAATTTTCAAAATTTTTAGTTTGGCCCTTATCTAATCGGCCATGTTTTATTTCTTTTGTTGCAAAATGGCCTTTATCTAATCAGACATTGAGTAGACATATATCATTGTACCCCAAATTGAATTTAGTAATTTTTTTGCAAAGACTATTACAAATTGTCATGTCTGAAACCACCATGTCACCTAGAATCCTTAATAACATCACTCCTCGGAATAGTTGGCAAGTCATAAGGAATCAATTAGAACCAAACATAATTTTCCCTATATTTAAACAATGGATTATCTTGTTATAAAATTTGTATGATGTGATTTATAGGAATACTCTAACTAGAGCAATGACACTCTCTGATAAAAATATATGAAAAAAATTGAAAGTTATAAGCACAAGAACATATCTTCCTTCCCTCTATTTTTCTTCTAAAAAAGAGAAGCAAAGAATCACGACCAGACAAAAATCAAGTCTGGGGTGGCATGCTTCCCAAAATGAAAACTCCATACCCCAAAAAGGGGCGTACCATCAAAATATGTCAAAAGTGCACATAAAAAAAATTGTGACCAATGTAGCCACAACTCCATAAATTCATATCCCGAGTCGAATAGAGGAGGGATCAATATATTTTCATCACTTGTTTCTTTATTTTCACACCCCCAAATTCATCCTATTCTTGTGAAATAACTTTAAAAAAAAGAGTAATAAAAAAATTGAGAGTATCAAAGTGAAAGTAAGAGATGCCTATTTTTCTACAAATTCTTATTTTCGAAGCTAGATTTGACAATTATTTTGACAGAGAATATAGAATTTTATGCTATGTGGTTCTAGGAGATCGGGTCACTTGGCCAAAATTTGGAGGTGAGGATTGTAGTGATGTTATTAAGGTGAGGATGGCATATTGGGAGTATAAATTGGACTTTATTTGTGATTTTACTTGCTTGAGGACAAGCAAAGATTCAAGTCCGGGGTATTTTGATAAATGTGCTTTCATCACTTTTATTTGCATCTTTTAGATATCTTTTTATGATTATTTTGTTGTCTATTTTCTTAGTTTTATAATTAATTATATTATATTATATTTTTCTCTTCAATAAGAATTTAATCATATTTTCTTGGATTTTGTAGCAAATGGGATAAATATTCTTGGAGTATAATTGCACAATTTGTAGCAGTCCTGTAATTATTGTATATCTATTACTAAAAGTGCCATAAATCTTGCATCCAAAGTCCAAATTGAGTGTACAAGTATTCATTGGAAAGGAAATTTAATTTCCTAAAATAATATCCTATTGTTTGGACCGCTTTTGTGAGTTTTACGGGAGTGAAATGCGTTCGACATCGCTACTATGGGAATCTGCTTTGAAGAGAGTTACATGGTCAAGACAATTAAAGTCTATCAAATTCCTATTGACCAAATCTTGAAAATTCAAAAGGATATATCTCTCTCTTTTTCCCCCTTTTTTTTGGATAGTCTATCCCTCCTTATCCTATAAAGTCAAGGGCACTTCCTCCTCCCAAACATCATCTTTTGTATCATCTTTGTATGGGATTTCTGAGCAATCTTCTTGTGTTCTTATGTTATTGTTCTTTCCATCAATAAAGATTAGTTTTTGCAAGCTAAGTGTTTTCTTCAATTGTTGTTTTTTACTTTTCTCATTTACATCTAGTTTATTCTTCCTATTATTCTTCTGTGGACTGGAGCAAGGGATTAAGCGTCGGCCATTTCATAGACTCTAGCTGAAGGAACTATCCTTAGTAAGACTAGACTATGGCTAGAACTCTTCTTCTCTCCGTCTCCCTTTTCTCCACAAGCATGAGTGAGTAGTACTCTATTGAGGCAAGGGAAATAACCCCTTAGCCATGGCTTTATCGACTTTTCCTTAAAAATGATTCTAGATGGCTTTTGGGTTGGATAACTAATTGATCTATCAAAGTAATTATTTGATTTGATCAAAAGTTAATCTGGATGGATATAACCGTGAAAGTTCAGATTTAGAACAACAAACCCAATCGCATAGGAGTTTTGAAATGACCGTGGATCTTTTTCTTTTAGGATGATGAACTAAGAAACATGAGAACCAAGACCAATGGGTTCATGTGGAGTCCATCTTTAGTTGATTTTTATTAATTCACTTGCCTTCATCGAATCCGTCGTTTTTAAGGATTAGTTTGTTATTGCTTAGGCTAAGGTGGTGAAAACCCCTACGAGCCTCGATTCTTTCTCTTTGATTTCAACCTCTGTTGATTTGCTTTCTTTACTTCTAGTCTTTTTCCATTCACAATAGTCTACTTGTGCTAACAAGTGTTTCTTTTCCTTGTGACAGGGGCAAAATAAATTCTTGTTATTACATTGTTACTTTGTGTTTATTTCTTATTTTAGTGTAATCAATCAAACCCCCAACCTGACTTTTACTTTCCATTCTTAATCTGAAAATACAAAAAAATAATAAAATAGTTCTTCAAAATAATTGGGATAAAAGAAACAATCTTAAAAAGTTGCCATGTGGGATCGTCCCTTTTTATACTAGCCTTAAAATGGAAAGTTGAAAAAGGATTAAACTCTAGGATAATTATCTTGGTGATTGTAAGTGCTAAGCGACGCACTAACAATTTGGCGCCGTTGCCGGGGACAACAGATTTGTTTCTTTCAAACCCCAACATTTTTGAAAAATCTTTTTTTCCTTTTTTATGCCTTCCGAGTAACATTCCGGAAGTGCTACTCCTCCTTCTGCAGAGTTTCCATTCTGGCAGTCCATTTTTTCTGCAAATACGCTAGTTTGTAAAAAAAATGTAATTTTAGTTAGTTTTGTAAATTTTAACCTTGAGTCATAATCCCTTAGATTTTTTTTTGTAAATTATGGTCTTGTAAAAAATCTTTAGCTCTTTTTTTGAATTGTAAAAAAAACATTTCAAATGGAGTGGTCATTGCAATATCCCCCACAATGTTATTATTGTGGTCATTGCCACCACACATCTCTTGCATGTCCAACTTTATCCCATACCACCCCTCTTTATGAGCCCTTTCATCCTGGTGGGTACAATGTAAATCCTTATTTTTCTTAGAACCATTATGGGGAACCTTGGTATCGATATTCGGAGAGAGGGTATGACCAACAAAACTTTGGGGGAAATGGACCTATTTATGATACTCAATATAATACTCAACAAGAAGAGAAACTTAGGTCCCTAGAGAAGATGGCAGCAAAACTCATAACTAGCCAAATCCCAAAACCCAGATGTTCCAAATATGTTCCCCCATGACTCGGTGAAACCTTGTAATATTGTATCTTCCCACCATGATGAGAGTAATGGAAATAACAATCCACCATCTTCTGAAGATTATTATGAGGAGCAACACCACAACCAACATACTGGGTACCGTGACCAAGATCCTTATGGGGGGAATGGTGAGGATGGTAATTTTTTTGGGATGTATGAATCTAATAATGAAAATCAACTAAAAGAGAGACTTGGGGCTTTAGAAAAAATGGTAGTAGAAGGACAGAAAAACCTAGAAACCAGCCAATCCCTTTTAGCATCCTTACTAGAGGCCCAAGTACAAAAATATGTGGAGGACTTACAGCAACCTAAGATGGTTCTTCCCGAAGATGATGATGATGATGATATAATTTTTATGTCATATACGTCGGATTCTAAAGAAACAATACATACCATTGGCTCATATTTCTTGTGCGATGAGGACGTTGGCATTCCTACCCTTCCCTTGAAGACTTTATTACTCGAGTATGAAAAGTCAATCTCAGAGAGTCGTCCTAAAGACCCAACAACCTTTCCCATCATTTGCAAAAGTCCAATTGTTATCAACGACCAATCCCCTCTGGTAGGATCTATTACGGATAATGAGCAGCCCACCTCCATTGATGAAACGATTCCTTCCATTCTGCCACAACCAATTCCCATTCTACATAAGGATGATATAGAAGGGGAGAACTCCTTACAAGAAATCTATATACCTCCTTCTACTGGCTGCAAGAAATATATCCCCATTTTTATCCTTCAAGAACCCTTGGGAAATCCTTGCATTGAGGAACTACAGTCACTTGTAATATCAACCATGAAATCCATCTATCCCAAGGTTGATTGCATGAATTTTGAGGAGAGCCAAAATATGTATGATGTTGGTTTAAATTCGTGTGTCCCTTTCATATTACTACCAATTTTACTATATGTATATCAATATGACAAAGGGAAACCAGAGCCTGATCCCCCAATCGATGTTGCAGAGTTGACACCATATGTGCCACCCACTGAACACCCGCCAATCCCCCTCAAGTCACTCACATTTATGACATTTCCTTTACTACTAAAGGAATATGTGTGGATCCTTTTGGAAGGAGTGCGAGGAAAAGACATTATGAAATCCTCTTTCAACCTCTACGATCACCCATCAATTGGGTGTACCATGAAGCTCCTTTGTTCAAAGCTACAACCATCATCAACATCCCCTTCAGCTAGAATTTTTTTGAGCTACCAGGACCTCCCAGTGATCCCAGTGATTTTCTTCCCTCCATCCTTGATTTGTATTTTTCTCGGGGCGAGCAAAAAATTTAAAGTCTGGGGTGGAGGTGGGTGGTACGTACTCCTTCCGCCTACACTATCTTATTTTTCTAAAAAATTTCATTATGTTATATAATTTAGTTTTAATTTCCTTAAAAAATCACAAATTTTCAATTTTTTTAGTTTGTCCCTTGTCTAGTCGGCCATGTTTTATTTCTTTTGTTGCAAAATGGTCTTTATCTAGTCAGCCATTGAGTAGACATATATCATTGTACCCCAAATTGAATTTAGTAATTTTTTTGCAAAGACTATTACAAATTGCCATGTCTGAAACCACCATGTCACCTAGGATCCTTAATAACATCACTCCTCGGAATATTTGACAAGTCATAAGGAATCAATTAGAACCAAACATAATTTTCCCTATATTTAAATAATGGATTATCTTGTTATAAAATTTGTATGATGTGATTTATAGGAATACTCTAACTAGAGCAATGACACACTCGGACAAAAATATATGAAAAAAAAATTGAAAGTTATAAACACAAGAACATATCTTCCTTCCCTCTATTTTTCTTCTAAAAAAGAGAAGCACCAGACAAAAATCAAGTCTGGGGTGGCATGCTTCCCAAAATGAAAAATCCATACCCCACAAAGGGGCGTACCATCAAAAGATGCCAAAAGTGCACATGAAAAAAGAATTGTGACCAATGTAGCCACAACTCCATAAATTCATATCCCGAGTCGAATAGAGGAGGGATCAATATATTTTCATCACTTGTTTCTTTATTTTCACACCCCCAAATTCATCCTATTCTTATGCAATAACTTAAAAAAAAAGGAATAAAAAATTGAGAGTGTTAAAGTGAAAGTAAGAGATGCCTATTTTTCTACAAATTCTTATTTTAGAAGCTAGATTTGACAATTGTTTTGACAGGGGATATAAAATTTTATGCTATGTGGTTCTAGGAGATCAGGTCACTTGGCCAAAATTTGGAGGTGAGGATTGTAGTGATGTTATTAAGGTGAGGATGGCATATTGGGAGTATAAATTGGACTTTATTTGTGATTTTACTTGCTTGAGGACAAGCAAAGATTCAAGTCTGGGGTATTTTGATAAATGTGTTTTCATCACTTTTATTTGCATCTTTTAGATATCTTTTTATGATTGTTTTGTTGTTTATTTTCTTAGTTTTATAATTAATTACATTATATTATATTTTTCTCTTCAATAAGAATTTTAATCATATTTTATTGAATTTTGTAGGAAATGGGATAAATATTCTTGGAGTATAATTGCACAATTTGCAGCAGTCCTATAATTATTGTATATCTGTCACCAAAAGTGACATAACTCTTGCATCCAAAGTCCAAATAGAGTGTACAAGTATTCCTTGGAAAGCAAAATTTAATTTTCTAAAATAATATCCTATTATTTGGACCTCTTTTATGAGTCTTAAAGGAGTGAAATGCATTCGAAATCTCTGTTGCGGGAATCTGCATTGAAGAGAGTTATATGGTCAAGACAATTAAAGTCTATCAAATTCCTATTGACCAAATCTTGAAAATTCAAAAGGATAGCTCCCTCTCTTTTTTCCCCCTATTTTTTTGGATAGCCTATCCCTCCTTCTCCTATAAAAGGAAGGGCACTTCCTCCTCCTAAGCATCATCTTTTGTATCATCTATTTACGGGATTTCTGAGCAATCTTCTTGTGTTCTTATGTTATTGTTCTTTCCATCAATAAAGATTAGTTTTTGCAAGCTAAGTGTTTCCTTCAATTGTTGTTCTTTTACTTGGCTCATTTACATCTAGTTTCTTCTTCCTATTATTCTTTCGTGGACTGGAGCAAGGGATTAAGCGTCGGTCATTTCATAGACTCTAGCCGAAGGAACTATCCTTTAGTAAGACTAGACTATGGCTAGAACTCTTCTTCTCTCTGTCTCCCTTTTCTCTACAAGCATGAGTGAGTAGTTCTCTATCAAGGCAAGGGGAATAACCCCTTAGCCATGGCTTTATCAACTTTTCTTTAAAAATGATTCTAGATGGCTTTTGGGTTTGATAACTAATTGATCTATCAAAGTAATTATTTGATTTGATCAAAAGTTAATCTGGATGGATATGACCGTGGAAGTTTGGATTTAGAATAACAAACCCAATCACATAGGAGTTTTGAAACGACTGTGGATCTTCTTCTTTTAGGATGATGAACTAAGAAACATGAGAACCAGGACCAATGGGCTCATGTGGAGTCCATCTTTAGTGGATTTTTATTAATTCACTTGCCTTCATCGAATCTGTCGTTTTTAAGGATTAGTTTGTTTTTTCTTAGGATAAGGTGGTGAAAACCCCTACGAGCCTCGATTCTCTCTCTTTGATTTCAACCTCTATTGATTTTCTTTCTTTACTTCTAGTCTTTTTCCATTCACAATAGTCTACTTGTGCTAAGAATTGTTTCTTTTCCTTGTGACAGGGGCAAAATAAATTCTTCTTATTACATTATTACTTTGTGTTTATTTCTTATTTTAGTGTAATCAATCAAACCCCCAACCCGACTTTTACTTTCCGTTCTAAATCTAAAAATACAAAAAAATAATAAAATAGTTCTTCAAAATAATTGGGATAAAAGAAACAATCTTAAAAAGTTGTCATGTAGGATCGACCCTTTTTATACTAGCCTTAAAATGGAAAGTTGAAAAAGGATTAAACTCTAGGATAATTATCTTAGTGATTGTAAGTGCTAAGCGACGCATTAACAAGAATCCAAGGGTTGGATGAGCCAAACGGTCTCAAGACCATTTGGAGCTCATCCAAACGGTCTCAAGACCATTTGGAGGTCACCCAAGACCGTTTGGAGGTCTAGGGGTGAGTATGGTTAAGCAATTGATGATCCAATGATACTAAGTTAAAGTGTAATCAATTGCTGATTTGGTGATCAATCCAATGATCCAAACCCTAATTGGTTGACTTGGATTTTGATGATGTGATGGGAAAACAGTTCCAAGACCGTTTGGTGATCATCCAAACGACCTCAAGACCGTTTGGGGTCAGGTCATGTTCAATTTGGATGATGGTTCAATGGTTTCAAAGTAACTAATCTTGCATTGATCAGTGTTGAAGGATCATCGATTCCAAACCCTAATTCAATTGATTCAATCCCTAATTGAGGACTAATTGAGGGTCAATTGAGGGTCAAATCAGTTGAAGGTTGACCTATTTAACTCAATTGAAGTATGAGGATAGGTCCAATTGATGATTGGTTCCATGAATTCAATGATTGAAGGAATCAATATTGAGAACCCTAAACCGATTGGTGTAGTTGAGACCATCTTTGGTCCATGCGGTTTTGAGGAGGTTTGGACCAAATGGTCTCAAGACCGTTTGAGTCCAAATGGTCTCAAGACCGTTTGGGACCAAACGGTCTCAAGACCATTTGGGACCAAACGATCCCAAACCGTTAGTGCCCATGCGGTTTAAAAAGTCAAACTTGGGCAAACGGTCTTCACCTACTTGCTTGGGTAAATGGTCTCAAGCACCACCTTTACCAAATGGTTTCAAACCATTTGAACCTTGAAGGACCAAGACCGTTTGGGGCTCAAGTAGTCAAAGCTGATTGAGGACTCAATTGGTTAATCCACTTAGACACTTGTTGTAATTGAGGACTCAATTGATCAATTCAATTGGATACCTTATGTAATGGAGATCCAAGGTGATTGAATCTCTTGAGAATAGAGATGATGAATGATTCATTGATCCAATGATGATTAGTAATGATGATCATTGAAGGTACAAAGGTTGAAACCCTAATAGTACCTAAGTGAATAGTGCCAATTAAGGGATGAACCCTAATTGCCTATAAGATCAATGACTTGGTACACTATGTCATTAATAGTTGTATGTACTTGATTGAAGGGATGATATGACCTTATCAAGTTGAGATGATGTTAGCATGAATTCATAACATGAATATAATTCATGTGGTGATTAAGGGTATGATCCTTAAGTAGAGAGATCATGAAACCCTAATCATGAATATATACCCTAATTGATAGGGTTATTGAATTCTAACCCTAATTGAGGGCAATTCTAAATGTAACCCTAATCCAGGGTGAGGATATAACCCTAATCTAGGGTAGTGACGTGCGAAACTCCAATTTAGGGAAATGATATGTAAAACCCTAATTGGGATAAATAGTGAATCTCTAATTATAAATAATTGAATGAAATCCTAATGCAGATGGATTGTAGACCCAAATTGTGGGTGACTATAGTGGAAATCTTAATTAAGGATGATTCCATGTGAAATCCTATTCTAGGGTTATGTTATGAGAAACCCTAAGTTAGAATGAGGTATATGGAACATTGATGTGGTGATGTGATATGAGAATCAAACTTAAGGTGATGTCATGTAATGACATGTCAAACCCTAGTTGAGGGTGATTCCATGTGAAACCCTAATTGAGGGTGAATCCATGAGAAACCCTAGTTGAGGGTGATTCCATGTGAAACCCTAATTGAGGGTGAATCCACGAGAAACCCTAATTGAGGGTGAATCCGTGTGAAACCCTAGTTGAGGGTGATTATATGAGAAACCCTGATTAAGAACTAACATCACATAATGTTCTAATGTTATGTTGTGATGAGAGGCCCTAAGAAGGGTGAAGGAATATGAGACTCTAATGTAAGTCATTATACATAAATCCCTAATCCTGGGCAATATGACAATGGATCATAATTCTAATTTTATATAAGGATGCAAGGAAATCCTAATGATGAGATAAAAGAAATAACCTTATAAAGGTGAAACATTTCATGTGGTTGATTATATGTAACCTAATTGTAAACATTGTCTTTAGCATTAGACAAGTCCATATCATTAAAGATAGATGGACAATTCTAATGTGTGGCCTATGCATTATATGCTAAAGGTGAGAGTTTAGTGATGGAATGTATTAAGAGGGAAATACCTGAATACAAGATAAGTTGGTTAACTCAAGAGAATTTGATATAATGAGAAAGTGATATATCAAGATATGATAGTTATCACATTCAGCACTTCAGGGTTTATATACCTTGATGTACTCCAAATCCAATATAATTGGGTAAGAAACACATGAAGTGTGTTATGAAACTATTACAATGAAATGTAATGAGTTGTTGCACTTGATGAGTGTTAATTAATGTACCTTGAGAATGGGGTTAAGCCCAAATGATGTGTATGATATAATCATACCATGATGAGGATGAGAAATGAACTCATACCCTTATATGATGATCATTAATTTTATATGATGAAAGTAATGTTCTTGAATAATTAAATATGATACCTTTGAATGCCCCAGAGGTATGGATTAATGAATTAAGGGTAGGATAGATTATATAATCATGAAACCCTAATTAATGAGAAAATGGGAACCCTAACCCTGACTTGGGTAAAGGGAATGATAAGCCCTATTTGATAGTAAACCCTAATTCCTAGAAAAGGAATAATGGTGTTACTATTGTATCACATGATGTGATGAATATCTTGTATGACTATTATCATGCCTAATAACCATGCAGGTATGATGAGATAATGAACATAGCTAGATTTGAGCTACGACATTTATATAATAAATGTTGATTGGAATGATGAGCCTTAATGTTGTTATTGCTTAGTAAAAGTAACAATGTGTAAGGATTCTATGAGTCATATGAGCAAGTTGTTGCCTAGAAAGAGGTGAAAAGATATTTTATGGCCTTGTGATCCAGGTGTGATGCTTGTGTAACAAGTATCATGAATGCCTTGGTTAGATGACCTAAAGGTGATAGTTACCTGAAAAAGGTGTAATAATGCTCAATGATGAGTTAAGGGTTTGAATACCCAGAACCATATGATTATGGTGATGAGAATGTGAAGGGATGAGAATTCCCAGTTTTGAAATGAGGGACTAAGTTCCCAAGGTCTTTGAAAGACTGATAAATATCTGATGAAAGTAGTACATGTCTCTTTATAGCATTGTTGTAATAAGTTATGTTTGAGAACTTGAATGATGCTAAAATAATATGCTAATGTACTTAATTTAATCAAGTGAAATCATATCATGTAGAGCCCAGACCATAGATCCATCATCGTCAGCAAATTGGTGATGGTGAAATGGGTGCTCCGCGGAAAAACCTGGAGGGCATACTTTTGAGTATGTGGGGGTTGTGGGTGCGAATATCCTTACACCCTAATGGAGGAATTGATGTGAGATAAACATTAAATCTCTCAATCCTTCATTATATGTATCAGGATGGATGTATCAAGAATCTCTCGATGATTGGGTTAGATGTCCTACACATCTCCCAATAATGTTAATGCCAGATCGGTGGAGATAAACACAAAATCTCATGATCGCGAAGAGAGTGCAGCACGCCATTGTAACTCTGATAGCGAAGTTTCCAGTATACTCTGGAGAGCTATATTTAGCAGAGACACAAGATGTCATGCATGTGATCTCACGCTAACCGAGATGTGGGAGGTCATGGGAATCCGACTCTTCCATTGACCATGAATGGTACCGATTTCGACTTCGCAGTGGTCGGTTGGAGCATGAGTGGTATATCTCATCTCCTCATGGCATAAGTGTGTTTGTAAAATGAAATCATCTGTATAGCATGTTTGCTTAAGGATTGAATACGGAAATTCATTGGCTGATGCGAAATGGAATTGTTCTAGAATGGAAATCCAAAGTGGAAATTATCTTAAAGGAAGATAGAGATGTTTCCTATATGATAGGAATAGAGATCTATAGAGATAGTTCTCAAAAACCTCTTGACCTAAAAAGAGAAAGCATACATTGGCAATCTGTACTGAAGGGTTCAGTATGCACAGATTCAGTGGGAGAAAACTTGTCCATGTTACATGGAGTTAGTATCCCAAGGCCAAGTGTCCAATTCTTATGAAGAATGGGAACACTAAGAATATATATGGATCTATCATGTATGTAATCATCCCATTACCTTGCATGTATCGACATGGCAAGAACAAAATGCATTCATCATCTTGTATGTATGACATGGCAATATGATGTGCTCATCCTGAAAACTCGTATGTGGGACATAACGAGTGGATGTCTGTCTACTTCCAGTAAGGGTTACTGGAATACCATGAGAACTTGATAAGTACTTGGGAAGTACTAGTTCTATGGAGAAAAGGAAGAGTTCAATGTAAATGAGTTGCATTGATGTGAACTTCTGAAAGGACAGAAAATTAATCGCAAAATATATATGAGATATATATAAAAGTGAAAGTTTGTTGATAATTGGAAATGTTCCAATAAAATCACTTAAAAGGAAATGCCGAGTATCTACGTGTTAAAGAACAGAAGTGGATACTATATGGATCTAGAAGTTCATGAGATGAACTTATAGATATTCCACTCATTGATGACAAGCATGGAATCCTTGATCATGCAATGTGGATAAAGGTTAGCAAAGGAATACTAGATCGCATATTACGGCAACTCCATCTCATACGTATGACGTACAGCGAAGAGATGAGAGACATTCAATTTATACTGACTTTGGCAAGGTGTTGACATTACTCACTATGTTCACACTAACATCACAGTAACATGTGGGACATGTTTGAAGATCACTATGAATATGATTCAAGGGTGATTGGCTTGCAGTGCAAGTGGGAGTTGGTTGGTATGTATGCCCTGAGAGCCAATTATGGGATGATTGATGGGATACATTAAGATTGATTTGATAAACATCAAAGGCAAGCTTCCAATTCTTTCTAGTTTAGTCATATGAGATAGTGATAGAATAGATTGAATGTCTAGAGAATGACAGTACTCAATGACGTATGCCTTCAGGTTGAGGACCTGAATGATGAGATCATACGGATGCTAAGAGTTTGTACATTCTTGTTATGTCCCTAGTCGGATGTCATTGTGGAAGGTAGATAGACAGCAATGACACACAAGACTAGATTGTGGTGTTGGTTGATGACAGAATCTCATTAGTCATGATATAGAGATATCAAACCAAACACATAGGTACTTGTTAGAGAACAAGTGTACCGGACAGACCCACCGTGATTTGACACATGGAACCATGATATGGTAGTCACAGTCAGTACTCACAGTGATGCTGGTGAGTGTGATTCTTAGACCTGAAATCACTGCACTCAACACATGTCATTGGGCACACTTTGACATCATCAAACACAGTCCTGAAACATGGGTTGTTATAAAGGTGATGATTGGGTGGCTTTGACACATGGGGATTTTGAGGGGTGAGTGATAGATATGGGATTTGTCCCTCCTGAGGGAGTTTGATATCCATGGCCACTTGATGAGTAGGATTGAGAAAGGTGTGCTCGCATGTGTGAGTCAGTATGTGATATTGATGTCATAACATATCTCTTCCAATCTACTTTGAGATCAAGAAAGTGAATGAATGTTGACAGGATGACTGTTCCATGCCTCAAGTTCATTCGGGATCTCAGTGACAAAGGAATTATACATTCACTGTAACACCATTAACGGATTGTAGGATTGAAAGTTGTTCTCCAACTTTCTACTTTCACTTGCGTAGCACTGATGTGTGACTAGGCACCGCTCTTTGATTGTGAAGTCATAAGTGTTATGGACTTTCACTGCCAACGTGAAATGGACATGCAGGGTCACACACATAGGATTTAACCTGGAAGAGGAGTTTTGTCCACAAACAATGTTTAGATTGATTACTAAAGGAGTTTAGTAGTTCAATTAAACACTCATTTAATCGATAGCTCAATATCATAATGTTCAAGGTGTTGGATGCATTGATTGGAGTATCGGATTGATTGAAATCACAATTGACTGATTCTGCACAATCTGCACTCCAAACCGATCGGCTCATGTGATGAACCGATCGACTGAGCTTGGTGAACCGGTCGGCTCAAGTGTTGAGTCAATCGGATCAAGTACAGGGTGAACGATTGCTTCAAGTGTTGAAACGATCGGTTCAACTGTTGCAACCGGGCAAACTGGAAAAGTAGGATTGGTGAGAATTTTCCTTACGTTTCACTTGCCCAATTTGATTGGAATAAGGATTGGTATTTGATACCAATTAGAAACAAAAGTTGGAAAGTGAATCGGGAACTGGTCAGGACCACGAACCGACCGGTTCAGAAAGTGAACTGACCGGCTCATGGGTCCCAACCGATCGGTTGAGTGTCAACCGACCGGCTCAGATCCCCAACTGACCGTTTCAGAAATGAAACGATCGGTTCAGGTTGCGAGTTGGTTGTTTTGTGGAAAATCTTGAACCCTTCTACTCCTACTTTTAGTCCCGCATTGCCCGGGATGGAGAACCCTGTCCCATGACCCTCCTATATATAGGGGTATTGGGGGCTTCTCAAAGTACAATTCAGTACAACCAGTTGCTCTGCAAAGTTGTAATTCTCTCTGGTTTTGGTAACCGAGAGAGAGCCTGAGCAAGTGCTACCCGTAAAGGGAGGTGCAGTAAGAGAAAGACAACTCCAGTTGCAACTGGAGGCAGGAGAGTGTGTTGGCAACTAGTATGTCAATAGGAGGGTGTGACTCCTTCCAATTCCTTGTGGGACAAGGACATTGGAGTTCCAGGTGGTCCGTGTGGACTACTTCAGAGGCGGGAGGTTTCTGCCGCTCAGGAGGACAACTGTCAACCCTGACAGTCCCAGTGAGAGAAGGATTCATCAGTCCCGGTGCGACCAGGAGCTGCACAGACACCGTCCAAGACCAAAGGTGAAGACCGCACAAGCCGCGAGGTATTGTCACCGAGCAAGCCTCGGGACAAGGTATGATTCCACAAACCATCCTTTCCTATTATATAGACGTTGACGCGTTTCCTTGTTCCGGGTTTGGGGGAGAAAATTTTTGTTTCTGCTGCCATCTCTGCCTCCCCTAAAACCCAACAGTGGTATCAGAGCGAGGTTAATTGCTCTATATTTTAGGAATATCGATATGATCGATTTTGGTTTGTCGCCTTTATTTATTGCATACGATGTGAATAAAATTGGCTTTATGCATGTCCAATCCTAAATCCACAAATCCCAATTACATATATGATATGTATTATTAATGCACTCGATACGCGTCGCCCTTAAACGAGTTTTGTGGTGGATGTATAGTGTGGTTATGGCCAACAAACCCTATCTGTGTATGGTTGTTTGTGGTTGCTTGCATCTCGGTCTGTGCACCGATCTTTCTTCTCCTATTCCTGATGTAACTCAAAATAATTCGAGATTCTTTCCTACCTTTGCTCCCCCCAAATGTAACTCGGGGTTTCCCTTTTAAGCAATGTAAAATTAGGATAGATTTTATTTCCTGTTATGTCAAAGAACGGAGGACATCTAATGACAGCTGAGACGATCGGTTCAAGGCGTGAACCGATCGGTTGACGTTCCAGACGATCGGTTCAAGGAGTGAGCCGATCGGTTGATGACCTGTTCGAGGAGCGAGAGGAGCGGGTGGCGGCCAGAAGGAGATGCACGATGACCAGGCAAACCGATCGGTTGGAGGAGCCAACCGATCGGCTGGTGGCACCCAGACGACCGGGCCAGAACGAGCAAGTCATTCATGTGATGAGTTGATCTACTCAGAAGGCAAAGCACAGAGTTCATCTTGTACAGGTTGCATGTGATGTAGACCTAGATGACCGTGATTCCTCTTGGCTCGAGGAATCACATTAGGATGGCCATAATCATCGCTTTTATCGTTTTGCATGTTTTCTATGGGATATAGCATGTATATTATACGTACTATGTATTGTGGTGATTGGATATGTATATCTATATAAAACTAAATCCCTCATTAAATATTAAGTTTTAGATGCCTTACAAATGCGACACACGTGAAAAGCTTGATCGACCAAGTGTGGGCACACCCAAGCGTGGTGCACCGTCTATCTCGTGGAAGTGTGAAGGATGAATGTGTGGGTCTTCCCAAGCAGGGTGCATATTCATCGTGTTTTCTTTGGGTCGGACTTAACAAGGTGACCTAGATAGGATCTAGCACCTTGAGGCATGAAGATGATCATGGCAAGGAGTTGCATATGATATCTTATCAAGAGTTGCATATGATGCAATTGGTAAGAGTTTCCTACCTGAGAGATCTATGTTGTGGGTGACAGCCCTAGCTGGTCCATGACTTAGAGGATTTTAGGATCTTGCCCACTAGAATGATGTACGCTGCAATCTTCCGAATTTATGGTGAGGGCTATCAATTTCAAGTAAAATAGTGGGAGCGATAATTAATTGAAGGCCTAATTATATCGTCAACTTTTCAAATCAATCAAATAAGTCAAAAATGAGTTTTTGGACTGAAATTGCATATTTCCTTTGTAGTGAAAATGACAACAAACAACAATCACTTCTCTTTGTGATCGGTCCTTGAAAAGGATAGAGAAAATGGGACAAACTTCCACGACTGGTATAGGACATTGAGAATTGTTCTCACTCAAGAGTAAAAGCTCTATGTCCTGGATACTCCAATTCCAGAGGAAGCGGCTCCTAATGCACCAAAGGTAGAAAGGGACGCTTACAAGAAGCATTTTGATGATGCCATTGATGCAAAGTGCTTGATGTTGTGCTCCATGAACCATGAGTTGCAGAGACAACATGAGAATATGGGTGTCATTGAGATGATGCAGCATCTCAGGAACCTGTATGAAGATCAGGCACGGCAAGAGAGATACGATGTCTCAAGGGCACTGTTCAAGTGTGTCATGACAGAAGGAGATCCAGTTGGTCCTCACACACTTAAGATGATTGGGTATGTGGAGAACCTACAAAGACTGGGATTTCCACTGAGCCAAGAGTTGGCTACTGACCTGATACTGCAATCGTTGCCAGAATCTTACAGTCAGTTTGTGATGAACTACAACATGAACAACTTTGATAGGCCACTGTCAGAGTTGTTGGGCATGTTGACGACAGCCGAGACACAGATGAAGAAGGACAAGCCTAAGTCTGTGATGGTGATCACGAGCAAGAAAGGCAAGTCCAAGCGCAAGGGCAAGGGCAAAGCTAAGAAAGGTTCTGATGCTAGCCAGGAGCCCAAGACGACTTTAGCTCTTAAGGCCAAGGGAGGCGTGACCAAGAAAGGAAATTGCCACCATAGTCAAAATCCAGGACATTGGAAAAGGAATTGTCCTCTCTATCTAGAAGAACAAAAGAAGAAGGAGGCAACAGACGTCTCTACTTAAAGGTGTCATGAAAGTAAACTTGTAACACTTTTTGAGGTATATGATACCAAAATGTAAAGTGTAAAGCACTCAATAAATGGGGCAAGTGTTGCCGCCATAGATAGGAGTACTTTAGTTTATTTTCAGCCTAAAAGGCATGTAATACAATTATGAACTGCTATTTCACATTTTCCAATAGATAGAAACACTTTATTTTTGCATATTGTATGACAATGATGGCAATCAATAAAGTTGATGTTTCAATCTTTTAAAGATGTGATCTTTGTGGCAATGCCTTGCTTATCTTGTGATATTTGATATGCATAAGATAAAATGATACCTAAAAGTTATTGATAACTCAAACAATCAAATTAGCACCAATCATGAGAAATTCATTTCTAGTGTCCATGTGATGGATAAATCTAGACTCTTTTAGTTAGAGAACCAGTAAGAGACATGAATATCTTGGACATGATTAATCAATCTTCACTAATGGTAGTGGGAGAATGATTGTCCTATTAGGTATAATACATGTGATGTATTTACATACCTATTGGAACAAATGCTAATACTTCAAATGGTGTTTAGAGAAATACCAATATGAATATCTTGAAGTGTTCAAGATTATCATAGATGAAGTGAAAATTTGGTAAAGTGTTAATTCTTGATGAAATCAATGAATGAAATACTTGGATCAAATGTTTGAGATCCTTACGAGTGATTATGATAGTGTATCATAGTGAACTCATGATTTAGGCATCGTGATGTCTAAATCAAGAAGGAATCATACTCTAAGGAGTTAGAGAATGATTATCAAATAACTGAATTCTTCTTAAATAAAGAATACCCCACACTAATAAAGGACATTAAGAATCACAAGGACTTGTGAGTTCTTATATCCTTGATAGATACACCTCAATTATCTATGTGATGAGTTGTTCATGTAATGAGTCAACTATCCAGATGAATATGAGGAACTGGATTTTGAGTTATGGTAGATGACCATTACATCCTAAATGACTTCCATGTAAACCATAAGGTATGACCTTGATGGTAGCACTCATTGGGATGAAATCCATAATTGCAAATGAGTCTTAAGTGTTAAGACACATGGATAAAATTTTGAGAAGGATGATGCTTGTTGATTGCAACTTAATGACTAAGACATTTGGCATATGGATACTAAAACCACATTACTATGAGGAATAAAACAAGGATGTGTACGTGACACAACATATAAGGTTTATGAATCCACTAATGCAAATGAAGTATATAAGTTACAATGGACTAATCAATGTGATTGATTGAGTACAAGCAACTCAGAATTGGATCTTTACTTTGATGATATAGTTAAAGGGTTTGACTGATACGTCAAAGATAAAGAAGGGATCTGTGACTTAGTGGGAGCGTATTCACATTCCACATGTTGATGTGAAATGGAATTGTTCTAGAATTGAAATCCAAAGTGGAAATTATCTTAAAGGAAGATAGAGATGTTTCCTATATGATAGGAATAGAGATCTATAGAGATAGTTCTCGAAAACCTCTTGACCTGAAAAGAGAAAGCATACATTGGCAATTTGTACTGAAGGGTTCAGTATGCACAGATTCAGTGGGAGAAAACTTGTCCATGTTACATGGAGTTAGTATCCCAAGGCCGAGTGTCCAATTCTTATGAAGAATGGGAACACTAATAATAGATATGGATCTATCATGTATGTAATCATCCCATTACCTTGCATGTATCGACATGGCAAGAACAAAATGCATTCATCATCTTGTATGTATGACATGGCAATATGATGTGCTCATCCTGAAAACTCGTATGTGGGACATAACGAGTGGATGTCTGTCTACTTCCAGTAAGGGTTATTGGAATACCATGAGAACTTGATAAGTACTTGGGAAGTACAAGTTCTATGGAGAAAAGGAAGAGTTCAATGTAAAAGAGTTACATTGATGCGAACTTCTGAAAGGACAGAAAATTAATCGCAAAATATATATGAGATATATATAAAAGTGAAAGTTTGTTGATAATTGGAAATGTTCCAATAAAATCACTTAAAAGGAAATGTCGAGTATCTACGTGTTAAAGAACAGCAGTGGATACTATATGGATCTAGAAGTTCATGAGATGAACTTATAGATATTCCACTCATTGATGACAAGCATGGAATCCTTGATCATGCAATGTGGCTAAAGGTTAGCAAAGGAATACTAGATCGCATATTACGGCAACTCCATCTCATATGTATGACGTACATCGAAGAGATGAGAGACATGCAATTGATACTGACTTTGGCAAGGTGTTTCCATTACTCACTATGTTCGCACTAAGAGCACAGTAACATGTGGGACATGTTTGAAGATCACTATAAATATAATTCAAGGGTGATTGGCTCGCAGTGCAAGTGGGAGTCTATTGGTATGTATGCCCTGAGAGCCAATTATGGGATGATTGATGGGATACATTAAGATTGATTTGATAAACATCAAAGGCAAGCTTCCAATTCTTTCTGGTTCAGTCATATGAGATAGTGATAGAACAGATTGAATGTCTAGAGAATGACAGTACTCAATGACGTATGCCTTCAGGTTGAGGACCTGAATGATGAGATCATACGGATGCTAAGAGTTTTTACATTCTTGTTATGTCCCTAGTCGGATGTCATTGTGGAAGGTAGATAGACAGCAATGACACACAAGACTAGATTGTGGTGTTGGTTGATGACAGAATCTCATTAGTCATGATATAGAGATATCAAACCAAACACATAGGTACTTGTTAGAGAACAAGTGTACCGGATAGACCCACCGTGAGTTTGACACATGGAACCATGATATGGTAGTCACAGTCAGTACTCACAGTGATGGTGGTGAGTGTGATTCTTAAACCTAAAATCACTGCACTCAACACATGTCGTTGGGAACACTTTGACATCATCAAACGTAGTCTTGAAACATGGATTGTTATAAAGGTGATGATTGGGTGGCTTTGACACATGGGGCTTTTGAGGGGTGAGTGATAGATATGGGATTTGTCCCTCCTGAGGGAGTTTGATATCCATGGCCATTTGATGAGTAGGATTGAGAAAGGCGTGCACACATGTGTGAGTCAGTATGTGATACTGATGTCATAACATATCTCTTCCAATCTACTCTGAGATCAAAAAAGTGAATGAATGTTGACAGGATGACTGTTCCATGCCTAGAGTTCATTCGGGATATTAGTGACAAAGGAATTATACATTCACTGTAACACCATTCACGGATTGTAGGATTGAAAGTTGTTCTCCAACTTTCTACTTTCACTTGGGTAGCACTGATGTGTGACTAGGCACCGCTCTTTGCTTGTGAAGTCATAAGTGTTATGGACTTTCACTGCCAACGTGAAATGGACCTGTAGGGTCACACACATAGGATTTAACCTGGAAGAGGATTTTTGTCCACAAAAAATGTTTAGATTGATTACTAAAGGAGTTTAGTAGTTCAATTAAACACTCAATTAATCAATAGCTCAATATCATAATGTTCAAGGTGTTGGATGCATTGATTGGAGTATCGGATTGATTGAAATCACAATTGACTGATTCTGCACAATCTACACTCCCAACCGATCGGCTCATGTGATGAATCGATCGGCTGAGCTTGGTGAACCGGTCAGTTCAAGTGATGAGTTCGATCGGCTCAAGGACAGGGTGAACGATTGCTTCAAGTGTTGAAATGATCGGTTCAACTGTTGCAACCGGGCAAGTTGGGAAAGTAGGATTGGTGAGAATTTTCCTTGCATTTCACTTGCCCAATTTGATTGGAACAAGGATTGGTATTTGATACCAATCAGAAACAAAAGTTGGAAAGTCAATCGGGAACTGGTCAGGACCACGAACCGAACGGTTCAGAAAGTGAACCGACCGGCTCATGGGTCCCAACCGATCGGTTGAGTGTCAACCGACCAGCTCAGATCCCCAACCGACCGTTTCAGAAATGAAACGATCGGTTCAGGTTGTGAGTTGGTTGTTTTGTGGAAAATCTCGAACCCTTCTACTCCTACTTTTAGTCCCGCATTGCCCGGGATGGAGAACCATGTCCCATGACCCTCCTATATATATAGGGGTATTGGGGGCTTCTCAAAGTATAACTTAGTGCAACTAGTTGCTCTGCAAAGTTGTCCTTCTCTCTGGTTTTGGTAACCGAGAGAGAGCCCGAGCAAGTGCTACCCGCAAAGGGAGGTGCAGCAAGGGAAAGACAACTGCAGTTGCAACTAGAGGCAGGAGAGTGTGTTGGCGACTAGTACGTCAATAGGAGGGTGCAACTCCTTCCAATTCCATGTGGGACAAGGACATTGGAGTTCCAGGTGGTCCGTGTGGACTAATTCAGAGACGAGAGGTTTCTGCCACTCAGGAGGACAACTGTCAACCCCGACAGTCCCGGTGAGAGAAGGAGTCGTCAGTCCTGATGCGACCAGGAGCTGCACAGACACCGTCTAAGACCGGAGGTGAAGACCATGCAAGCTGTGAGGTATTGTCACCGAGCAAGCCTTGCAATAAGGTATGATTCCACAAACCATCCTTTCCTATTATATAGACGTTGACGTGTTTCCTTGTTCCGGGTTTGGGGGAGAAAATTTTTGTTTCCGCTGCCATCTCTGCCTCCCCTAAAACCCAACAGTTTTTCATATATGTTGTATTCATTACAAGTAGATGGATTAACTATGAGTCTACCATGAGTAGATGCAACGTTATCCTTGAAAAAGGAGATTACTTCACTTGGTTCATACAAGTGAATTACCTACTGTTAATTATATATATATATATCCTTCTGTTTAGTTTATTTTAATAAACTTCTATAACAATGTTTTGGCGGAGAGTTATATCTCCCATTGGGGCAATTTACAACTGTCTCACCCCCATGGGATCCAACTTTTTAGGTGGACATGGACAAAGAAGTAGAAATCCTATTATAGGGAATGGACAGCAACAGTAACAGCAAGGATAGCAATAATATCTCAGGTGGAGATACTGCCTGTCAAGTTATGTAGTTAGAAAGTCATATGTGTCGTCTCTGTACTCTCAGGTCCTCGGGGTTTTTAGTCATTGTTTCTGATAAATCGATGGGAGGTTTTGTCTTGATGCCTTGAGATTGTGTATTGTCTGTATATGATATTTATTAGGTAGCTGATGATGTAGTCTCTGAAAAGAGATGGTACAGGTTATGTACATTTGAACCAGAATGTAAATGTTATGCAATGGTTCTTGTTGGAAAAGATTTCCTATGTGAGGATCTCTTTGCAAAAAGTTTTAATTTTTAGTGATTTTCAGTAATCCGTTGTAAATAATTCACTTCCGCTTAAGTTAATCTTGTTTTTGTGAGTTGGATGCCACAAAAACATCTAGGCACATAAATCTAATCCTTATCTAAACTTTTATCTCTTATCTAGATCTCTACTTTTATTTCTAATATCTTTCACCTACGTATACTATACATAGGGCTACTAGTTATCCTTCTATATATGTTCTCTACTCTAACTTAAGTTTTTATAGGGTGATCTTAAGAAAGCACATGAGAATTTATCTGGTGGCCAACTATAATGTTGCTCTGAGACCTTCTTGTAACGTCCTCCCTAAGTACACACATACACATAGCGGAAGCAACATCAAGTTATCCATAACTCGTGCACTCAAGAGGGCATTACATAAAGTTGACATTCACAACAACAATATAATCAATCACACAAACTGACGTACTAAAAATTCTCATGATTGTTCTTACAAAACTAACATAAATGTTATTACATGAGAAGAACTCAATTAGTTTCTTGAGCCTCTACTCTAAAGTTCAAACATTTAAAACATATGGCTGAGTCGATAAACCTCAGGATCATCTTATAGTTGGCACCCCACCAGATTATAACATATTCTATTTTCATGCTCCAAGCCTCTAGCTGCTACTTCTACTCCTTCTCACCTATGGACATCTTGTCCCCAGCCATGCATTAGAAAAATGGTTGTTAGCATAAGTGGCATGACTATTCTAACATATACATTACTTGATTAAATAAGATACTACAAAATATTCTTAAACATTCAATACTGAGAAAACATTAAAAACTTTACAAAATCTATAACAGAAATAAATTTTCTTACTTTAACTTAGTTCTTATCTTTTTACTTATCTTTCTCTGGAGACTTGTACTCTGGTACCTGGGTCTCATGACCTACACTAAGGTGCTTGGGTCATGCCTCTGAATTGGATTGTACTCTGGAGCCTGGGCCACATGACTTGTACAAAGGGCCTAAGTCATGTCTCTCTTATCTTAATCTTTTTCATTATACTTATAAATGAGATTATGGACATTCTCTGAACTAAGGCATATTTTATTTATGACTTTTATCTGACTATGGCCCCCATTATATAATAAGTCCTCCTTTGTTGACATTGAAGTATCTTCTATGGTGCAACACACCCTCTGTTGGCACAACGTACCCTCTGTTGACACCAAAGTGTCCTCTATGGTGCAACGCACCCTCTATTGGCACAACATGTCCTCTGAAATGGAGTAAACACTCCTATGAATTGGCAACATATGCCACTAAATTGTCTTGAGACTCTCTGAATGAGGAGTTATCATATAATGTATTATGTGAAGGTTCTGAATTGATTATCTTAAGTCTAAGCTTACTAAATTCTGAATCTCAACTTATCTGAAGTTGAATACTGAGCAATAAATATGTATTGAACTCTGAATCTAAATCTACACCTGAATATGAGTAATCTCAATTACAAAATGAGATTGGGTCTAAAACCCTTATCATGTATCTTAATCAAATATCTGGCTACCCACATATTGAGTAATCTAAACCTGAATCGAAATTTGATATTCTTATTTTCTAGATAAATATTAATATGAAACTCTTGTTTGATCGAATGACTTAATTAAATATTGATATCAGAATTATGACATGTAAGTCTAAAGGCTTAGGAAAATAATCTAAACTGAATATAGGAATACTAAGTAGATAAAAGTAACTTAAGTAGTAAATATCTAAACAATGATTTCTAACATGATAACTCAACCTCTTGAAAGTCTCATGAAGTCTTATCTTAATATGAATCTCAATGCATTCATGTGAGCTTAACTCTTAAATATTAAAAGATGAATCTTATAAAAGCTTATCTTGCAAACTTAATCATAACTTCATACATTCTACTCTTATAATCTTATCATATACTTAATTATTATATCTAAGTCTATCTAAGAAATGTTAATAACTTCTTAGCTCTTAGATATCTATCTATATAAGAAATCTTAATAGTATGTTTCTACTTGAAATCACAAGTACATGGTTATATCACATAACCATGGGATTATGATAGTCTTACTTGTGTTTCTTATCATGTCATCTTTACCGATTCGAGCAACGGGTGGATGGAATGGGTGGCTCATGGAAGAAATGGAAGCATTATACGGTTCCAACATGCATAAAGCAAACATGACCTAAATTATGCATTTGCAAATGAAAATGCCCTAATGCCTATATTTAGGTGGAATGATGCATGCACTAACATCCCTTCTCAAGATGAAAAGGAATATCTAAAGTAGCTACATCATGTACTTATTCATCTTTAAATGTAGGTGAGACTATTATGTTCCTTTCTCCCTCTCATTCTTTTTTTAAGAGATTATTTTAAACCCTTATATCCATGAATGATAATGAATTATTTGTTGGGCTCACTTATTTCTACACACCTTAAATATTTGAAGCATTCAGAAGGTATGGAACAATTTTAATCACCCTAAATGTTTCAGAAGAAGTAAGATACATGATGTACTGTATGCATAAAATTATGAATGTAGCTAAATGACACGCACCTAAGGATAATGCGCATGTATAACTACTCTAACTTTTTATTTTTATGCAAAACATGTGAAAACGGTTGCAATTCAAGACCTATCTACATGGAATGCAATCAAAGAGATTAAAACCGTAAAGTACTTCCAATTCTACTTGTTCTACTTTGGGGTGGATAGATCACAAGACTAATTGACTGAACCTTTGAAAATTATTATGTGTCCCTCCTTATTGACCTGTGTGGTAATTAAGAGGTTTCTCTCTCTTACTTCAAATTAAAGTCTCATTATCATTTGGTCAGTTTAGGCACAAACAACCAATTCCGTCCACTTTTCATGAATCATTAGGAATGTAAAGTTGTGATTTTCTATTTTAGAGTTGACAAAACCAATCATTTTCTTAAGTTATGTGCTCAAAGTCGAACAACACAAGCTTGCGAACACTCAAATTTTTTCAATTTTCCCTTAATTCCCATGTACAAGCAAATGAGATGACACATGAATTAAGACATCCACAAGTACACTAGATAGAGTGTGGATCCTCCAAACAAACTAGGATCAAAAAAACTAAATGACAAGAAACAATAAAATAAAAACTAAAAAGTGAGAAAACTAAAGGATAGAGTTGTTCCAACTCCCCCCCTAAGCTTGAATTCGACTATGGCCTCATAGTCAAAAACAATCTTAAAGGTTGGAACATATATACCGATCACTCTTCTGGCAGAGGCGGGTACTGCGGGGTCGTGGGGTCCCAGGATGGGTACTGCCCCTAAAAGCTCGGATCATACTGGGGCATGGGTGGAGGTTGTGGATACCCCCCAAAGTAGTTCTGGCTCCAGTAATGATCATAGAAAGGCTGCTGCTGCATCTCCATCCTATGCAACCTGTCTTGAATCTGTTGTTGGTTGTCGAGGAGGAGGCGCTCATTCTCAAAAATATCCCTCTGGTTGTCAAGAAGCCGGTTCGTCGTCCCCTGAATACCGACATATGTTGTTGTATGATGTTGCTGCGTTTGATGGATATCTTGTAGAATTGCATACATTCCTTGCATTGAGTAGACATCCTCGCTTTGTTGCGAGGGCGGTGGTGGTGGCAGAGGCTGCAAAGATGAAGATGCATCCGGATGCATGCGAGGATGCTTCATAGGTGCCACTCATGCGTGAAGAGGAGTGTAGGCCTCCTCTTCCTCTTCAGCCTCGTCACCTTCATTGTTGTTGTCATCGTTGTCGCCGTCTTCATCTGAACTCTCAATGGAGATAACAGGCCATCAAAAATGCCTAGCACCCTCGATGTGGAAGACAGGGTCGGGAAGCAAACACTCCTGATAAGTGTGATTAATGTGGCAGTGTGCATACGCCAGTCCATCACGCAGCAGAATGAGGTTGGAGCGGTGAAGATGTTGTAAATTGATCTTTCTTTTGTTGGAGAGAGGAGTCAACTGGGAGAAATTCAACCCAAGATAGTGGGTCAGCAGTGTGATGAGCCCTCCAAAGTGAATTGGAGCCTTCCACATACTCCTCTTTACATCCAACACGCACTGTAAGAAAAATGCTCCCCAGTTACACTCTTCCCGCTTCAGTAACTTGTGTAAGAAAAATAGGTATGTCTCCTGGAACTTGCTAAGCGACAGATCACCCCTAGAAAACAGGGTGGAGCAAAGCATGCGATGAAGAATCTGCACGAATGGATGCTCGAAATCCGCTACCGCCGCATTGTGGTAGCTCACAGATTTGCCCGGCGGCACAATCACTAGCTCAGAAAAGATAGCATCATAATCAGTCCAGTTGTCTGGCCTCCGGTACTAATCTCGCCCATGGTTCTAGTTGTAGATTTCATTGAACTGCCTGAGGGTGAGAGTGTAGTCATTATTGTACAGCTAGAAAGAAACATGGCCCTTGATCCATTCGCGATCCGTGGTGATGATGTCATTTGGCACGACGCATATGTCCAGTGACGCCATGAATTCTGCCACAAACTCCTTGTAAGTCATCCAGTCACCGAAGAAAGGCTGACCATCGGCGTGGCATTCCATCTCATCGGGCGTCCTGCCCGTGTGTCTCACCTGCCCTTTGAGCACGTAGGCCAGATTAGCCTCGAACCCCAGATTACGGATCATGTCGCGGTCGATGTAATGGGTCAGCTCAATCTTTCTCTTCATGATCTCCTCGTAGATCTTCCGAACCTCCGCAGAAGGATGAATGATCTGTGGACGCGGAATAGAAGCAGTCGGTGGAGGAACAAACTCTGGGATCTCCAATGGATTTGCCCGGGAAGAGGACGCGTCGGCAACATGCACCATTGTCATAGAAGAAGAAAGATTAGAAGATGGAGCTCGAAGAAGGTCGGAGAAGATTATCTCTGCTTGATGATGGCTCGATGAAGAACACGCTCCGTGGATACTCGTAGCCGAGCTCTGATTGCTCACAAAGATGCTCGGCACAAGTGGAGAAGGATTGCTCTGAAGTTGTGATGGCATATGACGACAATCCATCCCTTATATAACTGTGGTCGGCGCTGCTGTATGCCCGTCGATACCATCGACGCAGGTCGATGGTATCGACTCGTGTAGCACAATTTGTACTGCCGCTGGTATCGACGGTCATCGATGGCTTGATGTGGGGGCCCGGATCGATGACGTGTCGATACTATCGACATGTGTCGATGGTATCGACCCGTCCCACGGATCGACTCTCTCGATCCAGCAATTGTCGTAGATTCCCTCTCGCGGATTGGTGACGTGTCGCATCGATACTATCAACGCAAGTCGATAGTATCGACTTCTGGTTAGGAAACACCCTCGCGAGGCTCAGCCGCCACTTTCTACCTGTAACTGGGTCGATACCATCGACAGGCCCGTCGATGGTATCGACTTCACTGAGACAATTTCATCTGAATATCTCTAGAGATCTCGATAGCATTGACTCCCATGTCGATACTATCGACCTCGACTTTGCGATCAACCTGTTTGTCTATCGATACTATCGATGAGGCCGTTGATAGTATCGACGCAGAGCGATTTCTGCAGCCGCCAACCTATACCCAACTCGATACCATCGACGTGAGGGTCAATGGTATCAAGTCTGCCTCAGTCCTGCACATTGTACAAACGATCACGGTACCTTTTTTACACTAAAAACAAAGTCATATCAAACCAAAACACCAAATGTGAAAGAACTAACTACACTACCGATGGCTTGGTTGCCTCCCAACAACGTCCTTATTTAACTTCTTAGGCTAGACGACATGAAGCTCCTCATGCATCCGGAAGCACAATGAGTTTGACCTCATTCACTTTCCTTGTGTAATCTTCACCAAAGTACAATTTCAATCACTGTCCATTGACCAGAAATGTTGTCTCGCCATCACGCACCATGATTGCGCCATGTGGCCTGACTTCCTCTACGGTGAACGGTCCACTCCATCGGGATTTCAATTTCTCGGGATGCAGTTTCAGCCTGGAGTTGAACAAGAGTACACGATCTCCTTTCTTGAAGACGCGCATCTGAATATGGAGATCGTGAATCAACTTTGTTCGCTCCTTGTAGAGCCGTGAGATTTCATACACATTCATCCTCAGCTCGTCAAGTTCATTAAGCTCAAGAAACCTTTTCTTTCCTGCTTCATCGTAGCTCAAATTTAGCTTACTAAGCGCCCAATGCACTTTATGCTCTAATTCCACTGGCAAGTGGCAAGCCCGACCATAAGCCAACCTAAAAGGCGTAGTGCCTATAGGTGTCTTGAGCACCGTCCTGTACGCCCATAAAGCATCCGGTAGCAAGGTACTCCAATTCTTTCTCATGGAAGCCACAGTACGCTCCAAGATCTTCTTAATCTCCCGATTGGAGACCTCCACTTGCCCTTGAGTTTGAGGGTGGTACGGGGTACCAATGTTGTGCTTGACCCCATACTTTTTCAGCAGTGCCACGAACTTTTGATTCCGGAAATGCGTACCACCATCACTAATGATCATTCTTGGTACACCAAACCTGTAGAAAATATATACTTTGACAAACCTGCACACTACAGCGGCATCATTAGTCCTTGTGGGTATTGCCTCTACCCACTTCGACACATAATCAACAACTAAAAGAATGTACAAGTTAGAATTTGAGGACACAAAGGGTCCCATAAAATCTATACCCCACAAGTCAAACACCTCAACCTCTTGAAATGCATTGAGGGGCATCTCTTGTCTTTTTGAGATGTTGCCTTCCCTTTGGCAGGAATCACATTGCCGCACAAAATCATAAGCATCCCTGAACAAAGTAGGCCAGTATAGGCCACATTCAAGTACTTTGGCTACAGTGCAAGAACTAGCGTGGTGGCCACTCGTCGGTAGTGTATGGCATTGATGAAGAACACTTTCGTATTCCACCTTTAGTACACACATGTGTAAGACACCATCCCTGTATTGCTTCAACAGAATAGGGTCATCCCAGAAATAATAACGCAAAGAATGGAAAATTTTCTTCTTCTCTTGGTATGTCCAATCATCCGGGATAATTTTGCATGCAAGATAGTTAACAATGTAAGAAAACCAAGGGTATTTCGATTTCACTTTTAAAAGTTGTTCATCTAGAAATGTCTCGATAATGGGTATGTGCAAATCCTTTTCATCTACCCTCTCCAACCTAGACAAATGGTCCGCGACCACATTTTTAATGCATGCCTTATCTTTGATTTCAATATCAAATTCTTGTAAAAGTAAGATCCACCTAATCAATCTAGGTTTGGCATCCTTTTTCTCCATCAAATACTTAATGGCAGCGTGGTCCGTCCATACCATGACTTTTGATCCAACAAGGTATTGCCGAAATTTTTCAAAAGCAAAAACAACAGTGATAAGTTCTTTTTCGGTTGTCGTATAATTTAGTTGAGCATCATTCAAGGTTTTGTATGCATAGAAAATCACAGTGGGTTTATTGTCCACACGTTGTCCTAAAACGGCCGCAACTGCGAAATCAGACGCGTCACACATTAATTCAAACAGCTTAGTCCAGTCCGGTGTTTGCACAACCGGTGTGGAAATCAATTTTTCTTTAAGCACGTTGAACGCATGTAAACACTTGTCATTAAAATCAAATACAAAACATCCTTTTCCAACAACTCAGATAATGGTTTGGCGATTTTAGAGAAATCTTTTATAAAGCGGCGGTAAAAACCAGCGTGACCTAGAAAACTCCTAACTCCTTTAACCAAATTCGGTGGGGGCAATTTGGAAATGACTTCGATCTTAACCGGGTCTACCTCCAGCCCTTTGCTAGAAACTTTATGTCCAAGCACAATTCCTTCGCTTACCATCATGTAGCATTTCTCCCAATTGAGGACCAAATGTGTGTCCTCACAATGTTGCAGAACCTTGTCCAAATTGTATAAGCACTCGTCAAAGGACGCACCATAGATGGAGAAGTCATCCATAAAAACCTCCAAACAGCGTTCAACCATATCGGAAAAGATGGCAAGCATGCAACGCTGAAAGGTCACCGGTGCATTACACAGACCAAAAGGTATACGGCGGTATGCAAATGTTCTGTAAGGACAAGTGAAGGTGGACTTCTCTTAGTCCTTAGGATCAATAGAAATTTGATTGTACACCGAATAACCATCAAGAAAACAAAAATGCGATCGGACGGCTAAACGCTCTAAAATCTGGTCAATAAATGGAAGAGGGAAATGATCCTTAAGCGTAGCGGCATTCAATCGACGGTAGTCTATACATACACGCCACCCGGTTACCAAGTGGGTCGTGACAGGTTCATTTAATAAATTATGTGTAATCATGATTCCCCCCTTCTTAGGGACTACCTATGTAGGACTCACCCACGTCGAGTCAGATATAGCATAGATGATACCTACAGAAAGGAGTTTGATCACCTCCTTCTTGACGACCTCCATCATGCTAGGATTTAGTCGACGTTGTGGCTGAATCACCGGCTTAGCTCCCTCCTCGAGCCGAATCTTGTGCTGGCACAATGTAGGGGAGATCCCCTTGATGTATGCAACTGACCACCCGAATGCACCTCGATGGTTCTTCAACACAATCAGCAACTGGTCCTCCTCCTCGGCACTCAGATATGCTAAAATAATCACAGGCAGCTTCTCTTCCTCAGCTAGAAATGTGTACTTCAGGTGCGGTGGCAATGGCTTCAATTCCAAATCTGGTGGGCTGATTAAAGATGACTGAAGCGGTGGTGGGAGTTCGCCAAGGTCTTCATAGTACCTGGCATAAAAGAATGGAAGCACCTGAAGCATCTTGGCACACTCCTGTAGTGACTTGCTTCTCATCCAATCATGTGTTATATTAACCAAGTAGGCTTCAAGTGGTAGTTCCGGATATGCATTGAAAACCGAACTCGCTATGGCCTCATCTTTAGTAGAGGGTGGGATGTCCTCTTCATCATTAGGAAAACCCATAGCTTTTCTAAGGGACACAACATTGGTCTGCTCCATGATGTCTACAACCAATGTCCCTTTCTCTACCTTAGTCATTACATGAGCCATATCTAAAAATGGATTCCCTAGACAAAGTGAGATATTGTGATCAAAATACTTCACCATGTGGCATTGCTCCTTAGCTTTAGATGACGAGGTACTGGAAGGCATGACCATCTCGAACCGATCATCGGCGATACCCAAGGTCAAACGACCTCTCCCCATATCAAGTATCATGTCAGCTGTAGCTTGTAAGGGTCGTCCAAGTAGTAACCCATTGCCTTGTTCATCTTGCATCTCCATTACAACAAAGTCTGCTAGAAATACAAACCGATCTACTTTGACCAACACATCTTCACAAATACCATAAGGCTTCACCACGGAATTATTCGTCAGCTATATTGTCATATTGCTCGACCTTGATTCTTTTAATCCCAATTCCTCGAATGTAGAGAGAGGCATCAAGTTTATGCTCGCCCCAGAATCATACATTGCTTCTCCGAATTTCACCTTACCAATGTAACATGAAATGTTGAAGCAGCCTGGATCCTGCCTCTTAGGTGGAAATGTGCCCATTATGAAGGCACTCACCTGCTCCTTGAGAACTACAACCTCCGTGTCAGGGATCTTCCTCTTCTTAGTAATGATGTCTTTCAAAAACTTGTCGTAAGAGGGAATTTGTTCTATTGCCTCTAATAATGGAATGTTGACTGAGAGCTTTCTGAAACTGTCCAAAAACTTCTTGAACTGGGTGTCCACCTTCTTTGCTTTCACACTATTCGGATATGGGACCGGGACAACCTGTGCCCTTTGATGCGGCGACACATATGGTGTCCTTTTATGTGTCTCCTCCTCAACAACTACGGGGTCTGAGGTGACATCCTCAGCTATTTCCTCGACCAGCTTTGCGACTGAGATTGGCTCTTCCTCAGTGGCCTCATCTTCAGTTTCTGATTGGGGTTTGCTTGGTTCATCGGCCCTGGGGTTTAAAAGCTTCTTGCCACTCCTTATCAAGATTGCCTTCACCTGTTGGTTTCCTCCTGGAACGTTTGTGTTACCTGGAAAACCTTGCTGTAGTGGCTTCTTCATATTGTCTATTTCAGCTACCATTTGTGCCATCGACGTCTCTATTGTCCTCATCTGAGCCCCATGGCTCTGCAATGTCTGTCCAAACTGATTCATAAATTCCCCCTGTTGCTTAATCTGCTGACCAAAAGTGTTCATAAGTTCTTGGTTCTACTTTATCACTTGGTTGAGCAACTTCGTGCTCTTATCCTCCGCCACCGGCTGAGGTTTTTCATCGGGGTCCTGCAAAAAGTTATTCGGATCCTTCCAGGAGAATTTCTTGTCCTTCCTCCATGAGTAATCGTTATTTCTATAACCCTGCTGCTGGCGCATGAATTTGACTTGGGGTTCATCCTCGGATTCAGTATCTTCTTTTACAAGAAGTTTCTTTGCTAGAAGGTACATCTTCTCATTCAGCTCTTTGATGGCCTTTGACTCCCCCGCAACTCAAACGTGCTCTATGGCATCTCTGTCGCCCCAGGATTTCTTCTTGGCCATGTTCTTAAGGATTTCCCAACACCTCGTGTATGTGTTGTTCAAAAAGAATCTTGAGCCTGCGGAATCTAGGTTACTTATATCATGCTCGGAGAGAGCAAAATAGAAGATTTTGACATGTGTCTCCTTGTCAAGCCCATGATGCGAGCACCTCCTAAGCATAATCTGAAACCTTTCCCAAGTCTCAGAGTAGGTCTCTCCTACCTTCTGGGTAAAATTGTGGATTTTCCTGATCATGTCATTAGTTTTCTCAGGCGGGAAGAACCTTTCAAAGAATACTTCGACTATGTGGTTCCATGATTGCACATATTCATCATCAAGATTGTGCAACCACTCTCGTGCATTTCCTTCCAGAGAACTCGGGAACAGTTTTAGGTAGAGTGCATCCTGCGGGAACCTGTCAATTTTGACCATATCGCAGTTCTCCACAAATTGGCTTATATGAGTTACAGGGTCTTCGTTCTTGAGCCCATAGAATGCATTTGACTTGACCAAGTTGATTAATGCAGGATCGATCTTGTAAGTCAGAATGTTGATCGTCTGCTTCTTTATTGGCCCCTTAGACGCAGATGAAGAAGAAGCCTTGATCTTCTCCCATATTGTTTGTTCCTCTGCCATTTCTTCTTGTTCGGATTCTGAATCTATTTCTTCCAAGTGGTCTTGATTGTAATACTCCTCGTCGTCAGGTCCCGGCAGTGGAACCTCTGGTGCCTGTTGCGTGTAGTCAGTGCTACGCATCTGCACCATGCACGGTACCTGCAAAATGAAAATTTGAGTTCAGTACCGTGCTAGACGATTACAAAAATTGTAAAGATAAACAATTAATATTTTTGAAGTGATTTTAAACTAATAAAAAAATTTAAAATTGGCCTAGAGTGGCCGCTTGCAGCACTCGTAGTGCCGACAATTGTCGTGTCCCCAGCAACGGTGCCAAAAACTTGACACATCTTTTCTGTGCGTCAAACACAAGTGTACGCGTCAATGTAATATAGGCCTTTGTGAGGCCCGAGTCGAACTCAGGGACACTAAATTATTGGAGACTACTACTAACTACTCGCAATCAGCTAGACTGGTTAAAAAGTTGGAAGTTGTTGTAAAATTAAAAGAAAAATGAAATAAAACAAAACAAAACAATCGATTAAGGGTTTAGTTTAATCAATTCAGGTGACGATCTTTAGGATTGTGGTTTCACCGTGGGTTATCATTGTATGAATTCTTATCTAATAATTCAGGTTCATCTCTCAATTCTAGGTAGTGGCCTGTAGTCATAATCGCCCACTTTCTTGGTGCAATTCACTACCTATGTCTAGTTCGGTTCCACCGTCGTAGAAACCTATACCCTAAACTAGGTGCATTAATATCGACCTCTGGGTTTCCACCATTAATCTTACATCACCTTGTTCAAGGGATTTGTTAATTAATGTGATATTCGTCTCTTTTCAACCGTTAATCCTTCTTTCAAAGTAATTAAGGGTGTTAGATTATTATTATGGTGATCAAGCATAACAATATAATTGAGAAAATGAATTCATACCATGGATTTAAGAGATTAATGATGAATTACTATGATAAAAATGTCATACAATGCTTCCCCAGGCTACTCCCGGTCCTAAAGATAAAGGGGATTAGCCCCGCATGTTCATCTCAGAGCAAAACATGGTAGAGAAAAGGGGAAACATGGATGAAAACGTTATTGAGTGGTGAAACCCATGAATAGAGAAGATCCAAGTGTTCCTTTGTGTAGAATGCACGATCTCCGGCCTTTCGGCGGTGGAAAACATCTTCTTCGGCATCCGGAACGACTGGGGCGTGCTTCTGGGCTCCATTCTTCTCTCCACAACTTCTCAGGACGTGTGCAGCAGCTAATGATGTGGTAGATTCCTCTTGGCCACCGTCATTAGGTATAATCACCGAGTTAGGTCGCCAAAATATCACAGCCGTCAGATTTAGATCGATCTGAAGCAAACTTGTATCTGACAGTGTCGATACCATCGACGCGGGTCGATGGTATCGACCTTGCGCGATATTGGAAAATCTTCTTTCTCTTCGTTGTTGCGCCTGATGCTGGATCGATACTATCAATGAGGGTCGATGGTATCGACACCCTGAGGCGTCGGTTTTGCCCTTTTCTATCGTTGTAGCTCCACTTGTCGATAGTATCGACTATCTTCTCACCAGCAACCTGATGGTAAATCGATACCATCAACTCTCCTGTCGATAGTATCGAATCTATGATGCTCCTTGCAACTGGCAACCTGTGGTCATGTCGATGGTATCGATAGCAGCAGATATTCATTTTTCCTGAAATTGCAATACAAAACCACATAAGCCGAAATAAAACATATTATTGTACTCATTTATGCTCAAAATACTGAAATAAGGGAGATTTGACATAGAGAAGGATCATAGACCAAAGTAGATAAATTATGCAATATTAACCACCAAAATGACCAATAAATGCATAAAACACAAGTAGAACAAGTCTATAAATGCCACTCATAATCATCGCATCAATCATAAATTTGGAGAGATCATACTTTCGGTCAAACAAAAGAGTTCTTGAATCAAGTGTACAAGGTGACTTTCAATCCCAATATCTCAAGGTCCTAGCTTCTACATTGGCCTAGGTGGGGTGATACATCCATGATTTGAGATTTCATATTTTAACAATTGAGACAATGTCATACTTCAATATCATCATTTTAAGCTCAAAATCAATGGGAGGTCCCACCCTAGTCCTAATGAGAGCTAAAACCTAATTCATAAATCGAGAGAGTCGAAATAGTCACATTTCAAAATTTTCAAAATTTGGGATTATGAAAGTCACTATTCATATCATGGGTGATCTCAAGCTCCATATCATGTTTAAAGATTTTGTACATCAATATCAAGAGTTGAAGTTTAGACATCAAGATCATATGTATAAATTTTCCAAATCTAGGGTTAGAATTCCTACTTAGACCTTACGGGATATCACTCTTCTATATTCAATTTCGAGCAATAATATTCAAGCAATATTTGAGCAACATATCAAGATTTCAATATCATGGTACACAAGTTTGATGAATGATCTAGACCTAGGTCTATCTAGGAAGTCAACCTTAAGTTATAGTCAATATTATCATATCTCAAGATTGTCATTAAATCAAGATTCAAGATTTGGTATCAATATTGTCTTGGATTTAGCCTATTAATTTTAGGTCAACTAATCCAAATCGGGTGAAAGGGGATACCTTTCCAAACTCGAAATAATCATAATAGGGATGTGACCTAGGTTAGGGGAGTAATGAGTCAACTAACACCCTAATCTAGCACATAACCATCATTAGTCATGATCCTTTGAGCTTATTCAAATAGGGAGAGAATTGATGGTCAAAACATATTATCAAGGTCATAAGATCAAAGATCATAATAGGGCAGCTAGTTCAAGATTTTTCAAGACTGGGGTCATAATTGTATTCTATTTTTCTTTCATTATCAAGATATAATTTGAAAATATGTGCATGATTTAGATCCATGTTCATCATATCAAAATCGAGATTGTAAAAGGCATCAATAGTCAATAGGGAGACTGCTTTTTGCATCATAGTCTTACATCATGATTTTGTAAGTCGTATGGCTTAGTCACTTGATGGCATAGTCATGATGTGTATCAAATAGGGTAAGAGTTTGCTTAACTATGTTTGAGGTTTAATAGGGCAACATGAATTTTATAAAATAGGGACCTCATCAACAATGAGGTATAAGGTATAAATCCTTCTTATTCATAAAATCAAGATTTAATGCACACATAGAAAACATGTAGTCTAATTTTGGTTAAATAAGGTTTTCATGAAGGGGGCATACATGAGTAATTTATTTCAAGATTCATTGGTCAAAATCTAGTTTTCAAGTTAAAGTCAGATCATGGTATCGACTTTTAAAATTTTCTAGTGTTATTCATTTTTCCCATGCATGAGCTACCCATAATTGAGACATCATGTGGAAAATGGTCACAAGAGAAGGACCACATGAGGAGATGAGAAGACTACCTAATCATCATCTAATCGGGTGGCTTAGGGTAGTCCTTAAAAAAGAAATGAGATTCTAGAAGACTCTTTAGTGTTTCAACGGAGAACCTTTAGGTCCAGTTTTGGATCAATTAAAGTCAGGTAGAGTGGGGAATCTCAACCACCGTGAAGACAGATAGGAGAAATTATGCCAAAACCCCGAGCCTAGACACCTCATTGTTCACCATTATGGATTTTAGGGTTTCCTGGGTTCAAGAGACTCCAGAAATTATTTACTTAAAGTAAATGGGAGAGTGTATGCTCTGAAACCAACTGTCACGGAACCATTACCCAAATCCCAATCCTACTGCCTAAACAGTAGTAAAAGGATCGAAGCGCATGTCCCTGAGTGGCCCGATAGGATCTCACACATTGGCATATACAATAAAAAATAATAACTAATAAACAGGGGATTTAAAGAACAAACTAACCCAATTAAGAGATTTTGTAGTTTTATCCTTGACATCAGAGTACATCGAGTGTGGAAACGATCTATTTAGTGTTCCATTTGTTTAACCTAAAATCAAGAAATCAAGACACAATTATGCAATTGCATGATACGCTATCAAAAACAAGTAAAACGGTTTATAGAAAAAGAGTATACTTGGCAGGACTTATATTCAAAAATTATAACAAGCGGTTTTTTTCCCAAATTCAATATTTATTTGACAAGATGTTGATTTCGAACAATTCAACAAGTTCCCATTATGTTGTAATCGATAAGCATGCTTATATATTTTGTGTGACTCCATCACCCCAACGTGATGGGGGAGGTCACCAGGATCCTTCTCTCCATATGACATAGGAGGCCAATGTACAAGTTCCACCTATGAATGAGGAGGTCATTTTCACTCAATATCAACATTATCAACATCATCATCATCATCATCATCAATATACGGGCAGTCATAATGGGTAATATCATTTATGTTCTCATGTTTTTCTCAAAATATAATATAGGAAAAATGGAAGACTAATCAACAGGGAACAGTAGCTCAAACAAGTATATACCTAAGTATACAATCAAGAGATACATGAAAGGTATCTTCAATACAACCAAGGAGGAGATATAATAGCATACCTTTCACCAAAAATTTAGAGTACAGATCTCAACAAGTAATAGGTCGACCCTTCGAGTCAGATCCTAAATCACAATGTTGGGATCAAGGGTCAAGATCATGATATTTGAATATCATGTTTCAATATTTGAGATTAGGGTTACACTTTTCCTATGTCAACTTTAGGATTAGGTCATCCACTTATAATCCATACTATTTCAATATGTCCAACATTATTCAAGCGTCAAGAATATTTCAAGTGTGGATGACCTACTTAGGTTTTCTAGGATCATATGTGTTAACCCTAACTTTATGATCATTATCCAAGGCATCATCACATTTCTAAATCATCATCATGATACTTAGCATAATTGGAATTCAAGATTAGTTTGATAAAAGTAGGGTCATGGATCATACACATGACCAAGGATTTGCAAGATTAAGATTAATCATCATCATATCAAGATTAATCCTTATTTCAATGTGCATGATTCATATTCCAGGGTATATGAGTTTAAAATATTAGATCTAAATCTTATTTATTCAAGTTTGATTTAGGGTCTCATTATGATTGTTAGAGTCAAGAATTAGGGTTTCTTAAGGATTAAACATCATTATTGGACCATATGATAAAATAAATGAGCATGAGTTTAAGATCTAAATATATAAGTGAAATACATTAGGTATTAGGCTTTACAAGTATTTTTAATAAATTCCTTGGGTTTTTATAATCAGGATTGACTATTTATACATAATTTTTGGGGCAAGGATGCAAGAGATACAATTTTTGCAAGATTTGTCCATTTATTTGATTTTTGAGAAGAGAGGAGGTAAAATACCTTAATATGGAAAGAGTGACGACCGTTGGATTACACAATCAGATGGATAGTATCACGCCACATAGGCGTTGTGGCTCACTAACTTAGGTCTGATTCAATCATTGATCCGTTGGTCCAGTGCTTGATTGAGTGGTTCAATCAATGGTTTAGTTGGGTCTATTAGACCGGCTCAAAGGTCTTTGGACCCAGTTGGTTCTTCTAGACCGGCGGTCTAGGATTTCTTCCTTCCCCTTTGTTCGGTGCTCCTCATGAGCCTAGAACCAGGCAGAGGGCTTGCCGATGTGGGGATGCCTTGGGAGCCGGAGACACCAAAGAAGGTAGCGAGGATGTCGTTGGGGTTTGTCGAAGGCTCACGAGTGGGATGGTGGTTGCGGGTTGGGGAGACGCTATGCGGATGAGGAACACCCAATCTAGGTTGTGTGGCAGCACCGTACAAAGTAGCAGATGATTGATAGGAAATTGGAGCACTTGAGGGTAGTGAAAGGCACATGGAGAAGGGGCTAACGTGGTGGTTGAAGGTCCCGATCTCAAGGGGCCTTTTTATAGGGTTGGGAGGTAGGTTTTAGGGTAAACCGAGCTTTGATTGTAGCCATGGCCGTTAGAGTGAGAAGGCTAGGCAATGAGTCATTTTAGTAGCACAATAAAGAGAGAAACCTAGTCAAAATAGGGTTGGGTGAGCATGAAATCACGAGGTTGACATTCCCTCTCGGTTAGAATTTTGAATCGAGGTTGTTTATGGCAGATTGTGCCTTTGGGGTCATAATTACTCCTCCCCGCAATCAGTAGGAGGTTGAAGATAACTCCCAGAATGTTAGATCGGGCCCTGGTCCATGGGAGGGCACATTAAAGGGCTGAGATATCCCCTGAATCCTTTCCTTGGATCCATGACATGGAAAAGCCAATAAAAGGGCAATTCAAATGGTTTTTCAACACAATAACTTCTAGAATTCATAGAAAATTGTAGGAATGTCCAATTGTGATGAAATTTGGACCATAGGTTCAAATTAAAGTGTAGAAGCTTTATAAAAAAAATTGTGAACCATATGATTAAGTTTGATGGATCAATTTTCTTCTTTGGACAAAGTGATGAATGAATCCAATTTGTGGTGTTATAATGTGTATAAAATTCACATTGGTCGCCATATTTTGAATTTGAGTGTCAACAATGATTTAGAAGCCAAGAAAAATAATTTGAGTTCATGAGTGGACATAATGGGGGTAAATTGGAAATTTTTCATACTTATGCAAAATTCACTTTGTCACAACCAAGCATTGAATAAATATCACTAGAAAGAATTGTGCATTTATTGTCTCCTATTCTTAACTGAAAGGAAATGAAACCGCATATTAACATTTCTTAGAATATATTTCATTATTAAGGATTTAGGGAAAACTCAGACACTGTGGTGCCTCTAAATTTCTCTGTATTTGGAACTCATACAAAACCAATGCACATATTTTAGAACTCAAACCATTCAACTCTCATAATATTTCTAGCTAATCTAATCGTTCACATTATAAAAATCCAAATAAGGACTTATTGAACTAAGAACTATAAAACAATAAATATCTCAATAAATGTTTGTCACATTTTGGTTTAAAATATGTGAAAATAATGGCTAAAAGATGAGTTTCCACTCATTTGTATGCATTCTAGCTTAATGAACTCATATAAGAACTTGAAATCTCAGATATCAATCTTCTGATCTTGAGTTTGAGTTCTAGACCTTCAAAAGAGAAATATTAATTATGGGTTAATAGTCCTAAGTGGTGCCTACTAGATGTAGGAAACAAAGTAAGAAGGTCAAGGAAAACATTCGGTTCATTAATCATGGAGTTCCAAGAAAGGGAACAAGAAAAGGAAGAATCAATTATAAAAAAACTACTTGCTAAGTCAAATCTATGATGAAACCATCTATTTCTTATGATTTATGTTCTTCTCCAAATATCTTCCTAATGGTCATAGTTTAGTTGTCTTTTCTATAGTTTAAGGGACTGGTTGTATAAAGGATTGAAATATGAATTGAACAAAATAAAATTTGCCAAATTTCAATAAGTACAGCAAAAGTTATGGTCGTCTTTGTGATTAGCTACACCAGGTGGATGTGCAAGTCATACCATCGGTTGCCAAACCTTCGGGTGGAAACCATCAGCTTGCTTCAGTTAGAAAACCTTTTTTTGTTAGCTAAAGCTAATTCTAGGTGAAAAGTAAAAATACCACAACTTCTTCATTTTAACTTCATTATGATTCATTCTTTTTATGTTAGATTTATAATTGAATTCCCTACAAGTTTATAGATTTTTTAATAAATTTATTAATTGATAATTTATTACTAATTAATTCATTAAATGTTTAGAATACTTTTCATCATACACGTGGGGGCTACTATTGTGCCAACTAGGGTTCAAACTCATAGTATGCTCAAATCATGACTTTAACTTATCAAAGAATAAGTTTAAATTAAGATAGAACTTGAATCAACCAATTAATAATGTAAAGTTTTAATAAACATGGAATTAAAACTAGAGGTATCTTAAACTCTTAAATTACTAATAAAATAAGGTATGGCTTGTAATAACCTCTCCCCCTTAAGGATTTTTATCATTAAAACTTATAGGTATGCAAGAATTATAATAATAAGATTATATTTTTGTATACTATCTTATACGCCTTTCTTATTATGAGATTCACATCTACATCTTTCTTTGTTTAAGTTTCAAAGTAACAAACATGGTGTAATAAAATATCTCAAACACAATAAGAACGTTTCTCTCTCATACTAAGTTAATGTATATAAATCTTCCTTTATAATGAGTATATGAGGTTCCACCCTCAAATCGGATTCTGATCTTTATTGTATTGGCTTATGCAATATGCTCTTCTATACTTATGAACACATTAGAACTTAACAAAAGTAAACATAATTTATCCCTTTTTACCACACTAGGTTTCAAATCTTGAAGCCCCATAAATAAAAATCGTGGTTTTATCCCAATTGAACTATATTAGAACACTAATCAATCAAGAACATGTTATTCCTTGTATGGCACATGGCTTAAGTTGCTTTTACATCCTTGTTATCCCCTTAACAATTAACCTTCTAGAAATTTTACCATTTTACAAGATATTTCAAATGTTTCTACATGCCTCATTTTGGATCATTACTTATTTATCCTTACACATCCATACTCTTTTGGATCTATAATTGGAAACTATGTTTATTTAAAGGATGTTTATCTAATTTAGCATATTGGAACACTGATGAGTCATTCTCCTTACTAGATGAGTTACATGTCACTTCTCCATCCTAAATTTCCTCACCAGATAAGGGTAGTCTATTTCTGGTGTATTTAAGGGAATGAATTCTGCTTCATCAACAGGAGGATAATGTTTCTCTCTAGTCTGACCTAACTGACATTGCGATATGAGAAGGGATACACCAAAAAACAATCAACTTATCACCTTCTTCTATTTGTAAGAGCTCCATCAGTCTTTTCCACAGATAGTCTGAAAAGAATCTCCCCCTTGAATTCTATTACATTGATCCAGAAAGTTGTTGAATCAAAGGTAGGCTTAATACGACATGTGCTTTGATATAACACTCTAAAATGTCATTATGTTGGAAAAATTATATGCTCAACTATATGTTCTCTTCTAAAATATCGATAGGTAAATATGTAGTTGTTACTACTGGAGCTAGACATGGGTAGCAGAACAGTAGCAAAGCAACTAAGGGTAATAGGGATTAAAGATAGATTAGATATGATAATACCACTAGCACCAACCTGCATTATATAGGCATCCTATTCAACATTCGTGTGAAGTAGGATAAGGATGAGTGTGAAACTTATTTGAATAAATATAGCAGCTATATTAAGTTCATCAAAAGTTTCTAGAGTTTTAACAAATAAGGAGTAAGAGATGTTGTCCTTGTCTAGGTATATAGATTTTTTTTATCCTCAGTGTTGTCAGAATCTTCCATGTATTGTAATATATCATTTGACCCTTTTTGTTATAAACTTTTGCTAAGTAGTGTGGCATACCAAATTCTTATGTTATTGTCATATCCCACCATTTTCTTCTTTCACCTTTGTATTCAACTAGACTTTTGAATGTTCCTCATTATTTTCTCATTGGTTTACTTTCAACATATATTTATTTTTCTTCATTCTCAAGCATGAAATAGATAGAAAATGGGAGTATGCATGTGAAGTTAATATTATATCCATCCAAACATTCTCTTACTACCTTCCTCTCATCCTAGTCTAGTTGATGAATCTTTGTCATATACCTCAAAATATTTAGTATTTTCTCACTCTTCACATTTTCTGTAATGACTGATTATCTATGAACTTACCATCCATGTATCCTATTTATGGAATACTCTAATCCTTCTATCCATCATTACAACTTCTCCCTTTAGTTCTCATTTGTAACAATAATTATGCATTTTGAAATTACATTTCTTAATATCTCTTAACTATTTTCAGACTTTGATTTCTAAATCAACATTCTCCTTGAAGCATTCACATTTAAGGTCAGTGCATAAAATATCTCCTCTAAATCATGGAACTTATATTAAGGTTAACTTCTCTCTTTTCTTTTTTGTACTAAACTCTAAGTTGTTTAAAATTCTCATACACGTGTAGCTTACTCTTTTATTAAACACTATCTTTATCTTTCCTATTCACATACAATTGTAGGGAACTCATTAATATATATCATAGAAGAAAAAATAATTACTCTACAATGGCATGGATTTCAAATAAGAGCAAAAAAATTATTGAAAAAAGCACATATCTTCTTCTCTATCTATTTTCACATAATCTTTCTCTTAACTAGGTTCGATATTCCCATACCCATCTTTGTTACTTATTGATTCCTATTATGATCTCATCTTTCATATGTTCAAGTAGTATTCTTTAATTTCAATGCTTCTAGAAATACACTTTATTTTTCTTTATATCCTTCAATATTCTTCAAATCTTTTCCTTTTGTCCTTTCTTTGTTTTAGAATTCTGAATGGAATGTGTCAATTGACTATACAATATGTTTCTCTTAGCTTGTTATTTCTTCATCATTTATTTATATTTATCTTTTGGGTCTTACTCATGAAGTTTCCCAAATGATCCCATTTATCATTTTGTTATGAACTATCAAATTCATTATGTTTTTTTTCCTTTACGCGTTCCCTTCTAATCAAAATGATATTTCTTCCTTAAACTATTTTTCAAACCCACCATGTCCTCTTTCCTTCTCTTTTATTACCTTTAGGTTTAATTTATTCTATTTATAATCATTCTCTTTTTTTGTCATGTCAGATGTAGCAAGGATCGTATCAACCCCTTTTTATATATTCTTTAGTATTTAATTTGCTCCATACTAATATATGTCTTGAATGATATTTATTCTTCCTTTACTCCTCAAATTAGGGTTTCTTGTTTTATATTAAAATTTGACACATAGTTATTAATTCTAACTAAATTTTGATTATTCCATCCATTCCCTTAGATATCAATATCTTAGTTTATACATTGTCTCATTACATCCTGGATTTACTTCATCTAGATCTTACTCTTATCAAATTTTCAATAGGATCATTAGATCCCAGTACGCATCCTACTAGTTGGACTAGGCCAAACCTATAGTCCTAAAGCCAAGAGCTACTCGACATTAGTCAACTCCTATTTGTCTCAAACATGTCAAAAGGATGTTCTCTTAAGGAAACCCTACAATAAAAAAATTTAGATCTAAATTAATTCAAGAAAAACAAAAAAAAAATCTAATGTAAATTCTAGATGTACAATAATATTAACTAAAGTGAATACTTCTGATAATTGAAAATCATGAGTTTCACATAGATAAGAACATTTCTATTCATTTCAGATCAAATCAATTGTATAAAACAAAGTTATATCAAGTTATATCTTTATGATCTTATTGTTTTCTTACTTTTGATGTTCTAATACCAATACTTCTGGGTTTCTCTCTAGCTCATACTCCCTCAGCATACCTAGCAAGGACATATAGGAAAGTATAGACATAGTATCTTGATATTGGTTAACCTAAAAATTCATATATTGTGCCAAAGTATCTGAATTCTCGGACTTTCCAAAGCTATAATCACATCACCTCCTAACTACCACACTCAAAATCTAACTATCTAACTTATTGGCCCATGAAGACTCAACCTAAGCTCAGATACCAAAGTTGTTTGACTCCATATCCCACAATCTCTCTTAGACTATAGGATTAGACACATAGATAAGATCCTTTTACATAAGCATCCTTCTCATAATCAACCACAAGAACTTTTCTTGTTCATCTCTTAATAGTTTAACACATTCTAATACATGAACCACATATTTTACAAACCATTATATGAGGAAGTAAGGTGTGACGCTTTACACTTGACTAATGCAACTCTTTCTTTTTCTCACTATAGGACCTAGAGTGGATAAGAATTGAGACTATCTAATTCTACCTTAAAACATTGATAACATTCTTCTATGGTAGGACTTTGTTGGAATTTGTAGCAATCTCCATCATTAATAGGGTTATATAAAAATTGTTCAGTAGAGTGTGAGCATCTGGCTCAGTGAATGGAAATTCACCAAGTGGACAAGATAATACATATACTCTTTCCTAAGTGAAAGGAAGCATAAGTAGATGTAAGTAAGCTATTAAATATTGCACTGAATAAGTAGTAATGTAAAATTTGTCAATATACAAAATAATGGTAATAACAAAACAAACATTTTTGAATCTTATTTTTAATCTTTTAGTCACTTTAGTAATGATATGGACCCACATGAGGTGTACTACAACATGTAAAAGCATCACATGGAGCTACGATCTCACCGTATAAGATTTAGAGTTGACCTAAGATTGTAAGTCTGCTAACTAGATACCTAGTCTGCAATGAACTTCATTATGTCTAGCCTCGACGATGATATAAGATGGATAAACTAGAATCCTACTCTGAACCTAAGGTACTCAGGTGGAGAGTCAAAGTACTCTGGCTCAAATTCCCTACATCAATGGTTCCATAAGGACTGACTCACTGAGTAGTAATTGAGCTCAATACCACCGGAATCTCTGGTTATTTTGTGGTACTCATATGTGATGTATTGAGACTTTGCATCACTAGGATCTATGATTGTTGTTGGGTATCACTGGGTATCACCCAAATATTTGGTTGATGTTGGATACTCATGTTATTATTCAAGAGTTTGTCCATACTGGGTCTAACCCCTAGTGCCCCCACCAGCATGCTCTGCTTCCTCTCTTGGACATTCCTAGTAGATAAGACATTTTCTCCATTGAGGCATAGACCTCCGCAAAGAATTGATGATGTTCAAGACATCTAACTGTCTAATGATTCTTTAGTTTCAATTTTCAATGAACTATTGAATTTTTCTTAGCTTTATCTTGTAATTAGATCATCATGTTTTCTTTTTAGAGTTTTATGCTACAACAATGCTATCGAATATCATTCTAAATGTAAATGAGTACTTCTGATACTGTAAACACACATTTTACTAGTCTGCTAACTTTTAATATGGTACTTCACTTGATATGAACAAATCTGAGTTAAAATAATACTATTGATCTTTGATATTGAATACAACTTATTTTGATCAATCTTATTTATACTAGACTGACATGCTAACTTTTAATATTATTTTACTTATATTGATCACTTCATTTCACATGAACTTAATAATTTAAGTATATCTAAGTATACTAGTATAATATGTACTATATCAGTACCATTTATCTTACACACCAAGTGCTATTTAATCTGTTTCAATGAATCTATACTAAATTAATAACATATATCTTGAACTAGTTCAACCAAACATTGAATAAATATCACTAGAAACAATTATGCATATATCATCTCATATTCTTAACTGGAAAAAAAAAATCAAACCATGTAATAACATTTCTTAGCATGTATTTTATTTTTGGGGATTTAGGACAAACCCAAACACAACAATACCTCTAAATTTCTCTACATTTGAAACTCAAACAAATTATATGCACACATTATAGAACTGAAAACATTTGCTTCTCTTATTTTTTTAGCTAATTTGATCATACTTCAGATATATGAACTAGGACTTATTAAACTAAGAACAATAAAATAGTAAATAAGTGAATACCTGTTTTTCACATTTTGGCTTAAGTTCTATGAAATCATGGATGAAAGATGAATTTCCACTTTCTTATATTCATTTTAGCATATTGATCTCCTATAAGAAATTGAAAACTTAGATCTTAGTCTTCTCATCTTAGTTCGAGATCCATACCTCCAAAGAGCAGCTTAACAGTGGGGTTACAGTCCTAAACAACACATGATGGAGGTAGGAGATGAAGAAAAAAGGTCAAGGAAAAACCGTTGGATGATGAATAATGGAGTTCCAAGCAAGGGAACATGAGGAGGAGGATGGATCAACAATCAAAAACTAATTACCAAGCCAGTTTTGTAAGGAAACTATCAGTTCCTCCTATTCTTCATCTTCTTCTCCAAATATCACCTTAGAAGTTGCCTTTAAATCCGTATTTTTCATAGATTAAAAAGTTTATTGTGTATAGGATTGAAGTACAAATCCAACATAACAAGTTTAGTTGAATTCCAATAAGTATAGTAAAAATTATAGTCATTTTTGTGATTGGCTATGCTAGGCGGCTGCCCAGGTTAAACCGTCAGTTTTCAACCATCGGTCGGCAAACCTTGGGACCGAAGGTAATTATGGGTGAAAACTTCTAATGCCATAACTTCCTCATTTGAAATCAATTTGGTTCATTCTCTTTGCATTAGATTCATAATTAAATTCTCTACAATTATATTAAAAAATGTTTTATAAAATATTAATTTTTAATCACTTTATTAATTAATCCCTCAAATGTTTATAATATTTTTTCAAATATATGTGTGGACTGTTACTATATCAACTAGGATTCAAATTTCATAGTATGTTCAAATCATAAATTTTAACATATCAAAGAACAAGTTTAAGCTAAAATAAAATTTGAATCAACTACTTAATAATATAAAATATTAATAAAGGTGTAAATAACACCAGAATATCTTAAACCCTCAAATTATCAGTAAAAAAAGATATGAATTGTAACGTAACTAGACAAGACCAGGCCTAGGTTATAATCAACCAGAGATGAATGGACCCCAAATTCAGACAAACCCATAGTAGTTCAAATGGCAGGTCAGGTTTTGTTACTACCCCTACGTGTATTATTCTATATTATATATAGAAAAGAGTGTAGGAGATAGTATATGCAACTTATATACTTTTTAGTTAAAATTTAGTCTATTATACTAATAAGAAACCCATTTAACATCACAAAAGAATTTTCATTCATTTTTTTCATTCAGTTTTTAAATTGCATATTGCTATCTATGTATTCTAATAAGACCACATGACATAGGAGGGGTTGAATGTAATTTTACCTATATTTGTAAAATTACTTACTGGTCTTATCTTACTACATAAGAAAGGTCATTGGAAGGATCGTGCACCCATAATTTTTTTAATTATGAATCATGTTTTGTTTATTCTTATAAAGTTGTATGTCTTGTCATAGAGGGAGCTGACTATTAGCAATATATGTACTCACATACTGCTTTGGTTGATAGGATTGAGAGTGTCACACAATCAAAACATAAGATGTGGAGGACATGGTCACTCTGAAGTAACTTCAAGAAGGATTCACCTGATAGCATCGTCGAATGAATAAATATTTATTATTGCTTTCTACTTAACTTACTCACATTGTATATACATCTATCTCAATCTTTTTATTAAATAAAATAATACAACACCATAATGTAATCTAATATTCCCAAATTTGTACAATGCACATGATATACCTTGTGTTTGTAAAGACACATCTTTGCATATAAAATTGGTTAAGAAAACGTAATAAACCATAGTCTGGGTTGGGTTAAGGTCATGCTTCTACCCTCCTCCCCAGTTCGGGATGGCCTAAGACAATCGGATTCAGTGACAGAAAAGAAAAAACAACTAACTTTCTAACCACTATCAGGAGAAAGGTCAAAATTTCACATTCTTATATGGTTGATTGGTAATAACAAACTCATGATAAGGAAAGGTATATATTCATTAATCGTAGACAATCACAATATATTTGGACTCATTTCTTCTCTATGCTAGACACCGCCATCGATATAATTTTCAAAACCATCCATATTTTGAACATAGAAATAACAAAAAAACAATTCTAGCATGCAATATCTTTTGAAATACCTAGATAGTCAAAATAATATTTTATTTAAAAACCAGACTATATCTATTATAAAATTGTATAAAACACCAGTTATTTATATAATGGTATTATATCAACTTATAGTTGAGGTAAACACTATGATATTAGAACAAGGATAGGGAGACTTACACCAAGACCAACTTCATGAAGATGATATTTGTTATAATTCAAAAACACAGGAGCAGATTTGGATGACAAGCTACTCTGTCTAACTTTATGTTAGAGTAAATGTTATGCCTTTATTTCTAGTCGGGCGTGTAAGAGGTTTGTTAAAGAGTACCTTCTCTTTTTTGCATTGTTCTATGGAATTAATTTTTGACACGCCTGGGAGGGTGGATGCGTGTTTGACACACCCAAAACCACCTCCGCAGCCACAAGTGAGCCCACTTGTTGTTTCTTCTTTTTTCTTTCTTTCTCTCTATCTCTCTCTCTATATCTCTCTCCTTCTCTCTCTTTTTCTACTCACCCCACCCACTACTCTCTCCCACTCTCCTATACTGAAAGAGAAAAAAGAGAGAGAGAATTATTTTGCTTATAACTATCTATCCATAATTAATTTTTTGACAAAATAAACACCATTACACTCCTTATAAAACATACATTTCAACAAGCCTAATGTTGATATGATTTTGAGAAAAATAATATGTCTTGGATAATGTGCCCAATATGAGTAGTGATGCACTTCACATTGATGGTAATCCACCTACTTTTAGTGTAACATATACATTCATTGTACAACTCAATTTTTATAATGACGCGTCCAATAATAGGGTAAATGCGGCCAACATAAGTAGTAATTCACCTAATGTTGTTGGTAATGTGCCTAATTTTTGTGTAATGCACACATTCATTGTGTACCCTATTTTTTATAATTAAGCACCCAATAATCAGGTAATGCTCCCAATATGAGTAGTAATGCGCCTAATATTGGTGGTAATGTGCCTAACTTTAGTGTAATGTGCCTACTTTTGTCTTAATTTAGCCCAGTTTTCTATTATGCGCCTCATTTATAGGTCAATGCACCCAAAAATGGAGTTATATCGCATATTATTTGATGTAGTGTGCCTAATTTTGTATCAATAGACACACATGTATTGTCGTAGTTGAGCCCAATTTACTGTTATGCACATAATCTATATGCCAAAGCACCCAAAAGTGGTGCTACAATGCCTATTGTGTGTTGTAGAATGTGTAGTTTGTATTAATGGACACACATGTATTGTCGTAGTTGAGCCCAATTTACTGTTATGTGCTTAATTTATAGGTTAACGGGCCAAAAATGGGGTCAACATGCCTAAAAGTGGTGTTAAAGCGTCCAAATATATTGCGCTAAAGCATTCATAATTTTTATACATGCATATATTTTTTGGTGTTAAAGCACCTAAAAATGGTGTTGAAGTGCCTAAAAGTTATGTGAATGTGTCTAAAAATAGAGTTAAAATGCCTAAAAGCGGTGTTAAAGAGCTCAAAAATGGGATTAAAGTGACTAAAATGGTGTTAAATCGCCCAATTAAGACTTTATTATGACCAGTTCATACTACAATTTACCTATTTGTCAGTGTACTACCACCACCACCACCATCACCATCACCACTACCACCACAACCACCATCATCATCATCATCTTAGTGTATGTGCATGCTAGCAAATTAACACAAATCTTAACATAATGTGTCCAATATTTGTAGTAAAGTATCCAATTGTGGTGGTAGTGCACCCAATTCTTAGTGTAAGCACATAATATAGAATGAACACAAATATTCATATAATGTGGCCAATATTAATAGTAAATTGTGTAATTATCATGCTAATGCAACTAATTATAATGCTATTACGCCCAATTGTTAGAATACAAGTATAATAGAAAATTTATAAATTCTCAACATAATAAGCTTAATTATTTTTTTCTTAAAAGTATATCCACATTAGTTTCATCAGAATGTACTTTGTATAATGAATCTAATAGTTTTTATTTAGTCAAAAAAAATCATTTCGGATTGAAAGTTATAAGGGAAACAAATTTATGTCTCCTATTTTATTTACTAGTAATGTAAATAAAATTCGTTTTTATATTTTATATTATTTTTTCTCAAATATATATCAATATTAATTTTGTTGGATTGTATTTTTATAAGGAATTGAATAGTTTTATTTTGTTTAAAATTCATTATGAATTGAAAGTTATACATAAAATACATTTTCTATTTTTTTCTCTCCATTGTCCTTTTTTCGTGTAGATGCCATGTGGCAAACAAACCACCCATACGTGAACTAATTGGGAGGAAACCACCCAACCCTACACATCAAACATGTGAGAGGAAAAGGGAGTGGGTCACATTAACATTTTCCTTGTTCTATCATCTGAACTTCCTATTTTATGTGTTTAATGGTACTACTTTTTTTTAGATAAACTTTCCTGATATTGATGTTAGCTCATGCAAACTGCAATAAGCCATATGGTAACATGTTGTTGGTACATAAAGATAGATAAAAATATTGAAGGGATATGTTCACCAGGGGTGTATCCCTAGTGTCTAGGTGGTGCAGTTGTTAATAATGTACATATCATCCTTAAAATGGGTGGGATCTCCCCATTACATAAATATATCTCATGGCCTGCTAGATATAGACTAGTTGTGTGGATGATCTCAGCTCTCCCCACTGCCTTCCACCATGCATTCTATTTGTGCTCTTGCGACGTTAAGCTCGGCGATTTGGTTGTAGAGCTCCTTGTGTGCTCTGTCTCTATTGTTGTAACCTGCCATGTATGAAATCGTAATAGTTTATATCCACCGGTTGGAGTGCTAGATGTATAGATAGAATGTGGTTGTCAACCAATATCTTGTTACGAGATGTCCATATAGTCCATATAATAGCAGCAATCAAAGTATCATGTCTGGTGTATCTATCTGTTCTGCTTCTAGTATTTTACACCCTATGGAGGGTGTTGATTTTGGAGTCAGCTAAGATGATGGTGATTGTGGTGTAATGTGTAGTTTATATCCACCGGTTGGAGTGCTAGATGTATAGATAGAATGTGGTTGTCAACCAATATCTTGTTACGAGATGTCCATATAGTCCATATAATAGCAGCAATCAAAGTATCATGTCTGGTGTATCTGTCTGTTCTGCTTCTAGTATTTTACACCCTATGGAGGGTGTTGATTTTGGAGTCAGCTAAGATGATGGTGATTGTGGTGTAATGTGTCTATATTAGTCTGGATATGTGACATCCGTAGAAAAGGTGTTGGGTTGTTTCCTCATTGTTGTTACATAGTGGGCATCTATATGGTCCCTGAAATCCTCTATTCCCAATCATCAAATCCTTTGGCACTCTAGCATGGAAAATTATCCATATCAGGATGTGTATTTTTTATGGGCATTGTGTCTTCCATATAATCTTGTAATGTATGATATGTCCTTTGTATATAAAAAAATTATATGCATGTTTGTCGGTGTATTTAGTTCCCCAAATCCATGTGATGTCTCTAGATGTGTTGTATTCAAGTTGTTGTAGGATGTCTGAATATGTTGTTGGATCCTTCCATCTTATAAGGAAATTCTTAAGGATGTTGTTTCTATGTGATCCGAGTTTGATCAGTGCTTGGATGTTGTTATAGCTATATATGGAGCTGGGAATGATCATGGTTGGTAATTGAAGGTTGATGAGTTTATGTCCATGCCACTAGGGATCATGCCAAAACTAGGTATTGTTCCAATGATGTGGTGGTGTTCGGATGGTGTGAAAACCACTATCCAATGATAATAATCATCACGCAAGATCTCGTGAAAACAAATTAACAATGAATTACCAAAAATCACTCAAAATTAAAACCATTTTTTTCACAAAGATCCACTGCCATGAACTTTTCACAAAAAGGCCCAAGGCCATATTTACATATGCATCATTGTCATCTTATACAGACATCATTCCTTCATATAGTAAGGATATGAGATAGCAGTTGCTTTACCAAAAATGTACACAAAAGCAACATTATACATCAAGGCATTTCTAGCCAAAATCTCATATCGATCGTAAAATCGGATATGAAAACTATATCCCAAGGACCTGAGAGTACAGGGACGACACATAGGACTCTATTCTACTAGACATATAACAGCGCACTCAACCTATGTTGTTAATACTATTCTTACTGGTGTCGTCTTCTCTCGGCTATGCGATCACTATCTTCTTGTGCACATCCACCTAAAAAGTTGTGGAACCTACGGGGTGAGACAACAAGTCCCAGCGAGAGATATAAGTCCCGGCCAACAATATTATTACCATAGATATATTGTTATTTATAGATAAAGATAATGATAAAGCAGCAGTTATACTAAGTAGATCCAATTACAATGAGAACAATAACCAGATATCCTCATAAATGAGTAGATCATATATCTACGATAGATCGATCGGTTAATTAATCTTTTAAAAAGAATATGAAGAACTTGTATATCATTTATCAATCATGCTATACTAGCATCTCAAGCTTATCATGTGATCATATCACCAAGGTATGATGTCGGTGAATCTTCATCAATCCTGTAATTATACATATAGGTATTGACATTCATCAATCATGTGATTATACAGCCACAATTTGACATTCATCAATCATGTGATTATACAGCCAGGTATTGACATTCATTAATCATGTGATTATACATCCAGGTATTGACATTCATCAATCATGTGACTACACAGCCAGGTATTGACATTATCAATCCTGTGATTATAAAGCCATGTATTGACATTCATCAATTATTTGCACATGTTTTGGGTATTAAAATCCTCAGTTCATATTTTGAACAGTGTCATCTCTTACCATGCAACAATCATCTCTAGGTCACCAGACCCATATACCTGATTATCACATGCGCTGGGGTTTCAATCTTCTTGGTTCATTATTGAGCAATGTCACCTCTCATTAGGCAACAACCAACTCTAGATCATAGGACCCATATAAAATTATACATGTCCTTCAAGTATTTCACATGGCTCATAAGGCCCATTCAATCTATATAATGTCACATCACCATAGACCACAGTTGGCTATGCTTATTATTTCAAAACACTTGCATGGTTATGGTCTCATGATAAAAGAGATATCGATTTAAATGTCAGAACCATGTTGTAAAAGAATAACCCCTTAATCAATTTTCAAATATAATAAAATGAAAGGTAAATCATATTGTCTAAGATTCCTTAACAGTTAGAACACCTCTGTGTTACTCTATCATTTTCATCATGGGATATAAATCCCTTAAACTCACATTTGAGTACCACATCACCTTCTAGGCAATTATGTTTTTGCCAGGTCATCGGACCTATATACATTCTTTTTGTGAAGCTATTATTTGATGAGTCTCATGAGGCATAATCAAGCTATAACAAATTATAACAACTATATCCCTAATTTGGGAATATCCATAAGGAATTCGTGGTTAAGATTTCATTATTGTAACCACTGATTATTATCATCATGCCATTTCAAGTTACATACCCTCTTGTGATTAGGGTTAGGGCTTCTCTTTTCAGTTGATTAGGGTTTCCAAGATTATATTCGATCATCATCCATATACCATAACTCCTCATCTCTAGGATCTTATATTATTATCTTTTCATTCAGTTGTATCACAGATAATCACTCAGTCAAGTTACACCCCTCTCATAATTAGGGTTAGGACTTCTATTGTGACCAATTAGGGTCTTTAGGGTTTTATTCAACAACCAAAGCCTAATTCATAACTCCTCACATCTAGGAGCTTGTTTCATTGCTATAAGTATTTGATCATACTTGATTACTCTCATAAGTTATTATTAATTGATTATCAACACAAGGTATTACCTTTCTCATATGAGTAGTACAAGTTTCTCTTTCATTCTTACTAGGATATTAGATCCAACTTTAACTTGTTTTATTCACTTGACCCTCTTTAGTGTATATTGGCCTATACTTTTCAAAGTATATCCATCTCATTACTTTATGGTGTATCCATTGATTATATTCAAGGTGTATCGACATACACCCATCAAGGTGTGTTAGACTAGGTGTATCGGCCTACATATTACACCTTGTGTCGGCCTAGACACATGTGTTTGTGTCGACCAAGTTACCATTACTTGTATCAGCCAAACCATATCAAATGGTATTGATTTAGATATGCTTGAGAAGTTATATCATCTATAGTGTACTTTAGGGTATCGACCACCCTATCTCTTTGTTTATCGGCCACATCAACCCATTGTATATTGGCCATATCGTTTCATTGTATATTGGCCACACCATCAACTAGGTTATCAGACACTCAATCAATTGGTGTATCGGCCTCATCATCAACTAGGGTATCGGTCACTCAATCAACTAGGGTGTCAGCTTCATCATCTACTAAGGTATCAACCACACCATCAACTGGTGTATCGGCCACATAGCTCATTATGGAATATTGACCTCTAGGGTTTGAGTTGTAACGGGTGAACCCTTGTTCAACACCTTAGTTCTCTCACCTATTGACCTCACCATTACTTGGTGTATCGGACAAGACTTCAAAGAGTATATTGCCTCCATCTTCACATGATGTATTGGGCTGGGGGTATCGGATTGTGAGTGTATCAGATTGGGGTTAGGCTTGGCCATGTCGGCCTCCACACTCAACTAAGACATCATAGTTTGATATTCCATCTTCACTAGACATCTCCTGGTCATGGAAACCTAGTGCCTTTGAGGCATATCGTTCTTAGAGCATCTAACATATCAGCCTATCAACAACATATCTTTTTAGAGTATCACAAGTCATATCGGCCATCCATGTGATGGTGCAAGTATGTGCATCAACTTGGCTATCTTCTAGATATCATCATGCCTTATTCTTAGAATTTTAAGTAATAGTTTAATCAATTGAAATTACCGTACTCATGAAATCAAACAAAAAGGATAGGGATTCATGTGTATCGATTTCCATGTCTACACCCTTGTATTGGGTTCGGGTTTCCCACAAGCCAATATCAGTTTCATCATCTTCAAGCTCAAAATCTTCATTCATTACTAATCTAGTTCATGGACAACAGCCCTATATATTCATTATAACTCATAGAACCATCATTTAATCAAGGAAAGTCGAAATAGAATGGGAATCACCATGTATTGCATGACAGAAGGTGAATAATAATAAAGTTGAGTTCAAGTTATACAACTCACCTCAAGATCAACACAAGAGATTCAAGATCCAAAGATCCACATTTACAAGGTTGAATATGCTTATCAAGAGTCCAATACTTGATCATAGCACCTCTATTTGAAAGGAAGACACCATAGTAAGGAACTTGGTGAAGAAGGAAAGAAAAAAGAATCATGGTTCGAGAAGCATAGCCCATCCAAGGTAGGAGATAACCATCGCTTTACCTTGGGCAAGTTGCTCGGACTTTCCTCTTCCTCCTTGAGCTCCTAGGGTTTTCCACCAAGTAAGAGATGGTAAAGGCATCGAAAGGTTTACTAGGATGTGAAAAGAGAGGTATATATAGTTGAGGCTCATGAAAGAGAGTATATGTAAGGTGTCATCACCATATGTACATGTGTGACATGTGTCCATGCATGGTGACACCATGGAACCTTGTTTATCTTGACATGAAAAACTCTTGTGGATAATCCAAGGTTAAGGTATCGGTGATTGGGTAGCTTCCTTGATAAGATATCACAACTCGTCCTCACTTTGTATACAAACTGATACCACTTTTATAAGGAAGTCTCAAACCGATAGGCTTCACCTATTTGAGGTGATTATCCTGACATGAATGCTTCCAAAAGTTGCCAAACTGATAGAAGACTTCCTCTATGGTCTATAAACCGATAGGCACCCCCATATGCCCTTCACAACTCGACACAACCTCTTCTAGGGTTCAAGGTACTCAACATTCTATGGTTCTAACATCACCAAGAGTGTTATCACTCAACCAAGAATCAAACAAGGCACCCCCTTAACTCTCTATCCTCTAGATGATACTGAGATAGAGTAGGAACACTCTAGAGGTGGTAAATTGTACATCAATTCCATATATTGGGTAAGTTGCAAGTTACACCAAAAATTAGCACATAAAATACAAGCATCAACCATACAAGCTCAATTTTGGAATTTAGGCTTTCCACAAGGTTCCCCTTAGCATCATACTCTCTCTCTCATGATTCTTAAGTACTAAGGGAACACCCATCTTATGACATATTGCAAGATAACCCCTTATCTTGGGTAAATTGCACTTTAGTCCAAAACAAGCAAACATTGCTCAAACAACATTCAAACAGGACCAAACTTGAGCTCTCCTTAAGTCTTAATTACTTTTTAAAGGATTAAGACCAGGTTCTAATCATCTTACTTAGGCAAAACATCCAGGGTTATCCTAAAACCTTAGTTAGGGTCATTACAAGTTATAAACCCCGAACAAGGATTTCACCCCTGAAATCCTAGGCGAAAGGAGATAGATATTACTTATGCATTGCACCTTCAATTTTCACATAGTTCCTTGATGTTAAGGAAAAGTCATAAGACTTGACCAGAATATTTGTTCATCCATCCAAGGTCAACACAGAATTTTTAGTACAAGGCACATGCTCGACTTATCCTCTCCATTATCAGCTACAAAGTCAACCCTATGCCTAAATGATACTTTTTAGCCGTAAAAGCACTATACATACTTATCCTTATTTACCTCAGGGGTCAACTACTTCTTATGTATCACCTTCTCAACTTAATGTATCATATGATAAAATTTTCAAACTTGCAGGTTCACCATACCCTTTTCCAACCTCTTCCAAAGAAAGACTAGAGATGTATACATCACTTACTTAAGATTACAAGACCTACCATGCTTCCATTGTGCTACTCTAATATGTTGATTCAACGCAAAGCTCATGTATGACTCGTACCAACTGGCCTACTATTATGTATACTTTTAGTTGTACTTTTCTTTTCAACTGATCTAGGTAGATATTAGAATTTTTACTCATCAGCGTACATCCCTTCAAAAATCCTCCTTACTTGCAAACCTGATAGGTGTACTCTAAGGGTTTGCACTTAGCCTAATGAACTTTACTCAAGCAGATCTTGGAATTGTTTCTTCAACTTGTACATCCTTATTGTTGTCATCTTATGCAGTTCATAAACCCCTAACAAGTGATATCCATACTATAAGTGGAGTACATGCAGCCAGAAAGATCTCAAAATCAATACTTCTTAGGTACTCATACACATATCATCTTATCAAGAGACATATTCTTAGGTTCATACACAATTGGCATTTCTTAGATACTAGGATTCCTCTCCTTGGTATCCATCACATGTGTCAAAGATACATCACATCTTTATTAAACCTAAACATCTCAGAGACCCTGTCCAGCATTTTTTAAGGTTCATAAAACATCACTATTTTCAAATGTCATCACCTTGAAACTAAAGTCCAAGCTCTGGCTAATACTTTTCAAGTATCCATCTCATGATTACTTCAAAACCATGTATATCAAGTGATATGAGACTTCACTCGAACATCATAACCTAGAAAGGAAGTATAAAGGAAACATGTTTTTTGTTATCACCATAGCATTGTCTAGAGACTGCTACAAGGGAGAAGGAGATCATTGACTTTCTTTAATTATTATACAAGTTTTCACTACGCATGTGTCATTTGATTTAGTTTCATCTTAGTTTCCTTGCCATTGGCATAGGAACTGTAAAGATGACTACATGTCATTACTCCTTTGAACATTTCCTTATCTTACCACATGGATCATTATTCTCTTCATTTTCTTTATTGATCAGGGATTATCTTCCTTGTTTCCTTTTCATATCTCATGATGATTGCATTTTATACTTTCTTATATTCATGTGTTAGTCTGAGATTACTCATGTTTCGCTTTATTATCATTTAGAGTGTGATAAGAATATCTTTGCCACATTTCCAATATCATGTTGCTCTTTAGATTACATTAAAATGACTACTTGATCAGTATAATTAGAAAGATAGTAATCTAAGAATTCCATGCTTACCTTGTCTTTAGTGATCGAATACCTAGCCAGGGTATCAAACACTGAGATTAGGTATCATGCATTTCATTTTATATCATGTCTCTTACTTTAAACATCGCTCTTGAATTGTAAAAACTTAGTATTTCTGGTTCTTTCCAAATATCTCTTTCATACCTCTTCCTCTTTATGTGAGCAGAAGAAATTATAAAACAATTTAGAGAATATTGGATAGAATATTAATTTGTAATCATCTTCATCTTTTATCATGTATCCATGGATTAACCAAAAGAAATTCAAACAACAACTATTCCTCTTATGATTAATAGGTAAAGTAAGGAGAAAATAATTCAGAATGAAAAAGTTTTGTCTGACATGTTACCCCTTACTGATCATCTAGTATCTCAGGATGAGTTGACATATAAAGTCTAGTCATCACCTACAGTCGCCCTCATCCTCTACTACCTGAAGTAGATGGACCATACTATGATGCTTGTCCTCGCCCTCATACTTCTACTCCACTAAATTGCGGTCCTTGTGAGCCTTGCATATTCTGCCTTGACAGTTGGGGTACTTTATTATATCTTCTTGGACATCATCACCTCAGATGTCCTATCTATCCATACTTGTGGAAGGATCGGGCCCCATGTTGTAACCTAGGAAGGCTCCTCATAGATACTAAAGGTACACTTGGAACTCCTGGTGGAAGTGAACTTTGATCTCTGCCTCTACTTGGTGACCATTGCATTGGTGTTCTAAATGCTTGTTGCTCTGGTGGTATCGAGAACTTTGACTATTTGGAACCATAAAACAACTATTCGCGTGACTGTGTAGATCTCTTTTTGAGGTTTGCCTCATGTTTCTCTATCACAGTCCTTTCTATTCTCTATACAGATTCCACGAATGTAGAAAATATCTCTCTATTTTCCAAAGCAACAGTCAGGTAGACATCTCAGCATTCAATTCTTTCTCAAAAAAGTCAGATTCTCTCCTGCTCAGTAGTAGCCATATGAGCACAAAATCACAAAAGTTCCATAAACCTAGCCTCGTACTCATTAATTGTTAGGGTTCCTTGTCGAATCCCCTCAAACTGTGAGATCTTTTTGTCTAAGTATGTCAGTGCAAAGTACTTAATGATGAATTCTTGACAAAATTCCTCCCAACCAACCTCTTCATCATTCCTTTTTACCTCTTATGTGGCCCACCAGTGACCAACACTACCTTTCAAAGGGTACACAACATGCTTGAATTTGTTAGCATCTGGGATACTAAGGATCTTAAAAGCTTTTTCTAACTTAGTGAGCCACATATCAGCATATGTTGGGTCAGCTGTTCTAGCATATTTTAAGCTCCTACACGGTGTAGCCATTCAAAGGTCGTACCATATTCTGAAAATTCTGAATTAGGGTATGGTTCCCTAGGTTGTATTGCTAATGTCCTTTCTACTATGTGCAGAACTGTCATCATAACCTACCCAACAAGAGTATGAAAAGTAGGATTTTCTAACATAGACTAATCCAGATGGGGATTCTCAAGCACTTGCTCTCCTCTTTCCTAATCCCTTACACCTTTCCCTGGTGTTGCGGTAATGATTTCAGTATCATGTTCCCCATGTTCTCCAGACATCCTTAGGCTTTATACTTTTTTCTGCATAAGTAGAATCCATTATTAGACATACTGGAGGACACTTAGAACAAACTCAATAACCTTAATCCTATGTCCATGTAGACTCATCAAGCCTATAGCTATGATACCAAACTTGTGACAACCGTTATCCAATGATAACAATCATCATGCAGAACCTAATGAAAACAACCATTAACAATGAATTACCAAAAATCACTAAAAATTAAAACCATTTTTCCCGCAAAGATCCACTTCCATGTACTTTTCACAAAAAGGCTCAAGGCCATATTTACATATGCATCATTGTCATCTTATACAGACGTCATTCCTTCATATAGCAAGGATATGAGACAGAAGTTTCTTTACCAAAAATGTACACAAAAGCAACATTATACATCAAAGCATTTCTAGCTAAAATCTCAGATTGATCGTAAAATTGGATATGAAAACTATCTCCCAAGGACCTGAGAATATGGGGATGACACATAGGACTCTATTCTACTAGACACATAACAATGCACTCAACCTGAGTTGTTACTATTGTTCCTGCTACTGCCGCCCACTCTCGACTATGTGATCATTATCTTCTTGTTCACATCCACCTAAAAAGTTACAAAACCCATGATGTGAGACAACAAGTCCCAACGAGAGATATAACTCTCGGTCAACAATATTTTTTTTATTTACGAGAGAACCACCCCCGCACGAGCGCCACTTTTGTGACCCCTGCAGGCGGCGTAAACTCTCGGGGCCCTTGACATCCCACAAGGAGCAGCCCAATACGGTCGCATCGTTGGTCGGCCGACGCGGTGGGAAAATCACTTCTGAGGCCATAGCTGGGAGTCAAACCCGTGCCCTCTCGCAGAGAGCTTGCGAGCCGCACCACCCGAGCTATGCCTCACCGGCCGGTCAACAATATTATTACCACAGATATATTGTTATTTAAAGATAAAGATAATGATAAAGTAGCAGTTATACAAAGCAGTTCCAATTATAATGAGAACAATAACCAGATATCCCCATAAATGAGTAGATCATATATCTACGACAGATCGATTTGTTATTTAATCTTTTAAAAAGAATATGAATAACTTGTATATCATTTATCAATCATGCTATACCGGCATCTCAAGCTTATCCTGTGATCATATTACCAGGGTATGATGTCAGTTAATCTTCATCAATCCCGTGATTATATAGCCAGGTATTGACATTCATCAATTTTGTGATTATACAGCCATGTATTAACATTCATCAATCTTGTAATTATACAGCCACATATTGACATTTGTCAATCATGTGATTATACATCCAGGTATTGACATTCATCAATCATGTGCACATGTTTTGGGTATCAAATCCTGAGTTCATCTTTTAAATAGTGTCAACTCTTACCGAGCGACAATCATCTCTAGGTCATCAGGCCCATATACCTAATTATCACATGATATGGGGTTTCAATCTTCTTACTTCATTATTGAACAATGTCACCTCTCATTAGGCAACAACCAACTCTAGATCATAGGATCCATATAAACATTATACATGTCGTTCGAGTATTTCACATGGATCATAAGGCCCATTCAATCTATATAATGTCACATAACTATAGCCCATAGTTGACTATGCTTATTGTTTCAAAACACTTGCATGGTTATGGTCTCATGATAAAAAAATATATCAATTTAAATGTCAGCACCATGTTGTAAAAGAATAACTCCTTAATCAATTTTCAAATATAATAAAATGAAAGGTATAACATATTTTCTAAGATTCCTTAACATTTAGAACACATATGTGTTACTCTATCATTTTCACCATGGGATATAAATCCCTTAAACTCACCATTGATTACCACATCACCTTCTAGGCAATTATGATTTTGCCAAGTCATCGGACCTATATACATTCTTTTTGTGCAAATATATTCCATAGGTCTAATGAGGCATAATCAAGATATAACATATTATAACCACTATAGCCCTCATTTGTCTATATCCATGAGGCATTCTTGGTTAAGATTTCATTATTATAACCACTGATTATTATCATCATGTCATTTCAAGTTACATACCCTCTTATGATTAGGGTTAGGGTTTCTTTTTTCAACTGATTAGGGTTTTTAGGGTTAGATTCGATCATCATCCCTAGACCATAACTCCACATCTCTAGCAGCTTATATTATTATATTTTCATTTAGTTGTATCACAAATAATCACTCAATCAAGTTACAACCCTCTCATAATTATGGTTAGGACTTCTATTGTAACCAATCAAGGTCTTTAGGGTTTTATTCAACAACCGAACCCTAATTCATAACTCCTCACATCTAGGAGTTTATTTCATTGCTATAAGTATTCAATCATACTTGATTACTCTCATCAATTATTATTAATTGATCATCAACATAAGGTATTACCTTTCTCATATGAGTAGTACAGGTTTCTCTTCATCCTTACTAGGATATTAGATCCAACTTTAACTTGTTTTATTGACTTGACCCTCTTTAGGGTATACTGGCCTATACTTTTCAAAGTATATCCATCTCATTACTTTATGGTGTATCCATTGATTATATTCAAGGTGTATCGGCCTACACTCATCATGGTGTGTCGACCTAGGTGTATCAGCCTACATGTTACACCTTGTATCATCCTAAACACATGTGTTTGTGTTGGCCAAGGTACCATTATTTGTATCGGCCAAATCATATCAAATGGTATTGGTTTAGAGATGGTTGAGAAGGTATATAAGCTATAGTGTACTTTAGGGTATCATCCACCCTATCTCTTTGTGTATCGGCCACATCAACACATTGTATATCAGCCATATCAATTCATTGTATATCCGCCACACCATCAACTAGGGCATTGGCCACTCAATCAATCAGTATATCAGCCTCATCATCAACTAGGGTATCAGCCACTCAATCAACTAGGGTTTCGATCTCATCATCTACTAAGGTATCGGTCACACCATCAACTAGTGTATCAGCCACATAGCTCATTATGGAATATTGACCTCTAGGGTTTGAGTTGTAACGGGTGAACCCTTATTCAACACCTTAGTTCTCTCACCTATTGACCTCACCATTACTTGGTGTATCATCCAAGGTTTCAAAGAGTATATTGCCTCCATCATCACATGATGTATCGGGCTGGGGGGTATCGGATTGTGAGTGTATCGAATTGGGGTTAGGCTTGGCCATGTCGGCCTCCACACTCAACTAAGACATCATAGTTTGATATTCCATCTTTACTAGACCTCCTGGTCATGGCAAGCTAGTGCTTTTGAGGCATATTGTTCTTAGATCATCTAACTTATCGTCCTATCAACAACATATATTTTTAGAGTATTACAAGTCATATCGGTCATCCATGTGATGGTACAAGTATGTGCATCAACTTGGCTATATTCTAGATATCGACTTGCCTTATTCTTAGCATTTTAAGTAATAGTTTAATCAATTGAAATAATAATATTTCTACTCACTAAATCAAACCAAAAGGATAGGAGTTCATATGTACCGGCTTCCATGTCTACACCCTTGTATCGGGATAGGGTTTCCCACAAACCAATATTGGTTTGTGCATATCGGTTTCATCATCTTCAAGCTCAAACTCTTCATTCATTACTACTCTAGTGCATGGACAACAGCCCCATATATTCATTAGAACTCATAGATCCATCATTTAATCAAGGAAAATTGAAATAGAAAAGGAAGCAACACATATTGCATGATAGAAGGTGAATAATAATAAAGTTGAGTTCAAGTTATATAACCCACCTCAAGATCGACACAAGAGTTTCAAGCTCCAAAGCTCCACACTCCCAAGGTTTAATATGACTTATTAAGAGTTCAAGACTTGATCATAACACCTCTATTTGAAAGAAGACACCATAGTAAGGAACTTGGTGAAGAAGGAAAGAAAGAAAGAATCATGGTTCGAGAAGCATAGCCCATCCAAGGTAGGAGACATCATGGCTTTACCTTGGCCAAGTTTCTCGGCCTTTCCTCTTCCTCCTTGAGTTCCTAGGGTCGTACACTAAGAAAAAGATGGTAAAGGAGTAGAAAGGTTTACTAGGAGGTGAAAAGAGACATATATAGTTGAGGCTCATGAAAGAGAGTATATGTAAGGTGTCATCACCATATGTACATGAGTGACACATGTCCATGCATGGTGACACCATGAAAACTCATTTATCTTGACATGTAAAACTCTTGTGGATAATCCAAGGGTAAGGTGTCAGCCATTGGGTAGCTTCCTTGACAAGATATCACTACTCGTCATCACTTTGTGTACAAACTGATACCACTTTTGCAAGAAAGTCTACCGATAGGATTCACCTATTTGAGGTTCTTAGCCCGAAATGAATGCTTCCAAAAGTTTTCAAACCAATAAGGGAATTCCTCTATGGTTTATAAACCGATAGGAACCCCCATATGCCCTTCACAACTCGACACAACCTCTTCTAGGGTTCAAGGTACTCAACATTCTATGGTTCTAACATCACCAAGAGTGTTATCACTCAACAAAGACTCAAACATGGCACCCCCTTCTCTATCTATCCTCTAGATGATACTAAGAGAGAGTAGGAACACTCTAGAGGTGGTGAATTGTACATCAATTCCATATATTGGGTAAGTTGCAGGTTGCACCAAAACTTAGCACATAAAGCACAAGCATCAACTGTACAAGCTCAATTTTGGAATTTAGGCTTTCCACAAGGAACCCCTTAGCATCATGCTATATCTCTCTCATGATGTTGAAGTACTAAAGGAACGCCCATCTTATGACATATTGCAAGATAACCCCTGATCTTGGGTAAATTGCACTTTGGTCCAAAACAAGCAAACATTACTCAAATAACATTCAAACAAGAACAAACTTGAAACTTGAGCTCTCCTTAAGTCTTAATTACTTTTCATAGGATTAAGACAAGGATCTAATCATCTTACTTAGGCAAAACATCTAGGTTTATCCCAAAACCCAAGTCAGGGTCATCACGGATGGTGTCAAAGATTATGTGGAGAGTGTTAGCTAAGTGCTTCCATAGTGGTGAAGCCATCCTAAAAGCAATGAAGGACCATGGTGGCTATTGTTTGAGGTATTTGTCAGTGAAGATATGCAACCACAACTAATCTTCTTTGTTGTTTATGGATGTAGTGATTTTTTGGATGAGACATAGGTTGTGGAGTTTGATATTGGTGATGCCCCATCCATCGTCTGCTCTAGGGATACATATGGTATCCCAGTTGACCAAATATAGTATCTTGCCTTATTGTTCCCATAGGAATTTCAGTCCGATTTTGTCTGTGGTCATGAGGATAGTGGTTGGAAGGGGTATACATGATAGATAGTAAATGATAATGGGCGTGAGGGTGGCGTTAAGTAGGGATATTCATCCTACTAGAGAGAGGTAGTTGTTTTGCCAGGAATTAATGTGGTGGTTGAATTTGTGGATGATTGGGTTCCATGTAGAGCATGGTAGATGTATGGGGGTGAGCGGGAGGCTAAGGTATGTAAATGGAAAGACTTCATGTTGGCATCCCAGCATGTCAATGTATCTATTCATCTCAGTTGTGCCCACATGGTTGCTAATGATGGTGGATTTGTTAAAATTAACTTTGAGGCCAGAAAGTTTGGAGAATATCACAAGAATTCTGATGAGGTTGATGACATCTGAATCATTAGGTTTGATGATGATGATGATGATGATTTCATTAGTATATTGGATAACATTGTGTGTGCATCCTCTGGGCATGCTGAGATACCCATATTCTGTGGAATTTTGTATGAGGGGGTTTAAAACAGATGTGATAATGATGAAAATGTATGGTGATAGAGAGTCACCTTGTTTAAGACCATTGGAGTTATTAAAGAAACCATGAGGTGATCCATTAATAACGGTAGCAAAAGTGCTAGTGCTGATACATGAGTGTAGAGAACCATTTAGCTAGGAAGTTGAGTCCATTCATGCAATGTATTAGGAATGCCCAATTGACATTGTCAAATGCTTTTTCAAAGTCCAGCTTAAAAGTGAGAACTAGTTCTCTGAGAGAATGATAGGTGTGTAGGGTTTCCTATAAAATGATCAATGCATTTTGTATATGTCTATGAGATAGGAATGCACATTGTGGAATGTCAATGATGGCATTAAGTAGTGGTTTCATACAGCAACTGAGCATCTTGGTAATGATCTTGTATGATGAGTTGATAAGGCTGATAGGTTTGTAATCTCGGATGGAATTTTGGGAATTATTTTTTAGGAATCAGTGCTATGTGTGTGGTTGATAGTTTGAGGAGATGAGAGATGTTATGTTCGTTGCATCTCTAGACATAGCTTGGTAAAGTCATATTTGATAATCTACCATGATGCTCAATAAAAGGACATGTTGAATCCATCCAGTCCAGGTGATTTATCTAGTCCTAGGTGTGCCATCGCATTCTGGATTTTAGGTTCAAGAAAGGGTTCAAGAAGGTTGTTAGTAGGAGGGATTTTGCGTGTGAAAAGCATGCCAGTTGTTGTATAGTCCCTTGAAAAAGTTGATAATGTGGTTAGTGAGGGTCTGTATGGTTGAATGGTGGCATCAATACCATTAATATTGGTGATTTGAAGGTAATTATATTTGTTGTTGCAAGTGGCATGGAAGACTTTTGTGTTTTTGTCTCCCTCCTTCAGCCATTTGATTTTGGCTCTCTGTTTCCATAGGGTTTCTTCATGTATTTTGAGAACTTTGATGTATTCTAGAATGGGTATGTGTGTATCCATAGGTGAGTTGGTAAGGAGGTGATTTTCCTTCACCTTGATGGTATCTAGGATGGAACCAAAGTGTGTCTTGTTCCATCACTTGAGGGCAGGTCTGAGTAGTTTGAGCTTGTGTTGGATGTCATATCATGGGTTGTTAGTGGCAGGGTGTGAGTTCCAAATGTCGTTGATCATGAGGGTGAAGTCTTGATGGCATGTCCAAAATCTCTCAAACTGAAAAGGTTTGTATCCCTGACAAGGTGATCTGGTTTGGAGAAGGATGGGGAGGTGATCATATAGATTGGATGCAATGAGTGATGTGTAGGCCATGGGGTGCATATTGACCCATAGGTTGTTGCATAGAAAGTGGTATAATCTAGCTCAGTGCAGATCTCTATGCCATGTCCAACATCCATTACTGGTGTGGAGGTCTCTAAGGTGGTGTGTGGTGATGAAGTTGTGGAAGAGAGTAGCATGGTGGGGGTCAGTGTGTAGTCGAGAGGGTTGGTATAGTATCTTTCTTGTAAATAAGAGACAAGGTTGAAGTCGCCTCCAATGATCCATGGTGTGGCAATGAGTTGTGCGGCTAGTGATTTTAGTACTACGATGAAAGGTTCTTTATTCAGACTAGGGGGTCCATAGACTCCCATGAAGTGTCATAACGTGTTGGTTCTAGTTTCCAAATACTGAATTGTGATGTTATGGTTGATCTTAAAAGAGTGAGTGGTGTGGTATGTGCTATCCTTCCATCCAATTAGAATGTCACCACTGAAGCCAATGGGGGAGTTGAATCCATTTATTAATTTGTTGTCCACCTAGGTGTTGTAGCTAAAAGTTAGTTAAAGTGGTTTTAGTTTCCAGAATGGTGATGAAGTCAATGTGTTGTTGATAAATGGCATTTCTAATGGTTCTTCTTCTGCCATGTGCAAATGCCCCACAAATGTTCCAGGTAGTGATGGCCATGTAGTTGGGAGATGGGAGTGAGTAATGCATTAGTAGTAGTGGTTCTAAAAAACACTCAGATCCCAAGGAGGAAGGCATCAATTTTCGGTCTTAATGTCAGTCCAACCATTTTATGCTAGCAAATCCCTGAGGAATGAATCTGCGGCCCTGGAGTGTGGAAAATCCATGCAATGTTGTGGGAAAATGTAGTGAATTCCTCTATAGTAGCCCAAGGTGCGAGGGTGATAATGCTATCAGTCAAAGAGTTGGGGGATGAAGTGTTAAAGGTATTGTGGGATACACAATCATACGTAGTATAACTATTTTTAGAAGAAAGAGGTATAAGAAGTTTTGGTGTGGCCATAACTGTGGTTTCTATAGCGAAGAAGTTCTTGTGCTTTTGTGATTTCAACGTGCATAGCAGGGCAACATAGGATTGCACCACTTTATGTTCCTTCACAACTAGGCTAGATCTGATGAGGTTCGGGCTCGACAAAGCATGAAGGTCTTCAATGATGGAAATCTTCAACTTTTGTTATGTATCTTGGTCCATATCATTGTGTGTAGTGTTTGTCCTACTCATGGAGATGGTGGGTGAAGAGGTATCTAAGGTAGATAGTTGTGGCAAGTGTGGAAGGTTGGTGTTGTGGGTGTGAGCCTTTTTATAGAGTGGCATAGGTCTTTGAGCATCAAAGGCTAGGGCATAGTTTGTGTTGCCCTGTGGTAGAAAGGTGTGATGCCCCACACCATAGTGAAATAAGATTACTCAGAAACAAACTACAGAAAAGATATCAACATACTTATTAGCAGATAACACTAAAAATTAAAACCTTTTTGCATAAAATTGCCACATAGCAAGAACCTTTATACATGTGCATTTTCATGCCTCAAAGCATCCACAAAACATGTTGTGAACCTGTAATGAAGGCATTGTTCCAAAACGTATATGCATGATTCCATCATAGTTGATATATAAAGGGCACACAAGGAATCCACATTCCCAAAACATCTATAAAATGTTCTCCAAGGACTCGAGTGTACAAGGATGACTCTAGGACACTACCAACAAAGACAACCAGCAACACTTCTAACATTATCAGCTACTGTTCCACTTGTTGTTGCCCAACCTCCTATGCATGATCTCTACCTCCTCATGCTCAACCACCTAAAAAGGTTGTTAACCAATGGGGTGAGACACACAGTCCCATAAAGAGATATAACTCTTCGCCAACTCTATTATTATCACAGAGAAGATAAACTGAGTAGCAGTATAAATAAAAGGAAGAACAACTAATGATGAATTAGGAAACATCTTAATAATTTAAAAGGAATATGAATAACATGTATATTCTCTATCAACAACATTGTATAAAGATCAAGCAAGGCCTCAACCAATATTTTCATATTTAATTCTATACAATGATGCTACACTGTTGATTTCATATTCATTATGCCATGAGGATTTGAACCATACCATCCAAATCCAACTGAACTCTATATGAATGTATAGTCGAGTCAGTGCCATACAAGGTCTAATGGAAGAGTCGGAATCCACGACCTCACCTTCCTCGGTTAGCATGAGTAAACATGTAGTGACATCATCAGTCATCTGCTTCCAGGGACATGTTAGTTCGATTGTGCATATTTAGCCCACCGTGGTACATGTCATGGCTCTAGAGAAATTGAGTGATAGCTTATAGTGGTGCTCTTCCAGGTATGACTTACTGTCAATCCTGTGATAAAATTCCAGGTATGACTTATAGCCAATCTTGTGATACAATTCCAGGTATGACTTATAGTCAATCATGTGATACATTTATTTTTAGGATACAAGGTGGTATTCCAACTTTCACCTCGCATATTCAACAATATGTGTTCTGAGTTAAACTCATTTCACCATTCAACAAATGCTAACATTGAATGGATCTATGGCACAGGACACCTACACTATTTCTTTTCACTTGATTAATTAGATCAACTTAAACATCTTTAAGAATCAATCAAGTTAAAATGTATAACCTTTAAACATTTCCTTCATAAACAAGGTATGACTCATCACCAACACATAATAAATCACATCATCACTTCATGTCTGATATCACTTACATGTCCATATCAAGGACCAATGTCCATCACAAGGACCACATGTCCATCACAAGGACCACCTGTCCATCACAAGGACCAATATGTCAATCACAAGGACCACATGTCCATCACAAGGACCACATGCCCATCACAAGGACCACATATCCATCACATCATAACCACCATAGCTCATACCAAGCTATGTTCATCAATCAGTATCACCTACATGGTTAGAAACTGATAACAAGAAGGCAAAGCATAATCATCTCATAGAACTCATGCCATACATTCACATCATACACTTTACATTATAACCATTGGGGTTTCACTTTACCCGATTAGGGTTTACAAGGTTGGGTCATCAACCACACTTAGATTATCACTTTCCTCATCATTATGAGATGTGTTTTAAGACATAGAAGCATGTTTCTCATTATTATTATAAAGCATGTTATGTGGTTTAGAAACATAACCTTCTCATCTTATGTACAACTTTTCCATAGGATATCACATCATCACCATGAAACACCAACATCAACATGATATGTCTCAACCATCACCATAGAGTATTACATCACTCCATGAAACCCTAGCATCAACATGATGCATCACTACACCACATAGGGGTATCGGTTAGGGATAGGGTATCAGAAACCACACTAAGATATGGTATCAGTCACCACACTTAGGCAGGATATCGATCATCACACTTAGATAATGTATCGATTAACCCTAGATATCGGGCAACCAACCTAGGTAGGGTATTGGCCTACCAACTCAAAGATGAGTATCGGTTCATCACAAGAGATAATGGTTCAACATCACCATGTATCGGGCACAACACCTCGATGAGAGTGTGTCGGCCAAGGTACGACAAAGGATATTGGTTAAGAAGTACATGAAGAAGGTGTGTCGGTTATACCATCTCGACTAGGAGTTAGCCTCACCACTTCACACTACTACTGAATAGGCATTTAGCGTTGGTTAATTAAGGCCTTTAGTGTCAGTTTCCAAGCGACACCCAAGTGGGCGCCGCTAAAGGTTGACCCCTTCGGCGTCGGTTCTCTAACCGATGCCAAAATGCTTCCCGCCACCAAAAACGTGCCAGCAAGGGGACTATAGGCGTCGATTATTTAGGAAAACCAACACTATAGCATGGTTAAAGACATCGGTTATTAAAAAAACTGACACCATTACCCTTCCCGCCACCAATAACGCTCCAGCAAGGGGACTATCGGTGTTGGTTCTTGGGTATAACCGACATTATATCTAGATAAAGACGTCAGTTATATGCTAATAACTGACGCCATATCTCTACCAGCATGGTTGTTCTGGGCCACAATAGGCGTCGGTTCTTTCCGACAACCGATGCCAGGAAGGGATAAAGACGTCGGTTTTTTGCTAACAACCGACGCCGTATGTCTTTGGTGTCAGTTTTATGCAAATAATCGACGCCTATGTTCTGATTTTTTTTCTTATTAGTTTGCAGGAATGTTGTATGGCTGGTCAGTAGGATGCAGAACATGTAGTTCAGTTCTAAACTGTAGGTTTACATCATCCATTGATATTAGCCAACAACAGGCCACAAACCTACACAGTCATTCACATTCAGACACATGTATTGATCAGATACATGTAGAAACTTGCAAAGTCATTTACATTCACATTCAGTTCCATTCATTTCATCTATTTTCACATTTAGACATTCATGTATTGATCAAAAAAAGTCATTCACATTCACACATATGACAATTCAGAAAAAGTCATTCACATTCACATAAAAATAATTATGAGAACAAAGTTTAGAAATATCATTCTTTATTCATCATCGTCATCGTTGTCATCATTGTCCCAATTATATTTAAAAATCCCCACTACTTGAAGGTCTTTTGCTCATTCTTCTCTTACAACATCTAATTCCTTCCTCATATAGGGAGTATGTACATCTAATAACTTTCCACCTGTGTTGAAGTCAGTTTTAAACACCTACAAAGAGAATGACATATATATAATTAATAATATATAATAAGATTAATATATTTCATATTATCTAATGAGACTATATATAATACTTGATGTATAGTATCGATTTCCATTACGGCATATTTGATGATTAGGTCCATAAATCACATCACATAGTAGTCACATGCCCATCCGTTGTCTTGTGTAGCACATCATAAATTGAAACATACAAAATATTCAAACATACAAATAAGTACAGTTTACATAAATAATATATACATTGGAGTCGGAAAATTACTTTCACATTCTCCCAAATTAGTGGCTGATTCTTTTTCCTGGGGACCTTTCCTCCAGCATTTTTGAACTTTTCTAAATCCCTACATGTTAATGTAACACATTAAATTGCATAATTAAATAGTAATATAATAACATATGTTAACGGATATAAAAATATGAAATATTTCTCATGGGAATAATGGCATTTTCATTGTGTGTCCATATAATATATTCAATTCGTTCCCCGCATGATCTAGATAATAGACAGTGAACGTCTTTGGGACAATAACTAATAACTCCCAATGTCTACCACTACAGGTAAGAAAGTTAAAAATTAATAACTCAAAATCCACAATAAAAATATAATTTTATTAAGTCCAAATTACAAGCAAAGTAAACTTACTCGAAAATTACCAACCTCTTGGGTCATCCGGGCTCTGGCACCTGTTTGGAGAGGGGGTGGGCTTCGGCCCATGCAGATCCAAAAAAAAAAAACTTACTCGAAATTGAATGGAGCTATTATCACCATCTTCTTGTTTTTACCAAAATATTCAAAAGCATCACAGCAGTATGAAGTAACTGAAGAAGGGTCTGTATCTACAAGACTAATCAAAGATGGAACCAAAAATCCCACATGAGAAAAATGCAAAATTTGTACATATCGTGTGTAAGTGGCAGCAAAACATGTATTACGTATGCATTAATATATAAGAAACCAGATCACTGTATATAAAACAAGGTATATGGATGTATAAATAAGATCTCACCATATCCACAACTCTATCATAGATGTGTTCAGCCAGTCATAACGAAACAACTCCAAAATATCTTGTATAAATAGCTTGTTATCGTATGATTGACCTGCATTAATACGTATGCATTAATGCATATGCAAAACTTGTATTACATATGCATTAATACGTATGCAAAACTTGTATAAATAGACTGTTATCGTATGATTGACATGCAGCATCCTCCGGAATAGTATCATTTATAGGGCAATTTGAATCATGTTCACCTATCCATACTGACATACCCCTACAATTAGGACCTAACGAGGCGTGTAGGTCCCTTGGAAACCAACTTGGTACTTTAGGAGCTGGAGGTGGAGGCCGAGATGTAGTAGATGTCTTCCTTTTGATCTATATATATAATTTCAGATCAATTGACTCATATATACACACTAACAAATTAACGTAATGTAAATTTACCATACAATATTAGTATAGACGACATCTGATTTGGGCCACATTATCACTCCGCCTTCTGCCTCACCAAGCGTTTCAGAATCTAGGTGGGCATATGGCAATGGAAGATCCCTCCAATCGGGGAGTATATATATCGGGCTCACACGAACTGCACCAGCTGGTACCGGAGTCCCATGAAACATCTCCCCTGGAAGGGCTGGGTAAGCATGTGCATCTACAATGATATATTCTTGACTTTTTAGACGGAATGGATTCAACCCCTACAAACTTACGTAAAGAATGTTATATACATATATACATAAACATATCATCTTGAAAAGACTAACTACTATATATGTCATAAAAATACTTACAACAGATGTGCTAGGTGGTGGGTATACAGGATTACTCCCAACCTCTACAGTAGGAGAAGAGTGGCCCGACACAGGTACTGTCTGAGTGGCAGTCTGAGACGTCTGCCACTTGCTAATTGCTTCATTGACTCTCTTATCAAGTGCTTCCTCGACTCTTCTATTAAGTGCTTCCTCGACTCTCCTATCAAGTGCTTCCTTGACTCTCCTATCAATTAACTGATCTACCTATATATGGATAAAAGAAATGCTAGCTTCTGATTATTGAATTCTCTTTTGCAATAACATTCTAAAAATAATAATAAGTTACCTCAGCTTGTGAAAGTCCTGTTATTGGGACTGATTTGCACTGTGATGGCCCAAAGAATGCTTTGATGCCCACACCAGCGCTTGCACCCCTAACACGTCTAGGATGCTCTGGGTTACGCAGAGCAACTATCAATTCATCCCTTGTGCCCTCAGGGATGAACTTGCCTTCCTTCCTCTGCTCATGTAGCTCCCGCTAATCGCCATAAATACAAATTGGTAAGTAAACATAATAATAATCAATATCGATCGATTCCTCTAAGAGTTGAATTTTACCATTTTTACAGCCGCCTTAGCATTTGCGGGCTTCGTTATATCCCCCTTCTTGTTTTGCCTCCCAGCTATCCACATAGCATGGCGAGGCAGAGGTGCGGGACCAATAGTAGAGGACTCCTAAGTAGCAGCAGACTGAGAAGTAGACTCAGCTTGTAGTCTTTGGCAAACGTCTCCATAGCCTCTTGGACCCATTGTGTGGTCATACACATTCAGTGCATACCTTGCTCTTTGAGCATCATTGATAGCCTTGTTAGTAAGAACATTGATTTGGTTAGTAACACTAAAGGTTAATCTTGAATAGGTGAATACATATGAACATATATTAATTAAATTGGGAGTGGCGCTTAATACCTTGAATTCATCCATTTTTCTTTGGGTAGCAAAGTCCTCCCAATCTTTGGTGTCCAGGTAGTTCCATTGCTCAGTGGTTGCCTTCTACCCAAATTTATTTTTTAAAGAGAATACAAACAAAAATTATTAGTGTAGAGTTAGTCAAAAAGTGATCAATGTCTAGAATTGGAAATCAATTAAGAACCTCTTCTCAGTGACTTTTGATTTCGTCACCAGTGTTGACTTTCAAGATGTTACTGCAATGCCTACATGGATAGTAGAACCTATCTTCAGGTTGTTTCCTATGTTCCTCGACAAATCTAATAAACTGATCAAGACCAAAAATAAACTCTGGGGTGCAGCAATTTGGAATGGACATCCATGCTCTATCCATTCTATGATCAAAGAGAAAACAAGTATATATTAGAACAAGATTTGGGTCTAGGGTTAAAAGATTAGGGTTTATGGTTAAAACTTTAGGGTTTAATGTCTTATATATAATAAATGTGTACCACCTATCCCATTCTTGAACAGCTAATCTCACTAGTAAGTGTATAATGTGTATTGGGTTTCCAAGAAAATTTCGGCAGCATTTCCCCTCTGTTCTCCAAATACATATATACTTATAGAACAAACGGGGAAGTGCTACAGAAATTTTCTTGAAAACCAAATACACATTATACACTTACATCGTAAGTGAGATTAGGTGTTCAAGAACAGTCCCAAACAGGTGTTGGTTGTATACCATAAACCGACACCTAAACCCTATAGCATCGGTTGAATACAAAAACCGACATCTATCTGTGAAGAGCGGCTAAACACGGGTATCGCTTTTAATTTAGCGTCGGTTCCTTAATAAGAAACCGACACCTAAAATCGACCGCCAAATCTAAATTTTCCAATGGGAAAAAATTACCTCCAAAAATTAACATACGGCGTCGGTTATTAACTAGTTAACCGGTGACTAAAGATTTTTTGTGAGACAAAAATTGGGCACATTGTTATCGCCGATTTTCTTGCAATAACCGGTGTCGATGTGTTTTCGCACGCTGTCCTCGTGAAAATTTTCACCCCTCTTTGATGTTGGTTGTTTATGATAGTCGACGCTGATTGTTTTTAGTGTCGGTTGTATTGAATAATCAACGCCTATTGGTAACTTAATACACCCGTACGAACCAGGCTCTTCCCCTTTCTCTATTTCCTTCCCCATTGTGAGAGCTTAGGTCTGTCGATTTCCTACTCCGCCACCACTGCTCACTGTCACTGCCGCCACACGTGCCTGCCGCTACCGCTCTGGCTACCACTCGCCTGCTCATTGCTCACCGCTAGACACCTGCTGCTTGTCGTCGCGGCTCCGACCGTCGTTGAACACCTGCTGCTTGCCGCTGCTCCGGCCATCGCTGGACACCTGTTGCTCACCACCGCCAGTTGACACCTACTCACTTCTCACCACCACCACTACCACTCGATCCAGGTACCCTCTTCCTCCTCTTCTTCCACCTACGAGAGAGTAGAATGAATATGGTTGTGTTTCTTTCATTAAACCCAATTGTCGGGCAAGAGGGGCAAATGGAGGAAACAAACAACAATACATTAGGGTTCTAATCTACCCTTTTGTCATGTATTTGATGCTAATTGTGCATATATGCTAAGTTTGGGACTTTAGTGATGGACTTTGTCCTAAATTTCTATTTTTTAATCTAATATGAACTCTAGTCTCATCTATCCATGTTGCATGTAGTTTATAACATTGCATTGTGAATTATTGCATGTTTGAAATTATTGAATTCTTGATTTATTATTTAATAATGCTCTATAGATTAGGTACTTATCATGTCTATTAAAATCCTATAGTAGAGACATATGGATATGAAATTAGAGCATCAATAAATCTTCTACCTCAAGATGACGTTACTACCAAGGAAAAGAAAGGAATGTTTCATGGTAGCAACTTAACATGGTTCTAATATCAAAAATATAATGGAAAGCTACCAAGAAAAGCTACTAGCATGCAAGCAAAAACAAGATAAGAGAAACTAGCAAGATAACAAGTAGAAAGGTGATAATAACAAAGTAGGGTTAGAGTTGTATAACTCGCCTCAAGAATAACCACCAAGCTTTAAGATCTAAGGTCAAGCTCCAAGCTCAAGGTAGAAGAAGATCCTCATAGCTCGACCTCCACCACACCTCCAAGAAGGAAGATAAGACCATGGTCAAGAAAGGGAAAGAGAAAAAGAAGGTGCCAAGGTCCATGGCTGAGAAGAAGTAAGAAGAAGAGAAGGGAAGCTAGAAAACCATGGCTTCTCAAGGAAGAAGATGTAGAATAGCACCACAAGCTTCTAGCTCGCCCACCAAGCTCTAAGGGGGAAGGCTCTTCAAGATCAAGGCCGGCCACCAAGGAAAGCAAGCAAGGAATGCTAAAGGGGTTCACTTGTATGAGAAGGAAGAGGTATATATACATGGATGAAGAGAGAGAGAGCAAGGGGAAGGTGTTTCCACCATAGAACCCTAGAAGACACTTTTCCAAGAAGAAGGGACACATGACACGCCATGCAACAAGGTGATAGAACCTAAGTCTCACCAACTTGGTCACTAAGGAAGGTCAAGCTCGACACACCCACCTTCATCCTACACAAACTGATAGGGATGAAACCCTAGGTCACAAACTGATATGGAACTCATCCTAGAGTCACCACAATCTAATATAGTGATCCTCCAGGTGCCACAAACTAATAGGATGTCCCTCAAGACACCCTAAACTGATACCAAGCCTCTTCAAGGCAACTACAAACTGATCCAGGGTCTCACCAAGGCTCTCAAGCCCGAGACAACACTCCAAAGAACAAAGCACACTTAAAATATGTGCCCAAAACATCACCAAGGATGTCACCTCTCAACCAAGGCCAAAACAAGGCACCCAACACTCCATCTCTCCTCTATATAATTCTAAGAGAGAGAAGAAACACTCTAGATGTGGCAAACTTGCATATCAACCCATACTCTGGGTAAATTGCAAGTTTCACCAAAACCTCACCACAAAGCACAAACATCAAGCAGCAAGGCTCAAACAAGGAGAACAAACCTCCAACATGCCCTAATTACATCTCAGATGATTAGAACAAGGATCTAAGCAACTCTCTTAAGCAAAACAAATAGGGTTAGCCCAAAATGTGGGTCAGGGTCCTTACAAGCCATAAAACCCTAATAGAGATTTTGCCCCCGAAATCTAAAGGGAAAAGAGAAGGGTACATCCTCCTCATCTCCTCTTCAAGATCCCACGTGGCTTCCTCAACACCATGATGATGCCAAAGAACCTTCACAAGCACAAGGTCTTTCCTCTTCAACTCCTTCACCCTTCAATTGAGGATCAACATCGAACCTTCCACATAGGTCACATCCTCATCAAGCTTCACCTCCACAGGTTGTATCACTGTCTCTATATTCGGATGACAATTTCTCACCATACTGACATGGAACATTGGATGCAACTTGTGCAACTATGGTGGCAACTCCAACTTATAAGTCACCTTCCCAACACGTGCCACAACTGGGTAAGGTCCCATAAACCTGGGAGCCAACTTACCCTTCTTCCCAAACCTCAAAATACCTTTCCAGGGAGAGACCTTCATATACACTTTGTCTCCTACTTGGAATTCCAAGGTTCTATGACGATTGTCTGCATACGACTTTTATCTGTCTGGTGTTTCTTTCAACTATTGATGTATCACTTTTTGATTTTCTCTATCGTTTGTTACACAAGCTCAACACCTGGAAGTTGATACTCCCATGTTTCATACCAACACAACGGAGACCTACAACGTCTCTCATACAACGCCTCATATGGTGCCATGTCAATACTTCTCTGATAGTTGTTATTGTAGGTGAACTCTATCAAACTGAGGTGTATATCCCAATTTCTTGATAATTGAAGAACACAAGCCCTCAACAGATCCTCTAAGATCTGAATGGTCCTTTTAGATTGACCATCTGTCTACTGGTGGAACGCAATACTAAACTTCACTGCTTACCCAAAGTTGTGTGCAGTCGCTCCCAAAAATGACTTGTAAACTGAGGACCTCTATCAGATATGATTGTGGCTGGGACACTGTGCAAATGCACTATCTCATCAACATAGACTTGAGAAAACTTCTCTGTTGTGAACATTGTCTTCATGGGGAGAAAATGTGCTGAATTGGTCAACCGGTCAATGATCACCCAAATGGAACCATAACCTTTGGGTGTCCTAGGCAGACCAACCACAAAGTCCATGGTCACATGATCCCATTTCCACTAAGGTATAGGCAGCGGTTGCAACGTCCCTACAGTCTTCTGATGCAAAACTTTGACTTGCTGACACACACCACATCTGGTAATGAACTCAACTACATCTTTCTTCAATCATGACCACCAATACATATCCTTCAGATTGTTGTACATCTTAGTACTACCTAGGTGCATAGCATACATAGATGTATAAGCTTCTTCTAGCACCATCTTCCTCAGATTATCCACATCAGGAACTACTATCCTGTGATGATAGCATGCTATCTCATCTTCTGTCTCGCGAAAACCATCACGCTTCTCACTGCCGAGCTCTAATCTAATATGTTGTGTCATAGTATCTGTTTGTTGGGCTTCTTTGATCTGTTGCCTCAACGTAGGCCTCACTTGTAGTTGTGCCAACAAACCAGATAACAAAGAGGCTTCCAACTTGACATTCATATGTCATAAAGTGAACAACATGTCTCACTTGTGACACATCAAATAACTCAACTTTCCTCTATCCACAAATGAAGATTTCCTACTCAAGGTCTTTACCACGACATTTGCCTTTCCTGGATGATAATCAATCATGCAATCGTAATCTTTAATCAACTCCATCCAACGAAGCCGCCTCATATTCAACTCTTGTTGGGAAAAGATATACTTCAGGTCTTGTAATCTGTAAAGATCTAACACTTCTCACCATACAGGTAGTGCTTCCAAATCTTCAAGGCATGAACTGCTACAGCTAACTCCAAGCCATGGGTTGGATAATTTTCCTCATGTTTCTTAAGCTGTCAAGAAGCAAAAGAAACTACCTACTTGTCCTGCATCAACACCCCCCCCAAACCATGCCTGGATGCATCACAAAAGATGATGTATCCTTCTCCTTGCTCGAGTAAAACCAAAACTAGTGCACTTGTCAGCTTCTCCTTCAATGCCTGAAAGGCTCGTTAACAAATGGTCATCCCAAACGAATGGCACATCCTTCCTTGTCAACTTAGTTAGGGGTAAGGAGATAGCGTTGAAGTTCTTAATGAACCTCCTATAGTAGCCTGCCAAACCTAGGAGATTGTGCACTTCTGTCGATGTCTTTGGCTGCTCCTATTCTGTCACAGACTCTACCTTCTTAGTGTAACATCCCTAACCTGGGTTATGCTTTAACCCTAGGTGTTTTGCATAATAAATTTGATTAGATGCTTGCTCTTATTTCTTGAAAAGTACTTAAGTCTCAAGAGGAACTTATATTTCAATTTTAGTCCTTTTTGAATAATGTTGAAATGATATTTTACTTGTTTTGGATTAAAGTGCAAATTACCCAAGTTGAGGGGTTAAATTGCAAATTGTACATGATAATATGTTCCTCATGTGTTTAAGCATCATGGGAATGAAGATGATGCATAGGTAGGGCTAGTGAAAGCCTGGGTACCAAGAATGAGTTGATTAAACAATGTTTGTGCATTAAAACCTAGATTTGGGGTAATGTGCAATTTACCCAAAACCTAGGGTTCAATATGCAAAATAGCACTTCTAGAGGGTCCCCCATGTTTCTTGGCATCATGTAGAGTAAATAAAATGAGAGGGGCGCCTCATTTGAATTATGTTGGAGGAGAGAGAATCTTGATATTAAAATAATCAAGATTTAAGTATAAATGGAACTTTAATCCTATTTAATACAAAAATAAAGAAGATAATTAAATGGACCTTCAAAAAAAATGGTTGGATTCATATGTGTGTGGAAGTCCTTGACCTTTGCAAGGACCACGAAATATCCCAAGGAGGTGAAAACTCCACTCACCTTATTATAAGAAAAAGAATTTCCACTCAAATATGGATATTACTATTATAAGGGTTAAGGTGCTTAATTTATTTTCCCTTAATTCTTGGATAAAGATGAACTTTTTCAAGAAAAAGAAGATAGCTTCGTGTCCAAGGAGTTGAGGGGGTAAATATGACAATAGTTTTGGAAATTAAAGGAATTAATTCTATTTTCTCTCCTTGGATATCCTTATACATATCCCATTTTCCACCCATACATGGACTTTTTTTCGGATTTCTTTTCTCCTCTTGCTTTGGCCGACCTCAAGAGATTTTAGGAGCAGGATAAAGACGACCCCCAGCCTGTTGGTAAGTTCTTGACCTCCTTTCACCTTGATTTCATGGTGAAAACCGAAAATCAATGCTTGATTTCTTATTTTCTCCACTCGATTTCCAACTTTAGCCAACTCTTTCAACCAAAAGCTTGCAAACGGACCTTGGTAAGTTGTCAAAGCTTCACCCACCATTAGATGCGTGGAGTTTGAAGCTTGGAATCAGATTTAAAGGTGGTTTATATAACTTGAACCCTTCTACATTGTTATTCAATTATCAATCTTGCAATTTTGTTGATTCCTTCATCTTCTTGATTAATTGTTGGTTGAAATTGATAATTCCATGAAATCAGAAATACTAAGATATGAAGGGACGAAGGTAGATGATGATGACATCATCTTGGACACATTTCCCAAAGAAATTGCATTCCATTCGGTTTCAACTAAGTTGCTCATTCGGTTTCAACAAAACCGTTTGAAACTAAACGGTTTCAAACCATTTGGGAGAGTTGACCAGGGTTGACCATTTGGGAAAGTTGATGCTAATTATTATGGTTAATGACTCACCAAATTTGATTGATTAATTCCAAAGGTCTCATTAGTTGAAGGTTAATCAATTAGCAAACCGTAATCGGGTTAAGTGCTGAAATTCAATTTGGTTAACTTAGATTTTTGGGTGATTGAGCCCAAACGGTCTCAAGACCGTTTGGAGGTCACCCAAATGGTCTCAAGACCGTTTGGGGGTCACCCAAGACCGTTTGGAGGTCTGGGGTTATGTATGGTTGAGTAATTGAAGGTCTAATGATACCAAATTGAAATGCAATGGAGTGCTGATTTGATGATCAATCTAATGATCTAAACCCTAATGGAATTTCACAAAATCCAAGGATAAGATGGGGCAAATGGTCTCAAGACCGTTTCAGGGTCATCCAAACAACCTAAAGACCGTTTGGGGTCAGTTCATATCAAAAACTTGATGATAATTCCCTAGTTGCAATTGAATTAGTTCCACAATGTTGAACATTGATGGCTACTCGATTTCAAAACCCTAATTGAAGGTTCTTGAGTAGAAATCCTAAATCAATTGGGTGAAAAACCCTATTTGATGGTTTAATTGAAGGTTGATTCAATTGTTCAAGTGATAGATAAATCAAGGATTCAACTGATATTGGTTCATCCATTGGAATCATGAATCGTGTTAGTGTTGAAAGGACTTTTTGGTCCATTCGGTTTTGAGATGGTTTGGACCATATGGTCTTAAGACCGTTTGAGCCCAAATGGTCTCCAGACCGTTTGAGCCCAAACGGTCTCAAGACCATTTGGTACCAAACGGTCTCAAACCGTTTGGAGACCCAAAGTGCAAACGGTTTCAACACATGTTTTGTCTAATCGATTTCAAGAACAATTTGCTCAAATGATTTTCTACCAATTGAATTCTAAGAACTAAGATTGTTTAGGGGCTATGTAATCAGATCTTTTTGAGGTTTAACATGGTTTATTCCTTAGGACATCTCATTTAATTGAAGGCCCAATAGGGTCAATTCAATTGGATACCTAATATAATTGAAGATTCAATTGGTTAATCTAATTGATCACTTAGTGTGATTGAAGACTCAATTAGTCAATTCATTTGAATACCTCATATAATTGAAGGTTCATTGGACTAAACAATATGAATACATGATGTAATTAGATGATTGATGCCCTTAGTGGGATTAATCATTAGTGCATAATGATGTAATAATTCAATACATCATGTTAACCCTAAATGCATGTATTTGAATGAAGAATAGGCTCAACTTAATCAAGAATTGAGTAGTGGACATCCTGAGTAGGATGAGAGAGAAAGATTCATATATGAATGATAATCATGTAGGAATTAAGCCTAAACATTCAAAATGATGTAATATACAATTAGGGTATGATCCTTGAATAAGAAATCATGAAACCTTAATTGAGTTGATTAATGAACTCAAACCCTAATTTAGGGCAAGTTTGAGTAAAACCCTAAACTAGGAGGATGATGTGATATGAATTTAGAGTGATGACATGAGTAACCCTAATTCAGGGTAGTTTGATGATAAATCCTAATTAGGATGAATAGTAAACCCTAATTATGGGTTATTGAATATAAACCCTAATCTAGGGTGATGTGATGTGAACAGTAAACCCTAATTCTAAAATAGGGTGAAGGTATGTGAAACCCTAATTCTGGGTTATACCATATAACATGAAACTCTAACCTTGGACAATGAAATGATAAGTCATTGGTCCTAATTGAACATAGGGAATGAGTAACCATGATTGACAAGAAATGGGAAACCCTAACCCTGGTAAGGGAATAGTGGTGTTACCCTTGAATAATGATGTTATATATTGTTTTGCATGGTGTTGATATGAAATTGATGTATCTGTTATCATCTATACTAACCATGCATGTATCATGACATGATGAACATAGCCAGGTATGAGTTATGACATTTTATGTATTGAAATTGTTTATTGGGCCTTATGTGCCATGCTATACCTTGTTGCCTAGTAAGAGGTAATAAGAGAAGTAATGGAACTTAAGTGCCATGAGATATGCCTATGTAATAAGCATCATATTTACCTTGGTCAGATGACTTGAAGGTGATAGTTACCTGAAAAAGTGGTAACAGTGCTGAGTGATGAGCTAAGGGTTTGAATGCTCAGATCCATATAATTATGGTATTGAGATTGTGAAGGGATGATAATTCCTAGTATTGAAATGAGGGACTGAGATCCCAATGTCTTATAAAGACTGAGAAGTAATTGATGAAAACAGTACATGTTTCTTTGTAGCACTTGTTTTAATAAGTTATGTTTGAAAACTTGACTGATGCTAAAAGAATATGACAATGTACTTAATTGATCAAGTGATACTATATAATGTAGTTGCCCTGACCACAGATCCATCAGCGTCAGAATTAGCTGAATGATGAAATGAGTTTTACTCGGAACGCATATTTTTTAATATGCAGGGGTAATTGGGCAAATATATCCTTATGCCCCATAGGAATGGCTACGGGCTATGTCCTATGTACGGGATTAGTTTCGGACCATACCCCAATAAGAGTATGGCTACGGGCCATAACTCCTTAATATAATACCAGGCATTGGTTACGCGTCATAACCTTGAAGAGAGTATATGCTATGGGGTATAACTCTATAGCGACGATTTCAATATACCCTGGAAAGCTAATTGCAGTCTAACACATGATGTCTCTGCTAAAGTAGTCTCATACTAACTGAGACTGATGAGGTCATGGAATCTGGCTCTCCCATTGACCTTGTGTGGTACCGATGCTTTACGTAATCGTGGTCGGTTGGAGTATGAGCGGTATATCTCATTTCCTCAGGGCATAAGCTTAAGAATGTTTGTAAAAATGTAATCATCCGTGTAGCATATTTGCATAAGATTTAAATATGAGAATCACTGGTTGATGTTATTCTACTTAGCATGTTTTAGATACATAAATGTTATGTATGTTCTTCAACTCCTTATTGAATAAGAGACATGCTACCTTAACAAGTTTTAGCTTTAATGCTTGAATAGAAATGTTACCCTAATCTGCATAGATACTGAACTATCTGCGGTTGAATATATGTTTCCATTGTTTAGTTTACTTCTATTAAAATACAATAATAATGTTTTCAGTGGAGAGTTATATCTCTCATTGAGGCAATTTTACAATTGTCTCACCCCCGCGGAATCCAATATTTTTAGGTGGACGCGAACGAGGTAGAGACAAAAACCTCATAATAAGGGAAGGACAGCAGCAACAACAACAAGGATAGCAGTAGATCCTAAGGTAGAGATACTGGTCAAGACTTGTATATATGTAAATAGAGTCCTATGTGTTGTCTCTATACTCTCAGGTCCTAGGAATCAGTAATAGTGTTTTTATAATCGATCTGAGATTTTGGGCATGATGCCTCAAGGATTTTGTTACTTGAGCTTTTAGTAAAGCAAATGATGTATATTTTCCTTGAGAAGAAATGGAACAGAGAATGTACTATGTGAACCAGGATGTGAATGTAATTTGATGGTTCTTGTTGAAAGAGTTTTCCTGAGAATGGATCTCCTTGCAAAAAGTTTTAAATTTTTAGTGATTTTCAGTAATTTGATGTTAACAACACGCTTCCGCATTAGTTAATCTTGTTTTTGTGAATCGTTCACGACAATTTAGTGGTATCAGAGCTCTAGGTTCGCTGAGTCTACAGAGACATAGGACTAAGGTTGTCGAGTCTGTTCTAGTGTCTTCCAGTTATCTGATTGTGTCTTCTGCTCATATAGGAGGAGAAGAAGAACTAAAGATGTCTGGATCACACGACGAACACGCTCCTGAGAGTAGTGTTGCTGCACCGGGAGGAGGTGCAAGAGACTAGGATAGGGATGAGCCTGTACCTGAACAACCCCAGTTCAATCAAGCTAATATGAGGAATCCAGCCTCCAAGCTATGTTTGGATAGTTTATAGCACCCATGACTCACATAACATATAGGATGCCATTACATCCACCCAGGGCACCAATCCATGATGAAAGACATGGAGTCGGCAAGACTTTTGAATGGATTAGGAGGGTAGGAGCCTTAGAGTATGTTGGTACAACTGACCCATCAGATGTTGACCTATGGCTGATTGAGCTGGAGAAAGCCTTTAGGATCCTTAATATCCCTGAGAATGAGAAGGTGAGGCATGATGTATACCTCCTTAAAGGGGTTGTTGGTCACTGGTGGACCACTGAGGAGGGCAAGAGGCCAGGTGTTGAGATTGGATGGGAAGAATTCCGACAAGAATTCGTCAGTAGATACTTTCCCAAGACTTTTCTGGATGAGAAAATTACTCAGTTTGAACGGATTAGGTAGGGACAAATGAACATTAGCGAGTACGAGGCTAAGTTCATGGAACTTTTACAGTTTTGTCTGCATATGGCATCTACAGATGAGGAGAGAATTCGGCGTTTCGAGAAGGGGTTGAACGCTGAATTGACCACTCCGGTGTCTGCTTTAGAGAACCGGGAGAGGTTTGCCACCTTCGCAGACTCTGTAAGACAGATAGAGAGGTATGTGATTGAGAAGTGATAGACCAGTAACAAGAAAGTGTATCCTCAGTTTCATGGACAAAGGTCTGAGGGTTTCAAGAAACCAAGGTTTTCCGCACCGGCAGCACCACATAGGTTCAATACCCAGACACAGTGGACATCAAGTAAGGGCAGAGGGCGTAGTTTTCCTCCTAGAAGAGCCCCTAGCACATCATCAACCTCAGTAACTGGACCCCCTAGACCACATCAAGAGAATAGAACTTGTCATCGATGTGGATTAGTAGGACATCTGGCAAGGGATTGCCCAACAGGGAATGTAGTAGTGAATCAACCCCCGAGACAAAGTCAGCAAAGTTCCCAGAGAAAGCATTTTTCTAGTGGTACCCGAGGACGTGGACAAGCGTCCCAGGCAGGATCTTCAGCATCCAATAATAGAGCATAGGGTCAACAGTAGGCAATGGCAAGATTCTATGTAATGCATCAGCCTGAGGCAGTGGTTAATCCACGAGTTGTGATATGTCAGATGGAACTAATTCATTCTGATATGTCTTCATCCTGTTTTATATCTGTGTTAATTGATCCAGGTGCTACGAATTCCTTTATCATTCGAGAAGTGATTCATGACTGCAACATGATTGTCAGTCATACAGTAGATAGCATGTTGCTAGAAACACCTTTGTTGGGGTCTGTAGTGTTACGGGAGATGTGTTCTTCCTACATTCTTTCTTTTTCTAATCATTGCATTCAGGTGGATCTTATACCACTTGAGATGCATGGGTTTGATATAATCCTTGGGATGGACACCTTAGAAAAGTATAAGGTGGTCTTGGATTGTAGTTCCAAGAAGGTTGTGTTCACTGACAATGGTGACACATGGATCTTTCAAGGAGATAGAAAGATTCTTCCAACCTGTCTGGTGTCAGCTTTGGTAGCTGAAAAGTTGATGAGACAGGGATGCTTTGCATTCTTGGTTCATGTGGTTGATACCACAATGGAGAGTTCTAATCCTTCTAAAGTTTTGGTTGTCAGGGAATTTGAAGATGCATTCCCTGAGGAACTTCCAGGTGTTCCACTGTCCTGAGAGATTGGTTTTGAGATTAATCTAATCCCAGGCACGCAACCTATAGAACAAACTCCATATAGGATGGCACCTAATGAGATGGCAGAGCTCAAGAAACAACTGCAAGAGTTGCTTGAAAAGGGTTTTATCTGACCGAGTACTTCGCCATGGGGTGCTCTGGTCCTCTTTGTAAAGAAGAAAGATGGGTCTATGTGATTATGCATTGACTATAGGCAGTTGAATAAAGTAAATATAAAGAACAAGTATCCTCTGCCAAGGATTGATGACTTGTTTGATTAGTTGTGTGGTGCAACTGTCTTTTCTAAAATAGATATGAGGTCGAGATACCATCAATTGCATATTAAGGAGAGTAACATACCTAAGTCTGCCTTTAGGAAAAGGTATGGTCACTATGAGTTCATAGTTATGTTGTTTGGACTAACTAATGCACCAGCTACATTCATGAAACTCATGAATAGAATATTTCGACCTTTTCTTGATCAGTGTGTAGTCGTCTTTATAGATGACATCTTGATCTATAGTAGAGATGCTCAACAGCATGAGCAGCACCTCCGTCAGGCTTTGACTTTGCTAAGAAAGCATAAGTTGTATGCTAAGTTTAGCAAGTGTGAGTTCTGGTCACCAGAAGTTTCCTTTCTCAGACATGTAATATCTGCCTCAAGTATTCATGTTGATCCTAAGAAGGTAGAATATGTCCTGTAATGGGAGAAGCCAAAGATACCGATGGAGATTTGCAGTTTCCTAGGACTGGCAGGCTATTACAGAAGGTTCATTAAGAACTTCAGCTCTATAGATTTACCCCTAACCAAGTTGACCAGGAAAGAGGTTCCTTTTGTCTAGAATGACAAGTGTCAACAATCATTCCAGTTATTGAAAGAAAGGTTGACAAGTGCACCTGTGTTGGTCTTACCTGAGCAGGGAAAGGGGTACATAGTTTTCTGTGATGCATCTAAGAATGGTCTAGGATGTGTGTTAATGCAGGATAAGCAAGTGATTTCTTTTGCTTCTCGATAGCTTAAGAAACACGAGAAGATTATCCAACACATGATCTAGAACTAGATGTTGTAGTCCATGCTTTGAAGATCTGGAGACATTATCTTTATGGAGAGACATTCCAGATTTTCACAAACCATAAGAACCTAAAATACATCTTCTCACAACATGAGTTGAACATGAGGCAACGCCGCTGGATGGAGTTAATCAAGGACTACAATTGTACAATTGATTACCATCCAGGGAAAGCCAATGTGGTTGCTGATGCTTTAAGCAGAAAATCAGCAACACCAGTCTTAGATAAAGCACAGTTAAACTCCTTAGTGTGCTCTAAGAGAGATATGTTTATCTCCTTAAGGCAATATAATGTAAAACTTACGGTATCGTTGTTATTCGGGTTGTTAGCCGAGATACAAGTGAAACCTACTCTGAGATAGCAGATTAAAGAAGCACAGCAAGTTGATGATGTAGTCCAACAGATCAGGTCAGAGTATGGTAGTGAGAAACGAGATGGCTTCCATGATTCAGATGATCAGGTAGCTTATTATCATGGTAGGATGATAGTACCCGATATTGATAAATTAAGAAAGTTAGTCCTGGAAGAAGCTCATTCTTCGATGTATGTTATGCAAACAGGAATCACCAAGATGTAGCATAACTTCAAAGTTATATATTGGTGGCCTGGTTTGAAGAAGGATGTTGCTGAGTTTGTTATGCGGTGTCCGGTGTGTCAGTAGGTTAAAGTTGAACATCAGAAGCCCGCAGGAACAATGCAACCTCTACCTATACCACAGTGGAAATGGGATCATGTAATCATGGACTTTGTGGTTGGTTTACCAAGAACAGCCAAAAGTCATGATTCCATTTGGGTGATAGTTGATAGGTTGACTAAGACAGAACATTTCATTCCTGTCAAAACAACCTATATTGCTGAGAAGCTTGCACAGATATACATAGATGAGATAGTGTGTTTGCATGGGGTTCCATCTACTATCATTTCTGATAGAGGTCCCCAGTTCACGAGTCATTTTTGGGAACGACTCCATAAGGATTTGGGTATGCAATTAAGGTTTAGTACGGTCTTTCACCCTCAGATAGATGGACAGTCTGAGAGGACCATACAAACTTTGGAGGACTTGCTTAGGGCATGTGTCCTTCAATTTGTAGGAAGTTGGGATCTACACCTGAGTTTGATAGAATTTGCTTATAATAATAGCTATCAGCACAATATTGAGATGGTACCATATGAAGCATTATATGGTAGATGTTGTAGATCTCCTTTATGTTGGTATGAAACAGGGGAGTACCAACTTTTGGGTCCTGAGCTAGTTCAGTAGACAACTGAGAAGATTAATGTAATACAACAACAGTTGAAAGTGGCTCAGGATAGACAGAAATCTTACGCTGATAAGTGTTGTAGACATTTAGAATTCCAAGTCGGAGACAGAGTGTACCTCAAGGTCTCACCTTGGAAAGGTATCCTTAGATTTGGAAAGAAAGGGAAGTTAGCTCCTAGATTTATGGGGCCTTATCCAATCATTGAGAGGATGGGAAAGGTAGCCTATAAGCTGAAGTTACCACCTTAGTTGCATAGATTGCACCCAGTGTTCTACATTTCCATGCTAAGGAAATGTCATCCTGACACAGAATTAGTTCTACAACCTATGGAAGTAGAACTAAATGATGATATATCATATGTGGAAGGACCTATATTGATTCTTGATAGAAGAATCAAAAAGCTGAAAAAGAAAGACATATGTCTTGTAAAAGTCCTCTGGAATCACCGTGGCATTGAAGAAGCCACATGGGAACTAGAGGAAGAGATGAGGAGGAAATACCCTACTCTTTTCTCTTAATGTTTTTGTTGATGATTTTGGGGACGAAATCCTTGTAAGGGGTGGATAACTTGTAACATCCCTGACCTAGGTTATGCTTTAACCCTAGGTGTTTTGCATAATAAAGTTGATTAGATGCTTGCTCTTATTTCTTGAAAAGTAATTAAGTCTCAAGAGGAACTTATATTTCAATTTTAGTCCTTTTTGAATAATGTTGAAATGATATTTTACTTGTTTTGGACTAAAGTGCAAATTACCCAAGTTGAGGGGTTAAATTGCAAATTGTACATGATAATATGTTCCTCATGTGTTGAAGCATCATGGGAATGAATATAATGCATAGGTAGGGCTAGTGAAAGCCTGGGTACCAAGAAAGAGCTGATTAAACAATGTTTGTGCATTAAAACCTAGATTTGGGGTAATGTGCAATTTACCCAAAATCTAGGGTTCAATATGCAAAATAGCACTTCTAGAGGGTCCCCCATGTTTCTTGGCATCATGTAGAGTAAATAAAATGAGAGGGGTGCCTCATTTGAATTATGTTGGAGGAGAGAGAATCTTGATATTAAAATAATCAAGATTTAAGTATAAATGGAACTTTAATCCTATTTAATACAAAAATAAATAAGATAATTAAAGGGTCATTCAACCAAAATTAAAATGGTTGGATTCATATGTGTGTGGACGTCCTTGAGCTTTGCAAGGACCACGAAATATCCCAAGGAGGTGAAAACTCCGCTCACCTTATTATAAGAAAAAGAATTTCCACTCAAATATGGATATTACTATTATAAGGGTTAAGGTGCTTAATTTCTTTTCCCTTAATTCTTGTATAAAGATGAAGTTTTGCAAGCAAAAGAAGATATCTTCGTGGCCAAGGAGTTTAGGGGGGAAATGTGTCAATAGCTTTGGAAATTAAAGGAATTAATTCTATTTTCTCTCTCCTTGGATTTCCTTATACATATCCCATTTTCCACCCATACAAGGACTTTTTTTCGGATTTATTTTCTCTTCTTGCTTTGGCCGACCTCAAGAGAGTTTAGGAGCAGGCGAAATATGACCCCCCAACCTGTTGGTAAGTTCTTGACCTCCTTTCACCTTGATTTCATGGTGAAAACCGAAAATCAATGCTTGATTTCTTGTTTTCTCCACTCGATTTCCAACTTTAGCCAACTCTCAAACGGACCTTGGGAAGTTGTCAAAGCTTCACCCACCATTAGAGGCGTGGAATTTGAAGCTTGGAATCAGATTTAAAGGCGGTTTATATAACTTGAACCCTTCTACATTGTTATTCAATTATCAATCTTGCAACTTCGTTGATTCCTTCATCTTCTTGATTAATTGTTGGTTGAAATTGATAATTCCATGAAATCAGAAGTACTAAGATCTGCAGGGACGAAGGTAGATGATGATGACATCATTTTGAACACATTTCCCAAAGAAATTGCATTCTATTCGGTTTCAACTAAGTTTCTCATTCGGTTTCAACAAAACTGTTTGAAAGCAAACAGTTCCATCAAACCGTTTGACACTAAACGGTTTCAAACCGTTTGGGAGAGTTGACCAGGGTTGACCATTTGGGAAAGTTGATTCTAATGATGATGGTTAATTACTCACCAAATTTTATTGATTAATTCCAAAGGGTCATTAGTTGAAGGTTAATCAATTAGCAAACTGTAATGGGGTTAAGTGCTGAAATTCAATTTGGTTAACTTAGATTTTTGGGTGATTGAGCCCAAATGGTCTCAAGACCATTTGGGGGTCACCCAAGACCGTTTGGAGGTCTGGGGTTATGTATGGTTGAGTAATTTAAGGTCTAATGATACCAAATTGAAATGCAATTGAGTGTTGATTTGATAATCAATCTAATGATCTAAACCCTAATGGAATTTCACAAAATCCAAGGATAAAATGGGGCAAACGGTCTAAAGACCATTTGTAGGTCATCCAAACGACCTCAAGACCATTTAGGGTCAGTTCATATCAAAAACTTGATGATAATTCCCTAGTTGCAATTGAATTAGTTCCACAATGTTGAACATTGATGGCTACTCGATTTCAAAACCCTAATTGAAGGTTCTTGAGTAGAAATCCTAAATCAATTGGGTGCAAAACCCTATTTTATGGTTTAATTGAAGGTTGATTCAATTGTTCAAGTGATAGAGAAATCAGGGATTCAACTGATATTGGTTCATCCATTGGAATCATGAATCATGTTAGTGTTGAAAGGACTTTTTGGTCCATTCAATTTTGAGATGGTTTGGACCAAACGGTCTTAAGACTGTTTGAGCCCAAAGGGTCTCAAGACCGTTTGAGTCCAAACGGTCTCAAGACCATTTGGAGACCCAAAGTGCAAATAGTTTCAACACATGTTTTTTCTAATCGGTTTCAAGAACAATTTGCTCAAATGATTTTCTACCAATTGAATTCTAAGAACTAAGATTGTTTAGGGCCTATGTAATCAGATCTTTTTGAGGTTTAACATGGTTGATTCCTTAGGACATATCATGTAATTGAAGGCCCAATAGGTTCAATTCAATTGGATACCTAATACAATTGAAGATTCAATCGATTAATCCAATTGATCACTTAGTGTGATTGAAGACTCAATTAGTCAATTCATTTAAATACTTCATATAATTGAAGGTTCATTGGACTAAACCATATGAAGACATGACGTACTTATATGATTGATGTCCTTAGTGGGATTAATCATTAGTGCATAATGATGTAATAATTCAATACATCATGTTAACCCTAAATGCATGTATTTGAATGAAGAATAGGCTCAATCTAATCAAGAATTGAGTAGTGGACATCCTGAGTAGGATGAGAGAGAAAGATTCATATATGAATGATAATCATGTAGCAATTAAGCCTAAACATTCAAAATGATGTAATATACAACTAGGGTATGATCCTTGAATAAGAAATCATGCAACCCTAATTGAGTTGATTATAGAACTCAAACCCTAATTTAGGGCAAGTTTGAGTAAAACCCTAAACTAGGAGGATGATGTGATATGAATTTAGAGTGATGACATGAGTAACCCTAATTTAGGGTAGTTTGATGATAAACCCTAATTAGGATGAATAGTAAACCCTAATTATGGGTTATTGAATATAAACCCTAATCTAGGGCGATGTGATGTGAACAGTAAACCCTAATTATAAAATAGGGTGAAGGTATGTGAAACCCTAATTCTGGGTTATACCATATAACATGAAACTCTAACCTTGGATAATGAAATGATAAGTCATTGGTTCTGATTGAACATAGGGAATGAGTAACCCTGATTGACAAGAAATGGGAAACCCTAACCCTGGTAAGGGAATAGTGGTGTTACCCTTGAATAATGATGTTATATATTGTTTTGCATGGTGTTGATATGAAATTGATGTATCTGTTATCATCTATACTAACCATGCAGGTATCATGAGATGATGAACATAGCCAGGTATGAGCTATGACATTTTATGTATTGAAATTACTTATTGGGCCTTATGTGCCATGCTATACCTTGTTGCCTAGTAAGAGGTAATAAGAGAAGTAATGGGCCTTAAGTGCCATGAGATATGCTTATGTAATAAGCATCATATTTACCTTGGTCATATGACCTGAAGGTGATAGTTACCTGAAAAAGTGGTAACAGTGCTGAGTGATGAGCTAAGGGTTTGAATTCCCAGATCCATATAATTATGGTATTGAGATTGTGAAGGGATGATAATTCCCACTATTGAAATGAGGGACTGAGATCCCAATGTCTTATAAAGACTGAGAAGTAATTGATGAAAACAGTACATGTTTCTTTGTAGCACTTGTTTTAATAAGTTATGTTTGAAAACTTGACTGATGCTAAAAGAATATGATAATGTACTTAATTAATCAAGTGATACTATATAATGTAGTTGCCCTGACCACAGATCCATCAGTGTTAGAATTACCTGAATGGTGAAATGAGTTTTACTCGGAATGCATATTTTTGAATATATGGGGGTAATTGGGCAAATATATCCTTATGCCCCATAGGAATGGCTACGGGCTATGTCCTATGTACGGGATTGGTTTTGGACCATACCCCAATAAGAGTATGGCTACGTGCCATAACTCCTCAATATAATACCAGGCATTGGTTACGGGCCATAACCCTGAAGAGAGTATATGCTATGGGGTATAACTCTATAGCGATGATGCCAATATACCATGGCAAGCTAATTGCAGTCTGACACATAATGTCTCTGCTAAAGTAGTCTCGTACTGACCGAGACATATGAGGTCATGGAATCCGGCTCTCCCATTGACCTTGTGTGGTACCGATGCTTTACGTAATCGTGGTCGGTTGGAGTATGAGCGGTATATCTCATTTCCTCAGGGCATAAGCTTAAGAATGTTTGTAAAAATGTAATCAGCCGTGTAGCATATTTGCATAAGATTGAAATACGAGAATCACTGGTTGATGTTATTCTACTTAGCATGTTTTAGATACATAAATGTTATGTATGTTCTTCAACTTCTTATTGAATAAGAGACATGCTACTTTAACAAGTTTTAGCTTTAATGCTTGAATAGAAATGTTACCTTAATCTGCATAGATACTGAACTATCTGCTGTTGAATATATGTTTCCATTGTTCAGTTTACTTCTATTAAACTGCAATAATAATGTTTTTGGCGGAGAGTTATATCTCTCGCTGAGGCAATTTTATAATTGTCTCACCCCCGTGGAATCCAATATTTTTAGGTGGACGCAGACGAGGTAGAGATAGAAACCTCATAATAAGGGAAGGACAGCAACAACAACAACAAGGACAGCAGTAGATCCTAAGGTGGAGATACTGGTCAAGACTTGTATATATGTAAATAGAGTCCTATGTGTCGTCTCTGTACTCTCTGGTCCTAGGAATTAGTAATAGTGTTTTTATAATTGATCTGAGATTTTGGGCATGATGCCTCGAGGATTTTGTTACTTGAGCTTTTGGTAAAGCAAATGATGTATATTTTCCTTGAGAAGAAATGGAACAGAGAATGTACTATGTAAACCAGTATGTGAATGTAATTTGATGGTTCTTGTTGAAAGTGTTTTCCTGAGAATGGATCTCTTTACAAAAAGTTTTAAATTTTTAGTGATTTTCAGTAATCTGATGTTAATAACACGCTTCCACATTAGTTAATCTTGTTTTTGTGAATCGTTCGCGACAATTTAGTGGTATCAGAGCTCTAGGTTCGCTGAGTCTACAAAGACATAGGACTAAGGTTGTCGAGTCTGTTCTAGTGTCTTCCAGTTATCTGATAGTGTCTTCTGCTCATATAGGAGGAGAAGAAGAACTAAAGATGTCTGGATCACACCATGAACACATTGTTGAGAGCAGTGTTGCTGCATCGAGAGGAGGTGCAAGAGACCAGGATAGGGAGGAGCATGTACCTGAACAACCCCAGTTCAATCAAGCTGATATGGGGAATCCAGCCTTCCAAGCTATGTTTGGACAGTTTATAGCAGCCATGACTCACATGACAGATAGGATGCCATTACCTCCACCCAGGGCACCAGTCCATGATGAAATACATGGAGTCGGAAAGACTTTTGAATGACTTAGGAGGGTAAGAGCCTTATAGTATGTTGGTACAGCCGACCCAACAGATGCTGACCTATGGCTGACTGAGCTGGAGAAAACCTTTAGGATCCTTAATATCCCTAAGAATGAGAAGGTGAGGCATGATGTATACCTCCTTAAAGGGAGTGTTGGTCACTGGTGGACCATTGAGGAGGGCAAGAGGCTAGGTGCTGAGATTGGATGGGAAGAGTACCGATGAGAATTCGTCAGCAGATACTTTCCCAAGACTTTTATGGATGAGAAAATTACTCTGTTTGAACGGATTAGGCAGGGACAAATGAACATTAGCGAGTATGAGACTAAGTTCATGGAAATTTTGCGGTTTTGTCTGCATATGGCATCTACAGATGAGGAGAGAATTCGATGTTTCGAGAAGGGGCTGAACGCTGAATTGACCACTCAAGTGTCTACTTTAGAGAACCGGGAGAGGTTTGCCACCTTCGTAGAGTCTGTAAGACGGAAAGAGAGGTCTGTGATTGAGAAGCAACAGACCAGTAACAAGAAAGTGTATCCTAAGTTTCATGGACAAAGGTTTGAGGGTTTCAAGAAACTAAGGTCTTCTGCACCAGCACCACCACAGAGGTTCCAAACCCAGACGCAGTGGACGTCAAGTAAGGTAAGAATGCATAGTTTTCCTCCGATCAGAGCCCCTAGCACAACATCAACCTCGGTAACTAGACCCCCTAGACCACATCAAGAGAATAGAACTTGTCATCAATGTGGATTAGTAGGACATCTGGCAAGGGATTTCCCAACGGGGAATGTAGTAGTGAATCAACCCCCGAGACAAAGTCAGCAAGGTTCTTAGAGAAAGCAGTTTTCTAGTGGTACCCGAGGACATGGACAAGCGTCCCAGGAAGGATCTTCAACATCCAATAATAGAGCACAGGGTCAACAGCAGGCAACGACAAGATTTTATGCAATGAATCAGCCTGAGGCAGTGGTTAATCCACGAGTTGTGACAGTTCAGATGGAACTAATTCATTCTGATATGTCTTTATCCTGTTTTATATCTGTGTTAATTGATCTGGGTGCTACGCATTCCTTTATCACTTAAGAAGTGATTCATGACTGCAACATGATTGTCAGTCATAGAGTAGATAGCCTGTTGCTAGAAACACCTTTGTTGGGATCCGCAGTGTTGCGGGAGGTGTGTTCTTCCTACATTCTTTCTTTTTCTAATCATCGCATTCAGGTGGATCTTATACCACACGATATGCATGGGTTTGATATAATCCTTGGGATGGACACCTTAGAAAAGTATAAGGTGGTCTTGGATTGTAGTTCCAAGCATGTTGTGTTCACTAACAATGGTGAAACATGGATCTTTTAGGGAGATAGAAAGTTTCTTCCAACCTTTCTGGTGTCAGCTTCGGTAGTTGAAAAGTTGATGAGATAGGGATGCTTTGCATTCTTAGCTCATGTGGTTGATACCACAATGGAGAGTTCTAATCCTTCTAAAGTTCTGGTTGTCAGAGAATTTGAAGATGCATTCCCTGAGGAACTTCCAGGTGTTCCATCGCCCCGAGAGATTGGTTTTGAGATTAATCTAATCCCGGGCACGCAACCTATAGCACAAACACCATACAGGATGGCACCTGTTGAGATGGAAGAGCTTAAGAAACAACTGCAAGAGTTGCTTGAAAAGGGCTTTATCCGACCCATTACTTTGCCATGGGGTGCTCCGGTCCTCTTTGTAAAGAAGAAAGATGGGTCTATGCGATTATGCATTGACTATAGGCAGTTGGATAAAGTAACTATAAAGAACAAGTATCCTCTGCCAAGCATTGATGACTTGTTTGATCAGTTGTGTGGTGCAACTGTCTTTTCTAAAATAGATCTGAGGTCGGGATACCATCAGTTGCGTATTAAGGAGAGTGACATACCTAAGTCTGCCTTTAGGATAAGGTATGGTCACTATGAGTTCATAGTCATGTCGTTTGGACTAAGTAATGCACCAGCTACATTTATGGAACTCATGAATAGAATCTTTCGACCTTTTCTTGATCAGTGTGTAGTCGTCTTTATAGATGACATCTTGATCTATAGTAGAGATGCTCAAAAGCATGAGCAGCACCTCCGTCAGGCTTTGACTTTGCTAAGAAAGCATAAGTTGTATGCTAAGTTTAGCAAGAGTGAGTTCTGGTTACCAGAAGTTTCCTTTCTTGAACATGTAATATCTGCCTCAGGTATTCGTGTTGATCCTAAGAAGGTAGAATCTGTCCTGGAATGGGAGCAACCAAAGACACCGACAGAGATTCGCAATTTCCTAGGACTGGCAGGCTATTACAAGAGGTTCATTAAGAACTTCAGCTCTATAGCTTTACCCCTAACCAAGTTGACTAGGAAAGAGGTTCCTTTTGTCTGGAATGACAAGTGTCAACAATCATTCCAGTTATTGAAAGAAAGGTTAACAAGTGCCCATGTGTTGGTGTTACCTGAGCAGGGAAAGGGGTACATAGTTTTCTGTGATGCATCTAAGAATGGTCTAGGATGTGTGTTAATGCAGGATAAGCAAGTGATTTCTTTTACTTCTCGATAGCTTAAGAAACACGAAGAGAATTATCTAACACATGATCTAGAACTAGCTGTTGTAGTCCATACTTTGAAGATCTGGAGACATTATCTGTATGGAGAGACATTCCAGATTTTCACAGACCATAAGAACCTAAAATACATCTTCTCACAACATGAGCTGAACATGAGGCAACGCCGCTGGATGGATTTAATCAAGGACTACAATTGTACAATTGATTACCATCCAGGGAAATCCAATGTGGTTGTTGATGCTTTAAGTAGAAAATCAGCAACACCAGCCTTAGATAACGCTTAGTTAAACTCCTTAGTGTGCTCTAAGAGAGATATGTTTATCTCCTTAAGGCAAGATAATGTACAGCTTAAGGTATCATTGTTATCCGGGTTGTTAGCCGAGATGCAAGTGAAACCTACTCTAAGACAGCATATTAAAGAATCACAACAAGTTGATGATGTAGTCCAACAGATCAGGTCAGAGTATGGTAGTGAGAAATGGGATGGCTTCCATGATTCAGATGATCAGGTAGCTTGTTATCATGGTAGGATGATAGTACCCGATATTGATAACTTAAGAAATTTAGTCCTGGAAGAAGCTCATTCTTCGATGTATGATATGGATCCAGGAAACACCAAAATGTATCATAACTTGAAAGTTATGTATTGGTGGCCTAGTTTGAAGAAGGAAGTTGTTGAGTTTGTTATGTGGTGTCCGGTGTGTCAGCAGGTTAAAGTTGAACATCAGAAGCCCGCAGGAACAATGCAACCTCTACCTATACCATAGTGCAAATGGGATCATGTAACCATGGACTTTGTAGTTGGTTTACCAAGAACAGCCAAAAGTCATGATTCCATTTGGGTGATAGTTGATAGGTTGACTAAGAAAACACATTTCATTCCTATCAAAACAACCTACACTGCTGAGAAGCTTGCACAGATATACATAGATGAGATAGTGTGTTTTCATGGGGTTCCAGCTACTATCATTTCTGATAAAGGTCCCCAGTTCACGAGTCATTTTTGGGAACGACTCCATAAGGCTTTGGGTACGCAATTAAGGTTTAGTATGGCCTTTCACCCTCAGACAGATGGATAGTCTGAGAAGACCATAAAAACTTTGGAGGACTTGCTTAGGACATGTGTCTTTCAATTTGTAGGAAGTTGGGATCTACACCTGAGTTTGATAGAATTTGCTTATAATAATAGCTATCAGCACAGTATTGAGATGGCACCATATGAAGCATTATATGGTAGATGTTGTAGATCTCCTTTATGTTGGTATGAAACAGGGGAGTACCAACTTTTGGGTCCTAAGCTATTTCAGCAGACAACTGAGAAGATTAAAGTAATACAACAATAGTTGAAAGCGGCTCAGGATAGACAGAAATCTTATGCTGATAAGCGTTGTAGACATTTATGTGGGCTCTGATCTCCAAACCACGATATAAACACGATTTAAACTTAGCGGAAGTGATTCGATTAGCAGCGGAATACCAAAAATCAGCGGAAATTAAAACTTTTTGAGATAAAGCATTGAAACCATAAAACTTCCTTCATAAAAGGAGATAAACTGTTTACATCTCAGATAATTACTTCTTGAGTAATTATATACAACATGATACAAAATCTCAAGAACTAATAACCAAAATCTCAGACCAAAAGACTCCAAGACCTGAGAGTACAGAGGACACATAGGACTGACTCTAACTACACCACATGGCAGGCTAAATCTCCACCTGAGATTTTACTGCTGCCCCTGGTGCTGCTGCTGCTAGGACTGGTCATCTGTAGACCTGTTCCTCTGTCCTCGACGTCCACCTAAAAAGTTGAAGTCTACGGGGTGAGATAATTTTACATAATTGTCCCAGCGAGAGTTATAACTCTCCGCCAGAAGCTTTATTATAGCACCTCAAAGAATAACTTAAGCAGTAAAAGCTTCAAAGTATTCAACATCAGATTTAATAGTAAGCATGAGTTCAACAGTTATGAAACATGAAGACATTTGCACTATATAGTGTAACATCAATCAATCAACTCGTAGTTATCTCTAACAGGTATGCTACGCTGTGGATTATGTTTTTCAAACATTACTTTTATGCCCTGTGGAGATGAGGTTTACCACTCATACTCCAACCAATCACTGCTAAGTGCCTCGGTATCATACTAGGTCATCGAAAGAGCCGGATTCTCATGACCTTCACCTTCCTCAGTCAGTAAGAGGATTACTTGTAGGACATCTCGTGCCTCTACTATAATAGCTTACCAGGGTAATCTGGTCCTTCTCTATTTTAGAGTTACAGTGGCATTCTATACTCTCTTCGTCATCAGGAGATTTCATGTTTATCTTCCACTGATACGGATATCTGTGCTTTCTTCGTCATCAGGAGGTTTCATGTTTACCATCCACTGATACGGTATGGGATTGTAGTGAAGGATTGACGGATTACATATCTACATCAAACACCTACACTAGGATGTAAGGTTCTACACATCCATATACCCCACATACTCAAAAGTATGTGATCCAGGAGTTCCCTTAGGAAAATCTGTTTCACCATCATTTGATCTCTGACAATGATGGATCTATGATCAGGGCTCTACATTACACTTGATTAGTTAGGTACATTCAGTATTCTTTTAACATCATACATTGTTCTTCAAACAATAACATTAGCATAATAGCTATGAAATGAGAATACTAAATGTAACAAGCCTAACTCTCATCAATCATCATTTCTCAATACATTCATCACAAGTCATCTCTAAATCATGACCTTGATGGTATTTATGGCTCTCACAGCCCATTTAATTCATAGGTTGCCATTGACAAGGCATCAAGATATTTTACTATTCATAAAGCTAACAACATGCTTTCAATGAATATAGCATCATCATCCATACCTGGATATGATCATCTTCATATAAGAACTTGCAAGGTTAATTCAACTGATAAAAGCAATTCAAATCAAGAATTATACTTTCCACTCTTTCCATAAGAGCTAAGTTCCCTGATTCTCATCAATTAGGGTTTACTATTCAAATTACATGCCATCACCTTAGAATTAGGGTTTATTATTCACATTACGATAAAAATGAACTCATAACATCATCATGTATGAGGAATATCATCAATAATGCTCTCGGATAAGATTAAGATTCATCAATTATCATAAATAGGGTTTTCATGATCTCACATAGGTGGATCATACCCTAATCATGTACATTCATATATATTGAAGGTATTTTACTTGGATTTCAACCATAATTGGGATTTTCTCTCTCCTCTTGCTCATAGGTGATTATTACATCCCTCTAGATTGGGTTAGGTCTAATCAACATTGATAAGCCTAGCCAAGTCATCACCATTGTAACCATTGGGGTTTGCATGATAAAAAGGGGCTACCTACTTGAATCCATAAAGGGTATTTTGGTAAAGTTCACCATTGATCATAACATGGGTTAATATACTAACCACTTGACCCTTAATGTCCCTAGGTATCATTAGGGTTTAGGTTGAACAACCATCAAACCATCTAATCCTTCAAGGCATTAGGCAAACTTATCCTTAAAAGTCCCCAATAGGTTTCACACCTTCAACCTTCAAACGATCCTGAGATCGTTTAAGGTTGTAGACCGTTTAGCTTTGGTTGACTTCAAGACCGCATGACACTCAAGACCGTTTACCCTTAAATGATCTTGAGGTCGTTTGCCCAAGATAGGGTGAAGATCGTTTAGTCATAGTTTGACTTCTGAAGTCGTTTGAGCTCATTCGGACCTGAAGTCGTTTGAACTCATTCGGTCCCGAAGTCATATGAACTCATTCGGTCCTGAAGTCGTATGAACTCATTCGGTCCTGAAGTCGTATGAACTCATTCGGTCCTGAAGTCGTATGGTTCTAAAAGCTCAAGATCGCATGGACCTCCAAGGTGATTCAAAGGGTAACCTCGATTAGGGTTTCCTATGTTGAAGCCTTCAATTGGTCTCAAGCTTGCTAACCACTTATCAATTGAGACAATTAGGGTTAGTCTTAACCAATTGGTCACTCAATTGATCCTCAATTGATATCCAAATAGGGTTGGAGTTGGTTCAATTAAGGTCTATAAACATTCAACCATCAACACTCAACAATATGAATCAAATCAAAGTTAATCCCATCAATTGACCTCCAATCGGGCTCAAACTTGGCCCAAACGGTATTGGGATCGTTTGGAAAACCTCCAAACGGTCTTGAGACCGTTTGCCCAAGAATTCATCAAAATCTAAGTTGGTTTGATAGGGGTTGAACCTTAATTAAGTCACAAATCAGCAATTTGATTATTTCAATAACCCACTGTAATTGGGCCCTCAACTGATCAAATTACCTTAACCCTAGACCTCCAAACGGTCTTGGGTTGACACCAAACGGTCTTGATACCGTTTGGATGAGTTCCAAACGGTTTTGAGACCGTTTTCCCATCCATCCTTTGGACTCTAGTGAAAATTCATCAAGGTTTGATCTATTGAGTTGATCATCACATCAAAACTTAATTGCAATATGATTTGGTACCTTTGGACCTTCAATTGGTCAACTATACTTGACCCCAGACCTCTAAACGGTCTTGGGTGATCCCCAAATGGTCTTGAGACCATTTGGATGATTCCCCAAACGGTCTTGAGACCGTTTGGGCTAATCAACCCAAAATCACTAATTAACTCATTGGAATTTCAGCACTGATTTCAATTAGGATTTTCCCTATTAATCAACCTTCAACTCATAACTCGTTTGGAATTAATCCATCAAATTTGGTGAGTCATTAATCAACATCATTATGAACAGTAATCCCAAATGGTCAACGCTTGGTCAACCATCTTAAACGGTCTTGAGACCGTTTGCCCAAAAAGGCAAATTAAACAGATTGAAAATCAGAACTTAATTCAATTGGATTTGCTAATTGATTTGCTTATATCTCACGATTCCTTTGGAGTTAACCCCTCAAATTTTGTGGGTGATTAACCTACATAATTATAAACAAGATTCCTATACGGTCGTTGCTTGGTCAACGCGACCAAATGGTCTTGAAGGCCGTTTTCCTTCATACGACCCTGAAACCATTTGCCCACCAAACGGTTGTGTAAACCGTATGGGCAATTGGTGGAGGTCGTTTGGTAAAGTGGAAATCCGTGGATAAGCATAGGAATTAACGCCCTTATCTTCTTCCTCAAGAACAGTAGCAGTTCTTCACGATTTTGCTTGCAAGGATGCAAGGGAAGATAGGGAAGAAGAAGAACTAGCAACTATATGCATAGAAAAAGATGTATAATCAAAGCATAAGGTTTAGAGTTATAAAACCCGCCTAAAGGTTGTTCCTTGAGCTCCAAGCTTCCAAGATTCAGGTCTTTAATGGCATCTTTGAGCTCCACAGGTCGGCCAAGGTGTATTCTCCAAGGAAAGTTGAAAAGGAATGGCTAGAAAGATAAAGCTAGGTGAGCTAGCCATGAATTCAACCTTGAAAACGAGTTTCCTCCATGAATTCAAGCAAAAGGGATGATCCAAACTTACCTAGGACCCTTGGTCGTCCTTCTCTGCTCCAGAGCTTAGCCTTAGTCGGTTTTGAGCAAGGGGAAAAGAAATGAAAAGAAGAGGATCGTTCCCTTGCTAAGTGGGGAAGGTAGTATATATACTTAGGTGAAATTTCAACATAAGAACATATGCTTTCCTCATTTCTCATCTAAGTCCTTCCTTTCTTCTTTGCACGTCCCCACATCTTATTTATAAGGACAAACTCCTTCTAAGGTCAAGAATTGAGGGCAAAGAGGATCAACCCATCACTAAAGCATACACATAAAAGGGCTATTATACATACACCTTGATTATTCAATCACAAAGGTGTTCTTTATTATATGATTATTCAAATGAAGTGACCTTTTCATCATTTCTCTTCTAAATGATGCCAAGAGTCATAAACGATATTTTAGATGATGTATTTTACAAGTTGCACCCCTCAAATTGGGTAAATTGCACTTTACACCAATTTAGGGTTTTCAAGTACAGGGGTTGCTTCCACAGCTGCACCTTGGTGCTCAAGCTTGGGAAATCCCTTAAACTTCATCATAAACATCCTCATGATGTCTCAACATCAGAGGAACATCTCAACATGTGCAATTTGCAAGTTAATCCCTTAACTGGGTAATTTGCACATAGATCCCTGTATTACAAAACAATGCTACAACTTTATATATAAAGGAGCAAAATTGAAATATATGTTTCTGAGGAACTTAATTACATGCCCAAAGTTAATCACAAGGATTTAATTACATATTTAGGCAAAACACCTAGGGTTAGTTCATAACCCAAGTCAGGGATGTTACAAATTATCCATTCCTTACAAGGATTTCGTCCCCGAAATCGATAAAATGTATTAAGAGAAAAGGGCAGGGTATTTCCTTCTCATCTCATCCTCTAGTTCCCAAGTGGCTTCTTCAACACCACGGTGGTTCCAGAGGACTTTCACAAGGCTTAAATCTTTCTTCTTTAACTTTTTAATTCTGCTATCAAGGATTGACACTGGTCCTTCCTCATAAGATATATCATCATTCAATTCTACCTCCATAGGTTGTAGAACTGACTCAGTGTCTGGGTGACATTTCTTTAGCATAGAAATGTGAAACACAGGATGTAACCTCTATAACTCTGGTGGTAGCTCTAGTTTATAGGCTACTTTTCCAATCCGTTCAATGATTGGATAAGGCCCCATAAATCTAGGAGCTAACTTCCCTTTTCTTTCCAAAATGAAGGACTCCTTTCCAAGGCGAGACCTTGAGATACACTTTGTCTCCAACCTCGAACTCTAAGGGTCTACGACGCTTGTCAGCATAAGATTTCTGCCTATCTTGTGCAGTCTTAATCTGTTGCTGTATTACCTTAATCTTTTCTATAGTTTGTTGTACAAGATCAGGTCCTAACAACTAATTCTCACCAGTCTCATACCAACACAAGGGTGATCTACAACGTCTACCATACAAGGCTTCATAAGGTGCCATATCAATACTATGCTGATAGCTATTGTTATAGGCAAACTCTATCAAGCTTAGGTGTAGATCCCAACTTCCGGTAAACTGGAGAACACATGTTCTCAACAGGTCTTCCAAGGTCTGTATGGTCCTTTCTGACTGTCCATCAGTCTGTGGATGAAAGGTCGTACTAAACCTTAACTGGGTGCCTAAAGCATTATGAAGTCGTTCCCAAAAATGACTTGTAAATTGGGGACCTTTGTCAGAAACTATAGTGACAGGAACTCCGTGCAAATGCACTATCTCATTTATGTAAATATGTGCAAGCCTCTCAGTAGTGTAGGTTGTCTTGACATGTAAGAAATGCACTGTCTTAGTCAACATATCAACAACTACCCAAATGGAATCATGTCCTTTGCTTGTCCTGGGTAGGCCAACAACAAAGTCCATGGTAACATGGTCCCACTTCCACTGTGGTATGGGTAAAGGTTGCATTGTTCCTGTAGGCTTCTGGTGTTCAGCTTTAACTTGCTGACACACAGGACACCTCCGAACAAACTCTGCAACATCCTTCTTCATTCCAGGCCACCAATACATATCTTTCAAGTTTCGATACATCTTGGTGCTCCCTGGATGCATGGCATACATCGAAGAATGAGCTTCTTCCAGGACTAACTTCCTCAAGTTGTCCACATACGGCACTATCATCCTCCCATGATTACAGGCTATTTGATCATCTGAGTCATGGAAACCATCTCGTTTCTCACTACCATACTCCGATCTAATCTGCTGAACTATAGTATCACCTTGATGTGCTTCCTTAATCTGCTCTCTAAGGGTAGGTTTAATATGCATCTCAGCTAACAACCCGGCTAACAATGACACCTTCAACTGCACATTGTCTTGTCTCAAAGAGATAAGCATATCCCTTCTAGAGCATACTAAAGAGTTTAGTTGTGCCCTTTCCATGGTTGATGTTGCTGATTTCCTACTCAAGGCATCAGCAACCACATTAGCCTTCCCCGGATGGTAATCAATCGTACAATCGTAGTCCTTGATTAATTCCATCCAGCGGCGTTGTCTCATATTAAGCTCATGCTGAGAGAAGATGTACTTAAGGTTCTTATGGTCAGTGAAAATCTAAAACGTCTCTCCATAAAGATAATGTCTCCAGATCTTCAGGGCATGAACTACAGCAGCTAACTCCTGATCGTGTGTCGGATAATTCTCTTCGTGTTTCTTAAGCTGTCGGGAAGCAAAAGAAATCACTTGTTTATCCTGCGTCAACACACATCCAAGTCCATTCTTGGAGGCATCATAGAAGACTACATATCCTTTTCCTTGCTCAGGTAGCACAAGCACAGGTGCACTTGTCAACCTCTCCTTCAACAATTGAAAGGACTGTTGACACTTATCACTCCAAGAAAAAGGAGCATCTTTCCGGGTTAACTTGGTCAAAGGTAAGGCTATAGAGCTAAAGTTTTTAATAAACCTTCGATAGTAACCAGCTAACCCCAAGAAGCTTCGAATCTCCATCGGTGTCTTCGGTTGTTCCCATTGTAGAACAGATTCTACCTTTGCAGGGTCAACACGAATTCTTGAGGCAGATATCACATGTCCAAGAAAAGATACCTCCGGCAGCCAGAACTCACACTTGCTAAACTTAGCATACGGCTTATGTTCTCTTAGCAAGGTCAAAGCTTGGCGAAGATGCTGCTCATGCTGCTGAGCATCCTTACTATAGATCAAAATGTCATCTATGAAGATGACAACACACTGATCAAGGAAGGGTCGAAAAACTCTATTCATGAGTTCCATAAATGCAGCTGGTGCATTGGTTAGTCCAAACGACATAATCGTGAACTCATGGTGACCATATCTTGTCCTAAAAGTAGACTTGGATATGTCACTATCCTTAATGCGGAGTTGATGATATCCAGATCTCAAAATCAATCTCCCGAGGTGGTGGTATACCAGGAAGTTCTTCAGGAAACACATCCTCGAATTCCCTGACTATGGGAACTTCAGTAGGATTGGAACTTTCCTTGGTAACATCTACCACATGGGCCAAGAATGCATAACATCCTTGCCTCAACAGCTTATCAGCAACCATAGTTGATACAAGACAGGTGGGCAGAATCTTTCTTTCACCTTGAAAGATCCATGTGTTGCCTTCATCAGCAAACACAGCCAACTTGGATTCACAATCCAAGACAACTCTATACCTTTCTAAGGTATCCATCCTGAGGATTATATCAAATCCTTGCATATCAAGTGGTATAAGGTCCACTTGAATGCGATGATCAGAAAAGAAGAGGATGCAGGGAGAACATACCTCCTGCAAAACGACAGACCCACTCAACGGAGTCTCCAACAACAAACTATCTGCCCTATGACTAACCGTCATATTGCAGTTACGAATCACTCTCCGAGTGATAAAAGAGTGTGTAGCACCCAGTTCAATCAAAACAGATACAATACAGGATGTAGACATATCTGAATATAAAAGTTCCATCTGACCTGCCACTACCCGTGGATTGACTACTGCTTCAGGTGGGTTCATAGCATAAAACCTCGATGCCGCCTGGGGTTGAGGTGGTGCTGATGATCCAGCTTGAGACGCTTGCCCGCGTCCTCGAGCTGCTCCTTGAGGTTTTCTTCTCTGTGATCCCTGTTGACTCTGTCTCTGAGGTTGTGTCATACTGACAGGTCTAGATCGGCAGTCCTTCATCAAGTGTCCCACCTTCCCACAGTTGTAGCAACTTCTTTCCAATTGTTTTGGTCTTGGTGGTCCAGTAACTGACATTGATGCAGAACTGTGAGTCTCTTGTTGAGGTAGGCTTCGTCCCCTGCCTCTACTTGGTGACCATTGAGTTTGGGAACTTGATCTGGGTGGTGGAGGGTTAGGTGCAGAGAATCTCGGTTTCTTGGAATCCCTAGATGAAGAACCCTGGAACTGTGGATATCTTTTCTGGGTTTGCCTCTTCTCAACCACAGATCTCTCTATCCTTCGGACTGACTCAACGAAGGTAGAGAATCTCTCTCGGTTTTCTAAGGCAGACACAGGGGTTGATATATCAGCATTCAAACCCTTCTCGAATCTCCTGATTCTTTCCTCTTCTGTGGTAGCCATGTGCGGACAGAACCGCAGCAACTCCATGAACTTAGCTTCATACTCACTAATGTTCATCATGCCCTGCCTCAATCTCTCAAACTGAGAGATCTTCTCATCTAGAAAGGTCTTTGGAAAATATCTATTGATAAATTCCCGACGAAACTCTTCCCACGAGAACTCTATCCCAGGTCTCTTCTGCTCTTCCATGTTCCACCAGTGACCAGCACTGCCTTTGAGAAGATAGACAGCATGTCTAACCTTCTCAGCCTCCGGGATATTAAGAATCCTGAAAGCCTTCTCCAACTATGTTAACCACAGATCAGCATCTGCGGGGTCGGCAGTCCCAAAGTACTCGGTAGCTCCGACACGACGAAGTCGCTCGAACGTCTTACCGATACCTTGTCCTTCAGGCTGGGCAGGTGCCCTAGGTGCATGCATGGGCATCTTGTCAGTTATGTGTGTCATGGCAGTCATAAACTGCCCAAACATCGTCTGAACTGCTGGGTTACCCATATCAGCTAGGTCAAACTGGGGTGGTTCAGGTGCAGGCTGTTCTATTTCTAGAACCCTTGCACCGCCTCGAGGTGCACTAGCACTACTCTCTGACACGTACTCATCATGTGGCTCTGCCATCCTTATGTATCTTCTTCTCCTGAGGAGCAGAAGATTCTATTAGATAAGGAAGAGATACTAAGGATAGACTCGACATCCTAAGTCCTATGCCTCTGTAGACTCAGCGAACCTAGAGCTCTGATACCACTTAATTGTGGGCTCTGATCTCCAAACCATGATATAAACATGATTTAAACTTAGCAGAAGCGATTCGATTAGCAGCGGAATACCAAAAATCAGCGGAAATTAAAACTTTTTGAGATAAAGCATTGAAACCATAAAACTTCCTTCATAAAAGGAGATAAACTGTTTACATCTCAGATAATTACTTCTTGAGTAATTATATACAACATGATACAAAATCTCAAGAACTCATAACCAAAATCTCAGACCAAAAGACTCCAAGACATGAGAGTACAGAGGACACATAGGACTGACTCTAACTACACTACATGGCAAGCTAAATCTCCACCTGAGATTTTACTGCTGCCCCTGGTGCTGCTGCTGCTGGGACTGGTCATCTGTAGACATGTTCCTCCGTCCTCGACGTCCACCTAAAAAGTTGAAGTCTACGGGGTGAGACAATTTTACATAATTGTCCCAGCGAGAGTTATAACTCTCCGCCAGAAGCTTTATTATAGCACCTCAAAGAATAACTTAAGCAGTAAAAGCTTCAAAGTATTCAACATCAGATTTAATAGTAAGCATGAGTTCAACAGTTATGAAACATGAAGACTTTGCACTATACAGTGTAACATCAATCAATCAACTCGTAGTTATCTCTAACAGGTATGCTACGTTGTGGATTATGTTTTTCAAACATTACTTTTATGTCCTGTGGAGATGAGGTTTACCACTCATACTCCAACCAATCACTGCTAAGTGCCTCGGTATCATACTAGGTCATCGAAAGAGCCGGATTCTCATGACCTTCACCTTCCTCAGTCAGTAAGAGGATTACTTGTAGGACATCTCGTGCCTCTACTATAATAGCTTACCATGGTAATCTGGTCCTTCACTATTTTAGAGTTACAGTGGCGTTCTGTACTCTCTTCGTCATCAGGAGATTTCATGTTTATCTTCCACTGATACGGATATATGTGCTTTCTTCGTCATCAGGAGGTTTCATGTTTACCATCCACTGATACGGTATGGGATTGTAGTGAAGGATTGACGGATTACACATCTACATCAAACACCTACACTAGGATGTAAGGTTCTACACATCCATATACCCCACATACTCAAAAGTATGTGATCCAGGAGTTCCCTTAGGAAAACCTGTTTCACCATCATTTGATCTCTGACAATGATGGATCTATGATTAGGTCTCTACATTACACTTGATTAGTTAGGTACATTCAGTATTCTTTTAACATCATACATTGTTCTTCAAACAATAACATTAGCATAACAGCTATGAAATGAGAATACTAAATGTAACAAGCCTAACTCTCATCAATCATCATTTCTCAATACATTCATCACAAGTCATCTCTAAAGCATGACCTTGATGGTATTTATGGCTCTCACAGCCCATTTAATTCATAGGTTGCCATTAACAAGGCATCAAGATATTTTACTATTCATAAAGCTAACAACATGCTTTCAATGAATATAGCATCATCATCCATACCTGGATATGATCATCTTCATATCAGAACCTGCAAGGTTAATTCAACTGATAAAAGCAATTCAAATCAAGAATTATACTTTCCACTCTTGCCATAAGAGCTAAGTTCCCTTATTCTCATCAATTAGGGTTTACTATTCACATTACATGCCATCACCCTAGAATTAGGGTTTATTATTCACATTACGATAAAAATGAACTCATAACATCATCATGTATGAGGAATATCATCAATGATGCTCTCAGATAAGATTAAGATTCATCAATTATCATAAATAGGGTTTTCATGATCTCACATAGGTGGATCATACCCTAATCATGTACATTCATATATATTGAAGGTATTTTACTTGGATTTCAACCATAATTGGGATTTTCTCTCTCCTCTTGCTCATATGTGATGATTACATCCCTCTATATTGGGTTAGGTCTAATCAACATTGATAAGCCTAGCCAAGTCATCACCATTGTAACCATTGGGGTTTGCATGATAAAAAGGGGTTACCTACTTGAATCCATAAAGGGTATTTTGGTAAAGTTTACCATTGATCATAACATGGGTTAATATACTAACCACTTGACCCTTAATGTCCCTAGGTATCATTAGGGTTTAGGTTGAACAACCATCAAACCATCTAAGCCTTCAAGGCATTAGGCAAACTTATCCTTAAAAGTCCCCAATAAGTTTCACACCTTCAACCTTCAAACGATCCTGAGATCGTTTAAGGTTGTAGACCGTTTAGCTTTGGTTGACTTCAAGACCGCATGAAACTCAAGACCATTTACCCTTAAACGATCTTGAGGTCGTTTGCCCAAGATAGGGTGAAGACCGTTTAGTCATAGTTTGACTTCTGAAGTCGTTTGAGCTCATTCGGACCTGAAGTCGTTTGAACTCATTCGGTCCCGAAGTCGTATGAACTCATTCGTTCCTGAAGTCGTATGAACTCATTCGGTCCTGAAGTCGTATGAACTCATTCAGTCCTGAAGTCGTATGAACTCATTCGTTCCTGAAGTCATATGGTTCTAAAAGCTCAAGATCGCATGGACCTCCAAGGTGATTCAAAGGGTAACCTCGATTAGGGTTTCCTATGTTGAAGCCTTCAATTGGTCTCAAGCTTGCTAACCACTTATCAATTGAGACAATTAGGGTTAGTCTTAACCAATTGGTCACTCAATTGATCCTCAATTGATATCCAAATAGGGTTGGAGTTGGTTCAATTAAGGTCTATAAACATTCAACCATCAACACTCAACAATATGAATCAAATCGAAGTTAATCCCATCAATTGACCTCCAATCGGGCTCAAACTTGGCCCAAACGGTCTTGGGATCGTTTGGATAACCTCCAAACGGTCTTGAGACCGTTTGCCAAAGAATTCATCAAATTCTAAGTTGATTTGATAGGGGTTGAACCTTAATTAAGTCACAAATCAGCAATTTGATTATTTCAATAACCCACTGTAATTGGGCCCTCAACTGATCAAATTACCTTAACCCTAGACCTCCAAACGGTCTTGGGTTGACACCAAACGGTCTTGAGACCGTTTGGATGAGTTCCAAACGGTCTTGAGACCGTTTGCCCATCCATCCTTTGGACTCTAGCGAAAATTCATCAAGGTTTGATCTATTGAGTTGATCATCACATCAAAACTTAATTGCAATATGATTTGGTACCTTTGGACCTTCAAGGTCAACTATACTTGACCCCAGACCTCTAAATGGTCTTGAGTGATCCCCAAATGGTCTTGAGACCGTTTGGATGATTCCCCAAACGGTCTTGAGACCGTTTGGGCTAATCAACCCAAAATCACTAATTAACTCATTGGAATTTCAGCACTGATTTCAATTAGGATTTGCCCTATTAATCAACCTTCAACTCATAACTCGTTTGGAATTAATCCATAAAATTTGGTGAGTCATTAATCAACATCATTATGAACAGTAATCCCAAACGGTCAATGCTTGGTCAACCATCCTAAACGGTCTTGAGACCGTTTGCCCAAAAAGGCAAATTAAACATATTGAAAATCAGAACTTAATTCAATTGGATTTGCTAATTGATTTGCTTATATCTCACGATTCCTTTGTAGTTAACCCCTCAAATTTTGTGGGTGATTAACCTACATAATTATAAACAATATTCCCATACGTTCGTTGCTTGGTCAACGCGACCAAATGGTCTTGAAGGCCGTTTGCCTTCATACGACCCTGAAACCGTTTGCCCACCAAACGGTTGTGTAAACCGTATGGGCAATTGGTGGAGGTCGTTTGGTAGTGTGGAAATCCGTGGATAAGCATAGGAATTAAATTCCTTATCTTCTTCCTCAAGAACAGTAGCAGTTCTTCACGATTTTGCTTGCAAGGATGCAAGGGAAGATAGGGAAGAAGAAGAACTAGCAACTATATGCATAGAAAAAGATGTATAATCAAAGCATAAGGTTTAGAGTTATAAAACCCGCCTAAAGGTTGTTCCTTGAGCTCCAAGCTTCCAAGCTTCAGGTCTTTAATGGCGTCTTTGAGCTCCACAGGTCGGCCAAGGTGTATTCTCCAAGGAAAGTTGAAAAGGAATGGCTAGAAAGATAAAGCTAGGTGAGCTAGCCATGAATTCAACCTTGAAAACGAGTTTCCTCCATGAATTCAAGCAAAAGGGATGATCCAAACTTACCTAGGACCCTTGGTCGTCCTTCTCTGCTCCAGAGCTTAGCCTTAGTCAGTTTTGAGCAAGGGTAAAAGAAATGAAAAGAAGAGGATCGTTCCCTTGCTAAGTGGGGAAGGTAGTATATATACTTAGGTGAAATTTCAACATAAGAACATATGCTTTCCTCATTTCTCATCTAAGTCCTTCCTTTCTTCTTTGCACGTCCCCACATCTTATTTCTAAGGACAAAATCCTTCTAAGGTCAATAATTGAGGGCAAAGAGGATCAACCCATCACTAAAGCATACACATAAAAGGGCTATTATACATACACCTTGATTATTCAATCACAAAGGTGTTCTTTATTATATGATTATTCAAATGAAGTGACCTTTTCACCATTTCTCTTCTAAATGATGCCAAGAGTCATAAAAGATATTTTAGATTATGTATTTTACAAGTTGCACCCCTCAAATTGGGTAAATTGCACTTTACACCAATTTAGGGTTTTCAAGTACAGGGGTTGCTTCCACAGCTGCACCTTGGTGCTCAAGCTTGGGAAATCCCTCAAACTTCATCATAAATATCCTCATGATGTCTCAACATCAGAGGAACATCTCAACATGTGCAATTTGCAAGTTAATCCCTTAACTAGGTAATTTGCACATAGATCCCTGTATTACAACACAATGCTACAACTTTATATATAAAGGAGCAAAATTGAAATATATGTTTCTGAGGAACTTAATTACATGCCCAAAGTTAATCACAAGGATTTAATTACATATTTAGGCAAAACACCTAGGGTTAGTTCATAACCCAGGTCAGGGATGTTACAATTTATAATTCCAATTCGGAGACAGAGTGTACCTCAAGGTCTCACCTTGGAAAGGTATCCTTAGATTTGGAAAGAAAGGGAAGTTAGCTCCTAGGTTTATGGGGCCTTATCCAATCATTGAGAGGATGGGAAAGGTAGCCTATAATCTGGAGTTACCACCTGAGTTGCATAGATTGCACCCAGTGTTCCACATTTCCATGCTAAGGAAATATCATCCTGACACAGAATTAGTTCTACAACCTATGGAAGTAGAACTAAATGATGATATATCATATGTGGAAGGACCTGTGTTGATTCTTGATAGAAGAATCAAAAGGCTAAAAAAGAAAGACATATGTATTGTAAAAGTCCTCTGGAATCACCATGGAATTAAAGAAGCCACATGGGAACTAGAGGATGAAATATCCTACTCTTTTCTCTTAATGTTTTTGTTGATAATTTCGGGGACGAAATCCTTGTAAGGGGTGGATAACTTGTAACATCCCTGACCTGGGTTATGCTTTAACCCTAGGTGTTTTGCGTAATAAAGTTGATTAGATTCTTGCTCTTATTTCTTTAAAAGTAATTAAGGCTCAAGAGGAACTTATATTTCAATTTTAGTCCTTTTTGAATAATGTTGAAATGATATTTTACTTATTTTGGACTAAAGTGCAAATTACCCAAGTTGAGGGGTTAAATTGCAAATTGTACATGATAATATGTTCCTCATGTGTTGAAACTTCATGGGAATAAATATGATGCATAGGTAGGGCTAGTGAAAGCCTGGGTACCAAGAAAGAGTTGATTAAACAATGTTTGTGCATTAAAACCTAGATTTGGGGTAATGTGCAATTTACCCAAAACCTAGGGTTCAATATGCAAAATAGCACTTCTATAGGGTCCCCCATGTTTCTTGGCATCATGTAGAGTAAATAAAATGAGAGGGGTGCCTCATTTGAATTATGTTGGAGGAGAGAGAATCTTGATATTAAAATAATCAAGATTTAAGTATAAATGAAACTTTAATCCTATTTAATACAAAAATAAATAAGATAATTAAAGGGGACTTCAAACAAAATTAAAATGGTTGGATTCATATGTGTGTGGACGTCCTTGAGCTTTTCAAGGACCACAAATATCCCAAGGGGGTGAAAACTCCACTCACCTTATTATAAGAAAAAGAATTTCCACTCAAATATGGATATTACTATTATAAGGATTAAGGTGCTTAATTTCTTTTCCCTTAATTCTTAGATAAATATGAATTTTTGCAAGCAAAAGAAGATATATTCGTGTCCAAGGATTTCAGGTGGGAAATGTGGCAATACTTTTGGAAATTAAAGGAACTAATTCTATTTTCTCTCTCCTTGGATTTCCTTATACATATCCCATTTTCCACCCATACAAGGACCTTTTTTTCGGATTTCTTTTCTCCTCTTGCTTTGGCCGACCTCAAGAGAGTTTAGGAGAAGGAGAAAGAAGACCCCCCAACCTGTTGGTAAGTTCTTGACCTCTTTTCACCTTGATTTCATGGTGAAAACCGAAAATCAATGCTTGATTTCTTGTTTTCTCCACTCGATTTCCAACTTTAGCCAACTCTTTCATTCAAAAGCCTGCAAACGAACCTTGGAGAGTTGTCAAAGCTTCACCCACTATTACAGGCGTGGAGTTTTAAGCTTGGAATAAGATTTAAAGGCGGGTTATATAACTTGAACCCTTCTACATTGTTATTCAATTATCAATCTTGCAATTTCGTTGATTCCTTCATCTTCTTGAATAATTGTTGGTTGAAATTGATAGTTCCATGAAATCAGAAGTACTAAGATCTGAAGGGAAGAAGTTAGATGATGATGACATCATCTTGTACACATTTCCCAAAGAAATTACATTCCATTCGGTTTCAACTAAGTTGTTCATTCGGTTTCAACAAAACTGTTTGAAAGCAAACAGTTTCATCAAACCGTTTGAAACTAAACGGTTTCAAACCATTTGGGAGAGTTGACCAGGGTTGACCATTTGGGAAAGTTGATGATAATTATTATGGTTAATGACTCACCAAATTTAATTGATTAATTCCAAAGGGCTCATTAGTTGAAGGTTAATCAATTAGCAAACCGTAATTGGGTTAAGTGCTGAAATTCAATTTGGTTAACTTAGATTTGTGGGTGATTGAGCCCAAACGACCTCAAGACCATTTGGAGGTCACCCAAACGGTCTCAAGACCGTTTGGGGGTCACCCAATACCGTTTGGAGGTTTGGGGTTATGTATGGTTGAGTAATTGAAGGTCTAATGATACCAAATTGAAATGTAATTGAGTGTTGATTTGATGATCAATCTAATGATCTAAACCCTAATGGGATTTCACAAAATCCAAGGATAAGATGGGGAAAACGGTCTCAAAACCGTTTGGAGGTCATCCAAATGACCACAAGACCGTTTGGGGTCAGTTCATATCAAAAACTTGATGATAATTCCCTAGTTGCAATTGAATTAGTTCCACAATGTTGAACATTGATGGCTACTCAATTTCAAAACCCTAATTGAAGGTTCTTGAGTAGAAATCCTAAATCAATTGGGTTCAAAACCCTATTTGATGGTTTAATTGAAGGTTGATTCGATTGTTCAAGTGATAGAGAAATCAGGGATTCAACTGATATTGGTTCATCCATTGGAATCATGAATCGTGTTAGTGTTGAAAGGACTTTTTGGTCCATTCGGTTTTGAGATGGTTTGGACCAAACGGTCTTAAGACCATTTAAGTCCAAACAGTCTCAAGACCGTTTGGGAACAAATGGTCTCAATCTGTTTGGAGACCCAAAGTGCAAATGGTTTCAACACATGTTTTGTCTAATCGGTTTCAAGAACAATTTTCTCAAATGATTTTCTACCAATTGAATTCTAAGAACTAAGATTGTTGAGGGCCTATGTAATCAGATCTTTTTGAGGTTTAACATGGTTGATTCCTTAGTACATATCATGTAATTGAAGGCCCAATAGGGTCAATTCAATTGGATACCTAATATAATTGAAGATTCAATTGGTTAATCCAATTGATCACTTAGTGTGATTGAAGACTCTATTAGTCAATTCATTTGAATACCTCATATAATTGAAGGTTTATTGGACTAAACCATATGAAGACATGATGTACTTAGATGATTTATGCCCTTAGTGGGATTAATCATTAGTGCATAATGATGTAATAATTCAATACATCATGTTAACCCTAAATTCATGTATTTGAATGAAGAATAGGCTCAATCTAATCAAGAATTGAGTAGTGGACATCCTGAGTAGGATGAGAGAGAAAGATTCATATATGAATGATAATCATGTAGCAATTAAGCCTAAACATTCAAAATGATGTAATATACAATTAGGGTATGATTCTTGAATAAGAAATCATGAAACCCTAATTGAGTTGATTAATGAACTCAAACCCTAATTTAGGGAAAGTTTGAGTAAAACCCTAAACTAGGAGGATGATGTGATATGAATTTAGAGTGATGACATGAGTAACCCTAATTCAGGGTAGTTTGATGATAAACCCTAATCAGTATGAATAGTAAACCCAAATTATGGGTTATCGAATATAAACCCTAATCTAGGGTGATGTGATGTGAACAGTAAACCCTAATTCTAAAATAGGATGAAGGTATGTGAAACCCTAATTCTGGGTTATACCATATAACATGAAACTCTAACCTTGGATAATGAAATGATAAGTGATTGGTCCTGATTGAACATAGGGAATGAGTAACCCTGATTGACAAGAAATGGGAAACCCTAACCCTGGTAAGGGAATAGTGGTGTTACCCTTGAATAATGATGTTATATATTGTTTTCCATGGTGTTGATATGAAATTGATGTATCTGTTATCATCTATACTAACCATGCAGGTATCATGAGATGATGAACATAGCCAGGTATGAGCTATGACATTTTATGTATTTAAATTGTTTATTGGGCCTTATGTGCCATGCTATACCTTGTGGCCTAGTAATAGGTATTAAGAGAAGTAATGGGCCTTAAGTGCCATGAGAGATGCTTATGTAATAAGCATCATATTTACCTTGGTCATATGACCTGAAAGTGATAGTTACCTAAAAAAGTGGTAACAGTGCTCAGTGATGAGCTAAGGGTTTGAATGCCCAGATCCATATAATTATGGTATTGAGATTGTGAAGGGATGATAATTCCCAGTATTGAAATGAGGGACTGAGATCCCAATGTCTTATAAAGATTGAGAAATAATTGATGAAAACAGTACATGTTTCTTTGTAGCACTTGTTTTGATAAGTTATGTTTGAAAACTTGACTGATGCTAAAAGAAAATGATAATGTATTTAATTAATCAAGTGATAATATATAATGTAGTTGCCCTAAAAATAGATCCATCAGCGTTAGAATTACCTGAATGGTGAAACGAGTTTTACTCGAAACGCATATTTTTGAATATGCGGGGGAAATTGGGAAAATATATCCTTATACCCCATAGGAATGGCTACGGGCTATGTCCTATGTACGGGATTGGTTTCGGACCATACCCCAATAAGAGTATTGCTACGGGCCATAACTCCTCAATATAATATCGGGCATTGGTTACGGGCCATAACCCTGAAGAGAGTATATGCTACGGGCTATAACTCTATAGCGACGATGCCAATATACCCTGGGAAGCTAATTGCAGTCTGATACATGATGTCTCTACTAAAGTAGTCTCGTAGTGACCGAGACAGATGAGGTCATGGAATCCGGCTCTCCCATTGACCTTGTGTGGTACTGATGCTTTACGTAATTGTGGTCGGTTGGAGTATGAGCGGTATATCTCATTTCCTCAGAGCATAAGCTTAAGAATGTTTGTAAAAATGTAATCGACCGTGTAGCGTATTTGCATAAGATTGAAATACGAGAATCACTGGTTGATGTTATTCTACTTAGCATGTTTTAGATACATAAATGTTATGTATGTTCTTCAACTCCTTATTGAATAAGAGACATGCTACTTTAACAAGTTTTAGCTTTAATGCTTGAATAGAAATGTTACCCTAATTTGCATAGATATTGAACTATCTGTTGTTGAATATATGTTTCCATTGTTTAGTTTACTTCTATTAAACTATAAAAATAATGTTTTAGGTAGAGAGTTATATCTCTCACTGGGGTAATTTAATAATTGTCTCACCCCCGTGGAATCCAATATTTTTAGGTGGACGCGGATGAGGTAGAGACAGAAATCATATAATAAGGGAAGGACAGCAACAACAACAACAAGGACAGCAGTAGATCCTAAGGTGGAGATACTGGTCAAGACTTTTATATATGTAAATAGAGTCTTATGTGTCGTCTATGTATTCTCAGGTCCTAGGAATTAGTAATAGTGTTTTTATAATTGATCTGAGATTTTGGGCATGATGCCTTGAGGATTTTGTTACTTGAGCTTTTGGTAAAGCAAATGATGTATATTTTACTTGAGAAGAAATGGAATAGAGAATGTACTATGTGAACTAGTATGTGAATGTAATTTGATGGTTCTTGTTGAAAGAGTTTTCCTGAGAATGGATCTCCTTGCAAAAAGTTTTAAATTTTTAGTGATTTTTAGTAATCCGATGTTAATAACACGCTTCCGCATTAGTTAATCTTGTTTTTGTGAATCGTCCACGACACTTAGGGTCCACTCATATTCCTTTTGTGGATATAACATGTCCCAAGAAAGCTACCTCCCTTAACTAGAACTCACACTTGTTGAACTTAGCATAGAGATGGTGATGTCTCAACACTGTCAATGCCTTGTGCAAATGATGTCCATGCTGCTGACTGTCTCGATTGTATATCAAAATGTCATCTATGAAGACAACCACAAATTGATCAAGGAACGGTTAGAACACCCTATTCATCAAATCTATGAACACTGTTGATGCATTAGTCAGCCCAAATGATATAACCACAAACTCATAGTGACCATACCTCGTCCTAAAAGCTGACTTAGTTATCTCATCCTCCTTGACCTCAACTGGTGATATCCTAACCATAGATCTATCTTTGAGAATATTGTCGCACCACACAACTGATCAAACACGTCATCTATCCTATGCAAAAGGATACTTATTCTTGATCGTGACCTTATTCAACTGTCTGTATTCTATGCACAACCGCATAGACCCATCCTTCTACTTCACAAACAACACTAGAGCACCCCAGGGTGACGTACTTGGCCTAATGAAACATTTGTCCAACAATTATTACAACTGTCTCTTCAACTCTACCATCTTTGTTGGTGTCATCCTATACGGTGTCTGAGCTATGGGTTGCATACCCAGAACTAGATTGATCTCAAAATCAATCTCACAGGGTGGGGGAACACCTAAAAACTCTTTAGGGAACACATCCTCAAACTCCCTAACCGCCGACACTTCATGGATACTAAGACTCCTCACCTCTGTATCTGCCATGTGTGCCAAAAATGCCTCACAACCTTGTCTCATAAGCTTCCTTGCTACCATAGCTGAAATAAGACACGTAGATAGAATCTTCCTATCTCCTTGTAAGATCCACATCTCACTACCATCCACAAACATCACTTGCTTGGAGCTACAATCCAAGACCACTTTATACTTCTCCAGGGTATCCATTCCAAGGATCACATTGAATCCATGCATGTCAAGTGGTATGAGATCCACTGGAACGTTGTATCCTGAGAAAGAGAGAACACTGGAAGGACACACATCCTACAACACTGCAGAACTAACCAACGGGGTTTCTAGCAATAAGCTACTCTTTTTATGACTAACAGGAAACGAACAACTACTAAGAACTTCCCGTGCGATAAAAGAGTGTGTGGAACTCGGGTCAACCAAAATAGATATAAAGTAGGAAGAAGACAAATTAGAATGAAATAACTCCATCTGACTCGTCATCATTCATGGGTTGACCACCGCCTCCAGCTGACTCATGGTGTAGAATCTAGTTGTTTCCTATTTTCACCTCCGTCTTCTGCTTCCCTAAGCAGATGATCCAACTTGGGAAACTTGGCCATGTCCTCATCCTCCCTTACCACTATTTTGTTGTACCTGTGAGCCCTGTTAGTTGTGTCTCGGTTGTTGGGTCACTTCTTCACCCCTCATTGAACATTCTCGCCTCAGATGTCCTATCTACCCACACATGTGGCAAGCCCACTTTCCATACTATAGCCTAGATGACCCTATCACTAATGTTGATGCAACACTCTGAGCTCCTGAGGGTAGAAAACTACGACCTCTGCCCTTGCTAGGTGACCACTATGTCGAAACACCAAACCTCTGTGATGTTAGTAGTGCAGAGAACCTCAGCTTCTTGAAGCCACCTAATGACTACCCTTGAAACTGTGCAGATCGCTTCTTGACACTTGCCTCTCTCTTCTCCTTCACCAATCATTCTATCCTTTGAATAGACTCTACAAACACAGCAAGCCGTTCATGATTCTCCAAAGCAACAGTTGGGGTAGACAACTCAGCATTCAACCCCTTCTTAAAATGATGAATCCTCTCGTCTTCTGTCGCAGCCATGTGAGGACAGAACCTCAACAACTCCATAAATTGTGCCTCATACTCGTTGATTGTCATGGATCCCGGTCGAATCCTATCAAACTGACTGATCTTCTCATCCAGATATGTCATTGGGAAGTATCGACCAACAAACTCTCATTGGAACTCTTCCCAACCAACCACCACACCTAGTCTCTTATCCTCCTCTATGGCCCACCAATTGCCAGTACTCCCTCTCAGGGGGTACACTACATGCTTCACTTTATCCTCTTCAGGGATACTCAGGATCTTGAAAGCCTTCTCGAGCTTAGTCAGCCATAGATCCACATTTGCCGAGTCAGTTGTCCCCGCATACTCAACCGCCCCAACACGGAAAAGCCGCTCGAAAGTCTTCTCAATACCCAAAGATTCAGTATGGGGAACAGACACCCTAGACTGAGGTGCAGGCATTATGTCCACCATATGGGTCATTGTTGCCATAAACTACCCAAAAAGTGTTTGAAAGGCATGGTTCTCTACCATGGCTGGGTTAAACTGGGGGACTTCAGGCACACAATCTTCATGTGCATGGTTCTTTGAACCACCACCTGGTGTAGTGACACTGCTCTCGGCAGCATGTTCTTCATGTTCTCCAGACATCTTTCAGCTTTTCTTCTTCTACATAAGTAGAAGTGACCATAAGACAAGCTAGAGGACACTAGAAAAGACACAAACCCTAGTCTTAGGTCCATGTAGACTCATCAAACCTAAAGCTCTTATACTAACCAAATTGTGATGCCCCGTGCCACAGTGAAACAAGATTACTCAAAAACAAACCGCAGAAAAGAGATCAAAAGACTTATTAGCAGATAACACTAAAAATTAAAACCTTTTTGCATAAAATTGCCACATAGCAAGAACCTTTACACGTGCACTTTCATGCCTCAAAGCATCCGCAAAACATGATGTTGACATGTGCAAAGGAATTGTTCCAGAACGTATATGCATGATTCCATCATAGCTGATATACAAAGGGCACACATGGAATATACATTCGCAAAACATCTACAAAACATTCCCCAAGGACGTACTCTAGGACACTACCAACAAAGACAACCAGCAACACTTCCAACCTTATCAACTAGTGCTCCTCTTGTTGTTGCCCAACCTCCTCTGCACGATCTCTACCTCCTCATGCTTGACCACCTAAAAAGGTTGTTAACCAACGGGGTGGGACACACAGTCCTAATGAGAGATATCTCTCTTCACCAACTCTATTATTATCACGGATAAGATAAATTGAGTAGCATTATAAATATCTGGAAGAGCAACTACTGATGAATTAGGAAACATCCTAATAACTTAAAAGGAATATGAAGAACTTGTATATTCTCTATCAACAACATTGTATAAAGATCAAGCAAGGCCTCAACCAATGTTTTTGTATTTAATCCTATACAATGATGCTACACGGCTGATTTCATATTCATTAAGCCTTGAGGATTCGAATCATACCATCCAAATCCAACCGACCACTATATGAATGTATAATCGAGTCAGTACCATACAAGGTCTAATAGAAGAGCCAGAATCCATGACCTCACCTTCCTCGGTTAGCACAAGTAAACATGTAGTGACATCATGAGTCATCTGCTTCCAGGGACATGTTAGTCTGACTGTGCATATTTAACCCACCTTGGTATAGGTCACGGTGCTAGAGAAATTGAGCTACAACTTATAGCAGTGCTCTTCCAGGTATGACTTACTATCAATCCTGTGATAAAATTCCAGGTTTGACTTATAGTCAATCCTGTGATACAATTCTAGGTATGACTTATAGTCAATCTTGTGATACATTTATTTTTAGGAAACAAGGTGGTATTCCAACTTGCACCCCACATATTCAACAATATGTGTTCCGAGTTAAACTCATTTCACCATTCAGTAAATGTTGACACTGAATGGATCTATGGCACATGGCAACTACACTAATTGTTTTCACTTAATTAATTAGATCAACTTAAACATCTTTAAGCATCAATCAAGTTACAATGTATGTCCTTTAAACAAAACCTACATAAATAGTGTATGACTCATCACCAACACATGTTAAATCACATCATCACTTTAAGCCTGATATCACTTACATGTCCATCTCAAGGACCAATGTCCATCACAAGGACCACATGTCCATCACAAGGACCACATGTCCATCACAAGGACCATTGTCCATCACAAGGACCACATGTCCATCACATCATAACCACCATAGTTCATAGCTGGCTATGTTCATCAATCAGTATCAACTGCATGGTTAGAAACTGATAATAAGAAGGAAAATCATAATCATCTCATATAACTCATGCCATACATTCAAATTATACACTTTACATTATAACATTTAGGGTTTCACTTTACCCGATTAGGGTTTACAAGGTTGGGTCATCAACTATAATGACCCTGACCTAGGTTATGAGGTAACCCTATTTGTTTTGGCTAATAAAGTTGCTTAGAACTTTAATATAATCCTCTAAGGTGTTTTGTTATCATGTGACACATTTATCTTTCAAGTTTGGTCCCGATTGAATGTTGTTTGAGCAATTTTCCTTTATTTTGGACCAAAGTGCAATTTACCCAAATTGAGGAGTTATAATGCAAAATGTCACATGTTGAATGTACCCCATGTGTTTAAGCATCATAAGAGAGAGAATGATGCTAAGTGGTGGCTTGTGGAAAGCCCAAATTCCAAGTTTGAACTTATTTGAAAATTTTTGGAGCATTGTGCACCAATTTTGGTACAAATTGTAATTTACCCAAAATGTGGGGTTGATATGAAAAAAACCACCTCTAGAGTATTCCTACTCCCTCATAGTATCATTTAGAGGATATAGAATGAATGAGACACCATGTTTGAATCAATTATGAGTGATGGTAATCTTGGTGATGAAATGACCAAGAAAAGGGTTGAATATGAAAGCTTAACTTGAGTTGTATCAAGAAGAAAAGCTTATATATGAGTGCCTATCGGCCAAGGAGCCCAAGGAGGTGTCCCATATCGTTTTGTGAACTCTTTTCAAAGGCCATATCATGCAAATAAACTCAAGGAGGTGAGGTGTGACGGCCAACAAGTTTCCTTAGAAAAAGTGTATCGGCTTGACTTAAAATAGTGATTAAACCTAGATAACTTATCCAAATGGATAAGTAATGGACGAATTTGCATCTCAAGATGATCCTCAACTGTTTTGCAATACAAAATAAATGTTGATGCATGCATGTACACGTGTCACCCATCCATGACACGTGGCACCTACTAGCTCAAAAATTTGACACCTCAGTTTTACCTTCCTTCATGAACAACAAGTATATATACCCCTAGTTTCACCCCTTGGTGCAATTTTTCGACCCTTACCACCCTCCTACCCTAAGATATCGTGCATAGAGCTCCCATATCGTGAAGGGATATTGTGGTATCGTGCATGGGGCTTGGGATATCGCCCAAGTAGGTGATATTGCCCATATAAAGGTGATATCGGCCATAGAGTGAAGTTTTGACTCCAAGTGAGTGTCATATCGTTCAAGTGAGTGACATATCGTGAAAGAGGGTTGGAATGTCGTGCAAGGACACTAGTGTATCGTGAAAAGGTGTTAAGGATAAAGAAGGAGCTCATACTTAACCCTAAGGTGAGGATAAGATCATCTTCAACCTTGGATTGAAGCATGAATTTAGAGTTTTGATCTTCCTTTCTTTTCTTGTTCACCAATTGCTTATACATGGTGATTCTTTTCATATATAGGAGTTTTAAAGTCCATCTTCAACCTTAGGAACGTGGAGCTTTGGGGCTTGGAGCTTTGAAGTCGTTCTTAAGGCGGGTTTTATAACTTCAACTCAACCATGTTATTATTCTTCACCTAAATTGTTATAATTAGTGAAATACTTTTAAATTCCGAAATTTCCTAAAATAGTTGATGAAATTATGAGTTCTAGTAGTTTCTTAGACCTGTTGACATGAACTATAATAGTTATAACAAAGGTATAGAGCTTGAAGATGATGATATCACCTTATAAAAGTGATATTGGGTGCAAGTACACAAGAAAGCACCTTTAACCCGATATGATGATGCACCTACTTCACTTGAATGATATGGATATGAGTGAATACATTGTTGCATGATATGGGGGTGTAGTATACACCTCTTGGACTATAGGGAGTCAAGTATAGACTCCATACATGATACAAGGTTGAATGAATACTTATAAGTTGACATGAAACCCTAATTTGGGTAACCTGATACAAGTGAAGTATAACACGTGTTGTTGCACGACATGGTTGCATGACATGGTTGCATGACATGGCTGCACGACATGGTTGCATGACATGATTGCATGACATAGTTTCACGATAGGGTTGTGTGATACACAACCCTAGATGATATGGTAACCCTAACCCATCATGGCTAAACCTAGATGGTAACTAGCCCGATAGGGTGATTGAATGTACTTCTATCCTGACATCATGATGGGTTGATACCTCATAAGTATCATGGGCGACACATACATATACCTTGTGCCTGATATGAGGTCAAGAAGATACCTCATGCCCTATATAGAGACAAGTACAAATCCTAACCCGATATGGTGAGTGTTCATACACCTCCAACCCAAGACACCTTGTAAAGGTGAGAGTAAGACACTCTTAGGAGTAATGAGTGTAACACCAAGTAATGGTATGACTGATACCTTGATAGGTGAAACACCTAAAGTGATTTATAATGGTTAATCCTATATCAACAATGTCTCAACCTGAGATGAGTCCATATCAATTGATGATGGTTGGACAATTCAAATGTATGACTCATGATCAATACACTACAAAATAAATGTGATGGGATAGTGCATAAAGTATTAGGATAGAGAATACCCTAATACAAGATAAGTTGAGGAACTTAAGTAAGTTAAAAGTAATGAGGGAAGTGATACACCAAGGCATGGTAAAGATCACATCCAACACTTTAAGGTTGTTACACCTTGATGCACCTTAAATCCAATATACTTGGATGAGTAACACATGATGTGTGTCATGTCAATTATTACATTGAGATGGAATGCATTTTCATAAGTGTAGGCTATCATACCTTGAGAAAGGGTTATGCCAAGTTAATAAAGTATGATGTAATCATACCCTGATAAGGATGAGAGAGGAACTCATACCTTGTGTTGATGATTCATTTATTGATAAATGATGAGAATAAATAAGTATGATTGAATACTTATGATATTAATGTATTCTCCTAGATGTGTGGAGCAATGAATTAGGGTTTGGATTTATAATATGAACTTGAAATCCTATTCGGCTATAAAGGGAAACTCTAACCCAAATAGTTGTTGCCTAGTAAGAGGTGACAAGATGTTTAATAGGCCTTGTGAGCCATGTGGATAGTTGTTGCCTAGTGAGAGGTAACGAGATGTTTAATGGGCCTTGTGAGCCATGTGGATAGTTTTTGCCTAGTGAGAGGTGACAAGATGTTTAATGGGCCTTGTGAGCCATGTGAATAATTGTTTCCTAGTGAAAGGCGACAAGATGATTAATGGGCCTGGTGAGCCATGTGAATAATTGTTGCCTAATGAGAGGTGACAAGATGCTTATAAAAGTCTAATGTAAGGAATGGTAATGTGCAAAATAAACTAAGGGAAATGGAAACCAGTAACTTCATAATAATAATAAATGGTTATAATAATAATGAAATATTGATCATACATGCTTTATGTTATAGCCAAATAAGGGCTATAGTGTTTTGAATATGCTTAAAGGAGATAAGAGGAACACTTGTAGTACTTAAAGAATGTGAATTGATATGATGGCTTGCCCCAGGGTATAATGCCTAGTAAAAGGATGTGATAACCAATGATCAATTTAAGGGATTGATATCCCATAACAAATGTGTAATCAGGATTGGTTACAGACCAATGCTTAGCGGTGTAATCAGGTTTGGTTAAAGTCCAATACATGGCAGAGGCGTGAAGCCTGTAATCAGGAGTGGTTAGAGTCTACTGCCTGGCTGTGTAATCAGGATTGGTTAAAGTCCAATACCTGGCAGAGGTGTGAAGCCTGTAATTAGGAGTGGTTAGAGTCCACTGTCTGGCTGTGTAATCAGGATTGGTTAAAGTCCAATACCTGGCAGAGGCGTGAAGCTTGTAATCAGGAGAGGTTAGAGTCCACTGCCTGGTTGTGTAGTCACAGGATTGGTAATAACCTAATACTTGGCATAGGCACAAAGCCTATAATCACAGGATTGGTAATAACCCAATACCTGGCAGAGGCATAAAGCCTATAATCACAGGATTGGTAATAACCCAATACCTGGCAGAGGCATAAAGCCTATAATCACAGGATTGGTAATAACCCAATACCTGGCAGAGGCATAAAGCCTATAATCACAGGATTGGTAATAACCCAATACATGGCAGAGGCATGAAGCCTATAATCACTCGATTGGTAGAGTCCAATACCAGTATGTTCACAGGATTGGTAATAACCCCAGTACCTGGTTGTTAATCACTGGATTAGTAGAGTCCAATACCAGGTTGCTCACAGGATTGGTAATAACCCCAATACCTGGTTGTTAATCACTGGATTGGTAGAGTCCAATACCAGGCTATTCACAGGATTGGTAATAACCCCAATACCTGGCTGTTAATCACTAGATTGGTAGAGTCCAATACCAGGTTGTTCACAAGATTGGTAATAACCCCAATACCTGGCTGTTAATCACTAGATTGGTAGAGTCCAATACCAGGCTGTTCACAGGATTGGTAATAACCCCAATACCTGGTTGTTAATCACTGGATTGGTAGAGTCCAATACCAAGTTGTTCACAGGATTGGTAATAACCCCAATACCTGGTTGTTAATCAGTGGATTGGTAGAGTCCAATACCAGGCTGTTCACAGGGTTGGTAATATCCAACACCTGGTTGTTATCAAAGGATTGGCATAGTCCAATGTCGGGAATGTTTGCAAAGGATTGGCATAGTCCAATGCCTGGAATGGTTGCATATGATTGGCATAGTCCAATGCTTGGACAGGATATGATCATGTATACTCACATGACTGGTACAATTCAATATCTGGTTAGCAGATTGGTTGAGGCTAATAGATAGAAATGAGAATGATTCATGGATGACATACCATGATAATGAGCATCACAGGATAAGCTTGAGATAGTATGATGGGTAAATGATATATGTGTTCTCCATATTCCTTATAAAGTGAATAGATGAATTACTGCTCTATCATAGACAGCTACCATGCTTTAAAATATGAGAATGTTCTAAACTGCTTATCCTCTGCTCAGTTTAATATTATTTAACTGTGATAATAACATTGTTGGCAGAAAGTTATATCTCTCACTGGGGCAATTTTCAATTGTCTCACCCCCGTGGGATCCAACATTTCTAGGTGGACATGCACGAGGAGGTGAACCTTTCTACAGAAAAAGAACAACAGCAGTAGGGACAGCAGTAACAGCTCAGGTTGAGTGTACTGTCTATCATGTCTTGTAGATAGAAGTCCTATATGTCGTCTCTATACTCTCATGTCCTTGGAGTTGGTTCATTATGGTTTCATGAACGATCTGAGGTTTTGTCTTGGAAGCCTCGAGGTTTTTATGTTGCTTCATTATATGTTTTGACAAAGCAACTGTTATATGTTATCCTCGAGAAGAGATGGTACAGTGAATGTACAATGTGAACAATGATGTATATAATGTTTTGGTTCTGCCTTAAAGAGTTTTCTTATAAATGGATCTCTTTGAAAAAAATGGTTTTAATTTTTAGTGATTTTTGTTAATCTGTTGTTTATGTTGAAATTCTGCTTAATTAGTAACGATTTGTTTGTCAGTTTGGCGATTGTCGTTACAAGTTTGATATCATAGCTTAAGGTTCGCTGTGTCTATAGAGACATAGGACTAAGGTGTTGAGTTTGTGTTAGTGTCCTCCAGTATACCCTATAGTGACTCCCGCTTATGCAGAAGAAAGGGTAAAGTTTATAAATGACTGGAGAACACGAGGAACACATTGTTGAGAGCAATGTTGTTGCACCAGGAGAGGGTGCAAGGGACTAGGCAAGAGAAGAACGAGTGCCTAAGAATTCCCATCTTGACCCAATCAGGATAGAGAATCCTACTTTTTATGCTCTTTTGAGGCAAGTTAGGACAACAGTGATGAATATAATAGACTGGATACTAGCATTACAACCTAGGTTACCAGTCCTTCATACCGAACCTTTGGGCTTTAAAAGGATTCCTAAATGACATAGTCATGTTGGAACAGTGGAAAATGTGAGAAAGATTAACACATGGCGAGAAAGTAGACTCTGCCATAAGTTTAGACAGATAGTACATCTGTGATGGTAATGCCCAAGAAGAGGCAATAAGCTGGGAATTAAGGTAAGGTCTCTATATTTTAGAGACATTTTCTTAATTGTTCTAAAAAGCCAAAGTTTTTGGTTCCACCAGTGCAATAAATGCCTAGTGTACCAGGGAAAGAGCCACTATGTAAACACAAAGGTCCTAACTTTCCACTTGTAAGAACCCATGGCTTAGCTTATACATCATTAATGAGACCGATAAGACTATGGTATGAGGATAAGACATGAACATGTTAAGCATACTAAACCCTTTTATTCAAAAAGAAGGGAGTAAATGACCCAACAACCGAGGTAGACTTGGCAGGGCTTACGAAAGTTACAACCTAATAGTGTAAAAAGGCAAAAGAAACAACATGAAACAGCTAGACTCTATGTTTGAGTCAACCATATGTGGTGGATGACTGCGAGGGATGACAATCAGATAGAGCTTTCTCATTCTGATATGTCTTCTCTAGATTTTATCTGATAATTATAAGAAGGTATTTGATGTTGAGCTTCCTTTAATTAGTCCTATGAGGACATGAGGAAGAGATAAGAAGGATGAGAACCTATATTTAGATTAATATTCTCTTATATGTTTTGAAATTTCTCTCTTCATGTAGAAAAGGAAGAGATGTAAAAGAAACACCCAAAGAAAATATGAGATACTAAGTAGTAAAATTTAAAGAGATGTTAAAAGTATGAAACATAATATAAAACAAATACATACTACCTAATTTCAGTTCTTGAATACCCTGGCCAGGTATTCATTTATTGAAGGCAAGGTAAGTATGACATATTTAGATTGTTATCTTTTTTATTACTCTGATCAAGTAGTCATTATGAAACAAACTCAAGAGTTTAAAGAAGAAGGAGATGTGGCATGGATATTTCTACCACATTCTAATCGATATATGAAGGAATTTGATTTACTCATAAGTCAACTCATAAACAAAAATGAGGGTGTAATGTGTTATTAACACGTGTTAGATACCAAGGTAAGGAATTCTGGTATTTGAGAAGCATCAGACTATCTTATGATAGTTACATGGAATGGTTAACTGTGGAATCAGTCCAGTTACCTAATGTAGTATGGACATCATATGTTAGGGGTTTATGCTTTGCATAAACATAACATTGATGAGAATGATCTACTTGAAGGAATAATTGTAAAAATATTACAATAAAAGTTTGTCAAATGATATTAACGAACAACCTCTATCTGAGTGAGAAAAGTGTTACCTGACCCAGAATTAAATACACAGTTGATAATGAAAAGACAGTGAAGCATGTAGCCTATTTGTTTGATTCCATGGGATTTTTGTAAAAGAACTTTGTATTGATCAAAGTTCTATGGTGTATCCATAACAATGAGATGATTGTGAGGAGACTTGATGATATAACGAATGAATAATATATGTCTCCTTTTATCTGAGATTTCGGGGATGAAATCCTTATTAGGGGTTTATAACTTGTAACGACCCTGACCTGGGTTATGAGGTAACCCTATTTGTTTTGGCTAATAAAGTTGCTTAGAACTTTAATATAATCCTCTAAGGTGTTTTTTTATCAATGGACACATTTATCTTTCAAGTTTGGTCCCGATTGAATGTTGTTTGAGCAATTTTCCTTTATTTTGGACCAAAGTGCAATTTACCCAAATTGAGGGTATATAATGCAAAATGTCACATGTTGAATGTACCCCATGTGTTTAAGCATTATAAGAGAGAGAATTATGCTAAGTGGTGGCTTGTGGAAAAGGGTTTAATATGAAAGCTTAACTTGAGTTTTATCAAGAAGAAAAGCTTATATATGAGTGTCTATCGGCCAAGGAGCCCAAGGAGGTGTCCCATATCATTTTGTGAACTCTTTTCAAAGGCCATATCGTGCAAAGCACCTCAAGGAGGTGAGGTGTGATGGCCAACAAGTTTCCTTAGAAAAAGTGTATCGGCTTGACTTAAAATAGTGATTAAACCTAGATAACTTATCCAAATAGATAAGTAATGGACGAATTTGCATCTCAAGATGATCCTCAACCGTTTTTCAAGACAAAATAAATGTTGATGCATGCATGTACACGTGTCACCCATGCATGACACATGGCACCTACTAGCTCAAAAGGTTGACACCTCATTTTTACCTTCCTTCATGAACAACAAGTATATATACCCCTAGTTTCACCCCTTGGTGCAATTTTTCGACCCTTACCACCCTCCTACCCTAAGGTATCGTACATAGAACTCCCATATCGTGAAGCGATGTTGTGGTATCGTGCATGGGGCTTGGGATATCGCCCATGGCAAGAGCATATCGCCCAAGTAGGTGATATTGGCCATATAAAGGTGATATCAGACATAGAGTGAAGTTTTGACTCCAAGTGAGTGTCATATCGTTCAAGTGAGTGCCATATCGTGCAAGAGGGGTGGCATATCGTGAAAAGGTGTTAAGGAGCAAGAAGGAGCTCATACTTAACCCTAAGGTGAGGATAAGATCATCTTCAACCTTGGATTGAAGCATGAATTTAGGGTTTTGATCTTCCTTTCTTTTCTTCTTCACCAATTGCTTATCCATGGTGATTCTTTTCATATAGAGGAGTTTTGAAGTCCATCTTAAACCTTAGGAACGTGGAGATTTGGAGCTTGGATCTTTGAAGTCATTCTTAATGCGGGTTTTATAACTTGAACTCAACCATGTTATTATTCTTCACCTAAATTGTTATAATTAGTGAAATACTTTTAAATTCCGAAATTTCCTGAAATAGTTGATGAAATTATGAGTTCTAGTAGTTTCTTAGACCTGTTGACATGAACTATAATAGTTAGAACAAAGGTCTAGAGCTTGAAGATGATGATATCACCTTATAAAAGTGATATCGGGTGCAAGCATACAAGAAAGCACCTTTAACCCGATAGGATGATGCACCTACTTCACTTGAATGATATGGATATTAATGAATACATTGTTGCACGATATGGGGGTGTAGTATACACCTCTTGCACGATAGGGAGTCAAGTATAGACTCCATACACGATACAAGGTTGAATGAATACTTATAAGTTGACATGAAACCCTAATTTGGGTAACCCGATACAAGTGAAGTATAACAAGTGTTGTTGCACAACATGGTTGCATGACATGGCTGCACGACATGGTTGCACGACATGGTTGCATGACATAGTTGCATGATAGGGTTGCACGATACACAACCCTAGATGATATGGTAACCCTAACCCATCATGGCTAAACCTAGATGGTGACTAGCCTGATAGGGTGATTGAATGTACTTCTAGCCCTACATGGTGATGGGATGATACCTCATAAGTATCATGGGTGACAAATACATATACCTTGTGCCCGATATGAGGTCAAGAAGATACCTCATGCCCTATATGGAGACAAGTACAAATCCTAACCCGATATGGTGAGTGTTCATACACCTCCAACCCAAGACACCTTGTAAAGGTGAGAGTAAGACACTCTTAGGAGTAATGAGTGTAACACCAAGTAATGGTATAACTGATACCTTGATAGGTGAAACACCTAAAGTGATTGATAATGGTTAATCCTATATCAACAATGTCTCAACCTGAGATGAGTCCATATCAATTGATGATGGTTGGACAATTCAAATGTATGACTCATGATCAATACACTACAGAATAAATGTGATGGGCTAGTGCATAAAGTATTAGGATAGAGAATACCCTAATACAAAATAAGTTGAGGAACTTAAGTAAGTTAAAAGTAATGAGGGAAGTGATACACCAAGGCATGGTAAAGATCACATCCAACACTTTAAGGTTGTTACACCTTGATGCACCTTAAATCCAATATACTTGGATGAGTAACACATGATGTGTGTCATGTCAATTGTTACATTGAGATGGAATGCACTTTCATAAGTGTAGGCTATCATACCTTGAGAAAGGGTTAAGCCAAGTTAATAAAGTATGATGCAATCATACCCTGATAAGGATGAGAGAGGAGCTCATACCTTGTGTTGATGATTCATTTAATGATAAATGATGAGAATAAATAAGTATGATTGAATACTTATGATATTAATGTATGCTCCTAGATGTGTGGAGCAATGAATTAGGGTTTGGATTGATAATATGAACTTGAAATCCTATTCGGCTATAAAGGGAAACCCTAACCCTAATAGTTGTTGCCTAGTGAGAGGTGACAAGATGTTTAATGGGCCTTGTGAGCCATTTGGATAGTTGTTGCCTAGTGAGAGGTGACAAGATGTTTAATGGGCCTTGTGAGCCATGTGGATAGTTGTTGCCTAGTGAGAGGTGACAAGATGTTTAATGGGCCTTGTGAGCCGTGTGAATAATTGTTTCCTAGTGAAAGGTGACAAGATGATTAATGGGCCTGGTGAGCCATGTGAATAATTGTTGCCTAATGAGAGGTGACAAGATGATTATAAAAGTCTAATGTAAGGAATGGTAATGTGCCAAACAAACTAAGGGAAATGGAAACTAGTAACTTCATAATAATAATAAATGGTTATAATAATAATGAAATCTTGATCATACATGCTTTATGTTATAGCCAAATAAGGGCTATAGTGTGTTGAATATGCTTAAAGGAGATAAGAGGAACACTTGTAGTACTTAAAGAATGTCAATTGATATGATGGCTTGCCCCAGGGTATAATGCCTAGTAAATGGATGTGATAACCAATGATGAATTTAAGGGATTGATATCCCATAATGAATGTGTAATCAGGATTGGTTACGGACCAATGCCTAGCGGTGTAATCAGGTTTGGTTAAAGTCTAATACATGGCAGAGGCGTGAAGCCTATAATCAGGAGTGGTTAGAGTCCACTGCCTGGCTGTGTAATCAGGATTGGTTAAAGTCCAATACCTGGCAGAGGCGTGAAGCCTATAGTTACGAGTGGTTAGAGTCCACTGCCTGGCTGTGTAATCAGGATTGGTTAAAGTCCAATACCTGGCAGCGGCATGAAGCCTATAATCAAGAGTGGTTAGAGTCCACTGCCTGGCTGTGTAATCACATGATTGGTAATAACCCAATACCTGGCAGAGGCATAAAGCCTATAATCACAGGATTGGTAATAACCCAATACCTGGAAGAGGCATAAAACTTATAATCACAGGATTGGTAATAACCCAATATCTAGCAGAGGCATAAAGCCTATAATCACAGGATTGGTAATAACCCAATACCTGGAAGAGGCATATATAAAGCCTATAATCACAGGATTGGTAATAACCCAATACCTGGCAGAGGCATAAAGCCTATAATCACAGGATTGGTAATAACCTAATACCTGGCAGAGGCATAAAGCCTATACTCACATGATTGGTAATAACCCAATACCTGGCAGAGGCATGAAGCCTATAATCACTGGATTGGTAGAGTCCAATACCAGGTTGTTCACAGGATTGGTAATAACCCCAATACCTGGTTGTTAATCACTGGATTGGTAGCGTCCAATACCATGTTGTTCACAGGATTGGTAATAACCCCAATACCTAGCTGTTAATCACTCGATTGGTAGAGTCCAATACCAGGCTATTCATAGGATTGGTAATAACCCCAATACCTAGCTGTTAATCACTGGATTGGTAGAGTCCAAGACCAAGCTGTTCACAGGATTGGTAATAACCCCAATACCTGGCTGTTAATCACTAGATTGGTAGAGTCTAATACCAAGTTGTTCACAGGATTGGTAATAACCCCAATACCTGGCTGTTAATCACTAGATTGGTAGAGTCTAATACTAGCTATTCACAGGGTTGGTAATATCCAACACCTGGCTGTTATCAAAGGACTGGCATAGTCCAATGCCTGGAATGTTTGCAAAGGATTGGCATAGTCCAATGCCTGAAATGGTTGCATATGATTGGCATAGTCCAATGTTTGGACAGGATATGATGATGTATACTCACATGACTGGTACAATTCAATATCTGGTTAGCAGATTGGCTGAGGCCAACAGATAGAAATGAGAATGATTCATGGACGACATACCATGATAATGAGCATCACAGGATAAGCTTGAGATAGTATGATGGGTAAATGATATACGTGTTCTCCATATTCCTTATAAAGTGAATAGATGAAGTACTGCTCTATCATAGACAGCTGCCATGCTTTAAAATATGAGAATGTTCTAAACTGCTTATCCTCTGCTCAATTTAATATTATTTAACTGTGATAATAATATTGTTGGCGGAGAGTTATATCTCTCGCTGGGGCAATTTTCAATTGTCTCACCCCCGTGGGATCCAACATTTTTAGTTGGACGTGCACGAGGAGGTGAAGACCTTTCTGCAAAAAAAGAACAACAGCAGCAGGGACAGAAGTGACAACTCAAGTTGAGTGTATTGTCTGTCATGTCTTGTACATAGAAGTCCTATGTGTCGTCTATGTACTCTCAGGTCCTTGGAGTTGGTTCGTTATGGTTTCATGAACGATCTGAGGTTTTGTCTTGGAAGCCTCAAGATTTTTATGGTGCTTCATTATATGTTTTGACAAAGCAACTGTTATATGTTATCCTCGAGAAGAGATGGTACAGTGAATGTACAATGTGAAGAATGATGTATATAATGTTTTGGTTCTGCCTTAAAGAGTTTTCCTAGAAATGGATCTCTTTGAAAAAAAATGGTTTTAATTTTTAGTGATTTTTGTTAATCCGTTGTTTATGTTGAAATTCTACTTAATTAGTAACGATTTGTTTGTCTGTTTGGCGACTGTCGTTACAAGTTTGGTATCAGAGCTTAAGGTTCGCTGAGTCTACAGAGACATAGGACTAAAGTATTGAGTTTGTGTTAGTGTCCTCCAGTATACCCTATAGTGACTCCCGCTTATGCAGAAGAAAGGGTAAAGTTTATAAATGACTGGAGAACATGAGGAACACATTGCTGAGAGCAATGTTGTTGCACCAGGAGAGGGTGCAAGGGACCAGGCAAGAGAAGAATGAGTGCCTAAGAATTCCCATCTTGACCCAATCAGGATAGATAATCCTACTTTTTATGCTCTTGTGAGGCAAGTTAGGACAACCGTGATGAATATAATAGACTGGATACTAGCATTACAACCTAGGTTACCAGTCCTTAATACAAAAACTTTGGGTTTTAAAAGGATTCCTAAATGACATAGCCATGTTGTAACAGTGGAAAATGTGGGAAAGATTAACACATGGCGAGAAAGTAGACTCTGCCATAAGTTTAGACAGATAGTACATCTTTGATGGTAATGCCCAAGAAGAGGCAATAAGCTGAGAATTAAGGTAAGGTCTCTATAATTTTAGAGACATTTGCTTAATTGTTCTAAAAAGCCAAAGTTTTTGGTGCCACCAGTGCAATAAATGCCTAGTGTACCAGGGCAAGAGCCACTATGTAAATACAAAAGTCCTAACTTTCCACCTGTAAGAACCCATGGCTTAGCTTATACATCGGTAATGAGACCGATAAGACTATGGTATGAGGATAAGACATGGACATGTTAAGCATACTAAACCCTTTTATTCAAAAAGAAGGGAGTAAATTACCCAACAACCAAGGTAGACTCGACAGGGCATTTGAAAGTTACTACCTAATAGTGTAAAAAGGCAAAAGAAACAACATGAAACAGCTAGACTCTATGTTTGAGTCAACTATATGTGGTGGATGACTGTGAGGGATGACAGTCAGATAGAGCTTTCTCATTCTGATATGTCTTCTCTAGATTTTATCTAATAATTATAAGAAGGTAGTTGATGTTGAGCTTCCTTCAATTAGTCCTATGAGGACATGAGGAAGAGATAAGAAGGATGAGAACCTATATTTAGATTAATATTCTCTTATATGTTTTGAAATTTCTCTCTTCATGTAGAAAAGGAAGAGATGTAAAAGAAACACCCAAAGAAAATCTGAGATACTAAGTAGTAAAATTTAAAAAGATGTTAAAAGTATGAAACATAATATAAAACAAATACATACTACCTAATTTCAATTCTTGAATACCCTGGCCAGGTATTCATTTATTGAAGGCAAGGTAAGTATGACATATTTAGATTGTTATCTTTTTTATTACTCTAATCAAGTAGTCATTATGAAACAATCTCAAGAGTTTAAAGAAGAAGGAGATGTGGCATGGATATTTCTACCACATTCTAATCGATATGAAGGAATTTGATTTACTCATAAGTCAACTCATAAACAAAAATGAGGATGTAATGTGTTATTAACACGTGTTAGATACCAAGGTAAGGAATTCTGGTATCTGAGGAACATCAGACTATCTTATGATAGTTACATGGAATGGTTAACTGTGGAATCAGTCCAGTTATCTAATGTAGTATGGACATCAAATGTTAGGGGTTTATGCTTTGCATAAACATTACATTGATGAGAATGACCTACTTGAAAGAATAATTGTAAAAATATTACAATAAAAGTTTGTCAAATGATATTAACGAACAACCTCTATCTGAGTGAGAAAAGTGTTACCTGACCCAGAATTAACTACACAGTTGATAATGAAAAGACAGTGATGCATGTAGCCTATGTGTTTGATTCCATGGGATTTTTCTAAAATAACTTTGTATTGATCAAAGTTCTATGGTGTCTCCATAACAATGATATGATTATGTGGAGACTTGATGATATAACGAATGAATAATATCTGTCTCCTTTTATCTGAGATTTCGGGGACAAAATCCTTGTTATGGGTTTATAACTTATAACGACCCTAACCTGGGTTATGAGGTAACCCTATTTGTTTTGTCTAATAAAGATGCTTAGAAATTTAATATAATCCTCTAAGGTGTTTTGTTATCATGTGACACATTTATGTTTCAAGTTTGGTCCTGATTGAATGTTGTTTGAGCAATTTTCATTTATTTTGGACCAAAGTGCAATTTACCCAAATTGAGGGACTATAATGCAAAATGTCACATGTTGAATGTACCCCATGTGTTTAAGCATCATAAGAGAGAGAATGATGCTAAGTGGTGGCTTGTGGAAATCCCAAATTCCAAGTTTGAACTTGTTTGAACAATGTTGGAGCATTGTGCACCAATTTTGGTACAAATTGTAATTTACCCAAAATGTGGGGTTGATATGCAAATTACCACCTCTAGAGTATTCCTACTCCCTCATAGTATCATTTAGAGTAGATAGAATGAATGAGATACCATGTTTGAATCAATTATGAGTGATGGTAATCTTGGTGATGAAATGACCAAGAAAAGGGTTGAATATGAAAGCTTAACTTGAGTTGTATCAAGAAGAAAAGCTTATATATGAGTGCCTATCGGCCAAGGAGCCCAAGGAGGTGTCCCATATCATTTTGTGAACTCTTGGCAAAGGTCATATCTATTGGGTTTTAGGGGAGGCAGAGAAGGCAGCAGAAACAAAAAATTTCTCTCCCAAACCCGAAACAAGGAAACGAGTCAACGTCTATATAATAGGAAAGGGATGGTTTGTGGAATCATACTTTGTCCCGAGGCTTGCTTGGAAACAATACCTTGCACCTTGCATTGTCTTCAACTCCGGTCTTGTACGGTGTCTGTGCAGCTCCTGGTCGTACCGGGACTGACGACTCCTCTCACCGGACTGTCGGGTGGACAGTTGTCCTCCTGAGCGGCAGTGACCTCCCGCCTCTGAAGTAGTCCACACGGACCACCTAGAACTCCACACTCCTTGTCCTATAAGGAAGTGGAAGGAGTCGCACCCTCCTATTGATGTACTAGTCGCCAACACACTCTCTTGCTGCCATTTGCAACTACAGTTGTCTTTCCCTTGCTGCACCTCCCTTTTTCGGGAAGCACTTGCTCGGGCTCTCTCTCGGTTACCAAAACTAGAGAGAACGACAACTTTCCATAGCAACTGGTTGCACTGAGTTGTTTTCTGAGAAGCCCCCAATACCCCTATATATATAGGAGGGTCATGGGACAGGGTTCTCCATCCCGGGCAATGCGGGACTAAAAGCAGGAGTAGAAGGGTTCGAGATTTTCTACAAAAGCAACCAACTCCCAACCTGAACCGGTCAGTTAGAGACCTGAACCGGTCAGTTGGAGCACCAACCGATCGGTTGGGACACCTCAACTGGTCGGTTCACAAGTGAACCGGTCGGTTGGTGGTCCTGGTCGGTTCCCGGTTGACTTTCCTTCTTTTGTTCCCAATTGGTATCGAATACCAATCCTATTTCCCAATCAAATTGGGCAATTTGAAACGAAAGGAAAATTTTCACCAATCCTATTTTCCCAAGTTGCTCGGTTGCACCAGTTGAATCGATCGTTTCAACACTTGAAGCAATCAGTTCACCCTGGACTTGAGCCGACCGGTTCAGCAACCTCAGCCGACCGGTTCATCACATGAACCGATCGGTTGGGAGTACAGGTTGTGCAGAATCAGTCAATTGTGATTTCAATCAATCCGATACTCCAATCAATGTGTCCAACACCTTGAACAATATGATATTGAGCTATCAACTGATTGAGTGTTTAATTGAACTACTAAACTCCTTTAGTAATCAATCTAAACATTGCTTGTGGACAAAACTCCTCTTCCAGGTTAAATCCTATGTGTGTGACCCTACAGGTCCATTTCACATTGGCAGTGAAAGTCCATAACACTTATGACTTCACAAGCAAAGAGCGGTGCCTAGTCACACATCAGTGCTACCCAAGTGAAAGTAGAAAGTTGGAGAACAACTTTCAATCCTACAATCCGTGAATGGTGTTACAGCGAATGTATAATTCCTTTGTCACTGATATCCCAAATGAACTCGAGGCACGGAACAGTCATCCTGTCAAAGTTCATTCACTTTCTTGATCTCAGAGTAGACTGGAAGAGATATGTATGACATCAGTATCACATACTGATTCACACATGCGTGCACGCCTTTCTCAATCCTACTCATCAAGTGGCCATGGATATCAAACTCCCTCAGGAGGGACAAATCCCATATCTATCACTCACCCCTCAAAAGCCCCATGTGTCAAAGCCACCCAATCATCACCTTTATAACAACCCATGTTTCAGGACTGCATTTGATGATGTCAAAGTGTGCACAACGACATGTGTTGAGTGCAGTGATTTCAGGTCTAAGAATCACACTCACCACCATCACTGTGAGTACTTACTGTGACTACCATGTCATGGTTCCATGTGTCAAACTCACGGTGGGTCTGTCCGGTACACTTGTTCTCTAACAAGTACCTATGTGTTTGGTTTGATATCTCTATATCATGACTAATGAGATTTTGTCATCAACCAACACCACAATCTAGTCTTGTGTGTCATTGTTGTCTGTCTACCTTCCACAATGACATCTGACTAGGGACATAACAAGAATGTACAAACTCTCAGCATCTGTATGATCTCATCGTTCAGGTCCTCAACCTGAAGGCATACGTCATTGAGTATTGTCATTCTCTAGACATTCAATATGTTCTATCACTATCTCATATGACTGAACCAGAAAGAATTGGGAGCTTGCCTTTAATGTTTATCAAATCAATCTCAATGTATCCCACCAATCATCCCATGATTGGCTCTCAAGGCATACATACGAACAAACTCCCACTTGCACTGTGAGCCAATCACCATTGAATCATATTCATAGTGATCTTCAAACATGTCCCACATGTCACTGTGCTCTAGTGCCATCATAGTGGGTAATGGCAACACCTTGCCAAAGTCAGTATAAATTGCATGTCTCTCATCTCTTTGCTGTACGTCACACGTATGAGATGGAGTTGTCGTAATTTGTGATCTAGTATTCCTTTGCTAACCTTTAGCCACATTACATGATCAAGGATTCCATACTTGTCATCAATGAGCGGAATATCTATAAGTTCATCTCATGAACTTCCAGATCCATATAGTATCCACTGCTGTTTTCTAACACACGGATACTCGGCATTTCCTTTTAAATGGTTTTATTGGAACATTTCCAATTATCAACAAACTTTCACTTTTATATATCATATATATATTGCGATTAATTTTCTGTCCTTTCGGAAGTTTGCATCAATGTAACTCTTTACATTGAACTCTTCCTTATCTCCATAGAACTAGTACTTCACAAGTACTTATCAAGTTCTCATGGTATTCCAGTAACCCTTACTGGAAATAGACAGACATCCACTCGTCATGTCCCACATACGAGTTATCAGGATGAGCACATCATATTGTCATGTCGTACATACAAGATGAATGCATTTTATTCTTGTCATGTTCATACATGCAAGATAATGGGATGATTACATACATGATAGATCCATATATATCCTTAGTGTTCCCATTCTTCATAAGAATTGGACACTTGGCCTTGGGATACTAACTCCATGTAGCATGGACAAGTTTTCTCCCACTTAATCTGTGCATACTCAACACTTCAGTACAGATTGCCAATGTATGCTCTTTCTTTTCAGGTCAAGAGATTTTTTGAGAACTATCTCTATAGATCTCTATTCCTATCATATAGGAAACATCTCTATCTTCCTTAAAGATAAATTCCACTTGTGGATTTCCATTCTAGAACATTTCCATTTCACATCAACATGTGGAATGTGAACACAGTCCCACTAAATCACAGATCCCTTCTTTATCTTTGATATATCAATCAAACCCTTTGACTATGTCATCAAAGTAAAGATCCAATTTCGAGTCTCTTGTACTCAATCAATCACATTGATTAGTCCATTGTAACTTATAGACTTCATTTGCATTAGTGGATTCATAAACCTTATAGGTTGTGTCACGTACACATCCTTGTTTTATTCCTCATAGGAATGCGGTTTTAGTATCCATATGCCAAATGTCTTAGTCATTAAGTTGCAATCAACAAGCATCATCCTTCTCAAAATGATATCCATGTGTCTTAACATTTAAGACTTATTTGCACTTATGGATTTCATCCAATGGGTGCTACCATCAAGGTCATACCTTATGGTTTACAGGGATGTCATTTAGGATGTAATGGTCATAAACCATAACTCAAATTTTGGTTCTTCATATTCATCTGGATAGTTGACTCATCACATGAACAACTCATCACATAGATAATTGAGGTGTATACGTTAAGGATATAAGAACTCACAACTCCTTGTGATTCTTAATGTCCTTTATTAGTGTAGGGTATTCTTTTACTAAGAAGAATTCAGTTATTTGATAATCATTCTCTAACTCCTTAGAGTATGATTCCTTCTTGATTTAGACATCACCATGCCTTAATCATGATTTCACCATGATACACTATCATGATCACTCATAAGGATCTCAAACATTTGGTCCAAATATTTCATTCATTGATCTCATCAAGAATTAATACTTTACCAAATTTGTACTTCATCTATGATAATCTTGAACACTTCAAGATATTCATATTGGTATTTCTCTAAACACCATTTGAAGTATTAGCATTTGTTCCAATAGGTATGTAAATACATCACATGTATCATACCTAATAGGACAATCATTCTCCCACTACCTTTAGTGAAGATTGATTAATCATGTCCAAGATATTCATGTCTCTTACTGGTTCTCTAACCAAAAGAGTCTAGATTTATCCATCACATGGAAACTAGAAATGAATTTCTCATGATTGAAGCTAATTTGATTGTTTGAGTTATCTATAACTTTTAGGTATCATTTTATCTTATGCATATCAAATACCACAAGATAAATAAGGCATTGCCACAAAGATCACATCTTTATAAATTGAAACATCTCTTTATTGATTGCAATCATTGTCATACAATAAAGTGTTTCTATCTATTGGCAACTATGAAATAGCAGTTCATAACTGTATTACATGCCTTGTAGGCTGAAATATAAACTAAAGTACTCCTATCTATGGCGGCAACACTTGCCCCAATAATGAGTGCTTTACACTTTACATCTTGGTATCATATACCTCAAAAGTGTTACAAGTTTACTTTCATGACACCTTCAAGTAGAGACGTCAGTCGCCTCCTTCTTCTTTTGTTCTTCCAGATAGAGAGGACAATTCCTTTTCCAATGTCCTGGCTTTTGACAATGGTGGCAATTTCCTTTCTTGGTCACGCCTCCCTTGGCCTTGAGAGCTGAAGATGGCTTGGACTCCTGGCTAGCTTCAGAACCTTTCTTAGCTTTGCCCTTGCCCTTATGCTTGGACTTGCCTTTCTTGCTTGCGATCACCATCACAGGCTTAGGCTTGTCCTTCTTCATCTGTATCTCGGCTGTCCTCAACATGCCCAACAACTATGACAGTGGCCTATCAAAGTTGTTCATGTTGTAGTTCATCACAAACTGACTGTAAGATTCTGGCAACGATTGCAGTATCACGTCAACAGCCAACTCTTGGCTCAGTGGAAATCCCAGTCTCTGCAGGTTCTCCACATACCCAATCATCTTGAGTGTGTGAGGACCAACTGGATCTCCTTCTGTCATGACGCACTTGAACAACGCCCTAGAAACATTGTATCTCTCTTGCCGTGCCTGATCCTCATACATGTTCCTAAGATGCTGAATCATCTCTATGACACCCATGTTCTCATGCTGTCTTTGCAACTCATGGTTCATTGAACATAACATCAAGAACTTTGCATCAATGGCATCATCAACATGCTTCTTGTAAGCATCCCTTTCTGCCTTTGGTGCATTAGGAGCAGGTTCCTCTGGAATTGGAGTATCCAGGACATAGAGCTTACGCTCTTGAGTGAGAATAATTCTCAATGTCCGATACCAGTCATGGAAGTTTGTCCCATTTAGCTTGTCCTTTTCAAGGACCGATCGCAACGAGAAGTAATTGTTATTTGTCGTCATTTGTACTACAAAAGGAAATATGCAATTTTAGTCCAAAAACTCATTTTTGACTTATTTGATTGATTTGAAAATTTGACGATATAATTAGGCCTTTAATTAATTATCGCTCTTGCTATTTTATTTCAAATTGATAGCCCTCACCATAAATTCAGAAGATTGCAGCGTACAACCTTCTAGTGGGCAAGATCCTGAAATCATCTAAGTCATGGACCAGCTAGGGCTGTCACCCACAACATAGATCTCTCAGGTAGGCAACTCTTGCCAATTGCATCATATGCAACTCTTGATAAGATGTCATATGCAACTCCTTTCTATGATCATCTCCATGCCTCAAGGTACTAGATCCCATCTAGATCACCTTGTTAAGTCTGACCCAAAGCAAACACGATGAATATGCACCCTGCTAGGGCAGACCCACACACTCATCCTTCACGCTTCCACGAGATAGATGGTGCACCACCCTAGGGCGTGCCCACACTTGGTCAATCAAGCTTTTCACGTGTGTCGCATTTGGAAGGCATCTAAAACTTAATATTTTAATGAGGGATTTGGTTTTTATATACATATACATATCCAATAACCACAATACATAATACGTATCATATACATGCTATATCCCACAGAAAACATGCACAAACAATAAAAGCGATGATTATGGTCATCCTAATGTGATTCCTCGAGCCAAGAGGAATCACAGCCATCTAGGTCTACATCACATGCAACCTGTACAAGATGAAATCTGTGTCTTGCCATCCGAGTTGATCAACTCATCCCATGAATGATCTGCTCTCTTTGGCCGGTCGTCTGGGTGCCACCAGCCGATTGGTTGGCTCCTCCAACCGATCGGTTCGCCTGGTCGTCGTGCATCTCGTCATGGCCGCCACTCGCTCATCTCGCTCCTCGAATCGGTCATCAACCGATCGATTCACTCCTTGAACCGATCGTCTGGAATGTCAACCGATCGGTTCACTCCTTGAACCGATCGTCTGGAATGTCAACCGATCAGTTCACGCCTTGAACCGATCGTTTCAGCTGTCGTCTGGATGTCCGCCGGTCTTCGACATAACAGGAAATAAAATCTATTATATTATTACATTGCATAAAAGGAGAAACCCCGAGTTACATTCGCGGGGAGCAAAGGTAGGAAAGAATCTCGAATTATTTCGAGTTACATCAGGAAAAGGAGAGGGAAGATCGGTGCGCAGACCGAGATGCAAGCAACCACACACAACCATACATAGATAGGGTTTATTGGCCATAACCACGCTATACATCCACCACAAAACTCGTTTAAGGGCGACGCGTATCGAGTGCACTAATAATACATATCATATATGTAATTGGGATTTGTGGATTTAGGATTGGACATGCATAAAGCCAATATTATTTGCATCGTATGCAATAAATAAAGGCGACAAACCAAAATCGATCATATCGATATTCCTAAAATATAGAGCAGTTGACGTGGCTCTGATACCACTGTTGGGTTTTAGGGGAGGCAGAGAAGGCAGCGGAAACAAAAATTTTCTCCCCCAAACCCGAAACAAGGAAACGCGTCAACATCTATATAATAGGAAAGGGATGGTTTGTGGAATCATACCTTGTCCCGAGGCTTGCTCGGTGACAATACCTCATGCCTTGCGCGGTCTTCAACTCCGGTCTTAGACGGTGTCTGTGCAGCTCCTGGTCGTACCGGGACTGACGACTCCTCCTCTCACCGGACTGTCGGGTTGACAATTGTCCTCCTGAGTGATAGTGACCTCCCGCCTTTGAAGTAGTCCACACAGACCACCTGGAACTCCACACTCCTTGTCCTACAAGGAAGTGGAAGGAGTTGCACCCTCCTGTTGACGTACTAGTCGCCAACACACTCTCCTGCTGCCAGTTGCAACTGCAGTTGTCTTTCCCTTACCGCACCTCCCTTTTTCGGGAAGCACTTGCTCGGGCTCTCTCTCAGTTACCAAAACCAGAGAGAACGACAACTTTCCAGAGCAACTGGTTGCACTGAGTTGTTGTCTGAGAAGCCCCCAATACCCCTATATATAGGAGGGTCATGGGACAGGGTTCTCCATCTCGGGAAATGCGGGACTAAAAGCAGGAGTAGAAGGGTTCGAGATTTTCCACAAAAGCAACCAACTTGCAACCTGAACCGATCGATTCACAAGTGAACCGGTCGGTTGGAGACCTGAACCGGTCGGTTGGAGCACCAACCGATCAGTTGGGACACCTCAACCGGTCGGTTCACAAGTGAACCGGTCGGTTGGTGGTAATGGTCAGTTCCCGATTTACTTTCCTTCTTTTGTTCCCAATTGGTATCAAATACCAATCCTATTTCCCAATCAAATTGGGTGATTTGAAACGAAAGGAAAATTCTCACCAATCCTATTTTCCCAAGTTGCTCGGTTGCACCAGTTGAATCGATCGTTTCAACACTTGAAGCAATCAGTTCACGCTGGACTTGAGCCGATCGGCTCAACACTTGAGCTGACCGGTTCAGCAACCTCAGCCAACCGGTTCATCACATGAACCGATCAGTTGGGAGTACATGTTGTGTAGAATCAGTCAATTGCGATTTCAATCAATCTGATACTCCAATCAATGTGTCCAACACCTTGAACAATATGATATTGAGCTATCAACTGATTGAGTGTTTAATTGAACTACTAAACTCCTTTAGTAATCAATCTAAACATTGCTTGTGGACAAAACTCCTCTTCCAGGTTAAATCCTATGTGTGTGACCCTACAAGTCCATTTCACGTTGGCAGTGAAAGTCCATAACACTTATGACTTCACAAGCAAAGAGCGGTGCCTAGTCACACATCAGTGCTACCTAAGTGAAAGTAGAAAGTTGGAGAACAACTTTCAATCCTACAATCCGTGAATGGTGTTACAGCGAATGTATAATTCCTTTGTCACTGATATCCCGAATGAACTCGAGGCACGGAACAGTCATCCTGTCAACGTTCATTCACTTTCTTGATCTCAGAGTAGACTGGAAGAGATATGTATGACATCAATATCACATACTGATTTACACATGCGTGCACGCCTTTCTCAATCCTACTCATCAAGTGGCCATGGATATCAAACTCCCTCAGGAGGGACAAATCCCATATCTATCACTCACCCCTCAAAAGCCCCATGTGTCAAAGCCACCCAATCATCACCTTTATAACAACCCATGTTTCAGGACTACGTTTGATGATGTCAAAGTGTGTCCAACGACATGTGTTGAGTGCAGTGATTTCAGGTCTAAGAATCACACTCACCACCATCACTGTGAGTACTGACTGTGACTACCATGTCATGGTTCCATGTGTCAAACTCACGGTGGGTCTGTCTGGTACACTTGTTCTCTAACAAGTACCTATGTGTTTGGTTTGATATCTTTATATCATGACTAATGAGATTCTGTCATCAACCAACACCACAATCTAGTCTTGTGTGCCATTGTTGTCTATCTACCTTCCACAATGACATCCGACTAGGGACATAACAAGAATGTACAAACTCTTAGCATCCGTATGATCTCATCGTTCAGGTCCTCAACCTGAAGGCATACGTCATTGAGTACTGTCATTCTCTAGACATTGAATCTGTTCTATCACTATCTCATATGACTGAACCAGAAAGAATTGGAAGCTTGCCTTTGATGTTTATCAAATCAATCTCAATGTATCCCACCAATCATCCCATGATTGGCTCTCAGGGCATACATACCAACAATATCGTGCAAATCACCTCAAGGAGGTGAGGTGTGACAGCCAACAAGTTTCCTTAGAAAAAGTGTATGGGCTTGACTTAAAATAGTGATTAAACCTAGATAACTTGTCCAAATGGATAAGTAATGGACGAATTTGCATCTCAAGATGATCCTCAACCGTTTTGCAAGACAAAATAAATGTTGATGCATGCATGTACACGTGTCACCCATGCATGACACGTGGCACCTACTAGCTCAAAAAGTTGACACCTCATTTTTACCTTCCTTCATGAACAACAAGTATATATACCCCTAGTTTCACTTATTGATGCAATTTTTCGACCCTTACCACCCTCCTACCCTAAGGTATCGTGCATAGAGCTCCTATATCGTGAAGGGATGTTGTGGTATCGTGCATGGGGCTTGTGATATCGCCCATGGCAAGAGCATATCGCCCAAGTAGGTGATATTGGCCATATAAAGGTGATATCGGCCATAGAGTGAAGTTTTGACTCCAAGTGAGTGTCATATCGTGCAAGTGAGTGCCATATCGTGCAAGAGGGGTGGCATATCGTGCAAGGACACTAGTGTATTGTGCAAAGGTGTTAAGGAGCAAGAAGGAGCTCATACTTAACCCTAAGGTGAGGATAAGATCATCTTCAACCTTGGATTGAAGCATGAATTTAGGGTTTTGATCTTCCTTTCTTTTCTTCTTCACCAATTGCTTATCCATGGTGATTCTTTTCATATATAGGAGTTTTGAAGTCCATATTCAACCTTAGGAACGTGGATCTTTGGAGCTTGGAGCTTTGAAGTCATTCTTAAGGCGGGTTTTATAACTTGAACTCAACCATGTAATTATTTTTCACCTAAATTGTTATAATTAGTGAAATACTTTTAAATTCCGAAATTTCCTGAAATAGTTGATGAAATTATGAGTTCTAGTAGTTTATTAGACCTGTTGACATGAACTATAATAGTTAGAACAAAGGTCTAGATCTTGAATATGATGATATCACCTTATAAAAGTGATATCGGGTGCAAGCACACAAGAAAGCACCTTTAACCTGATATGATGATGCATCTACTTCACTTGAACGATATGGATATGAATGAATACATTGTTGCACGATATGGGGGTGTAGTATACACCTCCTGCATGATAGGGAGTCAAGTATATACTCCATACATGATACAAGGTTGAATGAATACTTATAAGTTGACATGAAACCCTAATTTGGGTAACCCGATACAAGTGAAGTATAACAAGTGTTATTGCACGACATGGTTGCATGACTTGGATGCACGACATGGTTGCATGACATGATTGCATGACATGGTTGCATGTCATAGTTGCATGATAGGGTTGCACGATACACAACCCTAGATGATATGGTAACCCTAACCCATCATGGTTAAACCTAGATGGTGACTAGCCCGATAGGGTGATTGAATGTACTTCTAGCCCGACATGGTGATGGGTTGATACCTCATAAGTATCATGGGTGACACATACATATACCTTGTGCCCGATATGAGGTCAAGAAGATACCTCATGCCCGATATGGAGACAAGTACAAATCCTAACTTGATATGGTGAGCGTTCATACACCTCCAACCCAAGACACCTTGTAAAGGTGAGAGTAAGACACTCTTAGGAGTAATGAGTATAACACCAAGTAATAGTATGACTGATACCTTTATAGGTGAAACACCTAAAGTGTTTGATAATGGTTAATCCTATATCAACAATGTCTCAACTTGAGATGAGTCCATATCAATTGATGATGGTTGGACAATTCAAATGTATGACTCATGATCAATACACTACAGAATAAATGTGATGGGCTAGTGAATAAAGTATTAGGATAGAGAATACCCTAATACAAGATAAGTTGAGGAACTTAAGTAAGTTAAAAGTAATGAGGGAAGTGATACACCAAGGCATGGTAAAGATCACATCCAACACTTTAAGGTTGTTACACCTTGATGCACCTTAAATCCAATACACTTGGATGAGTAACACATGATGTGTGTCATGTCAATTGTTACATTGAGATGGAATGCACTTTCATAAGTGTAGGCTATCATACCTTGAGAAAGGGTTAAGCCAAGTTAATAAAGTATGATGTAATCATACCCTGATAAGGATGAGAGAGGAACTCATACCTTGTGTTGATCATTCATTTAATGATAAATGATGAGAATAAATAAGTATGATTGAATACGTATGATATTAATGTATGATCCTAGATGTGTGGAGCAATGAATTAGGGTTTGGATTGATAATATGAACTTGAAATCCTATTCGGCTATAAAGGGAAACCCTAACCCTAATAGTTGTTGCCTAGTGAGAGGTGACAAGATGTTTAATGGGCCTTATGAGCCATGTGGATAGTTGTTGCCTAGTGAGAGGTGACAAGATGTTTAATGGGCCTTGTGAGCCATGTGGATAGTTGTTGCCTAGTGAGAGGTGACAATATGTTTAATGGGCCTTGTGAGCCATGTGAATAATTGTTTCCTAGTGAAAGCTGACAAGATGATTAATGGGCCTGGTGAGCCATGTGAATAATTGTTGCCTAATGAGAGGTGACAAGATGCTTATAAAAGTCTAATGTAAGGAATGGTAATGTGCAAAATAAACTAAGGGAAATGGAAACTAGTAACTTCATAATAATAATAAATGGTTATAATAATAATGAAATCTTGATCATACATGCTTTATGTTATAGCCAAATAAGGGCTATAGTGTTTTGAATATGCTTAAAGGAGATAAGAGGAACACTTGTAGTACTTAAAGAATGTGAATTGATATGATGGCTTGCCCCAGGGTATAATGCCTAGTAAAAGGATGTGATAACCAATGATGAATTTAAGGGATTGATATCCCATAATGAATGTGTAATCAGGATTGGTTACGGACCAATGCCTGGCGGTGTAATCAGGTTTGGTTAAAGTCCAATACCTGGCAGAGGCGTGAAGCCTATAATTAGGAGTGGTTAGAGTCCACTGCCTGGCTGTGTAATCAGGATTGGTTAAAGTCCAATACCTAGTAGAGGCGCGAAGCCTGTAATCAGGAGTGGTTAGAGTCCACTGCCTGGCTGTGTAATCAGGATTGGTTAAAGTCCAATACCTGGCAGATGCGTGAAGCCTGCAATCAGGAGTGGTTAGAGTCCACTGCCTGGTTGTGTAATCACATGATTGGTAATAACCCAATACCTGGCAGAGGCATAAAGCCTATAATCACATGATTGGTAATAACCCAATACCTGGCAGAGGCATAAGGCCTATAATCACATGATTGGTAATAACCCAATACCTGGCAGAGGCATAAAGCCTATAATCATAGGATTGGTAATAACCCAATACCTGGCAGAGGCATAAAGCCTATAATCACAAGATTGGTAATAACCCAATACCTGGTAGAGGCATAAATCCTATAATCACAGGATTGGTAATAACCCAATACCTGGCAGAGGCATGAAGCCTATAATCACTGGATTGGTAGAGTCCAATACCAGGCTGTTCACAGGATTGGTAATAACCCCAATACCTGGTTGTTAATCACTGGATTGGTAGAGTCTAATACCAAGTTGTTCACATGATTGGTAATAACCCCAATACCTGGCTGTTAATCACTGGATTGGTAGAGTCCAATACCAGGCTGTTCACAGGATTGGTAATAACCCCAATACCTGGTTGTTAATCACTAGATTGGTAGAGTCCAATACCAGGCTATTCATAGGATTGGTAATAACCCCAATATCTGGTTGTTAATCACTGGATTCGTAGAGTCCAATACCGGGATGTTCACAGGATTGGTAATAACCCCAATACCTGACTGTTAATCACTAGATTGGTAGAGTACATACCAGGCTGTTCACAGGGTTGGTAATATCCAACACCTGGCTGTTATCAAAGGATTGGCATAGTCCAATGTCTGGAATGTTTGTAAAGGATTGGCATAGTCCAATGCCTGTAATGGTTGCATATGATTGGCATAGTCCAATGCTTGGACATGATATGATGATGTATACTCACATGACTGGTACAATTCAAAATCTGGTTAGCAGATTGGCCAAGGCCAACAGATAGAAATGAGAATGATTCATGGATGACATACCATGATAATGAGCATCACAGGATAAGCTTTAGATAGTATGATGGGTAAATGATATACGTGTTCTCCATATTCCTTATAAAGTGAATAGATGAATTACTGCTCTATCATAGACAACTGCCATGCTTTAAAATATGAGAATGTTCTAAGCTGCTTATCCTCTGCTCAGTTTAATATTATTTAACTGTGATAATAACATTGTTGGTGGAGATTTATATCTTTTACTGGGACAATTTTCAATTGTCTCACCCCCGTGGGATCCATCATTTTTAGGTGGACGTGCACGAGGAGGTGAAGACCTTTCTGCAGAAAAAGAACAACAACAACAGGGACAGCAGTGACAGCTCAGGTTGAGTGTACTGTCTGTTATGTCTTATAGATAGAAGTCCTATGTGTTGTCTCTGTACTCTCAGGTCCTTGGAGTTGGTTCGTTATGGTTTCATGAACGATCTGAGGTTTTGTCTTGGAAGCCTCGAGGTTTTTATGTTGCTTCATTATATGTTTTGACAAAGCAACTGTTATATGTTATCCTCAAGAAGAGATGGTACAGTGAATGTACAATGTGAACAATGATGTATATAATGTTTTGGTTCTGCCTTAAAGAGTTTTCCTAGAAATGGATCTCTTTGAAAAAAAATGGTTTTAATTTTTAGTGATTTTTATTAATCCGCTGTTTATGTTGAAATTCTGCTTAATTAGTAACGATTTGTTTGTCGGTTTGGCGGCTGTCGTTACATCAACCACCCTTATATTTATCACTTTCCTCATCATTATGAGATGTTTTTTAAGACATAGAAGCTTGTTTCTCATTATTATTATAAAGCATGTTATGTGGTTTAGAAACATAACCTTCTCATATTATGTACAAATTTTCCATAGGATAACACATCATCACCATGAAACACCAACATCAACATGGTATGTCTCAATCATCACCATAGAGTATTACATCACTCCATGAAACCCTAGAATCAATAGGATGCATCACTATACCACATAGGGGTATCGGTTAGGGTTAGGGTATTGGCCACCACATTAAAGTAGTGTATCAACTACCACACTAAGAAATGGTATCAGTCACCACACTTAGGCAGGATATCAGTCATCACACTTAGATAGTGTATCAGTTAACCCTAGATATCGGGCAACCAACCTAGGTAGGGTATTGGCCTACCAACTCAAAGATGAGTATCAGTTCATCACAAGAGATAACGGTTCATCATCACAATGTATTAGGCACAACACCTCAATGAGAGTGTGTCAGCCAAGGTACAACAAAGGATATTGGTTAAGAGGTATATGAAGAAGGTGTATCAATTATACCATCTCTACTAGGTTTTGGCCTCACCACTTCAACTAAGGTATCAGCCTCACCATCCCTTAGGGTATCGGCCTACCCATCGACTAGGGTATCGACCTCACCATCCCTTAGGGTATTGGCCTACACATCAACTAGGGTATCAGCCTACCCACTCAACTAGGGTATCATCCACATAGACCTCCATAGGATATCGACCATAAGGGTTGGTGGTATCAGTTGAACCACAAGGTAGGTGCTTCTCACCTCCAAACAAGGTGTGACGGGCTAAGGTGTATCGGTTAGCAAGATGTGTCGATTTGCACATGCATATCGGATTAGGGTTACCCATGTCAGCTTCCACACTCAACTAGAAACATGGAGACTCAACACTCTCCACACCCAAGGCATCACGAGATCATGGCAAGCCACATCACAAGAAGCATTTCGGTCTAGACAAGGCATATTGGGTTGCGAGCATATTGGTTAGCTTACCATATCGGTTTGCAAGGAGCAACTCATCTCGGTTTAGTAATCTTCTACCTCAAGATGATGATACTACCAAGGCAAAGAAAGGAACGTTTCATGGCAACAACTTAACATGGATCTAATCTCAAAAATAGAACAGAAAGCTACCAATAAAATCTACTAGCATGCAAGCAAAATAAGATAAGAGCAACTAGCAAGATAACAAGTAGAAAGGTGATAATAACAAAGTAGGGTTAGAGTTATATAAATTGCCTCAAGAACAACCACCAAGCTTTAAGCTCCAAGCTCAAGGTAGAAGAAGATCCTCCTAGCTCAATCTCTACCACACCTCCAAGAAGGAAGACAGGACCATGGTTAAGAAAGTGAAAGATAAAAAGAAGGTACCAAGGTCCATGGTTGAAAAGAAGAAAGAAAAAGAGAAGGGAAGCTAGAAAACCATGGAGGAAGAAGATGAAGAGGAGCACCACAAGCTTCTAGCTTACCCACCAAGCTCCAAGGGGGAAGGCTCTTCAAGCTCAAGGTCGGCCATCAAGGAAAGCAAGCAAGGATTGCTAAAAGCGTTCACTTGTATGAGAAGGAAGAGGTATATATACATGGACGAAGAGAGAGAGAGAGAGCAAGGGGAAGGTGCCACCACCTTAGAACCCTAGAAGACACTTGTCCAAGAAGAAGTGACACATGCCACACCATGCAACAAGGTGATAGAACCTAAGTCTCACCAACTTGGTCACTAAGGAAGGTCAAGGTCGACACGCCCATCTTCCTCCTACACAAACCGATAGGGATGAAACCCAAGGTCACAAACCAATATGACACTCCTCCTAGAGTCACCTGTTACAACCCCAATTTTGGGTTCTTTTGGTGAGAAATGTAATTTCTCATATTAAAGATATTTGAACAAAAAATTATATAATTTGTTTGGAATAAGTGGATTTCGTTTACAATAGCCTTGATGATTGTGTTTTGGGCTTTATTGGCTATTGGGCCCAAATAACAAGAAAATTCAATTAGTGAATGAATAATTGAATATTTGAGAAAAGAAAGATGTAGAAACCTCTAGAAGGCAAAATAATATAATCCAAAGGTGGATTTGGTGCCACATGGGTTCCTTGGGTTACAAGGAGTCCAAAGTTGCAAAGAAAAAGCAATAAGAAAAGAAAAGATTAATTAAGTATTTCTTTATTAAGAAAGAAATTGAAAACAATGGTAAAAGGTGGAAAACAAGTGAAAAGAGGTATAATTGAGTTATCCATAGTGGAATTTTGTATTCCAAGGATTCTTAATGATAAAAGGAATACCGATGAGGAAAAATAAAAGAGAAATAAAGAGAAATTCTCAAAAAGAAATATTTTAATAAGAAATATACATGATAATGAAGAATAATGCATTTAGATGCATCTAGAAGGATAATAAGTATCCTTATGAAGAAATTTCGAAATCTTGGAGTTTCTTGGGGTCCAAAGATCCCCAATGAAGAAAGAGGAAAGATAAAATACCAATGATGTCAAATAGGAAGATCATATAATGCATAATGAATGAATTTTGGTATTATCAAAACAGGTACTTTCCATTATAAGGAAATATAATCGATGTCTCTCTGGATTTTACAATTATATAAACACTTTAATTTTAATCAGTTTATCATGACACGAGAGAGATATAGAGGGTGAAAGAGGTTCCTTGCTAATCAAGGGACATGCTTCAGTCAAGTACTTGATACAGGATATAGTTCACGCCAAGAAAGGATACCAAGTCTTTGCGGGAAGTAAGACTCGTTTCCTCTTTGACTAATAGACTCTTGTGTGCGATAGCCCCTTTATCCTCAGCTATATAAAGGCTTGGGCTGGTGCCTCGCACCCAGGGAGTACACAGACGTCATGCGTCTCTTTCCTCCGGACCTGTCATCCCTTTCTGTCCACGACGGAAGGTGCAATCCCAGAGGAGGTGCGGAGCCTATGAGGGAGTTTGAGATATGATCAAGACCCTCCTGCAGGGTTGGGCGACGACGAGGGTCATCCACCTTGGCCGTCGGCCTTACGCCTACTAGCAAGTTGCAGATCATAGGCCAGTTCACCTGCAGGTGTAGCTGCGGTGGGCGCAGTGGCCGGACTCGACTTCGGCCACCTCGGTCGCGTCTAGAGACCTCTGCAAGTACGGTGGAGGGCGATGGAGGCCATAGGATCATCACTGACATGCTAGGGGTGCAGGGGAGGTGAGGAAGGAACCCCACAAGCCGCTACAGTTGGTCGCATCGCTGGGTCGCGCAAGGTAGAAGAAGGAGTGGGCTTTGGACGGTTTTAACCTTCACAGGCTGAAGCAGCGGCTGACTTAACCAAGGGTATAACCGTATTTCAGTTATGTTTCCTAAAGCAATCACTTTGCATGATATGGGGACGTGGCGCGCAACCATTGGTCCATCGGGTAATTTCTTTGGTAATTTCACAACTACATATCGGTAACTCAGATTGAGACGCATAAAATATGGAAATTTCTGATAAAAATGAGGGGAATCTAATTAAAATATAATTGAAGCATGATTCCTTGTGCAATTTAAAAAGTAATGGAAGTTATTAACTTTAATGTAATGATAATTAAAGAACCCTATTTTGATATGATTAATGTGATTAGTGGGGTTTAATTGATGATTAAGGTTGATATTAGCCTGTTAATGATAAAAGGGAACATTAGGAACAAAAAGGATGAATTTTGCATGTAATTGATTTAACTTAGAGTTTCATGTGCATGAATAATACTTTAATGGGCCTTGAAATCCTAATGTTGGTAAAATTGACTCTTAATAGCTTTAATGATTCAAGGTAGTGGATAAAGATGAGATATAATGATTCTAAGCTGTTTCGAGCATTAAAGTTCCTAATTTGTGGATAAATAACCTTAATATAGAAATTAGGGTTTTTGAATGAATCAAGGTATAATTAATGATAAATAACGTTCATATGAGTATTAGAGCATAATGAACTAAAAATTGATGATAAATGAGTGTAATGAATTTGTCATGGAGTAAAAAGGATAAAAATAGTAGTTTTGATGTAAAAGAAGCTTAATGAAATTAATTGATGGTTAATGGTGCCTTTAAATATGAGATTAGGGTTATATGTCGTTAAGATAACCTTAATGTTGAAGAATAGATAAAATAATAAGGATTTATGAGTAATGGTACAAAATTAGGGTTTGAAATAGTAAAAGATGAAGGGAAACCCTAATTGCAATAGGAACCCTAAAAGAGAATTAGAAACCATAGGAAGCGAGCTAGGTTTAATGGATCTTGATGACATGAATGATAAAAAGGGAATTACGTGATTATTTCAGGATCTTGTTGAAAATGCCTGCTTGCTTGGATTCTTATTTGCATGGATATTTCTGTTCAAATCGTTAGATCAGGTATGTGGTTAATTATGAATATCCACCTTAGTTTCCCGAGGATTTTCTGGATGGTTAACCGCATTGAATGCAAATTACCAGTTTGGATGTTCATACTTGCAAACTATAAAGTCACTATGATTATCACATTAATAATAGAAGTATGTATTCTCGCACCTACATGCCACCCTGATGGATGATGCCAAAGGTCAGGCCCAGATGGGTAGACCAATGGACACCTTGAGTGGTGACCCCAGGCACCAAGCTCGGGAATGAGAAGGTGGCCTATGATATTGCATGACTAGTGGGCACCATGGGTGGTGACCCCCAGACACCAAGCTCGGGATTGAGAAGGTGGCCTTAAGTCATTGGCAAAGGAAACCCTAAGGTGGGAATGCCAGGGTTAGGGCAAAAGCGGTAGAGAATGTCATACTAAAAAGTGTAAATTGGCTTGTTAATTAACTTGATTGTGATAATTAAATTGTTATCCTTATGTGCAAAATTTTGGTTGTTCCCACATACCAGTATATTTCGATATACTAACCGATGTTTTGTTTTTCGGCATTTTAGGAACAATAATTGAAAGAACAAACAGTAAAGTGACACATTGTGGAAATAAGAAATAAAGTGCAAGGAGGATTAGATAGAATAATTCAAGCTCTGGATAGATAGATTTCCAAAGTTTTCAAAGGTAAGTAAAGTTTTAATTTTATACCAAATTCCAGTTAGTTAGTAGAATTTCATAATAATTATTGATTATTTGTTGAACCTTTGATCCTGTTAATTGAATAACGGCTCTGAGCTTCAGGTCTCCCTTAATTGGGGGTTACCGGGAGGCGAGGTCGTTACAATTGGTATCAGAGCGTAGGTTCCTCACTTAATCCTTAATAATTATTAAATTTTACAAATTCTGTAGAACCCAACAGAGTTATTAGAGGATTATCCGAAAGACATAGGTGTCTAGAAAAGGATCACGACCGGGGCCTGGCAATATTTTCCTCCGCACCGCTAGTCAGAATACGAGGACTCCCAGATCCGTGTGACTGCCTGGACAAAGTCTTAGGGTATGATTTGAAATAAGATACCTTTAGGACTCTCTCATCTTGTTCATCCCTTCTCGACTCAAATTCTATTAAGGATCATAAGGGTTAGGGTTTCCTCTCTTCTCCTTGCCCTCTTGAGGTATGGGTAAGGTTGATAAGGATTAAGGAATCCTCCACCAAATGAATAAAAAGCATGTAAATAAGATGTCATGGACATAAGCTTAATAGAGTAAGCGTAAAAGAATAGATACATGCTTAGGTCGAATGACATAAGTTGTCATTGCCCTCAGGAGAAACCTGAGGCTAGACCTTCTTGTAAGGAGGATGAGTAGAGAAAGTGAGTCTTGGAGGTAGAGATCTCCATTAAAGTAGATACCTAGCATATCCATTAAGGATGATGTTAACCCTAACCCTAAGTGGAGGTTAGAGAGAGAGATGACATGATGAGTTAGATGACATGGTTGACTGGGTGTTTGGATAGATCTTCTTTTGGTTTGCCATACGAGCCATGAGAGGTTGGATGACCTAGCACCTTTGGCAACCCAACCCTGGGAGGGGTCGAGCATGTTAGAGTGAAGGATAGCTCCTTCATGGATGAGGTTAGTGAAGGACCTATAGAAACCCTATGGCTTATGTAAGTAGGGGATAACATGCACCCAGAGTACGTCAGTGGTGCAGTAGTAGGTTGAAACCCTAGCCAGAAGGGCATGATGGATGGCTTATGAGATAAGCATAGAGAGATAGGGATAGGCTTCAACCACTTAGGGGTATGCTTGTGAGCATGAGCCTTCATGGAGAGAGGACCTCTAGTGGTACGGCTGGATGTGGAGTTAGCTCTAGAGAGAGAAAGCAAAAACCCAGCAAGGAGGTTGGAAGCCTAAAACCCCGAGATATGAGGAACAATGGGGAGTCGAGAATGATGCGACCTAAGTGGATGATAGTGGTTGCTTTATGTTGGATCCCTGGAGGTTGATGATATCTTGGTTGCCTTTAGAGGAACCAAACCCTAGAGAGAGGATGATGCTCCTAGTACCTATGGTATAAGTGATTACCTGATGGATGAGATAAAGAGTGCTTTAGACCCTGAGGAGGTTTAAGTAACCAGTCGTGAGGCTTTATACCTAGTTGGTTGTCCTGGAAGGGGACTCAACTCCAAAGTGTTGTGAGTAGAAGGATCATGGAAGTACATGACATACCTTGAACATGCTTGAATCGTGGTTAAGAGATTGAGCATACAGTCAGACACCCAAAGGTGAACCTAGGGTTCTTAGGCCTAAGAGGGGAAGCAGTGTACCTGATGCTCATAATGAGATTTGAGTCTCTATAGTTTCGAGCATGGTACTCCTCATGTGTAGAGGAGAAGGAAATCCCTTAAGTTAAGGGTATGTGTGATGAACCCCTCACATCTAAGTTGGTCAAATGTTGAGGAAGAGAACAAGTGTGACCTAGTATGGTTTAGTAGGTACGCTTGTGCCTTAGTAGTTGCTGGTTTAAGCATGCTCATATGGATGTAAACCCTAAGGATGCTTACGACCTTTGTTATCAAGGTGTAGTTTCCTCCCATCCAGGGAGAGGGACCCTTTGGTAGGGAGTTTACCAGTTTGGTTGGTTTTGAGGTAACCTAAGGAGGTTTCATAGGATCTTGAGAAGCTAAGTGAAGAGTACATGGCATGAGAATGAACCGATAGACCCATAGATAACCATCTCTATGTGCATGTGGAGGTGTTACCATGGAGGTAACCAGTATGGGGCCTGACCAAGGTAGGCAGGTCGCCATAATCCCTGAGAAAGGATAAAAGACAGCCCAAGAATGCAGAGAGAGATGATGAAGGATTGGGTAAGGTTCTATGTTGGACATGTACTATAATAGAATCCTAAGTCTATCCTAGGGTCAGGTAGGGATAAGACCGATGGAAGAAGGAGTTGCCTAATTCCCTAGTTGCACATGACCATAGGGTCGGGAGGTAGCAGCTATCATTGTCTGGGGGCCATGGGTTAGGAGATTGATCACCTTCATGAACTCATGGGACCCAAAGGGCAGATGAGTAGGGCACTCTTTGGATGCATGAGGGAAGAGGGATGACCCCAAAAGTGTCGGCACCCTATAGACCCAGAGGAGATGACCAAGGATTGTGTGTAAACCCAAGTAGGTTCGAGACCAGTTTTCCATGGAAGTAATTTTTGATATCATGATGTTTGTGATGTGGAGACATGAGTTGCACGTTTCAACTTAGATTTGAAGGTGTTCTGGCAAGGTGGGATGTACCATCTCTGCTCCTGGAATGGGAAGAACTCTGTATTTGGACGGCCGCCAAATGCTTATTTCTTCTTGTTATGGGAGTGAGAGATAAGACATTACACATGCCTTATACCAAGGATAAAGATGATGTAAGTTGGAATGTTGCTACAAGGTATGAGATGATAACATACCTTTGTGGAAGGAATAATACATGGATGGTTTACAAACACTAAGAGAAATAAGGTAGTCATCTTATAAGGATGTTTTTTTAGCATGAGATATGTGGAATTTGCAAGTGATACAAGGTTGAGTTTGATCACCATTAGGATGAGCTCAGAGTTTCTTGATGAAGATAAACTTAGAGTTTGAGATGAGATGAAAAGAATAATACATGGAGGTGTATGTTACCTAACACCTAAGGATAATAAGTGGTAATGAATGCTCTGGTTGAGATATAGTGCCTAGTTTAGCTGGAAGCTAGAATAAGTTGAGGTTGTTAGGCTAACCTTAAGTTGAGAAAAAGGAGATAAGTTTTGTTAACACCCAGATGTATCAATAGTGGTTAATCAAGTAAATGATTGATTGGTTAGCCAGTCTAGTACATGATATGATGAAAGGATGGTTGTAGAACCTCAGATGTACTTCTTTGGAAAGGAAAGTGATGAAGCCTGATGAGAGTGGTTAGGGTTTCCGAGGTATCGATCTTGAGGAATCATGACATATCAGAAATCATGATTTTAAGATCACCGTACACCGTAGTAAGTGATGGTAGTGCTTTGGATGCCTGATGCATGTAGCATGTGGCCATGCAAGCCAGGAGGTGAAGGACGAACTCCAGTAACCCAGTGCATGGATATAAAGTATAAAGAGTTCCTGAGAGGGAATGGGAGTTCATCACTGTGGATGTTGTGAGTCTCCCCCTGGGCCAAGGAAGGTCGAGATCCAATATGGGTTATGGTATATCACCTTACCTAGATTACATGAGAAAGGAAGAGTATTGTCACAAGACAGATTCAGTTGAACTACTTAAGAGAGAAATATGGTTCGACCATACCATGATGTGAGTTCAAAAGTTCTTGGGTATGACCAAGGTTCATTTCCATAAGGTGGAAGTAGATACATGAAGAACTCAATAATAGTACAGTTTATCGCCCCGTACTAATGGACATATGATCAAGACTAGAGGGTCTGATGAGAGCAAGTGTGCTTGTTCAGGGTGATACAAAGAGACAGTTCTTAAGATGTGATGTTAACCACCATAACCTTTATCGGGATGCAAGAAGTCTTATAGAGAGGTTGTGTCGGTCACCACTTCATTAAGATGATGTTGGTGAAGGAGGCCTCACAAAGGTCAGAAAAGAACCATAGTGTGTGTAGATGAAGTCACTTTGATCGTGCAATGGCTGAGAGAGAGAGCCCAGTGGTGACATGAGTCATGCGTTGATGCAAAGCAGACTGACATGCAGTTCACTATGGGAGAATATGTGATGTGAAAATCTGACCCCTCTAAGCTACAGCTGAGAAACTGAGTCCTCGATATATGGGTCCATTTGAGATGGATTGGTGGAGATGGTTGTGTTTAACCTTACCCCTCAGGATAAAATGATGTATTGCATGAGTCTGATCTAGAGCACTATGTGAGGTACTCAAGCCACGTGTTGTACCCTGAACCTATTCAACTTTTGAAAGGCTAAAAAGTCCTGAGTCACCTATGAGGGTATGATATACCAAGGTAAGAAAGAACTCAGATGGAAGAAAATGAGATAATGAAGGTTCTTGGGAAACACCATTGGAAAGGGTGAAGCCACATGGGAGCCTTGATGGACATAAGAAGACTTATCCTATTTGTTTGCTTGCTTGATGGAATTTTGAGGGCAAAATTCTCATAAGAGGGGAAGGATGTTACAACCCCGATTTTGGGTTCTTTTGGTGAGAAATGTAATTTCTCATATTAAAGATATTTGAACAACAAATGATATAATTTGTTTGGAATAAGTGGATTTCGTTTCCAATCGCCTTGATGATTGTGTTGTGGGCTTTATTGGCTATTGGGCCCAAATAACAAGAAAATTCAATTAGTGAATGAATAATTGAATATTTGAGAAAAGAAAGATGTAGAAACATCTAGAAGGCAAAATAATATAATCCAAAGGTGGATTTCATGCCACATGGGTTCCTTGGGTTACAAGGAGTCCAAAGTTGCAAAGAAAAAGCAATAAGAAAAGAAAAGATTAATTAAGTATTTCTTTATTAAGAAAGAAATTGAAAACAATGGTAAAAGGTGGAAAACAAGTGAAAAGAGGTATAATTGATTTATCCATAGTGGAATTTCGTATTCCAAGGATTCTTAATGATAAAAGGAATACCAATGAGGAAAAATAAAAGAGAAATAAAGAGAAATCCTCAAAAAGAAAATATTTTAATAAGAAATATACATGATAATGAAGAATAATGCATTTAGATGCATCTAGAAGGATAATAAGTATCCTTATGAAGGAATTTCGAAATCTTGGAGTTTCTTGGGGTCCAAGGATCCCCAATGAAGAAAGAGGAAAGAGAAAATACCAATGATGTCAAATAGGAAGATCATATAATGCATAATGAATGAATTTTGGTATTATCAAAAGAGGTACTTTCCATTATAAGAAAATATAATTGATGTCTCTCTGGATTTTACAATTATGTAAACACTTTAATTTTAATCAGTTTATCATGACACAAGAGAGATGTAGAGGGTGAAAGAGGTTCCTTGCTAATCAAGGGACATGCTTAAGGCAAGTACTTGATACAGGATATAGTTCACACCAAGAAAGGATACCAAGTCTTTGTGGGAAGTAAGACTCGTTTCCTCTTTGACTAATATACTCTTGTATGCAATAGCCCCTTTATCCTTGGCTATATAAAGGCTTGAGATGGTGCCTCACACCCAGGGAGTACACAGACATCATGCGTCTCTTTCCTTTGGACTTGTCATCCCTTTCTGTCAGCGACGGAAGGTGCAATCCCAGAGGAGGTGCGGAGCCCATGAGAGAGTTCAAGATATGATCAAGACCCTCCTGCAGGGTTGGGCGATGACGAGGGTCGTCCACCTTGGCCTCCGGCCTTATGCCTTCTAGCAAGTTGCATATCGTAGGCCAGTTCACCTGCAGGTGTTGCTGCGGTGGGCGCAGTAGCCGGACTCGACTTCGGCCACCTCGGTCGCGTCTAGAGACCTCTACAAGTACGGCGGAGGGCGGAAGAGGCCATAGGATCGTCTCCGACATGCGAGGGGTGCAGGGGAGGTGAGGAAGGAACCCTGCGAGCCGCTACAGTTGGCCGTAGCGCTGGGTCGCGCAAGGTAGAAGGAGTGGGCTTTGGACAGTTTTACCCTTCGTGGGATGAAGCAGCGGCTGACTTGACCAAGGGTATAATCGTAATTCGATTATGTTTCCTAAAGCAATCTCTTTGCATGAGATGGGGACGTGGCGCACAACCATTGGTCCATCAGGTAATTTCTTTGGTAATTTCATAACTACATATCAGTAACTCGGATTGAGACGCATAAAATATGGCAATTGCTCAAAAAAATGAGGGGAATCTAATTAAAACATAATTGAAGCATGACTCCTTGTGCAATTTAAAAAGTAATGGAAGTTATTAACTTTAATGTAATGATAATTAAAGAACCCGACATGGAAAACTCTCGAGGCATGAGAGGGTGTGGTCCGGTCACCCCCATGTCGGCTTCGCCCGGAGTGGGTTCTCTCGGTCATAAAAAAAGGATAATTAAAGAACCCTATTTTGATATGATTAATGTGATTAGTGGCGTTTAATTGATGATTAAGGTTGATATTAGCCTGTTAATGATAAAAGGGAACATTAGGAACAAAAAGGATGAATTTTGCATGTAATTGATTTAACTTAGAGTTTCATGTGCATGAATAATACTTTAATGGGCCGAAACCCTAATGTTGGTAAATTTGACTCTTAATAGCTTCAATGATTCAAGGTAGTGGATAAAGATGAGATATAATGATTCTAAGCTGTTTCAAGCATTAAAGTTCCTAATTTGTGGATAAATAACCTTAATATAGAAATTAGGGTTTTTGAATGAATCAAGGTAGAATTAATGATAAATAACGTTCATATGAGTATTAGAGCATAATGAACTAAAAATTGATGATAAATGAGTGTAATGAATTTTTCATTGAGTAAAAAGGATAAAAATAGTAGTTTTGATGTAAAAGAAGCTTAATGAAATTAATTGATGGTTAATGGTGCCTTTAAATATGAGAATAGGGTTATATGTTGTTAAGATAACCTTAATGTTGAAGAATAGATAAAATAATAAGGGTTTACGAGTAATGGTATAAAATTAGGGTTTGAAATAGTAAAATATGAAGGGAAACCCTAATTGCAATAGGAACCCTAAAAGAGAATTAGAAACCCTAGGAAGCGAGCTAGGTTTAATGGATCTTGATGACATGAATGATAAAAAGGGAATTACGTGATTATTTCAGGATCTTGTTGAAAATGCCTGCTTGCTTGGATTCTTATTTGCATGGATATTTCTATTCAAATCTTCAGATCAGGTATGTGGTTAATTATGAATAACTACCTTAGTTTCCCGAGGATTTTCCGGATGGTTAACTACATTGAATGCAAATTACCAGTTTGGATGTTCATACTTGCAAACCATAAAGTCACTATGATTATCACATTAATAATAGAAGTATGTATTCTCGCACCTACATGCCACCCTGATGGATGATGCCAAAGGTCAGGCCCAGATGGGTAGACCAATGGACACCTTGAGTGGTGACCCCAGACACCAAGCTCGGGAATGAGAAGGTGGCCTATGATATTGCATGAATAGTGGGCACCATGGGTGGTGACCCCCAGACACCAAGCTCAGGATTGAGAAGGCGGCCTTAAGTCATTGGCAAAGGAAACCCTAAGGTGGGAATGCCAGGGTTAGGGCAAAAGCGATAGAGAATGTCATACTAAAAAGTGTAAATTGGCTTGTTAATTAACTTGATTGTGATAATTAGATTGTTATCCTTATGTGCAAACTTTTGGTTGTTCCCACATACCAGTATATTTCGATATACTAACCGACGTTTTGTTTTTCGGCGTTTTAGGAGCAACAATTGAAAGAACAAACAGTAAAGTGACACATTGTGGAAATAAGAAATAAAGTGTAAGGAGGATTAGATAGAATAATTCAAGCTCTGGATAGATAGATTTCCAAAGTTTTCAAAGGTAAGTAAAGTTTTAATTTTATACCAAATTCCAGTTAGTTAGTAGAATTTCATAATAATTATTGATTATTTGTTGAACCTTTGATCATGTTAATTGAATAACGGCTCTGACCTTCGGGTCTCCCTTAATTGGGGGTTACCGGGAGGCGGGGTCGTTACAGTCACCACTACCCGATATGGTGATCCTCAAGGTGACACAAACTGATAGGATGTCCCTCAAGACACCCTCAACCGATACCAAGCCTCCTCAAGGCAACCACAAACCAATTCAGGGTCTCACCAAGGCTTTCAAGCCCGAGACAACACTCCAAAGAACAAAGCACACTTCAAACATGTACCCCAAACATCACCAAGGATGTCACCTCTCAACCAAGGCCAAAACAAGGTGCCCAACACTCCCTCTCTCCTCTAGATAATGCTAATAGAGAGAAGAAACACTCTAGAGGTGACAAACTTGCATATCAACCCCTACTATGGGTAAATTGCAAGTTGCACCAAAACCTCACCACAAAGCACACACATCAAGCAACAAGGCTCAAACAAGGAGCACAAACCTCCAACATGCCTTAATTACATCTCAGATGATTAGATCAAGGAGCTTAGCAACTCTCTTAAGCAAAACAAATAGGGTTATCCCAAAATGTGGGTCAGGGTTCTTACAAAAGGTTTGGATCTGAGCAGGGGGTTTGTGGTTGTTAGCAAGATGGTTGGGTTCAAACCAAGTAGCAGGGTGATTAGAGTGGTCTTTAAAAGAGGTGGTGTAGGTGGATGGGTGTTCTGCACGTAGCTGGCCATTATATACTATGCCACTACATCTGATATTGATATCACCGAGAATGGTAGTGTCCTTCATCATCGCGAAAACGCAGAAAGCTTTAGTGTAATTTATGGGGTATAGTGATTTTGGGTTAATGTATTATAGGGTAGCACCCACAATGTATGCTATAGCTCAGAATACCTCCTCGTTCCATAGATGTGGTGGGAGGTCAGTAATAATAATCCATACTGAAATACCAGAAGTGGTTGGGGTGGCTCCTTACTCGATAGCCCAGTGGGTGAGGTGTGCTTGGGCGAAGCCATTACTGCATGCAAATGTAAACATTTGTCTCAGAACATGTTTGAAGATGGAGTTCTCATGGATGGTGTAGATGAGCCTGGCGAGGGAGAGTATTTTGGGTTTCAATATGGTGCATGTTGGTATCAAGAGTGCCAGTGCTTTGGTAATCTTGATGCATTCAATGTCCGCAGGCGAAGGACATTGTAAAATGTCAATCTGGATGGTGAGTGCAATAAATGCTTTGAGGATGCAGATACTTTGGCCAGGTAGATCAATGGAGCATTCAAGGGTGGAGGTTTCCATGGAGAATGGTTTGAGTGAGTAGGGGGCTATTCTATTGAGAGTGTGGCTCGGTGATGGATGTTAATAAATCTTGGTGGTTTAAAAAGAGGTGGAAGGTCATGAGGTTTGGGGAGCGAGGCGGTGGATTGTGTAGGGGATATGATAGTATTAGCATCAAAATGTGTAGGATCATCTAGAAGGGGGCAAAAGGAATTTTTTACAAAAGATCTTGGTGTCATCTTTGTGCGGCCGCAGGTAGGTAAGAGGAGATGAATCGACAACTAGTATTCTAGCAAGTGTACGAAGACGGTATTGATATGGTTTTCCAAGTGTGATTTTGTGATGGGGGATCCATCCAGTTCGTGGACGAGGGAAAGATCTCACGATATGTTCATCTCGGGAGCATACAAAACATCTAATTTGATTCTGGAAATACTGTCTAAGATGACCAAATCTAAGGCATTTGCCACATCTGTTCTTCTGATATTGGTAGGTTTTTTTCTGAGTAACAAGTATCCATGGGTGGTCCAAATCATGGTGGTGTATGTGTAGGTGATGAGATGTAGTATCTCCAGGGTGATCACTATCTAGATTCGTGGTTATAACAGTGTTGTCATCGAAAGAAGGGGATGTGTGCAAATTGCGGGTAGTGATGAGATTGTACCTGAATCTGGGAGACAGAGGATCTTTAAACCCTGGGGACCTCGGTCAGCTGTAATAGGTGAGGAGGCAGTTCTTCCAAATCGCCCACCTGAGCATAGTGCTCATTGTCGTAAGCAGGTTGCCCATTTTGTGTTGCAAGCATTTGTTCCCCAATGATGGTGTCTTCTATAACCTCCTCCTCCGAGGAGTTGTTATTTTGCTCAATTCGGAGAAGGCGACAGATGTTCTGAGGGATGTGATTGTTGATATCTATTAGACACATGTTGATTCTCATATCCCCCTATGGACAGAGGATGATATGCCAACCCATGCATAAGTTGAGAGTGATGAACATTTCTCTTCATCCTCGGGTAGACTGGAGGAAGTCCCTTCACTTCAGGTAGAAGTAGACGGGGAAGGCGGTGGAGTCTATGTAGAAGTTGATGATGCCATCTACGATTTCCATGTTGAGATATCTCTATGCTCTCAGGAGAAGGATGGATCTAATCGTTCTGTTGTCAAGGTATACATCCATGTGTGTCATCGCTGGCGACAATGGGTATGCAAGGTGATGGTTGGTACTGTGTGGATCTCTGGAAGCAACTTCGTCAGTTGTTGTAGAAAGGCCTTAGAGATTTATTGTATGCAGTTGGTTTATGTAGATGATATGTATTATAGGCTTAGAAGTGGTGGGTTGTTGTGTAGTTAATGCAATGGTGATTGAATGTTGTTGCAAGTGCAGTTAGTATGCCTTCTCATGCAACTGACGGTAAAATCTAAGTGTAGAGAATCTGATCTCAAAGGATGTTCCATGCGTCTTCATCGAGATGGCAGTTGCTGTATACATAGTATCATGTGGACTATCATTGTTGTAGTAATCTGATTTTGGTAGTCAAATATGCTTTAATGAAAAGTTGTTGCAGTTCATATGTAAGGAAGTAACTAAAAATAGCTGTATTGCTAGTAGCTGGTGTTGTTGGTTCATCTAGCGACGTGCACAATTAGAAATTTGAATAATCTATATCTGTATTAGAAGTATTTATGAGATGTTTGATTTGTGACAGTGGGATTCTAGAGAGAAGATGGAGCTCTCTTTTCTAGAGAGAAGTTAGAGCTCTCTTTTCTTGCGTCAACGGTAGTGCTCACTTTCACTAATTCCTATTACGTAATCTGATTTCACTGATCTCAGATATATTTTATCATTATATTATTGAACTTTTAATAAAAAAATATAAGCACTGTTAGGGTAAGTACGTAAGTGGAAGTAATTTAATTAGGCGGCGAATGGCGTGGTCAGGTTTTTTTGCTAGCCAAATTAATGAAAACTAATCTACTTACCTATGAATAAGAGCAGTGCACCTGCCTACTATTTCAGGTACTTGCTTTTTATTCTAGCTGCTTACTTTTTTTGTCTATTTACTGCCACGCGTATGAATAAGAGCACTGAATTCGACACTTTCACAACCGGTTTTTCGTAGGCTTGCCAGTACCCGTTGTTGGTCATCAACAAATAAATGACTCTTGCGGGCCGTAAATTTTCACAAAACTGTGATTGTTCCTGTTCAGGCGGTGCGTTTTCCGTGTGAGGCCACAGAGTGTCGACGGTGCTGGTTTGCTTGTGGGGTCACGAAAAGGTAGCTTCATAATTATAGCAGTCGATATCTACTTACCTATGAATAAGAGCAGTGCACCTGCCTGCTATTCCAGGTGCTTGCTTTTTATTCTAGCTGGTTACTTTTTTCGTCTATTTACTGCCACGCATATGAATAAGAGCACTGAACTTTGACACTTTCACAATCGGTTTATCGTAGGCTTGCCAACACCTGTTGTTGGTCATCAGCAAATAAAGGACTCTTGCAGGTCATAAATTTTCACAAAACTGTGACTGTTCGTGTTCAGGCGGTGCGTTTTCCGTGTGGGGTCATAGAGTGTGGACGGTGCTGGTTTGCTTGTGGGGTCATGAAAAGGTAGCTTCGTAATTGTAGCAGCCGATAAGAGTAGTGCACTTGCTTGCTATTCCAGGTGCTTACTTTTTTCGTCTATTTACTGTCATGTCTATTTACCTATGAATAAGAGGACTGAACTTTGACACCTTTACAACCGATTTATCGTAGGCTTGCCAACACCTGCTGTTGTATACATATTGGTATCCATCATCCGCAAATAAAGGACTCTTGCGGGCCGTAAATTTTCACAAAACTATGATTGTTCCTGTTCAGGCGGTGTGTTTTCCGTGTGGGGTCACAGAGTGTCGACGGTGTTGTTTTGCTTGTGGGGTCACGAAAAGGTAGCTTCGTAATTGTAGCAGCCGAAGCCAGAGGTCACGCAACATCCATGTTAGTGTATTTAATTTGCGGTTTGCTCGCTTCTGGAAAGTACTTCATTACTGAGCCCTGACCTGAGGGAAGTCTCCACTACGCCCCTCCAACCGTACGACGTAGATGAGTGACTCCCCCTCTAGAATGCTAGAGAATATAGGGGAGAAGATATAGTCATACTGAGGCTTCTGGGGATAAGTCCTGCCAATTGCAGGCTATCCATCCACATGTTTTTACAAAGACATTAGTGGGGGGCTATACGCTTGCCGGCTTGGGGCGACGAAGGATTTAAACGTGGTTTGTGTGGTATTTTTTTATCCCTATCTGTTCAAGACGATTCCTATAGAGAGGGTAACAACGTAACGTTCTGGTGTATCCGGCCGGTGATGCTCTTCTAATACTGCTTTTTTCGTCTCGGCCAAATCTGGCAGTCGGGACAGTGGGTAACTATGGTCTATTGCCAATGTGTGAATCCGACAACGTCCGCAGAACAGGTGAAACAATGACGGAAATTAGACGGGTTTCTCTGGTATATAGAGAAGCAGGGTATGGGGGTAGTGTTTTACTAGAGGAACGTTACTGTTGACATTGCTTTCTGGAATATATATTTTTCGGTCTGATACGATGCTCTATTTTCCTTGCCCGTCAATTATAACAATATATAATTTGTACTTTTTATATTTAATTTTCTGATTACGTTCCATGTTCATGTATCTATTTAAACTGTAATGTTTTTTTCTGCTAATTTTTTTCTACCTTCGTTTTTCATTATATTACACATTCATGACCTGCATTTTTTGTGTGAATATTGTAATCATCAACAGTTGAACATAGTTGCCAAAGGTGTTATTATCGGCATACTTAGATATGCTTCCATAAATAATAGTTACAGTGGGAAGGACATGTAATGGTTCTCATGACATGATGTCGTAACTATATAAACATGTCTTACCTGCAGTCATGACATGGGACGGGGACGTCATCATTGTATGGTCAACGAGTATTAGAAATACTTTTTTAATAGCTTATTAATGTAGTGTAGACTGGTTTTGGTTCGTATAGTACGAGTCTTGCAAACATATATGAAAATAATCGTATTCAAATATCTGTATCAGTTGCAGGAAGCTTCCAAAAGTTGTAGTAAGCTGTTTTTTTTATAAAAAATAATAATCTTAGTAGCTTAGATGGATTAATATTCTGACAATATGCAAATATGTAAATATTATAATATTTAGTTATATTATTATTTTGGTATAGGTTAATGGCAAGGACGTATTACAACAAGGCGATTATGACTATCTGTGTAAAAGGAAAAGGAAGAATCCCTATCGGAGAATACATAAAAATGAAACGGTCGGAGAAAATAAAGAAAATAGCTGAACTTAAACAGAAGTTAAAGGAAGAAAAATACTTATATTATAAAGTGCGATATAAAGAAGAAGTAGCGGTTAATTTCTCAAAGATTTCAACATAAATGTCGAGAGATGAAATGTCACTTCGATAGTTAGAATCTCTATGTACGTATCGTACCATGCATGCAAAGACCTTGGAAACTTTATGAATACCTTTTTGATGTAAAAAGTCTTTGTTTATGTGAGTTGTTAGGAGATGTGATGGTTTGAAGTTTTATATGTGCCTTTTGTTGGGAGATGTGATGTGACTATTATAGTTAAAGTGTTTAATTTAATGTACAGTAGTACGTACATACCAACCTAGGAGACTTTCAAATGTGACTTTTTCTTATGAAAAATACACATAATGTATCTACTTAGTTCATTTTTATCGTTGTATGCAAAATTATTATTGATAAAAATTAAAGAAAGATACCCTAAAGTAATATTTCATAGTTCACACTCACGTTGCATCTAAAATTTCTTAGATACTTTCAAAAAATAACAAAATATTTTTAAATTTAGCATCAATAAATTTCTATACATTTTGTTATTTGCTTTTGCATACAATCATAACCGCATTTTACATTTTGATTTTGCTTACAATGACTAATATTTCATTTAATTTTCTTTGTCGTTCGTGTCTATTATGTTTCTTGGATTTTGTAACACTTATTATTTTCTATTATAAATAATTCCTAAAAATATAATTAATAAGATGAATTTTGAATAATTTATATAGGATGAAATATTCAAATCTACCGGAGGAAAAGAAGGAAATGATACGGAAAAAACAAAGAGAATATTATACCAACCTCTCTGAAGATAAAAAGATAGCAAAGCTTGAAAAAAGCAGACAAAATTATGCCAAAAGAAAATGAGAGAAAATCAATGAAACTTTGGAAGACAAAAATCTGGAAAGAAGAAATATTAATGATTCTATCTGTGATCATGTCATGCAACCAGAAACTGTTACTACATGGAAAGTTGGGTCTACATCGAGTGCTAAGGAAACAACTTATGTTCCCTCATGTTCATCACATATGAAAAAGAAGAGTGCTCATATGATGAAAAGATTCATAATGGATTTATCAATACCTAAAGAGCCATATATACTTCCTAGCTGCACAAACTATGTACATTGTCATGCAAAAAGATTTCTATATGAAGTGAAAACATTTTGTTGCTATGATGGAGAAATTTCTTTAGTAACAAATATCACCCCATCAGAATTATACTATTTATAATCATCATTGGACAAAGAGGCTATTCACTTTAGACAATGCATCAGAACATACAACAACACCTTTGCTTTTACATCTATAGGTGTGAATGAAGATAGAACACTTTCAAAGAGAAACAAAGAGATATACACCTTCAAGGTGCAAGGACAAATATATCATTTCATAAACAGAATAATATCCGAAGATGGAAACCCATCACATCTACAATTATACTTTTATGAAACTGATCATGAGTTAGAAAATAGACTGAATCAATCATCAAGATTAAAGGAGGGTGTAGTTAGAAGATTGATTACTATACTACATAGTAATCCATACTCAATTTTTTTTTCTTTCAGAATTTAAGGGATTTGGATATTTTTGATGATGTAAAAGTAATCATACATAGTAATCATACCTACACAATACTCTAGGTTTCACATATTTTTTGTGGGGTGTTATGTTTGTCAGGTGTCTTTTATGAGGTGTTATGTACATATGAACAATGTAGTAGCTGTCATACCTATATAATACTCCAGGTTTCACATATTTTTTGTGATGTGTTATGTTTTTCAAGTGTCTTTATGAAGTGTTATGAACATATGACCAATACATCAGCCATCATACCTACAAAGTACTCTAGATTTCACATGAGGTGTTGTATGCCGACATCATAAGTTATGCACGTGTACTGGAAAATGGAAGTAACTTTCTTCTGACTCTTTCTCGGAAAAGAGACTCATACCGCCATGCGTGTGACTTAGGAGTCTGGATTGTACACGAGTGCTCTATGCTGAAGCTGTGGAGCCTTTTTTTTCTTCTTCTCCCACCTTTTTGAGCTGCAAAGCTCACTGGCAAGAAAAGCGTGGAATCTGATTTTAGCAACGTCAAGATCAGGATTTACTCGTAGCCCGGAGGGGCGAGATTCCCGACTTATAAATTACTCCGACAACCGAAGGCCCGTCTTGCTGCTGGTCGACGCTAGTTTCTGAATCCGAGACTCCGAGCCCGAGCTGGTGTTGCGAGATGGCAAATGGGAGGTGCAATGGGAGTGGGATTTCCTTTATTCTCCTCTGCATTCTCTCCCTATGGATGCTCTCTGGCCTCGTTAAGTCTTCTCCTTCTCTGCCCTCCTCCGCTTCTTCGTCCCCGTCCAGAAGACATCGATCAGGGGTAAGTCCGTGCTGTTTTTTTTTTTGATATCATAGTGTTGGAAAAGTAACAGAGCACGCGTGTTTTGATCTACACGCATTTAGTTAACCATCCACTCCTAATTAGTTCTTGTGTTCGTTTGCCCAAAGCTATATTCTTTGGCTTCCAGCTGGGAAGTTGAAATCCGCTATATCTCTGGCCTTGGAGTCTTGTAAATGGTATTACTGAAAATAACATGCGTGACACCGGATTGTCAGATAGAGTCTTTAGGGATGCGGACACTACTTTATTACACCTGCACTTGCCTCCAAGCGGGGAGAAATGACGTTTTGAATTGATGTTCATAACATCCACAATCTGATCCCGCTTATTCAGCTGCTTACATTGAAAATCTGTTTTCGAAGAAATGGAAATCATTATGAAGTATTGTATACTATTAAGAGTACTCCACCCTTTGGCATGACATAGTTTTTGTATATATATTTCATGAAGACTCAAAGGACCTTCAACTTGAAGCTTACACTTCTTCAAATAGCTTGTATCGTATTGTGTTATTTGAAAAGCCATTTTGCATCTTATTGATTTTTTAATCCGAACTATGGCTGACGATCATCACGAATACCTTGTATAATGTCACTGTCATAAGGAAAGATCATGTTTGAAGTGACTTCATAAGAAACAAAGTGGGAGTGGCTAGTATGAAGGACAAATTACGCGAGGGTCACCTTAGATGGTTTGGGAATGTGCAAAGAAAACCAGCTCATGCACCGGTTCAGAGTGATCTTATTGGATCAGACAAAGTTCAAATGAGAGGCAAACCTAAATAATGTGGGAGAGCTGATAAGGAGAGATCTACTATCATTGTCTTAGTAAAAATATGACCCTAAACAGAGCTGCATGTAACACATTGATCTGTGTAAAAGATAGATCCGTGTAAAAGATGATGCTAATTATTTTCTCTACCAAAGACAATACAAGAAGCTCCATGTCATCCTTGTCTGAAGAAGAGTACGGGAAAAGAGACCCGTGTCATTTAACCCTTAAGTGAACGCCTTCGTGCTGTGTCCAGCCATGTCTGCAATATCTCTATGTTTGCTTTGTGAACGCTTCGGACCCGTGTCATATAACCCTTAAGTGAACGCCTTGGGGCTCTCGAGGCGAGGCTATCCCATATGCGCCTCGAGTCTTACGCCTTGATACACCTCACAATGTGTGAGGCTCGCCTCAAAGCACTGAGGCTTAGCTGAGGCACAAGCTTGATTCTGGATGATAATATATTATGTTAAGCACCTATTTTCTACGAATAAGATTATTACTAGCACTTTATTCAGAAAATAATATTCATAGTTGTTGTAGTTAATTATAATTCTTAAATTACTATACTTTTTAATTATCCTTCTCTAAGTGACGTCTTGCAATCTTCATTGCTAAATTTAGCTTTGCTTGCTACCTTCTTATCTGCTATATCGGTGAATTTTATCTCATTGTTAACTAATTTTGGATCCTTATTCCTACTAATTACAAATTCTATCTCCCTCACTTTTACTTTGTTAGTTGCATATTTTGATCTAATGGTATAATTAATTGATACCTTATTATGTATTACATATATTTTTCAATATTGTGGTGGTCTGTATTCTATTTTTATCCTTATTAAGTTTCATTAATATTTTCTGTTTTGCCTTAGTTTTGTTTGTATATACATATTTATGTCACACACAGATGCATACATAGAATATATATAAACATATATCACTATATATAAAAATATGTATATTCAAGTATAATTTTATTTATTAAGACTGCCTCATGCATATTTTGAGGCTTGCGCCTCAGATGCCCTCGTCTCACTGGGACAAAACCCCCTCGCCACGCCTCACACACTTTGTAACCTTGCTTGTACAAAGACATAAATATCTATGAAAGAAGATGACATTACATATATTACTTTGGTTTGAAGATCCATGAACAAACAAAAGAAGTCTCAATTGAATGTTGTTAGATACTTTGTTATTGTAACCTAATACGTTCTCAGATAAAAGATTAACATTTAGTAGGATGCACGAAATAAAACTATTGGCTACTTTGATGCTGATTATGTAGGCAAAGGCATAGTGGCAAGTTTGAGATTCAACTGTTTTTCGACTGGCTAAAAAAAAACGGATTTTGGAAAAATTGGAAACATTCGAGGAAATCGATAATTTTTGGTGAAAGTTTTTTCAACTATTCTGAAATGATGGGGAATAAGTTGGCTATATGTATGTCACATACATTTAACTACTAAGGCCGCTAGACATGCAATCTTATTGAGTGAAAAAAGTAGGAAAAGAATATTAGAAATTTTGAACAAAAATAATGTATATAACAATTTATAAAAACATGTGAAACTACTAGATTGATTAATGAAACATTGAGCATACATGGCAATGGTGACGAAAAATAAGAGGCAAATAAGAAATAAGTGAAAATTAAGAGAAGAATTGCCTATTTGCTAGTTGAAGAGAAGAGTATTATATTGGGAATACTAACACAACATTAGAGAAGAAGGGGAGGAAGGGGAAAAGCACAATGCAACAACATGGACGATCGGGAGAGTGGGGGTTGGGGTTTAGTGTAATTGAGAGTTTTTTATGTGTGGTTTTGTAAAAAAAGCAAGCGACGTAAAAGAGAAAAATTATGAAAAATCTTGAGAGGTCAAGAAACAATGTATAAATCACGAAAAAGCGGAAAAATCATAAAAAGTCATGAAAGATCAATAACCAAAGTATCAATTGTGTTCAACATTAGGGTCCTATAAAATTCGTGAAAAATCACCTTTTTTGTAGAAGTCAGAGACTTTGTTACAAAGGGAAAAGGTGCAGATATGAGGTCTAGTTTGAGATATTGCACACTTTTAGCATTCAGTGATGAACCATTAGGCTAACACTAATGCCAAAAATTAGGATGTGCTTAGACAAAATTCAACTTATTCTAATGAATGACAGTCTCAGCAAACACGATTACAACGATAGTTGGGAAACACGAGTCGATATCACAACACAGAAGATACTAAATGATTTCAATATTTAACATTAGCGTTCCATCACAAACACTTGTGAACCACACTAGCTAGACATGAGCACATCCCGTAGTCTGAAGTTGTGGGTCACCAGATTGGGTCACAAGATGCAGATAACATCTATTGATTAAGTTGGGTCACATGATGCTAATAACATCTGCTGAATAAAGTGGATATAGAGACATCTATTCGAAACTGCATTTCGTGTTTTACTTTTTTTTCAGCTTGACTTTTCCGCTGCTATTATTATACTGAAACATTAAACCACCCATATAATACACATGGTCCCGGTGAGTGATGAAACACTCAAAAAAAGAATACACTAATTTATAGCAATTGTGCAAGAACAAACTAAATGCTGTCTAAACAACTAGATGCTGTCTAAACAAGTATAATTCAACATTCAATGTGTACCTAGAAGACTAGCAATACCTTGTTTAAACTAATCAAGTTAGGCAACTACAACATTAAAATGTAAACATCATGTAAAGAAACCTTTGTATTGAAGTAAGTCTACTCGGATGATCATCTTATTGTTAAACGTTGCCTTGATTAATTACCCACCACATCTAGATGGATCGAGTCAAATAGTCCCACTGTAAAGCCATAAGCAAGGAAGAAAATGTCCGATTTCGATGCCGTTTTGGTGGCCACAAAAATAGAAATTTCGACAGAAATTTTGATAAACGCGTTCCTGGCGTTTCGACAACAAATTAAACGAATTAATTTATGAAATTTTACCAGAATGATCTACTAGTGTAGATCCACTCAAATATGTAATAATATTTCATATTGGATATGTGGCGGGTGGGGTCTCATCATTTTTTAGTGAATGACCCTGAACTTTTTTGATGGGGATTTTTGATGTTAATTTTCAATGGTGAAATCAATGAATTAAGTCATTATAGTTTGCAAGCACAATATCTAGACTTAAAAACACAAAACTATGCAAAAAATATGCTCTAGGTAGTACATAGTATATGAAAACGTAGAAAAAAAATCGATGATCTGCCTGTTTCGAGAGTTTCGTCAGTCAATTTCGATGTTGGATTGCCACAGAAATAGAAATTTCGGCCAAAATTTCGACAATTTCGTCGAAATTTTAAACATTGGCCATAAGGCTTTTGGTACACTTGGACTACCATAATTACCTTAGTTTTTACAAGGTGGACACGTTAGGTGAGTAGGGGCTCAATAGCCTGCAACCTAAAAAAGACAACCTAGGTACTCAATAAGGGCTCCTCACAACAAAAACAAGTACGTGCGATTGATATAGTCAATTTGACAACTAGAGCTACTGCTCTTACCTCACCACGTAAGATCCCACACTCAAAAACGTCCTTGTCAATGAAGCCTATGGACATGTCCACTAAAGGCGAGGTCCCACAACTCCTTACATATCCTCCCAATTGATTCTTGAGCTTGGTTATACGATGCGTGAACCTTCTCACGACCCGCATGGATACTACAAAAGAACCTATTTCCCTTCTTTGAAACATGAAGATCATGGAAGTTCATGATGCTCATGGTATCTTAGATCAACTGCAACTTATTGTTTCATTTTTTAATTATTCATATCAATCTCACCTTTCAACAAAAACATAATAACAAAAATTCGACTAGGTGATCTCACAACTGTATGAGCACTATCATAAAAAACCCTATAATAAACATTGTTCAGTAAAAAGGAGATATTAGTCATGTATTATGGGCCTGCGTCTATAAGCCCATATAAGTCAGTCCTTTAAGTCATTTGGTCCATTAGGTCTAGGGTTTGTGTCCACATCTTCTATATATAGGAGAGGGTCTTAAGTTAGTCCTTTAAGTCATTTGGTCCATTAGGTCTAGGGTTTGTGTCCACATCTTCTATATATAGGAGAGGGTCTCTCTTGTATCAAATATATAATGATATACCATTTATTCTTTCCAATTAACATGGTATCAAAGCCTAGGGTTAGGCGGTAGAGAGAGAAGAAAAAGCCTCCGCCCGCAGGCGGCCACCTCCGCCATGGCTAGCTGCCCGGAGGGCCATCTCTTCCGGCGAGTGGCTGGCCTAGTCCTTCGTCTCCTATAGGGTTGTCTCCCATAGCATTGTCTTCTCCGTGGTCTCCTCTGCCACTTCAACAAGCCGTTTCTAGTCGTCTCCGGCCGTTTAGTCTCTCCCATTTTGGTCATGTTAAAGTGAAGTTGGTCTTCTTCGAGCTTCCACAATCGTCTTCCACATCAAAGCTACATGGAAACCCTTGGAAAGCCGTTGATCTCTCCAAAGAAGTCTTCTTGAGGTCTACAATCATGTGGAACAACAACAACTTGAAGTTTTCCATTTGTTGCTACATTGTCGTACGTTAGCACGACGGCCAATATAGTGATTATTGCTACGTCTTCGGTAGGACTTTGGTCCTGCCCTTTTGGGACTTCTTTCCCCTTAATCCTAGCTGCCATATGGTGCTTGCGGTCAGCTGCCAAGTCCCTTTTTCTTCTTCAAATCAGCATGGTATCGGGATGCTGTCAAAACCTTTTATTGCAGAAGATTGCAGCTTCAACAAAGAAGGTACGAAGCATTGTATTGAAAAAAGCGGCCGCTTAATCGGTCAGGACCTCCAGTCGCTTAGTTTTGCTGTTGAACGCCCACTCAACGTTTCTAAAAAAATGGCCGCTTAGCCCGCTTTTTCCAGCCTTTTTCCCCTTTTTTGCCCATTTTTTTAAAATAATGTTGTACAGCTATAACATGAAGTAAATTTTGTGGTCCAAGTATTATTGGCTCTACAATATTAAACTTATATACATTCAATATTCTATGATAAACCATTGTTCTAATTTAGAATGCATACTTTGTATGAAGTGTGATAATAGGGTACTGTTGTAATGTACACAAGTAAATTACATGTAATTATTATCTACTTCAGAATGTATACTTTAATTAAATGTACTACTCTAATGTATAACTAATTAATGATATGCACATATAGCAATAAGCTAGTAAGGTATCCATGATAAGTCTATTGTTTTCTGTTTAGCCATGTAAACATGTGATGCAAATTTTTTTTTTGGTATCATGTATGTAGGGTGTTTTATCCATGTCAAGTCTATTGTTTACTATATTATAGCTATAATCATTGTTTTGTAGTTGTCTTATAGACTATTTGGGTGTTTTATATTGTTGGGTAGAGTGTTTAGATATATATAAAAGTTCCAAACAGTATAGTACTTATATACATGTGTGTAATTTTGTATAAAATATACAGGAAACTAAAACCCATTTTTTCAAAATCGCCCACTTACTGCTTAACCAGTTACAAGATGCTATCCGCACGCTTACCGCTTGACGTTTTTTAAAACATTGGTACAGAGGGCTATTCCCCCCCTTAAATCTGGTTCAAAGGGGGCGCCCCTGATCCTGCTATGCTGCCCAAGAAGGTCATGGGCAAAGGTACTCCGAGGAGGGAACATTGGTCATTCTCCCTACCTATTGCGGCGGAGTACTCTAACACGGACAATGGTTCTGCTCTACTGTTGCTATCCAAAGTCAATGTATTTTTTCCTGCTGCAAAAGTCAACTCCGTCTTGTTTAGCTCTTCTTGATCCACTCATGCCCCCCCCCCCCCCCCCCCCCCAACCCATATCCCCTACTTGTTCACGGGAGTTTATCTTTGTCTTTGTCCACCCTAACTGCTCTCATTGTCTCTTTGTGGTTGGTGTACAGGAGAGATACAGAGGAGATGAGAAGAGAAGAATGAATATGAGAAGAAAAGAAGAGATGAAGAATCAAGTCAAGAGAGAAGGAATTTCTCTATTTCCATATCATGCAGGTTGTCTACATTTTGGAGCTTCAAGTTGTCCATGCATCTCCAAAATTCGTTTTTAAGGTCATGTCAAGCATCGCCGTTTAGCTGAGTTGCCATCCGCGGGTCTTATCTGCCCATCGTCAAGGCAAGAAAATGGTTGTCATATGGACTGTCTCCGGCTTCTTCAGTTTACTACGTCAGGCGAATTTGTCACCCTTAGCTACGTCTTGGTCATAGCAATTAGGTGCCACATCAGTCATCAAACATTGGCAGCATCTTGGAGTATTTGCACAGTTGGTTGTGTGCCGTCTCACACACTTGTCATTTGCAGTTGATCGTTCACTTGGCTTTCTTGTCAAAGTCTCCAGATTGTTTGTTCGTGCCTGTCAAGCACGTTGACCATACTGCATCATTGTCTTCTTGCAGCTCATATTCGTTAGAACTACCGTGTATCATTCCGGTAGTAGTCTTAATTGGGAAGCTACTTCAGCCACAATATCACCTAGTTGGTAGTTTAGTCTTAGATCAACCAGTGTGTTCTTCCATACGTCTTCTACTCCAGATGCAAGTTCCAACATGATCAAAGCTCGATCTTTCTCAGGTCCACCTGCCGATTCAAAGACATCAAGAAGGTCAAGATGTCAAAGTCCAAAGGGAACAAATACAAGGGAGTGCACATGTATGAAAAATCTGTCTTCTTTTTCTGTTTGTGTCTGTTTTTTGAAGTCTGTCTTGTCTGTGTCCAAGCTGGTCATGTGATTCTCCCATGCTCCAGCTTGCGGGGGAGTGTTAGAAGTAACAAGGAGATATTAGTAATGTAATATGGGCATGCGTCTATAAGCCCATATAAGTTAGTCCTTTAAGTCATTCAGTCCTCCAGGTCTAGGATTTGTGTCCACATCTCCTATATGTAGGAGAGGGCCTCTCTGGTATCAAATATATAGTGATATACCGTCTATTCTTTCCAATTAGCAAACTTAACTGATCTTGTGATCATAGTTATGAAATATAATATAATTGAGACAAGGATCATCCAACATTGCAATAAATAATAAACAAGAACATAAAATTCCTGTTCACGTTTTACACCAAACCACATAGTTATCATTACTGGGCCACTTGCACTAAGCGGAACTTCATCTCAAGTACTTACCTAAAATATGGTTTCACAATATTCATGTGTATAGAGGTCCATCTTATCTCATACTTCATATTTCCTCATCATTGATCTCATTTCACATTTGTATTAAGCAAGCACGATAATATTTCATATAACAACAAGCTTAGTATAGACCTCATTTCTATACCTTAACCTTTTTCCCAAAAGGGGGTTACTATATAACACTATTCATTTAATTGGATTTTCATCAAACAAAATTTACTTCCACCTGCAATTAAATCATAGCAGTAAAATAATGTATATTAGCATACTGGTTCAATACTTGCTTGTAAGCTGAGCTATAGATAAACACGTTTAGAAAAAGATCTAGGCATTCAAAAGCGCCCACTTAAGTGGTCTGGCCCTCTATCCACCTAAAATTGGCATCATGCAAGCTCCTGAGGCCTACCTAGAACGCTTAAGCGCCTGCATTCCACTTCAATTTGGGTGTCAGCCTAGGCCCACCTTTTGTGAATAACATGGACTAGGCCCTATTTCTACCCAAAATTAGTTAGTTATGTTTCAAACCACTTGTATAGTACAATATAGTTATATACTATTATATATAATACAAATATAGTGTGGTACTATCGTCTTGTACAACTGTGTACTTACATATTATACAAGCCCACTTAAGTAGATCAATATATCTGTAATTCTGTATAATACTGTTGTATATTGTATGATGCATTTGTTAGTCTTATATATTATATAATGTTGTCAATTATTGTAATATTGTTATAATGTAATACTTTGTAACATTATATTTATATATATTACTAAGTAATAGTATAATACTGCTATATTAGACAACTATGCACTTATATATGAATGATGTTATATAACTATTGTGTAATATTGCAGTATTGCATAATACTATTATACTATTGAAACTTTGTATCTGTTATCTAATTCTAGTATATCACTATAGCATAAAACAAAGTATGTATTGTGCTGTAAAGATTTTATAATAGTCTACACTGTATAGTACAAATGTATTACTATATGGGTATTATTTATATGGGTGACACTATCTCATGGTTTGATTAAAAAATGTATGATCATTCATATATTTATATTGTGAATATATATAGAAACGTAGTCATACACTTTTTGAAGATACTTCCACATTAGTTACCTGCCTGGTGCTTAAGCGGTGCAAGGTCTTGTCTGCTCGCCTCCCGCTTTGCGCTTTTCAAAATCTTGATTGCATAATATGTCATGGATAGGAAACTATCCAACATCCTTAATTATCCTCTTTTAGTGTATGCTATAATATAAACAATCGTCTATTTTCATTTATCTACCAAGAAATAAACCTATATGTTGCCAATATATTAATCAACTTCATTTGTGTACTTTCTTGACTAATTCTTCATCTCCAGTTCATCTGTCATATATCTCTTTCATCTCTGATCTACAAACATAAATTACATCCCAATACCTCCATTCAATTAGTATCTTTTGTAACTTCACTCTTAAGTTTACTTAAGGCATTTACTTAGTCGTGTTTCCCTCAAATTAGGTTAAATCATTAAACCCATCTAAAATGGATGATTTAAATTAAACACTAACTTAAACACATTTTAATCATATTTTATAAAATGGCAATTCTATTCATGCTGTCTCTGGGTTGAAACCGAGACATCTTGGTAACTAAGGATTTAACCACTCGGTCGTCCACTCTTAAAAAAACATTTTGATCATGTTAGAAAGTATTAGCCTATTTAGTTAATAGGTTAATTAGTTTATTATGTACATGGGCCTGTTTGCCCTGGCCCATTACGGTTTTGTCCGCTTCCATGTAATTGCCTCCTCTCCTATATATATAGGACATGGGTGTATATATATAGATGCAGACACACACGCACATGTCCTTCCCTCGCTGCACCTCCCTTTTGCGGGAAGCACTTGCTCGGGATCTCTCACGGTTACCAAAACCAGAGAGAACGACAACTTCGCAAAGCAACCGGCTTGCATTGAGTTGTCCTTTGAGAAGCCCCCAATACCCCTATATATATAGGCGGGTCATGGGACCCTCAAAAGAGAAAAAAATTGCTAATTTACAACTAGTTGTCCTCAATTTTCGATGATGAAAAGTCCCGATAAATCACAAAAATAGATATGACAGAAAATCATGAGAATTAACCAATCTGCATATTATTGTGTGGATATTCGTCTCACCAAATAGTCCCAAAAAAATCACAATTTTTCTGATTTTTCGTTGATGTTTGTTACTATACTCCATATTTGTATGTATTAATGTTATATCTGATTTGTAAACATATAACCAATAAAAATACCAGGATAAAATTTTGGTAATCATGTTGAGACTTAATGAACAAAGGCAGCAGGTGAACTGGAAAAACTAATATTTGGCAAAATTGGGGACTTCTATATAAATGTGATTTTGGTTATCTTGTATAAGTCTGATGTACATAACATGACAGAAAAGGAAGATAGTATAGCGATAGTACAGTGCTAAGTGCTAACTCCAGTATATGCTTCCAAGTTCCAACAAACAGAGCAACGATAAGAAGCACCATTGGAGGAGATTTTTGGACCAACTTTGGCAGTTGTTAAAGGTCAAGGCAGCACTTGAGACCTCTCAGCACCAACTTACTCGACCCCCACATGAATTGAACCTGAGACCTCTCAGCACACCCTTTGTAAAATTTTTTTGGGATGAAAATACAGTTTAACATTCTTGTAATCGAGGCTTTTAACAAAATGCTTACTTGAAAATGTCTTGAGTCATGCCTCCCAATTGAGGTTGAATGTTACAACTAAAGCAATTATTTTTTTTCTATTTCTCAGGAAAGTTCTCCAAAATTTTGGATTTTTAATGATACTTTCTGGAAAGATGACCGTCCTTTTCAGATAATTGGTGGTGATGTGCACTATTTTCGAATTCTTCCACAGGTACTAGCATTTCACCATTTTTTCCCTTCATATATATGGGAGTTGGAATATTTTTATGTGTATAGCTACATTGGAATTTTTTTCACGAGAAAGGCTCTTGTGATGTCATCTCACACAAGATTATTAGTGTAAAGTAACTCAAAGCACATATAGTTCTACTTTTTAAGTGAGGGTTACATCAGTCAGTTGGGAGCTTCCGGAGTCTATTTTGGCTATGCTATGAGTGTTTCAGCCATAATTTATTTGATTCATTAGAAGCCTGGGTACTAAGCTCAATAGCAGGTGAGACACATCACATTATAAAAGTGCAGTTGGAAAAGTTAAATATGAAATATAAATTTGAGCAGGTAATATAATAATGGAATATAACCACAAAGGATGAACTTCGTTGTAAATTAATCAGACATTTGATATTTCCACCATATCTAAATTTACACTTTTAATAATAATAGGTCACCTTCTTGATTGACTGTAACAATTGCTGTGTGTTTGTATTTTGAATCTTCACAGTATTGGGAGGACAGACTCACTAGAGCAAAGGCATTGGGACTCAATACAATCCAAACGTATGTTCCTTGGAATTTACATGAACCACTACCCAGAAAGTGGTCCTTTGATGGCATTGCAGATATCTTATCTTTTCTAAAGACTTCTCAAGAGCTAGGGTTCCTTGTGATGCTACGCGTGGGCCCCTATATTTGTGCAGGTTTTTATGAAAATTTGATCCTCTTTATCATATACTTTTTGCAAATATTAAAGTAAGAGTGATGTGTGATCCGGAAGTCACTCTAGACCTGCTTCTTTTTCTTGCTTTCCATTGATATATGCTTTTTCACTTCTCACATCTTTGGTAATATTAGTTATTGAACCTAGTTACTGAGATACTCTTGTTTACTCACACTGCTGCATCGGTTAAGAACATCAATTATAATGTAGGGAAGTATTAGCTTCAAGTATGTGCCATTATTTCCCTGTTCTGGGAAACAGGGACAGGTGAAGTGGATCAAATAGATTAATCTGAATATAATTTTACCCAGCAATGAAGTATTAAGTAAAATCCGTGCTTCGTTTTTAGCTTTGCTGAACATACTCCACAATAAAGCATAAAACCTCAAGAAGTGTAGCATGTTAGCAAAAGAAAACCATTTTTTCATGTTTTGTCTTGGTGAGAAGAAATACAAATTGTCAGAGGCCTCGACTCTACTAACAGAGGTGATGAATGGTATAGAGAGGAATGAAATTGTTTATTCAGTGAGTAAAACAGGATACAAGACAGTCTCTAATATAGCTACTGAGAGTAGAGACATAAGTACAAGTGAGCAATATGGGACTAAAAGTAAAACAGTAAAACACGGTAACACAATATATCTATACTCCCCCTCAAGCTGGAGCGTAGATGTCAAATAAGCCCAACTTGTCAATCAAAGTCTGAAACCAAGCTTTAGGCAAGATCTTGGTGAAGATATCCGCTAGCTGCTTGTCAGTGCCAATATATGGAGTACAGATATGTCCAGACAGAACTTTCTCCCGAACAAAATGACAATCAACCTCAATATGCTTCGTGCGTTCATGAAACGTAGGGTTGCTTGCAATAAAAATCGAGGCTTTGTTGTCACAGAACATAGGAATGAGACTAGAATAAGCAATGTCAAACTCTTGAAAAAGGCCACGGACCCACAAAAGCTCACATGTAGTATGAGCCATAGCTCTATATTCAGCCTCGACACTGGATCTAGCAACCACAGTTTGCTTTTTGCTCTGCCAGGTGACCAGGTTGCCTCCCACAAAGGTACAATATCCAGAAGTGGACTTTCGATCAGATCGACTTCTTGCATAGTTAGAGTCAGAAAATCCAGACAAATTGCAATGGTCATGCTTTTTATACAGAAGACCTTTCCCTGGCGAGCTTTTAAGATATCGTAGGATGTGACACAGCGTCCCAGTGGCACTGCCGGGGTTTATCAAGATACCGGCTTATGAATCCCACAGCAGCAGCTAGGTCAACTCTAGTGACCGTCAGGTAGATAAGTTTGCCTACCAGCCTTTGAAATTGGTGACGATCGTCATAAGGTGGAGAGCTATCATCATCCCAATCCATGTTGGGATCTAGAGGAGTATTGGCTAGCTTACAGCCCAACATGCCGGTTTCCTGTAATAAATCCAGAACATATTTTCTTTGTGTAAGACAGATTCCTGCAGATGATCTGACAACTTCAATACCTAGAAAATATCGCAGTTTGCCAAGATCCTTGGTGATGAAGTGTTATGCCAAATAATGTTTGGTTGCCTGGATACCCGCAGTACTTTACCAGATAAAACAATATCATCTACATACACTATCAGAATAACAAGCCCTGCTGCTGACTTACGAATAAAAATAGAATGATCAGATTGTGATTGCTGAAAGCCAAAAGTAATTAAGATCTGACTAAGTTTATCAAACCAGGCACGCGGGCTCTGCTTAAGACCATAGATGGCCTTTCTGAGTTTACATATTTTGAAGGCTGACTCCCCCTGAGCAACAAATCCCGGCGGTTGCTCCATGTATACTTCCTCCTGAAGATCTCCATAGAGAAACACATTTTTGACATCAAGTTGATACAGAGACCAGTCTTTATTGACAGCAATAGAGATCAGAATACGAACAGAATTCAGGCGCGCAACTGGAGAAAAGGTCTCAAAGTAGTCAACACCATATGTCTCTGTGTAACCTTTTGCAACTAATCTGGCTTTCAGACGTTCAATGGTACCATCAGGTTGATATTTAATAGTAAATATCCAGCGGCAGCCAACGGTATGGCACGAAGAGGGTCGTTCAACCAGATCCCAGGTGTGACGATCACAGAGTGCATGCATTTCTTGCTCCATAACATGTTTCTAGGCAGGAATGCGAAGGGCCTCTTCGGCAGATTTAGGAATTGTCACAGCAGACAGAACAAAATTGAAACAAGCAAAGCTACCACAGAGATTGTCAGATGAACAAAAATTACTGATAGGATGCTTAGTACATGATCAAACGCCTTTCCGTAAACTGATAGGAAGATCCAGGTCAGAAAATACCTCAGTGGGTGGTGGATCATCTGCAGACGTAGGATTTGGTTAGGCCGGGGCTTCAGAAGCCTTGTGGTTCTTTGACCTGTGCTGATAGACTTGCAATGGGCGTTCATGAGGCATACCAGGAGACGGTAAATCCTCAACAATCACCGGTAATGGTGTGATAGCCATAATATCAGCAGACAAAGTTGCGCCATCAGTAAAATAGTAAGGCATATGCTCAAAGAAGGTCACATCCGCACTAACAAACCACCGTTTTTTAATAGGATCAAAACAGCGGTAGCCTTTTTGTGTACGGGAATATCCCAGAAAAACACATTTGACCGAGCGAGCATCAAGTTGGGTGAGCCTGGGACGAAGATTTTTCACAAAACAAGTACTCCCGAAAATACGAGGAGGCAGGGAGAATAAGGGTTTATCAGGAAACAATATGGCATACGGTACCTGATTTTTCAAAACAGAGGAAGGCATGCGATTGATGAGATAGCAAGCCGTAGAGACAGATTCGGGCCAGAAATGATGGGGTACTTTGTAGTGTATGAGAAGAGTGCGAGCAACCTCAAGTAAGTGATGGTTTTTTCTTTCAGCGACGCCATTTTGTTGAGGAGTGTAAGGGCAAGTGGTCTGATGGATGGTTCCCCGGGCAACACAGAAGGAGGTAATAGATTGTTGCATGAACTCAAGGGCATTATCAATACGAAAGATTTTAATAGGTCAGTTAAATTGGGTGTGAATTTCAGCAAAGAAGGTACGAATAGTATCCAACACAATATCTCGACCTTTAAGTAAAAACAACCATGCGGTTTGAGAGTAATCATCAATAAAGGTCATAAAATATTTCACACCTGAGTGACTCGAAACTGAGCACGGTCCCCAAATATCAACATGAACAATGTCAAAATTCTCTTTAGAAGCAATCACTTTCTTAGCAGGAAAAATAGACCGAGTTTGTTTGCCCAAAACAGAAGTTTCACATAAAAAACTGTTCTTAGATAAAGTAGGAAATAAATGTTTTAATTTTGCAGCAGATGGATGGCCCAGGTGAAAGTGCCACTGTAGTCCCGTCACTGAAGTAGATAGCATAGCAGAAGCAACAGGAGGTCCATCCAAATAGTATAGCCCATCTAGTCCTTAACGACCCGAACCAATCCTCGTCTTCGTGCGGAGATCCTTCAAAACACAGCCAAAAGGATCAAATTTAATAGAGCACTTGAGTTGTTTTATCATCTTACTGACTGATAACAGATTAACAGGAAATTTTAGAATATATAAAACAAAATGCAATTGCATTTTCGGTGAAATAGGAACCATGCCGGTGCCATGAACTGCAGTTTTGGAGCCATTTGCAACAGTAACAGAGGATATAGTAGCAGTTTTATTCAGAACAGAAAATAGACGAAGATCACCAGCCATATGAGTGGATGCACCCGAGTCAATGCACCACTGTTTGTTACCAGATGATGGAGATGCGAGCATGGCAGAGGGTCCTGGTGTAAATGAGGATGACAGCTGTGCGAGACGTTCCTGGAACATCTTCTCGAACTCAGTACGGAACCAGTTCGCGTTTGCAGGAGGAGGTGCATTAGTGGTAGAGTCAGCAACAGTTTCTATAGCAGCCTGATTAGCCCAAGCAGGCTTGCCGTGCTTAATCCAGCATCGATCTTCAATATGATTGTCCCGGCCACACCAGTTGCAGTAGCGAGGGCCAGGAGGAGCACCACGTCCAGGAGCAGATGATCCTCAACCTCCCGAGGGAGGAGGGCGACCGCCACGGCCACGACCGCGATTACGACCACGACCGCGACCACGACCACGGCCAGAATCAGAGCGAGCAATGAGCGCAGGGTGCTCGACAGCAGGAATAGGAGTCATGGACGGCAGGCGTTGGACTCGTTTGAGAACATCCCGAAGGGTTGGCAGTGGATCACTTGACAGGATTTGGTCAACCACACCAGAAAATGAGGCAGGAAGTGCAACCAAAAACTGAACCAGTTGCAGTTCGTTGCGCTGTTTATGAGCAATTTTGATGTCCGCCGTCAAGGGGTGGTAGAGTTCAAACTCATTCCACAGAGCCGAGCATTGATTGTAGAAGTCATCAATGGAAGTAGGGAGGGTAGCGGGGGGGCGGCGGCGGGGGGGCGGCGGCAGCGGCGGGCGGGAGAGAGGACAGGGAGGGCAGCGGGGTAGGGAGGGTAGCGGCGGGGGGGTGGTCGGGCGGCGGGGGGGGGTTGGGCTTATGTCATGGGTGGATGTATGGGCGGGGAAACAGAGAACCTGCTCTTGATACCATATAGAGAGGAATGGAATTGTTTATTCAATGAGTAAAACATGATACATGACACTAATATAGCTACTGAGAGTAGAGACATAAGTACAAGTGAGCAATATGGGACTAAAAGTAAAACAGTAAAACACAATAACACAATATATCTATAAATGGAATTTATTAAATCAAATTACTTTCATCCTAATCTAAGTAAGTAAATAAAATCACTAATAAAATGAGAGCTCAATCAATGAATCATCCATTAGCTATTTTCTTTTGAGTAGGATATGGTCATTGCATCACTTGTTGGAGGATGATACACTTATTACTTTAACGTGAGGAACTACAGTGCTACTCCAATCAATCTTCGTGGAAGTTGGGTATATGGCCATATAAGAAGGTAATATGTATAGATGGGACAGTGGGGAGACCCCACCTAACAACTCAATTTTTAAAACTAGTTGAGTAATACTGCTTATCTTGTACATTTTTGCCTGTGGTGTATATCTTCCTAGTTTCGTCCCATACTAGACAATTAGGAGTTGTGGTTAATACACACCTCCTGTATAAGCATGTGCATGTAACACTAATACCTTTATAATTGAGCTAGAAACTCCCCTTACCATTCTACATGATATCAAAGTGGCTTTAATCCCCTCATCCTCTCCTCTCTCCTACACACCATGTAAGGCAAAATGCCTTCCCCTAACCCTCTAGGCCGTCATCATGTCCCCTAACCCCTAGCTCGCTGTCATTAAAGAATAGGAAACCTTCACTCAGTTTATGCAAAGATGGAGAGAGCTGGCAACACAAATTGACAACAAGCCAACTGATCAAACCTGAAGTTATTTTGTCTTATATACCCCCACCCTCCTTCCCTCATTCAATGCCATCGGACCACTCTCCCCTATTCTGGTGTCACTGCTAATCCTCACCCTACTTCTCTCTCTCCTCTCTCCGATCACTATGTCCTTTTCCTTGTCATTTCTTCTCTCTTCCATCCCCCCTCCTACCTTCCATTTTTACTCCACTCTCCCCCGTCTCTCTCATCTCTCTCTCGTCCCACTCCCAAGAAATTATAATGGATTCTTCCTCTCCTTTGCTCTCTGCACGTTTACCGTTGCAAAGGACCTAACTTAGGTTGGATCTAATGACTTGGACGGTTGCAGATCCCTATTATACGTCGGCCCACAAATTAATTCTAAATTTCCATCCAACAAAGACTTACATGGCGTGTAGGTGATAACACGACATGTCAGTTGTCAATTTGTTTAAAATGCTCGAGTCAGTCAACAATGTAAAGATAGTGTAGCTGAATAACACGTCGTGTAGCTGAATTGTCAAGCAGTGATAGCAGTTGGTCTGACACGTCGTATAGTTTGTGGACATGATGTGTAATTTGTCTGCGACGCTCCTTTATTGTCATGTTACACTTTGTGTAGAGTAAACTACACGCTATGTTCTATTTTGATTAAGCTCAAACGTGATCCCCTTGTCATAGAATTTGAGATATCTTTCGCCGAATCGGATCTTATGGTTACTGTTAGTATTTATGCTTTATGCTTCATATTTATTTGTGTGCTTTAGACTTGTCTTATCTATGGCTTTTCTTTTATCTCATATTGCCTAATTCTGTTTCTCACTTACTCTCTTTTCTTATAAAAGAGAGCCTTGTATTTGTTTTATTCATCTCAAATAAAGGTTTTGTTATTCTATATGGTATCGAACGAGTTCGATCCCCCTTAACCCTAATGCTTCCCAAGTCCCTCCTCTAAGCCCCCGCGGCCCCTCCCCTTTCCAACCCGCCTCCCCGCCGTCGCCCCCTCTCCCTCCTACAGCTGCAACTGCCATACCCTTGCCTGCAGCCTCCCTCTCTCCCTCCACTTTCATCGTCAACAACCCCCCCTCTTCCTCCACTTTCGCCGCCAACAACTGCCTCCCTCCCTGCCTTCCACCTATCGCCAACACCCTTCTACCTCCTTCCTCCCGCCACTCGCTACTCCCATTCCTCCCTCTTCTTCCACCGCCTACAACCACCCAACCTGCCTGCCTCCTTTCTGCCACCCACACCTTCCCCTCCCTTGCCAGCCCTCACGCCACCACCCACCAACCCCGCCTACCCTTTACTCCCTCCACCATGCCACCTCTTCTTTCCCACCATCCTTCTGCCCCCTTGAAGCACTCACCTCTTCCCCGTCCTCTCACATTTTCCCTACAAGTACTACCAAAAATAGCATGTTGAAGATCTAAAAGTACCACCTTTTTTTTCTGGCTACGCCACATGGTGGAGTAAATCTCACACCGTGGTGGCATCAGTCCTCTTTCTTCTCTCTACTACTCCTATGAGGATTTCTATGATCTGTTGATTCAGATCTGCTGTTACTGCTACTCTTATGTGGGTTTCTAAGATCTGCAGATCCAGATTTGATACTGCTGCTACTGCTTATTCTAACTCTGTGCACGTCATCACCCCACTTCCAATGGCAACTACATATCCTCCTCAGTCTTTTTGTGTTACGACCGTGAAGCTTGATGGATTAAACTATCACCTTTGGTCGACGTCATTTAAACTCTATGTAAAAGCCCAAGGGCGCTATTCCCATATCTCTTTTGCTGCTCTGGCCCAACCCGATACCTCGGTCGATGAAAAAGCCAAGCAAGCTTACGCTCAATGGACTAAGGATGATTCTGGTGTAATGACGTGGATGGTAAACAATACCCAACTGAAGATTAATCAATCTCTCCTTCGCCTTCAGAATGTCAAAGCCATGTGGGATCAACAATCCCATGTGTACTCTCACCAACAAAATCTGAAGGTCTTTGAAATCTTCAAGAATCCAACAAAAAAGAGTATTTGCCTACTGGATCTGTCAAAGACTATTACAACCAGTGCTTGACCCTCTGGGATGAATACAAAGTCTATCATCCTCTCTTCTGACATCAATGAAGTTCAATGACAACGCAATGACCTTCATTTCGTTCAGTTCTTGGCTGGACCTTCACTCTTTCTCTGACGTTTTAGACCAGATCTTATCTAGTGATCCCTTGCCTACACTAAGGGATGTTCTCAATGCGTTCAACGCCTTCCATCCATGTCTTCCCTACCCGGTTTATTCTTCTAATCACTCGGTCCTTGCGGTCTGCCCCAATGAGTCTGGTAGAGGCCGTGGACGTGGCTACGGTCGCGGTAGTGCTTAGTTATCAAGGCGCCCGCCTAGGCGCCCTAGGCGTTAGGCCAGGCGCCTCAAACTAGGCGCCCAGCCTATTAAATGCATTAAGTGGGCGTCTACGGAGTTTTAGGCCCAAATTATGCAATTTAAAGGCTAAACTAGCATGAATCGAGTCTAGATTTGGTCAAATTAGATCACCTTCAGTCATTGCATGGTTGATATAGGCCTGATTTAGAGTAAATCAGGTCAAATTTTGGCAAATTAGGTCTGGTCTGAGGAAAATCAGGTCTGATTTGGGGAAATGAGGATTGATTTGGGCCAAATTGGTATGTCCTCATAGCGTTGTTTGTTAAGTTTTTTCTACTTTTTCATATGTTTATTGTTCTTGCTTCTTTCTCTTTTCTTTTTTTATCCATTCTCCTGCATCTTATTCCTGAGTCCTGCTGCTATGTTTTTTCTGAGTTATTCATCCTATATTCCCTCCTACTACTATGCAAGCATGTGCATATTTTCTTTTTCAAATTTGTCCTATACATCCTGCTACGAAATCTACTACTACTATTTACATATCTAATTTTCTTTTTCTGATTTCTTCCTCCTAAATCTCCTCTCTTAGCCACTGTTGTTTGCATGTTTCCATTTATTTTCATTGACCTATTCCTTCCTCTATATTTTCTAATTCAGCACCTGCTACTGCTGTTTTTTATTTTGTTTTGTTGATTCTTCCTCTTTCAATCTCCTTTATTGCCCTTGGTTTGTCTTATTCTGACTTCTTCCTACAGAACTTCTACCATTTGCATGCTCTTTTTATCCCATTTTCTCTCACCAATTCGTACTTGTCTTCCTCTTACTGTTGTTTCATTTTCTTCATGTTAATTCTGTTGTCCCTGATTCTCCTATAGTTATCAATTCAAATTAGACTTACAATAACATTTAATGAATAAATAATACATTATCACATATAGTATCATGTGTATGAACATTTAAATATGTAACTGAAAAAAAAAAGTAAAAACAAAAACGCCCAGAAAAGCCTAGGCGCCCGCCTAGGCGCCCCTTAGATTAAACCCACCGCCTAGACGCCTTGACAACCATGCGGTAGTGGTGGTTGTTCTTCTGGTGCTCCTGGACATGGTCCTCCTCTTAGATCTGGACGAGCACAACGCCCTACTGCCAACCACTTCTGAAGCTTCTATAGGCGCACAAACCACAATGATGACCATTATTGGGAAAAACATGGTGCATCTGCATGGGCAAACCAGGTCACTGCTAACACTTCTAAAGATTCCTCTGCTGCTGCCTCCATTTCTACCCAACCCACAGTTGATTGGATCAACTCGAAGTTTGAGAAACTCCTTCAGGCTCGTCTGTCCTCACAACCGCAGGGTCAACATGGAGGTTCTTCTGCCTTACTTATCCTGCACCTTATGGTAAAAATAAATGGGTTATTGACTTAGGTGCTTCTGCCCATAAATCTGGACACTATGGACTATTTTTTGCTCTATCTGAAACAACTAGAGTTTCACCAGTAAACGTCGTAGATGAAACTCAGTCTCCTGTGCGTGGCATTGTAACTATATCTCTCTTCCATAATCCACCATTAAAATTGTGTTGTATGTTCCAAGATTTCCTCTTTGTTAATATGGTGTACACATGACTTTCTTGTAATATGTAGATAAGGGGTTACATGTATATTTGTAAGTTTTTGATTTCCTATATATACAAGTCATGAGAGAAACCTGCTTTTAGGTCATCTTCTTCTCCAATACAACTGTCTACATGGTATCAGAGCTTCAACTAGGATTCAACCTCTAGCAAAACTAGTAAGAGAGGTGGATGCCATCCCCTCTTCTCTCTACCTTTATTTGTAGAGGTGTCCAACAACAAGCCCTTTGATATTGCCATACTTTGGGCGTGTGCTACTGTAGGTTACTGTAGCATGATGGGCACTGTTGAATACTGCATATCTCAGTACTACCGAGATATTGTCGGTAGTACCGACATGGCGACAGCCGACAGTTCTGTAGTTAGTGGGCCTTTAGTGTCTCAACCCGTTTAGATTACTTTCGTCCCAAGTCTCAAGGTTTCTCCCTTGCTCCTATATATAGGACATGGTTGTACACCTTTTATTCATTGAATCAATTCAATACATTCATCATTATATTTCACTTGGTATCAGAGCGTGTTCCGTCCTAGGGAACCCTAACCTAGCCGCCGCCCCTCTTCCCTGTCCAAGTGGGTAGCAACCCTAGCCATCGCCTCTCTCTCCTAGAGAGAGCAACAGGGGGAGCGTCCCCGCCTGCAGACGGCCGCCACCGCCTCTTCCATGGCTTAGGCCGGTTGCCCGCCAGGCACATCCTGACCTCCATGACTTCTCTTTTTTTTTCTTTTTTATTTCTGTACACCGACGCTATCCTTCCCGACTATCTCCTATCTATCCGTCATCTCTCGACGCTATCAACCACCATCATCAAGCCGCCATCTACAACAGTCACCATCAGTTACGCCGCCGCATCACGCCGCCACATCAAGTAGCCCCCGATCCCTGACTACCAGCCACAACCGCCGCCGGTCAAGACAACAGTCAGCAAGCCATTGCAGCAGCCACCGTGGCCAGTCGCCAATCAACGCCATCAACAGTAGCCATATCATCTGACGCTGCACCGCCGGGTCGGTACTACCGATAGGATGTCGGTACTACCAACTCCCTCGATGACTACAGCTTGTGACCTCGTCGGTACTACTGACTCTAAGGTCGGTACTACCAAGAGTCTTGATCAACTGCTGCCTCCGTGCCATCGCCACGTCCACACGCACCAGCCTTCGCCACCGCTTATGGAGAGGCTCCGCACTTGACTCTACATGCAGCCTTCTACATGCAGCCTCATGACATGCAATATCTCCGGAGCCGTGCAAGAGACTGTTATCATCTCCTCTGTTGCGGTCAAGTGCTACATTAGCTGAGCGACATAATCCATCTATCCACTGTGTCCGTTCGTTGCAGTGTTGCTTCCTCATTATCCAACAATCGTATCCCCAGCCGACGATCGCAGTATTCAGCTGCCATCGCCATCATCCCAACCCCTAGGTTGCTGCTCACGTTGCTGCCCTGCTTCTCTTTATCACCACGCCATATTCAAGCATGCCATTACCCGCAGTTCTATCTTCTCCCAGTTCCAGTTTGACGTCCTCCAAAGGTCTATCTCTCCTCCAATATTTGATGATAATCAGATCCTATTCCTATTTTTTCGACCCAACAAAAATTTCTGCGGGGCTCTGCCCCTACACCCCCACATTTTTTGCCCTAAGGGCCGGACAAATGTCCTTTTCGAGTCAAGAAAAAAACATTTATTTTCCCTATCCGGATCTTAATCGGGTTGTTTATGCATAGTGATTTCGGTAATCAGTTTCATGCCGAAAAGCCATTCTGGTAGTGCCACTTCTTCCCCCTACCGAGAAAAATTCCGATAGTGTATCTCCTCTTTGTACCGATGCTTCCATTCTTGCAGTTCTTTAGTTCTTCCGATAGTGTATCTCGTTCGTTCGTGTTCGTGCCACGTTATGCACGTCTATCAGACGATTTGAAGATCCCGCTACTGCTACATCATCATTGTGTATCCGCGTTCGTGCCGCGTTGAGTACGTATTCCAATGAAGATGATGTAGTCGTGGTATTGGTGATTGTCTGCTTCAAAGTGGCGAATTACTGCTGTCGTATTCAGGTTCCATCTATCAGATGTTCTTCATTCCAGATGCACTTCAAAAGTCCTTCTTGAAAGCTCAAGGATCTCCAGCCTACAGAATACAATTCCAAAGAAGAGAGACGTCGTCATCATATGATTTAGGGGGAGTATTGTGAGGGGGAGTATCAATCTTTTGTATGGGGAGTAATATTTATCTTTCTTTCATTTATCATTTCTTCTATCATTTTATCGAGTCATGTAACTCTAAGCTTGGATATGTGTTTCACCCATGCTCCAGCTTGAGGGGGAGTGTTGGAGACTGCATATCTCGGTACTACCAAGATATTGTCGGTAGTACCGACATGGCGACAGCCGACAGTTCTGTAGTTAGGGGCCTTTAGTGTCTCAGCCTGTTTAGATTACTTGTGTCCCAATTCTCAGGGTTTCTCCCTTGCTCCTATATATAAGACATGGCTGTACGTCTTTTATTCATCAAATCAATTCAATACATTCATCATTATATTTCACAAGCCACAAAGGAGGGAACTGCTCCTTAAATGGCTTTTTCTAGGGACCTTCACCCCTAAGTCCCAACCTTTTGCCTCAAGTCTAGGCCTATAGGTGGCGTTCAAACCTCTTCTCTCTCCTCGATTTTACCCCGTTCCATTCCAAGTTTTTTGGAGCTTCTTCCTCAAGTGGTATGGCCACTGTTACTGTAGCAGCGTGCCAAAAAGCATTGTTTCAGCCTGAGTTGTTGTCAGTTTGTCCTTTCTTGAGGTTATTTGTAACCCAAGACCTGTAAGGTCTTAAAACAAGGAGAATATGGTCCAACAATATATTGCTACGCCCCAAAATCATTTGATCAACTGCTATTGTTGTTGTTGACTACTTGGTAGTTCTGTTGTTGTTGATTACTATTTGCTGATTGGTAATTATTGAGGAGCTATTCTTTTGGACTACTAAGCTACGTATGGAGATTTACACCAAGTCACTTTGACAAGGGACAAATACCTACATTTGCAATTTTGTGCTTCGTCCACGTCAAGTCGGCTAGCTCAGAAGGTGGAATCATCATCATGTATTTCTCTGTCCGTCAAGGCAACATCGTCATCTTGGGTTTTAGATTCAGGTGCCACACACCACATGACCAGTACTTCCAATGTTCAAAATTTCGACGAAATGGTCGAAATTTCTATTTCGGTGGCAATCGGACATCGAAATTGACCGACGAAACTCTCAAAACAGGAAGATCATCGATTTTTCTTCTACTTTATCATATACTATGTACTACCTAGAGCATTTTTTTTTGCACAATTTTGTGTCTTTAAGTCTATATATTGTGCTTGCAAACTATAATGACTTAATTCATTGATTTCACAATTGAAAATTGACATCAAAAATCCCCTATCAAAATGCTCATCAAAATAGTTCAGGATCATTCACTCAAAAATGGTGAGACCCCACCCCCACATATCCTATATGAAATATTATTACATATTTGAGTAGATCTACACTAGTAGGATTTCATAAAAAAATTCGTTTATTTTGCCGTCGAAACGCCAGGAATGCATTTATCGAAATTTTTGTCGAAACTTGTCGAAACATCTATTTTTGTGGCCACCGAAACGACATCAAAATCGGACATTTTCTTCCTTGGGTACTTCTCAATTGATGCCCTCCTATCCCACCAAAATGGCTTTGCCCAATGTCACAATTGCTGATGGATCCAAAATTACTGTTCAGGGTACCGGAAGTTTGGAACAATAAATCCCTTACCAAATATCTCTGTAGATTCAGCCTTGTATATCCTAAAGTTCCCTTTCGGTCTAGTATCAATCAGTCGTCTCACCTGTTCACTTCAGGCCACTATTACCTTTCTGCTTGATTGTTGTGTTATGTAAGATCTGAAGACACATAATACCATTGGCGAAGGGTATGAGCATGCATGTCTTTACTACTTTGGTGAGCCTCCAAAGGCGTGTGTAGCTGCATATCCTCTACATATTTATAGTCGTCTTGGTCATATGATGTTAGACAAATTTTAAGTGATGGTCCCCAATTTGTCCAATTTGGATAAACTAGATTGTGAGTCATGTTAGCTAGGTAAACACCAACGATCCTCATTCAAGTCTAGAACCCAAAGTAGAGCGGAGTCGTCTTTCAATATCATTCACTTAGACGTCTGGGGTCCTAGTCGGTTCCATCAAAACTTGGATACAAGTATGTCGCCTTTATAGATGATCACTCCCGAGTGACATGGTTACAACTGATGAAGGACAGATTAGAAATATTTTCCATCTTCCAATCCATTTACCTAGAAATTGAGAACATCTATGACAAACATATTCAAATCCTACACAATGATGATGCCCGCGAGTGTTTTTTTCACAATTTCACCCAATTTCTTTCATCTCGCGGCATCATCCACCAATCCTCATGTCCACATACTCCACAACAAAATAGATTTGCAGAATGACAGGATAGCCACATCATTGAAACTGCTCGTACTTTGCTTCTCCACATAAATTTCCCAAAAGATTTTTGGAGTGATGTTGTTCTTACAACAACATACTTGATCAACTGCATGCCATCACTCGTCATTTAAAACCAAATTCCCTTCTCTGTACTTCATCCCCACCAACCAATATACCAATTACCACTTAAAGTCTTGGGTGTGTTTGCTTTGTTCATATAATAGGTGGTCGTCAAGATAAGTTAAGTCCCAAGTCTACTATATGTATATTTTTGGGCTGTTCTCGAGTTCAAAAAGGGAACAAACGTTATTGTCCATTAGAACGTCGCTTCTTCGTCTCTGCGGATGTCACTTTTTTTGAAGACACTCCATATTTTGGTGGTTCCTCGTCTCTTGAAGAAGTCGAGGAGTCTTTGCCTTTTCCAACAATCATTCAATCACACATCATTGAGCCAGCAGTCAATCAATCACAAGTCATGGAATCACCGATCATTAAATCACAAGTCATCTACTAGTCATACAACTACCAATTATTCAGTCACAAGCAGTCAATCACCCATCATACAATCACTAATCTTAGAAGTTAGCTCTCTTAGTCATTAACCCATTACGTAAGCCTACACATGCTGAAAGGAGAATCTTACTTCCGGTCCAGTGAAGGACAATGCATGTCTCAATCAGTCTACAATTGTCACTCGGTCAGATGATCTGATGGAAACCAACAATCCTGTAGATTTGCCTATTTCCTTAAGCAAAGGCAAACAATTTTGTACCTCCCATCCCATCTCCAATGTTATTTCCCATGCTCATCTTTCTTCATCATATTATGCCTTTATATCCCCTTTGTCTTCCATTTCCACTCCCTAGTCTGTCTTAGAGGCCTTGAATCCCCTGGATGCGTGCTGCAATGATGGAAGGAATGTCTGCTCTCCAAAGTAACAATACATGATCATTAGTTCATTGTCCCTCTGGGAAATCAGTGGTTGGCTACAAACGGGTATTCACAGTCAAGGTTGGGCCTAATGGTTCCGTTGATAGGCTCAAGGCACGATTGGTGGCGAAGGGATTCACACAGGTTTGTTGTGAAAACTACTTAGAGACATTCTCTCCAGTGGCCAAGATGGCCTTAGTTTGTCTCTTCGTGTCTCTTACAACTACACATTCATGGACTTTGTATCAACTTGATAACAAAAATGCCTTTCTACATGCTGATTTGAACGAAGATATCTATATGGAGCAACCACCAAGTTTTATTGCTCATGGGGAGTCTGGTATGGTTTGTCGACTCCACAAGTCGCTTTATGGTCTTAAGCAATCACCTTGTGCATGGTGTGGTAGATTTAGCTGTGTTCTTTCTGAGTTTGGGCTTCACAAATGCATCACAGACCACTCTATTTTCTACAGGCGATGTGATTTTGGATGTGTCATTCTGTTAGTTTATGTTGATGATTTTGTGATTATTAGTATATGTGCTTTTTTTTGAAACCTATTAGTATATGTGGTTTATTGCATTGTGTTTTGTTATTTCCTTTATTATGGGCATTAGTCTTGTCTTGTCTCTAGCCTTTTTCTTTTATCCCATATTGCCTATCTCTATCTATTGGCTTACTCTCTCAAAAAATCAAAATAGCATGTTGACTTTCTAAAAGGTCTCCGGTTGCTCTTTGCTTGCGCTTCATGGTGGAGTAATTTTCTCTCCATGGCGGCATAGGTTTTTCTTTGAAATCTACTGCCCCTCTGTGGGCTTCTTGGATCTGATGCTTCAGATCTTCTGCTGTTGCTTACTTCCCTGGTGCGGGTTTTTCCTGTTCTGCTGAACCAAGGCTTTTGCTGCCCATGTGTTTGGTTCTTTCTTCTAGCTACTGACTGCGGCTACTACTACCGTCTGCCTACTGTTGCGAGTTGCTCACCTCAGCTGCTTCTCTTCTCTTACCGACATCTGCCTCATGGCCTCTACTGACTCCCTTTGGACACTTTGTGTCACAACTGTTAAGTTGGATGGTTCTAACTTTCATACTTGGTCTGTGGCCTTCGAGCTCTATGTCAAAGCTCAAGGACGTTACTCACATCTTATCTCTGAGGGCCCGACTGTACCTGCTGAAGAAGCTGACGCTAAAACCATGCAAGCTTATGATCTTTGGTCAAAGGATGATTCTCGCGTCATGACTTGGATGGTCAATAGTTCTGGACCTAAAATTAGTCGGTCTCTTCAGCGCCTGAAAACTGCCAAAGCAATGTGGGACCAACTCTCACATGTTTACTCTCATCAGCAAAATCCAAAGAAGGTGTTTGAAATTTTCAAACAATTGGCCAAGGAATACTCTACGACTGATTCTGTGGAGGATTACTATAATCAGTGATGTGCTCTCTGGGACGAGTTCGAAGTTTATCATCCTCTCTCTGCTGATATTACTAAGGTACAACGACAACGCAACGAACTCCAACTGGTGCAATTTCTTGCAGGATTACCCCACTCCTTTTTTGGGGTAATCGATCAGATCTTATCCAGCGACCCGTTGCCTACTCTGCGTGACGTCCTAAAACGGGTTCAACGACTCCCATCAGTATCCCCTTGCCACCTGCCCACTCTGATGCTGCTCTAGTTGCCCGCTCTGGAGATTCCTTTCATGGTCGCTCTACTTCTGGACTAGGTTGTGGTGTTACTTCCTCAGGTCCTGATCAAGCTGCCTGTGAACAACGCTAGTGTCACTTATGCAAACACACCAATCATAATGGAGATCGTGTTGGATCAAGCACGATAAGCCTACATGGGCAAATCAAGTCACTACTAATCAATCTGATTCAACACCATCCTCCTCACTCATCTGCGGGTTGAATTCACGCCGAGTTTGAGAAGCTACTTCAGGCCCGCCTCGCTCCCTCCACTGCTGATGCCTTTATCGATGGAAATTCTGCTCTTCTTGCATCCCTGCACCTTCTGGTAAAAATACATGGGTGATTGATTCTGATGCCACCTCTCATATATCTGGCAACTTTGATTTGTTTTCTGATCTGCCTCAAACTTCTTCTATTGTACCTGTTACACTTGCTGATGGTTCCCAAACACCAGTTTCTAGCATTGGAATTATCTGCACTCCTGAAAAATTACTATTGCATTCATCTCTTTATGTTATGAAAATTCCCTTTGAATTTGTTATATGCTAGTAGAACCGTGAAGAGCCTACGCTGCTCTATTACTTTTGACCCGGACGGTGTTGTTTTTCAGGATCTATGTACGAGGATGAGGATTGGTTCGGGCCATGAGGGACTAGACGGGCTATATTACTTGGATTCGCCGAAGACGACTGCTCATTGACTGCATCTATTACTGGGCTCCAATGGCATTATAGACTGAGACATCCAACTGCTACAAAATTAAAGTATTTAATTCCTGCTATTTCTGATTCAATTTTTCACTGTGAAACTTGCACTTTGGGCAATCAAACTCGTGCTACCTTTTCTAAGAAAAATTGTATTGAGTCCAAAGAACCTTTTGATATTGTGCATGCTGATGTGTGGATCCCCTTTAAGTATTTCTGGCTTTTGTTACTTTATGAGCTTTATTGACGATTTCTCTAGAACTACATGTTTCTTTTTATGAAAATATTTCTCCCACATGCTTGTCACTATCATGTCCTTTTTTGCCGAGATCCGTACCCAGTTTGATAAACCTATCAAATTTTTTTGCACTAAATAACGCTTTAGAATTTGTGCAATCATCTGTTAGCCAATTTTGCCACAAATTGGGTACTATTCATCAAACTTCATGTTGATACACTCCACATCAAAATGGGGTTGCATAACACAAAAATTGGCATCTCTTAGAAGTTGCCCGCACTCTTCTTTTCCATTATCACGTACCCCAAACTTTTTGGCCTGAATCTATCTAAACTGCTTGCTACCTGATTAATTGCATGCCCTCGTCTTTCCTTGGCAATTAGATACCTTATCAAATACTATATCCCGATGCCCCTCTTTTTCATGTGCCTTCGGTTTTTTGGAAGCACCTGTTTTGTCAACACACTTCGTCCTAGTTTAACTAAACTTGACCCTCGGTCTGCCAAGTGTGTGTTCTTGGGATACTCTCAGACTCAGAAAGGTTACAAGCGCTATGATCCTTCTGCAAAGAAATGGTTAGTGCTGATGTGGTATTCTTTGAGGATACGCCATACTATTCTAGAATAGGTTCTACACTGACATCAGATCTGTTACTTGATACACCTCTACTTGTGTCGATTGACACTGATCTACCTTCTCCGAATGTGGTTCCATCCGCGCCTCTGAAAGTGTATCAACGACGCCCGAGAAATACACCTGCATGGCCCCTCCATCTCCAGTACCTCAATCCTCGTCAGCAGATTTGCCTCCACCTCAGGTATTTTCTGATTTAGATGTTCCATTAGCATGAGAAAAGGGGCCGAGTCTTGTACTCAACATCCTATTGGCAATTTTTGTTCAACTGCTAACTTGGGCATGGATTTTGCAAATTTGACCTCTGCTCTATCTGCTATATCTATTCTCAAGAATGTTGCTAAGGCTTTGCAACATCCTGCATGGTGTCAGGCTAAGGAAACTGAGATGCATGCCCATACTGATCGACATACGTGGGACTTAGTTGATGCACCTGCTGCTTGCTCACCTGTCGGGTGTCATTGGGTTTCTATTGTTAATTACCAACCCGATTGTACAGTTGAACGCCTGAAAGCTCGCCTTGTTGCCAAAGGATACACTCAAACATATGACGTTGACTACTTCAAAACCTTTTTTCATCTTGCACGTCTAAATTCTATTCGTGTTCTTATATCTGTGGCTGTCAATTGTGAATGGCCTCTATTTCAATTAGACGTTAAAAATACCTTTTTCTATGGTGATCTACATGAGGAAGTATACATAGAACAACCAGCTGGGTTTGTTACTCAGGGGGAGTGCTCCAAAGTGTGCAAGTTGCACAAAACAATCTATGGACTGAAATAGAGTCCACGTCCCTGGTTTGACAAATTGAGTAGTATCCTTCAAAAATTCAACTTTCGCCGTTCTCATTCCGATCAGTCAGTTTTCATTAAGAAAACTTCCTCTGGCCTCGTCATCTTGATTGTTTATGTCGATGATATAATTTTATATGAAAGTGATCAAGCAGATATTCATGCTACTAAGGAATATCTAGCAAAACACTTTGTCACTAAAGATCTGGGGAAAATTAAGATATTTTTGGGTATTGAAGCCTCTCACTCTTCCTCTGGTATTTTCTTATCTAATAGGAAATATGTTCTGGATCTGTTGTTAGAGACTGGAATGCTTGGTGCAAAACCCACTGCTTCTCCCTTGGACCCTAATACAAACTGGGACGATGATACTTCTCTATATCCTGACAATCAACCATATCACCGCTTGGTGGGTAAACTTATATATCTGATAGTGACAAGGGATGATATAACTTCTGCGGTAGGTTTAGCTAATAGATATCTGGATAAACCTGTTAAATCTATGGGCTGATGAGCTCTAGAGGGGGGGTGAATAGAGCTATAAAAACTTAAACCAAATTCATTAGAACTTCAAATTACTTTCAAGAGATAAGGCTGCAAATATGGAATTTGTGTGCAACTAAACATACATAGCAAGGATGAGAGAGATTGAATGCGATCTAGAATAAGCTATGTATAGTGGTGCCAAACTCCAAATTAGGAGGGTGTACATCCACTACCTAGAGAGGTCAACCTCTAGGTTTTTTCAACCATTGCATACTCATATTCCATTATAAGACATACAAGAAGACCTTCTTTTTTCGGGACAAGGATACCCAACCTTCTCTTTGAGGAGAAGGGAGCCAACAACCTACCAAAGGACTTACCTATCAAAGACCAAGAGTCTTCAACCTCACCAAGGATTTACCCACTTCTGCAATAAGTCTTCCACTTTCACCAAGGACTTACCCACTCTTGCAACAAGTCTTCCGCCTTGAAGGAATTGCCCTCTCTTCTTAGATCTTCCACCTTTGATTTCACCTTCGCCAAGGAGAAACTTTCACTAAGGGACTCCTTTTCTTCTTCTTCTTCACCTCTCTTAGCCAAGATAGAGATCTTCATTTTCAAGGTTGAATGAGAGATTGAGAGGTAGAGGAAGTGAGAGCCTCACAAGATATACTTGTAGGTTTATCTCTCTTACAAATCTCCTACTCATTCTAATGGATGTAGCAAGTGATTAAGCTTAAGAGTGGAAGGAGGCTCTTGTAGGCACTCAACTATAATATAGGAACCTTCATTGTGCTTGGCTAACGATGGGATGAATCCCAAGGGGTCCTATTTATAGTTAGGGATGCCTCCTAGCCAATAGAAGCACTTAAGGACAAATTCTAGTTGTTTGGGGTGTTGCAACGGGTCTATTTTTGATGTTTGCAACACTCCTAAGGCTAGAAACGCTTTTTCTACACATTTCGTACAGTGCAGTCGGCCGAGCTTACTTTTGGGAAACTCGACTGACAACACTATGCAAAAAATCAAAAGTTGAAGTGTCGGTCGAGTTTATCCTAAATGAAACTCGGTTGACGGCTTAAATTTGATTTCGTCAGTGCAGGGATTTAGTCGAATTTGTCTTGGGAAAACTCGGCCAAACCCGACAGTTCCTAAGATCCATTAAGGGTGTCAGTCGAGTTTATCTTAGATGAAACTCGGCCGACAACACTCCCTGTGATGATTTTTGGAAAGTGCCACAAAAGTGCTTAAATATTCGATTTAAGTGCTCCTGATTTAAGTCTACATCTAATGATAGCTTATTCTTTAACTTGCACATCTTTTGCTATGATCTAGATCATACTAGTAGTCCTAAATTGTGATATCATCTACTAGTAGTCCATCACTACCACCAAGACTCATCGATACATGACCTAGCTAAGGATCATCAGTTGTTGACAGACAAGCTCCATATTTCTCCACTCAACAGGTCCATCAACCGATGAGGACACATAAGATAAACAAGGTTGAATGCCTCCATCGGTCCTCAACTGATGGGAGGACAGGGTGGTTGCTTAAGCAACCAAAGCTCACTAGACCAAGTCCAAGTAAGGGGGACATAGGGTAAGCATGCTATGTAAATTATAAAAAGAATCTCCAAGAATGAAGAATTTGCACATAGACCCTCATGAACCTACCATCAACTAACAAAACAATGTATCTGTAAGAAGAGGTGAGGGGGAGAGGAGACGAAACATCGAGAGATTTGTCGGCTGCAAGGAGCAGCTTTCTTGAGAGGGCAATAGCCATCTCACTTCTTTTTATATATTAGGGTAAGATACAAGGTGGTACAAAGGAGAAAATGATAGAAAAATAATAAAATAAATAATATAATGAAGATAGAAAAAGGAGGCAGATCGCCGATTTCCGCCACTGTGACAATCTTGATACCATTGATAGGGCTGTCGATGGTATCGACAGAATGATGTTTTGTCGCTGTGATGATCTCGATACCATCGACAGGATGTCGATGGTATCGACGGGGATCCAGGTTGTTTCACACTCCCCCTCAAGCTGGAGAGTACACATTGTGTATGCCCAGCTTGCCACATAATCTCTGAAAAGCTGCTGGACCCAAAGGCTTTGTCAAGATATCCGCCAGTTGATCTTCAGACTTGACATATGGCGTCACAATAGTGCCATCTTTGATTTGATCACAAATAAAATGGCAATCAACTTCTATGTGATTTGTACGCTCATGAAAGATAGGGTTCCTAGCAATGTGTATAGCAGACTGATTGTCACACTTGAGCTCCATAGAAGACATGATAGTGATTTTTAACTCAGAAAGAACATATTTGGCCCATTGTAGTTCACAACATGCATGGGCCATAAGTATGATATTCAGCCTCAGTACTGGATCTAGCTACCACATGCTATTTTTTGCTTTTCCAAGTAATCAAATGATCACCTAGGAAAGTACAATAGCCTGATGTAGACCTTCTATCAGTATGATCACCAGCCCAATCTGCATCTGAATACCTTGTGAGAGTCAAAATAGATGGAGTCACCTTGGGTTTAGAATATGTGATCCTCTTACCAGGAGCACTCTTCAGATATCTTAGAATCCGACAAACTGCTGTCCAGTGTGACTGTCGTGGTGAGTGCATATGCTGACTCACGACACCTACACCAAAAGAAATGTCAGGTCGTGTAACAGTCAGATATATTAGCTTGCCAACTATTCTCCTGTAATATCCTGGATCTGAGTACTCAACATCATCAACCGTCTCCTTGATGTGATAATCCATAGGAGTAGATACCGATTTAGATTCAGTCATGCCTGTCTCCTGTAGAAAGTCAAACACATATTTCTTTTGAGATAGGTTGACACCTGCATGAGATCTAAGCACCTCAATGCCCAGAAAATATCTCAGTTTACCCAGATCCTTCGTTTGAAAGTGTTTCTGTAACCCTTCCTTCACACGAGATATGCCTGGAGAATCACTGCCAATAATCAATATGTCATCAACATATACAACAATAATGATAGAGCCACAAGAAGAGCTAGAGTAGAATAAAGAATGATCAGTCATGGAGCGAGAGAAACCCATCTGGAGTACAACCTCACTGAACTTGTCGAACCAAGCTCGAGGAGACTGTTTCAGCCCATATATGGCTTTCTTCAATTTACACACTTTCTGACACCCCCCCGAGCAACAAACCCAGGAGGTTGCTCCATATATACCTCTTCCTGTAGATCACCATGTACAAAAGCATTCTTAACATCAAGCTGAAATAGGGGCCAATCAAAGGTAGTAGCCAGAGAAATAATAATCCGGACAGAGTTTAGACGAGCTACTGGAGAAAAGGTCTCAAAGAAATCAACTCCATAGGTCTGTGCGTAGCCTTTTGCTACCAATCTGGCCTTCAACCTCTCAACAGATCCATCTGGATTATGTTTGATGGTGAAAACCCATCTGCAACCTACTGCTTTCTTCCCTGCAGGTAAGTCAACAAGATCCCATGTGCCATTATGCAAAAGGGCTGACATCTCAAGCTGCATTGCCTGTTTCCAGCCACTGTCCTTCATAGTATCATAGTGATCCCGTGGTATATCAACAGAATCAATCCCAATAGCAAATGCGCGGGCCTGCTTAGATAAGTGTGAAAGACAACACATATTTGTAATAGGATGTCTAATAGTACAAGAATGAACACCTTTTCGAACAGCAATAGGAAGATCAAGATCTGATGCTTCTGCAGGAATCTCGTGAGTAGAAGACGATGAGGAAGGCTCAAGGACTGGTGTCGCTACCTCTTCTGGATCTTGTCTGCCTCGCCTACTATAAACATATGGGTACTGCTGAATAACAGGCCTGTCAGCTGCCTGCTCGTCCTAAATAAAAGTATAATCAGGAAAAATGGGTGGCGCTCCCTCACTCTGCACATATGGTGCCACTCTCTCACTGTGAAAATCTGGTGGCACTCCCTCTCTCAACTGCTCCCCCTTACTCATAACATCGGAGAAATACGGAGTGGTCTCATGGAAGGTAACATCCCTAGACACAAACATGCGACGAAGATTAGGACAGTAACACTTGTATCCTTTGCTAGTACTAGAATAACCAAGGAACAAGGTTTTAATAGACCTAGGAGAAAGTTTGTCAGCCTTAGGGTCAACATTATGGACAAAAGTAGTGCAACCAAACACTCTGAGGGGAACAAAGAAGGGCTGATCCGTGGGCCGTAACACAGAGAAAGGAGTTTGTCCTTTGAGAACGGAGGATGGTTGTCTATTGATTAAGAAGTAAGCAGTTAACAGAGCTTCAGACCTGAATTTCTTAGGCACATTGGATTGAAACATGATTGAACGAGCAATATCAAGAAGATGACGATTTTTCCTCTCAGCCACCCCATTTTGCTGAGGGGTGTGAGGACAAGACATGCGATGGATCATGCCCACAGAACTACAAAAATCAGACATAGCCTTTTGAACATACTCTAAAGCATTATCAGATTGGAGAGTTTTTATAATGCAATCAAACTGAACCTTTATTTCTTTATGAAAATGTTTCACAATAGATAGCACAGACTCTCGGCTTTTGAGAAGGTAGACCCATGTCATGCGGGAAAAATCATCCACAAAGGGAATAAAATAACGAAAACCATTATAACTCTGGTCTTTAACATGACCCCATACATCACTGTGGACTAACTCAAAAGGACAAGATGCCCGCTTATTGACATGACTGGGATAAGACAACCTATGATGTTTTCCCAGCTGACATGACTGACACTCTAAAGATGACACTTGGGACAACTCAGGTTCCAACTTCCGCAGGCTTTCTAACTACGGATGTCCATATCTGCAATGCCATAGTAAGGGGGAACCACTCAACAGGATGGATGGAGCTGGAGCAGATACTGGGAGAGGCAGACTGTCACCGTGGAAAAGGTAGAGATCACCTTTCCTAGGCCCCCCACCAATCGTTCTCATACTCTTGAGATCTTGCAAAACAAAACAAGAAAGCCTAAATGTTACTGTACATTTTACAGTGTCAACCAATTTTACAACAGAAAGAAGAGTAAAAGGAAACTCAGGTACAAAGTGTACAGATTTAAGATCAATCTTGGGTGTTAGAGAGACAGATCCACTAGTTAGCACTCTCCTCACTGAACCATCTGCCAGTGTGACAGATTGGTGAGGAATATATGAGTCAATAGATTGGAGCAATCTCTTCATACCAGTCATGTGTTGTGAGTCTTGTGGTGCCAGAGTCAACTACCCAAGATGTAGTAAAGCCATAAGTTATGAGAGATGTAGCCTGATTACCCGCAGTAGATGCTAGGTTTGCTGATGATGAAGACGAAGATACCACACTCATGTGCTGTGTAGCTTGAATGAACCGATCATACTCCTCCTGAGTAAGAGTGATGCTGGTCCCAGAATTGGTGCCCACAGCTGAAGACGGAGAGGAATCTGTAGAAGTGGCACAATGTGCTGCCCCCACAGGAGGTGCAGCAGGTCTCCCATGTTTCTTCCAACACTTCTCCACTGTATGTCCCGGTTTGTCATAGAAGGTACACTTCGGACGCGTCCCACATCCTCTGCCCGTACCAGGTCGTCCTCCTCTCACCGCAGCAGCTACAGATGCATGAGACTCCCCAGAGGATATAGTAGAGACAGGATTAACAGACTCAAAAATAGACTGTTGAATTCTCGAATATGCTTCTACAAAACTTGGCAATTTATCAGAAGCCAGAATGACGCTCCGGGCAGAACTGCAAATGGAATTAAGCCCGGATAGAAATTTAGCAGTGATCAAGTCGTCTCTATCTTTGATCTGTGCAACAACTGTCACATGATGATAATAGCTCAGCTCCTGAGCAAGTGCCTGAATAGCTCCAAAGTATTCCTCAAGGGATCTATCACCCTGCCTCTCAGCAAGTAGACGATCATATATCATGAATAGCCGAAGAGCATTCTTCTCCTGGGAATAGTGCTGCTTCACTGAGTCCCATATCTCTTTAGCTGTAGTATAGAACATAAACCTAGCCGCAATTGCATGCTCCATACTATTCCATAACCAAGTCTTCACCAGACTGTCATTACGCTTCCATTCAGCGTATCCTTTATTAGTAGTGTCCAGGGGACCCGAGTCAACATGTCTCGCCTTATCGCGAGATTCCAAGACAATGTGAACATCGTTCATCAATAGTAGATAGTTTTTCCCATTGAGTTTGATGGAGGGGATAGGAGACGCCTCGCAGTAGGGAATCTTGGTGTCCTCCATTGTAGATGGGAACACAGTGATGGATTGATACACGTCACAAAGAAAGCTGAGGTGACAGAGAGATACACGTCACAGAGATACATGAGGTGACAGAGAGATACACGTCACAACCAAAAAAGAATGGATAAATGCGTTACTGACGCATTCACAACCTCCAATCGATTTTCCTAGTCACACATGGAGGAGATGTGACTAGGGGTCCAACCGTCGGGTGACGAGTCCTCCGATTTAGATTTTAGGCGGCCGTCGAATCACCCAAAGGCCCCAAACAACTTGTGGTGGAGTCTCCAGCAGCGTTGGAGATCTACCGAAGACCCAACGTAGAAGGAGATAACCCTACAAGCCCGGTGCCTCACTCCAGATCTGCGAATGGGCTGCAGCCGCCGCTGCCTTTCGGCGGCGGCGCCGGCACGGAGAGAAGGAAAGAGGGGCGCTGCCGGCAAAGGGAAAGAAGGGGAAAGGGAGAAGCGGTGGCGGAAGGAGAGAGATGCCCTAGATCGAGCTTTGCTCTGATACCATGTAAGAAGAGGTGAGGGGGAGAGGAGACAAAACACCGAGAGATTTGTCGGCTGCAAGGAGCCGCTTTCTTGAGAGGGCAATAGCCGTCTCACTTCTTTTTATATATTAGGGTAAGATACAAGGTGGTACAAAGGAGAAAATGATAGAAAAACAATAAAACAAATAATATAATGAAGATAGAAAAAGGAGGCAGATCACCGATTTCCGCCGCTGTAACAATCTCGATACCATCGACAGGGCTGTCAATGGTATCGACAGAATGATGTTCTGTCACTGTGATGATCTCGATACCATCGACGGGGATCCAGGTTGTTTCACATTATCTATAACAACCGTGTAAATAAAGCATCCAAACACAATGTTAACTTTAAGAAGCATGTATAAGGATTAAGCTAGGTCAGACGTCTTACAAAAGCCCTTCCAAGAAGATATTTATGAAGCTGATTAATGATTGATATGCTGAGCATGAGACATATCCATGCTCCAATTTGAGGTGTGTGTTAGAATATAACTTATTTTCTTTATTATGTTTCATCCCATATTGCTTATATGTACTCTCTCTTATCTCCATTCAATATAAGGAGATTAGTATTGTACGTTCTCAATCATACAATACTATTTTATTTCCCAAATCTGAACTGACTAAGTTAACAATAATATGAGTATTTAATCACCTTGCAACAACTTAGATAGTTAAGTTGCTTTTAATTCAAGATATTAAATCTATCATTCATGCTCTAAAAAACTCGGCAATTTTAGATCATATGATTTGTAACAATAGCTTTACTCCAATATAGGAGGTGATATGTAGTCAATGCCCTTTGTTGAATATTTGAAGACATTATTTAACAACTTTCTGATTTATATGGGCTCTAAAATTTTAGTGCAATAATCATACTAAAGGCACCTTGGTATAAAAAGTCTTTACCATAACTGAACCCTGATATTGGATTTTGTTATATATTCGCAAGCTCATATCTTCTGATATATGAGTCATATGCAAATTGCAGATCGATATTTGGGTTCCATTTTCCACTGGATATTTTGAAATCTTTTATAAGAATTTGAAGATATAAAAATCCCAATGAGACTAATGAAAACATTGTATGAACGGTTCAATGCTTTAATATTTCTCTCATTCTTGTTAGATCTTGTTTCCAATCGCAAGACTTTGTGTTAGTGGTATCATTTTCTACCAGATTTTTCCTTGGTTGATGATAGACTTTGTGTTAGCTTTTAATTCTTGTTAGCTCTTTATTTACTCATTCCAATTTCTTTTGACTTTCTATGTGCTCATTTCAGAATGGGATCTTGGAGGCTTCCCTGCTTGGTTGCTCACCATAGAACCTGAAATTCGCCTCAGATCATCGGATTCTGCTTTTCTTCAATTGGTATAAGTATTCTTGAAACTTTTATTGAGGTTAACTAGACGTTTGTTAATAATGGACATATGTCTTCAACATTATCTTTATCTATTATGAATGTAGTCTTTATATAAATAGTGTAAAGGTCTCTACGAGATGTCATTTTTCTACATTGTTTGTGCAATATTGGTCATCAATAGAACTAAGTTCTAGGCACAATTCACATATCTCCTGCTTGGCATCGTTGATAATTATTACATTCCATAAACTGAATTATCCAGTGACATTGAAACCGAGACTTGGAAAAAAATCATTACCTTCAATTTTGACAACAAAACTAAGGCAACATAAATTTCTAATCTAGGTTATGCTTAGTATTATGTTGCAAATGAATCTTCTTTTACTTCAAAAGTAGCTGCTTCAGCTTTAGCCACGTGAATTTTTGATATAACAAATTATAAAGAAGCATTAATTGTTTGGACGCATATCAATTATCAACTCAACGGTTAATCCTTGTGAGAAGGTTCCATCAGAACATTTATTCATTTCAAACTACCGGATCTCTTTATTTTAAACTCCATAAGCTGAACTATCCAGTGACATTGAAACGAACCTTGGAAAAAAATAATTACCTTCAATTTTGACAACAAAACTAAGGCAACATATATTTCTAATCTAGGTTATGCTTAGTAATATGTTGCAAATGAATCTTCCATTGGTTGTGCTACCATCTAAGGGTATCCTGATCAACATATTTTTGTTGATTGTTGTTAACATATATATATTTTAATGTTTTGTGTTATATGTTATCCTGCTTTGGGTTATCTACTATTTTCTCTTTTAATTTAGTCCATATTGGCTATCTTTGTACTTAACCTTTCTCTCTCATCCAATACAAAGAGAGGTATTGTATTTGTATTAGATTGTCCAATAATAAAGACATTCCTTAACATGGAATCAGAGCTGTTCGAGCCTTGTTTTCCCTCGTAAGGCATTCACGGGTCCTAGCATGACGTCACCCCTCTCCGCGTTGTCGCCTCTGCCCCTAGTTGACATTGCTGTTGCCCTTCCTAGTTGCTGTTCTTGCCCTTTTTTCTTCCGCGGCAATCGGCTTACCCACCCACCCTTACCATCTCCCTCGCTGCCCATGCACATCACCATCTTCTTACCCACCCACTGTCATCCCTGTCCGCGTTCTGCGCACCTTGATTTTTGATTCCCCTACCAAACTCCCTCTTGTTTTTTGATTCCCCATTCTCTCGCCCCCAACTCTTGGCGCCCACCCCCACCTTCCGCTGCAAAGCCGCAATACCCTGCTGCCAACTCCAACCCCCTTCCCTCCCGCTTCAAGTGACACCCCTTGCTTGTTCAGGCTACCGCCGTAACCCACCCTCTTCGTTCCTTTAAACTCTCTCACACTCGTTAACCTCACTGCTGCCGTCCCCCCTCCGCCACCATAGTAACAAAAGTCTCCAATTTTATGAAAATTGGTGAATTTTACAATTTATTCGGCCCCCGAATGGTCAACACTATTAATATGTCGGTCACCAATTTTCACGAATTTTCACAATTTTCTCGCTTTTCATGATTTATATGATTTTTCACGATTCTCTCTTTTGAGTCGCATGCTCTTTTTTTATGAAACCATGTAGAAAGAACTCTTGATATACACTAAGTTCCCAACACCCACTCTCCCGAGATTCCATTGTTATTGTCAATTATTCTTTAATCATAATCCTACTTTTTTCACTCAATAAAAGTGTATGTTTGGTGACCTAAATAGTTGCATGTATATGTATGCATATATAAATATATATACACACATATACCTTATTCTTGATTATTTCTAAATAGTTGATCGAACTTTGACTGGCATTTGTTGATTTTTTCTGAACAATCGCGATGCTTTCTAATTTTTGATTTTTTTGGCTTGCCGAATTACCAAATCCCGAAGTTGTCACTATGCCCTCTATTGCCATACCCTCCCCTCTACTGCCCCCAAATCTGTTTATCCCTAGCTGCCATAACTCCCCTGCTTGTCTGTTGCCACCCCACTGCCCCTCCCTGCTTGCCACCACCTGACTCCCCCCTGTGACCCTGTCCCCATTCCCCCCCTGTTGTCCACCTCCTGCCCTCGCCGCTCTCCTCTCAAGCTCCTCTGCTGCCAAACCTGATGATGCCACCTGTTCATTACCCCTCATCAGCCTGTCGTCATCCCCTTTCTCATCTGATGCATTCTCGCACCCCCTGACCCTATCACCCTCCTTGCAACATCCCGTTAACCTACGTTAACTTCCCAAACCTTGCTGCCATCCCAACACCGCTATCCAGCTGCCATAACATGACGCTGCATCCATTGCATCTCCCAACCTCTACCTGTAGTCTCTTTGCACCCACCCACACTTTCTTAAACCCTCTCCTTTTTTCTCCAATTTCTTTCCTTTTTTACCTTGGGGACTTGCCCCCCCCCCCCCACCCCCCACCTACATCCCGTGTCCATTTAGTCCGACTTTGTGATACAGTGTCTTGATTGCTGTCCATGCGACATGGCTTCTAATCTACTGCTGACTTATAATTGTTGCATCACGCATGTCGCTTTTGCTTCTCTAGCCTACTTCTTGCCCATGGCAAGTGGTACTAATGCCTTCCATTCACTCTGTGTTATCACTGTCGAACTCGACGGACCAACTATCATACTTCGTCTGCCTCGTTTGAGCTGTATGTGAAGTCTCAAGGAAAATACTCTCATCTAGTTGTTGCAGCTCTAATGGCAATTGCTTCTATTGCTTATGCCAAAAGAAAACAAACCTATGACCTTTGAGTTAAGGATGACTCTAGTGGCATGACCTGGATGGTCAAGTAGTTCTAAATTAAAGATCATTCGGTCTCTTCTATGCCTCAAGACTGCAAAGCATATGTGGGGCCAACTCTCTTGTATCGACTCTCATTAATAGAATCTAAAGAAGGCCTTTGACACTATTGTACAAGCGCCCGCCTGGGCGGCACCTAGGCGCGCTTGGGTGTCCTGGGCGTCCACCCAACCTTCCAAAGTCAGGCGCCCAACACATTTGGACATTTAGGCGGTCTGGGCGGCCCGCTTGGGTGCTTAATGGGCCTGAATTGATGGGCTTTGTGATATTAAAAAAAAGTTGCTGCCCTACTTGTTTCCTTGTACAGCCGCTCACGTCATCTCCCGACGCATACACCAGCAAACCTTGCGGTGGAGCAAGGACCAGCAGCAGCAGCAAGCCAGATACTCCTCCACCTTGCTTGTAGATCAACGTGCAGCCCGCCGACAGCCTTGCATGGAGCAAGGACCAACTGGGCATAAAGGTATGTTGTTTTCTTTCTTCTTTGATTTCTTTTTTCAACGCCTCCTCTTCCTCCTCTCCCGCCTCATTTTCTTCCTTCCTCTCTTCTTCCTCCTTTGCTTCCTGCTCCTCTTCCTTCCCTTTATCTTTTTGCTGCTGTTTAATTCTTCTTCTTCTTTGCCATCTACCCCCCTTTTCCTTCTTCTTTGCTGCTGCCTTCCTCTTTCTCCTCTCCCACCTCCTCTTCTCCCTCCCCCTCCTTATCTTTTTTCTTTTCCTCTGTTGCTACTGCTGCAGGCTGCAGCTACTGTCGACCTCCCCGTCTCCTCTCCCCCTTCCCCCCTGCTCTTTGTGCTCTTATTCCCCTGTATTCTTCTATCTTTCTTCTTCTTCTTTGCTATCCTATCCTACTTCTTTGACATCATCCTCCCTTGCATGTTTTGAATTGATCCCTATCTCCTCTTCCAATGTGCGTGCTTAGCTTATTACTGTTATGTATATTGAATTGAATGCAATGGGATGAATACAAGACTGGACACCCTCTTCTTTATATAGGAGAGGGGAGACGCCCTAAGACTTAGGACACAAGTAATCTAAATGGGCTGAGATACAAAAGCCCACAAACTAATTAACCTATTAACTAAATAGGCTAATATAGATTCTCTAACAATACACTTTGACAAATTTAGTTATAATTATACATGATATAAATCGAAAAATGTCAAAAAATAAAAAACAACAAAACGCCCGGAAATGCCTAGGCGAACGTTTAGGATGTCCGGGCGTCCCTAGCCAACGCCTGGCCGCCTAGCTGCCTGTACGACCATGCTTTGACATTTTCCAAACTCTGGATAAGAAGGAATTCTCTACTGATAGATTTATGGAAGACGACTACAACCAATCTAGAGCCCTGTAGGATTAGTTCAAGATCTACCCCCCCCCCCCCACTTACGACTGGTATTATTGAAATTTAATGACAAATGTAATGAATTACAACTCATTCTCTTGGTGGCCTACCGCATTCCTTCGTTGGAATTGTTGCTTGTACTTGTTACTTGTCTAGTGCTCCACTCCCATCGCTTCATGATATTCTTAAACATGTTTAGCTAACGCCTCCTGATACATCTTCTCTTTCCGCTCGTTGTGGAGCTACGGTTCTAGCGATCACGGGTAGGTTCATGGTCATTTGTCAGGAAATCATCGTCGTAGTCGCGACCATGGTTTTAAAAAAACCCGCCTTGAGGCTCACAAAGATTAGTCAAGGCTATCCTATTTACGCCTCGATATTACACCTCAAAATGTCCGAGGCTCGCCTTAGAGCACCGAGGCTCTGAGGTTTAGCTTAGGTGCAAGCCTCCATTCCGGATGCTAATGTCTTATCTTAACAACAAACTATTATACATATATGGTTATTACAAACACTTTTTTCAAAAATTTTCAATTCAGAGTTGTAGTAAATTATCATTATTTTAATATTTTAAACGAGTGAGATATTCCTTTTCATTGTTGAATTTGTCTTTTTGCTTACTACCTTTTATGTAGTGTTGGTGAAATTCATCTCATTGTTAACTAATTTTGGCTTCTTTGTTCCTACTAATTCCAAAATCTCCCCTAATTTTTCTGTCCAATTACATAGTTCGTCTAATAGTAAAAATGATTGATATCTTATTATTTTCTTCATATTTGCTTTAGTATTGCGGTGGCTTTTAATCTTTATTTATCCTTCTTAAGTTACATAAAGAATTTCTATTTAGTTTTAATATTGCTAGTATATTCATATTTATGTTATACATGCTTATATATAATACTAGTTTTTGCATGTGCTTTGCACGTGATTTATGTAAAATATACATTTAATATATTTTTGGTTTCTCACAAATATGTTCATTTATTTAAAATTACATGTGTCATTGTGATCCCAAATGGAAACCCAGAAGCAGAATCTAAAAGAAAGATGAAATTCCTACTAACTAAATATATATAATTTTTAGATGACGTGGGACTTACCAACTATATGTGTAAATTTTCCAAGAATTAAACTATGAATAACAACTAATATGACTTTGAGTAAAACACATATATAATTACATTATACATTATCTCGTAAAACTTCTATGCAAAAATTTGGCGTTTTCTATTTCCATACTCTATCCATGTGATTTGCAATTCTAACGATCTTAGAATACAACTTCTATTTCTTAGTGAGACTCAATTGTAGTTCTAAATACTGGTTAGGGTACACACAAGAGTACGTTTAGTATATCCATTACTTTCGTTACTTAGTTGAGTTAGTGTGTGTGTGTGTGTGTCTCTCTCTCTCTCTCTCTCTATATATATATATATATATATATATATGCACAAACTAATTTATTTATTTTTACTTTTAGTGAAAAACCCATTTACAAAAAATGTATTGTTACTATCTATATTGGATTGAATTTCTCAAGTATATGACCGTGACATGTACTTTTTAAGATTTTAAAACAATAATTATGATAAGACGAAACAAATATTTCACATAAGCTAAGTACTTATAGTGATAGACTCACGTTTTATACTATGAACATTGTTTATATTTTTTAATTCATATGTTAGACCATAATATGATGATTACTCTTATATGTACACATTCCATTAATATAGTCAAAAGATTAATTTGACAGTTGTTGTGTTTCTCTTTAGTTAATATAGCCAATGAAGTGGCACCCCAGCGGTAAAAGTGATGATGTAAGATCGAGAGGTCATGAGTTTGAACCCTGGCGACAGGATGAATGAATCGCCAATTTAAAAATAAAAATAAAAATATGAATTATATACTTATGTGGTAGACTTTGACTGTTTTCTTATATTGTAAAAATAAATGACTGAATTACTTCTCTCTATGAGTTCATATCACATGCATTTCTCACAATATATATCTGATAGTTAAAAGAAACTCAATAGTCCACTAACCACAATGAAAGGCAGATATGTGGTTACCTATTTAATGTATATTGAAAACATTTTTTCTAAAACTATTATTTCTAATGGACACTTAGGTCCACATGCTTATTAGTAACGGTGCAGTTTTATAAGGTGAGAATGAATCATGACTAATAATCTTCATGTTTCTTTTTATTAATAAAATATAAACATTGGATATAGATCTTTAACAAAAAGTACTTTCAACTCATATTAAAAATTGATGGCTTTTGGTAAAAATTAGTTAAATGATCCCATAGGTTAAATTTTATTGAAAGTTATAATTCTTCACAATATGGACGTCCTTCTAGATCTTATACATCTAATTTCTTCTTGTGAAGCAACCTGCATCCCGGTCGATACTATCGACATTCTGTCGATAGTATCGAGATCAGTTCAGGTTCAAGTTGAAGCAAGCTGCATCCCAGTCGATACTATTGACACACATGTCGATAGTATCGAGATTGGTTCAGGCGCAAGACAATATTCCGTCGATACCATCGACACTCAAGTCGATGGTATCGACACCGACACAACGGCGGAACGGCAAGCCAGCGGCAGATCTATTTTGCTTATGAAATTTAGTTTTTATTCTTTCTCTCTTTGTACCTCATGTACTTACCCTAATATATATATACAAGTGTGTAGGCTCAAGCCCTACTCACGTTTGCTGCATCTTGCAGCCGACATGTGATCGGTGTTCCCGTCTTCTTCCTCCTTCATTTCTTCTTACATGGTATCAGAGCGGAGATCGATCTAGGGCTTCTCCTTTCTCTCTCCGGAGGATCTCTCCAGGTCTCTCTCTCCTTGACGGCCGACTGCTTCTCACCCGTCGGCTTGGCATAATCCACCTGCTGCGAAGAACCACCGTTGGCTAATCTGGGTCTGCGGTAGATATCTAATTCTACCGTAGCCACTACCACAAAGCGGTTGAGGATCTCCAGGTGATCCAACGATCATCTAAAAACACCACCGGAGGACTAGTTTCGTCTCAATCATCATCCTAGTCACACCTCCTCCATGTGTAATTAGGAATATCATTTGGAGGCTGTGAATGCGTCAGTAACACATTTCTCCTTGTTTTTCTTCTGTGTGTGACGTGTATCTCTCCGTCACCAAATCTTCTTTGACGTGTATCAATCCGTCATATATATTCCGTTCTACAATGGAGGATATCAAGACACCTATGATCTACAACGAGGTGTCACCTATCGCCTCCATCAAACTCAACGGGAAAAACTATCTTCTATGGATGAACGCCATCCACACCGTCTTGGAGGCTCGTGACAGAGCAAGGCATGTTGACTCGGGTCCCAAGGCATCTACTGACGAAGGGTATGCTGAATGGAAGCGACATGACAGTCTTGTGAAGACTTGGCTGTGGAATAGTATGGAATCCGCAATCGCCGCACGGTTCATGTTCTACTCTACGGCCAAGGAAATATGGGACGCAGTGAAGCAACATTACTCTCAAGAGAAGAATGCTCTCCGTCAGTTTATGATCTATGATCGTCTGTTTGCTGAAAAACAAGGTGATCGATCTCTTGAGGAATATTTTGGGGTGATTCAGGCTCTTGCTCAAGAGCTAAGTTATTATCATCCTGTGACTGTTGCAGAACAGATAAAGGATAGAGATGATCTGGTTACAGCCAAATTCTTGTCTGGGCTTAACTCGACTTGTAGCTCCGCTCGGAGCGTTATCTTGGCTACTGATAAACTACCCAGTCTTGTGGAGGCTTATTTAAGGATCCAACAATCTCTGTTTGAGTCTGCTTCCTTTGTTCCTGATATACCTTCTGGAGAATCTCATGCGTCTGTTGCTACTGCGGTACGAGGAGGACGCCCCGGTATGGGTAGAGGGCGTGGGACACGTCCGAAATGTACCTTTTGTGACAAACCGGGACATACAGTGGAAAAGTGTTGGAAGAAACATGGAAGACCTGTTGCACCACCTGTGGGGGCAGCACATTGTGCCACCACTACAGGATCCTCATCCTCTACAACTGTGGGTACTACCTCTGGCACCGACATCACTCTCACTCAAGAAGAATATGATCGGTTCATTCAGGCGACACAGCACATGAGTATGGGGTCATCATCATCTTCTTCATCGGCAAATCTAGCATCTACAGCTGGTAATCAGGCTACATCTCTCATAGCATCTGGCTCATCCTCATCTTGGGTGGTTGATTCTGGCGCCTCTCAGCATATGACTGGTATGAGGAGATTGCTCCATACTATTGACTCATCTATTCCTCACCAATCTGGCAGATGGTTCAGTGAAAAGAGTTTTAGCTAGTGGATCTGTCTCCCTAACACCCAAGATTGATCTTAAATCAGTTCACTTTGTGCCTGAATTTCCTTTTAATCTTCTTTCTGTTGCAAAATTGATTGACACTCTAAAATGTTGGGTAATATTTGGACCTTCTTGTTTTATATTACAAGATCTCAAGAGTATGAAGATGATTGGTGGGGGGCCTAGGAAAGGTGATTTCTACCTTTTCAACGGTGACAGTCTACCTCGCCAAATGCCTGCTCCTACTCCATCTATCATGTTGAGTGGTTCCCCCTTACTATGGCATTGCAGATATGGACATCCTTCTTTGGAGAACCTGCGAAAGTTGGAACCAGATTTGTCCCAATTATCTTCCTTAGAGTGTCAGTCATGTCAACTGGGAAAGCACCATAGGTTATCCTATCCCAGTCGAGTCAATAAGCGGGCTTCTTGTCCCTTTGAGTTAGTGCATAGTGATGTGTGGGGTCCTGTAAAAGATCAGAGTTATAATGGTTTTCGTTATTTTATCTCCTTTGTCGATGATTTCTCACGCATGACATGGATCTACCTTCTTAAAAGTAGAGAGTCCGTGTTGTCTGTTGTGAAACATTTTCATACTGAAATTAAAGTCCAGTTTGATTGCAATATAAAAATTCTTCAGTCTGATAATGCTTTGGAGTATGTTCAAAAGGCTATGTCTGATTTTTGTAGCTCTGTTGGTATGATTCACCACACATCTTGTCCTCACACCCCTCAGCAAAATGGGGTGGCAGAGAGGAAGAATCGCCATCTTCTTGATATTGCTCGATCTATTATGTTTCAATCTAATGTGCCCAAGAAGTTTTGGTCTGAAGCTCTTTTAACTGCTTGCTTCTTGATTAATAGGCAACCTTCTTCTGTTCTTCAAGGACAGACTCCTTTTTCTGTATTGCGTCCCAAGGACTCTCCCTATCCTATTCCTCTTAGAGTTTTTGGTTGCACTTCCTTTGTCCATAACTTCGACCCTAAGACCGACAAGCTGTCTCCTAGGTCCATTAAAACACTGTTCCTGGGTTACTCTACTACGAGCAAAGGATACAAGTGTTACTGTCCTAGTCTTCGCCGCATGTTTGTGTCTAGGGACGTCACTTTCCATGAGACCACTCCATATTTCTCCAATGCTATGAGCAAGGGGGAGCAGTTGAGAGAGGGAGAGCCACCAAAAATACAAAATGAGAGACTGGCACCATCAGTGCCGAGTGAGGGAGTGCCGCCTATCATTCCGGATTTTACTTCTATTCCGGATGAACAAGCAGGAGATAGACCCGCCATTGAGCATTATACACATGTATACCATAGGCGAGGCAGGCAGGATCCAGAAGAAGTAGCGGCACCAGTCCCTGAGTCCTCATCATCGCCTTCTACTCACGAGAATCCTATAGAGACATCAGATCTCAACCTTCCTATTGCTGTTCGGAAAGGTACTAGGTCCTATACTATTAAACACCCTATTACAAATGTATGTTGCCTGTCTCATCTGTCTAAGCAGGCTCGTGCATTCGCTATTGGGATTGATTCTGTGACTATACCAAGAAACCATTATGATGCTATGAAGAACAGTGGCTGGACACAGGCTATGCAACTTGAAATGTCAGCTCTCTTAAATAATGGTACTTGGGATCTGGTTGATCTTCCTGCAGGAAAGAAAGTAGTAGGCTGTAGATGGGTTTTCACTATTAAACACAATCCGGATGGATCAGTTGAAAGGTTGAAAGCCCGATTGGTTGCAAAGGACTACACCCAAACCTATGGTGTTGACTTCTTTGAAACATTTTCTCCTGTTGCTCGCCTGAATTCGGTGCGGTTCATTATTTCTCTTGCTACTACCTTTGATTGGCCACTATTTCAGCTGGATGTAAAGAATGCTTTTCTCCATGGTGATCTACAGGAAGAAGTATATATGGAGCAACCTCCTGGGTTTGTTGCTCAGGGGGAGTGTCAGAAAGTATGCAAATTAAAAAAGGCTATTTATGGGCTGAAACAGTCACCTAGAGCTTGGTTTGACAAGTTCAGTGAAGTTATTCTTCAGATGGGTTTTTCTCGCTCCAAGACTGATCATTCCTTATTTTACTCCAACTCTTCCCGTGGATCCATTATTCTTCTTGTCTATGTTGATGACATAGTAATTACTGGCAGTGACACCATGGGAATATCTTGTGTCAAAGAGGGTTTGCAAAAACACTTCCATACAAAGGATCTGGGCAAACTAAGATACTTTCTAGGCATTGAAGTGCTTAGATCTCATGCAGGTGTCAATTTATCTCAGAGAAAATATGTGCTTGATTTGTTACAGGAGACAGGCATGGCTGAATCTAAACCGGTATCTACACCAATGGATTATCACATCAAAGAAGTGGTTGATGATGCTGAGTATAAAGATCCCGAATATTACAGGAGAATAGTGGGTAAGTTAATATATCTAACAGTCACCCGACCTGATATTTCATTTGCTGTGGGCGTGGTCAGCCAATATATGCATTCTCCGCGACAATCACACTGGACAGCAGTCTGCAGAATTCTGAGGTATCTGAAAAATGCTCCCCGTAAAGGTATCACATATTCTAGACCAAAGGCACCTCCATCTACTCTGTCTCTCACAGGATATTCAGATGCTGACTGGGCTGGTGATCATACTGATAGGAGATCTACATCCGACTATTGTACCTTTCTAGGTGATCATCTTGTCACATGGAAAAGTAAGAAGCAACATGTGGTTGCTAGATCTAGCACTGAGGCTGAATACCGTGCTATGGCCCATGCATGCTGTGAATTAAAATGGGTCAAATCTGTTTTATCTGAATTGCAAATTTCTCTTCTACCTTCTATGGAGCTCAAGTGTGACAATCAATCTCCTATGCACATTGCCAGAAATCCTATCTTTCATGAGCGTACAAAACACATAGAGGTTGATTGCCATTTTATTCGTGATCAAATAAAAGACGACACTATTGTGACTCCATATGTCAGGTCTGAAGATCAACTAACAGATATTCTGACGAAGCCTTTAGGTTCAGCAATCTTTCAGAGACTCTGCGGCAAGCTGGGCATACACGATGTGTACTCTCCAGCTTGAGGGGGAGTGTGAAGCAACCTGCATCCCGGTCGATACTATCGACATTCTGTCGATAGTATCGAGATCAGTTCAGGTTCAAGTTGAAGCAAGCTGCATCCCGGTCGATACTATCGACACACATGTCGATAGTATCGAGATTGGTTCAGGCGCAAGACAATATTCCGTCGATACCATCGACACTCAAGTTGATGGTATCGACACCGGCACAACGGCAAGCCAGCGGAAGATCTATTTTGCTTATGAAATTTAGTTTTTATTCTTTTTCTCTCTTTGTACCTCATGTACTTACCCTAATATATATATACAAGTGTGTAGGCTCAAGCCCTACTCACGTTTGCTGCATCTTGCAGCCGACATGTGATCGGTGTTCCCGTCTTCTTCCTCCTTCATTTCTTCTTACACTTCTCATACTATAACTGAAACAAACGAAACTAACACAGATTCATCATACCACAATTTTCACTTAAGTACGTGCATATCTTAATGTATCTAAATAAAATGTCCAAGATTTGAAGATACTAAAAATTGTGGTTTTTATTTTTATACATTAAGATATCTTAAGTTTTCAAGATACTAAAATTTAAAATGCCATTGTATTACAGCAAATTTGTTATTTTTTATTTGAAGAAACATATCCAGGATGACAAGAAAATTTTGCTATTGAAAATATTTTAGTGCGTTCAAGTTATAAATGTTTTAACACAAATCACATCTCAAACATGACTTGTAATCCTCTCAGTTTTGGTGATATGGGTGTGTTTTAATTGTATGACTAAATAAGTAATTCCTTTGGATCAATCATATTAATATTACATTGACAATATTATTTTTTTAACCTACTAAATGCACCAAATATTCACCAATTATGATGATAAAAGATAACATCAAACATAAGAGTCGTTGCACATTCTGTACTCGCTAAAATGCTTAAACGTTTTGTAATACAAGTACATTAATTATAAAATCACAATAAGTGATATCAAAAAATAGTTAAAGTTAGGAAATTGTAAGTATATTTTAAGCTATATGCATCACACATAAATATAAGCACACAACCTAGCGTGTGCACATATACACAAAGATAAGATTTGTAGTCAGCATGTAGTATCATTCTATATTGATGTGCAAATTCATCTGAGATGTGTATCTTTAAAGTAACACATTTGTGTTAAGCTCTTCTCTATAGATTAGATTACATTTGCACAAAATATTAGGAACAGTTTGTCATATGAAATGCTAGTTTCGAGATATTATCTAAAATATTTCATAATAATATATAAATAAGGAAGAACAAGCTAAATGAAGTCCATGATATTTTTAAAACATTCATGACTGAGATTCCCCAAGAAATGGACTCTCTACATGACATGTTGTAACACAAGAAGCAAGTTAATCCAAAAACAAATAATAAAGAATAGGAAAAAAACTGACCAAGTAAGATCTTAAGTTAGAAACCAATGGGTAAGATGTTAATCTAGGGCAAACAATAACCATAAAAGGTATGCCTTTGTTGATTATCTGTACTCATTTTTTTTTGAACATTAAGAAATTAAATCCTATACTAATTGACACATACAATGTAAAATTTTAGCCTAATAAGGTAACTATTTGGTCGTATAAAAATATAAGATTATCTTCTGTACTTGAAATAAGTAAAATTTAGTTTTATATGTAGATCTTCTACAATATAATTTTAATGTTCATAATAATTGTTCTCTGATCCTTGTTCTTAGTGGTGATTACAACACATGATATACATCTAAGAATGGAATATTCCATAGTTTACTTAATGGAAAAAACAAATAAGGGCAAAACATTGGATACATATAGTAAAGCATGTTCCTTAGTAATTAGAAAGATGTGCATTGAAACTAACCTAAAGAACACTAAATCAATGGGATATATACAAGGATAGAGATTGTGGTGTCTACCATATGCCATAATCTTATGCACGCTTGAAATCGCTCTAACGGAAGCTAATAACTAAACATGTTTTTCTTTTTCCAACGTGTGTAAACAAATTTCTGTTTACATGTGACAACATATTCATATTATGATACTCTAAAAGTGAATAGAAAAGTAATGCATATAAAACATTACAATTCTCAATAACTAACCAGATGCTAAAACATTGTTAGAATGAGAAGCTCCCGAGGAAGATGACAAACTGTAATTATGAAGGCAACATATGAATTCATGCAAACTATTCCTATAATGCGGCAATCCACTTTGTGGAATGCTATACTTTATATGAAAACTTTATAGAGTGAAGACAGTCCAGTTTCCAAGAACCAAAAATACATCAAAAGATAAATACTAACCTGAGCAACAAAATGAATGGGAGATGCAATCATCGATCTTTAACAGCAACCAGTAAAAGCATCGAGATGGAAGGACATCCGACCTCCGGCCCCAATGTTATAGACAATTTACATCATGGCAAGGGCATGGCCAGCTTCAATACTTCGTTGTACAGAAATCCAAAGGAGGTCTTGCTCCATTAACACAAAATTGCAAAACATAGCCGAATCCATTGACTAACAAAGTTGATGAATTAGATCGAGATCGATATCCTGTCATACATGGTTGTATACGTCTGAGTTATGATTTTGGTCTGCCAGACGTCGTCCCTCGATCCACCATGGTGGTCCACCGTGATGATTGGTTTGGCAAAGGGATCAAAAGAACAACCATAATTCTCATAGTGTCTCAAGCTATGTTTTCGGTGTGCATCGATTTCTCTTTTGTTATACCCTGAAGACATGAGGCATCTTATTACGCAAATCCTCAACAGATGCAACTCCAGCGTCTCTGAAGACACATCCACACTCCTGTGGCTTTTGTATGAGCATTACACCAAACCACACGTATAAGTGATACCGCACTTGTGCTAGGTCAAGCTAGGACAGTCCTACGTAGAAGTCTGCACATCATAGATGTGCTATATTCACAACCAAAATAGGGGATTGAGGATGCTGAACGACCACCATCCGTGCTTGTGTGAGGGACAACAGGCGTTGTGTCAGTCACATACTGTCTCTCCGTTATTTATTGCAGTTCTCCCATGCACGGATCATAGCTTCGTTGCGGCTATAGTGCTGCAATTGTGAAACCAGACTATATATATATAAGTGCTGGATTGTCTCATGGTGATGATAATTGTGGTAGCTGGTCGGAGATGTACTGCTTCTCGGCATGAGGCAACATCAGCCACGCCTAGGGCTACACTTTTTAGCATGAAGGCAACCTCGGCCACATCCCTTATGGATGAAGAAAAATAAATGACCAGATTGATACACGCCTTCGGTGATGATGATAGCTATGAAGTTGGCGATATAGATCTGATTTAATGAACAGAGTGGAGTGACCTACAAGGACTAACCGGAGCAGAAAACGATAAGATGGCCTCTACGCTCAAAATTCACGGTTACTTGCTGGTGACGCCGGTAATCACTGTACTGTTATATAAACAATAGGATAGGCACAATTTTGTTCAAGAGTTGAATTAGATATGGAGTTCGCAGTTACGGAAACAAGATAACGCGTAAAGAAAGAGAGAAAATATGGCAAACAGTTTTTACGAAAAGCATGGATCCGAGATAAAAGAGCCAACGTTTTGTAGGTAATGGAGAGGACGGAGATGAGTGTTCACGTTTAGAATGGTAGATAGTAGATGTACATATATATATGTGGACATGAATATATATACATGTATAAATTCATTTATTTATGAACATTTCTTACATGTGTGGATTATGCCTCAAACGCCGTGAGGCTTACGCCTCGCCTCACTGAGACAAAAATGCCTCGTTACGCCTCACACATTCTAAAACCCTAGTCACAGACAACCTATTAGCGGTCCAAGGCACGACACTCAATAATTACACAGAGGACCATTGCTGGGCCAAGCATGGCTCACCTACATGGACCCATTAAGTTTTTACTGAGAATGCTATCCTGACACGACTTCCTCTTCTACCTCGCTGCTCCTCCTTCTGACTAGATTTACTCTGAACTCGAGAAATTGTTACAGGAACTACATCCTATTCATCAAGACTAAGGTTCTGTTCTCTTTGCTTTGCTTTCTGTATGTGGTAACAAAAATGGGTGATATATTTTAGTGCCTCATCCTTAATTTCTGGCAATCACTGGTTGTTCTCTACTCTTACTAAAACAATTGCTTTACCTCCTGTTATGGTTGCTGATGGTTTTCACTGTCCAGTACAAGGCATTAGTGATATTATGATATCCTCCAATATGCTTTAGAAATCTACTCTTTATGCTCCCAAATTCTCATTGAATTTGATATATATTAGCAAAACTGTTACTTGTTTAGGCATTAAGTTTTTACTGAGAATGCTATCCTGACACGACTTCCTCTTCTACCTCGCTGCTCCTTCTTCTGACTAGCTTTACTCTGAACTCGAGAAATTGTTACAGGAACTACATCCTATTCATCAAGACTAAGGTTCTGTTCTCTTTGCTTTGCTTGCTGTATGTGGTAACAAAAAATGGGTGATAGATTTTAGTGCCTCATCCTTAATTTTTGGCAATCACTTGTTATTCTCTACTCTTACTAAAACAATTGCTTTACCTCCTGTTATGGTTGCTGATGGTTTTCTCTCTCCAGTACAAGGCATTAGTGATATCATGATATCCTCCAATATGCTTTAGAAATCTACTCTTTAGCATTGAATTTAATATATATTAGCAAAACTGTTACTTGTTTAGGTGTTGAATTACTTTAAACCCTAATTTTGTATTTTTTAAGATCTCCGTAGAAAGATGTGGATTGATTTGAGCCATAAGGGACCAGATAGACTGTACTACTCGGATATGCCATAAGCTGCTGCTACTGCATTGTTATCTTCTGTTGTAATTGGTTTACAATGCCACTACCGCCTTGAGCATCTATCTTCTTCCAAATCAAAACATTTACTTCCTTCTGTTTCTATTTCGACTTGCCAATGTGAGGCATGCCAACCTGTCAAACAAGCACACAATATTAGTCCTAGTAAAACACACATTGGTCCGTCTTCAATTTTTGATGTGGTGCATGCTGATAAATGTGGACCCTACTTTGTTGCGAGTTTATCCGGATTTACTATTATTTTACATTCATTGATGATTTTTCTTGAGCCAAATGGTTATCACTGTTGAAAGATCGTGCACATATCCTGGACACTGTTGAAACTTCTTTTACAGAATTCAAGGCACAATTCTCGAAGCCCATTAAGTTTTTTCACACAAACAAAGCTCTTGAGTTTATGCAAACACTCAATGCAAGATTTCTGCAGAACTGTGGGAAGTCCTCACCATACTTGTTGTTCTTACACACCTAAGATGACTAATGTCATTGAAACAAAAAAACGACATCTGCTTGAGGTGGCGCTAGGACGATTCTGTTTCTTAAGTTCCTAAGCATTTTTGGTTTGAAGCAGATTCCACATCATGTTATCTGATTAATCGAATGCCCTCTTTGGTTTTCCAGAACCGGTATCCTGATGTAGCTCTTTTTTCACTGCCTTCAAGAATCTTCAAAAGCACTTGCTATGTTCATTGTCTTTGTCCAGGAACAACTAAGTTGGATCCTCGCTCCACAAAATGCATTTTCTTTGGATACTCCAGAACCCATAAAGGGTATAAGTGTTATGATTCTGTTGCTAAGCAGCGGTTTATTCATGTTGATGTGCTCTTTTTTGAGAGCTCTCCATACTTCTCAAAGGCAGGCACCTCTTTGCCCCTGGATCTTCTCGCTAAAACTCCGTTACTTGTTCCTATTTAAGCATACAATTCACTATTACAGTGGTTGACTAAGCTGCTACTTGTCTAACAAGGTAGAAACCATGCTACTACTCCCTCCATGGCCCCTCTTGTAATCAATTCTCCTCTTCGTTGGTAGATCCAAGTACACTTTAGTTGAATTTTGATTCTTTTGATTTGGATCTTCCCATTGACTTACAAAAATGAGTTTGGTAGGCACATTGCATTCTATTAGTAAATTGCTTACATTTGTTTTACCTCTGCATTGTATGTTGTATTTGTTCCTAAAATTGCGGCTCAAGCTCGGCAACATGTTGCTTGGCATCAGGCGCTGGAACCTGAATTGAGTGCCCTAACTGACCAGGGTACCTAGGAGTTGGTTGATCCTACTATGGAATACTCTCCAGTTGGCTGCCCATGGGTTTTTGATGCTATAAATCAACCAGATGGTACGGTTAAATGGCTGAAAGGCTCCTTGTTGCAAAAGGTTACACAGATTTATGGGGCTGATAGATTTGACACTTTCTCTCCTATTGCATGGTTAAATTTTGTCTGTGCTCTTAATTCTGTTGCTATTAACTGTGATTGGCTTTTGTATCAACTGAATGTGAAGAACACCTTTTTATATGGAGACCTACAGGAGGACGTCTATACGGAGCAACCGCCGGAGTTTGCTCAGGGGTAGTGAACTAAACTTTTTAAATTAAGAAAGACGATTTATGGTTTGATAGCCTAAGGGCGTGGTTTGATGACTTAAGCTAGATTCTCATTCAGTTCAGCCTTAGACGCTCCCACTATGACCTTTCTATCTTCATAAAAGGTACTGCTTGTAGGGTTGTCATCTTGATTATGTATATTAATGATATTATATTATCTGACAGTGACTATGATGTCATCTTGCTCCACTCTTTGACACTCCATGAAGATTCTAAAATCTTTATCGAGTCTTTCAATGTTCAAACTATTAGTATATACACTTTACTGCTTTTCTATACTTAGTGTATTTGCTTATTTCTCTTTATTCTCTTCTTCTCTTTATCCCATATTGCTCATCTCTAAATATTGTACACTCTCGTGTCTTATAAAATAGAGGCCATTGTATTCTTTTTCGATCATCCAATAATAAGCAATCTCGTTGCCAACTTCTAATGGTATCAGAGCGGGCCGATCCACCTTAAACCTAATCCCTCTCTCACCCCAACCCTAGTTGCCATCTTCTCCACCAACCCTAGCCACCACCACTCCCACCTTTTTTTTCCCGCCGCAACAGTACTGCTACATTACTGCTACAGTACGCCGCTACAATACCGCCACCCTCCCATCCAATCTCTCCACCAACCTCCTTCTTATCTTCTCCCATCCTTGTGGCCTAATCCACCACAGGCCCTTCCGTCTAGCTTCGTTTTTCTTTTCGGAATCTCCGGACAGCCTCGGTAACTTTCCAGTTCTGGCACGTTGACGGAGTAACGAGCTTCATCCTCTCTGTTTGCCTGCGTCTCATGGTGGAGTGAATGATCCTCCATGTTGGTGTAGGTTTTTCTTTTCATCTGCTGCCCCTACGTGGGTTTTTCTAAGATCCATGCGTGGATCTTTTACCTTTTACTACTAGTCCATGTGTTGGACTTCTGCCTCTAACTGCTGACTACTACTGCTCTCTGCACCTGTGGTTCTGCCCCTGACTGCACCTTCCGATGGCGACTCCGGATCTTCCGCGTACTCTGTGTGTTACTACTGTGAAGTTGGATGGCTCCAACTATCACCTCTGGGCAGCTTCCTTTGAACTCTATGTTAAAGCACAAGGGCGCTATTCTCATTTATTGACCAAGGGACCGGACGCTCCCACTGCTGATGCTGATGACAAGACCAAGCAGGCCTATGATCTCTGGTCCAAGGAGGACTATGGTGTTATGACATGGATGATCAACAACGCCGAACCGAAGATCAACCAGTCTCTCCTTCGTCTGAAGACTGCAAAGGATATGTGGGACCAACTCTCCCATGTATACTCTCACCAGCAAAATCCAAAGAAGGCATTTGAGATCTTCAAGCAGCTGGCCAAGCAAGATTTTTCTACTATTCATTCTATCGAGGACTACTACAACAACTGCTGTGCTCTCTGGGATGAATTTCAGGTGTACCATCCGCTTTCTGCCGACATCATTGAAATCCAACGTCAACGGAACGAACTTCAGCTTGTCCAGTTCCTCGCTGGTCTATCCTCCTTCTTCGCCGGAGTTGTTGATCAGATTCTCTCGAGTGATCCTCTACCTACACTGCGAGATGTTCTGAAACATGTTCAACGTCTACCTTCTGTATCTCAGTCTTTGCCAGACACTTCTGATGGAGCGGCCCTTGCTGCTCGCACAAGTGACTTCTCTTGTGGCCGCAGTCGAGGATGGGGCCGTGGTCGCGGGCGCTCCTCTGCACCTGGACGTGGCTCTGGTACTGAGACTACTGAACCACGCTTCTGTACTTTCTGCAAGCGCACAAATCATAATAAAGGGTACCGCTGTTATGATCCCGTGTCAAAGAAATGGTTTCTGCTGATGTTGTTTTCTTTGAGCACATGCCTTTCTACTCCTCTGCCGGGTCTGCCCTTAAATCGGATTTATTAATGGAGCCACCTCTACCTATGATTGATGATACTGATGATACTACTCCTCCTGCTGAAAGTCTTCCTTTGAAAGTTTATCAACGAAGTCAGAAGACAACAACTCCCTCTATGACCCCTCCAGAGTCCTTGTCCTCTGTGCCAGATCAAACACTACCACATGTATACTCTGACTTAGATGTTCCTATCAGTTTGATGATAGGAACTAGAGCTTGTACTAAACATCCTATTGACAATTTCTCTACTTCTGATAATTTGGGAACTAATTTTGTAAATTTTACTGCTGCTCTGTATGCTGTCTCTATTCCTAAAAATGGAACTAGAGCTTGTACTAAACATCCTATTGGCAATTTCTGTACTTCTGATCATTTGGGAACTAATTTTGCAAATTTTACTGCTGGCTGTCTCTGTTCCTAAAAATGCTTCTCAGGCTCTTAAACATCCAGCTTGGCGTCAGACCATGGAAGCAGAGATGCAAGCTCTTACTGATCGTAATACTTGACAGTTAGTCGATCCTCCTACTGATTGTTCTCCAGTTGGCTGTCGTTGGGTGTTTACTGTTAAATATCAACCGGATGGCACGATTGAGCGCCTCAAGGCTAGACTTGTTGCCAAGGCCTACACGCAGACTTATGGGGTCGACTACTTTGAGACTTTTTCACCGGTGGCTCGGTTGAATTCTGTACGCATTCTTATTTCTGTTGCTATTAATTCTGATTGGCCCTTGTACCAACTGGATGTGAAAAATGCGTTTCTGTATGGGGATTTACATGAGGAGGTCTATATGCAACAACCTCCAGGATTTGTGCTTCAGGGGGAGTCCTCTAAAGTCTACAGGTTGTGGAAAGCTATCTATGGTTTAAAATAGAGTCCTTGTGCTTGGTTTGATAAACTAAGTACCATTCTTCAGAAGTTTCTTTTTCGATGCTCCCAGTCCGATCATTCTGTCTTCGTTAAAAACACTACTGCTGGCCTTGTTATTCTGATTGTATATGTTGATGACATTATTCTTTCAGGGAGTGATCTTGACGGTATTCAGGCTACTAAGTGTTATCTGGAGAAACACTTTGTCACCAAAGACCTTGGGACTTTGCGTTACTTTCTTGGGATTGAAGTCTCTAGATCTGCTTCTGGTTTATGCTTGTCTCAACGTAAATATGCTCTGGATCTTCTTTCTGACACAGGACTTCTTGGTGCTAAACCTGCTAGTACTCCTCTGGATCCAAATACTAACTGGGACGATGAGAACTCTCCTGCCTATCCAGATCATCATCAATATCGCCACATGGTTGGCAAGCTCATTTATCTTATTGTTACTCGTGCTGATATTACTTCTGCTGTTGGGCTTGTTAGTAGATATCTGGATAAACCCCGTCAATGTCACTGGGATGCCGTTTGCCACATTCTCAAATATCTGAAGAGTGCTCCTGGGAAAGGTTTGCTATATAAAAAACATGGTCACTGTAAGCTTGTTGGATATTCTGACTCTGACTATGCCGGGAGTAAAATCGACCGACGCTCCACCTCTGGCTACTGTACCTTTGTAGGAGGAAATCTTGTTACTTGGCGAAGCAAGAAACATACTGTGGTTGCTCGCTCAAGTGCTGAAGTAGAATATCGTGCCATGGCGCATACTACTTGTGAGCTGTTCTGGATTCGGAGCCTACTAAAGGATTTTGGCATTTCTGACTCTTCTCCTATTCCGATGTACTGTGACAACAAAGGCCACTTTTATTGCCAGTAATCCTACTTTTCATGAGCGAAGAAAACATGTTGAGGTTGACTGTCATTTTGTTTGCGAAGCTGTCTTATCTGGCCAGATATCTACTCCCTACATACATACTTCTGATCAGGTGGCTGACATCTTTACCAAGATTCTTCCGAAGACGAGATTCACTGCTATGACATCCAAGCTGGGCATGATTGACATCTACGCTCCAGCTTGAGGGGGAGTATTAGTATATACACTTTACTGCTTTTCTTTACTTAGTGTATTTGCTTATTTCTCTTTATTCTCTTCTTCTCTTTATCCCATATTGCTCATCTCTAAATATTGTACACTCTATTGTCTTATAAAAGAGAGACCATTGTATTCTTTTTCGATCATCCAATAATAAGCAATCTCGTTGGCAACTTCTAGACAAACCAATATCATGACCATGATAGGGGATGAAGATTCGTCATTTGCAACCACCAATATATTTAACAAGATCTACAAATCCTAAGCTCAAGCTTCTACCGTTACTCTAATCATTTGCCTTCACTATCCTCAGAAGGGGAAGTTGGTATCCACCACAAGGAGGTTTGCACTGTGCTCTGTGGTTCTCATTGGAGAGTCTATTTGACGGTTGCTTGAATCACTTATCCCTCGCTGACTCTCTGGACACTCTTTGTTCCATAGAAAGACAAAGTATATGGACAGAGCTTGCATTGCCATCTTAAGTTGGCGCCCTTCCTCTTGAAATCACTCTGCATCCTTTTTCTGTCCTATCCATGAGAGGTCTGATTTTTACCCCTACCTCTTTTGTTATCACCATTGTTCATTTGATGTATGGATCCTTAGAAGCTGAATGCGGAGAATCCCATTATAAATATTCTTACTGTGTCATGCAATCATGAGATCTGCCTCTAGATGGCCAGTATTTATTCAATGTTGGCAACCACATGGTTTTCGTTCATCTTACATTCAATGATCATTCCTATGGAGACAAGTGGCGTTTGAAGTAGTATGTTGAGGGTCTCTCTCTCTGTATCCACGACAAACTAATGTCTTGGCACCTCCATTATCATGTATCTTCGCATTGATATTTGTGGTTCCCATTGGCTTCATTGATTCATTCCAGGACGAGGATCCTGGTTTTAAGCTCCAAATATATTGTACCTTAATTCTTTATCCAAGCAATTAATGTTATTCATATGTTGGAGGCTTGGGTATGGAGTGCTGCTATGGCTTCTTGCCTTTGTGCTCTCACTACCACCCACCACATGTTCACGGTTTCTGAAAGTCATTTTTAATTCCTCCTAAACCTATCTAGTTATTTGTGCCTGCTCTTTCAATGAGAACACAGTTGAAGCTATGACAGCCACCCACAGGAGTGAATGAGACCTAGAGGGAAATTGGCCTAGTGGTTGCTATTGCAGATTCCAAAGTAGCTTTTGACATTGAAGTGCATATCTCAATTGATACTTGAAACTTCTTTGCTTTGCTTGAGAAAGAACAACTTCAACAACTACAACAGTCAATGCTTCTATAAAACATTAGGATAAGCAACATGACCAATTTAATTGTCAGCAAGAGCAGCATGCTCAAACAATATTAATATATATGAGTTGGAATCAGCCAAAGGTAAAAGACAAATATAGTAGATGCATGCTGGTTACATCACATAAAGAGGTCATGAACAACAGTTTGACCACTGATACCATGATGATATCGAGGATCTGGTATAGAATCTCCTGAAAAGCAGATCACAAGAAATTTGCCTATATGCAATCCCGTGGCTGTAGATATATAATGCTAGAATTCTCCCTTCAATGTTACAAAGTCTTGGTTCATAGATGAAACAGTGTATGTCAGTATGGTTACTTAATGCTTGTAACTCATAGTCTACATAAGAGTATTTGGAAAGGAGAGATTACTCACAAGGGAGATTCAATAGTCGTAGGGAGATTTTGCAATAATGGAAGGAGTGCAGTATAGATGTTTCTTTTGGAGGGAGCAGATGGAGGCTGGTGAAAACAACAGCTGTGTTTGGCACATTTAGTGCTGAGGTACCAGCTCTGGAGGCCCTTATAGGTTTTATTACTATAGATCATGGTACTTGAATGATCTTCCTATCTCTTAAGACTTTGGTAGTTGCAGATTTTAAACCTCCCTAATAAGAACGAAAAATAGAAAAACTGAAAGACTAATCAAGTATTCTGATTGTTCAAAGCAACAATATTACTTACTGGAATTGCTGTAATACATAGCTTGAGTCTAATATTTCTGATTGGCGCAGGTTAAGAGGTGGTGGGATATACTTCTACCAAAGATTGTTCCTTATCTCTATGAGAATGGAGGTCCTGTTATAATGGTTCAGGTCTATAACCAACTTATTCTTTCCTCTTAAAAGTTTGAATCATATTGCTATCTATTTGTGTCATCTTTCATTTGCTGATTGCCCTAATTTAACAGATAGAGAATGAATTTGGATCTTATGGAGACGATCAATTGTATCTAAGCAATCTTGTTGCTTTGGCTAGAAGGCATCTAGGCGATGATATAATATTGTACGTCAGTATAAAAAAGTATATGGAGATGGTGTTTTATATCTACACAATCTTGTCGCATTGGCTAGAAGGCACTTAGGGGATTATATAATGTCTGCAAGTTGGTATTTTTCATTTTGTATAAATGTTTTTTTTATTGTAATGATACCTGAAATATCCTTTTTATAGGCTCCCTTTATAATTGAATATTCCTTTTACATATAGAATACTCTGAAGAAACGCGTTTGCAGAGGCATGAGCTATTTATAGGGGTCTACAACTAGATGTTCTACTTGTAGGCGCTTCTGATTTAAAAGTCGCGAGTGCACAAATTTACAAAGACCAAATTTTTGTCCTCTATTGCTTTCCTTCTTCCTTTTCTGAATTTTGTTTCATGCCATCTATGATGCTAATTAATAGCATCTTATCTGGCATGTTGTTGGCACTTCTAGCCATAGTTTCAAAATTTCAGTATTCGGGTATCATTCGGCGAGGTTGAAAAATTTGGCATTCAGGTATCACATGGAAAAATCAGATAAAATTTAACAAATATTCAGTAAAAGTTTGGTCAAATATTCGGGAAAAATTGGATAAAACTCATATAATGCAATATGCTTACATATACGTACAAATGTTACATATATACACACATGATAAACACATTGAGCTATAATTATATATATGCATACACATGATTTGCTTAATGATTCTCTATTCCCAAATGGCAATTCTATTGTGAAAATATTTATAGTGCTTTGTTATCATCCACTGCTGCCACAAATTAGTAGGTTGCAGGAAATACCCATCACCACCACTCCCTAGTGGTGGGAAACAACCACCGCCTCCACCACTTAGCAACCCGTCGAACAAGCAACAACAGTCACCGCTGCTCCCCTTGTGGCAACAACAATCGGCCCACACACATGGTGTGCATCAGCGGCCACCACTGGCCTCCATGTTACATCAACAACAAAGGTGTAGTAAGACAACCCCCCCCCCCCCCCCCCCCCCCCCCACCACCACCACCACCACCACTACACCACAACTTGCCTTTGCTTGTTGCAGACCACTCCAAAGATTCTGCCACAGTCAGTGGCTACCAAACTGTGCCCCCCTCCCCCTTTAGTTGGTTAGTAACATGTTCCTCTAATCCCTCTTCTTTCTACAACTTGAGTTGACCTGCTATACCCACTCTCTTTTTCCTACCCGCACACATCTCATAGTGCATGGGTGAGTGCTTCTATCTCTAGGGTGTATATTTGTTGGTATGTATGCCTAGAGATCCAATCGTATGATGATTGTAATGACATATCTTGTAAACGTTTTGATTAATAATAAAGACAATTTCATTTATTCTACTAGAAAAAACCGAATGACACAGGGCAGTAGAGGCGGCCGGGGAGGGAGAGGGCGAGGGAGGGGGAGAAACCCTATACACGGCGATGTTTCGTCGGCGGCGAGGCCTTCCCCACATGAATCAGCAACGATTCCTCCAGGGAGCTCAAGTGGGGCTACCGGAGAGCAAAGGAACCCCTCGTCCCCGAAAGATTGCTCCTCACAGGCGATTTCAACCCCGACAAATCCACCAGCCTCGTCTTCCTCGGTACCGCAATCCCCGCCAGGAGAGCAGACCTCGCCTACACCGAACGGCGTAGTCGACTGGCTTGCGGCTAGTAGATTGGGCAGGAAGTGCGAAGAGGTATCTGTTGTGGAGTTCCTTGAGCCCGAGATCCGAAATGGAACCAAGTGCTTCTCGATTTCGAGTGAAGACGAGGCTGTTCCGTCCTGGAAAGAGTACATCTCCATTCGATTCACGGGGAGGAAGCCCTACTGAGGTCAACTTCTTGGCTGGATTCGGCGTCAGTGGCGGCCAAGTGGTGACTTCGAGATCACGACGGAAGAAACAGAGGGCTTCATCGTTAAGCTTCCTAGGGCCACGGAAAGGGAAAGGATCCTGGAGGAGGCACCTTGGATGATGGACGGTGTTCTCATCATCGCTCAAGCCTGGGAACCCGGTTCCCCTCTTCCCCCTCTATCCTTCTCCAAGCTTCCAGTCTGGGCTGTCCTTGAGAACCCCGGTTTTCATTGGACCTCGAGAAGAATCAGTGGCGTGGCAAGCTTGGTCGGTAAACCCTTGGATGTTGAGGATGCGTGCTTGTCGGTTGATTGCCTGAAGGATGCGTTAGTTTGCGTGGAGCTTGAATCTTGCTCTGCGTTTCCGAGGGATGTGTCAATCATGGTTGACGGCGTTCCTAAAGCCTTGAAGGCTGGATATGTGGCGAAGCCAAAGCTTTGCACTGGCTGCAATCACTTTGGCCATCGGCTCCCATCTTGCCCGTTGAGTGCCAAGGGCAAGCCAATGCCCTGTCAAATGCAACTCAGAGCTGGGAAGATGAGTAGCAGACAGAGTGTTCGACAGTATGTTGACGAGAGCCAAAATAAAGCTTTGCACCGAAAGTCTTGCGGTACTTGGTCGACTATGGGAGAGGCATTGTCATGATACAAGATTATGCCCGGTTTGCAAGGAGGAAAAAGAAACATTGGGCATATGGCATTCAGTTGTACGAAGGCAAAGGAAGTGTGGGCTAGCTTCTCGGGCAAAGATCACATTGATGCTGTTCAGGACGTACGACCGAGCGAGGCTCTTATTCAACTAAAGGTGAACTTAGACTCGGAACAAATGGACTTTGTAGTAGCTGCTATATGGACAATATGAAGCCACCACAACCGCAATGGACAGGGAATGCGATATCCGATTTGATGCCATTTCAACAACATGGAAATTGATTTTTTTATAATTTTGACGAAAATTTTGATAAATGCAACCGTTCCCGTTTCAACGCCAAAATGAATGAATTAATGTATGAAATTTTACAGGTGTGATCTCTACACCTAAATGCATCGTTTTATGCAATAAATTTTATGTGGGGGTAGGTTGGGGGGTCCTTCATGTGGGAGGTAAAGAAACTTTCGTATTTCCTAGGGATTTTGATGACAAAATTTTGGAATTAAGTATGTTGCATTTATGAGCTATATACATGCATGTACTTATTTGTGCTATAACATCATATATTGAATATGTAGGGCGTCTCCGACATATTTTACTTGGGTTGATAGTTTGTTGTTGATATTGACTCAACAGTCAACCATTTCATTGGCCCCAAGAACATTAATGCAAGTTTCCAAATAAAATCATTATTTATTAGGTGTATTTGGCTTCCTAGGATCCTCATTGTCTTATAAACCACCACTAGGTTACATGTCATCCACATTGAAGAAAATAAAAAATAGCATAAAGCATGCATTGTACTAGTATTTAATAATTTGAATAACAATTATTAGGGAATGCAATGCAATTATGATATATTATAGGTATATGCTATGTATGAGTACTAAACGGTGAAATAACACCAATCCCCCTTTACTCTTCAAAAAACAACAATAACACCAAGGATTGCAATCATCGAAATATTCATCAACATTTTTGCATGTGTACAAAAAACCTCAAAATTGGCAAATTTTATCAAAATCATTGACATTTTTATCAAAATTTTGATAAATTCAATCTTGTTGGCAGTTTTGATCGAAATCGATATAGTCGCATGTTTCGGTAGCAGATGCCACCGAAATCAAAAATTTTTGGCGAAATTTTGCCAATTTCGCCGAAACCTCATTCCTTGCAATGGACTGGTGTTTGACTCGCCAAGGATCTTGTCTACGAGATTCAGTCTTCATTGAGCTTGATTTCTGATTACAGAAAGGCTAAGGATACGACTACTGGGCATGAGCAAGTTAGAGGGGAAGCGGCGCATAGATGGGAGACTCCTGCAAAAGGAATAGTGAAGGTGAATACCAATGTTGCTATGGGAGTGGATGGCAAAGTGGAACTGGCCGGTGTTGTGCGGAACGAACATGGGAAGGTGCTTGCGGTGGTGGGGGAGGTTGTTCAAGGACCGATGGCAGCAGACTTAGGTGAAGTGTTGGCGATGCGGCAAGCGTTGGAGTTGACGAAAGACTAGGGATATACCTAGGTTCACATGGAGTCATACTCAATTATTCTGATCAAGGCAGTACGAGACCAAGATGGGCGACACGACCATCTTGGGCTCATAGTAGATGATATTGTTTCTTTGAGTAGTTTCTTTTCAGTCTTTTCTTTCTCACATATTGGTAGAGACGGTAACAAGGTAGCCCATAGTCTAGCTAAGAGACTTGTTGATGGCTCCCTCAAATCAACCTTGACCAAGAGGTTATCTCGAGGATCACAAACAAACTGCATGTTTTTCTGTTTGAAGTAGTTTATTGAGAGTGGTGCTTAAAAAAAGATAATGATGCAACATGATGAACGTCTAAAGAATGATGTTACTCGATGACGTATGTCTTTAGGTTGAGGAACTGAACCATGAGATCATATAGATGTTAAGAGTATATACATTCTTATTATGTCCCTAGTCAGATGTTATTGTGGAAGCTGATAGACATCAATAACACATAAGACTAGAATGTGTGTTGGTTAATGACAGGATCTCATTAGTCATGATATATGATATCAAACCAAAAACATAGGTACTTGTTAGAGAAAAGTGCACCGGAAAGACCCACCTTGAGAATGATACATGGAGACCATGAAATGGTAGTCAAAATCAACTCTGACAGTGATAGTGGTGATTGTGGTTCATAGACCTGAAGTCACTACACTCATCACATGACGTTCAATGTGTTTTGACACCATCCACTGTGACCTTGAAGAAGGGTTGCCATAAAGGTGGTGCTTGGGTGCATTGTGACACATGAGGATGACTATGAGTGATGTAGATGAGATTTGTCCCTCGTATAAGAGTTTAATATCCTGGTCACTTGATAAGCAAGATTGAAAAATGCATGACCATGCTCATGTGAGTCAATATGTGATATTGAGTTCACATGTATCTCAGACCATCTTGCTCTAGTTCAAGGAACATGGATTGAACGATTGAAGAGGATGATGTTTCAATACCTCGAGTTCAATCTAGATATAAGAGACAAAGGAACTATAAGATCATTGTAACACTGATTACAAATTGTAGGTTGAAGTTGTTCTACAAGTTTCAAATTACTTGGGTAACAATGATGTGTTGCTAGATACCGCTCATTGCTTGTGATGTCATAAGTTGGTTATGGACATTCACTGCCAACGTAACTTGGGACCTATAGGGTCACACACATAAGATGCACTTGGAATAGGATTTTACTCATGAATATGGTTTGATTTGATTACTGAAGTGTTTAGGTATTCAATTTAAACATCAATGGATGAAAATTGATTGACAGGATTGTGAACCGATCGGTTCAAGTGTTGAACCGATCGATTCAAGTGTTGAACCGATCGATTCAAGTGTTGAACCGATCGATTCAAGTGTTGAACCGATCGATTCAAGTGTTGAACCGATCGATTCAAGTGTTGAACCGATCGATTCAAGTGTTGAACCGATCGATTCAAGTGTTGAACCGATCGATTCAAGTGTTAGGTCAATTTGAACAACATTGGCTGAATCAGAAATCTGAAACGACCGGTTCAGACATTGAAACGATCGATTCAGGTTAAGAACCGCCCGATTCAATGATCAATACGATTAGATCAACGATTGATCCTGACATCATGTTGTGCATTAATCGGATATTATATGCCAATACAAGTGCGAATAGGAAACATAGTGAAACGACTGGTTAAGGGTTGAACTGATTTACTCACATGTGAACCAACTGGTTCAGCTGTGAACCGACTGGTTCTGCTGTGAACCGACTAATTCATGGTTCGCAGGTTCCAAAAAATTCATCAAGTTCTGTCTCTTCGACTCCCGCTTGATTTGGAAATCCTGACCTTGACCCTCATATAAATAGAGGGGTAGTCGAGGCTTCTAGAGACAACAATAAGCTCTGACAATTGTTGTCTTCTCACAATTGTGGTAACGTGAGAACCTGAGCAAGTTGTACCCGTCAAAGGGAGGAACAACAAGGGAGAAACAACTAGGGAGAGCAAGTCAACGCTAGCACGTTGACTAGAAGGGACAACTCCTTATTGTCCGTTCATCTAGAACAACAGGAGTTCTTGGTGGTCCGCGTGGGCTACTACAGAGGCAGGAGGCCTTTGCCAGCCGCTAGGAGGACGCGGTCAACCTCCGTCCGTGATGATCAACCAGGAGACTACTGCCGACTCCATCCATGTGTAACTTGAAGAAAAGAGCACGCTGTAGCAAAGGATAATCGCTAGACTTGCTCCAGGACTAAGTATATACCTTGCAACCGTCATTCCCAATTTATAGTTGTTGACGTGATGTGCTGTCTAAGGGGAATATGGCAGTAAAAGTTTTGTTTACGCTGCCATATATGATGCCATATTTCCTAACAATATTTTCAATCATATCAAAATGATTCATTTATGTGATAGTGATGAATTCTTGTTCCACCATGTCACTCTTGTAATCTACTAGCCTTCAACCTGGAAAAAATCTCTCACATTAACATGTTTCACTTTGATAATAGATATTCGACATCATAGCTGAATGAAAGACTTGGTGCGACCATCTTCTATAATGGCTCTGCGCTTGTGTCAGTGATTAACCTTATTGGCCATAACTACCTTCGAGGGATGAATGCTATCTACACTGTACTTGAGTCTAGCAATCAATTTTCAACCAAAGGATGTTCCTGAGTGGAAATAGGGCAACAATTAAGTAAAGCGTTGGCTTTGGAACATTATGGAGCCTCAAGTTGCATCAAAGTACATGCTCCAAGGTACTACGGAGTTGTGGGAGGCTGCTAAGCACCAGTACACCTAGGAGAAGAATGCTATGGGTATCTACAATACCTGGGATAAGTTGTTCTTCGAAGATCAAGAAAAAATTTATTTAGATAAAAATTATGATTGTATTCTTGGTTTCACGCTACAAGTTTTTTCAGAGCCCAGAGGGGAGGCGCCCGTAGTCAGCCGGAACACGGGGAGAGAGAATTGGGTCAGACGCCGACGGCGGGGGGGACTGCGTTCACCCTATGTCCACAAGCTCCCAGTCAGATTCCACCGGTAGATCGCACTAGCCCGGCAGTCGGGATGGCCAGGCCCCGACCAATCACCAGTGATGCATGAACTAAGGAACGCACAATTCTTAACACAACTAAGTTCCTTCCTAGCCTACATCCACGATTTGCTCTTGATCACAACGTCATCTTGGCTTCCGATCACAACCTGTATCTTGACGAGGCATATGCTGTGGCAAACTGCCACACAAAACTGAGATGTACTTAAAACCAAAGTTTTGAAACCTGACCCGACCCGACTGGTTAAACCAGTTGAACCTCCACCTGGCTGATTTTTCGGGTCAGGTGGGGCTGAAACCCGCTTTTCGCCAAGATCTGTAGTTGAACCGGTGTCCCCGCCGGTTTAACCACCAACCCGGTGACCCAGTCCTCAGGTCAAAGACATGGCCGAGTTTTGTTGATTTCATTTTCCATTCTCTAAATTGCCATTTGACTAATTTTAATGTACCCTAACTATTCCACACATATATTTTCACTTAATTAAGTATTTTATAACATGTTTTGAGCATCGTCAAACCATTTGTTTGCTTCTTTATGAATAAATGCTTTTTTATTATATTTGATGTTTCATAACTCATTATCTCATGCTTTCATACAGTAGATTATATACATATATACACACACTTAGATAATTATATATATAAATATATACATATATGTATTATATGTAATCTACGCATACATGTGTATACATGTATGTATATAGTATATTATGTATATGGTGTCATGACGACATCACCGGGTCGACGGGATCGACCCAATGGTTGAATCGGAGGCCCGTGACCCGGAAGCTTTATCGGGTCGACCTCCGGGTCGGGTATGAAAACCTTGCTTAAAACAAAACATCGACCTTACATTAATCAACATCATTAACCATAGAGTATAAAACATAAATAAAATATTCGATTTCATATCCACAATGCTACACATAAATGGGCCATCTTTTTTTCATTAATAGGTTGTACATTGTTAAGTTGAAGTGAACTCTATCACAACCTATATACAAAAGGTATAACTGCCAAAGTTTATAAGGAGCACAACATACATGGCATGCTAGCCAACAATCTGAGTCGGATACATATCAAATAAAACCACCTTGCTCGGACCTGAGTGTACAAGGACGATTTAGGATTCCACCATAATACTACCACCGACCTCTGTCCACTGTTATCTGTCAAGGGTAGGTTCCTCATTGGTCACTGTTGAAACCCTAGGTATGATGGTGACCACCTAATAAGATGTGGATAACCATGAGTGTGAAACCCATTTCCCAACAATATGATATAGACATACAAAACATTCTATGCTTACAAGCCTACTATTAACAAAGTAATAAGGGCATATTAACTAAACAACGATAAATCTTCACAAGGCATAATCAACTCTAGATGCAAGATATGAATAAATCTAGAAATAATGGTATAGTATAAAAGAGTAATAAAAGCATCCAATGTGATTCACACAAGTAGTTTAGCTAATATAGCTACAAAATTTGATTACTAGTTTTAATATTAAGCCCTTGGTAGTTTGAGCTGTATCACTCAAACCACTAGCTTGTGACTACAAAGTCCCCTTGCTCACTGTGTAAGGTCTTAGGATTATCGATCTCCATAAGAGCTTGCCGCTCCGGTCAATGCGAGCATAAATAAGTAGGGCACCTCGGCCAAAAACCTACAAGTAGGGGTTTAGAAACCAGACCACAATATTAGGTTCGTCCTAGGTACTCATGCCACAACACCTTATCTCTTGGGTGTACAAACCCATATCATGATGTCCTAACATCTCATAACATATCACTCGAGATATAGTCTTGACCACATGCACATATAGTCCATTTTAGGATGTCGAGGATAACAAGCACCTGTCATTTGCTTATGCTCAAAACTATACGAGTCTTAGTACCTTCTTACAATCCAATCTTGCTACAAGGATGCCCATTTCGCTATCCCAACTTTAAAACACTAGGATAGCTCCTACGATCATATAACACTACTATTTTAGGGTTTCACTTGAATATTTAGGTCAATCACTCGTCTATCAAGATGCAAACATAGCATAAAAATGTACTATAACATAAGACAATTATGAGAAACCCTAGATACTATAGCAAGTCTCATATTTTGCATCAAAGTGCCCATACATAACATACATCATCATTCTCGGCTATAACAAGGCCACACCTTTATAAAGGTTCAAAATTTGTCTCTCAGGATGTATTTCTCTTCACATAGCAATGAAAAATTTCATATTAAAACTCCCGAGTATGAGGGAGATATGGCTAGAAAAAGAATATGCATTAAAATGCCATTTTAAGGTATAATATAGCTACCTTTGGGCATGGAGCTTAAGTTCCACGAAATTCCAGCATTATAACAGTTAGTAAAACATGTTATTTTCACCTTAGGTGAGCCTCCAAACAGCAAGAAAGATTAATGGTTCATAAATTACTCGACATGGTACCAAATAACTCATAAAAGAAGCATTTTTAGGGAAAAACATGTCTATCTCGAAAATTTTCAGCCTTATGGCTTCAAGTTGGATGATATTTGTTCATCATAAATCATCACTAAGTGAAAATGGAGATAAGTAAATCCGTGATAAGTTCATTATACTACTAAACAGTCCATAAAACTCCACTTTTAGGTATATTAAGCAAGTTTCAGGCATATTCAGGGTTTGCATGTAGAGAATGTAGGCAAAGAAGCTAAAAGTAATTATCAAGGAACAAAGTGACTGATACCGACGCCGTTTTGACAACTTGGAAATAGTTATTTACCGGTATACCGACGAAAATACCGACAAATGCAATCCTGGCCGTTTCGACACCAAAATGAACAAATTAATTCATGAAATTTTACAGGTGTAATCTCCACCTAAATGCAGCATTTTATGCAATAAAATTCTATATTGGGTGTGTAGGGGGGTCCATCATGTGGGAGGTAAGGAATTTGTCCTGTTTCGTTGAGATTTCGATGAAGGATTTTGATGACAAAATGTAGGAATTAAGATATGAAATTTTACTAGCACAAGCCACAAACTTAAATACACACAATTATGCAATAATATACAATTTACAACATATGACTAACATATTTACTTACAACTCACATCAACTGTATGTTGAGTGGTGCGCTGGTTCTCCATACAGTGATGAATTGATATTACTGAGATATTGCGGCCATGGCATGCACATCCTATAAAGGTAGTTGTATGTAGTCACATGCTCCTCATACACATCATTATTGGCAAATTCTATGAAGTTCCGTGTTGCTCCTTCATGTGCAATACTATATAAGTGTATACTATTCCTTTGTATTATATTCACATTACTCTTTTAGTATAACATCTTCCACAAAGCATAAATAAGTAACTAATTATATCAATTCAATACTAATTGTAATATGCTTAGATAAATTGTATGATAATAGTTGTTACATTAGATATTTCCTGTTTTACTTAAGCATGTTATTTGTTTTGTTATTTTTCCTTTATATATGGACCTCTCTGTAATTGTCTCAGTTATATATATATGAGGGTGCACACGTTGTGCAACCCTGAGCTTTCTGCAATACCTGACTCTGTCACATGGTACCAGAGCAGGCTCTAACCTAGCTTCCCTCCCTCCCTTCTCTCCCCTCCGGCGCCCCCCCCGCCGCCGGCAGCTGCAGGCCGCCGCCGCTGGCCTAGCCAGGGCCGCCGCAGCTCCGGCCGGTCGCCTCCACCGGGCCGCAGGTCTCTCCGTCGGGTCTGTGGTTCCGTCTTGCCTCCTGGCGTGGTGCACCGCTAGTGCTTGAGCAACCGTAGTTGTTGTTCGCACAGCAGGTGCGCTGCTGGGTGGTCGTATCTAAGGGACCACTGACCCACTGGTAGATCTGTAGTCAGGGGGAGATCGACGCGTTGTTCGTCTAAGGGGTTACCGTCGGTTCGTGCTTCTTTGTGCCTGCCTGCCCGTGTAGGCCTCGGCCTCCGGGTTCTCTGCTACGCCTTGGCGTAGTGCGTATGTGAGAGGTCCACAGTGACATGTTTTCTGCCTACTTCTGCCTGCCTGACGGCGTAGTCCGTCCTCTACCAGTGCCTACCTTTGCCTATACCTGCCTTTCTGTTTTTTCCTCATGGCGTCTTCCGGGGATGACATGTGGAGAGAGTCGCGCCGTCAAGTCACTACTGTCAAGCTTGACGGGCGCAACTACCAGCTGTGGGTCTGTTCCTTTGTGATCTTTGCCAAATCACAAGGGAAGTACTCTCACTTGATCAGGACGGGTCCGCCTCAGCCTGCTGTGGAGGCGGATGACAAAGATATCAAGGCCTTTGATGACTGGGTTCATGATGACTCGACTGTCATAACGTGGATTCTCAACAGCTCTGTTGAGAAAATTAGCGTCACTCTTCTTCAGCTGCCTACGGCGAAGCAGATGTGGGATCAGCTCGCCAGTACCTACTCGCACAGTGAAAATCCGAAGAAGGTCTTTGATATCACAAAGCAATTGGGGCGTCTGCAGTTTACTGGTTCTGACATTTCAGATTACTTCTCCACCTTCACTGGTTTGTGGGGTGAATTGGAGATGTATCACCCGCTGTCCACTGATTTGGCTACTATGCAGAAACAGCGGGCGGAGCTTCAGCTGATTCAGTTTCTCAGTGGTTTACCTGAGTCCTATAATGGAGTGGTCGATCAGATTTTGGCGAGTGATCCACTCCCTACATTGCAGACTGCCTACAAGCATCTCCAGCGCCTTCCGTCATCGACACCGTCTCCGCCTCCTGAGACGGGGGACTCTACTGCTTTGGCCGCTTGGGGCGGGCGTGGTCGTGGCCGTGGCCGTGGCCGCTCCAGTGATGGTCGTCCTCCCCTGGGTGCAGGCCGGGGGCGTGGACCTGGTGCTGGATGAGGAGCTCCTCCTACTGCCCCACCCTCTGCTGCTGCGCGTCCTCAGCAAGGACATCGCTCGTGTACCTTCTGTGGCCGGCCCAACCATATTGAGGAAAAATGCTGGGAAAAGTATGGTAAGCCGGCATGGGCCAATGCTGCGGCTGATTCTTCTGCATCTGAGGGTGCTACTCAGACACCTGCACCAGAGCCTGCGGGGGCTACTGCGGACTACATCCGTGCTGAGGTGGAGCGTCTTCTCCTTGAGCGTGGTGGTTCCTCTTCTGCTGCATCTACGAGTGGAGCACATGCTGCCTTTTCTGGTTATGACACTGCCTTCCTGAGCTCCTCCTCACCTTCTCCTTCTGGTAATACCAAATGGGTGATAGACTCTGGTGCCTGTGCGCATAATTCTGGAAATAAATCTTTATTTACGCATATATCTGCTCCTGCCCGACAGTCCTCTGTTATGCTTGCTGATGGCTCTAAGTCGTCAGTCATTGGAGTTGGTGATATTATGTCTCATTTTCGCCTAAAATCTGCCTTATATGTGCCCAGATTTCCTCTTAACCTGTTATCTGTCAGCAAGATTTTACGGAGTTTGAATTGTAGCCTGACATTTATTCCTGGTTCATGCACTTTTCAGGACCTTCGCACGAGGATGAAGATTGGTGGGGGGTATGAAGGTGCTGATGGGCTCTTTTACTTGGACCAGCTACCTAGATCAGAGAAAGCTGCTGTGGTATCTGCATTATCTGCTTCTGTTTCTGCTCTCTAGTGGCACTACAGGCTGGGCCATCCATCTTCAGAGAAGCTGCGTAGTTTAGTTCCTGATATTGGCAGCTATCATTTTCAGTGTGATTCGTGTCAACTAGGGAAACAGACTCGTACTGTGTATCCTAGACGTAGTTCTATGACCAGTAAAAACATTTTTGATTTAGTTCACTCTGATGTATGGGGTCCATGCAATGTACCAAGTTTGTCTGGTTACAAGTACTTTATTCTATTTATTGATGATTTTTCGAGGACTACTTGGCTGTTTCTGTTAAAAAGTAGGTCTGAAGTGCTGTCTACTATTAAATACTTTTTTGCTGAAATAAAGACTCAGTTCGCCTTGCCTATTAAAACCTTTCGCACTGATAATGCTTTAGAATTTGTTAAGCAAGATGTAGCTGTTTTTTGTAAATCTGTGGGTACTCTTCATCAAACTTCGTGTGCTTATACCCCACAACAAAATGGTGTGGCTGAGCGAAAGAATAGGCACTTATTAGAAGTTACCAGAACAATAATGATGCATTCTCATATGCCCCGTTCTTATTGGCCTGAAGCTATCTTGACTGCATGTTTTCTGATTAATAGGATGCCATCGTCTGTTATTGGGAATAAAATTCCCTTCCAAGTTTTGCACCCCGACATCTCCATGTTTCCTGTGCCTCCTAGAATTTTTTGGGTGTACCTGTTTTGTTCGGTAGCTTGGACCTACTTCTGATAAGCTATCTCCTCGAGCTGCTAAATGCATTTTTTTGGGCTATTCTCGGACTCAAAAGGGTTACAGATGTTATAATCCCAGCACTCGTAAGTGGTTTACTAGTAATGATGTTGTCTTTTTTGAGGACACACCGTATTATTCTTCAGCAGGAGATAGTTTGCAGACTGATATTTTGGCTCCTCCTTTACCTGTTATTGCTGACTGTATGCCTGATCGCACTGACACTGAAACTACTGCAAAGCAAGACCCTCCTCTTATTGTTTATCAGCGTAGGAATAAAGCACCTTCCACAAATGTACCCCCCCAAGACAACCAATCTTCTCCTCCAGAAGGTTCTGCTGCACCTGAGGTAAACTCTGATCTTGACATACCTATTGCTCTCCGCAAGGGTACTCGTTCTTGTACTTCCCATAGCATTGCTCAGTGTGTGTCGACTGCTCATCTAAATACTCATTCCAGCAATTTTGTATCTGCCTTATCTGCTGTGGCTGTTCCAAAGAATGTTCAGGAAGCTTTGCAAAGTACAGCTTGGACATCTGCTATGAATGATGAGATGGTTGCTCTTACTGACAGAGACACTTGGGAGCTGGTGGATCCACCTCCTCAGTGTAAGCCTGTAGGCTGCAGGTGGGTTTATGCAGTCAAATATCAACCTGATGGTACGGTTGAGAGGTTGAAGGCCAGGCTTGTTGCGAAGGGATACACTCAGATTTATGGCATTGATTATTTTGAAACTTTTTCTCCTGTTGCTCGTCTTAACTTTGTCAGGATTCTTTTATCTGTTGCTGTGAATCTAAACTGGCCTCTTATGCAGCTTGATGTGAAAAATGCCTTTCTATATGGTGATTTACAGGAGGAGGTGTATATGGAGCAACCTCCTGGGTTTGTTGCTCAGGGGGAGTCTCACAAAGTATGCAGGCTAAAAAAGTCTATCTATGGGCTCAAGCAGAGTCCTCGTGCCTGGTTTGATAAGCTGAGCCGGATTATGATTGATTTTGGCTTTCTGAGGTCACAAGTTGACCATTCTGTATTCTCAAAAAAGACTTCTGCTGGTATTACTGTTCTGATTGTATATGTTGATGATATTATTATTTCTGGCAGCGACACTCTTGGTATTCAGGCTACTAAAGATCATTTGGGCAAACACTTTGCTACCAAAGATCTAGGTAGACTCCGATACTTTCTTGGCATAGAAGTCTCTAGAAATTCTAATGCCTTGGTTCTTTCGCAGAGAAAGTATGTTCTTGATATTCTGCAGGAGACTGGTATGCTTGGTGCGAGACCTTCAGATACTCCTCTTGATCCCAATGTCAATTGGGATGATGATTCTTCTGCTATGTTTTCTGATCATAAAAAATTCAGGAGGCTGATTGGTAAATTGATCTATTTGACTGTTACTCGTCCTGATATTGCTACTGCAGTGGGTCTTCTTAGCAGATACCTCGACAAACCTAGACAATGCCACTGGGATGCTGCATGCCAAGTCTTGAGATACTTAAAAAGATCTCCTGGCAAGGGACTTCATTATAAAAAGAATGGGCACTGTGTTCTTGAAGGATATTCTGATTCTGATTACGCAGGCAACAAAGTTGATAGAAAATCTACTTCTAGCTATTGTACTTTTGTAGGGGGCAATCTTGTCACTTGGAGGAGCAAGAAACAGAATGTGGTGGCCAGGTCTAGTGCTGAGGCTGAGTACAGGGCCATGGCCCATATTGCTTGTGAGTTGCTATGGGTGCGTTCTCTTCTGAAAGAATTTGGGATTGAGTCTTCATCGGCCATTCCTATGCATTGTGATAACAGAGCTGCCATCTTCATTGCAAATAATCCTGTCTATCATGAGCGCACCAAACATATCGAGGTTGATTGCCACTTTATCAGAGAGTCTATTCTTGCTGGCAAGATCTGCACTCCTTTCACGCGATCTGAAGACCAAGTTGCTGATATCTTCACCAAGCTCTTGGCTAAGAAACAATTCTGCATGTTGCTGGACAAGTTGGGCATGATTGACATCTATGCTCCAACTTGAGGGGGAGTGTTACATTAGATATTTCCTGTTTTACTTAAGCATGTTATTTGTTTTGTTATTTTTCCTTTATATATGGACCTCTCTGTAATTGTCTCAGTTATATATATATGAGGGTGCACACGTTGTGCAACCCTGAGCTTTCTGCAATACCTGACTCTGTCACAATAGTAATAGTGTTGTAAGTAGGTAGATCTAGTGATAATATTGCAGATCTATATAATGCACTTATAGATGTATGTATGTTCGCGTAAACATATAAAAATTTGGAGTAATACTAGGCTTTGGCGGTAAAAGACACTTTTTTAGGTGAAAGTGGAAGAAAAAAGTAGGAAAAAGAGATGGAGAGGTTGCTAATGGTAGAAATGAAAAAGATTAGCTAGAATTACCTTGATTTGGGTTGGTATTAGCTCCAATCACCAAAAATCATCCAAATGCACCTTTTCTCCTCCCAATAAGTAACAACAGTCATTCTCACAAAAAATGGTATACCACCAGTTTCGGTCGGTACAGTGAAGTTAGTAGTGCATTTTGCATTGAAACCATCGAAAAATGGCGGTATACATGTCAGTATTATCGGTATTTGCGATCCTATCGGTATGCATGCATGTTTCCGTATCGGTATTTCGGTCGAAATACCGCCGATACCGACGAAACTTCATTCCTTGGTAATCATATGACTCTACTCTCGGAGAAGAAAATGAGCTCCAAACAAGTTGGCAATGAACCCGACTTCAAACTATTGAGATATATTTAACTTTAGCTGTTATATTCTCTTTATTTCTGTTTTCTTTTTCCTGAAGTCTTATTTAATATGGGCCTAAGTATAATAGGCCCATTAGGGCTTGCTGTTTGCTTCCTTGATTTGTCCCCTCCTATTTGTAGGAGAGGGTTGTACTCTTTCCAAGATATAGAAAGACAACTGCTTTCTACATGGTATCAGCGCGGGACGTATAACCGTCTTGGGAGGCCCTCCTTTCCAAGCCGCTACTGCCGTCTCTCTTCCCATCCATGTTCGTCATCTTCTTTCTTCTGCACAAGCTGCTGCTCACACCTAGGGATATCTAGTCTCCTTTATAGCCCTATCCTCTTCCCGAACAAGAGGATATAAGGGCACCGCCTACGATTTTTCTATCAGTCTTGTGTCCTGAAGACTGGTTGTTTGGAAAGCCGTACTTCATCCTTTTTGTGGTCATCTATGGCCATCTTTTATAGGCTTTGTCTACGTGTTATTTTGATATGATTGGATCTCTCCAACATATCAACATTTCTCTTGGTGATCCATATGGTTCACCACCTGTTTTCGGTCTTTTTCTAGCCTAAATTTTTTGTTTCACCGCCTTACACGGCGTGTCTTTGGTCCGACACGACATGTTGTCTCCATTGCTATGCAAATCTACTGTTGTGGATTCTGCTGTACTCGACACGACGTGTCAACATCTTGACACGTTGTGTCAATGACTTTCTGATCCTTTTTCTGCTCTAAATCTGCTCCTCTATCATATCTTGTTTTGGTATATTATGGGTTCATCTTCTTCCTTTGTTGAGATCTTCGAGACACACCCCAAGCTTATAACGTCTGTGAAGTTTAATGGCTCCAACTATGTACTATGGTCACACTCCTTTCAGATCTATGCACATTCTTCAAGAAAGCTGGAGCATCTCACTGATCCATCTCCACCTAAAGAAGAGACATCTGACAAAAAGAAAGCTACCGAAGAAGCATCTAACAAAAGGAAGACAAACTTCAAAAATTGGGCTTAACATGACTCTCTCGTTCTATCTTGGATTCTGATAGCTGTGAATTACATGTCTCTGCTAATCTACTCTTTAACGACACAACTAAGGAAGCATGAGATCATCTTGCTCAAATGTACTCTACCAAAGGAAATGCATCTCGAGTTTTTGATCTATACAAACGTTTGCATTTTCTTAAACTTGAAAATAAATTAACCTTCACTTCACATTTAGACAACTTTAAAGAGATTTGGGGCAAGCTCAAGCTTCATCACCCCTTATCATCTGATCTTTCCAAAATGAAGAAGCAACAAGAGGAAGTATAATTATTTCTGTTTTTGGCATCTCTACCTTCGAATTATGGAGTTGTTCGTCAACAAATTCTTACATCTAAACCCTTGACAATGTTAGACGATGTCTATCTTCGACTATCTCGTTCTGTGTCTTCTACGACTGCTGTTGAAGAGCTTGTTGTCCTTATTATTGCAAGACGAGGGCGTGGTAATCCTGGTCGTAGCCGGGGCAAAAGTCTCAACAATAATGGGAAAGAATCTTCGTCTTCATCTTCTCCCCAATCTAGATTTTGCAATTTTTTGCAAGCGTACTAATCACAATGAACAAATGCTGGCTATAGCATGAGAAACTATAATGGGTCAATAAAGTGTCAACTACAGATGTCGATGGAGAATCTACTTTTGGCCCTAGTGGTACCAATCATTAGATGCTAGCACTGAGTTTCTCTGACCTTGACAAACTGATCAAGTCTGCTTCGGCTGCTATTGTTACACCTCAAGCAAGTATTTCCCAACACTCAGATGATCCCTCATGTCTTCAAGCCTCCTCTTCATCAAAAGATGTTTGGGTTATTGATTTTGGTGCTACAACCTATATGACTAGTGATGAAAAACGATTTACTTACCTGGATAAATCTACTTGTCATCCTCCAGTGCGTCTAGTAGATGGATCCACTTCTCTAGTTATTAGGAGAGGATATGTGAATAGCAATCTTCTTAAATCTGTTTTGTTTGTGCTAAAATTTCTGTAAAACTTGATGCTTGTTAGTAAAATTACCAAAACTTTAAATTGCAGTGTAATCTTTGTTCCTTACACCGTCTTCATGCAGGATCTCAAGACAAAGAAAACGATTGGTGGGGGATATGAAGGTGGAGATGGTTTGTACTATCTACAAACCTCGTCTAACCCTCCTACCACTACTCTTGCGTTCCAGTCTAGCTCTCTTCATCAATGGCACATGAGGTTTGGTCATCCTTGTGCTTCTAAATTAAAATCTATTTCCAAGTTGTTTCCCAAAAACTTTTTCTGTCAGTTTTGTTCATCTAAGAAAACAATATCAGACAATGCTTCCTCCTCGCCATAACAATAGGAGCCCAAGTTTGTTTTATTTAGTTCACTTTGATGGCTGGGGATCGTGATGTATTGGTTATCCTACTGGTGTACAATATTTTGTAACTTTTATTGATGATTGGTCTTGTGCTACTTGAATCTTTTTGTTAAAAGATTGTTATGAAGTTTTAGATGTTTTCTCCAAATTCCTAAATGAAATAAAGACTCAATTTTCTGCTACTTTTATATTTGTCCGCACCGATAATGCTTATGAATATGTACGACATGGCTTTCAAAAGATTTGTATGTTGCCAAGGGAATTATTCAGTGAACTTGTTGTCCCTACAACCCACAACAGAATGGAGTTGCCGATAGAAAAAATAGTCATCTCCTTGATGTGGCTTACACTCTCCTAATTGGAATGAAAGTCCCCAAGTTTTATTGGGCAGATGTCATCATGTGAGCCAACTATCTCATCAATCGGATGCCCTCTTCAGTTCTCCAAAATAAGATTCCTTATCACCTTCTCTACCCCTTTGAACTAATCTTTGTTTTACCACCAAAAGTTTTTGGCTGCCTAAATTTTGTTCATTATTACCAACCTGGGAGTGATAAGCTATCACCCTATGTTTTTCGTTGTTGTTTTCTTAATTACTCTTGTACATAAGGGATATTGATCTTTTCATCCTGTTGCAAGTCGTTTGTATGTCATTGCGGACGTCACCTTTTTTCAAGATGAATTTTTCTTTTTTGAACCTAGTAAACATGTGCCACTTCCAACTGTGCCCATTTCTGACCTCATCTGTGTCTACGACTCTACTTGAAGTGTCCCCTACTTTAGCATCTTCTGAGACTGATGATCCACCTCAATACAATGGTAATGTTAGTGATTTTGTTACAAGTTCTAATTTTGACATGCCTACCTTACCAGACCATCTGGTATCAAATATTGTCTCTCTCAACATGTTTCTACAACTCATTTGACTACTTGCATGGCTTAGTTTACTGCTGCTTTATCTACAATTTCTATTCTAAAGAATGTTCAGGAGATACTACTACACTCTAGGTGGAAACAAGCCGTGGATGAGATGGTTGTACTTCACTCTCGTGGGACATGGGACCTTGTTGATCTCCCTACATGTAGTAATTCTGTTGGCTTCCAATGGGTTTTTATTGTCAAATACTTGCCTGATGGGACAGTAGAACGTCTAAAGGCCAGACTTGTTACTAAGGGATGCACACAGGAAGCTGAGATTGATTACCTCAAAACCTTTTCTCATGTTGCTCATCTTAATTCTGCCTGTACTCTGATTTCTATTGCTATTAATAAAGGCTGGAACTTACATGAATTGGATGTCAAAAACACCTTTCTATATGAAGATTTATAGGAGACCATCTGTATGTCACAACCTTTGGGTTATGTTGCTTAGGCGGAGTACTCTGGGAAAGTCTGTTTTCTGACGAAAGACATTTATAGCCTCAAACAGAGTCCCCAACCATGGTTTGACAAGTTATCCCTTGTACTGTACATATTTAGTTTCATACGATCTCAATGTGACCGTTCTATGTTTATCAAAACCACTACTTGTAGTATATTTGTTTTCATTGTTTACGTGGATGACATCATCTTGTCTGGCAATAGTGATGCATGAATTGTTGATATAAAGAAAGACCGAGCGTCTACGGTATTTTCATGGCATTGAAGTAGCAGATAACACAGATGGAATATATTTATCTCAGAGAAAGTATTCTATGGACTTATTGAAACATGAATGCTTGGTTGCCAACCTGCAATCTCCCCTTTGGATTAAGCACATGATCTATGGACAAAATCTACTCACCCCTGAGAAGGTAAATTTAGCTATAAACGATTGGTTGACAAACTTATATATATTGCTGTTACTAGGCCTGATATATGCTTTGATGTTGGTGTTCGTAGTCAATTTATAGATTGTTTTACGCAGTGTCACTGGGGAAACTGCACATCGAGTATTAAGATATTTGAAGAACACACCTGGTGAGAGACTGTTTTATAAAAGAAATGGGCATATCTACATGTGATTGGATATTCTGATGCTGATTATGCATGGTGTAAATCTGACAGGAGATCTACCTTTGGTTATTGTACTTTTATAGGGGTAACTTGGGTACTGAGAGAAGTAAGAAACAAAGTGTTGTCGTTAGATCCAATGCATGATCTTGAGTATCATGCAATGACACATACTAATTATGAGCTATTATGGATCAAATCTATTCATTATGACTTTGGGTTTCCTATTATTCATGCTATTCCGATGTACTGTAGCAATCATGCTTCTACCTTCACTGTTAGTAATCCTGTCTTTCATGAAAGGACCAAGCTTATTGAGGCGGATTGCCATTGTCTTCTAGATGTTGTGCTGACCAAGAAGATCACTAACTTTTCTGCCTATACATGAGCAAACTGCAAATATTTGTACAAAGCCCCTCTCTCGCAAGAGAGTTGATGAGCTGTGTTGCAAGATGGGCATGTTTGATATCTATGCTCCAACTTGAGGGGGAGTACTGAGATATATTTATCTTCAAATGTTGTATTCTCTTTATTTATATTTTATTTTTTACTTATTGTTATTTAATATACTTCTGTTATTTTTTCCTTTATTTGAATACTAACACTTATGTTTTATGTAATATAGGCCTAAGTATAATAGGTCCATTAGGGTTTGCTGTCATAGTGACAAGTTCGGGATTCATCAACTTTTCGACTGGCCGAAAAAATTCAGATTTCGAAAAAATCGGAAAAAATCGTAAAAAAGTCAATATATTTCGGTCAAAGTTCAGTCAACTAATCGAAAATAATCGAGAATAAGTCGGCTATGTATATACATATATATACTTATCTATACACATGTATATATTCACATATATGTATATATACACATATATACATATGTTTGTATATATATACATACATATTAGATACACATGTAATTATTAAGGTCACTATACATACAATCTTATTGAGTGAAAAAAGTAGGAAAAGAATTAAAGAATAGTTGAATAGTAACAATGGACTGTTGGGAGAGTGGGGGGTTGGAGGTTTAGTGTATATCCGGAATATTTGTGTACATGGTTTGGTAAAAAAAAGAGCAAACGACTTAAAAGAGAAAAATCGTGAAAAAACGTGAAAAGTCACAAAAAATTGTGAAAAATCATATAAATCGCGAAAAGGCGGGAAAAATCGTGAAAAGTCGTGAAAAATCGGCGAGCGACGTATTAATCGTGATGAATATTCGGGAGCCTATAAAATTGCAAAAAATCGCCGATTTTTCGTTAAATTCGGAGACTTTTGTTACTATGTTTACTGTTTGCTTCGTTGCTTTGTCCCCTCCTACTTATATGAAAGGGTTGTACTCTTTCCGAGATATAGAAAGACGACTACTTTCAACACAAACCACCTTCAAACAACCCACCAAAGCTCCACAAAAGCTCCTCCAAGTAAGATCTATGCTCAACTAGGTCAAGGAAAGAGAAAAGGAGGGATCTTTAGCCATATGGAGCAATATCTATCTTGGTTCACCATGAATCTCAACCAAAGAAAGGAGAGGGAAAACATCAAGAAAAGAGATGATGAAGAAGATTAGATCTTACATGATATTTGGTTTAAGCAAAGCTGTCTTGCTTAAGATCCACCCAAGAAAGCTTGATCTTCTTCTTTCATACACATGCAAGCTTTAAACCTTGCCCATTGAACTCCTTGGAGCTTCCTTGACTCTCCACATTTTTCAGCACCTCATGGGATGTCAAATGAGGCTAGGATCGATGGGGTTTGGATATATACATACATGGTGGTTGAAAAGTCTAAAACTACTCTTGTTAAGTAGAGACATCAATCTACATGGCTTACCCACCCATCAAGGTTCTTCATCTTCCACCCCATCGAGGGTCATCCTATTGGAGTTACACCTCTTAAACCATGGAGGTCCCCTATGAGCCATCAATGTTCACTCCATCCTCACCCATCAAGGCTCCAACCAAGACTTGTTGAGGTCAACTCCATCCTCACCCATCGAGGCTCCAACCGAGACCCATCAAAGTCTACTGCAACCTCACCCATCGAGGCTTCAAGCAAGGCCCATTGAGGTCTACTCAAACGCCACCGATTGAGGCTCCAACCAAGACCCATTCGGGTCCACTCAAACCTCACCCATTGAGGTTTAGCGTTCCAAGGCCATCGACCCCCACTCAACCTCCACCAATCCCTAGGCTAGGGTTATGGCAAGAACTCAAGGACGAAACATGATACATCTAAGGTTCAAAGGCATCAAAATCACATCATACAAGTACATACATGGAGTAAAACATGAACTAAGATATTTCTAGTATATATACAATTAAGTCCCCATATATTCAATAAATCATGCCAACTGTGCAATTAGGGCAACAAAGTGCTATTAGGGTTAAATTAGAATTTTCTCTTAATGATATTAGGGCAATTAGAACTACTCCAATATGTTCCACTACATTCCTTTTCATCTAATGTCTGTAGATAAACCTGTTAATTCCCTTAATCTATGGAGATAATTAGTTTCATGATGTTATTTGGGCTTGGGCCATCTAATATTGTAAACTACAGTGATCCATATAACACTTAAATTAATATTCCCTCCCCATTGACTCGCATCGTCTCTTTACAGATTTTGATATCCATGGTCATGGATTTTGATTGGTCTCAACACCAACTAAAATCAAGAATGCCTTCCTGCACGGTGACCTCTTTGTAGAAGTTGTTTATATTCAGTAGCCTCTCGGATATGTTGATGAGGGGGGCATAGTACCAACCATAGAACTAAATGTCATCGACATGGGGCGAAATTTCGCCGATATTGTGGATGTCGACGGTTGGCGACATCAAATCCACGTAAACATCCTCATTTCATAATATCCCATACTTGTCTAGGCGGCTAGGCAGTCCTTCCCACCTAGGGGAAGCCTAGGAGGCCTAGGCGGAAACCTAGGGGTTTCTAGGCGTTGTTCAAATTTGTTTATATTTTACATATATATAAATGATTTTGTGTATACATTCAATTATATTCAAATATGTACATCATTATGTACATTTGTATTGCTTATTCCTAAGCTTAATCAATCATAAATTCATCTACATCACACCTGTCATGACCTAAGATAGACCTATTCGGCCTTAATTTGACCTAACACGGTCTATTGGACCTAATTTAACTCAGTCTTACCTAATTTAGCCAAAGCCAGACCGATTTTGGCATAATATGACCTAATCAGACGTAACTTTCCCTAGTTTGTCCTACATTGACCTAAACGAGCCCTAATTTAGCAAAATCAGATCTAATTACCCCAAATAAGACATTTTTCCCTAATCAGACATGTTCCCCCCAAATCAGACCTAATATGTCCAAATTAGATCTGATTTGGCCTATATTAGATCTATTTCTTCTTCAAAATAACTAAACATGATATAATTTTACCAAACTCTGACCTAATTTATGCTAATTTTGTCTTCAAGTGTATTAATTTAGCCTAAAAGGTGTTAGGCATCCACTTTAGTTATCTAAAAGCCTAGGCGCCCAGTTTAAGGCGGACCACCTAGAGCCTAGGTGGCCTAGGCGAGCCTAGGCGGAGCCCAGGCGGGAGCCTGGATAACTATGCAATATCCTCGATATTTCATCGAAGTTGTCTATGTCGACAAAGTTGACCGAAGTCCATTAAAAAATTCCACAATGTCCTCGACATCTGTCGCAATCGTCGAAGTTGGCGACATTCTTCTGGTATTTTGTGGAATTTTCTGTGTGAGGGGGAAAAAGTATTGGAGCTTGAGGTAAGATGATTTTGATGTTGTTTTCTATTATTCTAAGCTAAATGTAATAGACCTACCTCCTCTCAGCTAAATCTATCATAGATTTACACCATTTTTATGTAGTTTGTTAATTGTCACAACCTTTATATATGGAAGAACTCTGTAGTTCAGAGACGACTATATGTAATAGCGTATTTTTCTCCATATGTAGACCTATATGGATGGCTATATGTAAACATATATCATGTTTTTTTAGCTAGATTTGATGGAATTTGTTGATTTTCATCACAAAATGACTATTTTTAGCTTAATTTTTGTCCAAGTTGCATCGCAGTTTGGTTGTAAAAATCCTCGACATTTCCTCGACATTTCCACAAACTTCCATGTCCACTCCTGTCGAAGTCAGCTCGAAGTCGAAGTCCTGTTCGATGGTACCAACTATGTCGCCTACGACGATCTCTGTACAACATGAAACAATCCCCTCTTTCCTGGCTCAACAAACTCAATGCTATTATGGAAGAATTGAGATTCTGGAGGTCTATGAGTGACCATGCACTATTTTCTTCCTGTTCCAACAATAAATATGTCTTGCTTGTTGTCTATGTCTGATATTGTGATATCGAGAATAATACACATGGTATATCTAATCTGAAGAGGCTCTCCAACTCAACTTTCATACCAAGGATTTGGGGAATCTCGGGTTTGTTCTTGGCATTATAGGTTTTCTATCCAACAAAAGGGATCAATCTCTTTCAAATGCTATGTCTTGGATCTATTAAAAGAGACATGCATGACTGACTCGAAACTTGTCTCCACTCCAGTGGACTATCATGTGAAGACTCCAAATGAGGGGGGGGGGGGGCTCTTCCCTGATGCATAGAAATACTGACAGATATTTGTGAAACTAATATATTTATCAATCACACGACCAAATATTTCTTATGCAGTTGGGGTTGTTAGTGAACACCAGTGTTTTGGAAATCGGTCCGTGTGGCCGCATATACAGCCGCTTAAGCGGTTCGGACAGGGGACGCCCCACATATGTCAAAGCAAACCACTAATCGGACCTAGTCCGATTATGCGGCTGCTTAATCACCGCTTTTCCAAAGACATGCACTTGAGGAACAAAAGTTTATACGATATTGTTGCAGTCTCTTATTTCATTTTTATATGATATTGTTGATCCCTTTCTTCTTGTTTTCATTTGTATACTTGCTGCTGTCTCTTATTTAATTGTTGCTATATTGCTGCTCGCTTTCTTTCTTGTTTTCATTTTTATACGATATTGCTGCTGTCTCTTATTTCTCTATTCAAAAATTCCCTTTTTTCTCCTATTTCCCCTCCCATCTTTTTTCTTTTTAGTTGCAACAGAAAACGAATCATATTGATTTCCCCTTTTCTTGTTAATTCCAACTGTCCAACATGCTACTCTTCTCATTCCCTTCCTCTTATTTTCTTTTCTTCATACCGTCCTTTAATTTCCTCTAATGCTATTGAACTGTTCATATATTCTCCCTCATCTTCTTCATTTTCCTGCAATAATCTCTATTTATTTATTGATGTTTATTGATTATGATCGGTCTTTTATATTTCATAAAATAGGAATGGTTATTCAACTTGTGTCAAACCTATTTCAAGTTTATTCAAATTGATGTCATGCTTGGCCAACATTCCTAATGAAGTTTTGCTTCTTCTTGTCCTCGTGTGAAATTGGTCAATGTAATATATAATTATATATGATCAATATATAAATACCGAGGAATGGTCAATATAGCTGTTGGGACACTAGCTTAGATTGAAGATAGAAATATGAAATTCTAAGTTTTGAGAAAGAAAGCATGTAATAGATTGCTCAAGTGTATGTTCTAAGTGTTCATAGGCACTTCCTATATATTTGAAACCATGGTGCAGAACTTCGACTTCGTGTCGACTTCGCCAGGTGTGGAAGTGGAAGTTTGTGGAAACTTTGAGGAAGTTTCGAGGAAGTTTATACGCAAACTTCGACAAACTTCGATGCCATTTTTTGAAGAAAATGATGTGAATTTGAAGGAAACTTTAATTGAAAACTACTATATATGTTGTACATCTATCTTATATATGTTAATTTAACACAAAACACAATTCACAACTCTCTAGCCCTAGTTTCAAGGGTCAAATGTGCAATACACATATACAAATATAGTTCACCATATATGTATTCTATACAATATACAGTCAAATAGTAATTAAAACACCCTATCTAGGAAAGAGTGGCAACAAACAACATAGGAGTTGATATTAGAAGTTGTGAAGAGGGTTGGAGGCAACACTTATGCCTTATATGGCCTTTGGGACACTAGTTAGGATTAATGCTCTGGGTCGTCTCAACTTCGACCAAACTTCGCCCAACTTCGCCAACTTCGAGGAAACTTCGACAACTTCGGAGAAGTTGAGACGAAAATACACACAAAAAAGTCAACTTCGCCGACATCACTGAAACTTCGCCCCGAAGTTTGGACGAGGCCGAAGTATTTGGGATTCGACTTCGCCTATGGTCGAAGTTCGAAGTTTCGGCGAAATTTCGCCAAAAATCGTCGAAGTTATGTTCCATGTTTGAAACACTTAAGAATGGTCAATATAGCTCTTGGGAGTGTTTAGACCAATTTGAACTCAAAATTAGTTGTTGGGATATCAATAAATGACTTGCAACGGACAGAAAACAAATGCTGCAGACTGCATCTCGGTCGAACTGTACTTAGACCAATCTCGGTCTAAGTATAGTTCGATCGAGACTCAGTTTCTTCCAAATTTTGCAACAACTATTTTCTATAACGACTCTTTTTCTACAACGGCTCAATCTCGGTCCAAGAAGAGTTTGACCGAAATGAATTTGGTCCAAGAAAAGTTCGACCGAAAAAGTGTCTATAAAATCATTACTAAATTTTGAAAAATATTTTAAATGAATTTTCTAATGACACCTAACTATCCTAAAGACTTGATATAAGTGTGAAAAAGGGTTTATGATAGGATAGGGCTGATCATCACTTGTTCTTACATCATTCCTAGCAAGTTGTACAAGATGCACTTGTACAAAGCATATACATAGTAGAGTTTGACCTACAAGCATCCAAACACATATTATAACGTGTTCTTTCATGTTGGATCTTGTATAAGTTCCTTGATGACCTGAAATACTAAATACACATATTAGTGACACAAATGGGAAATATTTGCATCATTGAAATTAGAGTGGCATATCCAAAAATCCAACACAAAGGTTGTTGCTCATTTAAGCACTGAAGCCGGATATCATGCCATGGAAAATGCTTGCTGTGACTTGGAGTGGGTCCAATCATCCTCTCCAAATTCAGAATTCATGTCCAACAACCAACATCACTATATTGCGATGATCATGCTTCTATTCATATTGCCAATATATCGGTCTTCCACAAGTGCACCAAACGGATTGAAGTTAGTTGTCACTTGGTACATGATCCGGTTAAAGAAAAAATGATAGTTATGCCATACGTGAAGACTAGAGAGCAGGTATCAGATATCCTCACAAAACCATTTCCTCCTAGTCTGGTCCAAAATATGAAGAACAAGCTAATGTCTTACAATGAATACTCTCCAACTTGCGGGGGAATGTTGAGACAATAGGGCTTTGTCCATTTAGTATCATTTACTTAAGTGATCCATGTCACACTTAAGTTAGATCCATGCATTTGCTCTCCTCCTATATATAGGAGAGGGTTCTCACTAATTCAAGCTGCGTTGCATGAATCGTTTCCACCACTTCTGTATAACCTTTGGGTTGTAAGATTTCCAGAGTTTGATTATGATTGGATGGGATTCTAGATATGATGATCTATATTACTTCTCTATTGGATTTTAGAATTCAACCTTTTTGACTACTCAGCCCTTCGATCGCACCAAGTCTATTGACATCTTTTAGTAAAAAAATTAAACATTTTCAGCCAACTTTATCTTCTAGTTCATAATATACCCATGATTTTTTTTAAATTAGGAAAGATCACAAGGTCTTGTTTCCTTGTTGAATTGATTGATTATAATTTTATACACAATGATGCTTGTGGTCCCTTTCACACTCAAAAGGTATAATGGACAATATTACTCTATTGTGTTTGTAGATAATTTTTTGTGTACAACTTTGCCATATTTGCTTAAATCACGAGATGAGGTGCTCTTGGTTGTTCAATTGTTTTATAAAATTATCCTCATACAATGTCACACCCAAATGAATCCATTTGTATAGACGGTGCCTTCAAATACGTGTTCGATTCCCTATTCCACTTTTTTGATAGCATTGGCATGGTCTTCAATGATCTTGTGTGCATATCATACTTATTAAGGCTATCGCCTAGGCGCGCCTAAGCAGCAAGGCTCCCCAAGGGGTGCGCTTTGCCCTGCACTTTGCTTAGTTTGCCGCCTTATGTTATTTTCACACATAGATGTACATATTAATGTTTTTAATGGTCTAATTCTGTGTCCTAGTGTTTATAACGTACATTCTTGTGATTGGGATGCGCCAACTATCCTTTATTATTATAATTATTTCTATTAATAAGAATTTTCCTAGATTTTCACATTTTAACTTGCTGCCTTAAATTCAGCTTCTGCTTAGTGGCTATGTTATTAGCAATAGATTAATCCCCAAGAACAAGCTTTACTAGAGGTGTGAACAGTCCAAAATTTCCTCCTTACCAATTGCTTTATGGAAAGGTATTTGTTCTTCCACCATTTGACATCCCGTCACAAATACATGTTGACTTTCTATACTTCACCTATGAATGTGATTATCGCCACCTAAGATAACATCCACATTCTACAAGTTAGCATGAGGCTCTCAAATACCCTAGTTGGAAAGTTGTGATGTTGAAAGAGATGTGTGCCTGGCAAGCCAATGAAGGTGGGGCATTTTTCCAGTTCCACTAGTCCAAAATGTGGTGGGATGCAAATAGGTCTTATTAATGAAGTATAACTCCAAAGAAATAGTTGAAAGGCTCAAATCTTGATGGTTGCTAAAGGTTTCTCTCAGATCTTAAGTTTTGATTTCTTTGAGACTTCTCTCCGGTCACCTGCATTGCCTCGATTAACATTTCGATTTTCCTTGCAATTTGCATGAATCAACAATTAGTCCAACTTGGTATCAAGAATGTATTCTTGCATGACAATCTGGATGAAGAAGCTTATATGCAACATATTTTCGGAATTAAGGAGCAACCAAGGTCTGCAAATTACAACAACCAATCTATGATTAGAAACAATCTCCTTGGGCATGGTTCAAAAAAATTTAGCATTATCCTAGACTCGTCGAGTGAGCAGAACATGTTTTCTTCCAAGTCTATATATGGCTTAATCATTCTGGCAATTTAAGTTGATGACGTTGCAGTTACTTGCTATGATACTCAAGGCATAACAACTCTAAACTTACTCAAGTTTCACTTTCATACTACAAATTTGGTGCATCTTCACTACTTCCTAAGGATTGAGGCCCTTGAATCTAGTGTTGGCATTAATCTCTATTTATGCAAGTACATCCTTAACTTATTCAAAGAGACATGGTTGAGTGACTTCTAACCATGTATATTCTTCCATGGAGTACCATACAAGATATAATTCTGAGGTGGAGTGCTTCTTTGATATCAGAAAATTCCTTGAGCGGTTGGCAAACTCATATTTCCTATGCAGTCAGTCAATTCATTAGCAGTCCACTTCACTGCCACTAGGCCAATGTCCAAAGGTTTTTGCACTATTTCAAGAGGCGCATGGAATAGGGTTGCTACACAGATGTTAGACACCAAAGGAATTTCCATTATAAACTATGGAGGTGCAGATTGGGTAGGAGAAGTGAATGACAGGAGGTCGATGTTAGGACTTTTCATGCTTTGGGGAACCTTTGGCGGTTGGAGGATCACGGTGGCTCAATTGAGTACTAAATACATAAGGAGCGCTATGATCCATGCTTGTTGGGATATTCATGTGGTGCTCTCTAATCAAGCTGCAATTCATATAGCAGAATCTTGTATATAGTGAGCGTGCAAGACACATAAAGATGGATTGCCGCTATATAAGAGATCTGGTCAAAGCAATGAAGATCATGACACCTCGTGAAGATAGGAGAACAATCTGTGAACATCTTCACCAAGCCTCTTCTGCCTTCACCTTTTGTTTTGTGTGACAAGCATGGACTATATGTTGCATATTGTCCAAGTTGAGGGGAAGTGTTAGAGAAGCTATCAGAGTTATTAGGCATACATGGGCCTTATTAACACGACTTAGTTTTTACATGCAACACATTGTACCCATGTCCCCTCCTATATAAGGTTCCTATTTGTACAGTTTATCACTTGTCAACACATTGTACCCATGTCCCCTCCTATATAATGTTCCTATTTGTACAGTTTATCACTAATCAAGATTTAGTTTCTATTTACCAACACCTCTTAATCACTTTCTGATTTTAGTAGATGCTAGTAACAAAAAGTTAATAAGAAAATTTTCACCAATTTCATTTCGGGGCTAATTTTTACAACCAAAAGGGCATCTAACAAAAATTAACGTTGCTACATTATATCTTTTAGATCTGATATTAGTTGTTTCGATTATACCTTGTAAGCTTTACTTGTTCCTCGGGTTCTAATTAATTATAGAAAATAAATGTTGGATATTGTCAGAATGTAAAAGACGGCTATTCGATAAGAGGAATCCCCCTCCTTATATAGGAGAAGGGGGAAGCATACAGACTCAAGACTAAATCCTAATGTGCCAAGACACACTTGAGCCCATATACAATTAGACTCAAATAACTTAATTAACTAAACTAATAATACTCTCTAATACTCCTACTCAAGCTGAAGCTTGGGAGAATCCCAAGTCAACTTGCAAACAAAGAGACAAACTAAGAAACTAAGAAGTAAAAAAAAAAGATAAGTCAAGCCCATACAAGAATTTCTCACCCTCAATATTACAATAAAATGCTCATCCCTTAAATACTCAGACACTCCCCCTCAAATAGATACTCCATAGCAGGCAAGCAAGTTACAGAAGTTTCTCGATCATCTGGAGCAGAATTAAGCAGCAACAGAGCATCATGGTCTTTATCACAGTCGTAGAAGCTTCATGATCATCTGGAGAGTAAATAAGCAGAAACAATTGTGCTTCATGGTCTTCATCACAGTCGCTAACGTTGCAGCCCAGAGAGTGCTGGGTCACAACAACAATAGTAGTCAACGTATAAATAAAGTACAGACGGGTCAACGTGCGAAGCAAAGCACGGACGAGCCAGAGAGTGCTGGCACACAGAAGCAGAAAGTCGACGTGCAAACAAGGCACGGACAAGTAAAAAGGTCAACATGCGCTAAGCATGAATAATGTCAACATGCAAAACAAAGCATGGACAAACCAGAGAGTGCTAGCGCACAGCAAAAAAGTCCAGAGAGTGTTGGTTCAGAAAAGGCCAGAGAGTGTTGGTTAACAATCATAGTAGTAGTCAACGTGCAAAGAAAGCACAGAAAAAAGTAGAAAGTAGAGTCGACGTAGCCGGATAGAAGACCATCAACTTGAAAATGCAAGCAGTAGACATGAATCTCCAGATGATAAGCTCTCAAAGAAGCATATAGCAGTAAATATCAATAGTAGAAGTTTACTAGTTCTTCAAGACGTGCATCAAGATCCACAAAAATATAAAGCAACATAATATAATCTTCGTCTCCTCCATCTGAACTTTCCTCTATTTCTCCCCCTTACACCAACCACGGAAGGACCAAGAGTGGTTGGGGTGGGCAAAGATAAAGAAACGCCCCCGAAAGAAATATAGGCTGTAGCGTTGCCGGGGGGTTTGGGGACGTTGCCCCCCCCCTCACATTAGGGGGTCCTGCTACCCCTCAGCGGGTAGGAGTTAAGGGGAGGTCGCCCCTCGCGGGGGCTTGGGGGCAGAACCCCAAAAAAAGATCTAATTTTTTTTTGAAGAGAAATCAAGCACAAATCTGCATAGAGCTGAATAACATGACAGATAAAATCCAACAATATTGAAGTTCTTGGGGATTTCTATAAACTGATGCAACCTAGTTCGTATGACTCCACATTCAGAATGTCGGCACAATATTGGTTCATCACCTTGTCCATAGTAGAACGACAACAATAGAGTTTAGATTTTAGATAAGTTGCAGCCATAATAGAATGGCCTTAATGAAGAGCGTTGTCTTCTTTTGTCACACAGAAACAAACCCCTTTGTACTTTCACAACAAATACTGAATAGAAGTCGAGACCTTCCTCTGTCGGCCCTGGAAGAGACACCCACCACTTGTAAGGCCAAAAATAGTATTAGAGGGCAGTGCATAGAAAGGCCCGCCAGACCCACATCCCCATCAGAGTCGGGAAAGGACGTTAATAGGGGGAACCTGTCGTTGGGCAGAGATTTGTAGGCGCACTGGAGGTGAGCCTATGCATACAAGACGTCGCCATCCGTGAAAGTCACAGATCCAAGCAGCAAGGGGATGAGGCTCCTGTTGACGTCATAAGGAAAACACGACAGTTGTGGCGAAGCATGATGTCGATGGGTGATCCGACCGCAACACGCGCCACGCTGATCTTCCACGAGTAATGCAAGCAACCAGAGAAGATTCCGGAGGAAGATGAAGTCTGTGGGAAGGGGAGTGGTTGAGCAGCAACAAGGCAATAAGCAACAATGGTATGTTTTTGTAAGAAGAAATGAAGAAGGAAGAAGATAGGAACACCTATCACATGTCGGCTGCAAGATGCAGCAAACGTGAGTAGGGCTTGAGCCTACACACTTGTATATATATATTAGGGTAAGTACATGAGGTACAAAGAGAGAAAAAGAATAAAAACTAAATTTCATAAGCAAAATAGATCTGCCGCTGGCTTGCCGTTCCGCCGCTGTGCCGGTGTCGATACCATCGACTTGAGTGTCGATGGTATCGACAGAATATTGTCTTGCGCCTGAACCAATCTCGATACTATCGACATGTGTGTCGATAGTATCGACCGGGATGCAGCTTGCTTCAACTTGAACCTGAACTGATCTCGATACTATCGACAGAGTGTCGATAGTATCGACCGGGATGCAGGTTGCTTCACACTCCCCCTCAAGCTGGAGAGTACACATCGTGTATGCCCAGCTTGCCGCAGAGTTTCTGAAAGATTGTTGAACCCAAAGGCTTTGTCAGAATATCTGCTAGTTGATCTTCAGACCTGACATATGGAGTCACAATTGTGCCGTCTTTTATTTGATCATGAATAAAATGGCAATCAACCTCTATGTGTTTTGTACGCTCATGAAAGATAGGATTCCTGGCAATGTGCATAGCAGATTGATTGTCACACTTGAGCTCCATAGAAGGTAGAAGAGAAATTTGTAATTCAGATAAAACAGATTTGACCCATTTTAATTCACAGCATGCATGGGTCATAGCACAATATTCAGCCTCAGTGCTAGATCTAGCAACCACATGTTGCTTCTTACTTTTCCATGTGATAAGATGATCACCTAGAAAGGTACAATAGCCTGATGTAGATCTCCTATCAGTATGATCACCAGCCCAGTCAACATCTAAATATCCTGTGAGAGACAGAGTAGATGGAGGGGCCTTTGGTCTAGAATATGTGATACCCTTACCGGGAGCATTTTTTCAGATACCTCAGAATTCTGCAAACTGCTGTCCAGTGTGATTGTCGCGGAGAATGCATATATTGGCTGACCACACCCACAACAAATGAAATATCAGGTCGGGTGACTGTTAGATATATTAACTTACCCACTATTCTCCTGTAATATTCTGGATCGATACTCAGCATCATCAACCACCTCTTTGATGTGATAATCCATTGGTGTAGATACCGGTTTAGATTCAGCCATGCCTGTCTCCTGTAACAAATCAAACACATATTTCCTCTGAGATAAATTGACACCTGCATGAGATCTAAGCACTTCAATGCCTAGAAAGTATCTTAGTTTGCCCAGATCCTTTGTATGGAAGTGTTTTTGCAAACCCTCTTTGACACGAGATATTCCCATGGTGTCATTGCCAATAATTACTATGTCATCAACAATTACAATAAGAATAATGGATCCACGGGAAGAGCTGGAGTAAAATAAGGAATGATCAGTCTTGGAGCGAGAAAAACCCATCTGAAGAATAATTTCACTGAACTTGTCAAACCAAGCTCTAGGTGACTATTTCAGCCCATAAATAACCTTCTTTAATTTGCATACTTTCTGACACTCCCCCTGAGCAACAAACCCAGGAGGTTGCTCCATATATACTTCTTCCTGTAGATCACCATGGAGAAAAGCATTCTTTACATCCAGTTGAAATAGTGGCCAATCAAAGGTAGTAGCAAGAGAAATAATGATCCGCACAGAATTTAGGCGAGCAACAGGAGAAAATGTTTCAAAGAAGTTAACACCATAGGTTTGGGTGTAGCCCTTTGCAACCAATCGGGCTTTCAACTGTTCAACTGATCCATCCGGATTGTGTTTAGTAGTGAAAACCCATCTACAACCTACTACTTTCTTTCCTGCAGGAAGATCAACCAGATCCCAAGTACCATTATTTAAGAGAGCTGAAATTTCAAGTTGCATAGCCTGTGTCCAGCCACTGTTCTTCATAACATCATAATGGTTTCTTGGTATAGACACATAATCAATCCCAATAGCGAATGCACGGGCCTGCTTAGACAGATGAGACAGGCAACATACATTTGTAATAGGGTGTTTAATAGTACATGACCTAGTACCTTTCCGAACAGCAATAGGAAGGTTGAGATCTGATGTCTCTATAGGATTCTCTTGAGTAGAAGGCGATGATGAGGGCTCAGGGACTGGTGTCGCTACTTCTTCTGGATCCTGCCTGCCTCGCCTATGGTATACATGTGTGTAATGCTCAATGGTAGGTCTATCTCTGCTTGTTCATCCGGAATAGAAGTAAAATCCGGAATGATAGGTGGCACTCCCTCACTCTGCACCGATGGTGCCAGTCTCTCATTTTGTATTCTTGGTGGCTATCCCTCTCTCAATTGCTCCCCCTTGCTCATAGCATTGGAGAAATATGGAGTGGTCTCATGGAAAGTGACGTCCCTAGACACAAACATGCGGCGAAGACTAGGACAGTAACACTTGTATCCTTTGCTCGTAGTGGAGTAACCCAGGAACAGTGTTTTAATGGACCTAGGAGACAGCTTGTCGGTCTTAGGGTCAAAGTTATGGACAAAGGAAGTGCAACCAAACACTCTAAGAGGAATAGGATAGGGAGAGTCCTTGGGACACAATATAGAAAAAGGAGTCTGTCCTTGAAGAACAGAAGAAGGTTGCCTATTAATCAAGAAACAAGCAGTTAAAAGAGCTTCAGACCAAAACTTCTTGGGCACATTAGATTGAAACATAATAGATCGAGCAATATCAAGAAAATGGCGATTCTTCCTCTCTGCCACCCCATTTTGCTGAGGGGTGTGAGGACAAGATGTGCGGTGAATCATACCAACCGAGCTACAAAAATCAGACATAGCCTTTTGAACATACTCCAAAGCATTATCAGACTGAAGAATTTTTATATTGCAATCAAACTGGACTTTAATTTCAGTATTAAAATGTTTCACAATAGACAACACGGACTCTCTACTTTTAAGAAGGTAGATCCATGTCATGCGTGAGAAATCATCGACAAAGGAGATAAAATAACTAAAACCATTATAATTGTGGTCTTTTACAGGGCCCCACACATCACTATGCACTAACTCAAAGGGACAAGAAGCCCGCTTATTGACTCGACTGGGATAGGATAACCTATGGTGCTTTCCTAGTTGACATGACTGACACTCTAAGGAAGATAATTGGGACAAATCTGGTTCCAACTTCCGCAGGTTCTCCAAAGAAGGATGTCCATATCTGCAATGCCATAGTAAGGGGGAACCACTCAACATGATAGATGGAGCAGGAGCAGGCATTTGGCGAGGTAGACTGTCACCGTTGAAAAGGTAGAGATCACCTTTCCTAGGCCCCCCACCAATCGTCTTCATACTCTTGAGATCCTGTAATATAAAACAAGAAGGTCCAAATATTACCCAACATTTTAGAGTGTCAATCAATTTTGCAACAGAAAGAAGATTAAAAGGAAATTCAGGCACAAAGTGAACTGATTTAAGATCAATCTTGGGTGTTAGGGAGACAGATCCACTAGCTAAAATTCTTTTCACTGAACCATCTGCCAGTGTAACAGATTGGTGAGGAATAGATGAGTCAATAGTGTGGAGCAATCTCCTCATACCAGTCATATGCTGTCAGGTGCCAGAGTCAACCACCCAAGATGAGGATGAGCCAGATGCTATGAGAGATGTAGCCTGATTACCAGCTGTAGATGCTAGATTTGCCGATGAAGAAGATGATGATGACCCATACTCATGTGCTGTGTCGCCTGAATGAACCGATCATATTCTTCTTGAGTGAGAGTGATGCCGGTGCCAGAGGTAGTACCTACAGTTGTAGAGGATGAGGATCCTGTGGTGGTGGCACAATGTGCTGCCCCCACAGGTGGTGCAGCAGGTCTTCCATGTTTCTTCCAACACTTCTCCACTGTATGTCCCGGTTTGTCACAAAAGGTACATTTTGGATGTGTCCCACGTCCTCTACCCATACCGGGGCGTCCTCGTACCGCAACAGCAACAGACACATGAGATTCTCCAGAAGGTATATCAGGAACAAAGGAAGCAGACTGAAACAGTGATTGCTGGATCCTTGAATAAGCCTCCACAAGACTGGGTAGTTTATCAGTATCCAAGATAACGCTCCGAGCGGAGCTACAAGTCGAGTTAAGCCCAGATAAGAATTTTGCTGTAACCAAATCATCTCTATCCTGTATCTGTTCTACAACAGTCACTGGATGATAATACCTTAGCTCTTGAGCAAGAGCCTGAATCGCCCCAAAATACTCCTCAAGAGATCGGTCACCCTATTTTTCAGCAAACAGACGATCATAGATCATAAACTGACGGAGAGCATTCTTCTCTTGAGAGTAATGTTGCTTCACTGCGTCCCATATTTCCTTGGCCGTAGAGTAGAACATGAACCTTGCGGCGATTGCAGATTCCATACTATTCCACAGCCAAGTCTTCACAAGACTGTCATGTCGCTTCCATTCAGCATACTCTTCGTCAGTAGATGCCTTGGGACCCGAGTCAACATGCCTTGCTCTGTCACAAGCCTCCAAGACGGTGTGGATGGCGTTCATCCATAGAAGATAATTTTTTCCGTTGAGTTTGATGGAGGCGATAGGTGACACCTCGTTGTAGATCATAGGTGTCTTGATATCCTCCATTGTAGAACGGAATATATGACAGATTGATACACGTCAAGGAAGATGTGGTGACGGAGAGATACACGTCACACACAAAAGAAAAACAAGGAGAAATGCGTTACTGACGCATTGACAACCTCCAAATGATATTCCTAATCACACATGGAGGAGGTGTGACTAGGATGATGATTGAGACGAAACTAGTCCTCCGGTGGTGTTTTTAGATGATCGTTGGATCACCTGGAGATCCTCAATTGCTTTGTGATAGTGGCTACGGTAGAGTTAGATATCTACCGCAGACCCAGAGTAGCCAACGATGGTTCTTCACAGTAGGTGGATTACGCCAAGACGACTGGTGGGAAGCAGCCGGCCGTCAAGGAGAGAGAGACCTGGAGAGATCCTCCGGAGAGAGAAAGGAGAAGCCCTAGATCGATCTCTGCTCTGATACCATGTAAGAAGAAATGAAGAAGACAGGAACACCTATCACATGTCGGCTGCAAGATGCAGCAAACGTGAGTAGGGCTTGAGCCTACACACTTATATATATATATTAGGGTAAGTACATGAGGTACAAAGAGAGAAAAAGAATAAAAACTAAATTTCATAAACAAAATAGATCTGCCGCTGGCTTGCCGTTCCGCCGCTGTGCCGGTGTCGATACCATCGACTTGAGTGTCGATGGTATCGACAGAATATTGTCTTGCGCCTGAACCAATCTCGATACTATCGACATGTGTGTCGATAGTATCGACCGGGATGCAGCTTGCTTCAACTTGAACCTGAACTGATCTCGATACTATCGACAGAGTGTCGATAGTATCGACCGAGATGCAGGTTGCTTCACAGTTTTTTAATCAGCGGCAAGTCAGAGTGTGATACTAATTCTGTAGGGCTATGATGAGCAACCGATGGCTATTGTGAAGCACCACGACGGCTAAGGGAATTCCAGGGAGAACTGATAGCTACGACTGAATCTTCAAGCTTATTGCGGTAGCGTTATAAAAGGGGGGTCAAGGGTGATAACGACATGGTACAAGGTTTGCAGGAGAGACGAGATTGACCAACAGAGGGTGGAGCGGAGGCGGGATGGGCAGCAATGACGAGAACAGAAAAAAAAAGAATCGTGACGGTAGGAGAAGTTGCCTGGCGGTAGATTGTTGTTGTATAGATGATGCCCGACGGGCGGCCAAGCCAAGAACGGCGGCTGCCGCCCACAGGCGGAAGAAAATATCTTTGCCCTCTAGGCTAGGGTTGGATCACCGCTCTGATACCATGTCAGAATGTAAAAGACAGCTATTCGATATATTTGATAAGAGGAATCCCCCTCCTTATATAGGAGAAGGGGGAAGCGTACAGACTCAAGACTAAACCATGATGGGCCAAGACACACTTGGGCCCATATACAATTAGACTCAAATAACTTAATTAACTAAACTAATAAGACTCTCTAATAGATATTAACTAGAATAAAGGACAAAATAACACGATCATTGATTCACAAATTTAGAATGGAGTTAACAATTACGGTTACGACAATTATACTTAAACACAACCCTGAAAAAAATACACACACACTACACATCTATCTACATTTCTTGAGACTTCTTTTCATCCTTGGTCTTGTCATATCATATATTTCATAGAAGTTGGCGTGTCCTGTGTTTACATCCGTGTCTAGAACCACGCCTATGCTTCCTAGAAGTCACCGATATAGAGGTTTCATACTTCTAGAAAAATATATTATTTTTATCTTCAAGACTACGCTAGGATAGTTAGACAGTCAAAATCCTTAATCTAAACTGTACCTTAATTCCATAGTGGCATGACATTGATGAAAGCTCATATAAGGGATTTTATACCTCTACTAAATTTTCTGGATTCCACGGGTAAGCTTTGAGTAGAAGTACCCTTCTTTCCGCCAGACTTTTGCTTTTCTTTATAATCTCTTCTCTTGGTCAAAGGAGCCTGACTAGGGTGAGACTTGAGAAAAACTATTGAATGAAATCAAAGTAGTCAAAATCATCCAATTACTTTAAAGAGGATGCAACATTGATTTTGGTTATTTGCTTTTAGGAAACTAGGGGTTTTAGAGGCATCATTTTACAATTATAGATAGATTTTAGTTAGTGTCTTCAGAACTTATACAATTTCGTTTTTCTTTGTCAAAAACCGATCAACATTTTATTGCCTTCATTATTGTATTTCACAATGATAGTTTCTACATATACACAACTAATAAGGCTTTGAATGATACCATGTTAATACGTACAGTGTTTTGAGATGCTTATTTTGTTGTTATTAAAAGGAAATAACAGTTCAGTGTGAAGGAGTCGCATACTAGCCCTTCTAATGGGGTTGAAGTTGTTTAGAGTCTTGGCACTTATTTACACCTTAACACGTGTTGACGTGATACTGTTTTATAAAACCAAGCAATACCATGGATTTGTTAAAAAATTGGTGTATCTCAAAGTTATTCATTGAAATTCCATCATTTTTGGACTTAATTCATTGTAGCATGGGCATAATAAGGTTTCTTTAACTTGCGTCTATTATATATCGAGGTAACTGATCCCCTTAGAGAGGACTGGTTTACAAGAAAGATGACAATGCTAGGTTTTCTAATGCTGATAATGTAGACAACTAACATGAACAGAAACTCCACTTCTAATCTCTGTTTCTATTTAACAATCAGCTAAATAGTGCAGCAAAAAATTCACACTATGGCTAGATCTAATGTATTAAGAAAATTGCTCTATCACTTAAACTCTGTGAGTAATATATGTTCCGAATATGATGCTTAGCTTCTGTGTGGTATGCATGATAACATGTTATGTATCTTTGTCGTAGGCAGTGACAAGAAACAAAGCAAACCAGCACTGTTAGCTCTGAGGGGTAGCTTGTTAATCTATCTAATAAATCTCTTTTTAGGCAAGGGTTTTTGTAGCTTGCACGCTAGATATGTACATTTTCATCTTAGTAGTAGCGTTAAGAGCTAGGAAGCACAAATACTTCCCCTGGGCTGCTATGGCCATCCCGGACACACGCTGGACACAGCTCAGAGATGCCCACTTTGTTAAGCCTTGACACATGGACACACTACAGACCAAACCAACTCCCCATAAAATGGAAATACTAGTGGAAGACACTTGCTAAGAACATGTTACACAATTCAATTTATTAAATTTTCTAAATAGGTCGAGTCGGGTTTCTAGTTAGTACTATACTCACATATACATTTATTCTAGACCAAGCTTCACTTAGAAACATGACGGGTACAAAAAGCATGCACCACATATGATTTTTTTTGCGAACAAATAAACAGTCAGAATCAACCACACATCACATAACCAGACTTGCTAAAATATTTCCTTCTTGGGCATGCCTGTTGACATCTAATATATAATTAGTAGCACAATAATTTAGATACAACCCACTAAAAAAGAAAAACTCGATGAATTGCCAGTTGACTCGCTGCAGCCTGCAACTTGTAGCATTTCGTTACAAATTATCTGTACTCCTTTTCTCACGTTGAAGGTTAATATGTAATTATTACTTACAATAATTTACATACGACCCCAAAAAGAGAGTAACTCGATATACTGTCAGTTGGCTCCCTCTAGCATGTAGCAGTGATTACGAAAATTGCTTGAGCTCCCTGTCAATTGACAGCTAAGATATAATTGGTACTCACAATAATGTTAATACAACCCTTTAATAAAAACAGCTCGATTAACTGTTGATGGACTGCCTCAGACATATAGCGTGTGATAAAATAGCATGTACTTTCCTTCTTGGCAAGTGCCTATTGACGAACAATATATAATTATATGGATATAGATACATTTGTGTAAAATAAGTGCTAGAAGCTGAAAAGCACTCGCCCAAGTATGTCGAAAAGCACGGACCACTTCATGTTTATTTATATGGATATAGATACAAACTATGTCTTCTTTTCCAATCCCTCCTCTTGCTCTAGTACACCTATTAGATGGATAACGTCTATTATACATCGTTGTTGTAGATATAATTTCATCATTCGTATAAAGGTTACTCTACGAATTTGACATGCAAATTTATTATAATTCTTCATCTTGCATTTAACTTTTTATTTTAAATTGCAAATATACTGTGGAATGGTTTTTCAATGTCTGATTACATAATATAATCATATTGGTGATTTCATTGCTTTTCATATTATAAGATCTCCATTCACATTGAACTGAACTTGGGGTCTGATTTTATCCTTCATTTGTGTTTGTTTCTATACATGCTTGTTATGACTTACTTTATAGCTTTGGGTGGATGAATGCTATTTATATTTATTTTTGAAAGGATGAACGTTATTATATCAATTCTATGTTGTATATGTATATGTGTATATACCTTGTCCAGCATTGTGTCTGTTTCCTATATTAAAAATATTGTCGTGTCCCGTCTCCGTGTCCATGCCATGTCTTATATCCATGCTTCCTAGGTTAAGAGTTAACTGTTGAGAAATATTACTTAATTGGTATCTAATACATCCATCACTGTCTTATGTAGTTTGATTTGGCCAATGTACTTGTTGATACACTTATTCTATACTTAGGACGAGGTGTTGGCTCTGGTAAACGTGATTGCTTAAGTGTGTCATCTGCTAGCAGGATCTTCAATAAAACCAGTGTGTTGAAACCATTTATATTACATGTTTCGATTTTGAGAATCAAAATATAGAATCCAAGGTAATCTTTTGTGCCGGGCCTTATATATTATTTTCAGGTGTTAAGAGTCTCCCGGATCCCACTATAATAACTGATCGTTTTTAAGTTTAGTGACAAGTATTTTTCACCATTACCTATTTTCACAGTAGTACTGTCGCCTAATATCTACTCATGGTTTGCCTTTGATTATACAATTTGTTGTAATTGTTCACAATCTTATAATCTATATGGGGAACATTAGTTAGCACACGTCATCTTTGCAATTTGATGATTTTTAGGTATACAACTGATGGAGGATATTGGGACAATTTGGAAAAGGGAACGATTCAGGGACAGAAAGTTTTAGCAGGTGAACTTGATATCGTGGAGAAACTAATCACAACTCTTCCAGTTAGGGAGAACATTACCTATTCTCGAAGTCAATGTCTTGATACAATTTTTTTTACAGCTGATATTTATCAAGACTATGATATGCTGTTTAGGCTTATTTCTCCTTTCTGTCGTTTTAATTTTCTAGTAGGCTTGACAAATAAGCAGAAAACTGAATTTCGATTCAATGTTTAATCCATTATTTAGGCTTACAGATAATCTTCAGCATTGATCAATTCTTATGCAATAACATGTTAGAACTAGGATACTGAATTTCTCTATTTTGTTTTTCCTTTACATTTATCCAGAGCTAAAGTTTGATAATTTTTTATTGCTGTTAAAAGTTCTCTATTATATTCTGCTTCTTTCACAATTCTTTTATATCAGATTAGCCAACCCTTTTTTGCTAGTTGTTTTCACCCACCCAGCCACAAACCCGTCCAACCCCATGTCTGTCTTGTATTCAACCTAAGACATGGGCCAGCTCCTCCCTCCTCCCCCCACCCCCAAAAAAAGCATTTACTTGTCTCCTTCCTTTGTGTTACACTTAGGGCTAGTTTGGTTGGGTGTAGTAGGGTGCAGTTGTGTGAGTTCGCAATGTAAAAATGTACATTAAACACACACTTTTCATCCGGCTACACCCTACCAAACAGGCCCTTATGAAAACTCATGTTTTTTGGTACACTAATTCTCAAATATGGTGCCTTCTTAGGTTGTTTGGCCTTGCAACTTGCAAGTACTCCTCACCTCTTCCCCTTTGAGGTGCTTTCTCTTTGATATTGTGTTGCCTGCTACTGCTAACTGTCTTTCTAATGGGATGGTTTTCAGCTGTTGATTTCTCTACTGGTGAAGATGCGTGGATTGCGTTTAAGAGGCAAAAAATGTTCAATGAACCGGGAAAATCACCTCCTTTATCATCGTAAGTACATATTATTTGTAATGAACTTCAACATCAACTTTGACTGAGAGCTTTTCTTTAGTGAATTTTACACTGGATGGCTTACTCATTGGGGAGAGCAGATAGCAAGCACTGATGCTGAATTTACAGCTGCACAATTAGAGAAGATATTATCTGGGAATGGTTCTGCAGTACTTTATGTATAATTTGTCAAAATATTACATGCCACATAGGTTACTTTTTCATCGTTTTTTTTACACTTTTCTTTGGTTTTCAACGTCCTTTGGTGTTCAACATCTCAGATGGCTCATGGAGGATCAAACTTTGGCTTTTATAGTGGTGCAAATATAGTGGACAACGCTTCTGATTACCGTGCTGACCTCACTTCTTATGATTATGTGAGAGGGTAGCTTCAGTTGGACGGGTTTTATTACAAAATGAGTTGTATTTGTATTCTATAAACAGTTGGTTTTATGCCGTTTTAGGATGCTCCAATCAAGGAGACTGGAGATGTTGATAATGCCAAATTCAAAGGTATGCTAATTTGTTTTAATATTCTTGATGTCATTCTCCACCCTGATAATGTAAATTTCCCTTACTGCATGTAATTCAACGACCAGATATAGATGTTACAACTGTGTTTAGTCCTATATTTGATGAAGCTTGCATAGAGGGATCAATCATCTTGTATCCAGAGTTATATTATTTGTATCAAGATTTTGATATGAATCGGATACAATATTAATATATCTGGTAAGCACTTTAAGTGGGGAAATGGGTCCTCCATGTAAGGAAATTTTGAACGAATAGATAATAAATAGCCCCCCTCTCAAATAGAAAATGGGTGCAAGAAATAAGTGTTAATATATTTCATATTTATTCTATTTTGTAATTTCTATATCCTGCTGGACCTCTATGTAAATAATCCAATTTCTCTTATTAATAAAAAGGGAGAAAGCCTATGGCCTCTCTAAACGCTGCATTGCACGTTGCATTGTGGCACCACATTTCACATGGTACCAGAGCAAGGTTCCTAACGTAACCCTACCCAGCCGTCACAACACAACGCCGCCGCCGGTCGGCCGGCCACCAACCTTCCCCGGCCGCCGACGGTGAATAGTCACTCCGACGGTGAACAGTAACTCCGACGTGAACAATAACTCCAGTGTGAACAATACGGCAGACTGAATAGTAATTCCTGCGTGAACAAAGCACGTCGCCAGCCTTCCCCGGCACCCACGCCGCCGACCCAAAGCGGGCGGAGCAGCCGTCTCCCGGGCCAGGCTCCGTAGCTGTCGTCCCCCTTCTCTTCTATCTCCGGATCGTCGGGTCCTTCAGTTGATCCAACGGATTTCTAAATCCCAAACCGGAGGGTCCGTCGGTACGTAAGAAATTCCTAATCACATCTCTTCCATGTGTGATTAGGGAATTTCATTTGGGGGCTGTGGATGCATCAGATATGCATATGATCTTGTGACGTGACATGTATCTCCCCGTCACCCATATCTTCTTGTGACGTGTATCAATCCGTCACTCTTCTTCTCGTCAAATCATGGAGGACACCAAGGCATCTACCATCTACAGTGAGATGTCTCCTATCCCCTCCATCAAGCTGAACGGGAAGAATTATCTCTTATGGATGAATGCTTTCCATACTGTATTGGAGTCACGCGACAAGGCGAGACACGTTGATTCTGATCCTCCCGCACTTACTGACAAAGGCTATGCTGAATGGAAGCGTCATAATAGTCTGGTGAAGACTTGGTTGTGGGGGAGCATGGAACCTGGGATTGCCTCGAGGTTCATGTTCTACACTACCGCCAAAGAGATCTAGGATGCAGTGAAGAAACATTATTCTCAAGAGAAGAATGCGCTTTGTCAGTTCATGATATATGATCGCCTGTTTGCAGAACGACAGGGAGACAAACCTGTAGAAGAATACTTTTAGAGTGATTCAAGGTATTGCACAAGAGCTAAGTTTCTACCATCCAGTAACTGTCCAGGAGCAAGTCAAAGACAAAGATGACTTGATTACAGCAAAATTCTTGTCTGGTCTAAGTTCTTCGTGCAGTTCAACCCGTAGTGTTAGCTTCTGATAAACTTCCCAGCTTGGAAGAGGCCTATTCAAGGATTTTACAAGTAAATTTTGAACCAGTTGATCCTACCATAGTCTCATCTCAGGGAGATTCTCATGCTTTTGTAGCTGCTGCAGTGAGAGGAGGACGAATAGGTATGGGCCGAGGACGTGGAACTCGTCCTAAGTGTACTTTCTGTGACAAACCTGGACACACAGTTGAGAAATGTTGGAAGAAGCATGGCCGACCTGCTGCACCACCTGTGGGAGCAACAAACTATGCTACCACTACTGAGTCTACTGAGCTTCCTGCTTCGAGTTCTGATCCTTCTGACATTACACTCACCAAGGAGGAATATGATAGATTTATTCTAGCTATTCTGCATCTGAGCTTAGGATCATCATCTTCAGCCAACTTGGCGTCCACCACTGGTAATTAGGCTACCTCTTTATTGGCTTTTGGTTCTACTTCATCATGGGTCGTTGACTCTGGAGCGTCACAACATATGACTGGTATGAGGAGACTTCTTCATTCTATTGACTCACATATTCCTCACAAATCTGTAACAATAGCAGATGGCTCAGTGAGGAGAGTGTTATCCAGTGGATATGTTTCTCTGACTCCTGGAATTGATCTTAAATCCGTACATTATGTGCCTGTTTTTCCTTTTAATCTTCTGTCTGTTGCTAAGTTGATTGATACTGTGAAATGTACGATAACTTTTCGACCTTCTTGTTTTGTATTACAGGATCTCAAGAGTATGAGGAAGATTGGTGGGGGGGCCTAGGAAAGGTGATCTCTACCTCTTCCACGGTGACAGTCTGCCTCGCCAAGTGTATGCTTTTGCTCCTGCTGTCATGTTTAGTGGCTCTCCCTTGCTGTGGCACTACAGATATGGGCATCCTTCATTAGAGAGCTTGAGAAAGTTAGAACCAGAATTGTCTCAAGTATCGTCTCTAGAGTGTCAGTCCTATCAATTGGGGAAACATCATAGAATGTCTTATCCCGGTCGTGTCAATAAACAGACGTCATGTCCTTTTGAGTCGGTCCATAGTGATGTTTGGGGTCCTGTAAAAGACCATAGTTATAATGGTTTTCATTATTTTATCTCTTTTGTGGATGACTTCTCGCGTATGACTTGGATTTATTTGTTGAAAAGTCGAGTCTGTGCTATCTATTGTCAAACATTTTTATCAAGAAATAAAAGTTCAATTTGATTGCAATATTAAAGTTCTTCAGTCTGATAATGCCTTGGAGTATGTTCAAAATGCTATGGATGATTTTTGTAGTTCAATTGGGATGATACATCGTACATCCTGTCCTCACACCCCTCAGCAGAATGGGGTAGCAGAGAGGAAAAATCATCATCTCCTTGATATTACCAGGACAATCATGTTTCAATCTAATGTTCCTAAGCGTTTTTAGTCTGACGCCCTTCTTACTTCTTGTTTTCTTATCAACATGCAACCTTCTTCTGTGCTTCAAGAACGTACTCCTTTCTCTGTCCTACGTCCCAAAGATCAACCTTTACTTGTTCCTCTTAGAGTGTTTGGTTGTACTTCTTTTGTCCACAATTTTGATCCCAAGGCTGATAAGTTATCTCCTAGGTCAATTAAGACTCTCTTTCTTGGGTACTCCAACACTAGCAAAGGGTACAAGTGTTATTGTCTAAGTCTTCGTTGCATGTTTGTGTCTAGAGATGTGACTTTTCATGAATCCACTCTATATTTCTCTAGTGTTCCCAGTAAGGGGGAGAAATTATGTGAGAGAGTGCCACCATCATATGCTAATGACAGAGTGCCACCACCACATCAGAGTGAGAGAGTGCCACCTATCATTCCTGACTATACTATAATTCAGGAAGAGCAGCCAGCAGATGGTCCGCCAATTCAACAATATTCACATGTTTATAGCAGACGAGGCAGACAAGATCCAGAGGACGTAGCGACTCCAGTCTCTGAGTTGTCCCCATCCTCCTCTACTCAAGGGATACCATCTGTTCTTGATGTTCCCATTGCTGTTTGCAAAGGTACCCGTTGCTGTACTATTCGACATCCTATTACAAATGTGTGTTGTTTGTCCAAGTTATCTGAGCAGGCTCACTCATTTGCTCTTGGGATTGATTCTGTGGTCATTCCAAGAAATCATCTTGATGCTATGAAGGATATTGGCTGGAAATAGGCTATGCATGTTGAAATGTCTGCTCTGTTACAGAACAACACCTGGGAACTTGTTGACTTACCTCCAGATAAAAATGTTGTGGGATGCAGATGGGTATTTACAGTAAAACATAATCTAGATGGTTCTGTGGAGAGATTGAAAGCTAGACTGGAGGCAAAGGGGTACACTCAGACATATGGGGTTGATTTCTTTGAGACCTTTTCACCAGTGGCTCGTCTGAATTATGTGCGTATTCTTATTTCTTTGGCTACTACATTTGACTGGCCTCTATTTCAGCTCGATGTCAAGAATGCCTTTCTTCATGGTGATCTACAAGAGGTGTACATGGAGCAACCACCTGGTTTTGTTGCTCAGGGGGAGTGTCAGAAGGTGTGTAGACTGAAGAAAGCCATCTATGGATTCAAACAATCTCATAGAGCTTGGTTTGACAAGTTCAGTGATGTTGTACTAAAGATGAGTTTTTCTCGTTCTGTTACTGATCACTCTTTATTTTATTCTACTTCTTCTGGTGGATCTATTATTATTGTTGTGTATGTTGATGATATTGTTATCACTGGTAGTAATTCCACATGCATATCTAGTGTGAAGCGGGCTTGTAGGGGCACTTTCACACAAAGGATCTGGGAAAACTGAGATATTTTCTGGGCATTGAAGTACTTAGATCTCATGCAGGTACCAATTTGTCTCGGAGAAAATATGTGCTGGATTTACTACGGGAAATTGGTATGAGTGAGTCCAAGCCTGTGTCTACTCCTATGGACTATCATGTGAAGGAGATGACTGATGATGATGATTATCCAGATCCAGGATATTACAGGAAAATTGTGGGAAAATTGATATATTTGACAGTCACACGTCCTGACATTTCTTTTGCTGTAGGAGTGGTGAGTCAGCATATGAGCTCTCCAAAACAATCTCATTGGACATTTGTCTGTCGTATTTTGAGATATCTGAAAGGTGCACCTGGTAAGGGAATCACCTGTTATAGGCTGAAGACTCTTGTATCCACACTGTCTTTTACTGGTTATGCAGATACAGATTGGGCTGGTAATCTGAATGACAAGAGGTCTACATCTAGATATTGCACATTTCTGGGGCATCATCTTATTACCTGGAAAAGCAAAAAGCAAAATGTTGTGGCAAGATCTAGCACGGAAGCTGGGTATAGAGCAATGGCACATGCATGTTGTGAGTTGCAGTGGGTTCAATCTGTACTTTCTGAATAAAGATTCCTGTTTTGTCTCCTATAGAACTCAGATGTGACAATCATGCGGCCATATACATTGCTAAGAATCCAGTCTTCCATGAACGTACTAAGCACATTGAAGTTGACTGCCACTTTATCAGATACCAGATCAAGAATGGAACTGTTGTGACTCCACATGTCAAGTCTGAAGATCAACTTGCAGATGTTCTTACGAAGCCATTGAGTCCAACAACTTTCCAGAGTTTTTGCAACAAGCTGGGTCTACACGATGTGTACACTCCAGCTTGAGGGGGAGTGTTAATATATTTCATATTTATTCTATTTTGTAATTTTTATATCCTGCTGGACCTCTATGTAAATTATCCAATTTCTCTTATTAATAAAAAGGGAGAAGGCCTATGGCCTCTCTAAATGCTGCATTGCACGTTGCATTGCGGCACCACATTTCACAATAAGTTTATGATTCGTAATGCTACATATATTTAGTTTATCTCTGTATGTCTCAATTCTGCCCCTTATTTGATTTTTTCTCTGGTAAATCACTGTAGGCTTATGCCTTTTCCATTCTAATTGTAAACTTTATGCGTGCCATACCTTTATGGGCCCTTCGGGTAAACACTTTCAGAATGCTGCAAATTTTACCGGCAAGTGGTCTTCGAGACTGCAACTTTTTCTGAAGCCAGTCATTTTTCTCCTCTTAATTCTACCTGCCGCAGCGTGGAATGCATGATTCTGAATTCAACCTGTTTTCAGGTGATTGTGAAATCAATCATCCTAGTTTGATTTTAATCAAAATAGATACTATTTTACATGGGAGCCACAGACCTGCTGTCGCTAAATGGCAGTTTCAAATGCTATTTTATGTTTAAATTATCAGGTAGTCTAGAAGTCACTACCCAAACGGCTCCTTACTCTTTATTCTTCGAGCCTCTGTTCAGTAAGCTGTTGTAAGTTTTAGATGAAACTATTAATAAAACAATACTGTACGAAAAGTATTCATGTTTTAAATAATAAAGTCTAAGAATATAAGCTCAACTTATACTTATGAAAAGATGCAGCAAAATGAAATTTACCTTAAGGTTCTTGATTGGATCTACTAGAGCAAGAAATTATGTATACTGATAGAGACTAAATGGACAAAGTTTGTGATATCTAGTGGTAAATTTGATGCTATCCCAACTTGTTTTAGAAGCAGCAACTGCAAATACCTTTTTGATATAGGAGGCATGGATACTCCAAAATAGGGCCTGTACCCCCTCATGGATGCATTGGACACCAATAGTCCTTGGATATGCCTGAATTCGTATTACACACTTGTTCAGATGTATCCATACTTTCTTTTTCCTTTTTTTGAGACATGGGATACTTTGTAGATGTCACCTGGATACTTTGCGGAAATGATACTTTGCGGATATGGTCAAACTCTTATGTAGAGTTATATACAAATCTGATACAAATTTTCTGTATGTCTTATTGGTTACTGTTACTTTATATTTATTAAATTGTAAACTCTTTGGCCCTAAAATAATACTCGGGAGTTTTGGAAGTACCGTGGAATTATAGATCTACATAACACTAATCTATAAACTAAAGTTGACTTTCTACTAGACCTCTTATTAGTTTCCTATGACAATAACTTACCTGTTAGTAACTCTTTGATAGTTCCAGATTCATGAGACTATTATAGTAACTTACTGTTAGTTCTAAATTTATCATAAATCTTTGGCTCCAAAACAAACTCGAAAGTCAGAACTAGTCACTAAAGTTAATTTTTGATCTCTAGATTTACTATGTTATCATCCAGCTATTGAAATAAACCCTTGTAGACCCTTGATTAATGTGTTGCCAGTGGCAATATTAGTTTTGATGATATTAATTTATTGCGGAGCCTGCTGTTTGGATGTTGATTCATTGCGATGCTAATTCAATCTGTAGTAGTATGATGCTAACAATATCTCTTATAGCCTCACTCTTGTCGAAGTTCCACATCTTTTTGTTGTCTAGTTCTTGGGCATTTCATATGAACTATAGAATCTGACTTCTTGAACTATATCTTTGCTTTGGGTATTTAGTTTGCACTCGTCTTTGTATCTCTATTATCTGATCTTTACTCCTTTTAGTATAGGATATGAGTCTGTCAATGGAGTGTGATGGTTGACACCTCTATATAAATATGTGAATACGATATCGAAAGCATCAACATGTGGAAATAACGGATCTAGTCACAACTATTATAACAAGGAGTACAAGGGATCATTAACTAGGGAAAATGCTCATTTCCTTAATTGCATGCAATGGGATCAAAATTTGCCCAAAAGTCGCTATTGAACACCTAAGTAAAAATACAAGAAGTTGTTCATGAGGCCGCACAAAGATTGAAAAGGGAAAATTTGGGAAAAAGTCGTTAATTTTTGGTCACGGATTCGGTCAATTGACTTTTGGTTAAGGTTCGTTCAACTATTCGGAAATAATCGGGAATAAGTTCGACTATTTTATATGTATGTATGTATATTCTACATACATGTAATATTAAGGTCATTAGACATACAATTTTACTAAGTGAAAGTAGGAAAAGAATCATAGAAAAGTTGAACAACAATGTATGTAGCAATTTGAGAGAGACATGTGAAACAACTATAATGATTAATGAAACGTTGAGCATACCTGGTAATGCTAATGACATATAAGAGGCAAATAACAAAAAAATATGAAAATGAAGTGGAGAATTTCCTATTCGTTGATTGAAGAGAAGACTATTAAGTTGAGGATGCTGACACAACATCACAGAAGAAAGGGAGGAAGGAGGAAAAGGATGGTGCAACAAAATGGATTGTCGGGAGAGTGGCAGTTGGGGTTTTAGTGTATATCGGGATTCTTTTGTGTGGTTTGCAAAAAAAAGAACTAGTGGCTTAAAAGGAGAAAAATCATGAAAAGTCACAAAATTGCAAAAAAGCAGGAAATCAGTAAAGAGTCGTGAAAAACCGGCGACCAACAAATTAATCGTGCTGAATATTCAAGATCCTGTCAAATCGTAAAAAATTGTCAATTCTTTTGTTAAAGTTGGAGATTTTTGTTACAAAGCTTTAAAGTTGGGAGAAGGTATGCCTCTCCAAGGTAAATTGTATAGTAGGACTCTTTTCCTATCATGTGATGAATACCATACTTCCATAGTGGCATATGTTAATATGTACATATAGGGACCTACATGTAAATGTGAGAAAACGTCAGGGACCTCTGTGTAAAGGTTGTAAACTCCCTTGTATATGGATATCCAGATACACTGATTGTGAGAGTAGGTCATGCATTTTCTCCCATTTTTCTCCAACTTCTTCATGGTATCAGAGCAACATGGACAATTCTAGGAGAGCCGTCAAACTCTCTACGGTAGCCTTTGAAGAAGTGAGTACTAAGAATTATCAAAGAAAATCAGTTTGTGGAACAACAGTGGTTGTAGTTGTTCCTCTAGTTGGAATTTGGAGTAGCCATTCTGGATCCACCTTCCCCTTGATCTTAGCCACCCCACGATGTTGGTAGTTGGCTGCTATACCCCTTTGTTGGTTCCAAATCTTCCTTCCTTAAGCAGGCCTTAAACATAATTTTTTGCATACCAAAGATTTTCTTCACCAATCGCATTTGTGGGCTGTTTTCTTCCCTCAAATCTAGTCCGTAGGGGAATCCAATACCCCTACTACATTGTCCCAAAAGGTCAAGGGCATCGGAGTCGCATGATCAAGACTGCTACAGTACTTCGGGTTTGTCCTTGGTCATGCGTCTGTAAACAAGCTTAAGTTTTTGGTTCCAGGTTTGTCCAACCTGGAAAGTTTGCAGTGTGAATCTTGTCAATTGGAAAAACACACAAGGTCTTTCTTTAGGTCTAGGGAGAGTCAAACTACAAAGTTTGTCTTTGAGCTGGTACATTCTGATATATGGGGTCCGAGTCGTGTTACATCAAAACTTGGATTTATATATTTTTGTATATTTTTCTATTCACTTATCTATGTTGTCGATGATTATTCTCGTTCTACATGTCTTTATTTGATGAAGGAACGATCAGAATTCTTGTCCATTTTTAAAAACTTTTGTGCAGAAGTGGAAACCCAATTTAAAAAGGAAATTTGCACTCTTCGTTCTAACGATGCCAGAGAGTACTTAGCCGTGAGTTCATTCATTTCACCTCCACACATGGCATCATTCATCAATTATGTGGCCCACATACCCCACAATAAAATGGAGTGACTGAGAGAAAAATCTGTCATATTGCTGAGACAGCTCGTACTCTTCTCCTTCATATGCATGTTCCTATAGAATTTTCGGGAGATGCAGTTCTCACTGCCACCTACCTCATCAATAGTATGCTGTCTATTCACCAAAATTGCATACCTGTTCAGATCCTTCATCCTATGAATCTACTCTACCATGCTCCACCTAGAGTGTTTGGATGTGCTTGTTTGTCCATTGTCTTGATCCATGTATGGATAAAATAAGTCCAAAGTCTGTCAAATGTGTTTTCTTAGGTTACTTTCGGGTTCAAAAGGGGTACATGTGCCACAGTCCTACTTTACATCACTTCTTTGTATATGCAGATGTTACCTTCTCACCTTCTTTCAAGACACATCCTATCTTGATGATAGTTCTTCAGTGACACCGGTAATTGTGGAGAAGCTCTTGCCCCTTCCTATCATTGTTGAGTCTCTAGTTATTGAGTCCCCTAGCAATGATGGTTCATGTGATGTTATTCCACCTAGCTCTGCTAGACTACCGATCACTCAAGTCTGCACTCGTTGTACAAGTGCAAGTGGACAGTCCGGTTCAAGTACCAATGTAGGTGGAATAAATGCTCCTTCCAGTTCAGCTCCTTCTCCAGACGCCTCCTCTTCTGAAGGTCAGGTAGAAATGTTTCCACCTCAAGTGCAAGATCTTCCCATGCCCTGAGCAAGGTGTTCAATCTTGCACCCTAAAAAATGTTGCTTACCCTATTTCTAATTTTGTCTCATATAGCCATCTTTCACTTTCATAATATGCCTTTGTTTCTTCTATATCCTCTGTCTCTATACCTTTGTCTGTTCCAATTGTAGTTGATCACTCATGTTGGCGTCATGCTATGGATGAGGAGATTTCAGCTTTGTACCAGAACAAGACATGATCTCTTGTTTCACGTCCACATGGCAAGTTTATTGTTGGATGCCACTGGGTTTACACAGTCAAAGTGGGTGCAAATGGTTGTGTTTATCAGCTCAAGGCATGTTTGGTAGCCAAGGGCTACACTCAAGTCTATGGCGAGGATTATTTAGAGGCCTTCTCTCCAGTGGCAAAGATGGCATCTATTCACATTTTCTTGTTTCTAGCTGCTAGTCATTCTTAGCCTCTACACCAACTTGATATTGAAAATGCATTCCTACATGGTGATCTGGATGAGGACATTTATATGGAGCGACCACCTGGCATTATTGCTCAGGGGGAGTCTGATCTAGTATGTTGTCTTCACAAGTCTCCCTATGGACTGAAGCAGTCACCTCGTACTTGGTTTGGTAGATTTAGTAGTGCCCTTTCTAAGTTTGAACTCCAGAGATTTACCATGGATCATTCAATCTTCTACAAACGATAGAGTTCTAGGAGCATTTTCTTGGTGGTATATGTTGATGATATTGTAATTATCGATGATGATAGACATGGCATTGTAAAGTTCAAGTCCTTACAAGGCCAGTTTCAGACAAAGGACTGGGGCAGTCTTAAATATTTTCTTGGAATCGTAGTTGCCAAGTCCAAGTCTGGGATAGTTATCTCATAGAGGAAGTATGTCATAGATCTTCTCACTGAGACATGGATGCTTGGCACCTGACCTGCAGATACTCTAATGGATCCTATCCATGGAGCATGGGGAGTTGCTTGATGATCCATGGAGATATAGATGACTTGTTGGGAAGTTGATTTATCTGACTGTCACTCGACCTGAGTACTAGTGTTGTTAGTCAGTTCATGGATAAGTCATGCACATGTCATATGGAGGTTGTGATGCGCATTGTGAGGTAATCTCAAGAAGTCTCCTGGCAAGGAGCTTTTATATCAGAATCATGGACATCTACATGTGCAGGGCTTCTCGGATGCTGATTGGGTTGGATCCAATATTGAAAGAAGATCTATTTCTGGCTATTGTGTATTTGTAGGAGGAAACCTGGTGTCCTGGAAAAGCAAAAAGCAAACTGTAGTAGCAAGATCTAATGTAGAGTATGAGAATAGAGCTGGCCTTAGCAATATGTGAGTTGCTTTGGATTCACCACTTGTTAGAGGAGCTTGGCTTCATGGAGAAAGCTCCCATGAGCTTGAAGTGTGACAACTAGGCTGCTGTGCACATTGCCTAAAATCTCGTCTTTCATGAGAGAACCAAACATATTGAAGTTGATTGTCATTTTCTACGAGAAAAGATTTAAGAGAAGTTGATTAAGTTGTCCTCGGTTAGATCAGAAGATCAGTTAGCTGATTTGTTTACAAAATCCCTAAATTGTTGTCGGGTTCAATACTTATGTAACAAGCTGGGTACATATGATATATATGCTTCAACTTGAGGGGGAGTGTTAATATGTACATATAGGGACCTACGTATAAATGTGAGAAAATGTCAGGGACCTCTGCGTAAAGTGTGTAAAGTCCCTTGTATATGGATATCCAAACACGCTGACCCTGACTGTGAGAGTAGGTCAAGGGTTTTCTCCCATAATGCTCCAGCTTCTTTAGTATCTATGCAAATCAATTATCAGGATACTACTCATCATTATTATCACTATAATAATAATAATAATAATAATAATAATAATAATAATAATAATAATAGCAACAATAATATTAACACCAATGTTTTAGAAAGCGGGAAGCGGTAGGCGTGCAGACATCACCTTGTGGCCGCTTGAGCGTCAGGTGGGCGCTCAAGCAGGCACTTTTTGAAAAAGCGGGTTCCTAAATTCATATATAATTCCTTAGGAAATTACACATATATGTATATAAATAATATATTTTCAAGGAACTTCCTTCATATATAACCATGTGATGAGTATAAAACAACCAAATTAACTTAATCATGACATACTAAATATAGTAATATATTAAATTAGTTATATACAACACTAGCCAACATGATACATGTACACTAGTGGTACACACTACATAGTACATGAATATATAGTAGCAGGCAACATGATATATACATCATACTATAGTGGTACATACTACATAGTACAAAACATTATACAGTAGTAGGCAGTACATGATATGTACATTATATAGTTGTACTTATTGCTTACAACAAAGTACATCTACATAGATAGGACATTAGTTGTGCATATAACAAACAATGGAAACACACATATGAATGATAAGTAGGTAGCATAGATATGAGTATAGTACATTAGTATATACATGGTTCAAAATTTCGGTCGAAATCTCGAAATTTTGCTCAAAATTTCGGTTTCGAAGGGAATCAGACATAGAAATGCAACAGTCCAGAATAATTAAGTAAAATTTCGAAATTTTGATAGAAATTTCGCAAAAGGGGGCAAAATTTCGACAAAATACAACAATTTCGTTGAAAAAAGGCCAGTTTGGGCATGCATTTCGTGAAACACAACCGAAATTGGTTTACAATTTCGAAAATCAACAGTCCAAAGCCTGTTGTACTTGGAGGGTTATTTCTTTGTTTTTTTTTTCATTCTCTTGCTCTTAAAGGCTTTGTTCTTCGGATCTAAGGTAAGTTTACTTTCTCCTTCCCATCTACATCTATATCTTCCACTTTTACCCCAGTTTAATCAAAAGATTACTACCAAACTGCAAGTTACAAGTGATAGTCTACAACTTATACTTGATGATTTATGAAATTATGCTATAAATTACATATAACTACAATGATTTTGCAAATCTAACTTAATGTATATATATATATCATATTCGTCATAACAATGGATAAAATAGTTTTCAAATGAGCTTTTTTTGAAGTTTTTGTAACGTTATATTCATATATATTATGTAACACTTAACAAATGTTCAATTTATAAATAAATATCTTATATTAAAGATAAATTTTGTAACAATAATTTACAACTATGTAATACTTTGAATATTAATTATCTATAATTTAGACTTTTAAAATGAAAATAAACTAAAACAATTTAGAATTGTTGTGTATAATGTTTTGTTACATACATCAAATTTCAACTACTATTGGGAATAATATATAGTTAAATGTATTCAATTGATATATTCAATACATTAGACTATTAGTATCAGCAAATTTTTGTAATTTGTTCCAATTTTATGAATAATTTTAGGTCTAGATTAAGAATACTTTTAGTATTTTTTCTCTTTGATGATCCATAGTGTAAGCTAGAAAGTATCAATTGAAATCGATTATTAACGTGATGACCTATAAACTAATTCCTTCATTATATTAAAAAGTCATCGAAATCTCGTTTGAAACAGTTTTTGATCTTTTCACACATGTAGGACCCCTCACCAAGATCAATATATGATGTTATTGCATAAATAGGTGTATTTATGTATGTACATCATCCTGATAAAATTTCGTGACTTAATTCCTTTATTTGGTCATCGAAATCTTGTGTCGAAATAAGCGTAAAATATCAAAATTTCCATCGAAATTTCTGTAAATTTCCGTTTCTGAGCCATCAGAAATGGCGTCGAAATCGAAATTTTAAACCATGAGTATATAACTCGTAGTTCAATACATAGCAGAGAACACTGCATGCATAGATGATAAACATTTAATGTAGGTGCAGCAATTCATACATAAAGATGTAACATGGGTGCAGCAGTACATACATACAAGGCTTGTACAAAGTAGAAATGATTTTGGTACATATAAACTCAATTAATAATTAGAAACACATAGCTACCTTGATTTATAAACATAACACTCAGAACTATACACTAATATAGATGTAATGTAAAATAAATGCAGCAATTTCAGGCTTTGTTTTGGTCCCAGAAGCCGATTTGTCATTAAGCGGGCTGAAGCGGCCGCCTCAACTAGGGGTGAGCAAATAATGGTCCAGACCGCAAAACCGGACCAGACTGCTCAATTCGGTCCGGTCCGGTCCGGTCCATTTTGTGTTCGGTCCGGTCCGCGGTCCGGAAATTTCGATGAATTCGGTCTTCGGTCCGGTCCAAAACCGGTCCGGTCCGGTCCGGTCCGGACCGCAGATTGACTTTTATATAAAATTTATGTATATTTGAAGGTGTATTCTATAATAATTACAAATAAAGTACATATATAATCACTACTAGTATAAATGTTTGATACTAAAGTTATATAATTGTTAGAAGTGACTAAGATTATCAACTTTTTACAATTAAATAAGTTGTAAAACATGTAAAAAAGGTTGATTACGGTCCAAACGGTCCGGTCCGGTCCGGTCCTAACACAAAACGGTCCGGTCCCGGTCCGGTCCTACCTCGAAACGGTCCGGTCTGCGGTCCATATATTTGTTCAAATTCGGTCCGCGGTCCGGTCCGGTTCGGTCCGGTCCGGTTCTGTACCGATGCTCAGCCCTAGCCTCAACAAGGAAGTGAAGCAGGCGGTTAGGTGGGTCAGGCAGCTGGTAGGCGGCTGCTTTTTGCTGGCCCACTCCATTGGCGATTATCCCGGCGGATGACGGCTTGGGCCGCTTGAGCGGCCGCTCAGGCGGCCTCCTGAGCCGCTTTTAAAAACACTTATTAATACTAATAGTAATAATAACTATTAGAGTGTCTATTTACTTAAGTGTTTTGTCTATTTACGTAAGTCATTTAGTCTATTGGTAATATGGGCCCAAGTCTGTCCTTGGCCCATTAGGGTTTGGTCTATGTCTGTATGCTTCCTCCTTTCTCCTATTTATAGGAAAGGGTGGCTGCCACTTTTCTATCAAGCAATAAGAGAAAACCTACACGTAAGGGGATATTCCCCATCATATCTCGTACTCCACAATAACAATATTAATTATAATATAATAATGTAATAATAATAACAATCATCAGTTGAGCCTGAATCCCAACCATATTGGTGAAGTTTCCTACATGGGTTCTTTTCAATTGAAATTTGTTATGGGTCATATTCCCATTAATATGCATGGTTCTTAATCTCTCCTTATAAGCTCTTCCCAAGATTTTCGGCCAACCCTTCCCCTTTTTACTATTCATGACAATAACATTACTTTGACTTGGTGCATTTATCAATATGTGTTGACATGTCAATACCATCAGAGGAGACCCTCATGTAGCTTGTGCTCAATACTTGCCATCCTTACATAGTTATTTCTCAAGCTATCTTTACTTGTATTCCCACAAATCCATCTTAATATTTACATTTTTGCCACATTCATTTTATTGACACTTTGTTTCTTCACCTCAATATCCAACATTCACTTTCGTATAACATGGTTGGACATATAGATTTTGATAAAACTAACTTTTGATATAATATGGATATTCTGCTCATATACTACTCCAGATGCACTCCTTCATTTCATTCATCCTTTGTGATGTTGGGACATATATCATCTTGGACACCGTCATCTATATGCATAGTAGAACCTCAGTTATGAAACTTATCACATTTAGGTACATCCAAGGAATAAGGCTTTGATGAAATCATCAAAATTTCAAGGAAAATTTCGATTTTTCCTGCATCTGCAACGAAATCATGTGACGAAATCATGTTGGAATTAACAAAATGGTTTGCCCAATTTCAAAAATTTCCCAGGATACAGTAAAGTTTACTATCTTCCAGATGAAGGACCCTCCCGCCTATCCCTATATATGATTTTATTGCATAAAACAATGCAAATAGGTGTACAACTCATGCCTATGAAATTTCATGACTTAATTCATTCATTGTGGCGTCAAAATGGGAACTATTGCATTTATTAATACTTCTGTCAATTTCAATATATTTGAGTTTCCATGCTGTCAAAACGACATCAAAATCGAATACCTCATTCCTTGGGGTACATCACTCCATCCAACTTGGCACCGCCACTTACATACCTAGGCTGGCTAAATTGCAATGCATGTCCTATGTTTTGCTCATGTTCATCTTATCTCCTCTCTATTCCAATGCAATCCCCCAAATTTCAACTTTGTAATTCATTTTGTTCAATCATCAATCATCACTATACCGTTAACAAATATCATACACTACATGACATTAGTTGGACATGCTTTGAAAACTCATCTATAAAAAGAATGAACAAGTCTAGGCTCAAAGCAAATCCTTGATGTACCTTAACTATAATTGAAATCTTGGTGCTTCCCCTGGAGTCGTGGCACTCACAATTGAGCTATCATACACGTCGTTATTTATGTCAATGTATTGAATTAGGACACCTTTTAAAAGAAAGCCCACCAAAGCACTTCCCCTAGCACTTCATCATAAGCTATATGTTAGTGAAAAGCTTATGATTTTTTTTGTTTTGTTTTCTCTGTATGGGCTCATAATCTCTTTGTTAGTGTTACTTAGGGAAACACAGTGTGCTAGATCCAATGTAGATATGCTTCTATACTTAATATTGATGAGAAAAGGGAAAAATACATAAAGAGTCCACTAAATAATATGACTTAACAAAAAATGACTAACAACGAAATACTACTAACTCCTTTATTCTAACACTCTCCCTCAAGTTGGGGTATACACATCATGCATACCAAACTTGCACATCATATACTTAAAAGCAGTAGGTAAAAGATGTTTGGTGAAGAATATTTGCAATTTGCTCTCTAGTCCTCACATGAGGAGTCTTGCCGTTTTAGCCAATACTAAATCACACACGAAATGACAATTCACTTCAATATGATTCGTCCTCTCATGAAAAACGAGATTGCTGGCAATATGAATAACTGCTTCATTACCACACATCTGAGTAGCTGGAGTATCTACACTAATCCCCAGCTCAGAAAGAACAAAAAGAACTCGTTGAACTTCACAACATGCATGGGCCATAACCCGATATTCAACCTCAACACTAGAATGAGCTAAACCACTTTGCTTTTTACTCTTTTAAGTGACAAGATGAGATCCCAGAAAAATACAGTCTCCAAAAGTAGACCGCGTGTCCTTGTGTCTTTAGCATCACTAGCCCAATCTGCATCACTGTAGCTAATAACCAAAAGAGTAGAACTACACTGATTGTTCACAGAATATGTGAGTCCCCTGCCAGGAGCTCCTTTTAAGTACCTTAGAGTATGACATACTACCTCCCAATGACTTCTCTTTGGTGTGCTCATGTATTAGCTGACAACTCCAAGAAATATCAGGATGTGTCACAGTTAAATAAATTAGTTTTCCAACAACTCTCCTGAATAACAAAGGATCATGAAACTCATCATCATTGTTGGGAATAACTTTATAATGATAGTTCATGGGCGTAGAGACAAACTTCGACTCAAGCATACCAGTCTCACCCCGTAAGTCCATACTCCATAATATAGTTCCTCTGAGATAGATTAATCCCTTTCTGGAATGCATTACTTCTATTCCAAGAGAGTTACCGTAGTTGTCCGAGATCTTTAGTGCAAAATTGTTTGAAGCCAGACCTTGAGATTAGAAATATTGTCGTTGTCATCTCCACTAAGAACAATGTTATCAACATAGACAACAAGAATAATAATGCCCTTAGTACTTCACAAGTAAAATAAGGAGTGATATGTAGAAGAGTGGATAAGACCAAAATAGGTGAGAGCATTACTAAATTTGTTAAACCATGAACGAGGAGATTGTTTAAGACCGTATAAATAGCCTTTTTTAAGTCTGCACACCTTCCTCTGACACTCCCCTTGAGCAACATACCTAGGTGGTTGCTCCATGTAAACCTCCTAGAATAAATCACCATGAAGAAAGGCATTCTTTACATAAAGACGATACAAGGGCCAATTACAATGAGTAGCAACAGAATGATAATCCTCACATGGTTCAAGCGAGCAACTGGTGAGAAAGTCTCGAAGAAATCAACACTATATGTCTATGTATAGCCTTTGGCAATGAGGGATGCTTTAGTCTGTCAATACCACCATTAGGTTTTTGTTTCACCGTATATACCCAACGACAACCAACAATACACTTACCAGGAGGCAAGTCAACCAACTCCCAAGTATCATTTTGATGTAAGGCTTCAATTTCAAGATCCGTAGCCTTAGTCCACCCCTTATCTTGTAAAGCTACAGTGCAAGACTTGGGAATACTGATAGAATCAAGTGCAAGAGCAAATAAACGAGCAGGAGACAAATGTTTCAGACAGTAGACATTGACACAGGGTGTCGAATGGTACAAGGACACACATCGAGCAACAATATAAAGATCTAAGTCTGTAGCAAGATTATCATTAAGACTCACAGAAGAAGAGTCAAGTACCTTTGGAGTATCAGACGAAGATGATACTTACACTAGGACTGATGTTGCTACCTCATCTAGATCTCATACAACTCGTCTGGAGTAAACTTGGGGAAAGGTTTGGATAGTGGAAAGTAGAATGTAGTTCTTGAGTCTATCTCCTAGAAAAACATGCTCTCTTCACTCACAATGGGTAAGGGTGGTTCTCTGGATAAGGAAAACTCTCTCTCTTCACTCATGGTTGTAGTTAGCGTCTTCCCCTGACGTGGTATCATCACAGAAGTAAGGTGTAGACTCATCAGACATTTGCTGAGACAAAAACACGACGCAAGGTGGGTGAATAACATTTGTACCCTTTTTGGGAACTGGAGTAACCCAACAAGATAGTTTTAACAGACTAGGAGACAACTTATTTTCTCTAGGATCAAAATTATGAACAAAAGCAGGGCATCCACAAACCTTTAAAGGGAGCATGAAAAGGAACAACACGAGGATGCAAATCAGAGAAAGGTGTGGCACCTTAAAGAACAGATGGGGTTGACGCTTAATTAGAAAGCATGCAGTGATAACTGCATCAGACCAAAATCTTTTAGGAACATGAGATTGAAACATCAATGTCATAGCAATATCAAGAAGGTGGCGATTCTTACCTCTATGCATGAGCACGAGGACGCAAAAAGAGAAAGGTGTGACACCTTGAAGAACAAATTGGGGTTGACGATTAATTAGAAAACATGCAGTGATAACTGCATCAGACCAAAACCTTTTAGAAACATGAGACTGAAAAATCAATGTCGTAGCAATATCAAGAATGTGGTGATTCATACTCTGCTCAACCACCCCATTTTGTTGTGGCGTATGAGTACAAGAAGTCTGGTGAATCATGCTAGTCAAATTGCAGAAAATCATAAACATTTTTTTGAACTTACTCTAAAGCATTGTCAAAGTGAAACATTTGAATGGAACAATCAAACTGAACTTCTATTAATTGATATTTTTTTTTTTCAAGATGGATTCAACTCCCTCTCTAGACTTCGTGAGTTACACCCATGTCATTCTAGAGAAATCATCAACGAAAGATTAGAAAATATCAATATCCATTATAGCTAGATTCTTTGACAGGACCCTAAACATCATTATGATGCGCAACACGTTTAATGACATGGCTCATATAAGACACTCTATGGTGCTCTCCAAACTAACGTGACTGACTCAATTGACAAAAGAGAAGATACATTAGGCTCCAACTTCTTGAGAGTCTCTAGAGACAATGCCAATGCAAATGGGAGATACCGTGCAAGGCTCTAGGTATCTGAGAGCTGGACGTTTGCCATGGAAAAAGTAGAGATCACCTTTCCTAGGCCCCCACAATCGGCTTCAAACTCTTAAGATCCTGTAGAACAAAACATGAAGGACCAAACATTACCCAACATTATAACAAATCAACCAATTTTGAAATAGACATGAGGTTGAATGGAAAGTCAGGAACATAATGAACATATTCCAGAGTAAAGGAAGAGGATGGACGGACAGTCCCACACACTTGAACGTGTCTAACAAAGCCATCAATGAGTGTAACAGAGGTATGTGGTATATGGGTATCATAAATTTGCAACAAAGACTTTATACATGTTATATGTCATGAAGCTCCAGAGTCTGCCACCCAAGGGGTTGACAAGTGGCATTATTACCTTGACTAGACACTAACTTGGCAACCCACTTGAATAAGAATATGAATTAATCAACACACTCTTAGCCGCTTGAACAAGACGATCATACTCTTCCTTTGATACGGTAACATTAGATTGTGTCTTTCTAGCAGTAACATCAGATGACTCAGCATAATGTGCTGCACTAGAAGAGCATATAGCAGTAGGACACCCATGTTTCTAATAACACCTATCTATTGTGTGTCCTAGTCGACCACAAAAAGTACGCTTGGATCGACTTCCTCTTCAATGACTTGTGCCACGTCCACCTCCTCGAGCGCAACTGCTAGCGATGTATGAGTTTCAAACATGACTGATGATTCTATAACAATAGAAATAGCTCAAAAGAGGCTTGCTCCATCAGTGCATATGCCTCCTCAAGACTGGGAAGTTTGTCAGTGGCAAGGATCACACTCCTTGCTTCACTAAATACAAGATCAAATCTAGAAAGAAAATGTGCAATCACTAAATCATCATGCTCTTTCATCTGATCATCAGTTTCTAAAGGTTGGTAAGAACTCAACTCATGTGATATAGATTGAATGGAGCCAAAACAACCATCAAGAGATTTGTTGTCCTTTTTCTCTGCAAACAACCTATCATGAACTTTGTAGAGGCAAAGGGCATTCTTTTCATGTGAAACTTGCTTCGTTGCAACGTCCCACACTTTTTAGCGGAAGAAAAAAAACATTAATCTTGTAGCAATAGATGCATCCATGTTGTTCCTAGCCATGACTTCACAAGGCTGTTGTTCTTCCTCCATTCAACATATGAAGGATCGGGTTTGAGTAGGGGATTATTCTTCAGTGTACTTCACTTTGTCCCATGACTCTAGAACAATATTAGATTGCATTCATCTACAACAAATATTCTATGTTCAACTTGACATTAGTGATGTGAGACTGATTGTTGTAGACTTCGGTTGTTGGAATAACATTGCTTGTTTCACTTGTCTTCTCCATAGTGTAAAGTCTGAATAAACAAGATAAAAAAATAATCATGACGAGTATAAGTGCCGTCACAGTGAAACAAGGACGGGAATTTACACCGTCGTAAGAGAATTATGTTACAAAATTGATGCATCAACAGTCTCCTAGAAACATATGCGCTCAAACACACATAGGGGAAGTGTGTGGTGAGGAAGACCTGAGATGAGAGGCCTATTCCCTAAACCAACGTTGCATCTACAACCTTTGCGTCACAAGGAACAAAAAGCCGATGTAGACTCTGCGTCACAGGGAAAATTCTACTGCTACTGGCTTCTTCAGTGCCTGGCTGACTGGATCAATTGCTATTACTACCGTGGCTGGCCGTGGCTAGCCACTGTTGTGCCTGAATGTAGGATTAGCACCTGGTGCTGGCCGCCACCTTGGCAGGCTGATGCTTCGCCTAGCCAATAAGATGTATGTCGCAAAGCCTGGTCTAGAACGAGGAGATCGCTGAAACCAGTAGGAGCCGCTGCCCCTACGGAGAGCTGCAACCGCCGCTCGTGGGGTTTCTCACAGGAGTTGTGGTAAATGCTCTGATACCATGTTACATAGGGAAACATGGAGCGCGAAATGAAATGTAGATCTGCTCCTATACTTATATTAATGAGAAAAGGGAACATTACATAAAAGGTCCACTTAATAATATATAAGAAAAAGTAAAAGACAAATGAAAATAATATTACCAACTCCTTTATTCTAACAGTTAGAAAAAAACACATGTTGTAAATCAACATGATACCATATCGATTGTCTAATATGCCTGATGGTCTTTGCTCAATAATCCTCCCGCAAAGCTTCATTGTGACGCATTAGCTTGATACCTTTATAGTTTGTGCACCTTGGAACATCTCCCTTGTTCTTATAGAGGAGGACTAAGGAACCATGTCTCCACTCATCCACATTTCTTTGTACTTTATCATATCCTTTCTTGGTCATACTCTTCCAGGGATACCATAATACCTGCATGCCTATCCATGTTCATCTTTTTCAAATATTCTTGACCTCTACTTGTGTTACTTATTGCGTAGGTGATATCTCCTATTTCTGTAGCACTCGTCTGTGATATTATTTGAACTATACCCACTCAAACACTTATGGAAATTATCTTTCCATCAATTTTTGACATCAATATCCTTTACCAACACTACCATCTTCTTGATGTGTTTCACTAGGTCTAGATGTCTTCTCTTTCTTTCTTTTACACGAGTTATATTATAAATAACCTTTTCCCCTTCTATATTATCTAACTTCTGATTGTCTCTTCAAAGCATCTACGTCTACCCTCTTAGATTGCTTTCTTACCTTTCTGAAGTAGGGCATGACCGTACGACTGCCTGATTAGGGTTGATTAGAATAATTAGGGATTTTTGATTATTTTGTGCATTTTACTAAGTTGCATGGACTATATAGTTTTTCTAGGAGCTTGGTTGTTATTTCAGGGGCTTCCTTGTTAGTTCCAACTTTTACTTAACTCACCCGATGGACTATATTTTATCCCTCTTCACTCTCACCCGATGGCTGCCAGCCGATGGCGGTCCTGATAGAACTGTTACTCGAGGCCGTTAAGCACGTGGCCCGAGGATGATACATGGGACACTGGGGGCGCAAGAAAAGAACCTCGTCCTAGCACCTACATATAGAGGGCCCCACAACTACATCCGAAAAGGTCGCGCTACACCAAGGACACAGAGACGCTACCAGAGAAGGACCTCGCCGCCGCCTACCGCCGCTGCCATGGGTTGATAGGGGGAGAAGGATGAGAGTCCGACGAAGCCCGTTCCTTTGCTTTAGCTTGCTTCCACCTCCACATCCCGTTCTGCTCCAGTCCTTCCTCTTCGACGGAAGGAGGAAGAAGAGCAGATTGTTAGCAACACCTCGTTAAGTTCAAGAGGAAGCGACTTACCATCGGTTGTGGCCATCGCCTGGCTGTAGTCGGTATATCGTCTACTCTTCCTACTCGGATCATCTCTATTCACCTCATTCTTCTAATCCTTCTCCATAGAAGTACTCTATGTTCTTGTCCATTTGTAAATTCAAAATGCTACTCACTAACATGAGTGACTAAACTCATAGCTTGGGTTGGGAGTAGCCGCTAAGGCTCTCCCAACATGTATATAGTTACATGTATTTGAATACATATGCTCTTAGTCTTAGCAAAGATTACCTTCGTCCGCTTGGTCTTAATGCTTCACTTGTATGATTAGCTACCATCTTGTGATGTTTGATTGTTAGTGCCTGGAAAAAGTAACACTAATCTTATCTAAGTGTTTTCGAGTTGCATGAATGCATGAAAATGTTGGAATGCTTAAGCTAATGGTCATATGGTTGTAATTGTGATTGTATATTTTCCATCTCGAGAGAGAGACAACCTTATAGTCTAGATCATGGTACTAAACATCCTCCACATCTGGCGATATATCCTTGATGTTACATATGTCTACGCCTGTCGATGTCGAAACCTAGTAAACTTCCATGCCCCATTGGTTGCCTACTTGTTGACATGTGTCAATGACTTCAGCCTAGTTGGTGATGAAATCGACTCAGCTAGCTTAAAACCTTCCATCTCTCGATGATCTTTGTAGTTATTATTGTTGCACACATAGTGAAGACATAAAGAAATTGTAGGAAACCATTTTTGACATTGAGATGACCATTTCCTTGGTTTCTAACTAGTGAGTGATGATAAGTTTATTCCTCTTCTAGGTTTCCACAAGTTTTGTAAAATTTGGTGTAGGCCTAATACCATTTCACCTCTCTTACTTTTTCCCCTCTTTACAAATTGAAATAATTGGAAATAAGCTCATGTTTGTAAATTCTAGAATGTGATCCAATTGGGATGTGTGTAGATACAGAACACCACATATTTAGAACAGATTTAAGTTCTAAACATTTTGAATCGAAAATTATAAATGGAGTACGTGTTTACCAAAAGTTTGATGTTTTATCCAAATTCCCTCACAATCTCACCATCTTTTAGCTTATTTTGTGTTGAAGTATTAGTCCAAAACTTCATGAAAGTTTCCTTATATTTTCCACAAACTTCCACTTCTATGCCTGTCGAAGTTGACACTAAGATGAGAACTTGTACATTTGCACGTGACTGTGTTTTTCTACATGTGTAAACATGTATGGATGGCTATATATAAATATATATTTACTTTTGAAGATAGATTTGATGAAAGCTATCAATTTTCATCATGAAATCACTATTTTGAGCTTAATTTTTGTCAAAAATGTGTCAAAGTTTGGTTGTAAAAATCCTCGAAATTTCCTCGATGTTTCTACAAACTTCCACATCCACACCTGTCGAAGTCGACTCGAAGACGAAGTCCTGTTCCATGATCTAGATCTATCCTAAGCTCGAGAGAGGAGGGAATAGACATATATGGTGATTGCTTGTAATCTTGCTAAGGGTATACAAAGGGTGTGAGTATTTCATGTTGGTGAGAGATCTTAGTAGGTGAAACCCAATCCAAGTTTCCGTCATATATTGTTATCACATGCTTGTTTTCTTTTATTCTCTTATTTTGTTTCTTTATTCTCCCTTTACTTGTTTCGTTTGTTTGCAGTAACATCGTTCCATAAGGAACAACGCCATCTTAACCTACCCCTTTCTTGGTTGGTGTAACTGAGATAAGACTCTACGTTCTTAGCACTAACCACCCTTGTCCTTGTGGTTCAACCTCGATTACTACATCGGACCCTGTATAATAGTTGCGGGGGCCCGAGTGTCGAGTTATAAATTCAAGAGTTCGACTACTCTAGATCCACTCCGTTTTGGATGTGTGATTTAGGTCGTTCAATGGGATAGTTGATCCCACATGGCTTTGGCATTCTGATCGTCCGTTCGACACTGTTCACCATCTACGTCATTACTTCGCAATCATCTTTGGACCATTGAGTGTAGGCTTTGCTTGGCTTTTTCATCATCTGTAACATCAGGAGGGATTTTAGCATAAGTAGAGATATGAGAATAGTGCCCTTGGGCTTTGACATAGAGTTCAAAAGACGCCGACCAAAGATGATAGTTCGATCCATCAAGCTTCACGATCGTAACAAATAAAGATCGAGGAGGATTTGTAGTCGCCATAGGAAACAGAGCGATGACGTGCACAAACAAGAATAAGCAACAATTAGTAGCAAAATATGGATCAGTAAATCTGAAAATCATCATAGGTGTAGCAAAGAGTATTAGTTAGATCAATAGATCTGAAAGACTTGCATAGGGGCAGTAGAGTGTCGTAGCAGATCTTGATCAATCGATTTGAGAAACCCGCATAGGGACAACATAGGGAAAAAAGAACCTATGCTACCACAGTGTGAGAGTTACTCCACAATCTGGCATAGGCAGGCAACAAATATGGTGCTTTTCGATCGTCTACGTGCTATTTTAAAAAGTGTCAGGAGATGAAAAGGAGGAAGACGGAAGGTATGGGCGTTTATTGGTGGAGGAGAAAAGGGAGAATAAGGGTTATTTGGTGGTTGAAGGGCAACGGGTGGCTGCTGGTGGGTGGGGGTGGGGGTTGTTGGGTGGCGGTTGAGTGTTGGTGGCGGCGTCAGGGAGTGGTGGGTGGCGACAACGGCTTGGAAGAAGGGGAGGTGAGGCGGCAACAGGGAGGGATGGTGGGGTTGTTAGGTGGTTGGTGGGTCGTGGCGGAAGTAGTAGGGAGAGAAGGGAGGGTAGGGGGCGGTGGGTGAAGTGGAGGGCAGCAATGGCGGGGGCCTGGGGTAGGCCTGGCGGCGATGGGATGGGGGTTGGGGAGGGGCGGTGGCTAGGGTGAGAGGGGTGGGGGTGGCGGATAGGGTGAGTGAGGGCTGGGAAGCATTAGGGTTGGGGTGTAGAGAGGTCAAGGTGGATAGTAGCCGTCAGTCTGATACCATATATAATGAGAAAACCTTTTTTTGATGTTTATAAAACAAGGATAAGAGAGCAAGTGAGAAATAGAAGTAGACAGTATGGGATAAAAGAAAAGTTAAAGACAAAGACAAGTCTAAAGCATAAATAAAACATAAGGCATAAAGCATATATACTAGTAGTTTCCTTAGGATATTCAAATATGCTGTCAAAGGATGATGCTCCTATAGGCCACCACACACCTATTTTAAGTGGTCATAGTGGTCTTCTATATTGACTCCAAAACTAAGCTTTGAGGTTTTTTAGGTTCTGGTCTATTTCATAGACCCTCTCAGGGCTCGAGCATTACTGTAGCTAGATGATCCCACATATCTTTGGTAAACCTAAGGTGTATTAGCGAGACCTTATGTGAGGCTCAAAACTATTAAGAATCTAGATTTTGACCAATGAGTCATCCTTTTTCTAGGTAGCATAGTCATTTTTTGCTTTGGCACTAAGACAAGTAAGTGGATCATCAGTTAGGTGAGACGCTTTATCTTGAGAATTGGCATTGATCTCTAGGGATTTAACCGAGTTGCGTTGTTCTTTACATCTAGTCTTATGGAGATGACTTGATAATGAGACAACTGAGGTGTAGACGAGGTCATGATAGTGATAGATATCAACCAGAAAAGGGTAGACAACTAGGCAGTAAAAACCCAAGCACTCTCGGCATGGACGGGAGAGGAGGGCAGCGACAACCATCCCCAAGTACTCGCAGACAATATTGGGGTGTTGGAGAGAGAGAGGAGCAAAGGATAATAAATACTTAGATCCCACTCTAAGTCCATGTTAAGTTATGGAAAATAAAATATTATTGGATAATTGAGGACATACAATACTAATATCCTTGTATAGAATGTGGATAAGAGAGAGAAAACAAGGCTAAGCAATATGTCACCAAGTATGATTAAGAAAATAAGTAATATTTTAACAATTCCTATAATCGTACATCCTCATTTTGAAAGGAAATCGGTCAAGCAATTGATTACATCTTTTGACACTAGAATCTCACAATATAGTAAAAGATTAAATCAAATCACAACCAAGATTCGTAAGAAATATTAACATGGTTTTACTTGCTTTCATTCTCAATAAGTAGGATTTGCTTGCACACAACTAGGAGTTGTCGATCTGTTTCAAAGCATACTAGAAGTTTTAGGTCCAATATGTTCCTCAAACAAGCATGAGAGGCGTGCTGAAGTGTCCATGCTTCCTATACTAATTCCAAGAAATTTAGTTCCATATTATTTCGTCCTTTGAACTCTGCCAATATTCCATACATTTTGTGCAAATATAGCCGCTCCCCAGCTCAAATAATGGAGGGTTGGTCGTCTTCCCAGTGCTTTTGCCACTAGCATTGATTGTTGTGCCTCCTATTTCGACTCTCCTTCCCCTACTGCTGTTTTCTCCTCTGCTGGCAGATAGCAAGCCCTGCTATGTTGCCGCCTTGCCAGTTCCCCTTTGTGCTGCTGCTGCTCCAACCTTTATTCTTAAGTTACTGACATGACACTCCAAAACAAGATCATTTTGAAGGCTCACTTTGGATTTGTGTATATAATAATCACATCATATATGATCATGGTGACTTATTGCGGATATTCCCATTAAATGAATATGCACATTACCTATTCCATTGGATGAAAAATCCTCACATAGTCGTCCAGCAGCCAAAACATGGTTTGAAATTGAAAATCTGATAAAGTGCGCAGAAGCAACTCTAATACTAGTGTTGTGTTCTTGGGAGAGAAAATGCAACAAATTATTTTTTTTTAAGAACTTTATAGGCATGAGCGGGATCCATCTAGTGCACCAATATAAGATTAGGGTTCCATGTTTATACCTTATTGTGGAAGATGTTCCGATGATTAAACTTAAATTTCTCTTGACGTACATCTGAATCATTCAGTCTACTTTGTCTTTTGATCTTTCCAGCTCAACACTTGAGGTGTGACTCAGGTCATTTGACAATCGCCTCGGGAACCATGTTGTATTCAGTCTTGACTATGCAAGAACAAGGAAAGCTGTCTTAGATTCTCTATAATGGAACACCGTGATCTGTGTGTGAGCGTAGCAGGCCTCAACATTTGACACATGGCTCCTATCGCTCGCAGTTCCAGCCCAAGTGTGGAATGTGACTGTCGGAAGTCCTGTTCTGCAACAAACAATTGTTGCGGAACACGTTAATCAGTGATGGAAACCTCAAAATTTGCGTGGATGTTGATTTCATTTGTCCAGAATGAACTCGACTCGCAAATTGGTCTTGGTAGTGCACCACATTGCTGTTCTTTTCTATGCTCGTGCTTTTGTTCTTGTCCAATGACCCTCTTCATCTTCTATTCCGCCTCTATGTTCTTTCTTCTACTATAGCATATAATTTCCTACTCAAATCATTGCCTTTTTCCTATTCCTAAATGACTGATTATGCTAATTCCTAATGCCAATATGTGTTTTTTCTCAAATGGTATTCCCCATCATGCTAATGTGTTTACTTAACGCTAATTCTATGATGTCATGCCGACGTGACTGTTGGACTGGTCCAACCACCCGTTGAACCAATGAATTGGAACCAATGGCCCTATCGGTTCGCTGATCAGTTTGTTATAAAAACCTTGGACCAAAGTATTTAGCATTGTGCAAGCCAATTTCTTTAGTGACATTTTACTATGATAATAGTTGCTGACAACATCCTCATTATGATTTATATTGCATAGTCAAAGTAGCCTTCCATGGTGCAATAGCATACTATTTTTCTGCAAATACACACATCTTCCTTCTAGAAAAATAGCTATCTGTTGTATATTAATTCAGTCTTTAAAAGCATAAACATAAAAAAACATGAAATCAAACACATGATATAGGATAATCAATTCAGCAGAGAAATTGTACATGATTGTCCGAAATGTGATATAATTGTATATTGCTAGTTCCTTTTATCCAGAAAGAATGAACGATTCTCCTTCTGTTTTTGGGTTAATCCATCGAAGCACCATTGCATTCACTCACCTCTGCGTATATTTCTGATTCCTTAAAATTTCAGCTTTAAGGAGTGTTATAGAGAAATTTAGCACCCAGTCGCTTCCTCCAATTCCTTTGAATAATAGAAAGACTGCTTTTGGGCCCATTAAGGTGAACAAAGTTGCCTCCTTGTTTGAGATGCTTATTAAAGCTGATACAACAACTGTCATACAAAGTGAAAAGCCATTATCAATGGAATCTATTGGCCAGGTAGAAAGATTTTTTTTGGTTTTATTGTTTGCCAATGCTTCTCTTGTTCCTTGAGACTAATAGCTCCATCCTGTTTCCCCTCATAAATAACTATTTTCTTAATTTATTCAGATGTTTGGTTTCTTATTATATGTGTCTGAGTACCCGATGAAGAAAATCAAGAGCACAATTGAAATAGAAAAGGTGTATGCAATTTAAAAATCCCAGTTTAATATATTGTTGCAAGCAAGTGCTCAATGATGTAAATATGATATCTGCAGCTTCATGATAGAGGTCAAGTATTTGTTTCTTGTGTTTCAAGTGGAAAGCAAGAAGACCCTATATATGTTGGAACACTTGAAAGGTGGTCAAATAGAAGAGTTGTAATTCCAAGGCCTCAGTGCACTTCCAATACGAGGATATACATTTTGGTACCTCATTAATCATGACTTTATTCATTTATGGATTTGTGTGCTTCAAGTATGATTTAAATTTGAGCTTGTATGTTTGGGTAGATCTTATATCATATGTTACATGTTCTATTGGAGGTCTACTGCACATATATCATGCATGTTCTACTTTTTGTTTTACAAAATTTAACTTCATCATATTTTGTGTTCCACTGGTACAATGTGACCTAACTACTGTTCTAGTTTTGTGAAGTTGAACTTCTTATAACTTAATTAACTTTGCACTAATATCTTTTTTACTTAATCATGTGTACTTATCAATCAGGTATCATCTATAAACAATTACAACAAAGGGGATTGTGCATGAGCATTTAGGTATAAAAGCATATGTTAGTTGTATAACACCCAAGATCACATTTTTCCCGAGGTTATTTCTTTTAACAATCACCATTGTGTATGTTCTTTAGATACACGTTGAGGGAAAAGTAGGATTCTATATATGCTATCCTTGAAAAATACAATGGTCATGTTTCCTTTAAGTTGTGTACAAAGGTACAAGGCACAAAAAAATACAATTTTAAGTAATAAACCAGGACCCTCTGCGTCAAGCCAGAGCATATATATCAGTCAGATTTGCTTGCTAACCAAGGCACAAAATTGCTTCCTAGAGAAGTACTACGTAAATGGCTCAACTACGTGGCCCATAGTATTTAAGAAAAGAAGTTGTCTTGTCGTATATTTATGTTTCTCGTCTTTCCTTATAATAACTGTAAAATTGATTTATATTCATAACTTATGATTTACATGCTATTACAAAACTCTTAAAATAGGAGTATTGCCATAGTTGATTTCTAGTAGTAAAAGATATGTGACCGAAAACACTTTAGCGTAATGGCATCTCATAATACTAATAAGTAGTCTCATATTAGTACTTTAACACTCCCTCTAAAGCTGGATGTAGATATTGATCATGCCCAGTCAACGTCTAAGTAATCAGATAAGCAATTCGTTCTTCAGATCTCGTGAACGGAGTGCAAATTGTATTGGCTTGTATAGCTTCTCGCACAAAGTGGTCACTTCAATATGTTTTGTTATCTCATGAAAGACTATATTATTAGCAATGAAGATGGCTGCCAAATTGTTGCAATGCGTAGACATAGATAATGAAAGAGACCTACCAAATTTGAATGGAATTTTTATTGTTGATGCTAACTAACTAGAAGCACGAGCCACACCACCGTATTCAGATTTAACACTGGAGCGATCAATGGTTGCTTGCTTTTTACTGCCCCATGTAACTAGGTTGCCCCAAATTGTACGAAATCTAGATGTTATTTCCTATCAATCTTGCTACTAGCATAATCTGAATCAGAGTACCCTATAATGTTATAATAATTATTCGTACGGTAGAACAACCCTTTTTCAAGAAAACTCTTGAGATTTTAGATAATATGACAAACTACATTACGGTGACATTGCTGTGGCTTGTCTAGGTGCATGCTAACCAACCAACAACAATAGTAAAAATTCTAGGCAAGTTACAATCTATATAAGTTCACCAACTATTTTCCTATATCTCTTGTTGTAGACAACTAAGGGTGAAGACTCATCATCACAGGGAACATTAGCATCTAGAGGCGTGTCGGCTGGTTTGACGCAAAATGTACTAGTATCACCAAGGAGGTTTAATACGTACTTTCTTTGTGACAAGCTCATGCCTAATAGCAGAAGTGGTACAAACAACATCAAATCCCAAAAGGTATCTCAGATTGCCAAGATGTATGGTAACAAAGTGTTTGTACAAATACAGTTATAGTTAACTAGATACTATTACACTCACTCCCGACTATATCATCAACATAACCTAGAATAATCAAAGATGCTCATAGTAATTAAAAACGTTTGATCAAATGGTATCTACTAAACTTGCTTTCATTAGAATCTAGCTTAGTTTCTCAATCCAAGAATTAGGACTTTGCATTAGGCCATATAATGCTTTCATTAGGCGAAATACTTTATTACACTCCCTGTGGGAAACAAACATAAGGGGTTGTTCCCTGAAGATTTTCTCCTCCAAGTGATCATATATGGAGGCATTCTTGACATTGAATTGAAAGGAATTCAATTAGGATTAAACATGGAGATAGCAGTTAGAGAGGACATAGGAGGGAGTCACAGAAAATTAAGATGCAGCAGCAGCGAGAACAGGAAATGCAGGAGAAATTGTCAGAAAAAGAAAAGAAAAAGCAAAAACAGAAGACACAAGAGGAAGTACAAAAAATAAAGAAACAACAGTATAAGGACCGACCTGTTTGCAGTATTTGCGTTAGAAGCGTCTAGGCTGTCAGCCTTGACCACCTAGCCCGCCCTTCCCTCCTAGTTTGCCCAACAAACCTATGACCCCTAGACGCCTAGGTTTGAGGGACATGTGGAGCGCCTAGGACGCCTAGGCACCCGCCTTGATAGCTATGCTGTTGGCAACCAATGAAAGCCCGGGCTTCATTAACCCAGAGAAACCATTGGTCATCCACCCACAGAAGTCATCCGTCATGAGCGATAAAAGGAGAACCAAGATAAATTAGATTATTCTTACCCAAGCATTACATGAACAGACATTAAACTCAGTTCAACCCTTATTTGCATATTCTCCCTACATAAGATAAGTATGGAAGATTACAACTTTATTTTACTCATGAAAAAGCCTAAATCTTGATTCTAAGAGAAAAGCATAATAATGTATCTACCAAAGTTTGTTGCATTTTAAATTCTTTGAGTATCAAGACACTCAATATGTAAATTTAATGTCCAGGTGCCTATGGTTGACAATTGGAATAGTATCTCTCTCAGTGCCTTACCTTATGGCTTCCATAACGATCCTCATAAGTGGCATAGTAAGATGGTTTAGAACCTAATTGTGAAGTAGCGTCAGTGTCTATCAACCAACTGTCGGATTGACATGCCAAACGAATTACATCGTGTGAATGCTCTAACATGTTGCCAGAGATGGAAGAGCCACCCCCCATAGTGATCACATTATCTTTAGGATTTTAAGGGTTTGATAGTTCTGCTTCTTAGAATATTACATTCTCTGACTACATTGGAAAAATGCTGAGGTTCATCATAGATTGCTTGCTGCCTAACCTTCAGACTCATTGTTCTTTTAACTGCACTGTTAGATAACCATAAAGTTGCCTCTTTTTTGGTGGATATCTTTGTAGCTTTGTTTATGTTTAGATGTATCCCCTTGTATCTTTTAGTTAGAGTCCAATAAGTAAGTAGATACAATAGAGTCTAGTTAGGTAAAGGATAATGTTTGACTGTTTATGTATGGGAGAGGGTTTCTCTTGTATCATATACATTGTGAATATATCGTTGAATTCAATATTTCCAACATGATATTAGTACAATCTGTTCAATATTTCCATCATGGTATCCGAAAAGTCTTTCCAGGGACCCTAACCCTAGGAAGAAAGCAAGATCATCTCTACCTACGGGCGGTCGCCGCCATTGTTGGCTGCCCATAGGGCCATATCCGCCCATGGAAAGGGGGTCTGCTGTCTTGGTTGGCCATCCACATGGCTATCTCTGTCATCTTCAAACCTGAAAAACATAGTCGTCTTCATCGTTTTCCGTCTCCATTCTCAATGTTCGTAGAAGTCGTTCCCCGTTATGTCGTTGTCCTACATCATTTGTTACTCATGGTTGCTCGTCATCATTCCTATCAAGGGCGCAACAGAAGCTAAAGTTTTTATCTGATCTGGATCAGTCGACACCGGTAAGCAAGGCTCAATCTATAGTAGTCATTGCCGCCTCTAAGCAAGGCTCAGACCATAACAACCTACATCGTCATTCAGGGCTCTGACTCTAGTACACATCTTCATCCTGAAGATCATCCTTGTCCACAATAGCAAGTCAAGACGAGACACCATAATCAACACCATGGATGCTCTAAACCGTTCCTTAAGCCTAAATTAGCCTTGGGTCTCATCTTCAACAGTATGTCTCGCCTCGAGATCCCCAACAAGCTGAAAGTCTAGGTCGGCGGTCTCTCACAATTTTCTTTAACCCAAAAGTGCCATCTCCATCGTTGTTATGCTCCAGTAGGCAATTACACGAAATCTATCTTGATTACATGCCATGTCAGCGCGTCCACCATCGCTTCACGTGTTCAATCTAGTGGTTTCACGTGTACTTAGATCACAAGCCTTGTAATCTAATTTTGGTCGCCGCCATCGATATTCAACACAACTAGGGTTGTACTCAAAACTAGACCAAACAGAATTAAACCAAAATAAGCGACCAATTTAGTCCAATTTCGTGGACATGAATGGTTTGGTTCAGTTTGAGGATGTAGTTTATCCAAATCAAACCAATGCATATACATACAACAATAATATACACATATACTCACATTATATTAAACTTTAACTATATTTTATTTAATAAGTTTTTGTATGTTAAAAATGTTCGTAATTATGTCGTAGAAAAATAGAGGTTCTAACTAAGAAAAAATCATCACTACATATTACATTTATTTCAAATTAGTTGGATCACGCTTATGCATAGTTTTTATTGTTTTAGTATTCCCCATTGATAAATAATGTTTGTCCCATGTTAATTATAATGTGTTCGATTGGTAAAGATGATGCAAAGTGGTTGGATTGTATGCAAAATGTCTCAATCAACAACTTTATTGTTTATTAAATAACAATTTTGAACCAAACCGGAGCAAAACAAACTACACCTAATCAATTTGGTCCAGTTTGGTTTTGAACCGTTTAACGTTTTGCTTGGTTTTGATATATATGGCTTGGTTTGTAGTTCCACCAATAAACCAAACCAAACTGAACAATGCCCACCCCTAGACACGATGTGTAGCCAAAATAGACGTTGCACTGAGATCAATAGCAAATGTCATACTCGACTATTCACATGGCGTGTAGACTAATGTATATGTTGTGTCATCGTACACACCATATAAGTCAAGTATGCTCCATATACCTCCACACGTCATGTCATTTTAAGACACAGTGTCACTCTCTGATCAAATTCTTTAGTAAGTTTTGAAACATCATAAATATGTTAACACTGGCCCTCAAGCTGGAGAATAGATGTCTTTCATGCCCAGCTTGTCTACCATGGCAATATATGTTGGCTTTTGAAGTTTCTTTGTGAAAAAATTAGCAAGCTGATGTTCAGTCCTAATGTAGGGAGTAGAGATACGTCTAGAGTCTCTAGACATAACGGACTCCCTTACAAGGTGACAATCTACCTCAATATATTTGTTGTCCTCATGAAAATGTAGGGTTGCTTGCAATATAGATAGATGCCTTATTGTCATAGTACTGAGGAATTTGTCTCAAAATAAAAAATAGTAAATTCTTTCAAAAATCCGTGGACCCATATTGGTTCACAAGTAGTATGAGCCACGACTCTATACTCAAGCCTCAACACTTGACCAATGCAACAATAGTCTGCTTCTTTCTTCGCCAGATAACCAGATTTCCTCCAACAAACGTGCAAAATCTGGAGGTAGATTTGCGGTTAGTTCCATTGTCTGCATAATAGAATCAGAATATCCAGTGATTTTACACTGGCCGTGTCTCCTATACAAAAGTTCTTCTCGATGAGTGCCTTTTAAGTATTTGGGAATATGATAGACAACTTCTCAATGACATTGTCGAGGTTTGTCTAGATACCTACTAACTAGTTTAACAACAAAGGTGATATTAGATCTAATAACAATCAAGTAAGTTAGTTTGCCAACCTATCTCCTGTATTGCATGTTATCAGGATAAGCAAGAGAAGAGTCATCATCATAATGTGTTGGGATCGAAAGGAGTATTGACTGGCTTAGCTCCCAGCATGCCAGTTTCTTGTTAAGAGATAAAAACATATTTGTGTTGAGATAGACGAACACCATAAGAATAGATGGAGACCTCAATCCCCTAAACTAGCGAATCTTGCCTGGATTATAATAACTAAGTGCTTCTCAAACTAATCCTTGGTTGCTTGTGTCCCATCATAATCACTGCCAAAAAGGATGATATCATCAACATACACAATCAAAATCACAAGCCCGGAAGTAGTCCTTTTTATGAGCAAAGTGATCAAAATGAGAGCATTTAAAATTGAACTAAACATGAATTTGACTTAGTTTATCAAACCACGCTCTCCAGCTTTGTTTCAAACCGTAAATTGCCTTCCTGAGTTTGTAGACCTTAAGATACTCCCCCTGAGCCACAAATCTAGGAGGTCGCTCCATATAAATATCCTCTTGTAGATCTCCACACAAGAAGGCAATTTTCACATCCAGTCAAAACAAAGGCCAACCATGATTAACCTCAACTAGAAAATAAGCACACAAACAAAGTTAAGGCGTGCAATTGGAGAGAAAGTTTCAAACTAGTCGACCCCATAGGTTTGCATATAAACCTTGGCCACAAGGCGGGCTTTTGATCTTTCAACATTTCCACCAGGTTGATACTTAACACTTAACAGTAAAGACTCGACAACCCACCAGAGAGCAGTGAGCATGAGGGTTGACCAAGTGCCAAGTATGTTGGTCCGTTAGGGCATTCATTTATGCTTCCATTGTTTGTCGCATGAGGGATGTTGTAGAGCTTAGTAGAAAATTGTATCTGGGCTTTGTCTCAATGGGAACATGTTATGGAGTATCAACCAAAATATCTATTGTCAAAGAGGAGCCTGCCTTAGAGAAGTTGGGCGAGTACTCAAATAATACCACATCAACACTAACAGACAATTGTTTAGCAGTAGGATCATAGCACTTGAGCTACAATTTTAGGAGATGATATTGTAGAAACTGCAAAAATGAAGAACACAAGGTTTTTTGCCAAGGTTAGCAATGGAATATAAGTTACTTTTAGGATGTAAGGTAAAGGAACAAACTCCTCACAAACCAATAGGAAGACCCAAGTTAGAAATAACCTAAGGTGTATTTTGATGTTCCGACGAAAAGAGAGGATTGGAGAATGGAAGGACCATTAACAACGTTGTAGCTTTACTTCGGCGATGATATACTAAGATGGGCTTAGTAGAAAATTGTATCTGGGCTTTGTCTCAATGGGAACATGTTATGGAGTATCAACCAAAATATCTATGGTCAAAGAGGAGCCTGCCTTAGAGAAGTTGGGCGAGTACTCAAATAATACCACATCAACACTAACAAACAATTGTTTAGTAGTAGGATCATAGCACTTGTATCCTTTGTAAGGTCTAGAGTAGCCCAAGAAAATATTGTTTATTAGTGTGGTCCTAACTTAGTCAAGCGGGGATAAAGGTTATGAACAAATCATGTACTTCCAAAGATTGTGGGACGAAAGAAAAAGGGTGCATCCAAATACAAAATATTGTAGGATATGGTTGTGGAGCACAAGAGAAGGCATCCAATTTATCAATGAGAAGAGGCTTTGTCTTTGTTATGTAAAAGCAAATACAATGCTCTCTCTTTTACAATCCAAGAGATAAAGGTAAAAACCAAAAATAAGAGATATGGGATCAAACTAAAAATAGTTGTGAAAGTGTTTGGGTCAAAGCGATACCCGGTTGGAGTTGGTTTCATCGAGAACTGTCGGCAACCACATCAGAAGGAATGGAAGATGTTTTTGTAAGGTCAGAAAATGAAGAGGAATATGCAGAGATGTGTGATCTGGCACCAGAGTCTATCATCCATTTGTTTACTATATGCAATAGGAGAAGCAAGAAAGGTAGAACCTCCATCTAACGAGGCACAACAATCTAGGCAAGGAAGACGTTCATGGAGTATCTTTTCAAACTCAGAGCAAATCCATTCAATCGAAGGGCTAGATGGGGAAATCATATCAGGATCGTCACCTTCAACAGATACTTGATTAGCCTACGTAGGTTCATCATGCTTTGTCCAACACATTCCTCAATATAATTGTTGTGGACACAGAAATTGTAGTGGTGTTGTCTTGGATTAATTTGTCCACGTCCATGTCTAGGGTCCTTGAAGAGCGACCGCGACCTTAGTCACAACCATATCCTCGCTCTCCTGAGTGAACAACGAGATCAGAAGCATCAAGGTACGCAAAATTAAAAGGAATTCGATGAAACCTTTTTTAGATATCACGAAGGGTCAGAAGAGAGTCATTATAGAGAATAGACACTAGAGAATGATGGCGGTAAATTGATTGGGAACTGAACAAGTTGTAACTCACTGTGCTAACGCTGGACCTCAGTCAATAAGAGTATGATAGACTTCAAATTTGTCCCAAAGAGCACTCTGGTTACAATGGTCTTCCATAGAAGAGTGAATAGAAAATTCTCTCTTAGCTAGATTCTTGAAAATTTTGAAAGACCTTTGAACTCTTTTGGTGGGAGTAGACATGTGATGTTGATCCCACATAGCTTTAGCAGTTCTTAGCCGGAGAAGGGATAGGCTAATCTTGGGTTTAGGAGGGTTAACCATCCATGCCATAACACCATAATCATCCTTAACCTAGAGATCATATGCCTGCTTGCTTATATCATCAGTAGTATCAATGAGAGTTGTCGAGGTTGCATTAATGAGATGGGAATATTTCCCTTGTGCCTTAACGTAAAGTTAAAATGAGGCAGACCAGGTGTGGTAGTTAGGCCCATCAAGTTTGACGGCCGTAATACATAAGGAGCAGAAGGCATTAGTAACCATGAGTGCATATAGATAGAGGCCGAGATAACAGAGGCATGGAAAAACACACGTAGCTGGAAGTAGAAATCAACAACTGAAGTATATAGAAACCCATTACATGAGCAACAACAAATATAGAAAGAACCTACTTCATGATGTTAGGCTAAAGCAACATGTGACGTTGGTTGCAGGGACACGTCTCAAAAAAAGAAGGGAGAAAGTTTAAGTGGCTTAGGTGAGGAAGCTTGTGGAAAAGAGGCAGTAGAGGTGGTTGTGGATTGGGTGGAAGATGCTGGCGGTGGGTAGCTGGAATGGAAGGTAATCTGGCAGCGGGTACGATTGAGTCTAGGTGTAGAGGTTGGAGCAGAAGAAGGGGTGGCAACGATAGGTGAAGAGGGGTGAGAAGGTGGCAGTGACAGGTGGATATGAGAAAGGGGGTGGTGGTGGCGGATCGAGAGGGGAGAGGAGGGGGTGATAGCAGGTGAAGATGAGAGAGGATGGTGGCGAGGGGTGGTGACAGCGAGGGGGAAGTAGAGGCATATAGGTGGTTGGTGGTGAGTAGGGAGGACGGGCTAAAGACGACGGAGGGGAGCAAGGAGGAAAGTAGAGGGAGGGAGAGAGGGGCGGTAGGGCAGAAGATAATTGAGGAGGGGCGGTAAAGAGGCAATGGAGGGTGGAGACGGGCGAGGCAGGGAGGCGGCGGTGGGCAGGCAACTTTGTTAGACAGAGAGGGAAGAGAGGAATGATGGTCACAGGGAGACCAAGAGGCAGAGACGACATTAAGTCTCCTTGCTTGAGGAAGAAACTAGGGTAGAATGTAGCACTCTGATACCAAATTAAGAGAAATTTTCACTGTTGGATAATCTAAAATAGATACAATTCTATTATTATGGACTACATTAAACCTGCAGCCGATGGCGAACTTCTTCCATCATGACAATGTCCGAAATTGGATATAATACAATCTAAAAACATCCGGGGTTTGCCCCGATGGGAGGAACATGTTCATGATCGCTTGATGGAAGGCATGTAAAGCGCGAAACGCTTTTATTTTTTGAAAAACGCAAAACTAGTGTACGGGAACTTGTTGTAGACATTCGTAGTGATACACATATGTTTATTGAGCCAAGTAGGGAGTCGTATCAGAGATCGAATAGGGTAGCTCGCGAGATATGGAAGCCGCCACAGGAGGGGTATATTCAAGCCATTGTCGACGTGGCGACTCTTCAACTGTTGAACTTGCTATGTACCAGTTGTGTAGTGCGAGATGCACGGGGGCATTGGGTTACAAGAGGAGCACGTAAACATGGGGGAGTGGGTTACAAGAGGAGCACGTAAACATGGGGGAGGTGACCCGCTGGAGGGCGAACTACTAGCGATACTAATAGGAATGCAGACAATTGCAAAAATGTCGAGTGATGTATGTGAGATACTCAATAACTGAAAATTGGAAGTCGAGTTTATTGCAGGAAAGATCCAACGGCCGTACAAATATAGAGCCCTTATCCGAAGAATTGAGTTCATGCAGGGGAGCTTTCAAAGGGTAATCATACGCAAAATAGGAAGGGCAGCTAACAAGACAGCTGACAAGCTCACAAAGTGGTTCTTGAAGGAACCACGAGACACATTCAGAACCTCGGTATGCCCGGATGCAGTCAAGGAGAAGATGACTAAGGGCCTGGAAGAAAGCCGAAGAACTAGCTAGGAGTTTTGTTGGAGTTTTACTATTCACACAAAAAAATAGATACAATTGCTCTCTTTATGTAGGATTAGAGAGAGAGGTTAAATACAAAGATTATCAATACGGGACTAAACTAAGAGAGAAATTAACAGATGACACAAAGCACAATAAAGATAATACAAAACAAAAACACCATAAATATGTAAATAAATATCACCGGAATGGCAGAGAGATTCCTACCATGATAAAGAATTTATTTCCTTGGACATTTTGATGGGTGTGATTGAGATTGTAATATGTGGAGGTTGTGAATCACTATGGTGGACATCAATCGGTGCATGTAATTGGAACTCGGTTCATTAGAAGTGTCCTTTTGTTAGGGTGTTATAGCAGACACTAAACTAAGCATCTTAACTGAAACCACAATGTTGGTAATTATGAAAATGAAGATAACAATCTTAGTCTAGAAGACATATGATATTCCATGCAAGGATTACATATACAAGGAACCATAGTGAACAAAGCTTAAAGTGGGAATCAAACAAATCATTGGAGTAGAATAATAGCCTAACATAATATACATGAAATAAAATACGTTACATGTTATTGTACTAATTTGTTGTTAGAAAGCAAGTGCTTCTGTAGGTTTCTTACTATGAACCTAGAGCCTACAAATGCATTCAATATGCCTCATATTAGAAAATACTTTTAGTTAATTTCAAGAACAAATAAAATCTACCTTGACAATTCATCACTGAAATAGACAAGCCAAGTACTTTTTCGTCATTATATCTTATTGTGTCGGTAAACACACAACCTATGGTAAATGGTTTATTTATTTCCAGGAAAGAATGCCCTGTTGAGCTTGTCCTTATAGTCTAGCCCTATAATCCATTAGGGTCTCACTTGCAATGGAGTTAGTCTACAAAGCTAGTTCAAAAAGTCAAATGACAACCATTATGTGTATGGAAGCTAATTGTGGGGTATAATACAATGAATACGCAGTCAATATTATATTATCTATTTCTACTTTTGATAGATTATGAAATATTATTGCATCTCCACATTCATCACCCTTCAAAATATATGTAATAACTTTTTAAAATAAGGTGAAATATCTTAAATGCCAACATGTTATACTCTTAAATTCAATGATATACATTATTTGCTGAAAATTCTTATTACACTCTTGCAGGTAGAAAACATGGGTCGTGTTAACTATGGCAAGTACATCTATGATCGAAAGGTACAAACACTTTTCAGCATTGCTTTCAGTTTCAAATTTAACCAGACTGATATATCTTATATTATCACTATTGATAGAAAAAATTAAGCTGCAGCTGGTGGTTGTCATGGTCACTGTACTTGAGCATGTTGTTCTCCAGTAGAAATAAGGGTAACAGGGTTCGCCAGAAAGCAGAGGAGATTCAGGGTTGAAAGTTGAAACACTGTCAAAAAAAAATTGAAGAGCCTCAACCCATGAAATTTGACACAAAGGGGATTGCTTCCACACCCATGGGGAGAGGATGGGGGAAACCATCTTAGGAAAGACTAGAAATCTATCCAATAGGATATCATTCACGAGGCTAGTATGCATGCTTTTATTCTGCAATTATATTCTAGCTATACTATCTGTGAAGAATTCGCAAAAAGATACGATCTCTTGTGTGTAGCCCCCATCTAAGAGGCATCTGCTGTAGTGGAAAATTGATGAATCATATTTATCTTGAATATGTTATACATTTTCATTCTATTGATGAAGAAGACAAAAACAAAGTTGCATAAATAAAACTACAAAAGAGTACAGAAAGATATTTAGGACCTCAACGGAGATCCCACCAACCACACAAGAAACCACTATTTAAGAAGGTTGGCCACCTAGATTATTCTGACCCTAAACGTGCACCTAAGGCTCCGATTGGTTTGTTGTAACTGGTCAGGAGAACTTATGAACTGGAGTTCCTTAAGCAGTTTTTCATAATTGGTTTAAAGTGTCGGAACTTGAGTTTCATGACTTCCGGAGAGTTACAAACTTACATGCAAAAACACAGTTCCCAAGTTCCCTTTTAAAAAGAGCGGAAAACGAGTTCTGAGCAACTAACAACATTTCTTGTGCAATTATATTCTTCATTCTTCATAAATGACATGTAAAATATTTATGACTAGGAATGTTAGTGTTGTAGATATGGTTTATTACTAAAACTATAGCATACTATTACAAAATACTATAGGCTATGATCACTGTATAAAATATTTTACACTACAACTGTCATTATCAGTGTGGTTTATAAAATAAATAAATATATGAACATCACGAAAAAGTAATCACAGCACCATGTGACAAAATATGTGATTTATCTAACATATTTTTGTTCTTCATGTAAAAACAATATAATGCAAAAATAATAATTAACTCTAACCGTGCACGAAGAATACTAAAAGTTAATGTCCTATATTTATTTTAACAATGATGAACCAATCTTATATTTACAAACACATAAAATGTAGATATTATTACAACATTTTGTACATACAAAAGTGAAATAAAAATATGATGATGTGATTTTAACTACAACATTTTACTTCACTTATTATTATACCACACCAAAATATTTTTTATGAGAGCAATATCCGCACTATGTTCACTTGTTGTGGTTAAACAATATAAACATTATTAACGAATATGATTCTTTCTATATGTTTTTTCTGTCCTTATAATATATTACATAGTAAAAACTCAACAAAATTTTTAACGACTTCATCTTTACACTTACAACATACCAATCACATAGAAGTGAATGGAATTTAAGTTCTAGAAACTGAATTGTAGTTCCCCGAAAATGAGTTCCACATAAGATATGACATACACCCAACCAATCGGAGCCTAAGGGATAAGAGGGGAGGGCCTTTTATGTGTTTTCAAAACACAATTTCTTATATGAACAAGTTGTGTGATTGACCACCCTATATGATCCCCTCCCATGTATCTCACACTTGAAGCCTAGGGCAAAGATTGGGATAACTGAACAAAGGTAGATCCTTATACATAATGTAAACTACACTAGGCTTATCCCTTGGTTTACAGACAACTTCGAAGGCACACCAATTCTAAGATTTGTCTATGTTCTTTCTTCCTTCTATATGATAACTTCTCAGGTGATCTTTCCTTGCCATTTTGTGATGTATGCATATTTTTGAATAATAATGTTCGTACTGGACAATTATATGATATTGTATCCATATAAACAATTGTGGTAGCTCACTAGGAGTTGGTGGAAGAACTCACTCTCGAAGCCATGGTGGCATGCTCAATTCATATAGGGCAGCATTGAGGTTTTGGTTTCCCCTGTCCTAGATATATTGCAAACTCGACTCTTTAGGTCTCTAATATATTGTTGGTCCCGTAGGTGCTGGATGAAAACGGTATGAGGTTTGTGCATCTCATTGATAGTCATCGGGATTCACAACGCTAGAAAAACATTTGGAAAAGGTTGTGTTTTTAAACATTATTAGTAGATAGACTTTGTTGTGTTTTTCTCTTTTACACTTAGTCTATTTTCTATTTTTCTTTTCCTTTACACTTATGTTTTATCCCACATGGGTTATCTCTAGACCCTGTGGTTCTTTTGTGTATTATATAGAGACTCTTGTATATTCTTTTATCATCGAATAATACAAGACCTTTTTCCGCATTATCCAGATGGTATCAGAGCAACAAGATCCACCCTAATTCTCCCCCCCCTCCTTACCCTAACCTACCCCTGCGCCGTCAACCACCACACCGCCGCCCCCCCCCCCCCCCCAGCCCCGACACTTTCCAGTTCTGGCACGTTGAGGGTCTAAACGCTACATCCGGATCTGCCTGCCTGCGCCACATGGTGGAGTAATTGTTTCTCCATGTTGGCGTAGGTTCTACTTCTTTATCTCTGCCCCGTGAGGGTTTCTGAGGTCCATGATCGGATCTCCTATCTGCTGCTGCTGGTCCATGTGTTGGACACTTCCTGCTGCCTACTGATTCTACTGTCTGCCCTGCGCTCGTGTTGCTGACTGTCTGCTTCTACTCTCATGGCGACTTCAGATTTACCACGGTCTTTGTGTGTTACTTCTGTTAAGTTGGATGGCTCCAACTATCACCTATGGGCTGCTTCATTCGAACTCTACGTGAAAGCACACGGGCGCCACTCGCACCTGACTACCAAGGGTCCTGCTGTACCTGCTGCTACTGCTGATGACACGACTAAGCAAGCTTATGATCTCTGGTCCAAGGAGGATTATGGGGTTATGGCCTGGTTGGTCAACAGCGTTGATGCTAAGATCAACCACTCTCTGCTTCGCCTTCAGACTGCTAAGGAAATGTGGGATCACCTATCCCATGTTTACTCTCATCAACAGAACCCCAAGAAGGTGTTTGAAATTTTCAAGAAGCTTGCGAAACAAGACTTCTTGACATCTGACTCTGTGGAAGACTACTACAACTCGTGCTGTGCTCTGTGGGACGAGTTTCAGGTTTATCATCCTCTGACTGCGAATCTTGAAGAACTACATCGTCAGCGGAATGAGCTCATGCTTGTTCAGTTCCTGGCTGGCCTTCCTACTTCGTTTGCTGGGGTCGTGGATCAGATCCTCTCCAGTGACCCGTTACCTACTCTTCGGGACGTCCTCAAGCGGGTCCAGCGTCTTCCTTCTTTGACGCTCTCTACTTCTGATGGAACAACACTTGCTGTCCGTTCTGCGGATTCCTTTCGTGGTCACGGCCGAGGTCGTGGCCGTGGTCGTGGTGGCCGTGGTCGTGGTGGCCGCTCTTCTGCACCTGGACGTGGTTCTGGCTCGGAGTCAGGGGAGCCCCGCTACTGCACTCACTGCAAGCGTACTAATCACAATGAAGACCGCTGCTGGATAAAATATGGTAAACCTGACTGGGCGAACCAGGTTACCACTGAACAACCTGCATCTACCTCTGCTGCCTCTGACCCTACTGCTGATTGGATTCGCTCCGAGTTTGAGAAACTGCTTCAAGCCCGCGTTGCCTCTACTTCTACGGACTCTCCTGAGAATGGCGCTGCTCTCCTGACGACGACCGGTAAAAGCCCTTGGGTGATCGACTCTGGTGCGACTGCACATATCTCTGGTACTGCTAGTTTATTTTCTACTCTGCGCAAGACTTCTCTTATACCGCCTATGACGGTTGCTGATGGTTCCAAATCTCCTGTTTGTGGCATTGGAGATATCACTTCTACTAGTACTCTACCTCCGCAGTCTGTGCTATATGTGCCCAAATTTCCTCTGAATTTACTATCTGTCAGTAAATTGGTAAAAAGTCTTCGTTGTGCTATTACATTTGACCCGGATGGTGTTCTGTTTCAGGATCTGCGTACGAGGACGACGATTGGTTCAGGCCATGAGGGACCGGATGGATTATACTATTTGGACGAGCCGAAGCCAACTGCTTTCCTGACATCTACAGTTCCTGATATTCAGTGGCATTACCGTCTGGGCCACCCGTCTGCTGAGAAGTTGAAGGCTTTACTACCGACTGTTGCTAGCACTAGATTTTATTGTGAAACATGTCAATTGGGCAAACAACACCGCTCTACTTTTTCTGCAAAATTTTGTATTGGCTCTAAAGCCCCTTTTGACATTGTGCATGCTGACATTTGGGGACCGTGTTCTGTGCCTAGCGTTTCTGGATTCAAATATTTCTTAAGTTTTATTGATGATTTTTCCAGAACCACATGGTTATTTTTACTGACAGACAGATCTACTGTAGTTGAAAAAATTTCTGAGTTTTTTGCGGAAATTCGGACTCAATTTGCTAAGCCCATCAAGATTTTTCGCACAGACAATGCCTTGGAATTTGTGCAAATTTCTATTCAGTCTTTTTGTAAACGTCAGGGCACCATTCACCAGACTTCCTGTGCTTATACCCCACAACAAAACGGTGTCGCTGAGCGTAAGAATCGCCATCTCCTTGAGGTCGCCCGCACACTTCTATTTCACTACCAGGTTCCTCACAAATTCTGGCCTGAGGCAATCTCCACTGCTTGCTATCTCATAAACCGCATGCCTTCCTCTGTACTTCACAATAAAATCCCTTTTCAAATTCTTTTCCCTGATCTACCACTGTTTGCTGTACCACCGCGTATTTTTGGGAGCACATGCTTTGTGAAGAACCTTAGACCTGGTCTTACTAAATTAGATCCCAAGGCCACCAAGTGTGTTTTTTTGGGCTATTCCCGCACTCAGAAAGGATATCGGTGTTATGATCCTGCTTCACATAAATGGCTTGTATCTGCGGATGTGGTATTCTTTGAACACATGCCATTTTTCTCTTCGGAGGGTTCTGCTCTTACGTCTGATTTGTTGACTGATACGCCCTTACCTATGGTGGATGATGAGTATGATAGCCCTGCTCCTGTATCTACAAGTGAGAAGCCCCCTCTGCAGGTTTATCACAGAAGACCAAAGCCAACAGCTCCCTCTATGGCCTCTCCATCGTCCACGTCCTCTGCGCCAGATCAGCCACCTCCGCAGGTATTTTCTGACCTTGATGTTCCCATTAGTCTGAGAAAGGGGACACGTGCTTGTACGAAACATCCAATTGGGAATTTTTGTACGTCTGTTCATTTGAATTCTAATTTTGCCAACTTTACTGCTGCTCTGTCTGCTATTTCTGTCCCTAAGACTGCTGCTCAGGCTCTTAAAATCCCAGCATGGCGTCAGGCAATGGAAGAAGAAATGACGGCTCCTACTGATTGTCATACTTGGACTCTTGTTGATCCTCCTACTGATTGCTCGCCAGTTGGATGTCGCTGGGTCTTCTCAGTGAAATATCAGCCTGATGGTACGGTCGAGCGCCTGAAAGCCAGACTGGTTGCTTAAGGATACACTCAGACCTATGGGGTTGACTATTTTGAAACCTTCTCTCCTGTGGCACGACTTAATTCTGTAAGGATTCTGATCTCTGTTGCTGTTAATTCTGATTGGCCGTTATACCAGCTCGATGTGAAAAATGCCTTTCTCTATGGCGATCTACATGAAGAAGTGTACATGTCTCAGCCCCCCGGCTTTATCTGTGAGGGGGAGCCATCTAAAGTCTGTCGTTTAAAAAAAGCTATCTATGGCCTCAAACAGAGTCCACGTGCGTGGTTTGACAAACTTAGCACTATTCTCCAGGATTATTCTTTTCGCCGCTCTCAGTCGGACCACTCTGTTTTTGTTAAACAATCCACAGCTGGCATTATTATTCTTATTGTGTATGTTGATGATATTATACTCTCTGGGAGTGATGCAGCAGGTATTCAGGCAACTAAGCGGTATCTTGAAAAGCACTTTGTTACTAAAGACCTCGGTTCTTTACGCTACTTTCTTGGGATAGAGGTCTCTCGCTCTTCTGCAGGACTGTGTCTTTCTCAGCGGAAGTATGTTCTGGACTTGTTATCTGAGACTGGACTCCTAGGTGCTAAGCCTGCTAGCACCCCTCTTGATCCTAACACTGATTGGGATGATCAAGCCTCTCCTGCATATCCTGACACTCATCAGTACAGACGAATGGTCGGGAAGCTTATCTACCTCACAGTCACACGAGCTGACATTACTGCTGTTGTCGGATTGGTTAGTCGCTACCTTGACAAACCCCGACAATGTCATTGGGATGTTGTTTGCCATATTCTGCGCTATTTGAAGAACTCTCCTGGAAAAGGGCTTCTCTACAAAAAACATGGGCACTGTAAGATACTGGGCTACTCAGATTCTGATTATGCTGGGAGCAAGGTTGATCGCCGCTCCAATTCTGGATACTGTACTTTTGTTGGGGGCAATTTAGTCACATGGAGGAGCAAAAAACAGGCTGTGGTTGCCCGCTCTAGTGCTGAAGCTGAATATCGCGCCATGGCACATACTACCTGCGAGCTCTTCTGGATTCGAAGCCTTCTGACAGATTTTGGTTTTTCAGACTTGGCACCCATTCCTATGTTCTGTGATAATAAAGCAGCCACTTTCATTGCTAGCAACCCTACCTTCCATGAGCGCATGAAGCATATTGAAGTGGACTGTCACTTTGTTCGTGAGGCGGTTCTATCTGGTCAGATTTCTACCCCTTACATTCATACTGATGAGCAGATTGATGATATCTTCACAAAGATTCTTCCGAAGAAGCGCTTCACTGATATGACATCCAAGCTGGGCATGATTGACATCTATGCTCCAGCTTGAGGGGGAGTATTAGTAGATAGACTTTGCTGTGTTTTTCTCTTTTACACTTAGTCTATTTTCTATTTTTCTTTTCCTTTACACTTATGTTTTATCCCACATGGGTTATCTCTAGACCCTGTGGTTCTTTTGTGTATTATATAGAGACTCTTGTATATTCTTTTATCATCGAATAATACAAGACCTTTTTCCGCATTATCCAGAAACATGAAGTGTCCCCTGCTGTATGTTAACTCCTAACTCCCAAATAATATGAGTCGATCTTGAAATATACCCGAATAATAGGAATAATACACACACTTAATATTTTATTCCTAGTTTCCCACAAATTATTGCTTTTTTTTTCTCTTGTGGTTTATCTTTTATTTTACATGTATGCTAATATAGCATCATCTCGCACTCTCGAACCTCAATGATCTCATGTATTGATACTTCTAATTGTTAAGCTATAAGTTTTTCTTTTTTTTGTTTAATACCTTAATATAAATGTTTGCTTTTATATATTCTCTTTTAAGTAGGCTTAAAATAATTCAAATCACTAATCGTTCCAATGATTAATATTAGTTTGGTAGTTGATTGACGAAATTTGACATAATACACCTAGAGACACATGTATTTTTGAAATTTTGTCACATTACTCTTTTTAATAAACTATTCATCGTAATTTTCGCAATGTCTTATCGAATTTTCCCTGAAGGTCTTGCGTTCTTTGAAGTTGTGACTTTTTCAGCTCAACCTTTTGATTCTTGGATTTCATATTTGTAACTATGTTCTTGGTAACCTGAATGGCCCATCGCTACTTCAAGCTGCAAGCAGGTCAATCGTGTTGGGCTAGTTCTGGGGCTAGAAGGCCATGTCTCTGTCACCTAGAGACAAAAAATGTAGCTACCTCATGTAGATATAATGTGTTTCAGAGGAAGCGGTAACTATAAACAATATCTGTCTCACTTCAGGAAATTTTCATTTTTGATCCATCAATATAAGCCATCAATAGTTTATTTGTTTGTTTATTAATTTATGAGAATCAAATTCGAACATAATAATAAGCTCTTATTAATAGATCAAACCATCTTTACAAGATGTTACTTTTTCAGCAATGACAATAGAAAATTAGGAAAAGCGTTAATCACACAAATAAAAACAAGTTGAAATCCGACTACGATTAAAATGTCTTATATTTTAGGAAGAAAACTGTGAACTATGGCCCTTTTCTATTGGACATGAACTACTTGATGTTTGTTTTATTTTTTAAGATCTGCTCATTGATCGATTCAATATGTATTATTGCGTGAAGGTCTTTCATGATACTATGAAAAATATAATAGCAAATTGAATAAATGAAGCAAAACTTTTCTAATATTGAAGGAATTTGACTAACTCTCTTTTCTGAGTCAAGCCATACAATTCTGTATTTTCTAGTATCAAATAAATAATGTAAACTTATGATGTTTGCAATTCTAATGTAATAAAACTCGAAGTTAACCATTTGTGGAAGTTTTCATTATCATTCATAGGTTTCTTCTCTTATGAATGCTAAGATGCTCCAAGATATTTTTTGAAGGCCATGAATTAGGAGGCATCTTCTCCATCTCACCCTGATTGTACGATCAATATAGGGCTATTGCAACTGCCATTACAATTTTTCTTAATATGTTCATCTATACATTTATTTTGTTCTCCATCTAATGCACTTTTTGTGTATAAGCATAAAAGTTCATGTATTGAATAAAGTAAAACCCATTATATATAGATTTGTAACAATAACAAAGTGTGTTAGTTGTAGTACGTAAGTGTTGTAGAAACACAAATATTTATAAAAAAAAAGAATACAACAATGAGATGTTAATGTCATGCTCCCCCTTGAATTGGAGCATAAATATCAACCATACTTAGCTTTTCGCACAAAACTTGGATGTGCAGCATGTGCTTCCTAACGAGAGCTTTAGTAAACAAATCGTCTGTGTCATCCTATGTCGGCCTAGAGATTTTCTTTGTTTAATTGCATTGTACAAAGTTGTAGTGAACCTCTATCTGGTTTTATCTAATAGAAGACTATATTAAAGCTAGTATAGGAAGAATTGAATTTATTCAATGTTCGAAGTCAACAACATATTTGACCCACACAAGCTCTAAGGTGGTGTGTTGATAGCCCTAACATATCGTCAACCACTAGACTTAATCACAATTTATTGTTTCGTACTCCTCCGGGTGACTACATATCTACCAACAAGTAAGAAACATCATACGGTAGATCTTTTATCAAAGCTATTGCTTGCATAATGAACAAACGAATATCTAGTTAGCTTAACAAGTCCATTTGTTTTATATAAAAAGCTTTCATCGAATGCTTTTTGAAGCAACGATGAATATGATAGACATCATCTCCATGACTTTGCTCAGGTTTATCCCAAACTGACTAATAACACCCAGTATGAATGATGCACCAAGTTTGATGATTGTAAGATACAACTTTAGTAGTGAAAAGCTAGAAACTTTACTTATCGCGGAGCTTGACGCAAGTGTCATCCCAAAAATTTTGTAATTGATTCTTGAAGAATCAGTTAGCTTGCATTCTGAACCTAATTCTTGGAGGACTATTTAGGGTGTATTTTCTCCAAGAAAAAAATAGCTTCTTTGCTATGGGTCACCTCAATACCTAAAAACTTAGTTAGCTTCCCTCAATTTTATTTTTGGGAGAGAAGCTTCCCTTAATGTTTGGTCACAGAAAGTTTCACAAAGTACTTTGTGTCTACAATACTAGAAGGTAACTATCAGTTAGAACAATATGATCACATGTGCTATGAGAATCACAATACCTACATAAGTCAATTTTGAACATATTGAATGATCACAAGGGGGGCTCAGGATCCATATGCACACAAAACTTTTTATAGCTTATTCAACCCAACCTGAAGACTCTAATTATCACAAAGTGATCTCACAAACCAAAGGCACAGAAATCTTTGGATATCTTTTCAAACCCAACTCGAAGGCTTTAACTGATTCCATAAACTGCCTTTAACTTGCACTCTGTCTGAATGCTCTTCCTGAGCAACAAACCTAGGTTGTTGCTCCGTATATTCTCTCACAACTTACCATTAAAATGTATGCCCACATCTAATTGATATATTGATCAACCATTGTTAAAAAACTATCAAGACACATAAGTAGCAAGAAACAAGATAAATTGCTTCTAATTTCTAAGTATTCATGCCATATTTTGTGCATCCTTTTGACACTTATTTGTCCTTTAGGTACTCAACTAATAAGGTTACTATCTAACTATAAAGAGTCAATGGCAACTTGCGTTTTGGATTCATGTGGGAAAGAAACAAGCTCCCATGTACCTCTATGTTGATAAGACATATTGTTTAAGGCTACAATGTGCACTACATTTGAATGCCTTGCCTTCCTGGCCCAAAGATTACTTCCTTTATTACGTACACATATTTGTAACTATGTATGCATATTTTTGGTTATATACTTAGGAGACATCTGCATTTTTGTATTCAAAACAATATGCCTGAAACCCATAAATAAAATATTTTTTCATGGTTATTGTAGGTATTTAGGATTTTAGGTAGGAGGGGATCTAATGTACATAGTAGACATATATACACCATGATTAATACCCTAAGAGGGATGGTATAGTCCTTTCAGAGACATTCAACCAAGTTTTTGTACTTTCTTATTATTTTCATGATTAAAATGCTTATATTTTCCTTAGAAAATATGGACATTTGAGATTCCTACCACATTCAGCATGGCCATAATATGTTTCCCATATTTTTCTACTTATATGTTGATCTATGATAAATATAGTACAAATCCTCAACTAAGAACTAAATTCAAAGACTATGCAACCAAATTCAAGGCATAGGCTAAGTGAAATTATCAAAGTTGTTGCTTGGATAATCATATTTGGAATGGCCACTAGAATTGTAATGCTCATGTTTGCCATGACATAGTCCTTTACTAAGACTATCTTTTAGGTAGTGAAGGATATGACGTACAACATCCCAATGGAAGTGTCAAGATTTCTAGGGTTATCTACTTACCATGCCAAGAAGGGTTATAGTAATATCAGGTCAAGTGACCGTCAAATGGATAATTTTTCCCACTACTCTTCAATATCGTTAATTATCAGAAGAAGTAGGTGATGAGTCATCACCCCACAAAATATTAGCACATAGTGGTGCATTAGTTGATTTTTCTCCTATCGTGCTTCTATCACTTAGAAGATCCAGAGTTCCAGACAATATTTCCTCTGAAAATGTATACATATATGACCAGACTATTTTTTTACGATATAATTTATTTACTTGGCAAGAGAGGGATGTCTTGTCTAAAGTGCCATTGAGAAGCTTAAGCACATGTAGCTAAGGGCTAGTTTGGTAGGGTCATGTTGCAAACTGTATGTCTTTTGTCCAAACATGTAAATTCATAGCTTGTCACCCGACCACAACCAACCAAACTAGCCCTAAAAGTGTCATGGTGTTGTTATTCAGGTGGTAAAGACCATTTAGATCTTGATAACCCCACCAATCTCCTTCCTACAAAGATACTACATAATACAATACTTAGGGAAAGTGAGGGAACGTTGCTTTTGTTGTACCCGTTTACGTAAAAGGGAACTTTGGTACAAAGAGGGTAGAATGTAAAGACAATGAAGAGGCATGAGTAGTCCCAATGCCGATATCGGCAATATTTTGACCAAAATACCATACCGATGCGACATTATCGTATATGGAAACATGAGGGCGTACCGATAGGCTAACAAATATCGGTATACCGACGAGTGTACCACCGATATCGCCATGTTTTGATGTTTTTGGTGCAAAGTACACTACTGACTTCATTGTACCAACCGAAACCGGCGATATGCCGATGGATATACCGTTTTTGGCGAGAATGATTGTTGTTACATTCTTAGTTATCAAGGCACCCTAGGCGCTAGGCAAGGCGCCTCAAACTAGGTGCCCAGCCTATTAAGTGCATTTAGTGGGTGTCTAAGGCCTTTTAGGCCAAAATTAAGCCATTTAAAGGCTAAATTAGCATGAATCGACTCTAGATTTGGTCAAACTAGATCGCCTGCAGTCATTTTATGGTTTAAACAGGTCTGATTTAGACCAATTTAGGTCAAATTTTGGCAAACTAGGTCTGATCTGGGGGAAAACAGGTCTGATTCGGGCCAAATTGGTAAGTCGTCAGTGTTATTTGTTACATTTTTTCTACTTTCCAATATCTTTGTTGTTCTTGCTTCTTTTGCTTTTCTTTTTATATCCTTTCTCCTATATTTTATTCCTGAATCCTACTGCTGCTGTGTTTTTTGGAGTTATCCCTCCTATATTTCCTCCTACTACTATATGAGTATGTGCATGTCTTATTTCAAATTTCTCCTATATCTCCTGCTACCAAATCTACTACTATTTGCATATATTTGTTCTTCTTTTTCTGATTTCTTCCCTCCTAAATCTCCTCTCACAGCTGTTATTGTTTGCATGTTTCCATTTATTTTCACTGACCTATTCTTCCTTCCTCTATATTTTCTACTTCAGCACCCGCTACTGCTGTTTTTTATTTTATTTTGTTAAATTCTTCCTCCTCTTTCAATCTCCTTTTACGGCCCGTGTTTGTCTTATTCTGACGTCTTCCTGCACAATTCCTACCATTTGCATGTTTCTTTTATTCCGTTTTCTCTTTCCATTTCCTACTCATCTTCCTTTTACTATTGTTTCTTTTTCTTCATATTAATTCTCTTGCCCCTGATTCTACTATAATTATCAATTCAAATTCGACTTACAATAACATTTAATGAATAAAAATTAATTTAGCACATATAGTATCAAGTGTACAAACATTTAAATATGTAATTGAAAAAAAACGCCCAGAAAAGCCTAGGCGCCTAGGTGGGCTAGGTGCCCCTTAGCTTAAACCCACCGCCTAGACGCCTTGACAACCATGAGGAGAAAAGAAGGTGCATTTGGGTGATATTTGGTGATTGAACTCAGATCAACCCAAATCAAGGTAAATTTAACAAATCTCTTCCATTTTATACCATTTGCAACATCTCCATCTCTTTTTCCTACTAATTTCTTCCACTTTTACCTAAAAAAACGATTTTCTACCTCTAAAACCTTAGTATTAATCCATTTTGATATGCTTGATGCTAACTATACATATATCTACAAATATATTATGTAGATCTACAATAATATCTCGAGATCTACCTAATTAAAACACTATTAATTACTATTATCATGCAATTTATCTGATCACTAGCACTACTACAATAAGTAATGTTATAAGTAGTTACTTATTTATGTTTTTGGAAGATGTCCTACTAAAGACCAACATGAACATATGTAAAAGAAATATAGTAGAGCAATACATATTTTTTTGTAGAAGTAAAAAAAATGATAATTTATATATTTTTCTATATATTCATGCCGTCGTCAAGGCTTGAATTTGAAACCTCTTGGTAACAAATCAAGGATCTACCCATTGGGGTGTCCCATCTTGGACTAATTTTTGATATATTCGTGTGTATTCATGTTGTATAAGTTGAAGTTATTATTTGGTAAGCTTTCAAAAGTGTTTTTAATCATTAAATAATACCTCACTATTATTTTCTCGACTTTATTTAGAAACTCAATTTTAAATGAAATTCTAAATATATTGTGTTTGATTACATATTACAAATGAGTATTATACACTTATATAGTATTGTATATGACATGTAAGAGCAACACACAATTTCATCCAACCAACCTTACATAATATACATGTCATTGGAGCAATATGTCAACCATATCAACTCAATACTGTATGAAGAATTTCTACGTAACTCGACATACAGTTGATATGAATTAGTAAGTTACTATGCTATTCACGTATTGTAAATTGGGTATTATTGCATTAAGTGTGTGTATTTATGTTTATGGATTGTGCTAGTAAAATTCCAAATCTTAATTACTACATTTTGTCATCGAAATCCTTCATCCAAATCCCCAGAAAACAGGATAGGATCCCTAACTCCTACATGATGGGCACCCCCACATACCCATTATAGATTTATATTACAGGTGTAAAGATTTAGGTGTAAAGATCATTGACTAAGAGGATAATCATATGACTATCCAAGGAATAACCCTAGGACTTGAGGCTATGGAAGGCCATAGATCATTGAGAATAGTTGAGGCTTGAAGAGGAGAGGGAGAAGAAAGAAGAGGGGGTGATGGGCAGTTGGAAGGGAGGAAGATGACCACAGATAGATAAGGGGAAGTAGCGGCCTTGAAAAGCTGGGAGGGGTCTTCTCCATGGTTACTACTCTGATACCATGTAAATGGTAATATATTCAAATGGCACATGCTACATGTGATTACAAGACTATTATGAATAGAATTTACACATGATGGAATCTCATAGTAACAGATGTCGGACAGAAACCACTTAACCTTTGTAATCACTTTATCCCAAGTAGCAATCCCACAAGTATTCAAACAATCTATTTATGTCTAAAGATCACGCATGCACGATTTTACTAATATATTTTGTATTCTTAACCTCAAAATGCGTAAAAATAATTAGTCCATATATCCCTCAAAATTTATGGAAGCTACCATTTGAGGGAAATCCAATAACATTTAGATACAAGCAATGCACGGCCCTAACCCTAACACGATGTGTACACTCCAGCTTGAGGGGGAGTGTTAATATATTTCATATTTATTCTATTTTGTAATTTCTATATCCTATTGGACCTCTATGTAAATTATCCAGTTTCTCTTATTAATAAAAAGGGAGAAGGCCTATGGCCTCTCTCAACGCTGCATTGCACGTTGCATTGCGACACCACATTTCACAATATTTATTTTATTTTGTAATTTCTATATCTTGTTGGACCTCTATGTAAATTATCCAGTTTCTCTTATAAAAAAAATAGGGAGAAGGCCTATTGCCTCTCCCAACGCTGCACTGCACATTGCATTGCGGCTCCACATTTCACATGGTACCAAAGCAAGGGATCTGAACCTAACCTTAACCGAGCGCCGCCCCCCCCCCTCCTTCACCCAGTGCCGCCACCGTCGGCAGCGCGCAGGTCAGCCGCCGGCTCCAGTAGTCGCCGGTCGGTCAACCGCCAGGCTTCCCCGGCCGCCTCCAAGGGGAGGACAGCCGTCGGCGGCCCCAAGGCGGGCGCAACAACCGCCTCCCAGGCCAGGCGCAGTAGTCACTGTCCCCCTCCCTCCTCTCTCTCTGGATCGTCGGGTCCTTCGGTTGATCCAACAGATTTCTAAATCTCAAATCGGAGGGTCCGTCGGTACGTAGGAAATTCCTAATCATATCTCCTCCATGTGTGATTAGGGAATTTCAGTTGGGGGCTGTGGATGCGTCAGATACGCATTTGATTCTTCTGTGATGTGACATGTATCTCTCTGTCACGCATATCTTCTTGTGATGTGTATCAATCTGTTACTCTTCTTCTCGTTAAATCATGGAGGACACCAAGGCATCTACCATCTACATATGAGATGTCTCCTATCCCCTCCATCAAGCTGAACGGGAAGAACTACCTCTTATGGATGAATGTGGTCCATACCATATTGGAGTCACGCGACAAGGCGAGATATGTTGATTCTGATCCGCCTGCGTCTACTGACAAAGGCTATGCTGAATGGAAGCGCCATAATAGTCTGGTGAAGACTTGGTTGTGGGGAAGCATGGAACCTGGGATTGCCTCGAGGTTCATGTTCTACACTATTGCCAAAGAGATCTGGGATGTTGTAAAGAAACACTATTCTCAGGAGAAGAATGCGCTTCGTCAGTTCATGATATATGACCGCCTCTTTGCAGAATGACAGGGAGACAGATCTTTAGAAGAATACTTTGGAGTGATCTTAGGTATTGCACAAGAGTTGAGTTTCTACCATCAGTGACTGTCCAGGAGCAAGTCAAAGACAAAAATGACTTGATTACAACAAAAAATTTGTCCTAGCTTCTGATAAACTTCCCAACTTGGAAGAGGTTTATTCAAGGATTTTACAGGCCAGTTTTGAACATGTTGATCCTACTGCAGTCTCATCTCAAGGAGGTTCTCATGCTTCTGTAGTTGCTGCAGTGAGAGGACGGACAGGTATGGGCCGAGGACGTGGAACTCGCCCTAAATGCACATTCTGCGACAAGCCTGGACACATTATTGAGAAATGCTGGAAGAAGCATGGTCGACCTGCTGCACCACCTGTGGGAGCAGCAAACTATGTTACCACTACTGAGTCTACTGAGCCTCCTGCTTCTCTTTATTGGTTACTAGTTCTACTTCATCATGGGTCGTTGACTCTGGAGCGTCACAGGATATGACTGGTATGACGAGACTTATTCACTCCATTGACTCACATATTTTCACAAATCTGTAACAATAGCAGATGGTTCAGTGAGGAGAGTGTTAGCCAGTGGATCTGTTTCTCTGACTCCTGGAATTGATCTTAAATTCGTACATTATGTGCTTGCTTTTCTTTTTAATCTTATGTTTGTTGCTAAGTTGATTGATACTGTGAAATGTACGGTAACGTTTGGACCTTCTTGTTTTGTATTATAGGATCTCAAGAGTATGAGGACGGTTGGTGGGGGGGCTAGGAAAGGTGATCTCTACCTCTTCCACGGTGACAGTTTGTCTCGCCAAGTTTCTGCTCCTGCTCCAGTTGTCCTGTTGAGTGGCTCTCTTACTGTGGCACTATAGATATGGACATCCTTCATTAGAGAGCCTAAGGAAATTAGAACCAGAATTGTCTCAAGTATGGTCTCTAGAGTGTTAGTCCTGTCAACTGGGAAAACATCATAGGATGTCTTATCCCGATTGTATCAATAAACGGGTGTCATGTCCTTTTGAGTTAGTCCATAGTGATGTTTGGGGTCCTGTAAAAGACTATAGTTATAATGGTTTTCGTTATTTTGTCTCCTTTATGGATGACTTTTCGCGTATGACTTGGATTTATTTGTTGAAAAGTCGAGAGTCTGTGCTATCTATAGATAGGAATGGAATTGTTTATTCAGTGAGTGAAAAGGTTTACAGGGTACTCTCTTATATAGCTACAGAGAGTTGAGACACATATACAAGCGAGCAATATGGGACTAATACAATAAAGCAGTAGGGGGAAAAAACACAGATGAATAAGTAAATAACACAATATTTCTATACTCCCCCTCAAGCTAGAGCGTAGATGTCGAATAAGCCCAGCTTGTCAATCAGAGTTTGGAAGCGAGCTTTAGGTAGAGCTTTGGTGAAGATGTCTGCAAGCTGCTTCTCAATGCTGAGATATGGAGTGCAGATATGTCCAGACAGAACTTTCTCCCTAACGAAGTGGCAATCAACCTCAATATGTTTTGTTCTTTCATGAAAGGTGGGGTTGCTCGCAATGAAAATGGAAGCCTTATTGTCGCAGAACATAGGAATGGGGCTAGAAGAGGTGATATCAAACTCATTCAGAAGACCACAGACCCACAGGAGCTCACATGCAGTATGAGCCATGGCTCTATATTCTGCCTCTGCACTAGATCGGGCAACAACTGTTTGCTTTTTGCTGTTCCATGTAACCAGATTTCCTCCCACAAAGGTGTAATATCCAGATGTAGATTTCCTGTCAGATCGACTTCCTGCATAGTCAGAATTAGAGAATCTAGATAAATTGCAATGACCATGCTTTTTGTACAGAAGACCTTTCCCTGGAGAGCTTTTGAGATATCGTAAGATGTGACAAATAGCATCCCAGTGGCATTGTCGGGGTTTATCAAGATACCGGCTTATGAATCCTATAGCAGCAGCCAAGTCAGCTCTAGTAACAGTTAAATAGATAAGTTTGCCAACCAGTCTCCTGAACTGTTGATGATCAGCATAAGGAGGAGAAGTATCATTATCCCAATCCATATTGGGATCCAGAGGAGTGTTGGCTGGCTTGCAATCCAGCATGCCTATCTCCTGCAAAAGATCAAGAACATATTTCCTCTGTGACAGGCATAGTCCTGCAGAAGATCTAGCAACTTCAATGCCTAGAAAATATCGTAGTTTCCCTAGGTCTTTGGTGATGAAGTGTTGTGTTAAATACTTTTTGGTTGCCTGTATCCCTGCATTGTCATTGCCAGATAAGACAATATCATCAACATACACAATAAGGATGACCAGCCCTGCTGCAGTTTTACGAATAAATACAGGATCAGATTGTGAACGCCGAAAGCCAAAGGTAATTAAGATCTGACTAAGCTTGTCAAACCATGCACGTGGGCTTTGTTTCAGACCATAGATTGCCTTTCTTAGTTTACAGATTTTAGAAGCAGACTCCCCCTGAGCAACAAATCCTGGAGATTGCTCCATGTAGACTTCCTCCTGTAGATCCCCATATAGAAAAGCGTTTTTGGCATCAAGTTGAAACAAATGCCAGTCATTATTCACAGCAATAGATATCAGAATACGAACAAAATTTAAGCGTGCGACTGGAGAAAAAGTTTCAAAATAATCAACTCCATATGTTTGAGTATATCCTTTCGCAACCAATCGGGCTTTCAGGCGTTCAATGGTACCATCCGGTTGATATTTAATAGTAAAAATCCAGCAGCATCCAACAGTATGGTATGAAGAGGGACGATCAACCAGATCCCAGGTCTGTTGATCACAAAGTGCATGCATTTCCTGCTCCATAGCATTTTTCCAGGAAGGATGGCGAAGTGCCTCGTCGGCTGATTTAGGAATTGTCACAACAGACAAAACAGAAGTGAAACAAGCAAAGCTACCACAGAGATTGTCAGATGAACAAAAATTACTGATAGGATGCTGAGTACATGAGCGAACACCTTTCTGTAAACTGATAGGAAGATCCAGATCAGAAAATACCTCAGTGGATGGTGGATCAACCGCAGACACATGATTTGGTTCGGCCGGGGCTTTAGAAGCATTGATGTTCTTTTACCGGTGCCGATAGACTTGCAATGGGCGTTCTTGAGGCACATCAGGAGCTGGTCAGTCCTCAACAACTAATGGTAACTGTGTGGTAGCCATAATATCATCGGACAATTTTTCACCATCAGTAGAATAGTAAGGCATATGCTAAAAAAATGTCTCATCCGCACTAACAAACCACTGTTTTTAAATAGGATCAAAACAACGGTAACCCTTCTGAGTACGGGAATATCCCAGAAACACACATTTGACTGAGCGAGCATCAAGTTTGGTGAGGCCAGGACGAAGATGTTTTACAAAACAAGTACTCCCAAAAATGCGAGGAGGCAGAGAAAAGAAGGGTTTATCAGGAAACAAAATGGCGTACGGGACCTGATTTTTCAAAACAGAAGAAGGCATGCGATTGATAAGATAGCATGCCGTAGAGACAGCTTCAGGCCAGAAGTGATGGGGTACTTTGTAGTGTATGAGAAGGGTGTGAGCAACCTCAAGAAGGTGACGATTTTTTCTTTCAGCGACACCATTTTGTTGAGGAGTGTAAGGGCAAGTGGTCTGATGGATGGTTCCTCGGGCAGCACAGAAGGAGGTAACATATTGTTACATGAACTCAAGGGCATTATCAGTACAAAAGATTTTAATAGGTCAGTTAAATTGGGTGTGAATTTCAGCAAAGAAGGTATGAATAGTATCCAACACAGTATCTCGACCTTTAAGTAAAAACAACCATGTGGTGCGAGAATAATCATCAATAAAGGTCATAAAATATTTCACACCTAAGTGACTCGAAACAGAGCACGGTCCCCAAATATCAGCATGAACAATGTCAAAAATTTCTTTAGAAGCAATGACTTTTTTAGCAGGAAAAACAGACTGAGTTTGTTTGCCCAAAACACAAGTTTCACAGGAAAAACTGTTCTCAGATAAAGTAGGAAATAAATGTTTTAATTTTGCAGCAGATGGATGGCTCAGGCGAAAGTGTCATTGTAGTCCCGTCACTGAAGTAGATAGCATAGCAGAAGCAGCAGGAGGTCCATCCAAATAGTACAACCCATCTGGTCCTTCACGGCCCGAACCAATCCTCGTCTTCGTGCGGAGATCCTTCAAAACACAGCCAAAAGGATCAAATTTAATAGAGCACTTGAGTTGTTTTATCATCTTACTGACTGATAACAGATTAACAAGAAACTTTGGAATATATAAAACAGAATGCAATTGTAGTTTCGGTGAAATAAGAACCGTGTCAGTGCCATTAACTGCAGTTTTGGAGCCATTTGCAACAGTAACAGAGGATATAGTAGCAGTTTTATTCAGAACTGTTAACATATATTCCTGTTTTACATATTCTATTAGTTCTTTTGTTATTTCCATATTATATGTGGACCTCTCTGTAAATGTTTCAGTGTTATATATATGAGGGTGCACACATTGTGCAACCCTACGCTTCCCAAAACTGTTTTGTGTTTCACATGGTACCAGAGCAGTAGATCCAGCCGCCACCCTCCCACCCCTCTCTTTCTTCTCCGGCCGGCCGTTCCCCCCCCCCCCCGCCCGCAGCCGCACAGCCGCCGCGCCGGCAGCATCTGCCGGGCTCGCCGCCAGGGCCGGGCGCCCTCTCCGCCGCAGGGGGCAGGTGAGCCTCCGCGGTCCATAGCCGCCGGTACGTTGGCTCCGTGAAGTTCTGCAGCGGTCCGGTGGCTTGAAGTTGGTGTGACGTAGACCGTTTTTTTTTCGGTCTTTTGCCTGCCTGCCCGTGTAGGCCGTTGTGCCACCGGGTTCTGTTCTGCGCTTCGGCGTAGACCGTATGTGAGAGGTTCTTCTACGGTGCTTTGTGCCTGCTGTGCCTGTCTGACGGCGTAGCCCGTCTCCTGCCTGCTTACTTCTGTGCCTACTGCTCACATGGCGTCCTCGAGTGATGATTTCCGCCGTCAGGTTACTACTGTGAAGCTTGATGGGCGCAACTATCCACATTGGGTATGCTCCATGACGATCTATGCCAAGTCCCAGGGCAAGTACTCACATCTTACCCGTGCTGGTCCGCCAGTACCCGCAGAGGACGCTGATGCTAAAGATGTGAAGGCGTATGACGACTGGGTTCGTGACAACTCGACTGTGATGACTTGGATTCTCAACAACAGCATTGAGAAGATCAGTGTCACGCTTCTTCACTTGCCTACGGCGAAGCAGATGTGGGATCAGCTCGCCGGTACATACTCGCATAGTCAGAACCCCAAGAAAGTGTTTGACATCACCAAGCAGCTGGGACGTCTACAGTTCACGGGGGCGGACATTGCAAATTACTTTTCTGACTTTACTGGATTGTGGAGTGAACTGGAATCCTATCATCCACTCTCCACGGACCTGGCTACCATGCAGCGTCCGCGCCAAGCTGCAGCTAGTCCAGTTTCTTTGTGGACTGCCCGAGTCCTACGCTGGAGTTGTGGACCAGATCTTAGCCAGTGACCCTCTGCCGTCACTACAGAGTGCCTACAAGCGTCTTCAGCGCTTGCCTTCGTCTTCATCGTCTCTGACTACTGATGTTGGGGAATCTTCTGCTCTTGCTGCCGCGTCTGGTCGTGGCCGTGGTCGCTTTACTGACAGCCGTCCTCCCTTGGGTGGAGGACGAGGACGGACTGCTTCTGGTCGCAGAGCCCCTTCTACTGCCCCTACTGCTGGTGCGCGTCCTCAGTCAGGACAGCGCCTTTGTACCTTCTGTGGCCGGTCCAACCATATTGAAGAAAAATGCTGGGAAAAATATGGTAAGCCGGAATGGGCCAATGCAGCTACTGACTCCACTACTACTGCATCAGAAGGAACGACGCAGCCTACTGACTCTGCCTCCTCGGGTGCGACTGCTGACTACATCCGTGCTGAGGTGGAGCGTCTTCTTCTTGAGCGTGCTGGTGCGTCGTCTACAGCTTCGACTAGTGGAGCTCATGCAGCCACTTATTCTGGTTATGACACTGCCTTCCTGAGCTCTTCTTCTACTCCTGGTAATACTAAGTGGGTCATCGACTCCGGTGCCTCTTCACATATTTCTGGAAATCGTTCACTGTTTCACCAATTATATAAACCTGCTCGACCCTCATCTGTTATGCTGGATGATGGTTCCAAGTCTGCAGTATCTGGAGTAGGGGATATTATTTCTGACTTTCTGCTGAAATCTGCCTTATATGTGCCTAAATTTCCTTTGAATCTATTGTCTGTCAGCAAAATATTGAGAAGCCTACAGTGTAGTCTGACTTTTATTCCTGGTTCATGTGTTTTTCAGGACCTTCGCACGAGGATGAAGATTGGTGGGGGGTATGAAGGTGCTGATGGACTATTCTACCTGGATCATTTGCCAAAAGCAGCTAAAGCAACTGTGACTCCTGCATTATCTACCTCGGTTTCTGCTTTACAGTGGCACTACCGGCTGGGACATCCATCATCTGAAAAGCTTCGACATTTAGTTTCTGATATTGGCATTCGTAGTTTTCAGTGCGAGTCATGTCAACTTGGAAAGCATACTGGAGCTGTTTATCCTAGACGCAGTCATATTAGCAGTAAAAATATGTTTGATCTAGTGCATTCTGATGTATAGGGCCCTTGTCATGTGCCGAGTCTATCTGGTCATAAATATTTTATTCTGTTTATTGATGATTTTTCAAGGACTACTTGGTTGTTTATGATGAAAAGTAGGTCCGAAGTTTTGTCTATTATCAAGTTCTTTTTTGCTGAAATAAATACACAATATGGTGTGACTGTCAAAATTTTTCGTACTGACAATGCGCTGGAATTTGTTAAAAAAGATGTGGATGTTTTTTGTAAATCTGTTGGTACGATACATCAGACCTCCTGTGCTTATACACCTCAGCAAAATGGTGTGGCTGAGCGTAAAAATAGACATGTGTTAGAGGTGGCTAGAACTATTATGATGCATGCACATGTTCCTCGCTCTTTTTGGCCTGAGGCTATATGGACTGCTTGTTTTCTGATAAATAGAATGCCATCTTCTGTGATTGGAAACAAAATACCTATTCAAGTTCTTCAACCAGATATTCAGTTATTTACGGTGCCTCCTCGGATTTTTGGATGTACTTGTTTTGTAAGGTTACTTGGACCTACTTCTGATAAACTGTCTCCTCGTGCTGAGAAGTGCATTTTTTTGGGATATTCTCGTACCCAGAAGGGATACAGATGTTACAGTCCTACTGCAAGGAAATGGTATACTAGCAGTGATGTAGTTTTCTTTGAGGATACCCCTTACTATTCTACTCGTGGTGACAGTTTACAGTCTGATCTTATTGCCTCTCCTCTACCTGTTACTATTGATTGTGTGCCTGATATTACTGATAAAGTCACTACTGAGGCTGCTAAACCTCCTCTTATAGTTTATCAACGCAGGAACAGAGCACCTTCTAAAAGAGTTCGGGATTGACTCTTCTTCTGCTATACCTATGCACTGTGACAATAAGGCTGCTATCTTCATTGCTAATAATCCAGTCTATCATGAGCGCACTAAACACATTGAAGTAGATTGTCATTTTATTCGGGAATCCATTCTTACTGGCAAGATCTGCACTCCCTTCACTCGTTCTGAAGACCAAGCTGCTGGCGAAGAAGCTATTCTGCACACTGACGGACAAGTTGGGCATGATTGATATCTATGCTCCAACTTGAGGGGGAGTGTTAACATATATTCCTGTTTTACATATTCTATTAGTTGTTTTGTTATTTCCATATTATATGTGGACCTCTCTGTAAATGTTTCAGTGTTATATATATGAGGGTGCACACATTGTGCAACCCTACGCTTCCCAAAACTGTTTTGTGTTTCACAAGAACAAAAAATAGACGAAGATCACCAGCCATATGAGTGGATGCACCCGAGTCAATGCACCACTGTTTGTTACCAGATGATGGAGAAGCGAGCATGGCAGAGGGTCCTGGTGTAGACGAGGATGGCATTTGTGCGAGACGTTCCTGGAACATTTTCTCGAACTCAGTACGTAACCAGTCCGCGTTTGCAGGAGGAGCAGGTGCATCAGTGGAAGAGTCAACAACAGTTTCTGTAGCAGCCTGGTTAGCCCAAGCGGGCTTGTCGTGCTTAATCCAGCATCGATCTTCAGTATGATTGTCCCGGCCACACCAGTTGCAGTAGCGAGGGTCGAGAGGAGCACCACGTCCAGGAGCAGATGATCCTCGACCTCCCGAGGGAGGAGGGCGACCGCCACAGCCATGACCACGACCACGACCATGGCCAGAATCAGAGCGAGCAATGAGCGCAAGATGCTCAACAGCAAGAGGAGTCATGGACGGCAGACGTTGGACACTCTTGAGAACATCTCGAAGGGTTGGCAGTGGATCACTTGACAGGATCTGGTCAACCACACCAGAAAACGAGGCAGGAAGTGCAGCCAAAAACTGAACCAGTTACAGTTCGTTGCGCTGCTTTTGAGCAATTTTGATGTCTTCCGTCAAGGGGTGGTAGAGTTCAAACTCATTCCACAGAGCCGAGCATTAATTGTAGAAGTCATCAATGGAAGTATTAGTGGAGAACTTCTTTTTCGCCAAAGTTTTGAAAATTTCAAAAACTCGCTTGGGATTCTCCTGATAAGAATAGACGTGGGACAGTTGATCCCACATAGCCTTAGCATCATGAAGGCAGAGAAGAGATTGGCTAATCCGGGGCTCGGTACTATTGAGGATTCAAGACATGACGCCAGAGTCATCCTTGGACCATTGTGCATAGCTTTGCCTGATTTTGTCATTCGCATCAGCACTAGGAACAACAGGAGGCTCAGCCGTAAGATGGTGATATCGACCTTGTTCTTTGACGTATAGAACAAATGACGCCAACCACAGATGATAGTTGGAGCGCCGTCGAGCTTCACCGTGGTGACACACAAATAGCGAGGAGGCTCAGATAAGGCCATGGCAGAGGCAGTAGTCGACGCAGCAACAGAGTAGATCAGAGACCCACAAAGGGGCAGATAACAGCAGTAGGGATCTGACTAGTCAGATCAGAAAATCCGGAAAGGGCAGAGTATGCATAGAGAAACCTACGTCGTCATGAGGAAAACTCAATGTTCTGTTATGAGGCGCAGGCAAAGAAGACGGTGAGACGAAAAGACTCTCAACTTAGCCGGCCAGTGGGTGTCCGAACGTTGAAACGAAGATCACCCTGACGTAGACGGAGAAGATAGGTAAAAACTAGTGGCAGCCGGAGAAGAGATGGGAAGAGGAGGGGATGAAACGGAAGAGGCTAGGAGGGTGGCGACGGCGGGTGGAGGTGGCGGGGGGGAGGGGGAGGGGGAGGGAGAGAGGGCAGGGAGGGCGGCGGCGAGGGGGGCTTACGTCATGGGTGGATGGATGGGCGGGGAAATAGAGAATCTGCTCTTGATACCATATAGATAGGAATGGAATTGTTTATTCAATGAGTAAAAAGGTTTACATGGTACTCTCTTATATAGCTACAGAGAGTTGAGACACATACAAGCGAGCAATATGGGACTAATACAATAAAGCAGTAGGGGAAAAAAACACAGCAGAATAAGTAAATAGCACAGTATTTCTATACTATCTATTGTCAAGCATCTTCATTAAGAAATAAAAGTTCAAACCGATTGCAATATTAAAATTCTTCAATCTGATAATGCTTTGGAGTATGTTCAAAATGCTATGGCTGATTTTTGTAGCTCTGTTGGGATGATACATCGTACATCCTGTCCTCACAACCCTCAGTAAAATGTGGTAGCAGAGAGGAAAAGTCGTCATCTTCTTTATATTACCAGGACAATCATGTTTCAATCTAATGTTCCTAAGTGGTTCTAGTTTGATGCCCTCCTTACTGCGTGTTTCCTTATCAACAGGCAACCTTCTTCTGTGCTTCAAAGACGTACTCCTTTCTCTGTCTTGCGTCCCAAGGATCAACCCTTTCTTGTTCCTCTTAGAGTGTTTGGTTGTACTTCTTTTGTCTATAATTTTGATCCTACGGTTGATAAGTTATCTCCTAGGTCAATTAGGACTCTCTTTCTTGGGTACTCGAACACTAGCAAAGGGTACTGTTGACCTAGAGGTTTTACATTACCCATATTTTGATAATGACTTAACCATTCCATTCATATGTATCTAACATGTGCGTTAAAGATTGTTTTGCAGACATTAGGTACATGAAAAGGATCACATATACAAGCCCTAGAATGGGCCAAGTGCAAGCCAAATTGACTACAAGTGTGCATTTTAGGATTTCCATGTAAATCTCCTTAGAACATAAATGTAATCACTTGTAACGATTAATATGCTTGTAACTTAGAAGAGAAAAATGTTTGGGACAAAATTCACCAAGTGCTAATCACTTTTATTGCAAATTAGAAAATCAATTTCAGGCACTTGGTCGGTCGAGTTTCCCACCCTGAAACTCGACCGATCTTCCTGAGTCGATTTTCTGAAGATTGCAATCGGTCGAGTTGTGCACTCACAGAACTCGACCGATTGGGTAGTAGGCTTTTTCCAGTTGAAATGGTCGGTCGAGTTTCCTCAGGACAAACTTGACCGATCAGTTGAACATCGGATTGCCTGCTACTTGATCGGTCGAGTTACACCCATTGATACTCGACCGAATGCACTGTACGGAATTTGCAGAAAAAGTAATATGACCGTTGGTGAATTGTTTTGGGCAAAAATATAGTCGTTTTCTTGAAGGAAAAATGACCACTTTTGCACCCAATTGTCCCACAACATAAAGAGCCACCCTCAACTATAAATAGAACCCCTTGGACTTCATTCCAAGCTGCTCTTCCATTGCAAACTTGGTTCTAGCTTAGTTGAGAGTGTTCCAAGCCCTTGAGCCCCTTTCTCTCTCTACCTTCAAGACAATTTCGTGAGAGTGAGTTAGGTCCCTGTGTATGAGAGCTATCCTTTGTGTTATGTAAAGCTCTCCTTTCTTTCTTCCCACCTCCAAATCAAATAGAAGATTGATTGAAGCTACTTCTCCGAGTGAAAGAAGAGTTGTTGCTGTTCTTCTCCGAGTGAAGGGGAAGATGTGTTGCTGATCTTCAAGAGTGAAGATTGATCGTTGCTCCAGCTCCCTTGGTGAAGGGAAAACGTGGGCAAGCTCTCCAAGTGAAGGAGAGGTGCAAGGCAAGCTCAAGTAAGATAGGTAATTCCTGCAAGGCTGAAGACAAAGGTGAGATTGGGTAAGTCCTTTGTAGAAGGCCGAAGAATCTCGCTTTGTGGGTAAGTCCTTGGATAGGTAGAAGATCTTAGCTTGTGTAATTAAGCCCTTGGTTGTGTGCTTTATGTTTCTTGTAATCTTATCGTGATATATAAGAGGACCAAGTTGCAAATCCTAGAGTCTAACCAACTCTAGGTAGTGGACTGACATCGCTCCTAAGCTTAGGACGTGGAACCACTCTAAACCACCTGTCCAAGTGCATGATATTCATTATCTCTTATCCTTGCTTTGTATGCTAGAATAGGATATCAAATTGCTGCTTGCATTAGTTTTTGCACTTCAATTAAATTGGTGGTCTAATCGTTTTTGTGAAGTGTGTGTAGCTCTATTCACCCCCCCTCTAGAGCCCATCGATCCAACAAGTGGTATCAGAGCAGGTCTTCTCCAAGCTACTTCTACAAGTAGGAGAAGATGGGCGATTCGGCTCTTGGGTCACTCAACCTTGAAGGAAGCTTCTCCATGAGACCCCCGGTCTTCGACGGCACAAACTTCTTATATTGGAAGAGGAGAATGCAATTCTATCTCCAAGGGGTGAGTTTCGAAATGTGGAAGATTGTCCGTCTCAAGTATGAAGATCCAAAAGGGGACATCACCACGTGGACGGAAGCGGAGATGAAGCATGCTCAACTCAATGCCAAAGCCGTGAGCATCATCTACGCCGCCCTTACACCATCGGAGTTCAACCACATCTCTTCGTGGGACACGGCGCATGAGATATGGCACAAGTTGTGTGTCACCTATGAAGGGACCGAGCAAGTGTAGGAGGTCAAGGTCTACATGCTTGGTGGTCTTCTTGAGAACTTCAAGATGGGGAAGAATGAAAGAGTGGCGGATATGTACACAAGGCTAAACGTCATCTTGAACAGCCTTGCAGCACTTGGGAGTGTCATGGATAGAGGTACAATCAATGCCAAAATCTTGAGATCTCTACCAAAGAGATGGGAGCCAAAGGTCACTTCTATTGAATAAGTCTACAAGCTAAGTGAGTTATCAACCGAGGAGCTGGTTGGTAATCTTCAAGCCCATGAACCTAGGCTTGACAAGTAAGAGGAAGAGGAGAAAAGAGAAGAAAAAGAATCAAAGAAGATAAAGGACACAACCTTCAAAGCTCAAATTGAAGAAATGGTCTGACAACAACAACTTGCTATGAAGTCTCCCTGCCCTTCCTCAAGTGAAGATGAAGGTGTCAATGATCATGAAGCCAACTACTCAAAAGGGAAGCACTTCAAGAGCAAGCCCTCCTCCTCAACTCCTAGGTGCTACGAGTGTGGTAAAAAAGGTCACTACAAGAGTGACTGCCCAAAGGCCAAGAAGAGCCATCATAAGAGCAGCCACAAGAAGGATGACAAGTACAAAAGAGAAGCAAAGTACAAGAGGAAAGACAAGAAGGAGAGAAGATCCAAAGATGCAGCTCATGCGGCATGGGAGTCTTCTTCTTCAAGCTCCTCAAGCTCCGAAGATGGAGAATGCCATCTTGCCCTCATGGCATCAACTAGTGAAGATGTAATTGAGGTAAGTGAGGTAAGCAAGATTAGTGATGTTAATTTACTTGAGCTATCTAAGGAAACTCTCATTGATATGCTTAATGAATGCCAATCATCTTTTGCTAAATGTAAATCTAAGAGGAAAAGATTAGGCAAAATAGTTGATGATCTTTATGCAAAAATTGACATTCTTGATGAAAATGAAAAATTGCATCTTGATAGCATAGAATCCTTGCAAGGGCAATATCTTGACCTTGAACTTCAATACAATGGAGTAGAAGTTGAGAATGGTACATATCTTAAAAATATTGAAAATCTTAAGATAGAAAACCAAAAGTGCCTAGATGAGCTTGATACTTTTAAAACTGAAAATGTAGAACTCAAGCTTATTGATGATGCTAGGAGAGAAGAAATCTATGCCTATCAAAGAGAGATAGTTGTTCTTAAATCCGAAAATGCAAAATTGCTTGCTCAAATTAATGATTTATCCTCTAGACCTGTTTTGCCTAGAAATGAAGTTGCTAGCTTAACTCTAGAAAAAGATTCTCTTCTTACTAAAGCCCTCTGTCTTGAGGCCGACCTTTTGCATACTAGAGAAGATCTTGCTAGTCTATCTACTACTGTTGTAAATCTTAGTGATGATAATGCTAAATTAAGATCTACTTTGCAAAGGTTTCTTTCGGGAAAGAAATCCCTAAATGATGTCCTAGAGCACTCTACCAAACAAGTTGGTACTAGTGGTTTAGGATATAGTGGGACTGCTCCCAAAGGTAAGAAGAAGAAGGGTAAGAAGAAGAGTGTGGAACCTCCAATTTTCAATGGAGAGTCTTCCGGTTCTAAAAACCCTATGGTTTGTATTCATTGCAAATGTGATGACCATTATTCTACCTATTGTCCTTACAAGCCCAAGGGGACCAACCCAAAGATGAAATGGGTCCCCAAGCTAACCCCGGACCCCAAAGTTTGAGTTGGGTTCCGACATCCTATTTTCTTGCAGGTTCAAAAGAAATGGATTGTTGATAGTGGCTGCTTTAAGCATATGACTGGAGAAATCAGCCATTTCAACAAATTTGTGAAAAAGAAAGGAGGATCGGTAACCTTCGGGGACAACAAGAAGGGTAAGGTTATAGGTGAGGGTGATGTAGGCAATGAATTATGTATTAAAAATGTATTGCTTGTTGATGGCCTACATCATAATCTAATTAGTGTTAGCCAATTATGTGATAATGGTTATCTTGTGCTATTTACTTCTTTAGAATGCTTGCTTCTAGATTCCCTGTCCTACAATGTTATATATAAGGGAACTAGAAATGGTAATCTCTATGTTATTGTTCTCGATGCTCTTAAGGCCATACTAAATAGATGTTTAGTTGTGGATAAAAACGATCTTTCGCTTTGGCATCGGCGTTTGGGTCATGTGAATTTGCATCAATTGAAGAAATTGAACAAAAACGACTTGGTTCGAGGACTTCCTAAATTGGATTTTGATAAGGAAGAGGAATGCCAACCTTGCACACAAGGGAAACAAACCAAATCCTCCTTCAAATTCAAAGGAGTCATGAGTACCAAGAGAGTTCTTGAGCTTCTTTATATTGATCTATTCGGACCAATGAGAACACAAACGCTTCGTGGCTCCAAGTATTGTCTTGTTATTGTTGATGATTTTTCTAGATATACTTGGACTTTCTTTCTCGTTTCTAAAAGCGATACACTTGATGTTTTCTCGAGCTTTTGTAAACGAGCTGAAAACAAAGCTTCTTGCCATGTTGTTTCTATCCGTAGTGATCATGGGGGAGAGTTTGAAAATGATCTTTTTGAACGTTTTTGTGAAAAATCGGGTTATTCGCACAATTTCTCTTCTCGCACACCTCAACAAAATGGAGTTGTTGAGAGGAAGAATAGGTCGCTACAAGAGATGGCTAGAACCATGCTTCTTGAGTGTGACACTCCTAAGAAGTTTTGGGCTGAAGCCGTTAGCACGTCTTGTTTTGTGCAAAACCGAGTTTTCACACATCCGACTTTCAAAAAAAACCCCTATGAACTATGGCGTGGTAGGAAGCCGTCTATTGATTTCTTTCATGTTTTTGGATGTCCTTGTTTTGTTTTAAACACTAAGGATTCTCTCGACAAGTTTGATCTGAAATCATATAAGGCTTTCTTCCTAGGCTATAGCACTTCTAGCAGGGCATATAGAGTATTTAACATTGAACTATCTAAAATTGAAGAATCTATAAATGTTAAATTTATTGAAACTAACCTTGTTATTGGCAAGCATATTGGTGATGATGATGTTGCAGATGAAATAATTCCTATCTTAAAAGATCTCAACATCAAAGACAAAGGCAAGCAGGTTGCAGAAGAAGAAAAAGAAGAAGAAAAGAAGGATCCCACTCCCCGCTTTGCAAAGAATCACCCCAAGGAGTTGATCATTGGCAATCCGTTTGAGAGAGTGAGGACACGAGCTGCTCACAACAAAGAACAAGCAGATAGTGCCTTCATCTCCCAACTTGAGCCAAAGAACATCAAAGAGACCCTTGGTGATGATGAGTGGATCCTCGCCATGCAAGAAGAGCTTGAGCAATTTGAGAAGAATCGTGTGTGGACTCTAGTGCCAAGACCAAGTGATAGAAAGATCATTGACACCAAATGGGTCTACCGCAACAAGCTTGATGAGCAAGGAAAAGTGGTAAGGAACAAAGCAAGGTTAGTAGCACAAGGTTACAACCAACTGGAAGGTATTGATTTTGATGAAACTTATGCTCCTGTTGCTAGATTAGAATCTATCCGTATGCTACTTGCCTTTGCTAGTTATAAAAATTTCTTGCTTTATCAAATGGATGTTAAAAGTGCGTTTTTGAATGGTACAATCGAGGAGGAAGTTTTTGTTGCTCAACCTCCGGGCTTTGAAAATGACAAATTACCCAATCATGTTTATTTGCTACAAAAAGCTCTCTATGGACTCAAACAAGCACCTCGAGCTTGGTATGAGAAATTAAAGAACTTTTTGTTAGATAATGGGTATGTCATGGGCAAAGTTGATTCTACCTTGTTTCTAAAACACACTTCTAACCATTTTCTAATTATTCAAATATATGTGGATGATATCATTTTTGGCGGGACTGATGTTGATCTTTGCAAGGAGTTTAGTTCTCTTATGCAGAGTGAATTTGAAATGAGCATGATGGGTGAGTTGACCTTCTTCCTCGGCTTTCAAATCAAGCAAACAAAGGAAGGAAACTTCATCAACCAAGGCAAATACACAACTGAACTACTCAAGCGCTTTGGGATGGAGAACATGAAGCCGATGGATACACCCATGTCAAACATCGCCAAACTTGATAAAGATGAAGAAGGTGAAAAGGTAGATGAGAAGCTCTATAGAGGTATGATAGGAAGTTTACTTTATTTAACTGCCTCTAGACCTGACATTATGTTTAGTGTTGGCTTGTGCGCTTGCTTTCAATCTTGCCCTAAGAAGTCGCATCTCACTGGTGTTAAGAGAATTTTGAGGTACTTAGCCAAAACTCAAAATTTTGGTCTATGGTATCCTAAATCAAGGGATTTTACTCTTACGGCATATAGTGATGCGGATTATGCAGGGTGTTTGATTGATAGAAAGTGCACAAGTGGCACTTGCTTCCTTCTAGGACCATGCTTAGTGTCTTGGTTCTCCAAGAAACAAAGCACAGTGGCATTATCAACTACCGAAGTTGAATACATCGCAGCCGGGAGTTGTTGTGCACAGGTTCTATGGATGAAGCAAATGCTCCAAGACTTTAACATATTTTTGATGCTTCTCCTATCTATTGTGACAACACTAGTGCAATTAAATAATCCTATATTGCATAGTAGAGCCAAGCATATAGAGGTTCGCCATCATTTTCTTCGTGACCACATTGCAAAGAAAGACATCTATATCACACATGTGGATACGGAAAATCAGTTGGCGGACATTTTTGCAAAACCTCTAGCTAGAGATCAATTTAATTTTATTCGATCTAAACTGCTCATTGTTGATTTAAATGATTTTGCTATGTGATCTAGCTAGTGGTCTCTATCCTATATGCTTGCTCATGTCATTCTTCACCTTATGTTGCCTATACATGCTTGCTTGTGCTTATTTTTCCTATCAATATGCATAGTTTTTGCTTGGTTTTGGGTTTTTTTATCGAATTTCGCGCCTTTATCGCTAAATAGTGCCCAATGATGAGCAAAATGTGCCTAGGTATGTTATTTATGCATAATAGAATAGAAAAATAAATTTAATAGGCATGTATGTGGCTAGAATCTAAGATTTAGATTGCTAGGTCAGGTTGACCTTCGGTCGAGTTTCACCCCAGAAAACTCGACCGATAAGGAGCCGAGAGCTGTTCTTCAGTGGACCGATCGGTCGAGTTGTCCACTCTCAGAACTCGACCGATCGACGGGCTGCGCCAACTTAAAAGTTAGGATCGGCCGACTATTTTCCCTTGCAACTTGAAAATAGCCGACCGATTCCTCTTCTCCTGGCCCGTGCTCTCCACCCTAGCCCTAACCCTTCCCCGTTCCTAACCCTAGGGTGTCTTAGCAGCTTGCTCCTGACCTCCCCGGGCGTCGGTTGTGTGTTCTTGTTGGGTTTTGAGGTTCGTTTTGCTTGTGTGTGCATTTTCTCCTCTTGCTTTTGCTTCCATGGCTTTCCACAGGAGAAAACGACCCGCCCCTAGCAATGCTCCAGCTTCTTCCTCGACCCAACGGTTGATTCCTTTTGATAACACTACGTTTGTATCTCTTGAGGCGGTAAATAGGTACAAGGATCTCCTTCCTCTGTCTCCTTTTCCTTTTCGCCCCTTAGTTGGTCCAACCCGTTTTCAAAACCATATCAACTCCATTGCTCAGCTTCTTGCTAAACACAACCTTTCTGCCCTTGCAATCGAAAGTGACTGCTTCTATAATCAGTTATCTAGTACAAAAGCAGTTCACGAGTTCTACGCTAATCTGCGTTGGAACTATGATTCGATTATTCCCCCGCCAAATACCGAAATAGTCCTAACATCGATGATCGCCGGTCGTCGGTTTCAAATCTCTGAGGAGAATTTCAATCTCTATCTTACCGGAGACGAAGAAACCACTACTTGGCGTCGGGGCTATGACGAGTATTTTGATCTTTTAGACCCGGAAGGCTTTTACAAACATCATGAATTGACTTTACCGGATATTCATCGATTTTTTAAGAAGCCTGACGTGGCCTATAAGAAGCGGTCCACCCTTCCCTCCTCCTCCCTTGACCTCCAGAAGCGCATCCTAGCCCTTGTGCTTAACTGCAACATCCATCCGAAGCGTAATCAAACGGATATTGCGGAAAACACAATGGTTTTGATGTATTGTTTGTTGAACAACATAGGTGTCAAGTGGGCTCGTTACATTCTACATCATATGACCTGCTTTGACAAAGGCAAGAACACCAAGGGCACCCACCCTCCCTACCCAGCCTTGATTTGTGGTCTCTTCCAGTTCGCCACTGACCACTCACTCTTTTCTGACTTCCATTACCCGGTTGCTAGAAAGGGAGTGTGCATTAGTGAAGCCACTCTTCTGAAGGTTGTACCTACCCCTGCCCCTGCCCCTGGTGCTTCTTCCTCTGCCTCCGCCTCTGCTTCTGGTGCCCCTCCCACCTCCACCCAGGCTCCACCCCCGCAGCCCCACCCTCGCCCTAGCCGTGCGTCCTTCAGAGCATCAAATGAAATCCTTTTGGGTTACATGATGCATGAACAGGCGTACAATCGCCAGGTCCAGGAGCACCTCCATCAGGATTTGTGTTCGATCATGTCCACCATGAACCTGTCCTGCTCCTCACCCTACCCAGTCTACCAGCCATATCCGGGTAGTGCTTATGCCTCCTATGCATATGAGCATTACTTCCCTGCTCCACCACCGTTTGCTGCCGAGCCTTCCGCTGCTGCTCCACCTCAGTATCCCTCTGGTAGCTCTACTCCTGCATATCTACCGCTACCTGATGGCCCCCTGGCCACTCTGCTCCCGTCCTTGGGGGACTCTGCTCCATCCTTTCCGCAGGCCCAGGAGCTTCTAGCTCTTGGCATGTCGTGGGCTGAACAGAATGCCCGCTGGCCCGATCGCTCTTTTGGTCCTGCTGACGAGGACATGCTCGACCAGGCTGAGGATGCCGATGAGGATGCCGACGAGGATGCTAATGATGCTGATGGTGATGGTTCTTCTGCCGAGGATGGCGATGATGGTGTTGGTTCTGCTGCTGGCACAGCTGCCCCGCCTTCGGTTGGCGATGAGGACTACAACCCAGGCGATGACGAGGAGGCAGTTGACATAGATAGCTTAGATGTCTAGGAGGTTGTCTTAGATTATAGTCTAGCATGTTTATTACATATATCTTTCTAGACTCTTTTGTATAAACAACATCCTGGCACATTAGTCTGAGCTGTACTATTTTCTTATTCTCTGTTTTCTCGCTTTTATGGTTGTAGTCGCTTTTGAGAACATATGTCCGAGTTGGAATATCATTGCTACATTTTGGCTATTTAATCTGTGTTATCTTATGCTTGGTGTTTGTTGAGCTATATTTTGATTCTGACTTGGATTGTATGTTTCTCCTCTGTGGTTGTATGTTATATGCCTTTACAATGTTGTCTCTTATCTTTTGCATATATGTGTGGTTGAGTCTTGGAGAAGACCTTGTTTTTGCTCTTCTACACCCCCTTCCTTTTTGATAATGTCAAAAGGGGGAGAAATATCTCATGGTCTGAAACTCAATCATATTGTTTCTTGTGATAATAATATTATTTTCTTGCCTAAGTGATCCTTTTCTTGTTAATTTGCTGATTGATCATATGACATGTAAAGGATTACATATTACATGGATATTGGTTTTTGCTATGTATAGAAAACCTAACATGCAGGTGAGAGGAAGCATAGTTTGAGGGGGAGCAATTCCAATTGTTCTTATCATGAATCCCCCCAATTCACAAGGTAAAAGTATAACTTTCTTATCCTTTTCAATATGTTTGAGGAATGGTTTGTCATTGTCAAAAAGGGGGAGAATGTTGACCTAGAGGTTTTACATTACCTATATTTTGATAATGACTTAACCATTCCATTCATATGTATCTAACATGTGCGTTAAAGATTGTTTTGCAGACATTAGGTACATGAAAAGGATCACATATACAAGCCCTAGAATGGGCCAAGTGCAAGCCAAATTGACTACAAGTGTGCATTTTAGGATTTCCATGTAAATCTCCTTAGAACATAAATGTAATCACTTGTAACGATTAATATGCTTGTAACTTAGAAGAGAAAAATGTTTGGGACAAAATTCACCAAGTGCTAATCACTTTTATTGCAAATTAGAAAATCAATTTCAGGCACTTGGTCGGTCGAGTTTCCCACCCTGAAACTCAACCGATCTTCCTGAGTCGATTTTCTGAAGATTGCAATCGGTCGAGTTGTGCACTCACAGAACTCGACCGATTGGGTAGTAGGCCTTTTCCAGTTGAAATGGTCGGTCGAGTTTCCTCAGGAAAAACTCGACCGATCAGTTGAACATCGGATTGCCTGCTACTTGATCGGTCGAGTTACACCCATTGATACTCGACCGAATGCACTGTACGGAATTTGCAGAAAAAGTAATATGATCGTTGGTGAATTGTTTTGGGCAAAAATATAGCCGTTTTCTTGAAGGAAAAATGACCACTTTTGCACCCAAGTGTCCCACAACATAAAGGGCCACCCTCAACTATAAATAGAACCCCTTGGACTTCATTCCAAGCTGCTCTTCCATTGCAAACTTGGTTCTAGCTTAGTTGAGAGTGTTCCAAGCCCTTGAGCCCCTTTCTCTCTCTACCTTCAAGACAATTTCGTGAGAGTGAGTTAGGTCCCTGTGTATGAGAGTTATCCTTTGTGTTATGTAAAGCTCTCCTTTCTTTCTTCCCACCTCCAAATCAAATAGAAGATTGATTGAAGCTACTTCTCCGAGTGAAAGAAGAGTTGCTGCTGTTCTTCTCTGAGTGAAGGGGAAGATGTGTTGCTGATCTTCAAGAGTGAAGATTGATCGTTGCTCCAGCTCCCTTGGTGAAGGGAAAACGTGGGCAAGCTCTCCAAGTGAAGGAGAGGTGCAAGGCAAGCTCAAGTAAGATAGGTAATTCCTGCAAGGCTGAAGACAAAGGTGAGATTGGGTAAGTCCTTTGTAGAAGGCCGAAGAATCTCGCTTTGTGGGTAAGTCCTTGGATAGGTAGAAGATCTTAGCTTGTGTAATTAAGCCCTTGGTTGTGTGGTTTATGTTTCTTGTAATCTTATCGTGATATATAAGAGGACCAAGTTGCAAATCCTAGAGTCTAACCAACTCTAGGTAGTGGACTGACATCGCTCCTAAGTTTAGGACGTGGAACCACTCTAAACCACCTGTCCAAGTGCATGATATTCATTATCTCTTATCCTTGCTTTGTATGCTAGAATAGGATATCAAATTGCTGCTTGCATTAGTTTTTGCACTTCAATTAAATTGGTGGTCTAATCGTTTTTGTGAAGTGTGTGTAGCTCTATTCACCCCCCCTCTAGAGCCCATCGATCCAACAGGTACAAGTGTTATTAGCAAGTCTTCATCGTATGCTTGTGTCTAGAGATGTGACCTTTCATGAATCCACTTCATATTTCTCTAGTGTTCCCAGTAAGGGGGGAGCAATTATGTGAGAGAGTGCCACCATCAGATGCTAGTGAGAGAATGCCACCACCACATCAGAGTGAGAGAGTGCCACCTATCATTCCTGACTATACTATCATTCAGGAAGAGCAGTTAACATATGGTCTACAAATTCAGCAATATTCACATGTTTAAAGCAGGCGAGGCAGACAAGATCCAGAGGAGGTAGCGACTCCAGTCTCTGAGCCCTTCCCATCTTCCTCTACTCCAGGGATTCCTGAAGAACCATCTGACCTTGATGTTCCCATTATTGTTCGCAAAGGTACTCGTTCCTGTACTATTCGGCATCCTATTACAAATGTATTGTTTGTCCAAATTATCTCAACAGGCTCGCTCATTTGCTCTTAGGATTGATTCTGTGGTCATTCTAAGAAATCATCTTGATGCTATGAAGGATATTGGCTGGAAATAGGCTATGCATGTTGAGATGTATGCTCTGTTACAGAACAACACCTGGGAACTTGTTGACTTACCTCCAGATAAAAATGTTGTGGGATGCAGATGGGTATTCACAGTAAAACATAATCCAGATGGTTCTGTGGAGAGATTGAAGCTAGACTGGTGGAAAAGGGGTACATTTAGACATATGGGGTTGATTTCTTTGAGACCTTTTCACCAGTGGCTCGTCTGAATTCTGTGCGTATTCTTATTTCTCTGGCTACTACATTTGACTGGCCTCTATTTCAGCTCGATGTAAAGAATGCCTTTCTTCATGGTGATCTACAAGAGGAGGTATACATGGAACAACCACCTAGTTTTATTGCTCAGGGGGAGTGTCAGAAGGTGTGTAGGTTGAAGAAAGTCATCTATGGATTGAAACAATCTCCTAGAGCTTGGTTTGACAAGTTCAGTGATGTGCTAAAGATGGGCATGACTTGTTCTGTCACTGATCACTCTTTATTTTATTCTACTTCTTTTGGTGGATCTGTTATTATTGTTGTGTATGTTGATGATATTGTTATCACTGGTAGTGATTCCATAGGCATATCTCGTGTGAAAGAAGGCTTGCAGGGGCACTTTCACACAGAGGATCTTGGAAAATTGAGATATTTGGGCATTGAAGTACTTAGATCTCATGCAGGTACCAATTTGTCTCAGAGAAAATATGTGTTGGACTTACTACAGGAACTAGGTATGAGTGAGTCCAAGCCTGTGTCTACTCCTATGGACTATCATGTGAAGGAGATGACTGATGATATTGATTATCCAGATCCAGGATATTACTGGAAAGTTGTGGATAAATTGACATATCTGACAGTCACACGCCTTGACATTTCCTTTGTTGTAGGAGTGATGAGTCAGCATATGAGCTCTCCACAACAGTCTCATTGGACATTTGTCTGCCGTATTCTGAGATATTTGAAAGGTGCACCTGGTAAGAGAATCACCTATTATAGGTCGAAGACTCCTGTATCCACACTTTCTCTTACTGGTTATGCAGATGCACATTGGGCTGGTAATCTGAATGACAGGAGGTCTACGTCTGGATATTGCATATTTCAGGAAAATCATCTTATTACCTGGAAAAGCAAAAAGCAAAATGTTGTGGCAAGATCTAGCACGGAAGCTGAGTATAGAGCAATGGCACATGCATGTTGTGAGTTGCAGTGGGTTCAATTTGTACTTTCTGAATTAAAGATTTTTGTCTTGTCTCCTATAGAACTCAGATGTGACAATCAAGCAGCCATCTACATTGCTAAGAACCCAGTCTTCCATGAGCATACTAAGCATAAGAACAGCGCGTTCCGAGGTGAGAAGTGGGAGAGAAGAGATGTCATAATTGGGGTTTTGAATTGGAATAAGAATAAGACGACCTTTTATGTCACTTTATCATAGACCAGATCAAGAATGGAATTGTTGTGACTCCACATGTCAAGTCTGAAGATCAACTTGCAGATGTTCTTACGAAGCCGTTGAATTCAGCAGCCTTTCAGAGCTTTTGCAATGAGTTGGGCCTACACAATGTGTACAGTCCAGCTTGAGGGGGAGTGTTAATATGTCATATTTATTTTATTTTGTAATTTCTATATCCTGTTGGACCTCTATATAAATTATCCAGTTTCTCTTATTAATAAAAAGGGAGAAGGCCTATTGCCTCTCCCAACGTTGCACTGCACATTGCATTGTGGCTCCACATTTCACAAAGGGTTTGTCAATCCAATACATTAACCTTATTAAAGACATGTATGATAGCTCAACTGCAAGTGTTAGAACTCTTGGAGAGAGACATCAACTTTTCCTATCACCATTGGGGTACATCAAGGATTGTCACTCAACCCATTCAATTTGTTCTTGTTATGGATGAGTTGACAAAGCATGTTCAAGATGATATTCCTTGGTGCATGTTATTTGTTGATGATATTGTGTTGATTGATGAAAAAAAGATATACCAGAATGATAAAGTTGAACTTTGGAGTAACGCATTGAAATCTAATTATATATGCATTGCAATTTTAGCCAATCTCGAATTGCATGTGGTGGGGTCATGTTGGATGAAAAGGATGTACCACAATGTGATAAGTTTCATTACTTGTATGTACTATTGAAAGAGAGGGTGATGTTTAGTATGATGTTTGTCACATGATCATAGTAGGATGGTTGAAATGAAGGAGTACAACTAGAGTAGTATGTGACCGGAAGATCCCTTTTAGATTAAAAAGCAAGTTTTATCGAACAGCTATACGGCCAACCACGCTATATGGGAATGAATATTGGGCAGTGAAAGAAACAAGGTCTTAGTAAGATGAATGTGACCAAAATGCGTACGTTGAGATGGATCTGTGGCACTGTATTAAAAAATGACCTGAGCGGCCGCTTAAGCGGCCAAGACCCTCATCCGCTTAATTCAGCCCCTAAGCGGCCGCTTAAGCAGTTTGAAGAAATCGTCTGTTTTTTTCCCGCTTCACCCTGTTTTTCCCGCTTTTTAAAAAAAAATACTGATGTTAGCATCTAACGTTAATTAATTATATGGTCCAAGTAGTATTGACTATAATAAATGAAACTTATATACATTAAACGTGCTATGATATACCTAGTTTTAATTTAGAATGCAAACTTTGTATGTAAGTTGTAATAATAGGGCACTGCTGTATTGTATCCAAGTAAATAATAGATTACTCTATTATACTTCTAATGGATGATTAGTTTTACTGATTTCCTTCTGCTTTCATTCATTACTGATTTCCTTAGAAATATATTTTTAAACACACATACGTGTAATTTTTGTACAAAAATATATAAGAATTTAGGCATCCGTTTTTTCAAAAATTACCCGCATGTCAGTTAATCGGTTACAAGGTCCCATCCGCACACATCTCGCTTCGCGCTTTGTAAAATATTGATCTATGGGAAGACAAGAAAAGATTGTTTGAGGAATGACTGTATCAAAAGCAAAGTAGGGGTGGTGAGCATTAAGGACAAGTTGTATGAGAGCCGTCTAAGATGGTTTGAACACGTGCAACGTAGACCGACAAACCTACCTATTTGTAGCAAGGTTATCGAGTCAAGCACAATTGAAAGAAGCAGAGCAGACCTAAATTAACTTGGGAAGAGCTTATAGATAGAGATTTCGAATCTTTACATCTTGATCAGTGTATGACCCATAACAGAGCTGATTGGAAAAGAAGGATCCATATAGCCGACCCCAACATGGTTGGGATTGAGGCTTAGATGATGATGATGATGATGATGATGATGATGGTGTGAAGTTGTAAGGTTCAACAGAACATGGTTCTCAAGGAGGAGCATACAACATGTCCATTATAATCAGTGGTCTGTAAAGTGACGAAAGTTTATTTGTAACATAGATCTGGGTTTAATCAAATTTAGCTGTTCATTAGTGACAGTGATTATAGATATTGATGGTGGATTTTCATTCTCAACAACATTTCTCCTGACCTCGCAAGCAGGTAAATGAAGGTGTGGAAGATATATAATGTGGCACACTTTGATGCCTGCCCTTGGTAAAAGTGAAGGCTGTTTGTGGCAAATTCTGCTAGATGCAAACATGGTTTACTTCATCCTTAACTGAATTATAATATACAAATTTCAATTTGTTTTGTTATCTCACAATTTTTTTTCTAAAATGGTGAAGTTGAATTTAAGGATAAAGGTTTTATACTGTTAGAGCTGGCTGGAATGAGCTAATATAGATTCAATAGACTGAATCAATAAGTCTTGACAGTTCGAATAGTTGTTTGATGATACTACTATTTCTCCTGACTTCAGGGAATTCTGTCAGATGTTCTTCTGGATGGTGTTCCAATTAAGAATTGGTCAATGTTTCCAATTCCTTTTAACAATATGGAGAACTTTCTTTTGTCAAATCCAATTATGCAAGTCGCGAACTCCAAGAATGATATCTTATCTTCCTATCATTATAGAAGCCATCCAGGTAAGTCCATGATTATATCACATTCCAAAGTGCAATCTTTAATGTTGCCACTCTAATAAATTCACTGTTTAAGATTTAACACAGCAACAGTTTTTCAACTGTTGAATGCAGCGATTCTAGAACATGTGTATATGGATATTTACTTGGGCACTGTAATGATTCTTGTCCCTGAATTTGATTAATTTGGTGTCTAATTGAATCTGATTTGATATTCTGATTACTAGTGCATAATGATTTCACCGTTGATATGGATGCCCTTCTAATCTCATTTTGTAATGTTTAAAAAAACATTCAGGTGTTCCAGCATATTATCAGGGCAGTTTTACCATTAATCCAAAAGACTTGCCCACTGATACATTCATATCTTTGCGTGGCTGGAGTAAAGGAATTGTTTTTGTGAACAACTTCAACATAGGCAGGTTCTGGTCGGTATGTTATTTCTCTCACTGCAATGCACTGTGCTCATTAAGTGTTCGCTTCAGTTTAAAGATTGTTTATCAGAGAATATTAAACTCTCGGTATAGTACTTTGCATATTTTTGGATCATCTGGTAGCTAGATGACCCACTTATGTTGACTGTGCACAAATTCTAATGTCTTAATAAAGGAGTGGTATTACCAGTCTACCTGGTAGGAACTTAATTATGTTTCAATTGGAAACCAGTATTCTGATCGATCCGGATACATAAATGATGATTATACATATTTTTTATACTAAGCATCTTCTAAATGTTTCAGATGCATCAGGGGAATTCTTACACATTTCTTTCTTCAGTACTGAACTTAAAACAATTTTTTTAACATTACGACTGAACATATGCTACTTTTGTGATCATTTGCAGTCAGTTGGACCTCAATGCACTCTGTATGTTCCTGCTCCGATTCTTCAACCTGGAAGAAACAAAGTGGTATTACATATTTTCTCATTATATCCTGTTACAGGAAAATAACAAAAGAGAGTTTGGCATCTGGAATAAAATATCATTGTATAGCATAATGATCCTGATTTTACGTACCCATCATGGTTGTGAAGGCACACACACCCAGGTGAACAGGAGTTTGGCGCTGTTTGTGTGTGTGTGTGTGTGTGTGTGTGTGTGTGTGTGTGTGTGGGGGGGGGGGGGGGGGGGGGGGGGGTCTACCCTATCTTGAATTCATATTGCAATAGGAGAAAAAGGCAACTGCCTAAGTCCAGGGTGCCTTGCATGCATGTCTGATTCAGTTTTTTTTTTTTTAATAATGATCTATTATCCAATTTCCTCTCATATTGCATTCCATTCATTACTAGTCTTATATATTCTTTCCTACTTGATATTGTAGGTTCAAGGACTTTAAATAAGTACATGAAGTACCATACATGTATAATATATAACATATCTTCTTTATGGAAAATATCCAAGAAAATTTGGGTGGGCGCCAAGGAGTCCTAGCCAAAATAACTGAGCCTAAATTCCATGACAACCATGACATTTTTTTCATTTATTTATCCTCTTATGCATAGGATTATGCATCTTTCACGCTGGCTTTTCTGAAAGTTGAACTTGGGTATCTTATTTCCAGCTGTATAGATATTTAGCCAATTTTTTAGACAGTAAGTAGCTATTTCTGTACGTTCCAAATTGTTTCCAAGCCTTGCTTGCTAGGAGTTTTGAATTTTCGGGTCATGAGATCTAATTTTTATTCTGGAGACACTAAAATATTTGTTTTTGTTTGCAGACCATATTTGAGTTGCAAGCTCCAAATCCGCAATTTGAAGTTAACTTTGTCAAGGAACCAGATTTCTCCTGCAGCTGATGCATTTGCTTTAGCATTATTCTGCCCTATATGATTTCATAGTTGTAGAGCAACCATATTTTTTTTTTAAATGATATTTAAGTTTTTTTTTTTATTTTGAGCATGAAAGTTTGTATCCAATTTATACAAAGAGCGATGTACTTGTGGCCAGAGATTTTGCTTACCAGCCGTGTCTTTGTTTTGGTAATGTGTTAAGGGTGAGTACTTTCTTGTGAGCAATTTTGGTGCGAGCTTTATATTCATCACTCATGAAAGAAGTAATGAGATTACACTATAACTTATCAGATGAAATCTCCAGAAACTATATCAGATTACAAATTCCTCAATCCAACAAATGAACATGTCAAGCATGCCCTTTGTGGGGATACAACTCAGTTTAAAGTTAGCTTTGTCAAGGAATCAGATTTCTCCTGCAGCTGATGCCTTTGCGTTAGCATTATTCTTCCTTTTATGATTTCATAATTGTGGAGCACCCATAATTTTCCTTTAAAAAATGTGAACAATCAACTTTTCGTTTTTATTTTTGAGCATGGAAGTATGCACCCAATTTATGCAAAGAGCTATTTACTTGTTACGGGGACGCGTACCTGCAGAGCATCTTTATCTTTTGATAGCCATTTCTTTGATTTGGTTATTGAGGATATTTCAGGGGTGAGTACTTTCTTGTGAGCAATTTATGTGCAAGAGTTATATGCATTACACATGAAAAAACTAATGAGATAACACTTATTGACTTACCAAATGAAATCTCGACAAACAATATCACATTTCAAATTCCTCAATCCAACAAATGATCATGTCATGTATGCCCTTTGTGGGGACACAACCCAGTTAGTTTAGTAAGGCCAATCATCGAGGGAAAAACATATTGAGAAGCAAAATTTTGTTAGAAGCATTTGCTATAAAATAGGCATAGAGAAGCCAAAGGAAGAAAAAGTCATCCTCATAGGTAGGATGGGTTCATAGAGTAAGGACAAGAAGGTCATTGGTGTTATATCAATGCTCATGGAGATAATATTCTCTAGATTTCGTAAAGCAAGATAATTCTAGCATATGAAAAAATATGATAGCAAACTTGTGTTATATCAGAATCTCACTTGGAAATATTCAGTTGGGTGTCAAATCTTCCATATTGAGGAACACAAATACATACTGCTCATTGCATTGAGTTACCTAAGCACATTTAAAAAAATGCTAGGTTTGTGAGAAGTTTATTAGAGAAGTACAATAACCATCAAATAATTTTCCTATTGCTCGTAATAATGGAAATACATCTTCTAGTTCTACCTAGGCGTCAATCACAACAATGTTATGAGCATTGGGCAGTCATGGTTTTATAGTGTCATTATAAAACCTTATATAGAAGTTGGTTCCCTCAAAGCCATTGAATCAAATTGTGCGTTGAGGCCCTAATGGGGATGATAGTGCAAAACCATGTTAAAATTGCGGTTGACAATGTACTAAAAAGCATCTTTATTGTTGAACCATAATACCTTCTCAGAGGAATTCCTAGGAAATGATGTGCAACACCCTAAGCAACCAGGTGTACCTTTTTGGGAACCCTTCATTGGTGTAACTTGAATTGACGTTTATCGGTGTACATCCATTTATCATGTCAATGAATAACCTTTCCACAAGTTGGGATCCAAATTACTTATGCTAGTAGTCCACATGAGCCCTGCAAGCTAGGGGGTCTTATTTAGTACCATATATTTCTTAGTTCATGAGCCTAAGACATCAACCATAAGCTAGATATATTACTATCTTCTTGAATTAACACCGTATCCATCTTACCTTTACTAGTGAACAACCATTTTATATGCTTGAATCTAAACTAATTGTGAAGTCACAAGCCCACATGGGTCGTGCATACTATGGCGGTATAACTTTGGTACCATGTTCTATCTCTTAGTTCATGAGCTAAGACATCAACAATGTGCTACTAGTAATTACTTTCTCTATTGATTAACATTGTCTCTATCTTACCTTAACTACTGAACAACCCTTTTTATGCTTGAATCTAAATTGCATGGCTGAAAGCTAGGATCCACAAACCTTCAAAGGCCCTGCATTCATGACGGATAGGGTTGTAAATGGGTTGTATACCCTTTAAAATCAGTCACGAGTCTAGATTTTTGTACCCGCATACTCATAAACTCTATAGACCCATATTTAAGTGGGTCTACAAATAGGTATGCTTGCACATAGACTCGCAGACCCATATATTAATTATATGTGAATAGCTTTAAATTATTATGTTGCTTATATTAAGTGGGTCTACCCTATCTTGAATTCATAATGCAATAGGAGAAAAAGGCAACTGCCTAAGTCTAGGGTGCCTTGCATGCATGTTTGATTCAGTTTTTTTTTTTAAATAATGATCTATTATCCAATTTCCTCTCATATTGCATTTCATTCATTACTAGTCTTATATATTCTTTCCTACTTGATATTGTAGGTTCAAGGACTTTAAATAAGTACATGAAGTACCATATATGTATAATATATAACATATTTTCTTTATGGAAAATATCCAAGAAAATTTGGGTGGGCGCCAAGGTGTAACTGAATAAGAGGAATTCCTAGGAAATTATGGGTAACACCCTAAGCAACCAGGTGTACCTTTTCGGGAACCCTTCATTGGTGTAACTTGATTTGACGTTTACCGTTGTACATCCATTTATCATGTCAATGAATAACCTTTCCACAAATTGGGATCCAAATTACTTATGCTAGTAGTCCACATGAGCCCTGCAAGGTAGGGGGTCTTATTTAGTACCATATATTTCTTAGTTCATGAGCCTAAGACATCAACCATATGCTAGATATATTACTATCTTCATGAATTAACACCGTCTCCATCTTACCTTTACTAGTGAACAACTATTGTATATGCTTGAATCTAAACTAATTGTGAAGTTACAAGCCCACATGGGTCGTGCATACTGTGGCGGTATAACTTTGGTACCATGTTCTATCTCTTAATTTATGAGCTAAGACATCAACAATGTACTACTAGTAATGATTTCTCTATTGATTAACATTGTCTCTATCTTACCTTAACTATTGAACAACCCTTTTTATGCTTGAATCTAAATTGCATGGCTGAAAGCTAGGATCCACAAACCTTCAAAGGCCCTGCATTCATGACAGATAGGGTTGTAAATGGGTTGTATACCCTTTAAAATCAGTCACGAGTCTAGATTTTTGTACCTGCATACTCATAAATTATATAGACCCATATTTAAGTGGGTCTACAAATAGGTATGCTGGCACATAGACTCGCAGACACATATATTAATTATATGTAAATAGATTTAAATTATTATGTTGCTTATATTAAGTGGGTCTACCCTATCTTGAATTCATAATGCAATAGGAGAAAAAGGCAACTGCCTAAGTCTAGAGTGCCTTGCATGCATGTCTGATTCAGTTTTTTTTTTTTTTTTGAAAAATAATGATCTATTATCCAATTTCCACTCATATTGCATTTCATTCATTACTAGTCTTATATATTCTTTTCTACTTGTTATTGTAGGTTCAAGGACTTTAAATAAGTACATGAAGTACCATACATGTATAATATATAACATATCTTCTTTATGGAAAATATCCAAGAAAATTTGGGTGGGCGCCAAGGTGTAACTGAATAAGAGGAATTCCTAGGAAATGATGGATAACACCCTAAGCAACCAGGTGTACCTTTTCGGGAACCCTTCATTGATGTAACTTGATTTGACGTTTACCGGTGTACATCCATTTATCATGTCAATGAATAACATTTCCACAAATTGGGATCCAAATTACTTATGCTAGTAGTCCACATGAGCCCTGCAAGGTAGGGGGTCTTATTTAGTACCATATATTTCTTAGTTCATGAGCCTAAGACATCAACCATATGCTAGATATATTACTATCTTCATGAATTAACACCGTCTCCATCTTACCTTTACTAGTGAACAACCATTGTATATGCTTGAATCTAAACTAATTGTGAAGTCACAAGCCCACATGGGTCGTGCATACTGTGGCGGTATAACTTTGGTACCATGTTCTATCTCTTAGTTCATGAGCTAAGACATCAATAATGTTCTACTAGTAATTACTTTCTCTATTGATTAACATTGTCTTTGTCTTACCTTAACTACTGAACAACCCTTTTTATGCTTGAATCTAAATTGCTTGGCTGAATGCTAGGATCCACAAACCTTCAAAGGCCCTGCATTCATGACGGATAGGGTTGTAAATGGGTTGTATACCCTTTAAAATCAGTCATGAGTCTAGATTTTTGTACTCGCATACTCATAAATTCTATAGACCCATATTTAAGTGGGTCTACAAATAGGTATGCTTGCACATAGACTCGCAGACATATATTAATTATATGTAAATAGCTTTAAATTATTATGTTGCTTATATCATAATTTACCACTCTATTTTTATATAATAGTCAAGATGTTTGACTACTCTAATTAATATAACATTTAGGATTATGTCATCTAATTGAGAAATAATCATTCAAGTTATGAACCTAAACTAAATTAAACTAAACCTAAAACCACTATAGTAATATGGTATGCTACATAATTGAAACACTAAGGTAGTGACTCATCTTCTACCTATAAAGTATTGTACTATTTATTATGACCATGTGATGGTGTATTATATACATAGCAATATGTAGTTATATTAAAATCAATAAAACATATTGTAACCTTTCTTTCATTTATAATATCACATTCACTTGTATTGTCACATCGCATATCTATGGGTATTGTGGGTACGGGTACGATGCTCGTTCATTTTTTTATTATGTGGATCCAAACTTGTACTCGTACCAGCTATATTAAATTAGTGTATCGGTATGGACAAACCCACACCGTTTACACCCCTAATATTGCATGCTATGATACTATATTGTAATACCCAATCCATGAGCCCAATGCTTCAATGATGTGCTTACTGTATAGAATAACACTATTGTCTCTAAATTGATGTTCCCTCGCTTGCATGCATCCTAGGAAAGACCTCCTAGTAAGTTAACCATCCTTGTCAAATTTTAATATATACTCACTTATCATTGGGTGTAGAAATTGGGGTTTATATGGAGCTCTATGTCCTTGCACTAAAATGTGGTGATGGCGATGAGATTATATACTTGAGTTTGTTGGGTCATCAATTGGATAAGTGTGAGATATTGTATAATCCCTAGATCCTTCAAAAGATAAAATAAAAGCAAAACTTGTGTCAACAAGATGTGCATCCTTTCATGAATCCCATCACAAACAACTTAATAGTCAAGTGAGTCCAGCTTGTAGTAGTAATAGGATATACAACCCATTTCTTGAAATGTGTGTGAGTGGCAGAACATGCTAGTCATCACTCTTACTAATCATTAGTCAGTAGTAATATTAGGGCCATCGGAAGAAATCTAACTCAACTGAATAAATTATGACTACTGAAAAATGTTTTCTTGAACTAACCTACATATACAATATATGTGAACTTTATTTAACTCAAAAACATCCACATGAAACTTAAGTACCTAAACTAGGAAGCCTTTTGTTTTACAGTACTAAACATTTTTAACCATATCAAAAAAAATTGAAATCACAATGTTGCTACAATTCAATACACACCACTACCTTAAATATAGAGTGACTAAAGATATCTAGTCAACTGACTAAATTACACATTAACTCTAAATCCTCCTTCAATTAGTTTGGCTCCATCTCATCCTTGGCTACTTCATTTGTCCTTGCCTTACCAAAAACATTTATTTACTATATGGTTGAGCAACTTAGTGACCATGGATCCAAATATACCATGTCTATGCCGCTCTATTTGAATTACAAAGTTATGCGGAAAACATTTATTTGAATAAACATTGTAATTCTGCAAAAAATAATTGAATATAAGTGCATGTATATGAGTTGTTGTTTTAATTAAATAGACAAATAGATATTAGAAAGAAAGAGTCGTAATAAATAAGATACAATAGTTAAGTTCTTCCAGCATCATAAATCTTCCTAGCCAATCATGACTAAAGAACAACTAATAGTTTATTATCATGAGTATTATAATATAAGACCATATTATTTTCATACTATTCTCCATTTTCTTTCTTCCTTGAGCTTACTTAGATATATGAACCAAGTGAATGGAGACATGATTTGGCCTATATAGACTCACTATATAAGTCTTAAGTAAACATATGACCATATGACTAACTAATTGTCTCAACTTTCTAGGAGATTATGTGCTTGGTTATGGAGGATCTTTTATGTTTGACTGGAGGTAAACAACTACATTAACATAGTGGAAAAGAACCCTAAAGCTCAACTATTCTACTAGGCCTAATGGAAGGAATCCTCGTAACTTGACTCCCCATTGGAAACTAACTATGGTACCATTGAGATCCCATTACGATCTAGACAAGATCATTCCTTCTCTTGGTTCAATTCCTAGTGTCATTCCTATCAATCTATTGGCATTTGCACTTTTTCTGCTACTATTTGTTATGAAGATATATTCCACTTCCATATATAGATAGTTTAGGGCACAACAAAAAAGATTAAAAATTACCATAATTCCAATTTAGCTTTTTCCCAAGCCAAGTGGTTTACTATTTTCACCTTTAATATCAAACTTTTCTTTGGCAATACCAAATCCAGTGTGTTATCTTTATACTCTATAACTTGATGTTTCATAGCCATGCTACATCTAGAGAGAACGGATATCAAATTAGATGATAATAATGTGAGCACAAAACATTGGAAGAATAAAATTATACCAACAAACTAGTCCATATATGTGGAATTAAAACTTGAAACACTAATATACGTTTCAAATAGGGTGTCACAAATAGCAGAGTTGGTTTATTTCAAAATTATCATTCTCTGTCATAAATTAGCACAAAACTGAGAATTTCGGTATCCTTATCTACAATGTAACTTCACCTTATATAATGGATTCTTACAATTCAAATTTTGGCTCTGATGTGTCTTCAACATTTTCTTCTTATTCAATGTTGTCAGATCCTATAATTGGATCAACAAAAATGTTGACTACGAGTACGAGTGGGGGAAGAGGGGGACGAGGAGGCGGCGGCAGTGCGAGGGGACAAAGCCAGGGGAATGAGGATGGAAATTGCAACTCAGGGGAGTTTGTGGGGGGATAGGATCCGTTGGAGCAGAAGAGGAGGAGGAAAGATCCAGACAAGCGGTGATCAGGTGGAGGTGAACCTCCTGGTGGCGGGGTTAGGGTTTTTATTCCTCTAACTAGAATCGAGTTCCATTTTGTAGGGATGAGGATTTCAACTAGATTTCATGGAGTCAAGTTTGTTGTTGAGCACAAGGAACCTTAGGCCATAAGCGGTTTAACACATGACACACCAGCCACCAGTGACAAAGATATGGCTTCCGCAGATCGACAAGGTGGAAATCGACAATCTTATAGCACGATTGTGAGCAGGTCCAACATCCAGGGGGCAAACGGAGGAAACTAATGTGTTCTTCTTTGAGAACCTTTTCAAGGATCACTTGGATGACAAGGCCATCGAACTCATAGAGGTGGATGGTGCACCAGCCATTTTCATTGAGCAAGAAGTGGAGGATGAGTTGGAACGCCCTTGGAAGTACGCAGTCGTCCTATGACTTTTGGGGGCAGATGCGGTCTTCATGACCATGCATTATAGAATCAAGCTCCTCTGGAACCCAAAAGGGAGGTTCAACATGTTTGATTTGGATCAAGGAAACTATGTAGTGCAACTGTCATGCAGAGAAGACTACAAATCAGCAATGACGGGTGGCTTGTGGAAGCTTTTTGGGTGTTGCCTAACCGTCTGGGATTGGTACCCCCACCTTTAAGCCATCGAAGGAGATTCCCAGGTGTGTGGTAACATGGGTATGGATCTTAGATCTCCCCCTACACTTGTACGTATCAACTGTGTTCGAGTACATCACATTGCCCTTAGGGAAATTTATTAAAGTTGACAGTCACACGGCTTTCAGAACGAGAAGCAAGTTTGCCCGACTTGCCATAGAAATTGACACCACCAAGAACATACACCCTTCAATACTTATCAATGGGATTGAATACCTCATGGAGTATGAGGTGGATTCGGACTCGTGTGCTCTCTGTGGTAGAGTGGGCCATAAAGAGCAATATTGCAGGACCAAGAAGGTGAGCACCATCATGAAGAAATTGGCACCTCAAGTAGCGAGCCTCTTATGGGGAAGGTAACAATGAAGAGGGTTGGCAGAAACAAAGAGGTAGAGGCGGCAGGAAAAGAAGTTCTAGGCATATGAAGCACATGGAGGCAACTCAAGGTGCCACTACTAATGGAAACAGGTTCGGTAACCTCAAAAACTTGGAGAATGAGGACCAATCCGAGAATCAACTTTCTAACGCTGGTCTTGATACATCAGCCTCCGGAGGACAAGATAAGAGCAGCGAGAAGGCCACCAAGATATGGAGACCCTAGACTTCAATAGATATTGTCGAGAAGAAAAGAGAAGTATTGAAGGATATTAGTAATCAGGGAAACAAAGAGATGGTCAAGGGAAAGAACACAGACGCTAATGCAGATCATAGTTACAAGGTTGCTCACTCAAGCGTTGATGAGGTCATTTAGATAATGGAGGAGGACACCGAGGAAGGTGGGGACACCAAGGATAATTATGCAGATACTATCGAAAATGTTAGCTCTCAGGTTGTGAAGGAAAGCATAGTAGAAGTAGATACTAGTATAGGAACAGAAGAAATTCCCACAGTGTTGACTGTGGAGGACGGTAGTCACTCAATCCTGAGTGATGACACAAGTGGGGTGGGGGCTAAAGACACCTTGACAGGGACCATCCTCCCGACGACGCTCCCACCAGGGAGGAAGATAAAGGGTAACAGCCTCAAAATGAAGAAACAACTGGTCGTCCCACCGTATGAACAATGGAGGAAGAGCCCACCTTTCAAGACCCAAACAAAAACTAGTGTTGAAGAAGGAGCCCACACCAGCATAGAGAAGGAAAAAGAAGTAGATGTTGCGACGTATGAGGCATATACCATCTCTCCACCCCTCCACCTCTGTGATGGTCGATCTGTTGTGTTGGAACTCAAGGAATCGGGAGTGATGTCAGATGTCGAGCTCTGATGGTACTCATGGTTATGCACAATCCTAAGATCATGGCTATCCTTGAGCCAAGGATAAGCACGGACAAGGTGGTAAAGACTATATCACAACTTGGATTTACTAATTCTTAGAGAGTCGAAACTAGGGGCTATGTCGGGGGCATTTGGCTCTGCTGGAGAACCGATCACTATTCAGTTGACATCATATGTTGCCACAGACAATTCATAACATGTAAGGTTAAGGGAGAATGGTTTGTCACAGTTGTTTATGATATCCCAAAAATATCCACAACACAACTACTATGGAAACACATCGCAAGAATGGGAAACAGATTCAAATCAGCCTTGTTAATGCTCGGGGACTTCAACACGGTCCTTGACCTGGTTGAAAGAAGTGACAAAGACTGTTATAATAGCTCAGAAGTGGCCATCTTTCATAACGTTGTAATTGAAGTAGATTTTTACTGATCTCGAGTTCTCGGGGATGAAATTCACATACAGATACGGGCTGCTACAAAAAAGGGTGGACAGAGCCATAGCTAACAGTGCATTTATTAGCAACTACCCCAATGTTGTATTCGAACACCTACCTAGAATGGGATCTGATCACTGCCTATTACTTGTCTTATTCCACTCTCATAGTAGAATCTCGAGTCGATTCATCATGCACGCATCTTGTCTATGTACATAAGGTTTCTTAAAGATTCTTGGGAAGAGTTGGAACAATGAGCTCAATTTCAATGATGCTCTCAAGGAAGCGTAGAACCCTATCTCTGAATGGGACATGCTCACATGAAATGAGAAGAGGAAATTAAAAGATCAGTTGATTAAGAACATAAATAAATTACAAACTGAGCTGGCGATTCAGTGTAATGACATTTCAGATGTGTTATGCACTGACTTCCAATAAGAGCTTTGTGATTTTCTAAAGGCTGAGGAAGAAGACTTGAAGCCCAGATGCCATATTAACTGGTTGACAGAGGGGGATAATAACATTAAATTCGATCACATTTTTATGAATCAAAGGAGAAGGAGCAATACCATCACTGCGTTGAAGAATCGATCTGTTGAATGGGTTACAGGCGAAACTTAGCCGATGAACTTAGTTGTCAACCATTTTCATGGTGTTCTCATGGTGCCTGAACATAGAGGAAACCTAGAGTGTACATCCTTCCCAGACAAGTTTGAGGCTCTTACCAACAGTCAGAAATATGAAATGGGTGTTTGTCATTCACAAACTGAGATCCAATCTATTACTATGGAGTTAGACCCAGTGAAGGTTGCTAGTCCTGACAGAGCCAATGGTTCTTTTGTTCATAATAACTGGAAGATAGTCAATCCCAATATCATCAAGATAGTTTAGGAGGCCATCAATTCAGGGTAGGTGGCTGAATATTTATGCAATTCTACCATAGTTCTCATTCTGAAGACCAATGTGCCAGAGAAGTGTGAAAATTTTAGATTGATTTCCTTAAACAATGTGGTCATAAAGATTATCTCTAAGGTTTTGGTGGACCGGATGAAGTCGTACATACCTAAATGGGTATCTCAAAACCAAAGAAGTTTTGTACCTGAGAGACATATTACGGACAACATAGCCTTGGTTTAGGAAATTACACATTCTATGAAACATAAGAATGGAGCCAAAACTATGGCGATCAAGATAGATCTAACTAAATTGTATGATCAAATGGTGTGGGAGTTTGTCCATGATACTATCAATAGAACTGCTATGCCAAGTAACACCATTAATTACATCATGATGTCATCACTAAGGGGGGGACCAAGATTTCCCGAAACATCAAAACATCTAATGTGTTCAAGGCTAGTAGGGGCCTTCGCCAAGGCGACCCCCTTTCACCTTACCTATTTGTCCTATGCCTCTAGAGATTAAGCCATATGATCCAGCAAAAGGTGGAGGAGGGAAGATGGAAACATAAGAATATGGAAATGAGGGGTCTCAAAGCATCCCATGTCTGTTTCGTGAATGATTTAATTCTATTCGCTCATGTTGGGACAACACAAACGGAAACTACATTGGACTTCTTCATAGCCTTTAAGAGATCTTCAGGTCAAACAGTTTCCATAGCCAAGAGTGTGGATTGGGTTCTGAGAAGGCGCATCAGCAATTTAAGTGGTTATCAAAGCACCACTGATCTGGGGAAAAACCTTGGCGTCCCAATCATTCACAAGAAAGTAAATAAGTTCACTTACGGTGAGATCCTTGATAATGTGAATAGTAAGATATCAGTTTGGTCAGCTAGAAGCTAATCCCTTGTTGGAAGAATCTATCTCGCTAAGGTGGCACTACAGGTGATCCCTACTTCATGCAAACAGTTGTTCACCCTTTGCAATTATGTGACGGAATTGATGGTGTTGTCAGAAGATTCATTTGGGGGGCAATCACAAAGCCCACCCATTTGCCCTAGTGTCCTAGGAAAAAATGGTCTATAATAAATAGGACGGCGACCTAGGACTGAGAAGCATACGGGATTGGAACTTAGCCTAGCTATATAAACATTCATGGGAGCTTATTAGTGGTCACTACTCCATATGGAACAACTATATGAAATAGAATCATAGCATATGCACATTGAGAGGAGGAGGCAACCAGTCGAGGCTTGGTAGAGTCATGTTGGTCGGTGGTGATTTTATCGATGACAACTCCGACAGCATACTGATGAATGGCACCAGTATAAATGTCTGGAATGACCGTTGGAAGAGAATTGGTCCCATCCTCAAAGAGCATAGCTTAAAGCCCATCCCCAACTACCTAAGAGATCTACTAGTGGCTAGTATGGTTGGAATGGATGGGAAGTGGGACATTGATTTTCTTGAAGAATGAATCCCATGCCCCATTGTGGAGGAGATAGTGAACCTCAAACCACCATCAGTGGAGGACGGAGATGATGGAAGGGTTTGGATGCACACACACAATGGACAATATACCACCAAAATCTGCTTACAATTGTCTGAGGGAAGGCAAAGGGACCAAGGTTGCAGGTAACTAGATGGATATCTAGAAATCAAATCTTTCAAGTTGCATCAAAATGTTTGCCTGGATAATGATGCACAATGCCCTACTCACCAACAGCTGGAGAGTATGTCGACAACTAGCCACCTACACTGTGTGCCCCAGATGCCAAGCAGGGGATGAGACGACCGTACCCACTGTGAGGGACTGTTGGTATGCAAGAGATGTTTGGGGGGGGGGAGTTCTTGTTGGCATTCTAAGCCCCAACTTTTTCAACATCAATGATGTCAAGCAATGGGTCCACACATAGTTGCAACATGGTGGGGAACACGTCGTTTGCATCTTGATCACCTGCTGGAACATTTGGTCCAACTGGAACAAGCAAGTGTTTGATAATGTCATACCCAGAACTGATCAACAACTCAGTTTTATCAGTAGGGAATTCTCTGCTCATATGAAGGCATTAATGAAGCAAAACCCAAAACTACAGACCACCATCAGCCATGGTTGGAGGCCTCCTAATTTGGGAGTGATAAAAATTAACACAGATGCTTCTATTAGATGTCATCACACCTGTCATGCCATTATAGCTAGAGACAAGCTAGGAAGGTGGGAAGGAGGTGTTGCAATAAGACTGTGTACCACTGATATACTTGAGGTGGAGCTGGAAGGAATTCTGAGAGCAGATGAGTTAGCAGTTGTTAACTCCTTATTATGTGTTATCATTGAGTCAGACTCACAAGTTGTTGTGAAGATGATGGATCAGAATGAGAAGGAACACCCCAGATTTGTGATATTTTTATGAAGGATTCTTAAGTTGACGTGTCCAGGATGGAAGGTTTATTATATTCAAAGAGATTGCAATGCAGTAGCTTCTAAACTTGCTAAATACAACCTTAAAAACACCTCGAAATACAGGGCACATGTCCACCCCCCTAGGGAGGTCTTTCACCTCTTAATTAAAGATTGTAGTGGTATTAGTACTTACCATGTTTTTATTACTACATTAATTATTTAATATAATCTTTTATTTGACTTATCTTGCATGGGGAGGGCGGGATAAATAAGATAGCCTCCCAACTTAAACAATTTCTTCTTATTCATATGTAACATTGAAAACCCTTATTCATTTCCTGCTAAAAGGAAAGTTCCTTTCTGACACAAACTCATTTGGAAAACCTACGAATATGGTTTATCTACCTCAAGTGCATCAAACAAGTTGGTGTTATTGTTGCTCCTCGATGTTACTAATGCTTCTAAAAACTATCACAACTACCTTCACTTTGTCCCATGGAGATGTAGTTGTTGTATTTCATGTCACTATTGTTATCATTGATTCCTCACTATTGGTATATGTTGCCACTTATGAACACAATCCCTTGCCACTATACCCCACCTTACCAACCATTTCCTTCAAGAGAGGTTGTTTCTATTCTTTTGTTGTTATTGTTTTTATTTCTATTTCATGATGCATCTACCTTGACAATCTTCCTCAATCTTTGCCCATTAGGGCAAAGTATTATTTGAGCCTTTGTCTCACGTGTTCATTATTTTCCCTATCTTCATAATTTTCTTAGTTGAATTACTTGCATTATAAATATTATTACATGGCATTTTATGTGATTGTCTAACAATTTAACATGATTTGTGATTTAATATAAGTTTTTTGTTTATTTGGATTTTTTAATCAAAATGTATAAGATTTCTTAATATTACACAAACTTGGCCTTGATAGCTATAGCATGCCATTCTAATCTTAGTCATTGATCGACTTAAAATATAGGTCAGATGTGTAAGCATAATTGCCTAGTATAAATGGATCAGACTTTAAATTTGTACTCTACTCCAAGTGACATTCGCAACAAAATATGGAGTTTATTTTGGTAAATAATATCGCATACAGGGTTAAGGGTGACAATTGTGTAAGAAACTAAGGATCTTAACTTATTTTAGTCAAAACAAAAGTATGGTTAGAGTACTCTAATGAGGAATGAAGTAATTAAAATGCAAGAAAATCTAATTTATGAATCTTTTAAGATAGATAATAAGATTATGATGAATGGAAAATTGAATTGAAGTTCACCAATCAAACTTACTCTTCAAACATGCAACATTCTCTTCTATTTCATAGTAAAAATAATCCTTTTGCAAGCAGTCATCAAAAGTATCTAACACCTTTCCCGTTCTCAATATTAGGGTAGGTTTATGTCAAGGAATTCCTCTCTCTCTCTCTAGACGTTGAACAAATGAATATATAACATAAATGTATGAGTATTTCTGTAGTGATCCCTTACTCTCATGGATTTTCATTGTTCCAAACTCTAGATCACCCTAAACTCCTTCCTTTAAAGTTATACGGACGAGACATCGCAAGAAGGTAGCTAATCATACAAGTTATGCATTAAAATAGGAATAAGGAGACAAAACTTACATGTATGTATGTAAATCAAATAAGAACATATACTTGGTTGGGAGATCGTGACGGCTACCCCCAACCTAATTTTTTGACGTTTACCCTATCATGATGTGGATGGACAACAAATTACAATTCAGCAAGGCCATTGCCTCCTTGGATAAATAATAAAATAACATAATTAAGCAAAGAGATTGATTACAAGGTTAGATCCTCTCAAATCTACCCACCTTATATATTAGAATCTTATACTCTTCTATGATCGATTGAGATACAAGGTCGGTCAAGCTGACTGGTGTGTCACTCTTACACTAACTTAAGGTTGACTATTCATATAAGCTGCTCTCTTGAGGTAGAAACTGATTGAGATAATTATGATAGGTGGAATGGCTAAGAAGATTTTCGATCAGTTTAGAGATTGGTCACTGTCACTCTGGCCTTTGACATGGAAATGCAACATTCTCCACTTGTTGGTCAAAGACAAGATGCATCAAAATTGAAGACAAGTACAACCACAGTCATATGTACTACGGATTGGTCCATGTGTAAGTCAACCAATTAGCATTCACCGTCAATATCCATGATCAATTGCTCTTGGTCGATGCCTTGGGGTTTATCGATGTATCATATACTCATGAATTCTTTGCTTAAACTGACGTCTATTGAGTTGGGCTACTAGTGATCGATGAAGTTGTCAATGTCAATCCTTGATTGTTGACTATCTATTAGTGGTTTGATTGGTTTCTGAGCGATAACTTGGTCAATCAATAATGCTCAATAGGAGTTGATCAAAGTATGCAATTTGGCTTTGACCGAGCATATACCTTTATCATTATTCTGCATTTGTTGGTCAATTGACAAATGTCGATCACCGTGACAATCAAACCTTGTAGTTTAATTGAATTTCCCTAATTGATGGGCATTGATAGAAGTCTGATCAGCCTGAAGGTTGATGAAAAGTGATCGACGCAACTCTACTGTGTTCGAATTCCTATGTTTCAAAGATTGATCGATAGAGGAGTGCTTAGAAAACTTGGCTCAAATGGGTGAATATATAAATATTTTGTTTATAACTTGGATTGATTGTAACGAATATAGAGCATAAAATATCTACTAAATTGGATTTATCCCTCACATAGTTCTTCTTACTTGACTAGTTATGTATTTATGTTTATTAAACACCCGGTTGTCCTTCAAATATGCTTTTATAGTTCATCTAAATAATTTGCATGTAATCAAGATGTTTGGATAGAGATTTATTAAACAAAAGCCTACTTTAGGTTTTTGGAGACAATTTTTCTGGTTTGAATGTAAATTGTTGTGATAATGATTAAATAAAAAAAAAAGTAAAATATATTATTGACTATACAAGGACATATTATGTGTAGATTGAGCCCTAGAATGACATTAGTAGCGCTAAATTTGGGTTAAATGTGGTGTTGGTATTGTTTTGAGAAATTTTATTGCCTTTTATATATCATAGGTTGATGAGTTATCCCAGGGGTCTACTAGCTGGTACATTTTTGACCTCTGGTGTCACTTTCCATAACGTCAGTTTTTTTAGGAAATTGATGCCTATACCGTTGGATGGTATAACACAAACGTCACTACTGATCAAGTCTTGCCGATTAAGAAAAAACATGGGTACCATTTTTATTATAATGTTGGTTTCTAAAGATCAGATAGCCTGCAAAATTAAATTTTTAGAGGAAATGTTTGGTATAGGCCTCTTGTGTCACTCTTAGCCTTTTCTGTAAAATAAGTTCTGCCTCCAAAAAGGTCATCATCGATTTTACTTCAAAAAATCAACATCATAGATCTCACACACTATAGAAATTTTTACCTCAAGAAAACCTATAGCGTTAGTTTTCTACAGAACAACTGAAAAAATAGGGTTCCCGCCACGTGCCCCACAAAAAATATTCCCCCACAAATTTGGTTATATTGTTGGTTGTTTTCAAGAAACCAACGATACAAGTCTTAGCGAGGTTGGTATTTTTAACAAGCATAAGTACATATGTTGTCATTTTATTGGTGGACAATCGACGATAGAAAGTGAACTATGCATTGGTTTATTGCTAGAAACTGATAACTAATGTCTTAACGAGGTTGGAGTCTTTTATTAGGGATAGGTACATGTGACTTCAGTGTTTTGATGGGTGGTCTATGATATAGATTGAGATAAGATGTTAGCTTTTCCCTGGCAAGTGATGACTAAAGTCTTAGCAAGGTTGACATTTTTATTATGGATAAGTATGTGTATTGTTAGTTTTTGTGGGTAACCAACGACATAGATTGAGTTGTGACATCAGTTTTTCCTAGAAAACTGTCGACTAAAGTCATAAATAGGTTGGAATTTTTTATTAGGGATAAGGACATCTGGCTTTATTTTTTTGTAGTAACCAACAAGATAGATTGAGCTAAGACGTCGGTTTTTCTCTGGTAGCTAACGACTAAAGTCTTGGTGAGGTTGGCATTTATTATTAGGGATAAGTAAATATGACATTATTTTTTAGTGGTAGCTGACAACATAGATTGATCTATGACCTCAGTTTTCCTCGATAATTGACGATTAAAATCTTAGAGAGGTTGGAATTTTTTGTTAGGGATAAGTACATGTGGCTTTGATTTTTGGTGGTAATTGATGACATATACTGAGTCATGACGTCAATTTTTTCCTAGAAACCGATGACTAAATTTTTAGTTGTTGGTTTTCTGTAACAACTGAATACTAATTTCCACTTAACTACACTTGCAAGAATTTCTTCCCCCATTCTCTATTTCATCATGTGATTCGATCTTTCTTCCTCACTTTGGTGATTTACCCTTTCTTCCTTATTTCTCTCTACTATCATTTCTATTGCCTTGTTGCTATCACCATTGTCGTCTCAACCTCTACTACTGATGTCATTAGTGATGGTGTTGCTAATGCCCTAACTGTCATCAGTGATGATACTGCCCTGAGTGCCACATATGTTATTGTTGCCCTGACCGTCGTCGTCTTCTTCTTTCTTCTTGATCTGTCACTACCAGCCAACTCCTCTCTCCTCGAAGGTGTGTTTTTATTTTTATTTTTTAGTTTTTTTAGCTACATTCTTTATTTGTTTAGATTGTTTAATTATAAATTTTAAAATGCATGTGTAGTTAATTGTTTGGTTTGGTTTGGTTTGGTCAGATAAATTTTCAAAATACAAGTTTAGTTATTTGTTTGGTTTGTATAGAATTTTTCATATAAACTTTATTCTCTAAGTACATATGTAGGTGGATATCAGTGTACTTGAAGAACTATGGGGAAATGTTGCTGAAATATTCTTAAAAATTGAATGCACATTATACACTTACTAGTGAGATTAGGTGTTCAAGAATGGGATAGGTGGTACGCATTAATTACTAAACTATAAACCTTAAATCCTAGTCTGTAAATCCTTCATCTTGAACCCTAAATGATAAACCCTAATCTCAAATTCCTAATCTCCAAATCCTAATCTCTATATCCTAATATGTAAATACTTGATTCAATACTCATTTTCAATGTGATCATAGAATGGATAGATCATAGATGTCCATTTCAAATCTCTACATTCCAGAGTTTATCACTGGTTTCAGTCAGTTTATAAGATTTTTGGAAGACCATAGGAAACAACCTGGAGATAGGTTCTATTATCCATGTAGGAATTGTAGTAACAACTTGAAAGTCGACGCTATTGACAAAATCAAAAGTCATGTCATGTGAGATATTGTATAATCCCTAGATCATTCAAAAGATAAAATAAAACAAAATGTGTGTCAAAAAGATGTGCATCCCTTCATGAATCATGTCACAAACAACTTAATAGTCAAGCGAGTCCAGCTTGCAGTAGTAACGGGATATACAACCCATTTCTTGAAATGTGTGTGAGTGGCAGAACATGCTAGTCGTCACTTTTACTAATCATCAGTCAGTAGTAATATTAGGGCCATCGGAAGAAACCTAACTCAACCGAACAAATTATGACTACTGAAACATGTTTTCTTAAACTAACCCACATATACAATATATGTGAACTTTATTTAAATCAAAAACATCCACATGAAACTTAAGCACCTAAACTAGGAAGATTTTTGTCTTATAGTATTAAACATTTTTAACCATATCAAAAAATTTTGATATCACAATGTTGCTACAATTCAATACACACCACAACCTTAAATATAGAGTGACTAAAGATATCCATTCAACTGATTGAATTACACATTAACTCTAAATCCTCCTTCAAGTAGTTTGGCTCCAACTCATCCTTGGCTACTTCATTTGTCCTTGCCTTACCAAAAACATTTATTTACTATATGGTTGAGCAACTTAGTGACCATGGATCCAAATATACCATATCTATGCCACTCTATTTCAATTACAAAGTTATGTGGAAAACATTTATTTGAATAAACATTGTGATTCTGCAAAAAAATAATTGAATATAAGTGCATGTATATGAGTTGTTGTTTTAATTAAATAGACAAATAGATATTAGAAAGAAAGAGTCGTAATAAATAAGATCAATAGTTAAGTTCTTCTAGCATCATAAATCTTCACAGCCAATCATGACTACAGAACAACTAATAGTTTATTCTCATGAGTACTATAATATAAGACCATATTATTCTCATATTATTCTCCATTTTTTCTTCCTTGAGCTTACTTAGATATATGAACCAAGTGAATGGAGACACGATTTGGCCTATATAGACTCACTATATAAGTCTTAAGTAAATATATGACCATATGACTAACTAATTGTCTCAACTTTCTAAGAGATTATGTGCTTGGTTATGGAGGATCTTTTATGTTTGACTGGAGGTAAACAACTAGATTAACATAGTGGAAATGAACCCTAAAGCTCAACTATTCTACCAGGCCTAATGGAAGGAATCCTTGTAACTTGACTCCCCATTGGGAACTAACTATGGTACCATTGAGATCCCATTACGATCTAGACAAGATCATTCCTTCTCTTGGTTCAATTCCTAGTGTCATTCCTATCAATCTATATTGGCATGTGCACTTTCTCTGCTACTATTTGTTATGAAGATATATTCCAATTCCATATATAGATAGTTTAGGGCACAACAAAAAAGATTAAAAATTACCATAATTCCAATTTAGCTTTTTCCCAAGCCAAGTGGTTTACTATTTTCACCTTTAATATCAAACTTTTCTTTGGCAATACCAAATCCAGTGTGTTATCTTTATACTCTATAACTTGATGTTTCATAGCCATGCTACATCTAGAGAGAACGGATATCAAATTAGATGATAATAATGTGAGCACAAAACATTGGAAGAACAAAATTATGTCAACAAACTAGTCCATATATGTGGAATTAAAACTTGCAACACTAATATACGTTTCAAATAGGGTGTCACAAATAGCAGAGTTGGTTTATTTCAAAATTATCATTCCCAGTCATATATTAGCACAAAACTGAGAATTGTGGTATTCTTATCTACAATGTACTTCACCTTATATAATGGATTCTTACAATTCAAATTTTGCCTCTAATGTGTCTTCAACATTTTCTTCTTATTCAATGTTGTCAGATGCTATAATTGGATCAAAAAAAATGTTGACTATGAGGACGAGTGAGGGAAGAGGGGGACGAGGAGGCGGCGGAGTTACGAGGGGACAAAGCCAGGGGAACGAGGATGTAAATTGCAACTCAGGGGAGTTTGTGGGGGATAGGATCAGTTGGGGCTAAAGAGGAGGAGGAAAGATCTAGATAAGGGGTGATCGGGTAGAGGTGAACTTCCTGGTGGCGGGGTTAGGGTTTTTGTGCCTCTAACTGGAATCGAGTTCCATTTTGTAGGGATGAGGAGTTCAACTAGATTTCATGGAGTCGAGTTTGTTGTTGAGTACAAGGAACCTTAGGCCATAAGCAGTTTAGCGCATGACACACCAGCCACCAGTGACAAAGATATGGCTTCCGCAGATCGACAAAGTGGAAATCAGCAATCTTATAGCATGATTTTGAGCAGGTCCATCATCCAGGGGGACAAATGAAGAAAACTAACGTGTTCTTCCTTGAGAAGATTTTCGAGGATCACTTGGATGACAAGGCCATCAAACTCACAGAGGTGGATGGCGCACCAGCCATTTTCGTTGAACCAGAAGTGGAGGATGAGTTGGCACGCCCTTGGAAGTATGCAGTCATCCTATGACTTTTGGGGGCAGATGTGGTCCTCATGACCATGCGTGATAGAATCAAGATCCTATGGAACCCAAAAGGGAGGTTCAACATGTTTGATTTGGATCAAGGGAACTATGTAGTGCAACTGTCATGCAGAGAAGACTACAAACCAGCAATGATGGGTGGCTTGTGGAATCTTTTTGGGTGTTTCCTGATCGTCTGGGATTGTTACCCCACCTTTAAGCCATCGGAGGAGATTCCCAGGTGTGTGGTAACATGGGTATGGATCTTGGATCTCCCCCTACACTTGTGCGTATCAACTATGTTCGAGTACATCACATTGCCCTTAGGGAAATTAATTAAAGTTGACAGTCACATGGCTTTCAGAATGAGAAGTAAGTTTGCCCGACTTGCCATAGAAATCGACACCACTAGGAGCATGCACCCTTCAATACTTATCAATGGGATTGAATACCTTGTGGAGTATGAGGTGGATTCGGACTCATGTGCTATTTGTGGCAGAGTGGGCCATAAAGAGCAATATTGTAGGACCAAGAAGGTGAGCACCGTCACGACGAAACACCTCAAGTAGCAAGCCTCTTAGGGAGAAGGTAACAATGAGGAGGGTTGGCAGAAATAAAGAGGTAGAGGCGGCAGGATAAGAAGGTCTAGGCATATGAAGCACATGGAGTCAACTCAAGGTTCCACTACTAATGGCAACATGTTCGGTAACCTCAAAGACTTGGAGAATGAGGACCAATCTGAGAATCAACTTTCTAATGTTGGTCTTGATACATCAGCCTCTGGACGACAAGATAAGAGTAGTGATAAGGCCACCAAGATATGGAGACCCTAGACTTCAATAGATATTGCCGAGAAGAAAAGAGAAGTATTGAATGATATTAGTAATCAGGGAAACAAAGAGATGGTCAAGGGAAAGAACACAGACGCTAATGCAGATCATAGTTACAAGGTTGCTCACTCAAGTGTTGATGAGGTCATTTAGATAATGGAGGAGGACACAGAGGAAGGCATGGACACCAAGGATAATTATGCAGATACTATAAAAAATGTTAGCTCTCAGGTTGTGAAGGAAAGCATAGTAGAAGTAGATACTAGTATGGGCACAGAAGAAATTCCCATGGTGTTGACTGTGGAGGATGGTAGTCACTCAATCCCAAGTGATGACACAAGTGGGGTGGGGGCTAAAGACACCTTGCCAGGGACCATCCTATCGACGCCGCTCCCATCGGGGAGGAAGATAAAGGGTAACGGCCCCAGAATGAAGAAAAAACCATTCATCCCACCGTATGAACAATGGAGGAAGAGCCCACATTTCAAGACCCAAACAAAAACTAGTGTTGAAGAAGGAGCCCACACTAGCACAGAGAAGGAAAAAGAAGTAGATGTTGGGACGCAGGAGGCATATACCATCTCTCCACCCCTCCACCTTTGTGATGGTCGATCTATTGTGTTGGAACTCAAAAGGAATCGGGAGTGATGTCAGATGTTGAGATCTGATGATACTCATGGTTATGCACAATCCTAAGATCGTGGCTATCCTTGAGCCAAGGATAAGCACAAATGGAAACTACATTGGACTTCTTCAGTGCCTTTAAGAGATCTTCAGGTCAAACAGTTTCCATAGCCAAGAGTTTGGATTGGGTTCTGAGGAAGTGCATCAGCAATTTTAAGTGGTTACCAAAGCACCACTGATCTGGGGAAAAACCTTGGAGTCCCAATCATTCACAAGAGAGTAAATAATTTCACTTACGGTGAGATCCTTGATAATGTGAATAGTAAGATATCGGTCTGGTCAACTAGAAGCTAATCCCTTGTTGGAAGAATTTGTCTCGCTAAGGTGGCACTACAGGTGATCCCTACTTCATGCAAACAGTTGTTCACCCTTTGCAATTATGCGACAGAATTGATGGTGTTGTTAGAAGATTCATTTGGGGGGCAATCACAAAGCCCACCCACTTGCCCTACTGGCCTAGGACAAAATGGTCTGTAATAAATAGGACGGCAGCCTAGGACTGAGAAGCATACGGGATTGGAACTTAGCCTAGCTATATAAACATTAATGGGACCTTATTAGTGGTCATTACTCCATATGGAACAACTATATGAAATAGAATCATAGCATATGCACATTGAGAGGAGGAGGCAACCAGTCGAGGCTTGGTAGAGTCGTGCTGGCTGGTGGTGATTTTATCGATGACAACTCCGACAGCATACTGATGAATGCCACCAGTATAAATGTCTGGAACGACCCTCAGAGGAGAAATGGTCCCATCCTCAAAGAGCATATCTTAAAGCCCATCCCCAACTACCTAAGAGATCTACTAGTGGCTAGTATGGTTGGAATGGATGGGAAGTGGGACATTGATTTTCTTGAAGAATGATTCCCATGTCCCGTTGTGGAGGAGAGAGTGAACCTCAAACCATCGTCGGTGGAGGACGGGGACGATGGAAGGGTTTGTATGCACACACACAGTGGACAATATACCACCAAATGTACTTATAATTGTCTGAGGGAAGGCAAAGGGACCAAGGTTGCAGGTAACTAGATGGATACCTGGAAATTTAATCTTTCAAGTCGCATCAAAATGTTTGCCTGGATAATGATGCACAACATCCAACTCACCAATAGAAAGAGAGTATGTCGACAACTAGCCACCTACAATGTGTGTCTCAGATGCCAAGTTGGGGACGAGACGACCGTACACGCTGTGAGGGGCTGTCGGTATGTAAGAGACGTTTGGGGGGAGGTCTTGTTGCCAGTCTAAGCCCCAATTTTTTTAACATCGATGATGTCAAGCAATGGGTTCACACACTATTGCAACATGGTGGAGAGCATGTCATTTGCATCTTGGTCACCTGCTGGAACATTTGGTCCAACTGGAACAAGCAAGTGTTTGATAATGTCATACCCAGAACTGGTCAGCAGCTCAGTTTTATCAATAGGGAAGTCTCTTCTCATATGGAGCCACTGATGAAGCAAAACCCAAAACTACATACCACCATCATCCACGGTTGGAGGCCTCCTAATTTGGGAGTGATAAAATTCAACACAGATGCTTCTATTAGATGTCATCACGCCTACCGTGCCATTGTAGCTATAGACAAGCTAGGAAGGTGGGAAGGAGGTGTTGTAATAAGACTGTGTACCACTGACATACTTGAGGTGGAGCTGGAAGGAATTCTGAGAGCGGATGAGTTAGCAGTTGTTAACTCCTTATTATGTGTTATCATTGAGTAAGACTCACAAGTTGTTGTGAAGATGATGGCTCAGAATGAGAAGGAACACCCCAGATTTATGATATTGTTATGAAGGATTCTTAAGTTGACGTGTCCAAGATGGAAGGTTGATTATATTCAAAGTGATTGCAATGTAGTAGTTGATGAACTTGATAAATACAACCTTAAAAACACCTCGAAATACAGGGCACATGTCCACCCCCCAGGGAGGTCTTTCACCTCTTAATTAAAGATTGTATTGGTAGTAGTACTTACCATGTTTTTTATTACTAGATTAATTAGTTAATGTAATCTTTCATTTGATTTGTCTCGCATGGGGAGGGCGGGATGAATAAGATAGCCTCCCAACTTAAACAATTTCTTCTTATTCATAAGTAACATTGAAAACTCTTATTCATTTCCTGCTAAAAGGAAAGTTCCTTTCCGACACAAACTCATTTGGAGAACCTATGAATATGTTTTATATACCTCAAGTGCTTCAAACAAGTTGTTGTTATTGTCACTCCTCGATGTTACTGATGCTTCTAAAAACTATCACAACTACCTTCACTTTGTCCCATGGAGATGTAGTTGTTGTATTTCATGTCACTATTGTTATCATTGGTTCCTCACTAGTGGTATATGTTGCCACTTATGGTACACAATCCCTTGCCACTATACCCCACCTTACCAACCATTTCCTTCAAGAGAAGTTGTTTCTATGCTTTTGTTGTTATTGTTTTTATTTCTATTTCATTATGCATCTACCTTGACAATCTTCCTCAATCTTTGCCCATTAGGGCAAAGTATTATTTGAGCCTTCTCCTCACGTGTTCATTATTTTCCCTATCTTCATAATTTTCTTAGTTGAATTACTTGCATTATAAATATTATTACATGGCATTTTATGTGATTGTCTAACAATTTAACATGATTTGTGATTTAATATAAGTTTTGTGTTTATCTGGATTTTTAATCAAAATGTATAAGATTTTTTAATATTACACAAACTTGACCTTGATAGCTATGGCGTGCCATACTAGGCTTAGTCATTGATCTACTCAAAATATAGGTCAGAAGTGTAAGCATAATTGCCTAGTATAAATGGATCAGACTTTAAATTTGTACTCTACTCCAAGTGACATCTGCAACAAAATATGGAGTCTATTTCGGTAAATAGTATCACATACAAGGTTAAGGGTGACAATTGTGTAAGAAACTAAGGATCTTAACTTATCTTAGTCAAAACAAAAGTATGGTTAGAATACTCTAATGAGGAATGAAGTAATTGAAATGTAAGAAAATCTAATTTATGAATCTTTTAAGATAGATAATAAGATTATGATGAATGGAAACTTGAATTGAAGTTCACCAATCAAACTTACTCTTCAAACATGCAACATTCTCTTCTATTTCATAGTAAAAATAATCCTTTTGCAAGCAGTCATCAAAAGTATCTAACACCTTTCCCTTTCTCAAGATTAGGGTAGGTTTATGTCAAGGAACTCCTCTCTCTCTCTAGACATTAAACAAATGAATATATAACATAAATGTATGAGTATTTCTTTAGTGATCCCTTGCTCTCATGGGTTTTCATTGTTCCAAACTCTAGATCACCCTAAACTCCTTCCTTTAAAGTTATATGGACCAGACATCGCAAGAAGGTAGCTAATCATACAAGTTATGCATTAAAATAGGAATAAGGAGACAAAACTAACATGTATGTATGTAAATCGAATAAGAACATATACTTGGTTGGGAGAGCGTGATGGCTACCCGCAACCTAATTTTTTGAAGTTTACCCTATCAAGATGTGGATGGACAACAAATTATAATTCAACAAGGTCGTTGTCTCCATGGATAAATAATAAAATAACATAATTAAGAAAAGAGATTGATTACAAGGTTAGATCCTCTCAAATCTACCCACCTTATATATTATAATCTTCTACTTTTCTATGATCAATTGAGATACAAGGTTGATCGAGCTAACTGGTGAGTGATGGAGCTTCCACTCTTGTGGAATTACATGCACCACAAAAAATCCTAAAGATAGTAAGTCTTTAGGTTTAGCCTTGCTTATACTAGATTGAGAACTCCACCCACATATGCTAGGATACGTAGAAGTCTTATCGTAGTATAGTTAAGGGTCGAATCCACTAGGACAACGGTCTTGTTGGGAACAACAAGATAGAAAATGATATAATTTCACTTAACTCCTTAACATTTGGTATCTAGATCAAAGAGTTGGTTTGGTTTTTTTAAACTAAGTGCAAGTAAAACAAAGCAAGAAAGTAAATTTAAGGTTGTAAACAATGTTAAGAAACCACTAGGATGTGAACGGCTTTCACCACCACTACGCATGGATCGAAAAACGCAACATAAAAACATAACCTGCAATAAGAGTCTAAACAGTTAGTATCTTTGTAGATTTAGTTTCCTTTCGGAGGACTAACTACGAGAAGTGTGGGAATGTTGCACCACCAGCCATCCCCGAACGAATGGTCACGTACTTTACATCATTCCCTTCGTAAAGTGTGTTCCTCCACTTATCAAGGTTGTACTTTCATACATCAATTGATTCCATTTCATAGTATGAAAGTACAATGATGGAAGTGAGTTTACTCCACTTCTTGAAAAACACTCCCAGATACCGAAACAGATGCATGGTGGATACATGCATCAAGAACCAACATTCAATCGAGATTTAAATCTAATAGTACAAATGTAGACAATTCATACTAAAAGATAAAAGGTAACACAAGTTGGTGATCAAACAACAAGCATTCATTAAGCGATTGATGTTGAACTAAAAAGAAAGTATATCTCTATTGCAAACTATGGATTACATTGCATGAAATGAAAACATGGGTAGCGGGGCTACTCCCCGCACCCTAGTGTATAAGACTACTCGCTCATGACAAGGGCAAAGAAGGAGGCGAGAAGAGAGAGAGAAAACATAATCTCCACGAAGGAGGGAGGAAGGTCAACCCCTTGGAGAAAGAGAGTGATGATCTTCACACTTCGTAGGTTGCTCGATGATGAATTTTCCTCTTCCCACCTTCTTTGGAGATGAGAGAGAAAGTACTTATGGATGGAGTGTGGATCTCAGACCGGAAGCCTCGGGGCAGTGGATGAAGGATGGAACAGCTATGGAGCAGCAGAGGTAGCCTTTGGATCTCTGAAACTTGATGTCTTGTGAGGACCCTTTGGGTCTTATTTATAGGCTTTGAGTGAAGTCCAAACGGTTTGGGCAGTTTTGAGCTCAAACGGTCGTGAAGACCGTTTGGGTTCTGAGACTATTTGGATTCGTGCGGTCTCGGGACCGTGTAACTCCATGCAGTCTTGGGACCGTTTGGCCTTGCACAGTCTTGGTACCGTTTGGTTTTATGCGGTCTCGGGACCGTGTGACTCCATGCGGTCTCGGGACCGTATGACTCCATGCGGTCTTGGGACTGTATGACTCCATGCGGTCTTGGGACCGTATGACTCCATGCGGTCTCGGGACCGTATGGTTTTTATGCGATCTCGGGACCGGGTAGTCTCTAAACGGTCTTGGGACCGTTTGGTCTCCAAACGGTCTCAGGACCGTTTGGAACTTTTGTGATTTTTTTTTCTGTAAGAATAAAAAGGAGAAAAGTTAATCTAATTGTATATTTGCAATAAAGGAGGAAAGTTAAGGATTTTATCTAATTTGTTTGAGAAAAAGTATGGAAAACTGAGGAAAATTATTAAGATAACATCACAAAATGGGAGGTTATCACCCCTCCCAACTTAGAGTCTAGCTTGTCCTCAAGTTAGATAGAGCTGAGGCATGTAATGGCGAGGCGATTTTATTTACTTAAGATTTACATACACTTGCTTCATATCTAAACCATAGATCTCCTAAGGTTGTATAGGAGCTTTTGCTTGCCTTAGCTCTTTCATGTATTGAGAGTTGCTTGGATCTCAGGTTTCTTCCATATCTCATAGCCCGTATTGGGACCACTTTTTATTCTGTGCATGTCGTCAACTCTAATCAGTTTTATACTTCTCTAAAAATCCGGTCGGAAGCTAGAGTGGGTATGAGGGTTGGCTAAAGGCTTGTTGTGTAACTCCCCCTTCAAGTGGGGGAGGGTTTGTCTATGCATTTAGGGTCTCACTACCGGGCACGATACATCTGCCTTTGTGAGGGCAGGTGAATGTACCGGCCGGGCGAGTCCTTTATCAGCCTTTCGTATATTTGGATACCTTAGGATTTCACTACCGGGCACGACACATCTGCCTTTGTGAGGATAGTTGAATGTACCGGTCGGGCGAGACCTTTATTTGCTCTTCATATAAGTCCTTATGCGTGGCACAACTCTCATATTTTTATTCAACACTCTGGCTTTTATTCGTAAACTCACAGGCTTAGGATTTGGAATTTTAGGGGTTTTGGTTGGGCGGCCAAGCCTCTTTTATTTGAAGAGAAGAAAGTTGTTCTTAGAGTTTCTCGACATGCATTTATTTTGGTTTCTACTTAGTGGTAGGCTTCTTGATTTGGATGTCACATGATATCCCTCCTGTCCTTGAGAGTGTTTGGCTTGTTTCGGCCCTGATGTTAACCTGTGGAGAGTCAGATGTAGAATTGAAGCAAAAGCATGAATGTCTAGTGTGAAGATAATTTATTAATTCGCCATTACATGTCTATATTCTATTCTTGTTATTGCTCTTGAGGACTAACTGGATTCTAAAGTTAGATGGGGATGACTTTTTCCAAGAGGGATGTTATTCTTATGTGCAGGGTTTATTTTAACAGGGGAATTATTTAAAACAGAATCTAAATGTGCAAAGAAAACTAAAAAAATGTACATAATTGAAAGAGAAGGTAGAGAGGGAAGGATTTAAAAATGATACCCCGTGCTTGTCCAATGTACTCCCCCCCTTAACTTATCACTCACTCTGTCCTCAAAGTGTCAAAGTGATAGGTTGAGAAGTACAAGGATAAGGGCATGAGGCTTCTGTTAGTCCTTTATTAGCTCTAGGTTTGTGGAGAAGATTAGCAGCAAACTTTCCACGTAACACATGGTAATCCACGTCTGTCATGTCCTCTACTGGTCTTCCAAGGACCATGATGGTGTACATCCAGTAGAGGACGTGGAAACCACAGTCTTTTGACTCGCGAAGCTGCTGGGGACATTTGTGGATGAAGGCAGGGCGATGAAAGTGTTCTTTACCGTATGCCCATGTGTGCTTGCTGAGAAGGTCATATAGTTGGTCGGCACACTCCTTTGCCACCTCCTCCGTGGGCATTCTTGGTGTTGTAGTATACTATTGCTGATCTGGATTGTACTGGCTGTCGGAACTGCTATATATGATTGTTGTTCCGGCATGAAGATTTGTTGCCAGTAACATCCAGTGCTCTGAATGAAGGAAAGGAAACATGATAAACTTCGGAGTCGTATGTTGAAGGAAAGAAATGAGTGTCTCAGTTGTTCTAAAGTTCTTTAGCTTTAGGAGATCATCCTTCATATATGTTGAAGCCATATAGGTCGTAGGGTGATTTCATCCGAGAAGATATTGATAAGCAGCCATCAAACTCACGGATAGAGACCCTTTAAACTGTATAGTTTCACGTAGTGCATCTGCCATAACCAGAATATCTCCAGCTAGAAAAATGAGATCATCTTTCTCGGCGTAAAGCCTAGACATGATGAGCCATATTTCATTGTCAGAAAGACTTGCAGGCACTGAGGTCAAAATTAGGGAAAGTCGGTGTAATGGCAGACAGGGGGACCTTTTGTGAAGATGGTTTGTTGATGGTGACCCCGATTAGAAACTCGGTGTCCCCTTTACCATCCGCCAAGTTGAAAGAATAAGGGTCCCATTTTTTCTTCTTGGGGACCTTGTTGGGCTGTTGTTTCTCCAACTCCTTTATTGTTTGCCGGAATGGCTATTTTTGAGGACGTTGGATGGCCGAGTAGATGTAGAGAGGAATGTCGTTAGGCGCCATAGTTGGGTCCTTGAAGAACCTTCTATCACATATTAGCTCCATGGTGTAACGCCCTCGTAGAGAATGAAAATCCCTTGTGTCCAGCTCAGTGAAAGGGATTTGTTGATTGAGAGCTTGGATGTGGCGTATAGTATAAAAATGCAATCCCTAGATCCTTCTTGTGTTTGGACTTGTGGGTTTATGATTTGGAACCATGGTTGGTTCCAACCATTTTAGAGGGATGGGCATGCAGCCCAAATCAATTTTAGAAGTCAGAAAGGGATGCATCTGGCCTCCCCGGCTTCAATACCAGCAAAATTAATTATACCGGCCTTTAGTTCACTGGCACAAAAATTGTATACCTTGGCGTCTCGAGCCGTGGTGTCCACGATCATTAGTAGCCAGTGGCCAGAAACTTGAAAGGGCATGGTAATATAGCGTGCCTTTCTAGCAATCTCCCTCTTCAACCGCTCGATGGATTTGCTTTGCAAATCTTTATATAATAGACTCATGGCCAGAGCAGGTGAAGCGTTAAGTACAGGTTGATTCCGTTTAGAGCTTCTTTAGATTTCGATAGAATTGGCAAGGAGGACACGGAAGATTGCCATCTTCACCGCTGACTGTGGTCGAAGGATTGTGCGGAAGTCTTCACGTGTCAACTTACGCTGAGTCTTTGTATTTTGGTAGATAACATCTCCCCCTTCTTTGGCATCATCTACGATAGTGTTTAGTATGAAGATATCCTGAGAATATAGGGTAGAGTGGCCGCCATGTCAAAATCATGAATCTTGTGAGGTAGAGGTGGCGGCGGGGGAAGCTCTTGCAGAGGGTGGGAAGAAGGCTGCTCCAAATCATCGATGTAGTACTGCAGATCTTTGTCTTTATCTGAGTCAGAAGAAGATTTGAGATCTTCATATGTATCTAAACTGACTCTTTCTAATTCATCCTATTCTGGGAGAAGGGGTGAAGATTGCTCTGGGATAGAGTGTTGTGGAAGGTTTGCTTGTGGTTGAATCATGCTGGTTCCGAATAAACATTGTTGGAACTTAGCAAAAGTTGCTTCTTTGGCAGTTTCCCCCAGAGATCCCATTGCAGAATAGTCAAGAAATTGATCCTCGTATGACATATTAACGTTGTCATTGTGAGTAGAGGATTTGGGATCTTTATCACCTTCGTGGTGATCTTTCTATTGTTTTGGTGCAACTCCTCGGCTGGGGCCCTCCCCATCATTGTCTGGGTCGTCAGATTTATCGTCTGAGGAGGTGTTATTGTTGGAGTCAGTTGAGGATTCAGAATCCTCATCTTCATTTTCTTCTTCATCATCTTCTTTGTCTGTCTCCTTATCTGGTGTCTTTTTTGGTGGAGGCTTCTTGCACTGCCTGTAGAGTGCTTGTAGTTTGTCGAAAGCCACTTGCACATGCTCGTGTGTTTCAAGCAGTGCATCGTGGGTTTCTTTGAGATCTTAATAACGAGCCTCGGCGGAGAGGAGTCGTACAGAGAGGTTCATCACTTGAGTTCTTAATTGGTTGATTTCATTGTTGGATGACTCCTCTTGGCAGTTATTGAGTTGTGTGAGGGTGGTGTTGATGTCATCCAAGCACGTGCTTAAAGCAGTTTGTTGTTGCTTAAGCTCGCATAGAGTTTCTGGAAATGGTTGATTTTGTGTAGAAATCTTGTCGACTTGCTTGACCAGATCGCCTTGCTGGCTTTTCACCTCAAGCACCAACTGTGGCAGTTGTTGCAGGTGGTCGTCGATGCGTTCGACTTTCATGGTCGCTTCTTTCTGCTGTTGGTGGATGCTTGAGAGGATGCCTGGCAGGGCACAGTTTTTCTCATCAATCTTGGTGACCTATGTAGTTAGACCCTGCACATAAGAAAAAATAGGTTGTAATATATTAGAAGGGTCGATGAGGAGGTTTCGGATAGCGTCGAATTGACGTCCGAATTCTTCACCGACGTTTGTAAAAGGGACCCCAGATGTGGAAGGGTGGGGTGGATGGGGTTGAGGTGGAAGGGTGGAAGTGTCTTACAAAAGAGACACTATTGATGGTCTCGCAACCTGCGTGGTGACTATAGATGGAGTCACCAGCAGCGTCAGGGTGGTGGTGGATGAAAAAAAATGGTGACATTCCCGATGAGAATGGTGGGACCGAAAATGTTGAGGGGAATAGGGTGGAAATGGGAGCAGAGGAGGTGAAGTCGGGTGTTGGAGTGGAGAATGGGATACCCAAAGAGAAAAAGGTTGAGGTGGATGTTGTGGGTGGAGGTGTGGATGTGGGGAAAGGAATTGTTGTTGGGATTGTTGTAGAGAAATGTGTGAGGCTGGTAGATGGTGGGATAGTGGTGGATGGTGGTGTGGTGGTGGCGAGCCCAACATTTAGGCTCATGATGAATAAGTCTAATGATGAGGTACTGATATGTTCCTCAGGATGAGGGCATTCTGTCTCAGGATTTAGCTTTGATGTCGGCGTCCCCGACAGTTGTTTTGGTTGTAAATGTGCCTTAGATGGTTGTTTTACTGGTATTTTTGTTACCTTAGCTGTCGGGGCAGTGATACTTAGTTCTGTCTGGCCCGCTGTGGTTTTCTTCTCATGTACTTTGACCGAAGCTAGGATTTTGGTAAGCTCTTCGTCAGTGAAGAGGAGCTTTTCTTTGTCATAATCTGCAAGCTCCGGAAGTGGTAGCAGAATTTTGGAAGATCTTACTGTAGGGCAGAAAATGTAGTGCAATTTTGCATCCTTTTCTTTGATAATGTAAGAGTTCTTCAAGGTTTGTTCGTTAGTAAGGATTTCACCCTTGATCTGCGTGCACCGAGGGAGTAATCTTTCCATCTTGAGGTATTTAAGAATGGAAGTTATGTGTCTGCCCATGCAGATTTCTTTCCCTAGGGCGTATGCTGAAAACTTTTGTATCATGTGTCATCCAATGTTGACCAGCTTCCCATGTAGGACGGACCACAGAATAAAAAGATCAGCTGTAATAACATTCCCGCCCTCTGTTCTGGGGAAGAGCGCACTGGTAAGAATTTTGTGAAGCGTGCGCACTAACCCAGAATGAATATTGGAGGCCTTGCAAGTCTTCACCTCATAATTTGGGATCCATGTTAGGGATTTCCAAAAGTTGTCTATTAAATTGGGAGCTCTCTGTTCTAACATATTTGGCCTTTTTTAGCTGCTCCTGGTTATCTATGAAGATTTTGTTCAATAAATTTTTTGTTATGACAACTTTATTACCAAAAAGTTTGGTGATCATCCTGTGGTCACCTCCGTCCCTTGCTCTGTCCATAATGTCCACAGATTCTTTGTTGAGATGTGTAAAGAATTCTATTGTGGGCTTGATGTATGAGATCTTAGGGACAAAGCACAGTTTTGAGAAATTTGCGTTATCGAACAGGGTGAGGATTCGGTCATATATCCCCATCTTCATTAGTACGCTTGAGCAGACGTACTTAGTTGGTTTTAAAGTTTTGTCGATAGATGGGATGGTGTGGATGAAAAGGTTTTCTGGTGGTGGTGCAGTGGTGGTGATGATGGAGAAGACAGGAGTAGTGGTGGTTGCGGGAGTGTTAGTGGGGGTGGTGGTGGCGGTTGATGGGATGTATCCTGCTAGGGTTTGTTCCTTAGTAGTGGCGGGGTGGACCTGTTTTCTTGCCCGTTTCTTTGTTGGTTGTTCTTTGGTAGCTGCTTGGGCCTTACGCTTCCCCTTAGACTTTTTGGTTGGGAATTCGTCCTCAGAATTTGGCTCGTACTCAGATCCTTCATCACTGGAAGAAATTTCTTCCACTTCTTCTTCAGGCTCCTCAACTAAACACATGTTAAGGCGTTGAATTTCATGCATGACCTCGAGCAGGTTGACCTTTGGTGGGATCTGTCCAGTCGTGTTGTAGATGTCGACGACCTTATGGAGCTTGGCTCGGTCCTCCATTAGTTGCTCCTTTGTCCAGAAAGGAGCGTCAGTGGTTCCAGTGGCTTGTTTTGCTGGTGATGTCATTTCTGGAAAGTAATCAGAAAGAATCATGTGTTAGAAAATTTTAAATTTGCAAAGATAACGAGTTTATTTAAAAAGAAAAAGTTAGATCATGTATGTGTTTATGTTTTTATGTTTTAGTGGCTCCAAACAGTCTCAGGACCATTTTCTCCAAACGGTCAAAACCGCGAGGAAGGTGGAATGTCCGGGGCATGGCGGACGGCGGTGGAAATGGTGAAAAAGGTGAACGACAGCGGCGACGCACACGTCGATAGAAAAGAGGAACGTGTTGATGGTGAAAATGAAACGTTGCATGATGATGGTGGTGTCAGTGATAGTGGTGGCGTTGGTCTACCTTGTTGTGCAGGTGACGATGACGACGGTGAGGCAACGGACGTCGGAAACGATGGTGCGGAGGTCGTAAAGACACGTGGAAGTGTCGTTGATGGTGGCGGAGAGAACCAGCGTCACGAGCTGCACGGGAGCAAGAATAGAGGAAATGAAACAGTGCTTGCGAGGGTTTAGAGAGTTCGAGAATCAAAAGAAAGAAGAAGGGGAGGGGTGGGGATATATTTATAGGAGTTGGGGTGACGTTACAAATTCCCCAGGGCAAACGGTTTCGAGACCGTTTGGGCTCCAAACGGTTTCAGGACCGTTTGGTTCCAAACAGTTTCAGGACCGCTTGGCCCCAAATGGTTTCAGAACCGTTTGGCCCTGAACGGTTTCACGACTGTTTGGCCCCAAACGGTTTCACGACCATTTGGCTCCAAACGATTTCAAGATCGTTTAAGACGTTTTAGGGTTTTTTTATTTTTTATATTTTTATGTTTGTTTTGGTTGTTTATGTGAATTTTTATATTTTCAGATTAAAGATAATAAACCTAAATTAGATAAAAGAAACAAAAATATTAATAAATAGTGGTACTCGGATCTTGGGCTGCCTCCCAAGTAGCGCATGGGTTTTACGTCGTTGGCTCGACGAAGTTTTGATTTTGTTATGGTGATGTTGTGGGGTCTCTGGTCTCAATAGTGTTGGTATGTATGCCCTGAGAGCCAATCATGAGATGATTGATAGGATACATTAAGATTGATTTGATAAACATCAAAGGCAAGCTTCCAATTCTTTCTGGTTCAGTTATATGAGATAGTGATAGAACATATTGAATGTCTAGAGAATGACAGTACTCAATGACGTATGCTTTCAGGTTGAGGACCTGAACGATGAGATCATATGGATGCTAAGAGTTTGTACATTCTTGTTATGTCCCTAGTAGGATGTCATTATGGAAGGTAGATAGACAGCAATGACACACAAGACTAGATTGTGGTGTTGGTTGATGACAGCATCTCATTAGTCATGATATAGAGATATCAAACCAAACACATAGGTACTTGTTAGAGAACAAGTGTACTGGACAGACCCACCGTGAGTTTGACACATGGAACCATGACATGGTAGTCACAGTCAGTACTCACAGTGATGGTGGTGAATGTGATTCTTTGACCTGAAATCACTACACTCAACACATGTCGTTGGGCACACTTTGACATCATCAAACGCAGTCCTGAAACATGGGTTGTTATAAAGGTGATGATTGGGGGGCTTTCACACATGGGGCTTTTTAGGGGTGAGTGATAGATATGGGATTTGTCCCTCCTGAGGGAGTTTGATATCCAAGGCCACTTGATGAGTAGGATTGAAATAGGCGTGCGCACGCATGTGTGAATCAGTATGTGATATTGATGTCATACATATCTCTTCCAATCTACTTTGAGATCAAGAAAGTGAATGAACATTGACAGGATGACTGTTCCATGCCTTGAGTTCATTCGAGATATCAGTGACAAAGGAATTATACATTCGTTGTAACACCATTCACGGATTGTAGGATTGAAAGTTGTTCTCCAACTTTCTACTTTCACTTGGGTAGCACTGATGTGTGACTAGGCACCGCTCTTTGCTTGTGAAGTCATAAGTTTTATGGACTTTCACTGCCAACGTGAAATGGACCTGCAAGGTCACACACATAGGATTTAACCTGGAAGAGGAGTTTTGTCCACAAATAATGTTTAGATTGATTGCTAAAGGAGTTTAGTAGTTCAATTAAACACTCAATCAATTGATATCTCAGTATCATAATGTTCAAGGTGTTGGACTGATTGATTAGAGTATCGGATTGATTGAAACCACAATTGATTGATTCTGCACAATCTGCACTCCCAACCGATCAGCTCATGAGATGAACCGATCGGCTCAGCTTGGTGAACCGGTCAGCTCAGATGGTGATTCGGTCGGCTTATGATCAGGGTGAAACGATTACTTCAAGTGTTGAAATGATCGATTCAACTGGTGCAACCGAGCAAGTTGGGAAAGTAGGATTGGTGGGAATTTTCCTTTCGTTTCACTTATCCAATTTGATTGGAAAAGGGATTGGTATTCGATACCAATTAGAAACAAAAGATGGAAAGTCAATCGAGAATTGATCAGGATCACGAACCGATCGGTTCACATGTGAACCGACCATTTCATGGGTCCCAACCGATCGGTTGAGATGTCAACCGACCAGTTCAGGTTGCGAGTTGGTTGTTTTGTGGAAAATCTTGAACCCTTTTACTCCAGCTTTTAGTCCCGCATTGCCCGGAATGAAGAACCCTATCCCATGACCCTCCTATATATAGGGGTATTGTGGGCTTCTCAAAGAACCACTCAGTGCAACCAGTTGCTCTGTGAAGTTGTAGTTCTCTCTGGTTTTGGTAACCGAGAGAGAGCCGGAGCAAGTGCTACCCAATAAGGGAGGTACAGCAAGGGAAAGACAACTGCAGAAAGCAATTGGTGGCAGGAGAGTGTATTGGCGACTAGTACGCTGACAGGAGGGTGCAACTCCTTCCAATTCCTTGTGGGACAAGGAGATTGGAGTTCCAGGTGGTCCGTGTGGACTACTTCAGAGGCAGGAGGTTTCTGGTGCTCGGAGGACAGCTGTCAATCCTGACAGTCCCAGTGAGACCAAGAGTCGTCAGTCCCGGTGTGACCAGGAGCTGCACAGACACCGTCCAAGACCGGAGGTGAAGACCGCGCAAGCCGTGAGGTATTGTCGCCGAGCAAGCCTCGGGACAAGGTATGATTCCACAAACCATCCTTTCCTATTATATAGACGTTGACGTGTTTCCTTGTTCCGGGTTTGGGGGAGAAAATTTTTTGTTTCCGCTACCTTCTCTGTCTCCCCTAAAACCCAACAGTAGTATCAGAGCCACGTCAGCTGCTCTATACTTTAGGGATTATCGATATGATCGATTTTGGTTTGTCGCCTTTATTTATTGCATATGATGCGAATAAAATTGGCTTTATGCATGTCCAATCCTAAATCCACAAATCCCAAATTACATATATGATATGTATTATTAATGCACTCGATACGCGTCACCCTTAAACGAGTTTTGTGGTGGATGTATAGCGTGGTTATGACCAATAAACCCTATCTGTGTATGGTTGTATGTGGTTGCTTGCATCTCGGTCTACGCACCGATCTTCCTTCTCTTTTTCCTGATGTAACTCGAAATAATTTGAGATTTCTTTCCTATCTTTGCTCCCCTCGAATGTAACTCGAGGTTTCTCTTTTTACAATGTAAAATAGGATAGATTTATTTCCTGTTATGTCAAAGAACGTAGGACATCGAGACGACAGCTGAAACGATCGGTTTAAGGCGTGAACTGATCGGTTGACGTTCTAGAAGATCGGTTCAAGGAGTGATACGATCAGTTGATGACCGGTTCGAGGAGCGAGACGAGCGGGTGGCGGCCATGATGAGATGCACGACGACCAGGCAAACCGATCGGTTGGAGGAGCCAACTGATCGGCTGGTGGCACCCAGTCGACCAGTCTGATGGCGAGCTGATCATTCATGTGATGAGTTGATCAAACCCAGAGAGGCAAAGCACAGAGTTCATCTTGTAAAGGTTCCATGTGATGTAGACCTAGATGACCATGATTCCTCTTGGCTCGAGGAATCACATTAGGATGGCCATAATCATCGCTTTTATCGTTTTGCATGTTTTCTGTGGGATATAGCATGTATATGATATGTACTATATATTGTGGTGATTGGATATGTATATGTATATAAAAACCAAATCCCTCATTAAAATATTAAGTCTTATATGCCTTCCATTAGCAGCACACATGAAAAACTTGAACGACCAAGCGTAGGTTACACCAAAGCGTGGTGCACCGTCTATCTTGTAGAAGTGTGAAGGGTAGACATGTAGGTTCTGCCAAAGCAGGGTGCATGTTTACCGTGTCGGCTTTTGGGTTAGACTTAACTACTTATTCTTAGAGCGTCTAAGCCCAGAGGCAAGGAATGTTCATGGCAAGGTGTTGTGCATGTTCATTCATCAAGAGTTGCATATGATGCAATTGGCAAGAGTTGCCTACCTGAGAGATCTAAGTTGTGGGTGACAGCCCTAGCTGGTCCATGACTTAGAGGATTTTAGGATCTTGCCCACTAGAAGGTTGTACGCTGCAAATATCTGAATTGATGGTGAAGGCTATCAATTTGAATTAAAATAGTGGGAGTGATAATTAATTTAAGGCCTAATTATATCGTCAACCTTTCAAATCAATCAAATAAGTCAAAATGAGTTTTTAGACTAAAATTGCATATTTCCTTTTGTAGTACAAATGAAAACAAACAACAATCACTTTTCTTTGCGATCGGTCCTTGAAAAGGACAAGCTAAATGGGACAAACTTTCACGACTGGTATAGGACATTGAGAATTGTTCTCACTCAATAGTGAAAGCTCTATGTCATGGATACTCCAACTCTAGACGAACCTGCTCCTAATGCACCAAAGGCAGAAAGGGACGCTTACAAGAAGCATTCTGATGATGCCATTGATGCAAAGTGCTTGATGTTGTACTCTATGAACCACGAGTTGTAGAGACAACATGAGAACATGGGTGTCATTGAGATGATTCAGCATCTCAGGAACATGTATGAAGATCAAGCACGGCAAGAGAGTACGATGTCTCAAGGGCACTATTTAAGTGCATCATGACAGAAGGAGATCCAGTTGGTCCTCACACACTCAAGATGATTGGGTATGTGGAGAACCTGCAAAGACTGGGATTTCCACTGAGCCAAGAGTTGGCTACTGACGTGATACTGCAATCGTTACCAGAATCCTACAGTCAGTTTGTGATGAACTACAACATGAACAACTTTGATAGGCCACTGTCAGAGTTGTTGGGCATGTTGAGGAAAGCCGAGACACAGATGAAGAAAGACAAGCCTAAGTCTGTGATGGTGATCACGAATAAGAAAGGCAAGTCCAAGTGCAAGGGCAAGGGCAAAGCTAAGAAAGGTTTTGATGCTAGCCAGGAGCCCAAGTCGTCTTCAGCTCCCAAGGCCAAGGGAGGCGTGACCAAGAAAGGAAATTGCCACCATTGTCAAAAGCCAGGACATTAGAAAAGGAATTGTCCTCTCTATCTGGAAGAACAAAAGAAGAAGGAGGAGACAGTCGTCTCTACTTAAAGGTGTCATGAAAGTAAACTTATAACACTTTTTGAGGTATATGATACCAAGATGTAAAGTGTAAAGCACTCAATAAATGGGGCAAGTGTTGCCGCCATAGATAGGAGTACTTTAGTTTATTTTCAGCCTAAAAAGCATGTAATACAGTTGAACTGCTATTTCATATTTGCCAATAGATAGAAACACTTTATTTTTGCATATTGTATGACAATGATGGCAATCAATAAAGAGATGTTTCAATTTCTAAAGATATGATCTTTGTGGCAATGCCTTGTTTATCTTGTGGTATTTGATATGCATAAGATAAATTGATACCTAAAATTTATAAATAAGTCAAACAATCAAATTAGCATCAATCATGAGAAATTCATTTCTAGTTTCCATGTGATGGATAAATCTAGACTCTTTTGGTTAGAGAACCAGTAAGAGACATGAATATCTTGGACATGATTAATCAATCTTCACTAATGATAGTGGGAGAATGATTATCCTATTAGGTATAATACATGTGATGTATTTACATACCTATTGGAACAAATGCTAATACTTCAAATGGTGTTTAGAGAAATACCAATATGAATATCTTGAAGTGTTCAAGATTATCATAGATGAAGTACAAATTTGGTAAAGTGTTAATTCTTGATGAGATCAATGAATGAAATACTTGGACCAAATGTTTGAGATCCTTATGAGTGATTATGATAGTGTATCATAGTGAACTCATGATTAAGGCATGGTGATGTCTAAATCAAGAAGGAATCATAATCTAAAGAGTTATAGAATGATTATCGAATAACTAAATTCTTCTTAATAAAATAATACCCCATACTAATAAAAGAAATTAAGAATCACAAGGGTTGTGAGTTCTTATATCCTTAACAGATACACCTCAATTATCTATGTGATGAGTTGTTCATGTGATGAGTCAACTATGTAGATGAATATGAGGAACTGAATTTTGAGTTATGGTTTATGACCATTACATCCTAAATGACATCCATGTGAACCATAAGGTATGACCTTGATGGTAGCACTCATTGGATGAAATCCATAAGTACAAATGAATCTTAAGTGTTAAGATGCATGGATAACATTTTGAGAAGGATGATGCTTGTTGATTGCAACTTAATGACTAAGACATTTGGCATATGGATACTAAAACCGCATTCCTATGAGGAATAAAACAAGGATGTGTACGTGACACAACCTATAAGGTTTATGAATCCACTAATGCAAATGAAGTCTATAAGTTACAATGAACTAATCAATGTGATTGATTGAGTACAAGCAACTCAGAATTGGATCTTTACTTTGATGATATAGTCAAAGGGTTTGACTGATATGTCAAAGATAAAGAAGGGATTTGTGATTTAGTGGGAGTGTATTTACATTCCACATGTTGATGTGAAATGGAAATGTTCTAGAATGGAAATCCAAAAGTGGAAATTATCTTTAAGGAAGATAGAGATGTTTCCTATGTGATAGGAATAAAGATCTATAGAGATAGTTCTCGAAAAACTCTTGACCTGAAAAGAGAAAGCATACATTGGCAATCTATACTGAAGGGTTCAGTATGCATAGATTCAGTGGGAGAAAACGTGTCCATGTTACATGGAGTTACTATCCCAAGGCCAAGTGTCCAATTCTTATGAAGAATGGGAACACTAAGAATAGATATGGATCTATCATGTATCTAATCATCCCATTATCTTGCATGTATCGACATGGCAAGAACAAAATGCACCATCATCTTGTATGTAGGACATGGCAATATGATGAGCTCATCCTGATAACTCGTATGTGGGACATGACGAGTGGATGTCTGTCTACTTCCAGTAAGGGTTACTGGAAACCATAAGAACTTGATAAGTACTTGAGAAGTACTAGTTCTGTGGTGATAAGGAAGAGTTCGATGTAAAGAGTTACATTGATGTGAACTTCCGAAAAGGACATAAAATTAATCGCAAAATATATATGGGATATATAAAGTGAAAGTTTGTTGATAATTGGAAACGTTCCAATAAAGTCGTTTAAAAGGAAATGTTGAATATCTGTGTGTTAGAGAACAGTAGTGGATACTATATGGATCTGGAAGTTCATGAGATGAACTTATAGACATTCTGGTCATTGATGACAAGTATGGAATCCTTGATCATGCAATGTGGCTAAAGGTTAGCAAAGGAATACTGGATCGCATATTATGGCAACTCCATCTCATACGTGTGACATATAGCGAAGAGATGTGAGACATGCAATTTATACTGACTTTGTCAAGGTGTTGCCATAACTCACTATGTTGGCACAAGAGCACAGTAACATGTGGGACATGTTTGAAGATCACTATGAATATGATTCAAGGGTGATTGGCTCGCAGTGCAAGTGGGAGTCTGTTGGTATGTATGCCCTGAGATCCAATCATGAGATGATTGGTGGGATACATTAAGATTGATTTGATAAACATCAAAGGCAAGCTTCCAATTCTTTCTGGTTCAGTCATATGAGATAGTGATAGAACAGATTGAATGTCTAGAGAATGACAGTACTCAATGACGTATGCTTTCAGGTTGAGGACCTGAACGATGAGATCATACGGATGCTAAGAGTTTGTACATTCTTGTTATGTCCCTAGTCAGATGTCATTGTGGAAGGTAGATAGACAGCAATGACACACAAGACTAGATTGTGGTGTTGGTTGATAATAGAATCTCATTAGTCATGATATAGAGATATCAAACCAAACACATAGGTACTTGATAGAGAACAGGTGTACTGGACAGACCCACTGTGAGTTTAACACATGGAACCATGACATGGTAGTCATAGTCAGTACTCACAGTGATGGTGGTGAATGTGATTCTTTAACCTGAAATCACTACACTCAACACATGTCGTTGGGCACACTTTGACATCATCAAACACAGTCCTGAAACATGGGTTGTTATAAAGGTGATGATTGGGTGGCTTTGACACATGGGGCTTTTGCGGGGTGAGTGATAGATATGGGATTTGTCCCTCCTGAGGGAGTTTGATATCCAAGGCCACTTGATGAGTAGGATTGAAATAGGCGTGCGCACGCATGTGTGAATCAGTATGTGATATTGATGTCATACATATCTCTTCCAATCTGCTCTGAGATAAAGAAAGTGAATGAACGTTGACAGGATGATTGTTCCATGCCTCGAGTTCATTCGAGATATCAGTGACAAAGGAATTATACATTCACTGTAACACCATTCACGGATTGTAGGATTGAAAGTTGTTCTCCAACTTTCTACTTTCACTTGGGTAGCACTGATGTGTGACTAGGCATCGCTCTTTGCTTGTGAAGTCATAAGTGTTATGGACTTTCACTGCCAACGTGAAATGGACCTGCAGGGTCACACACATAGGATTTAACCTGGAAGAGGAGTTTTGTCGACAAAAAATGTTTAGATTGATTGCTAAAGGAGTTTAGCAGTTCAATTAAACACTCAATCAATTGATAGCTCGGTATCATAATGTTCAAGGTGTTGGACTGATTGATTAGAGTATCGGATTGATTGAAACCGCAATTGATTGATTCTGCACAATCTGCACTCCCAACCGATCGGCTCAGCTTGGTGAACCGGTCGGCTCAGGTGGTGAGTCGATCGGCTCATGATCAGGGTGAAATGATTGCTTCAAGTGTTGAAACGATTGATTCAACTGGTGCAACCGAGCAAGTTGGGAAAGTAGGATTGGTGAAAATTTTCCTTTCGTTTCACTTGTCCAATTTGATTGGAAAATGGATTGGTATTCGATACCAATTAGAAACAAAAGATGGAAAGTCAATCGGGAACTGATCAGGACCACAAACTGATCGGTTCACATGTGAACTGACCGTTTCATGGGTCCCAACCGATCGGTTGAGATGTCAACTGACCGGTTCAGGTCCCCAATCGACCATTTCAATTGTGAAACGATCGGTTTAGGTTGCGAGTTGGTTGTTTTGTGGAAAATCTTGAACCCTTCTACTCCTGCTTTTAGTCCCGCATTGCCCGGGATGGAGAACCCTATCCTATGACCCTCCTATATATAGGGGTATTGGGGGCTTCCCAAAGAACAACTCAGTGCAACCAGTTGCTCTGTGAAGTTGTCGTTCTCTCTGGTTTTGGTAACCGAGAGAGAGCCCAAGCAAGTGCTACCCGATCAGGGAGGCACAGCAAGGGAAAGACAATTGCAGAAAGCAATTGGTGGAAGGAGAGTGTGTTGGCGACTAGTACGCTGACAGGAGGGTGCGACTCCTTCCAATTCCTTGTGGGACAAAGAGATTGGAGTTCCAGGTGGTCCGTGTGGACTACTTCAGAGGTGGGAGGTTTTTTCCGCTCGGAGGACAGCTGTCAATCCCGACAGTCCCGGTGAGACCAGGAGTCGTCAGTCCCAGTGCGACCAGGAGCTGCACAGACACCGTCTAAGACCGGAGGTGAAGACCACGCAAGCCGCGAGGTATTGTCACCGAGCAAGCCTCGGGACAAGGTATGATTCCACAAACCATCCTTTCCTATTGTATATACGTTGACGTGTTTCCTTGTTCCAAGTTTGGGGGAGAAAAATTTTTGTTTCCGTTGCCTTCGATGTCTCCCCTAAAACCCAACAAATAGTTTGTCTCGGAATTTTATCTGCTGGAGTATAGTATTTTTTCAATCTATGGCCATTGACTGTCTTTCGCCATCATTGTCATCAACAATTATGATGGCTCCAGTCGGGTATATGCGCTTGATGGTAAAAGGCCCAAACCACTTTGTACGAAGTTTCCCGGGGAACATTTTGAGTCTGGAGTTGAAAAGAAGGTCTTTGTCTCCAATAGAGATGTCTTTTCTTTTTAGATGACCATCATGCCACATCTTGGTTTGTTCTTTGTAAATCCTGGCACTTTGGTATGCAGTCATTCTGAGCTCCTCTAGTTCTTACAACTGGAGTTGTCTATTTTCTCCAGCACTTTTAAAATCAAAATTTAGTTGTTTAATGGCCCACCAGGCCTTATGTTCCAGTTCAACTGGAAGATGACATGATTTCCCATATACCATATGGAACGGGGTTGTTCCAATCGGTGTTTTATAAGCTGTGCGGTAAGCCCAGAGGGCATCGGGAAGCTTGATGGACCAGTCGGTACGGTATCTATTGATGGTTTTCTCTAAGATTGCCTTCAGTTGTCTATTCGAAACTTTGACCTGACCACTAGTTTGTGGATGGTAAGGTGTGGCAACTTTATGGTTGACTTTGTATTTCTTTAGGATGGCTTTGAAGCTTCATTCCAGAAAATGGGTCCCTCCGTCGGATATGACAGTTCGGGGGACTCTGAATCTGGGAAAAACGATATCTTTAAACATCTTAATGACTGGTTTGGAATCGCTGGAAACTGTGGGTATAGCTTCTACCCATTTTGAGACATAATATACAACAATCAGTATGTAAGAAAATCCGTATGAAGAGGGGAAGGGACCCATGTAGTCTATCCCCCACACATCAAAAAGTTCGATTTCTTGCCACATAGTGAGGGGCATTTCATTCCTTTTAGTTATACCGCAAGAAAGTTGACATTTATTGCATGATTTTACAAATCATGGGAATCTCTTGCTATCGTTGGCCAAAAGAAACCCGATTGTAGAACTTTCATAGCGGTATTTTTTGAACTTATGTGTCCCCCAGTGGGGCCAGAATGACAATGTTCTAAAGTAGGAGTAATTTCTTCTTCAGGTAGGCAGTGACGGAAAAGTCCGTCTGCACATAGACGAAAGAGATAAGGTTCGTCCCAGTAGTATTGCTTAACATTGTGGAGGAATTTCTTTTTGTCGTGGTGAGAGGCGGAAGGGTGGATTATTCCTATAGCCATATAGTTCACTATGTCGGCATACCAAGGGAATCTAGTGGTAATTTTCATTAGCTGGTCATCAGGGAGGGAGTCTTGGATAGGTATTTTATCATCATCCCTGACTTCAATGCGGCTGAGATGATCAGCGACGACATTTTCCACTCTGCTTTTGTCTTTGATTTCCAAATCAAATTCTTGAAGCATCAACACCCAGTAGATAAGTCTGGGTTTTGCGTCTTTCTTCTGAATTAGATATCATATGACGGAGTGGTCAGTGTAGACTATGACCTTTGATCTGATCAAGTAGGAGTGGAATTTCTCGAACGCATAGATGACAGCTAAGAACTCCTTTTCTATAGTGGTGTAGTTCTTTTACGCTTCATCAAGAGTCTTGGACGCATAGTATATTACATAAGGCTTTTTATCAATTCTCTGGCCTAACACTACTCCTATAGCATAGTCGATTGCATCACACATTATTTCGAATGGTTGCGACCAGTCAGGTGCTCTCAGAATAGGCACAGAGACTAGAGTGTTCTTTAAGGTTGTGAAGCTTTGTAGACATTCTTGGTCAAAATTGAACTCGGCGTCCTTGGTCAATAATTGGGTCATGGGTTTTACTACTTTTGAGAAATCTTTAATGAATCTTCGATAAAACCCAGCATGACCCAAGAATGCTTGTACTCCTTTTATCTCTTTAGGCGGAGGCAGTTTCGAGATGACATCAATTTTTTCCTTTTCTACCTCAATCCCTCTTTCAGTAACTCTATGTCCGAGGACGACACCTTCAGTTACCATAAAATGGCATTTTTCCCAATTTAAGATAAGGTTCGTTTCCTCGCATCTTTGTAAGACTTGTGCAAGGTTGAGTAGACAGTTGTCAAAGGAATCTCTGTAAACTGAAAAGCCATCCATGAATACTTCCATTATGGACTCGGTTAACCCTGCAAAAATAGCAGACATGCACCTTTGGAAGGTAGCAGGTGTGTTGCATAGCCCGAATGGCATTCTTCTGAAAGCATAGGTCCCAAAGGGATAAGTAAAAGTTGTTTTTTCTTGGTCTTCCAGATGTATAGGTATTTGATAGAACTTGGAATAACCATCGAGATAACAGAAGAACTTTTGATGGGCTAGGCGTTCTAGGACTTCATCAAGGAAAGGTAGAGGGTAGTGATCTTTTCGTGTTGCTTTGTTTAGTTTCCTATAGTCGATGCACATTCTCCACCCCGTGATAGTCCTCGTGGGCACTAGCTCATTTTTATCATTTAGCATGACAGTGGTTCCTCCCTTTTTGGGGACCACTTGGACAGGGTTGACCCATTGGGAATCTGAAATTGGGTAGATAATACCAGCTTTCAGTAGTTTGAGGACCTCAAGGCGAACCACCTCTTTAAGATTGGGGTTCAGCTTTCTCTGGTGCTCTCTTGAAGGCTTAAATTCTTCTACCATAGGCAGTCTATGCATGCATAAGGTTGGGTTTATACCTGTCAGGTCAGTTATTTTGTACCCAATGGTATCTTATGTTTCTTTAATTCAACGAGAAGCCTTTCTTCCTGGTCTTTCATTAGAGTGGAATTGATGATTACTAGACATAGTTTGTCTTCATCCAGGAAGATGTGCTTAAGTGTCGTTGGTAGGGTTTTCATCTCAGGAGCCTTAGGTGCCTCTGTTGTTTCTAAAATAGTGACAGATTTGAGCTCCTCAAAAGTGGTTGTTGGTGCTTCTTCAGCTTTCTCTAAGTGTTGCAAGCATTGTTGAACTAATTTGTTGGCTGAGAATTTGACTTCTGGATTTATTAGGACATTTTCTAACTCATCATATGGTTCAGATATTTCCAATTGGGACATTTGATGTATTGCATCTAAGAGAAAAACTTCATCTTGAATGTCAGGACCTTTCATGCTGTTGAGGACCCGGAACTGAATTGCTTCTTTTCCCAGTCTCAGAATGATCGTTCCAGCTTCAACATCAATGAGCGCCCTGGTTGTGGCAAGGAAGGGTCTGTCAAATATTATTGGGTATCTTAGATCCTCCTTGATATCCATAATGACAAAATCACATGGGACATAAGAATCCTTGCCTATCCTGACTGAAATGTCTTCAATAATTCCTAGGGGTGCAGTGATAGTTGAATCAGCTAACTAAATTGTCATCGTTATGGGTAACAAGTCAGTAAAGCCCAATCTTTTACACATGGACTAGGGCATAATAGATATGCTAGCCCCTAGGTTAGCTAATCCCTTTTTGCTCGAAGAATCTCCAATACAGCATTGAATGCCGAAAGAACCAGGGTCCTTCTTTTTCTTTGGCATTTTATTAAGAATGATATCGGAGGTGGTCTGAGCCAGTTTGACCGTCTCTTGCTCTTCAGTAATATATTTCCTTGATAGCAAGGTTTTCAGATATTTAGCCCAAGTTGGGACTTCAGAGAGAGCATCGAGGAGCGGGATATCGATATAAAGTTTCTTCATTGCCTCCTTGAATTTTTGGAATCTAGTATCCATTTTAATCTCTCTCAATCTTCCTAGATATGGTATCCTAGGTTTATATTGTGGAACCTCTGGCTCTTTGGGAGCTTGTTCCTTTTCTTTTCCATTTGCAGTCTCTGCAGATTTCTCAATTCCTAGATTCGGGCTTGCATTCGGAGAAAAGACAGGTGTATCATCATCATCATGAGTGATTCTCGTAGCTTCATGAAAGACACGACCAGATCTTGTAGTGACGGCATTCAATTACTCTGGTCTATTTTGATCGTGTCTTGGGTTTGACTCCGGTTGACCAGCAAAAGTACATGCTAGTGGCTTCAGTTGGGCAGCAATTTGTTCTAGTTGAGCCTCCACAGCCTTCTGCTGAGCTTGCTGATTGGAAAGCATGGTTTGTTGTGATTGTAACATCTGTCTGATCATAATCATCTCGTCTATTGGCTGGGAAGGGGCATTTTTCTGAGTGAGTTGTGGTTGTTGCAGAGGTGGTGTTAACTGAGGTTGCTACGATTGCTGCAACTGAGGGTGTAAATGTGGGTGCAGAGGATGATGGGTATATTGATAGTAGGCGGAGGGATTTCTAGGGTAGTTGGATCTTGGGAAATTATTTCTAAGGTTCCCTTAATTTTGGTTAAAGTTTCTTTAAAATCCAGGTGGCAACCTATTAGAGGATCCACCTTGTGTTTGATGTTGCGGGTTGGTTGTCCCCACAGGATTCTCATATTGAAAATCGGGGTGGTTTCTTGGTTGGTCTGGATTATAGTAAGCTTGTCCTGGTATGGAATGAATGGAATTAACTTGTTCAGGCATCTGATCTTCAGGGTGTTCGATGATTGGTCTGTACTGTTGTTGTGGTGGTTGCATATCCAACATCACATTATAAAGTAAGCCACATGATAATGTAGGGTGATCAGATGTGTGACAGGCTTCACAAGTCCCTGTAGCAGCTTTAACTTGTTGGATTTGGGGGTTTTTCTTCTTATCATATTCCCCAAATGAAGTTTCAAATGCCTGTTGTTTGTGAGCTATGGTCTTTAAAGCTTCAGTAATAGCCTTCATTTCCATTGATTCCTCAGCCTTATAAACTTTGAGGACTCCCTTAGTAGATGATCGTCCCCAATTGGATTGGTTCTCAGCTCCAAGTGTAACGATTTTCCAAGCATCCTCGTAGTTCTTCCTCATGAAATTTCCTCCATATGAGGAATTTATAAATTGCTTGATATCATCACTCACCCCCCTATAGAACATTTCTATTAACTGATTTTGGGAGATACTGTGATGAGGGAACTTCCTTAGAAGCTCCTTGAATCTTTCCCATTCTTTTTTGAGTGATTCTCCAGGAAGTTGGGCGAAGTGGTTGATATGCCCCCTAATTTCGTAGGTTAACGACGGAGGAAAAAACTTTTCCAGGAACTTTTCTTCTAGGGGGGGCAGGTGGTGATGATTGGCTCCCTATCAAGTGAGTTGTACCAACTCAAAGCCCTTTCAGATAGGGTGAAGTTAAAAAGATGTAGCATTATTGCGTCAAAGGCAACTCCGGCTTGTGGGACAAGTCGGAAAAGTGACTTGAATCTCTTCAAATGATCCATGCAGTCGTCTCCAGAACCACCAGAGAATGATATGCCCTACATGATTTGAATCCATTGTGTCCGGATTTTGAAATTGGGTATGTTGATGATTGGTGGTCGGACTGGATGATTATCTTCATTGTTCTTGGGGATGGCATAGTCCCTCAATTGCTTATTTCTTAGCTGTAACTGGGCATCTTGGTTAGCTGCTTCATTTTCAGCTCAGATGCGGGCCTGTTCTTCAGCTCAGATTTCCGCTTGGACCTAAGAACGAGTGTCAGCAATGAGTTGTTCTCTCTGAGCGGCTATGGCGGCGTTGACCCTATCCATTACTAACGCAGCTTGGCGTTGATCTTCAGTCATTTGTCTGGCTCTTTGGCGGTTAAGTCTGATGTGGCAGTGGAAGCTTCTCTCTACCTCAGAGTTGTACTCTGGATCAGGGGAGAATCTGAGGTTATGCGATGGTTGCATACACATCTTCTACCTGAGTAGAGGAAGAAACACGCCTTTTAGATGATGTGAAAAGTGTGAAAAAAAAAAGATATGGAGTAATGTTTAAAGAAAAGTGTAAAACCCTAACCAACTAGCAAGATGATAAATGAAATTAAAACCATCTGTTGTCCCCGGCAACGGCGCCAATTTTTGATGGAGCTTCCACTCGCGTGGAATTGCATGCACCACTAAAAATCCTAAAGATAGTAAGTCTTTAGGTTTATCCTTGCTTATACTAGATTGAGAACTCCACCCACGTATGCTAGGATATGTGAAAGTCTTATCGTAGTATTGTTAAGGGTCGATACCATAGGGCAACGCTCTTGTTGGGAACAACAAGATAGAAAACGATATAATTTCACTTAACTCCTTAACATTTGGTATCTAGATCAAAGACTTGATTTGGTTGTTTTAAACTAAGTGCAAGTAAAACAAAGCAAGAAAGTAAATTTAAGGTTGTAAACAATGTTAAGAAACCACTAGGATGTGATCGGCTTTCACCACCACTACGCATGGCTCAAAACATGCAACATAAAAACATAACCTGCAATAAGAGTCTAAGCAGTTAGTATCTTTGTAGATTTAGTTTCCTTTCGGAGGACTAACTACGAGAAGTGTGGGAATGTTGCAACGCCAGCCATCCCCGAACGAATGGTCACGTACTTTACATCATTCCCTTTGTAAAGTGTGTTCCTCGACTTATCAAGGTTGTACTTTCATACGTCAACTAATTCCATTTCATAGTATGAAAGTACAACGATGGAAGTGAGTTTACTCCACTTCTTGAAAAACACTCCCAGATATAGAAACAGATGCATGGTGGATACATGCATCAAGAACCAACATTCAATTGAGATTCAAATCTAATGTACAAACGTAGACAATTCATACTAAAAGATAAAAGGTAACACAAGTTGGTGATCAAGCAACAAGCATTCATTAAGCGATTGATGTTGAACTGAAAAGAAAGTATATCTCTATTGCAAACTATGTATTACATTGCATGAAATGAAAACATGGGTAGCGGGGCTACTCCCTGCACCCTAGTGTATAAGACTACTTGCTAATGACAATGGCAAAGAAGGAGGAGAGAAGAGAGAGGGAAAATGTCATCTCCATGAAGGAGGGAGGAAGGTCAACCCCTTGGAGAAAGAGAGCGACGATCTTCACACTTCGTAGGTTGCTCGATGATGAATCTTCCTCTTCCCACCTTCTTTGGCGATGAGAGAGAAAGTAGCTTCTGGATGGAGTGTGGATCTCAGACCGGCAGCCTCGGGGTGGTGGATGAAGGATGGAACAGCTTTGGAGCAACAAATGCAGCCTTTGGACGTCTGAAACTTGATGTCTTGTGAGGACACTTTGAGTCTTATTTATAGGCTTTGAGTAAAGTCCAAACGGTTTGGGCAGTTTTGAGCTCAAACGGTTGTGAAGACCATTTGGGTTTTGAGACCATTTGGATTCGTGTGGTCTCGGGACCGTGTAACTCCATGCGGTCTCGGGACCATTTGGCCTTGCACGGTCTTGGGACCGTTTGGTTTTATGCGGTCTCAGGACCGTGTGACTCCATGCGGTCTCAGGGCCGTATGACTCCATGCGGTCTCAGGACCGTATGACTCCATGCGGTCTGGGGACTGTGTGACTCCATGCGGTCTTGGGACCGTGTGACTCCATGCGGTCTCGGGACCGTATGACTCCATGCGGTCTTGGGACCGTTTGGTTTTTATGCAGTCTCGGGACCAGGTAGTCTCCAAACGGTCTTGGGACCGTTTGGTCTCCAAACGGTCTCGGGATCGTTTGAAACTTTTGTGATTTTTTTTGTATTTTTCTGTAAGAATAAAAAGGAAAAAAGTTAATCTAATGGTATATTTGCAATAAAGGAGGAAAGTGAAGGATTCTGTCTAATTTATCTGAGAACGAATATGGAAAACTGAGGAAAATTATTAAGATAACATCACAAAATGGGAGGTTATCAGTGAGTCGCTCTTACTCTAACTTAAGTTTAACTATTCATAGAAGCTTCTCTCATGAGGTAGAAACTGATTGAGATAATTATGATAGGTGAAATGGCTAAGAAGATTGTCAGTCAGTTTAGAGATCGGTCACTATCACTCTGGCCTTTGACATGGAAGTGAAACATTCTCCGCTTGCTGGTCAAAGTCAAGATGCATCAAAATTGAAGACAAGTACAACCATAGTTGTATGTATTACATATTGGTCCATGTGTATGTCAAGCAATTAGCATTCACCATCAATATCCATGCTCAATTGCACTTGGTCGATGCCTTGGGGTTGATCGATGTATCATATACTCATGAATTCTTTGCTTAAACTGACGTCTATTGAGTTGGTCTACTAGTGATCGATGAAGTTTTCAATGTCAATCCTTGATTGTTGACCATCTATTAGTGGTTTGATTGGATTCTGAGCGATAACTTGGTCAATCAATAATGCTCAATAGGAGTTGACCAAAGTATGTAGTTTGGCTTTGACCGAGCATATACCTTTATCATTATTCTGCATTTGTTGGTCAATTGACAAATGTCGATCACCATGACAATCAAATCTTGTAGTTTAATTGAATTTCCCTAATTGATGGGCATTGATAGAATTCTGATCAGCCTGAAGGTTGATGAAAAGTGATCAACACAACTCTACTGCAGTCGAATTCCTATGTTTCAAAGATTGATCGATAGAGGAGTGCTTAGAAAACTTAGCTCAAATGGGTGAATAAATAAATATTTTTCTCTATAACTTGGATTGATTGTAATGAAAATAGAGCATAAAAAATGTACTAAATTGGATTTATCACTCACATAGTTCTTCTTACTTGACTAGTTATGTATTTATGTTTATTAAACAACCAGTTGTCCTTCAAATATGATTTTATAGTTCATCTAAATAATGTGCATGTAATCAAGATGCTTGGATAGAGATTTATTAAACAAAAGCCTGCTTTAGGGTTTTGGAGACAGTTTTTCTGGTTTGAATGTAAATTGTTGTGATAATGATTAAATAAAAAAGTAAAATATATTATTGAGTATGCGAGGACATATTATGTGTAGATTGATCCCTAGAAAGACATTAGTAGCGTGAAATTTGGGTTAAATATGGTGTTGGTATTGTTTTGAGAAATTTTATTGCCATTTATATATCATAGGTTGATGAGTTATCCCAGGGGTCTACTAGCTGATACATTTTTTACCTCTGGTGTCACTTTCCATAACGTCAGTTTTTTCAGGAAATTGACACTACATGCCAATACCATTGGATGGTATAACACAAACGTCACTACTGATCAAGTCTTTCCGATTAAGAAAAAACATGGGTACCATTTTTATTATAATGTTGGTTTCTGAAGATCAGATAGCCTGCAAAATTCAATTTTTAGAGGAAAAGTTTGGTATAGGCCTCTTGTGTCACTCTTAGCCTTTCCCGTAAAATAAGTTCTGTCCAAAAAGGTCGTCATCAATTTTACTTCAAAAAACCAACATCATAAATCTCACGCACTACAGATATTTTTACCTCAAAAAAACCTATAGCGTTAGTTTTCTACAGAACAACTGAAAAAATAGGATTCCCGCCACGTGCCCCACAAAAAATATTTCCCCACAAATTTGGTTATATTGTTGGTTGTTTTCAAGAAACCAATGATACAGGTCTTAGCGAGGTTGGTATTTTTAATAGGGATAAGTACATATGTTTTCATTTTATTGGTGGACAACCGATGATAGAAAGTGAACTATGTGTTGGTTTATTGTTAGAAACTGATAACTAATGTCTTAACGAGGTTGGAATCTTTTATTAGGGATAGGTACATGTGGTTTCAGTGTTTTGATGGGTGGTCGACGATATAGATTGATCTAATATGTTAGCTTTTCCCTGGCAAGCGATGACTAAAGTCTTAGCGAGGTTGACATTTTTTATTAGGGATAAGTACGTGTATTGTTAGTTTTTTGTGGCTAACCAACGACATAGATTGAGTTGTGACATCAGTTTTTCTGAGAAAATTGACGACTAAAGTCATAAATAGGTTGGAATTTTTTATTAGGGATAAGGACATGTGGCTTTATTTTTTTATAGTAACTGACAAGATAGATTGAGCTAAGACGTCGGTTTTTCTATGGCAGCTAACGACTAAAGTCTTGGTGAGGTTGGCATTTATTATTAGGGATAAGTGCATGTGGCATTATTTTTTACTGGTAGCTGACAACATAGATTGATCTATGACCTTAGTTTTCCTCAACAACTGACGATTAAAGTCTTGGAGAGGTTGGCATTTTTTGTTAGAGATAAGTACATGTGGCTTTGATTTTTGGTGGTAACTGATGACATATACTGAGTCATGACGTCAATTTTTTCCCGATGACTAAATTTTTAGTTGTTGGTTTTCTGTAACAACTGAATACTAAGTTCCACTTTACTACACTTGCAAGACTTTCTTCCCCCATTCTCTATTTCATCATGTGATTTGATCTTTCTTCCTCACTTTGGTGATTTACTCTTTCTTCCTTGTTGTTCTCTACGGTCGTTGCTATTGCCTTGTTGCTATCACCGTTGTTGTCTCAGCCTCTACTATTGATGTCATCAGTGATGATGTTGCTAATGCCCTAACTGTCATCGGTGATGCTACTTCCCTGAGTGCCACATCTGTTATTGTTGCCCTGACCGCCGTCATCTTCTTCTTCCTACTACTGCTTCTTCCTTCTTGATCTGTCACCGCCGGCCAGCTCCTCTCTCCAAGAAGGTGTGTTTTTTATTTTTATTTTTTTGTTTTTAGCTACATTATTTATTTGTTTAGTTTGTTTAATTATAAATTTAAAAATTCATGTGTAGTTAATTGTTTGGTTTGGTTTGGTTTGGTTTGGTCTAGATAAATTTTCAAAATACAAGTTTAGTTATTTGTTTGGTTTGTATAGAATTTTTCATATACACTTTATTCTCTAAGTACATATGTAGGTGGATATCAGTGTACTTGAAGAACTATGGGGAAATGTTGCTGAAATATTCTTAAAAATTTAATGCACATTATACACTTACTAGTGAGATTAGGTGTTCAAGAATGGGATAGATGGTATGCACTAATTACAAACTATAAACCTTAAATCCTAGTCTATAAATCCTTCAACCTGAACCCTAAATGATAAACCCTAATCTCAAATTCCTAATCTCCAAATCCTAATCTCTATATCCTAATATGTAAATACTTGATTCAATACTCATTTTCTATATGATCATAGAATGGATAGATCATAGATGTTCATTTCAAATCTCTACATTCTAGAGTTTATTACTGGTTTCAGTCAGTTTATAAGATTTGTGGAGGAACATAGGAAACAACCTGGAGATAGGTTCTATTGTCCATGTAGGAATTGTAGTAACAACTTGAAAGTCGACGCTATTGACAAAATAAAAATTCATGTCATGTGCAATGAGATTGTACGGGGTTATACATAATGGTACTGGCATGGAGAGATTCCTACTATGAGATCGGCATATGTTGATAGTAGTGTTTGTGTTGAAGAAGAAATTGTCGATGATGGTGTAGATGTGAACGAACCAATTCCGATAGGCATGGTTTTTGTGATGCTAGATAGTTGTGGGGTAGATTTTACTGATCCACCTCATTTATTTAGAAACATTGTGTATGATGATGAAAGACCATTATACTTAGGTTGTACTAAGTTTACGAAGTTGAGCATTGTGTTGAGATTGTATACTCTAAAGGCTAACATTAGATGGAGCTACAAATGCTTCATGTATCTATTATCTATGTTGAAAGAATTCTTCTTGAAGAAAATGTGTGGGGAAATACGGGCACATAGTATAGTAGAGGAAGCAAAAAGTTATCTATTTGTATTCCCCATAATAGCAAGATCACGTCAACTACTATGAAATAGGAAGGATGGTTTAACAAGTTATACCTAGTCCTGGAGCAAGTCCAGCGACTACAACTCATTGCAATTACAAATATCTTGTAATTGCTCTTGGAGGGTGGATATGCAGCTCCTAGTCTTCACTATGAACAACAAATAGAATATCTTCTACATTGACTCTTACGGTCTCGCCATGGACTCCATGCTAACTTTTCTCTCCTGGTAGTAGCAAAATGACTCCTTCCTCTAGAGTAGTCCATACGGACCAACTAGAACTATTGTCATTCACCTAGAACAGACAGGAAGGAGCTGTCCCTCCCGTTGGCATACTAGTCCCCAACTTGCTCTCCCACAACAATGATCCTCAGTTGTTCTCTCCCATAGCTATCCCTCCCTTGTCAGGTAAGACTTGCTTAGGATCTCTTAGTTACCACAACCAGAGAGGACAACAATTGTTTGAGAAACTGAATCTCAATTGTCTATTTTATTGTTGTACTCTGGGAAGCCCTCAGTACCCCTCTATTTATAAGCAAGGTTAGGTCCAGGGTTCCCAGTCTATTTGAGATTTGTGTGGGAGTGTAAGGGACTGAAAGATCTTGAATTTTTGCACCTTGTGAACCACGAGACGGTTGTCTGGCAGTGTAGAAGGTCTTACGGCACTGCAAGATGGTCATCTCATACTATAATATGGTTGTTTCATAGTTTTCCAATCTCATACGAAATTGGAAATTCATTTCCCATAAATTTTAAACATTAATTCCTTGCACCACAAGAATTGTGGAATCAAAATGATATGGGAAAGTATCTAGAACTTTCCTCCAGCCTAACTGGGCAATCTCGCACATGCTAGATGTTTGTATCGCTCATCCAGATGGCCATCTGGTGAGATGAGTTAAACTGGTAGATTCACACCTTAGTTTGGGAAGAACTTGGCCAATTTCACTTCTGATCATCCATACAACCTAAATAGTCATCTCAACACTTGAGACGATCTTCTGGTGTACCAAACATCCATCTTGCCCTATGAGATTATTGGATGGGGTGCACTCAGCTGATCTGTTGTGTGAATTGAATACCTACACACTTTAGTAATCAATCCAATCATCATTCAAGATCAAACTCCTCTTCTAGATGAGTTCCTTTATGTGTGACCCTATAGATCCCATATCACATTGGCAGTGAATGTTCATAACTAGCTTATGACATCACAGGCAAAGAGTGGTGTCTAGTTGCACATCAGTGCTACTCAAGTATATGGAAATTTGGAGAACAACTTCAACCTACAATCTGTGTAAGGTGTTGCAGTGATTGTATAATTCCTTTGTATATGATATCTAGAGAGAACCTGAGGCATGGATTCATGATCCTCATCTCATGTTCCTTGAACTAAGGGCAGACTATCATAGATAATGTGACCTCAATATCATGTATTGATTTACATGTGCATGTGCATGTGTTTCTCAGTCTCCCTTATCAAGTGGCTAGGATATCATACTCTAATAGGAGGGACAAATCCCATCTCTATCACTCACAGACTATCCCTATGTGTCAAAGTCACCCAATCATCACTGTTATAACAACCCATGTTTTAGGACTGTGTTTGATGATGTCAAAGCTTACCCAACGACATGTGACGAGTGTAGTGATTTCAAGTCTACAAATCACAATCACCACCTTCACAATGAGAGATGGCTATGACTACCAATGGAGGTTTCCATGTGCCCCTCTCAAGGTGGGTCTGTCTGATACATTGTTCCCTAACATGTATCTATGTGCTTGGTTTGATATTGCCATATCATGACTAATGAGATTCAGTCATCAACCAACCCACACTCTAGTCTTATCTGTTATTGGTGTCTATCTACCTTCCACAATAACAATTGACTAGGGACATAATAGGAATGTACATACTTTTAGCCTTCGTATGATCTTATTCTCCAAGTCACGTACTTGAAGACATACATCATTGAGTATTGTCATTCTTTAGACATTCATAATGTTTCCTCATTATCTCATAACTGAATGAAAAAGAATGAATAGGAAGCTTGCCTTTATGAGTATTAATCAAATCCTTTATGGTATATGCCTTGTCAATCATCACATGATTGGTTCTATGGGCATACCATACCTACACAACGAGCTTCCAATATCAACACATGAATTAAAAAATGTTTTGCACAATAAGACTGGAGGATGAGAATATACATGCATGCCTGAATGACTGTGTGTTATTCCAAAAGGACTATATTGATTTGTAAGATTGTCTAAAATGTGGGTTGTCAAGGTACAAAATGATGACTTTGGGTAAGTCTAAAATTGGCTCTCCTACTAAGGTGATGTGGTATCTACCTATAATACCACAATTTCAACATTTATTTGCCAATACCATAGACGCGTAGAATTTATCTTGGCATGTAGGAAAAAAATCAAAGGATCCTACAACATACGTTTGATTCCCCATAATGGAAGAAAATTGAATTATTATACCCTAAATTTGGTGAAGAAGTCAAGAATCTAAAACTTCATCTTTGTACTTATGGGATGAATTTGTATGGCACATTCAGCAGCCAACATAGCATATTCCCTATTATGATTGTTATATACAATTTCCCTCTTGGTTGTGTATGAAAAATAAGTACATCATGTTTTTTTTATATCGGGACCCAAACAACCTAGCAATGATATTGATGTTTTTATTGAACCTTTGGTTGAAGACTTAAAGAAATTCTAGGGAGAAGTTGTAATGACCTATTATGCTTCACGTAGATAGAAATTTCATTTGCATGCTATGTTGTTTTCACTATTAATGATTTTTTAGCATATGGGAATTTGTCTAGATACAACATAAAAGGATTCGAAGCATGCCCTATAGTGAGGAGAACATTGATTCAATATGATTAAAACATAGCAACAAGATTGTATATCTTTTTCATCAAAGGTTTCTTCCAAAAGTGCATCCTTATATGTTGCACAAAGAATTCAATGGATCAACAGAGGAACGGAGTACCCCTAAACCTATATCAGGGGATATTGTTTATGAAAGAGTAAAAACCTTTGTTGATGCATTTGGTAAGAGATCAAAATGTACTATTCCCACACAGAGTGACAAACCTTTATTCAATAAGAGGTCAATGTTTTGGGATCTTCCTTGTCAGAGTTCTTTGGCACTAGCATTGTATTGATGTCATGCATGTTGAGAAAAATGTTTGTGATAGCTTCATTGGTACTTTGTTGAATATACCAGGTAAGACTAAAGATGGAGTCAATCCAAAATGAACGTACATCAAATGGATACAAGGAAATATTTAACAACATAAGTTAACAGTGATCAAGAAACATATGTACCTCTTACTTGTTACATGTTGTCTTGATAGGATAAGAAAAAATTTTGCGAGTGCTTGCTTAACGTTAAGGTACCACAGGGATTCTCTTACAATATCCATATATTGGTATCAATAAAGGATCTAAAGTTGATAGGTCTTAATATCATGATTGTCACACTCATGCAAAAAATATTTTCGGTGGCTATTTGATTTATATTGACAAAGCATGTAAGGTTTGCACTCACCAGGCTTTGTTTCTTATTCAACACTTTATGCACAAACTTATTGATCCTGAGAATCTTGAATAGTTGCAAAGAGAATTGGTCATTATCCTATGCAGCTTGAGATGTATTTTCTTCCTTCATTCTTTGATATCATGGTATATCTTTTTGTCCATTTGATAGGAAAGTAAAAATGTTGGGTTCGGTTTTCTTGCATTGGATCTATCCTTTTGAACGGTACATAAGTGTTTATAAAGGTGACGTTTGAAACTTTTATTGGCATGAAGGGAATTTAGGGTTATGTGTCTAGGGAGGTTATGGACTTTTGCAATGACTTTTTGAGTTGTAACGAAGTTCATGCCAACAAAAAGAATATTGATCCCTATTCCAACAAAGAGACTTTAGGAGCACGAGTAAAGTAATTAGTCGTGAGCTATGGGAACAAGCACACTTGTATGTTTTACGAAACATTGATGAGGTGAGTATTTATATCACTGAACTTACCTATTTTATCAAGAAACAATATCCTCGAGCTAGTGCAATGTGGCTTGATAGAGAGCATAATAGGACATTTATTAGGTGGTTTGAAGATAAAGTCTTCCTTTAACTATCTCAACACCAAATATTGTTGCTAAAAATATCGAATATATCACCTTCAAAATCAAAAATGAATGTTATGTCTTACGAATGGTTTGACATAAATGGATTTTCATATTACATAAAATGTCAAGATGATAAGAGTGTCATCCAAAAAGTGGGGTCACTCTTCAAGCATCTTCATTGTATTTTTCTAGTGCAAAGAATAAGAGTCCATGTGAAGCTAAAATGCCTTATTACGGTGTCATTGAAGACATATGGGAGTTTGACTACATAAATTTCATATTTCATGTCTTTATGTATAATTGAGTTGATAACACCAAAGGAGTTGTAGTGTATGAATTAGGTTTCACATTAGTGAATTTTGAAAATATTGATGAGAAGGGTGGACCATTTATAATGGGATCATAGGTGAAGCAAGTATTCTACATCAATAATCTTGAAAATGAAAATTGTTCTTTCATTCTTAATGGGAAAAGGTAGCTCATTGCAGATCCTATAGATGAATAAGAGTATTATGACAAGTATGATGACTCTCGTCCATACCCAGTTGTCTTGCCAACACTAAATGTTAAAGCTAACACTACCTTATATATGTGTGGAGATCATACAAAAGGAATATTAATTTATCAAAGATCTAACCAATACTAGAGGCATGTTTTTTTTTATAAATTCTAGATGTGCAATTTTCATTCTTTATTACAGTTATACATGTTTCATATGTGATTGTACATTGTACATTCTTTATCACTTATATTTAATTATTTGACTATTTTTAATATGAAGTTTTTAGATGGTGTATGACAGTGACGATGAGCACCATGATGATGTTGATGCACTGAGTTTTAGTTGCTTTACACATGCTATTTTTTCATGTATTTACTACACAATTGCTCAATTTAATGTTATATATGCATTGTTCATCATTATTATCTTATGAAACACTATTGCATCAACTGATAAGTATTTTTATCAAATTATGTTAAATTAGCAATTTTTATTTGCACTTGTGTTGGTTTTTCCTTGTTTTAGGTCATTCAAGTACTTTAGGACAATCGGTGCTACTAACATAAAAGTTATTGGTACTAACATTAGGAGAAATCCAATAGGAAAGTTTGAAATTTTGATTATACCAAGACAACACTCAATACTACCAAAAAATAGATTCGGTGCAACCAACTTTTTGCCCATAAACATTAGTAGCAGATTTCATGGGTTTAGTGCCACCAACAGCCTGGTTGGTGGTAACAACTTCCTCATCCAGAGTAAGTCAGAACTCAAAGGAATCAACTTGGTGCTACTGATATACTAGTCGGTAGTACTGACACTTATCAAGGGTTTTGAGTCAGTCAAAAACTCGATGCCACCGACATTCGATTGGTGGTTACAACTCTACACAATCAGTACAAATTAAAGATAATGACAGATCTAACGGCTAAGGCTTAATGATGGCTTTAGTCACACTCATGACCTAAAGGGAAATCAACCAAAAGAGAATGTCATCTTCTATCTCTTTGCAATGGATCACAGAGCTAAGAGGCGAGGAAACAAAGTAGATAGCCACGTATCAAATGCTTCGGGCACTTTAGGGAGGTAGATTCATAGTCGGGACATTGTGGATCAAGACGTCTGTCAGAGGGGATCGTTTTGATTGGCTTCTCTTAGGATTATCATTGGCTTTTTTTTGTTTAGCTTTTCTTCTCTCTCTTACTCAATGTATTTGATTATAGAAATCATATGGAGCTAATCCCCTTGTTCCTTAAGACTCAAGAGTAGCTCGGTTGTGCATTATATTTGATTTTCATGATTTAATAATATGTATTTCCATTAATTCTCAATGTAAATCAATGATCGCTTGATGAATTGTTTGTTCTTGATCACTACAATTAGTATTTTAGACTGTTAATTACTTCAATAGAGGGATTAAGGGTTGGACAAGTTGTAGATTTGCACATCCAATACTATGCCTTAGGAGAGGGCCTACAACTGTGTAGGCAATAACCTCGAGATATCATTAATGCACCTATCTAAATCTTAAATCGCTAAAAAAATGGGGTTTGTCTTAGTATAGGTAGGGTATCATGTTGTGGGAGTGGGTAATACTTGTTGCAAGTCCTTAATCCATGGTTAAGGGTAAATGGTTATTGATGAAATGGAGATAAATGCAATGTATACCGTGGTGAAACTGTGACCCTAAGGAATCCATGAATTTATGACCACATTCTAGTCAATTTATATTTTATTCTTGCATTTAGTTATAAACAAACAACCAAATACTTTTTCTAGGCCTAGCCGGTTAGGTTGTAGTTATTAGTAGTATCTGGAGTACATTTTCCTGAGTTATATATTCGGGCCTCATAGTATTGTACTACTCGACACGTACACTTGCATTTTACATGCATAGTTTAGGTGTGCCAAGTTCTTGGCTGCGTTGTTAGGGAAATGGAAACTCTATTACTAGAGTGTTGTGACCGGCCACTCCAGGCCATTTCTTTTTCTTTTATTTATTTTTAATATTTTCATAGAGAAAGAGCATAATTGAAAATTCTTCTATATTAAATCACTAGTATTCTTTGTTCTCACATTGCCATTAAATTTCAGGTACCAGTGGATGGTTCACATTCGAACCACATATTATGGAGTCTACTCCAACTATTGTAGATCAACAAGAGATTTTACGCAAGGCATGAGAGTTTGGGGTTTCAGTTGAGAATGTCATCCAAAACCCACCACCACAAAAAGTGGACCTGGACCCAAATGTCAAAGAACATGTTGAAGAAGGGCCTGAAGAACAAGATATCTAGGATAAGATAAAAGTGTCTTTAGCCACATCAATTAGGGTCGATAAAAAGGCAAACAATCAACATGGGCAGTTACAAGATAGATACCAAACTGGTGGCATAAATCAAATCACAAGCTTTTCACGACCACAACACGGAGGACCCTATGTCTCACATCAATATCTTTATAGAGAATTGTGATATTCTCAAACTTGAAAGGGTTATGGGTACAATGATCTACTTGAAGTTGTTTTTTTATTCAATGTTAGACAAAACCAAGTCATGATTTCTTATCCTTTATCTAGAATTGATAGAGACCCGGGATGAAATGATTGAAAATTTTTTGAGTGGTGCTTTCCACCTCATAAGACCAAATAGATAATAGGGAATATTCACAATTTCAAGAAGCATGTTGAGGAGTCATATTCTGAAGCCTGGGAGGAATTTGAGAACATGCTCAGGAAGGTCCCTCATCATGGTTTTAATATGTATGGATAGACAAATCAATTTTACTATGTCCTCCACAAAGGTGAAAGGACTACACTTGATAACTTAGCCGCATGTTTCTTTCTAAATAATAAGGCTACCAAGTGTCATGAGATCTTGAAGAATATGGCTAAAAATCAATCCTTGGGGGAAGGGCGAGAAGAACCAGCCACAATTAAAAGTGCCATGGAATCAAGGGAGTTCAAAGAACTCAAAACTCACATGGACAAACTCGCAAAGAGTCTTGATTAGAAATCCAGAACCTCATATGGAGGTGAAGAGGAGGAGTGCATGTAATTTCATCAGCAATATCAGCTGGATAGAGGTCCTAGTAAGGTAGATAGAATTGAAAATATGTTTGATAGTCAGCGACTCAGAATGAAGCCTTATTGGATCAAACTAAACAAGTGTAGCAAAATCAAGAAGCTCATATCCACAACATTCAAAATCAGATGTCTCAGCTAGCAGTGGAGGTGGCATCCATAAACAAGACCATGTAGTAAGGATTTCCTAGGAACACAGAGACATCTCATCAACATCATCAAGTAAATTTTCTCTCTATTATCAAGGAACCAGAGTATGTTATTGAGGACTCACCATATAGCACACTCCAGATCCAATTGGGTGTATGTGCCAAAAGTTTTATTTCCCCACAGCTTGTGCAGAAGACTAGGGGGATGCAGAACACATGTGCATTATGCTGACACATGCACCTCAGTTAATATAGGGTCAGCAACAAGTGAAAAGGATACCCCATCTTCACCGCATGTGCATAAAAAGGAACTTTAAAGTTACATTATCGCTATGTCCACATCCCCATCTCCAGATAAGGTGCCCATGCAAAAAGAGCATGTGAAAATTTTGCTTTGTAGTGGAGCAGTCACGGTCAACAAGGAAGCACGCATAATTGAAAAGGAGAAACCACAGGGGACTTGCCAAATTTTGTCCTAGAATTTGGTGTTGAAGAAAGCTTAGGGGAGGAGATACCTAATGTGTCATACATTCCCTCACATAGGTGTGCGGAGAAGCCACATGTGTCATTCCCAGATAGTCTAAAATTGAGAAAGGAGAAAACGTAATCCAAGAAATTTTTGGACATCTTCCAAAAGCTCCACATCAACATCCCCCTTGTTGAGGTGATAAAACAAATTCCTACATATGGGAAGTTCTTGAAGGATATCATCAAAAAGAAAAGGTAAAAAACAATATACATATGTCTTACATGTTGATGAAGTGGTGAGTGTTATGATTGAGGGAACATTGCCGAAGAAAAAAAGGACAAAGGATGCTTATACATTCCTTATTCCATATCTAGTAAGCATTTCCAACAAGTGCAGTGTGATATGGAGCATGAATCTCATCCCTCACTCCACCTTTTGTAAGTTGTAATTGAAGAACCAATGAAGACATCCATGACAATCTAGATGGTGTACAAATCTATTGTGAGTCTTTATGGGATATGCAAGGATGTTCTAGTGAAGTCCACAAAATCATCTATCTTGTCGATTTTGTGGTTATGGATATGCATGAGATGTAAGGATTAGAGATGGTATTAGGAAGGTTGTTCCAAGATACATCTGAGGTGATCATTTCCATGGGTAGAGGCTACTTGACACTCAGGATAGATGATGATAGAGTGGAGTTGAGACCTCCAGATCAGTCTTCACGACCATCCCTTAACAACCCAGGCTGAAGAAAAGTGCCTTATCTATCCTCAGACATTAAACAAGGGCACTTATGGGAGGCAACCCAATTTTGTTTCTATTATTTATTTATTTTTATGTCCTTTCATTAGTAATATTTTGTAGTTGTCTTTTAGATTTTAAATTGATGTATAAAAGCTAACTTGATGCTATTGTTTGGTGTGTAGGAAAAGTCAATATCGACACCATCAAAATCATTGTCAATACCTTCAACCTACTAAAATGTTTGACAGGAAAATTCTTGGTACCACCGACACACAAGTCGGTGGTATGGAATCCATGACATGTCAAAGTCTACAAAATGTTGGTATCACTGACATTTTTCAAAAAAAATCATAGAGCTACAGGAAAATATTGTCCATACTATTGACACATGATTCAGTGGCACTAACTCATACAGCTCAAAGAAGGCTAAATGAAATCATATCTTGGTACCATTGACACACAAATTTGTGGAAGTGACACAAAGGGACATACACCAATATAATTTGATCTAGAGATGCCACCAAGGACATTTTAGCCACCACCACCCTTTTGAAGACATGGTACCCCCGTTCCAATTCTTTTTTTGAATCTAACTATGAGGACATCTTCATGTTCAAGCTTAGGGGGGTGGTCGGAAAGGCTTTATCTATTTTATCTTGTATCTTGTTTTAATTTTTCATATTGCAAGTATAGGATCACATCTATCTAGTGTAATTGTAGAGCTTCATTTTCATGATTTCATCAATCATCAAAAGAAATAAAAATGTGTTTGTGTCCTTGATCACATCTTTTTAAGCTTAATCTATAAAGTCTAAGGCAACGCCATTAGGAGGAATTGTATGGGTTACCAGCTTGAGGACACTTAGTATGAATGAAAGTTATAATTGATCAAAGGATTTTGTATGACGATGGGGTTTGAGCCCAAATCAACCAAACAAGTAACGAGACCTTAAATGGGATTTTTAGAAAGAAACCCAAAGGTTACCATGTACATAGGTTGATAGGAGAGGCACATATCATAGTTAAAACATGCATTGTCTCTTAATCATGTGATTCCACTCATCTTGCATGACATCTCATCCACCACCTTAAGATGATCAAATAACCCAAATTGTTTCTTGTTTAATGCATTTCATAGAATAATAGGTAGCATGATAGCTAGTTTTTTTATAGTGTATTAGTTAGAAAAAGAAAAGAAAAAGATATAGAGATCTGCATAAGAATTAGTTATATAACTAAACTCGTGTAGATTGTATTCTCTTTTTGCATCATGTATCTATATATCTTTCTCCTCATTTTTAAAGTGAAAGGATACATCCCTCCCATATGAATAAAAAAGCAATGATATGTTAAAGAAGGCATGAGTATCAATCATAAATTCTGCTAAAATAAGAGGGTAGAGAAAAAAGAGAGAAAACAAATAAATAGGAAGAAAAGGATGTCTTGGACTCAAATCTAAAATTCATTCATGAAGAAGGTGAAAATAGTTACATGTATGCATTCTTTTACCCACACTCATCTATACTTTCAATACTTCCATCATTCCACCACAATAGTAGGTATTAGGATTCATGCATTTTTCATGCCCTTCATTCTATAGGTTCATCATATTTTGTTTCTACATAAATGATTCAGATGTTACTTGTGATTTTTTTTTGTATCCACCTATCATTCCATCTATTGTTCTTTATGGTAGGACACATAATCATTGGTCCCTTCATTCTTTGCTATATGGGGAACTGCTTCAGACATAGTTTGGTAGACCACAAGAGCAATGAATATAGGAAATCACATGGTGCATCAGGTGTATGCCCTATTGACTATGATGTTAACTACTCTATTAATAGTGTTTCATTGATCTAAGGGTGGACATATTTAATGAACATTTTCTTATCACTTCAGAGTAGTTATTTGTTCAATGGTTGGTAAGGGTTGGTTTGGGACCGTGAAATGGGGGTATTTAAGAAATGTAGTTCATATTCTTGTCCTTTTGCTAACTTATTTCAAACATATACAAAGCTAGTGTTGCTCAAGGGCGATCAACATTAAAGCTTAGGGGATTTTTATGCATTGAGTTTTAGTTGCTTTTTACATGCTATTGTCCATGTATTTAGTGCATAATGGCTCATTTTGATTTTTTTCATACATTGTTTATCATTATTAACATGTGAAAGACTATTGGATCAATTAATAAGTATTTTTACTGAATTATGTTAACTTATGTTGGTTTTTTCTTATTTTATGCCATTTGAGTACCTTCAAGACAACTCAATACTACCAACATAAAATTTTGTGGTACCAACATTTGGTGAAATCCAACTGGGAATATTAAAAATCTCAATGCTAAGGAGACATCACTCGGGGCTATTAAGATGATGTTCAATGCTACAAAAAAGTGGAGTCGGTGCAACCAACTTTCTACCCAGAAACATTAGTAAAAGATTTCATGGCTTCAGTTCCACTTACAACCTAGTCGGTGGCATCAACGTTCACATCCAGAGCAAGTCATAACTTGAAGGAATCAACTCGGTGATATAGACATACTACTCGGTAGTACCAACACGTATCAAGGATTTAAACTCAACTAACAACTTGGTGCAACTAAAATTCGGTCAGTGATTTTGACTCCGCACGGTTAGTGCAGATTAAAGATAGCGACAGATATAATGACTAAGACTTATGAAAGCACAAGTCCCACTTATGACCTAAAGTGATTTCAGTTAAAAGAGATTATCACATTCTATCATGTTGCAACAGAGCAAAAGAGATTATCATGTTCTATCTCATTGCAACAGAGCATGGAGCCAAGAGAGGAGGAGATGAAGGAGATATCCACATACTGAATGCTCTGGGCACTTTTGGGAGGCAGATTCGTGCCTATCAGATGGGTTCATTCGGACTGGCTTCTCCTAGGGTTATCATTAGTTCGATGATAGAAAGTATGCGAGACTAATGTTCTTGTTCCTTAGGACCCAAGAGTAACTCAGTTTTGTGTTGTATATGATTTGTATGATTTAACATACATATTTCCTTTAGTATGAATGTAAATCTACAATTTCATGATGAATTGTTAGTGCTTGATCATCACAATCAATGTTTTAGACCATTTATTACTTCAGGAGAGGGATTAAGGGTTGGACAAGTTGTATATTTACACATCCAATATCATGCATTTGGATAGGGCCTATAGTTCTGAAGGGAATAACCTAGAGATATCGTTAATGCGCCAATCTATTTCTTAAATCTCTTAAAAAAGTGGGGTTTGTCTTAGTATAGGTAGGGTTTACGCTGCTCGAGTGGGTAATACTTGTTACATGTCCCTAGTCCATGGTTAAGGGTAAATGGTTATCTATGAAATGGAGTTAAATGCAATGTATATTGTGGTGAAACTATAATCCTAAGAAATTCATCAATTCGTGTCTGCATTCCATTTAAATTAGGTTTTATTCTTGCATGTAGTTATAAACAAACAACCAATCACTTTTTCCATGTCTAGCTGATTATATTATAGTTAGTATTAGTCTCTAGTGTATATCTCCCTGAGTTCGACTTTTGAGCCTCATAGGCCTATACTACTCGATGTATACACTTGCATTTTACACGCATAGTTTAAGCATTCCAGATGTGCACCATGAGGATAAGCGCCATGACGGTGTATGTTGTATTGTTTTATTAAATAGATGTGCTTTTTACATTCTCTGTCATAGCTATTTGAATTCTTCTTTATCATAAGGTTAGTTACCCCACACGAATAGATGATGAGAAATTATTTGATTTATCTTATTCTACAATTTTTCTCATCATCATCTAAGCCTTAGTCCCAACTATGTTGGGGTCGGCTACATGGATCCTTCATTTCCATTCAGCTCTATCATGAGCCATATATTGATTGAGATGTAGAGATTCAAAATCTCTCTTTATAAGCTCATCCCATGTTAATTTAGGCCTTATATATGTTTCTTGACAATTTTAGGATGTGCACCCTAAGGATGTACACCTAGAGTAACTTGTTGGGCTTTGCATAGGAACAGCATGATCATGCACATAAATGAGGCATCACCTTGATGAACAAGTTAGTAGCGCAAAGGGGTAAAGGACTAAAGCTAGTTGTTGACTTTGATGTAGGAAATCCCATTAGGAAGAACCATAGTAATTCACACAATATCTATAGGTTGTTACTTGCATAAAAGTGGAGATAACAATAGAACCTTATCATAAAGTTGATCCTTCTACAAAATACTACATATGTAAGGATTTATGTGTGAGATATTATCATTTTTAAAGATATTCATAATTTTATTTTTAAAATATGCCATTAAGTATATGAGATCTTGCATAGAATATTTGACCTTAATGAGAGATTGCATCTTAAAAAGGTGATGTAATGTTGTTTGAGGCTATTATGGAATTATAGGACAATTCTGACAAGAGAATACATAATGAGCAACAAGAAGAAGAAGTTTGCTACTGAGCGATGTGCCTATATTGACTCGAAGGTGTGGGAAGTGTTTCATGCTTCTGGAAAAATATATGAATTCAAGGTATTAAGTCTCCTTTATATGTATATTCTTATGATTAACAAATTAATCCAATCTATTACATTATGTATTGCATATTTAAAATACATTCTTATGATTTCAATGTATTATACAATTAACATATGCTTTGTATTTAGAAGGATTTACATGTTGTTAAAAGAAAGGCGTGCAAAGAATGTGCACAACTAGAACGTGTGTCCACGTGGTTACACAATGCAGAGGCAAAAGAGATTGGAAGCATCTTATTCTATGCAGCCTACTCCTGGGTCTGTTGAGTCTTCTACTACTCTTGCACCTTTACTTCACTAAGAGGAGTGGATAGATTCAAGGAAAAACTGATCTGGAGAAATACCCAACCCCACAACTACTTAGGTGGCTACAAAAATGAAAAATTAAACTCTCAGAGTGCATGTTCATTTTTGAACTTGATTGTTATGTTTTACTGACCAAATACTATTGATGATGATTAGTTGGAACTCTATGAGAAAAGAAAATAAGGCAAGTTCATCCCTGAGGACCAAAAGAATGAATTGACAATTTCATTGGGTATTCAGAGCATCCTAGCCATGTTAGGGCCACTGGGGATGATGTCAGTATAAGATCCTTTTTGGATCATCAAAGAAGCACAGATCTATCAAGAAAGGAGGATTGTCACAAGAGCAGGTGCAAGACATGTTTGCAAAGGGAATAGAGGATGCAATGAGACAGTATCAAGATTCTCAGTTTCAATCTCAATCTCCTTAGATAGTACTTATGTTGCCCCTCTCTTCACATGAGGTGGACCCCCTACGACAGAGGTGATTGAGAGTAATCCCATAGACCCTCCAGCTAGCACACCAGTGTAAGTCTTTTTGTGATATAATGTTCTATTGCAAATGCAAATTTATGATATGACACTACAATATGTTTGTTTTAGGTATATATAGCACTACATACAAATTTTTAGGAGTTGAGGTTATGTCGTCTTTTACCAAAACACTATGTTGTTGCACTAGGTGAAACTTACCTACCCCTTCTAGGTGACACGATTCATGGTGTTCTAGTGCCCGCCTATGGGATTCATGTGTCTATAAGGCTTGTCTACGATCCTTGGAAACATACACCATTGCCATGTGGCCACCCCGAGTACAAGACAATAGGTGATGCAGAAGGTGACGTGGTTGTGTGGTCCAAAGCAAGAGTTATCTAAATTTATGTATGTTAAATTTTCATTGTGTTTGTATCTGTGATTCTTTTCTACTTGTGTATATAATTGGCAGTTGATATGAAAATATATACATGTTGATCACATCACTTGATAAACCCTCTATAATTTGTCCTCCACTTCCTCCTCCATATATTCAATTACCTGCTTGGATTGTAAAGGAACTATTCATATTGCTAGCTCCTAAGTGCAGGGGGTGGCAATATGAGTGCAGGGGGTGGAAATATGTCTAAGCGACTTAGAATAAGGGTAAACTATGATGGTCCATATTAAGGAGGATGTTGCAGATCAGGCTCACAAAACTAGTGTATTCTTGACAGATATTGTGGAGCAATTTACTTATGATTGATTGAATATAACAGTAATAGAACTTTGTATATGGTGAGATATTACGGCTCAATACCTTTTCTATATATGTGAAAATATATATTGATTTGTTTTCTTATATGTTAATGCATATAGATATATTTTGTCGGTACTTATATAGGGTGTGTGAAGAGTTTGCTTTAGCCAATGTTGCATTTCTAGTTCCATCATTGATTAGCCCTATAGATAAAGACCTAAACTGTTAGTGATTATAGCTATACCGCATTTAAATATTTTGGTAATGGGAGAAAGGGAGTGATTATAGCTCCTTTCAATGTTGGGTAAGTTTTGGGAACTTTTCTTATAATTTTGACTTATGAATTATATTTCATTGTGGGTTTTAGTGTTCTTTTTTTGTCTTCTTTTCACTCAATAATAATCATTGGGTGTTGTTATTGATTGTCTCCAATAATTTAACTCTATATTATCTAGATCCTTTGGGTGACAAAGTAGACCGTATGGGATACACAATGAAAATGGCATTATTTATGTGAGTAAATTCTTATGTTTGTCAACATATATTAATGTTTGCATCATTATTTAAATGAATATGTACTAATTCAATTAAAAGTGTTACTTTAACTTATAGGGATATAAAAGAATTCAAAAAGATCAGAGGAAAGTTAGATAAGAAAAAGAAATTATTAAGTTGGAAAAATGTTGAGGTAGTTTTCTGACTCAAATGCATATATATGCCAACTATGCTTACTTTTATTTATTAATAGTCCACATAACTATAAATTTATAGTGCTCTATAAAAAATAATATGTGTTGTAGTACATGGACTTGGTTGTCAGAGAGGTGACAAGAGACATCCATTGTATACAAAAGTTAATCTATATAGTCTTGATCTTCATACTCATTTCATAATATGAAAAAAAATCAAATCAAACTCTTGAATTATGTCATTCTCTTCGTCATTGTTTGACACAACAAATCCATGTACAAAAGAAGAGATAGATGAGATACGAGAAGAATGTACACACGCCTTCATTAAGGAATTCAACTTTGAATTTGATTGGGATAATATATGAGTTTTCTAAGCATTGACGTCATTATTTCTATATACATGTGATGCTTATTACTTATGCAACTTTGAATTTGATGCAAGTGAATTGTTGGTGCATATGTGAATGATATGTTTATATATGCATGTCTGTCAATGAATGTGAAGAGGAATGAATACAATGATAATTACATTTTTATACATGAGAAAGGAATTGAATGTGTGTTTTCTGAATTATGTATGTGCATGGGAATGGAAATAAGTGTTGAAGAGAATGAAGTTGGAGAATGGAAATATATGTTGGTGGATGAATCATGTATGTGTTTGTTATTGCAGGTTTTACAGATGTGTTGGTCTGTTGTTAAGTTGAACACGGGATGGAATCTGCCATGAACTGCATGTATGTCATCCTACAGAACAACCATACAACAGGTTTGTACAGCTGATATATAAAAAAATATACATACAACTCAGTTCTTATAAACAATCTGACGTTGTAGGTCTGCCTCGTCAGTTTTATCACCAAAATTGATGGAAATGTACCTTTATCAGTTAAATTTTACCTGATAAGGGAGTACAACATCAGTTTTTAGGACCAACATTCGCAACACAATAGGACTATGGTGTCAGTTATTATAAAAAAAATTGATGCTATAGGTTTGTGTCGTTGGTTTTTTACCAAAATTGACAACAAATCTTACATTTATTAGTTAAAATTCACATGATAAGGGAATATAATGTCAATTTTTAGGAATACAACAAATGACACAGTAGGACTATAATGTCAGTTCTGGTGCTCATAACTGATGACACAGAGTGATACCACGGCCCGATATTGCTGTGAGTCGCTTGTTTCTATTTTCATAGCAACCGACATTGACTTTGTGTTGTCGATTTGTCTGTTTCCAAATAACTTACATAGAAGGTCCTTAGTTGTAGTGTCCCCCAGTTAGGTGTTGATAAAAAAATTTGACATTGAAGGGATATTTTAAATATTGCTAAAGGTGGTATATGTATTAGTGGCTTTTCAGTTGGCATTGACCTGGGGTGGTTTGGATAGACCTTAGGATCAAGTTTGGAGTTTTTTCTTGTCTACTCAAAAGGTCAGGACATCTTTCAAAGACCAACTTGACCTTCCATCCATATCTTTCAAAGATTGACAAATTGTTTGAAAGGTTAGACTAGATCAAAGATATATTAGCTTTTGTAAAGAATAATTGACTTTTTTGGCTATCTTGGAAAGAAATGAAAAGAGCTAAAATACACATGAAAATGCCTCTACTGACTTATATGGATAAAACATGACCCTAAGCACCTCCAGATGTTGTACATACATATAGATTATAGATTTTTGAAGATAGGAGAATTAGGGCTCAATTGGTGGATTCTTCCTTTTTAGGAGGAACTCAAGTTTGAGAATGAATTTGGGGCTAATGATGGGAAGGGTGTTGGTATTTATGCCCAGAGAGCCAATAATATGATGATTGTAATGGGGCATCATATACTTGATTTGATGATAATAAAGGTAATTCCATCTATTATGTTTATTTCTGTCATGAGATGAAGACACAAACACGGTACATATCTAAAGAATGATACTATTCAATGACATGTGTCTTCAAGTTGAGGACTTGAAGAATGAGATCATATGTATGATAAGAGTATGTGCATTCCTAATATGTTCCTATTTAGATGTTATTGTGGAAGCAAAATAGACAAAAGTAATATATAAGACTAAAATGTGTGTTGACTTATGACCGAGTCGCATTAGTCAAGATATGGGATATTAAGTCAAACATATTGGTAATTGTTATGAACAAGAGTAATGGACAGAACCACCTTGAGTGTGATATATGGAAGCCAATAATGGCAGTCAAAATCACATCTCAGTCTGACAGTGGTGATTTAGGTCCTTAGACCTAAAGTTACTACTGTAACATCCCTGACTTGGGTTAAGGTTTAACCCTAAAAGTTTTGCTTAAGTAAGTTATTTAGATTCTTGTCTTTATCTTTTGAAAAGTAATTAAGGGTAAAGGAGAGCTTATGTTTCAATTGTGGTCCTATTTGAACAATGTTGAAGCAATGGTTATCCTATTTTGGACTAAAGTGCAATTTACCCAATTTGAGGGGTTACTTTGCAAATGTTACATGATAAATGTTCCTCAAGTGTTATAGCATCATTAGAATGAGAATGATGATGAGGTATGGCTTCCACAAGCCTAAGTTTCAAAAATGAGCTTGTTTGAGTAATGTTTGTGCATTGAATGTTAGTTTTGGTGTAATTTGCAATTTACCCAAAAACATAGGGTTGAGCATGTAAAATACCACTTCAATAATTTCCCTACTATTTCTTGGTATCATTTAGAGAAAAGAAAAATAAAGGGACGTCTTGTTTGAATTACTTTTGAGGAGAGATAATCTTGATAATAAAATAATCAAGATTTAAGCATAATTGAAACCCTAATTTAATTTGTAGCAAAAATAAATATATCAATTGAAGTGCCCATCAATTAATAAGGCTTTGGTTGAAATCATATAATGCAAGGACGTCAAAATGACTTGATTTGCACCGAAATATCCTAAATAGGTGAAGAAACCCACTCACATGTGTTAATTAAAAAGTAATGTCCACTAAAAATGGATAATAGTATTATAATAATTAAGGTGCTTAAAGTGGTTGTTTTTAATTCAAGGATAAACGATAGGATATTGAGGATGAAGGGAGTTTTCTTCAGAGGCAAGAAAGGGAGGGGCATGTTCCAAAGATAATGGATGAAATTCCTTCTACTTTCTCTCTCCTAGGAAAAAAAATCAATTTCATATATTCAATTTTCTTCTCACTTGAAAGGCCATTTTGCAAACCACTTTCTTTCTTTACTTTGGTTGACGACCAAGGAGCTTCGGAGAAGGAGGAAAATGTTCCCCAAGCTGAAGGTAAGCTCCATGATCATCTTCAACCTTGAATTGATGGTTGAAATTGGATTTCAACATTGAATTTCTTCTCCCCTCCATCCAATGCTCAACCTTGACCATCTTTTGCATCCAAAAAGTTGGAAACGAGCCTTGGATAGTTGAAGGAGCTTCTTTCACCATTGGAGATGTGAAGCTTGAAGCTTTGAAGCTACTTTGAAGGCGGGTTATATAACTTGAACCCATTGATGTTGTTATTGATTTCAATTTCTCATCATATGTTGATCATTTATTTCTTCTGGAATAATTGCTGAATTTTTCATATATATGGCAATAGAAATTGGAGGTCTGAATCTTGATGATGATGACATCATCTTAGCACACACCTCAAGAAATATCATGAGCAAACGGTTTTGCTTTGTGTTGGTCAAATGGTTTCCAAACCGTTTTAGACCAAACGGTTTCAAACTATTTGGTGACCAAACGATTTCAAAACCGATTGGAGGGCAAATGATTTCAAACTGTTAGATACTAAATGGTTTCAATAGGTTTCAAGATTGATTGGTCTCATGACCTAATAACTTCAAAGAAATCAAATTCAATTAATTTCATAACCCTAGCTCAATTGGTCTCAAAGCCCTAAATCAATTGAGGAACAAAACCCTAATTTAGGGTTAAACGGTTTCAAGCTGAATTGACCAAACGGACTTAGACCGTTTGAGGACCAATCGGTCTTAGACCGTTTGAGGACTAAACGGTCTCAAACTGTTTGGGGTTAAATAATAGTTAAATCAAACGGTCTCAAACCGTTTAGGGATTTTGTGATCAAGATTGTTTGATGGTCTAAAGGTCTCAAACCGTTTGAAGAATTTGGACAAGACCATTTAAGGTCTAACGGTCTTCAAGACCGTTTGGAGGTCAAGCACCTCAAGACCGTTTGGAGGTCAAGCACCTCAAGACCGTTTGGAGGTCAAGCACCTCAAGATCGTTTGGAGGTCAAGCACCTCAAGACCGTTTGGAGGTCAAGCATTTCAAGCCCGTTTGAAGGTCAAGTGACCTCAAGACCGTTTGAAGGTCAAGTGACTTCAAGACCATTTGAAGGTCAAATAACTTCAAGACCATTTGAAGATTCAATTGGTTCAAACCATTTGAAGGTCTAATTGACTCAAACCATGTAAAAGGGTTGAAGAGTAACTCAAGGTTGATTTCAATGGAAGTACCTCTAAAATAATTAAGTGATTAGTATAATTAGAGTGATTATCACTCAATGCCTATGAAAGTGAGAAATTCAATACATTATGATAAACATAGGTGTATGTACTTAGTGAGAGGTTAAGTCAACCTAATAAGGTATGATAACGATGTTGTGTGTTCCTAAGTACATAGAACATTGATAAGTATGATTTAATACTTAAATAATGGTATGTGCTCCAAGATATGTGGAAGCACTGATTTAGGGTTTGGATTAATGAGATAATCATAAAACCCTAATTTAGAAGAATGAGAAATCCTTAACCCTAATTTTTGGTAATGGGTTGAGAAATCCTAATTGAAATGAAATGGGAAATCCTTAACCCTAATTTTGAGTAATGGGTTGAGAAACCCTAATATGGGATGATGTTATGTGAAACCCTAATATAGGGTGATGTTATATAAAACCCTAATATAGGGTTATGTTTTGTGAAACCCTAATAAATGGTGATGTGATGTGAAACCCTAATTGATAAAGATATGATACCCTAACCCTAATGAGGGAATAGTGATGTTATCTTTGTATTGCATATTGTTGACATGTAATTGATATGGTTGTTATCAAGTATACTAATCATGCAGGTATCATGAGATGATGAGCATAACCAAGTATGAGTTATGATGTTAATGGGCCTTGTGAGCCATTATTTTATTTGTTGCCTAATTACAGGTGACAAGAAGTTGAATATGCCTGGTGAGCTATGTGAGATGCTTGTGTAGCAAGTATCCTGAATACCTTGGTCAGATGACCTGGAGGTAATAGTTACCTGATAGTGGTAACTATGTTCAGTGATGAACTAAGGGTTTGAATACCCAGATCCAGCCAACATGATGATGATGATGATGATGATGATGTTGAGGGATGTGAATTCCCAGTAATGATACAAGGGATTGAGATCCCAATGGTTCATAAAGCTTTGAAAAGTACTTGATAAGAGTATTATTTCCTTGTAGCTTTTATCATAATAATTCTTGTTTGAAAACTTGACTCATGCTAAAAGAATATGGTAATGTACTTAAATAATCAAGTGGAATATTATCATGTAGAGCCCTAGCCATAGATCCATAATCATCAATAGCTGGTGATGGTGAAATGGGTTTACCTGCTGGTCAATCTGGAGCGTATATTGTTGAATATATGGGGTGCTCCTAGCTGAAAATAGGAGGATTAGAGTGAAACTTCGGTTGTAGACTCAAGATATGTTTAATATCATGGTGAACAAGCCCATGGCTCAGTGTGATAGAGCATGAATGCATTCATGGCTCAGAGAGCACGGTGAACTGGCTTGTGGCTCAGATTTACTAGCATCGGGACCTGTACCAAGGCGGGCTAGAGAATGGGTAGCCATGAGAGCTAACTCTGTGACTGACGTCACTTAAGCAAGATATTGTGGTCTTGCTTGTGGTCTCGCAGTGACCGAGACGGATGAGATCGAAGAGTCCGGCTCTTCCTTCGATCTTGTATGGCACCGGCTTTGGGTTTCGTAACCGAAGGTTGGATTTGAGCGGTACGGCTCACTTCCTTAGGGAATAAGAATCATTTTAAAATGTAACTCAGTCGTGTAGCATATTTGCTTAAGGATGAATTACATAAACTAATGGTTGATGTCACATTTATTATTGTGTCCTAAAGTGGATAAATATTATACATGTTCTTCATATTCCTTATTAAAATGAATAGATTATATTGCTCTATTCTACTTAATAACATTTTAAATCCTACTGTTCAATAGAGATGATTTTGTTCAGTTTATTACTATTTACCTACAATAATAATGTTTCTGGCGGAGAGTTATATCTCTCGCTGGGACAATTTCAATTGTCTCACCCCGTGGGATCCAACATTTTTAGGTGGACAAGGACGAGGAGGTAGAAACCCTACAGTAGGGGAAGGACAACAACATCAGGGATAGCAGTAACATCTCAGGTGGAGATACTGACTGTCGTGTCTTGTAAATATGAGTCTTATGAGTCGTCTCTGTACTCTCAGGTCCTAGGAGTTGTAGTTAGTGCTTTTATGATCGATCTGAGATTTTGGCATTGAATGCATCGAGGTTTTATGTTGCTTATGTGTAGATTTAATAGAGAAATTGTTGTATGTAATCCTTGAGAAAAGAAGGTACATGGTATGCACTTTGTGGACCAGATTGTATATAACATTTTGGTTCTTATTATAAGAGTTTCCTGGAAATGGATCTCTTTGTAAATGGTTTTAATTTTTAGTGATTTTTAGTAATCTGCTGCTTATGTTTGATTCCACAATTAATTACATTGTGACGGTCTGATTTGTGTCGGGTCATCTCAAGTTAAGTGGTATCAGAGCTTAAGGTTCGCTGAGTCTACAGAAACATAGGATTAAGGTTGTTGAGTCTGTTCTAGTGTCTTTCAATTTATCTGATAGTGACTTCTGCTCTCAGGAGAAGAAGTAAAGCTTGAAGATGGCTGGATCACACGAAGAACATGTTGTTGAAAGCAGTGTTGTTGCACCAGGAGGAGGTGCAGGGGATCAGGATAGGGAAGAACCAGTACCTGATCATCCTTAGCTTGATCAGGCTACACTAGAAAATCCAGCTTTCCATGCTTTGTTTGGGTAGTGCATGGCAATTATGACACATATGGCGGATAGGATGCCACCACCTGCACCTAGGGTACCATCTCACAATGTGGGACACGGAGCTGGAAAGACTTTTGAATGGCTTCACCGGGTAGGAGCCTTTGAATATGCTGGTACAGCTGACCCAGAAGATGTAGACTTGTGGCTGACGGAGCTGGAAAAGGCCTTCAGAATTCTTAATATCCTAGAAGCCGAGAAGGTTTGACATGCGGTGTACCTGTTGAAGGGAAGTGTTGGCCATTGTTGGGCCATAGAAGAAGGCAAAAGGCCAGGTGTTGAAGTTGGATGGGAAGAATTCTGACGTGAATACGTTAGTAGATATTTTCCTAAGACTTACCTGGATGAGAAGATTTCCCAGTTTGAGTGGATAAGGCAAGGACCAATGAACATTAGTGAGTATGAAGCTAAATTCATGGAGCTTCTACGGTTCTATCCGTACATGACTGCTACAGATGAGGAGAGGACTCGGCATTTTGAGAAGGGTTTAAACGTTGATTTGACCACACCAGTGTCTGCTCTAGAGAACAGAGAGAGGTTTTCCACCTTTGTGGAGTCAGTTAGGTAGATAGAAAGGTCTGTGACTGAGAAGCGTCAGGCCAACAATAAGAAAGTATATATCCAGTTCCAGGGACAGAGATTCGAAAGCTTTAAGAAACCAAGGTTTTCTACACCAACAGCACCACCAAGGTTCAATACCCAGACACAGTGGACATCCAATAAGGGTAGAGGTCGTAGTTTATCACCAGAGGGAGCTCATAGTTCAGCATCAATGTCCATAATAGGACCATATAGACCACAGCGGGAGAACAGAGTTTGTTACAAATGTGGGAAGATGGAACATCTGATGAAAGACTGTCTAGTTAGAGACATGAGTGTAACCCAACCACCTAGGCAGAGTCAACAAGGCTCTCAGAAGTGACAGTTTAGCAGTGGCACTCGAGGACATGAACATGTGTCCCAAGCTGGCTCATCTACATCCAACAACATGGCTAGTGGTCGACAACTAGCAACGGAAAGATTCTATGCTATGAATCAGCCAGAAGCAGTGGTTAACCCACGAGTCATGATAGGTCATATGGAACTATTTCATTCTGATATGTCTTCATCCTGCTTTGTATCGGTTTTGATTGATCTGGGTGCTACGCATTCCTTTATCACTCGAGAAGTGATTCATGACTGCAATATGATTGTTAGTCATAGAGCAGATAATCTATTATTAGAAACTCCATTAGTTGGATCTGCAGTGTTGTGGGAGGTATGTTCTCCCTGTGTTCTTTATTTTTTAGAACATAGCATTCAGGTGGATCTTATACCACTTGAGATGCATGGCTTTGACATAATCCTTGGAATGGACACCCTAGAAAAGTATAAGGTTGTCTTGGATTGTGGTTCCAAGCGGGCTATGTTCGCAGACAATGGTGTTACATGGATTTTTCAGGGGGACAGAAAGATTCTTCCAACCTATCTAGTGTCAGCTATGGTAGCTGAGAAGTTGATGAGACAAGGATGCTTCGCATTCTTGGTACGTGTGATAGATACCAGAATAGAGAATCCTAGCCTTTCTGAAGTTTCAATTGTTAGGGAGTTTGAGGATGTGATTCCTGAGGAACTTCTAGGTGTTCCTCCACCCCGAGAGATTGATTTCAAGATTAATTTAATCCCGAGTACACAACCAATAGCTCAAACACCTTATAGAATGGCATATGTTGAGATGGCAGAACTCAAGAAATAGTTACAAGAATTGTTTGAAAAGGGTTTTATTCGACTGAGTACTTCACCATGGGGTGCTCCGGTTCTTTTTGTTAAAAATAAATACAGGTCTATGCGATTATGCATCGACTATAGACAGTTAAACAAAGTAACCATAAAGAATAAATATCCTCTACCAAGGATAAATGAGTTGTTTGATCAGTTGCGTGGTGCAACTATCTTCTCTAAAATAGATCTGAGGTCAGGATACCATCAGTTACGTATCAAGGAGAGTGACATACCTAAGTTAGCCTTCAGGATAAGGTATGGTCACTATGAGTTCATGGTTATGTCATTTGGACTAACTAATGCACCAGATGCATTCATGGAACTCATGAACAGCATCTTCTAACCATTCCTTGATCAATTCATAGTAGTCTTTATAGATGAAATCTTGGTTTACAATAGAGATGCTCGACAGCATGAGAAACACCTTCGTTAGACTCTGACTTTACTGAGAGAGCACAACATATATGCCAAATTCAGTAAGTGTGCATTCTGGTTATCAGAAGTGTCTTTTCTTGGACACGTAATATCTGCCTCATGTATTCGTGTTGATCCTAAAAAGGTAGAATCTATCTTGGAGTGGGAACAGCCAAAGACACCAACAGAGATATGTAGTTTTCTAGGACTGGCAGGCTACTATACGAGGTTCATTAAAAACTTTAGTTCTGTAGCATTACCCCTAACCAAGTTGACTAGGAAGGAGGTTCCTTTTGTCTAGAATGACAAGTGTCAACATTCTTTCCAGTCGTTGAAAGAAAGGTTAACCAGTGCACCTGTGTTAGTGTTACCTGAGCAGGGAAAGGGGTATGTTGTTTTATGTGATGCTTCTAAGAATGGTCTAGGATGTGTGTTGATGCAGGATAAATAAGTGATTTCTTTTTCTTCTCGACATCTTAAGAAACACAAAGAAAATTATCCAACACATGATCTAGAACTAGCTGTAGTGGTTCATGCATTGAAGATCTAGAGACATTATCTCTATGGAGAGACATTCCAGATTTTCAAGAACCATAAGAACCTAAAATACATCTTTTCACAGCATGAGTTGAATATGAGACAACGCCGCTGGATGGAGTTAATCAAGGACTATGATTGTACAATTGATTATCATCCAGGAAAGGCTAATGTAGTGGCTGATGCACTAAGTAGAAAATCATCATCACCAAACATAGACAAAGCACAGTTAAACTCTTTAGTGTGCTTTAAATGTGACGTGTTTGTCTCTTTGAGGCAAGACAATGTACAGCTTAAAGTATCCTTGTTAGCTGGACTGTTAGCTGAGATGCACATAAAACCTACTTTGAAACAACATATCAAAGAGGCACAATAGTTTGATCCTGTGATTCAACAAACTAGGTTAGAGTATGGTAGTGAGAAACGGGATGGGTTTCATGAGTCATATGAAGAGGTAGTCTGTTACCATGGTAGGATGGTAGTACCTGATACCAGCAACTTAAGGAAGTTAATCATGGAGGAAGCTCATTCATCTATGTATGCAATGCATCCAGGGAGCACCAATATGTATCATAACTTGAAGGATATGTATTGGTGGCATGGTTTGAAGAAAGATGTAGCTGAGTTTGTTGTGCGGTGTCTAGTATGTCAGCAGGTTAAAGTTGAACATCAAAAGCCCGCAGGAACAATGCAACCTTTACCTATACCACAATGGAAATGGGATCATGTGACCAAGGACTTTGTGGTTGGTTTACTAAGAACAGCCAAAAGTCATGATTCCATTTGGGTGATAGTTAATAGGTTGACTAAGTCAGCACATTTTCTTCCTTTCAAAACAACCTATACAGTTGAGAAACTTGCACAGATCTATATAGATGAGATAGTGCGTTTACATGGAATTCCAGCTACAATTGTTTCTGATAGAGGTCCCCAGTTCATGAGTCATTTTTGGGAACGACTACATAAAGCTTTGGGTACACAGTTAAGGTTTAGTACCACCTTTCACCCACAGGCAGATGGACAATCTGGGAGGACTATACAAACTTTGGAGTATTTTCTTAGGGCATGTGTCCTTCAGTTTGTAGGAAGTTGGGATATACACTTGAGCTTAATAGAATTCGCTTACAATAATAGTTATCAGCACAGTATTGATATGGCACCATATGAAGCATTATATGGTAGACATTATAAATCTCCTTTATGCTGGTATGAAATAGGAGAGTACCAACTTTTGGGTCCTGAAGTAGTGCAACAGACAACTGAAAAGATTAAAGTAATACAACAATAGTTGGAGGCTGCACAGGATAGACAGAAGTCATACACTGACAAATGACGAAGACCATTAGAATTCCAAGTTGGAGACAGAGTATATCTCAAAGTCTCACCTTGGAAAGGTGTTCTTAGATTTAGAAAGAAGGGTAAGTTAGCTCCTAGATTTATGGGGCCTTATCCAATCATTGAACGGATTGGAAAGGTAGCCTATAAGTTGGAGTTGCCACCTGAACTACACAAATTGCATCCAATATTCCATATATCCTTGCTAAGAAAGTGTCACCCTGATACAAAGTTAGTGTTGCAACCTACAGAGGTAGAGTTAAATGATGATATATCCTATGTAGAGGGACCAGTTTTGATTCTTGACAGGAGAATCAAAAAGCTTAAAAAGAAAGACATAATGCTTATAAAAATTCTCTGGCATCATCGTGGCATTGAAGAAGCTACGTGGGAGCTGGAGGAAGAGATGAGGAGGAAGTACCCTTCTCTTTTCTCTTGATGATTTCGGGGATGAAATCCATGTTAGGGGTGGATAATTGTAACATCCCTGACCTGGGTTAAGGTTTAACCCTAGAAGTTTTACTTAAGTAAGTTATTTATATTCTTGTCTTTATCTTTTGAAAAGTAATTAAGGGTAAAGGAGAGCTTATGTTTCAATTTTGGTCCTATTTGAATAATGTTGAAGCAATGTTTTACCTATTTTGGACTAGAGTACAATTTACCCAAGTTGAGGGGTTACTTTGAAAATGTTACATGATAAATGTTCCTCAAGTGTTATAGCATTATAAGAATGACAATGATGCTGATGTATGTCTTCCACAAGCCTAAGTTTCAAAAATGAGCTTGTTTGAGTAATGTTTGTGCATTGAATGTTAGTTTTGGTGTAATTTGCAATTTACCCGAAAACCTAGGGTTGAACATGTAAAATACCACTTCAATAATGTACATACTATTTCTTGGTATCATTTAGAGAAAAGAAAATGAAAGGGGCGTCTTTTTTTAATTACTTTTGAGAAGAGATAATCTTGATAATAAAATAATCAAGACTTAAGCATAATTGAAACCCTAATTTAATTTGTAGCAAAAACAAATATATCAATTGAAGTGCCCATCAATTAATAAGTATTTGGTTGAAATCCTATAATGCAAGGACGTCCAAATGCCATGCGTTTCACCGAAATATCCTAAGTAGGTGAAGAAACCCACTCACATTTGTTAATTAAAAAGTAATGTCCACTAAAACTGGATAATAGTATTATATTAATTAAGGTGCTTAAAGTGGTTGCTTTTAATTCAAGGATAAACAAGAGGATATTGAGGATGAAGGGAGTTGTCTTCAGAGGTAAGAAAAGGAGGGGGCATTTGGCAAAGATAATGGATGAAATTTCTTCTACTTTCTCTCTCCTAGAAAAAAAACAATTTCATATATTCAATTTTCTTCTCACTTGAAAGGCCATTTTGCAAACCACTTTCTTTCTTTGCTTTGGCCGATGACCAAGGATCTTAGGAGCAGGAGGAAAACATTCCCCAAGCTGAAGGTAAGCTCCATGATCATCTTCAACCTTGAATTGATGGTTGAAATCAGATTTCGACATTGAATTTCTTCTCTCCTCCATCCAATGCTCAACCTTGACCATCTTTTGCATCCAAAAAGTTGGAAACGAGCCTTGGATAGTTGAAGGAGCTTCTTTCACCATTTGAGACGTGAATCTTGAAGCTTTGAAGCTAGTTTGAAGGCGGATTATATAACTTGAACCCATTGATGTTGTTATTGATTTCAATTTCTCATCATATGTTGATCCTTTATTTCTACTGGAATAATTGCTGAATTTTTCATATATATGGCAATAGAAATTGGAGGTCTGAAGCTTGATGATGATGACATCATCTTTGCACACACCTCAAGAAATATCATGAGCAAACGGTTTTGCTTTGTGTTGGTCAAACGGTTTCCAAACCGTTTGGTGACCAAACGGTTTCAAAACCGATTGGAGGGCAAACGGTTTCAAACTATTAGAGACTAAATGGTTTCAATAGGTTTCAATATTGGTTGGTATCATGACCTAATAACTTCAAACAAATAAAATTCAATTAATTTCAGAACCCTAGCTCAATTGGGTTCAAATCCCTAAATCAATTGAGGAACAAAACCCTAATTTAGGGTTAAACGGTTTCAAGCTGAATTGACCAAACAGACTTAAACCGTTTGAGGACCAATCGGTCTTAGACCGTTTGAGGACTAAATGGTCCCAAACCATTTGGGTTTAAATAATATTTAAATCAAATGGTCTCAAACCGTTTAGGGATTTTGTGATCAAGACCGTTTGATGGTATAACGGTCTCAAACCGTTTGAAGAATTTGGACAAGACCGTTTAAGGTCTAACGGTCTTCAAGACCGTTTGGAGGTCAAGCACCTCAAGACCGTTTGGAGGTCAAGCACCTCAAGACCGTTTGGAGGTCAAGCACCTCAAGACCGTTTGGAGGTCAAGAACCTCAAGACCGTTTGGCGGTCAAGCACCTCAAGACCGTTTGAAGGTCAAGTGACCTCAAGACCGTTTGAAAGTTAAGTGACTTCAAGACCATTTGAAGGTCAAATAACTTCAAGTATGTTTGAAGATTCAATTGGTTCAAACCATTTGAAGGTCTAATTGACTCAAACCATGTAAAAGGGTTGAAGAGTAACTCAAGGTTTATTTCAATGGAAGTACCTCTAAAATAATTAAGTGATTAGTATAATTAGAGTGATTATCACTCAATGCCTATGAAAGTGAGAAATTCAATACACTATGATAAACATAGGTGTATGTACTTAGTAAGAGGTTAAGTCATCCTAATAAGGTATGATAATGATGTTGTGTGTTCTTAAGTACATAGAACATTGATAAGTATGATTTAATACTTAAATAATGCTATGTGCTCCAAGATATGTGGAAGTACTGATTTAGGGTTTGGATTAATGAGATAATCATAAAACCCTAATTGAGAAGAATGAGAAATCCTTAACCCTAATTTTGGGTAATGGGTTTAGAAATCCTAATTGAAATGAAATGGGAAATCCTTAACCCTAATTTTGAGTAATGGGTTGAGAAACCCTAATATGGGATGATGTTATGTGAAACCCTAATATAGGGTGATGTTATGTAAAACCCTAATAAATGGTGATGTGATGTGAAACCCTAATTGATAAATATGTGATACCCTAACCCTAATGAGGGAATAGTGATGTTATCTTTGTATTGCATATTGTTGACATGTAATTGATATGGTTGTTATCAAGTATACTAATCATGCAGGTATCATGAGATGATGAGCATAACTAGGTATGAGTTATGATGTTAATGGGCCTTGTGAGCCATTATTTTATTTGTTTCCTAATGACAGGTGACAAGAAGTTGAATATGTCTGGTGAGCTATGTGAGATGCTTGTGTAGCAAGCATCCTGAATACCTTGGTCAAATGACGTGGAGGTAATAGTTACCTGATAGTGGTAACTATGTTCAGTGATGAACTAAGGGTTTGAATACCCAGATCCAGCAAACATGATGATGATGATGATGTTGAGGGATGTGAATTCCCAGCAATGAGACAAGGGATTGAGATCCCAATGCTTCTTAAAGTTTTGAAAAGTACTTGATTAGAGTATTATTTCCTTGTAGCTTTTCTCATAATAATTCTTGTTTGAAAACTTGACGGATTCTAAAAGAATATGGTAATGGACTTAAATAACCAAGTGGAATATTATCATGTAGAGCCCTGGCCATAGATCCATCGTCATCAGTAGCTGGTGATGGTGATATGGGTTTACCTACTAGTTAATCTGGCATGTATATTGTTAAATATACGGGGTGATCCTAGCCGAAAATAGGAGGATTAGAGTGCAACTTCAGTTGTAGACTCAAGATATGTTTAAGAGCATGGTGAACAGGCCCATGGCTCAGTGTGATAGAGAATGAATGCATTCATGGCTCAGAGAGCACGATGAACTAGTCTGTGGCTCAGATTTACTAGCATCGGGACCTGTACCAAGGTGGGATAGAGAATGGGTAGCCATGAGAGCTAACCCTGTGACTGACGTCACTTAAGCAATAGACTGTTGTCCTGCTTGTGTTCTCGCACTGACCGAGACGGATGAGATAGAGGAGTCTGGCTCTTCCTTTGATCTTGTATGGCACCGGCTTTGGGTTTCACAACCGAAGGTTGGATTTGAGCGGTACGGCTCACTTCCTTAGGGCATAAGAATGATTGTAAAATGTAATTCAGCTGTGTAGCATATTTGCTTAAGGACGAATTACAGAAACTAATGGTTGATGTCACATTGCTTATTGTATCCTAAAGTGGATAAATATTATACATGTTCTTCATATTCCTTATTAAAATGAATAGATGATATTTCTCTATTCTACTTAATAACGATTTAAATCCTATTGTTCAATAGAGATTATTCGGTTTAGTTTATTACTGTTTACCTACAATAATAATGTTTCTGGCGAAGAGTTATATCTCTCGCTGGGACAATTTCAATTGTCTCACCCCGTGGGATCCAACATTTTTAGGTGGACAAGGATGAGGAGGTAGAAACCCTATAGCAGGGGAAGGACAGCAGCATCAAGGATAGCAGTAACATCTCAGGTGGAGATAATGACTGTCGTGTCTTGTAAATATGAGTCCTATGAGTCATCTCTATACTCTCAGGTCCTAGGAGTTGTAGTTAGTGCTTTTATGATCGATCTGAGATTTTGGCATTGAATGCCTCGATGTTTTATGTTGCTTATGTGTAGATTTAACAGAGCAACTGTTGTATGTAATCCTCGAGAAAAGAAGGCACATGGTATGCACTTTGTGGACTAGATTGTATATAGCATTTTGGTTCTTGTTATAAGAGTTTCCTGGAAATGGATCTCTTTGTAAATGGTTTTAATTTTTAGTGATTTTCAGTAATCCGCTGCTTATGTTTGATTCTGCAATTAATTACATTATGATGGTCTGATTTGGTGTCAGGTCATCTCAACTACAATCATTTCATGTTGTTTGATGTGCTTTAAGACTACTCAACGTGACCTTGAAAAGGGTTGATATACAGGTAGTGCTTAGGTGCATTGTAACACATGTGGATTATTGTGATTTACATAGTTGGAATTTATCCCTCCCGTTGGAGTGATATCCTAGCCACTTGATGAGTGACACTGAGATGCATGGCCATGCTCATGTGAGGTAGTATATGATATTGAGCTCATGTGCATCACATTAGTCTACTCTAGATCAACAAACAAAGATTAAACATTAAGAGGATGATGTTTCCATGCCTCAGATTCAATCTGTATATTGGAGACAAAGGGATCATACAATCACTATAACAGTGGTCACAATACTAGGTTGAGTTGTTCTCAAACTTCTCCAAGATTTGGGTAGCAATGACGTCTTTCTAGATACCAATCATTGATTGTGAAATCATAAGTTGATTATGAATATTAGTGCCAACATAATTTGGAGCCTACAGGGTCATTGGAATTGGATGTATTAGAATTGGAGTATAATTGTGGACATGATTGGAAATTTTCCGAGTCAAATTGATTACTAAAATATTTAGGTAATCTACTAGAATAATATTGGAATAGAATCTAAGTTAATTGGTAAAAATATTTAAGTAGTTAATTGGATTTAAATTGCTAAGTTGATCTATTAATCTTGAGTGATTGACTAGAGCCGGATGATAGAAAATTAGTTAACCGTTAAGTATCATCAGTTAGTTAATTAATTGATTCTAGAATATTCTAATTGTCTTTTTAACAGTCCATGAGTGGCACATTTTAAACATTGTCGCATCCTTTTGTTTCCCAGTGTTTTTGGGAAATTGTGCTTCCTTACTCACCTATTTATAGGGGCATAATGGCCGGATTTTACACACACACTCTTGTACATGAACCCTAGTTGTCATCATACCTGAGAGAGAGAAGAGAGCACATGTGATGCTAGCACGTCGTCAAGTGAAAGGTTGCTCCTTCCCGCCGGCTCAGGCAGTTTGATGAGGAGTTCCCGTCCATCCATGTGGACCACATATAGATGTAGACATTTAGCGCCTACCTTTACCGGACATCAACGAGGACTTCTCATGCACGTGAGGATAAACGCACACCCCTGCACGAAGGGGGTGTCAACGGACTTGCTCTACAACAAGATATACCTCACGCATCCTCCTTCCAAATACATTATAATCGACGAGATCTTCTTGTAGGATACACGGAGAATATTTTTTATTATTTCTGCTGCACTTTCTGCCTCAACAAAACCTAACAAAGGTATGTTTCCAAACATTTAAATATTCTTGATGTTAGTATAATACAAGTTTCTCTCTCAAACCTAATCCATACATTCCCCCCAATTCTTCCATGTAAACTGAGAAGGTACCCGAAAAGGTGTGGTGGTGGAGTTTAGAATATGTGAAGTTAGGAGATTTTGTAAGTTGGATTAAAATTTACCTAATTAGATATATATGGAGGGAGGTTTAGTACTATTTTAGACATTTCAACATCTATAGATATTAATTACATCATTTGAATGTTGAATGTTTTGAAATAAATCATTTTTTTAAATTGTAAAAATTTCATATTTACTTATATGTTTGATTGTTAATACATGTTTTCAATCATGTCTTCCAAATCAAAATGGTTTCACAACAACTTTTTAATGAATTTACCTAATTCATGATAATACATTCAAAACATCATAATTAAGAATATGAATTGAGTTTAGATATTTTGATTGAAAGATGGAACTTAATTCATCTTTACTATTTACTGAATGAGTTCAAGCTTGTTTCATTGATTAAAATTGATTGAGATGTAAAGTTTCATCAAGTCTTATTTCTACAATGTGTGTGAACATGTTTTATCAATTTAAATTGATTAGATTTCTTAAAATTCATAAAACCCACTTTATGGATTAAAATGAAGTAAAATGATCCATTTTACCATGAGTTTAGGATGTAAGGGTGTATGAACCTACTATCTAAATCCTAAGGTTTTAATTTGTCAGGAAATTCAACATTTATCATCTAATACACTCAGGGAGGTTAGTGGGAACTGTTGTTTTTTATGGAGATGATGAAGGATATATGAACTAGGAATAGCTAAGAGAGACTAAATAAGTTCTAGAGTTCATTTTTAGGGTAAAAATGAGGAATAAGTCCCTAAGTCTAAAAATGAATGGGTAAGAAGTAAGAAGTGATATTGTTTTATAGGTATTATAGAATTTGTATATAGAAGTTCAATTATGGTCTCTCTACCTTTATACCCTTCTAGTGTCCCATTTCAAGGCTGAAGTTGGAAAATATGCATAAATATGAATACTATCTCATTAATCATTTTGTAATGAGTTGAATAAATGAAACATCCAAGAATTTGAAGCTTGAGATAAAATGGTCTTAAAAGGAATGATTGGACTACCCATATAACTATAGTACATCGTCCATGACTAAGAACTTTGCAGTTAAGTGTGCTAAGATTAGAGTAATACTAGGATGGACGACCTATCAAGAAGTTGAACTTGATTGTGTGTTAGTGAGGAAAAAGGGCATGGTCGAGGCCTAGGTGTACCGTGGGGCCAATCATCATTCCAGAAACTCTACTAGAGCCTTGGGCAGTGAGCCTGGGTGTTACAAATGATATAAGATCCAAAACCCCTTTAGTAGGTGGGGTGCACATGGGAATGTGACATGCCAGTCTTGAGTTGTGTTGTCCAGGCATATTAGAAAGGGTCATCCATGTTGATGTGACACCCTTACGCTAGTACTCGTTGTCAAGAGTTGGGTGTACATGGGTCATTATGGATATCCACTAAATGGGGATGTACTGTGTGGTCATATAGTTGAAACCTGAGGAGGACATGAAGAGTCTAAGTCATGGATATTGGAACATCCATAAATTTTGATGCCTAGGATAAAATGATCCTAAAAGGGATTGATGTGCCTCCTTTTTGGGGATTCCTTCGCTAAGAACTCTTGATTAAGAAAACTAAGCCCATAGTAGTACTAGGATGGGTGACCTATAGGCAAGTTGATCTCAGGTTAAGTGTTATCAAGGACAAAATGTGCAGTTGAGGCCAGTGGTGGTTTTTGGGTCCAGTCGTCATTCTTGACAATCTACTAGAGCCTTGGGAAGTGGCATAGGAATTATAGTACGAATATGGATTGTCTTAGAACTAGAAGCAACATGAGCTTACTCTTCCCCATGAACTATAAGGTTTGCACTAAAACTGAATAATGAACCAATTAACTACCAAAATGACATTAGGAACGAAATAACTTAGAAGAAGAGAATCTGAGGTAAATCTAGTGAGGGGAAATGTGGATTTAGTTGAGGGATGGCATGATTTAAAAAATATATCCCAACAAGTCAACTCGCTACTCAACATCATTTATTCATTTTATAATATTCTACCTAATATGAAGGAATAATGTCTAAACTGAGATTCTAAGAGAATTTGACTAAGTAATAGCATAACTTACTAAGAGAAATAAAATAATTTATACAAGGTACTATAGTAGTAAAGAATGGATAAAGTAAGCACCTAAATATTTTGAATTATTAACAAGCTAAGATGGTTGAATGTATGGATCTGAGAACTCACCCTAACACTAGTATGTCATTTTTTGTGATGGCATTGCATAACTCTACTTAATTAAATATTAAAGAATGTGATCATTTATATATACATAAATATACCAAAAATAGTTAAGATATAAAAATACCAGTGGGAAGTCATAAGTTAGTAGTTTTTTGTTATTGGTGTTTTAACCTTTAAATGCTTTGATGTCCTCAATTATCTTTTATCATCATGACATGGTAGAAGTTAGTGTTTTTAGTGAGTTGTTGATGATATATTAATTATATCTATTTATTTTTGTAATTATGATCCGTTATATAACACATTCTATTTGGATAAAAAAATTAAATACATTACTTGTTGTCATGAATGTTAGAAGTATAATCCTAATTTATTTAATATCTTGGGAAAGGAATTAACTTGAACATGAAATTTAATCTTTTAATGAATAACTCTAAATGAATGTGCATTCGTCTTAAATATACAAATACCAATATGGAATGAGTAAAATGCTATATAATTTGCCATATGTGACTATGGAATTATTCTTATGTCTAATTTTTTGATTGAATCACTATAGTACAAATAATCAAGTACAAATATTATATAAGAAATGCGAAGTGGAAAATAAAATATGATACCAATTTGATATTAATTTACATACAGGAAAATCATTAGTATGAGATCTTGTTTATGTAAAATGGCTCAGTGATGGTCGTCAATTAGCATGGTGTAAATGTGATATGGGCTCACAATTTGATGTAGTGATTATAATATTACTATGATATAATGTGTAACTTTGCCTAATTCATGCATAAAATTGATCCAAATGTTTACAAGATAAAATTCAATTTTGATATAATAAAATATTCTTTTATAATGAAATATTCTTCTCAAACAAAGATAGCGGTGCTAGGGGTTCGTGAGGGACAGGGGTGTGATCTGGATGGCAACGGGAATGGAAGGAGACTCAATCTCGGGGTGGACCTGAGAGATGACCAACATTCTAAGGGGAACAAGGAGGTTGGCAAGCGGACTACAATAAGAAAAATTCCACAATGTAGAGGAAACAACTGGAGGAGTGGGGACGCCCAGTGTTGGAATTAGGGTATGTATTCAAAGTGGCGGGGATGAGGGAAGAGGTTGAGGTGACGAAAATGGAGGCCATCCTACAACAACAAAATGTGGAGAAAGATCACGGGAGCACAACAACCAGTGTTGGCACATAGCATCATAGTAGCATGTCAGGAAAGTCTAATATGTATGTTGATGAGGTTGGTAATCAAGTTGTTAGACACATAATCGGTGCATCGATGGCAGAAAGAATTGAGGATTGTGGGGAGCTCTTTACTAAGAAATTATTTGAAGATGAACTGCCTTTGGGTGTGGTATCACTTGGCGAGACGGATGGGGTACTGGTGTTGTTAATTGAACCAACTGCTGAGGAAGAATTAGCATAACCATGGTGCTAGGTGGGGGTGGTACGTCTTTTGGGGACAATTTGGATACATGAAACTCTATGATAGATTGAAGTTGTTGTGGCAGATCAAAGGAAGATTCAATATGTTTGAACTAGAATTAGGACACTTTGTGGTGCAGTTCTTGTGCCAACATGATTTCAAAACAGCCTTAACCGGTGCTCCTTGAAAATGTTTGGATGTAATGTGATTTTATGGGAATGTTACCCCACTTTTAAACTGACGGAGGAATTTATAGACTTCATTGTCTTGTCGGTTAGGGTGGTTAATCTCCCATTTCATCTATATGTTTCAACTATGTTCAAATACAAAGGATTGGCACAGTGGAGCCTTATCAAGGTGGATAGCCACACAGAGAGAATATCACGCAAGAGATTTTCTAGGCTAGCAAAAAAAGGTAGATATTACAAAGCCCCAGACGTCTTCACTATTAATGAATGGTGTGCGGTATGAGGTCGTCTATGAGGGGTTTCCTTGGATGTGTGTGAAGTGCATAATGGAGGTTCATACGTCAAAAAAGGGTAAAAAGCAATTGGGAGGAGGGAAGTACAGGGCCAAACCAGTGAGGATGGAAATAGAAACAGTGAGAAGGATACTAGGAGAGAAGAAGTAGGATGTTGGCAACAATAGAAGAAAAGGGGAGGAACTAGAAGGCGCAGAGTAGCCCAATCGAGACGCTCAACTGCAACTAGCAACAGGTATGCAAGACTTTTTGTTGAGGAGGAGGGGGACGCAACTGTGGTCGGTAATGTGGTTGTAGAGAAGGATGTAGGACATACAACTCAGCAAAGACATGCCAAAGTGTGGAAAAAGAAGATTAACATGCCTAAAGAGAGGTATGGGTAGGGTACTAGAGTTATGTTGGGGGATATTACCAATAATGTTGCGAATGGAGGATAGGAGACCATTGAAAACAAGGGGGAGAAGCTGAAGATGACAGAGAGGCATACAGTAGTAAATTCGGACATCGATGAGGTCGTTACAGTTATCAATATCTAGGATATAAAAAAGAGTGAAGTGGAAATGAGGAAAATAGTATCACAAGGAATGAAAGACAAATGTATTGTTACGTAGAGAATAAATAAATCTAAAACTATCATGGAGATTAAAGAGAAGGACAAATCATTGCTACCAAGGAAATTGGAAACTAGTAGTACATCAAACATGAAAACAAAAGGGAGGACCAAGGTGACATAACCACCATCACAATTGAGAAGGATTCTAACGATAGTAATAGAAAAAGATATAGAAGTTGAGTTTAATAAGGATTCTGATACTAGTTTAGTCACATGAAGCCTACAAAAGTGTGTGAGGCACAGAAGACTGCATAAGTTGCTGAGGGTGGGATGATTGGTGACAAAGAAGCTCCTTCAAGCATAACGGTATTGTGAAGTGTTCTAGACAATATAGACCATTATTATCAATAAGATCTGATATGAACCTCTTGTGTTGGAATGTCAGGGGTATTGGTAATGATGATAGGTGTAATGTGTTGAGAAACATTGTTAGGGAACACAAACCCACTTTGATTGCTATTATGGAGCCTAGAATTAGTGCACAAGATGTCACAAGAACAATAAAGAAATTGGGCTTTACCTTTACCTACTCACATAGGGTGGAATCTTGAGGCTTTGCCAGTGGTATTTGGGTATGCTGGAAAGTAGAAGATTGCAACGTCCAAATTATAAGTAGCCACAGATAATTTATCACCTCTAAAATTAATAATACCTTAATGGCTACATTCGTATATGTCAACCCACATATTACTGTAAGGAAATTGTTGTGGAGACATTTAGTGGAAATGAGCAAAGGCATAAAGGACCCTTCAGTGGTTATGGGGGATTTTTATACCACCATCTGCCGTGTGAAAAAATTGGTATCGAAAGATATAACTTTAATGAAGCCAGAGTATTCAAAGAGACGTTGATGGAAGGACTTCTGATCTCAATTTTTTAGGAGTGTAATATACGTACAAGCATGGGATTTTATAGGAGAGACTGGACATAGTGGTTGCAAATGAAAAATTCATCCATCAGTATGCGGATTTGGTTATGGAGCACATGACTAGGTTGTCATTAGATCATTGTCCTATTGTTCTGAATATGGTAAAGCATGCAAAGATTTGCCCCAGATTTACAATGAAAGCTTCGTGGAATGAGGAGACTGACTTTAGTAGATTCCTGGCTATCCACTAGACGGGCGCAACTAACTTCCATTCAGCACTCTAGGATGCCAAATAGCATCCAATAGACTAGGAACAGTTGTCACACGAAAGAAAGAGCCACAATAAGAGAACATTGCTCAGAAAACATCAAGCAGTTGCAAAAGAACCTAGTTGAAAGGTATGATGAAATTACTAATAAGATTTGTATTGATATGCAGGTGGAATTGTAATTACTTCTTAATAAAGAGGAGGAAGACTAGAAATAGAATGTTCATATTAATTGGTTGTCAAACGGAGATAATAACACCAAGTTCTATCAAGCTTGGATGAACCAGAGAAGAAGAAGCAACACCATCACAAGACTCAAAAATGTGGCGGGTGGATGGGTGTCCAAGGAGGGCGATATAATGAATATGGTTGTTGTCCTAACGGACCCTGGTAGGGATAGGAGCAGCTACGTGAAGGATGTCAGGGGAGATTTTTACCAACTCAAGCCTACTGAAAAGGTCGAAATTGCTATGGCTATGTCAAGTGAGGAGGTTTTCAGAGTGATGAGGTTGATGAATCATTACAAAGTGACTGGGCTAGATGGTGTCAATGTATTATTTTTACAAAATAACTGGAACATTGTTGGTGGATCAATGGTGAAAACAATTCAAGAGTCATTAATAGGAGCGCTAATTGTGGATGAAATATGCAATTCCACTATTGTACTTATTCCCAAGTTGGAAAAACCAAAAAAGTGTGAGAATCTAAGACCTATATCTTTGATAAACATTGTCTTGATGCTGGCATCAAAAGTAGTCATAGGAAGTCTGTAAAAAAGTTTATCCTGAAGTGGTTATCCATGGAACAAAGCAGTTTTATGTCAGACAGAAGAATAACTGACAATGTAGTGTTAATGCAAGAGCTAATCAATGGCATTAAGAATGTACATGGAGCTAAAACTATGGCCATAAAGGTGAATTTGACTAAAGCTTATGATCCGATGTCTTGGAGCTTCATTCAAGACATGCTTATGTGCACAGGAATTCCGAGCAACATCGGGAAGTTTATTATGAATTCCATTACAGGAGGTGATATGTCTGCAGTGTGGAATGGCAAATCGTCAAGGACTTCCAAGGTAAGCAGAGGATTGAGGCAAAGTGACCCGTTATCACCATATTTATTTTGAAAGACTCGTCCAGATGATTCAGGAAAGGGTCAGAACTAATAAATGGAAACTGGTCGTAGTGGGCTGATCGAGTGTTGTAGTAGCACAAGTGTGTTTTGAGGATGATGTGATTCTTTTTTCTAGGGCAATTAGAGAACAAATGAAGGTGATTCTAGAATGCTTCAAAATCTTTGAAAGGGCATCAGGCCAAGCGATCTTTCAATATTTAAGACTCAGATATTCTTTTCTAAGAGTGTACCAAGGTCCACTATTTGGAGCATCCAAACGTTGTGCTAGTTTGAAGTTCCCAATTATTTGGGCCTTTATGTGGGAGTACGGATTGTTCTAACTAAAGTCTCCAAGGACATGTATTCTTATGTAATGGATAGAGTAGAGAGCAATGTGAATGCCTGGGCAGCAAAATGTCTATCGGTAGCAGGTTGAATTTTTTTAGCTCAATTTGTATTAATGGATATCCCCACATCTGTGATGCAAATATTTGTATTACCCCTCAGCATATGTGATAGAATTGATGGAATGGTGAGAAGATTCCTCTAGGGTGGCAGTCACAAGAAACGACGTCCAATTTCTCTGGTATCCTGGAACAAAGTGACGAGTATGAAGAGGGATGGATGGCTAGGAATCCGTTCAATGAGAGAGTGAAACCAAGTGCTTCTATTAAAGAATGTGTGGGATCTGGCGTCTGGTAGAGCTTCTATTTGGTGTGAGGGATGAAGCAGCGTTTTAACAAGTTTGAGCCTGCTGCGATCATGTCTATCTCACGGCTAGGTCGAGCCACATTCGGGGGCAAATAGCTTATAACAAATAACTTGATTGTTGTTTCGATTAGCAGCAAAAATGTGAATGTTTGGGATGATTATTTGGTAAAATTGGGTCTTCGTCTGCGAGAACATGTCAAAAAATCAATCCCGAAGGAAGTCAATGATTTACTAGTAAGTTCCATTGTCCGGTCGTCAGTTGACTAGGGTTGGGAATTCTTAAACGATTGGTTAGATGAAGAGGTGATGAATCTTATTACGAAGATCAATGTGCCATGTGTGGGCGACATGATGACAGTCGAGTCCGAGTTCATACTTCTGACAATAGTTACTCCAAGAAGTCGGCGTATGGCATCCTCAGGTTGCCAAAGGACATCACCGTGCAAGGCAGATGGGAAGATGTGTGGAAGATCGGGATAGCAGGACAGGTATAAAGACCTTTGCATGACTAGCATGGCACAATGTGCTGCTCATGAAATGAGAGAAGAAAGACTAGACACTTGACGATGGACAGTGTTTGCATTAGGTGTAAGGAAGCTGAAGAGAACCTGATTCATGCATTAAGGGACTACAATAGTGTGAAGGTCGTGTGGCAAAATCATAGCAACTAACAAGATACCAGATTTCTTCACGTCTACTAATTTGGAAGGATGGCTAAAGAGGTCCAAGAACCATTATGGGGTTACCGAGGAGAACTTCTAGTTAGCATGTTATTGTATATGGAGGGGTAGGAATGATTAGGTGTTCGAAGGCATGGTGGCAAGAACGGAACACCAGGCGGCTTGCATACGGAAAGCTTTCTGGCTTAACTCTTAAGGCGAGAAGGGGCACTGACGTTGAACAGATTACAAGAAGAATGGTGGGATGGTCCCTTCCGAAACAGGGAACTGTAAAGCTCAATGTCAACGCATCTGTCAACTAGCATGGAGCTACGGTTGCGGTGGTTGCTAGAAACTGCCATGAAGAGTGGCCAGCGGGTTGGGGATACAAGACTACCATGACAAATGCTATAGAGGCAGAGATGATAGGGATCACTATGGAAATCGAAAGAGTTGTTACTGTAGGACGGCCCAAGGTGGTGGTGGAAATAGACTGCCAGTTGGCAACAACAATCTTGGACGAGGATGCATAGCTGTATCTAAGATTTGCCTAGTGGTCCGTGAGGATAAAATAGATGTTGCGAGTTTTGGTAGGGAAAAGAATAAAATTGTGGAAACGCTCTCCAAAAAGCATTTAAAGAGTAAGTTTGAGTTTTATGATTATGTTCATCCACCTACGGATATCTTAGATTTGGTTCGTAATGTATTGTGTAATGGTAGTAGTACTACCATATTTCATTCAGTTAATGACATGAGTGGGTGTAACTCTCAATTGAATTGGCTTGCACGAGGAAGGTAAGATGAATAAATATCTTCTTGGCTTCTTCAGAAAAAAATTCTTCTCAAAGACAAGTTATATGGAATAACAACAAAGTGGGACATTAATTTATAACAGAGATAGTGCCCTGAATGTCACAAATCTTCCCTAGAATTCCTAATTTAGCAAAGTGAAATAGGCTCTCATGTATCGTCCCTCGAGGTTGTAAGAAGGTTCTTATATCATAAATGTGAGCCCAAACATTAGTTGGAAAGGCATATAGGGATATGGAACCTCACCTACGTTGTAGTAGGTGCATACACTTCACCTATGTGGATGTTTATGTGTAGAACCTCACATAGTGAGTGACGACTTGTAATTTAGGGCGTGTGATTTTGAGAATAGTTGCCTGAGTGATTCAAAATTGTGGAGTTTGGGGTTCAAATCATTTGTGGGTATTTTTACTGGAACACTTATCAACCATTATCCATCAACTGCCTTTGTTATTATTTGTTGTGGATCTTCCTGTCACTTCTCAGGTAGGGAGATGAGAATTTCTAGGTTGTGTGTAGATGTGATGCTACATTCTAGACATAAAAATTCTTGATTTGGTACTTGCATGTGGATGGTCTAGCATGGTTATTGGAGATTTAAGCAAGGTACTTATGCTTAGAGTTCTAATATTTCCAGGTCAATTACATCTCATACTTGATAGAGCACATCTATAAAAAAATCATTCTTGGTTATGCGAATGATATACTAATGAACATATATCTGTATATTAACTATAGGGTTCAGGGTAATAAAGTCGGGTCTAATAAGAGATTTGGGTAATAATTTATTTACAATTAGTATTATCTAACCTCTTTGATATTATTAGTTGTCTTCTAATGTTAAGTTTACAAAGGAACGTGTATAAACCCATAGTTGGTGATTTCTTAAATGTGCTCCCCATGATTAGTCTTCAAATTGGTTTTTGGTGGTGAGTTCTATTTGTTGTTTCTATGAGCCAACATTGGGTATCATCCTCATGGTGCAAAAGCTTGATCAGACATCTAAGACCGTCTTAGGTTCGGCCATTGGAACTAAATTTGTGACCTCTTCCACCAATGCAACTAGCGGTTCCATGTGGAAGGGAGCTCTTGGTACTTCAAATAGTATGTATGCACCCTTATAGGTTGTGTTGGATGTGCATATGGGAATAGGAGGTTGCAGAGGCTTTTTAGTGTGTTGGGCAATGGTGTTTTAGGGTTTTGTGTTGCAAGTTGTCATGATCAAGGGTTGACAATGGTGAAGTGACCAAACTACACAACTGTAGATCATAGGTGTTGACTCTAGGTCAATATTGACTCTAGGTCAAAATTGACTAAACCCTTGTTTTGATGATGACCAACCATTCAACTTATTTGTGTCTAATGCATCTACATTGAGTGATTTCAGATTAGGTATAAACACACTCCAAATGCCCTAACTTATGCATCTCAAATTGGAGAAAAGACAAGTCAAAGTCAATACAAGTGTGTTTTTGGAATATGATGTAAATCCATTAGAATCATGTTGTAAATCATTTGTAATGATTGTATGACTTGTAATTAAGATTAGAAAAAATCAAGAGCACTTATATAGAATATTTAAACACTTTAATGATTTTCCAAAATCCATTATAGGTTGTCAATCCGACCAGTTACAAACTCAATCGATCCCTTGATGGATTTTGAAAATGTCCAGGTCGGTTTCAGTTACAAACTCAACTAATCCATTTGGTCCAGTTACAAACTCGACCGACCACACTTTTTAGAAAAGTGTAGAAAAGTTTTTTTGACCGTTGGAGTGTTATAAAACTCAAAAATATATCTATTGCAACACCCCAAACGACTAGTATTCGTCCTTAAATGTTCCTAAAGGCTAAAAGGAATCACCAACTATAAATAGGACCCCTTGAGCTTCATTCTAGGGTTAAACATTCAATGCAAAACTCTATATGAGGTTCCTAGTCTACAATTGAGTGCATCCTACAACCTCCTCTCTCTCTCTAAGCTTAATCACTTGCTACATCCATTAGAGTGAGTAGGAGATTTGTAAGAGAGATAGTCCTACATGTATATATTGTGAGGCTCTCACTTCCACCACCTCCCTATCTCTCATTTCAACCGTGAAGATGAAGGTTCTCTCTTTTGGCTAAGAGAAGTGAAGAAAAACAAGGGAAGGAGTCCCTTGGTGAAGATCAAGGCCGAAGACTTGGAGTACGAGTGGGTAAGCCCTTGGTGAAGGAAAAAAACTCCTTGCTCAAGTGGGTAAGTCCTTGGTGAAAGATTATGTGAGTGAAGGTGAAGTCAAATGCGGAAGGTCCAAGAAGAGTGAGTAATCCCTGCAAGACCAAAAACTTGATGCAAGTGTGTGTAAGACCTTGGTAAAGGCTGAAGACATATTGAGCAACTAGGTAAGTCCTTGGGTAGGTTGAAGACTCTTGGCTTGGATAGGTAAGTCCTTTGGTTGGTCATGTATTGTAAGTCTTATGAAATAATATAAGAGTGAAATGGTTAATAAATCCTAGAGGTTGAACTCTCTATGTAGTGGACTGACATACTTCTAGTTTGAAGTATGGAACCACTCTACATAGCTTGACAATTGGTGTATGTTCAATCTCTCTCTCCCTTGCTATGTATGTTTTAGTTGCACTCAAATTTCCTATTTAGCAACCTTATCTTATGAAATATCTCGAAGGTTTAATGAATTTTATTTAAGTGCATTCAGCTCTATTCACCACCCCTCTAGAGCATATAATGACCCATCCTAGGATCCAACAATTGGTATTAGAGTGGGTCATCTCCAAGAATACTTCCACAAGTAGGAGAAGATGGGTGACTACCAAGGAGGGAGATACTTGATCAACCTTCCAATCTTTGATGGGAGAAATTTCTTCTATTGGAAAAGAAGGCTACAATTCTACATCCAATGATCAAGTCTTGAGCTATGGCAAATGGTGGACCATACATACAAGCTACCGGACACCAAGATAGAAGAATGGGATGAAGATAACATGAAGAAAGCCACCTTGAATGCAAGAGCAATCAATATCCTTTATGCCACCATGAACCCCACCGAGTTTAATCAGATTTCCTCTTGTGAGACGGCCTATGAGATATGGAGAAAGCTATGCATCACTTACGAGGGTACTCAACAAGTGAAGGAAAGAAAAGTCTACATGATCAAAGGGTTTCTTGATAAATTCAAGATGGGAAAGGAGGAGAAGATAGACAACATGTACTCAAGACTCAACACAATTGTAAATGGCCTTTTCATCCTAGGTCATCCTATGAGTAGAGGAGAGATCAACTCTAAGATCCTTAGAACTCTCCCCAAGAGATGGGAACCCAAAGTGACTTCCATTGAAGAAGTAAGGTCTCTTGATGATATCCCCATTGAAGAGCTCATTGGAAATCTACAAGCCCATGAAGTCACACTTGACAAAAGAGAAGAAGTTGAAAGACAAGAGGAGAAAGAGCTAAAGAGAATGAAGAAGGATGAAATCAAGGCTCAAATTGAAGCTATTATGGGACAAGCCTCTCCATCCTCTCATGTTGAAGAAGATGTCATGTATTCCAAGGGTAGATTCTATAAACGAAAGAATTCCTCCTCCATCTGGTGCCTCAAGTGTGGAAAGAAAGGTTACTTCAAGATAGATTGTCTTCAGGGAAAAAAGATGCATCGTCATAAGAGAAGAGAATAGAAATGGCACAAAAACTCAACTGACTCCTCCAACTCAAGCTCAAGTGAAAAATCAAGTGGAGGATTTATTGATGAAGAGAATGCCATTTTTCTCTTATGGCATTAACAAGTGAAGACTCAAATGAGGTAAATCTAAACTCTTTAGATAAGAACCTTTAATTGCTATCATTAATGCTACTCGTGCCTCTCTTAAGTCTTCTTAAAAGAAAAGGAAAAAGTTTGCTAGAATTGTTGATAATATGCATGTAGAATTAGATGGTCTTAAGCATGATAATACTTTCTTGCTTGATGATAAAAATGCTTGTCTTAGTCAAGTAGATGCTCTTAAACTTGAAAATGCTAGCTTGCTAGATAAGATTAGATTTCTAGAAACTCAACCTCTTATGAGTAGTTCTAATGAAGAGCATACCTTAATTGTTGATTCTCTCATGCATGATATTGATGTTCTTAAATCTAAAAACAAGGACAAAGATTTTGTTTTCCAAGGATTAGAATCTAAAAATGGTGTTCATCTTTCTAATATTGCTTTGCTCAAAAAAGAAAATGCCTCTATGCTTGCTAAAATCAATGTTTTTTTTGGTAACCCAGGAGACTCGTAAGGCTTGTGCCAAGCCCAACCTGGGGAGCTCAGCCCCATCCTATAAGGAATATAGCCCATTAAGTCACATAGAGTCCGACTACGCTACGGGAGGAATAATTCTGAACAGCACCACCAGGGGGATTCGAACTCGGGACCCTTCACGAGGGGCCCCGTACTGTGACCACCTGAGCTACTGCTTGCCGGCTACTAAAATCAATGTTCTAGTTCTACTAGTAAAGAGAATAATATTTCTACTCTTCATATTCATAGATATTCTTATTTAACTAAAGATATTTGCCTAGAAAATGATATGTTGCATGCTAGAGATAATATAAGTTGTTTGTCTTCTACTATTACTTCTCTTATGCATGATAATCATATTTTGAGATCTTCTTTGAAAAGATTTTTAGTTGGTAAAAAGAGTCTACATAATGTCCTACACCATACTACTTAACAAATTGGTAGGCATGGTTTAGGATATGATAGTAGCCAACATAACAACAAAAGTAAAGGACCTCCAATCTTCCATGGAGAATCCTCTAGTTCTAAGGCTATGGGCACATGCAACTATTGCAATGATGTTGGCCATTATTATACTATTGCCTGTTTAAGAAATCACCCAAGAGCACTAGGACTTGGGTTTCTAAGATAACCCCTCCGGACCCAAAAACATGATTGGGGACCATTTCATCTTTCTTCTTGTAGGTACTTGCAAATGGGTTGACTTGAGCTATTGAATTGCAAATTGACTTCACAATCCACATGAAATAAGAAAGGTGAGATGTGTAGAGGGTGACAATAAGGGGAAAATAAATGGTAAGCACTGAGGTAATGTTTTTCTTGCTCATATCCAATCATAGTGTGTTTTGCCAAGTTAATGTGCATTATGCATGTGGTTTTTGAGTCAACAGTGGTATTTTGCGATTCTATTCACACTCTTGCTCAAAAATTATTTCTAATGCATTCATAGTGCATTACTAACTTGCTTACACATTTTGGATATGGCTTATATTTTTAGCATACCTCTAAATATGTTTTTATGAAATATATGTGCTTTTTGACAGCAACTTTGTCAGTTGAGTTTGTACTGTTTGAAACTTAACCGATAGGCACCAATGGGCGTTGCCAACAACTATTGTCAGTTGAATTTCCATAAATAGAACTCAAATGATGGCATTGTGCACATAATACACAGTTGGCTTATTGAATGAGAATTTCCCTCTCAACTAGATTTTCTCAACCAATAGCCTTATTCTTTGGCACTCCTACCTTTGCATGCATATTGACATGCTTTAAATTGCCTATCTTTCTTACAACTCTATATTTCTAATTGCTATAATTTGGTATCCCACTAGTGGTATTTCTATATCTTGCAATAACTTATTTTGAGTTTTTTTGCAAGTTTTGATGATGATCTCTTTGAATCTCCTAGTTGTGACTTAAAACGCTTCTGTTGTGCTCCAACTTGCTACATCTATATAGTTGTATATCTTGTTTTGATACAACCTGGAGGTTCTTAGTTGTAATCATCTTTTGGTAATGATGCATATTTGGTAGTGAGTTATATCCTTTCATGCTTCTAAAATTGCATATATTTTTATTTGGATATATCTCTACATATACTCATAGCTTGCTTTATCCTGTGCATCTCTTACTATGATCTAGATCCTACTAGTAGTCCTAACATGTGATAATATCTACTAGTAGGTCATATGCATGTAGTTATAGTATTGTTTATCTTTTCATCAAGAGGTATTCGACTATATGCTATGCTTGTATCTTGTTTTATACTTGCTCGAGCTTATTCTTTGAATTGCATATCTACTATCTTGAGTTACTTACATTACATTGTGATGCAGGATATATAGAGCTACATTGTATGTAAAAATTGGAGCATCTTTGGATTCCATGCAGATTTTGCTCCAGTTTCAATTTTTGGTGCAAGACTAGTATTTTTTATGCAAAAATGGCCTTCTGAGCAAGACTCATTGCTTTGCCATGAGCTCATATGCTTTTTGGGCGAATTTCGTCATCTTGAGGGTCAAAATTATGATTTATTATATTTCTACATCACTTTATCTTGCCTTATTATATGCTAGAATCACATCTAGGGTTGTTCTAAAGTATGCTTTAACTTGCTTTTCTTTCTATGCTTGGACAAGCCCTAGTTTTTTCTCTTCTACTCTCCATTTATAATATTATGTTATCTCCTTTCTTTTAATAAGTGGTGTTTCTTTTCTCTTTATATCCCCACTTTTAGAAATGAAAAAGGGGGAGAAGGTATGTATTCTTTTGACAAAAGAGGGAGAAGTCATGCCTTACATGAAGAGGAGAAGCATGTCTATGTAAAGGGGAGAAGGTAAAGGGGAGAAGACATATATATGTGTAGAACATATATGAGTAGAAGACATAGTATTCTATAAATGTTATGAAAGCTAACCATGCATGAGAAATAGCATCATTTGAGGGTGAGTATGAGAACTCCACGAGCATCAATTGAGGGGGAGCATATGAACTCAATTCTATTGAAACTCCTTGGTTTCTCCAAAGGTATGACTTTACTTCAATGCTTTCAATATATTTATGGAATACTTTGTCATCTTCAAAAAGGGGGAGAATGTTGACTCTAGGTCAATGTTGACTCTAGGTCTAAATTGACTAAACCCTTATTTTGATGATGACTAACCATTCCACTTATTTGTGTCTAATGCATCTACATTGAGTGGTTTCAGATTACGTATAGACACACTCCAAATGCCCTAACTTGCGCATCTCAAATTGGAAAAAAATAAGTCAAAGTCAATACAAGTGCATATTTTTGGAATATGATGCAAATCCATTATAATCACATTGTAAATCACTTGTAATCATTGTATGACTTGTAATTAAGCTTAGAAAAAATTAGGAGCACTTAAATCAAATATTTGAGCACTTTATTGATATTTTCCAAAATTCATTACAGAATATCAATCGGTCCAGTTACAAACTTGATCGATGCCTTGATGGATTTTGAAAATGTCCAGGTTTGGTCTAGTTACAAACTTGACTGATCCGTACTGTCCAGTTACAAACTCGACCAATCGCACTTTTCAGAAAAGTGCAAAAAAGTGTTTTTGACCGTTGGAGTGTTGCATAACTTGAAAGTATATATGTTGCAACACCCCCAAATGGCTATTATTGGTCCTTAAGTGTTCCCAAAGGCTAATAGGCATCCCCAACTATAAATAGGACCCCTTGGGCTTCATTCCAAGGTTGAGCATTCAATGCAAAACTCTTTATGAGGTTCCTAGTCTATAGTTGAGTGCATCCTACAGCCTCCTATCTCTCTAAGCTGAATCACTTGCTACATCCATTATAGTGAGTAGGAGATTTATAAGAGAACTATTCCTACATGTATATCTTGTGAGTCTCTCACTTCCACCACCTCCCTATCTCTCATTTCAACCATGAAGATGAAGGTTCTCTCTGTTGGCTAATAGAGGTGAAGAAGAACAAGGAAAGGAGTCCCTTGGTGAAGATCAAGGCCAAAGACTTGGAGCAAGAGTGGGTAAGCCATCGGTGAACGTAGAAGACTCCTTGATCAAGTAGGTAAGTCCTTGGTGAAAGCTTCTTTGAGTAAAGGTGAAGTCAAAGGCATAAGTTCCAAGAAGAGTGGGTAATCCCTGTAAGGCCAAAGACTTAATGCAAATATGGGTAAGACCTTGGTGAAGGTTGAAGATATCTTGATCAACTGGGTAAGTCCTTGGGTAGGTTGAAGACTCTTGGCTTATATAGGTAAGTCATTTAGTTGTTCATGTATTATAAGTCTTATGAAAGAATATAAGTGTGCAATGGTTAATAAATCCTAGAGGTTGACCTCTCTAGATAGTGGACTGACATACTTCTAGTTTGAAGTGTGGAACCACTCTGCATAGCTTGTTAATTGGTGTATGCTCAATCTCTCTCCCTTACTATGTATGTTTTAGTTGCACTCAAATTTCCTATTTAGCAACCTTATCTTATGAAATATCTTGAAGGTCTAATGAATTTTGTTTAAGTACATTCAACTCTATTCACCCCCCCCCTTCTCGAGCATACAATCACCCATCCTAGGATCTAACAATAGGGAGGAAGATGGTGAATTCCATTTGTATGGACAGAGAAGGAAGAAAGGGAAGGTGAAGGATAATCATTATTGTAAGTTCAACAACTTCTATGTTGTCCACCTTAGATGGCAGCGACAGTCTATCACTATCATCATGTAGGATGTAAGAATAACAAGAGGAGAGGTAGTTGTTGGTGTTCATGCAAACTCATGACCTCCAAAACATCTTGACGATGTCACAACTTTAGTGCTATGATAGAAAGAGGCAAGACCAGAGAAAGAAAAAAGGGATGGTAGGGATATGGTGACTAGATCAACTCAGTGGTGACGGCCAACCAAGCAATGATGAGGAAGGGAGTGTTGTTGCAAAAGTTCAACACAACAACCTCTGTCATCCACAACTCATGTAGGAGGAAGCTCCATGATACTAGGCTAGGAGGGGGTTCTCCGGTGATATAAATGGCTCCATATGGTAGTGGTAGAAGGAAATGGGGAGGAAGAAATAGAGGATTGGAGAAGGATGCTTCTGGGTACAACGTGATGCCCTACAGAAGGATCTATAGGTGGAAGTGTTGATGCCATGCTACCAGTGGATGGCATGAGGTAGAAGGTGAAAGTTGGGCACGGATGGGTGGGGAAGAAAGATGGAGAGGGAAGAGAAAAGGAAAGTGAAGATAATATGGGAAGAAGTAATGGAGGAGGAAATAGGAGAGGAGGAGAATGGTGGCCTTACTTGCAGTCAAGGCATTGTTTGTAGCTAGCTCTATGCCTGCATACCGCCAAGAGGATGAGGGGTGACATATGATTTTTAATAGGATAAGTGTTAATAAAAATTATGGAATATAAATTTAATGACCAAACGAATTGATGTACTTTAAATGATAGGAGTTTCGACCAATTAGATAGATGGACAAATGAAGTTTGGTTAATATGAAAATTGATATTTAGGCTAACTAGTATGTGAGGAAGCTAAATTTTCCATTCAGTTTACCTTTTGAAAGTGTTTAATAGTATATCACATACATATTACATATTTTCTTGTCTTAATTAATAAATTGTGGTATTTTATTTCATATTAATTCAATTTCTGTCATCTTATACCACTAGGAATATTTTAGAGTGTCAAATTAGATTCAAGCATGGTATTTGGTATGTTTGTACAGTAAGTCTTATTATTGAATGTAGTATAGTTATCTCATCTTAAATATCAAATGTTAATGATATTTTATATCCATAGTGCTAATTGACTCCAAGAAATGCTAATGTTCTTTGTAGTAGGAATACTATATGTTAACATAATCAAATCGGGTCCTAGAAGAGACGAGGTTTCACAAATATGCATGAATTCTAGTATGTTTTTTTTGTCGATAAAAAATCATGTTGCTATTTTTGTATTTTCTTTTAGTGTATGTACATTGCATACTACCTCCAACTGAAGGTAGTGAAAAACTAAGAAAAATTGTACAAGGCTACATATAAAAGAATAACAAATGAGCTCGAGATAGTAGCCTTCTACCAAAGGATATTCTGGGAAAGGAGCCAAAAGGGAACAAGAGGAGATAGATATCTACTGAACAAAACTCCAGGAAACTAAACCATGTCCTTCACCTAGATAAAGATATGAATAGCCAACGCAGAACCAAACCAAATGAGAGAAGCTAAAGCCAATCAACTTCAATCTAACATATGCAGCAGAAATTGGAATCAAAAAAGTTCTATCATCACAACACAGGAGTGAGAGGGGAGCATCGACACCCATATAAAAATGGGGACTCAACCATCACTAGAGACAACATCAACAAACTACTAAATTGATGTTGAACTATCCATCAAGCTACAAATATCCAACTCAGATTAGGGAAGGTCCAGAGAACCAGAGAAACTCAACCATCACTTCGCAAGTGAGAGGGGAGCCATCAAAACACTACTAATAGAGAAACTCTAAAGGAAAAGAGAGCATCAACACCCTTCAACAAAGTCCAACACCATCATCAAAAACTTTAGTGAGAGGGGAGCATCAACACCCATAAAAATGGGGACTCAACCATCACCAGAAGCAAAAGACTCATCTGTCATTTCACCAGAGAGAGATGAACCAAACCTTCAGACAAAATAACATAGACTTCAACAACACAGAATTCTAGTATGTTATAACACTACAACCCTTACAAAGATTTTATCCCTAAAATCATCCATCTCTAGCCCAACATGTTGTGTTACACCTCATCACCAGGTTCTAGGTTTCTAGTTAACTTAATGTTATGGATCATACTATAGTATTCTGATGGAGCTGGGACTTACACTAAAAGATCACTCTTCCAATGGGAGTCCCAAAGATGCACCAAAAACCCTAGGGAGTTGATGTTCTCTCTAGGTTTACCTAGAACTGGTGCTTAGATAAACACCCCAACCCCATAAGAGTATGGAAGCCTTATCATAGTACAGATTTAGGATCGAACCCAAAAGACAACGGTCTTGTTGCAAGCAACAAGATGAAAAACGTATAGAACTTCACTTAGCTACTTACTAGTTGGCACTTATATCGAAAGTTGGATTTTGATGGTTTTAAACTAAGAACATGGAAAGTAAAGAAAGCAAGTAAATCTAAGAGTTAAACTATGATAAAGATCACTAGGGTGTGATCGGTTTTTCACCGCCACTACACATCGATCAACACATGCAAAGCAAAACTTAACCTGCAAAAAGAGTTCGGTCAGTTAGTATCCTTATAGACCTAGTCTCCTTTCGGATAACCTAGCTACGAGAAGCGTGGGAATGTTGCAACGCCAGCCATTCCCGATCAAATGGTCACATTAATTTACATCATTCCCCTCGCAAAGTGTGTTCCTCGACTTACCAAGGTTGCACTTCCATACGTCAACTGATTCCATTTCATAGTATGAAAGTGCAACGGATGATAGTGAGTTTACTCCACTTCTTGAGATACACCTCTAGATACCGAAACAAATACATGGTGGATACATGCATCAAGAACCAACATGCAAATGAGTTTCGAATCTAATAGTACAAATGTAGACAATTCATACTAAAAGATAAAAGATAACACAAGTTGGAGATCAAGCAACAAGTATTCATTAATCGTTTGATGTTGAACCAACAAAGATAAGAACTCTACATTACAACCTAAGGATTACATTTTACATGATATGAAAGTATGGGTAGCGGGGCTACTCCCCGCACCCTAGTGAAGAAGACTACTCCCTCATGACTAAGACCAAGAAGGAGGCGAGAAGAGAGAGAGAGCATCATCCCCACAAAGGATGGAAGAAGGTAAACCCCTTGGAGAGAGAGAGCAACGATCCACCAGTCTTCGTAGGTTGCACGATGAGGAGGTCTCCCTTTCCCACCTTCTTGACAAAGAAGGAGAAAGCAGCTTCAGGATGGAGTATGGACCTCAGACCGACAGCCCCAGGGTGGAGGATGGAAGTGGCAGGAGCTCTGGAATGATTGGGGCGGCCTTTGGACGTCTGAGATGTTTTTCCCCCGGAGGACCCTTGGGGTCTTATTTATAGGCCTTGAGTGAAGTCCAAACGGTTTGGAGACCGTTTGGACCTCAAGACCGTTTGGGGTCTCAAGACTTTGGGGCCTCAAGACCGTTTGGGGCCTCAAGACCGTTTGGACCGTGAGACTGTTTGGCTTCAAACGGTCTTGAGACCGTATGAACTCCATGCGGTCTCGGGACCGTTTGGCTTCATGCGGTCTTGAGACCGTTTGAACTCTATGCGGTCTCGGGACCGGTTGGCTTCATGCGGTCTTGGGACCGTTTGACTCCATGCGGTCTCGGGACCGGTTGGCTTCATGCGGTCTTGGGACCGTTTGACTCCATGCGGTCTCGGGACCGATTGGCTTCATGCGGTCTTGAGACCGTTTGAACCCCATGCGGTCTCGGGACCGGTTGGCTTCATGCGGTCTTGAGACCGTTTGAACTCCATGCGGTCTCGGGACCGGTTGGCTTCATGCGGTCTTGGGACCGTTTGAACTCCATGCGGTCTCGGGACCGGTTGGCTTCATGCGGTCTTGAGACCGTTTGAACTCCATGCGGTCTCGGGACCGGTTGGCTTCATGCGGTCTTGAGACCGTTTGAACTCCATGCGGTCTCGGGACCGGTTGGCTTCATGCGGTCTCGGGACCAGTTGGCTTCATGCGGTCTTGAGACCGTTTGAACTCCATGCGGTCTCGGGACCGGTTGGCTTCATGCAGTCTTGGGACCATTTGACTCCATGCGGTCTCGGGACCGGTTGGCTTCATGCGGTCTTGGGACCGTTTGACTCCATGCGGTCTCGGGACCGGTTGGCTTCATGCGGTCTTGGGACCGTTTGAATCCACTCGGTCTTGAGGCTGAGTTATTCTTTTATGATTTTTTTGTGCTTTTTCTGCATATATAAAAGGAAAAGGTTAGTCTGATGGTGTATTTACAAAAAGAGGGTAAAATTGGGATTATGTGTAGTTTAAACGTAAAAAGAGTATGGAAAACTAAAGAAAAAGACTAAGATAATCGACTAAAATAGGAGGTTATCACCCCCCTAACTTAGAGTCTAGCTTGTCCTCAAGTTAGATAGAGCTGAGACATGTAATGGCGAGGCGATCTTATTTAGGATTTCCATACTATTTGCTTCAATTCTTGACCTGAGTTCCCCTGGGGTCATATCAAGTCTTATTGCATGCCTTGACTCTTTCGGATTTCGAGAGTTGCTTGGATCTCAGGTTCCTTTCCGTATCTCAAAGTTTGCATTGGGACCACCTTTATTCTGTGCATGTTGTTAACTCTAATCAGCTTTATACCTCTCTGAAAAACCTACTGGAAGCTAGAGAGGGTATGAGGGTTGGCTGAAGGCTTTGAAGTGTAGCTCCCCCTTTAAGTGGGGGAGGGGCTGTCTATGCTTTTTAGAATCTCACTATCGGGCACGACACATCTGCCTTTATGAGGGCAGCTGAATGTACCGGCCGGGCGAGCCCTTTATGAGCTTTTCATATACTTAGAAACTTTAGAGTTTCACTACCGGGCACGACACATCTGCCTTTGTGAGGGAAGCGGAATGTGCCGGCCGGGTGAGACCTTCGTCGGTTCTTTATATAGATCCTTATGCATGGCACAACTCTCATAATTTTATTCGTCTCTCTGGCTTTTATTCAATAACTCACAGGCTTGGGTTTTGGGATTGTTGAGGATTTATTTTGGGCGGCCAAGCCTCTTTTATTTTGAAGAGAGGAAAGTTGTTCTTAGAGTTTTTCAACGTGCACTTATTTGGTTTGTGGTCCTCTTGTAGAACTTTCTTGATTTGGAAGTTGCCTGATTTCCCTCTCATCCTCGAGATCTTGGCTTATATCTGCCTTGATTTTGACCTGTGGAGAGTCAGATAAAGAATCAAAGCAAAAACATGGAATCAATAGTGGATGGAAAATGATAAATCGCCATTCGATGTCTAAGTGCTATTTACTTGTAGGGATTAACATGATTCTAGAGTTAGTTGATGTGACTTTATCCAAAAAGGGAAGAAAGAAAGAGGGTTTTTAGAAAAAGGGGATACCTTGCCCTTGTCTAATGTACCCCCCCTAACTTATCACTCACTCTGTCCTCAGAGTGTCAAAGTGATAGAGTGAGAGGTAATTAGGATAAGGGCAGCGGCTAAACTAATTTGTGGAGTCATGGGTTGCCTCCCAAGTAGCGCCTTGGTTTAACATCGCTGGCTCGACGAAGCTGTAAGGTTGTTATGTTGTTGGCATAGCATCTCTGATGTCGATGGTTTGTCGATGCATTTTGTCTTCCTGAGTGTAATATCTTTTTAAACGGTGCCCGTTGACCGTCCGTTCTCCTCCGTTGTTGTCGATAATAATGGCGGCTCTAGTTGGGTAGATATGTTTTATAGTGAAGGGCCCGGACCATTTTGTTCTAAGTTTTCCGGGGAATAATTTGAGCTTGGAGTTGAATAGGAGCACTTTGTCGCCAACGGCGATATCTTTTCTCTTAAGATGTCCATCGTGCCACATTTTTGTTTGCTCTTTATAGATTCTGGCACTGTGATATGCTGTCATTCTGAGCTCTTCTAACTCCTGTAGCTGGATTTGTCTGTTCTCCCCTGCACTTTTAAGATCGAAGTTTAGTTTCTTGATGGCCCACCAGGCTTTATGTTCCAGCTCGACTGGAAGATGACATGACTTCCCGTACACCAAATGGAACGGAGTTGTTCCAATTGGTGTTTTGTAAGCAGTTCGGTATGCCCAGAGAGCATCAGGAAGTTTGGTGGACCAATCAGTGCGGTTTTTATTCACCATTCTTTCAAGAATCGCCTTTAACTGTCTATTGGATACTTCTACCTGGCCGCTAGTTTGTGGGTGGTAAGGCGTGGCGACTTTGTGATGGACTCCGTATTTTTTCAGTAACGCTTTGAAACTTCGTTCCAGGAAATGGGTCCCGCCATCCGATATGACTGTTCTTGGGACTCCAAACCTTGGAAAAATAGTATCTTTAAACAATTTGATAACAGGTTTGGAGTCGCTGGATACGGTGGGTACAGCTTCGACCCACTTTGAGACGTAATCTACTGCAACCAGAATGTAAGAGAAACCGTATGATGAAGGGAAAGGTCCCATGTAGTCTACCCCCCACACATCAAACAGCTCAATTTCCTGCCACATAGTGAGGGGCATTTCATCCCTTTTTGATATGTTGCCCGAAAACTGGCATTTGGCGCAGGCTTTCACGAAATCATACGAGTCTTTTGATATGGTGGGCCAGAAGAAACCAGATTGTAAAACTTTTATGGCGGTTTTCTTGGCGCTCATATGCCCCCCCCCGTGGGTCCGGAATGGCAATGTTCTAAGACCGGGGTTATTTCTTCTTCTGGCAGGCACCGACGAAAAAGTATGTCGGCACAGAGGTGGAATAAGTAGGGTTCATCCCAATGATAACGTTTTATGTCGTGAAGGAACTTCCTTTTATCCTGATATGAAGCAGACGGGTGGATGATCCCTGTGGCCAGATAATTAACGATATCAGCATACCAAGGAAAACTATGAGTGGCCTTCATAAGCTGATCATCAGGAAGAGAATCCCTGATAGGGGTTTTATCTTCTTCTTCAACCTCGATCCTGCTGAGATGATCGGCCATAACATTCTCCACGCCACTTTTATCTTTGATCTCCAGGTCGAATTCTTGAAGCATTAATACCCAGCGAATAAGCCTGGGTTTGGCGTCCTGTTTCTGGATCAGGTATCGGATAGCAGAATGGTCAGTGTAGACGATGACTTTAGAGCCAATCAGGTAGGAGCGGAATTTTTTGAACACGTAGATGATAGCCAGAAACTCCTTTTCCGTGGTGGTGTAGTTTTTCTGTGCTTCATCTAGCGTTTTGGATGTGTAGTAGATGACATAGGGTTTCTTATCGATCTGTTGTCCTAAAACAGCCCCTATGGCATAATCACTTGCGTCGCACATAATTTCGAAGGGTTGCGACCAGTCTGGAGCCCTTAGAATAGGTGCGGAGATTAATGCCTCTTTGAGGGTGGAGAAGCTTTGCATACATTCTTGGTCGAAAATGAACTCGGCATCTTTGGTCAGGAGTTGGGTCATGGGTTTAGCTATTTTTGAGAAGTCTTTGATGAATCTTCTGTAAAACCCTGCATGACCCAGGAAAGCTCAAACTCCCCTTATGTCCTTCGGAGGTGACATCTTTGAGATAACATCAATCTTTGCTTTGTCAACCTCAATTTCCCTATCACTTACCCTATGTCCGAGGACGACACCTTCTGTTACCATGAAATGGCATTTTTCCCAGTTCAAGATACGGTTCGTTTCCTCGCAGCGTTGCAGAACTCGTTCAAGATTGATTAGACAGTTGTCGAAGGAGTCTCTGTAAATAGAGAAATCATCCATAAAGACTTCCATAATAGATTCAGTTAACCCGGAGAAGATAGCAGACATCCAGCGTTGGAAAGTAGCAGGAGCGTTACATAGCCTGAACGGCATTCTTCTGAATGCATATGTCCCAAAGGGACAAGTGAAGGTGGTTTTTTCTTGGTCCTCCGGGTGTATGGGTATTTGGTAAAACCCGGAGTAACCATCGAGATAACAGAAATACTTTTGGTGGGCCAGGCGTTCCAGGACTTCATCAAGGAAAGGCAGAGGGTAGTGGTCTTTCCTTGTAGCTTTATTCAACTTCCTATAATCAATGCACATTCGCCACCCCGTTACAGTCCTGGTAGGCACTAGCTCATTTTTATCGTTGATTACTACAGTAGTGCCCCCTTTCTTTGGAACAACCTGAACCGGACTGACCCACTGAGAGTCAGAGATAGGATAGATCATGCCTGCTTTGAGTAGTTTAAGGACTTCCAGACGAACTACCTCTTTCAAGTTTGGGTTCAGTTTTCTTTGATATTCATGAGAGGGTTTAAATTCTTCAACCATAGGAAGCTTGTGCATACACAGAGCCGGGTTTATGCCTGTGAGGTCAGTTATTTTATATCCAATGATCTTTTTATGCTTCCTCAGTTTATCCAGAAGTCTGACTTCTTGGTCTTCGGTAAGGGTAAAGCTGATAATGACCGGGCATAGCTCTTCCTCATCTAGGAAAACATATTTAAGCCCTGTGGGTAAAGTCTTTAATTCAGGGGTTTTTGGTGGTTCTGCTGCTTCTATGGTAGTGATGGCTTTAAGTTCTTCAAAAGTAGCTTTTGGCGCTTCTTCTATCTTTTCTAGGTATTGGAGGCATTGCTGGACTAGTTCATTTGCAGAAAATTCAACTTCCGGATTGATAAGAGCATTCTCAAGTTCGTCAATTTGCTCGGAGATTTCTAATTGCGACATTTGTTGAATTGCGTCCAAAAGAAAGACTTCTTCCTGGATGTTAGGGCCTTTCATACTATCAAGGACGTGGAATTGAATTGCTTCTCTCCCGAGCCTAAGAATGATGGTTCCAGCTTCGACGTCGATTAGCGCTCTGGCGGTAGCTAGGAAAGTCCTGCCAAAAATGATCGGATACCTCAAGTCTTCTTTAATATCCATGATAACAAAATCACACGGAACGTAGGCATCCTTTCCTATCCTTACTGGGATATCTTCAATGATTCCCAACGGTGCGGTTATTGTGGAGTCGGCTAGTTGAATAGTCATTGCTGTAGGAAGCAAGTCGGTGAAACCGAGGCGTTGGCACATAGAGTAGGGCATAATGGATATATTGGCCCCAAGGTCAGCTAATCCTTTCTTTGCAGATGCTTTTCCAATGCAACATTGGATTCTGAAGGAACCTGGGTCCTTCTTCTTTTTGGGTAGTTTGTTCAAGATGATGTCAGAAGTGGTTTGAGTAAGCTTGACAGTCTCCTGCTCCTTGGTGATATACTTTTGTGATAGTAAAGTTTTGAGATACTTCGCCCATGCTAGTACTTCGGATAAAGCGTCAAGGAGTGGGATGTCGATGTACAGTTTCTTCATTGCTTCTTTGAATTTCTGAAATCTGGCATCCATTTTTGTTTCTTGCAGTCTGCCTGGATATGGAATCCTTGGTTTAAATTACGGGACCTTGGGTTCTGCGGACACCTGTTCTTTGTTTTTGTCCTTTGTGCCTTCGGGGGATTTCTCAATCCCTTGTTGCGAGATCTCTTTTGTCATAAGAGTGGGCATTTCATCGTCATCCAAGGTGATCTTGGTAGGCTCAGGAAGAATGCGTCCTGACCTTGTGGTGACGGCATTCAGCTGTTCGTGTTTGTTTTGCCCATGCTTAGAATTTGGTTCAGGCTGCCCGGCAAGCATACCTACTGGGGACTTTAATTGTGCAGCAATCTGAGCAAGCTGGGCTTCAACTGCCTTCTGTTGGGCATGTTGGTTAGCCAGCATGGTTTGTTGCGATTGTAGCAGCTGCCTTATCAAAGATATCTCATCTTCTGGCTGTGCAGTAGCATTTTTCTGAAGGTTTTGTTGTTGAGACTGCTGAGTATGCAACTGCGGATGAAGCGGGGGATGAGCATACTGATAGTAGGCTAATTGGTTCCTAGGGTAGTTAACCCTAGGGAAAGTGTTTCTTGAGTTCCCTTGATTTTGGTTAAAATTGTTCGAGAACCCAGGTGGTAGCCTATTATCAGATCCTCCCTGTGTCTGATGTTGTGGATTCGTAGTTCCGGAAGGATTCCCGTATTGGAACCCAGGATGATTCCTAGGTTGACTGGGATTGTAGTAAACTTGTCCGGGAATAGTGTGGATGGAGTTAACTTGTTCCAGACTCTGATCTCCAGATTGATCAGTAATAGGTTCATAAGGTTGCGGTGGTGGATGTAAATCCATCATCACATTATATAGCATACCGCAGGACAAGGTTGGGTGGTCGGAAGAATGACAAGCTTCACATGATCCTGTGACAGCCTTAACTTGTTGTACAAAAGGGGCTTTTTTGTCGATTTCTCCGAGAGAAGCCTCGAGAGTTTGTTGTTTATGAACAATAATTTGCAAGGCCTCAGCTATAGCCTTCATTTCTACGGATTCTTCAGCTTTGAAAACTTTAAGAACGCCTTTTCCAGCTGACCGTCCCCAGTTGGACTGGTTTTCAGCTCCTAAAGTAACAATCTTCCAGGCATCTTCATAGTTTTTCCTCATAAAGTTTCCTCCAGATGAGGGTCCAGAAACTGTTTAATATCGTCGCTTACTCCCCGGTAAAAAGTTTCTATCAGTTGATTCTGTGAAATTCCATGATGGGGGCATTTGTGCAGAAGTTCCTTAAATCTTTCCCATGCCTCAGCGAGGGTTTCTCCAGGTAGCTGGGAGAAATGATTGATTTGCCCTCTGATTTCATAGGTCAGCAAGGGTGGAAAGAACTTCTCCAAGAATTTTTCCTCTAGAGGGGCCCAAGTGGTTATTATGGGTTCTATGTCCAATGAGTTGTACCAACTCAAGGCCCTTCCAGATAAGGTGAAATGGAACAGGTGGAGCATTATCGCATCGAAAGCGATACCAGCTTGCGGGACCAGGCGGCATAATGCCTTAAACCTTTTCAAATGGTCCATGCAATCATCTCCTGAACCTCCAGAGAAGGAGATTCCTTGCATAATCTGGATCCACTGGGTCCGGATCTCAAAGTTTGGGATGTTGATGATCGGAGGCCGGACCGGGTGGTTATCTTCGTAGTTCTTCGGGACAGCATAGTCACTTAGTAGCTTGTTTCGTAACTCGAGCTGAGCAGCTTGGGTTGCTGCCTTGGTTTCCGCTCTTATGCGGGCTTGCTCTTCTGCTCGTATTTCCGCTTGTATTTGGGCACGGGTGTCTGCGATAAGTTGTTCCCGTTGTGCGGCGATGGCAGCATTTACTCTCTCCATCACCAAAACAGCTTGATGTTGTTCGTCATCCATTTGTCTAGCGCGTTGTCGATTGACACGGATTCGGCGGTGGAAACTTCTCTCTACCTTGGAGTCGAACTCCGGATCAGGGGAGAATCCGCGACTATGCGGTGATTGCATGCACGTGTTCTACCTGAGTAGAGAAAAGAGAACTCCTTTAGATAATAGTGAAAATGTGAAAGTTTCAAGAAGATATAGAGTTATGATTCAAAAAGAAAGTGTAAAAATCTAACCAACTAGAAAGGTACTAAGTGAAATAACAACGTTCCGTTGTCCCCGGCAACGGCGCCATTTTTTGATGGAGCTGGGACTTACACTAAAAGATCACTCTTCCAATGGGAGTCCCAAAGATGCACCAAAAACCCTAGGGAGTTGATGTTCTCTCTAGGTTTACCTAGAACTGGGGCTTAGATAAACACTCCAACCCCGTAAGAGTATGGAAGCCTTATCATAGTACAGATTTAGGATCAAACCCAAAAGACAACGGTCTTGTTGCAAGCTACAAGATGAAAAATGTATAGAACTTCACTTAGCTACTTACTAGTTGGCACTTATATCGAAAGTTGGATTTTGATGGTTTTAAATTAAGAACATGGAAAGTAAAGAAAGCAAGTAAATCTAAGAGTTAAACTATGATAAAGATCACTAGGGTGTGATCGGTTTTTCACCGCCACTACACATCGATCAACACATGCAAAGCAAAACTTAACCTGCAAAAAGAGTTCGGTCAGTTAGTATCCTTGTAGACCTAGTCTCCTTTCGGATAACCTAGCTACGAGAAGCGTAGGAATGTTGCAACGCCAGCCATTCCTGATCAAATGGTCACATTACTTTACATCATTCCCCTCGCAAAGTGTTCCTCGACTTACCAAGGTTGCACTTCCATACGTCAACTGATTCCATTTCATTGTATGAAAGTGTAACGGATGATAGTGAGTTTACTCCACTTCTTGAGATACACCTCTAGATACCGAAACAGATACATGGTGGATACATGCATCAAGAACCAACATGCAAATGAGTTTCGAATCTAATAGTACAAACGTAGACAATTCATACTAAAAGATAAAAGATAACACAAGTTGGAGATCAAGCAACAAGTATTCATTAATCATTTGATGTTGAACCGACAAAGATAAGAACTCTACATTACAACCTAAGGATTACATTTTACATGATATGAAAGTATGGGTAGCGGGGCTACTCCCCGCACCCTAGTGAAGAAGACTACTCCCTCATGACTAAGACCAAGAAGGAGGCGAGAAGAGAGAGAGAGAGCATCATCCCCACAAAGGATGGAAGAAGGTCAACCCCTTGGAGAGAGAGCAACAATCCACCAGTCTTCATAGGTTGCACGATGAGGAGGTCTCCCTTTCCCACCTTCTTGACGAAGAAGGAAAAAGCAGCTTCAGGATGGAGTATGGACCTCAGACCGACAGCCCCAGGGCGGAGGATGGAAGTGGTAGGAGCTCTGGAACGATTGGGGCATCCTTTGGACGTCTGAGATGTTTTTCCCCTGGAGGACCCTTGGGGTCTTATTTATAGGCCTTGAGTGAAGTCCAAACGGTTTGGAGACTGTTTGGACCTCAAGACCGTTTGGGGCCTCAAGACCGTTTGGGGCCTCAAGATCGTTTGGACCGTGAGACTGTTTGGCTTCAAACGGTCTTGAGACCGTATGAACTCCATGCGGTCTCGGGACCGTTTGGCTTCATGCGGTCTTGAGACCGTTTGAACTCTATGCGGTCTCGGGACCGGTTGGCTTCATGCGGTCTTGGGACCGTTTGACTCCATGCGGTCTCGGGACCGGTTGGCTTCGTGCGGTCTTGGGACCGTTTGACTCCATGCGGTCTCGGGACCGGTTGGCTTCATGCGGTCTTGGGACCGTTTGACTCCATGCGGTCTCGGGACCGATTGGCTTCATGCGGTCTTGAGACCGTTTGAACTCCATGCGGTCTCGGGACCGGTTGGCTTCATGCAGTCTTGAGACTGTTTGAACTCCATGCGGTCTCAGGACCGGTTGGCTTCATGCGGTCTTGGGACCGTTTGAACTCCATGCGGTCTCGGGACCGGTTGGCTTCATGCGGTCTTGAGACCGTTTGAACTCTATGTGGTCTCGGGACCGGTTGGCTTCATGCGGTCTTGAGACCATTTGAACTCCATGCGGTCTTGGGACCGGTTGGCTTCATGCGGTCTCAGGACCGGTTGGCTTCATGCGGTCTTGAGACCGTTTGAACTCCATGCGGTCTCGGGACTGGTTGGCTTCATGCGGTCTTGGGACCGTTTGACTCCATGCGGTCTCGGGACCGGTTGGCTTCATGCGGTCTTGGGACCGTTTGACTCCATGCGGTCTCGGGACCGGTTGGCTTCATGCGGTCTTGGGACCGTTTGAATCCACTCGGTCTTGAGGCTGAGTTATTCTTTTATGATTTTTTTGTGCTTTTTCTGCATATATAAAAGGAAAAGGTTAGTCTGCTAGTGTATTTACAAAAAGAGGGTAAAATTGGGATTATGTGTAGTTTAAACGTAAAAAGAGTATGGAAAACTAAAGAAAAAGACTAAGATAATCGACTAAAATAGGAGGTTATCATATTCTAATGTCCATCCTAAGACGAAACCATATCATTATGTGTCTCTAGTATTCATTAGTCTTCTCATATAAGATGTTGAGCTAGGAAGTTACACCAAAACCTAGTAATATCTTAATTGCATGTTATTCATTATTAGGGTGATTTCACCTTCCATTTATTATGATTGAAATCACTTACAAAATTACCATGATTTTTTTCTAATCTACCTTACTTATATTCACCATTTTGGATGAGGGAGTATAAATTTTAAAACTTGTTCTAACTATGCAAGAAATGTTCATGGTGTAAAATTTGCAAGGCTTACCTGTCTACCCTAGTTAGGTGGTAGCTACATACCTATGACCTTAATATTGGATGTTACTCATGAACACTTACCACAACCACTATTTACTTCATATAGTCCTAAGTAAAGTTACATTCCTAAAGGATAATGTGTCAGTTCTCCACCCCTTAAAATGATTAAGAAGATTCCTAACTAACCATCTAGATAGGCATTAGGGTAGATCAATAACTACACGACCTAACCAACTAAGTATTTGTTCATGGGATAACCTATACATCTTTGATTTCATGTGCTCCTTTACCCAATTATACTTAAAACTCCATTACTATCTACTTCAAACTTAGTCCTAGGGTTTCAGGGTGAATCTAGAAGTCATGGGTTTTTTCACTAAAGAGTTTTTCTAGTATTGAAAACTTCCTTGCAGTGGTGACTTGGTTCCAAAAGTCATCAACAAATTATATAAATCTTATCTTTTGTACATATACTTTAATAACAAGAATAAGTTGGATGATGAAAACTTTACGATCAAAATCCAAAAATGATGCCAAAATTGACCTGAGAACTAAGTCATCCAATCTCCATCACAATAACCATATACTACTATCCTACCACTAATTCATTCTAGAAATATAGTTTCGTTCTTCAAACATCTGAGAGGTCATTTGAAAAAGTATATCTAACTTGTAAAGTAGGAACATAAAAGACTTCTGTAATGAACCAAAATCTGGGTAAATTCTTAATATAGTCCTTTTCTTGAGTTTTCTCTATCTTTTTTATCCTTTTTGTCCTTGATGTTGATTTGTGAAATTATTAGTGGTTTGGAGTATATTTGATTACTATTCATGCCAATGTATGGGTTTATGCACAAATACCTCAGTTAATGTTTTCAATTAGGGTCTAAGATGCAAAATTTCCACTTAAGTGGCATATTGTTAAAATAAATTTGTTTTAGAGTTTTCTATAGCCTTTTGGAAAAATAAAGAGATAAATAATAACTCTTTAAACAAGATAATGTGATATTTGAATTATTTAATATGAGAAATAGTAGTAATAATAGATAATGGGCTAAAATTCATAAAAGTAAGACTAATTAGATGAGAGCAACTTCATATTCATTTTCTTGGTTGTGGTTTGACTTGGAGGCCAAGTTTCACAATTTTGGGATAGTAATAATTGTATCTATTTTATTTAGAAAAGAAAAGGTGAGTTTTCTCCAAAATATGTAATAAAACATTTATTTACTCCAAAAGAGAAAAGTAATCTTAGATTCAAAATCTACATGCCAAAACAAGCTTGTGTGTGAATGTTCAACAAATTTGGACAATCTCTAATGTTCTAATATGTTTAGGAGAGAGAAAGTGTTGATAAAGTCCAAAAATATTAAATAATGTATTCAATAATACCAAGGGATAAAATTTATGACAAATTCATATTTGACGTGCTTAAGTTTGCTTGAGGGTGAAGTTTCACATTAATTGGGTGATTCTAGAATACTCTAATGCAATAAGAAAGAGAAAATATGAATTATTTTAAAATAATAAAATAAAATATCTAGATTCTTCAAAAGAAAAAACTAATGTCATATTCAGATTCTACATGTTCAAATTAGGCTAGGTGTCAAATTTTATTTAATTTGGAGATTGTTTGCATCCTCAATTTGTTTGGGAAAGAAAGGACATAATTACTTAATCACACTTTAATCTAATCCCTTTTAGATAAGGTTTCAATTTTCTCTATCACGGTGTCATTTAAATACTTTCCTTTTCTTTTTTCATAGATGGGTCCAGACAGTGGACGACTAGGATGCTTTCCTGGACATGTGCCCACTGGATCAACGGTGCTAGACTTGTCTTCAACCTCGTTTCTTGGCTGGTCTGAAAATGGTTTGGCCGTAATTCTTCTGAGAGTTATAACTCATCCCACAATCAATGGTTTTGCATGAAATCACCTCCAACAGGATCCTCAAAGTATTCTGCATACAATGATACCTTAATCTTTTTTTATCATCAAAGATTCAAGAAGTTCCCAATTGTTGGGGCCCAAGACTCCCCACGTCATCCTACAAAACCTTCTTCTTCGATCCTATACGGAGCTAACCATGTCCATAGTTCCATCTCACCTCATACTACACTTCTCTCCATTCAATTATTCTTGAGGCATCGTGCTTTGCTGCTAAAAACTCAAAGGGTGGAGAATTAGTTTCTAGCATCATAGCTTCATACCTCGCAACCCCAACCAAATATCAGACCACGGTGAGTATTCTCAAACTCAACCGTCCATGTTCTCGTTGACTTTGATGTCAGACATGCTCTTTTGTAGTTTTCCCAAATCTAGTCTCAAGCTTCTCTACCTGGAGTTTCATCCATGGTGCACGAGTAGAGAAGAGAAGATAGGCCAAGAGTAATTTCCTATTTTTCCCTTGCTCGTTGTTTCTTTTTGTCTTTCTTGCCTGGGGCATTTAGGACTTTTCTGTCTCTTCTTTTGTTACCTTGAGCGAGTGTCTAGTTGGTCTCTGATAGGCCTAATTGGTTGCCATTGATTGGGCCAATTGAGTGTGCCCAGTCACTCTCTCACACATATTTTATATACTGTGTGGATTTTCTAATTAATCTGATTGGTCAATTTTATAAAAATCTTATCTTTTGCTCTGGTTGTCCACAAATTCTAGAAACATATTTTTGGAATTGGAAAATGTGATCTTTTTAATAAAAATAGTTTGAGAGTATGATTTCCATGTTTTTTATGGTTGGTTTTTGAAGATCTAATAAATTATATAAAAAGTCCTAAAAATTGTAACTATTCATATAAACTCCAAATAGAGCAAATAAATATGATTTCTTGATAAGAAAAATATGAGGAATCGACTGATCTAAGTTTTGTCATCAAAATCCAAGGTTTAAAAAAAAGGTCTAGAATTAGGGTTTCTTTACACTTATATGCAATACAAACCCTAATACATGTGAATAAATTGAAATTAGGAAAAGGTGATCTTGGAATCTTCTAACTTGGTGAACATTGTTAACTAGGACTCTGAGTTGAGGTATGTGAATCTTACCCTTTAAGTTGGGCATGTTTGTTATACCAAACACTAATTTCCCAATGAGGCATGGACTGAAATCTTTGTTCCTATTATTTCTTCTTTTGATATAATTACCTAAATTCTTGCTAAAGTTATCATTGCTTGGGTATTGGACCCCACTTGTCATGTTACTATTATTTGTTGACTAAACTTGTCATATGAATTCTTTGAGCATGAAGATTTATTTGACTTATTAGCTAAAGTAGTGGTACTTTTATCCAACCATCCATAGTTTGGGCATGTGTTATTTCACCCAGGGGAATGCGATTAATCTCCCCCATATATATATATATATATATATATATATATATATATATATATATATATATATATTGTAGGTGACTGGGAATGTGTTTACTCTTCCCACACCTATTGGTTGGGGTCTGATAGGTGATTCAACCCTACTTAGTTAATTTACTCTAACTTAATCATTCACTCATAATTTTCTTAATATTTTTATGGTAAGATTCTTTTTATATGTGGCTCATACTTTTGATGCTCCTTATTTCTTGGTTATTCTTTACCCTTTATTATATTTTGCTAATCATATCTTGTTCTTGTTCCTTATCTGAGACATATCTTGTTTTCTCCTCTTGTTGGTGATCCTGACCACCCAGGCCTAGGACAAGGAGTGGAATAAGACCAACGAGGACCAGCCCAAGAGTAGATTCAAATGATTTTTTGTTGAGATGTCTAGATTGCTACTGCTAGACCCTGTAGTTGCCTTTCTAGTTCTTTTCATGAAACTCGTGAAGATGTTGCTTGGAGACAAACTTGATATGGTTTAGATTTCTCTCTACTAGATCCTTATGTTGTAATATCCATGCATACCTTTTGAGTGTGTTTGGAATGGATGTTTTATACTTTAAATTTTATTAGGGAGTGGATCCCTTGTGAGTCCCACTCTTTACAACATGGTATCAAAGCCCATGGTATTCAGAATCTGACTATTTTAATTTTGTCTCCCTAATTAGAACCCTTACCTTACATAGTTCCCCTCTAGTTAAGATGTTCACCCTAGAATTTATTTATGTTTTTCTTGAGATGATGAAATGCTGATTTAGGATCATATGAGTTTCACACTAGAATCATGTTTAGTTAACCATAATGTGATGAGGCTTTAGATGATCTTATCCTATCATATAGGTTCATGGTGACATGTATCTTTGGATGCAATAAGGTTTTACTTTAAGACTAAATTAGGTTATAAGGATGAGGAAGTAGTAAGATAAGGAGATCTTATTATGGGAAATGGTGTCTTGTTTTCACATTGGTTTTGGTAATGAAGAGATATGTGAGGTTTTAGTGGTGAAACCCTAGAATTAGTTGGAATAGATATCCTAAACCCTAGTTTGGCTTTGAAGAAGTGAGTAGGAATATGTGCTTCAGTTGACCTATCCTTTATGACCTTTGGTTATTAAGGAGAACCTTAGGGTTGTAAGGTTTTGAGACACAAGGACCGAAAAAGCTCAACCCTAGTTGGTTATGACTTTTTAGATGGATACATAAACAACATAAGCTCCTAAAATACTCACAAATAAAAGACGCATAAGTAACCATGATACCTTGAGGTTGTTTAGCTTGGCTTGTTAGGTTAAACTTTTTCTGGAGTGGATAGTAGTTTTTTGGTGTTGTATGGGAGATTAGATTTCAAGGATGAAATACTTTAAAGGTATGGAGTCCTGGAACATACCAAAATCTAGCTGCTCTAACTCTAGAAATGTTAACTCCAAAAATAAGAGGTTAGTGAGCTTAGATCATTAGAATTGACCAAAACAAGTTATAGTTGAAACCCCACATGTTTGTTTATATACTAATGAGCATATCGTAATCATCTAATTAATAGTTCATATGCTTGAACCTAATGTATACCTAATGCACATAATATGAGTAACTCACATATTAATACTAATAGTGACACGTGATGTTGACCATGTCATCAACTAGTAAACCCTAATGATATGATGAGCAAGATAATTGGAATCTAACTCTGGACTTAATGCATGCTAAGAAGGTATAAGTAAGGTATAATGATCATGTTATCCTGAATCCTAAGTTGTAATCATCTAACTCTGATATATGCATCCTTGGTGACTTGACATTAGTTTTCATAATCAAATAAGATACTTTGATACACATAAATGGTATATAATCACCAAATCCTAGATTAATATATATATGAAGTCATCAATACGTAATGTATGTCTCCTTGTTCACACACACACATATATATGCATACATACATACATACATACATATAGAGAGAGAGAGGATGCTCCCATTGCGCGTCACCTTCCTTGGGTCCGTCTGGGCGATTTCCAGGCGACGCCGACCGAAGGGCATGGCGCCCACGTTGACGGCTACCCCAGCCGTCAGCATCCACCCCCAATCGCACGCCAAACCTACCACCACATCCCAGACCGACCACACGCACGCGGAACAGGAGAAGGAGAGGAGAACTGGAACTGCTGGCGCTAACCCTAGCGGCCAGGCACGGAGCGACGACGCCCAGCCGAAGGACCCCCTGCCCGCCGGGGGGGGGGGGGGGGGGGAATCACCAGGAAGGACGACCAGAAATCATGGAGCCAGGTCCTGAAGAAACCGTCCCCAAGCAAGGAGACTGAGGAGAGCTTTTCGACGCCTAGGAGGTCGGATGGTGAGATACACGTCGACCTGACGAAGGATGAGTTCTAACAGATGAAGAACGTGTGGGAATATGCGATCATGGCCTACGTCGTGGGAAAATGACCCTTCTATCCGCACTTTCAAGCCTGGATCAAGAGGACCTGGGGTCCCAAGGGGGCTTTTGATCTGATCTCGAAGGAGTCCAGTGTCTACCTGATCCGTTTCTCTACAGCGACAGACAAACAGGCCGTCCTCAACCTTGGTCCGAGGTGGTTCGACGGGCAACTAGTTGTGACCAAAGACTATCGGTTTGGAGATGAGTTGAAGCATGATACCTTTGCCACGATTCCCACGTGGGTCACTCTGGGATCCATAGGCCGATCATGGACGAAGCGAGTGGCCGGCACCATTGCGGCAGGAGCGGGCAGAGTTCTACACATCGAAGAGCGCTCTCTGGTGTCCGACGAAGCTAGAGTCTTGGTGGAGCTGAACGCGGAGGAGGAAATCATGGAACGGGTATGGCTGAACATCCATAGATGGGAACCCATCCCAGTTCGGATACTATATGACCATAAGCCGCCGAGGTGTGACCACTGCAAGTCTTTCGGCCATCCTGATGGTGCTTGCAAGGAGAAGGAGGTGCCTAAGCCAAGCAAGAATGAAGGGACCGTTTCCTAGCAATGGGTGGAGAAGAATCGAAGAAAACTAGTTGGTAACCACACAGCCGTCGCTAACCCGGTCGTGGTTGTTACGGCTGGAAATACTGCTGCTGTCCGAGGAGAAAAAGGGTTGGGCGTGGGGCATAGTAAGGATGCCTCCACATCTGTTGCTGATCCGGCGACTACTGTTGAAGGTGGAAATGGACAGAATGAACAGACAACTGCTGGGAATGTTGTGGTTGTAGACATACCGTCCATGCCTACTGCCAATGTCGAAGAGGACAATGTTGAACAGAAAGAAGAGGGGGAGTTTACTCCCACGTCCAGAAAAAGTCCAAGTGGAATACCAAAGACACAAGGGGTTGGTTCCGTACTGGAGGCCACCAATAGGTTTGATGCACTCAGTGAATCTGATGCAGAAGATCCGGAACTGGTTGAACCAAAGAAAAAGAGGGAAGGTAACAAGAAGAAGGAGCAGCCCAGGCGTACTCAGGCAAACAAAAACCTTTAATATGTCCATTTTAATGTGCAATATTAAAGGGGGGTGCGACAAGAACAAGAAGAAGAAAATCCGGGAGTGGATTGCTGTTAGTGGCCACTCTTTGGTTGCTTTGGTGGAGACAAAAATAAAGGTACAAAATAAAAATAGTATCAAATATCTGTGTCCGCAAGGCTGGGAGCAAATATCCAATGTTGATTGTGGTGGGGTTGCTAGAGTTTGTGTAGCTTGGAAGCCTAATGCTTGGCAACTTTCAGTTGTACAAATGTCAGATCAGCAAATTACGGTGGACTGTGTCAATAATGGAGGATTGCACATGTGGTTGACAGCTGTCTATGGGCATAATGATGGCAAAGTGAGATTGGATCTATGGGATTCTATGGTTTCTGTCTCTAAACAGGTTGTGCTTCCCTGGATGGTCATTGGTGATTTTAATACGGTGCAGTTGCAGGCTGAGAAGAAAGGAAAAAGACTTGCTATTAATGCTAAAGTGGATGCTTTCAATCGAGCCATTGATAAATCTTATCTTTTTGAGCTACCAATGGTTGGTGGGGATATTTTTACCTGGAATAATGAAAGGGGCCCGGGTGACAGAATAGCAAGCAAGCTGGATAGAGCTCTTGTGAATGATGAATGGCTGAAAATTTTTTCTAATGTGCAGGTGAAGGCTGAAGGTTCTGACATTAGTGATCATGCTCCTATTGCTGTCCAGATTTCCGAGAAAAAATAGAAAAGAAGACCTTTCAGATTTCTAAACTACTGGGCGGACTGGAAAGGTTTCGATGAGGTCGTAAAACAAAGTTGGAGTATCCAAGTGATAAGCAACCCCATGTATGTCTTTTCAAAGAAGTTGTCAAACACCAAAGTGGCTATCAAAAAATGGGCGGAAGAAAAGGTGAATATTCCAAAAATGTTGAAGGAGACCAAGCAGGAGTGCAAAGACGTCTAAGAAAGACTGTTAATTGATCCTCTAAATCCTACATTGATAGAGAAAGAAAGGAACTTAAAAATGATGCTTGAAGATCTAAAAAAGGCAGAGGAAAAAAATTCTAGCAAAGAAGCAAGGAGAAGTGGATGGATGATGGGGATAGAAACACAAAGCTATATCATTCTGCGGTCAAAAGAAGAGAGGCAGGTAATATTATTTCTGAGCTTATTAATGTTGATGGGATGGTTGTCAACAAACAGGAAGACCTTGAAGAACAGGCGATTGGGTTCTACATGTCTCTATACAACAAGGAGTATTCTGACAATATTGATGAACATGAGGAAATTGACTGGAATTTCAAACTCACTAGCACTCACAATAATATTCTTACCAGAAGAACTAATGAATAGGAAGTCAAGAATGCTTTTTGGAGCATTGGAAGCAATAAAGCATCGGGGCCTGATGGTTTTAATGCTTTCTTCTACAAGAAAAATTGGGACGTTATTAAAGGTGACTTGCTTGCTTATGTGGACTGGTTTCTCCAAGGAGGGAATATGGTGAGACAGGTTAATCATTCTTTTCTTGTTCTTATCCCGAAGAAGAAAGTTACGTCTTCTCTTGCTGATTTCCAGCCCATTGCCTGTTGCTCGGTACAATATAAAATTATTGCAAAAATCCTAGCTGCCCGACTGAAAATGGTCCTTCCATTTCTGATTTCTGCAAACCAATGAGCTTTTGTTACAGGTAGAAATATTAGTGATTGTGCCCTCCTTGCTGGTGAATTTCTACTAGACTACAATGTTATGAGAGGTAGTAGGAAGGCTTGCTTAAAGCTTGACGTTTCCAAAGCTTATGACAGTGTTCGGTGGGACAAACTGTGGTGGATTTTGCAATAGATGGGCTTCAATGAACAATGGATTTGCTAGATGAAACAATGTGTCGGGACTAGCAGTTACTCTATTCTGGTGAATGGTACGTCGGTTGGCCTCTTTAGGGGCATCAATGGGCTACGCCAGGGTGACCCCCTATCCCCCTTCTTTTTGTGATTGTCATGGAATACTTTACAAGGAGGATGCAGCGAGCTGAAGAAGAGAAGAAAATAAAGCCTTACACTGTACATGGCACGAAGGTAATGACACATTTACTTTTTGTTGATGATGTCCTGGTGTTCATTGAAGCCAAGCAGCAGTACTTGGAAAATCTAAAAGGCTTACTGAGGGACTTCGGGAAGCAAACAGGGTTGTGCATTAATGCAAATAAAACACATATCTTCTTGTCAAAAAATTGTCATCAGGTGGAAGCCAGATTAACACAGGCAATGGGGGTTGAAAAAGGAATATTCCCAACCAAATACTTGGGATTTCCGCTTGTAGGTGGCAACCTTCAAGTCAAAGACTTTACATACTGCATTGATAAAGTGGAGGAGATGATAAATAGATGGCCTACACAAAGGACTTCTATGGCTGGGCGGAGTACTTTGATCAAAGCTTCTATCGAAGGTCTCCTCATTTTTTGGGCACAACAAGGTGAAATTCCTGTCTCTGTTCTAGATAGAATTGAAATGAAGATTGCTAATTTTCTGTGGGGAAGTGAGCACCACCCTATGAAGTACTCCCGGATTGTTTTTCCTAAGGATGAAGGAGGGCTGAATTTGAAGACTCCCAGAGATATTGCTAGATGGGGTTCAATGAGAAGACTGATTGTATATCAAGAAGGAACATCTACATGGGGCAAATGGATGAGGGATAGATATCCTAGAGGGCTGGATTTTATCCCGAAAACAAGAGAAGGGTATTCTAGATCCATCAACGTCATGAGGGAAATATGGCCACAAATTAAGCACATGTTTATGGTTAACAATTCTGGTGGATGGCAGCTCATAGACAAGAAGATAAGCTTATGGGAAATGTCCCGTAACAGGAGAGAGAAGGATATCGTGGGAGAACAAATATGGATGGATAGGTACGTGCCAAAATGGAGTATGTGTGTATATAAATTTCTGCACCATATTCTCTCCACCCTTGATAGAATAAAGAGATGGAATTATGATATATCTACTGTATGCCTGCTATGTGAGGATAAGGAAGAAAGCCACAATCACCTTGTGGGGGAATGTAATTTCACAAAGGAAGTGTGGGACCATTTATGCAAGGAGTTTAGGCTCCATCTTCAACTCATTGCTGAACCGAGAAGAATGCTGGCTAGGTGCGGAAGAGATGTGAAGAAGAATATGTTGTTTGCTGCCCTATGCTACCATATCTGGGAGGAGAGAAATACTAGAAGACATCAAGGGAAGTCTATGAATGCCTCCAATATTGCTGTAAAAATTTGTAAATGCATTAGATGTAGACTGCGTATAGATTAAATGCGTGAGTTTTAATGTTGTTTTGGGTGTATGGCATTGGGCCTACATGTAATCTTGATCCTCTAATATTTTTTAGGGGGGATGTCAGAATATATTTACCTGATTCCGATATAGAGAGAGAGAGAGAGTCGGGCTAGAATACACTCGAGTGTATCGGGAGCAGAATACACTCAAGTAGTTTTTCATGATGCAATATTTTTTTCAAAAATCTAATATGTTGATCTTCTTAATCATCTCGTGAATAACTCATATAAAAAATTTGAGCACATTTGGACATTTATAGGTCATGTTATAAATACCACAAAAATTATGCATTTCAAATCAGTTTCGTGCGTCGGTTTTGTTGCCCTCAGATGAGTGACTTACACTAATCCAAATGGGCTCAAAATTTGTATGTAGCCTAATTATAGTATGACAATGAATATCAATGGTTTACATCGTGCAAAAAATAGTCTTGATATACAAACACACTTGAGTGTATCCGTGCAATATGTACACTCGAGTGTATTCTAGCCTGACTATATATATATATATATATATATATATATATATATATATATATGCATATATATGTATATATATGCATATATATGTATATATATATGTGTGTATATATATATATATATCAAAGTTGGAATTAATCACCTAATTAGGACTTGGTATGTGAAACAATTCATTAATATGTAATATGTTCCACCTTGTTCACTAGAATCATATAATAAATCAAATATGGATAAGTAGTAAGTGGAATCATATAACTGGGCATAATCAACAATTGGAAGTGAATAAATATGACTAAATAATTTATGAGGACATTAATGTGAGTAAGAAAGGTAATGTGACAATGTGTAATATAGATATAAGTAATTAATGTGACATTATTTGGAATATTTATTGTGGACTTAATAACCAATTGGATAAAATTGTTTACCTCGTGTAAAGGAATATGATATAATCCAATATGGATATAATATGGGAATAAAGGATTCTAGATCCAAATTATTAAGGATAATGCTCAGATATAGATATTGGAATAATTGAGTGAAATATAATTGTGCTAAAACTCTTAATGAGATAAATAATAAATGTATAGGATTTTGTTCATAATAATGAAATATAACTCTTTTGAAAACAAGTGAGTACAACATGACACAATTAAAAGAATAATAGGGATGATGTAATATCATAATGAATATAATGCTAATAAGATAAAAATGTTAAGTGTGTTATATCACATAAAAAGAAATCTTAATAGTGGAACCCTTGGTGACCCATGAGAATCTGACATGTGAGGAGTTTCTACAAGTACCATAGATTGGAGGAACCACCTGGGAGCATAGAGATGAGATGCTACGTACTCACCCTTCCCTCTTTTCTTGAGATTTCCGAGGTGAAATCTTTTTTAAGGGGTGGAGTGTAGTAACGAACTGAAATTTGGGTATATTCTTAATCTAGTCATTTTCCTGAGTTTTTCCTATCTTTTCTATCTGTTTTCCTTGATGTTGAATTTGTGGAATTATTAGTGGTTTGGAGTATATTTGATCACTATTCGTGTCAATGTATGGGTTGGTGCACAAATACTCAGTTAATATTTTCAATCAGGGTTTAAGATACAAAATTTCCACTTAAGTGGCATTTTATTAAAATAAATTCGTTCTAGAGTTTTCTACAGCCTTTTGGAAAAAGTAAGAGATAAAGAGATAATAATAACTCTTTAAATAAGATAATGTGATATTGAATTATTTAATATGATAAATAGTGGTAGTAATGGATAATGGGTTTAAATTCATAAAAGGAAGACTAATTAGATAAGAGTAGCTTCACATTAATTTTCTTTGGGTTTGGTTTGTCTTTGAGGTCAAGTTTCACAATTTTGGGATAATATTAATTGTATCTATTTTATTTAGAAAAGAAAAGGTGATTTTTCTCCAAAATATGAAATAAAATATTTATTGACTCCAAAAGAGAAACTAATCTTAGATTCAAAATCTACATGCCAAAACAAGTCCATGTGTGAATTTTCAACAAATTTGGACAATATTTAATGTTCTAATATGTTTAAGAGAGAGAGAGAGAGAGGAAGTGTAAACGAAGTCCAAAATATTAAATAATGTATTAAACAATACCAAGAGATGAAATTAATGGCAAATTCATATCCAACAAGCTTAAGTTTGCTTGAGGGTGAAATTCCACATTAATTGGGTAATTCTACAAGTCTCTAAGGCAATAAGAAAGAGAAAATATGAACTACTTTAAAAGAACAAAATAAAATATATAGTGTCTTCAAAAGAGAAAAGTGATATCATATTCAGATTCTACATGTTCAAATTAGGCTAGGTGTCAAATATCATATAGTTTGAAGATTGTTTGCACCCTCAATTTGTTTGGGAAAGAAAGGACATAATTACTTAATCATACTTTAATCTAATCCCTTTTAGATATGGTTTTGATTTTCTCCGTCATGATGTCATTTAAATACTTTTATTTTTTCACAAGCGGGTCCACACAGTTGACGACTGGGATGCTTTCTTGACACGTGCCCACTGGATCAATGATGCTAGACTTGTCTTCAACCCCATTTCCTGGCTGGTCTGAACATGGTTTTGCCGTGATTCTTTTGAGATCTATAACTCATCCCACAATCGATGGTTCTGCCTGAAATCACCTTCAACATGTTCCTTAAAGTATTATGCATACATGGATACTTTCATGTCTTTCTATCATCAAAGATTTAGAAAATACCCAATTGTTGGGGCCCAGGACTCCCCATGTCATCCTACAGAAACCTTATTCTTTGATCCTATAAGAAGCTAGCCCTACCTATAGTTCCGTCGCACCCCATACTACTCTTCTCTCTTTTCCATTATTCTCGAGGCCTCATGCTCTGCTGTTGAAAACTCGAAGGGTGGAGAACTAGTTTCTGGCATTGCAGCTTCATACCTCGCAACCCCAACCAAAATTCAGACCACAATGTGTATTCTCAATCTCAATCGTCCATGTTCTCATTGACTTTGATGTCAGACATGCTCTTTCATAGTTTTCCCCAACTTTTCTTGTTTTGCCTTCGCTCGTCGTTTCTTTTTGTCTTTCTTGTCTGGGGCATTTAGGTATTTTTTCTTCTTGTTTTTTACCTTGAGCAAGTGTATAGTTAGTCGTTGATAGAGTGAGTTGGCTGCTAGTGATTGGGCCAACTCAGTGTGCCTAGTCACTCACTCACACATATTTTATGAACTGCATAGATTTTCTAATTTTTCTGATTGGTCAATTTTTAAATGTCTTATCTTTTTCTCTGGTTGTCCAAAAATTCTATAAAAATATGTTTTGGAAGCAGAAAAATGTGATTTTTTTAATAAAAATAGTTTGAGAGTCTGATTTCCATGTTTTTTATAATGGAATTTTGAAGATCTCATATTTTATATAAAAATTCCTTACAATTTAACTAATTCATACAAACTCCAAATAAATCAAATAAATATGTTTTCTTGATCAGAAAAATATGAGGAATTGATTGATCAAGATTTCATGATCAAAATCTAAGGTTTTCCAAAAAGGTCTGGAATTTGGATTTCTTTGCACTGATATGCAATACAAACCCTGATATAAGTAAAATACTTGAAATTAGGAAAAGGTCATCTTGGAATCTTCTAAGTTGGTGAGAAGTGTTAACTAGGACTTTGAGTTGAGGTATGTGCATCTTACCCTTTAAGTTGGTCATGTTTGTTATACCAAACCCTAATTTCCCAATGAGGCATGGACTGAAAACTTTGTTCCTATTATTGCTTCTTTTGATATAATTGCCTCAATTCTTGCTAAAATTATCACTGCTTGGGTCTTAGACCCCACTTGCCATGTACTTATTATTTGTTAGAAAAACTTGTCATATGACTTCTTTGAGCATGATGATTTGTTTGACTTATTAGCTAATGTATTGGTACTTTTGTACACCCACCCATAGTTTGGGCATGTGTTATTTCTCCCAGGGGAATGTTATTACTCTCCCCCATATATAAATATTTTGTAGGTGACTGGGAATGTGCTCTCCCCTCACCAATTGGCTGGGGTCCAGTAGGTGCCTCAACCCTACTTAGTTAATTCAGTCTAACTTAATCATTCATGCATAATTTTCTTATTATATGTTATGGCAATATTCTTTTTATATGTGCCTCATACTTTTAACCCTCCTTATTTCTTGGACATTCTTTACCCTTTATTATCTTTTGTTTATCTTATCTTGTTCTTGTTCCTTATTTTACATATAACTTGTTTTCTCCTCTTGTTGGGTGGTCCCAACCACCCAGGCCTAGGACAAGGAGTGGAACAAGACCAAGGAGGGCCAGCCTAGGAGTAGATTCAGAGGAAGTTTTGTTGAGATGTTTAGGTTGCTACTGCTATATCATGTAGTTGTCATTCTAGTTCTTTTCATGAAACTCATGAAGATTTTGCTTGGAGACAAACTTGATATGGTTTAATTTCCCTCTGCTAGATCCTAATGTTGTAATATCCACATAAACCCTATATGGGAGATGATGATGATGATGATGTACTTTTGTAAAATTTATTATAGTCATGTTTTATATTCTGCTATTATACTTTGGTCTTTTATACACCATTATTTGAGATTTGAAAATTTTACACCTATTCCAACATACCTTTTGAGTGGGTTTTGAGTGGATGTTTTATTATTAAAATTTTAGTAGGGAGTTGATCCCCTATGAGTCCTACTCTTTACAACTTCTCAATATGCACAATTAAGAACTATAATATCCTAAAAAGGCACAACATCCATTATTCCTCACTTCTCTCCAATCATAGACTACACTACACCATCTTGATACATAGGGAAGCCATGTGATTGTCCGACCAATATAGGAAGAACTTAGGGTTCCTTCTTTACTTGATTGTTTACCACCATGATATTATCACAATGAAGGGTGAACTATATTGTCAAATTACCCATCATCTTGCTCACTAGGCAGTCTAATTACATAATGGAGATGAGAGAGGTGCACCCATGAGAATATTATTGATAATATTAGCTTACATCCACCAACCCTCATGCATAATGCACATCAAGATCAATGAGTATGGTATCCACTCCTTATGTAAATGGCTTTGGGCATAGTTATGTTGTGATAATCGATGTTAAGTTAAGGCATGCCTACATAGAGGAACTAGTCCATATTATCTGTTAGTATCAAAGGAATATTATCAACTCTAAAACTGACTTCAAGGTTTTGTGTTTGTTATTCATGCATGATCCAAACTCAAAGTGGGTGTATGTGAGACATGCTAAAACAACAACAAAGGTAAGGGGTTAAGGTGAGAACTAGGGTAAAACCCAACTATGACTATTTAAGTCAACCTACACTCATAGTGCTTAATCTAACTACCTAAAAAGTAGGATATAGAAATCAAACACTATAACAGTCAATTCATATGTTGTTACATTTCTATTCCCATAAAGAGGCCAGGGGTGATTGGGGTTACTCAAGGCTGAGTCTCAAATACATTGGTAGTTTGGAGAGTGGAAGTACCTAATTAGTCAAGGATTGAAACCCATTTGGTTGTTTTATCCTCAATTTTTTGGTAAAAAATGAATTGGTTAAATATAAGGCATGAATTGATAAATGTTTTCCCTAATTATATTATTGATGGAATAGTAATATTGAATAACTATGTGACATGGGTGCAACCCATGGCCCAAGAAAGGCCCATGGGACTATTTGCTTTGCAAATATGTCCTTGTGTCACAAGTTAAATAAATAAGAGATTTCGTGCATAAATAAAGAATGGTGGTTTTGTTAATTATTGGACTACTAAAATAGACTTTTTTAATTATTAGACAACTAAAATATAAGATAATATGTAAGTTTCCAAAAGAAATAGGTTTTACGGTGTTTTAGATAGTTGAAGGATAATTATCTAGCCGAGATTGGCAACACCATGTTTGAGCCATTACACAAGAACATTTCAATTTGTCTTTTGTATACTTGAAAATAGTGAGGAAATAAAGAGAACTCTAGAAATTGGGAGAACAAGGACGTTCAATGAGATACTAGTAATTAATTTAAGAAAATATTAAAAGAGCAAGTTTTTGTATATAAAAGATGTCCTAATGAATCCCACAGTATTAGATATATATTGGGATTACATTAGTTAGTTCCTATATTTGATTTAAGGCATATATTAAAGAGACAGGGAAAGAACAATCAAATCAGTCAATAAAGTGCCATGAATTTTATATCCATTCCTTGATGGCTTTTTGTGTGTCAACTAAACAATGTTGATATTTGGTTTAAGAAATATGTCAAAGGAAGATGAAGAAATAGAAAGATAGGGAGTTTTCCTGGTGGTGTCTCGTGAGCATCATGGTGTGACCCTCACCCATAGTAATGAACAAGTTAACTTTAGTAATAAGAAAAGGAAAAGGAGGTAATCAACAAGCCTTTATGGAAACTATCCTGAAGAGGCAAGTAACATGTAAAGTTTACGTGATTTTAATGTGTTACATACATACATACATACATACATACATATATATAACACATATATATATGGATGTGGGTCTCCAACCTTCTCATTGGTCATCTCTTCCCCCTTTTTCTCCATCATCATCCTCTCCATAACCCTAAGCTCATCTGTTTAAGGAGTTGTGGGAGCCTAGTACCTAGGAAGGATGTAGCCCTAGTCTGGGTAGACTAAGGAGGGTCTCTGGGAGGGCTGTGACCATACGATCCCTCCTTATTCTATACAGAAGTGAAGACTGGCATGTACCGACGATTGGATGGAGATGAAGATGGTGGAGCTCCTCCTCCCGCCATAGTTCCTTGGCACCCTCGGCACGGTGAATGGTAGCAGTAGGACTTCTGTTGGACTGCAACTTAGATGCACAACCTTGGGTAGCACAATGGATCTTTGGGAGGGATGTGGTACTCCTCCGACTATGTCATGGTAGCCACGACCATCCTTAGCCCTTTAATTGCTTGCTGGCCTTAGTATAACTCAAAAGCAAAGACCAATCATAAGAACCCTAGTCCTCACATTAGGAACCTAGTCTAAATGAACATATCTCTAGTACCCCCTCTCTCCCTTGGGTTTGACACTGACTTTTCATTTTTATATTTCGCTTGAGCCTATGTGTTTGCATATTTATATAAGAGTGTGTTCAAACTAGGTTATTAATATCGAAAGACCCATGTGTGCCTAAGGCACATCTAGACACATCAATTAGCTAGCAGTCGTCAGATGCATCAATAGTCTACTCGACCAACTAGGCTAGAGACTCAGTTGATTTGTTAACAAGCCAAATGATTGGGAAATCTATCTATTTTTTCAATTTGATTCCGATTGTGTGTTGTGAATACAAAAGGGATTGGATTTTAGGAATTCCAGCCCCATAATTCTTCTATATACAAGGTAGTACACACATAGGGTGAGACACATATTGAGAATCAACAAACATGAGTGTCCTAGTTGATAATTCTCTTGAAGATAGAGAAAATCAGCCCTAAGGATGATAGCTCGTGATAGGAGAGTAGGAGTTTGGCAATTCTAGAACATAAATGTAAGACCCCTCACCTTGATTTTCGGTTGAACATGATTTATTATCATAGTTAGATGCTTAAACCTTAAGCAAACCTTGTTATTTGCTTTGATAACATGTGACAAGCTTATGTTTCAATTTTGGTCCAGTTTGGACACTGTTTGGGCTAGTTATGCTTTTATATGCTTGTTTTGGACCTAATTGCAATCTACTAACTTATAGGGTTTTTCTAGAAATTTGTCACATGCTTGTTTAGTCTCACACTTTTTGACATCATGTTGGATATGGTTGTTCTTTGGGGCACCTTGTCACACCTTGGTTTGAGTGGTGACATCTCATGTTGAGATTAGGATTTGCATGGATGCCCTAAGTTGATGTTGACCTTGGGTGTTGACCACCTTGTTTTTAGCGATCGCCAAGGTTCTAGTGATCCTTATTTTTGGAAGTCGATGAAGTTTTGTGTGTACCCTCTAGTCTTGATGGTCGATGAGATCATGACTCCTCTAGGTCACCAAGAATCTGTAGAGTTGGCTTTGGCGGTCGTTTGAATTTTTTATCAGTTGGTCACAAATTTTCTCAACGGTCATTTTTTTGGGACCAACTTGGTTGATGATTTTTCTTACTATGATCTCCCTAATTGCATGATTGAATGTGATTCTTGAATGAACGAGTTCTCTTGGACACATGGCAAGCTTATCATGACATATAACCCTCTTCCTCTCTCTCCAACCCTATGCTATGTAAACCCCTATCTTTGCATGTAAATAACCTCTTTACACACCTAGTCTTCTCTCTCTTTCCCTTCCTTGCTCTTTGAACATGTTCCCTCTTGCTTGATGGTGAAGGAGGAACTCAAGGTTGAAGAAGGAGGTCGATCTTCCTTGCATGTGGAATTAAGGTTTGGATCTACCCTTCTTGAGATCGTTTGGTGATACCTTGCTCTTCTTCATGGTCTTGGTAAGTGAGATATCACTCTCTACCTACATTTTCCTTATTTTTCTTCCCTTCTCCTTTCTATCCTTGTCCAAAGCCATGGTATTCCATGGTAGTGCTTTAGTTAGAGCTTGAAGAACATCTCTTTCTTGCTTCCTTGACCTAGGGTTTGCTCTCTTTTTTTTGGAGAAGGAGCTAGCTTGTCCGAAAAGGAGTGATCAAGCTAGGGTTCCTACCTTTTTTCTTCAAGATACCTTGTTGTTTGGATTTTCTACATCATCTCCTGGGCGAGTTATATAACTCTCTCCATGATTATTGCTTACCTCTACCTTTCATGCATATGATCTTGCCCTAAAATGTTGTTCGAAGTAGAAAGATAATATCCTTTACCTAGGGTTTGTGTTTACATGGTGATCTTGGGTAGATAACTCTTCTTAAATGAACCCTAAATCTTTATGTATGAGCCTTCTTTGATGATGGAAGTTTTGGTCCTTTCATGCTTGTGGAAACTATGGATTTTCTCTTCAAATGATGATTGATAATTAGGGTTTTTAGTTGATCTTCTTTCTAGTAATGCAACTTGATGACCTTTAGGAATGTTGATGATAATTAACATGTTTGATCTCATGTGTTGGATGAGATTTTGTTCTCTTTATGCGGTTTCTAAGGTTTTGGTACCTATGTGTTCGATGAGGTTTTTGCATCCCCTAGTGATCGCTAAGTTTTTATATCACCTATGGTCGCCAAGATTCCCTCATGTGGTCATTGAGGATTTTACTCCATGTTTGGATGATGAATTATAAGCTATGTGGTCATTGAGTTCTGGACCTTTAGCGGTCGATGAAGGATTTGATTTCAATCGGTCGTCAATGTCCCTCAACCTTACCGGTCGTTGATGTTCCTAATCCTTGATGGTCGTTGAGAGATGGCTAACCCTAGTGGTCACCAAAGATGGCTAACCTCATCGGTCTCCAGTCTTTCCTAACTTTAGTGGTCTCCAGCCCCCTTGACCCTTAGTGATCGATGACATTTATGACCCTTAGTGATTGATGAGAATTTCTATCTTCATTTTCATTATGTCTCCTGACTTATGATTGACTATTATTGATCTCATGCTTTCACGATATGATGGTGATGCTAAAAATTAGTGTTTATCTTTTAAGGATGTTTCATAACCCTGATTCGTTGGTGCTTGGTTACACATGATCTAATAGGCTTACCTTTGCCCTCGAATGAATACAAACTTAAGGTTTTTGTAAAGTGTTGTTTGTGATAATGGGGTACTCTCTCTATGTTGTTGTAACCCTAATTCGCTATCTTATGAATATCATAGCTCCCAAATGCAATGTTATACCAAGCTTGTGTCTCACATATATGGTGATGATATGATGAGCCTTGATGAGGCATGTAATGATATTATGTTCTTGCAGGGAACAATGTATATGGTCTTATGACCTTGGATGTGCTTTGTGCCCTAATTGAGGTGTTATCCTCTATATTATGTGACAAGGATTTAATCTTGTGATGGTATGATAATGGGCATGTCTACATGTATGTCAATGTAATATTACAATGTGGTGATGTGATAATTTTATGTCTCCTACATTTTGAATCTTCTGAGATTACAATATACCCATGTTTTTGTAGATTTTTTTAGGGTTTGTATGTAACTTAATTGATGCAGTTAAAATATACTCAATTGGTATTAACTAATCAAGGGAAACCCTAATCATGTAGTACCATGTGCCATAGATCCATTCCAGTGTCAAGACTTGCTAGATGGTGAAACAAGTACTCCTAAGGGAAACTTAGAGTGCATGTTGTTGAGTATGCAAGGTGTTTGAGATTGTGTCCTTATCATCATGGTCCCAAGATTTTTAGGATGTTTGTGGTCATGCCTCGATGGGAGAACAACTATAGTTGTATCTTAGATATTTGTATATGTGATTGAGTACAACTATGATTGTACATCGAATGTTGGGTTTTGTATACCCTATTTCACTATTGTCATGACCTATATACCAAGAGCGGACTAGGCTATTTTGCACTTTGACTATATATGTCACTGTGGTTGATTCATACTGACCGAGGGTGGATGAGATCGTAGGAGTTTGACTTTCCTAGATCTTGTATGGCACTGATTTTGACTTAGAAGTGGTCAGTTGGAGTCTGAGTGGTATACCTCAAATTCCTCAGGGCTTAATAAAAGACATAATACAATAATGTAGTATATCTATTTAGGGTCAATCATGATTCACATTGGTTGTTAACATGTTGCCTTGTTTTCTTGTCATGTTTATTTGTTAAGTAATGTGGTAAGAGAAATCAAATGTATACAAAGTGGTAGCTTCACTTTTTTCCCTATATATTGTGCTAGTCATAATTTACCCATTTTAGTTAACATGTTAAATCTATCTAAAATGCTTAACTTTCTTAATAGTATCACCTGCCACAATCTATAACCAATGGTTGAGAATTATATCTCTTGTTGGGACATGGGTCTCACCTCGTGCGTCACCACATCTTTTGAGGTGGTCGTCAGGGGTGTGGTCAGGATTGTAGTGATGAAGAAGAGAAGCTTGGAGAGCAGTAGAAGCAGAAGGTTGGATAGTATTTGTAGAGTCCTGGAGTCATCCATGTACTCTCAGTCTGGGTATAGGATGTTTTGTAGATGTTATGTAAAATGACACATGTTTTGGCGGTATGCCTATGTCTGCATATATGGAACTTATATGTGGAACATCTCTTTTGTATATAGGTTGTGGTTGAGTCCAATGGTCATTTATGTAAATAATTAATATGGTATGTGATGTGATACAAGTTGTTGGACCTAAATGAAATGTTTCTAAATAGGATGGTAATGTTTAAATCGGTTTCAATTTACCCTCTTCTCTGGTAACATGGATGTTTAGTTGTTTATTGCATGTTTTGTTTTGAGCAATCTCATTTAGTGTGGTGGGGTGTCACACTAATAGATTGATATCAGAGCTCTAGATTCGCTGATTCTACAAGGACATAGGACTTAGGTTTGTGTTTGTTCTTATGTAATCCAACATATTTGATTATCACTTATGCTTATGCAGATATGTCTAGAGAACGTGAAGAACATGCTAACAATTGTTATGTCATGCTAGAAGGTGGAGCTAGAAGGCAGTGACGTGAAGATAGAGTGCATGTGTAGGGTCAGAGCAGCCGCAGTGCCTCAGTTTGACTATACAGCCATAACAACTCCTGCTTTCCAATCTATGTTTGGACAGCTAATGGCGATAATTACGCATATAGCGGATAGAGTGCACATACCTCAGGCTAGGTTTGTTGTTCGTAATGCAGAATCTTAGGGTTACAGGAAGACATTTGAAAGGTTAAGACGTGTTGGAGCGGTCAAGTATGTTGGTCTAGCAGACCCAGCTGACGTTGATATGTGGTTAGAGGAGCTTGAGAAGGCATTCAAGATCCTTAATATTCTGGAAGAGGATAAGGTGAAGCATGTTGTTTACCTATTGAAGGACAATGTTGGACATTGGTGGGCCATAGAGGAGGAGAAGAGACATGGGGTTGTGGTTGGTTGGGAAGAGTTTCAATGGGAGTTTTTGAGTTGAGACTTCCCTGAGACATATCTAGATGAGAAGATAGCATGATTTGAGAAGATACAACAGGGTTGGATGTTAATCAACGAGTATGAGGTGAAGTTTATGGAGATTTTGAGGCTCTGTCCTCAAATGGAGGTGACAGAGAAGGAGAGGATCCTGAGATTTGAGAAGGGTATGAGCATGGAGTTGTCTACGACAACGTCTGCTTTAGATAACATAGAGAGGTTCTCTACCTTTGTGGAGTCGATGAGGAGGATTGAGAGGTCAGCTATCGAGAAGTGTGAAGCCAATGCTAAGAAGAGGCCAACTCAACTTTAGGGGCAGTTGTCTGGTGGCTTTAAGAAGCCAAGGCTTTCTTCACAACCTATCAGTAGATGTCAGCTTTCTTTGAACTGAGATCAAGAGTGTCGTCACAGTGGTCCCAGAGCAAGGGAAGATGTAAAGACCGATAAACAAATCATTATTGATTAAGCGGAATTAAACATTAGCAACAGATTACTGAAAATCACTAAAAATTAAAACCTTTTTCAAAGAGATCCATTCATAGGAAAACTCTTTCAACAAGAACTAATGTATTACATTTACATCCTGGTTCATAGGTACATATCTTGTATTATCTCTTCTCGAGGGTTACAATATCAACTGCCTTATTAAAAACTAAACACATACAGCATAAGAACCTTGAGGCATCAAGCCAAAATCTCGAAATGATTCATTAAAAGCACTAACTATTAACTCTGAGGACCTGAGAGTATAGAGACGAGACATAGGACTTCTATCTACAAGACACGATAGACAGTACACTCAACCTGAGCTGTCACTGTTGTCACTACTGTTGCTGATGTTCTTCCTCTGCAAGATATTCTCAACCTCCTCCGTGCTTGTCCACCTAAAAATGTTGGATCCCACGGGGATCAGACAATTGCAATTGCCCCAGCGGGAGATATAACTCTCTGCCAAAAACATTATTATTGCAATTTAATGATATAAAACTGGGCAGAGGATAAGCAGTTTAAAGCATTCTTATCTTAAAGCATTGTAACTGTTTATGATAGAACAATAGATCAACTATTCTCTTAATAAGGAATAGGAAGAACATGAATATCATTTATCCATCATATTATATTATCATGTCAAGCTTTTCTTGTGACACTCATCATCTTGATATGTCACCCATGAAACATTCTTGTTTCAATCAGTTGGCCTTAGCCAATCTGCTTAAACAGATATAGAATTATATCTACCATGTACTCATATATTATTAATACATGCATTGGGTTATCATCAATCCTGTGTCATCATTACAGGCATTGGGTTATTATCAATCATGTGTCATTATTACAGGCATTGGGTTATTACCAATCATGTGTCATCATTACAGGCATTAAGCCTCTGCCAGGTATTGGACTCTTCCAAACTTGATTACACCGACAGGCATTGGACACTACCAATCCTGATTTCACAGCTAGGCATTGGACTTTAACCAATCCTGATTACAGGCATTACACCTCTTCCAGGTACTAGACATCTCCAAACCTGATTACACCACCAGGCATTGGACTTTAACCAATCCTGATTACAGGCATTACACCTCTACCACGTATTGGACATCTCCAAACTTGATTACACCGCAAGGCATTGGACTTTAACCAATCCTGATTATAGGCATTACACCTCTGCCAGGTATTGGACATCTCCAAACCTAATTACACCACCAGACATTGGACTTTAACCAATCCTGATTACAGGCATTACACCTTTGCCAGATATTGGACATCTCCAAACCTAATTACACCGCCAGGCTTTGAACTTTAACCAATCATGATTACATGCATTACACCTCTACCAGGTATTGGACATCTCCAAACTTGATTACACCGCCAGGCATTGGACTTTAACCAATCCTGATTATAGGCATTACACCTCTGCCAGGTATTGGACATCTCCAAACTTGATTACATCTCATGTCTGTTTACACAGCACATGGCACCTTATTCTTTTACTAGCATTAAACTTTGGCCATGCCAATCATGCTCAACACATTCTTTATGTGTTACAAGTATTCCTCTTTTCTCCACACATGTATGATCTAGGTTCCATTATTATAATTGTATCCTTTTGTTATTATTATTATATTACTAAGTTTCCATTCCTTGGTTTATTATGAACATTATCATCCCTTACAAGAGACTTTTATAATCATCTTGATACCTTTCACTAGGTATCAACTTACTCATGTGATTCTCAAAGCCCAGTTAAAACATCTTATTACCTCTCACTAGGCAACAACCATTCTTATGGCTCATAAGGCCCATAAAACACCTTGTCACATCTCACTAGGCAACATCTAACCATATGGCTCACAGGGCCATTACACATCTTAAGTATTCAATCATGTTTGTTACTCTCAACATTTATCATTAAATGATTATCAGTACAAGGTATGAGTTCATTTCTCATCCTTATCATGGCATGATTACATCATACTCATTAGTTTGGCTTTAACCTTATTCTCAAGGTATATTAGCCTATGCTTATCAAGGTATATCAAACTCATTACATTTCATTGTAATAATTTACATAACACACTTCATGTGTTTCTTATCCAAGTATATTGGATTTGAGGTGCATCAAGGTATATCAATCTTGGAATGCTAAAAGTGATATCTATCACATCTTGATGTATCACTTTCCTCATCACTTCCAACTTTCTTGAGTTATCAACTTATCTTGTATTAAGGTATTTCCCATCTTAATACTTCCATCCACTAACCTATCATTCTTACCGTGAAGTGCATAGATCACTCACAAGAATGGTCCAACTATCTTTAATGATATGGACTCATTTAGGTTAATGCATTACTTGCTATAAGGTTATCTATAATCAATTACTTTAGGTAATTTCCTCACCAATGTATTAGTTACCATTCCATTATTAGGATTAGGGTCTCCCATACCATAGCCCTTTATTAGGGTTTATGGTTTCACGTACTATCATACTTCATTAGGGTTAGGATTGCATATAGCATCACCCTTCATTAGGCTTTCACATCACATTGCCTATACTTAGGGTTTACTATTCATCCCAACTAGGGTTTCTCATGGCATCACCCTCAATTAGGGTTTCTCATGGAATCAACCTCAATTAGGGTTTCACATGGAATCAACCTCAATTAGGGTTTCACATGGAATAAACCTCAATTAGGGTTTCACGTGGAATCCCCCTCACTTAGGGTTTCTCATGGAATCACCCTCAATTAGGGTTTCACATGGAATCACCCTCAATTAGGGTTTCACATGGAATCACCCTCAATTAGGGTTTCTCATGGAATCACCCTCGATTAGGGTTTCTCATTTCATATCAAATGGAGATACTCATCCCAATTAGTGTTTCACTCTCCATTCCCATAATTGGGGTTTTACATATATTAACCTGAATTAGGGTTAGGGTTCATTAACCTTCTGGATTAGGGTTTCATGATCTCTTTAATAAGGATCATAACCTAATTACCACATGATCAATACTCATGTAAGAATTCCTTTCTATCATCCTTTAAACTTGATTAGGTTTACATCAACCCTTCAAACAAGTACATACATCTATGATTTACATAGTGTACTGAGTTATTGCTTACTTAAGCTTCAAGGATTAACTCACCTAAGGATTATCAATCACTTAGTTTCCTAAAGGTACAACCCTAGTGATTATCTTTGAGATAGATCAGTAACAACCATAAGGTTACTTTATCTTTCATCACCCTAGGTTTCCAATTGACTTAATCACATAAAAACATCCAAACGTTCTTGACCATTGATGCTCCAAACGGTTTGAAATTGAATGGACTTGGGTCTCCAAATGGTTTGAGACTGTTTGGTCTCAAACAGTATTGAGACCGTTTGGACTCAAATGGTCTTAAGACCATTTGGAGTCAAACGGTCTTGAGACCGTTTGGTCCAAACTTTCTCAAAACTGAATGGACCAAAAAGATCTTCCATCACTTGATCAATTCAAGGTTTCAATCATTGGATCATCTATCAATTGAACCACTAATTTATTATTCAATTGAACCCTTGAATTACCCTTCAATTGGACCTTCAATTAGGGTTTTGAACCCAATTGAACTAGGGTTTATAATCAATACACCATCAATTAGGGTATTGAAATCGAGGAAACATCAATGGTTGACATTGTGGAACTAATTCAATTGAAATCGTTGGATCATCATCAAACCATGATATGACCTGACCTCAAACGGTCCTGAGGTCATTTGGATGACCTCCAAATGGTCTTGAGACCGTTTGCCCCATCCATCATTGAAATTGTGAAATTCAATTAGGGTTTAGCTCATTAGGTTGATCACCAATAGAACAATTGATTGCATTTCAATTTTCCATCTCTGATCCTTCAATCACTCAACCATACTCAACCCTAATCCTCCAAACGGTCTTGGTTGACCTCCAAACGGTCTTGAGACCATTTGGGTGACCTCCAAATGGTCTTGAGATCGTTTGGGTTAATCAACCCAAAACTTAAATCAATCAATTGAAATTTCAGCACTTAACCCGATTAGGGTTTCTAATTGGAGGATTGTCCATACATTGAATTAATCAATTGGATCCATTGGATCATCATCCAACATGTACTAGGGTCCTGACCTCAAACGGTCAACCCATCCAAATGGTCAACCCTTCCAAACAGTTTGGGATCCAAACCTTCAAACGGTTTGCAAATCGTTTGGTCACCAAACAGTTTGGTGAAACCGATTGGACCATATATTGAAACTGTTTGCATTAGATATTTGGGGAGGAGTGTGTTTATGATGATTTCATCATAATCAAGCTCTAAACCCACGAAACTTGTTGTGATTTTCATCGTGATTGCATCAATCAACCAAATAAAAATTTCTAGAATGAAGAAAGGATCAACAATTGATAATGAATTGAATGCAATAACAAAATTAAGGGTTCAAGTTATAAAACCCGCCTCCAATTGAGCTTCAAAGCTCCAATCTCACGTCAAAAATTGTGTATGCAAATCCTTTCACCATCCCAAGGCTCGTCCTCAAGCTTTGAGTGAAAAGGAATGGTTAGAATTGAAGATGGGATCGGGATATGAAGAAATCATGCATTGATTTTTGATTTTCACCATGGAATCAAGGTAAACGAAGGTCAAGAAGCTTACCAACAGGTTTGGGGTCGTCCTCCTGTTGATCCAAGCTCCCTTGGTCGTTTTTGCAAGCAATAAGTGAAAGTGGGTTCAAAATTCCCCTTTCAAGCTATGGATAAATGAGCTTATATTCATTTTTATTAAATTCATTTCAAGAGAGAGAAAGTAGGGGATAAGTCCTCCATATCCTTGCCATTTGCCCCCTTATATTCCTTAGATATGAGTCTATCTTCCTTATCTCTTATTCCTCTCAATTATCCATGATTTAAAGAAAAGCAAATTAAGCACCTTAAATCATTTTATAATAATATCCATAAGTGAGTGGATATTTCTTTTTCTTATAATAAGGTGAGTGAGTTATCCACTTCCTTTAGATATTTTCGTGACTTTACAAGGCACATGGTCGTCCATTCTCTTTCAAACTCATCCCTCAACTTTTTTTTGAAGGGGTTTTTAATTAATATATTTATTTTTGCATTAAATTGAAGTAAAGTTCCAATTATGCTTAAATCTTGATTATTTTAATATCAAGATTCTCTCTCCGTCAAAGAGATACAAATGAGACGCACCTCTCATTTTATTTGCTCTACATGATGCCAAGAAACATTAGGGACTATTTTGAAATGGTAATTTGTATATTGAACCCTAGGTTTTGGGTAAATTGCACATTACACCAAAACTAGGTTTTAATGCACAAACATTGTTTCATCGGCTCTTTCTTGGTACTCAGGCTACCACAGGCCATGCCACTACATCATTTTCATCATTATGATGCTTAAACACTTGATGAACATCTTATCATGCAACATTTGCAATTTAACCCCTCAACTTGGGTAATTTGCACTTTAGTCCAAAATAGGTAAAACATTATTTCAACATTGTTCAAAAAGGGCTAAAATTAAAACATAAGTTCCTCCTTGAGCCTTAATTACTTTTCAAAAGATAAAATCAAACATATAATTATCTTTCTTAAACAAAGCACCTAGGGTTAAGGCATAACCCAGGTCAGGGATGTTACAGAAGAGGTCATAGTTTTCCGCCAACAAGAGCATGCAGTGCAACATTTGTGTCAATGATAGGCCCATCTAGGTCATAGTATGATTCGAGGACTTGTCACAAGTGTGGTTATGTAGGTCATATTAGGTGGGCATGCCCTGTGAAGGATGAAGAAGTGACACAATAGTCGAGGTAGAGTCAGCGAGGTTCACATCAACAACAATTCAACAGTGGTGGTGTTAGAGGATGCGGTCAGACATCACAAGTAGGTCTTCTAGACCAGCTAGTAGAAATGAGGATGACAACAAGTGATGAGTAGATTCTATGCTATGAGTCAGACAGAGGGAGTGGTCAATCGACACGCCATGACAGGTCAGATGGAACTTTTTCATTTTGACTTATCTGCTTTTTCTTTCATATCTATTTTGGTTGACCAGGGTGTGATGCACTCTTTTATCATCAAAAAGGTGATAAGTAGTTATAAATTGCCTGTTAGTAGTAGATCTGATAGCCTTCGACTAAAAACCCCTTTAGTTGGTTCCGTTGAGTTTTTGGAGGTGTGTCCATTTTGTATTCTTTCTTTTTCAGGACAGACCATTCAAGTGGATCTTATGCCACCTTATATGCACATATTCTATGTGATCCTAGGGTTTAATACCTTGGAGAAGTACAAGGTTGTTCAGGACTGTAGTTCCAAGGTGGCAACGTTCCATGATGGAGATGTTTCAAGGATCTTACAAGGAGATAGGAATATTCTTACTACGTGTTTGGTATCAACTATGACAACAGAGAGGTTGATGAGACATGGGTGTGAGGGCTTCTTAGCACATGGTGTGGATAACAAGGTGAGGAGTCCTAGTATCCAGAAGGTGTTGGTGGTACGAGAGTTGTAATATGTCTTTCCTAAAGAGTTTCCTGGTGTTTCCCCTCCTAGAGAGATTGATTTTAAGATCAATCTAGTTCCTAAAACACAACCCATAGCGTGGTAACACTATAGGATGGCACCAGTAGAGATGTGGGAGTTGAAGAAATAGTTACAAGAGATATTAGAAAAGGGTTTCATCAAACCAAGCACTTCCCCTTGGGTGCCCCCGTGTTGTTTGTGAATAAAAAGGACAGTTCCATGAGGTTGTGCATAGATTACCGATAGTTGAATAAGGTCGCGATAAAGACTAAGTATCCGTTGTTGAGGATTTACGATCTTTTTACCATTTGAGAGGTGCCACAGTGTTCTCAAAGATAGATCTGAGGTTAGGATATGACCGGCTAGGATTAAGGTGGATGGCATACCTAAGACAACTTTTAGGACTAGGCATGGTTACTATGAGTTTGTGGCTATTTCGTTTGGGTTGACTAATGTGCCAAAAACTTTTATAGATCTGATGAACAAAGTGTTTAGACCATATCTTGATCAGTTCATGGTGGTGTTTATTGACGATATTCTGATATACTCTAAGGATAGTCAGCAACATGAGAAGCACCTTCACTAGGTTTTGACATTGTTGATACATCACAAGTTGTATGTCAAGTTTAGTAAGTGTGAGTTCTGGTTGACCGAGGTATCTTTTCTTGGTCACATCATATCTACTAAAGGTGTTTGTGTGGATCCTAAGAAGGTAAAATCAATGATGGAATGGGAAAAACCCAAGCCATCGGCTGAGGTTCAGAGTTTCCTATGTTTGGCATGTTACTATAGGAGATTCATATAGAATTTTAGTGTTGTAGTGTTACCCCTAACCAAGTTGATGAGAAAAGGTGTCCCTTTTGTCTGGGATAACAAGTGTCAGTGTTTTTTCTAGTTCCTGAAAGAGAAGGTGACCAGTGTATTGGTTTTAGTTCTACTAGAATAAGGGAAAAGCTACATCGTCTTCTGTGATGCATCAAAGAATGGTTTGGGATGTGTGCTGATGTAGGACAAGAATGTGATTTCTTTTGATTCACGACAGCATAAGAAATATGAGGAGAACTACTTGACACATGATCTGGAGCTTGCTACTATGGTCCATGCCTTGAATATTTAGAGACACTACATTATGGAGAGAAGTGTCAGATCTTCGCCAACTATAAGAACCTTAAATATATCTTCTCGAAGCAGGAGTTGAACATGAGACAGCAGAGATGGATGGAGCTAATCAAAGACTATGATTGCACTATAGACTGCCATCCATGGAAGGCAAATGTAATGGCTAATGCATTAAGTAGGAAGTCATCTTCATCATCATCTGTAGATCAGGCACAATTATATGACTTGGTGTGCCATAAGTGGGACATGTCGGTGTCACTTTGTCAAATGAATGTACAATTGGAGGTTTCTTTATTGACAAGCTTGTTAGTAGAGTTGCAAGTAAAGCCTATGTTGATGCAGCAGATCAGAGATGCATAACAGAATGATATTGTGATACATAACATCAGGGTAGAGTTGCAGTAAGAAGTATGATGGCTTTGATGAGTCAAAGGATGGGACAGTTTGTTTTCATAATAGAACAATGGTTCTAGATGTTGGTGGCCTGAGGAAGATGGTTCTTGAGGAATCTCATTCCTCAATGTACATGATGCATCCTGGTAGTACCAAGATGTACCATAATCTAAAGGATCTGTATTGGTGCCCATGTTTGAAGCATCATGTAGTAGAGTTTGTTTCTAGGTGTCCTGTCTGTCGGTAGGTCAAGGAAGAACATCAAAAACTCGCAGGAACTTTGCAATCCTTACTGATATCACAGTGGAAATGGGGTCATATTATCATGGAGTTTGTGGTTGGTATTCCTAGGACAACCTAAGGTCATGATTACATTTGGGAGATCGTTGACATGTTGACCTAGTCAGTTCACTTCTTGCCAGTCAAGATGACGTGTACAACAGAGTAGTTGGTGCAGATATATGTTGATGAGATAGTTTGCTTTTATGGTATTCCAATTACCATAGTATCTGATAGAGTTCCATAGTTTACGAATTGTTTTTGGGAGCATCTACATACAACTATGGGGACACAGTTGAGATTTAGCACAACCTTTCATCCATGTATAGATGGTCAGTCTGAAAGGACCATTCATACGTTGGAAGATCAATTGAGAGCATGTGTCTTGCAGTCTTTTAGCAGTTGGGATGTGCACCTGAGTTTTATAGAGTTCGCCTACAACTACATTTATCAGAGGAGTATATATATGGCATCATATGAAGCATTGTATGGGAGACGTTTTCGGTCACCTCTTTGTTGGTATGAGACAAGTGAGTATCAACTTTTAAGGTCCTGAGTCAGTACAACATACTACAAAGAAGATCAAAGTGATACAATAGTAGCTGAAGGTGGCCTAGGATAGACAAAAGTCATATGATGATAACCATCACAGAGCGCTTGAGTTCCAAGTTGGAGATCGTGTGTATCTTAAGGTTTCTCCTTAGAGAGGTGTACTGAGGTTTGGTGACTAGGGTAAGTTGGATCCTAGGTTTACGGGACCATACCTTATCATAGCACGTGTCGAGAAGGTGGCATACAAGTTGGAGCTACCACCAGAGTTTCATAGGTTGCATGATGTATTCCATGTTGATGAAGTGTCACATTGATACAAAGTAGATGTTGCAACATGTGAAGGTTGAGTTAGAAGAGGACGTGTTGTACGTCGAGGGTCCTGTGTTGATACTGGATAGGAGGGTGAAGAAGTTGAAGAAGAAGGATAGATCTTATTTAAGGTTTTTTGGCATCACCATGGTATTGAGGAAGCCATGTGGGAGTTATAGGATGATATTTTTAGGAAGTACCCGTCTCTATTCACGTAATATTTAGGGGGCAAAATCCTTATTAGGAGTTTATGGTTTTAAGATCCCTAACCTTGATTTTTGGTTGAACATGCTTGATTGTCATAACTAGATGATTAAAACCTTAATCAAACCATGTGATGTGCTTTGATATCACGTGACAAGCTTATCTTTCAAGTTTGGTCCAATTTGGATAGTGTTTGAGCTAGTTATGCTTTTATATGCTTATTTTGGACCTAATTGAAATTTACCCACTTATAGGGTTTCTCTTATATTTTTTCACATTCTTGTCATGCCTTACACGTTTTGACATCATGTTGGATATTTTGTGCTTTGGGGAGCCTTGTCACACCTTGGTTTGAGTGGTGACATTTCATGTTGAGATTAGGATTTGTATGGATGCCATAAGTTGATGTTGACCTTAGGTGTTGACCACCTTGTTTTTGGCAATCACCAAGGTTCTTGTGATCCTAAGTTTTAGCGGTCGATGAAGTTTTGTGTGTACCTTCTATTCTTGGCAGTCAATGAGGCTCGTGACTCCTCTAGGTCGACAAGAATCCATAGAGTTGGCTTTGATGATTGTTTGAATTTTTGCTCAGTTGGTCGCAAATTTTTCTCAGCGGTCATTTGCTTTTTTTGGACCAACTTGATTGATGGTTTTTCTTTTTTTGATCTCCCTAGTTTCATGGTTGGGTGTGGTGCTTGCATGAATGAGATCTCTTGGACACATGGCAAGCTTAGCATGACATTTGACCCTTTTTCTCTCTCTCCAACCCTATGCTATATAAACCCCTCTCTTTGCATGTAAATAACCTCTTTACACACCTAGTCTTATTTCTCTCCCTTCCTTGATATTGTATCACGTTCCCTCTTTCTTTTTGTTGAAGGAGGAACTCAAGGTTGAATAAGGAGGCCGATCTTCCTTGCATGTGGAGTTAAGGTTTGGATCTACCCTTCTTGTGATCGTTAGGTGATACCTTACTCTTCTTCTTGGTCTTGGTAAATGAGATATCCCTCTCTGCCTACGTTTTCCTTGTTGTTCTTCCCTTCTTCTTTCTCTCCTTGGCCTAACCCATGGTATTCCATGGTAGTGCTTGAGTTAGAGCTTGAAGAACATCTCTTTCTTGCTTTCTTGACCTACAGTTTTCTCTCTCTTTTTTGGAGAAGGAGCTAGCTTGGCCGAATAGGAGTGCTCAAGCTAGGGTTCCTACCTTGCTTATTCAAGCTACCTTGTTGTTTGGAGTTTCCACATAATCTCTAAGGTGAGTTATATAACTCTCTCCACAATTATTGCTTACCTCTACCTTGCATGCATATGATCTTGCCCTAAAATGTTGTTCTAAGTAGAAAGATAATATCCTTTACCTAGGGTTTGTGTTTACATGGTGATCTTTAGTAGACAACTCTTCTTATATGAACCCTAAATCTTTGTGCGCTAAACTTATTTGACTATGAAAGTTTTGGTCCTTGCATGCTCATGGAAACGATGGGTGTTCTCTTCAAATGATGGTTGCTAATTAGGATCTTGAGTTAATCTTCTTTCTAGTAATGCAACTTAATGACCTTTTGGATTCTTGATGATAACCAACCTATTTGATCTCACGTGGTCAATGAGACTTTGTTCTCTTTATGTGGTCACCAAGGTTTTGGTACCTATGTGGTCGGTGAGGTTTGTGCATCCCCTAGAGATTGCTAAGTTTTTGTATCCCCTATGGTTGCCAAGATTCCCTCATGTGGTCGTTGAGGTTTTTACTCCATGTTTGGCTAAGGAATTCTAAGCTATGTGGTCATTGATTTCTGGACCTTTTGTGGTTGATGAAGGATTTGATTTTAATCGGTCGCCAATGTTTGATGTCTTCATCAGTCACCAATGTCCCTCAACCATAGTGGTCGTTGATTTCCTAACCCTTCATGGTTGTTGAGAGATGGCCAACCCTAGCGATCGTCAAAGATGGCTAACCTCATATGGTGCCAGTGTTTCCTAACTTTAGTGGTCGCCAACCCCCTTGACCCTTACTGGTCCATGTCATTTCTGACCCTTAGTGGTCGATGATAATTTATGGCTTCATGGTCGCTATGTCTCCTGACTTACGATTGGTGATTGTTTATCTTATGCTTTCACGATACGATGGTGATGCTAAGAATTAGGGTTTATCTTTTAGGGTTGTTTAGTAACCCTAATTTGTTGGTGCTTAGTTACACATGATCTAATAGTCTTACCTTTTCCCTCAAATGAATACAAACCTAAGGTTTTTGTAAAGTATTGTTTGGAAATGTAACTCAACTATTCTCAATGGACTCAACCCTAATAAAAGTAAGTGATGATAATACATAGCTTCTTATGTGACTAGCATGATAATGGAGTACTCTTTCTCTATGATGTTGTAACCCTAATTTGCTATCTTATGAACATCATAACTCCTAAATGTAATGTTATACCAAACTTATGCTTACATATATGGTGATGATAATGATGAACCTTGATGAGGTATGGAAAAATAATGATGTTCTTATAGGGAACAATGTGAATGGTCTTATGACCTTGGACCTGGTTTTGTGCCCTAATTGAGGTTTTATCCTATGTATGAGGTGACAAGGATTTAATCTTGTTATGGTATGATGATGAGCATGGATACATGTATGGAAATGCAGTAGTACCATGTGGTTATGTGATAAGCTTTATGTCTCATACGTTTTATATCTTCTGAGGTTGCAATCTACCCATGACTTTGTAGAATTCTTTTAGGGTTTGTATGTAACTTGATTGATGCAGTTGAAATGTGCTCAATTGACATTAACTAATCAAGTGAAACCCTAATCATGTAGTTCCTTGTGCCATAGATCCATTCCAATGTCAGGACTTGCTGGATGGTGATAGGGGTAATCTTAAGGGAAACTCGGAGCACATAATGTTGAGTATGCAGGGGGCTTGAGACTATGTGTCCTTGTCATCCTGATCCTAAGATTTTGAGGATGGTTGGTCATGCATCGACAGGAGAATGACGGTGGTTGTGTCTCACATATTTGTATATGTGATTGAGGACAATTATAGTTGTACCTCGGATGTTGGGTCTTGTATACCCTGGTTTACTAGTGACATGACCTATATACTAAGGGCGAACTAGGCTATTTTGCACTTTGACTATATATGTCACTATAGCTGACTTGTACTGACTGAGGGGGGATGAGATCGTAGGAGTCTGACTCTCCTTGGTCTTGTATGGGACTGATTTCGACTTAGTAGTGATCAGTTGGAGTCTGAGTGGTATACCTCAAACTCCTAATGTCTTAATAAAAGGCGTAATAGAGTTGTGTAGTATATATGCTTAGGGATAAACACAATTCACATTGGTTGTTAACATGTTGCCTTGTTTTCTTGTAATGTTTAGTTGTTATGTAACGTGGTAAGAGAATTCAATTGTATATAAAGTGGTAACCTTACCTATTTCCCTATATAATTTGCTAGTCACAATTTACCTATTTTAGTTACTTAGCCTGCTTAACATGTTTAATCTTTCTAAAATGCTTAATATGCTTAACTTGCTTAATAGTATCACCTATTGATCAATAACTATTGGTTGAGTTATATCTCTCGTTGGGATATGGGTCTCACCTCATTAGTCACCAAATCTTTTTAGGTGGTCGTTAGTGATCTGGTTAGTATCATGGTACTGAAGGACAGCAGCTTGGAGAGTAGTAGAAGTATAAGGTTGGATAGTATTTGTAGAGTCTTAAAGTTGTCTCCGTACTCTCAGGTCTAGGCAGGGGATGTTTTGTAGATGTTATGTAAAACAACATGTGGTTTTGGCAGTATGTCTATGTTTGTTTATATGGAATGTATATGTGGAACATCTCCTTTGTATACAAGTTGTGGCTGAGGCCACTGGTTAGATATGTAAATAATTGATATGGTATGTGATGTGATACAAATTGTTGGACCTAAATGCAATGTTTCTGAACATGATGGTAATGTTTAAATCAGTTTTAATCTCCCTCTTTTATGGTAACATGGATGTTTAGTTGTTGATTGTATGTTTTGTTTTGAGTAATCTCGTTTAGTGTGGTGGAATGTCACAATAAAAAAAAACTCTAATTCCACCTCCTCATGGCGACCAAAGTAGCACACCAAGAGTTCGTACATCCACTTGGACAACATAGAGGTTAAGGCACTTGTGCGGAGGCTTGGAGGACAAGTTCCACAAAACAACCATATGTTGTTGCAAAGGTGACAAACATGAAGCAAAATAAACATGAGTACATGTCTAGTTTTTAGACAACTAGCGTTTATCGAGGTATATTCATATTCTTCCTATATCTTTAAAATAATGATAGTTTATGGCTACAATGAATATTTTGGCTAAGAGTTTTGCTGATATTTTTTGTATTTCTATTTCATCCATTTCCCTAAAGCCCTACATCGATTGCATTTAAGATGTAATTTAAACAAATCAAAGATTTTAGCTAGAATGAAGTATGAATTGATTTTCTATTCAATTCATGCACAGAATGACACCACTTACCATGACAATCCATATGACCCACGCTTCTAGAATTTCACTCAAACAACTCCTCAATCAATACAAACTTGGATCTAAGTCCTCTCACCCTCCTAAGCTCTAATTAGTCTGAAAAGAGGGAAAAGTTTTAGCAAAATCCCTTGATTTGGAACCAAACTGGAGGAAGAACGTAGTTAATGACTAATAGAGGGTGAGATAACAAAAGATGATGAAAATTAGACCCTTATTGTCAATTTTGGCTCATATTAACTAGGGCACATCTATACTAGGGTTTTTTAGGCGTATCATTAGTTTGAATTTGAAGCAGTGCAATATTCAAATATGGATTTGACATACAAACTTGATTGAAGGACTAGAAAATATCATAAAGTGACATGATTTCTATCCAAATGGATAATTTCCAAAAAAAATCAAAAGTTCATTAAAAAAATCATACATTTGTTAATTAATATATTATATATAACACTAATATTACATCTCAACCTTTCTCATATATAATGTACTTCTAATAACATATGTGTATATTTTTGGAGTTCAAATATTTGTTAGAATGATTACAACAATATTCGATATATGATCTGAAGTTTTTGCATCTAGAAATTGATATCTAAAATTTTATCCGAGTATAGCAGATATCAGATTTAATTATTTTTAGATGTGAATGTGGATCGAATATGTGGATTCCATTTACAAGTCTAGGATTTTCCATGGTTTGATTGATTTTATTCCCTCTTCTCTCCTCAATCCTATAGGAATTCAATTGAGTTTGGAGGTTTGAATGATCACTAGTTACCACAATTGTGGCATATATAACTTGGGTAATTGCATTTTTGACCAATTTTATTTGTGTATCATCGACCTTTGACGCATGTGGTTTGTGTTACAATCAAGAACAAAGTTTCTATATTATCAATGTGACCTTACACTCTTGTCAAATATGGATTGTTGCTTTTGACTATAGACATGCTATTTTAAATTTAGAAATGGATACTCAGAATTGTAAAAGGTTCAGTTGTGATGGAGTCAGTATCATTCTTAGGATCTCAGTAAGAACTATATATTTCGATCAACCTCATGTTAGCTACTTTAAAATGAAGATAAGATAATACTATTTGTAAACTACAATTGATCTAAGTTAATAAAAGCAAAAAAAACTTACTAGACAAGTTCTTTCAAAACCTAGAGTATTTGATGATGATACTGAGGCAAACATCTATATTAGAACCTTTTTGCTTCCTGAGAAAACCTTTTATCAACTAGAAGCTATCTAAAATACATAAATCAAATTCTACTAGGTCACTTATAAAGATTGCTCTACTTAGCCTTATTTCATATTTGTACCAATTATGTAGATTTAGGGATTCCACCACTCTTATGGATAGATGTGAAAATCTATGCATTATGGATCTACAACTAAGGGACTCAATGTGGTCCTCTTCTTTTGGGGTCATGACAAATATTTTCTCAACCAGGGTTTACGAATAGGTTGCGGCCATCGAAAACAACCTAGAGGAACTTTCTATGGAGTAATCAAATGATAGGAGAAAATAGTCAAACACTATATTAAGTTAATAGCTACAAACACACAAAAAAGGTCGAGAAACACAGACTTCCGTTCCAAAAATGGAAACTCACCACTCCTGTATGATTTAACTTTACAATGCTCTATGAAATAATCGAGTTCTATCACTGGTTAGATAATATTGGGGATATAATAATAATAGGTTGCTAAGGGTGGATTGAATGGCAGACACACACAATTCTATGACACTTTAGTGAGATTGTAAGCCTATATGACAAGGTGGTATGGTAGTGGAAGAATTGTATGACAGTCTGTAATTAACAGTATAGAAGATGTTTATGTAAATGGAATATTGTCATCAGAGAAAGGTTGGACAATAAGTGTCTAGTGTGGATGAATGGAGTGAATGGGGGCAGAGTTTTAAACCTCGAGAAAGTTGGTGGGTGCATGGTTCTATCTATAGGTGTGGGTTTGGCCAAAGGGTAGAAGAAAACTTTCTTCAATATTTGAGTATAGTTTGGTCCATAGGAGGTCGTATCTAGGATGAGTGATCTTCAATATGCAATTACTTTGTAGCCTTTTTGGTCGAATTTGAGATAGGGTGATCTTCAATATCTACTTTGCAATGTTTTTGGTCAGATGATGATCTCACAGATTTTGGATCCTGGTCAGATAAAAAATCACTCGATAAAATTGTTCATGGCTTTGGGCCGGGTTGATCCTTCTATTTGATCAAATGAACTTGGGTATTCAAACCAACTTTTAAGACATGGAGCTTATAGCTTGATCCTCACTTACTTGATATTTGCTTGTCTCGACGGGGTTGATCAGTATGTTCACTGGTTATCTGAACGTGGAGAATCCCATATCATCAGATAATGTAGTCAGGCGATGGTAGTCCCTTCAACAATAGTGGGGATTTTTTCTTAGGCCTCATGAGATTTTTCACGTGTCAAAGTAGGATTGTAGGATGACATCAATTGAGTGGTTGAAAATGTTTTGAACTGAGGCCAAATCAGGCTAAAAAGTGGTTACCTCATAAAGTCTGCACAACAGTAGAAAGTATAAAGATCTAGGCATATTACAAATCCAATTCTCTTTATCCTGAGGAAATGAAACTATTCATATCCATAGGAAAAATTAGAAATGGGTATGATCAACCTTCGTGGGTCAACCAACTTACTAAGGATGGTGCAAAGTATGATCAACCTTCGTGGGTCAACCAACTTACTAAGGATGGTGCAAAGTATGATCAACCTTCGTGGGTCAACCAACTTACTAAGGATGGTGCAAACTCTGGCTCCTAGTAACCAAAGGTTGTCTCGACCGATCCCTTCACAAGATCTCATCACTAAATGTTGGTTTGACCTTCTAGTAGGTAGGTACTAACCCCCACATGTCAATCACTAGAGACCCAAGTTAGATGCATGCCGACGGATGGCCTACTACTTACAACCCCTGCAAGTTGGTCCAAATAACCAAAGATCCAGTCTAGGTCACTACTGACCCGTTTAGGTTGTTGTCAACCCCATCGTGGATCACTAATAGGCCAATATGCCTTGTGTGTAAGAAAGTCGATTTGTCAACCTGATTGCCTGATTACAATCTAACCTCCTCCAAAATCCTAATAAAGTGAAATTTCTCGATTCTTCGTGCTTTAAACATTCCACTCATACAACATCTAATTCATATAAGATTGTATGATTACGGAGTTCAACTTGACTAGTTTTGAAAACTTCAAATTGTAACATTAGAACCAATTAGAGTAGGTCAGTCAGGGTATCATTTCCAATATACACATTTTAGATTATTTAATAATTTATCCAATACATGACATCATTTATGTATAAATTATCCATGAATCACCAATCAAAGTAGTAAGCATACATTAGGGCTTTGCTAAACCTAGAACCATTTCATAACTCAAATATAGTCATAACATCTATACACTCACTAGTACAGATCTGATGTTTAATGTCACTTTTGGTGACATCGATTCCTTAAAAAACTTGGCACCAATCTACCAACAACGTCAATTACTCATGTAAACTGTCACCATATGTGAAATCATGCTGATTTAGAAAAGACACGAGTACTATTTTAACTTTAATGTCGGGCTCTGTTTAGAGAAACTGCCATCTAAAATTACCCGCAAAATACAATCTTTTAGGAAAAAAAATTTCTTCCAAAATTTTCAGTTGGGTGTCGGTTTTCAAACAACTGACGACAAAATGTTCATGCAAAGTCCCCGTGGAAAAAAATATCCCCCATTAGTCATCGGTTCTACAAATCAAGCGATGATTTAGACCATCGATGAGTCACAAACTTGTTTTTGGAGATGGGTCTAAATTGTCAGTTTCTTAGTCACAAACTTGTTTTTGGAGATGGGTCTAAATTGTCAGTTTCTTAGTAGAAACTGACAACTATGTATTTTAACGCCATGTCCCTGTGAAAATATCCCCTCCAAATTGCTTCTTAATCATCAGTTTTTCTTACTAAACTGGCAACTATATCCCTAACTCGAGAGCCATTTTTTGTTTGGATATGTATTTAGTCGTCATTTTCTACAGACATAACCGACGAGTAAGACCCCAAATTGGAGTCTATTTTTGTTTGGGTTAGGAGTTAATCGTCATTTTTTTGTTTGATATGATAACTATACACTCAATTGTCAGCTTTACTATACAATTGACGACTATGGGTAACATAATAGCCCCCCCTGCAATATAAACTTTCTCCCCTTTCTCTATTTTGTCATGACTAACCTACTTCTCTCTAGCGATTTGTGATTCCTACCGTCGTCGTCGCCACCACCACCACTATTGTTGATGCTGCTACGTCACCACCGCTGCTGTTGCTAGACGCCACCACTGCCGCTACTACTGTGCTCATCACTGCCTCCACTAGTTTGTGATTCCCATTGCCGCCTCTACCGCTTATGCTTCTGCTATTGAGATGCTACTGAACACTTCCGCCGATGTTGCTGAGCTCACCGCCGCTCTCGTCTCGTCAATTTCTCTTCCTCCACCATTTAGTCAGTGCCATCATCTCCAACCTTCTGAAGGTAAGACTATTTTTTTTTGTTATGCTACTGCTGTTTGGACATTTATGTGTTGTTTGGACTGTAATGCACATTTATGTGTTGTAATCTTACTCTAATTTGACATCAAATCTCATTATAATCCTAAATTTAGTAAATTTGTGTCCCTATTTGGCATAAAAATTATCACTCCTTTTGCTAGATTTTTTTCCAGATAACACTCAATGCATGAATGTGATATAATTATTACTCTACATGCATGATCACATTTGAATCAAATAATGTTTTGACCTGACTTAATTAACTAATATTGTTAATGGTGATTTATTGGTTATATTACTTAATTAATATTACTTTCTTTCACTCTTGTTAGTGATTGATTTAACTTAATTCAATAATTTCTTTTCAAGATTGTGTAGTTGATTAATATTGATCATTAATTAGGGTTAATGATGTATGAATGAACTAACCCAAATGGAAGAATGAATTGAATTAAATGACAGTACATAAAACCTAGGATATGAATGATGAAAATAGGATCATAGGTATAGGAATGACGGCGTAGATGTATTTTGTTGGCCTAGAAACCTGTTTGAGATTTACTCATTAGGAGTAAATCTTAGATAGTCCCCAGTTTGGGATTGTTCTTGAACACTTAATCTCACTTTAGATGCAACTGTATAATGTATATTAGGTTATCAAGATGTTTTGTTAGCACTTCCCTATTTTTTCTCTAAGTACATATGTTGGTGGACATTTTCCCATCTACATCAGTGTACTTGGAGAACTACGGGGAAATGTTGCCGAAATTTTATTGAAAATCGAATACACATTATACTCTTAGTAGTGAGACTACGTGTTCAAGAATGGGATAGGTGGTACACACATTCATTACTGAACCCTAAACCCCAATATTTAAACCTAAACCCCAATATTTAAACCCTAAACCCTAATCTATAAACCATTATCCCTAAATTTAAAATAATAAATCCTAATCTATATGTAAATCTTTAACCTGATATGTAAACTCTAAACCCTAATACTTATTTCTCTTTGATCATAGAATGGATAGATCATGGATGTCCATACCAAATCACTGCACCCCAAAGTTTATTACTGGTCTTGATCAGTTTATAAGATTTGCGAAGGAAGATGGGAAACAACCTGGAGATAGGTTCTATTGTCCATGTAGGCATTGTGGTAACAACTTAAAAGTCAACACTGGTGACAAAATCAAAAGCCATGTCATGTGCAACAAGATTGTACATGGCTATACAAAATGGTAATGACATGGAGAGATTCCAAACTTGAGATCAGTAGATGTCGATAGTAGTACTTGTATTGAAGAAAAAATTTTCGTCAATGATGTAGATGGGAACGAACCGAATCCGATAGACATGGTTGATGTGATGCTAGATATTTATGAGGTAGAACACACTGATCCACCTCCCTTATCTAGGAACATTGTGCATGATGTTGAGAGACCGTTATACATAGCTTGTACTAAGTTTATGAAGCTGAGCACTGTGTTGATATTATATAATCCGAAGGATAACAACAGATGGAGCGGCAAAATCTTCATGTCATTGTTGTCTTTGTTGAAAGAATCTTTCTGAAGGCAACGAGCTTCCAATCTCAACATAGAAATTAAAGAAAATGTTATGCCCAATGGGAATGAAGGATAAGAAGATACACACATGCCCAAATGATTGTGTGTTATTTCAAAAGGACTATGTCGATTTTGAAAGATTGTCTAAATTGTGGGGCGTCAAGGTATAAAATGACAACTTTGGGGAAGTCTAAAACTAGCTCTCCTGCCATGGTGATGTGGTATCTATCTATAATACCACAATTTCAACACTTGTTTGTCAATTCGATGGATGTGAAGAATTTAAGGTGGCATGCAGAGGTTGAGAAAAACAATGATGGGATCCTACGACATGCTTATGATTCCCCACAGTGGAAGAAGACCGATTTATTGTACCCTGAATGTGGTAAAGAAGTCAGGAATCTAAGACTTGGGCTTTGTACCGATGGGATGAATCCATACGACACATTGAGCATACAACATAACACTTGGCCTGTTTTGCTTGTTATATACAATCTCCCTCCCTGATTGTGTATGAAACATAATACTTGGCCTGTTATGATTGTTATATACAATCTTCCTCCCTGGTTGTGTATGAAAAATAAATACATTATGTTGTCACTGTTGATATCGGGCCCTAAACAAGCTGGAAATGATATTGATGTTTATCTTGAACCTCTGATTGATGACTTAAAGAAACTCTAGGGTGAAGGTGTGATGACCCATGACGCTTCCCGTACAGAGACATTTCTTTTGCATGCTATGTTATTTTGCACTATTAATGACTTTCCAGCATATGGAAATTTGTTTAGATACAGTGTAAAAGGATCCAAAGCATAGCCTATATATGAAGAGAGAACTGATTCAATACGACTAAAACATGGTAGCAAGACTGTATATCTTGATCATCAAAGGTTTCTTCCAAAAGTCCATCCTTATCAAAGGTTGCGTAAAGCGTTTAATAGATCAAATGAGGAACAGAGTGCCCATAAACCTATACCAGGAAAGGTTATTTATGAAAGATGAAAATACTTTTTCAAGGAATTCAGTAAGAGATCACAATGTCTTTATTCAAGAAGAGGTCAACATTCTGGGATCTTCCTTATTGGAGTTCTTTGGTAGTTAGGCATTGTATCGATGTCATGCGTGTTGAGAAAAATGTTTTTGATAGCATAACTGGTACTATACCAGGTAAGACTAAAGATGGCAGTAAATCCAGAATGGACCTATGTGAAATGGGAATAAGGAAAAAAATTAACATAAGTAGTCAGCAATGATCGGAAAACATATTTACCACCTACTTGTTACTTGTTGTCTAGAAAAAAGAAGAACACATTTTGCAAGTGCTTTCTTAGTGTTAAGGTACCAAAAGGATACTCTTCCAATATCCATAGACTGGTGTCAATGAAAGATATGAAGCTAATAGGTCTTAAATCTCATGATTGTCACACTCTAATGCAACAAATATTGCCCGTGCCAATTCAATATATAATGTTGAAGCATGTAAAGTTTGTAATCACCAGATTTTGTTTCTTCTTCAAAACTCTATGCATCAAAGTTATCGATCATGAGAATCTTGATAAGTTACAAAGAGAAGTGGTTGTTACCCTATGCCAGCTTGAGACTTATTTTCCTCCTTCATTCTTTGATATGACAAGAATACTGAGGACTATTTCGATAAAGGGACTTTAGGAGTACGACTGCAAGTAATCAATCGTGAGCTGTGGGAACAAGCTCACTTGTATATTTTACACAACATTGATGAAGTGAGTGTTTATATCCAGAACATAGCAATTTCATCAAGAAACAATCACTAGTACATAACTGACCTTTAGTGTCAGTTATTTAAGGCCTTTAGTGTCGGTTTCTAAGCGACACCTATGTAGGCGACGCTAAAAGCCCCACCGTTACACGTCGGTTAAAAAACCGACGCCAAACCCTTCGCGTGCCACAGAAAATGCACCAGCAGGGGACTATCAGCGTCGGATATTAGATAAGAAACCGACGCCATATACCTTCGTGCCACAGAAAGAGCGCCATCTGGGGCACTATCAGCGTCGGTTTATTAGTGATAACCGATGCCATCTCACCCGCTACCATGGTCATGCTGGCCTCACCCGCTGCCACGGTCGTGCTGGCCAGCACGACTGTGTTGTCTGGCCCGTTGCCACGGCTGTGCTGGTCAGCACGACCGTGGTGTATGGCTTGCTGCCACAGCCGTGTTGGTCAGCACGGTCGTGGTGTCTAGCCCGCTGCCACGACTGTGGTGTTAAGGAAATAGACGTCATTTATGAGTAGGGAAACTGACACTGTAACTATGTGGTGTCGGTTTTATACAAATAACCGACGCCTATTTTTGTTTTTTTACAATCTGCAGACCTGCTGTGGCTGGTCGCAGGATGAGAAACCTGCAGTTTAGTTATGAACTGTAGGTTTTACGACATCCATTGATATTAGCCAACAACAGGCCACAAACCTGCAAAATTAACAACAAAAATATTCACACATTTAGCAACCTGCAGTTCCATTTGATTTTTACACATTTAGAAACATTCATGTAGCTAGAAATCTGTAGTTTCATTCATTTTCACATTCACACATGTAGAAACATTCATATAGCAACCAACAGTTTCATTCATTTTCACTCAGACACATGTAGAAACATCTAGACATGTAGAAACATTCACATATATATTATAATTCAGAAATTCATTTACAAAATATCATTTTTTTAGTCATTATTCGCTATCAACATCCCAATTATATGTTAAAACCCCCACTACTTGTATGGTTGCTGTCCATTCTTCTCTTACCTCATTTAATTCTCCTGTCATATAGGGAGCATGTACATCTGGTAAGGCCTTTCCTGTAGTGTGGTCAGTTTTAAACACCTGCAAAGAGAATGATGTATATATATAATTAATGAGCTATAAATAAGATTGATATATTTCATATTATCTAATGAGACTATATAATACCTCAGGAATAGTATCGATGTCCACTGTGGCATATTTTATAATCATGTGCATAAATCGCATCACATAGTATGCACATGTCCATTCGTTGTCTTGTGTAGCACACTATAAATTGAAACATACAAAATATTAAAAAATACAACTAATTAAGCACTTTTCACATAAATAATATATACATTGCAGTCGGGAACTTACTTCCACGTTCTTCCAAGTTATTTGCTGGTTCTTGTTCTTGGGGACCTTTCCTCCTGCCTTTTTAAACTCATCTAAACCCCTACATGTTAATGTAATACAACACATTGCATAATTAAATAGTAATGTAATAACATATGTTAACGGATATGAAAATGAAATATTTCTCACCGGAATAATGTCATTTTCATTTTGTGTCCATATTTTGAATTCAATTTACTCCCCTTAGGATCTAGATAATAGACAGTGAACGTCTCGGGGACAATAACTAGTAACTCCCAATGCATACCACTAGAGGTAAAAAAAGTTAAAAATTAATAACTCAAAATCCATAATAAAAATGTAATTTTCTTAATTCCAACTTATAATAAGCAAAGTAAACTTACTCTACATTGAATGGAGCTATTATCACCGTCTTCTTATTTTGAGAAAAATTTGTAAAAGCCTCACAGCAATATTGTTGAACTGACGGAGGGTCTTTAGCTACTAGACTAATCAAAGATGGAATCAAAAATCATACATGTTCAAATGCAAAATCTGCACATATCTTGTCTAAGTAGCTGCAAAACATGTATTAATTACGCATGCATTAATAAATAAGAAACCAGATCACCAGATCCTACACAAGGTATATGGATGTATAAAGAAGATCTCACCTTATCCATAGCTCTATCACAGATGTATTTAGCCAATCATATCGAAACAACTCCAAAATATCTTGTATAAATAGTTTGCTTTCGTATGATTGACCTGCAACATCTGAATCTATAGAAACAGTTATAGGGCAATTTATATCATGTTCGCCTAACCATATTGCCATACCCCTACAGTTAGGACCTAACGGGACAGGTAGGTCCTGTGGAACCCAACTGGGTAATGTAGGAGGTGGAGGTGGAGGTCTAGATGTTGTGGGTGTCTTCTTTTTAACCTGTATATATAAATAATTTCAGATCAACTGACATCATATACACACACTAACAGTTTAACGTAATGCAAATTTACCATACAGTTTCAGTAAAGAGGACATTCGCTTTTAGCCACAATATCACTCCGCCTTCTGCCTCACCAAGCGTTTCACAATCTGAGTAGGCATATGGCAATGGAAGATCCATCCACTTGGAGAATATATGTACCGGGCTCAAACGAATCCAACCAGCTGGTAATGGAGACCCGTGAAACATTTCCCCTGGTAGGGATGGGTAAGCCGACGCCTCTGCAATGACATATTCTTTACTTTTTAGACGGCATGGCTTCAACCCCTACAAATTTTTGTGTAAAGAATGTTATATACATATCATCTTTTTTTGAAACGACTACAATTTCATATATACATATCATCTTGAATTAAAAAACTAGTTACTATGTCATAAAAATACTTACAGCGGATGTGCTAGGTGGTGGGTCTACAGGATTACTCCCAACCTCTGTAGTAGGAGTAGAGCGAGACGCCATAGGTACTGTCTGGTAAGTGGCAGTCTGAGATGTCTGCCACTTTTTCAGTGCTTCTTCGAGTTTCCTATCAAATAGCTTATCTACCTATACATGGATAAAAGAAACATTAACTTCTAATTATTGAATTCTCTTTTACAGTAACATTATAAAGAAATAATATGTTACCTCTTCTTGTGAAAGTCCCGCTTTTGGGGCATGTTTGTGCTGGGATGGCCCAAAAAAAGCTTTGATGCCCACACCAGTGCCTGCAGCCCTAACACGTCCAGGATGCTCTGGGTTACCCAGAGCAACTGTCAATTCATCCCTTGTGCCCTCAGGGATGAACTTGCCTTGTTTCCTCAGCTCGTGCAGCTCCCGCTAATCGCCAAAACAAAAATTTGTAATTAAGTAAACACCACAAATAATCAATATTCGAACGATTGATGTAAGAGTTGTATTTTACCATTTTTGCAGCCAAGAATCTATCTTAGGAACTTTATGCTAAGAAACTATCTTACAACCGCAATGGCTATGAGTAACATACCCAAGATATGAAACAAACGAATCGCGATTCACACCAGATGCATTTCCTGCATTATCAAAATCCACAACAAGTTTGGGTCCATTGCCCTTTTGCGCTATTAACTTCTTCATCATAGTGATGCCCCTTCTCTTGTCAACTTTTTGGTGCTACTGATCAAGTGCCTCAAGTGCTTCAGATGGTACATGTGCATCATCAACCTAAAATTTGACAAAATAAACACATTTACAAGATATAACTATAAATGGACATATAGATATAAATATATGATATATTTTTAAAACTTACATTGTGAGGCGGCGCATTGATGTCCTCACCCTCACGGTAATCATCAGCATGGTCATCAGGAGAATGCTCAGCCATCTAAAAATTCACATTCACATTGTAAAGTTCACATTGTAAAGTAATTCAAATTGTAAAGCTCACATTGTAAAGTTCACATTCACATTGTAAAGTAATTCACATTGTAAATTTCACATTGTAAAATTCACATTGTAAAGTTCACATTTACATTGTAAAGTAATTCACATTGTAAAGTTCACATTCAGAAAAATAAAACATATAAAAAAATATAAACATGCCTCTAATATTGCGATTTTTTTATCAATTAACAATCCTTCATTGTGATCTCCGCGCACATACAAGTCATCATTAGCTTCAATATTTGCTGGTTTTGGCAACCCAACTGAGAATGGACTGGAGTCATCATACTTATCATAGTACTGTTCTTCATCTATAGGATCTTCAATGAACTGTCTTTTACCATGAAGAACAACCGACCATTTATCATTTGCAGGATCATCGATATAAAATACTTGTTTCGCGTGTGATGCCAATATGAATGGTTCACCCTTCTCTCCAATCTTTTCAAAGTTCACTAAAGTGAAACCCAATTCATCCACTATAACTCCTTTGGTGTTATCAACCCAATTACATTTGAAGAGCGGAATTCTAAAATCTATGTAGTCAAACTCCCATATGTCTTCAATGACACCATAATATGACATTTTATCTTCACGTAGACTCTTATCCTTTGCACTTGCAAAAAACATAGTCGATGCTTGAAGGGTGACCCCACTGTTTTGGACGACACTTTTATCATCTTGGCGCTTTGTGTAATATGTGAATCCATTAATGTCATACCCTTCATAAGACATAACAGTCAATTTTGGTTTAAAGGCGAGGCATTTGATAGTTTCAGTAATATCATCTAGTGTTTCAGATAGTTGATGTAAGACTTTATCTTCAAACCACTTAATAAATGTCTTGTTATGCTCTCTAGCAAGCCACATTGTATTGGCTCGAGGATATTGTCTCTTGATGAAATTGGTATGTTCCTCGATATAAACGTTCACTTCATCCATGTTGTGTAAAATATACAAGCGACCTTGTTCCAACTGCTCACGGCTGATTACTTTCACATGTGATCCCAAAATTCCTTTGCCAAATTGCTCATCAATATTCTTGTCATTATCAGGAGTGTCACTACCACTGAGAAAGTCATTGCAAAAATCCATAACCTCTCTCGCCACATAACCCTCGATAATATTCCCTTCAGGCTGATAACGGTTTCGAACATCACTTTTAAAAATGATCATGTATCGTTCAAAGGGATACATCCAATGCAAGAAAACTGGTCCCAACATTTTCACTTCCCTAGTCAAGTGGACAACAAGATGTACCATGATATCAAAGAACGACGAAGGAAAATACATCTCAAGCTGACATAGGGTAACAACCACTTCTCTTTGCAATTTATCGAGAGTATCAGGGTCAATAACTTTGCTACACAGACTGTTGAAAAAGAAACAAAGTCTAGTGATTGCAAACCTTATTGCTTCAGCAATATAGATCTAATTGCCACTGACAATATTTGTTGCATTAGAGTGTGACAATCATGAGATTTAAGACCTATCAACTTCAGATCTTTCATTGATACCAATCTACGGATGTTGGATGAGTAACCCTGTGGCACCTTAACATTTACCAAACATTCACAAAAAGCTTTCTTCTCCTTTCTAGACAATGTGTAACAAGCGGGAGGTAAGTATGTTCTCCGATTTTCCATTTCACGGAATTCTGTTAATTCTGACCTTATTCCCATTTCACATAGGTCCAGTCTGGATTTTATCCCATCTTTAGTCTTACCTGGTATATTCAACAAAGTACCAATGACACTATTACAAACATTTTTCTCAACGTGCATGACATCGATACAATGCCTGACTGTCAAAGAACTCCAATGAGAAAGATCCCAAAATATTGACTTCTTCTTGAATAAAGATTTGTCACTCCGTGTGGCCATAGTACATTGTGATCTCTTACCAAATTCATTGACAAAGTCTTTTACTCTTTCATAAACAACTTCCCCTGACTTAGGTTTAGGTGCACTCTGTTCCTCATTCAATCCATTGAATGCTTTGCGCTTCCTACGATACAGATGGAATTTTGTAAGAAACCTTCAATGACCGAGATATACAGTCTTATCGCCATGTTTTAGTCTTGTTGAATCAGTGTTCTCTTCACATATAGGACACGCTTTAGCTCCTTTGACACTATATCCAGACAAATTCCCATATGCTGGAAAGTCATTAATAGTGCAAAATAAAATAGCATGCAAACGAAATGTCTCTCTTCGTGAAGCATCATAGGTCATCACACCTTCATCCCAGAGTTTCTTTAAGTCATCAATCAGAGGTTCAAGATAAACATCGATGTCATTTCCAGGTTGTTTAGGGCCCGATATCAACAACGACAACATTACGTACTTATTTTTCATACACAGCCAGGGAGGAAGATTGTATATAACAAGCATGACTGGCCAAGTGCTATGTTGGCTGCTCAATGTCCTGTATGGATTAATCCCATCTGTACAAAGCCCAAGTCTTAGATTCCTGACTTCTTCACCAAATTCAGGGTACAATAGATCAATCTTCTTCCACTGTGGGGAATCAGACGCATGTCGTAGGATCCCATCATTATTTTTCTTAACATCTGTATGCCACCTCAAATTCTTCGCATCTATCAAATTGGCAAACAAGCGTTGAAACCATGATATTATAGGTAGATACCACATCACCTTGGCAGGAGAACCAGTTTTGGACTCCCCCGAAGTCGTCAATTTATACCGTGACGCACCATATTTTGGACAATCTTTCAAATCCACATAGTCTTTTTGAAATAATACAAAATCATTCGGGCATGCATGTATCTTCTTAGTATCCATTCCCATTGGGCACAACAATTTCTTTACCTGGTATATTGATATTGGCAGCTCGTTTCCTTCAGGAAGCATTTCTTTCAACAAAGACAACAATGACGTGAAGCTTTTATCGCTCCATCTATTGTTAGCTTTCAGCTTATACAATCTCAACACAACGCTAAGCTTCGTAAACTTAGTACAACCTGTGTATAATGATATCTCAGCATCATGCACAATGTTTCTAAAAATGGGAGGTGGATCAGTGTGCTCTACCCCACAACTATCCAGCATCCCATCAACGGTGTCTACTGGAAGTACTGGTTCATTCACATCTACATTATCGTAGCCAATTTCTTCTTCCACACAAGCACTGCTATCGACATCCACTGGTTTTGGGTTTGAAATCTCTCCATGCCAGTGCCATTCTGTATAGCCTTGTACAATCCCATTACACATGACATGACTTTTGATTTCGTCACCAGTGCTGACTTTCAAGTTGTTACCGCAATGCCTACATGGACAGTAGAACCTATCTCCAGGTTGTTTCCTATGTTCCTCGGCAAATCTAATAAACTGGTCAAGACCAGATATAAACTCTAGGGTGCAGCGATTGCGAATGGACATCCATGATCTATCTATTCTATGATCAAAGAGAAAACAAGCTATATATTACAACAAGATTAGGGTCTAGGGTTAACAGATTAGAGTTTATGCATGGTTAAAACTTTAGGCCAACAAATACATGTGTTGTCATTCTTATATATAATAAATGTGTACTACATATCCCATTCTTGAACACCTAATCTCACTAGTAAGTGTATAATGTGTATTGGGTTTTCAAGAAAATTTCGGCAGCATTTCCCCGTTTGTTCTCTAAGTACATATTTACTTAGAGAACAAATGGGGAAATGCTGCCGAAATTTTCTTGAAAACCTAATACACATTATACACTTACATCCTAAGTGAGATTAGGTGTTCAAGAACAGTCCCAAACCGGGGACTATCCAAGATTTACATCCTAAGTGAGATTAGGAGTAAATCTTGGATGGGTTTCTAGGCCAACAGATACATGTGTTGTCATTCTTATACCTACAATCCTAGTTTCATCATTCATATCCTAAGTTTTGTGTAACATCATTTAATCATGCTTGTCAGTAAATAATAAACAGTAAATAAACCATTATTCCATATATCAAAGATTTGAATCAAAATGGAGCCTAATGAAACATTGGGAGAGTGAGAATATTATACCTTACTTGAAGGCTGAAGAAGAAATATATGCAAATCAACAGTAAGTCAACAGACACCTACAACAACACAAATACACGATTCAATTTTGTTATAATGTATTAATTAGGGTCACATAATCAATTTAGAAATAGAAGACCCACATGTGACCCTAAACCCTAAACACAAATATATGCAAGCACAAAATAGCACAAAATAGTAAATACACAAATATACACACATAATTGAGCAATATAGCACAAAATCAGCCACCACGGCTGTACTACGCAGCACGGCCGTGCCAACCTGCAATTTCACAACATGGTGGAGAAGAGGAGGAAAAGGATATACCTGCAGGAGCAGCGAGCAGGAAAGAGGGAGGCGGCAACAGTGAGCGAGAGGGTGGGTTTCCGAAGCAGCAAGCAACAAACGGGCGGCGACGGTGAGCGGGCGACCAGGAGCAGAGACCTAGCAGGAGAGGAGAGGAGCAGACGGGCGATCAAAGCAGCCACCGGTGGGGGCGGTGGTGAGGAGAGGAGAGGAGAGGAGCAGTGAGCAGCGGCGGCGCCAACAGAGAAGCAATCGAGCGGCGGCGGCACCAGCAGAGAAGAAATCGTCGGACCTAGTTACACGAACTGAAGAATCAGGAATGAAACAGAGAAAGGGGAAGAGTCCCTCATGCGGGTGCAGTTAAGTTAAACTTAGGCGTCGGCTCTTTAAAAAATCGACGCTAAAACATAACAGCGTCGGACACTAAGAAAAAACCGACGTCATAGGGGTGTAAAAATTTTGGCGCAGACAATGCGGGTAAACAAATCGGCGTCGGTTTTGGGAATATAACCGACGATAAAAATGTCCCGCGCGAAAAAGTTTTAGTCGTCGATTATTTATTTAATAACCGAAGCTGTTAGTTAAATTTTGGACCTAATTTTTTTGTTGGATAAATTGGATTTGGCAGGTGCTTTTAGGCGTCAGTTATTTATTCTCGAACCGACGCTAAATAGAAAGTGATACCCGTATCTGGCCACTCCTATACGATATATGTGGGTTTGTATTTTAAACCGACGATGTAGGTTTTAGGCATCGGTTCTTAGTTAATAACCGACGCATGGAAAGTGTGACGTCCCCGGATTTTTGGCTTCTCCAAACCCTATTGGGAATGAGATGTCAGAATCCGAAAACATCATCCAATCATATCAGAAAGCGATGTGGAAGCATAATGTGCATACATGAACATACAACCATAACATTCTCAACATTCAACATATTTATATTACAACATGAATTAAAATTGCAACTTACATTTACATAATTTGAAGAACAGTTTACAAGTCTATGAACATGTATGCTAACAAGATCTTAACACAATAGGTACAACCTGGACAACGGCTCACTTCCCGTCTTTTATCCCAAGCTAGCTCTGAACCTAAAACATACGTGAAGCAACGAATCAACACACATGGTGTTGTGCACGTGGGTAGAAAGATACATATATTTATGACTTTCATAATTTTGAAACAAATTTGCAGAAGGAAAGAAAATCATAGAAAACACTTCTTTATTAAGCAAAATACGCCAATTTAAGTCATTTTCCTAGATGAATTGCATTATCAAGGTGGACTAGTACCAAAACATAAATATTGGGCCCATCCCCGTGTACCAAGTACTCTAGGGAAACTCCCCGTACACCGTGTGCTCTAGGGAGGTGTACTAGCCAACATTAATCCATTCCCTCGTAAGGGGGATAATGAGCACCTTAAATAACTACAAAGCATCTACTTATCATTTATGTTTACAAGTGATAAAACATCGACTACTATATAGTGCTACTACATCCAATATTTGCAAATAGAAGAGAGCATACATACATATCATGATTGCAACCAAGAAATCCATAGTCATATACTTAAATAAAGCCCACGTACCTGAGTTCAGAGATTCCTATTTACATTCTGGATCATCTACATATCTGGTCATCACATGATTAATAACAAAATCATATACTAGCATCAGATTCTGATCATCTTAACCCTAGTCGTGTTCATTTTAGGGTTTACTTAGGTCATTATGTTATTCTCATGATTACTTATATTCTTACCTTATATTTATCTTACTGATTTCATTTTCCCGATTATAGTTCATTATCTGAATATTAGGTCCCATATCCTTTTTGTGCACATATTAACCCTAGTTTATATGCATTATTCAATTTAGGGTTACAACCCATGTATTAAGGGTCATCTTCATATAACATGAATTCTATGCATATAACTGATCTCAGATTTATATATTATATTCCAGTTACATATATGAGGGTTTTCTATAAATCTCATCATTTATTGAGCATGTATGCATTTAATACATTATCTTTAGTATTATTATCCCTAATTAGCCATATTAATCAAATTATATGGTTTCGTATATCAACATGACCATATTTGACATCATATGCACTATAAACATGATTATAGACTTACTGGCATTTTTCTATAATTTTATGTCATCATTTGCTATTTATTATCCATTAAACAAGTATTACACATCTTACATGATATTGCAGATATTTAATCATCAAAAGCCTGATATTATACTACCATATTATTCTACGCATTTTTATGAGAATTTTGATATATTATACTTATTTTTCCGATGCTCAAGCTATTTCCTACGATTTAATGAAGAACTGCATATTTCTGGGAATATTACCTTATTTGGCCAATCGAGCGCTACCACGTGTCATGTGGGCCTACTCAGCTCCTTTGCTTCACTTGGGTCCGGCCAGTTCACGGGTTCACTGCTACTGGATCGGGTCTACCCTCTCCTTTCTTCCTTCTCGCGATCCATGAGTCTCAGACTCAGCTTCACGGCCGCCGCCAGCCTGTTCTCTAGTCGGCCTCTAGCCCTGCTTCTCCTCTCTTTCCCCCAGCGTCCCTCGTGAGTCCAACGCTTTCGGGCGTGACTCTGTTCTCCACGCGAGTATGCAGGAGTGGCCGCCGCCGTGGGGGGATCTCCTTCACGGAGGCTGGCGTCTCTCCTGCTTGGTGTGCTCCCGCCCATCCGCCGTCGTGGACAGAGCTCTGTCTCCCACCGACGAAGATGAAGGCGTCGTCTTCTTGGGGTGACGGTCAATCTGTGGCTCCCAGTAAGGTGGGTTGTTGCCACCTCCTCACAATCTCGCACAGAGCTTTAGGCCAGAATCATTCCCTCTCGTTCCTTCACTGGCTATGGAGAACAACAGCTCTGCTCCAACAACAAATCGTCGAGGCTCCGATAAGAAGTTGTCAGCGTCATCATCTTCATAGTGCACCAACAGCGAGTTCGCCTGCTCAGGAACGACCTCGCAAAGATCTTCAAACGAGGACCTCAACTACGATGAGCCCAGGGAAGGACCTACAACTTCTCATCTTGTCTGTGGTAACCTGCCTCCCGATGTTGAGGGGTGTGGCGAGGTGCAGCCCAACCTCAAAGGAAGTCGAACTGGACGACGAAGGGCTCACCATACATGTTTAGATTTTGCGATAGCCTCGCACAACCCTTCACACTCATTCTTCCTTGACGCTTCAGGCGGATAGGCAAGTTCAAAGTAGAATAGGACTTCTGTTCTCCCTTCCTTCTACCCTTTTCGCGCAAGGGGGTTACTTGGATCCGAAAAAGGTGACCTACCCTGCCAATCTACCCAAGTTCTCGGTGACCCAGAACTACCAGAACAACCACCTCCACGTGCCTCAAGATATACTCATTTCCTTGTTATATTAATGATTTCTTACTTTTTAAAAAATATCAAATCAAAAGAAACATTGATCGTGCGTTGCTCACCCATTTCCATTCAGTTGTTGGCCAAGCTTTATCATACTTAAGTCTAATGTTATCATGGTCTAAAAGAGGCTGAAATTCAATGACACCTCAATGAGTTGTAATCCGCTTAATCAACTGTGAATACTTATTGTACACCTGAATACAAGGTCTTCTGACCCAAAAAAAAAGCACTACAACGCCAAGAATCATTCCCAACCATATGTAGAAATAAAGGTCAGCTAATTTCATGATCTTATCATCACACATCGAATCAAGTCGTTTGTTGAGTCATACTGTCTGAATAAGGTTTCATAGTATATTGTAGGATTTATATCTGTCAAAATCTATATCAAAATAAGATGCCAAACCTCAAAAATCAGGGATATCACAGAAAGTGACTTCATAAGCCATTTCTATAGTAGTGAATATCCTCGAGCCAATTCAATGTGGCTTGATAGAGAGCATAACAAGACATTTATTAGGTGGTTTGAAGATAAAGTCTTACAACAACTATCTCAAATACCAAATAATGTTGTTGAAAATATCAAATGCCTCGCCTTTAAACAAAAAATGAATGTTATGTCTTATGAAGGGTTTGACATAGATGTGTTCTCATATTACACAAAGTGTCAAGATGATAAGAGCATCGTCCAAAATAGTGGGGTCACCCTTCAAGCATCTTCACTATTTTTTTTCTAGTGTGAAGGATAAGAGTCCACGTGAAGCTAAAATGTCATATTACAATGTCATTGAAGACATATGGGAGTTTGACTACGTAGATTTCAAAATTCCATTCTTTAAGTGTAATTGGGTTGATAACACCAAAGGATTTATAGTGGATGAATTGAGTTTCACATTAGTGAATTTTGAAAAGATTAGTTAGACGGATGAACCATTCATAATGGCTTCACATGCAAAACAATTATTTTTAACAGACTAAAGTTGGTTGTTGACTTTGATAATGCAAAAAAATCCTATTGGAAAGAACTACAACTCTTTTGTTTCATATCTAGGGGTTCTTACTTGTAGCCATTGCAATATAGAAATAGAATCTTGGTATAAAATTGATAAAAGTAAGAAAGACTTCATATGAAAAGAACTATGTGTGAGATATTATCATTTGCAATTTTGTTTTTAAAACTATTTACAATTCTGTTTTTAAGAATATTTTATTAAGTATATGAACTTTTACAGAGCATATATGACCTGGATGAAAATTTGCATCGCAAAAAGGTGATGCAACACCGTGGGAGCGTACTGAGGAATTATATGACAAATCCGACAAGACAATACATACGAAAAGCTGATAAGAGGAAGAAGTCAACCAATGAGCAATGGAGTTATCTTGACCCAGTGACGTAGGAGGCATTTGTTGCTATGAAGAACATCGATGAATTCAAGGTATTAAGCCTCATTCCCCAATTTGAATACAAATTACCTTGAATCTGATTATTATATTTTACTTACCAATTAATATTGATGATTGTCACTAACCAGGATGTAAGTGATGCTCAAAGAGAAAGGCTTACAAAGAATATACACAATCACATGATGGGTCCATCTCTCTATGCAGGTCTTTGCCAAAAGCTACTAGAGGCTTCTTCTTCTCAGCAACCCACTACTGGGACTGCTGAGTCTTCTACTACTGCTACTCAACCTGTAGTTCTACACGATATATGGATAGCTGGGAGGCAATCCAAAATCTGGAGAAGTAACCAACCCCGCAACTGCTGAGGCAGCTGCATAAATGGTAAAATTCAACTCTCAAAACAATTAGTATTGATATTGGTTATGTTTTACTTACCAATTACTATCGATGATGATTAACGGGAGCTCCACAAGCAAAGGAAACAAGGCAAGTTCATCCCTGAGGGCACAATGGATGAATTAACAGTTGCTCTAGGTAACCCAGAGCATCTTGGACATGTTAGGGCTGTAGGCTCTAGTGTGGTTATAAGAGCATTCTTTGGGCCATCACAACACAAATATGTCCATAAAGGGGGATTCTCAAAAGAGGAGGTAAAAGAGTTAATTGCAAAGGGAATTCAGGAAGCAATGGGCCAGTGGGCTCCTTCTCAGTCAGCTACTCAGATAGTACCAACTATGTCTCCCTACTCTTCATACAAGGTGGACCCCCCTTATGACATCCGTGGTTGCGAGTAATCATGTGGACCCAACACCTAGCACATTTGTTGTAAGTATTTTTATGACATAATAGTCTTTTCAAGATGATATGTTTAGGTATATATATAACACTTTATGTAAATTTGTAGGGCTTGAGGCCATTATGTCTGAAATTACAAGACTATGTCATTGCTGTGGGAGAGGCTTACCCACCCCTTGCAGGTGCCACACTTCATGGTGCTCCATTACCTGCTGATGCAGTTCGCATGTGTCTGAGGCTTGTATATGACACTTGGAAGAAGTATCCACTGCCATATGCTCACCCCAACGCTGAGACAACAAGTGACGCAGAAGGCGGTGACGTGGTCACCTAGCCCAAAGCGGGAGTTATCTATAATGATCACGGTGTGTGGTAAATTTACATTACATTTGTGTATGTATATACATGACAATTGATATGAACTTATATATATATATATATATATATATATATATATATATATATATATATATATATATATATATATATATGCAGGACATAGGGCCTAAGAAACCCCTTACAACTCATCCTCCTCCACCTCCATCTCTACCTAAAATACCTGGTTGGCTTGCACACAACTTATTCAACTCTATAGGTCCTCAATGCAGGTGTATGACACCATTTATAGGCGAACATGAAGAAGATTCGCCTATGGTGGTTCCTATGAAGGAGGACGATGTAGGTCAATGTTATGATAGTATTATACTCCTACAAGATGTGTTGTCGTTATGCTTGATTGAATGTTTTTGTGATAGAACTTTGGATATGCTAAGATCTTATATAGCTATATACCTTATTTTATATATGGTGATCTGCTTTTTTATATATTAATGCGAACATGATGTATATTTTGTAGCCACTTATATAGGGTCTATACAGAGTTTTCAATGACCCATGTGGAATTTCTACTTCCATCCTTGATTAGCCTTGTAATGAAAGACCATGCATATATTGCCCTATATTGCTCTACCGCATTTAAATATTTTGGTAAAAAAAAGAGAGTGATATTAGATCCATACAACTTTGGGTAAATTTACTTACTTTGCTTATAATTTTGACTTAAGAAATTATTATACGTTTTTTGCCTTCTTATCACTCAGGAGTAACCATTGTGTCTTATTGGTTGTTGTCCCCGCGAATCTAACTATTTATTACCTAGACCCTAAGGGTGACAAAGTAGACAATGGAAGACATGATTTGGAAAAGGTATTAGTCACGTGAGTAATTTTTGATATTTATATCTGTTAACATATATATATTACATGACATTTTCCTGATGTCAATTCAATGTGTTACATTAACGTATAGGGTTATAAAATGTTTCAAAAAAATTGGAGGAAAGATGGACATAAAAAAGAAAAAAGATAGTTTGGGAGAATGTTGAGGTAGTTTTCTAACTCCAATGCATATTTATGCCAACTATGCTTACTTTTATTTATTAATATTTCATATGTTGAAATTTATAATGTTCTGTATAAGACAACAGTTGGGCATGCACATATTATGTGATGCCGTATATGGACATAATTTTTAGATATGCGGAAGTAGATATCGACGAACTACATAATGTAATCTATACATACATACATACATACATACATATATACATACATATAGCCACGGACATGGGAGAGGGGGGAGAAATCTTTATCTCTTAATCCCATATATATGTATGTTTATATATATGTATGTGTATATATATGTATATATATATATATATATATATATATATATATATATATATATATATATATATATATATGCCAACAAGGAGTGGCTCAAGTGGCTCCTCATGAAGGGACTCGTGTTCGAATCCCACATGCCTCCTTAGTTTACCACCCTCCCAGACGTTTGACCTCCGTCACGGGCATGGGAGAGGGGGAGAGAATGCCTCTCTTTATCCCATATATATATATATATATATATATATATATTCTTGATCATCATAAGTATAAAGGACATTAGATAATATGAACATATCAAACTTATTAATTATATAAGTCATTCTCTTTGTAGATGTTTAAAACAAAAGACTTTGATACGAAAGGAAAGCTACTAGACGTACACATGCCCTATACATTTGTGTATGTATATACATGACAATTGATATGAAATTATATATATATATATATATATATATATATATATATATATATATATATATATATATATATATATATATATATATATATATATATATATATATATATATATATATATGCAAGACATAGGGCCTAAGAAACCCCTTACAACTCATCCTCCTCCACCTCCATCTCTACCTAAAATACCTGGTTGGCTTGCACACAACTTATTCAACTCTATAGGTCCTCAATGCAGGTATATGACACCATTTATAGGCGAACATGAAGAAGATTCGCCTATGGTGGTTCCTATGAAGGAGGACGATGTAGGTCAATGTTATGATAGTATTATACTTCTACAAGATGTGTTGTCATTATGCTTGATTGAATGTTTTTGTGATAGAACTTTGGATATGCTAAGATCTTATATAGCTATATACCTTATTTTATATATGGTGATCTGCTTTTTTATATATTAATGCGAACATGATGTATATTTTGTAGCCACTTATATAGGGTCTATACAGAGTTTTCAATGACCCATGTGGAATTTCTACTTCCATCCTTGATTAGCCTTATAATGAAAGACCCTGCATATATTGCCCTATATTGCTCTACCGCATTTAAATATTTTGGTAAAAAAAAGAGAGTGATATTAGATCCATACAATTTTGGGTAAATTTACTTACTTTGCTTATAATTTTGACTTAAGAAATTATTATACTTTTTTTGCCTTCTTATCACTCAGGAGTAACCATTGTGTCTTATTGGTTGTTGTCCCCGCGAATCTAACTATTTATTACCTAGACCCTAAGGGTGACAAAGTAGACAATGGAAGACATGATTTGGAAAAGGTATTAGTCACGTGAGTAAATTTTGATATTTATATCCGTTAACATATATATATATATATATATATATATATTACATGACTATTTCCTGATGTCAATTCAATGTGTTACATTAACGTATAGGGTTATAAAATGTTTCAAAAAAATTGGAGGAAAGGTGGACATAAAAAAGAAAAAAGATAGTTTGGGAGAATGTTGAGGTAGTTTTCTGACTCCAATGCATATTTATGCCAACTATGCTTACTTTTATTTATTAATATTTCGTATGTTGAAATTTATAATGTTCTGTATAAGACAACAGTTGGGCATGCACATATTACGTGATGCCATATATGGACATAATTTTTAGATATGCGGAAGTAGATATCGACGAATTACATAATGTAATCTATACATACATACATACATACATACATATAGCCACGGGCATGGGAGAGGGGGGGAGAAATCTTTATCTCTTAATCCCATATATATGTATGTATATTTATATATATGTATATATATATATATATATATATATATATATATATATGCCGACAAGGAGTGGCTCAAGTGGCTCGTCATGAAGGGACTCGTGTTCGAATCCCACATGCCGCCTTAGTTTACCACCCTCCCAGACATTTGACCTCCGTCACGGGCATGGGAGAGGGGGAGAGAATGCCTCTCTTTATCCCACATATATATATATATATATATTCTTGATCATCATAAGTATAAAGGACATTAGATAATATGAACATATCAAACTTATTAATTATATAAGTCATTCTCTTTGTAGATGTTTAAAACAAAAGACTTCGATACGAAAGGAAAGCTACTAGACGTACACATGCCCTATACGAGAGAACAACTGGATGAGACACGAGAACAAAGGGGAGAAGCCTTCGTAAGGGTTGTCATATTTGATTTTGATTGAGATAAAGAAGATGAAGGAGATGAATAAGAACTTTGAATTCTATTATACATGTGGTTCTTATGAATGATCATCTATATACATGTGAATGATGATCTATATATTGGCAACTCTAAATTTGATGTACACATTGACAACTCTAAATTTGATACATGCATATGTGAATGATGATCTATATACATGTGTGTGAATGTGAAGATGAATGAATGAATATTTTTACATGTCACGAGAATGAAATTGGTATATATGTAAATGAAGTAACATGTGTGTGAATGAATGTGAAGATGAATGCATTATGATTGTACATGTGATAAAATAGAATTGATGAATGAATAAAATTATGTGCATATTATGATTGTTTTTGTAGGTTTGGTGGCCTGTTGCTAAGCTGAACTCACATGATGTTGTCAACATGCAGTTCAGAACGAAATTATAAGTTCTACATCTTACTGACCAGCCGGGTCACAGATTGTAGGCCTATCATTTAAAAACAAAAACAAAAACTTCGTCGTAGGTTGTATCATAAAAAATGACATTATATGCCTAAGTCATCGATTTTAGTAAAATAGCCGACATTAAAGAACAAAACCAAAACAGTCGTGCTGGACAACACGACCTCGCTGGATAGCATGTCATAGGTGTCAGTTTGTTAAATATAATTGTCACTTTACATTAATGATAGGTGTCAGTTTGTATTAAACTGACGATTTAGGGTGTCACCCACTTAGGTGTCGATTTTAAACCAACATGAAAATTTTATTTTAACCTATGCCAGAGATAGTTTCTGTATTAGTGAATTAAACCACATGATGTATTCAAGAACAATAAAGTTTGTTTATGTATAATATATACATGCATGTCGATCCATTCATATGGGCAAGTACCTCAAGAACCCTCCTTCCATGATTCGCTAAATGGGTCCAACACTTGTTTGATGATTGAAATGTTATCCCACGACATGCTTGATCTAAGTTGAATTTATTAGGCAGGTTCCACTAAAGATGTGCTAACCACAAAGGCCTTGCAGACAATATAAACAATAAGTTTGGTAGAGACATTGATGATAAGAAATCAACATAGTTGGCTACAAGAAATAAGTCACTATTAAGTAATAGAGTTTTATACAAATGCATAAACAAAGTAATTATATTTAAATTTTCTCCATAGCAAGCCTCCTACACTTACCCAACAACCTCCCACCCTTACCCAACTCTTCCACACCTTATTGCAATGGAATAAAGCCCCTAACCTAAATAATTGCTTCAATAATATCTGAATTTGCTCAAGAACTAAATAGTTTAATCACATATGCAATGGCTTGAGATCCTTAGCAACTCTCAACAACCCTTAAACCTCTCAAAGATCACAAATTCTACCCTCCAAAGCGTACCAAAACGGGTGGGAAAGACACTCCTACATGTAAATTTCTGTCGAAATCCTCTTATTGAACCTCTCATTCTTCTTGGGTCATGTTTGGAGCCTATTTTCTCATTCTTTCTTGGGTCATGTTTGGAGCCTATTTTCTCATGGATATAGATACACCGCTTCCCTTTATTCAAATTTATGACATTCCTTAACCACATTTATTAGGATTATCATCTTCTATTTCTCCTACTGCCTTCACAAAGTTTCAATTTTCGCACAATAAACTTTTCACATTTCTAGCTTTCACCATTTGAAACGGACGGAGGAAAAAAAGTGGCGAGTTCAAACACTTCAAACGGGGGCCTATTGAAAAACAAACCATTCTGTAGAATGCTTGACTGAACCTCCGAACCAAAAGTCTTTTCCTATGAGTCGGCTCCCTTTCCCTTCTCAACCTGAGCGCAAGGGGGAGAGGCAGATGACTACGGCCTGGGATCCCTGGGCGCGATGGCGGGAGAACCGGGCGCGTCTGTGCGCCGCCGCCGTCCTTATTTGGGTCTTCCTCATGGCGACCACGCCTACAATTCCTCACTCTCTCGATCAGCACGATTTCGCAGACATGCGCAACCTTATAGGTGGGTTCCCCCGCCATCTCCAACATCTACCCCTTACAAGGCAACATTATCAATAGTGCTTGTTTGCATGCACCAGATGTAAACACTTTCCATCATTCCAGGTGTGCCCAATACGCTAAACGTGATCTCAAGCTTCCCCTTCCTGGTCGTGGGAGTCGTAGGTTTTGTATTTTGCCTCCATGGAAGTTGCTTCGGCATCAGGTAGACCAATTTTTCCTTTTACGCGACTCACTTGTCATTTTGGATCGACGGATTGTTCATGCGTAAAATAATCTGAATTGTTTTTGTTTCTCCTCTTCTTTCTGGCCGTTTTTAGTTTAAAGGGCGAACTTTGGGGTTGGGCATCTTTTTATGCTGGATTCGTGGTGCTAGCTTTTGGGTCAGCATACTACCACCTCAAGCCTGACGATGCCCGTGTAATTTGGGAGCGAATGCCGGTTAGTGCTGATGCTTCTTTTCTGTTATACTACTGTTTGTCTTAGGCAATCGGTGTATTTTCTGTATCTACTAGTTGCATTTTAGGCACGATTGACTTGCTTCTTGTTTCTCTAGATCTTATTTTTGCTTATGTGTTATATATCCTCTGTAACCCTCAGTTGTAAAGGCAAGTCTCTTCAGCTAAGATGTTGAGATACATAATCTGTTGTGGATACAGAAAATTGCAGGGGGGGGGGCTAAGTTAACTATAGAGGGTATTGGTTGTGAATTGTGATAGGGAAGCTGACTTAAAAAAATATTTTGGGAGTGAGATTCGCACTTGAGTCTTTGGCTTAACAACTAGGTAATAATTCCAATCCAGCCATTAATTTGCTTTGTAGCATATCTAAAAAGGATGTAGATGTGCTGTATTTACAATGCTATAAATGTATAATTATATATTTTGGATTTTGGGAGGGGGCCTCAAGTCCGGTACCCCCCCACCCCACAATCCGCCCCTGTAAACAACACTGACTGTTGTGGAGGTTAAGAATACCGTGAAACTACCAGTTACCACTTACCATGTTATTGCCCAAACGAAAGCCTCATAAACCATTATCTAGAATGCTGCAATTAAATACATTTCGGTTGCCAAACACTCCATAAAAGCAACTACTCAAAAAAGAATTCTAAAAATCTTCCTCAGTTTCTTGGTTTGCATTTATGTGTCCCAATTTGTTGTTTAGTTCCATGTGTTTGAAATAGTTAGTGTGAAAACTAACTTCATTTGATTTTGATTTATATCTGAACATTCCATGATAGAGGTGGGCAGAACTCATCTTCATTTGCTTGTAGGGCGGTGGCATTTATTGGTGGACGAATCTCGGACAAAAGCATAAAACATGAGAGATGATAACCAATATTACATACAACATAAACGTCCCAATTATATACACAATTGGGATGTGAATGTTGTTTGTGATTTTTTTTTTCCCATAAAAAATTTTGCGAGCAACATTAACATCCCAATTATTTTCTTCGGGGACTTTAACTAGATTGTGGGAAGTAGAAACAGGTGGAACTTCAAAGCAGGGTATTGCATGCAAGCTTTCTTAGATGTGTTGTGGAATTGTGAGTTAGTAATAAATTCATATGGAGTATTTCAAGGTTACTTTATCATGGGCACATGGTGTTTCAATCGGCATATTGTAAACTGCAAAATTCTCCTCTCATTTACGGTTCACATTTTCATTTATCTTGCATAGTATTAGAGAAAACCTCCGCATCACTTGTTTTCTTCACAATACTCCTCTAATCTGTCATTTACCATTGTCATTTATGTTACATAGTAATAGAGAAAAACTCGGCATGACTTGTTTCATCATGCACAATGTTTATGTCCCTAAACTTCTCTTGGTATCATTATACCTTTATTACAGGTACTTGTGTGTTTCCCTTCCATGCCAGTTTATCCTGCAAGTCAACACACCTACCCTACCATGGAATTGGCTTTCCCAGCCCCTTGCCTTGAAACTGCATCCTTCATTCTGGCTATTCTTCTTCCCTTGTTGTCAGTTGTCACTTGAATTTTGAAGGCACTTAGGTAACACACGTTATTCTCTATGGATATTTTGATGAAGATATTTGAAATTATAGCATATTTGAAGATAACACACGTTATAACACAGGTATCAAACAACCAATTTGGTTTCATGCCTGGAAGATCAACAACAGATGCTATTTTTCTGATAAGGAGGCTTATGGAGAAGTATAGACAAAGCAAAAGAGATCTTCATATGGTGTTTATCGATCTAGAGAAGGCTTATGATCGAGTACCCAGAGAAGTGTTATGGATGGTTTTGAAGGAAAAGGGTGTGCCTATCCAATCGAGGAATAAGGTATCCGATTTCGATTTCGTTTTGACAGCATGGAAATCGAAATTTACTGAAATTTCGACAGAAATTTCGATAAATGCAATAGTGCCCGTCTCGACGCCAAAATCAACGAATTAAGCCATGAAATTTCACAGGCATGATCTTTACACCTAAATGCATCGATTTATGCAATAAAATTTGATATGGGGATAGGTGGGGGTTCCCTCATGTGGGAGGAAAGGAGATTTTCCTGTACCCTGAGAAAATTTCGAATTTTGGGCAAAAAATTTCGACGATTTCGACATAGCGGTATGGTTGCATGGTTTCGTATCAGGTCCCAGTGAAATCGGTATTTTGGGGCGAAATTTCGATGATTTCGCCGAAACCTTATTCCCTGTATCCAATACATTGACTTAATCAAAGACATGTATGATAGCTCTACTGCAAGTGTCAAGACTCCTGGAGGAGAGAGACCAACTTTTTTTATTACAGTTGGGGTACACCAAGGATCCACACTCAGCCCATATCTATTCGTTCTGGTTATGGATGAGTTAATAAAGAATGTTCAGGATGATATTCCTTGGTGTATGTTATTTGCTGATGATATTGTTTTGATTGACGAAACAAAAGATGGATTGAATGATAAAGTTGAATGTTGGAGAAAGACATTGGAATAAAATGGATTGATGATTAGCAGGAGCAAAACTGAGTATATGCATTGCAATTTCAGCCAATCTCGCAGTGTGAATGATGGAGCCAAGTTGGACGGAGTAGATATACCAAAACGTGACAAATTTCGTTACTTAGGTTCTATTATTCAAATAGACGAGGATGTCCAAAATGATGTTTGTCACCGGATCACTGCAGGATGGTTGAAATGGAGGAGTGCAACTGGAGTTTTATGCGATCACAAGATCCCTCTCAGGTTAAAAAGTAAGTTTTATAGAACAACTATACGACCGGCCATGCTCTATGGGAGTGAATGTTGGGCGGTGAAGAAACAAGGTCTCAACAAGATGAACGTGGCTGAAATGCGTATGCTGAGATGGATGTGTGGGAAGACAAGAAAAGATCGTTTGAGAAATGACTATATCAGGAATAAAGTGGGGGTGGCGAGCATTGAGGACAAGTTGCGTGAGGGCCGACTCAGATGGTACAGACATGTGCAACGCAGACCTACTAGTGTGCCTATACGAAGCAATGCTATTGAGCCAAACACTATAAATAGAAGAAGAGGAAGGCCTAAATTAACATGGGATGAGCTTATAAAGAGAGATTTTGAATCTCTACATCTCAATCAGAATATGGCCCATGATAGAGCTGAATGGAAACGAAGGATCCATGTAGCCGACCCCAACATAGTTGGGATTGAGGCTTAGATGATGATGATGATGATGATGATAGCATATTACATCTTGGCATGGATGTATGCTACTTTTAGGCATGCATATTGACTGGTTTTTTCCCTTCCATAAATGCTAACACAAGACATGCTTGTCTGCTGCATATTTGATTTGATTAGAGTCAATATAAATTTGTTTAGGGAGATCTCTTGTGTATGTGGACTTCATTGTTAAGATATTTCCAAAGTACGTGATTGTCACTCTCATGTCTTTAATCATTTTTTGATTGTTTACATACAATGACTGAGTCGTTATTCCCAACCATGTTATGGTTGGCTACATCAATCCTTGTTTTCCATTCAGCTTTCTTTTGTTTCATTTTCGTTGTCTATACTGAAGTTTATGATTTTCTTCATTAGTTCTTCCTATGTTTAAAGGTCTAGCAACTCCACTTGTAATCCTTCCGTGTAATCACATTAGTCATCCTAACAAGGTCACTCGTTGGCATAATAGATCATGAAAACATTATAAGGCAGCTCTCCTAAGTTTATTTTTACTGTGCACTAGTTCCACTTTGCTCACTGCTTCCACCATTCTAATTTTGTACATCCACTGAGCAATCTCATTTCTGTCAAATGTTATAAATTCTTATTTCTAGTGTGACGCTCATGGCTGATAGTGTAGCCATTCCTATAATCTTAATTTTCTCTTTGTTTGAAACTATTGAATCAGATAAAATCCCTGTTGCAATCCTTTGTTTATTTACAACACATTTGCTCCTTTTTGTCTAAACAAATCTTAAAATCTTAGACTTTAATGCCTTTACATTGTACTGATTTGTAAATCCACTCTATCTCTTATTGTGAGGAAGTGTGTCGAAATGTGGTATATTGTTTGTGTGTTTCCATGGCATGCACCGGGTAGAGAAGTTCATACTGGATAATTACTGAAAGCATAGTAGTAAGCCCATCCTAAGAATTAGACGAGTGCTCTCCTATTCCAACTACCTCAGAGATTTTGGTAGCACAAGCACAACTGAGACAACATGTCCTCTGCCCCACGGGAATGGAGTGACAAAGTAATGAGAATCCTTATAAGGTCATGATAGGATGGAGTTATGACTCATTGGAAGTGCAATGAGATGTTGCTCAGGCATCCTAATAGACTGAGAAATTCGTATTACCTGATCCATTTGATCAGGCACTTGCCATACATTTTTGTTGATCAATTGTTTTGACATGTAAAAGAAAAGGTACACTTCCCCATCATAGCATGGTACATAATATATAATCCAATATTCAATACGAAACCACAAGATCCAATTTTGTAAAAAGTAAGGTACTTTCGCCAAATAAAAGGATCTTCAAATCAACATAGAGATAATTTTGATTGCATGAGAAACAAGGGTTCACAATATCACAAATTGATTGATCAAGTAGCGATGTAGCAACTAAAGGAAATATCAATTCTTTGAACAAACCGATTAAACGAACTTAAATAGAATCAAATTGATTTTCAAAATGTCTTTTTGCATCTTCATCTAGGAAGCATGGACACTTACCGAAGGCCGTTGTGTCCGTGTCCAACTTGTGTCCAACATGGACACACCTTGGACACGCCTGGAGGCGTGTCCACTTTAATTAAGTGCTTGACACGACTTGGACACTTCGTGGGCACATCCAAGACATGCCATCCCAACCCACTTAAGCCTACATGTATGAAAAAACCTAGGCCTTCTCCAGATCTCCGTCGCCTATCCTCCACTACTCCTTGCCTACTAACACCAGGTAGTTAAGCTTCAACTACTATAGGCAAGTCGTCGACGCTCTTCTTTAGCAATTGTAGCAGAGTATTGTCCTCCTAACGCCTACTCTTTTTCTTGCTTCTCTACATCTCCATTTCCCCTCTTCTCTTTCCTCTTCATCTTAAGTAGCTCTTCAATGATTCCCCCTCTTTTTCCTCCCCTTCAACCTCCAAGACACCTTCATTTTCCATCTCCTCCTCCACCAATAGCAACATGTTTCCTCACCCTATCCCCTTCTTCATCTTTATAGTAAATCTTGTTCACCATTACTTCCAAGATCAAGAAAAAAACTACCGTCCCAATATTCTACTGCTCTTAATTTTATAATTCCATATATTTTTACTGCAACAATATTGTAATCAAGCATCTTGTGAAACACAATGAGACTTGGAGAGCTTAGGGTTGCACAATGTGTGCACCCTTCTATTTATAGAAAAGTAACAATTACCAAAAGGTCCAAATAGAATGGAAAATAACATAACATAAATAAAGCAACACATATATTAACACTCCCCCTCAAGTTGGAGCATAGATGTCAATCATGCCCAACTTGTCCATCAAAGCGCTGAAATGCTTCTTAGGCAGCAGTTTGGTGAAGATATCAGCAACCTGGTCTTCAGATCGAGTAAAAGGTGTGCAGATCTTGCCAGTAAGAATACATTCCCGAATAAAATGACAGTCGACCTCGATATGCTTGGTGCGCTCATGATAAACAGGATTGTTGGCAATAAAGATAGCAGCTTTATTATCACAGTGCATGGGTATAGCAGAAGAAGACTCAACACGGAAGTCTTTAAGAAGAGAGCGTACCCAAAGCAGCTCACAAGCAGTATGGGCCATAGCCCTATATTCAGCTTCAGCACTAGATCTGGCAACCACATTTTGTTTCTTGGATCTCCATGTGACTAGATTGCCTCCAACATAGGTATAATAGCCAGAAATGGATTTCCTATCAATCCGACTCCCTGCATAATCAGAATCAGAATACCCTTCTAGAGAGCAGTGCCCATTTTTCCTGTAATGAAGTCCCTTGCCAGGAGACTTTTTTAGATATCACAGAATATGACATAGTGCATCCCAGTGGCACTGTCTGGGTTTATCTAGGTACATGCTAAGAAGTCCCACAATATTAGATATGTCAGCTCTAGTCACAGTTAAGTATATCATTTTACCAATCAATCTCCTGTACTTTTTATTATCAGCAAAAGATGGAGACGAATCATCATCCCAATTGACATTGGGATATAGAGGAGTGTCAGTAGGTCTAGCTCCAAGCATACCAGTTTCCTGTAATAGATCTAGAACATATTTCCTCTGAGACAACACTAGTGCATTAGAGGTTCTGGATACCTCTATGCCCAGAAAATACCGCAGTTTACCCAAGTCTTTAGTAGCAAAGTGCTTTCAGAGATGGGCTTTAGTATCCTGAATAGCAATGGAGTCACTGCCAGAAAGAACAATATCATCCACATAGACAATAAGAATTACAATGCCAGTAGAGGTCTTCTTAGTAAAAACAGAATGATCCACTTGAGATCTCAGAAAACCAAAAGCAATCAGAATTTTGCTTAATTTATCGAACCAGGCACGAGGGCCCTGTTTGAGCCCATAAATAGACTTCTTCAACCTGCAGACTTTGTGTGACTCCCCCTGAGCAACAAATCCAGGGGGTTGCTCCATATACACTTCCTCTTGCAGATCACCATACAAGAAAGCATTCTTAACATCTAATTGCAGCAGAGGCCAGTCCAGATTAATAGCAACAGAAAGAAGATTTCCGACTGAATTAAGGCGGGCAACATGAGAACAAGTTTCAAAGTAATCAATACTGTAAGTCTGTGTATACCCTTTTGCAACCAAGCGTGCCTTCAACCGTTCTATAATACCATCAGGTTGATATTTAACAGCATATACCCATATGCAACCTACAGGCTTACATTGAGGAGGTGGATCCACCAACTCCCAAGTTTGTCTGTCAGTAAGAGCACGCATCTCTTCTTGCATAGCAGAAGTCCAGGCTGTACTTTGCAAGGCATCATGAGTATTTTTCGGAATAGTGACAGCAGATAAAGCAAAGACAAAATTGCTAGCATGAATACTTAGATGTGCAGTAGATACATGGTTAACAATGTTATGAGAAGTGCAGGAACGAGTTCTCTTTCTAAGAGCAATAGGTATATCCAGGTCAGAAATTACCTCAGGTGTGGCAGGACCTTCTTGAGGAGGAGATTGGTGTTGAGTGGGGGGTACTTGTTCAGGTGGAGGCCTGTTCCTGCGCTGATAAACAATAAGAGGTGGTGTCGTATTCTTAAGTGGCATTTGATCAAAATTCTCAGACACACATTCAGTAGTAATAGGCAGAGGGGAAGCAATAATATCAGGCTCCAGACTATCTCCGCTAGATGAGTAGTGTGGGGTATTCTCAAAGAAGACAACATCACTGCTGATAAACCATTTCTTTGCAGTAGGACTATAACATCTATATCCTTTTTGTGTACGAGATTATCCTAAGAAAATACATTTCTCAGCACGGGGAGATAATTTATCATGAGTAGGACCAAGCAATCTCACAAAACACGTACAACCAAAAATTCGAGGAGGTATAGTAAATAAGGGTGCATCAGGTTGTAGAATTTGGACATGTACTTTATTTCCAATCACAGAGGAAGGCATCCGATTAATTAAGAAACAGGCAGTCAATATTGCTTCAGGCCAGAACAATCTGGGTACATGATAGTGCATCATAATAGCTCTAGCAACTTCTAACAAATGTCTATTTTTCCTCTCAGCTACTCCATTTTGCTGTGGTGTATATGCACAAGAAGTTTGATGTGAAGTGCCAACAGAACGACAAAATATTGCAACATCTTTTTGGACAAACTCAAGTGCATTATCAGTACGAAAAACTTTAATAGGCAGAGCATATTGTGTTTTCACCTCAGCAAAAAAGAATTTAATAGTAGACAACACTTCAGACCTACTTTTCAACAGAAACAACCAAGTGGTCCGAGAGACATCATCAATAAATAGTAAAAAGTATTTGTAGCCAGACAAATTAGGCACATTACAAGGACCCCATACATCAGCATGAACAAGGTCAAAAAAGTTTTTGCTACTACTCTGAGGACGTTTAAGGTAAACAACCCTAGTCTGTTTCCCTAACTGACATGATTCACACTGAAACTTATGAGTGCCAACACTAGAAATGATATGTCTTAGTTTTTCAGAAGAAGGGTGTCCAAGACGGTAGTGCCATTGTAATGCAGAGACTGATGCAGATAATGCCGATAAAGTAGAAGCCAATGCAACCTTGTCCAGTCTTGGCAGATCATCCAGATAAAAGAGGCCATCAGATCCTTCATGCCCCCCACCAATCTTCGTCCTCGTGCGAAGGTCCTGAAAAACACACGAACCAGGTATAAAAGTCAGGCTACATTGCAGGCTGCGTAAGATTTTGTTAACAGATAATAAATTCAGCGGAAAACGAGACACATATAAAGCCGTTCAGAAGAAACTTAGATACAATGTCTCCAACCCCAGAAACTGCAGACTTAGAACCATAAGAAGCAGTAGCTGGTCTAGATAAATTTCTAAATAAAGCTCGATTTCCAGAAATGTGAGACGATGCGCCCGAATCGATATACATTTCTAAATAAAGCTCGATTTCTAGAAATGTGAGACGATGCGCCCGAATCGATAACCCATTTTGTATTACCAGCACTAGACGATGGAGTACTGAGGAAGGCAGTATCACAACCCGAGTAGGTCGCAGCCTGGCTCCACTTGTAGTGGCAGTAGAAGACGAGCCAGTACGCTCACGTAGTAGGCGCTCCACCTCAGCACGAATGTAATCCGCAGTGGCAATACCCGAGTCATCAGACAAAACAGGCTGGGTAGGTGTCTTTGAAGTAGCAGTATTGTCACTGGGCACATTGGCCCATGCAGGTTTACCATACTTTTCCCAGCACTTGTCTTCAACATGATTAGACCGGCCACAGAAGTTGCAGAAGTGTTGGCCAGTCTGAGGACAAGTAGCAGCAGTAGTAGATGCAGAGGATGCTCCACGACCCGCAGAATTCCTCCCCCTGCCAGTACCAAGAGGAGGACGAGCATCATATGAACGACCGCGTCCACGGCCGCGACCACGACCAGACATCGCAGCAAAAGCAGTCGAATCCCCAATATCAGTAGGAGTCTCAGATGACGATGCAGGCAAGCGTTGTAGTCTCTGAAAGGCAGTTTGAAGAGTAGGCAGCGGATCACTGGCGAGAATCTAATCCACCACCCCGACATAGGAATCAGGTAAGCCACAGAGGAATTGGAATACTTGCAACTCCTGTCGCTGTCGTTGCATAGTAGCCAGATCAGTAGACAAGGGATGGTAGGCTTCCAACTCCCCCCACAATCCCTTGAAAGCAGAGAAATAATCTGTCAGATCAGAACTAGAGAAACGCAAACGGCTGAGTTGTTTGTTGATATCAAACACCTTCTTTGGATTTTGACTGTGTGAATATGTGCTGGCAAGTTGATCCTACATTTGCTTTACCGTCTGCAGGTACAATAGTGTGACACTAATCTTGGTCTCACTATTATTCAGAATCCATGTCATGACTGTGGAGTCGTCCTTCACCCAATCATCATAGGCTTTCACATCCTTTGAATCGGCTGTTGCAGGAGGCACGGGTGGTTGATCTCGCGTCAGGTGCGACATTTTTCCTTGTGATTTAACATATATCTGCATAGAGCACACCCAGTGCTGGTAGTTTCGCCCATCTAACTTCACAGTTGTCACCTGACGTCGCAGATCTTCATGAGTAGACGCCATCAGGAAGAAACAGATGCAGACGTAGAGTTACAGGCAGGCAACAACAGTCAGGTACAGGCAGTAGAAGTCAGCAGTCAGAGGCAGAAGTTCAACACATGGACTAGTAGTAGAAGGTAGAAGATCCACTCATGGATCGTAAAAAAAACCCACATAGGGGCAGCAGAGAAGAAAAAAAATCTACGCCAACATGGAGGATCAGTCACTCCATGAGGCGCAGGCAGACAAAGAGGATGAAGCCCGTTACGCCGTCAACGTGCCAGAACTGGAAAGTTACCGAGGCTGTCCGAAGATTTCGGAAAGAGAAACGGAGCTAGACGGAGGGGCCTGTGGTGGATTAGGCTACAAGGATGGAGGTTATTAGGGGATTAGAGGTGGATGGAGGGCTGCGGAGGGGTGGACGACGTTACTGTAGCGGCGACGCTACTGTAGCAGTGCTGTAGCGGCGGAAAAAAGCAGATTTTGGAGTGTGGCGGCAGCTAGGGTTGGAGAGAGAGAGGGATTAGGTTTAAAGTGGATCGGCCCGCTCTGATACCATGTGAAACACAATGAGACTTGGAGAGCTTAGGGTTGCACAATGTGTGCACCCGTCTATTTATAGAAAAGTAACAATTACAGAAAGGTCCAGATATAATGGAAAATAACATAACATAAATAAAGCAACACATATATTAACACATCTTAATATAGGTTGTGATATTCCATATTATGACTTGTGGATATGATGTTATTTGTAAACTTGAGTGCTTGTTGGATTTCATGGTGATTGCCCTTTTAGATAATCTATTTGGATCATTTTGTGTGTTTATACATATAACATATATGTCCTACAAAAAAAAATATATATATTTATTTAAATATTTTCCGTGTCCAATGCCGTGTCCGTGTCTTACATTTTTGGGAATCGCCGTGTCCGTGTCCATGTCTATATCCGTGTCCGTGTCTATGTCTATATCCGTGTCCGTGCTTCCTAGATCTTCGTCAATGTCTCGTCTGTTCACAGGCTATGAGAAGCATGATGATTGCTTCATTGATATTACGTGTCACTAACAGCTATAGACACAAAGGGTATCATCTTGAATATGTTTAGTTAGTTCATCAATAACTGATATAAAATAGAAGGAGGCACTAAAGTACAAGTTAAATCACTGCAGAGTTCAACCCTTGATAAAAAACTGGTATGAATATCTTTCCCTATATCTTAGTACTTCTCCATTTTTGTCCTTATCCTTGAAGTAGCCCCCCAGAGTGATATCATTGCCATTACATCATTTTTGGTTGTCTATACATATCGTAAATTTGGCTGTTCAGGATTTTATTTTGAACCTTTGTTTACTACATTGAAAATATTACATGAACTGAAATATTTATGTAAGTTATTTGATTTATGTGGTCTTCTTCTTTCATATCCATAACTATTATCTATTAAGTTTCTAAAACCACTGTACTTTATTTGTTGAGGACCTTGAAGTTAAATCACTGCAGAATTCAACACTTCCATCAAATAAATGGATATGAGGAGAAGGTTCCTGAAACTTGCTTGGTTTATTTCAACAATGTCTAGTGTCATTTGTGTAAAACTCAGACTGTTCTCTATCCCTCGAAAATATCAATCCGACGAGTAGAATTGGCCTTACAAGTGTAACCTTGATCGTTGACGAGCTCCCCCCTGTCCCTTATGATTGTCTAATCCATGTGCAAGTTTTTGCCTTGTTGAATTTGGCCTATCTGACAACCTAAGGCTGAACTATCAAGCAACTGCTTATGACTAAGATGAATCTCCTTTCTGCAGTTAAACTATCATGATTTTCTTTTAAACATCTTCTGTTCCTAAAAAGATCTGCAGTTTGCTAGATTCACATTTGGGACGTACCTTTGTGTCAAAGTTCCTCTAGACTTAAATGGCTTCCTAACTAATTACTCAAGCTAACTAAGGATAACTGGCAATAGCAACTTGATGGCAAAACACTGTATAGGTAAAAGGGGAATACTGTAGGTGTGTTCAAATCAAATCTAAATCATTTTTATCTTATTATGTCTATATGGAACTGCCTTTAAGTTTTGTGTGTAGAGAGAACTCAACTTCTTATATACTTAATTGATTAGCATAATTGACAAGTAAATAAAGCAAAATACCACGGTAATTAGTCAACCTTGTAAATAAATAAAGGTATTTTTTTTGTTTAAGATACACCTATTTTACTAGAATACTTCTAAACTACATAAAATAGTGTCAATAGTTTGCTAGCACAAGTGATATAATTGATCCCAAGTTATGTGCTGGGTAATCCAACTAAATGCTTATCCTCGCGTTTGGTTCTAGAAGTCATCTAAACTAATTAAGATTTATATTTTAGTTATTTTTTTGTGATGTGAGGACTGAGGAGTAATTTCATTTACTTATACACCCAAGCAAGCCTATATTCTTACAATCACTCACAACTCTTAAGAAACTAGGAACAATAAGAACTGATTCTCTCAGCGGTTAACAGGTTGAGAATGAGATAAGGAGGGTTCTTGTATGAGATGATGATTGGTTTCTAAGCTACAGCTTTCTTTGCAATATCATATGCTACCTTGTGGCCCTTCCTTAGATGTGTTGAGCAAGGGACATGAAAATCCTGTTGCTTTGCCTTTATGAGTAATGTATAGAGCTGTATGCTTATTGTCCGTGGCACTAGTTATCTTATCCCTCCTTATAGGCGTGACTTAATCATTTTCCCAGCCACCCCCATATTCTAGGCTTCCAGTATTGACGTTGAGCTGCTCCTTTGACTGCTGTTCAACAACAGGGACGTGTAAGGGTACTGATTATGCTTTAAAAATCAACTACTTGCTTATCAACCTCTTCTTGCAGGCATCAATATTGCTGTCAAGTTCTTTGTCCCTTTGTATAGCCACACAACCCTAGGCTCATGTAATTGTGAGCTGGGACTTAAAGCTCTTATCTCTATGTGTGTTGGGTTATTTTCACTTTTGACTTGCATTGATGCTGTATTTAGCATTTAATAATCAATACATACCTACAAACTATTAAAAGTTTTAGGCTTCAGCTAATGATTCAAATTATTATTAATACCATTTAAAGCAGTAAAATGATGCGCCGAATATGTATTCTTTATGTAAATAACACTATCCCAGAATTTCATATATAATCTCCATAATGTGGATGGTTTCTATACTGTCAGGTTTCTTATTGTGACTTTCCGTCGACAGACAGCTGTTCCCCGAAATATTCACAAATTTCCATTGGTGGCAAAATGGCATTGAAACCAACGTGTCAAATTCTTGGATATTCTAAGAACGTCCAGCGTTTAGAATATTTCAATACTTTTTGAAGTTCCTAAAGTCATTGGATTTCGATCTTCTTCAGTGTTTTTTCATGCTTGATCATAACTAATGTCGAGTTAACTACCTGGATAAATAAGTTTAATTCAGGCCACATCTGGTCGATCATATGTAAATCTGTTTGACCTTGATATTTGACTTCATGTTTTAAAGTATGAACTCAAGAGAAATTATGTCTTGATTCAACTCTAGATTCAATGTAATATTCTAGAAATTTCTAGGTTGAATGTATGATGAACTTTAGGCAATCCCCAAGATTGGAGAGTCTAGCTACAGACTCGTGGTACACCTCTCTAGTTTATGCTGGAATTGACTTTCTAGCAACTAATGATAGGATTCTTCCTGATTCTATTTAAGCAATCTCCGCATTTTGCTACTTGGAGATCTCTACACATGCCAACAATGATTATGCCGGAGTAGCATTGGTTTTTGTGCAGATTGTGACATTCAAGCTCGGGTTAGTCGTAAGCTACTGCTCATGGTGATCCCATAACGTAAGCATTGTATGCAAGTAGGGAGAAGAGCCTTTGAGCTAGGAGTTTGATGACAAAGAATGCATAAGGCACGTAGGAAGAAATGGCATGTCATCCTTCATAAATTTAGTCCTACACAACATAAACGAATTAATCAAAGGAGTAGACAAAGCTAAGTTTAAAATGTTTGATTTTATTCTGGTAATGGTAACTTTTTTGATTTTTTCTCATATTTATCTTGGACTACTTTTATTTTTAATTCAGAAGTTAAGTCCATCATGGTTCTCCTTGTTTACTTGGTATTGGGTTACATTTTATATTATAAGAATGGCACACGGCTTTGGCCGAGCAATTTGTACTAAACAATGTATAAAAAAGCTGTCTAGGTGACCCCACCATACATGGGAATTAAATACAAGAGGTACAAGGCTTGTGGAAGGGTATGATCGTGGGCCCTGCAAGGTACCCTACCACACATTGGACTACTAAAGTTTGTGACTCCACTGATGTGAAAACCACTTAAATATAGAGAAAGACATTATCTGAGCAATTGAATAAAAGAGTTACTTGAAAAAGTAAGTTAATTTTGGGGAGTTTTTGCTGATGGATCAAGATATGAGAGGACAAAAAGAGGTTATGAATTGATGATGGAGGCATCTTGAAGGAGTAAAGTAAACCAAAAATTCTTAAACCAAGTATATATCACAATATCACCCTTAAAGATGTCCACAAAGCAAAGCCAACTGTACAACGCAGGAACATCCATAATAGTGTTCTGTTTCATAATGAACTGCACAATACACTTGACAAGTAATAAATAATGCCTACTTATCAAGGTGCATGCCTAGGGCAGGCATTGTGTCAAGGTCCGCTTAGGAAGTGCGCCTTAGATTGCTATCTTTTTGATCTTGATTTTTGTTAAGGGACTTTGGCCTAATTATGGTCATTAATGTTCTTTAGAGCCTTAGTGTTCAAAGTAAGGACTATAAGTCTATAGTCCGGTGATAGGTGCATAATAGTCTGAGTCTTAGGTCTTGTTAGTGTCTATTTATCGCTTTTAGTGTGCTTTAGGGTTTTTAGTGGTCAAGCTAAGGAATATATATATGCTATGTGAATGATACCCTAATTTTTAGGTCTTAATTTATGTCCAGTTTTAAGTTTGCCATGGTTTGCTCCTTGAATCCAGTTTGCATATTATGAGCCGTTCTGTCCTCTTGTTGGGCACTGTCTGCAACACAAATGACCATTTCAGGATTTTGACCTAAATTATAGCATATATCGCATATCCATGGCAACCATGAACTAACATATAATGCCGGAGATGGTGGAAAAAATAAAAGATGCCGAGGCCTCCAACTGGAGCTCTTTTTTTGCGTAATAAGTATGAAAGAATGTAAATTAAAGCAAACTTTCCTGAACTGTTGGCTTTGTTTCCAATGACTACATCTTAAGACTTTATCTATACACCAGTAGCTGGAGCTGAATAATGACTCAACCATGACTAAATTGGGAGCATGGTGCATTTTCTTTTCTTATTTTATATATATTCCTATGGCCTCCATTATTATGATCTTGGGGCAAGTTTGCATGAAGTGGAAGCGAGTTATGTGGAAAGAACACGAGTACAATTGGAAGATATTTGCTATATTTTGAGTTTAGTAGGATTGTCTAAATAAAACAGAATTGTCTTTATATAGTCAAGCTAGTAAGGAGCTTATTTTTTGCAGATAATGGGTTTTTTCAATTGCAAATTGTTTTGAGTATACAATTTCTTTTATTTGAGTTGTACAGGGTTGTTCCTCTATATATACCCAGCTTCTGTTCTATTTGCTAGCCTCACAGCTTTGTCACGGCAACTTAGGTGATAATGTGGAATTGGTATAGGTTTCTACGGCCTTGTCATATCTAACTGCGTTTTCAAGTTATTTTAGAACAATCAGTGGTTCAATTTCAAACAGATATGGTGAATGGTCTCAATAAAATGATGGGCTATTAGGATCAAAACTGCAGGAAACATCATATTTGTAGTGGTCTATTGAGGGATCATTCAAAGATGAACCCTGTACGGAAATGGAGTAGGAAAGGGGGGTTGCAGACTTGGATTTATGTGCTGGATTAGTCATTGAAATCCATGTTAAATGTTGATGGAAAAAGAGCAAAGATATTCTTATTAGCTAATCAGATGAGACCTAGCTATACTATTTCAGAAAGGATTGTGGCTATCACAAGGACACACTGGAAATGAAATATTAGCATCTAAGCATATCTTAACAGGGAAAATGATAAAATATAAATAAATAACAGATTTCTAGCATCACATAATGTCAGGAGAAATTCGTAGTTATAAGGATCTCTTTGAACGATTTGGTTACTGTAGTGACTTCTCGGTGTTATTTGAGAATGTGGAGGTCTACTTGCATGTAAATGGCATTATTACATGACCATGGACTTCTTCTCTATGGTAGTTTTGGAAGTTGAATCTGTAGAAGACTAAGAAGAGGGTAGTCATGTAATTCAACTAAGAAACCCGTCTCCTTTTACATCTTATAATGAATACCTTGAAGTGCTATTTTAGGTGTAGTGTAGCTGAACACACATGTCATAAACGATTTAGCTTCTTTTTCTGTTGGGCCACTATATAGCTACTAAATCTTTCAATATGTGATGCAGATGTTGCTCTCTGTTGTTTCACTCTTCTCAATATTGGTTATTGAGAGAGTGAATCTGCGGCTTGGACTAACTTCTCTTGTTTCTCTCTTAGCACTAGCCATGTTCAGCATCGCATATGAGCGGTAAGTGTTTTCTTTTTTGAAGTCATGACATGAACTGTGCTGGAGCTTACAAGTGTTCTAATGTTGTTCCTGTTTGTATCTGTTGACTTAGCTGATCTGCAGGACTTTTGACGACCTTCGGTTATGTATGATGCTCCACTTATTTCCCTGTGTTACTATTCCTGTGCTTCTTCTATTCTTCCCGCCCAAGTATACACATTCACGATATTGGTTTTTCGCTGCAGGTCAGAGCTCTAACATGTTAGCATATCATGGAGAATCTTTTTCACTTTATGATTAGATCTGTCATTTTCAAAGTTGCAACATTAATTTCTTTAAAACAAGACACGACGAGACAAAACAAAAGAATAATGTATAATTGATGCTTGTTTGGTTGTTATGCCGGTCATTCATCAGAGACTCAGTGTTACTTGAGGATGCACAAAACATGTGGGCTGTTCGAAATTTAAGAACCCACAGGGAAGTCAAAATGACTAACTCTTCGTACATTCTATGCAAATTTAGCCGGTTCCAAGCCCGGGGGAGGGTTGGTGGTAGGTTGACAACCAACCATAAAACTTTGTTGGTCTTTTTATGACATGGATCTCTGTAAATTTTTTGTTGGAGCGTTCCTACCTAGCGACACACTGCATCCACACCTAGGTGCAACGATAAATATGCAAGGGGATTCAGCACAACGATGTCCGGTTGTGTTGAAGGAAAAGCAAGAGTTTTCACATCTTGGACGGGTGTGCGTAAAGAAGCTAGTCCCGCTACATCACTGCCCGGATGTAGTGAAAAATGTGTACAAGGGCAATCTTTTCAAAGGAGACAGGTAAAAAGGCAAGTTCAACAAAACGGATTAGCGTGGGATCTTGTAATATTGACTCTTTGATAGGAAAGTGTTTGGAGGTTGTGGATACCATGATTAGAAGAAATGTTAACATTGTTTGCTCGTAAGAAACCAAGTGGGTAGGGGAACGATGCAGAGAGATTGAAGAGACATGGTACAAAATTTAGTATACAAGTATTGACAGACATAGAAATGGAGTTGGAATTATTGTTAATAAGTTTCTGAAGGATTAGAGTTGGATCTTGGAATATTGGCTCTTTGATAGGAAAATCTTTGGAAATAGTAGATACGATGATGAAAAGAAAAGTCAATATAGCTTGCTCGCAGGAAACTAAGTGGACAGGGGAACGTTGTAGAGAAATTGGAGACACATGATACAAAATCTGGTATACATGCATTGATAAACATAGAAATGGCGTAGGTATTATTGTTGATAAGATGTTGTAGGATGATGTTGTCAAGGTCACTAGGATGGGTGATAGAATCATGGCTATCAAGGTCGTTCTTGGGGGAAAGATTTTTAACATTATTAGCGCTTATGCCCCGCAAGTTGGCCTTAACGAGGAGGCTAAGAAGAATTTTTGGGATAACATGGATGAATTGATGCAAGGAATATCGATAAAGGAGAAGATCATTATTGGGAGTGATTTAAATGGCCATGTGGGGAGTAGCAATGATGGATATGAGAGAGTTCATGGTGGTTTTGGATATGGTAGCAGAAACGGAGGAGGATATTAGATTTTGCAGTTGCATATGATATGATTTTGGCAAACACCCATTTCAAGAAAAGAGAACCTCATAAGATTACTTTCAAGAGTGGGCACAATTGTAGCCAAATTGATTATTTCCTTACAAGGCGGGAGGGTCGTAAAGTATGCAAGGACTGTAAAGTTATTCGTGTCGAAGAACTCACGACCCAACATAGGCTGGTGGTTTTGGATATTAACATGAAGATCAATAAAGGCAAGCATAACAAAAATCAAGATAGCAGGATCAAGTGGTGGAATCTTAAAGGAGAAAAGAAATTGACCTTTCATGATAAACTCATCAAGGAGGGAACTTGGAACTTAGAGTCTGATGTCAACACTATGTGGCATAACATGAGCTCATGCATAACAAAAATTGCTAGAGAGGTTTTGGGGGAGTCCAAAGGTTGTGGGCCTCCACAAAAAGAGACTTAGTGGTGGAATGATGAAGTACAGAATGCTATTAAACTGAAAAGGGAGATCTGTAGGAGCTTGCCCAAATATCAAGATGATGCAACGTTCCAGAGATACAAGCAAGCAAAGAAAGAAGCGAAAAAGGTTGTTCAGGAGGCAAGGTCTAGATACTTTGATGATATTATAAGAAGCTAGACACTAGAGAAGGGGAAAAATATATAAAATGGCTCGTATAAGAGAAAGGAAAGGAAGAGACTTGAGTCAAGTAAAATGCATCAAGAATGAAGATGGTCGAGTGCTGGTAAAGGACGATGATATCAAGAACCAATAGAGAAATTACTTCCATAAAGTTTTCAATGGAGATGCTGTAAATAATGTTAGAGACTCGTGTGACAGGGATACAAGAGATATCATTTACACGAAGAGTTTTACATTTTGAGGTCAAGAATGCCTTGAAAAAGATGAAAATGAGAAAGGCATGCGGACCGGACGGTATTCCCATTGATGTATGGAAGAGTATGGGGGATGAAGGAGTTATGTGGTTAACAAATTTATTTAACAAGATCATAAAGGCAAAGAAGATGCCGGATGAGTGGAGAAATAGTACTATAGTCCCCATCTACAAGAACAAATGTGATGTTCAGAGCTGCACAAACTACAAAGGTATCAAGTTGATGAGTCACACAATGAAGCTTTGGGAGAGGATTATTGAGCAGAGGCTGAGATCTATAACGCAAATATCAAACAACCAATTTGGTTTCATGCCTGGTAGATCAACGACAGCTGCCATTTTTCTGATGAGGAGGCTTATGGAGAAGTATATGGAAAGAAAAAGAGATCTTCACATGGTTTTTATCGATTCGGAAAGGTTTATGATCGAGTACCCATAGAAGTGTTGTGGATGGTTTTGAGGAAAAAGGGTTTGCCAATCCATTACATTGACTTGATTAAAGACATGTATGGTAACTCTACTAAAAGTGGGACTGAAGACTCCTGGAGGAGAGACACCAACATTTCCCATCACAGTTGAGGTACACCAAGGATCCACACTCAGCCCATATCTGTTCGTTCTTATTATGGATGAGTTGACAAAGAATGTTCACGATGATGTTCCTTGGTGTATGTTATTTGTTGATGATATTGTATTGATTGACGAAACTAAAGATGGTTTGAATGATAAAGTTGAACTTTGGAGAAAGGCATTGGAATCAAATGGATTGATGATTAGTAGGAGCAAAACTGAGTATATGCATTGCAATTTCAGTCAATCTTGCAGTGTGAATGGTGGAGCCAAGTTGGACGGAGTAGATATACCAAAATGTGATAAATTTCGTTACTTGGGCTCTATCATTCAAACAGACGGGGATGCCCAAAATGACGTTTGTCATAGGATCACTGTAGGATGGTTGAAATGGAGTGCAACTGGAGTATTATGTGATCGGAAGATCCCTCTCAGACTAAAAAGCAAGTTTTATAAAACTGCTATACGGCCAACCATGCTCTATGGGAGTGAATGTTTGGCGGTGAAGAAACAATGACTCAGCAAGATGAACGTGGTGAAATGCGTATGTTGTTGAGATGGGTGTGTGGGAAGACAAGAAAAGATTGCTTGAGAAATGACTATCAGGAATAAAGTGGGGGTGGCGAGCATTGAGGACAAGTTGCGGGAGGGCCGACTCAGATGGTATGGACATGTGCAACGCAGACCGACTAATGCGTCTATACGAAGCGATACTATTGAGGCAAGCACAATTAATAAAAGAAGAGGAAGGCCTAAATTAACATGGGAAGAGCTTATAAAGAGAGATTTTAAATCTCTACATCTCAACCAGAATATGACCCATGACAGAGCTGAATGGAAAAGAAGGATCCATGTAGCCGACCCCAACATAGTTGGGATTGAAGCTTTAGTTGATGATGATTGATGATGATGATGAAGTTTCCGAAGGATGATGTCGTCAACATTACATTGATGAGTGATATAATCATAGATATCAAGGTAGTTTTTGGGGAAATATTTTTAATATTATTAGTGCTTATTTTCCCCCAAGTTGGCTTAGTGAGGAGGCAAGAAAGGAATTTTGGGATAACATGGATGAACTAATGCAAGAAATAGCGATAGAGGAGAAGATTATTATTGGCAGTGATTTAAATGGCCATGTAGGGAGTAGTAATGTTGGATATGGGAGAGTTCATGAAGGTTTTGAATATAGAAGTAGAAATGAATTAGAGAGGACTTTAGAGTTTGCAGTTGCTTGTGATATGATGTTGACAAATACACATTTCTCATATTATTACTTTTAAGAGTGGGCACAATTGTAGCCAAATTGATTATTTCCTTATAAGATGGCTGGATCGAAAAGAATGCAAGGATTGTAAAGTGATCCATGGGGAAGAGCTCACCAACCAACATAGACTGGTGGTTCTGGATGTGAACATGGAGATCAACAAAGGTAAGCATAATGTAAGCCAAGATAGAAGGATCAAATGGTGGAATCTTAAAGGAGATAAGAAATTGACATTTTATGATAAACTTATCAAGGAGAGAACTTGGAACTTGGACTCTGATGTTAGCTCTATGTGAAAGTATGAGCTCCCACACAACAAAATTGCCAAAGAGGTATTGGGGGAGTCCAAAGGGTGGGGGCCTCTATAGAAAGAGACTTGGTGGTAAAATGGTGAAATACAAAAGACTATTCATCTCAAAAGGGAGATTTATAGGAGCTTGCCCAAATCTAGAGATGATGAAACATTTCAGAGATATAAACAAGCAAAGAAAGATGCTAAAACGACAGTTTAAGAGGCGATGTTCATATGCTTTGATGAGATATATAAGAAGTTGTTATTAACCTTGATACGTGAGAGCCCTTTCCTTTATATAAGAGGGGGAAATTACATGGATCAATGATAATTGGGCCAAGCCCAATTAATACAATGAACGAATTACTAATTATCTCAACATTTACAAAACAACTAATTGATTTCTGATCTGACTTAAATCAACATCTCATGAATTTTTTCTCACAAAAAATGGCAACCTCTCTCTCATGAAAGATAATATTTTGGGCATTGTTGACAACAACCTAGTTGTCACACTTCCAAGTCCATTTGAGTTTTTTTGCATAAATCAAAGCTCCCCTAATGAGTGGCGGTTCCATATCAACTCACATACTATTAGGGTCATCACTCTGTAATATGATTTTGCATTGGATCTTGCTACAACAGATTGATTTTTTCTTTTCTAGGACACATGATTTCCTCTTACAAACACATAGTAGCTAAAAATAGAGTTGATCAATATTTGATCTAGCCCGATCAAAAACAGTAAAACCCTACACATGTTGGTGTCCATGATTATTGTGAAACCCTACACATGTTGATGTTCCATGATTTTGATATAGGAGTCCCTCCTTAGGAGGTGTCTTGAGATACCTACAAAATCTCCATATGACATGCACATGGTTTATCCATGAACTGACTATCAACATTAGTAGCAGAGGCAATGTCTGGTCGTGTGATAGTCAAATAAATCAACGTTCCCAACAAGTCATCTTTATCTCCTCAAATCATTAAGTAACCCCCTTGCTCCATGGATAATTTGACTAGGATCCATTGGAGTATCTAGTCTCAAGCAACCCTGACCCAGTGAGAAGCTAAGACATATACTTTGTGGGTTAACTATCCAGACTGGCACTTGTTAACTACAATCCCCATAAATTATTTAAGACTACCCAAATCCGTTGTCTGAAACTAGTCCTGCCAAAAGGTCTTTGATCATTGTTTGATATTCCAACAAAATGATAGAATTTTTGCCAGTTTTTTTCATATCGATGGCATCGGGTATCGAAATGCACTGTCAAAAGGGACTGACCATCAAGTTTTTTAACCTTTTAATGTACTATGTACTACGTAGAACATAATTTATTTGTATAGTTTTGTGTTTTTAAGTCTATATATTGTGCTTGCTAATTATAACGACTTAATTAACAACCAAATAGTTTTTGGTCCTTCACTCACACATGAGGAGACTCCACCCGCCACATATATGATATATTATTGCATATTTGAGTAGATCTACACTAGTAGATCATTATGGTTAAATTTCGTAAATTAATTTGTTATTTTTTCCTTCGAACATATATGTCTAAATTTTGTTAAATTTCTGTTTTTGTAGCCACCAAAATGACATCAAAAATGGGACATTTTCTTCCCTATCTTTAATCATGCAATGTCATGTCTGTCATTCCCATTAATCACAATGTCATCAACATATAACACTAGGAAAATGCACCAAAACTTTGTCGTCTGTAGAAAACTAAATGATCCATGGTACATCTCCGGAGTCCAAACTCAAAAAGAGCATTGTTGAGTCTTCCAAACTAGGCACAAGGTGATTGTTTTAGACCATAGAGGGACATTTGAATACGGAATACAAAATCTGACTCTCCTTGAGCAACAAACTCGGCCGGTTGGTCCATAAATCTCCTCATCAAGGTTGCCATGCATGAAATCATTTTTAATATTGAGTCGATATAGAGGCCAAGAGTGGATGGCAGCCAAAGACAAGAAAATGTAAACAAATGCCATGTTTTGCATAAAAGAGGTCTCTGAGTAATCCTCACCATAGAGTTGAGTGTAGCCCTTGGCTACCAAACACACATTGCACCAAATAACACATCCATTTGCACCCAGTCTAACAGTGCAATGCCAGTCGCGTCTAACTACATGTTTTGTGGACGCAAAATAAGGGACCTTATCTTGTTTTGGTCAACAACTAACATCTCCTCTTTTATAGCATGATGCCAACCTGGGCGATCAAGGACAACTAAAACAGATAAAGGTACACAGATAGAGGATATAGAAGAAACAAAGGCATAATATGAAGGTGAGAGATAGCTATATGAAACAGAGTTAGAAATGGGATGTGATAATATTTTTAAGTGTACAGGATCTAACACCTTTATGCAAAGAAATAGGAAGATACTGAGAAGGTGGAGAAGGAACTACCTCTACATGATTTTCGACTAAGGAGACATCTGGAGAACCTACAATGCACATAGTTGGTGCAAGAAGAGGTTGGCGACCTCAATTGCTGCTCTGAATGAAAGATTGATTCCACTTGGTAATAATGGGGATTGGGGCAACCTGCTAAGGCTGATCCTAGAGAGGAAACAACAATACATCTACCCTCTATTCAAGCCGCAAAACAAGAACGACCACCGCATGTCGTATGGAGAAGGAATCAACGAGGAAGGTCCACAAGGCGCTCTGAAGCCTGGCGACTGCCGACTGCCGACTAGGACCTGGCAGCTGATAGGGCTGGAGAAGTTGCATGCATGGTTCACCAAAAAATATATATAAGAAGTTGGACACTAGAGAAGGTAAAAAGATATTTATAAAATGGCTTTTATAAGAGAAAGGAAAGGAAGATACTCGAGTCAAGTAAAGGGCATCAAGAATTAAGATGGTAGAGTGTTGGTAAGGAATGATAGAAAGAACCAATAGAGAAACTACTTTCATGAGCTTTTCAATGGAGATACTATGAATAATATAAGAGACTCTGGTGACATGAATGCAAGAGATATCACTTACACACGCCGAGTTTCACTATTTGAGGTCAAGAATGCTTTAAAAAAGATGAAAATAAAATAGGCATGCGGTCCACATAGTATTCCCACTGATGTATGATAGAGTATGGGGAATGAATAAGCTACGTGGTTAACAAATTTCTTTAACAAGATTATGAAGGCAAAGAAGATGCCAGATGAATGGAGAAATACTACTATAGTCTCGATCTACAAGAACAAAGGAGATGTTCAGAGCTGTGCTAACTATAGGTATCAAGTTGATGATTCACATTGAAGCTTTGGGAGAGGATTATTGAGCAAAGGCTAAGATCGATAACACATATATCAGACATCATGTTTGGTTTTGTGACAGTAAGATGAACAACAAATGCTATTTTTATGATAAGGAGGCTTATGGAGAAGTATAGAGAAAACAAAAGAGATCTTCATATGGTGTTTAGTGATATGAAAAATGGCTATGATCAAGTACCCAAGGAAGTGGTACGGAGGGTTTTGAATAAAAAGGGCGTGCTTATCCGATACATTGACCTGATTAAAGACATGTTTAATGGCTCAACTGTAAGTGTTCAAACTCGTGAGGAGAGACCTAAGTTTTCAAGGCGGCTAGGCAGTGGATCTCAACCAGGGGGCGCCTAGCCCGCCTAGGCGGGCACTTAGACTTTTCTGGGCGTTTTTATTTTTTGTTTATTTTTCAGTCACATATTAATATTTTTGTAGATATGATACTACATTCAGTTCTGTAACTATTTGTCCATTAATGTAGTTATAAGCCTGATTTCAATTGAGCAGGGGGAAGATAATTAAGAGAAGAAAGAAAAAGGAAACAAGAGGAGGAAGAATGTAGGATTTTCAGGAGAAAAAAGACTGTATGTTAGAAGTTGTGCAGGAAGGAGTTAAAAAGAAACACAACAGTAGTAGGAATAGGAGACATGAAGGAGGAGGAAGTTAGGAAAATATCATCAGCAGAAGTAGTAGCAGGAGCTGTGGGAGGAGGAACTGTAGTAGGGGGAGGAGGAAGAGGTTCGGAAGAATAAATGGAAACATGCAAAAAAAACAGTAGCTGTAAGAGGAGATCAATGAGGAAGAAGTCAAGAAAAGAAGAAACAAAGAGGAGATTTGACTTGATAACTATAGGGGTATCAGGGGGAAGAGAATTAAGTGGACAAAGAAAAAGGAAATAACAGTAGGTGGGAGATAAGTAGGAATTTTAGGAGAAAGAAGATTGTATGGTATAAGTTGTGCAAGGAGTCTAAAAAGAGAAACACAACAACAGTAGGAGTAGGAGGAGAGGAAGTTTAGCAAAAAATAATAAACAAAAGTAGCAAAAGGAGCTATGGGAGGAGGAACTGTAGGAGAAGAAATAAGTGGTCCGGAAGAATAAACAAAAAAAAGCAGAAAACAGTAGATGTGGGGGGAGATTTACGAGGAAGAAGTCAGAAAAAGAACAAGAAAAAGTAAAAAGTATCAGTAGATGTGGGAGCAGGAGACATAGTATAAGTCTGAAATAAGATGCATGCACAGGGCAGGAGGGGAAATGGTAGCATGAATAAGTTACTAAAAATTAAGAAAAAGCAACAATAGGATTTAGGAATAGGAAATGCAAGAGAAAACATAAAAAAATATAAAAAAGAAGAAGCAAGAATATGAGACATTGAAGAAAGTTAATTTTTTTAAACAAACAACAGAATGGGGACTTACATGTGTGCCGCAGTTGTAGATGGAGCGCCTAGGCTGGCCGCCCAGCCGCCTAGAATGCCTAGTCCACCCCCAACTCAGCTATGGTCCCTGGGCGCCTAGATTTGGAAGACCTATGGAGCGCCTAGGACGCCTAGGCGGCCCGCCTTGATAACCTCGGGAGGGACACAAACTTTTCCTATCACTGTTCAGGTACATCAAGGCCTGGCTCTCGGCCCTATGTATTTGTTCTTAATCTGAATGAGTTGACAAAGTATTTTCAAGATAATATCCCTTGGTGTATGTTATTTGTTGATGATATTGTGTTGATTGACCAAAGAAAGGAAATATTGAATGATAAAGTTGAACTTTGGAGAAATGCATTGGAATCTAATGAATTTATGATCAGCAGAAGCAAAACTGAATATATGCATTGCAATTTTAGCCAATTTAGAATTGTGAATGGTGGGGTCAAGTTGAATGGAATGGATGTAACAATATGTGATAATTTTCGTTACCTAAATGGAATGGATGTGACAATATGTAATAAGTTTTTGTTACTTAGGTTCTATTATTGAAAGGGAGGGTGAGGTTCAAGATGATGTTCTTCACATGATCATAACAAGATGGTTGAAGTGGAAGGAGTGCAACTGGAATAGTATGTGACCAGAAGATCCCTCTCAGACTAAAATCCAAGTTTTATAGAACAACTATACGGCCAACCATGCTATATGAGAGTGAATGTTGGGCAGTGAAGAAACAAAGTCTCAACAAGATGAATGTGGACGAAATGTATATGCTGAGATGGATTTGTGGGAAGACAAGAAAAGATCGTTTTGAGGAATAATTATATTAGGAATAAAGTAGGGGTGGTGAGCATCGAGGACAAGTTGCGTGAAGGCCTCTAAAATGGTATGGACATGTGCAACGCAAACCGACAAATGCACCTATTCGAAGCAAGGTTATCGAGTCAAGCACAATTAAAAGAAGCAAAGACAAGCCGAAATTAATTTGGGAAGATCTTATAAAGAGAGATTTTGAATCTTTGCATCTTGATCAAAGTATGGCTCATAACAAAGCTGATTGGAAAAGAAGGATCCATGTAGCCGAACCAAACATGATTGGGATTGAGGCTTTAGATGATGATGATGTGATCAAATTAGATAAAATCTTGTTGCGAGTTCTTGTTTATGGAGAAAAAGCATACAAATTTGGGTGATATGTAAAATCTGTATTTCAAGTTGAAAACTCAAAGTTGAATATTTCTATAATTTAAATAATATAGAATAGCTATTCATTCAAAAATAAATCATGGATTTGCAGCTTATATTAGATTTTGATTTGTACGCCTTCTACGTGATATATATATATATATATATAAGTCATTTCTTGGTAGTGACGTAGCCGTTGGAATTAATGACAAACAAATTCCTTGCATATTCTCTTACAAGATGATGCATTGGTTCCTGGGCGAAAGTGGGAGCACTTTGGTAGTTTGGTTTAAGCCTCTATTTGTGCAGCTTAAAACGCCGCTTAGAAATGCAACCCCACTATCTGAGTAGGGCCTCACTTTTGTGACCATTCAAGAACACAAAAGCAATGTTTTAGAAAGTGCAAAGTGGAAAGCGGGCAGACATGTCCTTGTAGCCGCTTAAGCGCTAGAGGGACGCTTATGTGGACGTATTCTTGCTGGAGGCTTTTGCGGCAGAGGAACTTGGTGTGGGCAGAGGAGATGGAAGCTGATTGGGTGGTGTTCATGGCGGAGGGGTTGCATGTGATGTGTTGGAGGTGCTCATGTTGGCGGAGCTAGAGGAGGACTAGGTTGCGGTCATGGTGGAGAAGCAAGAGGAGGTCAATTTCTAGCAGTGAGTATGGTGGAGCAGCCGGAAGTATGGACATGGAAATAGTTAGATGGTCTTGGTCATGGTGGTGGAGCAAGTTTTTGAGGCAGCGAGGAGGCACGACAAGCCAACAGTTGGAGGGGCCAACAGACGACAACAATTGGAAGGGTTGAGGCAGCACATCCCTACGGTCTAGAGAGCTAGAGGAGAAACTAGTGGTTGTGATGAGAAAGGAAGAGGAATCAACTTTGGTAAAAAATAGGAACGGGTGCTGGTGGAAGCCTTAGAGGAGGGAATGGAGCAATGCCATAGGCCTTGATGGTTGGTAGTTGAAATGGCAGACTTGGAGGTGGGTGTTGGCTTTAAAGGCGGCCGATGGGTGCATGGTTGAGCGATGATGCAGGTCTTAGTGGTGACCTAGTGCCCATGGTGATCTTAGCGACGGAGTTGGAGAGTTTCGGGAGGAGGAGTCGTACTTGGTCGAGGAGGTGGTCGGAGATTGAGTTTTGGTGGAGGTGGTGGACTCAACGCTGGTGGAAGGTTGGGTGCACGGTCTTGGTAGAGGAACAATAACATGCAAAATTTAGCCGTGAATGAGTATGCTAGATTTTTGAGATTTTTATAGATGTTCTTTCGAGTTAGTTTATATTTCTGTAAACGGTGGCATTTTGAGATAATACCCATAGAGGCAGGATTAATGGAACCTCCTTGTTAAAAAAATTTGCACATTTTTTTTTTGAAAAGTGGATGCCTTAGTTTTTGTATATTTTTATACATATTACACACGTATACCTATATAATTATATATTTTGAACATTTTTACATATCTAAACCCTGTAATAGTGTAAAAATTCACTTCTATATAATATAAAGTACTAATGTGGTCCTAGTAATATACATATGCAATATGTATTACAGTAACATAAAAGAAGGTAATAGAGTAATATAGCCGTAGGTAATACAATATATTGCATATTGTAACAGTGGTATCACAATAAGACGTAGTTTACAAACATAAAGTACTAATTTAGATACCATATCGATACTTATTAAGGTTACATCAATAACATGGATATGACGCCAATGTAATGGCGCCCGAGTGGTAAAGTTGATGTTGTATGACCGAGAGGTCACGAGTTCGAACCCCCTGGCAACGGGATGAATAAATTGCCAATTAAAAAAAAACATGGATATGACAAATATATAACCTAACACAAAACAATTATATGCAGTTGATTACAAAATGCAATAATGTAAAATTTTGTGATGTAGAGTTGTAGATATGCAACAGTAGTGGACGAGACAGTTATATACAATAGTATAGGAGTAATGCATACTAACATGGTAATATGGAATACCATAGATAACAGTAGATATTGCTTACTATACAACATATTAGTTATTGTAGCGGTAGATATTGCATATCTATATAGTATTTTATAGTATATGCTACTATAAATGTATAGAAGTACAAATTGAAATGTGATTTAGAGATGTGGAAGAAAATATCTTGGTCCGAGCTAGCTTACGTTAGGTGGCTTCAGGTGGGCGCATAAAAGTAGCCTTTAGGCGTCCTGTTAAGTGGGCAAAGCGAGGAAAAAGCGGACACCTAATTCAGGAGTGGTGAAGCGCCAGCTATAGGCCAAAATAAAGCGGCATGGATCTTGCAGTGCTTAATCGGCTGCCCAGAATGCTTTCAAAACACTGTACAAAGGATCCTCTTTGTGACTCTTAGTGAGCTGACTGCAAAACAGAACTGAAATCATGTTGAAAGTCTGCAGTCAAGGGTGGAGCCAAAGGGGGCAAGCAGGGGCCTTGGCCCCCCCAAGAAAAATTGAAATGGTCTAATACATATATGTATAAATCTGTACATTTATAGGTTCAAGCCAAAATATATTATATGTCAATGCATAATCAATCACAAACTGTGCCCGGCTCAATGGAGCGTGATTCATTTTTTTAGTTGGGCGTTGCGGGTTCGAATTCAAGTGGTCACAAATTTAGTTTTTGCTCTACATGCGTGTTGTGACATGTATATATATATTTGTGTTTTACGCATGTGAGCTGTGGTGGTGGCGCAGTGGAGTGTTGATTGTTTCCTGAATAGCCTGGCGTGGGTTCAAGTCCGGATGGGCATAATTTTTGTTTTCACGCTCAATACTTGCATAGTGACATAGATATCTCTATATATGTGTTCTTATATGATGATATGAATTGTAGCATTAGCCTAGTGGTGTGTGGCTAGTTGTTTGAAATATTGGTCGCTAGTTCTAATCTTCTTGGGTGTGTTTTTTTTTTAATGTTAAGTTGAACAACTCAATATAGAAAATTATCTTTAAGACATATTTTCCCTAATACTTAAATCCTGGCTCTGCCCCTGCGACTGCAGTTGTGTCCTCAAACCTGTTTGAACCAGCCGGTCTGACCAGTTGAACCAGGAATTGGAGTGGGTCACCATGAAACGTTTTATCTGAACATTAGGCAAAATTGGTGAACCGGCAGGTCGAATCAGTTGAACTGGAAACTGGTCACTTGTCACCAAGGAATAAGGTTTCGGCGAAACCGGCGAAATTTCGCCCCAGAATACCGATTTCGTTGGGATCTGATACGAAACCATGCGACTGTATTGAAACCGTCGCATTTCGCGAAATAAAATCGAAATTTCGCCAAGTTTTGATGGTTTCGCCGAATTCGTCAGATTTCGAGGGTCTCCAGTGCTATTTTCCCATCTTAACTAGCGGTACCCGGGCGAAACCGAGCGTCATTTGCTGCTGTTGTTGTTTGGTGAGAAAAGGGTGATTTTGAGGGGGATTTGTCATTTGGAGCTGAAGATCTGCTAGAACAAGGTAAATAAATATATTTTCTTCCATTTTCATTAATTTCCAACCTCTATTTCTCCTATTATCATCTATTTTGAACACCTATTTCTCCATTTCATCTAATTTCGTAATTTACATTAAAATCTTAGATCTACTCCACTATTCATCAAATTTGTGTGTTCTAAACATAGATCCATACATCTAAGCCATGGATCTATATGTTTCTTCAATAAATTTACACAAATAACTAATCTTTATATCTTTTTTAGATTATAAATACTAATAATAGTATATATAATATATATATTCATCATAACTAGTTATTTCACTTAGGTTTAGTAGAAGAAGTTGTTACAAACACCAATATGAACACAAGGAAAATAATTTTTGTAAAAAATAAGATATTTTTTATATATACACTATTTTAAAAATCCGAAAATTAAAAAAAAAACATAAAATATTCTTTTTTTAGAAATAAGATATTTTGTATTGATTAATATCCTATTACAGTAGTACTCCTAATCACTTACATATATGTATAAATTATTTGTTAAATATGCATTTATAAATTTAAAAATATATTTTCAGACCTAAAAATACAAATAAAAAATAATTCTAAACTTTTTTTCGTATTGATTAATATCGTATTACAATAGTGTACCTAATCACTTACATATATGTATAAATTATTGATAAGTATGTGCATTTATCAATTAAAAAATATTTTCAGACCTAAAAATACAAATAAAAAATAATTCAGACCAAAAAATACAAAAAAATAATTCTAAACCTTTTTTCTTCCTTGTTAATATCCTATTTCAGTAGTGTGTACCTAATCAGTTACATATCTGTATAAATTTTTGCTTATGCTGTTTATTGTTTTGATTGCTAATGCATTGCATATTCTATGTTGTTTTTTGATTTATTTCAGTGTTGACAATGTCTTCTGATGGAAATTCGTCTGAGAATGAGGGTGCTAGGCAGAATGTACCCAAACCCAAGGAAGTAGATTTTGCTTGGAATTATTGTGCTCCTGTTCCCGGGGTCAAGGGAAAGGTGGTTTGTAACTTCTGCAAAAAAACAATTGGTGGAGGGGGCATCACCAGGTTTAAGCGTCATATTACTGGGGGGAGACAAGAATGTTGCCTTATGCCAGAAGTGTCCGCAATCTGTTAGGGATGATTTCAGAAAGATCATAGCATCCAAAAGGGAGAAGAAAGACAAATGTATTGAGGCCAACAAATCTTACACTGATACTCTCTTCAATGTACAAGCCACAAGTTCATCTGCCGAGTCTGATGATGACATGGTGTATCCTCCAGGTTGTGGTGATACTGCTTACGGTCGACATATGTACAGGCGGGCATATAGAGAATCAAGAAGAAGTGAGTGGGAAAGGGAGGAAGCTGCAAGAATACTACAGAGGTATGGGCCATCAGGAGCCGGAGGAGGCAGTGGGACTGGACTACCTCGCAGTCAACATGTTCCTGTTGTTGATCTGGATGATGAAGATGATGTGTTTGCTCAAACAAAAAGGAAGAAAGGCACAATTGATGTTCTGTTACGTTCTGCTAGTGCTAGATTGAAAAATATTGATGAACTAGGGGTTAGGAAGGCTGAACCTAGGCAAAAAACCCTTAAAGGCATGTTCAGTGGGGCAAAGGAGAAAGTGGGAAAGGCTGTAGGTAAATTCTTTTTTGCTCACGGAATCCCGGCACATGTTGCAACTGAACCCTATCTACAACATATGGTTGATGTGATAGGGGAGTCTGGTAGGGGAACTAAGGCCCCCACAACTTATGAACTTATGCATAAATATCTTCCCGAGCAGAAAAAAGAGCTAGAACAGTGGGTTAAGGAGCAAAAGATATTGTGGGCTGAGTATGGGGTCACACTCATGTGTGATGGGTGGACCAGTGGCAACAAGAAACAAATTATAAACTTCCTTGCTCATTGTCGTGGATCTACTATCTTCCTTGATTCCTTTGATGCTTCTGGTGAGGTTAAAGAGTACTCATATTTATACAAGCTGATGAAGAAATACATGAAAGTTGTTGGGCCTGAGAATATTGTGCAAATTGTTACTGATAATGGATCAAATTTTAAGAAGGCTGGGGGAAAGATAATGAAGAAATCTCCCGTGTACTGGACGCCGTGTGCTGCCCATTGTATAGATCTCATATTAAAAGATATGGGGGAAAACTTGAGTACATCAAATCTGTGACCATTGATGCAAAATTGATTACAGGTTTCATATATAATCATTCTTTTCTGTTGAATGCAATGAGACGCCCATAATATTGTGGAGGCGATCTAGTTAGAGTGGGGGTAACAAGATTTGCTACCAACTACTTGGCTCTAGATTCACTGAAGAACAAAAGAGATGGACTGAGGAGGTTATTTAATGGAGTAGAGTGGACCTCCATGAAGGAGCACAATACCCCACTTGGTCGACGAATTGAAGAACTAATTGCTAATAGGGCTTTCTGGGACAAAGTTACCAAGGTACTTAAGGTAATGGCTCCTATAGTAAAAGTGTTGAGGTTAGTAGATGGTGACAAGGCTGCAACCATGCCTTGGTTATATGACGCAATGGAAACAATGGTGGAGAATGTGAAAAAAGCTGCTCCAACATCCAATGCACAATACATGAGCATCATAAAAAAGAGATGGACTGATATGCTTTTGCATCCACTACATAATGTCGGTGAGCATCATTGTAATTGTATCATGTATATAATTATTTAACTGGTCTATGTTAAGAAATTAACATATTCTGTATTATTTATTTACAACATACTATTTGAACCCAAGATACCATTACTCGCGACAATTGGGTATGAAACCAGACTTGATGAATGCGGTTAGGGATGTGCTCAATAAGTTGCTTACATCCACAGAAGAACGGATGCAGGTTTTGGATCAGGTATACATATAGTTGTATAATTGTATTTCATGTTTATCTAATATCTATAACCTAACAACTATTAATGTGGTCTTTCATGTTTGTTGGCTTTTTTGTAGCTACGACAATTCCGTGAAGGCCTTGGATGCTTTGGCCACCCCAATGCAGTAGCCGACCGTGCAGAGGGTGATCCTTGTGAATGGTGGGTGTGGAATGGGAACGGTGCCCCTCAACTTAGAAAATAGCCATACACATTCTTTCACAGACAACTTCTGCAGGGGTGTGTGAAAGGAATTGGAGCACTTTTAATTTGATTCATTCAAAAAGAAGGAACAGATTGGGGGCTCTCAGGTTAAGGGATCTCGTGTATGTCCACTACAACATGCGTTTGAGAGCTAGAGCCATAAGAGAGGCCAACTACAAATAAGTCCAATTTGCTGAAATGCATGATCCCATTGACACAGCATACACGTTCCATGAAGATAGATTTCGGGGCCTTTATGATAGTGATGATGAGGGTACCGGTACAATAGAAGATCCCTTGGAAGAATGGATGAATGAAATAGGCCGTCCAGTTCTAGACAATATTTCTTCTGGCCGTCCAGATCCATATGTGGAGGAGCAATTTGAAGATGCTTCGGGTGTTGTACTTGAGGAAGAACGAAGAAATAGAAGCCCACCTGAAAGACTTGAGCCAGAGCCTGAGCCTGAGCATGTAGATCTTGATATGGAAATTGACAGAGCAGTGCAAGATGAATTGGGTGGAGAATCTAGTGCTTCAAAATCTATAACTACTACATCATCTGGGTCCAAGTCTAAGAGTGATGACGACGATGATGATGGTGGTAATGCAGGTGGTGGTCAACGTTCTCCAGAGTATCCTCGACCAGTTGATCCTCAGAATGATGATCGTCCATATATCACTAGGGATATTACACAGGAAAGAAATATCACAATGGCTGAAAAAACCTTTCCGAGGAAGAAAACTCGAGGTGGAAAAGACTACAGTGGTGCACCACCACGGCCACATGAGGATACATGCTATAGGCCTCCTACAACTACAACTACACCTATAGGATTCCAATCCTATCCTACTTCACAATACTATACTGATTCCACTTCTGATATTGCTGAATCCATGGGAAACATGAGCCTTTCTGATTCTCTATATCCTCAACAATCATTTGGTGATACGTTGTTTGGGCACCCACAAGCGTACTATGGGTATTCTGGATATCAAACTCAGCCACCACCACAACCAGAAGCAGAATTAGAGCATCATATTGGATATACATATAGTGCAAATGTCTCGGGCCCACAAGGAACATATCAGTACAACAGTAGTGTATTTTCTGATGATGGGGGGCAATCATGGAGCGGTGGTAGCTCAGTTATTCCTGTTGCTCAAACCCCAATGCATGCTACTTTTCCTCAAGCTCGTCAACCTCCATCTGAAAGCAGGAGTCGATATCTTAGAGATCTCGACGATCACTTTCCAAGGTTTAGGATGATGTAGTTCGTTTCTGGTGATGTGCACGAGGAACATGCGATTTCATACAACACACTTTACAAAATGTACATGACCTGGGAGCAATATGTCAACCATATCAACACAATACAGTATGCTGAACAACCAACTCAACCAGCACGACACTCAACATACAACTGATTTGAGTTGGTAAGTTATTATATTATTGATATGTTGTAAGTTTGATATTATTAGAGAAGTGTGTGCACTTATGTTTATGGATTGTGCTAGTAAAATTGCATAACTTAATTCCTATATTTTGTCATCGAAATCCTTCATCGAAATCCTCAAGAAATAAGACAGTTCCCTTACATCCCACATGAAGGACCCCCCCAACCTACCCCCACATAAAATTTTATTGCATAAAACGATGCATTTAGGTGTAGAGATCACGCCTGTAAAATTTCATAAATTAATTCGTTCATTTTGGCGTCGAAACGGGCATAGTTGCATTTATCGAAATTTTTGTCGAAATTTCCATAAATATCGGTTTCCATGCTGTCGAAACGGTATCGAAATCGGATACCTTATTCCTTGCTTGTCACGCATTCAGTAAATTGATTTCTCTAAAAATCATGTACATCTTTTTAGTTTGCTATATGTGTAGCTTGGATTTCCAATTAGCTGCATTATTCGCTAGAGAATATCTTGTTATATCAGCAGTTTTATACTTTAAATCTGGTGAGCAGGTAGACTTATATGTAACTCTATAAGATTAGCTTACTTCGTTGGTGAATCTGTGTGATCCATTATTACAGCTATGGTAAATGTTTATAATGTCATCGATGACGTCACCAGTTGAATCAGTCGACCCACTAGTTGGACTAGTTAAGTAGGTACCAGTATCGTAGTCGTTCACTTGCTGATATGGTTGCAATAACCGGTGCTCTGTGTGTTTTCGGATGACTGATACCTAAACTCTTCTGCTGATGCTGCTTCAGTTTACGAAGGAAAGAGGGATTAAAAGCTTCTCAAGCACGATATAGAATCAAGGGAGGTTACTAGGTCTTATTCATGTGGTGAGAAATGCACATATGTCATCTATTAGAGAGTCTGTTTATTTATGTTATAAGTGTTTTGTAATATGGACCCAAGTATGTCTTGGCCCATCAGGGTTAGGTTGTTCTGTATGCTTCCCCATTCTCCTTATATAGGAGCAGGGTTTGTTCTATATAATACAACAAGTAGCCGTCTTTTATTAGTTTACATGGTATCAGAGCAGCCATCCTAGGGACCAAAACCGTACGTGAAAGAAAAAAAGGGAGACGTATGTAGCCGGCGGGCGGCCACCCTTCTTCCTTGTGGGTCGGCTGCCCGTGGGCTATTCTATCTCCGTAGCTCTTGTTTCCCCATTATTTTTCTGCTGCTCCTATCTATTCCTACGATCTTCCCTGCCCATCGCTAATCCTTGATAGTTGACGACCGCCAGATTTGTGCCTATTGCCCAACTGCCGACCACCCTAATCCCGTCGCGTTGCCGGCCCCTGCTGTCTCCTCCCTTCCTGCGCCCCCACTGTATGTCCGTGTGCCGCTGCCAAGCAGCTTTGCTGATCGCCGCCCAACCGCCCCTTCTGCAATCTCGTGCCCAACCAAGTTGCTTTCCCCCTTTCCTGTTGTTTACCCAGTTGTCCAGCCGCCGCCAACACCTGCCCCTTCCGCTCCCTTACTGCCGCCGTAATCGACTGCTACCCCATAGCCCGCATGAAGCTGCTCCTCTTCCTTCCCTTTCTCCACTGCTATGCCGTTGCCGCAACCCCCATCTTTGCTCTAAAACCCACCGCAACCACCATCGAATCTACCTCCTAATCGTGCTACCACATGCTGCCTACCACCACCCAAAGTTCCCCACAAACTCTATCGTGATACCAAACAACCCACGTTTTTTTGTCTCCCTCAACATTTGTATTCTACTACCCCTGCCCCATATACACTCTACATATTTGGGCTAATGAGATCCATTTTTTAGTCTAATTGGATTTTTTTTCATTTTGCACCTTGACTCGAGTTATCGATTATCCTCCTCCCTATATTGCCTACACAACCATACCTCTACCATTGTTTTTGACTCTCCACTCCAACCACTCTTCATTCTTTTCGTGGTTGGCATGAGGGGGAGAATAGAGGATGAAGAGTAGAGGGAAGAGATGAGATGGAGGAGAGATGAAGGAAGAGGAATTCCATTATGTTGCTACATGGATCTTCATGCTAGTTGTTGCTATTTGGATCTTCATGCTACTTTTTACTGTTGATATATGGATCCTGCTGCTACTATGGGTATTCCTTTTTCGTCTATGTGGATCCTTCTATTGTTATGTGGAGTCCAGTTCGTGATAGTTTTGCTGCTATATGAAGTTTTAAGCTGCTATTATTGCTTATTCATCATCTACCTCTACTGCTACTATGAAGTTACATATTGGGACGTCATTGTTGCTACTTGTGCTATGGTTAGCACATTTTACTTGCTGCTATGTGCTTTTGCACTATCTGCTGTCCGTGCTTTCTTTGCAAGCTGACTTTCTACTCTGGACCAACACTCTCTGGATTTTGTGAAGTAGCACTCTCTGGACCTTGACGTCTGCTACTGTGATAAATACTTTTTGAAAAGGGAAGGTGATGAAGATTTTTTGCTGACTTTACATGGAGCTTCATCTACGTTGCATATTGGAGTTATTTATTTGTTTGCTACATTGCATACTGGTCTTCTATCCGCCTACGTTGTCGACTTTTGCTTATGGGTACCAACACTCTCTGGTTTGTCCGTGCTTTGTTTGCACGTTGACATTGTCTATGCTTTGCACATGTTGACCTTTTTTACTTGTCTGTGCCTTGTTTGCGCGTCGACTTTCTGATTCTGTGTGCTAACACTCTCCGGCTCGTCTGTGTTCTGTTTCGCATGTTGACCCGTCCGTACTTTATTTGTATGTTGACGACTACTGCTGCTGTGACCCAACATTCTCTGGGATGCGACGCTAGCGACTGTGATGAAGACCATGAAGCACTGTTGTTTCCGCTTATTTATCGTCTAGATGATCATGAAGCTTCTGCAAATGCGACCTGCTTGCTTGGAGTATCTACTTGAGGGGGTGTCTGAGTGTTTGAGTGCTTTAATGTAATATCGAGGGGGAGAAAATTCTTGTATGGACTTGGTTTATCATTTTATTTCTGTTTCTTTGTTTTTAGTCCAACTCCGTGTTTGAAAGCTGATTTGGGTTTCTCCCAACTTTAGCGTGAGGGGGAGTATTAGAGAGTCTGTTTATTTATGTTAATATGGCCCCAAGTATGTCTTGGTCCATTAGGGTTAGGTTGTGTATGTATGCTTCCCTGTTCTCCTATATATAGGAGCAGGGCTTGTTCTATTCAATACAAGTAGCCGTCTTTTGTTATTTTACATCATCATTGAAGAATGAGATCAATATATCTGCAAACAATATCGTGTCTACCATACAAGAATGATGTAGGATAGAAGCTCTAATGAGAGGCCAAATAGGGCTTGATAAGAGCTCATTAGTTGTTTCTTGGCTATGTACATTTTTGTTAATTGCATGGACTAATTAGTTTCATGGACTTATTTGGAAGTTCCGTGTTTGTTAGTTGAATTTAGTTTATTCAATTATCAATTTGGTGTCTAGTTAGAAATTTTGTGGCAACTAGGGTTTAGGTCTTCTTTTATAAATAATAGCTGCTTGTGCTTGGATAGACAGTGTATTATTGAGTTAGAGTTATTGAGAATTACTTCCTCATTAGTTGGTATTAGACCTTGAGATCTAAACCGTAGGTCTAGACCTGAAGACCCTCACCTGGGAAACAATTAAAACCTAGCTTAGGCCTAACCCTAGTATTATCCACCGTCAATTAGTCCTAAAACCTAGATTCGAATTGATCCCATCCACTTAAAAAATGGCTATTATGAAAGTACATAGTCATACTCTTGATCATCCTCCACCTTAGATCTTTCCTCATTTATTAGACACCATTTTTATTTTCCTCTTTTTCTTCTTTCTTGTTCTCCCTTCTTTTTTTGTCGTCTGGTTTCCCCCTTATTCCTTATTCATTAACCACTGCTACAATGGGTATTGTAAAATTGCGACCCGAAAGGAATGCCTTAGGGCTAAAACTTGCAAACGACTGCCACCCCTCCCTTACATCTTAGGGGCCTGCTAGGGGTGCCATGAACCAAGGGCAAGACAAGGTCCATGGTACCCCCAAATTGGGCCTAACGATGCCTTCTTCGACGTAACACCAATAGATGGCTCATGTTGCTTCTACCACCACTAAATTCACCCACATAGACTTCCACACCTCCCTCTAGCTGCACCCACACCCCTGTTTATGCCCTTGTAATTTCAGAGGAATTGGAGATTCATGTAGGGTAGGAGTCCTAATGATCTGACTTGAAGCTAGCTAGAATACTTGTGCTACAATGTATTTTGCCCCAACACCTTTTTTTGGGCATTTTCATCCCTCCCCATGCTTTATTCAAGACATCTATAGTTGGGTACAACAACTTGATAGTTTTGGATACCACATTGGCCGTTGCACAATCCACACACACCTATAGTCAAAGATTTTAAAGCTCTAAAATTTCTCACGACCTCAACGACATGCACCATGTGTATAATGAATATTACAACACTGACATTAGCAACACCAAGTACTTGCATCATGATTCTGGATGATGATGATATCGAGTTTTAGTCTATATTCCGGGTGATCTGCAACCTACTTTGCTTCTACCTAAATAAATGGAACTTGCAATGCCGCGTGTCGCAAGCAAATATCTCCACACTTGTGAGAATTTTGATCCACCACTGGAGTACTTTTTAGACAGTCACCACCATGACGACCATACCATGTAGTGTCTAGTCTCTTTTCTAATCACGCAAACAACGACACATCCATGCAAGATTGACATCCAACACCCTGATCCAGCGTCAATGATGTTGATTGAGAGGCGTTCTCCCAGCCAACAAGCTCGGGCATGACACACAGTAAACAATATTTTGGGGTTATTTGGATGATGCATCTATCGATTGTGAAAGCTCCTAGTTCCCATATACGACATCCATATCCGTTGCAGTGATATGGATTATAATACCATATCGTTTACTGAACTCATGGAGGCTCATCTTTCAAAGACGAGGTGAGTTGATGTCGGAATAAAAACTCAAGCGAGAGCCTGATTTGAGCTTGATTATAGTTAGTTAGGTGTTTGTGGCTATCTGTGGATTTACTTAATTGCCATAATTAATTAGTTACTCTAGGGGCTTAATGGTAAGTTTGGGTACTTAAATGTTAACTTCAAATTTTGTTAGTTTAATTGAGTTTATAGATCGTTAATTAGGTATCCAGTCACAAGTGTCGCAACAACTAGGGGTTTAGCCTTAATTGAATATACTATCCTCGAGGTGTGTGTCCACGAACACCATTCATTATTGAATTTGTCTTTTAGGACATTGCTCATCCCCTCAACCTTATTGTTTGATCTTCTAGATTACTTACATATGCCCCAATCCTTCATCCCTACTACTTTAAAGAATGAAAAGGAAAGATTTATGTTGGTGGAAACAAATGACTACAAAAGTGACTATACATTGGTAGGGGTTATGGTTAGACACATTGTACATGCAATTATTCAAGACCAAAGACAATGCCGATTATTTCTAGAATGACGTTGTATCTCTATAGTTAATTACTAGTACAAAAGTGAGGATTCTTGAAGAGGGGACAAAAGAGAGGGACAAACCTAGGGAAACTAGATGATGGAGCTTATAAACAGTACATGGGTTTTATTTGCTTGAGCAATGCATGTACCTTTTTTAGCACAAGTATCACCTGTTGCCAAGAATATATGTGTCCAAGATATATCTATGTATGGCATACTCCTCTCCATGTTCAACAAGCCACATATACACATGGGGAGAAAAGGCAATTCCATGGTCACGAAACCCTCTTCCAAATGGATCCCCCATTTTCCAAGCTCTCTAGGGACATTATTAGATTCCTAGGCACATGAAGACCCATGGTACTAGAAACGTCCAACACCTTTTTGATCTCTCTAACATATGGAGTCAAGTTCCACATGCACGTGTTATCATCTTTGATGATATCAAAAGCATCCTGGCTATCAGTCTCAATGGTATTAATATTGAGATTTTGATCATCAACAACCTTTAGAGCGACGAGGCAACATTGGATCATAGCTTCAAGGTAACTCCGTCCATTCAACCAAAATCTAAACAACAACCTAGTGTATTTGTGGCAATTCCTGACGATGCCGGTAATCAATGGTTAAAAGATCAATCACCTGCTCTATTCCTCCCCACTGAAATGTTGAGCTTAAGGGTGGTGAAATATGATGGTTCCTGTTTGATAAGACGACTCTTCTTAAACCCTAATACGATTCTTTGCAATGCCATGTGCTCTAACTCTGAGAGATTGATAAAAGGAAGGGTCTTCAGAATGTGTGCTTCTTCAACATGTGGTTTGTAGTTGTAATCACAAAACTTCAAAGTTGCGAGGAGATTTGTTTCTTACCATTGTACCTCGCCTGACATCTAGCTCTCTAAATCGGCCAACATATCAAAGTAGCCATGCAGAGAATCGCCAGCCCCTAAGTCCATGTCGGGAGTGGTTACGCTCGTTAGCGGAGAAGAAGAGGTTAAGATCATTCAAAAAAACATCATCGTCAATCATCATCACTCCATAAATCTCGACCATAAGAAAGTTGCAACGTCGAGGTGAAGGAAAAGATGCGCCATCTATTCACAGTGCGGTTGCTCATAATAATTGCAGCAGGACGCCATGGAAATGTGACAACCTGAAACATTCTCCTCAGTAGGGATGACTCTACGATAGATCTTCCACATAACAACCAACATTTACACGAGGCACGTAGGCTCGATATCAAAGCCATGAGCTAGCAAAATGTAGACCCACATCATCAGCAATAAGCTTCTTAGCAATCTTTAAAGAGAAGAGACCCTTAGAATCTGGGGTGATGCTGGCACACTACAAGGAGTTCCTAGAAGTTGTTGATTCCTTTAACAAGAGCATGGATAGGTTCAACAACCATAGTGGTGCCTTATCTGATTAATGCATCTCAAGTAGATCGACAAATCTTTTGATCAGAGCATGCATCAAGTTAGCAAACCCGACTGCTTAGCGTGGTTCAATTGTAATTGTCGTTTTCAACAACACTAGGTAGACAACCGTCTATGGATTTGGCAGGCACAAAATTTCATCCCTCTACTCCCACATAGTCCCACCTCTTCCTTCACAATTTTTGGTGACATCTTCTTTGCCGTCAATGTACAAGATCTTAGAACGTAGAACTTGTAATGAACATTATTAGTATATAGACTTTCCTGTGCTTTTTACTTAGTCTATTTTTCTCTTTACTGTGTTATTCTTGTGTTTAGTTTTATCCCACATGGGTTATCTCTAAATCCTGTGGTCTTCTCTTGTCTTATAAAAGAGAACCCTGTACTCCTTTTTTAATCATCTCAATAAGAGGATTATTAGCCGCAACTTCTAGATGGTATCAGAGCCTCCCGATCCGCCCTAACCCTGATCCTTTCCCTTCCCCCAAGCCGCCCACCCTGCCCCCCCTGTTGCTGCCGACCTGCACCTCCCTTGGTGTCGCCACCACCACCACCAGCCCCTCCAGCCGCCGTCACCCCCTCCCCTACCTTTCTCCCTTGTCGCACACCCCCTTCCCTCCCTTCTTCTCCACCGCAACCCTCTCCTCTTCTTCCTCCGTCTCCACCGCCGCCCCCCTACTGCTCGCCGCCACTCCACACCCACCACTAACATCTCCCGCCGCCACAACCACCCTCCCCATCCTCTCTTTTCTCTTGTTTCTCTTCCCTAGTTCTTCGCTCACCATCTAGTTCGACTACAGGCTTCCTTCGTCTCTGTACGCTCTTCCGGAAAGCTTACGTGCAACCCGTGTCTTTTCCAGTTCTGGCACGTTGAAGGCGTAAACCAGCTTTTCGCTTCTGCCTGCCTACGCCTCATGGTGGAGTGATCTCTTCTCCATGGTGGCGTGGGTTTCTTACTTCTTTATCTGCCCCGTCAGGGTCTTCTGAGGTCCTTGTGGATCTCCTACTTGCTACGACTACTAGTCCATGTGGTGGACTCCTGCTACTGATTACTACTACTACTGATTACTACTATTCTGCTCTGGTCTGATGGCGACTCCAGATCTCCCGCGCACTCTCTGTGTTACTACGGTGAAGTTGGACAGTTCCAACTATCACCTATGTATGGGCTGCCTCCTTTGAGTTGTATGTTAAATCCCAAGGTCGCCACTCTCATCTGACTACAAAAGGCCCGTCTCTTCCTGCCCCTGATGCTGACGAGAAGACGAAACAAGCCTATGATCTCTGGTCCAAAGAGGACTATGGGGTCATGACATGGATGGATGGTCAACAACGCTGAAGCCAAGATCATCCAGTCTCTGTTCCGTCTTCTGACTGCCAAAGAAATGTGGGAGCAACTCTCCCATGTTTACTCGCACTAACAGAATCCTAAGAAGGTCTTTGAGATCTTCAAGCAACTTGCCAAACAGGAGTATTCTGCTACTGACTCCGTCGAGGATTACTACAACTCCTGCTGTGCCCTCTGGGATGAGTTCAAGGTGTATCATCCTCTTTCTACTGACATCGATGAAGTTCATCGACAGCAGAACGAACTTATGTTAGTTCAGTTTCTCGCGGGCCTACCTGCTTCCTTTACTGGTGTTGTGGACCAAATTCTCTCCAATGACCCTTTACCCACTCTCTGCGATGTGCTAAAAAGGGTTCAACGCTTACCTTATGTGTCCCAGTCCGTGCCTGACTCTTCTGATGGGACAACTCTCGCTGTCCGCTCTGGTGATTCCTTTCGTGGTCGCGGTCGTGGCAGAGGTCGTGGCCGCGGAGGACGTTCTTCTGCTCCTGGCCGTGGCTCTGGAGCTGATCCTGTGGAGTCCCGCTACTGCACTCACTGCAAGCGCACCAACCATACTGAAGATCGTTGCTGGATCAAATACGGCAAACCTGACTGGGCCAATAAAGTGACTTCTGACCAAACTGAACCTGCTCCACCAATAGCTGACTGGATCCGCTTGGAATTTGAAAAACTACTTCAAGCTCGCCTGGCTTCCTCTACTGATGCGTCAAATGATGGTAGCGCCACCCTTCTGACCAAGACTGGTAAACCTTCATGAGTGATTGACTCTGGTGCGACTTCTCATATTTCTGGCAATCCTACTTTATTCTCTAAATTGCACAAGACATCTTTTATACAGCCTGTTACTTTAGCTGATGGCTCTAAATCACCGGTTACTGGAATTGGTGATATAAGTTCTACTGGTAGTCTGTCACTGCAGTCCACTCTTTATGTCCCTAAGTTTCCCCTTAATTTACTATCTGTCAGTAAAGCTGTGAAGAGCCTTCGTTGCTCAATTACGTTTGATCCGGATGGTGTTCTGTTTCAGGATCTGCGCATGAGGATGACGATTGGTTCAGGCCATGAGGGACCAGATGGGCTCTACTACTTGGACGATCCGAAGCCAGCTGCATATTTGACATCATCTGTGGCCGACATTCAGTGGCATCATAGATTGGGACATCCCTCTGCTGCAAAATTAAAAGCTTTATTAACTGATGTAGTTAGTTCTGTTTTTCATTGTGAGACATGCCAGCTTGGCAAGCAAACTCGTGCTACTTTTTCACCAAAATTTTGCATTAGTTCTAAAGCTATCTTCGATTTTATACATGCTGATGTTTGGGGGTCCATGTGCTGTGACGAGTACTTCTGGTTTTAAATATTTTCTGAGCTTCATTGATTATTTCTCTAGAACAACGTGGCTGTTCTTACTGAAAGATAGATCTACCATTCTTGAGAAAATTACTGACTTCTTTGCTGAAATCCGTACCTAGTTTGCTAAGCCCATTAAAATTTTGCGTACTGACAATGCTTTGGAGTTTATGCCCTCTGTTAGTAGTTTTTGTCGTCGCCAGGGCACCATCCACTAAACTTCCTGTGCCTGTACCCTGCAACAAAACGGTGTCGCTGAACGCAAAAACCGTCATCTCCTTGAAGTTGCGTGTACCCTTCTTTTTCACTACCATGTTCCTCAGTCCTTTTGGCCCGATGCGATATCTACTGCTTGCTACCTCATTAATCGTATGCCATCCTCTGTGCTCGGCAATAAGATTCCATATCAGGTCTTGTTTCCTGATGCACCTTCTTTCTCTGTGCCTCCTCGTATCTTTAGGAGCACGTGCTTTGTTAAAAATCTCCGGCTTGACCTTACCAAATTGGATCCTAGAGCAACTAAGTGTGTTTTCTTGGGATACTCTCGCACTCAAAAAGGGTATCAGTGCTACGATCCTATTTCTAAAAAGTGGTTTGTCTCTGTGGATGTCGTATTCTTTGAGCACATGCCTTTCTATTCTCCGACTGGTTCTGCACTCACATCAGATTTACTAGTTGATATACCTTTACCTGTTGTGGATGATTTGACTGATAATTCTGATGCTGCCTCCCCACCTGAAATGCCACCTCTGAAAGTGTATCACAGAAGACAGAAGCCGACAGCTCCCTCTATGGCCTCTCCATCGTCTTCATCCTCTGTGCCAGATCAAACACCTCCGCAGGTATTTTCTGACCTTGATCTCCCTATTAGCCTGCGAAAAGGGACACGAACTTGTACTAAGCATCCCATTGGGAATTTTTGTTCTACTGATAATGTGGGTGCTAATTTTGCTAATTTTACTATAGCCCTTTCTGCTATATATGTTCCTAAAACTGCTGCTCAGGCCATTAAAAATCCTGCATGGCGTCAGGCTATGGAAACCGAAATGCAGGCGCTTACTGAGCGCAATACATGGCAACTTGTTGATCCACCTGTGGATTGCTCTCCTGTTGGTTGTCGTTGGGTCTTCACGGTCAAGTATCAACCGGATGGAACTGTTGAACGCCTTAAAGCGAGACTAGTAGATAAAGGCTATACTCAGACCTATGGGGTCGACTACTTTGAGACTCTCTCCGGTGGCACGGTTGAACTCTATGAGAATTCTTATTTCTGTTGCTATTAATTTTGACTGGCCTCTGTATTAGCTTGATGTCAAGAATGCTTTCCTGTGTGGTGACCTTCATGAAGAAGTCTACATGTCACAACCCCCTGGCTTTGTTGCTAAGGGGGAGTCCTCTAAAGTATGCAGACTGAAAAAGGCGATCTATGGCTTGAAACAGAATCCCAGAGCTTGGTTTGATAAATTAAGCACTATTCTTCAGAATTTTTCATTCAAGCGCTCCCAGTCCGATCACTCAGTCTTTTTCAAGAATACTCCTGTTGGCATTATTATTCTCATTGTTTATGTTGATGATATTATCCTCTCAGGAAGTGATCCTGCTGGTATTCAGTCCACCAAGCACTATCTGGAAAAACATTTCGTCACTAAATATCTTGGGTCTCTCAGGTATTTTCCTGGGATAGAGGTGTCCCGGTCTTCTTCTGGCCTCTGCTTATCTCATCGCAAGTATGTTCTGGATCTACTGTCTGAAACTGGTCTTCTAGGTGCTAAGCCTGCTAGCACACCTCTGGATCTGAACACCGACTGGGATGATGAAAATTCTCTTGCCTATCCTGACAGTCATCAATATCGCAGAATGGTCGGTAAACTCATCTATCTTACTGTTACACGGGCCGATATTACTGCTGCTGTTGGATTGGTTAGTCGTTACCTAGATAAGCCTCGACAGTGTCATTGGGATGCTGTCTGTCATATTCTGAAATATCTGAAAAGTTCTCCTGGAAAAGGCCTGCTTTACAAGAAACATGGACACTGCAAACTTCTTGGCTATTCTGATTTCGATTACGCTGGCAGCAAGGTTGACCGTCACTCTACTTCTGGCTACTGCACGTTTGTGGGAGGCAACCTTGTCACTTGGCGAAGCAAGAAGCAGTCAGTAGTTGCTCGTTTAAGTGCTGAAGCTGAATATCGTGCCATGGCACACACTACCTGTGAACTATTCTGGATTAGGAGCTTACTGAAGGACTTTGGTATCTCTGACTCGTCTCCTATTCCAATGTATTGTGACAACAAAGCAGCTACATTCATTGCCAGTAACCCTACTTTCCATGAGCGGACCAAGCACATTGAGGTGGATTGTCATTTTGTCCGCGAAGCTGTTCTCTCTGGCCAGGTCTCTACTCCCTATATTCATACGACTGATCAGGTGGCTGACATCTTCACAAAGATTCTACCAAAGACAAGGTTCACTGCTATGACATCCAAGCTGGGCATGATAGACATCTACGCTCCAGCTTGAGGGGGAGTATTAGTATATAGACTTTCCTGTGCTTTTTACTTAGTCTATTTTTCTCTTTACTGTGTTATTCTTGTGTTTAGTTTTATCCCACATGGGTTATCTCTAAATCCTGTGGTCTTCTCTTGTCTTATAAAAGAGAACCCTGTACTCCTTTTTTAATCATCTCAATAAGAGGATTATTAGCCGCAACTTCTAGAAACATAAGCTATGGCTGATTTCCCAGCCAAGCTTCCATAGTATTCGACCACCACACTGACCATATTTTGTTGGCATCCTAGAATGGGAAGGCATGCATCTTTTTGTTCTTGAGGTCGATTCGTCCCCCTATAGGAAACTACCATTGTATACAATTGCGACTGCATATTGACATCTATAAATGTGTAGAGGACTTGGTTTCGACGATGGTTTCCAATTTTAGTTTGTGGTTAGCTCATGGTCTGTGATTGGCTTTCCATTTCCCTAAAAGTAGGCACACACTCGGGTGGTGGGCGTGCATTTCGGTGCATTACGGATGGAGGCATGACCATCGTGCTCCCACTTTTGATTTGGACTTGCAAATTCTAATTCACAAGATGTGTTTTGTGGTTCCCTATCTTTTCTCGTTTGCCATGGTCATTTAGAACTTAATCATTACTGAATTATACAGATATTGAAGTATGAACTAGAGGGTGAAAGGTGCTGGTCAAGGTTAAAAAAGGTGCAAGACACATTGGGGAGTTTTTCTCCCAGTGATCCTAGAAGCAGTCAGGGCGTAAGCCTCAGAATAGTGCGAGGCATATTTAAAATATGTATATTTTTATACATAATACACACACTTATACTGCTAAGATTGTATATCGAAAGACTTATTGGGCCAAATCCGCATGTTTGGATAAATTACACCTGATCTATTGTACCAAAGCCACCTAACTTAAAAAGAGATAATGACCCAAAACCTGACCCACTTGACTCACGTCTCACCTCACCCCACTCTCGCTGCCCTAATCCCTCAACTTCTGTCCCCTGTCCTTTCTCTTCCCTCACGGTCCCCCTCTCTTCGATTCCTCCACGCAATGCAGCAGAAGTAGGTAAAGAGAAGCCGCCGCTGCATGAGGTAGCAAGGAATGCCATCGCTGTCAGATGTTGCGGTAGCAAACACCGCCGCCGCATGGAGCAGCAGTGAAGGCCGCCGCCACATGGAGTAGCAGCTAAGGCTGCCTCCGCTGCTTCAGCTGCAGGGAGGATCAACCAGCAGCGCTACAGAAACGTCTCTATCTTCTCCCCCCTCCTCCCTCTTTTCCTTCCCCCTGACCTGTTCTTTGTAGACTTTCACCTCTTGTCCGCCTCGGTGCCTTGTGCTTTTTTCGCCGCCCCTCCACAACAAGGTGCTCGCCTCAGGGATCCAAGACGAGGCGGACGCCTCAGGCTGCATTGAGGGCCGCCTCGCCATGAGGCATATGCCTCTAGCAGCCTGAGGCACACCTTTTTTTTTCCCATGGTGCCGGTCAACAAACAAAAGAGGTGTATCTTTGAATTAACAAGCAAACTTGTGCTTGCATACTGATCTGATGCCTAGCCTCCAGGAATGTATGTCGTATGTGTATGTATGGATCACGTTTCTATTGTTTTTAATATCTGACATTTTTCCAAAATTGGACCACCTGCAGAATGAATTTTTGAGCATTTTTCTGAGTATATGTGACTATGCTTCTTTAGGTAGCTAGGTTTTCCGCGAGGGGATGAAGGTCTCTAATTCTTTCCAAGAATTCCATAAAACAAGAGTAGTCATCCTCAAAATTTCAATCTGAACAGGGAGTTTCAAGGGAAGCAAATTCAACTTCTTGGTTCTTGCTGGAAAAGATATGTGTTCATAGATACTTAATTTCATTAGCATTAGCCGCATATACAAAGATTACCAGTCAATTGATTACCATCATTGAAAATCCAAACATAATAATAGAGTCTGCCGCAGACCAAACCTAATGTTTCCTTTTCACCTTAACCCCCTTGTCCCTGCCTTCATCTGTCACTTAAGAGTACAGTCTTTGCAATTTGCCATAAATACTAAGCAACACCTTAAAAACCTGACAGTTTGAACCATCCAATTATTCAAAGTAACTTTAGACATATATTGCTTTAACAACTGTTGCTGTAGCGACCATGGTGACCCAGACGCACTAACCTGAGGGCAAGGGAAATCCGCACATTAAACAGGCAACAGGTAGTCAGTGAGGCAGTATCAGGCATGCACAAGTCAAGCAGGCAGCCGGTCAATTTTAATGTATCACAGGGGCATCAGTGATCAAATAGCTTAGCATAAATAGCAATAAGGAAAGCGGGGTAGTAGTTCCAAAGTGGGGCAAAAGGGCAGCGCAGCAAGAGCACAGAAGTCAGGCAGGCTGTACAAGCACCCCTTTTCTCAATTAATTTCTAGAGGGCTATGCATAGAATGACCTATGAGTCATGGAGAAGGGCGGGGAGGTCCTTTTACTTCTTTGGAGCCTGGTTTTGGTACTGCTATAAGAGAAAACAGGGAGTGTTGCTAGGCTGGCTAGTGTGTCCAATTTGCCCCGCTATCCTATACGATAAGCGATACTATGATGAGAAACCTATAGCTTGCCCATCTAGGACTGCTTCTGTGAAATGACACTACTGTAAAGAAGAGAGCATGAGTGGTGGCCAGAGCAAGGGCTCCTTAACACGTGCAGTTGCTATCACATAACAAGAGGGTTCCTTAGGTTCCACTGATGTCATGTCCGATCAAAAATCAAATCATGTGTATTCCACAAATAACAGGAGGGCTCCCTAGGTTCCCTTAGATGCAAGGGAGGCATCTGCAACTAGAAGGATAGGGGAATAATATAAACGTTCCGAATGACATTAATTCTAACAAAGTAATGGCATTGGAGCTCTTAGATTATCTGTTTGCAAACAGAATGATTCTGATTAATTTTCTATCATATATATTGCTATAAAAATCATCTTAGAAAATGGATCATGGAAGATTCCACAAAGCCCCCAACAGGTGCCATCTCAATTCTTGTTAACATCCTTTCTATTGTCTTAACAATATGATTAACCTTTTTTTGGTAGCAAATATCAAAAGCATCTTTATCTGAACTGTTTTTTGTGTTTGGTAATATGGCCGAATGGTAGTTTTGCAAGTTTGGAATTTGTACAATATTTTTTTCTTCATAATATTTAAAAGAAACATAGTCATTATCATCATCATCTAAGCATCTGTCCAACCGGGTTGCGCTCAGCTTCATTACCCATTCACTTCGATTCTATTTGAGCCATTTTCTAATTGAGACAAAAAATCCAGATATCTCCTTATCAGGTCTATTCAAATGGAATTAGGTCCACCCCTTCCCTATAAAGTGTTCCAGTCAGTAACAGTACTTCAAAGTCCAGCATATGCCAGTCTTTCTTGCACATTCCAAACCCGTTTCTATACATTACCTTTCCTTGTTTCACCATACATATATCCTTAGCATTCTAATTTCTACAACACTTATCATGCGGACACTTTGTTTCTTCAATCCAACAGTAAGTGCCAACCAACATGGCTGCTGTATAGCTGATTTATACAACTTAAGTTTCAAACCGAATTGAATCTTGCAGTCACATAATATTCTAGTTGCACTCCATGTCATCCATCCTATAAGAGTTGTCATATGGTATTTCCATAGTTATCTCGGCTCCTGCCTGGGCTCCGCCTAGGCCCCCTAGGCTCTAGGCCGACTACTTTAACTGGGCGCCTAGGCTTTCAAATAACTGAAGTGGATGCCTAAGGCCTTTTAGGCCCAAATTAAGATACTCAAATTAGCATGTATTAGGTCTGAATTTGGTCAAATTAGATCCAATTTAGTTATTTTATAAAAGAAATAGATCTGATTTAAGCCAAATCAGTTCTAAATTAGGTCTGATTTGGGGGGAAATAGGTCTGATTTGGGGAAAACATATCTTGTTCTGGGGAATTAGGTCTGGTTTCACCAAATTAGGGCTCATTTATGTCAATGTAGGACAAACTAGTGGAAGTTACATCCGATTAAGTCATATTATGCCAAAATAGGTCTGACTTAGGCCAAATTATGGCAGACTAAGTTAAATTAGGTCCAAATTAGATCATATTAGATCAAATTAAGGTCAAATAGGTCTAGCCAATTTTATGACGGATGTGACGTAGGTGAAGTTATCATTGAGTAAGCTTAGGGATAACCAATACAAATGTACACAGTGATGTATATATTTGAATATATATAAATATATATGTAATAATCATTTATATATTTGTAAAATATAAACAAATATGAATAACGCCTAGAAATGCCTTGGCTCCCGCCTAGGCACCCTAGGCTTCCCCTGGGTGGGAAGGACCGCCTATCCGCCTAGACAAGTATGGGTACTTCCCCTTCATTATGATAAGGATACCAAAACAAGGAAACAAAGTAAGCATGGCCGAGTGTAAAATAACATGAATAATCAAATCTTTAAATTGCAGTCAGTTTTCATTTATTTATTCCTGGAATTCACGTTTTAGGATGGTTTCTTAGTGACTAGGAACAATCTATCATTTGATGTGATCTGAAACCGCTGCATTTTGTTTGATACAGGATTTTTTATTTTGGCAAGATTTGAAGCAGCGTCCGATAGGAAAGTGTATAGGGCAAACAACTATTTTATTAGCGGTCATTCTTTGGAGCACTTATGTCTTGCCATGATTCCTATTTTACTCACAGTAATGCTTTGGCTGAGGAATATAACCATTGAGAGGTAACTTCTGTTTTTTTTTTAAAATTTCAAAAAACTTATAAGTTTGGCATTTAAATGATCCACTCAGAGTCATGTGCTTGTTTTGGCTCATTGAGCAAAATTGGTTATTTTCACTGTTCTTTGATCCAAGATAGCATTGGGCTGCACTGCTTATGCAATTTTTCCTACATCAAATTGCAAATTTATTTTTATTTATAATCTAAAGGACTGGTCTGATGTTAGAATAGACTCTATACGTGAACATTTTCATACCTTATATATGCTTGACATCATTCCAAAATATTTCAACATATTATACTGATTTATACTCCATCAGAATTGGCTGTCTTGAAATGGGTATAGTACATCCCGTGTCAGGAGCTCTATGGCCGGTGCCCATATAATCTTGTTTCATGCCCATGACATGGGTTGTCACAACCTTTCAAAGTATACAAAAATTATCGTGTCTCAGTTCTATTCATCAGTTTCTATAGGGCTCCTGATGTGGCAACTAATTCACCACTTACTACCAATAATAATGTTAATTTATATGTGATTAATGCTTAACTTGAAAATAATTCCCTATGCCTATGAAGCATATATATGGGACACATGCAGGAGAATTGATACGGGATGCAGCAATTTTTGAAAATTTAGGATGTGTATGACATTGGATAATACGACAAACAATGTCATAAAAATTAACATATACAAATGATTTTATTCATAAAGATGCAGATTGAGACCACTATTTTCATTCAAAGCTAAAAAATAAATGAAAAGTGATCTTCTTGAGTATGACATTTTTCAATCTTTGTTCCATCTCATAAACAACCTGTTGCATATCCCTTGGGTGTTCAATAGTAACTTTTAGACAAACTTTTATGCCGTTGCATGGAATCTTTAGAAAGTGCACTTTAGCCATAGTATATGGTCTCCTGTACTCTTTGTTAATGTAGCTATAACAACACAGACTATTGCCACCTTTTCTTGCTTTGATAATATAATCACACAGCAGAGGTGCATGAACATCACACTCAGATTGAATAAGAGAGATAAAGGTTGATAGAGAGAATGATTAGTGCATATTGGATTCCATAAGGTAGAAACAAAGATATAGTTCAAGGAGATGGATTATATGAATCACATGAAAAACCCTGAGAACTAGGTGGCAAAAAGATCTGGGAATTTTGACAAGAGTGAGACTATAAGAGATATTCCTAGTTACAATATACAAGACATTTAGCATGGTAATTGATCAAAAGCCTAACACCATGCACCCTAATGAATTGATATCGTCAACTTAACATGGCCACTACAATAGATTTGGTCCGTAGTCTAGTAAGGGGTTTATTTTAATAACTACCAAATTTATAAAATGGTGCATTTATAGATTTATAATTAACATTCAACTAATTTCACTGTGGTTCCAACTTCTAATTTAAATTTGCTAGCCAAAGAGTTCTAGAAAAAATTAGAATTAACATTAAGTTACCAGAAAATTCTCAAAAATTTGGAGCTAACAATAAGTGACTAACAAGAAGTAACAATAAGTTAGAGTCAATAACAAACAACATTATTTTTATTAGAATGTCAACTTAGTTTATACAACAATGTTGTCTAGATCCATTGTTACTTTAAGAATAACAAGCATTTATTATTCATTATTCTTTTATTCTATTCTTTTGTATACATGGGATTAGTCCCATAGGCTATTGGCCACTGCCCAAGTCTATATATATAGGTGCGTCCTGTTAATACAAATTCAAGTTGCTATGTCTCATAATCTTATCTTGTTAACAGTTACCGTACACAGATTTTGGTGATAGTCTTAAAAATTCAACGTTTATTTTAGAGCTAAGAAAGAAAATTTCAATAACTACAAAACTAACATCTAGAATAGGCACATACCGACAAATTAAATCAAATATATGTATGACTCATTAATCAAAAAATAGGATAAAATCATGAATAATGCTACATGAACAAGAAATATAACCAGAAATGGGAACCTTTTTGTCCCCACATGATATGCACAACAACAAAATAGAGGATGGAAGTAACTTACTTCCCTCCTCTATTTTGTTATGCATATGTGAGAACAAAAAGTGTCCCATTTCTGGTCTCATTTCTTGTTCCTGTAGCAAACCCCTAAAATCATTGGGCACGGAGCAGAAGCGAAGGCGGCAAGGGGCTCGGTGGGGACAGTGACATTGATGCACAAAAGGTGGGGGTAGGGATAGGAAGCACAGATACTCCATAATAGATGTGTCCATACTGGATATATATTGATACTAGTATTCCTTCTATACGCCTAGATGCGTATTGGATACTACTCCAGAAGTATCATAATTTTTTTTTCACTATTTAAAGAGTAGATACATGATTATATCTTATTTTTTTATTAATGACACGTACGTAGCACATCACAATCTCTTAAAGGCTATCAAAATTGTCCTGTCTGAAGATAGGATTTAAAATCTGAACTGGACAAGTCGGGTTGATGGGACGTGTAGTCTGGATCCAGATAAACTGCTGTTTGGGAGTTCAGTTTGGTTTCAGTCTGGTCAGAAACATGTCAAATCAACGTCTAAACAGAGAAATTAATCTGGATTAGTCTAGACTGGACTTCAGAATCCTGCTCAGAGATCAATTTCATAATCTGCATTGAATTTAGGAAGGGATACTGAAACTGGACTAACGGACGCCGTTAATCCAGTTCGCAATACTAAACACCTGAAGCAGTTACATCACTGCATTTATTAACGAAAGATAGACCCATATTCAGTTTGGATCCGGGTTCAGTCCTGTGCCAAACACACTAGTGATGCTGCGTCTAGCCGTCTAATGATGACAATGATGATAATGATTACAATAATAATGATGATGATGCTAATTATGATTATAGTGTTAGTAAAACTGTGACTGATTGTTGACTTTAAAACATATTCCCGCCTCTAAATACTAAATAGTAGTTAACTTGAAAAATAAATGTCTAGCACCCGACTCGTGTCTCACTGGGCCTCCACCCCCGCATAGCCTCTTGCTGCCTCCACTCTTTGCCATGCTACCTTTGCTCCCATGCACCTTCCCGATGGTTTTAGATAAATGTAAAACCACTTAGAAGGTAGTGATTCCATGATTGCATGTATGTGTGTCTCGCATGATTTTTCTAAGGATTTCTTTTTGATTTTTTCTGCATCACTAACTTGTCACTGTATTTCACTACTGCTTACTGCTTATAAACTTTGCGAAAGAAGATGTAAAAAACCTTGTGTCCGTTGCTAGAGACGGATGTAACACGTTCCTTGACTCAGTCTATTAGAACCACAAGCAACTAAAGTGATTTAATATTTTCCTCTTCATTCTTTACATGTAAAGCTCAAATCGGCATATGTTGGTTGTCTCATTTTTTGAACTTTCAGAGAAGGATATGCTGTGATATTGAAAGTGATTGTTTACTTGTATCACATTTGATCTAGTTTTTATCCCTTGAATTTTAAGATTATATTGCTCATGAACGCAGGGAATGTTGAGGCTCTTAAGGATGTTTTGTCCAACAAACAGAAATACTAACCAGAAAATGGATGCACGCTGTGTGGAGCTGGATCATTTTGTGAAGCGGCAAAATGACAATACACCCGTTACAAATTATGTATCATATCAGTGGTTTTAACTGCCACGCCGTGCCCATTGGCTTGTATCGATTTCGAAGTAAAACACACGGCTCTGTAAAAAAAAAATCCAATATCTTTAGTTTCGACGGACTAACTTGTAAGGAAAGTATTCAGAGCAAAGAATTGTGTCAGTGTCAATTTGACATTTGTAGTTGTATTGCATGCAAAGAATTGTGTTTTCTTGAGACGATCTACCTATGGACACGTCGACTGATGTTCTCTGATCACCTGTTTTTGACAACATGTATTGCTCAGTGTTCATAACTGAAGTTCAAACACCAAAACTCAACGTGAGCGGTTTCACAATGATGAACGGGCATTTGATATGTGATTATTTGCTGACGTGATGTGGTATATTTGGGGTACCTGATTAGTTCATTAAACAAAATAGCTGGTTATTATTTTTCTATCGAATTTCCAACCGACACATGCACGACATACCTTGAAATGTTACAAACAGTGAACGAGTACAAGTTAGGATTTCTGAGGTGACCGGAGGGGCATCGTTGAGCATGAAGTCAAGGACTTGGTTTTGGTTGGATGAAAATGGTATGTGTTGTAATGATTTTAAAGATAGAAAACCAAGACAAGGATTTGGTACAAGATTGATTCCTGTTAGCTATTGAGTTTTCACTATTTATACAACTAGCAGAAAATTCGTGTTAAGTGGTGCACTTGAGTTCATCTAATACTTGACTAGAAACCATAGACAACATCTTTTCATTCATAATTTTTCCTTCACTTTTATATATTTGATTCTAATTTTTAACGATACAAGGGAAAATTCAAAGTGTTCAAAATTTTATTTCAAAAATATTCTAGTTGTCAATGAGCTGGGAGCCGACTCATTTAAAATTTGGGCATCAACTTTCAAGCCTTTTCAAACTTTGTAAAATTAAAACTCAAAATTAATTTTCTTTGGACTGATAATACTATTTATAATAATTTACATATAACATGTTGGTGGAGAATAATTCAATTAGCAACCAGTTGACTTCCTTCAAGTTGCATTGGTTGTTACAAAAAAGAAACAGATAAGCAAAACATAGAATAAGCAACAAGGAATGCTATTCTATCAAAAATAAAGGGACTGAACAGACTGATGAACTAATTGACAACTAAGATTTTAACAATTGAAATCTAAAATTATTTTTATAGAACTATAGTTAGTATTCACAATGATTTACATGAACTTAAAAAAAACAATTTAATCCATATTAAGCCGACACATCCTAATTTGTAGTGCATCATTTGAAAAATTACACTTGCTCTTATTATCTAGTAAATAATACTATAAAAAGCAGCAAGAAAGGAAATGAGTAACATAAAATGCACTATGATCAAAATTAAAGGAACTAAGCATATTTGAGACAAATAATATAAATTTAGAGCCAAAATCAACTTTTTTTCTTCTAAGTTCAGGTATTGGGAGTTAGCCAATCCTGTGTTATTATTCCAGGTATTGGGAGTTAGCCAATCCTGTACATTCCAGGTCTTGGGAGTTAGCCAATCCTGTGTTATTATTCCAGGTATTGGGAGTTAGCCAATCCTGTGCATTCCAGGTATTGGGAGTTAGCCAATCCTGTGTTATTATTCCAGGTATTGGGAGTTAGCCAATCCTGTGCATTCCAGGTCTTGGGAGTTAGCCAATCCTGTGTTATTATTCCAGGTATTGGTAGTTAGCCAATCCTGTGTTATTATTCTAGGTATTGGGAGTTAGCCAATCCTGTGCATTCCAGGTATTGGGAATTAGCCAATCCTGTGGTTTATAGGCTTTATGCCTCTGCCGGGTATTGGACTGTAACCAATCCTGATTACACAGCCAGACAATGGACTCTAACCACTCCTGATTACACAGCCAGGCAGTGGACTCTAACCATTCCTGATTACACAGCAAGACACTGGATTCTAACCACTCCTGATTACAGGCTTCATGCCTCTGCCAGGTATTGGACTTTAACCAATCCTGATTACACAGCCAGGCAGTGGACTCCAACCACTCCTGATTACACAGACCATGGGATATAAATTCCTTTAACTCATCATTGATCATCACATCCTTCTCTAGGCTCTGAGCCTTGAGGTTAGCCTTCATAGCTTTTCACATTATTTATTGAATAGAATTGTTCCTTTTATTAAGTTTATTAAAACGTTATCATTTCTTACAATAAACTTTTATAATCATCTTGGTACCTTTCACTATGCCACAATTTTTCTCATGGCTTATAAGGCCCATAAAATATCTTGTCACCTCTCACTAGGCAACATCTAATCATATGGCTCACAAGGCCATTAAACATCTTGTCATCTATCTCTAGGCAACATCTAATCATATGGCTCACAAGGCCATTACACATCTTGTCACCTCTCACTAGGCAAAAATAACATATCACCTCATGTAATACAATAGTAACACCACTATTCCCTCAATAGGGTCAGGGCTTACTATTAATGTCAAATTATGATTTCTCATGTCCCATTACCCAATTTAGGGTTAAGGTTTCCCATCTCATATTAGGATTTCATAGCTATCAAAGTATATCAACTTTGAGATGCTAACTGTGAAATCTTTCATATCTTGATGTATCACTTACCTCATTACTTCCAACTTTCTTGAGTTATCAACTTATCTTGGATTAAGGTATTTCCCATCTTAATCCTTTCATCCACTAACCTATCACTTTTATCATGAAGTGCACAGGTCACACATAAGAATAGTCCAACTATCTTTAATGATATGGACTCATCTCAGGTTAAAGCATTGCTTGCTATAAGGGTATCTACAATCAATCACTTTAGGTATTTCCCCCATCAATGTATTGGTTACCATTCCATTATTCGAATCAGGGTTTCCCATATCATTACTCTTTAATAGGGTTTAGGGTTTCACATACTATCATACTTCATTAGGGTGAGGATTTCATATAACATTACCCTTCATTAGGCTTTCACATCTTATTGCCTAAAATTAGGGTTTACTATTCATCCCAACAAGAGTTTCTCATAGCATCACCCTCAATTAGGGTTTCTCATGGAATCAACCTCAAATAGGGTTTCACATTGAATCAACCTCAAGTAGGGATTCACATGGAATCAACCTCAATTAGGGTTTCACATTGAATCAGCCTCAATTAGGGATTCATATGGAATCAACCTCAATTAGGGATTCACATTGAATCAACCTCAATTAGGGATTCACATGGAATCAACCTCAATTAGGGATTCACATTGAATCAACCTCAATTAGGGATTCACATTTTATTATCTTGGTTTTAGAGTCACAACATTACCCTAGGTTTGGGTTACATATGATATTGCTCTAAATTAGGGAATGGGGTTCAACAACCTTCTTGATTAGGGTTTCATGATCTCTTTATTATGGATCATACCCTATTCATCACATGATCACTACTCATGTATGAATTCCTTTCCATCATCCTCTCAACTTGATTAAGTTACATTAACCCTTCAATCAAGTACATACAATTATGATTAACATAATGTACCAAGTCATTGTTCTTATAGGCAATTAGGGTTTATCCCTTAATTGACACTAATCACTTAGGTACTATTAGGGATTCAACCTTTGTACCTTCATTGATTATCATTACTAATCATCATTGGATCAATGGATCATTCATCATCTTAATTCTCAAGAGATTCGATTACATTGGACCTCCATCTCATAAGGTATCTAATTGAATTGACCAATTGAATCTTCAATTACAAAAGGTGTCCAAGTGGATTAACCAATTGAGTCCTCAATTAATTTTGACTACTTGAGTCCCAAACGGTCTTAGTCATTCAAAGTTCAAACGGTTTGAAACCGTTTGGTAAAGGTGGTGCTTGAGACCGTTTGCTAAAGCAAGTACTTGAAACCGTTTGCTAAAGAACCTTTTGAAACCGCATGGGCTCAACCGGTTTGGGATCGTTTGGTCCCAAACGGTCTTGAGACCGTTTGGTCCAAACCTCCTCAAAATCGCATGGACCAAATATGGTCTCAACCTATCAATATCGATTTGGGGTTCTCAATGTTGATTCCTTCAATCATTGAATTCATGTAACCAATCTTTAATTAGACCCATCACCATACTTCAATTGGGTTAATTAGGTCAACCTTCAATTGATTTTATCCTCAATTAACCCTAAATTGATCATCAATTAGGGTTTGAATCAAATGAATTAGGGTTTGGAATCGATGATCCTTCAACATTAATCAATGCAAATCTAGTTGCTTTAAAACTATTGGACCATCATCCAAATTGAACATGACCTGACCTCAAACGGTCTTGAGGTCGTTTGGATGACCTCCAAACGGTCTTGAGACCGTTTTCCCATGTCAACATCAAAATCCAAGTCAATCAATCAAAGTTTGGATCATTGGATTGATCAATAAGTCAGCATTTGATTGCACTTCGACTTGGTACCTTTAGATCTTTAAACACCTAACCATAGTCAACCCTGGACCTCCAAACGGTCTTGGGTGACCCCCAAACGGTCTTGGTATCGTTTGGATGACCTCCAAACGGTCTTGAGACCGTTTGGTCATCATATCATCATCAACCATGTCATTCAATTAGGGTTTGGATCCTAGGATTGGTCACCAAATCAACACTTAATTGTATTTCAATTTGGTATCTTTGGACCTTCAAATACTTGACCAAACTCAACCCTAGATATCTAAACGGTCTTGGGTGACCCCCAAACGGTCTTGAGACCGTTTGGGTGATCCCTAAACGGTTTTGAAACCGTTTGGGTCAATCAACCCAAAGCATCAACTTATCCAATTGCAAAATCAGCACTTAGCCGATTAGGGTTTATACCATGTGTTTGAATCTTCAAATACCTAACAATCCTCAACCCTAGACCTCCAAACGGTCTTGGTTGACCTCCAAACGGTCTTGAGACCGTTTGGGTGATTCCCAAACGGTTTTGAAACCGTTTGGGTCAATCAACCCAAGTTTCAAACTCAATCACTCATGAAATCAACACTCAACCCGATTAGGGTTTAAGTGATTGATGGACCTTCAACTCATGAACCAATTGGAGTTAATCAATAATAATTGATAGGTCATCAACCTAGATCATTATGATCAAGTCCCCAAACGGTCAGCCCTGGTCAACATCACCAAACGGTCTAAAACCGTTTGCTTCTATGCGGCTTAGTGAATCTGTTTCATTCCAAACAGTTTGAAACCGTTTGCTCCCAAAACACAAACCGTTTGGACATTTGATTGAAACCGTTTGGTCTAGATATTTGGGGAGGTGTGTGATTATGATGATTTCATCATCATAAATCTATAGACCCACGAAACCTACTGTGATGTCCATGGAAATTGCATCAATCAACCAAATCAATAATTGTAACTAGAGAAATGATCATTATTTGATGGGGAATTGAATACAATAACAAAGTTAGGGTTTCAAGTTATAAAACCCGCCTCCAATTGAGCTCCAAAGCTCCATGTCCACGGCAACAATGGTGGATAAAACTCCTTTCACCATTCCAAGGCTCGTCCTCAAGGTTTGAGTGAAAAGGAAAGGTTAGAATTGAAGAGGAGATCGAAATAGGAAGAAATCCATAATTTATTTTTGATTTCCACCATGGAATCAAGGTGAAATGGATCAAGAACCTTACCAACAGGTTGCGAGTCGTCCTCCTGATCCTCCCAAGCTCCCTTGGTCGTTTCCCAAGCAAGGAGAAGAAGTGGGTTCGAAAAAGCCTTCCATTTGGCTTGTAAAAGGTTCTTTTATAAAAATTCAATGAGAGAGAATGTACTTTGCAAAAATCCAATTAACCCCCAAAATGTGGCCGCCTCTTCCCCCTCATCTTCCTTAGGGACGAGGATATCTTGTTTGACTCTTATTCCTCTCAATTATCCATGATTTAAAGAAAAGCAAATCAAGCACCTTAAATCATTTTATATTAATATCCAAATGAGAGTGGATATTTCTTTTTCTTATAAAATTGTGTGTGAGTTATCCACTACCTTGGATATTTTCGTGGTCCTTGCAAGGCTCAAGGAAGTCACACACACATCTGAATCCAACCATTTTGGTTTTGGTTGAAGACCCTTTAATTAATACATTTATTTTTTCCCTAAATCAAATTAGGGTTTCAATTAGGATTAAATCTTGATTATTTTAATATCAAGATTCTCTCTCCTCCAATTTGATTCAAATGAGGTGCACCTCTCATTTTATTTGCTCTACTTGATGCCAAGAAACATTAGGGACCTTATTGAAGTGGTAATTTACATATTGCACCCTGGGATTTTGGGTAAATTGCATATTACACAAAAACTAGGTTTTCATGCACATACATTGCTTTATCAACTCTTTCTTGGCAGTCAGGCTTCCATAAGCCACACCTCAGCATCATTTTCACTCTCATGATGCTTCAACACATGAGGAACATATTGTCATGCACAATTTGTACTTAAACCCCTCAACTTGGGTAATTTGCACTTTAGTCCAAAATAAGCAAACATTGCTTCAACATTGTTCAAACAGGACCAAAATGGAAACATAAGTTCCTCATGAGCCCTAATTACTTTTCACAAGATAATATTAAGCATTTAATCACATTCCTTAATTAAAATACCTAGGGTTAAAATATAACCCAGGTCAGGGGTGTTACAACTACAATCCCTCAATAAACTCAACATGTGAGTTCATCTGTCCTAGTCCAATCTCAAAATATTGAAAAGATGATTGTTTAGAATCCCCCAAGAAAGTTTACTGCATTAGTTGCGCCTATGCTAATATATTCCAAAGGGTAGAAGATGTTCTAAAATTCCCTGCACATAGACCACCTCCTGATCCCCTTTTGAAAAATCAATATACTAGCATCATGGTGAGTTCTCAGATCCATTCATGCAACATTCTTAGCTTATAAATAATTATTTATAATTATTTTTTTACCTTTATCAATTCTTGACTATTATTATGCGTTGTTCAAGTTACTTTATTTCTCTTAATAAGCTATGTTATTACTCAATCCAATTTTCTAAGCATCTTAGTTTAGTATTCTTTCCTTCATATTAGGTTGAATCCTTTAGAATTAGATAAATTATTTTAAGAACTGACTAAACTTGTTAGTATATATATATATATTTATAGATAATGATGTTCCTAAACTTAATCCACATTTGCCCTCACTGCCATTGACTCAAATCCTCTCTTCCAAGATATTCCATGACTAGTGGCATTTTCTTAGTTAAATGGTTTATTGCTCAACTGAAGTATGAACCTATAATTCATGGAGAAGAGAACACTTAGGCTTCTTAGAATTACATAAAATCCATATTCTTACTTAACTCATTCCAAGATGGTTAATCAGGTAATACTCATATTTATGTGGAATTTCCCAATTTAGCCTTGAAATGAGACACAAGAAGGTTATAAGGATTGAGACACTGTAATTGAACTTCTAATATACAAATAGTGTAATAAATGTAAAATAGTACTACTCTCACTTGTTACCTGATTTCATGACTTGGGGACTTAGTCCTCATTTTTACCCCAAAAAGAAATTCTCGTACTTATTTAGTCTCTCTTACCAAGTACTTGTTCATATTGCCTTCATCATATCCATCAAAAAATGAGTGCTCACTAAACTCCCTAAGTATATTAGATGGTAAATATTAAATTTCATTATAGATTCAAACCTTATGATTCAGATAGTGGGTTCATAAACCCTTATATCCTAAACTTTCAATTGGCTCAGATGGGTTGTTTTCCTCCATTTTATTCCTATGGTGGGTATACCATTTCTAAGAAAATCTTATCAACTTAAATTAAAAAACATGTTAAAGCACACACTACAACTTAAAGTAACAAATTTTGAAATTTTACATATAAATACTTGATGAATTTTGCATCTAAATCAATTTTAATGCATAAAACAAAATTGAACTCATTCAATAAATATTGAGGATGAATGAAGTCTATATTTCAATCATTAATATCTAAAGTCCATTCATATTATGAATTATTATGTTTTGAATGTATTATTACAAATTTGGTAAATTATTAAAGATGTTGGTCGCCAAAAATTGTAATTCAAAAAATGTGATTGAAAACATATATTAACAACATCCCTTCACTTACAAGTATGGTATCTAGCTTGAGTAGATAGACAAAGCATTGGTTGATTATCTATGTCTGCAGTCTAGACATGATTCTTTGCTTTGCCATCTACCTAGATCATATTCATATCATAATCCAATTTTCTTACAGTTTCTAACAATGTGATCATTTAGTTCCTTTTTCAAAACAAAGGCATCCTAAAATCACGACACTCACTTCAAACAATTAAACATGATTGTTGGCCCACAAGTATGTATTTGGAAACCACTCTTTATTATATGAAATACCTGACTAATATCTTGGGACTGACAATTTTTTCAAGACAACAAGATCAACAAACATAATTTCCCTAACTAAACCAAAAACTTCCCTAGCAGTCAACTACTATTATTATATTGATGCTCAATGTAATGAACTACAAATAGAGGTAAGAATCCTTAATTGCTGACGAGGCACACAATTTGACACAAAAGAGTCATATTAATTGATTAAAGAATGGAAATCATAATATAATATTCTTTCATGCTTACATAAAAACTAGAACGCTATGAAACTAAATTGTATCATTAAGAGATAGAACTAGATCATGGTTTAACAACCAAAATGACCTACAACAGTTTGTCCTCGATTACCCCATGGAACACTTTAGAACAAATGCATCAACATCTCAAGTTTAGATAAAAAGAATTCCAACAGTATTTGGTTCCAATCTAAAACTCTAGGCTCAATGCTTTTCAGGAATTACCTATACAAGTTGAAGTCTTGTCTTCCTTGAAACATATGGGGTCAAATAAAGAAGCCATACTAAATGGTGTAGACATCGAGTTCCTTATTCACCAATGAGGAATCATAAAATCCTTTGTACTCTCCAAGATACATATTGCTGGTTGGTCTACCGTTACCTCAAAAACTCTCTAATGCAAACATTGTACTTGTTCCTAAGACAAATATCATGACATCGTGTGCACAACAAAACCCAATCTCTTTCTAAGATAATCGTGGAAAGGTTGAAACTATATATGCCTCACTATATTGCACACACACATAGTAGTTTTGATCTTGGATGAAAATCTTTGACCATATCATTCTTGTTTAAGAGTTTATACACAATATCATTTGCCCTAACCTTGCACCTTATATGGTTTTGAAGGCAAATTTTTTTAAAGGATTATTATCACGTGTCTGGGGAATTTGTGTTGGATACTATTATTCATGTTGGTATTCCTCAAACTATTATAAACTATACTATAAATTCCATTTTTGGGGGACACATAAGTATTATGTGGAACCATGGTAAACTTATGAGAGGCCAATATGGGATTAAACAAGGACGTCCTTAATCTCCTTACCTATTTGTTATGTGTCACGATTAGTTGAGTTAGTTAGTAGACATTGTTGTTAATGATGGAAGGTGGAAACCTGCTAAAGTTTTTCAACAAGGTTCATCCATATCCTACATCACCTTTATAGATGATATTCTTATATCTGTGAGAGAAGATGAACAAAATAATCATACAATCATGTAGTGCTTTTATCTTGTTGAGGAGGCATCCTACCAGCCAATCTCAACTGAAAGAGCATCATTTTTTTATTCAAGATTTGTTCTTTGAGAAAGTAGATCACAAGGACTTCTATTGCAAGGATGAAGATAGTGACAAACCTCTAAAGATATCTTGAAGTTCCTATGGTTCATGGCAAAATCTCAAAATCTACATACAATTATGCCTATGAAAAGGTGCAATCAAGAATAATTGGATGGGTGACACACACTCTAAACCTGTCAGGCTAGATATGCTTGGCGAAGTCTATTTTCCATACAATCCCTTCATATACTATGTGTCGACACCTCATTTTTGGGATCCCATCAAATCCTTGCTGTTTGAGTTATTTACACAATTTGATTTGCGTCAGATTACAATGAGTGAAAATCCTAGTTTCTCTACTAGATTAAGGGGATACAACATCAGTTATATTTGTAAGAGAAAATGACTGTGTTACTTCACCCGTCAGGTCAAGGTCAACAACCGCCATGGTTTGCACACTTGAGAAAATGTGGGTTGTGCTTTCTTTTTTCCGTCAATCTCTTCTATAAGAAAGTGACATTTTATATCACCCGTGAAAGTGGAATTTCACACAAAATTTTTGGTAGCATTTCATTTGCCTCTAAAAAACATATGTTGTCGGTTCTTTTGTACAAAAGCAACGACATAAAGTTGAGCACGTGCCATCTGGACTACAAGACTGAATTGATTGTTATCGTCAGTTCTTTCTACTGAGACGAGAAAGATGTTTGTGCCATGTCTTCTGCAAATTTTTCCCAGCCCCAATTGAGCTGTATCGTCAGTTTCACTAACCATAACTTCCGAGAAAAGTTGCGAATATAAAACTCGTCGGTTTCACTTATAACCGATGGTATATGTCTTACTTAACCCCCGACGAACCCTTTCTCCCGTATGTACTACCTGTGTTTCCTGTGATATTGTTGCTCTGACAATTTTGGTTTCCATTTCTCCTCTCCACCGCTAAAGCTCACTTCTGTTTCCGTCACCAAAGATCATCATGAAATCTTCTGCCGCCGCCGCTGTTGGTCCTCTGCTCTACTGCTGATCCCCTCTATCACAAATTGGTCCTCTACTCTACTGTTGATCACTGGTTTCCTCCCTCCCTTCCTCCTCTTAGGTATCCCCTCCTCCTCCTCCTTCTTCTTCTCTTCCCTCCTCTGTCTCCATCTCCCTTCCCCTTTACCCCTTCCTCCTCTCCTCTCCTTTCATGTACTAGCTATGGCAGGGGAAGGAGAGGAAAGGAGGAAGGAGGAGAGGGGGAAGGGAGATGGAGATAATTTGGTCTATTTTGAAGGAAAATTCATATATGGAACTATGTAATTAATGATGATTCATGATACATTATGCAATCAAATCAATATACATTATGCTATCAAATCAATATATATCTAAATTAACTTGAATTGACAATGTTAATGTTTAAACTATCTTGCTCGCATCATATGATTTACCATTTTACATAATTATCCTAATAATTGGATCCATGATTCAACTGTGATTTGTCATAGTACGTCTAAATGAATTCATGTTGTATGATGTAACATAGTAATGGACATTAGGAGTAAACCCTAATTTGTGAACCCTAAACCCTATACTCTATTAACCTAGAAACCCGTCTAAGATTTACTCATTAGGAGTAAACCTTGGATAGTCCCCAGTTTGGGACTGTTATTGAGCACTTCATTTCACTTAGGATGTAAGTTTATAATGTGTGTTCGATTTCAACAAGTTTCAACAACATTTCCCCTTTGTTCTCTAGGTACATATGCAAGTGGGTATTTGCCCATCTACATCAGTGTACTTGAATAACTGTGGGGAAATACTACCGAAATTTATTGAATTTGAACACACATTATACTCTTTCTACTGAGATGAAGTTCTCAATAATGGGATAGGTGGTACACATTCATGAATTTGAATGCTACTAGATGATTAGGACTTCAAACATATATTTTTCCTGAAATTAAATCGTCTCCCATCTGATCATATAGAAATGGATCGATCATGGATGTCGATACCAAATCGTTGCACTTTGGAGTTTATCAATGGTCTCGATGAGTTTGTAAGATTTGTAGAGGAACATAGAAAACAACCTGGAGATAGGTTCTATTGCCTATGTAGAAATTGTAGCAACAACCTGAAAGTTGACACTATTGACATGATCAAAGTTCATGTCATGTGTAATGGGATTGTACATGACTATACATAATGGTACTAGCATGGAGAGATTCCTAGCATGAGATTGTAAGATGTGCGTAGTGGTAGTTGTATCCTAGAAGAAATGGCCACCAGTGTTGATGAGAATGAACTAATCCTGATAGACATGGTTGACGCGATGGTAGAAACTTATAGGGTAAATGTTACAGACCCACCTCGCATATTTAGAAATGTTGTACACGATGCTGAGAAACCATTATACTTAGGTTGTACTAAGTTTAAAAAGTTGAGCACTGTGTTGAGATTGTATACTCTGAAGGCTAAAAATAGATGAGCAGAAAAACCTTCACTTCTTAATTGTCTTTGTTGAAAGATATTCTCCTTGAAGGCAACCAGCTTCCAATCTCAACATACGCAATGGAAAAGATGTTGTGCCTAATGGGAATGGAGGCTAAGAAGATACATGCATGCCCAAATGACTGTGTGTTGTTTCAAAAGGACTATACCAATATGAAAGATATATGAAATGTGAGGCATCTAGGTACAAAAGGACGACATCAATTAAGACCAAAATTGAGTATCCTACCAAAGTGATGTGGTATCTTCCTATAATACCCCATTTTCAACGCTTTTTTGCTAATGTCGTAGATGCATAAAATTTATCTTGGCATACAAAGGTAAAGAAAAATAATGTTAGTATGCTACGATATGTGCCTGATTCCCCACAATGGAAGAAGATTGATTTATTGTATCCTAAATTTGGCGAAGAAGTTAGGAATTTAAAACTTAGACTTTGTACTGACGAGATGAATTCATATGGAACATTAAGTAGCCAACATATTAATTGGCCTATCATGCTTGTTGTATACAATCTTCCTCCATGTCTGTTTATGAAGAATAAGTACGTCATGCTGATACCGTGCCCCAAACAACCTAGCAATGATATTGATGTTTACCTTGAACCTCTGATTGATGACCTAAAGGAACTATGGGGAGAAGGCGTGATGATTTATGATGCTTTGTATCAAGAGATGTTTAATATACGTGCTATGCTGTTTTGCACTATTAGTGACTTTCCTGCTTATGGGAACTTGTCTTGATACAACTTCATAGGATCTAAGGCATGTCCTATATGTGAGAAAAATACAGATTCTATCAGACTGAAGCATGGTGGTAAGACTGCATATCTTGGTCATCGAAGATTTTTACTAATGGTGCATCCTTATCGAAAGTTGCACAAAACATTCAATGGCTCAAGTGAGGAAAGGAGTGCCCCTAAACCTATGTCAGGGGAGGATGCTTATGCAAGAGTAAACAACATTGTAAATCATTTTGGTAGGAGACCATGTACTACTTCCATAGATGAAATGTCTTTATTCAAAAAGAGGTCGATATTCTGAGAACTTCCTTATTGGAGTTCTTTGAAACTTCGACATTGTATTGATGTCATGGATGTTGAGAAAAATATTTGTGATAACATTATTGACACTCTGTTGAATATACCCGATTAGACTAAAGATGGATTCAATCCAGGATGGACCTATGTGAAATGGGTATAAGTAAAAAATTAATAAATGTAGTTGTCAAATGATGCCACACATATGTACCTCCTGGTTGTTACACCTTGTCTACCAAGGAGAAGAGAACCTTTTGCTAGTGCATGTGTAATATTAAGGTACCATATGGATACTCAACCAATATATGTAGATTGGTACCAATGAAGGATCTGAAGTTGATAGGTCTTAGATCTCATGATCGTCACACTCTAATGTAACATATATTGCATGTGGCTATTCGATCTATCCTTCATAAGTATGTAAGGTTTGTAATCACTAGACTTTCTTCAACACTTTATCTAGAAAAGTAATTGAGTATTAGATTCTAGATAAGTTGCAACGAGAAGTGGTCGCTACCTTGTGTCAACTTGAGCAATAATTCCCCCCTTCATTATTTGATATCATGGTACATCTAGCTGTCCATTTGACTAGGGAAGTGAAAACGTTGGGTTCAGTTTTCTTGCATTGGATGTATCCTTTTGAGCGGTACATGAGTGTTTTTAAAGGTGATATTCGGAACCGTTGTCGCCCCGAAGGGAGTATCATTGAGGGTTATATTGCTAGGGAGGTTATAGACTTTTGCAATGACTTTTTGAGTTGCAACAAAACTACTGCTAATGCCATGAACTCTGATGTTTATTCTGGAAAAGTATTTTGGGAGAACGACAGATAAATATCAGTCATGAGCGGTGGGACACTTGTATATTTTACACAACATTAACGATGTGGGTATTTATATCACCTAACATGCCAACGAGCTCAAGAGAAGTTATTCCCAAGCCAGTTCAATGTGGCATGCTAGAGAGCATAATCGAATGCTTATTAGGTGGTTTGAAAAGGATGTATTCAATCAACAATCTCAAACACTAAATAATTTTACAGAAACTATCAAATAACTCACATATAAGCCAAAGATCCACATTACATCTTACAAAGGGTTTGACATAAATAGATTTTCATACTAAACAAAATGTCAAGATGATAAAAGTATCATCCAAAATAGCGGGGTCACTCTTTAGGTGTCTTCATTGTATTTTTATAGTGCTAAGGATAAGAGTCCACATGAAGAAAGATCTCTTATTACAATGTCATTCAAGACATATGTGAATTTGACTACACAAAGTTTAGAGTATCATTATTTAAGTGTAAATGGGTTGATTACAGTAAAGGAGTTGTAGTCGACAAACTTAGTTTTACACAAGTGAATTTTGAGTGGACATGCAAGAAGGATGAACCCTTCATCATGGCATCACATGAAAAATAGGTATTTTATATTGATGATCCTACAAAAGAAAATTGGTCTGTCGTTCTTCATGAGAAAAGATAGTTCATTTCAGTTCCTATTGATGATGAAGAGTACTATGACAAGTATGATGACTCTAGTCCATTTTCTATTGTCTTATCAAGTGTAAATGTTGAATCTAACACTGATGAGTATACACATGAAGATCACATAAAAGGGATACTAGTTTAGGTATACTGCTCATATGTAATCTAACATTTTTTGCATTATATAACATGTTTATTTATTCATATGTGATCTTATTTCATTATAGTGTTGACTTTTTATATGTGATCTGACTTTTTTTATTTACTTTAGATTTTATAAATGACATCTGACCAAGAGCAAAGTGATCATGAGTGTGGGAATGTTGATCATCCTAATCAGGGTGCTCACGGTGCTCAGAACCGAAAGCGTAAGGGAGTTAGAGGGATAATTGATGAAAGATGCAACAAATAGGCAAGGGAAGAAGACAACCATTGAATTCAATGAAGCAAGCACACCACTTACTAATGAGATTGTTATCTAATGTGGGGTCCTTGTTCAAAGCAAGATGCCTCTCATGCATGAGGATTGGAGGCAAGTGAGTCCGATCTATAAAGAACTCATATGGAAGGAGTTAGAGGTGAGATAAAAGTAGTTACATTTTATAGTCTTTTTTTCTATTCTTTCTTTTAACATTTCTAAACAACATTGAATGTTGAACCTTTTTAGAGTCGATATGAACTTGATGAAAGGCTGCATCACAAGTATGTTATGTAGTTCGTCCGAAGAAGACATAGAGATTGGTAAAAAATCCTTACAAAAAACTATGTCTTTGGAGACAAGAAGGAACCCTAGAAAAAATGGAACTATATTGCTCAAGATGATTCAAAGCAGTTTGTTCGATGGAGACAAACAAAATAGTTCCAGGTATTGAATTAATTATATTTTTATGATTACTTAAACATATCACTAGTATGAATTAATCAGGCCCTTCACAAAGTTCAAAAAGACAGACGTGACAAGAATGTGCACAACCACCGATTGGGTTTATGTGGTTATTGGTACCACCATATGTTGAGATAGCAACAACAAGAGCAAGAGCAAGAGCAAGAAGAGAAAGGGCCTTCTACTTCTATTCCTACTACTGAGTCTTCTAGTGCTTCTAGATAGTTGCCTCGCTATGTTGAGTGGATAGATTCGAGGAAAAATAATGCCAGAGAAATGTCCATCCAAACAACACAGGAGGTGATAGTAAAAATGGTAAAGTTCTCGATCTAGTAATAATTTCCTCATTGTTTTTCACTGGTGTTAAGTTTTATTGAATAATCGGTTTTTAATGATTAATCAGTTGGAGCTAGATACCCAAGTAAAGGAGGGCAAGTGGACACCTCAGGGCACACATGATGAGTTGACAGGTGCTCTAGGGACAGAAGATCATTCAAGACATTTTAGGAGTGCTGGAGCTAGTTTTGGGATAAAATCTTTTTTATCTCATCCCAACAAAAGCACAAACAAACAAAGACATGGGAAGCGAACCCAGAGTACATGAATAGATAGGTAGATATAGCCTTAGAGAAACACTTTGCTTCTTAGGTGACACAGAAACTAGCTTCTACAGTAGTTACAACACATGTTCATCACTCTGCCACAGAGTGCATTGGGAGCAGCCCTTCAGACCCATAGGGAATAACCGATGTAAGATTTCAATTCAAGTCATTTTTTGTAATAAAAGTATCCCTTAAATAAATATCAATGTTTGTCAAATTTAAATTTTTATGTTTCATAAAATCGCAGGCCAAAAAATGTCATCTCATCGTCGATGAACCAACATGCCACATCGTGGCAGATGCTGAGGCTGATATCGGCATTGTGTTTCATAGTACTCCCCTTCCCACTTATCACTATCTTGTTAGAATCATGTGTGTATTTCCTAGAATGAGGGACATACCTCTCCCATACGAGCACCCATATGCCACCATAGTCGGGGAGGTAGAAGGTAGATTTACTGGGTGGCCCAAATGACTCATTATATTTCTTCATGTATGACCAATGTATATTGAAACTTATACAAAATAATATAAAGCTAATATTAGAATATATGTATGCAACCTACAACAACTAAGAAGCCCCCTAAGGTTCTGATGTGTCCGCCCCCTCATTTTTTCCACATAAGTTGTTTTACTTCTTAGTCCCTAAATGCCATACGTTGACAAGATGGTTAGACACTATAGATAGACCAAACTGATACCTTTGTGATCCGCCTTGAGGAGGACGTTGTAGGTATATAACATGACAATTCTATAGTGATAACATGTCTCTGTGGTATTTAAGTATGATTGACTAAAACATCAACAATAGAACTTTGGATATAGTGAGTGTGAATACTCCTTCATATGTGAAAATTGTTTAATTTGTTTCCTACATATAGTCTGAGTATTGGTTTATATATAATATTTTTAGTCAATTGTATTTCACAGATCGTGACTGCGGAATAGAAAATTTGCAATTTGTAGTACCATCATTGGTTAGTGATGTACTTGGAGATTCAAGTGACGTCAAAGAATATGTGACTACTATGATGTAAGTTTTTCATGCTTCCTAGAATGTGATCTTAGATCCCTTTGATGTTAGGCAAGTTTTTCGCTTGTTGTTTATATGTCTTAACCTATTGAATACAATTTTTTATTTTATTTGCCTTCTATTATAGAAATAGGTAGTGACAATTGTTAGTGGTTATTCTCGAGTCTTGGAGTGTGTATTTATTTAATCCTTCAGGTGAAAAACTACTAACAAATGAGGGACACCCAATGAAAATGACGATTCATGCGTGAGTATAGTTTTTCAGTGCCCAACATATTTTGTTAATGTTTGCATATGACAGTTTAATAATACAACATATATGTCAATGTAACTTATAGGGGCATGAAATATTTTGTATCGGAGGAGGGAAGGTAGATAAGAAAAAGAAATCAGTAACTTGGAAGAATGTTGATGTATAGTCTTCTCATTTTCCAATTGCATAATGTATTATGATCAACTCTGCTTATCTACATATTAATGTAAAATTGTAAATCTAAAGGCTCCTATACAAAACAATGGCTGGTCATGTGCATATTACTTGATGCTGTATATGTAGGTGATTTCTAATCATGCGAAACAATACAAATGCACACTAAATGTAAGTTATTAGTCTTGAATCATATATATTAAGAAAGTATTCTTATTTTTGATAAATATAATTATAAGTCTCATTCGATCTGCAATTTTTTTCGAATACGAAACCCTATACATTAGAGAAGCTGAATGACCTACATGAATAGTGGGCAACCTGCTTCATAAAAATGTGGACTTGAATGAAAAATATAACTATTGATTGATATTTTTTGGTAGTTCTAACTTCAATGTCATATTTTTATATGTATTTTTGAGTGTGAATTGTTGATATGTAAAATACATGTTGAACTTAGTTTGAGATGGCAACTGATGCTGATATGTATTTTGTGAGTGTGAATTGAATGTTAAGTGCATGTCTGTGTGAATTTTAATGTGAAGGCATGAGGAAGAGAAATGATGATTTTATGTATGAAATTGAAGTGTGGCTGAGGGTTACAATTGAGATGTGAGTTCATGAATTTGTGTGCAAACTTGAAGTGAAAAAATGATAGAATGTGGAATGTTTGTGCTTACTTTGTATAATTTATCTTTTTCTTGCAGGTGTGTTGGCATGTTGTTAGGCTGCAATGCTTGCTATGAGCATGCTGTTCTTCAGAATTCAGTTCTGAAGAACAACATGGTCTAGACATGCTAGCAGGCTAGAAAATAGGTCTGCATACTCACTCTAAAAATATATTTATTCTCATAGGTTATTTTGATAAAACCAACTGCATTTGATTTCGTTCTCGGTGCTTTTAAGTAATTGATGAAAAATACCTAAAAATTTACTATACCATCACTAATAAATCTGACATTAAGTTATTTGGCATCAATTGCTTGTCAGTAAACAACTGATGAGGAAATGTTAGAGCAACACTCACTGAGAGTTACATCATCCGTTTCTCTCTAACAAAGAGACGACATGGAAACTTTTTGTCAGAAGTTTATGCAACTGACAAAGAAATATTCAACTTTTAGCGTCACCCACTTAGCCTTCGGTCTTAAACTGACTTCAAATGCCAAAAATAATCGACGCTATATCCCTATTCTATAGTAGTGTAAAAGAATCAAACATGGGCCAACTAGATACATTTTGGTCAGTTTGGAGTGCAAAATTGATTTGCACAAAGTTCAGACAAGATGTGGATCCACATCAGCCTTAGAAAAACCTTAATTTTGATCCCACTGGGTCCTAAACCCTAATGGAAAAAATTTACACATTATCTAGGTTAAGGCAAGACCTACAAAAAAATCCCAATATGACCTTACTAATTATGGGCAAAAATCCATTTTGCACCTAGATTAGACAAAATCAAACCTTACCCTTTTTGTAATCTTCTAAGAAAGAATCTCATGTTGATATCAAATGGTTTTTTAGACATATGTGCTAAACCAGATCACACACATTTCAGGTCCTCTTTTACAGACCACAATGAGCATGAAAGGCTTTTGCACCCAAATGTGTCAGACCAGACCGCTTACATTTCGGTTCCCCTTTCACAGGCCACACCTGAGCGCGGAAGGGTTTCACACCCAGATGTGTCAAACTAGACCACACATATCTTGGGTTCCCTTTCGGAAAATTAAGCTGGGCACCAAAGGGTTTCACCCAAAATGTGTCAAACTGATTCACATACATTTCGATTGTTCTAAGAAAAAGGACACCTAAGCATGAGAGGGTTTCACACTCAAATGTGTCGAACTAGACCACATACATCTTGGGTCCCCTTTTAGAAAATCAGGTTGGGCGCCAAAAGGTTTCATACAAAAATGTGTCATACTGATTCACACATATTTGTTTTTTTAGAAACGAGCACCTGGGGACCAAACTCTTTCGTGCCACCAAGTGGCAACTGAATCCGCGCCCACTAAAACCAAAATTGGTCTTGGGAAGCATGGGAGAGGGCCATATGTCATCCCATGATGGATGACGAAGTGAGTGGGGCGTCAGTTGGGAGAAAGAGGGGAAACCACCTTGACAACTCCCTCAACTCTAAAAAAGGAGAGAGAAGTTCCCAAAAAGGAAGCCTCCAGACCCCAGATGACAGAGACGAGAATAAGAGAAACTAGAGAGAGAGATACCACCAGCTGGGTGTGAAATCTATTTGTGCTTAGAAGTGCGAAACCTCTTTGCTCTCGAGAGTGCGAAACCCGTTCGTGCTGAGAAGTGCAAAAGCCATCGATGCCCAAAAGTACGAAAGCATCAACATTATGAAGCATGGATCAGACAAAAGTCTTCTCCCATTCTTTCACTGGAAATTTCTTGAGTGCCAATTTGATCCATGCTCAGAAGTGAGAAACCCTTTCTCACACAAGGTACAAAGCAAGGTGAGAGCAACATCTACTCATTTTCTTTAAAACCCTCCCAATACTTTTTTGACAGACAGGTCAGGGTACTGGTGTCTTACCCTTTCCTGATATGTAAAAAGTGTGCTGAATTTAGATTCTTGTACCATTTCCTTCCTTATCCACATACGCATTTTATTTTCTAGTTTTCCAGATTTTTTCCAACCAAAACTCGGTGGCAACTTCAAACCCTTTCCCATTTTCAATTTTCAATGAATACACTATGGAAACTACTCTTCTCCCTATCAATTTTTGTTCAAGAATAGATAAATTAATTAGGCACTTTATCCATAGGAAAGGTTCATCTCAAACCCCTCTCTACTGGCATGGGAGTAATCAATCACGTGAAAAGATAAAGGGGCCTTGGGTTTCCAATGATGAGTCATTGAAATTTAGCTCTTTTAATGAATTCAATCTGGAATTTTATGGATAATAAATAGTTGATCTAGAAAATTGGACTACTTCATAAGTATAAATCTTATAGACAAACCTTGACTTCTCAAAGTACATACTTTTGAGAACCATTTCCTCTCATAGACAGGAAGCAAAGGAAAGAAATGTATATGTTGTTAGAGGAGGCCACAATACTTTTTTTTGGAATGAAGCATGGGCTCCAGGTGAAGGTATTTTATCTAGACATGTCCTCTCTACCATCCCAATGAACCTCTCTCATAAAAAAATTGCTTCTCCAATAATTGATGATGATGTTTGGGACTCAACTTTTATACAACATGCCTTCCTCATGCCATTTCTGATAAGACTGATATCTTACCTTCTCTGATTCCTAATGCTATTCCTATGATTAAATCTTGGAATTTTTCTACCAGTGGCACTTTCATGATGAAGTTTTCTTATAAACTCCTTATTGATGATGTTGCAAGGAACAAAGTCGACCCTTGGAAAATCATATGGAAACTCAAGAAAGCTATGAAGTTAAAAGTTTTTATATGGATTATGTGTCATGATGTACTAATGACAAACTTTTGATGAGTACAATGACATTTTCTAGATGACCGAACATTCCATCTTTGTCAACACCACAGGGGGGATGCATTGCATGTGATTTGGGATTGCTCACATGCCTATACTATTTAAAACAAACTCAAAATTTAAGATTACCTTCTTGATTTTTTCTTATATGTGTTCAATGTATAGATTACTAAATGCATACAAATGAACATGAAATTTGTTATTATATTTTTTTTAGCTTGTTTCAAAATCTAAAAAGGCGAGAATGATCAATTTTAAGCACTTTAGTGTCAATGTAGACTATATGGTTAACAAAATATAGGCAATTGTTGTTACCATTCAATATCCTTGGGATGATGTACAAGACAAAGATATACATGCTACCATGACTCCTTATTTTCTAGTTGGATTCATCCATCTTAGGGATGATTGAAGATAAATGCCAATGCATTTGTTAGGAAAAATAAATCTTCTGTTGCACCAATGGTCTAGATAGGTGTGTGGGAAAAATCTCTTCCTACCTCTTTAGTTTTACTAGATGGCCATAATAAATCTCGCCCTATAATAAGCTGATATACATGGATGGAGTTGAGTTGTTATAGAATTATACAATAACTCGACTATTCAATCTATTTATAGAGATGCAGATGAATATCCCATCATATGTGCATGTAAAAGTAAGGTTAATGCTTTTCTATCTAAAGATTTCTTTATTAAGATTTTGAAATCTATTGAAGGGATAATCAATATGTATATGTTGTGGAAAAGTTGCTATCTCAATTTGGAGTTCAATCTTTTTCTCTATCCCAAGCTTCAATAAGCTTAAGGAATAATATTCCAAACATTTTATATTTTGGATAACATGCTACTGATCCTTGTAATAACTATTAACTGGAACATTATTCCTGCATGGGTAATGTAAGCTAAATAAGATCATTACTGTGATATCCAAAAAAAGCAAACATACAAGTAAATATACAATTTCTACAAATTTTCTCTAAAACATTAAAATGTAGATTTCAACACATTCAACATTCAATGTATGTTTTAAAGCTTTAAACATGTTGAAATTGATGAATCAGTATGAACAACCATCCATCAATATTTTACAGAGGAAAATTCTATCCATATTAAACAATCACCTAACTTCACAAAGTAAATATACATAACCTAGTTTCAATGAAAAATAAATAAATTAAAGAGGAATATGTATCCCCAATTGAACACAATAAATATCTAAAATTTTATGAAAAATAAAGTTGATATTTATTTTATAAAAAAAATAATAAAGTTGTTACACATCCATCTCTATGTCAGTATTCCATACTAGTCAGTATCCAATATTTTTAAAATTTGGTATATCACATGTCCATAATTAAAAATTGATGTATCCACTTGATATCGTTACATAATATCAATATCATATATTTTCAAAAAGCAACTTATCTCTTGTCCATAATGAAAATAAAGTCTTGATTTGTATAATTATGAATAAAATTACCAATATATATCTTATTTAAAAGTTTGATGTGTACAAGACTACGATAGAAAACCATGTTTTTCTTGCTTCCCTTGTCACGAGAAGCTCATGTCCACACTTTTTCTTGTATAAGTTAGCGATTAGGGTCTCTAGAAGTTTTACAATAAATGATCATAGAAAAAATTGTTGGAACCTTTAGAAGTAAGTGCGTCCATAGAGACTAAGTAATTGGTTTGATCATCTAGATTAACATATTAGTCGAACCACCCACCATGTCTTAAGCCGATGAATAGAACTATTGTAGGAAAAATTGTAGTAGGACTAGAGTGAACTCTAATGGACTTCACCTTAAAAATCAAGCAGACGGGGTTCAACAACCTTTACATTCAACTTTAAGTATAGAATCATTAGTTGTTGCTCAAGCTAAGAAGTTAGACAAATGTGCAAACATTTGAACTGAAGTTGTTTTCTTCAGTCAATTTTGTTCCCTAAATAACTATAATAAAATCATATGAAAATTCATATCAAAGTAATAGCAGCACTGACAACTATTCCATAATGTTTAAAAATAGTAGGAAGTACCTAATGATGCGTACTACAATGGAATCATAAGGTGACTATAACACTAAATATTAATAGATGTGATAAAAAATAGTATAATATATGAGTGATGTAAGCATTAAATAGATTGGCATTTTGAGGTACAAAAGTCTAGAACTAAGGCTGCCACATATATCAAAACATGTTGTTATCCAATTTAACCTATAATGATACTTATTGATAGAGGCTCAATAAAATATCTATGTATTTCTATATGAAATTATTTCCCTATGGACCCCATTTGAATAATATATTGTTTAATATTTTTCTTTTCCTTGTTTTCTCTCCTATTAAGAATTAAGAGAGTGAAAGGAACAAGAAATTGAGAATTTTGTTGTGGATATTATTTTTGAATAAGTTTCAGATGTATAATGTGCATGGGTAAGAAATAGATGTTTGGGCAGTGTTCTTTATATATATAGAGTAAGATTCAAATAATTTTATAACTTATACTTTCAATTATGGATCCTTTTTTATTTTCATAGTTTGATTATTTATCATCAATCACTGAAGCAAAACTTAAAATTACAATTTAATTATTTCAATCATTATTCAAAGAGAAACTTGAAGAATGTAATATGAATGTCTATCCTATAGTTGAATTAGTTCACCCAGTATTGTATAAAAATTCTTGAAGCAAGATTTATTCTTATTGAGTATCTAATTTAAATGAAAAGTAATACAACAACTAGGATTTGTCATATAGTTAGATTGTAATTCCCTGATGAATAATATGGATTAAGAATTATGAATTATTGAGTAATTTAGGTCAATAATGCAAAATAGAGTAAGAAATAAGCATGCTTTATGTGACCATTCACAAGACAAAAGCTACTAGGAAAGTGAATATTTATAAATTTTGACAAGCAATTTTGAAATAAGTATGAGATACGAATTTTACTAAATATTACATAACTTCACACCAATAATCATTAGGTTAGTGGAAATTCATATTAATTATTTTAGGAATAGGCCAACGTATGCAATAAAGATAAAAGTTACCAAACTCTTAAAAACTAGAGCATATATCACAAAAGGTTTACATTATGGCAAAGAAAACAATTTACCCAATGGCAAATTTGATGGTGGAACTGGTCAAACTACACCACATGGGTATCGAGGATTCAACCTAGTGAATAAATATGTCTTAGATGTAATTTTAGGTATCAAACATAAATTACAAAGTATGATGATCCCCAATTATGATGGAGTATTCAACACAAAGAAGAGAGCACAATGGTGCTCAATTTTTCAATGAGGTACCTAGCATAAACTAGAGAGGTTAGTGGTACCTCATCTTATTGATTGAATGTATTGATAAAATAAGTAACTCCTACTCATTTTTTAGTGTGCCAATGATTCAACCAAACCATTTCACATGTTGTTTTGTTTAGTAGCGCATATTGAAAATCCATGTGGGTACCCAAGTTAGTGTGTGTTCTATCTTTTACTAGCCAATAGTTCATATTCCAAGGTGAGAAATTGAGAGCCCTATTACAGAATAGGGAGCTAGTGTGTCACTCTTATGGTCCCTCTTTAACCTTGCCACTTGTGTGCTTAGTCTTGATGGATAAGGAGAGACTTTCCAATGAATAATAAAATCTAAGGGGGTTCATAAAGAAACATTACAAAAGAGGTAATAATTAATATGTGATATTAACAACACTAAAATCATTTCACTGCATAATTTTCATTAGAGAAAAATAATGTTTACAACTAACATATGTGATATGAAAACCACAAACTTGTTTTATCTTCAATTATGCATAATGGTTTATAGAGAAAACTTGTTATCTCTTGAAATGTATATATTTGATTATTTGATGTTGTTGCTCAAACATGAATTAATTGATTATTCCAATAAGCATGATTTGATAAAACTAGAGAGGGTCTATCCACACCAACCTGTGATCCCCATTGATCGAGTCAGCATCTCACAACTTTATCAAAGAATATTTCTAATATTGAACCAAAGATATGAGGAACTAATATCCCCTTAGGGTCTAGTCGGTAGAATTTTTAGCTAGTTTTGGTTCGTGTCTACCTTGGTCCTTAAGTAAAGTAATAAGAGTTGTAAAGGTATGTAAGGAATTTCATAAAATCCCTTTGCACTTGTAATGTTGGAAGAATGATTTAGCTTGATAGAATAGATCATGTAATCATTTTTTTATAAATGAGATCTTTGCAATATGAAGTTGGGCTTTATGATAATTATATAGTTAATGGTTCAATCATAGGAATAAGATTTCGATGTATATTTGGTTTGGTGGTGCCTCAGATTATGATGAAGTGGAGTTCTAGGGTTGGGTCCTGACAACTTGGTACATGATCCGATGTTGAGTTTATATGGACCAATATGTTAGGAGATTTTTGTTAAGAAACATGAAATTCAAGAAATTACATGGTCCCATATTTGGAATAAAATGAGTATTAAGGTTCCCTAGACAAGTATCACATTAATTGAAAGGACTCATATGAAGATACTCAAACTATTCATGTCTACATAACATGGCCATGGATTCATTACAAGAAAGGAATAAATAAATATAATCAGACATGTTAATGATTAAATATTGTGATGCGATAACCAACAATAAGTAAGGTAGATTTAGGGTCCTTCGCTTGGCTATTGTTGAGTGAAAATGAGCAAAAGGTGTCAACGCTTGTGCAACGATCTATGGCATGAAATACATATAAATATCGATCCTCCAAAGTTGAGTGGCATTGCCAAACTTGGGCTAGGGGGCACCGGGAGGAGCCTCACCTACTCTTTCAAGCTAGATTAGTCTTAGATTGATGCATAGCATTATTCAAAATAGGTATCTTTAAAAAACTAGTTGGACATTAGTAAAACAGAGCCAATTTGTAGATTCTTCAACAAAACTCAAATCTACAACTTGGACAACAACCAAGATTGATTTCAGTCTACAACACAAAAATCTAAGATCTAGAGTTTGGATATTTTAAGATTCCATTTTCATAACCATCGACCTGAGATGTGCATAACAAAATACAAAAAGAGAAACAAAGTAAAAGAAAAGGAAGAACTCCACCCCACAAAAACAGTCAAAACTTTAGTTGCTATCCCATTCTACTATGTTGTTTTCTTTGAATCATATAATATATTAATATCAACCAGTGATCAAACAATAGACATGATATCATTAATTTGTGTGTGTATTTCCCAATGGGAATAACTTATAAATGGTGCTTGGGGTACTGACAACCTCTTGATTGGTTCCCAATGAAACAAATAAGGAATGGAGAAGAGGGGTGGAGAGGGAGGAGAAGACATACATCTACCTACCTCTTGCAAATGTGAGGAGTCAGAGCAGGAACACCAACAATCTAGAGGAGAAGAACCAAAGGCCAATGTCTTGACCGATGAGGCTATGAAGAATATCAGACTCCTAATTGTGGTCATCCATTGGATGATAACCCTAAGGAGTAAGAACCAACAACAAATAGATTTAAGGGGGTGCATGAAAGACTTTTTGCTTGACATGCAGTGCTGATGCAAGAGAATACATGTCTGTGAGCATTGGTTGACAGTGGGAACATTTACAAAGTTTTCTCTTTCTTATAGAGCATAGAGGTCGATTGGAGTGAATAAGAAAACATGGTTGATTGGATGAAAGGGGGACTATGTGCGCACAAGAGAGAGGGCAATTTTTATTAATAAGTTATTCACTACATATCTAGTTACAAATACATTGTAATACTTTAAATATATAGAGAAAAATGTATGTAGGGTTGAATCATTTTGTTAAATTCATTTATTTTATCTACATTTTCAAAAGTCCTAGATAAAAGTGGTTTGTACTATACATACGTTATACATAATTAAAGCAATTGTAGTTAAATCATCCTCTTTTATAATGGGATATGCCACCTATCATATGGGTATAAAGACCCATATATATCATAATAACATATGGTTCTCAATCACATTGTCATATATCAGTAGATATACTACTTTGAATACACTAATATTCATATCCATCATTAAATTTCAAGGGAAATTATACCAAATATAAACTCTCAATTAGTTGCGTATACAAAACAAAATATAACTATAGGCACCTCGTCACAATTCAAGATTGATATAAGGTGATTTTAACTTTCAAACATTGGTATAGTCACTAGTATAGATACTACCTCCATCCGATTAAAATAGCCATCTAACATCAGTTTCATACTGATACCTAAGTGGGTGACACTACATTTAAGTGCCTACAACATCGGCTTTTTTTGTAAGTGTGTGCCAATGACTCAGACCCAGCCTCAGTTGCTATGATTAAAGAACTCGACACTATCAAGCATCTATGTCATTGGCTACGATGCAACAGTCGATGTTGTACTTCCATACCAGGTCACATTTTTAATTGAAAAATGCTTCTGTGGCGTCCTTTTTGAATAAAAATGATGTTATGTACATCTATTTTGTCTATTTATGTGTCTAAATGAATTATGTAGACGAACTGTGTCATCAATTTTGAACCTAAACTGACTCTGCAAGACAACTGGTAGCATGACCGTGCTACCCAATGCAGTCATTTTAGAATAACCCTACAATATCAATTTTAGTATAGAAAGTGATGACTAACACCTATGACATCCTTTTTTTGTTAACAACTGACGATACAATTTTTTTGAAGTAGTCAGTCTACAGACCTACTGTCTGGCTATTCTGTAGGATGCAGAACCTATAGTTCATTAGAACTACATGTTCCATCCTGTGTTTAGATTAACAACAATCCAACACACATTCAAAACCTGCAACAACAAGCACACAATCCACCCACATACAAGATCCATTCTCCAATTTCATTCTAATGACATGTACAAATTTCAAAAAATCTTGGAACATCATCAAGCAAGATATCTATTGTGTTGTTCTAGAGTTTTTCTCTAATGGAAGAATTCTTAGAGAAGCTAATAGCACTTTATATCCCTGATTCCTAAAGGTGGAGATAGTAGTTTACTTAAAATTTGGCGTCCTATTTCATTATGCAATCTTATCTATAAGATCATCTCCAAGATCATTTCTAATCATTTACAAAAAGTACCCCCTGAGATCATTAGCATTAATTAGTGTGCATATATTGAAGGTCGAAGTATGAAAGATGCAATGCTTATGACAAGTGAACTGATTCATGATTTTAATAGAGGAAATACTAAAGGAAAAATGTGCTTGAAAGTTGATATTTCTAGAGCTTATGATTCTGTGAACTGGAAATTTCTTTTTTCTATTCTTCATAAAATTGGTTTTCCTTCTAGATGGATTAGTCGGATTGAAGAGATCTTTAAGTCGACCTATTATCAAATTCTTATAAATGGTGAACATGGACCTAAGTTTTCTCCAATGAATGGTATTAGGAAAGGGGATCCTATAGCCCCTTATCTATTTGTAATTATCATGCAAGGTTTTTTCTATTTTGATGAATGAAGTAGTAGCAAATAAAAAAACTAGCTCCTTTAAAGCATCAGAGAATTTTGAATTTTCTCATATCATTTTCGCTGATGACCTAATGGTATTTTTAGAAGCTACAGTGGAGAATGCAAAAGCTATCAGTGAAGTTTTCGAATCCTTTGGAAATATGTCTAGTAAGAAAATTAATGCTAATAAAAGTTCCATCCTTTTTAGCAAATAAGCTCCCAAAGATGATATTATGAAGATTCTCGATTTCCCTGAATGTATTCTGCCCTCCAAGTATTTGGGTATCCCTCTCTTTATTGGAAAATTAAGGAAAAAAGATTGTAGTCCCCTCATTGACAAAATCAAGTCAAGACAAAAGCTGGAAAGCTAGTCATCTCTCCTTAGTAGATAGATGTGAGCTTGTAAAGTCGACACTCTCTGCTATGCATTTAGACTGGACTTTTGCTTTTCCTCTTCCCTCTATTGTGTGTGATGAAATTGATAGAATTTGCAGTCATTTTCTTTGGGGAGGTTCTGAGAAGAAATCAAGTTTACATCTTGTATCATGGGATAAAGTTACCCTACCCACACGTGAAGGAGGTCTGGGTATAGGAAAAACTAATGATATATCCGGTGCTAGTCTTTGTTTAAATGCCTAGAATCTTGCTGCAAAGAAAAGACATACTGTGGGTCAAATGGATTAGAGAAAGGTGTTTCAAACACACATCCTTTTGGTCAACAAAGATTAATAAAAACCAGTCCTGGTTAATGCAAAAGTTAGTTAAGAAAAGAGCTACTCTCCTTAATCATGTTACAATCACTATTGGCAATGACAAGAAAACTAAACTCTGGCTAGACCCTTGGGTCAATCACAATACTTTTCTTGGAGATCTGATAAGTAATGAAGAATTTTTAAAACTCGGTTTACCTATTGGTTGCTCTGTAAATGATATCATTTCTGGATCCAATTGGAATTGTCCTGATACTCGTATGAACAAGGCTTTGCGTGATCTGATCATTTCTCAGGAAGCCCCTAGTTTGAAAGATGACTCATTTGAAATTAATGGGTTAAATCACCCAAAAGTGAGAGACATGTGGAATACAATTCGAGTTTAAGGAATTGAAGACATTATTTTTCTTTGGATATGGAAAAGTAAATCCCCCAAGAGATGTAAAGTTCATATATGGAAGGCTTTCTTGAATAATTTACCTACTAGAGATTATGTGAGGAGAATCGATATTTCTTTAGCTTCTATGCATTTTCTATGTCATAATGGTTATGAATATGTAAATCATCTTCTGTTTGAATGCTCTTTTGCCAAGAAGATATTTGGTTATGCCCAGAAAGATTTTGAAGTAAGCTTGTCCTACTATAATTGGAGTGAAGTTGAAAGCATGAAGGGTGATAAAAATCTTCTCTTCTTCTTGATTCATTATTGTCTCTAGAGTGAAAGGAATTCAAGAGCTCATGATAACAACTTCAGATCTGACAAAATCCTCTGGAACCGAATAAAAGGAGATTTTATTTGTCTAAAGGAGTAAAGTTCTTAAGCTCTGTCTTTTTTCTCCCTTGAAGATTCTTCTGGAAGATGTCTATTGATCACTCAATTTGCTTGCTTTAGTTTCTAAAAATCTGAAGCTATTGATCCCTATACCTATTTATATGAAGCAATCTGAAAAGCATATTTTTTTGAATCTTCAGGTGTGACTCTTCTTGCTGATCCCTTGATAGGACCATGCTCTTTGAATGTTCTTGACCTGCCTCTGTGCTCGTTTGCATAGAACTCAGTAATGATTTATGACAGCTATCTTTCTAATCCTCTCTGTGAAGTTTATTATATGTCTTTCTTCTTGAAGAATCAATTTTGTCTGGATATACGGATACTTGCTATTTCAGAATGGAATCTATCTCTGATTACTTGTTGAATTTCCTTATACTCTCATTGAAGAAAAGGATAGCAGTATTTTCACAGTTCAGGAAGGGAACTGCTCTACCTTTCCTTTATAGATGATGTTCTCTATACAATTATACTTTTCCTTTTAGTTCGTTTCTCTTTTTGAGAAATGGCATGTTCTGTAAGCTTTCTACAAAAAAGAAAAAAAAGCCCCACGAGTTTTGCTGACAAAAAAAAGACATGTACAAATACAATTCTAATTGTATTCATTCATCTTCACATTCATTCACACACATGTATATACACATCATTCACATAAGCATCACTTCCATTCGCATGACATGTCAAAACACGATTATCATTGTATTTATTCATCTTCAAATTCATTCACACACATGTATATATTCAGCATTCACATATGCACCACTCACATGAAATTTAAAGTTGCAAGAAGCCATAAGCACCATATGTATATAGAAATTCTGACATCACAATTTAGAAAACTCATATTTTATCCCAATAAAATTCAAAGTTTACTTCCTTAATGAAGGTGTGTGCCCATTGTTCTCATATCTCATCTATTTCTTCTTTCGTATAGGGCTCTGTTGTGTCAAACAACTGCATAGAATATGACATAATTAAAGAGTTTGATTTTTTATTTTCATATTATCAGAAAAGACTATTTACTTATGATGATCAAGAATATATATATATATATATATATATATATATATATATATATATTACATTTTGTATGCAGTGGATGTCTAATTCCTCCACCTAACAATTAGGTTCATATACCACATCACGTAGTATATGCATACCTAACCATTGTCTTGTACATGGCACTATAAATTTACCACCATACAAAATACTAATAAATAAAAGTAAGCATAGTTGGCATAAATATGCATTGGAGTCAGAAAAACTACCTCAACATTCTTCCAACTTAACACTTTCTTTTTCTTATCCACCTTTCCTCCAGCCTTTTTGAATTCTTTTATACCCCTATAAGTTAATGTAACACTTTGATTTGCATTAGTAAATAGTCATGTAATTAATGATGTATAATTTAATATATATGAACGTATATAAAAATTAGTCACGTGAATAATGTATTTTTCATTTCATGTCCCCTATTGTCTACTTGGACACCCTTAGGATCTATGTAATACACAATTATAAGCTCTAGGACAATTACAAACAATACCTAATGATCATTCCTAAGGAACCGATTGGTTTGTCGTAACTCATCCAGAAAACTTATGAACTGGAGTTCCTTAATTAGTTTTTTATGATTGGTTTAAAGTAAGTATTGGAACTTGAGTTCCGTGACTTCTGGTGAGTTACAATTTTACATACAAAACACAATTCCTAAGTTACCTCTTAAAAAGAGAGGAAAATGAGTTCTGGAACAACTAACAATATTTTTTATACGATATTAAAGTATATCCCCCACATGTAAAATATTTAAGACTAGAAATATTAGTTCAATGCTAAAATCATAAAATACTATGACAAAATATAATACACTATAATCACACTATGTAAAATATTTTATACTATAGCTACCACTATCAATACAATTTACAAAATAAAAAATACAAACATAATGAAAAAGAACATGCCGCACCATATGAAAATAATGTGATTTACCTAACATAATTTTATTCTTCATGTTTAAAATATGATGTAAAAATTATAATTAACTATAACCATGCAAGAATAATATAGTAAAAAATTTGTTCAAAAATAATACAAAATTTATATTTTACATTGTATTAAATAACGATGAACCAAAATTTATATTTACAAGCACATGAAATGCAAATATTATTACACTACTTTGTATACACAAAGTGAAATAAAAATATTATGATGTGATTTCATAATTATACTTTTATTAAGATTATAAAAGTATCATAATAAAATATTTTAAAGGAGCAACATCTCCACCATAACCACTTGTTGAGGTTATTATGATCACATATATGATTATTATTATATGTCTTTTCCATCCTTATTTATTTATATTACACAGTGAATATTTAATAATATATTTAATAACTTCCATATTTACATTTACAACAAACCAATCACATGGAAGTGAAAGGAATTTAAGTTCCAGAAATTGAACTAGAGTTCCCAGAAAATGAGTTCCATGGAACTCATGACTTACACCAAACCAATAGGAGCCTAAGTGAAAATGAGGCAAATAAAAGAAAACTCAATATTCACAATGAAATGTATTTCTTAAGTTAAAATTATAAGTAAAGTAATTGAAACTTATTCAACATTGAAAGGAGCTATAATCACGCTCTTTCTCACATTAACAAGATATTTCAATGTTGTCGAGCAGTATTTGGTAATAGATAGTAGGTCTTTATGTACATGACTAATCGATGATGGATCTAGAAATGCCACATAGGCTAGTGTGAACTCTGTACACACCCTATATAAGTAGATGCAAAACATTTATCATGTATGCATTAATATATAAGTAAATAGATCATTATATATACAATTATGTATTTCACCATAATATCTCACCATATCCAAAATTCTATCACAGATGCATTCAACTGAGAATAAGTAAACATCTCCGCAACATCTTACAAAAATATACTAGTATCACGAGCTTGACCTATAGCGTGCTCCTTAATATGGAACATGATAGGAGACCCTTCTTCAAAGTCACCTAGACATACTACCAACCCCCTACAATCAGGACATAGCGAGTCAAATAGGTCCTTTGCAAACCAACCAGGTAATTGAATATCTTGAGGAAGAAGTGGAGGATGAGATGTAGGGGTTTTTTTAGGTGTTATGCCCTATATATATATTCTCATATCAATTGTCAATTATATGCTGATACAAACACAATGTAAATTTAGCATACATCAATATACACAACTCCCGCTTTAGGCCACACAACCATGTTGTCTTCTGCATCACCTATCGTCTCACAATTGGGGTGGCCATATGATAGAGTAGTCTATTTTCAAGCATCATAGACCAGCCTTGGCATCATGTGAGCTACATTGGTGGGCATTAGAGCACCATGAATCATGCCTCCTGGAAGGCATTGGTAATTTGTGCCCACTGCAATGACATATTTTCTCGTAAAAGACGACATGGCCTCAACCCCTACAAATTTGTATATAATGTTATATATATACCCAAACAAAAAAAATTATATAAATCATTCCGAAAGACTACAATATCACAAAAAAATTACAACGAACGTGCTAGTTGGCAGGTCCACGAGATTACTCCTAACCACCTATGTCGTAATGAGGTCCACCTCGTATGAAGAGGGGGGCACCACATGTACTGTCTGAGGAGCTGAATGAGAAGCATGATACTATCTCATTGCTTCCTATATTCCCTTTTCAATCATCTTTTGTACATTCTCTTCTCAGAATCCTTCTTTCTAGAAAGATTTGTACTTATTCTCTGATGGCCCAAAGAAGGATCTTATACCGACACCAATCCCAACAACCCTAACATGCCTAGGATGCTCTGGATTACATAGAGTAACTGTCAATTCATCACTTGTGCCCTCAGGGATGAAATTGCCTTGTTTCCTTTGATCGTAGAGATCTCACTGGGCATCATCAATAATAATTGGTAAGTAAAACATAACAATTAAGGTCAAAGATGAACGTGCACTCTGAGAGTTGAATTTTGCCATTTTTGCAGCCACCTCAGTGGCTGCGGGGTTGGGTATTTCTCCAGACTGGATTTGCCTCGTAGCAATTCACTCCTCGTGGAAAGGTAGAGATGCAATAGTAGTAGAGGACTTAGCAGTCCCCTGAGTTGGCTACTGAGAAGAAGATGCCTCCAGTATCTGTTGGTGAAGGCTTGTGTAGCCACCTTGACCCAACTTGTGGTTGTGCATATTCTTTGCACACATTTCTTTTTGAACATCACTCAAAGACTGGATAGTCCAAACCATATGTTAAATATGTAATACAATAAATTCAAAAGAATGTATTCTAAATAAGGAGGCTTAATACCTTGAATTCATAGGTTTTTCTCTTAGAAATAAACATGTCCCACATCTTAGGGTCAAGATAGTTCCATTTCTCAGTGGATGACTTCTTCTACTTCTTCTTCTTCTTCTTCTTCTTCTTCTTCTTCTTCTTCTTCTCATTCATTATGTATTCTCTTGTCAGATTTTTCTATAATTTCGTAGTACCCTCCCACAATGTTGCATCACCTTTTTACAGTGCAATTTTTCATCAAGATCAAATGTTCTCTACAAATGTTCATATACTTAATGGAATATCTCAAAACCAGAATTGTGAATATCTTTAAAAATCATAATATCTCACACATAAGTCCTTCCATATGTAGTCTTTCTTGCCTTATCAACTTTATGCCAAGATTATGCATTTATATCCATTTTTCTATGAGTTAGAACCCCTAGATATTGCATAAAATAACTACAATTCTTCTCAATAGGATTTCCTTGATCCTCAAACTCAATGACCAACTTTGGTCCTTTACCCCTTTGCTCTACTAACTTGTTCATCATGGTGATTCCTCTTTGACGTGCATGTTCACAATGCTCCTCAATAAGTCAACAAGATCATGACGGAACACATCCTCAACATGCTAAAATTGACAAGAAATACATATAAGTCATAAAAAATGTAACCTATAAATGTGATAGACATTGTAAAATGCACATATATTTAATAAATAAATACAACTTACACCAGTGTCATTCTCACGGTGCACATCGTCATGGTTCTTTTCCTCACATTCATCATATTCACAGTTAGACACCATCTAAAAATGTCATAACATTCAAAAAATAGTTAGATAATGAAATATAATTTATAAAGAATGTAAAATACACATATTACATTTAAAAAAATAAAATGCATGCCACTAGTATTGATTGGATCTTAGATCAACTAACATTCCTTCTATGTGATCTCCACACTTATATAAGTCTGTGTTAGCTTCAACATTTGGTGTTTTCAAGCCAGCTGAGAATGGATTGGAGTCATCATACTTGTCACAATACTCTTCTTCATCTATAGGATCTGCATTGAACTACCTTTTACCATGAAGAACAACCGACCATTTTTCAATTGCAAGATCATTTATATAAAATACTTTCTTTTCTCTTGATGTCATTATGAATGGTTCACCCTTCTCACCAATCTTTTCAAAATTCACTAATGTAAACCACAATTCATCTAGTACAACTTCTTTGGTGTTATCAACCCAATATAGACTGGAACTCTAAAATCTATGCAGTCAAACTCCCTTATGTCTTCAATGGCACTGTATTATGACATTTTAGCTTCACATGGACTCTTATCATTTATATTAGAAAAATACAATGGAGACGCTTGAAGGATGACCCCACTATTTTGGATGATACTGTTATCATATTAATGTTTTGTGTAATATGAAAATCCATTTATGTTAAACTCTTCATGAGACATAACGTTCATTTTTGGTTTAACAGAGAACCATTTGATTTTTTTAGCAACATTATTTGGTTTGAGATAGTTGACGTAAGACCCTATCTTCAAACTACCGAATAAATATTTTATTATTCTCTCTATCAATCCACATTGAATTGGCTTGAGGATATTTTGTCATGATGAAATTGGTATGCTCAGTGATACATATACTCACTTCATCGAGTTTGTGTAAAATATACAAGTGTGCTTGTTCCCACAACTCATGACTAATTTCTTCCACTCGTGCTCCTAAAGTCCTTTTGCTAAAATAGTCCTTAATGTTCTTGTTATTGCTAGGAGATTCATTACAACTCCGAAAGTCATTGAAAAATCCCATAACCTCCCTATCCACATAACCCCCAATGATACTCCCTTCAGGCCAAGAACAGTTTCAAACATCACCTTTAAAAACACTCATGTGTTGTTCAAATACATACATTCAATGCAAGAAATCACTCCCAACATTTTCATTTCCCTATTCAAATGGACAACAAGATGTACCGAAATATCAAAGAATGAAGGAGGAAAATACATATCAAGCTGGCACAAGGTAATAAACACTTCTCTTTACAACTTATCGAGATTCTCATGATCAATAACTTTGTTGCATCGAGTGTTGAAGAAGAAACAAATCCTGGTGATGGAAAACCTTACATGCTTTGGAAGTATAGATCAAATAGCCACGGGAAATATTTATTGCATTAGAGTGTGATAATCATGAGACTTAAGACCTATCAGCTCCAGACCCTTCATTGATACCAATCTACAAATATTGGAAAAGTATCCCTGTGGTACCTTAACATTAAGCAATCACTCCCAAAAGGTTTTGTTTTCCTTTCTAGGAAACATGTAACAAGCATGAGGTAAATATGTTTTTTGATCACTACTAACTTTTGTTGTTAATTCTTTCCTTATGCCCATTTCATGTTGTTCCGTTCTAGATTTGATGCCATGTTTAGTCTTACATGGTATATTAAATAAAATACCAATTATGCTATCGCATACATCTTTCTTAACATGCATGGCATCGATACAATGCCTAACTTCCAAAGAACTCCAATAAAGAAGATCCCAAAATATTGAACTCTTCTTGTATAAAGATTTGTCACTCGACATGGGAATAGTACATTGTGATCTCTTACAAAATGCATTGACAAAGTCTTTTACTCTATCCTAAACAACCTCCCTTGATATAGGTGATAACACAAAATTTTGTGATGTTTTTGACCATTATTTCGTTGTCAAAACTGCCCTTTTTAACTATTTTCCTCTCCCTTTTATCATGTTTTTGAATAAACAGGCCACGCTACGCTCTTATCCCATTTTTATCATCTTTTGTAGGGTTTTCCTCATTTTTCCACTCTTTTATCAGCAAAAATCCCGTCCCGGCCCATGAACGAGTTTTACCTGCATCTGCCTTCCTACCAGTCGGCCGATACACTCACACCTCGCCACAAAAACCCGATACAACTGCTGCACGACACGGGCGTGCCGCGCAAGGAAGATCTGACGGGCGATATGCCACTTACCCGACAGGGAGCTGTACTCGCCACGACTACTAAAGTGTGTCGCGCGATACAAGCCACCCACCGGCAGGTGCCCACTCGTCACGACACCTGACATGCTTACAGCCTGACACCCTCTGTGCTGGGCGACACACATATCGGGCATCCCTGAAGCCGCAATAATAGAGATGATGGAGGACACGTGGCGTCCGGAGAACCGCAACTTCTCCCAACCGCTACCTATAAGTATTAGCTACATGACCTTGATGGGACGGGTCAGAACCTCATGAAAGCTAACTTTGGAAAGTATATGGAGCTAGTGTGTTGTGTCCCAGAGGTGTACCAGGCGATACTAGGTGAGCACTTCCCCGACCTGAGAGGGCGGGAATGGTTCACTTGGAATCTGCCCCGGTCACCACAGCAGCCCGATATCGACCAACGAGGACACCCGATATGAGTAACCCGATACCCTAAGCAGTCTCTAGCCCGACACGATACCGAGCCCGATACGAATCACCCGTCACGGTGTGTCGCCCGACACACCTTGAACTTTAGACGTATCAGGCAATGGCCATAATGTCTGGTTTTTCACGTGTCGCCCAGTCTTGTATCGCCTCGCATATTTCTCCTGACGGGCGACACCCTCTTTTTTTTGTATCGGGCATGCAATCCGTTCGCGATAACGCCCGGTATCTCATGATGAACCTATGCGATTTTTCAGCCAAAATTCATATCGCCCGACACGACCGTATCGGGAAAACATCATATCGTTCAATTTTGAAGCCCGATACGGTGGTGTCGGGTAGCTTTTGTATCAGGCCAAACTTTTCTTATCATGCAATCAGCTTTTTTTAGACACCGATATCGGGTAAGGTGGAACATTTGAATGCTTAATAAACTTGTCTTATGATAACAGAAATGACCCGTACAAAGCAAACTGTCGTTCAAGTTGACGAACACGATCGGAGGATCGACACCAAGGCCACGGCTGAAACTACAACCGTCGGGCAGAAATGCCTGAACCCTGAGACAGTTGGGCCATCCCCAACTGAAAAGAGACCAAGGACAGAAGAAGTAACGACCCCAACAAAAGTTTCAACCGCAGCGGCAGAACCTCTGGATCATACACCAGGTAGGTTCATGCCCAGAGATAACAAGAACGGGCGTCGATACTCAGAACTGGAAACAAAACTCTACAGGCCGAGCAGATTCTACCACCAATCGTCCTTCCTTCAACTAGGCATTTTCGACAGGCTTGAGAATGTCCTAGCTGCAGCAGGGCTGAGGAAGATCTGCTTCAGCCACTCCGCCTCCTACACTGAACTCACCTGGGAGTTCATGTCATCTCTCCGTCGAGTGCAAAATAGACCTGAAGAAATCAAAGAATACGACAGAGCAGAAAGACTTCAGGGGCGGCTATACAATGTCGAGCATGCCATCTCTGAGAAGCTGCTCAATGAGATCTTCTCTTCCAGTGAGGAAGAGAAGGAACTCCTAAACAACGGTGCTACGATCACCGAAGGAGACGGGTTCAATCCCGTGGAGCTCTGGAGAAAGCTGATTGGTGAGTCATCGTTCAAGCCGGGAAGCAAGGTGGCGACGATGCACTCCTGCTTCTGGAGAATAGTGCACAAGCTTGTGGCGTGCCTGCTCTTCAGCAAGAACGAATCAAGCAACATCTACACCGAAGAACTCCATCTCATGTGCCACGTGATGGAGGGCAATATGATCAACCTGGGATGTTTCTTGCTGAATAGGTTACACCCAATAAAGGATGCCACCAAGGAGTACTGCATGGGTGGCATCGTCAGTCTGATTGCGGTCGGGTTAGGGTACCCACAAAAACCACACAGTCTCTCAAGGACAAGGGGCGACGAGAAGATTGACCTCAAGTTCCTCATGAGGGCCATCATCATCAAGAAGGAGGGGCAAAACTACTACAAATTCATGCAATACAAGCCACCCACCACCAAGCACCCACTTGTCACGACACCCGACACGCTTACAACCCGACACCCTCTGTGCCGGGCGACACGCATATCAGGAATCCCTGAAGCCACAATAATAGAGCTGATGGAGGACACGTGGCGCCTGGAGAACCACAACTTCTCCCAACCACTGCCTATAAATAGAAGCTACATGACCTCGATGGGACGGGTCAGAACCTCACGAAAGCTAACTTTGGAAAGCACCTAGAGCTAGTGTGTCGCGTCCCAGAGGTGTACCGGGCGATACTAGGTGAGCAATTCCCTGACCCGAGAGGGCGGGAAGGGTTCACTTGGAATCCGCACCGGTCACCACAGTAGCCCGATATTGACCAATGAGGACACCCGATATGAGTAACCTGATACCCTAAGCAGTCTCTAGCTCGACACGATACTAAGCCCGATACGAATCACTCATCATGGTGTATCGTCCGAGAGGGTGGCATCCCGTCACGACCGTATCAGGCAAGAGCGCTTTTGTCGGTACGTCTGCCTGTCATGGCCTATCGCCCGACAGGGAGTGCCGCTCGACACAGGCGTATCGGGTAGAGCTCCAAACTGGTATCGGGCTAGAGGAATCTTAGGGATCTGCTGCTGCATGTCGCTCTTCTAAATCAAGGAGACGATACTTATCTTCTCTTTTTCAGTCATTTACTTTTTTTTTACTTACACAATGTAACCAAACCCTTTTATATAATGATTATGCTAATGGAATTAGAGGAGCTTTAAATATCTGTTGGCTTTATGTTTGGTTTCTTTTTGTTGGATGATTACTTTGTTTAGCATCCGAACTCTAGCTTGTATGCTTGGATCATGTTTTGACTAGCTATCGAATCGTGTTTCCCATTGCAGCAACCTCGAGAGAGGTGTTGTGGATATAGTGTTTGGTCCAATCTGGGAGTACGAGAGTACCTGAGACCGGAGTTGCTTTAGTGATCTTTCCACTCTAACCTAAGTCCAACAACCTTGAGAGAGGTGTTGGTGCTTAGTTAGAGGTACCCTCTTTGAGAGAAGGGGTACTGGATGTTCCTGCTGCCGCTTGTTTTACCGAAGTTTCCTCCTTCGTTCCTTACCAAAGCAATAGTGTTATCTCCTCTGGTTCTTTTGTGCAAAACCCCTACAAACTGATAAACGCTTAAAAACCTTAATTTTCCTTATAACTCCAGTTGGAGATAGTTTTCTTTTATTTTATCGATCTTCGCCTGTTGTTCCCTTGGGAACTTTATCCTCACTTTGCTTTTATCGAAGTGTAATGTGTTGATTCTGAGTTCTTAACAGTACCACCCTTTTCCCTGTGGTTCGACCCCAATCGCTACTTCAGACCCCGTCATCGTTGCGGGGGCCTCGGGTAATTTAAAAGTATAACTACTTCAAATCCGCTCCTTTTAGACGCGCGATTTAGGTCGGTCAATAGATTTAGGAGCACTCCATTCCTCATATCATCCATTGAACGCTTTGCACAACCTCCGGTAAGGATGAACTTTTAGAAGAAACCTTCAATGACCAAGATATACAGTCTTACCATCATGTTTTAGTCATAAATCAATGTTCTCCTCTCATATAGGACATGTTGTGGATCCTTTTACGTTGCATCTAGACAAATTCCCATATGTTGGAAAGTCATTAATAGTGAAAACAAAATAGCATGCAAATGAAATGTCTCTCTACGTAAAGCATCATAGGTCATCACACCTTCTCCCCAGAGTTTTTTTAAGTCATCAATCAGAGGTTCAAGATAAATATCAATATCATTGCCAGGTTGTTTAGGGCCCAATATCAACAATGACATCATGACATACTTAATTTTTAATACACAATCAGGAGGAAGATTGCATATAACAATCATAATAAGGAATATGTTATGTTAGCTGCTTAATGTGTCGTACATATTCATCCGATTGGTACAAAGACCAAGTATTAGATTCCTAACTTCTTCACCAAATTTAGGGTACAATAAATCAATCTTATTCCATTTGGGGAATCAGACACATGTCATGGGATCCCATCATTATTTTTCTTTGCCTCTGCATGCCACGTTAAATTCTATGCATCCATGGTATTCGAAAACAAGCATTGAAACTATGGTATTATAGGTAGATACCACATCACCTTGGTAGGAGAGCCAATTTTAAACTTCCCCAAAGTCATCATTTTATACCTTCCCCACATTTTGGACAATATTTCAAACTGATATAGTCCTTTGAAATAACACACAATCATTCAGGCATGCATGTATCTTCTTATCCTTCATTCCCATTGGGTACAACAATTTCTTTAAATTGTATGTTGTGATTGGAAGCTTGTTGACTTTAGGCTGAATTTCTTTCAACAAAGACAACAATGACATGAATATTGTGTTGCTCCATCTATTGTTAGCCTTCAGCGTATACAATCTGAACACAACACTTAGCTTCATAAACTTAGTACAACCTAAATATAACGGTCTCTCAACATCATGTACAATGTTTCTAAATAAGGAAGATGGATCAATATGCTCTACCCCAAAACTATCTAGCATCACACCAACTATGTCTATCAAAAATGAATCATTCACATCTACATCATCATCGAAAATTTCTTCTTCGACACAAGTACTACTATCAACATCTACTAATCTCATAGTAGGAATCTCTCCATGCCATTACCATTTTGTATCGCCATATACAATCCCGTTGCACATTACATGACTTTTTATTTCATCAAGTGTCAACTTTCAAGTTGTCACCGCAATTGGTAGATGGTCAATAGAACCTTTCTCTAGGTCATTTCCTATGTTCCTCCACAAATCTTATAAAATAATCAAGACCAATAATAAATTCTAGGGTGCAGTGAATTTGAATGGACATCCATGATCTATTCATTTTATGATCAAAGAGAAAACAAGTATTGAATCAGATGTTTAACGATTACGATTTAGAGATTACAATTTATCATTTAGGATTTAGGGATAAGAGTTTACATATAAGGGTTTATCATTTAGGATTTAGGGATACATGTTTATAGATTAAGATTTAGGGTTTAAATATTAGAATTTAGGGTTTAAGGTTTACAAATTAGGGTTTAGGGTTCAGTAATAAATGTGTGCACCACCTATACCATTCTTGAACACCTAATCCCACTAGTAAGTGTATAATGTGTATTTAGTTTTCAAGAAAATTCCAGTAACATTTCCCCATAGTTCTCCAAGTACACCAATGTAGATGGGCAAATATCCACCTACATGTCTACATAGAGAACAAATGGGGAAGTGTTGACGAAACATTTTGAAAAACTAATACACATTATACACTTACATACTAAGTGAGATTAAGTGTTCAAGAAAAGTCCCAAAATAGGTGTTGGTATGTATGCCCTGAGAGCCAATCATGGGATGATTGGTGGGATACATTAAGATTGATTTGATAAACATCAAAGGCAAGCTTCCAATTCTTTCTGGTTCAGTCATATGAGATAGTGATAGAACAGATTGAATGTCTAGAGAATGACAGTACTCAATAAAGTATGCTTTCAGGTTGAGGACCTGGACAATGAGATCATACGGATGCTAAGAGTTTGTACATTCTTGTTATGTCCCTAGTCAGATGTCATTGTGGAAGGTAGATAGACAGTAATGTCGCACAAGACTAGATTGTGGTGTTGGTTGATGACAAAATCTCATTAGTCATGATATAGAGATATCAAACCAAACACATAGGTACTTGTTAGAGAACAAGTGTACCAGACAGACCCACCGTGAGTTTGACACATGGAACCATGACATGGTAGTCATAGTCAGTACTCACAGTGATGGTGGTGAGTGTGATTCTTTGACCTGAAATCACTACACTCAACACATGTCATTGGGCACACTTTGACATCATCAAACGTAGTCCTGAAACATGGGTTGTTATAAAGGTGATGATTGGGTGGCTTTGACACATGGGGCTTTTGAGGGGTGAGTGATAGATATGGGATTTGTCCCTCCTGAGGGAGTATGATATCCATGGCCACTTGATGAGTAGGATTGAGAAAGGCGTGCACACATGTGTGAATCAGTATGTGATATTGATGTCATACATATCTCTTACAATCTACTCTGAGATCAAGAAAATGAATGAACGTTGACAGGATGACTGTTCCATGCCTCGAGTTCATTCGGGATATCAGTGACAAAGGAATTATACATTCACTGTAACACCATTCATGGATTGTAGGATTGAAAGTTGTTCTCCAACTTTCTATTTCACTTGGGTAGCACTGATGTGTGACTAGGCACCGCTCTTTACTTGTGAAGTCATAAGTGTTATGGACTTTCACTGCCAACGTGAAATGGACCTGCAGGGTCACACACATAGGATTTAACCTGGAAGAGGAGTTTTGTCCACAAATATTGTTTAGATTGATTACTAAAGGAGTTTAGTAGTTCAATTAAACACTCAATTAATTGATAGCTCAATGTCATAATGTTCAACGTGTTGGACACATTGATTAGAGTATCAGATTGATTGAAACTGCAATTGACTGTTTTTGCACAATTTGCACTCCCAACCGATCAGCTCATGTGATGAACTGATCGGCTCAGCTTGGTGAACCGATCGGCTCAGATGGTGAGTCGATCGACTCATGGACAGGGTGAAATGATTGCTTCAAGTGTTGAAACGATCGGTTCAACTGATGCAACCGAGCAAGTTGGGAAAGTAGGATTGGTGAGAAATTTCCTTTCATTTCACATGCCCAATTTGATTGGAACAAGGATTGGTATTTGATACCAATTAGAAACAAAAGATGGAAAGTCAATCGGGAACTGACCAGGACCACGAACCGACCGGTTCAGAAGTGAACCGACCATTTCATGGGTCCCAACCGATCAGTTGAGGTGTCAACCGACCGACTCAGGTCCCCAACCGACCGTTTCAGAAATGAAACGATCGGTTCAGGTTGCGCAGTTGGTTGTTTTTGTGGAAAATCTCGAACCCTTCTACTCCTGCTTTAGTCCCGCATTGCCCGGGATAGAGAACCTTGTCCCATGACCCTCCTATATATAGGGGTATTGGGGGCTTCTCAAAGTACAACACAGTGCAACCAGTTGCTCTATAAAGTTGTCGTTCTCTTTGGTGTTTGTAACCGAGAGAGCTCGAGCAAGTGCTACCCGATAAGGGAGGCACAACAAGGGAAAGACAACTACAGAAAGTGACTGGTGGCAGGAGAGTGTGTCGGTGACTAGTACGCTGACAGGAGGGTGCGACTCCTTCCAATTCCTTGTGAGACAAGGAGATTGGAGTTCCAGGTGGTCTGTGTAGACTACTTTAGAGGCGGGAGATTTCTACCGCTCAGAGGACAGTTGTCAATCCTGACAGTCCCGGTGAGACCAGGAGTTGTCAGTCCCGGTGCGACCAGGAGCTGCACAGACACCGTCCAAGACCGGAGGTCAAGACCGTGCAAGCCGTGAGGTATTGTCGCCGAGCAAGCCTCGGGACAAGGTATGATTCCACAAACCATCCTTTCCTATTGTATAGATGTTGAAGCGTTTCCTTATTCTGGGTTTGGGGAGGAGAATTTTTTTTTCTGCTGCCTTCTCTGCCTCCCCTAAAACCCAACAGTGGTATCAGAGCCCCGTCAACTGCTTTATACTTTAGGATTATCGATTTGATCGATTTTGGTTTGTCACCTTTATTTATTGCATACGATGCGAATAAAATTGGCTTTATGCATGTCCAATCCTAAATCCACAAATCCCAATATACATATATGATATGTAATATGAATGCACTCGATACGCGTCGCCCTTAAACGAGTTTTGTGGTGGATGTATAGTGTGGTTATGGCCAATAAACCCTATCTGTGTATGGTTGTATGTGGTTTCTTGCATCTCAGTCTATGCACCGATCTTCCTTCTCCTATTCCTGATGTAACTTGAAATAATTCGAGATTTCTTTCCTACCTTTTCTCCCCTCAAATGTAACTCGAGGTTTCTCTTTTTACAATGTAAAATAGGATAGAATTTTATTTCCTATTATGTCAAAGAACGGAGGACATCCTGACGACAACTGAGATGGTCGGTTTAAGGCGTGAACCGATCGGTTGACGTTTGAGATGATCAGTTCAAGGAGTGAGCCGATCGGTTGATGACCGGCTCGAGGAGTGAGACGAGCGGGTGGCGGCCATGATGAGATGCACGACGACCAGGTGAACCAATCGGCTGGAGGAGCCAACTGATCGGCTGGTGGCACCCAGCCGACCGGCCTGATGGCAAGCTGATCATTCATGTGATGAGTTGATCAAACCCAGAAAGGCAAAGCACAAAGTACATCTTTTACAGGTTGCATGTGATGTAGACCTAGATGACCGTGATTTCTCTTGGCTCGAGGAATCACATTAGGATGGCCATAATCATCGATTTTATTGTTTCACATGTTTTCTATGGGATATAGCATGTATATGATACATACTATATATTGTGGTGATTGGATATGTATATGTATATAAAAACAAATCCCTCATTAAATATTAAGTTTTAGATGCCTTTCAAATGCGACACACGTGAAAAGCTTGATCAACCAAGTGTGAGCACGCCCAAGCGTGGTGCACCGTCTATCTCGTGGAAGCGTGAAGGATGGATATGTGGGTCTGCCCAAGCAGGGTGCATATTCATCGTGTTGGCTTTGGGTCGGACTTAACAAGGTGACCTAGATAGGATCTAGCACCTTGAGGCATGGAGATGATCATGGCAAGGAGTTGCATATGACATCTTATCAAGAGTTGCATATGATGCAATTGGAAAGAGTTGCCTACCTGAGAGATCTAAGTTGTGGGTGACATCCCAAGCTGGTCCATGACTTAGAGGATTTTAGGATCTTGCCCACTAGAAGTTTGTACGCGGCAATCTTCCGAATTGATGGTGAGGGCTATCAATTTGAACTAAAATAGTGGGAGCGATAATTAATTAAAGGCCTAATTATATCGTCAACTTTTCAAATCAATCAAATAAGTCAAAAAATGAGTTTTTGGGCTAAAATTGCATATTTCCCTTTGTAGTACAAATGGCAACAAACAACAATCACTTTTCTTTGCGATCCGTCCTTGAAAAGGATAAGTTAAATGGGAATAATTTCCACGATTGGTTAGGACGTTGAGAAGCGTTCTCAATCAAAGAGCGAAAGCTCTAAGTCCTAGTTATACCAGAACCAGATGAACTCGATCCCACCACATCAATGGCTAAAAGTATGCTTATGGAAGCATACCGAGGATGACATTGATGAGGAGTGCTTGATGTTGTGTTCTCTGAACTATGAGTTGCAGAGACAACATGAGACATATGATGTCTCCAAGACATTGTCCTAGTATGTCATGACAGAAGGAGATCCAATAAGGTATTCACACACTCAATGTGATTGGGTATGTGGAAAACCTGACTAAGAAGGATTCCCTCTGAGCCAAGAGTTGGCTATTGGTATGATATTGCAAATGTTGCAAGAATCATACAATTCATGATAAGCTACAACATGAACAACTTTGACAAGCGTTGACAGAGTTGTTGGACATGTTGAGGATAGTAGAGGCAAAGATGAAGAAAGACAAACCATAATCTTTCATGTGATCAAAGAAAAGGTAATTCTTAAGGGCAAGGACAAGGGCAAAAGCAAAGAAGTGTTCTGATGCTAGCCAACAATCCAAGCCATCTTCAGCCTCAAGGCACATGGGGAAAGGGTGTATGAGGGATTGCCATATATATCTAGAAGAACAAAAGAAGATGAAGGAGGGGATGGAGATCTCCACCTAAGGTATCATGAAATGAATCGCTTCTTTATCTGAGGTATATGATACCAAGATATGGATATGTCATATATGATATGCAATATCCACAAAGAAGTGATGGCCTTTGTGAAAGGACCAAGAAAGGAGTACCCATCATTGGAGAAAGTGTTGCTGCCATAGATAGGAGTACCTTTCAGTTTATTTCAACCTAAAGGGAACGAAATAGAGTTGAGAACTGCTATTTCATATTTGCCAATAGATAGAAACACCTTATTTTGAATATTGTATGACAATGATAGCAATTAAGTTGATGTTTCAATCTCAAAGATATGATCTTTATGCCAATGCCTTGTTTATCTTGTGGTATTTGATATGCATAAGATAAAATGATACCTAAAAGTTATAGATAACTCAAACAATCAAATTAGCATCAATCATGAGAAATTCATTTCTGGTTTCCATGTAATGGATAAATATAGACTCTTTTGGTTAGAGAACCAGTAAGAGACATGAATATCTTGGACATGATTAATCAATCTTCACTAATTGTAGTGGGAGAATGATTGTCCTATTAGGTATAATACATGTGATGTATTTACATACCTATTGGAACAAATGCTAATACTTCAAATGGTGTTTAGAGAAATACCAATATGAATATCTTGAAGTGTTCAAGATTATCATAGATGAAGTGCAAATTTGGTAAAGTGTTAATTCTTGATGAGATCAATGAATGAAATACTTGGACCAAATGTTTGAGATCCTTATGAGTGATTATGATAGTGTATCATAGTGAACTCATGATTAAGGCATGGTGATGTATAAATCATGAAGGAATCATACTCTAAGGAGTTAGAGAATGATTATCAAATAACTGAATTCTTCTTAAATAAAGAATACCCCACACTAATAAAGGACATTAAGAATCACAAGGAGTTGTAAGTTCTTATATCCTTGACAGATACACCTCAATTATCTATTTGATGAGTTGATCATGTGATGAGTCAACTATCTAGATGAATGAGAGGAACTAAATTTTGAGTTATGGTAGATGACCATTACATCCTAAATGACTTCCATGTAAACCATAAGGTATGACCTTGATGGTAGCACCCATTGGATGGAAATCCATAAGTGCAAATAAGTCTTAAGTGTTAAGACACATGGATGACATTATGAGAAGGATGATGCTTGTTAATTGCAACTTAATGACGAAGACATTTGGCATATGGATACTAAAACCGCATTCCTATGAGGAATAAAACAAGGATGTGTACGTGACACAACCTATAAGGTTTATAAATCCACTAATGCAAATGAAGTCTATAAGTTACAATGGACTAATCAATGTGATTGATTGAGTACAAGCAACTCATAATTGGATCTTTATTTTGATAATATAATCAAAGGGTTTGACTGATATGTCAAAGATAAAGAAGGGATCTGCGATTTAGTGGGAGCGTATTCACATTCCACATGTTGATGTGAAATGGAAATGTTCTAGAATGGAAATCCAAAAGTGGAAATTATCTTAAAGGAAGATAGAGATGTTTCCTATGTGATAGGAATAGAGATCTATAGACATAGTTCTCGAAAACCTCTTAACCTAAAAGAGGAGAAAACATACATTGGCAATCTATACTGAAGGGTTAAGTATGCACAGATTCAGTGGGAGAAAACTTGTTCATGTTACATGGAGTTAGTATCCCAAGGCCAAGTGTCCAATTCTTATGAAGAATGGGAACACTAAGAATAGATATGGATCTATCATGTATGTAATCATCCCATTATCTTGCATGTATCGACATGGTAAGAACAAAATGCATTCATCATCTTGTATGTAGGACATGGCAATATGATGTGCTCATCCTGATAACTCGTATGTGGGACATGACGAGTGGATGTCTGTCTACTTCCAGTAAGGGTTACTGAAATACCATGAGAACTTGATAAGTACTTGAGAAGTACTAGTTCTATGGAGTTAAGGAAGAGTTCAATGTAAAGAGTTACATTGATGCGAACTTCCAAAAGGACAGAAAATTAATCACAAAATATATATAGGATATATATAAAAGTGAAATTTTGTTCATAATTGGAAGTGTTCCAATAAAACCATTTAAAAGGAAATGTCGAGTACCTATGCGTTAGAGAACAACAGTGGATACTATATGGATCTGGAAGTTCATGAGATGAACTTATAGATATTCCGATCATTGATGACAAGTATGGAATCCTTGATCATGCAATGTGTCTAAAAGGTTAGCAAAGGAATACAAGATCGCATATTACGGCAACTCCATCTCATACGTGTGACGTACAACGAAGAGATGAGAGACATGTAGTTAAAAACTGACTTTGGCAAGGTGTTGCCATAACTCACTATGTTCGCACTAGAGAATAGTAACATGTGGGACATGTTTGAAGATTACTATGAATATGATTCAAGGGTGATTGACTCACAGTGCAAGTGGGAGTCTTTTGGTATGTATTCCCTGAGAGCCAATCATGGGATGATTGGTGGGATACATTAAGATTGATTTGATAAACATCAAAGGCAAGATTCTAATTCTTTCTGGTTCAGTCATATGAGATAGTGATAGAACAGATTGAATGCCTAGAGAATGACAGTACTCAATGACGTATGCTTTCAGGTTGAGGACCTGGACGATGAGATCATACGGATGCTAAGAGTTTGTACATTCTTGTTATGTCCCTAGTCAGATTTCATTGTGGAAGGTAGATAGACAACAATGACACACAAGACTAGATTGTGGTGTTGGTTTATGACAGAATCTCATTAGTCATGATAAAGAGATATCAAACCAAACACATAGGTACTTGTTAGAGAACAAGTGTACCGAACAGGCCCACCATGAGTTTGACACTTGGAACCATGACATGGTAGTCACAGTCAGTACTCACAGTGATGGTCGCGAGTGTGATTCTTTGACCTAAAATCACTACACTCAACACATGTCGTTGGGCACACTTTGACATCATCAAACATAGTCCTAAAACATGGGTTGTTATAAAGGTGATGATTGGGTGGTTTGACACATGGGGCTTTTGAGGGGTGAGTGATAGATATGGGATTTGTCCCTCCTGAGGGAGTATGATATCCATGGCCACTTGATGAGTAGAATTGAGAAAGGCGTGCACGCATGTGTGAATCAGTATGTGATATTGATTTCATACATATCTCTTCCAATCTACTCTGAGATCAAGAAAGTGAATGAACGTTGACAGGATGACTGTTCCATGCCTCGAGTTCATTCGGGATATCAGTGACAAAGGAATTATACATTCACTGTAACACCATTCACGGGTTGTAGGATTGAAAGTTGTTCTCCAACTTTCTATTTCACTTGGGTAGCACTGATGTGTGACTAGGCACCACTCTTTGCTTGTGAATTCATAAGTGTTATGGACTTTCACTACCAACGTGAAATGGACCTACAGGGTCACACACATAGGATTTAACCTGGAAGAGGAGTTTTGTCCACAAATACTGTTTAGATGGATTACTAAAGGAGTTTAGTAGTTCAATTAAACACTCAATTAATTGATAGCTCAATGTCATGATGTTCAAGGTGTTGGACACATTGATTAGAGTATCATATTGATTGAAACTACAATTGACTATTTCTATACAATCTACACTCCCAACCAATTAGCTCATGTGATGAACCGATCAGCTCAGCTTGGTGAACTGATCGGCTCAGATGGTGATTCGATCGGCTCATGGACAGGGTGAAATGATTGCTTCAAGTGTTGAAATGATCGGTTCAACTGATGCAACTGAGCAAGTTGGGAAAGTAGGATTGGTGAGAAATTTCCTTTCGTTTCACTTGCCCAATTTGATTGGAACAAGGATTGTATTTGATACCAATTAGAAACAAAAGATGGAAAGTCAATCGGGAACTGACCAGGACCACGAACCGACCGGTTCAGAAGTGAACCGACCGTTTCATGGGTCCCAACCGATCGGTTGAGATGTCAACCCACCGGCTCAGGTCCCCAACCGACCGTTTCAGAAATGAAATGATCAGTTCAGGTTGCGTAGTTGGTTGTTTTTGTGGAAAATATCGAACCCTTCTACTCCTACTTTAGTCCCGCATTTCCTGGGATAGAGAACCCTGTCCCATGACCCTCCTATATATAGGGGTATTGGGGGCTTCTCAAAGTAAAACACAGTGCAACCAATTGCTCTGTAAAGTTGTCGTTCTCTCTGGTTTTGGTAACAGATAGAGCCCGAGCAAGTGCTACCCGATAAGGGAGGCACAACAAGGGAAAGGCAACTGCAGAAAGTGACTGGTGGCAGGAGAGTGTGTTGGTGACTAGTACGCTGACAGGAGTGTGCAACTCCTTCCAATTCCTTGTGAGACAAGGAGATTGGAGTTCCAGGTGGTCCGTGTGGACTACTTCAGAGGCGGGAGATTTATGCCGCTCAGAGGACAGCTGTCAATCCCGATAGTCCCAGTGAGACCAGGAGTTGTCAGTCCCGGTGCGACCAGGAGCTGCACAAACATCGTCCAAGACCAGAGGTGAAGACCGCGCAAGCCGCGAGGTATTGCCACCGAGCAAGCCTTGGGAAAAGGTATGATTCCACAAACCATCCTTTCCTATTGTATAGGCGTTGACGCGTTTCCTTGTTCTGGGTTTGGGGAGGAGAAAATTTTTGTTTTCACTGCCTTCTTTGCCTCCCCTAAAACCCAACAATAGGGACTATCCAAGATTACTCCTAATGAATAAATCTTAGTTGGGTTTCTAGGCCAACAGATAAAGTTGTCATTTATATACCTATGATTTTAGTGTCATCATTCATATCATAGGTGCTTAGAAACAAACATTAATATAGGCTTAGAATAATACATGCATTTTGAAGAAAGTGTGGTCCAAGTTTCATGTAATGTTTATGTTCATTATTACAATATTTATGTCAATTATGCACAAGGAAGGTTAAGTTTCATCAAGTCATGATAATTAGACTATTTATGAGTGGATAACAACCACAAAACTCCTCATACCAAGGTTAATGTTTTAAATATATATATATACATATGTACATATACAAAGAGATACAAAAGATCTAAATAAAGTCAAATTTGTAATTGAGAAATATATACACAACTAGACATCAAAATCTAATGAATTAATTTCCTAATTTAAACAAAAAGCAAACAAATAACATCATTACAATAGGATGCATTTTTTTAGCATATTCACTCACACACACAATTAAAACATAAACACTAAAAAATATGATGAAATGAATCAAAACAAGTAACTAGAAGGGGGTAGAGGCTCACCTTATTGGAGTACTACCAGCAGTAGAGAAGATGGTAGTGGTGAAATCACAAGAAGAGGAAGATAAGCACAATAACAACATAGAAGCATGGTGGCAGAGAAGCAACACACAATAGAAGCAAAGAAGCACAACGACAGAGAAGCACGACAACAATAGAGAAGCAACACACAGTAGAAGTAGATAAGCATGGCGGCTGTGGTAGAGAAGCATGCTAGCAATGGCAGAGAAGCATGCTAGTAGTGGCAGAGAAGCATCACACAACATGAAGCATAGAAGCACGATGGTGGTAGCACCGACATAGCAACAATAGAAGCGACAACACAACAAGAGTAGTAGTCAGCATCACACTACGACGACGGTCAGCAAGAGCACAAAAATCATCAGAGAAAATATGGCATAGGGAGATGAAACAAAGAATGAGGGAAACAATTTTTTTACGGGTTCTATTAAGTGAACTTAGTCATCAGTTGTTAGGGACAACCGACGACTAAGTCCTGACTTAGTCACTAGTTTGGGTAAAGAAACCAATGACAAAGGCCATTATCCAAATAAAAAAAGTCGACCTCAGTAAGGACTTAGATTTCGGTTGTGGGAGATACACTGACGACTAAGGACTTAAAGAAAACCGATAATAGAGGCCCTTATCCAAACAAAAAAAGTCAGCCTTAGTAAGGACTTAGACATTAGTTTTGGGAGATACACTGGTGACTAAGGACTTAGACGTCAGTTTTATCAAAAAAACAATAAAAGAGGCCTTACCAAATATAACAATTTTGGCCTCAGTATGGACTTAAACATCAGTTTTGTTGGACAAACCAACACTAGAGAGAAATTTGGGGGAAACCATATTTTCATGGAGATGTAGCACAAATCCTCTGTCATCAGTTTCTTGACTGCAAACTGACACAGCGTGTACAACTTTTTTGCGGTTGGTAAGACATACAACGTCAGATTCACTATAGCTAAACTGAAGACAGAGGTATTTTGGAGGCAAATTTTATTTTGCGGGAAGATGTATGTCGTTGGTTTTGCAAAAATTGACGCTAACCTAAATTTTTTTGGAGGCAAATTTTCCCCTGAAAATTGAACTTCAAGGGTTATCTAGGACGTTGGTTTCTTTAAGAGATAACCAACATTACATAGAAATAGGTACCCACATTTTTCTTAATCAACATGACTTGACCAATAATGACGTTTGTGCTCTTCAACTGACACTGTAGATGTCATGGTGACAGTTTTCCTGTGAAACCGATGTTAAGAGAAGTGACATTAGAGATCAAAAATGTACTAGTGAGTTCTATATTCTCGAGGCACTACAAGTTAGCTTTCACTTGTTTAAATTATCATTTTTTTCATATTTGTCATGTACAACAAAACATTTAAAAAGACCAAATAGTGGAAACCTTACATGACACTCTCACATTTGTGCTAATATTAGTAAATAGAGTAGTAGAAACCTTAAAATAGGGTAAGAAAAAGACCAAATAGTGGAAAACTTTGATATATTGAATGGGACCCAACTCTAGTTGGAAACCCCAAAATCCTAGCTCTCTGAACCTAACCAAATTAACCAGGGTCATCCTGGGTTCTCGATTGTCAAGTCTAAAATTGACTTTCTTTTCATAGATCAATCATGCACATACCAAGTCATCATAAGGTCCCACTTTTAACATAAATGGTGCATACATCTATTGATTTAGTAACAACATTATTGAAAACTCACTATAACATGAGAAAGATGTACCTAAAGGTAGAAGAAGGTGAAAATTGCATTTTTAGAACTTGTGCATACATTATGTTAACATTTATGACTTCCTAGCCGAGTTCAAGTTTACATCAAATATCTTCATGAAATAAGAAGGGAGGTATAAATCTCAAATTATTAATACTAAAGGGTAAAACAATCATAAAAAACAACTTTCCAAATAAGATCACACATTCAACAAATCATTCGGCCTTACAAAAGCAGGTAAGCTAACATTTTCCACTCAAGATCAACATGTAAGAGAAAGGAAGGTAAAGAAACTTGGATTTCTTCATCATACAACCAAAACAACGAATATATGTTACATTTTTAAGACATACAAGCATGATCTTAGCATTATTAAAGATTATAAGGAGTTTTTGCAAGCAAAGAAGGAAAAAAGCCATCACATCACTCACCTCCGTTAAAAATATAAATCTATAGAAAGGAAGTAGATCAAACAAAGTCTGAAACACATGCAAGGTCCTCCAATAGTCCTCCCAATATTCTTCCTAGTATGATTCAACTCCATTTCAATCAAATAATGTTAAAATAAGAAAAAATGGGTAGGAAGAGGTATTTCCACCATGGTTTTCCAAATGCCACAAACAAAGAAACTAAGAGAAGGTAAAAAGTCAGAAAAAAAAAGTTCATCTTACTTGAAAATGGGTTATGCAAGATTGGGAATATCAATATGGACAAGTTATTCCCTCCTAGGAAATGATTCTACCAATCCACATATCAATATTGTTAATTGGTGCATAAGAACTTGTAATATTTTGTTTGATGGTTTAATGTGTGTTGTTAATACATGATGTTCATTTTGGAAATGGAAGAGTATATACTGGACCATGATTTTAAACTAGGTTAGCTAATCAAATACCTTAGTACAAATTATGGTAATAGAGATATTGAATATACGTCCATGTTAGTAATTAGTAAGGTTGTATCATTCTCTTTTAGTATTTGTTCATTGGATACTTATAATTCTCGAATTTAATCATGTTAGGTCAAGATGTGGACATCATATATATACTAGAAAATTAATTTATTACTAATATATCACTTGGTTTCCAAATAAATACACCCCTATTAAGACATAAATCTAGATAGGAAGAGTTTACTTTGAATACAATAATTTTGTGGACAACTTCACTATGAGATGTATACACTTAGATGGGGACATCATTTAGAGTTATGTGATAAAAACCTTTGGTAATTAATACAACATAATAAATGGATAAATGAATGACCTTGAAGTACATAAACTGATGTAGATAAAGATAATGTTAGAAAGAGATTAAGATCAATTGCATTAGAAGCAGCTATGGGGACCGATCCTCAATCACAAATATGGACAAAGAATAACTTGAACCATCAACAAATAACCTTATGTAATAATGATACACACTAATGAGTATTTTTAAACTCTAATTATACAATCAATACTAGGTTCAGATATATCTTCAACTATGAATAGGTAACCGTGGATTAATGTAAATGAATTATATGTCTTGCTTCTTAATTTATGGATGCTAGACATTAGACTATTTATCTAGAATAGTGGTGCATGGGGAAAATCATTTATATATTAGTACTTGCATATTCTGTCTGGGATGTGTGTTTCCACCCTTACTTTTTTAGTCCATCATTTGTTGGTATTATGACCCTATTTTAGATATATGATCTATGTCATATATGAATGCTATTGTTTTATTTGTTATGTTATAGATTGATTAATGGAAAGACACTTTATGATGTTAAGTTACTCTTTAATGCCTCATTATTTGATTATTCCTTTAGAAATTACTATATGTTGATATCCCTCTCTTTGCATGGGAACACCCCTTTTTTTAACCAAATATATTGAGCAAGTTTTGTTTATATGCATATAGTCAATGTTTATAGATACATGCCTTTGTTTCTTATTTTCCAGGGTGATGTTTCATTCCACATAGGTATAGGTATATTCAAGGACAAAGATTCAGGAAGATCATGTATACGATGTGGACTCAAGGATAATTTAGAATATCTGGGTTTCCCTCTATAACTTGACTTACATGTTATTAGGTGCATATCTTTTGATTTTTTTCATGCCACCTTTTATAGCAAGGAACAATTGTTGATGCTAAGCATGTAACTTTGTAATGGTTTTATTCTACAGTTTCATTATTACATGGCTAGTGGTATTATACTATTTGAGTGGATCCCTTATCGCGTCCCACTTTATACATCTACACTCTGTACTTATAAATATTGGTTCTTAAGTCATTTTAACTCCCAAAAACCTTTATTAATCTTCCATTAATCTCCTATCAACCTACATATCGTCTACCCAACTCCACCTTTGGGTGTATGCTACCTGGGACTTGTCATTGCACTCAAAATTGCCATAGCTTTGTTTGATCCTCTATATGGTATTGAGGTGTTTCCATGGAGCTCCTTGAACTATAGCCAGAGGCAAAATGAGTTTAGACTTATTTCCCTCTTTTGCCTTTGTTACTTGATAGTATGCAGTTCCAAATACTCTCTTCCCATCATGTCATGTATGTGTCTATTTTTGGCATGTTTCTTTATTTTTCTATTTCCCCACATGTTGCTCCTTGCTAACCATGGTGGAAACCATGGCAGTCGGTTTTGGATATCTTACAACATCTTCTTGGGCTCACTAAGATTTGCACAAAATTGGGTACTGGTATCTGGTGGGATGACTTTATAATTTATTGCCATTTTTGTTGAAGTGTGTCTTCCTTCTAATTCAAGGAAGAATAATGAACATGCATGGTTGTGGATTCACAATACTACCCTCATATTAGTTTAACTATGTCACGCCATATGGGCTTCCTTGTATTTTCTTGTGCTAATTTTAAAATGTAATCATGTTATCATTCAATCGAGGAAATTTAATGATACTACCTATCACACGTCAATATTGGATGTGTGATACATGGGTATCTCAGTAATGGTCTAATAAGTTTTTTTTATAAAATTAGTGAATAATATTATCTTAGAAAATTCATAGAAACTAATGTACAAGTCATAAAATTACAAATAAATACTCATTGGAATTAGAAAATGTTCTTTAACTATATTTATAATTTCTCATTTGAATATGATGGTAATAATATTTGATAATTTGGGGTTGAAATGTGGGATTAAGATAGGCATTCTCTCCCCCTCTCCCACGCCCATGGCAAAGGCGAACTCTCAGAAGGGTGGTAAACCAAGACGGCGATTGAGATTCGAACCTAGGTCCCTTTGTTAGGGGATGTCGTGCTTGGACACTTGAGACACTCCTTGTAAGTGGGTTTGAAACATAAACATTAACTAATGACACACATATATATACATTAAATTTCATATTAGGTGAAGAAGCACCCTGATTGGATCTAGAGTTTGACCTCAATTTGTTAATACATATCTTTGAGGTTTGTTGCTTCTCTATTGATTCATATTGGACAATGATTTACATTTTCTCTCTCCTTGACCTCGTTGAGGTATAATTACATGATACTTGAATCGATTTGACTCAACTGGTTCATCTCACTTTGAATTGATCCTAAATCTTGTTAGACTATTGGATTATGCAAATCAAAACCTATTCTTGTATCTTGTTGTTATTTATTCAAGTTACATCTTGATGAATCTATTGATCCACTCATCAAATGGAAACCCTATTACCATTTGTTTGTTGGGAAATACATGCACAGATCGAATAAGGCGACAGAAATAAAAATTTATCTATCCATATTCCTATAACAGCAAGATTGTGTCAACTACTATGAAATAGGAAGAATGGTTTAATGAGTTCATAGTTGGTCCTTGAGCAAGTCCAGTGACAACAACTCATTGCAATGCAACTATCTTCTAATTGCTCTTGGATGGTGTCTATGCAGCTCCTAGTCTTTCCCATGGATGACTGACTGAACACTTCTGCAGTGACTCTTGTGGTCTCACCACAGACTACAACCTAACATTGTCCTCCTAGCTACAAGTGAAAGACTCATGCCTCTAGATCAGTCCACACAAACCAACTAGAGCTCCTATAATTCAACTAGAATGATAGGAAGGAGTTGTCTCTCCCTTTGGCGTACTAGTCATCAACTTGCTCTCCCACAGCAATGATCTGTAGTTGTTCTCCCCTGTTGCTATCCCTCCCTAGTCAGGTAGGACTTTCTTGGGCTCTCTTGGTTACCACAACCAGAGAGGGGAAAAATTATCAGAGCAACTAATTCTCAATTGCATGTGTTGTTCTCTGGAAATCCCTCAATACCCCTCTATTTATAGGCGGGGTTAGGGCCAGGGTTCGCAGTCTATTCACGATCTGTGTGGGAGTGGAAGGGACCATGAGATCCTGAATTTTCACAACTTGCAATATCTAAAATGGTCATTTCTCATGGAAAATGATCATCTCAAATGTGAGACGGTCATCTGGTATATCCAGACGATAATTTCACCATGTTTCCTGATTGCACATGAATTTGCCAATTCAAATCTAATTAATGCAATCAAATTTCCCCACAAACTAAGTGATCTAGCACATGAGAGATAGTCATCTCGCTCACCCAAACAATCGTCCGGTAAGACAATTTGAGCCAATCGGTTCAACAGAATGAACCGGTCAATTCACACATCAGTTAGGGCAGAACTTGGCCAATTTAATTTTTGACCAGTCTGACAATCCAAATGCATGTCTAAACACTTGAGCCAATTGTTTGGCACTCCAAGCGTCTATCTCACCTTGTGAGACAATTGACTAGGGTGTAGTCAAATGATCCATTGTGTGAATTGAGTACCTAAACGCTTTAGTAATCAATCCAATCATCATTCAAGATTAAACTCATCTTCTAGATGAGTTCCTTTATGTGTGACCCTATAGGTCCCATATCACATTGGCAATGAATGTCCATAACTAGATTATGACCACAAGCAGAGAGTAGTGCCTAGTCACACATCAGTGGTACCCAAGTGAATGGAAAGTTGGAGAACAACTTCAACCTACAATCTATGTAAGGTGTTGTAGTGATTGTATAACTCCTTTGTCTCTGATATCCGATATGAACTTGAGGCATGGAATCACCATCCTCTCAACATTCAATCCATGTTCCTTGAACTAAGAGCATATTGTCTGAGATAATGTGACCTCAATATCATATATTGATTCACATGTGCATGCACATGTGTTTCTCAGTCTCACTTATCAAGTGGCCAAGATATCAAAATACAGTAGGAGTGACAAATTCCATCTCTATCACTCACAATCTATACCCATGTATCAAAGCTACCCAATAACCACCTTTATGGCAATCTGTATTTCAGGATTACATTTGATGATGTCAAAGTATACCCAATGGCATGTGATGAGTGCAATGATTTTAGGTCTAAGAAATAGAATCACTACCTTCACTATGAAATATGACTATGACCACCAATGACGGTTTCCATGTGTCACTCTCAATGTGGGTATGTCTAATACAATGTTCCCCAACATGTAACTGTATGCTTCATTTGATATGCCATATCATGACTAATGAGATTCAGTCATCAACCAACCCACACTCCAGTTTTATATGTTATTGGTGTCTATCTACCTTCCACAATAACAACTGACTAGGGACATAATAAGAATGTACATACTCTTAGCATTCATATGATCTCATTCTCCAAGTCACGTACTTGAAGACATATGCCATTGAGTATTGTCACTCTTTAAACATTCATAATGTTTCCTCATTATCTCATAACTAAGTGAAATAGAATGAATTGGAAGCTTGCCTTTATGAGTATTAATCAAATCCTTTATGGTATGTGTCGTGTCAATCATCATATGATTGGATCTATGGGCATACATTACCAACCGACTCCCACTTTCACTTAGAGCCAATAACCCATGAATCTCATTCTTAGTGATTTAAACATGTCCACCATGTTTCTGCTGTGCTAGTGCTAATCCAGAAGGTTAGCAACACTTTTTCTATTAGTCGGTAAATTGCATGTTTCTTATCTCCTAGTTGTGTGATGTAACTGTTGTAATATGGTATATGATATTACTTTCCTAAAAAGTAGCTCCATGTTTGTCACAATATTACTACTGAGTCATCAATGGTTGGAACATCTATAAATTCACCATATGAACTTCTAGATCCATATAGTATCACTTTGTGTTCGTAACACAAGTATAATCGAATTTTATTGTAGAATAGTATTAATGGCTTTTAGTTCGGAACCCTTCCAACTTACAACATTTCTCCTTTTAAATCGAACATATTTTATTGAGATCACTTTATCATTTTCAAAGCTTGCATTGGTGTAACCCTTTACACTCAACTCTTCCATTATTACTATCTTTAACTACTAGCAATCTATCCTTAGGTACTTCTCAAGTACTAATGGATATCTTGAATGACATTTCAATAACCCTTATTGGATTTTAATAGCATCTTGTCATGTCCAATACATATAATATTATATGGGATAAGTACATTTATAGCATTCATGATAGATCCATTGCCTATGGCATCTTATCATGGTATTTCCATTCTTCACAAGAATTGGAACATATTGTTCATGGGAGACTAATCCAAATTCTCTCTCATTAAATCCTTTCATGTTGAACTCCTTCAACACATTGTTATTGTATGTGCTCAAACTTATATTGTAAAACATTCAAGAAATATCTTATATGTCTTAATTCTTATCTCATGAGATACTTCACCTAATCCCTAATTGTTGGAGGTGTTTTCCATGCCAGCTCTCAATATTCACAATATTGTGATGTTATTCCTCATCATATATGGAATATTCATATACGCTCCCACTAAATCTTTTGTAATATCATATTTCATCTTTTATCTTGATTCAAATCAAACTTTTAGACTATATTGTCAAGTCAAAAGATCCCTCTTCTGAGATGCTTGTTTCAATCCCAGATTCAACTTTGTAGTTCATAGACTTTATTTCTTGAAGTTATAAAACCTTTTAGGTTGTGTCACATACACAAATCCTATGATGTATTACCTTTAAGGAATTTGGTTTTTATCTTCATATGCTAAATCTCTTAGTCTATTTTAACTACAAAAATTAATAAGCTTGACAATTGGTAAAGGAATTTCCATCATGTTCAACAACTTGAACTAATTTGAAAAACTTATTCAACCAATTTGTTTTTTATGTTATCCATCCAAGTCTTTGTCTCAAGACCCTATTGCACCCTTTAGGTATTACCCCTTTAGGTAGTGCTATCAAGGTCTTACCTTGCTATCTTAGATGGACCCCATAATGGATTTTAAGCCATTACTCAAATTTATGGTAGTCTATAGCTTCTAGTGGGTTGTTGGCTCATCCTATTGTGGCCAACCTATCTGAATCGTTGGATTCACAATCTCCAATTACATATGTGTTCTACTAGAACTATTTTGTTTAGTGTCACACGATGAACTTGACATTCCCACAACAACTTGTGTTTCTCTTAGTTCTCATTGTACCTCATTGTTGTCCTCGAACATTTCAAGTTCTACTTTTACTCCCAGTGATTCTTTAGGAACTCAGTTATCCTTTTGACAAAGCAATTTTGTTATTGGATTGGGACTAATATTAATATTCAACAGTCAGAATTTATGGATAAACCTTCTTCAAGAAACTACTTTCTCAATGTAGGTTTCAATCCTTTTAGACATATTGGGACATTCCCATATCATATCATATATGATGTCATATTAACCATTCAGATGGTACATTATTTAGTGATAGGTATATAATTATGAGGATATGAGAAGATTCAATTAATTGATAATTATAACATGACTCATTATGGTATAATTCCTTCATTCTGACACATCATCATGTTCAAATGTATTTGACTTGTGATACATTATCGCAATTTTTTTCTTGAAGGTTCTTAAAGTCTTGATGAAAAGTATTTCAACATTTAATCTCATCAAAGTTTCTTAATACTTTCATCTAAGTTATACTTCATTTATAGTCTCCTTGAACACTTCAAGAGATTTATGTTTCTATTTTACTGAGTACATATCATCATATTACCAGTAAATTAAATGAGGTATAATCAATTATCTATAGCATTCATTCCATAATATCTTCATGCATCATATGTATGAGGTCTGATGGAAGGTTTATCCTCCCACTACATCTAGTGAAGGATGTCATGTCATATTGTGTGTAAATAAGGATTTGCATTTTCCTTAGGTTCGATAACCAAGGGAATCTTGATTAACATCAATATGTATTCTAGACATGCATTTCTTATATGTACATCAAATGTGACTATTGCTAATGATAATATTGAGTTATCAATTACAATCCTTTGGTATTAATGTTGAAAAATTTATCCAAGATTCTTTCAAAGCAAAGATTATTAGATATTTGGGAATTGCCATGCAAGATTATATCTTTTGAAACAAAAACATTAATATCTTACTTTATTGATTCATCATTCTTGTCATACAAGATGGTAAAGTAAATGTTTCTATTTTCTTGGCATAATGAAATAGCAGTTCAACTAACTCTATTACATGCCCATTGGGATAAGATAAATTTAAATGTAGAATAAAGCTTCCACAACCCTTGCTCTGCCTTGTCCATCTTTATCCTTCTATGAGGGCTTTTACTTCTTATCAGATCCTACACATCAAGTATGTCAGATCTCTATTTGGTATCATATGCCAAGAAGAAGTATTCAAATTTATCTTATAACGTTTATACCTGAAGTGGAGGCCTTAGTTCCTTCTATCTTCTTCTTTAGTTCCTCTAACCTGAGTGGGCAATTTCTTTTCTAATGTCCAGGCTGGTGAAAATGGTGACATTTGCCTCTTTTCTTCACTCTTCCATTTGCTTTGAGATATGAATATTTGGGCTTCGGCCAACTTTAGAGTTCTTCTTAGTTTTACCTTTGCCTTTAGACTTCCCCTTTGCCTTGTTGATCATCATCACATACTTGGGATCATTTTTCTTCATCTGTCCCTCAATTATTCTCAACATTCCCAACAACTCTGTCAATGATATGTCAAAGTTGTTCATGTTTTAGTTCATGACATACTGACTATAAGATTCTTGTAGAGATTGTAGAATCACATCAGTGGCCAACTCTTGACCCAAGGGGAATCCCAATCTATCTAGGTTCTCTACATACCCAATAAGCTTGAGCACATGTGGACCTATTGTATCTCCTTCTGCCATGTTATATTTGAATAGTGCCTTGGAAACATCATATCTCTCTTGTCTTTCCTAATCTTGGAACATGTACTTGAGATGTATGACCATTTCAATCACATCCATGTTCTCATGCTGCCTCTGCAACTCATAGTTTATGGAGCATAACATCAAACACTTGACATCCACAAAATCTTCATTATGCTTCATGTAAGCATCCCTGTCAGCCCTAGGTGCAGTTGGAAGAGGCTCATCTGGTTCTGGCGTCTCTAGGACATAGAGTTTGTGCTCCTATGTGAAAACGATTCTCAGCGTCTTGAACCACTCATGAAAGTTGTTCCCATTAAGTTTGTCCTTCTCAAGGACTGATTGCAAAGAAAAGTGATTGTTGTTTGTTGCCATTTGATTCTACAAAAGAATTTGCAATTATGTCAAAACTCATTTTGATTTGATTTGATTAAAATTTTGGCAATATTAATCATGTCTTTAATCAACTATCTTTCTCATTAAAATTAATAACCCTCAAATATCAATTTGGAAAACTACAACAAACAATTTTCTAATGAGCAAGATCCAAAATGATTCGATTTTTACCTGACCAACGCCACAATAAATAATCAACCATTAAGGTAGGCAACTTTCCAATTGCATCATATACAATTCTTGATAGACGATATGCGCAAATCCTTGCCATAATCATATGTATACTTCTGGTCTTAGACGATCTAAGAATCACCAATTAAGCCTAACCCAATAGCCAACATGATAATAATGCACCCTGTAAAGGTGGAACCTACATCACTACCATCACACTTCCATGAGGTAGAAGACACACAATGTGAGGGCATAATCAATGCTTAGTCGAACAATATTTTCATGAGTGTCGCTAATGGAAAGCATCTTAGACTTAATATATTTTGATTGAGGTATTTATATATATACATAAACACACACACACACACACGTATATATATATATATATATATATATATATATATATATATATATATATATATATACTGTCCAATCACCACATATATAGTATGTATCATATACATGCTATACCCCACAACGTAAATATGCAATATAAATAAAAGTGATGGTTATGTCCATGTCTAATGTAATTCCTTGGAGCCACAAGGAATTACTACCACCTAGGTCAATCGTCACATCACATGTATGAACTAATTATTGGTATAAATATGTGCTTGCCAATCTGGGTAGATCGGTTCAACCCTTGAACCGGTCATCTCACCTCTTGGCCGATCAGTTGATCCTCCTATTCAACTGATGTCTAGACACCTTCCAGACGGTCAGTTGGGCCTTCTGGGATGGTCGTATGGCCTCCTATTCAACTGATATTTGGACTCCTTCCAGACAGTTGGTTGGGTTCACCAGGTGGTCATTTGGCTCCTTTGCTACGTCCTCCATGGTCCTCTAGATGGTCGGCTTGTCTCACAAACTAGTCATCTCATCTAGAGATGATAATCTTCGTCATCATTGCAAGAAATGAAATTATCATGTTGCTTTATTACATTGATTATAGAGAAACCTCGAGTTACATTCAAGAGGAGAAAAGGCAGGAAAGAATTAACTTTATATTGAGAATAAGGAGGCAGAGGTTCGGTACATAGACTGAGATAAATAGAAATAAAACCAAATCATCCAACCACATACATATATTGGGTTTAAGCCATAACCACGCTACACGTCCACCATCTAAACCGCTTTTAGGGTGACACGTGTAAATTGCATTTATATCATATATATATATATATATATATATTAGTTTGGGATTATGTGGTCTTTGATTTGATACACATATGAGATAGTGACATATTCACATGATATGCAATAAATAAATGATAAAACTAAAAATCCAATCATATCAATTATCCTAAAACATAGTAAATTGACGTGGCTCTGATACCACTATTGGGAAATACGAGAACATAGTAAGGAAACAGAGACAAAAAATTATCTATTTGTATTCCTATAATAGCAACATCATGTCAACTACTATAAAATAGGAGAGTTAACGAGTTTATACCTAGTCCTGGAGAAAGTCCAACAACAAGCACTTGTTGCAATGCAACTACATTCTAGTTTCTCTTGGATGGTGTTTGTGCAGCTCCTGGTTTTCTCCACGGATGGTGGACTGAACAACTTATACAATGACTCTTGCGGTCTCTCCACAATTGCAACCTGACGTTGTCATCCTAGCAGTAGTTGAAAGACTCCTACCTCTAGAGTAGTTTACACGAACCAACTAGAATTCATGTCATTCAACTAGAACATACATGAAGGAGATGTCTCTCCCATTGGCGCACTAGTCACCAACTTGCTCTCCCACAACAATGATCCTCAGTTGTTCTCTCCTGTCGCTATCCCTCCCTAGTCAGGTTGGACTTGCTTGGGTTGTCTTGGTTACCACAACCATAGAGGACAAAAATTGTCAGAGCAACTGGTTCTCAATTGTCTGTGTTGTGCTTTGGGAAGCCCCTAGTACCACTCTATTTATAGGTGGGGTTAGGGCCAAGGTTCGCAGTTTGTTTGGGATCTATGTGGGAGCAGAAGGGAGTGGAAGATCTTAAATTTTCACAACTTGTAACATACGAAATAGTCATTTCACATGTGAAACGCTCATCTCACATGTGAGTTGGTCACCTGGTACAACCATACGGTCATTTTGCCATGTTTCCTGACTGCACAAGAATTTTCCAATTTGGATCCAATTAATGCACGATATGACGTCAACACTAATCCATAATGCAATCAAATTTACCCACGAATTGAAGGATCTTGCTCGTGTGAGATGGACATCTCGCTCACCCAGACGGTCATCTGGTGAGCCGAGTTGAGCCGATCGATTCAACAGAATGAACTGGTTGGTTCACACCTTAGTTTGGATAGAACTTAGGCAATTGAATTTATGATCAGTTTGACAATCCAAACGGCCGTCTCAACACTTGAGCCGATCATTTGGCACTCCAAACGGTTATCTCACCCTATAAGACAATCGTATGGAGTGCATTCAGATGATCCATTACGTAAATTGAGTACCCAAATGCTTTAGTATCAATCCAATCATCATTTAAGATAAACCTCCTCTTCTAGATGAGTTCCTTTGTGTGTGACCCTATAGGTCCCATATCACGTTGGTAGTGAATGTCCTAACTTATGACATCACAAGCAAAGAGCAATGCCTAGTCACACATCAGTGCTACCCAAGTGAACGGAAAGTTAGAGACCAACTTCAACCTACAATCTGTGTAAGGTGTTGCAGTGATTGTATAACTCCTTTGTCAATGATATCTAAGATGAACTCGAGGCATGGAATCCTCATCCTCTCAACGTTCAATCCATATGCCTTGTACCAAGAGCAGACTGACTAAGATAATGTGACCTAAATATCATATATTGATTCACATGTGCATGTGCATGCGTTTTTCAACCTCACTTATCAAGTGGCCAAGATATCAAACTCCAGTATGAGGGACAAATTCCATCTTTATCACTCACAGCCTATCCCCATGTGTCAAAGCTACCCAGTCATCACATTGATGACAATCTATATTTTAGGATTACATTTGATGATGTCAAAGTATACCCAACAACATGTGATGAGTGTAGTGATTTTAGGTCCAAGAATCACAATCACCACCTTCACTATGCGAGATGACTATGACCACCAATGATGTTTTCCATGTGTCTCGCCCAAGGTGGGTCTGTCCAATATACTGTTCCTCAACATGTATCTGTGTGCTTGGTTTGTTATCCCATATTATGACTAATGAGATTCAGTTATCAACCAACCCACACTCTAGTCTTATGTTCTACTGGTATCTATCTACTTTCCACGGTAACAACTGACTAGGGACATAATAAGAATGTGCATACTCTTAGCATTCATATGATCTCATTCTCCAAGTCACATACTTGAAGACATATGTCATTGATTATTGTCATTCTTTAGACATTCATAATGTTTCCTCATTATCTCATAACTGAACGAAATTGAATGAATTGGAAGCTTGCCTTTATGAGTATTAATCAAATCCTTTATGGTATGTGACATGTCAATTATCACATTATTGGCTCTATGGGCATACCTTACTAACAATGTTGCCCTATCGTTTATCATATTTGTATATCTTTGTGGTTTAACCCTAATTTGGATACCATATGATGATTTGAAGAAATAGATGCTTGCCTATATATTAAATATGCATGTTTGATCTTGTAAAACTGGTATAATGTAATTAGTTACACATAGGTGGTGAATTCCTACTATGTGTATCTTATATACAAGGGAATTAGATGGTGTTTCCTATTTTTATGCAACACCACGACAATGCCACTACTCCCCCAAATATTATGGTGGTGATGTTGTATACCTTATGATTTCTTTATACTTGTTGGTATTAGATGATCTGCATGCAATCTTCATCATTTATTTCTTGCCTCTTTATTAAGATTCAAATGAAAGAACTGATGATTTAACCTTATTTATTATTTAGAATAACTTTATATATTACTATATGAAGATCCTTTTGAAATCTAATGGGATATTTACCTCCCTCTTATTTGTAAAACTTCTTTACTCTAATTTGACATACTTTTTCATATATGTTTTCCAATCCATATTTCACGTGCCTGCCAGCTTTTGTTGATATCTTCCATTTGCTCTTCTCTTATGGGGGTGTTCCCAACCCCTTAGGAGGATAAGACATGGGCTTAATTGATCATGAGTTGCACCCTACATGAGTACATGATAGTAGTTTTTTTTTTGGGAGATAAACTAAAGTAGTGAGGTTGCCTTATGTGGACTTTTAAGTATAGTTGAGTTCCTTTTAAAATTCCTTTGTATACACCCTATGTGGTCCATAACTATATTTAGTTTGTGAAATATAATAGTAAGATATTGTTATGTTCTAATGATAAACTTGTGTTTTGAACATATTGATTGAATGAAATGGAAATTTACCCTTTGCATAAATTTATGATGGTATTTGGCATTAGGTACTTTTCCAGTGGTTCAATTGAGTAAGTGAGTGTCTCCCCTATCATATCTCATTCCTTACAAGGTGATTCATCTTATTAACATCACCTAGTTAAGTCCAACCCAAAGGCCAACACAATAGAATAGAATATGCACCCTGCTTTAGTAGACCTACATATCTATATGACACTTCTTAAAGATAGACAATGCACCACAGTTTGGCGAGCCCACACATTGTCGATCAAGGTTTCCATGTATGTTGCACAATGGAAAGTATCTTAGACTTAATAATTTATTAAAGGGTTGTTTATTTATATACATATGCATATTCAAACACCACATACTTAACATATGTATCATATACACATCATATTGACAATCCACATTCAAAATTCGTAATCAGCAATCATACAAGCATAAGTTATGGCCATACTAGTGTATTCCCTTAAAGCCACACATGACTATTGTCCACATATGGTTTTTTTCATCTCATGCAACAATGACTTGTATAGACATGCATTTGTCTTGCATCATGGTAAACAACTCTGTAGATACCACTTAGAGTTCGACCTTCAAGCTTCTTGATCATGCCAAGTCCTCTACAACTAATTTTATTTCTGTCTAATATTACAAAATATGTAGAAACCTCAATTTACGTTCAAGGGGAATCGAGGGGATAGAAACCATTAGTTTTGGAGATAAAAAAATCCAATGCCTAACATGTCATATGGATATTTCAATAAAAGATTCAATCATGATTCACCGCCAGCACACACAATAGGGGTCCTTGGCCATAACTATGCAATCATCTACCAAATAAAATATTTTTGAAGACAAGTGTATCATTTTTTTAGAAGAAGATAAATGTAACATTTAGAGATATATAATATCATCTACATGTATTTATTTAAAGATTGCATATTTTCATATGGGGAATTCCTTATGAACTATTTTTGAAATCCACACAAATAGGGTGGTACGTAGGGATGACGCCCTTGTATGTGGATCATGTTGCATGGTTAGTAGGCAAGGGTCAAGGGATGCCACCCATCACATCGTATAAAGGGTATCACCCTTGAAAAGTTCCATGAAATTTTACATTTGTGCACTAGGAAATATAACATTTTACATTATAAACCCCGTCCAATACATCAAAATTTAATTATGTAGTGTAGTGGGACTTATAGGATATGCATACTAACATTTTATTATTCACATCACTGTAATTAATGGCATAAAACCATTTCCAACCATGTCGATTTAAATCCTAATACATTTTATGTCACATGACTCTAACACAGTTATTGGGAAATGGGACATCAAATGTAGCAATAAAAAGAAATATTTCCCATGAGTAGATATCATAAATAACAATGTGTTTATAAGGAAGGGGCTTGAGGTATACCATGTCATGGAGTAAATCCAATTACTTTCTTATGTGGCTTTATGTGTCACCTATGATGATGCACAAATAGATGTTGATAACGTACTCCTAACACAATTGCAAAAGTGTCTGATCTTTTTGTAGTCCACATAGTTGACGGTGAACTCCTTGGCACACTTCTTGAACCAGTAAAGAAGGAGAAACCTTTCACTTGGCAATGTACTAGAATCACCCTCTTTCTCCTTCTATTTATCTCCCTTGTGGTAATGACAACTAGGGTTACACTTTAGAGCATGTAACCAAAATCATGGTCATCATGACCCTTTCAATAAGGAGGGAAGAGAACACGATTTCTAAAAGAAACTAAGACAAAAAGGTAGAGGATGTGTTTAACTGACTTGATTGTAGCAAACCAGTTGATTGGTTGGCCACTCCAATCGATTATGGGTTATCATTGGAATGTTAAGAAACTAATCAATAGATATATTGATCCTATCTAGTCGATTGAGTGGACATTCAAGATGTTGTGGGTAACTCCTCCAAGTGAAGCCCCATAAATATATATGTAAAGTAGCAACTCTATGATCCCAAGAACCTTCTCATAGTCTTCTAGCCTGCTAAAAGAGAGCTTCTTTTCCTTTGCCATAATCTAGACACTAGGAAAGTTGTAATATGAATTTTCCATCCTAAAACTAATTAATTAAATTTACACTTGATTAATAATCCATAATACTCATTTCTAGGACTTCATATACCCTACAGAGGTAAGAAAAAAGACTGACTAGACATTTAGCCATTTTCATATTTAAAATCCTAATTTCAAGTATAAACTACCTATATAAGTTATTAAATTATAAATACGGTAAATTATGTATATTATGTCTTAAAAAGTTATATTATATAGAATATAATTCCAATTTTCCCTCATTTGAGAAAAAATCCTAGGTCATATCACAAGGGCCCCATATTTAGGTAAAAACCTCAATATTATCTCAACTACTATATTTGTGAACAATTATCGAGTAAGACATGAGTAATCTCAAAGATCTATGTAAATACACCTTAAATAAAGTACTATGACATTTTAGGTACCAAAATAACCTTGTTTGAGTTCAAACCACCTAGAATAGTCCAAAAAAGCCTAAGTGGAGTGATTTTTGACAAAGTAAGTGAACTCAATTTTTATGTCTCAATAAGAATAACCGACATCCATTCTATTCCATATAACTCATTTAGGCAAGTATATAAATTTCGGCTCATTGTACGAATATTACAACTATTATCCCCCTAAATGACCAAATCCCATCAAAATAGGACAATGACAAATGCATATAATTTCATGAAAAATAATTCAATAACACATGAATTATGTTAAAGCAAGTTTGGTATTGCTATATTTTGTAAAATACACATGTATTTCAAAATTCATAATAAAATTCCCAATTTACCACAAACTCAACCTAATTCTCCAAAACAGGGCAAAATTAGCATCAATGACTTAAATTGAGTGTACATGGTTCTATATCTAAATGGGGGTTAAGTCACTTACATTTTTCATATGTAGGTAAAATACTTCCCCAAGTACCAAACAAATGAGTTACATGATTTTATAAAAGATTCCACCAAACTTTTTAAAGTTGAGAATCACCCAAAACCCCTAGCTTGAGATCCTTTCTAGATAAAAGAATGAGAAAAGAGAGAGAAGACTTAGATACTAGGGTTTTTGCTCCATTTCCAAAAATATTTTGGCCATACTAATATATCTAACTAAAAAATATTAAGGAATAAGAGAATTCAATAATTTACTAGTTTTGACTTGAATTTGGGGGAAGAACTTGAGCTAGATCAACCCTAGGTCAACATCCACCCTAAATTACCTCTCTAGCTTCAAACACGAGTTTCAGATGTGAATGGTGGTTTCTGAAGTCTTTTAGGTCATACTAGGATTGTATGACCACTTGAGGTGCTTAGTAATTTGGCAAAATGGTCCATAAGTAAATTTTTCTTTACATTTTGATTTTCAAAACAATAAATCAACATAAGTTGAGCATTTGAAATCAAATCAATATTAAAAAATGCCATGGTTTCCAATTACATATAGAGTTCATTAATAAATAAAATAAACTTATAATTAATTTAAAGTAATTGAGAAAAGTTATTTACCATAATTCCATCATTTTAGGCTTTTTGGACAATTTCATGAAGAAGAAAAAACTAATTTCAGTCAATCTGGGATTTTGTTACCCAAATCCTATCTAATCAACACTAATTGGTACATGGAGTGCTAATTAGGTATTAACAAAAGTTGGGCTTCCTCAATTGCAAAGGGTAGAAGTTGTTGGCTTTGCAGGTGGAATTTGGATTCTATGGAAATCCAACATACACCTTGAGATCACCCTATCTCACAAGCAATTCGTTCATTGGAAATCTAATGACTGCCTCTATACTTTCGTCTATGTCGGCACGACCAGGAATAACTGTTGTCTATTATGGAATCAGCTTCAGACCCTAGCACCCTCCACTAATGTTCCTTGGGTGGTCATTGGAGATTTCAATGTCATCATGTATCCATCTGAAAAATTCAGTAGCTCTTCTTTTGATAGAGCCAACAAAAATGACTTCATTGAGGTCATGGAAACTTGCAATATCCAGTACCTTGGCGCAAATGGCGCATGCACAACCTTAAGAAAGGGGCCTCTTGCATGAAAGACTGTACCATGCCTTAGGCAACCAACTATGGGTAGATCAAGTCGCATCTAATCTGGTGCAAGTCCTGGAAAGGAATCACTCAGACCATTCCCCTCTATTGCTCCCTTCCCCTACCCCCAGAGTCAACACTCAAAGCCACCCACGTATCTTTGCAGGTTGGGTGTCCATACCAGGTTTCAAAGAATTATTACAAAAATAGTGGAACACAGCCACCTCCCTGAGTCATGCAATTGTGGATTTTTTGGAAAAAGCTAACACCTGGGACCTCTCAGAAAATAAGATGGCAAACTGTGAGAAACATTGCCTAGGGCACAAAGATTAGATGGAATCAAACTCAACAAGCCATCTCCTTTAACTCTGCTCTAGCAACCGAAACTATCAGTCTCCAAACTGCATTGGATTCTATATTGATAAGAGAAGAAAAAGAATGGCAACAAAGAGTCCACTATGACTGGATGAAATGGGAGACAACAACACTCACTACTTCTAGTCCCTGGTGAAGACAAGATGATGGCACAACAAGATTGTACGCATCAAAACCCCAGCAGGAGGTTGGGTTGATGACGAGTAACAGGTGAAACAACTAGTTCTAGCCTTTTTTCAGATGTTTTTAGTGAATCTGACTATACATGAAGACAACTTGTGAGCTCTTCCTTCATAGGCTCATTTACACCAACTTCTTAGTTGGAATATTCTCACTTGGGGGCCACCCCTTATTTGAATGAGATTTGAAGTGCTATCATGTCAATGGCGCCACTGAAGGCCCTAGGCCCTGATGAGGTTGATGCTTCCTTTCTTCAAGGCAATTGGTAGGTCCTTAAATCTTAGCTAGTGGTCTTCATCACTGCACCCTTTGAAGGTTCGCCCCTTGTTCCATCTATGGAATATTCCATGTTGATTCTTATTCCAAAGATATCGCCACTAGAAATGTGTTCCCATCTCCAGCCAATCTCTCTTAATAATGTGTGCACAAAATTACTTTCCAAAATCATTACAGGGCGGATAAAACCATAATATGAAGGATTGGATCTCACCCTACCAATTTTGTTTCGTGCCATGCCGCCGTATAGGCGACAACATTGTGCTCATCTAGAACTCATTCACTCTATGGAATCTAAACAGTGAAAGAAACCTTTTCTGGCAATCAAACTGGACCTCACAAAGGCATTTGACAAGATGAGTCGAGCCTTCATTGAGGACACCATTCAAAGAACGTCTATCCCTCAAAACCTCATCACCATCATAATGCAGATTATTACCTCAGGCAAGACCTCAGTTCTCTAGAAAGGTGAATCCATTGGCTCTTTCCAACCCTCATGCGAAGTCAAACAAGGCAATCCCCTTTACCTGCATATTTTTGTTCTGTGACTGGAGCGATTCAACTAGCTACTGGAAGAGGAGGTTCGTCAGGGGAACTAGAGACCTATGACAGTCACTAGACAACATCTTTGTTTCTCTCATGTTAGATTTGTAGATGACATCCTTCTCTTTGAAGATGCCTCAGCTAATCAAGCCAAAACCATCAAGCAATGTCTAAAGCTCTTCAGTGCAGTCTCAGGGCAATTCTTTTCACATGAGAAGTCCCAAATATTTTTTTCTATCACCACTCCAAGGCTGATTAGATCTCGCATATGTAGAATCCTAAATATGAAAGAAACATTGGACCTTGGAAGACATCGTGGGGTTCCAATTATTCATAAAAGGAAAGGGAGGGCCCACTTCTAACATCTCTTGGAGAAGATGCAACTACAAGTTAACACCTAGCAGAACAAGTTGCTCTCCATTGCTGGTCGCATAACCCTAGTGAAATCAGTGCTCCTTCTCAACTATGCTACACTATGCAAATGACCCAACTGCCGATTTCATGCTACTATAGGATTGATCGAATGGTCCATAACTTCATCTTGAACGGTTCGAAACCCACTAGGAAGATGAATTTTGTTGCTTGGAAACAAGTGACCAAGCCTCTTCATAGGGGTAGTTTGGGGGTAAGGAAAGCAAGAGAGTTCAGCATAGACCTGCTTATGAAGTTGGCATGGAAGTTCCTAGCTCATGAACAGGTTCATTGGATTTCTCTGGGCCAAGTATTCCAACCAACATTCCAACCACTCTTCAGGTTTGCATGTTTGGAGGAGCATCAAAAGTGCAATCCCCTTCTTGATTACCAACTCACGTAGAGTAGTGCCATCAGGTAAAGATATGTGTGTGTGGATGGATGCCTGGGTTGGGGATGGTTACCAGCCTATCCTCAACACCGGACGGGCAATTCCTAAAAACTTGCAAGATCTGAAAATCGAAAGTCTAGCCTCCGATAATGGCCCGTGGGATGGTGGTTTCATATCCCATTGGTTCAATCCCGAAACAGCTGCTAACTTCCTAAGAATACCTCCCCCCAAGACGCACTACACTGAGGATGGTAGAGTGTGGTCTCACACTAATGACTGCTGCTACACTCCTAGTTTTGCTTATAGTATCCTTGTTGGTGCTTCAGATCTAACACTGCTTGAACACTACCAATCCATATGGGATCTACAGATCCCACATCTGGTGAAGACCCACCTCTTGCTCCTACATAAAGATAGATTTCTCACGAATGCATTAAGGCATAAGAAAATTCTTACCTCTTCAGCACGTACACGAGATGTTCTCAGATGGAGGAAACTTCCCTACACGCAATCAGAGATTGCGTAGCTTCCAAGGACACATGGAGGAAGCTTTTACCACCAAGAGAAGCGGATTTTTTTAACATGACTTCTCTGTCCACTTGGATCGGTTACAACGTTCACTCACTGAAGCAGGTTGAGCAAAGGCACACCATCTTTGTTGTTACCTATTGGTTAATCTGGAAGGATAGAAACTCCTTCATCTTCAAGAAATGTTCCAAACCATCTACTGTTCTAGCCTTACAATGTCAAGCTGATGTCGCTCCCATCATTCACGCTTTTCAAATACAACCCGACACTCACCCAAAAGGACGGAAGCTCCCAAATGATGCATCGATCGATATCTCTCGGGACATGTTGATTGTGACTGTTGATGTTGCAGTGAATTCCAAAACCACACTCATGGCCACCAACTAGATTCTCATAAATTCTAGTAGCCAATGGAAAGTAGGCAGCACCTCCGCTATAACGCTCATGTCCACTTCCCAATGTTCTACTAGAGTTTTAGAAATGACGACTGACCCCACAAACCATCACAAGCCTTAATTGCATACTTTGTCCTCACTCAAGTGCAAGTCAGGATTAACTTTCTGACTGATCACCCTACACACTTTTATCTGAGGATGTTGCAATCTCCCCCACTTAGACTATTGACATCTTCATCAAGGCTCAACTATATGGTCTTATAATATTTCTCCATTTCAATGCAAACCCAGAATGGCCCATGGACACCCAGCTCCTAATCACGGAATACCAGTGCAAGGGTGGCTACATCAACATGGATAGCCCTTTCCAACCTGCTTGGACTGCACGGCTCAAGACTGACATGCCACATGTCTATATGGGCCCCACCTACTGGAGGGGTTATGATACTGATACCATTTGTAATGCTCGACCCCATTGCCCAAGGCTCTAGTAGAGTTTTACGAATGATGATTGGCCCCACAAACCACCACAAGCCTTAACCACACGCTTTGTCCTCACTGACGTGCAAGTCAGGATCAACTTCCCGACCGGTTACCCATCCTAGTACTATACTGGGCTTGGCATGCTTAACCACAGAGTTCTTTAGTGATTGGCTCCATGAAAAGGAAGTTCACCTTGGTGATATGGGTAGTCCAATCATTCCTTTTAAGATCATTTTATCTGAGACCACAAATCTTGGGATGTTACATCCACCCAAAGGGCCAAGATCCCACCCAAGGGGAACTCTGTGTTATACTTGAAGGCCTTCCTCAAGCCCAGAAGGAACCCTTGCAAGCTTGCATTATTCTCAGTGACTCGGCAAGGAAATTCACTGGGTGAATGGCCATTCCAAATCACCCCCGAAATACAACCTCTTGGTCGAAGGTATAAAAGGCAACTGGAGAATCTCTCATGTCAAGGATATCATCCATGTCAATAGAACTTGGAATAATCTTGTTGATATCTTGGCAAAACACTGTCTAAAGCAACCTTTCTTGGGTGGTAGCCTACTCTCCTACCTGGATTTTCTTACCAGTAGACACAACAATGACATCAATTCCTTTTCACTTCTATTCAATGTAGTCTCAAATAGTAGCAAGGCCCACTAGGCATCACTGTAATCAGGCCTTAGCCTGGATAGTTTAAAAAAAAGTGATTTTAACACTACTTTGGCAAAACATACTATTCAACACAGTAATGCAAATTAAAATTTAATTAAGATTTGAATCTCACACTTGATTAGAAATTATATGTAAAATTGTTTTTTTTTATTCTTCATCTATGTCCACTCTCAAGATTCTACCTATGCTCTTAGACTAAAATTGTCCACTCCAAAAATTCAAGGATACACCACTAATCATCGATGGTTCTCATGGTGGTCACCCAAGGTGGAATCCCATGCATTGTCAAAGCTATGGGTGCATTTGACATTATTGTTCTAGTCATTATAATTGCTTATCAATTTGATTTCTTAAGTTTGAAATAAAAATATGTTGAAAACATATTAAAGTCTATAAATACTTTGAATCAAAGTGACACTATAACATCCAACTTTATAAAACATATCAAATATTGAGTGGAGTTATAATTTTCAAGAGGGGTGCCACGAATAGACGATTATTGCATAAAAATAAAGTTAAATTCAAACAACACATGATAAAATAATAGTTCTCATGTATCAAGTTTGACAACTTAAAAATGAATTTTAAATTAAGCTAAACTAGTACATGATCCTCATAGTTATTGAAAAATTAAAATAAATGTCATAAGATAGTTGGAACCCCACCAGGGCTAAACTCCTAAGTCTGTCATTGAGATGTATGCTCCTCATCTAATATCCATCATCCTTCTTTAGTAAAAACATCATGTTCCCAACCATGCAAAGTAAAATGGAAAAATATGTTAGAGTACATGACACTGAGTAACATTATAGGAACATGAAATAAATTACAATTTGAAAAATATCGATTAAACATCAAATATTTATCATGTCATTTATCTTTATATTTGTTTCTCTTTATCATTTACATTGTTATCTTGGGTTAACTATGATGTCCTTCATCCATATTGTCGCTCGCATGGGCTTGATAATTGACATTTCGCCCAATAGCTTAAAAATGTACTCACCAAAGTGCTCATTTATCTCAAGATCTTAGTTAATAATATTGCTCTCAAGGTCTTGAATATGTGCCAAAATGTGAATAACTTGGAATCAATAACACAAGTCGACTATCTCTTACTTGACATTAATATGGAGTATCATAACTTGGAGCAATCAATCTTGCTTAAGAAAGGTGTCTAGATCATGTTCATAATCATAGATGAGAAATTATATTGAAAATCACAATCTGATTCACAATCAAATTTCTTGCAAGCATTCATTGTAACCACATACTTGATATGATTATAATTTTCATAAATATAAGAAATTGAAACCCCTCATCCCACATTAACTACTCATCATGCATGATAGACTTAGTGATGATAGAGGAAGTTCTATGATTTCCATTGAGGTTGGTGAAAATCCTAAACTCCTAAAATTAATTCAGGTTCCATTAATTTATGTCTTATTAAAGAGTTAAACCCTAATATTGGTCTTTTAGGAAAATATTATTATAGATGATAGAATTAGGGTTTGAGAGCTAGAAAAGTGACTTCCTTATTTGAAAACATTTACAATGACTATTTATGTAAATTTCCAAACATTGGAAAAATTATTTATGAATATTCAAAGATCTGACCAATCACACAAGACCAAAACAATTTATAAAAGCCTTAGATAATATAGAAAGAGCGACCCACCAAAAAAGATATGGCCAATGGTATCCAGCCGCTTGGCTAGGCTTTATCCAAAACACATGATGCATGCGGACAACACATAAAGGTGGAAACACCCATTGAGGTGTTACTAATGAAAGAAAGAAGTTCGGTGAAGAATCATCAAGTTAGAGCCTCAATCAATAGTCTTCAATTTCATACACAGAACGATGGTTAGAGTGGAAAATCTCAAATTGAATCTCATTTCCTAGGATCAAGCTTAGGAAAATACCCTTGAAACTAAGTTCCTAATACTATCACGGTCTCGATGAGCCTAAGAAGATGGGCTTCTGGCCTAAGGCCCAAGAACATGCATCCACCATTACCAGTTATGCTAGAAGAATAAAAAAACTAGAACAAACCATGAACACAAAACTACAACTCACAGTAAGTTCAAGGACTGATATGAAACCATAGGGTAAAGCTATTAGTGAAGAAACTAGTAGGAAACATGGCAAGACACTCTAGATTGTTTGAAGTTTGTGGACTGGGTTGCATGGGAACTTGTGGGTGGACAAGTGGTTGCCTTGTGTTCCTTTGTGGTCCTTGATTGTGTGATAAGGCTTTCTTATATAGGTTAGCATCAAAGATGTTGAGACCTAAAAATGGTGGTCTTAGAAGTTCTGAAACATGGTGGGATAGGGATTCTCATAGTTTAGGGTGTCTGTGGCAACCCGCCATGCTAAATGAGATAACTTAAAACCAAAAATAGGGATTCAACATTAAGTAAACATGTTCCCAAAAAGGTACATAATTAAAACTAGATGGAATTTCTAAATTTCCAAGAAACATTCACAAAAGGTCCAACTTGACACTCACACAAACATATATATATAATATTATATATATAAATAATATATATATATATTTATTTATATATACATCTATGTGTATGTATATATATACAAGTATCTTTGCTTAAGTTTAGTGGCCTCAGCCACAAACTATTATAAAAGATGTTGTCAACATATTTACAACCTTTGCACTGCTCAAAATATACAACAAAAAGCTGGAGTCAATATACACAATATACAAAACTACATGCTCAGACTGAGAGTACATGGATGACTTTAGGACTCTACACAATCTAACCAACCTCTTGTTTTCTAAATATCTTCAAACTGTGTCTTCTCACCACTCTATATTTGACTGCATTGCTGATGACCTAAAAATGGTGTGGAAACCCACAAGGTGAGACCCATGTCCCATTGGTATGATATAACCTCTAATAAAATTTATTGCTTACAAGCAGGCAATGTTCATTAAGAAGTCAAGGCAAATAGTATTGTAGAGTTGTAAGACTATGTATCTTACACAAAAGATCAGGAATAGCTAAAGTCATAATGGGACACACCACCACACTAAACAAGATTACTCAAAACAAAACACATGATCGATCTCTAATTAACCACATATCCAGAAAAGAGGGTAAATAAAAATCAATTAAAACACTACCAATATTTTAAGTTATATTTACTTATAACTCCAATTACCTATATAACGACACATACCATATCAGGTATTTACATATATGTCTAGTGGTTGAAGCTACAACATGTATACAAAAGCATTGTTCCATAAATACATGCCACATAATCATCATAAAAGGAAGTTTAATTGTAGATAACCATTATCATCAACTAATCACTTTAGGCTAGGTTCAATAAAGCAAGTTGAGCTAACATTACAAATCAACACTCTAAAACAACCATAGGTTTGTATTCATTCTAGGAAAAAGGTAAGACTACAAAATCATGGACTTAAAGACATTGATTCTAAATCATCAAATCCAAACCATCAGATCAGGTGTAGAAAGCACGAACCATCGAATCATAGACCACACATAAAAATATTGGGTTCAAGGAAAACAAGACCACTGAACCATATGCATTAACCACCACCATTGGATCTTGAGAAGCCATAGGATTATACACCTAGAAAGGCCATTGTTTTCCGACTTCAGAATGATGTCCACCATCAATTGTGGACTTCCACCATCCCATCGACCAACACCCAGTGAAACTATCGACCATGGATCCAATAGGACCATCGATCATGGATCCATCAGGACCATCGATATAGTACAGCCTTTGGCGGTCAACAATAGGTGCAAAATAGATCTAAACTCCAAGCAAAACCATCATTTGAAACCATTGGTTGGTTGAGTGTAACATGAACATCGCTCTCAAGAAAAAGATGGAACATCAAAACAACACTAAGTAAAAAACCATCGTTTTGTGTAAGGAGTCAAACCATCAAATTATGGAAACAAAGAGAAATCGGCTCATAGCACTAGAGTGAAAAAAATCATCATTTGAGGAAAGAAAACCATGATTTCCACATGTATGCAAGGTCTAGGGCTTTCATTTCCAAGGTAGAAATGTGCACAAGGTATTAGGGGTACATATAGGGAGATTATCTACTCCAAAACTATATCATAACTCATACTCTAGGCAAAGGTATCATCTTTCTACTTAGAACTACGTTTTAGAGCAAGATCTTGTACATGCAAGTTAAAAGTAAGCAATAAATGTGGAGAAAGTTACATAACTTGCCTCAAGGATTATGAAGAAGGTCCAAACAGCAAGGCAGCACAAAGAGAAAGAGAGAGAGAGAAGAAACCCTAGCTTGAGAACTCCTCTCGTCCAAGCTATCTCCTTCTTTAAGAACAAGCAAACCCTAGGCCAAAGAAGCAAGAAAGAAGGTGTTCTTTAAGCTCTAGCACATGCTCTATAAAGAAAAAACATGGATCCAACCAAGAAGGAAGAGATACAAGGTAGGGAAGCAAGGAAAATGAAGGGAAAGAGGGAGATCTTACCTGTGTAGGTCAAGAACAAGTTAAGGAAGCTCAACAAGCTTGAAAAGAGGGTGGATCCAAACCCTAGGTGCATATGCAAGTAAGTGCAGCCAAGCTTCTTCTACCTTGAGATCCTTTTCCACCAAGTAGGAGGACAAGATCCAAGAAGTAAGGAAGATGAATAGGGTGAGGTAAGTGTGTAAAGAACACATTTTCATGTAAGGAGGGAGGTATATAAAGCTTAGGGTGAAAGAGAAAGGAAGGTAGAGGTGTCAAGTCATGCAAGACATGTGTCTCAAGGATGAAACATCACTTCCATGCACAAACAGGCTATCCATCAGTTGTAGAAGCTAGGTTGTCCATCAGATGTCAACCATAGAGGATCCAACAACCTACAACAATAGGTGTCCCATCGGTTGTTTCCTTCCCTTGGTCACCAAGCAAAAACCTAGTATCACCATCAGTTGGTGCACTACATAAGCAAAATAATCGACCTAGGTGCTTCAAGAGGGAAAACCATCAACCTACAAGCATCAAGAGATCATCATTGGGTCCCAACACCTAGATGTGGACCATCAGATCCCATCATCCATAGGAAAGACCATTGAGTTAGGGCATCTAGGTGAGAGAACCTAGCCCTTAGCCCTAGGTTAGATGTCACCACTAAACCAAGGTACAAAAAGGCACCCCAAGGTACAACTATAAAAAACATGATATGAAAAAATATGATGCACCACAAGAATGTGAAAAATTACAAGAAAAACCCTAGATATGGTTAAATTGCATAAAAGTTTAAAACAAGCACATATATAGCAAAACTTGCTCAAACAATGTCCAAAATGGACCAAACTTGAAAGTTAAGTTTGTTACATGATATCAAAGCACAACTTATGGTTTGATTAAGGTTCTAATAATCTAATTAAGTTCATTAATCATGTCTATCCATAAGGATAGTTCAGGGGTCTTACAACTAGAAACCCCTAATAGGGATTTTGCCCTCAAAATCCTATGCAAACAAGGACGAGTACTTCCTATGCATCTCATCTTATAACTCCCACATGGATTCCTCCACACCATGGTGATGCCACAACTCCTTTACAAAGGTTATATACTTCTTCCTCAACTTTTGTGCATTCTTATCAAGGACCAATACAAGACCCTCAACATAAGACACATCCTCCTCCAACTCAACCTCCATTATTTGTATTGCTTGTTCGGTATTAGGGTGGGACTTCATCAACATGAAGACATGAAAGACATTGTGCAACTGGTACGACTTTGATGGTAAATCCAACTTGTATGCCACCTTCCCAACATGTTCCATGATAGGGTATGGTCCCATAAACCTAGGAGCCAACTTACCCTTTTTACCAAACCTCAGCACAGCCTTTGTCACAAAACCATTTGTTACCCTTAGTCCACACTCCTAATGGCTATACATCCAAAGGCGGGTAGACCAGGGTTCCTATCCCTAGAATGGCACAAGTATTTCACATAGGAAATATATATGTCAAAGTAGTAAGAAAAAGATATAACAAGCTACTAAAGATGGATATAGAATCATGTACCCATTTATATATTAAAGTATACCCATTTGTGATTCATTTCTTGGAGATTGGAGTCCAGAGTGCAGCGGATCTTTGGAAACTACAAAAATCGATAAAAAAATATCAATATGGGTGCATTAAGTATGCTATGAAAGGCACGTAATCAGTTGAAGAATATAATAAAAGTTTTTTGGCTAGAAACATCATATAGAGAAAGAAGTAGAAACAAGGTGAGGACACTTAACGCCATTTTTTGTACAAAGTGCGTTTCAAGTGTATTTTCCATTATACTCAACAACATATCATGGACATTGACCAGCTTCCCATTGGAAGGGTATATAAGGGTGCTCAAGTTTATCCAACCCTTTTAATGACATGGTCTGCCTTATCTTGACATTTCAAGTAAGGCGCTCAACCTTGTGCCCTTACCCCGAGAATACAGGTAGGTACACAAGGTTTGTATAATGGACAAGTGCAATTATGTTTGAGGTTTGTTCAACATATTTCAAGGATACCCAACTTTCCCTTTGAGGACAAGGGATCCAACAACAAACCAAGGTCTTACCTATCTGGAGGAGCTACTCCTCTACCTCTACAAGGTCTTACCCACTCTTGCAAGCAGCTGGACACCTTCACCAAGGAGATTCCCTTCTTGCACTGAGTCATTTTCCTTGAAGGATTTACCCACTTCTACTCCTAGATCTTTAGCCTTGACCTTCTCATTCACCTTGGAGAAGCTTTTGCACCTTCTTATACATATTGAAGAAGCTTGAACCTTGTCCTTCACTTGGAGAAGCTTTCACCAACTTTATCTTGAAGAAAGGAGTTGGTGAAAGGGAAGATTTGAGAGCTTTAAATGCATGCAATGAAGTAGCTCTCTCATATAAATCCTATCTCACTCATATTGACGTTTTGATTTAGAAACAATAGAGAAAAAGGGGCTTCAGTGGACTGGATGCACTCAACTATAGCTAGGAGCTTGAATAGCATGAAGGAGTAACCTTAGAATGAACTCCAAGAGGTCCTATTTATAGTTGGGGGTGTCCACTAGAGTCTAGGAGCACGAAGGAATGTTTTCTAGCCATTTGGGGTGTTTCAATGGAATTTCGAGTTTTATAACACTCCAACGTTTAGAATCACTTTTTCTGCACTTTCTATACAATGCATTCAATCGAGTTTTGATAAAGGTAACTCGACCAATTGCACTATGCATAAACTCAACTGAAGAGCTTAAATCAATTTTGGTCAGTGCATGGATCAGTCGAGTTCTATGTATGGTAAACTCGACCAAACTTGAATTTTCTCAAAATGCATCAAGGGGATCAATCGAGTTTGTCACAGGTAAAAGTCGACTGAAAAACACCATGTAATCAATTTTGGAAAATTCTATTAGAGTGATTAAATGTTTGAATTTAGGGCTCCTGATTTTTTCTCATCTTAGTTACATGTCACTACATCAATACAAATGATTACAAAAATCATCCTAAGGGTTTTAGGGTGTTTTCCAAAAAAACTACATTTGCATTGCTTTTGACTTAAACTAGATCAAGCTAGGGCTTGATAAAAATGATCCTTTTCATGTACCTAATACCTAAAATAAATCTCAAATAGACATATTAGTTACATATGAATGGAAAGGTTTGGTGGTTATAAAATTATGGACAATGTATAAATCTCAGGTCAATATTCTCCCCCTTTTTGACAATGACAAACCATTCCTCAACATATTGAAAAAGGATATGAAAATTGAACCTTTACCTTTGAGAAGGATGTGAGAGTTAAACATTTACCTTGTGAATTGCAAGGGGATGCATGATTGACCAGTGTGAATTTCTCCCCCTCGATTCATGCTTAACTATGCCTGCATGGTTAGTCTTTCCACAAACAACCATAGCACACATTTATATTATATGGTCCTCGAGCAAGACACATGATATTTCAGATAACTAATAAGAAAAAGATCACATAAGTAATAGATTCAATATGGATGAGTGCATTTCTCCTCCTTTATTATATCAAAAAGGCAGGGGGTAGAAGAGCTATAAAGCATAGGTCTTCGCCACAGGCATAAACTATACAAGCAACCACACAAAGCACACACCAAATAGAGACAAAATAGAGAGAAACAAGCAATCTAGAGTCATAATCAAAATATGGGATAACATACCAATAACTCATAATATTTAGCCAACCAAAAAGTTGAGGTACATAAGATTAAGATTACAACATCAAACATGCACTCTCGGAATAAAAACTACAACCCAATGAAAAATGATGAGATGATAGAATAGTATGCCTCAGATACAATGCCCATATGTTTAATACATGATAGTCTACAAAAAGATATATATATATATATATATATGGGCACTCTAAAATACTATATAACTAAACATCTATGACATCTACTACATCAACTATGTCCTCATCATCGCCATCCTTGGGCTCTGGCTGGTAATCCTCATCATCATTTGATGGTGGAGCAGTGGCAGCAGTTGTGGCCTCAGCACCACCACGATCATCAGAAGATCCATCATCACCACCATCATCATCATCCTTAGCATCCTCACCATATCCAACTTCTTCCTCAGCATCCTGTTCAGACATCTCCTCATCATCAGGAGATCCAAAAGCATGAGTACCAAGCCATCTAGAATTCTGCTTATCCCAGGACATGCCACATACATGTAATGCATTTGCTTGCAGAAAGGTGGGAGTTGAAAAACCACTAGAGGGGGGTGAATATGATTTTAAAGATAATTCAATAATTATTTCTCTCAAACAACCACAAATGAAAAAGCAAGAAGGAGACAAGGGATTTAGAGTGGTTCCTACCTTAGCAAATACTAAGGTAGTCAGTCCACTACTCGGTTGCTAACCCAACCGGGATTTTGAAAGTATTTATTTTATTACCTCTTCAAGGATTTTACATAAAATACAATACTTTCTTACACCCCTTTGGACAGCCTTCACTTTGAAGTAGATGCACCAACTTGAGGCAGCCTTCTTGAAGTAACTCCAAGCTCCCCCTTGAAGTAGCCTTCCTATTAGAAGTAGCCTCCCGTTGCACCAACCTTCTTGAAGTAGTCCAAAGCCTCCTTCTTCACCAAGAAGATCACAACCCTCTCCAATCTGCATCCTCCAACCCTAGGAGTAGCAAGGAGAGTACAAGCAATAAGAGTGAACAAGAAAAGAAAAAGGAAATTACACTTAACCTTTGAAGCACAAGGCTTGATTTGCCTATATCAAGCGTGTAGATATCCTAACCAATGTATATGGAAGTGTGATTGTTGTGGATAGGAGATACTAGCCTATAGGACACGAAATTAGAGCAAGAAGAAGAGTAGCCAATTGCAAGTATTGCTCAATTGCTCAAAACAGGTTGCTAATGCAAGTGTATGCTCAAATATTGCTCAAGTGTAGAATAAGTGAGTTTAGGTGTCCTAAGGCATGTCCTATTTATAGAAATGACCTACAAGTGCTTAAGGACGTTCTAGACACTTTCTAGGGGGTTCTAAGTGCTTAACTAGCCGTTAGGTACACTTTTAGTTGCTTTAGCAACGACTAGTTAATTAATTTTGCAAGTGCTGTCAGAACCCATCTCGGTCGAGGAATTGTCGACCGAGATACCTACTCGGTCAAGAGTTTGTCGACCGACAGGCTCTCTGGAGAAAGTGTTTGCAACATTCATCTCCAACTGCCAACTACCTTTTCAGCTGTGTCTAACGGCTACTTGGGTCTTTCTCAGTCGAGAAGTTTGTCGACCGAGAGTGTCTCGGTCGAGGAATTTGTCGACCGAGATTGACCCTATTTCAATGTTTCAAATAAAGTGCTAAGTGTATGTATGAGTGTGCATATGTGACACTGTTGAAGAGGATGACCTATCTAAGTGTGGTGATTAGCTAGGAAAGATCTAACGCTTGATTTACATGATGTCTAAGTACTTGTACATTATATGTTTGTACAAGTGTTACAATTGATTACATTCATGAAATAACAATAATTCAAGCATATAGATTTCCCAATTCTTTGTCATCCACCTTATTCCTGCAACACTCAAGTAGCACGTTAGATCGACAAGAATGAAATGTTTGTCATCATCAAAATAAAGGATTTATGTCAATTTAAAATCTCCCCCTTTTTGAAGATGACAAACATTTCTTAAATATAAAATAAGGAAATATAAATCATGTGAGTTTCATACCTGAATTTTACCTTTTGTAACCATTCTTGTTTTGCAAGTGAATGATGGCCGAAATATTATGAATCTCTCATTTTATTTTATTTCTCCCCCTTTGTCATTTCAAAAATATATCCAAGAAAATCATTTTATATCTCCCCCTTAATTCTTATGCTATGCTCCCCCTTAAAGAGATAGTCAATTTAAAAGCAAGGGATTAATGCAAAGCAATTAATGTTAATTTTAGCCACAATTTATTTCTCAATCATTTGCAAAGGATTTTAAGCCTTGAAATGATATGAGATCCCTTTAAGCTTATATTTAAAGTACATAAAAAGTATCTCTAACCAAATGCACGGTATGTTAAGCTCTAATTTGTTTGGAGAATTCCATTAAGAACAAGATATATATCATATTCATGAAATTTGTAGATTCCTTTATTTTCATAACAAAGATTAAAAATACTAAGGTCATAACTTGTTTCAATTTATCTTTATGATCAAGATAATTTGTGTGAGCTCCTCCTTAAAATCAAAGGATTAATGCACTCCAATTAATGGTAAATTTAGCCACAGTTGAATTTTCAATCATTTTGCAAAAATTTTACCCTTTATAATCCATTGCATATATTACTCCCCTTTATTTGTATGCTCTACTATAATAGCCATGTATTTGTTCAAATGAAGCCATAGAAGAAACACTTTTATTAATAATAACTTAGTGCTTCTACAATTGACAAGATAACTCATAAAACATGCTTGCTTAAAAGATATCCATTACAATCATTGTAGAGATAACCATCCCATTACAACTATTACAAGAAATACTCATAATCTCACTAAAAAGACCGAAGTATTACATCAATATCTGGGTCTTTCCCAAGAAAGGGCTCAGATCCATAATACTTGACCAATGTCTGCCACTCTAATGCACCTATCTTGGTTAAGGCATAGGCTTCCAAGAAGGTGGGAACACGATCAAAGTGAAAATTGGCAGCAATGTCTTGAAGTTGCATTTGAGAGAACTGAGTATGTGTGAGATCAGGAGATGGTGAAGGTGGAATTTGGTAGTAGTTGTAGGAAGGATTGTATGGATTTATCATGCCAGGATTTAGAGAGTAAGGATATTCATCAGGTTGATTAGGAGAGAGAGTTTGCATCCTTTGGTTTAAGTAAGTCATAGCATGGTGATTGTAATCTAATTGCCTACTCAGATGATATTGGGATCCAGCAATGTAGGTTAAAGTGTTTGTGATGGGATCATAGGGTAGGTTGGTAGAAGGAGGTGGTGGAGGTATGTCTTGAGTGGATGTCTCCCCTTCAGTCCTAGCCCTTTTGTGACCAAAGTTAATTCCCATCTTCTCTACCGTATTTTTGCTTATCTTTTGAGATCTTCTATCCCATATGTAACCTAGATCCTCAATATTCTTCTTAAGAAAGTGTTGAGTGATTTGGCACATAAAGTCAGCATAAGGTGGATTGCCAGAAAACTCAAGCATATTCTTAAGGATGGTGCGAATAAAATTTATGGGAATACCTTTGAGAATAGCATAGATAAGATACATACAAAAGGTGGGTACTTCATATTTGTTTGCTCTAGGATGGATATTAGTGGAAACAATGAGATTGATGATCCTAGCTTCAGGTTTTAGATTTATGGCATAATAGGTACCCCTATCTTCATGACAAGTTGTATTGGATTGAAAGATGGCTCGTTTGACATCACTAAGGCTAGTTGTAGTATCATCTTGGGATAGTTTGTTGAGTGGATTTCCTGTGGTGAGGTCAAGAAAGTCTTTATATTCTTCTACGTCTATGTTAAGCATATCAAGAATACCCTCCTCAGTAAAATGGAATCCATACCCATTAACCATGGAAGAAAAGGAATCATGGTCGGGATGTGGGGTTGAATTGGCATAGAATTCATTAACTACTTTGGAAGAGTAGGAGGGAAAGGAAGGATTTAGAAAATCAGTCAAATGTTGCACCTCGAAGAGTTCCTCCAAGTCGACAATGTCGTGGAAGTCCATGACGTCAACTGGCCGTCGTGGAAGAGGAGTTTTTGAGGAGAGCCTGAGGTAGCGGTCGCCTGCAGCTGCGTCGATGAAAGGGATGTCGTTGATGATCGGCAGCTGTGGAGAGACTGTCCTTCCTTTCCTAGCTGCAACTTGCTTCTTTCCACGTGCATATGATGAAGCCATTTCGTTGCTTTGAGGTGGAGAAGTAGCAAGAACGTCTTGGATGTAGAGAAGCTAAAGATTTGCACAAAAATGCACTAGAGAGGAACTAGAGAAGTGAGAATGTGAAGGTGTGAGGAAATGGCCCGTTTTTGGTCCTATTTATAGCAAATCAGTACCGATTTCGGTCGACCAATTGTCGACCGACGATCGCAACAGTCATTTCCTAGACGCGCCTCTCGATCGCCCAACGGTCGACCGGCAACGGTCATATTCCAACGGTCATATTCCAACGGTCGGCCCTCAGTCGAGCAATTTGCCGACTGACACTTGCTTGGTCGAACAATTTGTCGACCGGAAGTGTGTTTGAGTTTTGCCCGTATAGTTCTTACTTGAAGTTTATCGGTCGAAAGAGATAGCTGACCGAGATGTTTTTGTTCGACGAATTCGTCGATCGAGTTTGTCTCGGTCGAGACGTTTTACTGACCGACAGACTTGTTGTGAATGGAATTTTAAGCTAGTTTTTAAACCAAGTGATAGACTAAATATGTAGAGCATGTATAGGTTTTCTACGGGGGTAATAATGTGATTATCATTACCAATATTTTGACAATATTTGTGGTCATAATTTTAATTTGTCCTTTTATCAAAATCACATTTTTTTACTAAGATTAAGTATAGAAAATGATGTCCAAATAAGCATTGTGTCAAGCTTATTTTAGGTCGACCTTGACTACGACCATGGCGCCCCTTGGTCAATTTTAATTTCAACCAAGAGGCAAATTTTGCAGATTTCATATTTCACTACTCATTTTTTAAGTATATTTTTTGCAGATAGCTTTAAATAAATATCAATTTGAAGCACAATAAGTGATACCTGGTATGAAGACATTTTGCTATGGGTGTATGCATTTCAATTCCTTAGATTAATTATAGTATCCTTTATGTATTTTTGAAAGCAAGATAGATATCTTAAAATCAAGATTGTGTTTTAGATTTCTTAGAACAAAACAACTAGATAAAACATTAATGTTCTTGTTCTAAGATACACTATTTGGTTTGTCACAGCAATAATCATTATCTATTATGTCAAGATGCTTTTAAGCTAATGTCATTTTCAATGATCTGAAACATAATGATCAAGAATAACATCCATTCATAGTTTGTACATATGAATCAAAGATTGTTTTAGACAAACCAATGAAACACAGTGATCATGGCACATAAATTATGATAAGAGCATATCCTCAATACAATGATAAAGATATAAATGCAATGATTATGATCATTTCAACACATATGGTTCCCATAAAAGTATACCAAGGAGTACTTAGGAAAGACATGTGGACTGTGATAAAACAGTTAAAACTTATTCATAATTTTAAGCCAAACCATGTAGAGGATAATACCAAAATAATTTCATTCATGCTTTCAATTTTGAAAATAGACTAATAAACTTTTTCAATCAATGAATAAAAATAGTTCAAGATCAGTCTTCTTATAACACTTTTGCAATATGTTTAAGGATTTCATATTCATAATGTTATATAATACAAAAGATCGATATGTCTTACTTAAAAATCATCTTCCAAGGTTTTATTCTTGATTTACATGTTAAATTAATCATTAATAACAAATTGATAGCAAGCTAGGTTAATTGAAAAACAAGTTCAGCAGATTTATTTCATATTTGACAACAGAAACTTGCTCGGTCGACTATTTCTCGATCGACAGTTCTCTCAGTCGACAGTGTCTCGACCAAGAAAAGTTCTGTGATGTTTCAGAGTTGTTTTCAGTAATTGCTTCCAAGTAAAAACAAAGTTCATTTTCAATTGAATTATGCAATTTGAAAACTTAGCTAGATTAAACATATGAATATCAAAGTAATCTTTAGATCAAATCTCGACTAATTATATTTAAGTCTTTATGCTTTAGAGTACTCTAATTAAGGCAAATTTTCAAAGATTTGTCTTTTCATATTTGTATATTTTCAAATTAGAAGTTTTAAATACTTGAATTAATTTGTTATCCCATTATGTTAAGTTGAGATAGACATAGAAATATACAACTAGAGTCCTTGGTCATATCTCAACTTAATTTTACTTATTTAGTTTGGGGATTTTGGAACCCATACTAACTCAACATCCTTTTTCTTGTAAGGACATGAAAAAGAATAATGTCCAAGATGCAAACAATAATGACAACATATAGAATCAACCTCATATATCTTCTTATGATTTTGTTCTAGGTTGTTCTTGGGTACATATATGTATTTTCCTTTGGGTACATACATAGATTGACTCTTTAGCACTTGTGTTCTTCCCCAACTAGGTTTTTGATAAGATTTTCCTTTAGGCTCATATCCTAGTCCTCTCCTTCCAATTTGATGATAAGAATTATTTAAAATTTTTGTCAAGAGTATCATTGTTACTCAAACTATTAACTTTTTTTTGCAGCTTAACAATCTCATCCATTCTTTTATTTATGTCTAACTTTGCTTGATCTAGATTAGATAACAAGGAATCTCTTTCTTTCACTATAGTATCATAATATAGATGTGTACACAGAACAGGTTGTTTTTTGAAGATCATTTACTTGCGTTTGCAAATTTAACTTTTCTAGAGAAAGAAGATTGCAATTTGCTTCTACAGATTTTAGCTTAATATCATGACCTTCAATAACCTTTTTGAGATCTTCATTTTCAGATGTAAGAGCAAGAAGCTTAGCATGTAACTCATTATTTGCTTTATTAGATTTCTTTAATTTCTTCTTGCACTCAATATATTTATTATGTGTCTCTTCAAGACTAGCAACTAGCTCTTATTTAGATAAATAAAAAAGGCTTACCTCTTCTTCTTCTTCTTCACTTATTGTCGCAATAAGACATTCTTTATGCGTATCTTCCTTCTTTGACCTCCATGGGCAACCAAGTGTTGTGTGGCTTGTTCCTAAGCACCAACTACAACTTGTTGAAGATTGGTCCATACTTTTCCTTTGTTTGCGGTTGTAGACACCACCACCCTTCATACTTCAAGACTCGATTAGAGCTCCTTGAAGCCTGCTCTGATACCAATTGAAAAACCACTAGAGGGGGGTGAATAGGGTTTTAAAGATAATTCAATAATTATTTCTCTCAAACAACCACAAATGAAAAAGCAAGAAGGAGACAAGGGATTTAGAGTGGTTCCTACCTTAGCAAATACTAAGGTAGTCAGTCCACTACCCGGTTGCTAACCCAACCGGGATTTTGAAAGTATTTATTTTATTACCTCTTCAAGGATTTTACATAAAATACAATACTTTCTTACACCCCTTTGGACAGCCTTCACTTTGAAGTAGATGCACCAACTTGAGGCAGCCTTCTTGAAGTAACTCCAAGCTCCCCCTTGAAGTAGCCTTCCTCTTAGAAGTAGCCTCCTGTTGCACCAGCCTTCTTGAAGTAGTCCAAAGCCTCCTTCTTCACCAAGAAGATCACAACCCTCTCCAATCCGCATCCTCCAACCCTAGGAGTAGCAAGGAGAGTACACGCAATAAGAGTGAATAAGAAAAGAAAAAAGAAATTACACTTAACTTTTGAAGCACAAGGCTTGATTTTCCTATATCAAGCATGTAGATCTCCTAACCAATGTATATGGAAGTGTGATTGTTGTGGATAGGAGATACTAGCCTATAGGACACGAAATTAGAGCAAGAAGAAGAGTAGCCAATTGCAAGTATTGCTCAATTGCTCAAAACAGGTTGCTAATGCAAGTGTATGCTCAAATATTGCTCAAGTGTAGAATAAGTGAGTTTAGGTGTCCTAAGGCATGTCCTATTTATAGAAATGACCTACATGTGCTTAAGGACGTTCTAGACACTTTCTAGGGGGTTCTAAGTGCTTAACTAGCCGTTAGGTACACTTTTAGTTGCTTTAGCAACGACTAGTTAATTAATTCTGCAAGTGCTGTCAGAACCCATCTCGGTCGAGGAATTGTCGACCGAGATACCTACTCAGTCGAGAGTTTGTCGACCGACAGGCTCTCTAGAGAAAGTGTTTGCAACGTTCATCTCCAACTGCCAACTACCTTGTCAGCTGTGTCTAACGGCTACTTGGGTCTTTCTCAGTCGAGAAGTTTGTCGACCGAGAGTGTCTCGGTCGAGGAATTTGTCGATCGAGATTGACCCTATTTCAATGTTTCAAATAAAGTGCTAAGTGTATGTATGAGTGTGCATATGTGATACTGTTGAAGAGGATGACCTATCTAAGTGTGGTGATTAGCTAGGAAAGATCTAACGTTTGATTTACATGATGTCTAAGTACTTGTACATTATATGTTTGTACAAGTCTTACAATTGATTACATTCATGAAATAAGAATAATTCAAGCATATAGATTTCCCAATTCTTTGTCATCCACCTTATTCCTACAACACTCAAGTAGCACGTTAGATCGACAAGAATGAAATGTTTGTCATCATCAAAACAAAGGATTTATGTCAATTTAGCCAACAGGAGTGGACACTCCATCATAGCTAGGAAGTAGAGAGGTGATAGGGCCAACAAGAAAAGATAGAAGAGGAAGAGAACTAGGGGAAGGGGCAGGTCCACCATCAGTAGTAGCAGGGGGTGCAGTGGAAGAAGTAGGAGGTGGGGGTCAGGGTAAAACTAATTGTATGCATAAGAGGCATAGTCAGCATCGGGGTACACCTGGTAGGGTGGGTAGGGATGGTTGTAGGACAGGTTCATATGTGACATTATCTGGCATTCTTTGGCTCAAGCTGTGAGATGAAGGCGTTGTCAGCTTGTTCTGTATTGAATGCAACCCATGCCCTCACTCTTTCAAAAGGATTACCTATAATGAGCTCTTTAGGATAATGATTTGCAAAGGGGGACTTGGATCCTTCTTTTCTTCTTCTTTTTCTTCTTCATCAACTAGCACCTCTTTTCCTTTATCAAAAATGTTGAGCTCTTTCAAGTGGGGCATCACCTCATCTAAAACATTATCATTAACAATATTATTGGAAATAGTGGGGTTAGTCTCAACAAATTTAACATTGATAGATTCTTCTACTTTATATAATGCAATGTTAAATACTCTATAAGCCTTGATAGTAGTCCTATAGCCAAGAAATAAAGCCTTGTATGATTTTGAATCAAACTTAACGAGAGAATCTGTGGCGTTCAAAACAAAACAAGGACAATCAAAAACATAAAAGAAATCAATATATGACTTTCTACCATGCCATAACTCATGGGGGGTTTCTTCAAAGATGAATGAATGAAAATCCGATTTTGCACAAAACTTGAAGTGTTAATGGATTTAGCCCAAAACTTCTTTAGAGTTTCATACTCTAGAAGCATGGTCCTAGCCATTTCCTATAGGTATAGATTCTTTCTCTCTACAACCCTATTTTGTTGAGGCGTTCGAAGTGAAGAAAAGTTATGTGCATACCCGGATTCCTCACAAAACCATTCAAACATGTCATTTTCTCTCCCCCATGGTCATTGCGGATAGAGACGATCTAGAAAGAAGCTTTGTTTTCAACTTATTTACAAAAAGTAGAGAAAAAATCAAGAGTACCACTTTTTGAAACAAGAAATAAAGTCCAAGTATAGTGAGAAAAGTCGTCGACAATCACAAGACAATACTTGTTAGCACAAAGCGATTGAGTTCTCATAAGACCAAATAGATCAATATGGAGAAGTTCAAGAGCTCTCTTAGTTCTAAGGAATCCTTTGGATATGAAGGAGGTCTTGGTTTGCTTTTCTTGTGTGCAAGTTTGGCATTCCTCATCCTTCTTAAAATCCAATTGGGAAGTCCCTTAACCAATTCCTTTTGTTCAACTTCTTCAACTGATGCATATTTACATGACCAAGCCTATGGTGCCACAAAGATATATCATTCTAATTGGCAACAATATATCTACCAAGAACAGGCTTAATAGAGTCAAGAACAATAACACAAAGATTACCATTTCTAGTTCCCTTATACGTAACATTGTAGGAGAGGGAATCTTGAAGCAAGCATTCAAGTCAAGTGAAAAGAATAAGATAACTATTATCATAAAGTTGACTAACACTAATTAAATTGTGATGTAGGCCATCTACAAGAAGAACATTCTTGACACATAGTGAATCACCTACATCACCCTCGCCTATCACTTTACCTTTGTTGTTGTCACCAGATGTTATCGATCCTCCTTTCTTCCTTGTGAATTGGTTGAAGTAGTTGATTTCACTCATCATATGCTTTGAGCAACCACTATCAACAATCCATTTTCCTTTTACCTACAATAATTAAAGATGTTAGTGCCCAATTCAAACCTTGGGATTCGGTGTTAGCTTAGGGACCCATATCATCTTTGGGTTGGTCCCCTTCTCTATAAGGACAATAAGTAGAGTAATGGTCATCACCCACAAACCATAGGGTTCTTAGATCCAGATGACTTCATGGAAAATAGGAGGTTCCTTGCTATTTTATTTACCCTTGCCCTTGCCCTTTCTTTTTGGAGTGCCCCTTACATATCCAAACCACTAGTACCACCTTGTTTGGTAGAATGATCTAGAATTCATGAGGGAATTTTTCCCTTTAAGGATTTATGCAAGGAAGCTCTAAGTTGGTGATTATCATCACTAAGAGTAATGACACTAGAAGATAAACTAGCAAGATCATCTTGTGCATGAATTAAGTCGGCCTCCAAACGTAGGGATTTAGTAAGATAAGAATCTTTTTGTAAAGTAAGACTAGCAACTTCATTACTTGGTAATAAAGGCCTAGAAGAGAGAGCATTAACTTGAGCAAGCAATATATAACTTTTTAGTTCTAAGCATGATAAGATCATCAATATAAATCCTATTCTCATCTTTAATAGCATCACAAGCATGTTCAAGATCATCATTTTCAGTTCTAAGTAAAACAAACTCATCAAGTTGGGCTTGGTTTTCCTCCTTAATACTATTGATGTTCTTAAGATAGATACCATTCTCTACTTCAAATCCATTGTATTGGAGTTCAAGGTCAAAAAATAACCCTTGCAAGGAATCAATGCTACCAAAGATGCAATTTCTCATTTTGATCAAGAATATCAATTTTAGCATACAAGTCATCTATGAATTTCCCTAATCTCTTCTTTTTATATTTGAATTCAGAATAAGAAGAGTTGGTAGCATTAAGCATATCAATGAGAGTTTCCTTAGATAAGTCATGTAAGCATTACCTCACTTACATCACTTACCTCACGGATGTATTCACTAGTAGAGGTCATGAGTGCAAGGTGGCATTCTCCCTCATTGGAGCTTGCATCACTAGAAGAGCAGTCTTCCCATGTGGCATGGGCTGCATCTTTGCTCCTTTTATCCTTCTTGTCCTTCTTCTTATACTTGCCATTCTTCATGTAGTCCTTCCTCTTCTTGGAGCTTCTCTTGTAGTAGGACTTCTTAGCGTTGGGGCACTCATTCTTGTAATGCCCTTTTTTTGCACATTCATAACACCTTGAAGTGGAGGAGGAGGAAGGCTTTCCTTTGAAGTGCTTGCCCTTAGAGTAGTTAGCTTCATGCTCACTTGGGGTTTCATCTTTGCTTGAATAAAGGGAAGTAGATTGGCATGCATGTTGTTGTTGGAGAAGGAGTACTTCCATTTGAGATTTGAATGCACTATCTTTGATCTTCTTTGATTCATTTTCTTCTTTCTTTTCATCTTCATCTTTCTTGTCAAGCCTTGGCTCATGACCTTGGAGATTGCCAATGAGCTCTTCAGCGGAAATGTCACCAAGACTTCTAACTTCTTCAATGGAAGTCACCCTGGATTCCCATCTCTTTGGGAGAGACCCTAAGATCTTGGAGTTGATGGTGTTGGATAAATTAGATATTAGCATACCCTTTTTTTTTATTATGACAAACATTTCATTCTTTTGAATATAACGTGCTACTTGAGTATTTTAGGGTTCAAAAAGATGAGGAGATCATACCATGTGGATAATTGAAGATCCATGCGCTTAAATGCTTAACATTTTCATGATTGTACTCAATGTAAAAACTTGTACAAGTATATAATGTACAAGAATTTAGATATCATGTAAATCAAGTGTTAGATCTCCTCTATCCACTCATAGCCCTTAAATAAGATTCCCCTAGAGATTAGAGTCATTATCCTTAGTTAGAACAATCATTTAATAAGTGGTTCAAAAACTTGCACCAGTGACGCTCTCGGTCAAAAATATTGTTGACCGAGAACCACCTCATTCGAGGACTCTGAGCACCGGTTGAAATCGTACACATTTGTGCTCTAAGTCAATTTTGATCAAAATTATTGTCGACCGAACACAGCCTCGACCCAAATCATATGACGTTAGATCGAGTGGTTGGGAGTTGAGGATAGTCATTGGAATACACTTGCATTCAACTCAGGCTCAATCGAAGAAATTCTCGACTAAGACATGGTCGGTCGAAAGACTTATCGACCGGACTGGGTTATGGATTGTTCTTCTAAACTCGATCATTTTAGTCATTACAACCTAACTACTTTCTACCTAATGGCTAGTTAAGCACTAAGTACACTCTAGAGACTTCCTACAATGTCCCTAATCACTTGCAAACCATTCCTATAAATATGATAGGCCTTAGTACACCCAACATACATAAGACACACTTGAGCATTCATTCTAGAGAGCAACAAAGCTGAGAATCACTTGATATCTTCTTCCTTGGGCCTTAAAGTTGTATCCTATAGCTAAAATCTCCTATCCACCACGTAGCAATGTCCATCTTAAATAGATTGGATGTTTGTACGCTTGATATATGAATCAAGACGTTGTACTCCATTGGCTAAGCATTTATTTCTTCCAATCTATTTCTTTTATTATATTATTGTTCTCCTTAACTACTCCTAGAGTTGGGGGATGTTTCAAGGAGGTGATTGGAGATACTTCAAGGTGAAGGTTTCTCCAATTGCTTGAGGTTACTTCAAGAAGATTGCTTCAAAGGAGGTTGGAGCTACTTCTAGGTTAAGGCTACCTCAAGGTGGTGGAGCTACTTCAAGGTGGTGAAGGCTGCTCTAAGTGCTTGAGGTTACTTCAAGAAGGTTGCTTCAAAGGAGGTTGGAGCTACTTCTAGGTGAAGGCTACCTCAAGGTGTTGGATCTACTTCAAGGCAATGAAGGTTGCTCTAAGGGCTTGAAGTTACTTCATGAAGGTTTCTTTAAGGAGTTTGAGGCTACTTTAAGGTGAAGGCTACTTCAAGGAGGTGGAAGGTGATTGTATTTTGCTGTAACATCCTTGTGAGGTAAATAAAATAAATCACTTTCAAAATCCCAATTGGAGACAATTGGATGGTAGACTAAAAACCTTTGATTCAGAGGTTGGAACCACTCTAAATTGAAGTGTCTTTTTGTTCCGTCCTCCTTTACTTTAAGTTTTCAATTGAATTTTAAAGTACCAAAAGCTCTATTCACCCCCTCCCTAGTTCTTTCAATTGGTATCAGAGCAGGTATTCAAGGATCCTTAACCGACCTTGAATGGGGGACGGTGTTCTACATGAACTCAACCTCAAAGGAACTTATGTGAGCCGGCCACCACCATTTTATGGAAGCAACTACACTTATTGGAAAAGAAGGATGCAATTCTACTTCCAAGGGATTGGCTTGGAGATTTGGAGAATGGTGTCCTTGTCCTATGCACTTCCTAATGGAGATTTGATTAATAATAAAGGCAAGCTTCCAATTTGTTCTATTTGATTCAATTATGAGATAATGATATTACATAATACATGTCTAGAGAATTATATTACTCAATGACGTATGTCTTCAAGCACATGACTTGGAAGAATGAGATCATACACAGATTTTAAGAGTATATACATTCTCATTATGTCCCTGATTAGTTTTTATTGTGGAATGTAGATAGACAACAATAATACATAAGATCAGAGTGTGAGTTGATGACAAAATCTCATTAGTCATGATATGGCGATATCAAACCAAGCACATAGATCCATGTTCGAGAACAGTGTATCAGAGTGATGGTGGTGTTTGTGGTTCTTATACCTAAAATCACCACACTCATCACATGTCATTTGGTATGCTTTGACATCATCAAACACAATCCTAAAACATGGGTTGTCATAAAGGTGATGATTGGGTGACTGTGACACATGGCGACTGACTATGAGTGATAGATATGTGATTTGTCCCTCCTATAGGAGTATGATATCCTAGGCCTCTTGATTAGAGAGACTGAAAAATACATGGCCATGCATATGTGAGTCAATATGTGATATTGATCCCACATATATATCTCAGACAGTTTGCTCTGGTTAAAGAAACACGATTGAATGATGAAGAGGATGAATGATCCTTGCCTCGAGTTCAATATGGATATCAGTGACAAAGGAACTATACAAATATTATAACACCATACACATATTGTAGGTTGAAGTTGTTCTCCAACTTTCCATTTACTTGGGTAGCATTCATGTGTGACTAGGCATCACTCAATGCTTGTAATGTCATAAGTTGTTATGGACATTCACGGCTAACGTAATATGGATCTATAGGGTCACACACATAGGTCTTGACCTAGAAGAGGACTTTAATCTTGAATGATGACTGAATTGATTACTAAAGTGTTTAGGTATTCAATTCACACAACAAGTCAGCAGATTGCACTGCCAAATGATCAACTCACCCTATGAGTCGACCGTATATAATGCCAAATGGTCGACTCAAGTGTTGAGATGGGCGTTTGCAGTGTCTGGCTGATTGGAATTGAATTGGCTAATGTTCTATATGACACAGGCGCCAACCGATCATCTTATAGGGAGAATAGATCGACTCCAGTAGAGTGAGGCGACCAATTCACCTAGTGAACCAGTTGGCTTGGTTGGGCCAAATTAAGGTTCTAGTAACATTCCCAAATTTGTGAGAAAGTTTGATTGTTTGGATTGCTCAATTCTATTGATGCAAGGAACTAATGCCCTCATTAAATGGAAATGATTTTGCCAAATTTGTGTGCCATTGGGAAACTACGAAATGACTCTCACATAGCAAGATGATTATCTCATGTGATAGACGACCGACTCGGTTTCCAACCGACCGGTTGGTTACTCGCAGGTTGTGAAAATTCAAGATCTTCCAGTCCCTTCCACTACATATTGGGAAACCAGACCCTAACCCCTCCTATAAATAGAGGGGTACTGTGGGTTTCCCAGAACACAACTCAATTGCTTTCGACAATTTCTGTCCTCTCTGGTTATGGTGACCAATAGAGAGCCCAAGCAAGTCCTACCCGCTAAAGGGAGGGACAACAAGGGAGAAACAATTGTTGGAGAGCAAGTTGGTGACTAGTACACCAACGGGAGGGACAACTCCTTCCTATCCATTATGGTAGGACGACAGGAGTTCTAGGCAGTTTGTGCAGACTTCCATAGAGGCATGGAGGTTGTTGTCTGTTGTTAGGAGGACAACTTCAACCTCTAGTCCATGGTGCAGACCAGGAGGTGCAATAGTCAGACGAGTCCCAATGCAACTAGAAGATAGTTGCACATCTACAACGACAAGGAGATGTCACTGGACTTACTCCAAAACCAGGTTTTCCTCAAGACCATCCTTCCCATCTTATATTTTTTACATGATCCGTTGGTTCATGAGGAATACGACAGTTAAAAATTTTGTTTTGCGGCCTATTTTGTCGCCATATTTCCCTACATTAGTATCAGAGCCACATCAATCTACTATATTTTGGGATAATTGATATGATCGGATTTTTTGTTTTATCATTCTATTATTACAAGCAATGCCAATAATTTCTTGTCCAATCAAATACTAGCTTAATCCCAAACTAATAAACATATGATATATATGTAATTTATATGTGTCACCCTAAAAGCAATTTTGATGGTGGATGTGTAGCATGGTTATGGCCTATAACCCCTATATATGTGTATGGTTGTGTGGTTGGTTAATCCTATTTTATCTTAGTTTGTATACCAGGCCTCTATCTTATCTTCCTAATGTAAAGTTAACTCTCTCCTACCTTTGCTCCCCTCGAATGTTAATGCGAGGATTTTGAGTCGCTTATATAGACTTGTTTTACATGCATTTTATGTGTTTATTAGTCACTTTTGTGGTAAGTATCGCATGATTCATTCACTTTAGTCTATAATCTCATTTTGTATCAAATCTCTCATATTTTATCTTTTTTGTTATAAATGATCATATTGATATGTTTTAGCATAGCTGATTTGGCTTTATCTTGAAATTTTAGGAAGAACGGATATACACAGTTGTCGATACCATCGACTGTTGGGTTTTATAGGAGGCAGAGAAGCAGCGGAAACAAAAATTTTCTCCCAAAACCCGGAACAAAAGGAATCGCGTCAACATCTATATAATAGGAAAGATGGTTTGTGAATCATACCTTGTCCCGAGGCTTGCTCGGCGACAATTCCACGCGCCTTGCGCGGTCTTGACCTCCGGTCTTGGACGGTGTTTGTGCAGCTCCTGGTCGCACCAGGACTGAAGACTCCTCCTCCTACCGGACTGTCGGATGACAGTTGTCCTCCTGAGCGGTAGTGACCTCCCGCCTCTGAAGTAGTCCACACGGACCACCCGAAACTCCACTCTCCTTGTCCCACAAGGAAGTGGAAGGAGTCGCACCCTCCTGTTGACGTACTAGTCGCCAACACACTCTCCTGCTATCGACTGCAACTGCAGTTGTCCTTCCCTTGCTGCACCTCCCTTTGCGGGAAGCACTTGCTCGGGCTCTCTCTTGGTTACCAAAACCAGAGAGAATGACAACTTTGCAGAGCAATCAACTTGCACTGAGTTGTGTTCTGAGAAGCCCCCAATACCCCTATTTATATAGGCGGGTCATGGGACAGGGTTCTCTGTGCCCGGCAACACGGGACTAAAGCAGGAGTAGAAGGGTTCGGGATTTTCCACAAAAAGCAACCATCACGCAACCTGAACCGATCGGTTCACAAGTGAACCGGTCGGTTGGGGATGTGAACCGATCGGTTCACCACTGAACCGATCGTTTGGGACCCTTGAACCGATCGGTTCACTCATGAACTGGTCGGTTGGGGTTCCAGGTTGGTTCCCGATTGACTTTCCTTGTTTCCTTCCCAATTTGTATCGAATACCAATATTATTCCCAATCAAATTGGGCAATTGAAACGAAAGGAAAATTCTCACCAATCCTACTTTCCCAAGTTGCTCGATTGCACCAGTTGAACCGATCGGTTCAACACTTGAACCGGTCATTTCACTCTGTGCATGAGCCGATCGGTTCAACAATTGAGCCGACCGGTTCAGCAACCTCAGCTGACCGGTTCATCACATGAACCGATCGGTTGGGAGTGCAGATTGTGTAGAATCAGTCAAATGCGATTTCAATCAATCCGATACTCCAATCAATGCGTCCAACACCTTGAACATTATGATATTGAGCTATCGATTAATTGAGTGTTTAATTGAACTACTAAACTCCTTTAGTAATCAATCTAAACATTGCTTGTGGACAAAACTCCTCTTCCAGGTTAAATCCTATGTGTGTGACCCTGCAGGTCCATTTCACATTGGCAGTGAAAGTCCATAACATTTATGACTTCACAAGCAAAGAGCGGTGTCTAGTCACACATCATTGCTACCCAAGTGAAAGTAGAAAGTTAGAGAACAACTTTCATCCTACAATCCATGAATGGTGTTACAGTGAATGTATAATTCCTTTGTCACTGATATCCAGAATGAACTCGAGGCATGGAACAGTCATCCTGTCAATGTTCATTCATTTCCTTGATCTCAGAGTAGACCGAGTGAGATGTGTATGACATCAATATCACATATTGATTCACACGTGCATGCACATGCCTTTCTCAATCCTACTCATCAAGTGGCCAAGGATATCAAACTCCCTCAGGAGGGACAAATCCCATATCTATCACTCACCCCTCAAAAGCCCCATGTGTCAAAGCCACCCAATCATCACCTTTATAACAACCCATGTTTCAGGATTGCGTTTGATGATGTCAAAGTGTACCCAACGACATGTGTTGAGTGTAGTGATTTCAGGTCTAAGAATCACACTCACCACCATCACTGTGAGAGCTGACTGTGACTACCATGTCATGGTTCCATGTGTCACTCTCACGGTGGGTCTGTCCGGTACCTTGTTCTCTAACAAGTACCTATGTGCTTGGTTTGATATCACCATATCATGACTAATGAGATTCTGTCATCAACCAACACACAATCTAGTCTTTAGTGTTATTGATGTCTATGGTTATTTCCACAATAACAACCGACTAGGGACTAAACAAGAATGTATACTCTTAACATTCATATGATCTCATCGTTTAGGTCATGAACCTAAAAGAATATGTCATTAAGTAATACAATCTTTAGACATCTATCATGTTACACCATCATCTCAGAAACAATTTAAACATATAGATTGGAAATTGCCTTTATTATTATTCAAATCATTTACAAAGTATCCCATTACAATCATCAAATGACTTGCTCTATGGGCATACATACCAACAGATTCCCACTTGCACTTAGAGCCAGTCACCAAGGAAACGCAGTCCTTGTGACCTAGCATGACCATCATGCTTCTGCTGAGAAAGGGCCTTAGTCAGTGGATCAGCTATGTTGTCTTCAGTTGGTACTTTGCAAATCTTCACATCTCCTCGCTGTACGATCTCTCGTATGAGATGGAAGCGCCGCAGTATGTGCTTGGACCGCTGATGTGATCTCAGCTCCTTAGCTTGTGCAATAGCTCCATTATTGTCACAATAAAGATCAATTGCATCACAGCTACTGGGAACTACACCAAGTTCAGAAATGAACTTCCTGATCCACACAGCCTCCTTTGCTGCATGCGAAGCAGCAATATACTCGGCCTCTGTAGTAGAATCGGCAACTGTTTCTTGCTTGGAACTTTTCCAGCTCACAGCTCCATTATTAAGGCAAAACACAAATCCTGACTGCGATCTGTAATCATCTTTATCGGTTTGGAAGCTTGCATCGGTGTAACCCTTTACAACCAGCTCTTCCTCACCGTCGTACACAAGAAACCGATCCTTAGTCCTTCGCAAGTACTTGAGGATGTTCTTCACGGCTGTCCAGTGAGCATCCCTGGGATCTGACTGGTACCTGCTCGTCATGCTGAGAGCATACGAGACATATGGGTGTGTGCACAACATAGCGTACATGATGGATCTGATGGTTGATGCATATGGGATCCCATTCATACGCTCCCTCTCTTCACAAGATTGGGGACATTGAGCTCTAGAGATGGTAACTCCATGTAGCATAGGGACGTTTCCTCTCTTTGAGTTCTCCATGCTGAACCGCTTCAGCACTTTGTCAATGTACGTGCTCTGACTTAGTCTGAGAAGCCTTCTAGATCTATCTCTATAGATCTTAATTCCTAGAATGTAGGATGCTTCTCCTAATTCCTTCATTGAGAAAGTTTTCCCAAGCCAAGTCTTTACCTTCTCTAAGGCTAAGACATCATTCCCCATCAAAAGTATGTCATCCACATACAATATGAGGAATGTGGTCGAGCTCCCATTAACCTTCTTGTACACACAATGTTCATATTCATTTTGAATAAAGCCAAACACTTTGACTTCCTCATCAAATCAAAGATTCCAACTCCGAGATGCTTGCTTCAATCCATAGATTGACCTTTGCAGTTTACATACTTTATTGGCATTCTTTGGATCTACAAAACCTTCAGGCTGTGTCATGTACACATCCTCATGTATATTCCCGTTAAGGAATGCGGTTTTAACATCCATCTGCCAAATATCGTAGTCATAATAAGCTGCAATAGCAAGCATGATCCTAATGGACTTAATCATGGCAACTGGAGAAAAGGTTTCGTCATAGTCAACACCTTGAATTTGTCGAAAACCCTTCGCAACCAATCTGCCTTTATAAGTTTGCACATTGCCATCCATGTCAGTCTTTTTCTTGAAGACCCACTTGCACCCTATGGGTTTTACCCCTTCGGGTGGTTCCACCAAAGTCCATACTTTGTTGGAGTACATGGATTCCATCTCGGATCTCATGGCTTCAAGCCATTTCTCAGAATCTGGTCCCTCCATAGCCTCTACGTAGGTAGTTGGATCATCATCTATGATCAACTCTCCACCTTCCTGAGTTACAAGGTATCCAAACCTCTCAGGCTCAAGGTGGGTCCTACTAGATCTACGAGGTCCTTGTATTACCTGAGGAGACTGAGATTCCACAACACCTTGTGAATCTCCATTTTCCTCTGGTACATCTACCGGTTCAATGTTCTCTTGTTGGGCTTGAACCTCTTCAAGCTCTATATTCCTCCCATTGTTTCCTTTGGAAATAAATTCCTTCTCTAGGAACACAGCATCCCTGGCAACAAACACTTTGTTGTCAGTTGGGTGGTATAAATAATATCCCTTGGTTTCCTTGGGATATCCAACAAAATAACATTTATCAGATTTGGGTCCAAGCTTATCAGGAAACGTTTTCTTGACGTAAGCCTCACAACCCCAAATCTTCATAAAAGACAAATTGGGACGCTTCCCAGTCCATATCTCATATGGTGTCTTTTAAACCGATTTAGATGGTACACGGTTAAGCATAAACGCGGCAGTTTCAAGAGCATGACCCCAGAAAGAAATTGGAAGATCAGCAAAACTCATCATAGATCGCACCATATCTAACAATGTGTGATTCCTTCTTTCAGACACACCATTATGCTGTGGTGTTCCAGGCGGAGTCCATTGTGATACAATACCACGGGCTCGCAGAAGGTCCTCAAACTCCTGGCTCAAGTATTCTCCACCTCGATCGGAACGAAGTGCCTTAATACTTTTACCAAGCTGGTTCTGTACTTCATTCATGAAATCCTTGAACCTTTCAAGGGTTTCTGACTTATGTTTCATCAGGTACACATAGCCATACCTACTGAAATCATCAGTGAAGGTAATGAAGTATTGACACCCATTTCTGGCATTAGTTCTAAAAGGCCCACATACATCAGTATGTATGAGTCCTAATAGATCACTAGCTCTCTCACCTTTACCTGAAAAGGGAGTCTTGGTTATCTTGCCCAACAAACAAGATTCACATGTCTCTATTGATTCATAATCAAAAGAGTCTAGATAACCATCTTTATGGAGTCTAGAAATGCGCTTCTCATTTATGTGCCCTAGACGACAATGCCAGAGATATGTTTTGTTTGAGTCGTTGAGTTTTTGCTTTGTGGTGTTTACGTTGTATACTCTTGTCTCCAAGTCTATCAAGTATAGACCATAAGACATAGGGGCACTGCCATAAAAGATCCCATCTTTAGAAATGGAACACTTTCCATTCTTAATAAGAAATTCAAATCCATCTTTGTCCAAACAAGAGACGGAAATGATATTCCTATTGATGGCAGGTACATAATAGCAGTTTTTCAACTCTATTATTAACCCACTAGGTAGAGTTAACTCATAGGTTCCTACGGCACTGGCGGCAACTCTTGCCCCATTAGCAACACGTAGTTCAACCTCGCCTTTCCCCAAAGGCCTACTTCTCTTAAGATCCTTCACATTTGAACAAATGTGAGATCCGCATCCGGTATCAAGTACCCATGATGAAGAAGTAGTAAAGTTAATCTCTATCATGTATACACCAGAAGTAGAGATCTCTATCTCCGACTTCTTCTTCCATTGTTCCTTCCATCCTCTCCATGTAGAAGAAATTGGTTTGGCGAGAGAACACTTCTCTCCCTTACCTACTTTCTCCTTCACCAACGAATTAAGCGTACATAGAGTGGATTCTAAGGCTCCTGGTATATCTGGATTGTGCAGAACACTTCTCACAGTCCTCAACCAGTTATGGAATTTATTCTCAATTAATTTGCCCATTTTAAAAGATGATTCTTTTGCCATTCTACAAGAGAAAATTTGCATTTGTCAAAACCTTTTTGATTTGATTTGAATAAAATTTGACGATAGTTAATTAGGCCTTTAATTAATTACCGCTCCCACTATTTTGACTCAAATTGATAGCCCTCACCATCAATTCGGAAGATTGCAGCGTACAATCTTCTAGTGGGTCAAGATCCTAGAATCCTCTAAGCCATGGACCAGCTTTGGCTGTCACCCACAACTCAGATCTTCCGGGTAGGCAACTCTTGCCAATTGCATCATATGCAACTCTTGATGAATGAACATGCACAACACCTTGCCATGAACATTCTGTGCCTCTGGGCTTAGACGCTCTAAGAATCACCAGTTAAGTCTAACCCAAAAGCCGACACGGTAAACATGCACCCTGCTTTGGCAGAACCTACATGTCGACCCTTCACACTTTCACAAGATAGACGGCGCACCACGCTTTGGCGTAACCTACGCTTGGTCGATCAAGTTTGCCATGTGTGTCTCTAATGGAAGGCGTATAAGACTTAATATTTTAATGAGGGATTTGGTTTTATATATACATATACATATCCAATCACCACAATATATAGTACGTATCATATACATGCTATATCCCACAGAAAACATGCATAAACGATAAAAAGCAATGATTATGGCCATCCTAATTGTGATTCCTCGAGCCAAGAGGAATCACGGTCATCTAGGTCTTACATCACATGCAACATGTACAAGATGAAATATGTGCCTGCCTTTCTGGGTTTGATCAGCTCATCTCCATGACTGATCGGCTCGCCATCAGGTAGGTTGTCCGGGTGCCACCAGCCGATCGACTGGCGCCTCCAGCCGATCGGTTCACCGGTCATCGTGCATCTCCTCATGTCGCCACCCGCTCATCTCGTTCCTCGAACCGGCCGTCTCGATCACCAACCGATCGGTTCACTCCTTGAACCGATCGTCTTCAGGTTGTCCGCCGTTCTTTGACATAACAGGAAATAAAATCTATCCTATTTACAATTGAATTGTGAAACCCCAAGTTACATTCGGGGGGAGCAAAGGTAGGAAAGAATTCTCGAATTATTTCGAGTTACATCAGGAATATGAGAAAGGGAATCGGTGCGCAGACCGAGATGCAAGCAACCACACAAACAACCACACACAAATATAGGGTTTTATAGGCCATAATCATGCTACACATCCACCACAAAACTCGTTTAAGGGTGACGCGTATCGAGTGCATTAATATTACATATCATATATGTATATTAGGGATTTGTGGATTGGACATGTATAAAGCCGATATTATTCGCATCGCATGCAATAAATAAAGGCGACAAACCAAAATCGATCACATCAATAATCCTAAAATATAGAGATGTCGACATGGCTCTGATACCACTGTTGGGTTTTATAGGAGGCAGAGAAGCAGCGGAAACAAAAATTTTCTCCCAAAACCCAGAACAAAAGGAATCGCGTCAACATCTATATAATAGGAAAGATGGTTTGTGAATCATACCTTGTCCCGAGGCTTGCTCGACGACAATACCACGCGCCTTGCGCAGTCTTGACCTCCGGTCTTGGACGGTGTCTGTGCAGCTCCTGGTCGCACCGGGACTGAAGACTCCTCCTCCTACCGGACTGTCGGATGACAGTTGTCCTCCTGAGCGGCAGTGACCTCCCGCCTCTGAAGTAGTCCACACGGACCACCCGGAACTCCACTCTCCTTGTCCCACAAGGAAGTGGAAGGAGTCGCACCCTCCTGTTGACGTACTAGTCGCCAACACACTCTCCTACTATCGACTGCAACTGCAGTTGTCCTTCCCTTGCTGCACCTCCCTTTACGGGAAGCACTTGCTCGGGCTCTCTCTTGGTTACCAAAACCAGAGAGAACGACAACTTTGTAGAGCAATCAACTTGCACTGAGTTGTGTTCTGAGAAGCCCCCAATACCCCTATATATATAGGCGGGTCATGGGACAGGGTTCTCTGTGCCCGGCAATACGGGACTAAAGCAGGAGTAGAAGGGTTCGGGATTTTCCACAAAAAGCAACCATCTCGCAACCTGAACCGATCGGTTCACAAGTGAACCGGTCGGTTGGGGATGTGAACCGATCGGTTCACCACTGAACAGATCGTTTGGGACCCTTGAACCGATCAGTTCACTCATGAACCGGTCGGTTGGGGTTCCAGGTTGGTTCCCGATTGACTTTCCTTGTTTCCTTCCCAATTTGTATCGAATACCAATATTATTCCCAATCAAATTGGGCAATTGAAACGAAAGGAAAATTCTCACCAATCCTACTTTCACAAGTTGCTCGATTGCACCAGTTGAACCGATCGATTCAACACTTGAATCGGTCGTTTCACTCTGTGCATGAGCCGATCGGTTCAACAATTGAGCCGACCGGTTCAGCAACCTCAGCCGACCGGTTCATCACATGAACCGATCGGTTGGGAGTGCAGATTGTGCAGAATCAGTCAAATGCGATTTCAGTCAATCCGATACTCCAATCAATGTGTCCAACATCTTGAACATTATGATATTGAGCTATCGATTAATTGAGTGTTTAATTGAACTACTAAACTCCTTTAGTAATCAATCTAAACATTGCTTGTGGACAAAACTCCTCTTCCAGGTTAAATCCTATGTGTGTGACCCTGTAGGTCCATTTCACGTTGGCACTGAAAGTCCATAACATTTATGACTTCACAAGCAAAGAGCGGTGTCTAGTCACACATCATTGCTACCCAAGTGAAAGTAGAAAGTTAGAGAACAACTTTGATCCTACAATCCGTGAATGGTGTTACAGTGAATGTATAATTCCTTTGTCACTGATATCCAGAATGAACTCGAGGCATGGAACAGTCATCCTGTCAATGTTCATTCATTTCCTTGATCTCAGAGTAGACCGAGTGAGATGTGTATGACATCAATATCACATATTGATTCACACGTGCATGCGCATGCCTTTCTCAATCCTACTCATCAAGTGGCCAAGGATATCAAACTCCCTCAGGAGGGATAAATCCCATATATATCACTCACCCCTCAAAAGCCCCATGTGTCAAAGCCACCCAATCATCACCTTTATAACAACCCATGTTTCAGGATTGCGTTTGATGATGTCAAAGTGTACCCAATGACATGTGTTGAGTGTAGTGATTTCAGGTCTAAGAATCACACTCACCACCATCAATGTGAGAGATGACTGTGACTACCATGTCATGGTTCCATGTGTCACTCTCACGGTGGGTATGTCCGGTACCTTGTTCTCTAACAAGTACCTATGTGCTTGGTTTGATATCACCATATCATGACTAATGAGATTCTGTCATCAACCAACACACAATCTAGTCTTTAGTGTTATTGATGTCTATGGTTATTTCCACAATAACAACCGACTAGGGACTAAACAAGAATGTATACTCTTAACATTCATATGATCTCATCATTTAGGTCATGAACCTAAATGCATATGTCATTGAGTAATACAATCTTTAGACATCTATCATGTTACACCATCATCTCAGAAACAGTTTAAACATATAGATTGGAAATTGCCTTTATTATTATTCAAATCATTTACAAAGTATCCCATTACAATCATCAAATGACTTGCTCTATGGGCATACATACCAACATCGACATCCGTCGATAGTATCGACACAGTCACAGTGAGACAGCCGCAAGGAGCCAAGATGAGTCGATACCATCAACTGGGAAGTCGATGGTAGCGAGATACCTACAATGAGCCAGCAATCAACCCATCGATACTATCGACACAAAGTCGATACTATCGACATTACCCAACTTCAGCGTCGGATTGGTGATAAAACCGACGCCTAAAGGTGTCGATACCATCGACACTAAAGTCAATGGTATCAGGTCTGCATCAGTGGGAACGTCAGAGAAAAAGACAACTTGTCGATATTATGACGGGTCGATACCATCGACCCGCGTCGATGGTATCAACGCCGTCAGGATAGGTTTTGTTTCAGATCGATTCTAATCGGATGGTGGTGATCTTTTGGCGACCTAAAGTGGTCCATATACCTAATTTCAGCAGCCCAAAGCAGGGAATCATGTCATTAGTCATTGCACAAGTCTCGAGGAGAGGTGGAGAGAAGAACGGAGCCCAAAATCATGCCCCGATCATTCTAAGAGCCGCAGAAGACGTTTACCACTACCGGAAGGCTATAGATCGCACACTCTACGTCAAGGAATGCCCGGATCTCCTCCGTCCAGCGTTTTACATCACTTTTATTCATGTTTTCTCCATGTTTTCCCTTTATCTCATCATGTCTTTCATTGAGATGAACATGCGGGGCTAATCCCTATTGTCTTTAGGACCGGGAGTAGCCCGGGTAATCGTTGTATGATATTTTTACCATAGTAATTCATATTTTGTCTCTTAAATTTGTGGTATGATTTCTTTTCTACAATATATCATTATGATTGATCACCCTAATGATAATCTAATGCCTTTAATTGCTTTGAAAGAAGAATTAACAGTTTAAAAGAGACAAAATTCACATTAACTAATAAATCCTTTGAATAAGGTGATGTACGGTTAATGGTGGAAACCCAGAGTTTGGTCTTCATGCACCTAGTTTAGGGTATATGTTACTACTACCGTGGAACCAACCTAGATTTAGGTAGTGAATTGTATCACGACAGTGAACAATTCTGAATATAGGCCACTACCCAGAATGAGAGACAGATTTGATTAATTATGTAGGAATGAATACAATGAGAACCTGCAGTGAAACCGCAATCCTAAAGATTCCCATCTAAACTGATTAAACTAAACATTTAATCGATTGCTTTGTTTTCTTTTGTTTTTATTTTCTTTTTCAATCAACTCTCAAAACCTTTTAATTGGTCTAGCTGATCGCGAGTAGTTAGTAAATAGTCTACCAACATTTCAGTGTCCCTGTGTTCGACTCGGGCCTCACAAAGGCATATATTACTCTGATGCATGCACTTGCGTTATACGCACAGTAAAATCGTGTCAAGTTTTTGGCGCTGTTGTCGGGGATACGGCAACTGTCGGCACTACGAGTGCTGCAAGCGGACACTCTAGGCCACATTTTATTTTATTATTATTTTTGAAATTCATCATTTATCTTTCATAATTAGCTATCACCTAGCACTATACTGAATCAAATTTATTACCTTGCAGGTACCAGTGCATGGTGAAGACGCGTAGCACAAAATACATATTGTCATCACCAGAGGTTCCACCATTGGGATCAGATGATGAGGAGAAAAACATTCAAGATCAACCTGAGGATATAGATTTGGACTCTGAACCGGAAGCCATGGCTGAGGAACAGACAATATGGGAGAAGATAAATACTTCTTCCTCATCAGCATCAAAGGGGCCAATCAAAAGGCAAGCAGTTAACATTCCAACATATAAGATTGATCTGGCTCTGATCAACTTGGTCAAGTCTCAAGCATTTCACGGGCTGAAGAATGAAGACCATGTTGCCCACATCATCACTTTCGTGGAAAATTGCGATATGATCAAGATAGATAGGTTTCTGTAGGAGACACTATATTTGAAGCTATTCCCTAGCTCTCTTGTAGGTAATGCACGGGAATGGTTACATAACCTTGATGATGAGACCGTCGAGACTTGGGATCAAATGATTGAGATTTTCTTCGAGAGATTCTTTCCACCAGAGAAAACCAATGACCTAGTACGGAAGATCCACAATTTCTGTCAAAGGGCTGGGGAGACATATTCCGAGACATGGGAGCACTTTCAGATAATGTTGCGGAAGTGTCCACATCACGGACTAGATGAAGAAAAACAAGTGAAGATCTTCTACTTTGCTTTAAATGAGCATGACAGGAGCAATCTAGACTCAGCAGGTTCTGGTTTCTTCTTGAACAACATTGGCACTAGGTGTTGGGAAATCCTGAAAAATATGGCCAAAAAGCAATCATGGGGGGACAGAGACACACCAGAATAGGTTCGAGTCACAGGTGAGTCAAAGTCCATCAATGAGTTGAATGAGAACATGGACTTATTAGCCAAGCAATTGCTAGCAAAGGAAGATGGGGAATCTGATGATGAGGCACAAGTGAAGTTTATGCACCAGCAACAGGGGTACAAAAACAATGATTATTCTTGGAGGAAAGATAAAAAAAATCATGGAAAGACCCAAACAATTTCCTGCAGGACCCCGATGCCAAACCACAACTGTCGGCAGAGGACAAGAGCAATGAGTTTCTCAATCAAGTAATCAAGCAGAATCAAGAACTCATGAGCATGTTTGGCCAATAGATTAAGAAAAAAGGAGAATTTATGAATCAATTTGGGCAAACTTTACAAAGTCATGGGGCTCAGATGAGAACTCTGGAGACATCGTTAGCATAGATGGAAGTTGAGATAGCAAATCTGAAAAAGCTAACACAATAAGGTTTTCCCGGAAATACAAATTTTCCAGGAGGAAATCAACAAGCCAAGGCAATTCTGTTACAAAGTGGAAAGAAGATTTTAAACTCTAAGGCTGATGAACCAAGCACACCCCAGCCAGAAACCACAGGTGAGGCCACAGAGGAGGTTACAATCACAGAGCCGATGGAGGATGCAGTAGAGGATGCCACACTAGAAACCATTGTTGAGGAAGAGACTCAAAAGAGGACACCATATGTGCCGCCACATCAGAGGGCATAGACTATCCCAGTCCCGTATTCAAACAGTTTGAAGGCTAAGAAAATGGATGCTCAGTTCAAAAAGTTCCTAGATAGTTTTAGGAAACTTTCTGTCAACATTCCGCTGTTAGAATAAATAGAGCAGATACCCTCTTATGGCAAGTTTCTGAAAGATATAATTACAAAGAAAAGGAAGATTCTTGATACTGAGGTGGTGGTTCTTAAAGAGCAAGTGAGCACCTTCATTTTGGGCACATTACCACCAAAAAGACAAGATTCGGGCTGCTTTAATATTTCATGCTACATCGGCAAGGTGTGTGACTCCGGGGCAAGTATTAATTTGATGCCTCTTTCTACTTTCAATAAGCTGTGACTTAAAGAATCAAGGCATAGAAACATGACGATTCAGCTAGCGGATAATTATGTGGTTAAGCTGTATGGTATTTGTGAGGATGTACTGGTTAAAGTTGATAGGTTTGTATTTCCAGTAGATTTTGTGGTAATGGAAATGCAAGATGACCAAGGGAATGAGCTACTCCTTGGAAGACCCTTCCAAGCTACTGTAGATATGATACTCGAAATGGGAAGAGGTCGTATGACATTGGGAATAGTGGATGACAGATTTGAAATGGTTATGCCATCAAGTACAACACAATCACAGGTAAAGGAGCAATGTCGCATGGTGAAACATTTTGATCAAAACATTTCTATTTGTTTAGGGAAGCCATTTCTAGATATGGCTCATGTAATGACCAAGGTAGATAAGGGGACACTGGTTGTAGATATTATGGAACAAATACCATACTTAAGTTGTTTCTCTTTGTAGAGTTGTGGGTTATCCAAATGATGAAGAGGAGGAAATTCCTCTTTCTACTGAAGATGATGCAATAGCAAGTTCTGTCCTTGGCACATATCCAGAACTGCCCCTTGAAGCTTGCCTTGTCAACATAATGCATGACTGGATGAGAAGCAAGTCGTTACAAGAATGTGTCAAGATGCTTCAAGTGCTTCCGTGTTATTATGCCAAGCATTATGAAGATCTTGGACCACTCCCACCACCGCTTCAATCATCATTGATCAGTCCACCAGAGTTAGAACTGAAGCCACTGCCTCCTCATTTGAAGTATGCATTCTTAGCCGATGGTGAAAGACTACTGGTGATTATTTCGGCATATCTGAGTGTCGGAAGAAGAGCAGTTGATGATTGTGCTGAAAAACCACTGTGGCGCATACGAGTGGTCAGTTGCTAATATTAAGGGGATTTCCCCTACACTTTTCCAGCACAAGATCCGGCTCAAGGAAGGAGCCAAACCTGTAATTCAGCCACAGCGTAGACTCAATCTGAGCATGATGGAGGTCATCAAGAAGGAGGTGATCAAGCTCCTTTCTACATGCATCATTTACGCTATCTCAGATTCGACGTGGGTAAGCCCCTACACAGGTAGTCCCTAAAGAGGGGGGGAATCACTGTCACTCATAACTTGTTAAATGAACCGGTCACAACCCAATTGGTAATCGGGTGGCGTGTGTGCATTGACTATCGTCGCTTGAACTCCGCTACATTAAAAGATCATTTTCCTCTTCCATTCATCGATCAAATTTTAGAGTGACTAGCTGGTCGATCTCATTTTTGTTTTTTAGACGGCTACTCAGGATACAATCATATCTCCATATATCCTAAGGACCAAGAGAAGTATACCTTCACTTGTCCTTACGGAACTTCCGCATACCGCCGTATGCCTTTTGGCTTGTGCAACGCACCAGCAACCTTTCAGCATTGTATGCTTGCTATTTTTTCTGATATGGTTGAGCGTTGTTTAGAGGTTTTCATGGATGATTTTTCTGTTTATGGTGCATCGTTTGATGAGTGTCTGTACAATTTGGATAAATTTTTACAAAGATGTGAGGACACGCATTTAGTACTCAACTGGAAAAAGTGTCATATGATGGTTAGTGAAGGAATTGTGCTTGGACACAAGGTGTCTAGCAAGGGGCTGGAGGTGGATCCAATCAAGATTGAGGTTATTTCAAAATTACCCCCACCTAATTCGATTAAAGGGGTAAGGAGTTTTCTCGGTCATGCGAGATTTTATCGTCGCTTTATCAAAGATTTCTCTAAAATCGCTAAACCGTTGTCTGAATTGCTTGATAAAGATGCGATGTTTGATTTCAATGAAAAATGCCTGCATGCTTTTAATGTACTTAAGGAAAAGTTAATTTCTACACTGGTTGTTCAAACACCGAATTGGACTAAGCCTTTCGAGCTCATGTGCGATGCTTCAGATTTTGCAGTAGGGTTTGTTCTTGGGCAGCATTTTGAGAACAAACCCGTGGTGATTTTCTATGCATCAAAGACTTTAAATGAGGCACAACTTAAGTACACCACAACTGAAAAGGAACTTCTCACTGTGGTTTTTGCATTCGAAAAATTTCGGCAATATCTAGTAGGGTCAAAAGTTGTGGTGTGGATGGACCATGCCGCCATAAAATACTTGATGGAAAAGAAAGATGCCAAACCTAGATTGATTAGGTGGATCTTATTGTTGCAAGAATTTGACATTGAAATTAAGGATAAGGCAGGAATTGAGAATGTGGTTGTGGACCACTTGTCTAGGTTAGAGCGGGTAGATGAGAAGGATATTAATATACCCATTACTGAGACATTTCCTGATGAGCAAATCCTTTCTTTAAAATCCAAGGATCCATGGTTTTCATACATTGTTAATTATCTTGCATGTAAAATAATCCCAGATGATTGGACTTATCAAGAGAAAAAGAAAATTTTCCATTCTTTGAGATATTATTTCTGGGATGATCCCATCTTGTTGAAGCAATGCAGGGACGGTGTTTTGCGTAGGTGTGTACTGGAGATAGAATATGACAGTGTACTTAGTCACTGTCATACACTACCAACCGGTGGTCATCATGCGAGCTCAAGAATGGCGGCCAAGGTGCTAGAGAGTGGTCTTTATTGGCCTACACTCTTTCGGGATGCCTATGACTATGTGAGAAGATGTGATTCTTGTCAAAGGGCAGGTAATATTTCCAAGCGGCAAGAGATGCCCGTCAACGTGTTTCAAGAAGTTGAGGTATTTGATTTGTGGGGCGTCAATTTTATGGGACCCTTTGTGTCCTCAAATTCTAATTTATACATTTTACTTGTTGTTGATTATGTATTGAAGTGGGTAGAGGCAATACCCACGAGGACTAACGACATTGTTGTAGTGTGCAGGTTTGTGAAAGATTATATTTTCTGCAGATTTGGTGTGCCAAGGATGATTATTAGCGATGGAGGCACCCACTTCAAGAATCAAACGTTTGTTGCGTTATTGAGAAAGTACGTGGTGAAGCACAATGTTGGTACCCCGTACCACCCGCAAACACAAGGGCAGGTCGACATGTCGAATATAGAAATTAAGAAAATTTTGGAGCGCACGGTGGCTTCGACAAGAAAGAATTGGAGTATACTACTATCGGATGCATTATGGGCGTATAGGACTGCCTTTAAGACACCTATAGGCACCACGCCTTTTAGGTTGGTTTATGGGTGGGCCTGTCATTTGCTGGTAGAGTTGGAACACAAGGCACATTGGGCACTATAGAAGCTTAATTTGAGCTATGATGAGGCAGGGAAGAAGCGAATGCTAAAGCTCAATGAGTTAGATGAGCTGAGGATGAACGCTTATGAAAATCGAGGATTTACAAAGAAAGAACAAAACAAATTCACGATCGTCACATTCAACTGTGTGTTTTCAAAAAGGGAGATTGTGTGTTACTGTTTAACTCGAGGTTGAAGTTGCATCCCGAGAAATTGAAATCCCGGTGGAGTGGACCTTTTGTTGTGGAGGAGGTGCGCCCACATGGTGCGATTATGGTGCGAGACAGAGAGCTGACGTTCCTAGTTAATGGTCAAAGATTGAAGCTTTACTTTGGAGAGGACTACACAAGAAAAGTACGTGAGGTTAAACTCATGGCACTTAAGGGTGAATGGATAGCTTTATTGCATCTAGCCTAAGACGTTAAAGTAGGGCGCTTGTTGGGAGGCAACCCAACCATCAGTAGTTTTAATTTGTAGTTTTTTCATTTTCTTTCGCATTTACAAGTTAGTTTTGTGTAATTTTGTTTTTGTGTGTAAAAATGATACCTTAATCGTTTTGTTCAGTGTGTAGTACTGAGTCAGAGTCGATACTATCGACTACAATGTCGATGGTAGCGATGTGGGTATAGGGAAGCGGATGCAGAAAATTTTCTGTGTCAATACTATTGACGGCCTCATCGATGGTATGGACCTACCATCAGTGACGTCGAAGAAAACAATAGCTCTAGGTCAATAGTATCGACCAGGAAGTCGATACTCACGAGATCCCTGAAGATTTACATAAGAATTTGTCTTTGTGAAGTCGATACCATCGATGGCCTTGTCGATGGTATCGACACGCCAACAATAAGGAAGAGGCATTTGGGCCTCACAAGGGTACTCGAACCACACATTGTCGATATCATCGACACCCAGTCGATAGTATCGACACGACACGTCACCGATCTATGAGAAGAAATCACCGGAGCCCGCCAATTTCAGAATTCGATCTGTGGGATGGGTCGATACCATTGACTCTTGTTGATAGTATCGAAGCGTCATCGATCCGGGCCCCCACATCAAGCAATCGACAACCGTCGATAGTAGCGAAGACCCGGATTGTGCTATAGGTGTCGATACCATCGACACCCCGTCGATGGTATCGACATAGCAGCAGTAGTGACGGGATCGGTTATAAAAGGAAGGGTTGTTTCTCAATTCTATTCACACCTTCAGAGTGAATCCCCTCAACTTGTGCATTGAGCATTGCTGAGCGACTGGAGGCCTTCATCGAGCGTCAAAGGATCGAGATATTTTCCCGAGCTTTGCACCGAGTGGAGATCTTCTTCTTCGACCTTCATCGAGCTCTATTTATTATTCCCCCTTCCTCTCTATTTACGATGGTGAGGATGGTAGGAGCTTCTTCTTCGTGGGCAACCCCGATGGAGATTGAGACGTTTGTTCCTCCACCACCCGGTTCCATTCCTCATCTGAGGATCATTCATCCCTCGGCGGACGTAAATAAGATCTACGAGGAGCTGCTCAAGCAAAAAATTGAACCAACCCGATATGTTGATCGGGCCATGATCCGTGACCTCGGATTTGAGGCCAACCTCGCTTATGTCCTTCAGGGGAAAGCAAAGAATACGGGCAGGCGGTCTGACGAGGTCCAGTACCACGCTGAAGGCCACCCCTTTTTCGGCGAGTGGCCGACATACAAAGAACTGGTGGCAGAGTTTATGGCATCGCTTGACATATGTGTCGTGCCTAATGACCTTATCGCCACCGATAGGGAGTGGATAAAAGGGTGAGTTTCTTTCTGGCTCTACAACAACAACTACACCCTCACCCTCAAATAGTTCAATTCAATCTACAACTGGTATCATTCTCCGAATCAGCATAGGAGGCCAGACAACCTGACTAATTATGATGAAATCTTTGCCCAGCTGGTGACCGCACCTCCAGGCAAGTCCGTCAGCTATCATAACGCAGCCTTCATTGATTTCGAGCATCCATTTGTGTGCATTCTGCATCACATGTTGTGTACTACTTTATTTTCTTGAGGCGACCTTTATCTAAGTAAGTTTCAGGAGACGGACTTGTTCTTTCTTTATAAGCTGTTGAAAAGAGAAGAGCTCAATTGGGGCGTGTTTTTCTTAACGTGTGTGTTGGACATGCAGAGGAGTACTAGACGAGCCCCTATCCACTTTGGGGGGATTATCACACCGCTCGCTCTCTATCTTGGGCTAGATTTTTCCCAACTCACTCTGCTTTCCAACAAGAATAAAGTCAATCTACATCATCTACATCGCTCCAATCTTCCTATGCTTCGTGATGGCGTGGTCTATGCACATTGCCATGTCAACCGAGAGTACCAGGAGTGTGCGCTTCCAGATCTCGTATTTCACATCAAAGAAGTTCAGCACTTTTGGTGGCCCATAATTGTCGTCGACGACTCCGACGAAGAAGAAGACGGTGACGACAACGACAATGACGAAGGCGACGAGCATGAGGAGGAAGAGGAGGCTTTCACTCCTCTTCGTGCATGAGTGGCACTGCAGAAGCGTCCACGCTTCCACCCGGGTGCATCATCATCTTTGCAACCTCCGCCACCACAGCCCTCTCAACAAGGAGAGGATGTCTATTCTATGTAGGATATGTACTCCATGCTGCATGATATCCAGCAGACCCAACAACAGCACACTGCCTCCTTCATCGGTATTCAGGATACTACAAACTGGCTATTCTTAAATCAGCAGGCCATTTATGAGAACAAGCACCTCCTCCTTGCCAACCAAGAAAATATTCACGATAGGTTGCATAGGATGGAAATGCAGCAACAACCATTCTATGATCATTACTGGTGCTAAAACTACTTCAGGGGATATCTGCAACCTCCGCCCATGCCCCCATATGATCCAAATTTCCAGGGGCAATATCCATCATGGGATCCCACTGCCCCGCAGTACCCACCACCTGAACAATAAATGGTATCACTGTTCCACCTGTTAAGATTGTTTTTGACTATGAGGCCATAGTCGGATTCAAGCTTAGGGGGGAGATGGAACAGTTTCTATCTTTTTCTATCTTTTATTTTTAGTTTTTATCATTTATTGCCTTTTCTTTTATTCTAGCAATTTTCTTAGTTTTTAGGATTCACATGCTATCTAGTGTATCCGTGGATGTCTAATTTAATGTGTCATCTCTTTGTTTGTCACATGGGAGTCATGGGTCAATTTGAAAATTTTTAATGAAATTTCAAGCTTGCTTTGTTTGAACTTGAGCATATGACTTATAAAAATAACTGGGTTTGTCAACTTTAAAACATAAGACCACAATTGTACATGCCTATGATTCAAGAAAAGTGGATGGAATTAGATGTTGAGCCTAAACTGACCAAATGGTAATGAGACTTTAACATGAAATAAGAGAGAGAAACCTCTTGATTTTACACATGTCAGTAAGGAGGGACATATAATATCTTCTAATGGTTCTGTCAATTAATCTTATGATCTATCCACTTCATCTTATCTACACTCCACCATAAGAATTGAGAGCAATATATAGTTTTTCATCTCTTGATTGCATATCATGTAGTTAGGATTGCATTGTAGTTAGTGTTTACATTTGTTGCATTGAAAAAAATGGTGCATTATAGTCATGCATGCACAAATTTTAGAATGCATGTCAATGTCATTTTAGTTGCATTTTGCATAATCTTAACCATTTTGTTACATGATGTGCCTTGCTTCTTTGGAAAATAAGGAACTTGTTTCATACTTTCTGAAGATATTATTTATATATATAGTAGTTATGAAAATAAGCCCAAGACAAAGATGTGTGAATTTCATCTTAGTTCATGAAGAAAGGTGAAGGCTGAAAAAAAAAGAGAAAGAAGAAAAAAATAATAAGTAAGTGAAAATCAGGAAGAGGAAGGAACTTGTTCACATGCATAATAAGAAGAACAAGCACATGTGTAGTTTTGTAGATATTCTGTCTCTTGTTGGGATAGAATGATAGTGCATGCATCATTCCACCTAAAATGTAGCAGTAGGACATTTTCACTTGCATTTTGCATCATGATAGGTCATTAATTTTTGTGTTGCATGATTGACTGTTATGTGCTTCCATTTCTTCCACAACCACCTATTCCATCCACCTGTTGCTCTAATTGGTAGGCCACATGTGATTATCTCCTCATTCATTAATATCAGGAGATTTTCTTCCATTTAGATGGTAGTTAGGAAACGAGCAACGTAGATAGGAGATCACAAAGATGCACCAAGCTTGAACCGGAGGATTTTATTATATTAACTGCCTTATTTGATAGTGTTCGCCAATCTTGGGGGGGATATCTCTTATGGATGATCATTGTCGCCTAGAGGGTAATTACCATTCTGTGGTTAGTGAGGGTCAGTATGTGAATGTCTGGTGGGGATCATATGGCAATGTTTGTTGTGATAATATGTTCTTTAGTTGACCCTCACAATTTTATTCTATAGCTTTCTTGCTCAAGGACGAGAAATGTTTAAGCTTAGGGGAGTTTGATGTGAGGATTTTGAGTCGCTTATATAGACTTGTTTTACATGCATTTTATGTGTTTATTAGTCACTTTTGTGGTTAGTATCACATGATTCATTCGCTTTAGTCTATAATCTCATTTTGTATCAAATCTCTCATATTTTTATCTTTTTTATTATAAATGATCATATTGATATGTTTTAGCATAGCTGATTTGGCTTTATCTTGAAATTTCAAGAAGAACGGATATACACAGCTATCGATACCATCGGCATTCGTCGATAGTATCGACACGGTCACAGTGAGACAGCTGTAAGGAGCTAAGATGAGTCGATACCATCGACTGGGAAGTCAATGGTAGCGAGATACCTACAGCGAGCCAGCAATCAACCCGTCGATACTATCGACACAAAGTCGATACTATCAAAATTGCCCAGCTTCAGCGTCGGATTGGTGATAAAACCGATGCCTAAAGGTGTCGATACCATCGACACTAAAGTCAATGGTATCGAGTCTGCATCAGTGGGAACGTCAGAGAAAAAGACAACTTGCCGATATTATGACGGGTCGATACCATCGAACCGCGTCGATGGTATCGACACCGTCAGGATAGGTTTTATTTCAAATCAATTCTAATCAGATGGTGGTGATCTTTTGGCGACCTAAAGTGGTCCATATACCTAATTTCGGCATCCCAAAGTAGGGAATCACGTCGTTAGTCATTTCACAAGTCTTAAGGAGAGGTGGAGAGAAGAACGGAGCCCAGAATCACGCCCCGATCGTTCTAAGAGCCACAGAAGATGTTTTCCACCGCCGGAAGGTTATAGATTGCGCACTCTACGTCAAGGAACGCTCGGATCTCCTACGTCTAGGGGTTTACATCACTTTTATTCACGTTTCTTCATGTTTTCCCTTTCTCTCATCATGTCTTTCATTGAGATGAACATGTGGGGCTAATCCCCTTTGCCTTTAGGACCAGAAGTCGCTCGGGTAATCATTGTATGACATTTTTACCATAGTAATTCATATTTTGTCTCTTAAATCCGTGGTATGATTTTGTTTTCTCCAATATATCATTATGATTGATCACCCTAATGATAATCTAATGCCTTTAATTGCTTTGAAAGAAGAATTAACGGTTGAAAAGAGACGAAATTCACATTAACTAATAAATCCTTTAAACAAGGTGATGTACGGTTAATGGTGGAAACCCAGAGTTTGGTCTGCATGCACCTAGTTTAAAGTATATGTTACTACTACCGTAGAACCGACCTAGATTTAGGTAGTGAATTGTATCACGATAGTGAACAATTCTGAATACAAGCCACTACCCGGAATGAGAGACGGATTTGATTAATTATGTAGGAATGAATACAATGAGAACCTGTAGTGAAACCGCAATCCTAAAGATTCCCATCTAAACTGATTAAACTAAACATTTAATCGATTCCTTTGTTTTCTTTTATTTTTATTTTCTTTTTCAATCAACTCTCAAAACTTTTTAATTGGTCTAGCTGATCGCGAGTAGTTAGTAAGTAGTCTACTGAAATTTCAGTGTCCCTGTGTTCGACTCGGGCCTCACAAAGGCCTATATTACTCTGACGTCTGTACTTGCATTATACGCATGGTAAAATTGTGTCAATTGTAACTTGAGGTTTCCCTATAATCATGTAATAGTAGGATAGTTTACTTTCGTGTTATGACAAAGAAGAAAGACATTATGACGATGCTAGACGACCATCTCGTGATGACTGACTGGAAGACCAAGGAGGACCAGATGGATGAGCCAAACCTATTGGCTGGTGGAGCCAACCGATCGACTAGAGGATCCAGTAGATGGTGGACAGAAGGACTAGACGACCACTGAGACGATCAACTGACCGGCCAGGAGGCGAGCCGATCAATTTAAGGGTTGAACCGATCAACCTAAATTGGCAAGCATATATCTTCATCAACAATAGGTTTCTGCATGAGATGTGGACCCTAGGTTGTGGTAATTCCTTGTAGCTCCAAGGAATTACATTAGGATGTCCATAACCATCGCTTTTCATTTATTGCATGTTTTCACTATGGGATATAGAATGTATATGATGTGTACTATATATGTGGTGATTGGATAAATTATATGTATTTATAAATTCAAACTCCCTCAAATAGAAAATATTAAGCCTTAGATGCTTTCCAAAAGTGGGACACATGAAAACCTGATCGCCTAGCGTAGGTTATGCCCTTGCATGGTGCGACGTCTATCTCGTGGAAGTGTGATGGTAGATATGTCGGTTCTACCTTCATAGGTTGCATATCTATTGTGTTGGTTGTTGGGTCAAGATTAAATTGGTGATTCTTAGAGTGTCTAAGCCCATAAGCATGCAAATGATTATGGCAAGGATGTGTGTGTATCATCTATCTAGAATTGCATATGATGCAATTGGAAAAAGTTGCCTACCTTGATAATTGACAATGTATTACGGAGTTGGTCGGGCCATAGTTCTATTATCTTGGATCTGGCCCACTAGAATATTATACGCTACAATATTATGAATTGATTTGTAAGGGCTATCAATTTGAAATAAAATAGTGGGAGTGATAATACTTAAATAGCTAATCAATATCATCAAAATTTTCAAATCAAATCAAAAGTTTTTTTTACAAAATGCAAATTTTCTCTTGTAGAATCAAATGACGAACAAATATATATTGTGATCGGTCCTTAGGAAGGACAAACTTGATGGGACAAATTGCCACAACTAGTTTTGGACTTTGAGAAGGGTTCTCAATTGAAGAGTGCAAGCTCTACGTCCTTAACAAACTAGTGCCAAAAATACCTGCTCCTAATGCACCTAGGGCACAAGTGGATGCTTACTGGAAGCATGCCAATGATGTCTTAGAGATAAGTTACCTTATGCTTAGCTGCATGAACTATGAGTTTCATGAGAAATGTGAGGACATGGGTGTTCTTGAGACGGTAACACATATTGAGAAAGTGACACTTGGCCTTACAAAGCAAGAAGGGGACAATATCATAAAGGTTCTACTTGAGTCTAAGATGATAGATGGAACCTCAATAAAAGAACATGTGCTCAATATTATTGGACATGTGTATCATCTTAAACAACTGGGATTCACCTTGAGCCCAGAGTTGGACACATATATGATTCTAAAGACACTACTAGAATCATATAGCCACTTTATTGCATGCTATCATGTGAATAATATGGTCAGACCGATGTCACAATTGCTTGCCATGTTGATTCATGTTGAAGCAAGATTGAAGAAGGAAAAGCCCTTGATGGTGATCAGTGGAGCTGAGTCAAATGATCAAAGTAAGGCCAAGAAGAGTTCTGAGGTCAAGACCAAATCCAAATCTTCAACACTCAAGATAAGGAGAAAGAAAAGTATAAGAGGAACTTATCCTTTGTACTTGAAGGCAATCAGGAAGAAGAAGATGGGGATGGGGATCTCTACTTCAGGTTTATACATTGTTGAGATAAACCTATCTACTTATTCATCATGGGTACTAGATACCAGATGTGGATCTCACATATGTTCAAATATGTAAGATATGAAATGAAGTAGGCCTTTGGGAAATGGCAAGGCGGAACTGCTTGTTGCCAATGGTGCAAGAGTTACAACCATAGCAGTTGGAACCTATAGTTTATCTCTACCCATAGGGATTGTAATAGAGTCAAATAATTGCTATTATGTACCTGCTATAAATAGAAATATCATTTCTGTATCTTGTATGGACAAGGATGCATTTGAATTCTGTATGAAAATTGATTGATGTTCTATTTTCAAATCTAGGATCTTTTATGGCAGTGCCCCAATGTCTTATGGTATTTACTTGTTAGACTTAAAGATAAATGTTTATAACATTAATACCAAAAGACCAAAACTCAAAAATTCAAACAAAACATACCTTTGGCATTGTCGTCTAGGGCATATAAATGAGAATCGCATATCTAGACTCCATAAGGATGGTTATCTAGACTCTTTTGATCTAGAATCAATAGAGACATGTGAGTCTTGTTTGTTGGGTAAGACGGCTAAAACCTCTTTCATTGGTAACAATGAGAGGGCTAGTGATCTATTAGGACTCATACATATTGATGTGTATGGACCTTTTAGAACAACCACTAGAGGTGGGTATCGATACTTCATTACCTTCACTGATGACTTCAGTAGGTATGGCTATGTTTATTTAATGAAATGTAAGTCAGAAACTCTTGACAAGTTCAAGGAGTTCATGAATGAAGTATAGAATGAATTTGGTATAAGTATTAAGGCACTTTGTTCCGATCGAGGTGGATAATACTTAAACTAAGAGTTTGAGAACCTTCTTAAAGCCCATGGGATCGTATCCCAGCACACTCCACCTAGAAAACCTCAGCATAATGGTGTATCAGAAAGAAGGAATCACACATTTTTGGCTCTGGTGCGATCAATAATGAATCTGTCTGAGCTTACGACTACCTTCGAGGGGTATGCTCTAGAAACTGCCATGTATACTCTAAATCAAGTACCATCTAAATATGTTTAAAAGACACCAATGAGATATGGTATGGGAAACGTTCCAAAGTGTCTTTTATGAAGATTTGGGATGTGAAGCTTATGCTACAAGAATATATTTTTTTATAAGCGTAGCCCTAAATCTGATAAACGTTATTTTGTTGGATATCCTAAAGAGACAAGAGGATATTACTTTTATTCCCCATCTGACAACAAAGTGTTTTTTCTAGGAATGTTGTATTCCTTGAGATGGATCTCATTTCCAAAGCAATCAGTGGGAGGAAAGTGGAACTCGAAGAGGTTCAAAACCAACAAGAGAACATTGAACCAATAGATGAATAAGAGGAATAAAGAGAATCATAAGGTGTTGTAGAATCTCAAATTCCTCAAGTAACACATGTACCTCATAGATCGAATAGGACATGCATTGAGCCTGAGAGATTTGGGTATCTTGTGACTCAGGAAGACGATGAGGTGTTCATAAATGTGAGCCAACAACCTATGTAGAAGATACTAAGGGACCACAGTCTAAGAAATGGCTTGAGGCCATAAGATATGACATGGAATCCATGTATACCAACCGAGTATGGACTTTGGTATATCCACATGAAGGAGAAAAACCCATAGGGTGCAAGTGGGTCTTCAAGAAAAAGACTAACATGGATGGAAAAATTCAGACCTGTAAGGGCAGATTGGTTGCAAAGGGTTTCAGACAAGTTTAAGGGGTTGACTATGATGAAACCTTTTATCCAGTGGCCATGGTTAAGTCCATCAAGATCATGCTTGACATTGCAGCTTATCATGACTATGAGATTTGGAAGATGGATGTTAAAACTACATTCCTTAATGGGAATCTTCTCGAGAATGTGTACATGACACAACCTATGGGTTTTATAAATCCAAAGGATGCAAATAAAGTCTGTAAGCTACAAAGATTAATCTATGGATTGAAGAAAGCATCTCAAAGATGGAATCTTCATTTTGATAAGACAATCAAAAAGTTTGGCTTTATTCAAAATGAAGATGAACCTTGTGTGTACAAAAAGGTTAGTGGGAGAATTATGGCATTCCTCATATTGTATGTAGATTACCTGCTATAGATGGGGAATGACATCCCTACTTTACAAAAGGTAAACATATGGCTAGGAAATATGTTTTCTAAGATAGACTTAGGAGAAGCATCATACATCTTATGGATAAAGATCTATAGAGATAGATCCTGGAGGCTTCTTGGACTAAGTCAAAGCACATAAATTGACAGAGTGTTGAAGTAGTTCAATATGGAGAACTCAAAGAGAGGAAACATGCCCATGATACATGGAGTTGCCATCTCTAAAGTTCAATGTCCCAATTCTTGTGAAGAAAGGAAACACACGAGTTTGATTCCATATGCCTTAGTAATTGGATCAAGAACGTATGCAATGTTGTGTACCCGACCACATGTCTTGTAAGCCTTGAGCATGGCAAATAGATACTAGTCAAATTCATGTGATGCGCATTGGAATGTCGTGAAGAACATCCTCAAGTACTTAAGAAGGAATAAGGATCAATTATTAGTCTATGCCAAAGAGGAAGAGTTGGTGGTAAGAGGTTACACTAATGCAAGCTTATAGAGTGACAAAGATGATTACAAATCACAAGAAGGATTTGTGTTTTGCCTAAATAATGGAGTTGTAAGTTGGTAGAGTTTCAAGCAAGTGACAGTTGTTGATTCTACAGTAAAGGTTGAGTACATTGCTGCATCAAATGCAGCAAAGGATGCTATATGGATCAAGAAGTTCATTTCATAACTTGGGGTTGTTCCAAGCATCAGCGACACAATTGAGTTGTATTGTGACAACAATGGAGCTATTACACAGTCTAAGGAACCCAGATCGCATCAACACTCAAAGCATATACAAAGGTGGTTCCATCTCATACGAGAGATCATACAATGAGGAGATGTAAAGATTTGTAGAGTACCAATTGAGATTTGCATGTTTTTATTTGAGAAGGAGTGCTTCCATTTGAGCTTTGAATGCACTATCTTTGATCTTCTTTGATTCCCTTTCTTTTTTCTTTTCATCTTCCTCTTGCTTGTCAAGCCTTGGCTCATGAGCTTGGCAATTTCTAATGAATGCTTCGGTGGCAATGTCACCAAGACTTCTAACTTCTTCAATGGAAGTCACATTGGATTAACATCTCTTTGGGAGAGACATTAAGATCTTGAAATTGATGGTCCCTTTATCAATGGTGTAGCCCAATTAAGTAAATCCATTGATGATGGTGTTGAGCCTTGTGTACATTTTAGCCACTCTCTCATTCTTACCCATCTTGAAGTTTTCAAGGAGTCCCTTGAGCATGTAGTTGTTCGACTACTTGACTTACTTTGTGCCTTCATAGGTGATGCACAACTTGTCCCAAATCTCATGGGTTGTGTCCTAAGAGGAGATGTGGTTGAACTCAGAGAGGGTGAGGGTTACATAGATGATGCTTATTGTCTTTGCATTTAGTTGTGCCTTCTTGACTATAACTTCATCCCAAGTGGATATCTCCCCTGTCGACTCCTTGTATGCAAGAATCACCACCTTGTACATGTCATAGTTCATTCCTTGAAGGTAGAAGTGCATATGTCGTTTCCAATAAAACTAAATGGTGTCGTCGAAGACTGGGAGTCTCATGGAGAAGCCCCCCCTGGGTTGAGGGACCCAAGTAGGTTGTCTCCCATCTTCTCATCTCATAGGAGATCTTGTCAGATAATATTGTGGCTCTAATACCACTTGTTGGATCAAATGGGCTCTAGAGGGGGTGAATAGAGCTAAAAACACTTGCATAAAATTCATTAGACCTTCAAGTTACTACAATGTATGGGATTGCAAATATTGAATTTGTAGTGCTACTAAACATACATAGCAAGGATGAGAGAGATTGAACAAATATAAGAACACAAATTTTTTAGAGTGGTTCCAATCTCCAAACTATGAGAAAGTCAGTCCACTACCTAGAGAGGTCAAGACCTAGGATTTTTCAACCAATGTATACTTATATTCCATTATAAAACATACAAGATGACCTACCTTTTCTGGGTGAAGGATACCCAGCCTTCCCTTTGAGGACAAGGGAGACAGAAACCAACCAAGGTCTTATCTATCCGGAAGAGATAGAATCTTCTACCTCTATAAGGTCTTACACACTCTTGCAAGCAGCTGGACAAATTTTCCAAGGAGATCCCCTTCTTGCACCAAGTCTTTTGCCTTGAATCATTTACCCACTTCTACTCCCAGATCTTCAACCTTGATCTTTTCCTTCACCTTAGAGAAGCTTTTGTACCTTCTTCTTGTTGGTATGTATGCCCAGAGATCCAATCATACGCTGATTGTAATGGCATAACTTATAAATGATTTGATTAATAATAAAGGCAAGCTTCCAATTTATTCTATTTTATTCAGTTATGAGATAATTAAATTACATAATAAGTGTCTAGAGAATGATATTACTCAATGATGTATGTATTCAAGTATGTGACTTGGAAGAATGAGCTCATACAGATGTTAAGAGTATATACATTCTCATTATGTCCATGATCGGTTTTTATTGTGGAAGGTAGATAGACAATAATAATACATAAGATAAGAGAGTGAGTTGGTTGATGACATGATCTCATTAGTCATGATATGGCGATATCAAACCAAGCACACAAATACATATTAGAGAACAGTGTATCGGACAGACCTCCCATAAGAGTGATACATGGAAACCTTAATTAGGTACAAGTCAAAATCACATCTTATAGTGATGGTGGTGATTGTGGTCTGGTGGTGATTGTGGTCCTTAGACCTAAAATCACTACACTCATCACATGCCATTCAGTACGCTTTGACATCATCAAACACAATCATGAAACATGGGTTGTCATAAAGGTGATGATTGGGTGAATGTGACACATGGGGACTGACTGTGAGTGATAGAGATGGGATTTGTACCCCCTACAAGAGTATGATATCCTAGGCCTCTTGATAAATGAGACTAAGAAATGTATGGCCATGCACATGTGAGTCAATATGTGATATTGAGCTTATATATATATCTCAGACAGTCTGCTCTGGTTCAAGAAATAAGATTGAATTATGAAGAGGATCATGGATCCATGTCTTGAGTTCAATCTGGATATCAGTGACAAAAGAACTATACAAACACTATAACACCATACACTGATTGTAGGTTGAAGTTGTTCTCCAACTTTCCATTTACTTGGGTAACATTTATGTGCTACGAGGCACCGCTCATTTCTTGTGATGTCATAAGTTGTTATGGACATTCACTGCCAACGTAATATGGGATCTATAGTGTCACACACATTGGTCTTGATGTAGAAGAGGAGTTTAATCTTGAATGACAACTGAATTGATTACTAAAGTGTTTAGGTATTCAATTCACACAACAAATCAATAGACTGCACTACCAAACGATCTACTCACCCTATGAGGTGGCCGTTTGGAGTGCCAAATGATCGCCTCAAGTGTTGATATGGGCATTTAGAGTGTTTGGTCGATTGGAACTGAATCAGCTAATGTTCTGCACAAAATGGGTGCCAATCAATTGGCTCACAGGGTGAATCGATTTGCTCAGTTGGGTCGTAGGAAGGTTTTAGTAACTTTACCAAAATCGTGAGAAAGTTTGATCATTTGGATTGCTCAGTTCTATTGATGCAAGGAGTTAATGCTCACATTAATTGGAAACAATTTTGTCATATTCAACTATGATTCGAAAACTACCAAAAAATCATATCGTGTGACAGATGACCGGCTCAGTTTCCAACTGACCAATTGGTCACTCGCATGCTATAAAAATTCAAAATCTTCAGTCCCTTCCACTCCCACACATATTGGGAACCCAGACGCTAACCCCTCTTATAAATAGAGGGGTACTGGGAGCTTCCCATAACACAACTCAATTTCTTCTAGTAATTTTTATCCAATCTGGTTGTGGTAGCCAATAGAGAGCCTAAGCAAGTCCTACCCACTAAAGGAGGGACATCAAGGGAGAAACAATTACGGGAGAGCAAGTTGGTGACTAATACACCAACAGGAGGGACAACTCCTTCCTGTCTGTTCTGGTAGGATGACAAGAACTCTAGGCGGTCTGTGTGTACTTCCATAGAGGTGTGGAGGTTATTGGCTACCGCTAGCAGGACAAAGTCAACCTACTGTTCATGGTGCAGAATAGGAGGCGCAACAGTCAGACGAGTCCCAGTGCAACTAGAAGATAGTTGTGTATCTACAACGATGAGGAGATGTCATAGAACTTGCTCTTGGACCAGGTATATACTCAAAATCATTCATCTCATCTTATAGTTATTGACATGCTCTACTGGTTCATGGGGAATATGGTAGTTATTATTTTTTTTTTCACTACCTATTCTGTCACCATATTTCGCTACACTTCTACAACTTGAAGAAGCTTGTACCTTCTCCTTCACTTAAGAGAAGCTTTCACCAACTTGATCTTGAAGAAAGGTGTTGGGGAAAGGGAAGCTTTGAGATCTTTAGAAGCATATAATGAAGTTGCTCTCTCACACAGATCCTATCTCACTCATATGGATGTTTTGATTTGCAAACAAGAGAGAGAAAGGGGCTCAAGTGGATTGGATGCACTCAACTATAGCTAAGATCTTGAATAGCATGAAGAAGCAACCTTGGAATTAACTCCAAGATGTCCTATTTATAGTTGGGGGTGTCTACTAGAGGCTAGAAGCACTAAGGAACATTTTCTAGCCATTTGGGGTGTTGCAACATATATAATTTCAAGCTTTGCAATACTCCAATGGTTAGAATCACTTTTTCTACACTTTCCATACAATGCATTCGGTCGAGTTTTAATAAAGGTAACTCGGCCGATTGCACTATGCGCCAAAGCTAATTTAAAGCATTGGTTGAGTTTATCCTGGATGAAACTTGATCGAACCGCTTAAATCAATTTTGGTCAATGCAAGGATCGATCGAGTTCTGTGTATGGTAAACTCGATCAAACCTGAATTTTCTCAAAATGCATCCAGGAGATCGATCAAGTTTATCTCAGGTAAAACTTGACTTGAAAACACCATGTAATAAATTTTAGAAAATTTCATTAGAGTGGTTAAACGTTCAAATTTAAGAATCCTAATTTTTTATATTAGTTACAATTCATTACATCAATACAAATGATTACAAAAATCATCTTAAGGGTTTTAGAGTGTTTTCCAAAAAAAGTGCATTCACATTGCTTTTGACTTGAACTAGATCAAGGTAGGGTTTGATATAAATGATCCTTTTCATGTACCTAATGCATGAAATCAATCTCAAATAGACATATTAGATACATATGAATGGAATGGTTTAGTCATTATCAAAATATGGACAACGTATATGTGGTGAACAACTCACAAAAACATAATTAATAAAGAGGAAGTGTATCATTCGCAACGGATTTCAGAAAATCACTAAAAATTAAAACCTTTTTCAAAGAGATCTAATCATAGTAAAACTCTTTCAACAAGGACCAATGTATTACAATTACAACTTGGTTCATAAGTACATATCTTGTACCATTTCTTCTCAAGGTTTACAATATCAACTGCCTTGTTAAAAGCTAAACACAGATAGTATAAGAACCTTGAGGCATCAAGCTAGAATCTCAAAACAATTTATTAAAAGAACTAACTAATAACTCTGAGGACCTGAGAGTACTGAGATGACACATAGGACTTCTATCTATAAGACACAACAGATAGTACACTCAACCTGAGTTGTCATTGTTGTCCCTGCTGTTGCTGAAGTTCCTCCTCTACAAGATGTTTTCACTCTCCTCCGTGCTTGTCCACCTAAAAATGTTGGATCCCACAGGGGTGAGACAATTGTAATTGCCCCAGTGGGAGATATAACTCTCCGCCAAAAACATTATTATTGCAGATTAATAGTATAACACTGGACAGAGGATAAGCAGTTTAAAGCATTCTCATCTTTTAAAGCATTGCAACTATTTATGATAAAACAATAGATCATCTATTCTTTTTATAAGGAATAGGAAGAACATGCATATCATTTACCCATCACATTATGCCATTATGTCAAACTTCTCTTGTGACACTCATTCTCTTGATATGTCACCCATGAGACATTCTTGTTTCAATCTATTAGCCTTAGCCCATCTGCTAACCAGTTATGGGATTATATCTACCATGTTCTCATATATCATTAATACAGGTATTGGGTTATTCCCAATCCTATGTCATCATTACAGGCATGGGTTTTACCAATCATGTGTCATCATTACAGGCATTGAGCCTCTACCAGGTATTGGAATCTTCCAAACATGATTACACTGTCAGGCATTGGATACTACCAATCCTGATTTCACAGCCAGACATTGGACTCTAACCAATCCTGATTACAGGCATTACACCTCTGCTAGGTATTGGACTTTAACCAATCCTGATTACACCGCCAAGCATTGGACTCTAACCAATCTTGATTATACTGCCAGGCATTGGATACTACCAATCCTGATTTCATAGCCAGGCATTGGACTCTAACCAATCTTGATTACAGGCATTACACCTCTGCCAGGTTTTGCACTTTAACCAATCTTGATTACACTGCTAGGCATTGGACTCTAACAAATCATGATTACACCGCCAGGCATTGGACACTACCAATCCTGATTTTACAGGAGGCATTGGACTCTAACCAATCCTGATTATAGGCATTACACCTCTGCTAGGTATTGGACTTTAACTAATCCTGATTACACTGCCAGGCATTGGACTCTAACCAATCCTGATTACACCGCCAGGCATTGGACACTACCAATCCTAATTTCATAGCCAGGCATTGGACTCTAACCAATCCTGATTACAGGCATTACACCTCTTCCAGGTATTGGACTTTAACCAATCCTGATTACACCGCCAGGCATTGGACACTACCAATCCTGATTTTACAGCCAGGCATTGGACTTTAACCAATCCTGATTACAGGCATTACACCTCTGCCAGGTATTGCACTTTAACCAATCCTGATTACACCGCCAGGCATTGGACTCTAACCAATCCTAATTACACCGCCAGGCATTGGACACTACCAATCCTGATTTTACAGCTAGGCATTGGACTCTAACCAATCCTGATTATAGGCATTACACCTCTGCTAGGTATTGGACTTTAACCAATCCTGATTACACTGCCAGGCATTGGACTCTAACCAATCCTGATTACACCGCCAGACATTGGACACTACCAATCCTAATTTCACATCCAGGCATTGGACTCTAACCAATCATGATTACAGGCATTACACCTCTGTCAGGTATTGGACTTTAACCAATCCTGATTACACCGCCAGGCATTGGACACTACCAATCCTGATTTCACAGCCGGGTATTGGACTCTAACCAATCCTGATGACAGGAATTACACCTCTTCCAGGTATTGGACTTTAACCAATCCTGATTACACCACCAGGCATTGGACACTACCAATCCTGATTTCACAGCCAGGCTTTAGACTCTAACCAATCCTGATTACAGGCATTACACCTCTGCCAGGTATTAGACTTTAACCAATCCTGGTTACACCGCCAGGCATTAGACTCTAACCAATCCTGATTACACCGATCATGGGATATAGATCCCTTTGACCCATCATTAATCATCACATCCTTCTCTAGACTTTGAACCCTGAGGTTAGCCTTCATAGTTTTTCACATTCTTTTACTGAATGCAATTGTTCCTTTTATTAATTTTATTAAAACTTATCATTTATTACCATAAACCTTTATAATCATCTTGGTGCCTCTTACTAGGCCACAATTGTTCTCATGGCTCATAAGGCCCATAAATCATCTTGTCACCTCTCACTAGGCAACATCTAACCATATGGCTCATAAGACCATTAAACATCTTGTCACCTCTCACTAGACAACAATAACATATTACCTCATGTACTACAATAGTAATACCACTATTCCCTCAATAGGGTTAGGGTATACTATTTAAGTTACATTAGTATTTTGCATGTCCCATTACCCAATTTAGGGTTAGGGTTTCCCATCTCACATTAATTAGGATTTCATACTTATCAAATCGACCTTAATATATTGCTCCACACCTTTAGGAACATCCATAATCATCTCTAGTATTCAATCATGTTTATTACTCTTATCATTTATCATTAAATGATTATCAATACAAGGTATGAGTTCCTTTCTCATCCTTATCATGGTATGATTACATCATACTCATTAATTTGGCTTAACCCCATTCTCAAGGTATATTGGCCTATACATATCAAAGTATATCAAACTCATTACATTTCATTGTAACAATTTACATAACACATTTCATGTGTTTCTTGTCCAAGTATATTGAATTTGAGATGCATCAAGGTATATCAACCATGGAATTCTAAAAGTGATATCTGTCATATCTTGATGTATCACTTTCCTCGGCACTTCCATTTACTTGAGTTATCAACTTATCTTGTATTAAGGTATTTCCATCTTAATACTTCCATCCACTAACCTATCACTTTTACCATGAAGTTCATAGGTCACACACAAGAATGGTCCAGCTATGTTCAATGATATGGACTCATTTCAGGTTACTGCATTGCTTACTATAAAGTGGTCTATAATCAACCATTTGGGATATTTCACCTTTATAAGGCATTACTCTCTATTTTAGCGTTAGGGCTCTTTCATACCATTACCTAGTAATTTAGGGTTTTGGTTTATCATCATATTGCCCAAGATTAGGGCTTCATGTATTATAACTCAAAATTAGAGTTTCACATACCTTCACCCTGTATTAGGGCTCCTCATCATATCATTGCATAGGGTTTCACATGGCATCACCCTCAATTAGGGTTTCACATGGCATCACCCTCAATTTGGGTTTCTCATGGAATCACCCTCAACTAGGGTTTCTCATGGAATCACCCTCAACTAGGGTTTCTCATGGAATCACCCTCAACTAGGGTTTCTCATGGAATCACCCTTAACTAGGGTTTCTCATAGAATCACCCTCAACTAGGGTTTCTATATGGAATCACCCTCAACTAGGATTTCTCATGGAATCACCCTCAACTAGGGTTTCTCATGGAATCACCCTCAACTAGGGTTTCTCTTGGAATCACCCTCAACTAGGGTTTCTCATGGAATTACCCTCAACTAGGGTTTCTCATGGAATCACCCTCAACTAGTTTCCAATTGACTTAACCACATTGAAACATCCAAACGTTCTTGACCATTGATGCTCCAAATGGTTTGAAACCGAATGGACTTGGGTCTCCAAACGGTTTGAGACCGTTTGGTCTCAAACGGTCTTGAGACCGTTCGGTCCAAACCTTCTCAAAATCGAATGGACCAATCAAGATCTTTCAACACTTTATCAATTCAGGGTCTCAATAAATAAACCCCCTATCAATTGAACTACTAATTTATTCTTCATTTGAACCATTGAATCACCCTTCAATTGGACCTTCAATTAGGGTTTTGAACCCAATTGAACTAGGGTTTATAATCAATACACCATCAATTAGGGTATTGAAATTGAGGAAACATCAATGGTTGACATTGTGGAACTAATTCAATTGAAATAGTTGGATCATCATCAAACCATGATATGACCTAACCTCAAATGGTATTGAAGTCGTTTGGATGACCTCCAAATGGTCTTGAGACCGTTTGCCCCATCCATCATTGAAATTGTGAAATTCAATTAGGGTTTATCTCATTAGGCTGATCACCAATTGAACAATTGATTGCATTTCAATTTTCCATCTCTGGTCCTTCAATTACTCAACCCTAATCCTCCAAATGGTCTTAGTTGACCTCCAAACGGTCTTGAGACCATTTGGGTGACCTCCAAACTGTAACATCCCTGACCTGGGTTATGAGTTAACCCTAGATGTTTTTCCTAATAAGGTTGATTAGATGCTTAATATTATCTTTTGAAAAGTAATTAGCGCTCATGAGGAACCTATGTTTCAATTTTGGTCATGTTTGGACAATGTTGAAGCAATGTTTGCTTATTTTGGACTAAAGTGCAAATTGCCCAAGTTGAGGGTTTAAATTGCAAATGTTGCATGATAAGATGTTCCTCTGATTTTGAGACATCATAAGAATGAATTTGATGAAGTGGTAAGGTTTCTACAAGCCTGGACACCAAGATAGAGCTTGATTGACAATGTTGTGCATTAAAACCTAGTTTTGGTATAAAGTGCAATTTACCCAAAACCTAGGGTTCAATATGCAAATTACCACTTCAATAAGGTCCCTAATAATCTTTGGCATCATGTAGAGCAAAGAAAATGAGAAGGGCACCTCATTTGAATTATCTTGGAGGATAGAGAATCTTGATATTAAAATAATCAAGATTTAAGCCCAACTGAAACCCTAATTCAAATTAATGCAAAAATAAATAAAATAATTGAAGGTTCCTTCAACCAAAATTAATTTGGTTGGATTCTGATGTGTGTGTGGACGTCCTTGAGCTTGCAAGGATCAAAAATATCCTAAGGAGGTGAAATTCCACTCACCTTATTATAAGGAAAAGAATTCCCACTCAAAAAGATATATTATTATTATAATGGATTAAGGTGCTTAATTTCTTTTCCATTAATTCTTGGATAATGAAAAGCTTTTACGAAAGTTTGAAGGTGGTTTCGTGATCAAGTAATGTAGGAGGATTATGGGGAAATTAGTATGGAATTTAAAGAAAATGATTTCATTTTCTCTTTCATAAAAGATACATATACATATTCTTTATATATACCTTATTTCAATAACACATAAGGAACGAACCCTTAGTCTTTTCCTCCTCATTCTTGCTTTGTCTGACCTAGGGAGAGTCCAGGAGCAGGAGAAGGACGAACACCACCTGTAGGTAAGGTTTGATCATCTTATACCTTGGATTCATGGTGAAAACCCTAAATCAATTATTGATTCTAGGTTTTCTTCACTCGATTTCCATTTCTAGCCATCCATTTCATCCAAAAGCTCAATAACGAACCTTGGATAGTTGCTGGAGCTCCATCCACCATTAAATCCACGGAGCTTGGAGCTTGGAGATCAAATTTGAGGCGGGTTTTATAACTTAAACCCTCAAACATTGCTATTGCATCAATCTTCTATGCTTTGTTGATTGATTTCTTCAATTTGATAAACTTTTGCTTCTTTGCTGCAATTTACATCAAGAACGGTTTCTGTTCTTGGGTGCACGAAGGAAGATGATGATGACATCATCATAAGCAAGCACCTCGCCAAATATCTTGGGAGCAAATGATCTCATTGGTTGGGACCAAACGGTTTCACCAAAACCGTTTGGTGACCAAACGGTTTGCAAACCGTTTGGTGGAAAACGGTTTCAAAACAGTATGAAAGAGTTGACCAAGCGTGGACCATTTGGGAATCTCGTTCCTAATTATGTAGGCTAATGACCCTCCAAATTTGAGGGGTTAACTCCAAAGGAATCATAGGTTGAAGGCCACTCAATTAGGCAAATCGAACTGAATTAAGTGCTGATTTTCAACTTGATTAACTTGACCTGTTTGGGAAAATGGTCTCAAGACCGTTTGAGTGCGTTGACCAAGCGTTGACCGTTTGGTATTATTGATCCCTATTATGTTGTCTAATGACTCACCACATTTTATGGGTTAACTCCCAAGAAATCGTGAGTTGAAGCCTAATCAATTAGGCAAACCCTAATTGAAAACAGTGCTGAAATTCCAATGAGTTAAGTTGAGATTTTGGGTTTATTAGCCCAAACGGTTTCAAGACCGTTTGGGGATCACCCAAACGGTCTCAAGACCGTTTGGGGATCACCCCAAGACCGTTTGGAGGTCTGGGTTCAAGTATAGTTGACCAATTGAAGGTCCAAAGGTACTAATCATATTGCAATGTAGTGCTGATTTGTTGATCAACTTGATAGACCAATCCATGATGATTTTTCACTAGAATCCAAAGGTTGGATGGGCCAAACGGTCTCAAGACCGTTTGGAGCTCATCCAAACGGTCTCAAGACCGTTTGGTGGTCACTCAAGACCGTTTGGAGGTCTAGGGTTGGGTATAGTTCAGTGGTTGAAGGTCTAAAGATATCAAGTTGATCTGCAATAAATTGCTGATTTGGTGAGCACTTCAATGAACCAAACCCTAATTGGATTGCTTGATTTTGAGTGATATGATGGGCAAACGGTCTCAAGACCGTTTGGAGGTCATCCAAACGATCTCAAGACCGTTTGGTGGTCACCCAAGACCGTTTGGAGGTCTAGGGTTGAGTATGGTTAGGTGTTTGAAGGTCTAAAGGTACCAAGCTGTTATACAATGCAATGCTGATTTGGTGATCAATCCAAGGATCCAAACCTTAATTGGATGGCTTGGATTTGAGTGATATGATGGGAAAACGGTCTCAAGACCGTTTGGAGGTCATCCAAACGACCTCAAGACCGTTTGGGGTCAGGTCATACCCCATTTGAATGGTGGTTCAATAGTTATGAAGTAACTAGTCACACATTGATGAATATTGAAGGTTCATTGATTCTAACCCTAATTCAATTGATTCCAACCCTAATTGAGGATCAATTGAGGGTCAATTGAGTGTCAAATCAGTTGAGGGTTGATCTAATTAACTCAATTGATTAGTGTCTAACATGTGCAAGATCGATTGAAGGGTTCAACATTGAAAACCCTAATTCAATGTGATTGATGGAAACCATATTTGGTCCTTTAGGTTTTGAGGTGGTTTGGACCAAACGGTCTCAGGACCGTTTGAGTCCAAACGGTCTCAAGACCATTTGGGACCAAACGATCCCAAATCAGTTAAGGCTTAAACAGTTTCAGAAGTTCAATTTTGTTAAGTGGTTTCAATTGCTATTCTACTAAATGGTTTCACCTATTCCAAGATCACTTGGAAGGTAATCAACCAAAGAGTATGAACTCTCAAATTGGATGAAGGTCAGTGGTTTATGTAATCAATCGCATGATGTAATCCAAGGGAGATTGAGTTCTTAATGATCTTGATATAATGACATATCCTATGATGTCAATTCTTCTTTCAAGATTGAGTTGACTTAGATTAATCAAGGTTGAAGTAACTTCGTCTTATAGAAGATGAGGGATAAGATATTCTTCATGTATGAATGCCTAGTAAGGGCATGATTTTTAATAGTGAGATCATGAAACCCTAGTTATGAAGATTAGTGAATCATAACCCTAGTAAGGGCATAGTGGGGTAATCCTTGATTAGTGATGTTATCATTATCCTGCATTATGCTGATATGAAATAGATGTGTTTGTTATCATCTGTACTAATCATGCAGGTATTTTGAGATATTGAACATATCCAGGTATGAGCTATGATGCCTTGTGTATTGAAAATACTTTATAAGTTTCATAAGCAATGATATGCTATGTTGACTCATATGTATCAACCCTTCACACTCTATAAAAATGAGGATATGCAACTCTTAGGAATGATGTATGCTACCCTCATAATGATATGGATAACATGCTAAGAGATGAAATATTTAAAGTGATGGATAATGGGTTATCCTATATTCAACAATGTCTAACCATTGAATAATTTCATATCATTAAAGATAGTTGGACAATTCTAATGTGTAACTTATGCACTATATGATGGTAGTAACATGTAGTGGATAAAGTATTAAGAGGGAAGATACCTTAATACAAGGTTAGTTTATTAACCTAAATAAGAAAGAAATGAGGAGAAAGTGATACATCAAGACATGATAGATATCACATTCAATATTTCAAGGTTGAAATACCTTGATGCATCTCAATCCAACATTTTGGGATGAGAAACACATGGAGTGTGTGTGTTATGTAGATATTACAATGAAATTGTAATGAGTTGATATACTTTGATGAGTATAAGCTAATATACATTGTTTAAAGGGATGAACCACTCTAATGGGTATGAGGTAATCATACCATAATAAGAAAGAGAAGTGGACTTATACCTTGAATTGATGATTATTAAGGATATATGATGAGGGTAGTAATCATAAGCATATACATGATATCTTTAGTTGTTCCTAAAAGTGTGGAACAATACATTAGGGTTGATCTAACTACATGAGCATAAAACCCTAATTGATGTCAGTTGGGAAACCCTAACCCTAATTTTGGGTAAAGGGAGTGAAAAGCCCTAATGAGTAATAAACCATAACCCTGATAAAGGAATTGTGGTGTTACTAAGGTATCACATGATGTGGTCAATGACTTGTATGGTTGTTATCATGTCTATTAATCATGTAGACATCATGAGATGAAAAGCATAGCTAGACCCGAGCTATGACATTCATATAACAAATATGTTGAATGGCCTTATGTGCCTAATGTTGTTGTTGCTTAGCAAAAGTAACAAAGGTATATGGACCTTATGAGTTCCATGAATAAGTTGTTGTTACCTAGTGAAAGGTGACAAAATATTTAATAGGCTTCGAGAGCCATGTGAGATACTTGTGTAACAAGTTTCATGCATACCTCGGTCTAAGGACCTGAAGGTAATAGTTACCTAGCAAAAGGTAACAATGACAATGATGAATTGAGGGTATGAATACCCAGATTTGATAAGCATGATAATGATATGGTTGAGGGATGAGAAATTCCAGTATTGAAGTGAGGGATTGAGATCCCAATGCCTCATAAAGAATGAGAAGTGAATGATGAAAATAGTACATGTTTCTTTATAGCATTTGTCTGAATAAAATATGTTTGAGAACTTGATTGATGCTAAAAGAACATGACAATGTACTTAAATAATCAAGTGAAATCATATCATGTAGAGCCCTGACCATAGATCCATCATCGTCAGCAAACTGGTGATGGTGAAACGGGTGCTCCGCGGCAAAACCTGGAGGGCATAATTTTGAGTATGTGGGGGTGATGGGCGCGATTACCTTACGCCCTAATGCAGGATTGGTGGTAGATAAACACGAGATCCCACAATCTTTCATTATATATTCCGGGAAGGATGTATCACTAATCCCCTGATGATTGGGATGATGTCGTACACATCTCCCAATATTGTTAATGCCGGATCGATGGAGATAAACATGAAATCTCACGATCGCGAAGAGAGTGCAGCATGCCACTGTAACTCTGATAGCGAAGTTGCCAGTATACCCTGGAAAGCTATATATAGCAGATACACAAGATGTCCTGCAAGTAATCTCGCGCTGACCGAGATATGGGAGGTCTTGGTAGCCGGCTCTACCTTTGACCTTGTATGGTACCGATTTCGACTTCGTAGTGGTCGGTTGGAGCATGAGCGGTATACCTCATCTCCTCAGGGCATAAGTGTGATTGTAAAATGTAATCAGCCATCTAGCATGTTTGCTATAGGATTGAATACGGAAATTCATTGGCTGATGTTATACTTCTGATATGCAATGTTAGTTGATAAATGTTATTCATGTCTCTTTACATTCCTTGCAATTAGATGTATGGATTATGAATCTACCATGAGTAGATACAATGTTCTCCTTAAGAAAGGAGATTACCTTTCTCGGTTCATACAATGAATAATGCTGCTGTTCATATGTAAGTACTCCTGTTCAATTCTAATATAATAATCTGCAATAACAATGTTTTGGCGGAGAGTTATATCTCCCGCTGGGACAATTTACAATTGTCTCACCCCCGTGGGATCCAACATTTTTAGGTGGACGCGGACAAAGAAGCAGAGATTCTTTTGCAAGAAAAGGAAAGCAACAACAATATCAGATACAGTAGTGATGACTCAGGTGGAGGCACTGGCTGTCAAGTTTTGTATAGTTAGTAGTCCTATGTGTCGTCTCTGTACTCTCAGGTCCTCGGAGTCAGTAGATAGTGCTTTTATCTTCGACTTGAGATTTTGGCTTGAATGCCTCGAGGTTTTATGTTGCTTATGTATAGTAGAGTAAAGCAACTGTTGTATGTAATCCTCGAGAAGAGATGTTACATGGTGTGTAACTACAAACAAGGATGTTCAAGTAATGTTATGGTTTTTGTTATAAGAGTTTCCTATGTTTGGATCTCTTTGCAAAAAGTTTTAAATTTTTAGTGATTTTCAGTAATCCGTTGCTAATGATTCACTTCCGCATTAGTTAATCTGGTGTTTTACAAGTTGGATGCCACACAAACGGTCTTGAGACCGTTTGGGTTAATCAACCCAAAATTTTAAATCAATCAATTGAAATTTCAGCACTTAACCCGATTAGGGTTTCTGATTGGAGGATTGTCCATACATTGAATTAATCAAGTGGATCCATTGGATCATCATACAACATGTACTAGGGTCCTAACCTCAAATGGTCAACCCATCCAAATAGTCAACCCTTCCAAACGGTTTGGGATCCAAACCTCCAAACGGTTTGCAAACCATTTGGTCACCAAACGGTTTGGTGAAACCGATTGGACCATATGTTGAAATCGTTTGCATTAGATATTTGGGGAGGTGTGTGCTTATGATGATTTCATCATCATCAAGCTCTAAACCCACGAAACTTTCTGTGATTTTCATGGTGATTTCATCAATCAACCAAATAAAATTTCAAGAATGAAGAAAGGATCAACAATTGATAAGGAATTGAATGCAATAACAATATTAAGGGTTCAAGTTATAAAACCCACCTCCAATTGAGATTCAAAGCTCCTATCTCACGTTAACAATGGTGGATGCAAATCCTTTCACCATCCTAAGGCTCGTCCTCAAGCTTTGAGTGAAAAGGAATGGTTAGAATTGAAGATGGGATCGGGATATGAAGAAATCATGCATTGATTTTCGATTTCCACCATGGAATCAAGGTAAACGAAGGTCAAGAAGCTTACTAACAGGTTGGGGGTCATCCTCCTATTTCTCCAAGCTCCATTGGTCGTTTTGCAAGAAAGAAGTGAAAGTGAGTTCGAAATTCCCCTTTCAAGCTATGGATAAATGAGCTTATAATCATTTTTATTAAAATCATTTCAAGAGAGAGAAAGTAGGGTATAACTCCTCCATATCCTTGAGATTTGCCCCCTTCTCTTCCTTATATATGTAGATATCTTCCTTGCCTCTTATTCCTCTCAATTATCCATGATTTAAAGAAAAGCAAATTAAGCACCTTAAATTATTTTATAATAATATCCATAAGTGAGTGGATATTTCTTTTTCTTATAATAAGGTGAGTGAGTTATCCACTTCCTTTAGATATTTTCGTGCCTTTGCAAGGCACATGGTCTTCCATTCTCTTGCAAACTCATCCCTCACCTTTTGGTTGAAGGGGTATTTAATTAATATATTTATTTTTGCATTAAATTGAAGTAAAATTCCAATTATGCTTAAATCTTGATTATTTTAATATCAAGATTCTCTCTCCTCCAAATAGATACAAATGAGACGCCCCTCTCATTTTCTTTGCTCTACATGATTCCAAGAAACATTAGGGACTATTTTTGTAACATCCCTGACCTGGGTTATGAATTAACCCTAGATTTTTTTTGCTTAATAAGGTTGAGTAGATTCTAAATCTTATCTTGGGAAAAGTAATTAGGGCTTATGAGAAACATATGTTTCAATTTTTGGTCTTGTTTGAACAATGTTGAAACAATGTTTGCTTATTTTGGACCAAAGTGCAAATTACCCAAGTTGAGGGGTTAAATTGCAAATGTTGCATGGTAAGATGTTCCTCTGATGTTGAGACATCATAAGAATGAATATGATGTAGTGGTATGGTTTTCACAAGCTTGGGCACCAAGATTAAGCTTGTAAAGCAGTGTTGTGCATTAAAACCTAGTTTTGGTGAAAAGTGCAATTTACCCAAAACCTAGGGTTCAATATGCAAATTACCACTTCAATAAGGTCCCTAATGTTTCTTGGAATCATGTAGAGCAAATAAAATTAGATGGGTGCCTCATTTGAATTAAGTTGGAGGAGAGAGAATCTTGATATTAAAATAATCAAGATTAATGCCTAATTGAAACCCTAATTTGATTTAGGGCAAAAATGAATAAATATAATTGAAGGGCTTTCAACCAAAATGTTTTGGGTTGATTTTGAATAAGGATGAACGTTCCTTTTCCAAGATAAGGAACGAAAATATCCTAAGTAGGTGAAATTCCACTCACCTTATTATAAGAAAAAGAAAACCCACTCACATATGGATATTAATATAATAAGCATTAAGGTGCTTAATTTGATTTTCTTTAAATCAAGGATAATGAAGGAGAATTAAAGGCAAAGGAAGGTGCCTCGTCCTTAAGGGATTTGAGGGGGAAGAGGCGGCCATATTTTTGGAATTTAATGCATTTTAATAATGCATTTTCTCTCTCATCAATTTCCTTATAAAAGTGCCTTTTTCAAGCCAAATGAAAGGCTATTTCGGATTTTCTTCTTTCCCTTGCTTGCAAAACCGACCAAGGATCTAGGGAGGAGCAGGAGGACGCCTCCCAACCTGTTGGTAAGCTCTTGACCTTCGTTTTCCTTGATTTCATGGTGGAAATCAAAAATAAATTATGGATTCCTTTTATTTCGATCTCCTCTTCAACCCTAGCCAACTTTTGCAATCAAAAGCTTGAGTACGAGCCTAGGGGGAGTTGCTAGAGCTTCATCCACCATTAATGGCGTGATCTTGGAGCTTTGGAGCTCAATTGGAGGCGGGTTTTATAACTTAAACCCTCAAACATTGCTATTGCATCAATCTTCTATGCTTTGTTGATTGATTTCTTCAATTTGATAAACTTTTGCTTCTTTGCTGCAAATTCCATCAAGAACGGTTGCTGTTCTTGGGTGCACGAAGGAAGATTATGATGACATCATCATAAGCAAGCACCTCACCAAATATCTTGGGAGCAAATGATCTCATTGGTTGGGACCAAACGGTTTCACCAAAACCGTTTGGTGGCAAACGGTTTCAAAACCGTATGAAAGAGTTTACCAAGCGTGAACCGTTTGGGAATCTCGTTCCGAATTATGTAGGATAATGACCCTCAAACTTTTAGGGGTTAACTCTAAAGGAATCGTGAGTTGAATCCTAATCAATTAGAGAAACCTAATTGGATTAAGTGCTGATTTTCAACCTGATCAACTTGACCTGCTTGGAAAAACGGTTTCAAGACCGTTTGAGTGCGTTCACCAAGCATTGACCGTATGAGATTTGTGTTCCTAATTATGTTGGCTAATGACTCACCAAGTTTTATGGGTTAACTCCCAAGGAATCGTGAGTTGAATCCTAATCAATTAGGGAAACCTAATTGGATTAAGTGCTGATTTTCAACCTGATCAACTTGACCTTCTTGGGAAAACGGTTTCAAGACCGTTTGAGTGCGTTGACCAAGCGTTGAACGTATGATATTTTTGTTCATAATGATGTTGGTTAATGACCCTCCAAATTTTAGGGGTTAACTCCAAAGGGATCATGAGTTGAAGGCTAATCAATTAGGCAAACCCTAATTGAAAATAGTGCTGAAATTCCAATGAGTTAAGTTGAGATTTTGGGTTGATTAGCCCAAACGGTCTCAAGACCGTTTGGGGATCACCCAAACGGTCTCAAGACCGTTTGGGGATCACCCCAAGACCTTTTGGAGGTCTGGGGTCAAGTATAGTTGACCAATTGAAGGTCCAAAGGTACCAAATCATACTGCAACTAAATGCTGATTTGTTGATCAACTCGATAGACCAATCCATGATGATTTTTCACTAAAGTCCAAAGGTTGAATGGGCCAAACGGTCTCAATACCGTTTGGAGCTCATCCAAACGGTCTCAAGACCGTTTGGTGGTCACCCAAGACCGTTTGGAGGTCTAGGGTTGAGTATAGTTCAGTGGTTGAAGGTCTAAAGATATCAAGTTGATCTGCAATAGATTGCTGATTTGGTGAGCACTTCAATGAACCAAACCCTAATTAGATTGCTTGGATTTGAGTGATATGATGGGCAAACGGTCTCAAGACCGTTTGGAGGTCATCCAAACGACCTCAAGACCGTTTGGGGTCAGGTCATACCCCATTTGAATGGTGGTTCAATAGTTATGAAGTAACTAGTTACACATTGATGAATATTGAAGGTTCATTGATTCTAAACCCTAATTCAATTGATTCCAACCCCAATTGATGATCAATTGAGGGTCAATTGAGGGTCAAATCAGTTGAAGGTTGACCTATTAAACTCAATTGAAGTATGGGTGAAGTTCCAATCGATGAATGGTTCCATGAATCCAATGATTGAAGGAATCAACATTGGAAACCCTAATTCATTTGGATACCTTATGTAATGGAGGTCCAATGTAATTCAATTTTTGAGAATTAAGATGATGAATGTTCTATTGATCCAATGATGATTAGTAATGGTAATAAATGAAGGTACAAAGGTTTAAACCCTAATAGTACCTAAGTGATTAAGTGCCAATTAAGGGATGAATCCCTAATTGCTTATAGGATCAATGACTTGATACACTATGTTAATCATAGTGTATGTACTCGACTGAAGAGTTGATATGAACTAATCAAGTTAAGAATCCGATATCATGAATTCATACATGAATATGAATCATGTGGTGTATAAGGGTTATGATCCTTAATCAAAGAGATCATGAAACCCTAAACATGAACATAAACCCTAATTGACAGGGTTATTGAATTCAACCCTAGTTGAGGGTGATTCCATGTGAAACCCTAGTTGAGGGTGATTCAATGTGAAACCCTAGTTGAAGGTGATTCCATGTGAAACCCTAGTTGAGGGTGCTTCAATGTGAAACCCTAGTTGAGGGTGATTCCATGTGAAACCCTAGTTGAGGGTGATTCAATGTGAAACCCTAGTTCAGGGTGATTCAATGTGAAACCCTAGTTGAGGGTGATTCCATGTGAAACCCTAGTTGAGGGTGATTCAATGTGAAACCCTAGTTGAGGGTGATTCCATGTGAAACCCTAGTTGAGGGTGATTCCAAGTGAAACCCTAATTGAGGGTGCATCCATGTGGAACCCTAATTGTGGGTGAAATCATGAGAAACCCTAATTGGGAATGCATCCCTAATTGCTTATAGGACCAATGACTTGGTACCCTATGTTAATCATAGTTGTATGCATATGATTGAAGGGTTGATGTTTATTTGATAAGAATTTATTGGCCATATGTGCCATTATGTTTTTGTTACTTAGAAAGAAGTAACAAGATGAGTCGGGCTTGTAAGCCTTTGTTTTAAGTTGTTACCTAGTGAGAGGTGACAAGATGTGAATGGCCTTGTGCGCCATGTGAATAAAGTTGTTGCCTAGTGAGAGGTGACAAGATGTGAATGGCCTTGTGCGCCATGTGAATAAAGTTTTTGCCTAGTGAGAGGTGACAAGATGTGAATGGTTTTGTGAGCCATGTGTGATGGAAACCCAAATCCTGGTAAAGGATTAAGGGTAATACCCTTAAATTATTAATACATTGTTTTTGCATGGTATTGATAGATAATTGGTGTACTGCTATTATATGTGCTAACCATGCAGGTATCATGAGATGATGAGCATATCCAGGTATGAGCTATGATGTGTTATTAGTTTGAATTTATTTATTGGGCCTTGTGTGCTATAATATACCTTGTGCCTGGTAAGAGGTGGCAAGAGAGTTAATGTGCATAAAGTGCCATGATGGATGCTTGTGTAGCAAGTATCATACTTACCTTGGTCAAATGACCTAAAGGTGTTAGTTACCTGAGAAAGAGGTAACAGTGCTCAAGTGATGAACAAAGGGTTTGAATACCCATGATTTCATGGTTATGGTATTGAAATTGTGAAAGGATGAGAAAAAACCAGTGGTGAAGTGAGGGATTAAGATCCCAACACTTATGAAAAGAGTGTGGCTACGGGCCATGACTCCACATTGATAATGCCAGGCTTTAGATATATGATCTAAGCCTGAAGAAAGTTAATGCAGTGGTAATGATTCTGTTGTTTGAATAGATGTTATACATGTTCTTCCTATTCATTAAAGGATAAGTGACATGTTAATTCTATCAAGTAATAACTACAATGCTTCTGATATAGAATAATGTTCTAATCTGTTAGACATTAAAATATTTGCTGTCAAATAGATATGATTCTCATGTTCATATTCATCTTCTCAAGTTGCAATAATAATGTTTCTGGCAGAGAGTTATATCTCTCGCTGGGGCAATTTTTATAATTGTCTCACCCCCGTGGGAACCACATTTTTAGGTGGACGCGGACGAAGAGACAGGAATCCTTCAGGAGGTGAAGGACAACAACAGCAGCATCAGGGACAGCAGTGAAGTCTCAGGTGGAGACATTGGCTGTCATGTCATGTTCAGATGTATATAAAGTCCTATGTGTCGTCTTTGTACTCTCAGGTCCTCGGAGTAGTAGTTAGTGATTTCGAGATTTTGGCTTAATGCCTCGAAGGTTTTATACTACCTGTGTATAGTTAAGACAGAGTAGTTAATGTTTGCATTCCTCGAGAAGTAAAAGTACATGAGATGTATATATATGAACCAGGATGTAAAGCTTTACTTTGGTTTTGAATGAAAAGGGTTTTCCTGTGAATGGATCTCCATACAAAAAGTTTTAATTTTTAGTGATTTTCGCTAATCCGATGCTTGATGAACGCTTCCGCATTAGTTAATCTTGTTTTCGCGAGACGGTCATCACAATTTAGTGGTATCAGAGCTCTAGGTTCGCTGAGTCTACAGAGACATAGGACTAAGGTGGTAGAGTTTGTTCTAAGTGTCTTCCAGTTTATCTGATAGTATCTTCTGCTCACATAGGAGAAGAAGAACTTGGAGATGTCTGGACCACATGAAGAACGTGCTGCTGAGGGCAGCACTGCTGCACCAGGAGGAGGTGCAGGAGATCATGAAAGAGAGGAGCCTGTACTAGAACAGCCCCAGTTCAACCAAGCTGACATGGGGAACCCAGCCCTCCAAGCCATGTTTGGGCAGTTTATAGATGCCATGACTCACATGACAGATAGGATGCAAGTACCTACACCTAGGGTATCAGCTTACCATGAGGACTATGGAGTCGGCAAGTCTTTTGAGAGACTTCGTCAGGTTGGAGCCATAGATTATGCTGGTACATCTGATCCAGCAGATGCTGATTTGTGGCTGACGGAACTAGAAAAGGCTTTCAGGATCCTTGACATTCCTGAAGCTGAGAAGGTAAGACATGTTGTATACCTCCTAAAAGGAAGTGCTGGTCATTGGTGGATGATAGAAGAAGATAAAAGACCAGGTGAAGAAGTTGGATGGGAGGTTTTCCGACGAGAATTCGTCACTAGATACTTCCCTAAAACGTATCTAGATGAGAAGATTTCTCAATTTGAGAAGATCAAACAAGGACAGATGAACGTTAGCGAGTATGAAGCTAAGTTCATGGAGTTGTTGCGGTTTTGTCCGCAAATGGCAGTTAATGATGAGGAAAGAATTCGACGTTTTGAGAAGGGGTTAAACGCTGAATTAACCACTCATGTGTCTGCTTTAGAAAATAGGGAGAGGTTTTCCACCTTTGTAGAGTCAGTGAGGAGGATAGAGAGATCTAAAATCAAGAAACGACAGACTAGTGGCAATAAAGAGTACACTCAGACTCAAAAACAAAGTTCTGAAAGCTTTAAGAAATCGAGATATTCTACTCCGGAAGTATCATCAAGATTCCAAACTCGGACACAATGGATGTCAAGTAGGGATAGGGATCGTAGTAATATTCCAAATAGAGCCTCCAATATAGCATCAACATCGATAACTGGACCTCACAGACCCTATGTTGCACCTAGGATCTGTTATCAATGTAGACAACCGGGACATCTAGGAAAGGATTGTCCAGGCGAGAATTTAATGATGACTCAACCTCAAGGGCAGAGTCAGCAAGGACCACAAAGGAGGCAGTACTCTAGTAACAACAGAGGATGTGGACATACCTCCCAGACAGGTCAGATGAAATAAAATTCATTTTGATATTTCATTCCATGAATTCTTTGTGTTAAAGATATGAAAGTAGTTGTTTTTGAGCTTCCTTTGACTAGCCCTATACTCAGTGTTCCTTAAAATGTTTTATAACCTCCTTTATCTATGTGTTGAAAGATGAGATTTAGAAGTGATGCCTGGAGAAAATCTAGGAAATGGAAATCTTGTGTGTACAATGATATGAAAAGTGAGGAATATGATAGCAAATAAAGTGCATACTACCTAATCTCAATACTTATATACCCTGGCCCGGTATATGATCATTGAAGATAAGGCAAGTATGAAACTCTTAGATTGTTATCTTTTTTATTACTCTGATCAAGTAGTCATTCTGAAACAATCTAGAGAGTATAATGAGACAAAAAGGAAAAGCTATGTGAACATTCCCAATTAAAAGGAAAAGCTATGTGAACATTCCCAATTAAAAGGAAAAGCTATGTGAACATTCCCAACTAAAAGGAAAAGCTATGTGAACATTCCCAACTAAAAGGAAAAGCTATATGAACATTCCCAACTAAAAGGAAAAGCTATGTGAACATTCCCAACAACAAGGAAAAGCTATGTGAACATTCCCAACCAAAAGGAAAAGCTATGTGAACATTCCCAACAAAAAGGAAAAGCTATGTGAACATTCCCAACCAAAAGGAAAAGCTATGTGAACATTCCCGACAAAAAGGAAAAGATATGTGAACATTCCCAATTAAAAGGAAAAGCTATGTGAACATTCCCGACAAAAAGGAAAAGCTATGTGAACATTCCCAATTAAAAGGAAAAGTTATGTGAACATTCCCAATTAAAAGGAAAAGCTATGTGAACATTCCCAATAAAAAGGAAGAGCTATGTGAATATTCCCAATTACATAGAGTTTGCTAAGTGAATTATCTATGTTAGATATATATTTTTTTTCTTTTGATAAGTATTCTTGAGTGATTATTGAAGTATGTTCGTTTATGCTTCTTCCTTTCAATGATATGGACATCATATGTTAGGGGTTTATGCTCTGCATAAACATTGATGAGGTTGAGCTAATGAAAGGAACTTTGTGTGGATTACAAGATCCATGATATCTCCATGATACTAAGATATTATGTGGAGACTTGAGGGAATGATAACTGAATAAATCTGTCCCTCCTTTTTCTGGGATTTCGGGGACGAAATCCTTGTTAGGGGTTTATAATTTGTAACATCCCTGACCTGGGTTATGAATTAACCCTAGATTTTTTTTGCTTAATAAGGTTGAGTAGATTCTTAATCTTATCTTGGGAAAAGTAATTAGGGCTTATGAGAAACATATGTTTCAATTTTTGGTCTTGTTTGAACAATGTTGAAACAATGTTTGCTTATTTTAAACCAAAGTGCAAATTACCCAAGTTGAGGGGTTAAATTGCAAATGTTGCATGGTAAGATGTTCCTCTGATGTTGAGACATCATAATAATGAATATGATGTAGTGGTATGGTTTTCACAAGCTTGGGCACCAAGATTAAGCTTGTAAAGCAGTGTTGTGCATTAAAACCTAGTTTTCGTGAAAAGTGCAATTTACCCAAAACCTAGGGTTCAATATGCAAATTACCACTTCAATAAGGTCCCTAATGTTTCTTGTAATCATGTAGAGCAAATAAAATGAGATGGGTGCCTCATTTGAATTAAGTTGGAGGAGAGAGAATCTTGATATTAAAATAATCAAGATTAATGCCTAATTGAAACCCTAATTTGATTTAGGGCAAAAATGAATAAAAATAATTGAAGGGCTTTCAACCAAAATTTTTTGGGTTGATTTTGAATAAGGATGAACGTTCCTTTGCCAAGATAAGGAACGAAAATATCCTAAGTAGGTGAAATTCCACTCACCTTATTATAAGAAAAAGAAAACCCACTCACATATGGATATTAATATAATAAGCATTAAGGTGCTTAATTTGATTTTCTTTAAATCAAGGATAATGAAGGAGAATTAAAGGCAAAGGAAGGTGCCTCGTCCTTAAGGGATTTTAGGGGGAAGAGGCGGCCATATTTTTGGAATTTAATGTATTTTAATAATGCATTTTCTCTCTCATCAATTTCTTTATAAAAGTGCCTTTTTCAAGCCAAATGAAAGGCTATTTCGGATTTTCTTCTTTCCCTTGCTTGCAAAACCGACCAAGGATCTAGGGAGGAGCAGGAGGACGCCTCCCAACCTGTTGGTAAGCTCTTGACCTTCGTTTTCCTTGATTTCATGGTGGAAATCAAAAATAAATTATGGATTCCTTCTATTTCGATCTCCTCTTCAACCCTAGCCAACTTTTGCAATCAAAAGCTTGAGGACGAGCCTAGGGGGAGTTTCTAGAGCTTCATCCACCATTAATGGCGTGATCTTGGAGCTTTGGAGCTCAATTGGAGGCGGGTTTTATAACTTAAACCCTCAAACATTACTATTGCATCAATCTTCTATGCTTTGTTGATTGATTTCTTCAATTTGATAAACTTTTGCTTCTTTGCTGCAAATTCCATCAAGAACGGTTGTTGTTCTTGGGTGCACGAAGGAAGATGATGATGACATCATCATAAGCAAGCACCTCACCAAATATCTTGGGAGCAAATGATCTCATTGGTTGGGACCAAACGGTTTCACCAAAACCGTTTGGTGACCAAACGGTTTGCAAACCGTTTGGTGGCAAACGGTTTCAAAACCATATGAAAGAGTTTACCAAGCGTGGACCGTTTGGGGATCTCGTTCCTAATTATGTAGGATAATGACCCTCAAAATTTGAGGGGTTAACTCCAAAGGAATCGTGAGTTGAAGCCTAATCAATTAGGGAAACCTAATTGGATTAAGTGATGATTTTCAACCTGATCAACTTGACCTGCTTGGGCAAACGGTTTCAAGACCGTTTGTGTTACAACCCATACTAGGGTTAGTCAATAAATATCTCGATTAGCGTGAAGTACCTTGATTAGTGTTGAATATCCTATTAAACATCATGGTTAATCAAGATAAGCTAAGATGTGAATTAATAGTTGAGATTGAATCATCTGAGGTAATTAATGATAATTTCAGTGTTGATCGTTAAGTTAAATAAGTACCCAATAAGTGATTAATATTTTGATTTTCTGAGATAAGGTAATAAGCATAATTTCTTGATTCGAGGTCGTAGTGGATTCTATGATGTAAGTTTTGCAAAAAAAAATCATTTGATTCGGACCCTCGAGGCAAAAGTTATAGCCTTTTTATTTTTTTTCTTGGACTTGGTTGTAATTTTTCCAAGTTTAGCCTTTTATTTACCCTTTCCCTTTTTCGCTTATTATTTCTTCCTTATCCCTTTCACGCGGTCGCTTCATAGGCAAACCGACAGAGCGGTGCGCGATAGAGCCAAAGCAGGCCGCGACCTAGGGCGATTGTTGGGCGATTCAACCGACGATCGATCTCTGCCTCTTCCTCCTCTAACTTCCCTTCTTCTTCTCTTCCTCCCCTACCCGCCTAGCCACCTGCAGCCTTGCTGCTTGGCTTGGGCGGACATCCTGCAGCTAGCAAGCTGCTGCGGCAGCATTCAGGGGCCCGTCTTGGGCGCGCCAAGCACTAGGGGAGGTGCCCTTGAGGCCGGCCGTGAGCTCAAGGTTCAAGCAAGGAACGCAGCGCCTCCATCCCCGACCTAGTTCTTGGTTGAGCAGACGACAAGCAGCAGGGGCGGCGCCGCTTTTGCCATTTGCGCCAGCAGCCGAGCAGTAGCTGCAGCTGCGGTGCCGGCCAGAGGCCGTTTTGTTGCAGCAAACAACATGAGATCAACAACCGTGAGTTCGTCTTTGAGGTTCAAACTTGGATCCGTAGCCAATAGCTGCGATTAGGTTCAGCTTGGAGCTCCCTTCCAATCTAAACATGAGGTAGCTGCTTGCAGCAGTGATCCAAACCAGAGCTGCCTTGGGCGCAAGGCAGCACCAAGGAACAACACTTTGGGTCTGCCCATGAGGTCTATGCTTAAATCTGAAGCCCTACTTTAGATTCAGTTTTCAACTAGGTTCAATTTTGATCTGTACATGTGTATGGTACAATTGGATTGTTGCACGTTCAATTTGTGACTATACCAAGGTTGAAGACGATCCGAAATCGCCCTGAATTAGACCCTGAACGCATCTCCGGACGAATCCGGATAGGCCAAATCGTTGTGAGTAGGATTTCATTTATTTATCATTAATAAACTCAGGCGTCTGAATATTTTCTGTTTTGTGCGCGAATTACGCTGATAACAGGCGTTATCAGGTGTTGGGCAGCGTTTGGCGTCGCCCGACTTTTTATTTCATAAACTGCTTCTAGACGCTGTTATATGATTAAATTTAACATTTGATCAGTGTGGATTGAATCGGTTGATTTATATGGTTCATTGGAACCTAAATTGCTTATTTGAATGTTGAAATTAGAAATTCATATCTGAAAATGGTATGGTTTGGGTATGAACCCAGACAATAGGGATTTCTGATAAATTATCAGATGTACGATTTCAAAGTTGATATGAATAAATAAAAATATGCAATAAAACCCTAATTGCATATATCTTTTGACGTTAATATGTGTAAATTGATATTTACATGAATTGGCACATTTCTCTGAATTATTACCAGAAATTCTCAAGTATTGTTATTAAATTGTGTTGTGATAGGTAATTAACTTTTAATTGAGTTAAGTGATGCACAAACCAAGATTAGGGTTAATGTGCACGTTTTTCGAGAATTTTTGAGAATTGACAAATGTTGAGTATGATTCTCGTATGTGAAGTAAATTTATTTAATTTGTGCAATAAGATGTTCAATTGCTTAAATTCGCTATGTATGTGCCAGATTGAAATAAGTTGGGTTATTTATGCATTTCTAATTTGTCTGAATGCATGGTATGAGAATTTCTCAGAAATTACAATGATTTGAAATATATTGCTCTGTCAGCTTAGAATGACAGTGTATTGTGATCTGATATGAAATCAGTAAATGTGATATTCCTGTTTAAATGTTTATATGTTAATCAGTTAATAGACTTAGGTGCCCTAACACCGTAGAACCCCTTTGACAGATCTGCTTCTTAGGGGTGAAACTCGTGTTGCAACATCATCCTTGCTTGTGTCATGGACACACGAGGAAAGAGAGGCAGTGTCCAACAACAATCGTGCTTGTGTCACGATGGCACTGGAGGAAAAATGGGGGTTATCCAACATCATCCGTGCTTGTGTCACGGAGGTAACCCGGTGAGACTCTCCGCCTGTGTACTCAGGTTAGAGGAGGAGTCTAGAGCACTCAGAGTAGTTCCTTGAGTCCGTAGAGCCTATGAGTCAGGCCGGAGAGCCTGGGGTCCTGTGGCAGAGCAGGGCTGGCGTCAGACTTAGCATTTCCCGGGTGTGTCGCTAAGTCTTGTACGGTGGGATCGTAGTTCGCTACGGATCTTCATATGCAAAGTACACTGCATATGATTAGGGCATAATAATATAAATATGTAATCATATAGGATCACAGTAAATTAATGTGTTAAAGAGATCTGAGCTTTTGTGCCAATTCTTTATATCTGTTATTTGTTTAAATTATCTGTTGTTGCATAGAATTGTGATTATATTCTACAAATTTGTTATGTCATTAGATCTGCCCTACTTGTACTGCACTTATGTTTATTTCAATTTCATAAACCTGATGAGTTGTTTAGTGATAGCTAAATGAAATGCTATTCACTGAGCGAGTAGGCTCATACCTCTACTCAAAACATTTTCAGGTCATCATCAGCAGCAGGAAAACTGAAGGATCCTTTCATCCTAACGCTTAGACTGTAGAAGGTATACATAGTTAGAAGTTAGAGGTCTCTTAGTCCTTTCCCCTCGATCCTTGGGACATGGTGTGGGTGAGAGAGAGTATGTATGGCGAATGTGTAAAAGATGTAAATTAACTGTTATGTTTTACTTTCTGTTAAACAATGTTACATGTTGTAAACTCTGTTTATGTTCTCTAGCCAGTTTAAGTGAAATGCTTCCGCAATAGTTATTTATGTTTTAGTTTACAACTATAATCCGGATATTATTACGAGGTTTTAAAAAGAAAAAGTTCTCAGTGATTTGTTTATGTGATAATCCCTCTGTCGCGCCCTAATCTCGTGATTAGTGGTTAGTGTGAGATCGGGGTGTGACAGTTTTGGTATCAGAGCATAGGTTGAGTATGCAGTTACTCTAAGTCAAGGTCAGGGGACGATAAGAGACCAATAGGATTAGGACTTAGGTGTCTTCCTTCTAACTGCAATTTTCTAATAGGAAGTATTCTGTTATAGTATTGCAGATGGCAGGAAGAGGACGTGGTCATGAGAATCAAGTGGAGAGTTTAAGCTGAATTATCAGGGATCATTAAGATCATAAGATAGAATTATAATTAAGATGGATAAGAAATGATGTGTTTTTAGCTCTGGGAGGTCTGAGTGTTTAGATACCCTGGCCAGGTGTCTGAATACTTAGATTGACCAGTATCAAGCTACTCTGTCTATTTTTCTATGGATGCCCTGGCCAGGTATGCAGAGGAAGGATAGGCTAGAGAGAAACCCTAGAAATTATAGGGTTAAGAAACCGGAAATTTATGTAAGAGTAAGAGATTAAATATAAGATGTGATACAAGTCTTGCTTTATATTACTTATTTGACTAAAAATCACTAGAAATGCTCTTATATGCATGAAATTAGATTTTCAGTTTGTAAAGTAAACATGATTCTTTTATGTTGTTGTGTGTTATGAAATGATTTATTTACTGTTTATATTCTTTGTATTAAGTAGACCAGAAGTTATGCTTAAATGAGTCTGCCCTAAGTGGATATTCTTTCCACATGTTTGAGATTAATAGGAGTTGGTTAATCTTGAATAGCTCTTGGCTTCAGGACTACATGTTCGGCCTGGTCCGGCTGGCAGGATGTGTTAGTGAGATCTAATGACTCTTATTAACAGTATAATAAGAGTAGACTCTGGATAATTTAGACTCACATCATAGTAAGAATGTACATACACTAAGACGTTGAGATGTAAAAGAAAGATTAGAACAGCTAAGAATTTGCTGGAAATGATATCAGAGGCCCAATGTTGGAACCTCATATGAGCAATCCTTAATTAGAAATAAAGGAACACAATAAGGGTCAGGTTAAATTTAATGATTAGGTGAGAAATACCCTTAATGGTACTAATCAATAATGCATAACAAATGCATGGATCCAATACATGATTAGTAAACCCTAGTGGAGGGTGTATCCTTGTGAACCCTGGTTGATGGTGTATCCTTGTGAAACCCTAGCTGAGGGTGTATCATTGCGATTGTTTATAGGCAACTTTATAATAAAGTTATGCCTTAAAACTAAGATAAGCCCATATCTTGTGAGATAGTTGGACAATTCTAATGTGTGGCCTATGCATTATATGCTAAAGGTGAGTATTCTGTGATGGAATGCATTAAGAGGGGAGATACCTTAATACAAGATAAAGTTGGTTAACTCAAGAGGGTCTGAATTAATGAGAAATGGGGAACCCTAACCCTAATTTGGGGAAAAGGGAATAATAAGCCCTGTTTGATAGTGAACCCTAATTCCTAGTTAAGGAATGATGGTATTACTACTGTATCACATGATGTGATAAATATCTTGTATGACTGTTATCAGGCCTAATAACCATGCAGGTATGATGAGATGATGAATATAACCAAGTTTGGGCTGTGACATTTATATAATAAATGTTGATTGGCTTTTTGTGTGTTGATGTTGTTGTTGCTTAATAAAAGTAATAATGTGTACGGATTTTATGAACCATGTGAATAAGTTGTTGCCTAGTGAGAGGTGACAAGATATGAATGGCCTTGTGAGCCATGTGTGATGCTTGGGTAACAAGTATCATGTTTATTTGTAGCATTTGTGTTAATAAGTTATGCTAGAGAACTTGGTTGATGTTACATTTCTGTTATATATCTATAGTTCATTGATGATTATTCATATCAGTTGTATTCATTACAAGTAGATGGATGAAATTATGAGATCTAAAGTTTGATTTCAAACTAAGGAAGCAAAGTCACACCACAATAATGCTATGTTACTGATAAGGACCAAACCCTAGAATGTTTAGAGTTGAAGTAGTTCTAGGGATGTCGCTAGTGATTTGACCTTGAATACTAGCATCCCTATAAAACAAGATCATGAGATTTGTTCTATGAAAGGTAAGCTAACATTAATAAAATCTAGGGTTTAAAGGTAGATAAACAATATGAAAATAACTTGGAGAAAAGAGTAAGATATAAATTTGAAATGTAACTATAAGTAGTAGCATAGAATGAGGAGTACTACGCGATACATGATATGAAGTTAGTTGTTGTAGTTCATGCTCTTATGACACAGCGTCACTATCTTTATGATGTGACGATAGATTATCACCCTGGAAATACGAATGTGGTAGCAGATGCTTTGAGCATAATGTTAAGTTCAACAGTTGATGCATTCTCTATTGCATGTTTCGAGAGAGACATGCTAGTAGAAATGTGAAAGTTAAACTTAGACTTAGAGGTGACAAAGTAGAGTGGTTTGATTGCACAGATGCAAGTCAAGCCTATCTTTTATGATTAGATTAAGGAACTACAGTAGGGTGGTAGTGAGTTACATCAGATCGTGCATGACATGACATGGGGAAAAGACCAGAGTTCATGTTTTCAGAGGATGGTGTGTGGTATCAGCGTGACAGGTTGCATGTACCTCGAGATAATGATTTGAAAGAAAAGATTCTTGAGGAAGCACATGCATCAATGTATGCTATGTATTCAGGTAACACTAAGATGTACATGGATCTCAAGGAGTTGTATTGGTGGCCTAGTATGAAAAGGATGTAGATGAGTACATGACTAGGTGCAGTGTGTGTCAGCAGGTTAAGGCTGAGCACCAGAAACCTAAAGGTACCTTACAATCTCTTCCTATACCAGAATGGAAATGGGAACATATCACAATGGATTTTGTGATAGGGTTACCCAGGACACCTAGAGGTTATGACTCGATATGAATGATTGTGGATAGACTAATTAAGTCTGCTCACTTTCTTCATATTAAGTCAACCTTTGATGTCCCGAAGTTGACTAAGGTATACATGGATGAAATAGTCAGATTGTATGGTATCCCAGTTTCAATTATATCAGGTAGGGATCCTAAGTTCACATCCAGGTTTTTTTGGAATCAGTGGCATCGTGCTTTGGGCACAAAGTTAAGGTTCAGTATAACTTTTCACCTGTAGACAGATGGTCAGTCAGAAAGGACCATTCAAACTTTTGAGGACATGCTGAGAGCATGTGTTCTGCAGTTCAGAGAAAGTTGGGAAGAACACTTGAGCCTTATGGAGTTTGCCTACAACAATAGCTACCATTTTAGTCTTGGTATGGCACCGTATGAAGCTCTGTATGGCAGAAAGTGTAGATCACCTGTATGTTGGTATGAGGTTGGTGAAAAGCAGATTCTTGGACCCAAGATAGTGTATTTGACCACTAAAAAGATTACTGTGATCAAAGAACAGTTGAAAGTTGCACATGATAGGCAGAGGAGTTATGCTGAGAAGAGACGTAGACCACTTGAGTTTGAGGTTAGTGATGAAGTGTACTTGAAAGTTTCACCATGAAAAAGAGTGTTGAGGTTGGGTAAGAGAGGCAAACTGACTCCTAGGTTTATGGGCCCGTATCCTATCATTGAGAGGATTGGACCTGTAGCCTATAGGTTAGAATTGCCATCTGAGTTGTCAAATCTACATGATGTGTTTCATGTATCCATGTTAAAGAAATGCTATCCAGGTACAGAAAAGATAGTTGACCCAGAACCTGCACAGCTCAGATCAGATGTGTCCTATGTTGAAGGACCGGTTCAGATAGTTGATCAGAGGATCAAGAAACTTAAGAATCACGAGATACCTTTAGTAAAAGTTTTGTGGAGGAATCATAACCTAGAGGAAGCTACGTGGGAGCTTGAGTCAGAGATGCATAACAAGTTTCCTTTTCTCTTTTAGGAATTTCGGGACGAAATTATTATAAGGGAGGGAGATTGTTACAACCCATACTAGGGTTAGTCAATAAATATCTGGATTAGCGTGAAGTACCTTGATTAGTGCTGAGTATCCTATTAAACATCATGGTTAATCAAGATAAGCTAAGATGTGAATTAATAGTTGAGATTGAATCATCTGAGGTAATTAATGATAATTTCAGTGTTGATCGTTAAGTTAAATAAGTACCCAATAAGTGATTAATATTTTGATTTGCTGAGATAAGGTAATAAGCATAATTTCTTGATTCGAGGTCGTAGTGGATTCTATGATGTAAGTTTTGCAAAAAAAAATCATTTGATTCGGACCCTCGAGGCAAAAGTTATAGCCTTTTTATTTTTTTTCTTGGACTTGGTTGTAATTTTTCCAAGTTTAGCCATTTATTTACCCTTTCCCTTTTTCACTTATTATTTCTTCCTTATCCCTTTCACGCGGTCGCTTCATAGGCAAACCGACAGAGCGGCGCCCGATAGAGCCAAAGCAGGCCGCGACCTAGGGCGATTGTTGGGCGATTCAACCGACGATCGATCTCTGCCTCTTCCTCCTCTAACTTCCCTTCTTCTTCTCTTCCTCCCCTACCCGCCTAGCCACCTGTAGCCTTGCTGCTTGGCTTGGGCGGCCATCCTGCAGCTAGCAAGCTGCTGCGGCAGCATTCAGGGGCCCGTCTTGGGCGTGCCAAGCACTAGGGGAGGTGCCCTTGAGGCCGGCCGTGAGCTCAAGGTTCAAGCAAGGAACGCAGCGCCTCCATCCCCGACCTAGTTCTTGGTTGAGTAGACGACAAGCAGCAGGGGCGGCGCCCCTTTTGCCATTTGCGCCAGCAGCCGAGCAGTAGCTGCAGCTGCGGTGCCGGCCAGAGGCCGTTTTGTTGCAGCAAACAACATGAGATCAACAACCGTGAGTTCGTCTTTGAGGTTCAAACTTGGATCCGTAGCCAATAGCTGCGATTAGGTCCAGCTTGGAGCTCCCTTCCAATCTGAACGTGAGGTAGCTGCTTGCAGCAGTGATCCAAACCAGAGCTGCCTTGGGCGCAAGGCAGCACCAAGGAACAACACTTTGGGTCTGCCCATGAGGTCTATGCTTAAATCTGAAGCCCTACTTTAGATTCAGTTTTCAACTAGGTTCAATTTTGATCTGTACATGTGTATGGTACAGTTGGATTGTTGCAGGTTCAATTTGTGACTATACCAAGGTTGAAGACGATCCGAAATCGCCCTGAATTAGACCCTGAACGCATCTCCAGACGAATCCGGATAGGCCAAATCGCTGTGAGTAGGATTTCATTTATTTATCATTAATAAACTCAGGCGTCTGAATATTTTCTGTTTTGTGCGCGAATTACGCTGATAACAGGCGTTGGGCAGCGTTTGGCGTCGCCTGACTTTTTATTTCATAAACTGCTTCTAGACGCTGTTATATGATTAAATTTAACATTTGATAAGTGTGGATTGAATCGGTTGATTTATATGGTTCATTGGAACCTAAATTGCTTATTTGAATGTTGAAATTAGAAATTCATATCTGAAAATGGTATGGTTTGGGTATGAACCCAGACAATAGGGATTTCTGATAAATTATCAGATGTATGATTTCAAAGTTGATATGAATGAATAAAAATATGCAATAAAACCCTAATTGCATATATCTTTTGACGTTAATATGTGTAAATTGATATTTACATGAATTGGCACATTTCTCTGAATTATTACCAGAAATTCTCAAGTATTGTTATTAAATTGTTTTGTGATAGGTAATTAACTTTTAATTGAGTTAAGTGATGCACAAACCAAGATTAGGGTTAATGTGCACGTTTTTTGAGAATTTTAGAGAATTGACAAATGTTGAGTATGATTCTCGTATGTGAAGTAAATTTTTTTAATTTGTGCAATAAGATGTTCAATTGCTTAAATTCGCTATGTATGTGCCAGATTGAAATAAGTTGGGTTATTTATGCATTTCTAATTTGTCTGAATGCATGGTATGAGAATTTCTCAGAAATTACAATGATTTGAAATATATTGCTCTGTCAGCTTAGAATGACAGTGTATTGTGATCTGATATGAAATCAGTAAATGTGATATTCCTGTTTAAATGTTTATATGTTAATCAGTTAATAGACTTAGGTGCCCTAACACCGTAGAACCCCTTTGACAGATCTGCTTCTTAGGGGTGAAACTCGTGTTGCAACATCATCCGTGCTTGTGTCATGGACACACGAGGAAAGAGAGGCAGTGTCCAACAACAATCGTGCTTGTGTCACGATGGCACTGGAGGAAAAATGGGGGTTATCCAACATCATCCGTGCTTGTGTCACGGAGGTAACCCGGTGAGACTCTCCGCCTGTGTACTCAGGTTAGAGGAGGAGTCTAGAGAACTCAGAGTAGTGCCTTGAGGCCGTAGAGCCTATGAGTCAGGCCGGAGAGCCTGGGGTCCTGTGGCAGAGCAGGGCTGGCGTCAGACTTAGCATTTCCCGGGTGTGTCGCTAAGTCTTGTAAGGTGGGATCGTAGTTCTCTACAGATCTTCATATGCAGAGTACACTGCATATGATTAGGGCATAATAATATAAATATGTAATCATATAGGATCACAGTAAATTAATGTGTTAAAGAGATCCGAACTTTTGTGCCAATTCTTTATATCTGTTATTTGTTTAAATTATCTATTGTTGCATAGAATTGTGATTATATTCTGCAAATCTGTTATGTCATTAGATCTACCATGCTTGTACTGCACTTATGTTTATTTCAATTTCATAAACCTGATGAGTTGTTTAGTGATAGCTAAATGAAATGCTATTCACTGAGCGAGTAGGCTCATACCTCTACTCAAAACATTTTCAGGTCATCATCAGCAGCAGGAAAACTGAAGGATCCTTTCATCCTAATGCTTAGACTGTAGAAGGTATACATAGTTAGAAGTTAGAGGTCTCTTAGTCCTTTCCCCTCGATCCTTGGGACATGGTGTGGGTGAGAGAGAGTATGTATGGCGAATGTGTAAAAGATGTAAATTAACTGTTATGTTTTACTTTCTGTTAAACAGTGTTACATGTTGTAAACTCTTTTTATGTTCTCTAGCCAGTTTAAGCGAAATGCTTCCGCAATAGTTATTTATGTTTTAGTTTACAACTATAATCCGGATATTATTACGAGGTTTTAAAAAGAAAAAGTTCTCAGTGATTTGTTTATGTGATAATCCCTCCGTCGCGCCCTAATCTCGTGATTAGTTGTTAGTGTGAGATCGGGGTGTGACAGTTTGAGTGCATTGACCAAGCGTTGACCGTATGATATTTTTGATCCTAATTATGTTGGATAATGACTCACCAAGTTTTATGGGTTAACTCCCAAGGAATCGTGAGTTGAAGCCTAATCAATTAGGGAAACCTAATTGGATTAAGTGCTGATTTTCAACCTGATCAACTTGACCTACTTGGGAAAACGGTTTCAAGACCGTTTGAGTGCGTTGACAAAGCATTGACCGTATGAGATTTTTGTTCATAATGATGTTGTTTAATGACCCTCCAAATTTGAGGGGTTAACTCCAAAGGGATCATGAGTTGAATGCTAATCAATTAGGCAAACCCTAATTGAAAATAGTGCTGAAATTCCAATGAGTTAAGTTGAGATTTTGGGTTGATTAGCCCAAACGGTCTCAAGACCGTTTGGGGATCACCCAAACGGTCTCAAGACCGTTTGGGGATCACCCCAAGACCGTTTGGAGGTCTGGGGTCAAGTATAGTTGACCAATTGAAGGTCCAAAGGTACCAAATCATACTGCAACTAAATGCTGATTTGTTGATCAACTCGATAGACCAATCCATGATGATTTTTCACTAACGTCCAAAGGTTGGATGGGCCAAACGGTCTCAAGACCGTTTGGAGCTCATCCAAACGGTCTCAAGACCGTTTGGTGGTCACCCAAGACCGTTTGGAGGTCTAGGGTTGAGTATAGTTCAGTGGTTGAAGGTCTAAAGATATCAAGTTGATCTGCAACAGATTGCTGATTTGGTGAGCACTTCAATGAACCAAACCCTAATTAGATTGCTTGGATTTGAGTGATATGATGGGCAAACGGTCTCAAGACCGTTTGGAGGTCATCCAAACGACCTCAAGACCGTTTGGTGGTCACCCAAGACCGTTTGGAGGTCTAGAGTTGAGTATAGTTCAGTGGTTGAAGGTCTAAAGATATCAAGTTGATCTGCAATAGATTGTTGATTTGGTGAGCACTTCAATGAACCAAACCCTAATTAGATTGCTTGGATTTGAGTGATATGATGGGAAAACGGTCTCAAGACCGTTTGGAGGTCATCCAAACGACCTCAAGACCGTTTGGGGTCAGGTCATACCCCATTTGAATGGTGGTTCAATAGTTATGAAGTAACTAGTTACACATTGATGAATATTGAAGGTTCATTGATTCTAAACCCTAATTCAATTGATTCCAACCCCAATTGATGATCAATTGAGGGTAAATTGAGGGTCAAATCAGTTGAAGGTTGACCTATTAAAATCAATTGAAGTATGGGTGAAGGTCCAATCGATGAATGGTTCCATGAATCCAATGATTGAAGGAATCAACATTGGAAACCCTAATTCATTTGGATACCTTATGTAATGGAGGTCCAATGTAATTCAATTTTTGAGAATTAAGATGATGAATGTTCTATTTATACAATGATGATTAGTAATGGTAATAAATGAAGGTACAAAGGTTGAAACCCTAATAGTACCTAAGTGATTAAGTGCCAATTAAGGGATGAATCCCTAATTGCTTATAGGATCAATGACTTGATACACTATGTTAATCATAGTGTATGTACTCGACTGAAGAGTTGATATGACCTAATCAAGTTAAGAAGTTGATATCATGAATTCATACTTGAATATGAATCATGTGGTGTATAAGGCTTATGATCCTTAATCAAAGAGATCATGAAACCCTAAACATGAACATAAACCCTAATTGACAGGGTTATTGAATTCAACCCTAGTTGAGGGTGATTCCATGTGAAACCCTAGTTGAGGGTGATTCAATGTGAAACCCTAGTTGAGTGTGATTCCATGTGAAACCCTAGTTGAGGGTGATTCAATGTGAAACCCTAGTTGAGGGTGATTCCATGTGAAACCCTAGTTGAGGGTGATTCAATGTGAAACCCTAGTTGAGGGTGATTCAATGTGAAACCCTAGTTGAGGGTGATTCCATATGAAACCCTAGTTGAGGGTGATTCAATGTGAAACCCTAGTTGAGGGTGATTCCATGTGAAACCCTAGTTGAGGGTGATTCCAAGTGAAACCCTAATTGAGGGTGCATCCATGTGGAACCCTAATTGTGGGTGATTTCATGAGAAACCCTAATTGGGAATGCATCCCTAATTTCTTATAGGACCAATGACTTGGTACCCTATGTTAATCATAGTTGTATGCATATGATTGAAGGGTTGATGTTTATTTGATAAGAATTGATTGGCCATATGTGCCATTATGTTTTTGTTACTTAGAAAGAAGTAACAAGATGAGTCGGGCTTGTAAGCCTTTGTTTTAAGTTGTTACCTAGTGAGAGGTGACAAGATGTGAATGGCCTTGTGCGCCATGTGAATAAAGTTGTTGCCTAGTGAGAGGTGACAAGATGTGAATGGCCTTGTGCGCCATGTGAATAAAGTTTTTTCCTAGTGAGAGGTGACAAGATGTGAATGGTTTTGTGAGCCATGTGTGATGGAAACGCAAATCCTGGTAAAGGATTAAGGGTAATACCCTTAAATTATTAATACATTGTTTTTGCATGGTATTGATAGATAATTGGTGTACTGCTATTATATGTGCTAACCATGCAGGTATCATGAGATGATGAGCATAGCCAGGTATGAGTTATGATGTGTTATTAGTTTGAATTTGTTTATTGGGCCTTGTGTGCTATAATATACCTTGTGCCTGGTAAGAGGTGGCAAGAGAGTTAATGTGCATAAAGTGCCATGATGGATGCTTGTGTAGCAAGTATCATACTTACCTTGGTCAAATGACCTAAAGGTGTTAGTTACCTGAGAAAGAGGTAACAGTGCTCAAGTGATGAACAAAGGGTTTGAATACCCATGATTTCATGGTTATGGTATTGAAATTGTGAAAGGATGAGAAAAACCCAGTGGTGAAGTGAGGGATTAAGATCCCAACACTTATGAAAAGAGTGTGGCTACGGGCCATGACTCCACATTGATAATGCCAGGCTTTAGATATATGATCTAAGCCTGAAGAAAGTTAATGCAGTGGTAATGATTCTGTTGTTTGAATAGATGTTATACATGTTCTTCCTATTCATTAAAGGATAAGTGACATGTTAATTCTATCAAGTAATAACTACAATGCTTCTGATATAGAATAATGTTCTAATCTGTTAGACATTAAAATATTTGCTGTCAAATAGATATGATTCTCATGTTCATATTCATCTTCTCAAGTTGCAATAATAATGTTTCTGGCGGAGAGTTATATCTCTCGCTGGGGCAATTTTTATAATTGTCTCACCCCCGTGGGAACCACATTTTTAGGTGGACGCGGACGAAGAGATAGGAATCCTTCAGGAGGTGAAGGACAACAACAGCAGCATCAGGGACAGCAGTGAAGTCTCAGGTGGAGACATTGGCTGTCATGTCATGTTCAGATGTATATAAAGTCCTATGTGTCGTCTCTGTACTCTCAGGTCCTCGGAGTAGTAGTTAGTGATTTCGAGATTTTGGCTTAATGCCTCGAAGGTTTTATACTACCTGTGTATAGTTAAGACAGAGTAGTTAATGTTTGCATTCCTCGAGAAGCAAAAGTACATGAGATGTATATATATGAACCAGGATGTAAAGCTTTACTTTGGTTCTGAATGAAAAGGGTTTTCCTGTGAATGGATCTCCTTGCAAAAAGTTTTAATTTTTAGTGATTTTCACTAATCCGCTGCTTGATGAACGCTTCCGCATTAGTTAATCTTGTTTTCACGAGACGGTCATCACAATTTTGAAATGGTAATTTGTATATTGAACCCTAGGTTTTGGGTAAATTGCACATTACACCAAAACTAGGTTTTAATGCACAAACATTGCTTTATCATCTCTTTCTTGGTACTCAGGCTACCATAGGCCATGCCATTGCATCATTTTCATCCTTATGATGCTTCAACACTTGAGGAACATCTTATCATGCAACATTTGTAATTTAACCCCTCAACTTGGGTAATTTTCACTTTAGTCCAAAACAGGTAAAACATTATTTCAACATTGTTCAAAAAGGACTAAAATTGAAACATAAGTTCCTCTTGAGCCTTAATTACTTTCAAAAGATAAAATCAAACATATAATTATATTTCTTAAACAAAACACCTAGGGTTAAGGCATAACCCAGGTCAGGGATGTTACAAATCATAAACCCCTAACAAGGATTTCGTCCCCAAAATCCCAGATAAAAGGGAGACAGATATTTTTTTTTGGATACTAGGTCAGCTAGTTACATCAGTCAATTCCTTGAAAGAGAGACGAGAAGGACTTAAGGTCCTCTAGATAGATCTGAAGAGCATGGGTTGGGCAATCAGTCCACATCATGTCTGATGTTGGCTGCTTCTGGCAAAACTTGGCTAAGGCATCAGTCATCTTGTTTTGACTTCTTTGCTGATAAAAGATCTTCTGGATAGTAGAGTTTCGTAGGGCTTCAACGATCTTGCTTGTGAGCAGAAGGTACTTATCCGGAGGCTTCTTGGTTGTAGTGGTCCATTGCACAGCATTCCATGAATCTGAGATGATCAAACCATCAGAGAGACCATTAACAGCAGCCAACTCGATGCCTAAAAGAATAGACTTCAGTTCTCCTTCCATGGCATCTGTACCAGGTGATAAGTGGGCACTACCAGTTAACTAGTGGCCTTGGCAATTTCTAGTAATGGTACAGGAGCTAACGAGTTTCATGTTGCTTGATAGAGCTACATCCATGTGAATGATGGTGGTTGAGGGGGAAATCTTAATAGGTTGAGGTGGTTTACAACCTTCGGAGGAATCCGGTTCAGGCGTGAGAGGAGCTGAAAAGGCCTGAATGATGGAAGAATAATCGCTATACATTGGATGGCCAGAATCCGAGGTGGAGTCTTCCTATTCTCAAAGATGTGTTGATTCCGATTCTTCCAGATCTTCCAACAGGTAACAGCAAACTTGACATCCCAATGCTCATGCGCATGGAGGTCTTTAAGATTGTAAGTAAACTAATTGTGGATATCCTGAAAGTGGAAGAAGCTCGATGCCGCATGAGGCAGGATCAAGCTCCAGATCTGCTTGGCGTCTATACAATCCCTTATGGCGTGGATGCAGGTCTCCTCTTCATCCATGCAGCTGGAACAATTAGGATTGTTAGTTAGGTGTTTGTGGGTCCTCAAGGAGTTGGTTAGGAGTCGGTTATGTAGCAGAAGCTAGAGGTGGAGCTTGATTCGATGGGGTATCTTCATGGCCCAGATGGTTTTGAACAAATGATGGTATGCTTCTTCCGTCTGTGTGATAGCCATGTAGGCAGAGCTCGACGAGAAGGTGCCATGTGGTGTAAGCTTCCATATTCTTTTATCTGTGCCGAAAGAACTGTTAGGGGTTGGCATGTTCAGCATGGATTGACTACTTTAATCCTCAAACCAGTAATTGATAAAGTTAGCGTCCCTGTTTCCGTCCTCCTTAATCAGGCTAGAGACCTTGAGATCAAGTAGGTCCTCCGGGATTGCTCGTCCAGGATTGAGTGTAGGTTTAAGGCCGTCCCCCAACCATTCATCTGACCAGACAGAAGTGTCAAGGCCAGAGATGGTGATCCATCTAGAATTGTCAAGCAGAAAGGGTGTTAAGCTCCTGATGCTGCGCCATAGGTGAGATCCATTGGGACTGGGGTGTCCCCTACTTAGATATTTCCCCACCATGAGATCGATCCAGGGAAGAGGGTAACATTGGAGGAAGGCCCATGCCATCTTTAGTAAGAGAGAGGTGTTGAAGTCCTTGGATCGTTTGATTGTGAGCCCTCCTCGTGCCTTAGGCTTGGTTACTTGTTGTCATGCCACAAGGTTGATTCGTTTGTTGGAATTCCCGTTCCATATGAAGTTCCGGATAAGTTGGTCGATCTTGTCACAGGTAGAAGACAGTAGTAGGATGGACTACATTACGTAGCACGCTTGCGATTGTAGTACCGAACAGGCTAAGGTGGTCCTTCCTGCGAGTGAAAGGAGCTTGTTCTACCATTGATTAATCTGGTCGTGAACTTTCTCAGTGAGAGTAAAGAATAAATCTTTGCTTTTCCTTTTATGAACAATAGGGACTCCAAGGTGGCGGCCCAGATTGCTGGTTTCTTGGATTCCTAACTTCCTGCAAATCCTGGTTCTTAAGTTCCTGGGTGTGTTGTGCGAGAAGAACAAGGTTGATTTTTCATGTGACACGAAAAGACCAGAAGCGTCGTTGAATCTTTTGAGGCATGCCCTAATGGTTTTGGCTTGGGCTGTAGAAGCTTTCCCAAAGAGGATGATGTCGTCTGCAAAACTAGCATGAGTGATGGGAATCTTGGACTTGGAGAGGATAATGGGCTTCCACGAGTGGTTGGTGACCTCTTGAGCAATCAACTGGCTCAGTCTCTCGAGGCAAAGAACGAAGATGTACGGCGACAAGGGGTCTCCTTGCTTCACCCCGCAGGAAGGTATGAAGGAGCCCGCCATATCACCGTTCCAGAGGACAGATGATCTCCCAGAAGTAATAATTTGCATGATAATGTTGATGATGATTTTCGGCAGATACGATTTGGCGAGAGTGTCGCGGATAAAATGCCAACTCAGCTTATCAAACGCTTTCACAAGGTCAAGCTTCAACGCCAACGATTTCTTCTTACTCGTCTTGGATTCCATGGAGTGAATAACCTCCTGAACTAGAGCAGTGTTGTCGCCTATCCTTCTTCCTAGAATGAAGGCTGACTGGTGGGGGGAAATCCACTCGTAAAGGTATGGCTTGATTCTTGATGCAATCACCTTTGAAAGAAGCTTGGAACAGACATTATTGAGGGAGATTGGTCGAAAATGGGAACAGCTCTCAGGGGCAGATAGCTTAGGGATGAGAATGATAAGGGAATTTGACCAACCAGGTGGTAGAGCTTCTCTGTTGAAGGGTTGTTGAACAAACCGGCAGAGTTGGGATTTGAGGGATATCCAGTTTTTTTGATAGAAGGCCGCGTCCACCCCATCAGGTCCCGGGGCCTTGATAGGGGACATAGAGAGGAGGGCGTGGTGGATCTCCTCCTGAGATGGAACTTCTGCAAGATGAGCTCGTTGGCTGCTGGAAAGGGGTGAGAAAGAACCTGGGAAGGATGGGCCTGCAGTCCTCCGCAGTTCGTTATTAGATTCCTTATAAACATTTGAGTAGAAGGAGATAATGAGTGATTTGATTTCCATCGGGTCATGAATCCAAATTCCATTGTCATCCTTGAGGCACGTCACTCGGTTCCTCTGTCTCCTGGCTTTGGTGAGCGAGTGAAAGAATCGGGTATTGTTGTCACCCAGCCGAATCCAGTCGCATCTAGCTTTTTGTTGACTTTCCGCTTCATCTCGTCTAAGGATCGCGTCTAATTGTCCTTGTAGAGATATAGTTTCTTGAGCCATGGCATGGTCGAAGCGGAGGGCCAAGTTCATCTGGTTCCATTGAATTTTATTGGATATCATGTCCTTCTCCTTCCTATCGTTCTTCCATATAGTTGAGTCCCATTTCTTGGCCTTGGAGAGAAAGGAAGCATTTGTTGTCATGAGGTCTTGATCAGTAGGCCAAGAGTCCTTGAAGAAGTCGGTGAAGCCAGACGTGGTGTACCATCTAGCAAATGTGTGGGTGGGGATGGTGTTGCAGATAGGCGAGTGATCAGTATAAGATACCATGATAGGAGCGTGGTCGGAGTGGTTCTTCTCAAGAACATGAATCTCCTTCGTAGTGGATGAATCAATCCCTGGTCTATTCGCCAGGGCCCTGTCGAGCCGTTCATGGAGAAGCCCTCTCCGGAAAGTGGTCCTGGCTCCAGATGCACCAAGATCGTACAGTGAGCAAGAATCCATAGCCTCAATGAAATCCTTATTGTTGGCAGAGTCGAAAGTATCACTCCCAAATTTCTCTGACAGAAACATGACGGCATTGAAGTCGCCCATCACCACCCAGGGGGTAGTTGTAGTGGAAAGGGATACTAGGTGGTTCCATAGGAGCTTGCGTCCTCCTCTGGTAGTGCTAGCATAGACGATGGTGAAGAGAGTCCCCTCGATCTTGCAATGGATAAATTGTTTATGAGAGAAAAGAATTTCCATGTTGACATTGTGCTTCCATAGCACCCAGATACCACCAGAGAAGCCAACGGCTTCTACTCTGTGTGAGTGCGTGAATCCCAGCTTCTGGATGATCCCAGATGCCCTGTCGCCACTGCAACGAGTCTCCAGCAGGCAAAAGACCGATATGTTATACTTCAGAGTAAGGTCCTTGACAGCGAGTTGGGTGTCTTTGTCACAGGCACCATGTACATTCCAGGAGATTACCTTCATTTAATAAAATCAGCTAGGGTAGAGGTGCCCATCGACCTGGCTTCATCTTCTAGATCCGACAAGAGGGATGTCTTGGTTCTCTTCCTATTAGATGGGATCGAGGGACCCCCGGATTGGACCACCTTCCTATTTGTGAGGTGGATACCCACCGAGTTCCATCGGGGGCTTCGATAGGGGTGGATTGGAAAGTCCCTAGAGGATGTATCGCCCATGGAGAAGGGTGTGGTGACGAAAGAGTGTGATTCCTGTGATCTGCCAGTGAGGACCGTATCCCCAGTTGGGTTCACCGCCGTGTTATTGTATGGGTTCTGCATGGTAGTGGAGTGATGAGTAACTGATCTCTAGGTGTTCGAGGGGGGATCAGGTTGCTTTTCGGGCTGTCGATGGCTTGTGCTAGAGTGGTTTCTGCTCAGCCTTGAGTTTCTCTTCTGTGCTCTCCAATCAATACCACTGGTTATGCACTCCGCAACATTATCAACATCAATGATTTCAGTAGAGACATCTTCTCCTTCCTGTGTTTCTAGGGTTTGGAAACGGTTGTTCGAAGAAGGTAGTGGATTATGTCCGGCTCGTCTGGGTGGTCTCTGCTTGCGTTGGATAGGCTTGGCATAAATGCAATCCGTGAAACATGTAGCGAGTGGGAGGGGTGACGGTGCAGGGGCATCGCTCGTAGCTTGCTTCCTTAGTTCGTTTTCTGCCATGATGCGCTTGGTGCAGTCTCTTTCTAGATGTCCCGCGCATCCGCAGTGCATACATATGAAGGGGATGTTTTCATACTCGGTACGGTAATGGTTGCCTTCGATCATGATTTGCGGTGTCAAGGGTTGATCAGTATCCAGTTCCACGGCTATTCTCGCAAAATGGCCCCGTCTTTGCGTTAGGGTATTGAGATCCACTTTGATTGTCTTCCCGATGGTGTCTCCTATCTTTGCCAGCAAGACTTCTTTGTATAGGTGGATAGGAAGGTTAGGAATCCGAAGCTAAGCAACCAAGCATGGGATTGTAGTGGAGTCTGGCCTAAACTCCGGTTGCCATCTCTAGACAGTAAGGTACGATCCGAAGAGCGGCCAAGGGCCACTCGTCAAGGCATGGACGTAGTCGTCTTCTCTCTGCAAATGGACAACGAAGTAGTCGTTTGCAAGGTCAATGAGGTTGAAGCAGCTTTTGGTTTCCACATCAGTTTTAGTCTGTCTTGGAGAGTAAGAAAGCCTATTTCTTTAGACAGTAACTTGATGATGACTGTGAATTTCCATGGTTTGAGGAGGTTGTCGCGGGCGTCCGGTTTCAACCCAAATGATGGCATGCCATTTTCGGAGGTGCAGATTATGTCATCAGGATTCAAGGAGGTGTTATTGTCTTCTGGGTCGATGCGTAAATAACCCTGGTCTTTGGTAATGTTTCTGCCAATAGAGTCCTTGTACGAGCGCCTTTGCGGCGCCAGAGGTTGCGGTAGATTAGGATTTATGTTAGGCAAATCAGGGAATTTAGTTTGAATGGGGGCCCCAGAGTCGACTTCCATGGCGTTTGTACGAGGTGCCATTGTGGGATGTGATTTCCTTGTTGATGAGAAGTTCAGGTTAATGTCGGTGTTTCCGAGTGGGACTTGCGATGAAGGTCTGGGGCGGTGATCTGCCCCATCGTCTGGACAGTCATCTTCCATGTGCGCTCCGTGACCCGGGTTAGCATCATTAGCCAACATCTCAGAACTGGCGTTGCTGGTAGATGGTGTGCCTTGCACTTCCTTGGGCAGCGCCTTCTGGTTCGGGCTGTCACTTTCCTCCCTCATCTGAACTGTGGCCTCGTCGTCTATCTCTTCCATCGCAACATAAACGCTGCCATCCATCTCGCAGTCATCATCCGGGGGGCGCGATCCCCCGAAGTGTCCTCTCCCGCCGCGGCCTCCGCGGCCGCCGACGCCACCTTCTCGCATGCGCACGCGATCACCGAAACCCTATCAGAACTTCTACCGTATCGGAGACAGATATTATTCATACATCATCTCATCAAGTCTCATAATATCTCAATGTCATGTTTATGCAAGGCATAAACCCCTAACATATGATGTCCATGCTATATTATATAACCGATCTAATTTCACAGTTAACCACTCCAGGTGGTCAACATACTTTATCTGATACCAGAATCCCTTACCTTGGTATCCATTACATGTACTGGAAACACATCACATATTCTTCTTTGTTTTATCCTGGGACATTACTTGTTACACAAGTCTTTTTCTTCTAAGTATCCATCAAATAAACACTTTTAATTGTGCACATCAAGTATCCTAAGACCCACTTGATTTCCATGTCTCTAAAAGGAAAGAAAACAAAAAATCATATTCTTCTTTTGTTTATAAGTTGATTTATAATTAAATCAAATTCCTTCGTATATCAATTAGAATGTGGTAGAAATATACATGCCACATCTCCTTCTTCATTAGGCTTCTTTGGATTGTTTCAGAATGATTACTTGATCAGAGTAATCAAAAAGATAACAATCTAGGTATGTCATACTTACCTTGCCTTCAGTAAATGTGTACCTGGCTAGGGTATTCAAGAACTAAATTTAGGTAGTATGCTTTTATTTTATTTTATGTTTTCATTTCTTTAAATTTGATATACTTAATATCTCAGATTTTCTCTGAGTTCCTCATTCATTTCTTCCCTTCCTTGATGAAGAAAGAGAAATTTCAAAACACATGAAAGAATACTAAACTGAACATAAGTTTTCATCCTACTTATCTCTTCCTCATATTCTCAAAGGATTATACATATGAACTAAACAACAACTACCCTTCTTATAGTAGAGAGTGCAAGATAATTCAAAATAGAAAGTTCTATCTTGATATGTCTACTTATTACAGGTTATCTAGTGTCTTGTTTGTTGAATCACCTCATCACTTTCTATTTGGACATTACCACCTCAGATATCCTCTCTGTTCACATCTATAGCAAGCTTGAAGCTTTTTAGGTGACTGTTGCTCAGGTGCACTATATTGTACTTGAGTTGGTACTACTGAAAACTTTGATTGTTTAGTACCACTAATTCCTTGTTCATGTAACTGTTTAGACTTCCTTTTAAGGTCTGTCTCATGTTTCTTTGTCATAGACCCTTCTATCCTTCAAATTGACTCCACAAATGTGGCAAAGCTCTCTCTACTTTCTAGGGCAGAAGACGGAATAGACATCTCAGCATTCAATCCTTTCTCAAAATGTCGAATCTTTTCCTCCTCAGTAGCAGCCATTTGAGGACAAAATCCTAAAAGTTCCATGAACTTAACCTCATATTCACTTATTGACATGGCTCCCTGTCGCATCTTCTCAAATTGTGAGATCTTTTCATCTAAATAAGTCTTTGGAAAATACTTATTGACGAATTCTCGACAAAATTCCTCCCATCCAACCTATTCATCATTCCTTTTTATTTCTTTTATAGCCCACCAATGTCCAGCACTACCCTTCAAAAGGTACACAGCATGATTGACTTTGTCAGCATCCGGGATACTAAGGATCTTAAAAGCCTTTTCTAACTCAGTGAGCCAGAGATCAGCATCTACTGGGTCAGATGTCCCAGCATATTCTATGGCTCCTACATGACGTAGTCATTCAAAGGTCTTACCAGACCCATATCCCTCATTGGGAGTTGGTTCCCTAGGTGTCGGTGCTAGCATCTGGTCTATCATATGCATCACTGTAATCATGAATTGTCCAAAAAGTGTAGAAAATGTTGGGTTTCTCATCATGACTCCATCAACATGGGGATTCTCAGGCACTGCTTCTTCTCTTGCATGATCCCCGACACCTTTTACTGGTGCAGCAACATTGCTCTCAATAACGTATTCCTCATGTCCTCCAGACATCTTTGAGTTATATATCTTCTTCTGCATAAGCAGAAGGCACTATAAGATATACTGGGTACACTTAGAACAGACTCGATACCTTAGTCCTATGTCTCTGTAGACTCAGCAAACCTAGAGCTCTGATACCACTAAATTGTGGCGAACAACTCACAAAATATAATTAACTAAGCGGAAGTGTATCATTCAAAGTGGATTTCTGAAAATCACTAAAAATTAAAACCTTTTTCAAAGAGATCCAATCATTGGAAAACTCTTTCAACAAGGACCAATGTATTACAATTACAACCTGGTTCATAAGTACATATCTTGTACCATTTCTTCTCGAGGTTTACAACATCAACTGCCTTGTTAAAAGCTAAACACAGACAGTATAAGAACCTTGAGGCATCAAGCCAGAATCTCAAAATGATTTATTAAAAGCACTAACTATTAACTGTGAGGACCTATGAGTACAGAGACGACACATACGACTGATATCTACAAGACATGACAGACAGTACACTCAACCTGAGTTGTCACTGTTGTCCCTACTGCTGCTGAAGTTCCTCCTCTGCAAGATGTTCCCACTCTCCTCCGTGCTTGTCCACCTAAAAATGTTGGATCCCATGGGGGTGAGACAATTGTAATTTCCCCAGTGGGAGATATAACTCTTCGCCAAAAACATTATTATTGCAGATTAATAGTATAACATTGGACAGAGGATAAGCAGTTTAAAGCATTCTCATCTTTTAAAGCATTGCAACTATTTATGATAAAACAATAGATCATCTATTCTTTTTATAAGGAATAGGAAGAACATGCATATCATTTAACCATAACATTATGCCATTATGTCAAACTTCTCTTGTGACACTCATTCTCTTGATATGTCACCCATGAGACATTCTTGTTTCAATCTATTGGCCTTAGCCAATCTGCTAACCAGATATGGGATTATATCTACCATGTTCTCATATATCATTAATATAGGTATTGGGTTATTCCCAATCCTATGTCATCATTACAGGCATTGGGTTATTACCAATCATGTGTCATATTTACAGGCATTAAGCCTCTGCCAGGTATTGGACTCTTCCAAACCTGATTAGACCGCCGGGCATTAGACACTACCAATCATGATTTCACAGCTAGGCATTGGACTCTAACCAATCCTGATTATAGGCATTACACCTTTGCCAGGTATTGGACTTTAACCAATCCTGATTACACTGCCAGGCATTGGACTCTAACCAATCCTAATTATACTGCCAGGCATTGGACACTACCAATCCTGATTTCACAGCCAGGCATTGGACTCTAACCAATCCTGATTACAGGCATTACACCTCTGCCAGGTATTGGACTTTAACCAATCCTGATTACACTGCCAGGCATTGGACTCTAACCAATCCTGATTACACCGCCAGACATTGGACACTACCAATCCTGATTTCACATCCAGGCATTGGACTCTAACCAATCTTGATTACAAGCATTACACCTCTACCAGGTATTGGACTTTAACCAATCCTGATTACACCGCCAGGCATTGGACTCTAACCAATCATGGTTACACCGCCAGGCATTGGACTCTAACCAATCATGGTTACACCGCCAGGCATTGGACACTACCAATCCTGATTTCACAACCAGACATTGAACTCTAACCAATCCTGATTACAGGCATTACACCTCTGCCAGGTATTGGACTTTAACCAATCCTGATTACACTGCCAGGCATTGGACACTACCAATCTTGATTTCACAGCCAAGCATTGGACTCTAACTAATCCTTATTACAGGCATTACACCTCTTACAGGTATTTGACTTTAACCAATCCTGATTACACCGCCAGGCATTAGACACTACCAATCCTGATTTCACAGCCAGGCATTAGACTCTAACCAATCCTGATTACATGCATTACACCTCTGCCATGTATTGGACTATAACCAATCCTGATTACACCGCCAGGCATTGGACTCTAACCAATCCTGATTATACCGATCATGGGATATAGATCCCTTTGACCCATCATTAATCATCACATCCTTCTCTAGAATTTTAACCCTGAGGTTAGCCTTCATAGCTGTTCACATTCTTTTACTGAATGCAATTGTTCCTTTTATTAAGTTTATTAAAACTTATCATTTCTTACCATAAACCTTTATAATCATCTTGGTGCCTCTTACTAGGCCACAATTGTTCTCAAGGCTCATAAGACCCATAAAGCATCTTGTCACCTCTCACTAGGCAACATCTAACCATATGGCTCACAAGGCCATTAAACATCTTGTCACCTCTCACTAGGCAACAATAACATATTACCTCATGTACTACAATAGTAACACCACTATTCCCTAAATAGGGTTAGGGTATACTATTTAAGTTACATTAGTATTTCTCATGTCCCATTACCCAATTTAGGGTTAGGGTTTTCCATCTCACATTAATTAGGATTTCATACTTATCAAATTGACCTTAATATATTGTTCCACACCTCTAGGAACATCCATAATCATCTCGAGTATTCAATCATGTTTATTACTCTTATCATTTATCATTAAATGATTATCAATACAAGGTATGAGTTCCTTTCTCATCCTTATCATGGTATGATTACATCATACTCATTAATTTGGCTTTACCCCATTCTCAAGGTATATTAGCCTATACATATTAAAGTATATCAAACTCATTACATTTCATTGTAACAATTTACATAACACATTTCATGTGTTTCTTGTCCAAGTATATTGAATTTGAGATGCATTAAGGTATATCAACCCTGGAATGCTAAAAGTGATATATGTCATATCTTGATGTATCACTTTCCTCAGCACTTCCATTTACTTGAGTTATCAACTTATCTTGTATTAAGGTATTTCCATCTTAATACTTCCATCCACTAACCTATCACTTTTACCGTGAAGTGCATAGGTCACATACAAGAATGGTCCAGCTATCTTCAATGATATGGACTCATTTCAGGTTACTGCATTGCTTACTATAAAGTTGTCTATAATCAACCATTTGGGATATTTCACCTTTATAAGGCATTACTCACTATTTTAGCGTTAGGGCTCTTTCATACCATTACCTAGTAATTTAGGGTTTTGGTTTATCATCATATTGCCCAAGATTAGGGCTTCATGTATTATGACTCAAAATTAGAGTTTCACATACCTTCACCCTATATTAGGGCTCCTCATCATATCATTACATAGGGTTTCACATGGCATCACCCTCAAATAAGGGTTTCACATGGCATCACCATCAATTAGGGTTTCTCATGGAATCACCCTCAACTAGGGTTTCTCATGGAATCACCCTCAACTAGGGTTTCTCATGGAATCACCCTCAACTAGGGTTTCTCATGGAATCACCCTCAACTAGAGTTTCTCATGGAATCACCCTCAACTAGGGTTCCTCATGGAATCACCCTCAACTAGGGTTTCTCATGGAATCACCCTCGACTAGGGTTTCCAATTGACTTAACCACATTGAAACAACCAAACATTCTTGACCATTGATGCTCCAAATGGTTTGAAACCGAATGGACTTGGGTCTCCAAATGGTTTCAGACCGTTTGGACCCAAATGGTCTTGAGACGGTTTGGTCCAAACCTTCTCAAAACTGAATGGACCAATCAAGATCTTTCAACACTTTATCAATTCAAGGTTTCAATCAATAAACCCCTTATCAATTGAACTACTGATTTATTCTTCATTTGAACCATTGAATCACCCTTCAATTGGACCTTCAATTAGGTTTTTGAACCCAATTGAACTAGGGTTTATAATCAATACACCATCAATTAGGGTATTGAAATTGAGGAAACATCAATGGTTGACATTGTGGAACTAATTCAATTGAAATCGTTGGATCATCATCAAACCATGATATGACCCGACCTCAAACAGTCTTGAGGTCATTTGGATGAACTCCAAACAGTCTTGAGACTGTTTTCCCCATCCATCATTGAAATTGTGAAATTCAATTAGGGTTTAGCTCATTAGGTTGATCACCAATTGAACAATTGATTGCATTTCAATTTTCCATCTTTGTTCCTTCAATTACTCAACCATACTCAAAACTAATCCTCCAAACAATCTTGGTTGACCTCCAAATGGTCTTGAGACCGTTTGGGTTAATCAACCCAAAATTTTAAATCAATCAATTGAAATTTCAGCACTTAACCCGATTATGGTTTCTAATTGGAGGATTGTCCATACATTGAATTAATCAATTGGATCCACTAGATCATCATCCAACATGTACTAGGGTCCTGACCTCAAATGGTCAACCCATCCAAACAGTCAACCCTTCCAAACAGTTTGGGATCCAAACCTTGAAACGGTTCACAAACCATTTGGTCACCAAATGGTTTGGTGAAATCGATTGGACCATATGTTGATACCGTTTGCATTAGATATTTGGGGAGGTGTGTGCTTATGATGATGTCATCATCATCAAGCTCTAAACCCACGAAACTTTCTGTGATTTTCATGGTGATTGCATCAATCAACCAAATAAAATTTCGAGAATGAAGAAAGGATCAACAATTGATAAGGAATTGAATGCAATAACAATATTAAGGGTTCAAGTTATAAAACCCACCTCCAATTGAGCTTCAAAGCTCGTAGCTCATGTCAAAAATGGTGTATGCAACTCCTTTCACCATCCTAAGGCTCGTACTCAAGATTTGAGTGAAAAGGAATGGTTAGAATTGAAGATGGGATCGAGATATGAAGAAATCATGCATTGATTTTCGATTTTCACCATGGAATCAAGGTAAACGAAGGTCAAGAAGCTTACCAACAGGTTGGGGGTCGTCCTCTTGTTTCTCCAAGCTCTCTTTGTCGTTTTTTCAAGCAAGAAGTGAAAGTGAGTTCGAAATTCCCCTTTCAAGCTATGGATAAATGAGCTTATATTCATTTTTATTAAATTCATTTCAAGAGAGAGAAAGTAGGGGATAACTCCTCATATCCTTTCCATTTGCCCCTTTCTCTTCGTTAGATACGAGGCTATCTTCCTTGCCTCTTATTCCTTTCAGTTATCCATGATTTAAAGAAAAGCAAATTAAGCACCTTAAATTATTTTATAATAATATCCATAAGTGAGTGGATATTTCTTTTTCTTATAATAAGGTGAGTGAGTTATCCACTTCCTTTAGATATTTTCGTGCCTTTGCAAGGCACATGTTCTTCCATTCTATTGCAAACTCATCCCTCACCTTTTGGTTGAAGGGGTCTTTAATTAATATATTTATTTTTGCATTAAATTGAAGTAAAATTCCAATTATGCTTAAATCTTGATTATTTTAATATCAAGATTCTCTCTCCTCCAAAGAGATACAAATGAGACTCCCCTCTCATTTTATTTGCTCTACATGATGCCAAGAAACATTAGGGAATATTTTGAAATGGTAATTTGTATATTGAACCCTTGGTTTTGGGTAAATTGCACATTACACCAAAACTAGATTTTAATGCACAAACATTTCTTTATCAACTCTTTCTTGGTACTCAGGATACCACAGGCCATGCCACTGCATCATTTTCATCCTTATGATGCTTCAACACTTGAGTAACATCTTATCATGCAACATTTGCAATTTAACCCCTCAACTTGGGTAATTTGCACTTTAGTCCAAAATAGGTAAAACATTATTTCAACATTGTTCAAAAAGGACTAAAATTGAAACATAAGTTCCTCTCGAGCCTTAATTACTTTTCAAAAGATAAAATCAAACATATAATTATATTTATTAAACAAAATACCTATGGTTAAGGCATAACCCAGGTCAGGGATGTTACAGTATAACTCTCAGGTCAATACCTTCTCCAAGAACAAGCAAACCTAGATCAAAGACGTAAGAAAGAAGGTGTTCTTCAAGCTCCAGCACATGCTCTATCAAGAAACACCATGAATCTGACTGAGAAGGAAGATAAAGAAGGTAGTAAAGCAAGGAAAATTAAGGGGAAAAGAACATCTTACTTGCTTAGGTCAAGAACAAGCTAAGAAAGTTCCACAATCTTGAAAAGAGGGTGAATCGGAACCCTAGGTGCACATGCAAGTAAGATCAGTCAAGCTTCTTCTACCTTGAACTCCTTCTTTCTCACCACGTAAGAGGGAAGAGCTCCAAGAAGAAATGAGGATGAAGAGGGTGAGGTAGGAGTGTAAATAACATGTTTGCATGCAAGGAGGGAGGTATATAAAGCTTAGGGTGAAAGAGAAAGGAAGGTAGAGGTGTCAAGCCATGTATGCCATGTGTCCCATGGCTGAAACATCACTTCCTTGCACAACTGAGTCATCTATAGGTTGTGGAATCTAGGTTGGCCATTGGATGTCTACCCTAGAGGAGCCATCAACCTCCAACAATAGGTGGCCCATCAATTTCTACCTTCCCTTGGTCACCAAGCAAAACCCTAGTGTCACCATCGTTTGGTGCATGACACAAGTAGAACCATCGACCTAGGTGACACATGAGGGAAAAAATCGACCTACAAGTATCAAGAGATCACCATAAGATCCCACCACCTAGAGGTGGAGCATCAGATCCCATCATCCAAAGGAAACACTGTCGAGTTAGGGCATCTAGGTGAGGGAACTTAGCCCTAAGCCTTAGGTTAGATATCACCACTAAACCAAGGTACAATAAATGCCCCAATGTACAACTATATAAAACATGATATGAAAACATGTGAGGAACAACACACATGTGAAAAATTACAAGAAAAACCCTAGATATGGGTAAATTACATAAAAGCCCAAAACAAGGACATATATAGCAAAACTTCCTTAAATAGTGTCCAAATTGGACTAAACTTGAAACTTAAGTTTGTCACATGATATAAAAGCACATATTAGGATTTGATCAAGGTTTTAAGCATCCAATTAAGTTAATTAAGCATGTTATTCATAAGTCTAGGTCAGGGGTCTTACACACATTTGATTTTTCTTACTGTATTATAAATCACATATATACAAAAAAGAAGCATACAAAGGATCATCATCCAATGTGTCGCCGAATAAAAATAGTACTTATACTATACAATTGAATCACATATCTTATTAAGACCTGGGTAGTTTGAGGTGTACCACTCAAACTACTAGCTGACCATTGTGTAGTGAAAATGAACCATGTATAATATCTAAGATGTTTAGAATTCGAAAGATCTTTTTCACCTCAGTCGGTATGAGTAACAACTGTAGTGGCACATTGACCCAACTATTAAAAAAACCTAGTAAATCCTAGGTGCACAAGCTAGGACACCAAAAACCATGGTATAAACCCTCAATTCTAGACTATGACCATAGTCACTCTCAATCACATCAACATCCGAGACACAAACTGAATCACTCTCCAAAACCTTGAAATCATGTTGACAAGGACATACCCTCCCTCCACCTATATATACTCAACAACATATGACTCCAAGATCCTTTCATATTACATATCCAACAAGTTCTAACATTGGAATAGTATTAAGGTCACATGACCATACGAGATTAAGGTTACATTTGATTACTTAAGCCAGTCAAACATTTTTGACTGCATCAATCAAGTTACAAACATCATAAATGTTTGTACAAATAACTTGGCATTTGAAACCTCTATAGAGATAAAATGTATAAAACAATTTACTATAACTCTAAGCACATGTATACATATAATCAAAACTTATAATAGATGAGATCCTCCCAATACTAGGGTTTCGTCTAACCATTATTACAGTATCATAACAACAACTACATGTTCCAAAATTACATGAGATGATAAAAACATATATAGTATGTGGGGTTATCCTTTCGGTATCAAAGCATAACATATATCCTTAGTTCATCCAAGTAACTAGAAGAGGATTTGACTGGTAAAACGAACTCTTGCTCGGGTAAGGAAGTCATGGGATCCTGAGATAGGAGTTCCAGTGATGTCTCTTCATGAGAGGGATTAGTCCCTGACATATCATTTTGAGGGCTAAAATCCCTTGATGAACCCATTTCTTCAATATTGGGACTGATATATTGTTGTTCCAATTCTTCTTCATAACACTCCTCCAGTTCAATTGAGTGTTTGGGAAGAGTTTCTATGAGAGGAATGGAAACTAGCTCAGGTAATGGATAAATCTCAGTTTCATGAATGTTAGGGGGGGCTTCTTCATAGGGATGAGTGGCTATAAAGGGATAGATTTGTGGCTTGATGTCATCCCAGGGGTCCTTTTTGTCATTACAAGAGTTTATGATAATAGCATAATCCGTCCCAAAGTCAAGAGATGGTTCATGTTTCTCTTCATGGTGCACTTTCAACTCGTTCAAGTGACTAGAAGGAGATTCAATAGAAAAATCTTGTTCTTGTTTGAGGACTGGCTCCGTAAGAACTCCTTGTGGTGGTGTCATCTCATGGAAAGGACCGGTCATAGGATTGTCATCTTCAGACCCCTCATCCTCCCTTGATTCTGTTTCATCATCAGTGAGAGTGGTATGGTCCGTCTCTGGATCAGGATCTTGGTCAGTCCCATCCTCAAAGTTTGTTTCTAGATCAGCCGAATGATCAAAAATGTCTTCATAAGGACAAATCAGATCCTTTTCCAGTAATGGAATCATTTGAGTCTCTTGCATAAAAGACGTCTCCTCATCTGAATCAGTCTCATATTCATCTATTTCTGACTGAGAAGGAGTGTAGAGTTCGTGTAACGTAGACCCTTCTTCATTGGAATTCGACGACAAGAAAGTTGAGGTTGAAGAATATTTGTCATATAAGGAGTCAATCATTGATGATTTCCCCTCAATCTGTATGGTCAGATCTGAGTCTATGGGGGGAGAAGATGGATAAAAATTAAAGTTTGTTCCCAATTTATCTCCCAATTGAAGAAAATCTTCATATTGGTTACTCATTCTTTCATCTAAGAGCATAGTGCAAGAGTCATTATCTGGGTCAGACTTCGGCTCGAAGAATGATTCTTTTTCTTGTGGTGTGGTGAAGGTATCATCCTTGAGTTCAGTCATTGGTTCTAAGGATGATTCCCCACCCTGTACTGGCACTTGAAAATCATTGGGAGGCACATTCCACATGATTTCGTAATCATCATCATAATTTATTGCAACATGTAGACTAGAGATGTGCTTAGTTGAATTTTGTGGCTGTTCTACATGTTGCTCAGGAGCGTTGACAAGTTGTGTAAGTTGATTAAGGTCGGCTATCAACTTCTTGGTCGCGGTTGTCTGATCAGCTAGTTGTTGAGCCACTGATGTTTGTAAGGCACGTAGTTCTTCCATCAATGTGTGTTGATTTTCATGAAAAGGCTCTTCATGGCACCCGTTTGATTGATGTTGATAATAGCTTCCCTCATCATAGTATTGATTTGAGTTGCTTTCCAATTGCCCTCTTGTATTGCAGTCTACGCCTTGAAATCTGCCATAGTTAGGTTTCTCGTAGTAGCCTCCGGGGTGATATGGAATATAACCTGTGTTGTATCCATAGTTGTATGGAGTGGCTGCTCTGAGTTTCCTGACTATACGATTCATGATTACTTGACGCAAGGCCATCACATAGAGAGGATGAATGTTGAAACAGTTGATCGATGCATGAGAATAGTCGCCACAGAATTGACAACTATTGGTTGGTGGCACTGACTGCTTCATTTTGAAGAGAATTGGTACCTGAAATCAAAGAAAGAGTTTATCAAGTTTGACCAACCACTTCAAATCCAAGATGATATGCAAGATTAAGTCCTTTACTTTTTAGGTTTTTGAAAAGAAAAATAAAACCCGAGAAAAACCTAAATCGACACAAAATTTGAAAAAGATGATTCTTAAACCGTTGTCCCCGGCAACGGCGCCATTTTTTGATGGAGCTAGAACTTACACCAAAAGATTACTCTTCCAATGGAAGTCCTAATATGCACCAAAAACCCTAGGGAGTTGATGTTCTCTCTCGGTTTACCTACAACTGGTGCTAGATAAATGCTCCAACCCCACAAGAGTGTGGAAGCCTTATCATAGTACAGATTTAGGATCGAACCCAAAGGACAACGTTAAGAATCTGAGTGTCTTTTTCTTGTTTCGTACCGATCTAAGTCAATCATCTAAGACCAGAAGTTTGATTTGAGTTATTTAACCTAAAGCATGAAAAAGTAAAGGCAAGAATAAAAACTAGTTTAAGGATTAAAAACTAAGATTAGCAGATGATGATGGATCACTGGGGTGATGCGGGTATTCACCACCACTACACATGAATTGTACTTGTACCAAACATAGCAAGACTTGTAAGCAAGATACATGGATGTTGTACAATACAGATGTCTTATAGGACAAGAGTAATGCACACATCCTTCACGGGTTGAGTAACTCTCATTCGGTACGTATATACGTGTCAATGAAGATATGTAGTCTCCGAAGAGAAAATCTTACTCAACCTCGTGAAACGTGCATCGGAAAACTAACAAGCGAGCGATAATTACCAAATCGATTAGTATCCTTATAGACTATCCCTCTTTCGAGGATATAGCTACGAGAAACGTGAGAGTGTTGCAACGTCAGCCATTCCTGAACGAATGGTCAAGTACTTTGCACCACTCTCTCCTCAGAGTGTGTTCCTCGACCTGTCAAGGTTGCACTTTTGTACGTCAACTGATTCCATTTCATAGTACAAAAGTACAACGATGGAGGTGAGTTTACTCCACTCCTTAGAAAGCGTTCCTAGATACCGAAACGGATGCGTGGTGGATACACACACCAGAAACCAACACTAAATCGGTATTCGAGTCTCAAGAGCGGTCATAGACAAACCACAACGAAAGACAATAGATGCACACAAGAATGCGGCCAACATCCAAGCATGTATGAAACGATTTAGTATTGAATCGGAAAGATAATATCTTTTTGATACAAGTTACAAAACACGGGCAGCGGGGCTAGTCCTCGCACCCCAGTGAATGGAACTACTCTCTCCTCATAGAGGGAGCAACAAAGAAAGAGAAGAGAGAGAAAGAAAGCATCGTCGGAGCAGAAGAGTAGATCTGTGACAGCCTCGTGTAGATCGTCGCAGTCTCCGGCACTGCTCCGTTGTAGTCGATGACGCCTGTCTCTCCGCCTCGATCTTCGGGTCAACCTTTGGAGTTGCAAGAGTAGGATGAGGTGGAGCTATGGTGTGAGAAATGGTGAGATGGTGATGGAATAGCCTTCTAGATCTGTGCCCAGACTGGCTGCTCACCAGATCTGGACTCAGGATGGGATTCTAGGGCTGTGGGTGAAGTTTGGTCAGAAACGGTGCTCGGGCAATCTGGCGGCGTTCCGGCACTGGTCCCAGTCTGGCAGCCTTGGGATGTAGTGAGATGAGATTCTAAGACCATGCCTCTACCCTTCTATTTATAGGCTTCCAAAATATCTTGGGCCAAGGAGTCACACATTGTGTGTGCCTTTGTCCATTCGGTTTCTGATTCATGTGGTTTGCTCTAATAATGCTCATACGGTTTGCTCATGCGGTCTTACTGCATTTTCTCATGCGGTTTCATAAACAATAGCTTCATGCGGTCTCGCTACTTTTTCATCCGGTTTAGAAATGCCAGTACTTTATTAAACGACCTGCAAATGGTCTCGTGGCAATCGGTCTCTCAGCCTACTGGTTTGGTCTTTGGTTTCTCCGCCCATGCGGTTTCGCTTTTTCACGCCTTCGTGCTTCATTCGATTTTGACTAAGTCAGCTATTCGGTTTCAGCTTTGGTTTCTCCGCTTTTCACCATTCGGTTTGCTTTCCCCACCATTCCGTTTTCATCTCATACGGTCTGTGTCCACACGGTTTCATGGCTACGTGCCTTTAGTTTTCTCTGCCTCGCGCTAAATGATTTTGACGCTACTTTTCCTTCGCTCGTTGTTCTTTTGCTTTTGCTTTTCCGCCTACTTTTGGTTTCCCGCTTTGGTTTCGCGCCCATTCGTTTTGCTTCGTTTTTTTATTTGGTTTTGCTACTCCACATTTCCCGCTTGTGCGTTCTGTTGCTTTTTCCATCTTTGGCAAAGTGTTGATCCTTCATGCATTCACGTGAACTATAATAGCTGCTGGCTAATTGGTTTCAAATGCAACGCTGCAAATCACGTGGGACTATGCGGTTTCGCAGCAAATAATCTCAAAATACTCATGCGGTCTTGCCGGTGTGGTTGCTCCATGCGGTTTGCATGGCAACCGGCAAACGATCTTCACTCAGTTCTTCTCGTGGGCACAAAAAATGCTGGCTATGCGTTCTCAAAGTCGTCGGTGTTGCTGGTGCGCGTACAACAGCAACTTGTCACAGTTTGCAAGCATGGTTGGCGAGGGCGGTGTGGTTGCCGGAGCAGGTGATGAAGACGATGACGCCGGAGATCATGTGTAGGTGGGCGCCGACGTTGTTGGTGATGGTGAGGAAGACGACGGCGACGCTTGTGGCAAGTCGGCCATCATGGGCATCGTCGCTGCTGCTGACGGTGTCGCATGCCATCATGCTCAAACGGTCTTGGGACCGCATGGGCTCATACGGTCTTGAGACCGCATGAGCTCAAACGGTCTTGAGACCGCATGGGCTCATATGGTCTTGAGATCGCATGGGCTCATACGGTCTTGAGACCGCATGAACTCAAACGGTCTTGAGACCGCATGGGCTCATACAGTCTTGAGACCGCATGAGCTCAAACGGTCTTGAGACCGCATGGGCTCATACGGTCTTGAGACCGCATGGGGTCAGGACCGTATAGCACTCAAGACCGCATGGATGAAACCAAATGGATCAAGACCGACTAGTGGTGATCTGCAGAGGGAAAGGAGAATGTGTAAGAGAGAATAGCATCGAATAAACTAGTGATTAGAACCATTTAGGCATTATTTGCAAGGAGTTAGTGAAACACTCAAGGTGAACCAAAGCGAGGGTAAATCATTCAATATGAGGAATAAAATCCCTAGAATTGGCGACTGTGCAGATGAATCTGGAGGATTCATCAATGAACCATCACCATCACATTCCATTCTATTCTCAAGTATGAACCCACACATAAATCAAGGTGTAACCATCGGGTTATAGCATACTACGGTTTCAACAATAGTAACATAGTACTCCATGATTGTATTAGTCATTCAAGGACTATTCATACCCAATTACCATCATTTAGTTATATTAAAGCTAGGTATAACAAGCTATACCTCATTAGGGTTACATATCAACACAATATGGTTATCGTCCCTTCTATTCATATGAGTGAATAGGTAAGACTACCTTATTAAGGGTAACCCTCCATTTGTTCCATCATCATTCAACCCATATCACCATACCACAATGTCACCCAGAACCATTGGATGTTTAAACGGTAAGACCATTGGTTGTTTACAGAAGTAAACACCTTGGATAAACCACCTTTGAAGTCCTTGATTTGTTCTCTAGTAAGAGTCACCGTCTAACCCTAGACATCCCTTGATTCACAACACAAAAAGTTCCATTGAGAGTAGGGTAAAACCCACAATCGACTGTTCATTTAAAACAAGCCATCCATTGTCAACAAGTAAGCTCCTTAAGTTGATCATATAAAGGAAACCATATAAATCACATTATTAGGACCAACCTATTACATTAGCCATAATTCCACTTTATTTGAAGAATAAACATTAGATCTTGATCATTGGGTCGAGTTCATGTGTTAAAACCATCAATTACAATATAGGTCCGACCATTGAATCAAGTGGCCCAAGAAACCATTGGTCTAAGGCTTAATTGATGCTACAACTATATGATTAACTCACCATAGGTTTTGGAGACTTGATTCACCATCATTAGTGACCATTAAGTCACCATAGGTTGTTAGATCAACACTATATTCATTAATCAACATCAAATATTAAGCTAATGTCATCATTGATTGATAATATTATTAGGGTACTTAATGGTTGATCATTAAACTTCTAATTGATCCAAAACCTGACCTAAGGGGGCGACCATAGGTTGTCACCATCATTTGACACCTTTTATCATGACCATTAGTTGTCATGAAGACAACACCATAGGGTTGTTGCAATGGTACCATCATCAGGTCATGAGAAGAAATCAGCTTAAACCCTAAAATTGACCATTGGTTGATAGGTGCTTAGCACTATAGGTTGTAAAACCAACCTGATCCAAGTCATATTATACCTTAAGAATAACATTCACATGATCACATGTTCATATAGAACTGAAATCAGAACATGGAACATTATAAAAATCGAAATTCAAGTCAAGCATAGCTTTTTAGTGCAAGAATCATCATTTTCAAGCAAGAACATGAGCTAGCAAGCTTATAGTAAGCAACAAACGTGGAGCAAGTTATAAAACTTGCCTATAATGAGAAGATGAAACCCCACACAGAAGAAATCTCAAGCAGGTAGGGTAGAAAATCGAAGAATAAGCTATGAACTCATCAATCTAGCATCTTTCTTCATCAAATGAGCAAACCCTAAGCATAAGGAGCAAGAAAGGTAGGGTTTTAGATCTTTAGAGAAATTTATACCATGGAACAGTAAGGTTTTGACTTGGAGGAAGGTCTAAGGAGGGAAAAGAGCAAGAGAAATGGAGATGGAAGGAAGAAAATAACTTACCTTGGTCAAAATCTATTGTGTGGTTTCCACATTAACTTTTCACATGTTTTCACACACAAATTCAGTTCATTTTGTTCTCATTTAGCCTCTATTCATATCATTCTTGCCAACTTTTTGTTATTTTACTTATCACATGATGTTTATTGCATATTTGCATCAAAGGAATCAAACTGGAGGTTTTCCAACTCAATTTCGTCTTATTTGGGAATTCTCCAAGCCTTGCAACATCCAAAACTTTAAAATTGCTTTAAAATTGATGAAACAACAATGCACATGCCATGTCTTATTTAAGATACGGCGTGTGCATTTCCAGAATACCTATTGCTATGATCACTGAACAAAAGTATACAACGTGTCCATAAAAGACACAGTGTGTACTTGGGAATTCAAAATCGAGTCAAGCCTTTTTGGAAAAGTACACGACATGTATTAAATCATACACGGTGTGTACCTGGGCATTCAGAACTGAGTTCAGCCTTTCTAGAAAAGTACACGATGTATATTAAATCATACATGATGTGTACTTAATAGAGAAGCAACTGTCGGAGACTGGACACGTCGCGTCTGGAGAAAGACACAACGTGTCCCTGTCAGTTTCAACAAATTTTCAAATACAATTCTTTTCATTCTAAAAGAGGAAACCACTCAAAGGAGCAGTTATCTTTGGTCATTATTCAAAACTCTTTCTTCCCAGAGCAAGGCTAGAGCAAGGCGGGTGATTTTAGAGGTAGAAGAGGGTGGTTTCTTGCAAAAGAACTCCATTTTTCTTCTTTTCTTCTCCAAGCTTCTTCTCCAAGGTGCAGCAGAGCTTCTTCACTCCACCAAGCTTCTTGGGAGTGAGGTTTGTCCAGTTTGGAGTAGCTGTAGAAGTGGGATTTCATCCTCAAGTCAGAACTCTACCTTTCTTTGGTTACACCTTGGGATTACTTAGCTTTTCCTTCTCTAAATCATGTTGAATTCTGAAAATTCTGCACATTTTCTACGGTACACTATCATGGACGAGTAGTTTCCTTTTCTTGGACATGGGAGAGTATCTCCCATGTCATAGCAAGTATGGAACATGACAATTTTGTACTAAATGCTATGTTGCTTGTTTTTCTACCTTCTAAGTACCAGTTTCTTCTTTTCTGCATGTATGGTTGGCCACCTTATGTGTATGTTTTATGCTCTTTTACTTGATCTGAGAAGATAGGTGGGAGAGTAAGGAGGTACTCTCTTGGAAACTCCTTCTTTACCATGAGATTAGAAATTATGGAGTTGAGGAGTAGGTTTGTGATCCAAAACAAAATTCATACATGGGAATGTTGAATTGAGTTAGGATCGTTGTACTTACACTGAGAGGTGAAGTACAACATATAATTCTCCTTTAAAATAAGTGTTGAGTATATTTAAATCTCATGCTCCTGTTGTATGCTATGATATGTGGATGAAATCCTAAGTCCAAGATTTTTTCATATATGATTTTTAATCTCCTTTAGTAATCCATTACTGTTTGTTTAATTCTGAAATTCTAGTCTAATCAACCAAATCACCTTTTAAAACGGTCTAGATTGTTGAACCTTAGCACTTCTGTGTTTAATTGATTGCTTAAGCTCCTTGTGTTCAATCTCGACTACAACTACTTCCGTATAATTGCAAAAATTGGTTAGTTGATTAAAAGATATTTCTCAAGATTGAAACTCATTAGTGTAATAAACTAACAAGTTTTTGGCGCCGTTGCTAGGGAGCTACAATCAATCTAATTAGAGTAACAAGTGCTAATTATTATTCAAGACTAGATCATCATTACCATTTTCAAATTTCCATATATCTCTTAGTTGTGTTCTCAATTTTTCTTGCTATTTTTCAGGTTTGTATGTGTCGCTCGCAAAGAGGTCTTCAAACATCAGTGTTGTTAGACCTTGAAATCGAGCATACCCTTTCAAGATTAAGAAGAGCAAGGAGAGTAGAACAACCACTGCTAAGAGGTGTTCCACCATCATCACCACCACCATCTTCTTCACCGTTTGAAGAAGCTACACCAAGTGATCTAACCATGGAGGATGACCATCCTTTGAAGGATTGTGCAATGTCGGTCGCCACAAACATTTGTGGGGCCATTGACCTGCCTGCAGTTGAAGTGAACAATTTCTCTATTGCTCCTTCCATGATGCAGATGATACAATAGAACCGCTTTTAAGGTATAGTCAATGAAGATCCAAATCTTCATGTGGTTGTGTTTTTAGAGTATATGAATACTTTCCGAATCAACGATGTATCTGCCAAAGGAGTGAGACTAATGTTATTTCCTTTCACCCTAAGAGATAGAGCCAAGGCGTGGCCTTTGTCTCTTCCAAAGAGGTCAATCAAGAGCTGTGACCAGCTTCTAAATGCTTTCCTTGCAAAGTATTTCCCGCCGAGCAAGACAAACCATCTAAGGAATCAGCTCACCAACTTCTCTCAAAATGATGGAGAAACTCTGTATGATACATGGGAGCGGTTTAAAGACCTTCAACGTCTTTGCCCCTACCATGGGTTGACCAACTGGTTGCTACTTCAAACATTCTATAATGGTATATTCGACAACACTCGGTTGACACTAGATGATGCAGCTAATGGAGCATTGATGACTAAGTCTTATAGAGAGGCTTATGACATCATCGAATACATATCCCTCAACCATTACCAATGGGGATCAGATAGGAGAGCACAGTCATTATAACATCTGGGCCCACTTCCCAAGGCTCTAGTAGAGTTTCAGGAATGACGACTGGCCCCACAAACTACCACTAGCCTTAACTGCGCACTTTGCCCACACTGACGTGCAAGCCAGGATCAACTTCCTGACTGGTCACCCATCCTAGTACTACTCCAAGCTGAGCACGCTTAACTATGGAGTTCTTTAGTGATGGGCTCCCGAAAAAGGAGGTGCACCTTGGTGATATGGGTAGTCCAATCATTCCTTTTAAGATAATCTTATCCAAGGCCTCAAATCCTAGGACGTTACAATCTCCCCCACTTAGACTCTTGACGTCCTCGTCAAGGCTCAATTATATGGCCTAATAATCTTTCCCCATTTCAGTGTAGACCCAAATGTCCCATGTACACCCAGCTCCCGACCACGGCTACCAACGCAAGGGTGGCTCCATCAACTCGGATAGCCCTTTCCAACATGTCTGGACACTACCAGCGCATGGGCGGCTCCATCAACTCGGATAGCCCTTTCCAACATGCGTGGACCGCACGGCTCAAAGACTGGCATACCACAGGCCCATGTGGGCCCCACCTACTTGAGGGGAATTGGCTCAGATACCATTTGTAACACCCGGACCCACTTCCCAAGGCTCTAGTAGAGTTTCAAGAATGATGACTAGCCCCACAAACCACCACTAGCCTTAACTGCGTACTTTGCCCACACTGTCGCGCAAGCCAGGATCAACTTCCCGACTGGTCACCCATCCTAGTACTACTCCAAGCTGAGCACGCTTAACTATGGAGTTCTTTAGTAATGGGCTCCCGGAAAAGGAGGTGCACCTTGGTGATATGGGTAGTCCAATCATTCCTTTTAAGATCATCTTATCCAAGGCCTCAAATCCTAGGATGTTACAGACATCCTCTACAACTAGCTCTTCAACTGGGAGGCAAGGAGGGAAGCATATTGTTGATGTCGTTGATCTTATTACTGCTAAACTTGATGTTCTTACACAAAAGTTTGATAATATGACTACATTGCAAATCCAAACAGCTGAAGTGATATGTGAAGCTTGTGGTAACTCGGGACATACTTCTTCCTTGTGCCTTGCTCCTAACATGAATGAAGGGAGCCTAGAATAAGCCAATGTCGTTGGGATGCAGGGGAACAAGCAGTACAATCCCTATTCCAACACCTACAATCCAGGATGGAGAGATCATCCTAATTTCTCCTACCAGAACACAAGCAACGCTTAGAACTTCCAACATGGACTGTAGCAACCGCAGCAACAAAAACACTTCAACCAGAAAAACAATGGAAATTTGTCGTGCTTCAACAACAACAGGGGTTACCAACAACAACATCAACCCCAAATTTCTTCCTTGGAGGCCATGATGGAGAAATTTATCTCCACACAGATGTAGCAGAATGAAGAGTTAAGGAGCAACGACAAGCTCTTGAAGGACGTGATTGCTCAACTCTCTCAAAAAGTGGAGGGAATTTCCACTCACACAAGAATGTTGGAAAATCAAATTGCCCAACAAGCTTTGACACAGCAAAAAAACACCCAATCTGGTTCTCTTCCAAGCCAACCAGAGGTGATTCCAAGGTAGCAAGCTAATGCCATCACCTTGAGAAGTGGAGATGAAATCCATAGATCTTCTTCACCCAAGGAGAAGAATGCAGAAATCGCCAATGATGAAAAGCTTGACACTCCTACAGAAGATAAAGGTAAAGGTACATCTGAGGTACCACCTTCTTTTAAGGCAAATGCACCATTTCTGCAAAGGCTTGCAAACACAAAAGAGGACTCAAAGTTTAGGAAGTTTATGGACATTCTAAATAAATTTCATGTCAACCTTTCATTAGTTGAAGTTATTGCAGAGATGGCTTCATATGCCAAGTTCTTAAAAGACATCCTTACTAAAAGAAGGAAGGTAGACCAAGTGGAGACCATGATGCTTTCTGAAAGAATCAATTCTATCATTCAAAATCGACTTCTTAAGAAGCTAGATGACTTGGGAGCCTTCACTCTACCATGCAAGATCAGTGACACCACTTTTGATCAAGGACTTGTAGACCTCAGTGCTAGTATCAGTCTCATCCTGTCTACTCTGTGGTAAGAGCTAGATCTTGGAGATCTAAAGCCTACAAAGATGTCCATTGAGCTGGTCGGTCATTCCATCAAATAGCCAAAAGGTATCGTGGAGGATGTGCTAGTGCAGATTGGTAAACTCTATATCCCTTGTGATTTTGTAGTGCTAGATATGGTAGAAGTTCCTTCAAACCCCATTCTTTTTGGGAGGCCTTTCCTTAGAACTGTTAGATTCCTAGTTGATGTTCGCGAAGGCAAACTCACACTCCGAGTTGGCGAGGAAGCCATGGAGTTTTCTATATATGATGCTATGAAAGCACCCTCTCGTGTAGAAGAAGTCTGTTTTATAGACTCTATTGATTCTGTTGTAGAAGAAGATCATGATATTTCCAACTTGATATACACATGATCACAGGTTCATATAGAACTGAAATTAGAATAGGGAACATTATAAAAATCGAAATCCAAGTCAAGCATAGATTTTTAGTGCAAGAATCATCATTTTCAAGCAAGAACATGAGCTAACAATCTTATGGTAAGAAATAAACATGGAGCAAGTTATAAAACTTACCTCTAATTAGAATATGAAACCCCACATAGAAGAAATCTCGAGCATGTAGGGTAGAAAATCCAAGCATAAGCTATGAACTCATCCATCTAGCACCTTTCTTCATCAAATGACCAAACCCTAAGCATAAGGAGAAAGAAAGGTAGGGTTTTAGAGCTTTAGAGAAATTTACACCATGGAACAACAAGGTTCTAACCTAGAGGAAGGTCTAACGAAGGAGAAGAGCAAGAGAAACGGAGAAGGAAGGAAGAAAATAACTTGCCTTGGTCAAAATCCCTAGAAGATGACCTTGGAAACTCTAGGTAGGGCTAAATGGAGCTCTAGGAGACCTTCTTCTCCAAAAAGAGGTTGTCTTCTACCTTAGCTCACTTGGTTCTATAGAAAAACATAGTGGAGTCGTTGCTCCATGTTATAAGAAAGAGAAAGCAAGCAAAGTTTCATACTTGGGCAAGGAAGAGGTAAAAATATAGCCCATGGATAAGGATTGAAGCAAGCATGAGGTGTAAAAGTAGCTTCCCCATGTTTCTATGGCCTTAAACTATTAAGAATATACAAGAACTATAAGGACCTTGACCTTCATTTTGGGCTTGCCCTGTTTGCTTTGCCTAAACCTTGTGTTTAGATGTTTGCTAATCACCTGAAGTTGTGGTTAGGGTTCATTTGTGCTTTGTTGAGAGGTTGAGGTGCAACTTGCAATTTACCCAAGTTCTAGGGTTGTTGTGCAAGCTTGTCACCTTGAGAGGCCTCCTTATCTCTTTGCATCCTCTAGGGTTGAGAGAATGGGTTGGACGCCTTGTTTGAGTTGCTTTGAGCCTCGTTTGAGCTTGTTGAAGCTTAGGCTTGTTGTTGGGCTTTTTTGGGCCTTGTTTGAGCTTGGTGTCGCCTCCTTGCTTGGCATATCAGGAAAGGGTGTATCGGCCAAGAGTGTGTCGGGTAGTGGTGTATCAGCCATGGCACCATGTTAGACGATACACATCCTTCTTGACCTAGCATCGTTTGTGTCACCCTTGGTGACACTAGTTGCTCTTTTCTAGCAAGGTGACATAGATTGGACAAGTGGTGGTTTGGGCGAGAACATGTGGAATATCCCTCTAGTGGACGCCCACTTGACCCCCCCCCCCTCATATATATATACCCTCTTCTTTACTAGCTTGGGATCCCTTTATCTCCTTAGTTGCTTCCCTTCTTCCTTTGGTGGCCGATACCCCCCCCCTTGGTGGAGCTTGATGGTTGATACCCTTTGGTGGAGCTTGGAGGGTGACATCCTTGGCAGCCATAGCTCTAGTCTTCTTCTTCCTCTAGTGGTGGCTGAAACCCTAGAGTGTCCTTGTTCCTTCTTCTCTCATGGTGAGTATCTTTTTCTCTCTTTCCTTGGCACCTTCTCCTTCTTGGTTGTCTTTCGGCCATGGTGGTTATGATCTTCTCTTCTCTCCTTATGGTGGTCGAAGGTGGTGCGTTGGTGCTTGAAGCGTGGAGCTTGGAACTTTGAGATTTTGAGCTTGAGGAGTGTGCTTGAGGTGGGTTACATAACTCCTAACCCTAACTATACTACTTCCTTACCATGTTTCTTTGTTATATGCTATCTTGATCGGCCATGTTATCTTGCTAGATATGTTTCTTGCTTTAATGGTCATGATGAACCATGGATCTTGTTGGATGAACCTTAGATGTGAGTTCCTTGGGAAAAACCCCTCTCTCTTAGTTGTTGAGAGGTGAGACTAGGGTCTCCTAATTCAATGGTGTGTTGTGGCGTGTTCTTGGGGAAAAACCCCTTTCTCTCTTTGGTCTTGAGAGGTGAGCTTAAACTCTAGATGTGTGGGCAAAACCCCTCTCTCCTCTAGTTGTTGAAGAGGTGAGTCTACACTCTAGTTGCTTGAGTAACACCCCTCTCTCTCACCGTGGATTTGAAAGGAGAGCCTTTGGTTGGCCGAAGTTTGTTGACCTAGCCTTGTTGCTCGATATGTGATAGAGGTTGTGCAAGACCCCTCTCACTTAGATGTTGAGAGGTGAGCCAACACTCTTGATCTTTTAGGGTTTTTGGTGGTTGTCTTGAGGTTGAAGATGACCATCCTGATATGTGGTGTAACCCAATATCCATTGTTGCCCAATATCATGATGTTTGCTTGGTGCCCGTTATCCCCCTAGTTAAGGCTTGGACGATATGATAGGTGGTTACCCTAGTTGACCCATTGTCTGATATGTGGGTTTGGCTGAGTTGAGCTCTTGGCCGATATAAGGCTCTGCTTGGGATGAGGCTCTGCCCGGGACGCAGTGTTAGCCGTTATGGCTAAGAGCGATATCGATCAGTTGAGTTGTTGCACGTCATGGCATTATGCATGGATGATATCGGCTAGGTTGGCTATGCTGCATGACATTATGCTAAACCATTATGGGTGTTATGCACCTTGTTGTCCCTTGCACGATATTGACCCTGCTATGTGTGTGGCTGGGAGGTATCGGCCTGCTATGTGCTTTCCCGGTATCGACCTGCTATGAGCAGTGTGCCACTGTGTTAGCCCGTTATCGGCCTTAGGGCGTTATCGAGATGTGGCGTTAACCACGTGAGATGTTAGCCGTTATGGGAGTGTGTTGTCTGTTATTGACCTGTTGGGATCAGTTAGCTAGACGATATCGGCTAGCCATGAGTGGTAACCCAGGAAGGGTGTTAGCTATTAACCGTTATGTTGTTCTTGGTTGTTTCCTGATACAACATCGCCTGTCACGGGCGTTGCACGCTAGGTTCTTGCCCGACATAACGTTGCATTACACGCTTGGGCATTATAGGTTGCTCACTATGCTGTTGCACGATATCAGTTGGCTTGTGCCTTACCCAATATGGGTATCAACCTAAGATACATGTTGACCGATATCCATGTCAGCCCCTTTATGCAGTGTTAACCATGACAGTGATGAACGTTATACCTTTGGTGAGGGTTGATACACCTATAGTGAGGAACATTATGGGATGTGATACCTTTGGTGAGGGTTTTCCCTTACCCAATATATCTATAGTGAGGATTGTACTTTGTGTTTGGTTTGTAACCCTAATGCTTGATTGAAAAGTTATATATGATGATGTCATGCATATATATGCTCATCCAATAGAATAATTATATCTTTCTTGATATATGCAATAAGTTTAAGATGTTCCTTGTATGAGTACAGTTGTACCTCTATGCTTATGCTAACCATGTAGGTACCATTTGTATGATGAAGCCATGGTGATGGCATGACAATGATATGATGTGGAACATCAAGGGTTATGATGATATATGATGGGTGTTACCCATGGAATGGCAATGTGTGCCTTGATGATGGGATTGATTCCATGTGATGTTGATCCTTGAGATGGATCTTGATGATTGGCAAGAGGCCAAGTGGTAAAATGTAATGTTGATCCTCGCTATGGATTAGGATGACGTTGATGGTTTTGATAATAAGAATGACAATGTAACACATGATAATGAGATCTATGTTGTTTACTTTTGTTTACATGTTACATAACTTGGTTGAATCTTGCAATCCACTTAAAAGATATTAATTAATTACAGATGAATCTTTCATGTAGTTTGCCTTGGCCATAGATCCATCATCGTCAGTAGCTGGTGATGGTGAAACGGGTTCTTCTGTGGGTTAACCCGGAGCGCATATTATTGAATATGTGGGGTTTCTCCTAGTCGAAAATAGGAGAATTAGAGTGCAACTACAGTTGTAGACTCAATATGTGTGATAGAGCATGGTGAACAAACCCATGGCTCAGTGTGATAGAGCATGGCGAATAAACCCATGGCTCAGTGTGATGGAGCCTAAATGCGTTCATGGCTCGGGAGCACGGTGAACAGGCTCGTGGCTCAAGATATACTAGAGTCGTAACCTGTACCAAGGTGGGCTAGAGAAAAGGGTAGACTGCATGAGCTAACCATGTGATTGAGGTCATGTAAGCAAGAGACTGCAGTCCTACTTTGGTTCTCATGAAATGACCACGAGGGTAGAGGTCGTGGATTTCGGCTCTTCCATTGACCTTGTATGGCACCGTCTTTGGGTTTCGCAACTGAAGGTTGGATTCGAGCGGTACAACTCACTTCCTCAAGGCATAATAAATCATAATCTAGTCATATAGTATATTTTCTTAGGGCAAACACGGAACATTGGTTGAGGCCTTGTTTGTATAGTTGCCCTAGTTATATCTTGCAGCTAATTACATGTTCGTCAGATGTTATGATAAGATCCTATAAGACTTGTCTTGTCAACCTTGTTCCATATATTATCTATTTATATGCCTCTTAGATACCCTGGTAAGATGTTATAGACATAGTTCTGCTCAGTATATTGCATATATGATCTGCTTATATCAGTTACCTGCTTTATCTGTTCTAGCTTTCCCGAGGTTTTATAGTTTGGCAGGGAGTTATGTTTCTCGCTGGGACTGTGTGTCTCACCCCATTGGTTTAAAATCTTTTTAGGTGTACGTGCTAGATGTGGTGGTGATCGTGGTGTTGCAGCTGAGCAACAAGAAGAACTTTAGAAGGCAAGAGATGGATATGTTGCTTTTGTGGTTGTTTTATAGTAGAGTCCTAGAGTTATCATCCCTGCACTCTCAGGTCCTTGGATGTGTTTTGATGAGGTTTCGCGATGTATAGTTGTTATGGCTTTCTTATCCTGTTGTTGACCTGGCTAGGTCTGTTATGTACATAAATATGTGGTGAACTCTTATGCTTATGGGACAGCTAGATCCTATGAGTTGTGGACATGTATCAAGTTTATGTATATTTATATAACATGTTTCTTTGTAGGATGTGTATTTGGTCGTAATAGTTCCTTTCTTATCTACTTTCTGCAATTGGTTTTAATTAACCTGTGATTTTGATAACATATAGTTTATGGTGGTTATGCGTGTTTTCACATGGCATTTTGTTGTCTATGTGATAGCGGGATGTCACAAGTAAGTTAGTATCAGAGATCTAGGTTCGCTGAGTCTATAGGGATCTAGGATTAGGTTTGTGATTGTTCTTGTGATTTTTTCAGATTTTCTTATTATGACTTTTGCCCCCAGTAGAAGATAAAGCTAAAATATATCTGGAAATCATGAAGAGCATGCTGCCGAGAGCAGTGCCTCTGCATCAGTTGATGGAGCGAGTGTGCAAGCACATGAAGATCGGGTGCCTGAGGTCCCCTAGATCGACCCAACCATTCTTGAGAATCCTGTCTACCAGCACCTCATGGGACAGGTAATGTCAATGATGAATCTCATGGTGGAGAGATTACATCTGCCTCCGCCAAGAGCACCAGTTCCCCAAGAAGAAGAATCGGGTATTGGGAAGACCTTTGAGCAGCTTCGCCGAGTTAGAGCTTCGGATTATGCTAAAACGGTTGATCCAGTGGATGTAGATCTGTGGCTGACATGTCTTGAGAAGGCCTTCTGGATCCTTGACATCCCTGAAGCAAACAAATTCAAGCACGTTGTCTACCTTTTGAAGGGTAGTGTTGGCCACTGGTGGGCCATTGAAGAGGAGAAGTGACCCAGTGAGGTGATCTGTTGGGACGTCTTCCGGCGGGAGTTTGTGAGTTGATACTTCCCGAAGACGTATTTGGATGAGAAGATCATTTAGTTTGAGCATCTGTGCCAAGTATATCTGAGCATCACCGAGTATGAAGCCAAGTTTATGGAGCTGCTGAGGTTCTATCCTCACATGGCGGTGACAGATGATGAGAGGATCAGACGGTTTGAGTTCCGAGTTGTCGATACATGTTGCTTTATAAAACTGAGAGCGGTTTTCCACATTTGTGGAGTCTGTCCGAAGGATTGAATGGTCAGTTCGAGAGAAGATAGAGGCTATGTCCAAGAAAACACCTGCTCAGTTTCAGAAAAAGAGGTTTGACAGCCACAAAAAGTCGAGGTTTCCTGCACCTTCTGTGATGTAAGGTTCTAGTACACCATCTCAGTGGTCACCAAGTAAAGGAAGAGGGTGTGGTTATTTGCCATCCAGAGCCTACACTACAACTTCAGTAGCAGTGATAGGGCCATCTAGGCCGTTGTTAGAGGATAGGTCATGTTATCTTTGTGGGCAGACATGGCATATGAAGTCGAATTGCCCAAGGAGAGATGTCAAAGTGACGCAACAACCGAGGCAGAGTCAACAAGGTTCAGATAGACAATAGTTTAGTGGCACCAGAGGGTGAGGACGCGGCCAAGCGTCACAGTTGGATCGTCTGCTCAAGGAAGTAGAGGGCGTAGATGACATCAAGCAACCGCTCGATTGTATGCTATGAGTCAACTTGAAGCGATAGTCAACCCACGAGTGGTGGCAGGTCAGATGGAGTTATTTCATTCTGATTTATCTTCTTCTTGCTTTGTATATGTTTTGGTTGACCCGGGTGCTACACACTCTATTATCACTCATAGTATGCTTGATAGATGCCTTTTACCTATTAGCTGTAAGAAAGATAGCTTGTTGTTAGAAACCCCTCTTGGTGGTTCCTCAATGCTTCGAGAGGTGTGTCCATCTTGTGTTCTATCCTTTTTGGAATACAACGTACAAGTGGATCTCATACCACTTGATATGCATGGATTCGATGTAATCCTTGGAATGGATACCGTAGAGAGGTATAAGGTTGTGCTGGACTGTGGTTCCAAACAAGCAGTTTTCGCTAATGATGGTGAGAAGTGGATCTTCTAGGGAGATAGGAAGATTCTTCTGACATGTTTGGTATCAGCTATGGTGGCAGAGAAGTTGTTGTGGCAAGGTTGTAGAGCATTCTTGGCTCATGTTTTGGATACCGAAGCAAAAGGTCTGAGTCTTTAGGACATGACAGTTATCAGAGAGTTTGAGGGTGTGTTTCTCGATGTATTTCCCGGTGTTCCCCCACCTCGAAAGACTGACTTTGAGATCAATCTAGTGCCAGGGACACAACCAGTTGCTTAGACACCTTACAGGATGGCTCCAGTAGAGTTGATAAAATTGAAGAAACAGGTGTAAGAACTTCTTGATAAAGGTTTCATCAGACCGAGCACATCATCGTGGGGTGCTCTAGTTCTGTTTGTGAAGAAGAAGGATGGATCGATGCGTCTGTGCATAGATTACTGGCAGTTGAACAAAGTTACAATCAATAACAAGTATCCTTTATCGAGGATAGATGATCTGTTTGACTAGTTGTGCGGTGCAACAGTGTTCTCAAAGATCGATCTGCGGTTTGGATATCATCAGCTTAGGATCAAGGAGGATGACATACCAAAATTAGCTTTCAGGACGAGGTATGAACACTACAAGTTTGTGATTTTGCCATTTGGGCTAACCAATGCACCATCATCACTCATGGATATGATGAATAGGGTGTTCCGTCTATTTTTAGATCAGTTAGTTGTGGTCTTCATAGATGACATCTTGATCTATAGTCGGGATAGCCAACAGCACGAAAAACATCTTTGACAAGTGTTGACTCTCCTTTGCCAACACCAGTTGTATGCCAAGTTTAGTAAGTGCGAGTTCTGGTTGAAGTAAGTGACTTTCTTATGTCATGTGATATCGGCGGAAGGAGTCAGAGTGGATCCCAAGAAGGTGGAGTCAGTTGCCGTGTGGGAGCAACTGAAGATGCTGATTGAAGTTCGTAGTTTTCTGGGTTTAGCAGGATACTACCGGAGGTTTATAAGGAACTTTAGTGTGATCACATTGCCGTTGACGAAGTTGACCAGGAAGGATGTACCTTTTGTTTGGGATGATCATTGTCAATGAGCTTTTCAGATTGTGAAGGAGAATCTGACTAGTGCTCTAGTGTTGGTGTTGGTGTTGCCATAGCCTAGGAAAGGCTATATTGTTTTTTGTGATGCTTCCAAGAAAGGCTTAGGTTGTGTGCTGATGCAGGAAGATCATGTGGTTTCTTTTGCTTCACGATAGCTTAAGAAGAATGAAGAGAGTTACCTGACACATTATTTGGAGCTGGCAGCGGTGGTCCATGCATTAAATATTTAGAGACACTATCTTTATGGGGAAGTGTGTCAGATCTTTACGAATTATAAGAACTTGAAGCATATCTTCTCGCAGAGTGAGTTGAACATGCGACATCGTCACTGGATGGAGATCATCAGTGATTATGATTGCACCATTGAGTATCATCCTGGTAAGGTGAACGTGGTAGTTGATGCGCTTAGCAGGAAGTCTTCTTCTCTTCCTGCGAAGAAGGCACAATTGAGTTCTTTGATATGCCATAGGCGGGATATGTTCGTCTCTTTGCAACATATGAACGTATAGTTGGAAGTATCCTTATTGGCAAGACTATTGGAAAAAATGCAAGTGAAGCCTACGTTGAGGCAGCAAATCAAAGAAGCACAGTAGGCAGATGCTACAATTTAGTTGATCAGGACAGAATTTGGCAGCGAGAAGCGTGATGGCTTCCATGAGTCTGAGGATGGACTAGTTTGTTATCATAACATGATGATGGTTTCAGATGTTGATGATCTGAGGAATTTAGTGGTCGAGGAAGCACACACATTGATGTATGCTATGCATCCAGGTGTCACCAAGATCTATCATAATCTAAAGAACCTATATTGGTGGCCTGGCTTGAAGAGAGATGTGGCTGAGTTTGTGGCTAAGTGTGCGATATGTCAGCGGGTTAAGGATGAGCATCAGAAGCCGGCAGGTACGTTGCAACCCATGCCGATACTGCAGTGGAAATGGGATCATGTAACCATGTATTTCGTAGTTGGTCTTCCGAGGACAGCTAGAAATCATGATTCCATTTGGGTGATAGTGGACAGATTGACGAAGTCTGCCCATTTCATACATGTGAAAATGACATATACAACAGAGAAGCTTGCTCAGGTGTATGTGGATGAGATAGTGCATTTGCACGGTGTGCCCACAATGATAGTCTCTGACTGAGGTCCTTAGTTCACGAGTCATTTTTAGGAACAGTTGCATAGAGCGTTGGGAATGTAGTTGAGGTTCAATACCACTTTCCACCCGCAGACAGATGGATAGTCTGAAAGGACTATTCAGACTTTGGAGGATCTTCTCCGAGCTTGTGTTTTGTAGTTCCTAGACAGTTGGGATGTGCATCTCAGTTTGATAGAGTTCGCCTACAACAATAGTTACCAATGGAGTATCGACATGGCACCTTATGAGGCTTTATATGGCAGGAAGTGCAGATTTTTTTTATGTTGGTATGAGTCTGCCGAGTATCCGCTTTTGGGTCCTGAGTTAGTGCAGAAGATGACAGGGAAGATTAAGGTGATACAACAATAGTTGAAAGCGGCACATGATAGATAAATGATAGAGAAGATCATGGCGATACAACAACAATTGAAAGTGGTACAAGATAGACATAAGTCATATGCAGATAATCGTCAACGACCTCTAGAGTTCCAAGTGAGAGACAAGGTGTATCTCAAGGTCTCTCCATGGAAAGTCATGCTAAGGTTTGGCCGAAAAGGCAAGTTGGCTCCCAGGTATATGGGGCCATATCCGGTAATAGCATGTGTCAGCAAGGTGGCTTACAAGTTAGAACTACCGCCAGAGTTGCACAGGTTGCATCCAGTGTTCCATGTCAGTATGCTAAAGAAAAGTCATCCAGGCATAGAGATAGTGATACAACCAGTCGAGGTTGAGCTTGATGAAGATGTGACCTACAAGGAAGGTCCAGTATTGATCCTTGACGGAAGAGTGAAGAAGCTGAAGAGGAAGGACATGGTTCTTGTGAAGGTTCTTTGGCATCATCGTGGCATTGAGGAAGCCACGTGGGAGCTTGAGGAAGAGATGAGGAGGAAGTATCCCTTACTTTTCTCTTCAGATTTTGGGGGCTAAATCCTTTTGTAGGGGTTTATGCCTTGTAAGGACCCTGACCTTCATTTTGGGCTTACCCTGTTTGCTTTGCCTAAACCTTGTATTTAGATGTTTGCTAATCACCTGAAGTTGTGGTTAGGGTTCGTTTGTTCTTTGTTCTTTGTTGAGAGGTTGAGGTGCAACTTGCAATTTACCCAAGTTCTAGTGTTTCTGTACAAGCTTGTCACCTTGAGAGGCCTCCCTATCTCTTTGCATCCTCTAGGGTTGAGAGGATGGGTTGGGTGCCTTATTTGAGTTGCTTTGAGCCTCGTTTGAGCTTGTTGAAGCTTAGGCTTGTTGTTGGGCTTTCATGGGCCTTGTTTGAGCTTGGTGCCGCCTCCTTGCTTGGCATATCAGGCAAGGGTGTATCGGCCAAGAGTGTGTCAGGAAATGGTGTATTGGCCATGGCACCATGTTGGGTAATACACATACTTCTTGACCTAGCATCATTTGTGTCACCCTTGGTGACACTTGTTGCTCTTTGCTAGCACGGTGGCATAGCTTGGGTATGTGGTGGTTTGGGTGAGAACATGTGGAACAGTCCTCTAGTGGACTCCCACTTGACCCCCCCTCGTATATATATACCCTCTTCTTTTCTAGCTTGGGATCCCTTTAGCTCCTTAGCTGCTTCCCTTCTTCTTTTGGTGGCTGATACCCCCCCTTGGTGGAGCTTGGTGGCTGATACCCTTTGGTGGAGCTTGGAGGGTGACATCCTTGGCAGCCATATCTCTAGTCTTCTTCTTCCTCTAGTGGTGGCCAAAACCCTAGAGTATCCTTGCTCCTTCTTCTCTTGTAGTGAGTATCTTTTTCTCTCTTTCCTTAGCACCTTCTCCTTTTTAGTTGTCTTTCGGCCATGGTGGTTATGAGATTCTCTTCTCTCCTTGTGGTGGACGAAGGTGGTGCCTTGGTGCTTGGAGCATGGAGCTTTGAGCTTTTGAGCTTGAGGAGTGTGCTTGAGGCAGGTTACATATATAACTCCTAACCCTAACTATACTACTTCCTTACCATGTTGCTTTGTTATATGCTATCTTGATCGGCCATGTTATCTTGCTAGATATGTTTCTTGCTTTAATGGTCATGATGAACCATGGATCTTGTTGGTCGAACCTTGGATGTGGGTTCCTTGGGAAAAACCCCTCTCTCTTAGTTGTTGAGAGGTGAGCCTAGGGTCTCCTAATTCAATGGTGTGTTGTGGCGTGTTCTTGGGGCAAAACCCCTTTCTCTCTTTGGTCTTGAGAGGTGAGCTTAAGCTCTAGATGTGTGGGCAAAACCCCTCTCTCCTCTAGTTGTTGAAGAGGTGATTCTACACTCTAGTTGCTTGAGCAACACCCCTCTCTCTCACCATGGATTTGAAAGGAGAGCCTTTGGTTGGCTGAAGTTTGTTGACCTAGCCTTGTTGCCTGATATGTGATAGAGGTTGTGTAAGACTCCTCTCACTTAGATGTTGAGAGGTGAGCCAACACTCTTGATCTTTTAGGGTTTTTGGTGGTTGTCTTGAGGTTGAAGATGACCAACCCGATATGTGGTGTAACCCAATATCCCTTATTGCTCGATATCGTGATGTGATCTTGGTGCCCGTTATCCCCCTAGTTAAGGCTTGGACGATATGATAGGTGGTTACCCTAGTTGACCCATTGTCTGATATGTGGGTTTGGTTGAGTTGAGCTCTTGGTTGATATAAGGATCTGCCTGGGATGCAGCGTTAGCCGTTATGGCTAAGAGTGATATCGATCTGTTGAGTTACTACACATCATGGTGTTATGCATGGACGATATCGGCTAGGTTGGCTATGCTACACGACATGCTGCTAAACTGTTATGGGTGTTATGCACCTTGTTGTCCCTTGCATGATATCGACCCTGCTGTGTGTGTGGTTGGGCGGTATTGGCCTGCTATGTGCTTGCCCGGTATCGACCTGCTAGGAGCAGTGTGCCAGTGTGTTAGCCCGTTATCGGCCTTAGGGCGTTATCAGGATGTGGTGTTAACCACGTGAGCTGTTAGCCATTATGGGAGTGTGCTGCCCATTATCGACCTGTTGGGATCAGTTAGCTAGACGATATCGGCTAGCCATGAGTTGTAACCCAGGAAGGGTTTTAGTTGTTAACCGTTATGTTGTTCTTGGGTATTTCTTGGTACAACATTGCCCGTCACGGGCGTTGCACGTTAGGTTATTGCCCGACATAACATTGCATTTCACGCTTGGGCGTTATAGGTTGCTCACTATGCTGCTGCATGATATCAGCTGGCTTGTGCCTTGCCTGATATGGGTGTCAACGCGAGATACATGTTGACCGATATCCATGTCATCCCCTGTATGAAGTGTTAACCAAGACAATGATGAACGTTATACCTTTGGTGAGGGTTGATACACCTATAGTGAGGAACGTTATGGGCTGTGATACCTTTGGTGAGGGTTGTTCCTTACCCGATATATCTATAGTGAGGATTGTACTTTGTGTTCGGTTGGTGACCCTAATGCTTGATTGAAAAGTTATATATGATAATGTCATGCATAGATATGCTCATCCAATAGCATAATTATATCTTTCTTGATATATGCAATAAGTTTAAGATGTTCCTTGTATGAGTACAATTGTACCTCTATGGTTATGCTAACCATGCACATACCATTTGTATGATGAGGCCGTGGTGATGGCATGACAATGATATGATGTGGAACATCAAGGGTTATGATGAACCCAGTGATATATGATGGGTGTTACCCATGGAATGGCAATGTGTGCCTTGATGATGGAATTGAGTCCCTGTGATGTTGATCCTTGAGATGGATCTTGATGATTGGCAAGAGGCCAAGTGGTAACACATAATGTTGATCCTCACAATGGATCAGATGAAGTTGATGGCTTTGAGAATAAGAATGACAATGTAACACATGATAATGAGATCTATGTTGTTTACTTTTGTTTACATGTTACATAACTTGGTTGAATCTTGCAATCCACTTAAAAGATGTTAACTAATTACAAATGAATCTTTTATGTAGTTTGCCCTGGCCATAGATCCATCATCGTCAGTAGCTGGTGATGGTGAAACGAGTTCTCCGATGGGTTAACCCGGAGCGCATATTGTTGAATATGTGGGGTTTCTCCTAGCCGAAAATAAGAGGATTAGAGTGCAACTGCGGTTGTAGACTCAAGATGTGTGATAGAGCATGGTGAATAGGCCCGTGGCTCAGTATGATAGAGCATGGTGAATAGGCCCATGGCTCAGTGTGATGGAGCCTGAATGCGTTCATGGCTCGGGAGCACGGTGAACATGCCCATGGCTCAAGATATACTACCTCCATAACTTGTACCAAGGTGGGCTATAAAAAAGGGTAGACTGCGTGAGCTAACCCTGTGACTGAGGTCACGTAAGCAAGAGACTACAGTCCTACTTTGGTTCTCATGCACTGACCATAAGGGTAGAGGTCGTGGATTCTGGCTCTTCCATTGACCTTGTATGGCACTACTTTGGGTTTCACAACGGAAGGTTGGATTTGAGCAGTACGGCTCACTTCCTCAGGGCATAATAAATCGTAATCCAGCCGTATAGTATATTTGCTTAGGGCAAACACGGAACATTGGTTGAGGCCTTGTTTGTATAGTTGCCCTAGTTATATCTTGTAGCTAATTACATGTTCCTCATATGTTATGATAAGATCCTATAATACTTGTCTTGTCAATCATGTTCCATATATTATATGTTTATATGCCTCATAGATACCCTGGTAAGATGTTATAGAGATAGTTCTGCTCAGTAACTTGCATATATGATCTGCTTATATCAGTTACCCGCTTTATTTGTTCTAGCTCTCCCAAGGTTTTATAGTTCGGCGGGGAGTTATGTTGCTCGTTGGGAATGTGTGTCTCACCCTATTGGTTTAAAACCTTTTTAGGTGGACGTGCTAGACGTGGTGGTAATCGTGGTATTGCAGCTGAGCATCAAGAAGAACTGTAGAAGACAAGAGATGGATATGTTGCTTTTGTGGTTGTTTTGTAGTAGAGTCCTAGAGTCATCATCCATGTACTCTCAGGTCCTTGGAGGTGTTTTGACGAGGTTTCACGATGTGTATTTGTTATGGCTTTCTTGTCCTGTGGTTGACCTAGCTAGGTCTGTTATGTCCATAAACATGTGGTGAACTCTTGTACTTATGGGACAGCTAGATCCTATGAGCTATGGACATGTATCAAGTTTATGTATATTTATATAACATGTTTCTTTACAGGATGTGGATCTAGTCATAATAGTTCCTTTCTTATCTGCTTTCCGCAATCGGTTTTAATTAACCCATATTTTTTATAATATGTGGTTTATGGTGGTTCCGCGCGTTTTCGCGTGGCATTCCGTTGTCTATGTGATAGCGGGATGTCACAAGCACACACACAAGCAGCTCTCCCACTGTCCTTATATACCTAGTTATTTTTCCTTTGTCGAATTTCCCAGTCAATCACATAATTCATTAGTTGATAGCTACTAAAGGTAGCTCATCCGTGAAGGGGTAAACCCTAAAATACCCTTAGAGAAAACACCTTTAAACTAAGGATAAAATAGGCGCCCCATGTTTCAACAAGATCAATAATGATGAGAGAATATCCAAGGAACATAATGCAAGTGATAAATTGCAATGAAAACCTCTCAATTGGGTAAATTGTAGAAAAGTCCAAAATGTACATAAAATTGCATAACTTGCTCAAACAGTGTCCAAATTGGACCAAATTTGAAACTTTTTATTTTTGAAAAATTATTGAGCTTTATTGATGACTAGCTAATCCAGTTCAAAATTTGTCGATACAAACTGAAATGTTTTGATTAAGCTAGGGGCCTTATGAGTAAAATCTACTGCAAGAGCACGATGCAAAACATGCTTTGCTATGGCGTCTGCAACAATATTGAACTTCCTAGGAAGGAATAAAAAGTAACTATCTCTGGGGCTAGTGTTTGAGAGAAGCCTCATGAAAGGAAATAGTTTTGAGAAAGTGGGACGAGCTCCTGTGTGCATTTTGACAGCTTGCTCAGAGTTCGAGATGAAGGTGACTCTGTTAAGGCCCATTGAAGATGTCATTGAAGCGCCATGGATAAGTGCTTGAAATTCAGCCTCCAGCGGACATGTAGCAAGGGAAGAAGACCCCATTCCGCAGTTCAAAGTGTCATTTATGTTAGTGTTGTGGATACCGACCAAGCTTTTACCAGAGTGAGCAATAAAACCGACATCCAAAAATACTAGGAAGGAAGCGTCCTCAAGGGCGTGCAAGTGTTGGAGCAAGGGTTTTATAGGGCCAGTGTGGTCGTTTTCCTGTAAGGATATTATAGTAGAAGTTCTTTTGACTATAAAATTAACCAGGATTGATGAAGGTGTTCTAGTATTTGAATGAACCACTTCATTGCGGGCTATCCAGAGGTGCCATACAGTGATGCCATAGCTTATGGATCGGTGGCAGAGCTTGATAACATCTATGATCCATTCTTCAGTATTGGTCGAGAAGAATGAGGCTTCAACTTTTATTTTTGACCACACTTCTTTACTACGAGTGCAATCTCACAGGCAGTGGAGTAGAGATTCTTCAGAGTTGTTGCACTGCGGGCAGGTATGATCAACATCGAGGTGATGACAAATCTTCTCTGTATTAACCAGAAGCGATCTATGAGCCAGGAGCCATAAGAAGGTTTTAATTTTCTCTGGGGCTTTGAGGGACCAGATGTCCCTCCAAGGCCTAGTTGAGTGTGTTTCTTTGTCCTTGTGGATCCATCTATAAGCTGACCTGGTGGAAAAGTCTCCTGAGGTTTCAAGGGGCCAGCACCAATTATCGTCTTCATCCTTCGGGGATGGGGGCGGAAGTCTTTGGATCTTCAGCCAACAATCATGTGGAAGGTACGATTGAATGAAGCTGGTGTCCCAGTGACTAGTTTTGATCACCATGGAGGACACTTTGAGGTCATCCAGCTTGGGCGGAATCGGAACATCGGAATACTTGGAAGAAATGCTGCTATTTTCAAACCATCTGTCATGCCAGACGTTGGAAGTGTGCCCATTGTTAACAATTTTCATACTGAGAGCTTGGAGCGTGGGAGTTTGACTCTTTATGAAACTCCAAGCAGTGGAAGAAGATCCACTTTTGGCCTTTCCATCATGAAGGTATTTACCTTTCATCACCTGAACCCAGAGTTTAGAGGGGCAGGTGAGGTAAGTCTAGACATTTTTAAGCATCAATGATCGATTCTGATCATGAGCATCTTTGATGCTGAGACCACCTACATCCTTGTGGGATGTAACCTTGTTCCAATATACCAGTGATAACTTACGTTGATCCCGGTTTCTGAACCAAATAAAGCTTCTGACATGTCTATCCAACTCATCGCAAAGGCTTGGCGAGAGGATGACAGTTTGCATTGTGTATGAAGGGATGGATTGAAGCATAGCTCTAGCTAGAGTGGTCCTGCTGTTGGGTTTTAGGGGAGACAGAGAAGGAAGCAGAAACAAAAAAATTTTCTCCCCCAACCCATACCGAGGAAACGCGTCAACGTCTATATAATAGGAAAGGATGGTTTGTGGAATCATACCTTGTCCCGAGGCTTGCTCGACGACAATACCTCGCGCAATGCGCGGTCTTCAACTTCGGTCTTGGACGGTGTCTGTGCAGCTCCTGGTCGCACCGGGACTGACGACTCCTCCTCCTACCGGACTGTCGGATGACAGTTGTCCTCCTGAGCGGCAGTGTCCTCCCGCCTCTGTAGTAGTCCACACGGACCACTTGGAACTCCTCTCTCCTTGTCCCACAAGGAAGTGGAAGGAGTCGCACCCTCCTGTTGACGTACTAGTCGCCAACACACTCTCCTGCTACCAGTTGCAACTGCAGTTGTCCTTCCCTTGCTGCACCTCCCTTTTGCGGGAAGCACTTGCTCGGGATCTCTCACGGTTACCAAAACCAGAGAGAACGACAACTTCGCAAAGCAACCGGCTTGCATTGAGTTGTCCTTTGAGAAGCCCCCAATACCCCTATATATATAGGCAGGTCATGGGATAGGGTTCTCTGTGCCCGGCAATACGGGACTAAAGCAGGAGTAGAAGGGTTTGAGAATTTTCCACAAAAAGCAACCGGTTCGCAACTTGAAACGATCGGTTCACAACTGAACCGATCGGTTCGGCCATTGAGCCGATCGGTTGGTCCTGAGCCGATCGTTTGGGGCACTCCAACCGATCGGTTGGTGCCCTGAACCGATCGGTTCATGGTCCTAATCTGGATCAAAAAGACTTTCCTTGTTTCTTTCCTAATTGGTATCGAATACCAATATTATTCCCAATCGAATTGGGCAATTTGAAACCAAAGGAAAATTCTTGCCGACATGACTTTCCCAACTGGTCGGTTGCACCAGTTGAGCCGATCGGTTCAACCCTTGAACTGGTCGTTTCAACCTGGGCATGAGCCGATCGGCCTGGACACTCCAGCCGACCGGTTCAGCACCTCAGCCGACCGGTTCATCACATGAGCCGATCGGTTGGGAGCACAGGTTGGGCAAAATCAGTCAATTGCGATTTCAATCAATCTGATACTCCAATCAATGCGTCCAACACCTTGAACCATATGATATTGAGCTATCGACTGATTGAGTGTTTAATTGAACTACTAAACTCCTTTAGTAATCAATCTAAACATTGCTTTGTGGACAAAACTCCTCTTCCAGGTTAAATCCTATGTGTGTGACCCTGCAGGTCCATTTCACGTTGGCAGTGAAAGTCCATAACACTTATGACTTCACAAGCAAAGAGCGGTGCCTAGTCACACATCAGTGCTACCCAAGTGAAAGTAGAAAGTTGGAGAACAACTTTCATCCTACAATCCGTGAATGGTGTTATAGTGAATGTATAATTCCTTTGTCACTGATATCCCGAATGAACTCAAGGCATGGAACAGTCATCCTGTCAACATTCATTCACTTTCTTGATCTCAGAGCAGATTGAAGGAGATATGTATGACATCAATATCACATACTGATTCACACATGCGTGCGCACGCCTATCTCAATCCTACTCATCAAGTGGCCTTGGATATCAAACTCCCTCAGGAGGGACAAATCCCATATCTATCACTCACCCCTCAAAGCCCCATGTGTCAAAGCCACCCAATCATCACCTTTATAACAACCCATGTTTCAGGACTGCGTTTGATGATGTCAAAGTGTGCCCAACGACATGTGTTGAGTGCAGTGATTTCAGGTCTAAGAATCACACTCACCACCATCACTGTGAGTAATGACTGTGACTACCATCTCATGGTTCCATGTGTCAAACTCACGGTGGGTCTGTCCGGTACACTTGTTCTCTAACAAGTACCTATGTGTTTGGTTTGATATCTCTATATCATGACTAATGAGATTCTGTCATCAACCAACACCACAATCCAGTCTTGTGTGTCATTTCTGTCTATCTACCTTCCACAATGACATCCGACTAGGGACATAACAAGAATGTACAAACTCTTAGCATCCGTATGATCTCATCGTTCAGGTCCTTAACCTGAAAGCATACGTCATTGAGTACTGTCATTCTCTAGACATTCAATCTGTTCTATCACTATCTCATATGACTGAACCAGAATGAATTGGAAGCTTGCCTTTTATGTTTATCAAATCAATCTTAATGTATCCCACCAATCATCCCATGATTGGCTCTCAGGGCATACATACCAACAGACTCCCACTTGCACTGCGAGTCAATCACCCTTGAATCATATTCATAGTGATCTTCAAACATGTCCCACATGTCACTGTGCTCTAGTGCCAACAAAGTGAGTAATGGCAACACCTTGCCAAAGTCTGTACAAATTGCATGTCTCTCATCTCTTCGTTGTACGTCACACATATGAGATGGAGTTGCCGTAATATGCGATCTAGTATTCCTTTGCTAACCTTTAGCCACATTGCATGATCAAGGATTCCAGACTTGTAATCAATGACCGGAATATCTATAAGTTCATCTCATGAACTTCTAGATCCATATAGTATCCACTGATGTTCTCTAACACACGGATACTCGGCATTTCCCTTTTAAATGGTTTTATTGGAACACTTCCAATTATCAACAAACTTTCACTTTTATACATCCTATGTATATTTTGCGATTAATCTTCTGTCCTTTCGGAAGTTCGCATCAATGTAACTCTTTACATCGAACTCTTCCTTATCTCCATAGAACTAGTACTTCACAAGTACTTATCAAGTTCTCATGGTATTCCAGTAACCCTTACTGGAAGTAGACAGACATCCACTCGTCATGTCCCACATACGAGTTATCAGGATGAGCAAATCATATTGTCATGTCATACATACAAAATGATGAATGCATTTTATTCTTGCCATGTCATACATGCAAGACAAAGGGATGATTACATACATGATAGATCCATATCTATTCTTAGTGTTCCCATTCTTCATAAGAATTGGACACTTGGCCTTGGGATACTAATATCCATATAACATGGACAAGTTTTCTCCCACTGAATCTGTGCATACTGAACCCTTCAGTACAGATTGCCAATGTATGTTTTCTCTTTCCAGGTCAAGAGATTTGTCGAGAACTATCTCTATAGATCTCTATTCCTATCACATAGGAAACATCTCTATCTTCCTTAAAGATAATTTCCACTTTGGATTTCCATTCTAGAACAATTCCATTTCACATCAATATGTGGAATGTGAACACGCTCCCACTAAATCACATATCCTTCTTTATCTTTGACATATCAGTCAAACCCTTTGACTATATCATCAAAGTAAAGATCCAATTTTGAGTTGCTTATACTCAATCAATCACATTGATTAGTCCATTGTAACTTATAGACTTCATTTGCATTAGTGGATTCATAAACCTTATAGGTTGTGTCACGTACACATCCTTGTTTCATTCCTCATAGGAATGTGGTTTTAGTATCCATATGCCAAATGTCTCAGTCATTAAGTTGCAATCAAAAAGCATCATCCTTCTCAAAATGTTATCCATGTGTCTTAACACTTAAGACTCATTTGCACTTATGGATTTCATCCAATGAGTGCTACCATCAAGGTCATACCTTATGGTTCACATGGAAATCATTTAGGATGTAATGGTCTTTTACCATAACTCAAAATCTGATTCCTCATATTCATCTAGATAGTTGACTCATCATATGAACAACTCATCACATAGATAATTGAGGTGTATCTGTCAAGAATATAAGAATTTACAACCCTTGTGATTCTTAATGTCCTTTATTAGTGTGGGGTATTCTTTTATTAAGAAGAATTCAGTTATTTGATAATCATTCTCTAACTCCTTAGAGTATGATTCCTTCTTGATTTAGACATCACCATGCCTTAATCATGAGTTCACTATGATACACTATCATAATCACTCATAAGGATCTCAAACATTTGGTCCAAGTATTTCATTCATTGATCTCATCAAGAATTAATACTTTACCAAATTTGTACTTCATCTATGATAATCTTGAACACTTCAAGATATTCATATTGGTATTTCTCTAAACACCATTTGAAGTATTAGCATTTGTTCCAATAGGTATGTAAATATATCACATGTATTATACCTAATAGGATCATCACTCTCCCACTACATTAGTGAAGATTGATTAATCATGTCCAAGATATTCATGTCTCTTACTGGTTCTCTAACCAAAAGAGTCTAGATGTATCCATCACATGGAAACTAGAAATGAATTTCTCATGATTGATGCTAATTTCATTGTTTGAGTTATCTATAACTTTAGGTATCATTTTATCTTATGCATACCATGTATCACAAGATAAACAAGGCATTGCCACAAAGATCATATCTTTAATATTGAAACATCAACTTTATTAATTGCCATCATTGTCATACAATATGCAAAAATAAAGTGTTTCTATCTATTGGCAATATATGAAATAGCAGTTCTCAACTCTATTTCGTGCCCTTTAGGCTGAAATGAACTGAAAGGTACTCCTATCTATGGCAGCAACACTTGCTCCAATGATGGGTACTTCTTTCTTGGTCCTTTCACAAAGGCCATCACTTCTTTGTGGATATTGCACATCACATATGACATATCCATATCTTGGTATCATATACCTCAGATAAAGAAGTGGTTCATTTCATTATACCTTAGGTGGAGATCTCCATCCCCTCCTTCATCTTCTTTTGTTCTTCCAGATATAGAGGGCAATCCCTCATACACCCTTTCCCCATGTGCCTTGAGGCTGAAGACGGCTTGGATTTCTGGCTAGCATCAGAACACTTCTTAGCTTTGCCCTTGTCCTTGCCCTTAAGAATTACCTTTTTCTTTGATCACATCAAAGATTATGGTTTGTCTTTCTTCATCTTTGCCTCTACTGTCCTCAACATGTCCAACAACTCTGTCAACGCTTGTCAAAGTTGTTCATGTTGTAGCTTATCATGAATTGTATGATCCTCGCAACATTTGCAGTATCATACCAATAGCCAACTCTTGGCTCAGAGGGAATCCTTCTTAATCAGGTTTTCCACATACCCAATCACATTAAGTGTGTGAATACCTTACTGGATCTCCTTCTGTCAGGACATACTAGGACAATATCTTAGAGACATCATATGTCTCATGTTGTCTCTGCAACTCATAGTTTAGAGAACACAACATCAAGTACTCCTCATCAATGTCATCCTCAGTATGCTTCCATAAGCATACTTTCAGCCATTGATGTGGTGGGATCGAGTTCATCTGGTTCTGGTATAACTAGGACTTAGAGCTTTCGCTCTATGATTGAGAACACTTCTCATCATCATCCTAACCAGTCGTGGAAGTATTCCCATTTAATTTGTTGGTCTCAAAGACCGATCGCAAATAAAGTGATTTGTTGATTAAACATTTATTTTAACAAAAGGAAATATATGCAATTTTAGTCCAAAACTCTTTTGACTTATTTGATTGATTTGAAAGGTTGACGATAAAATTAGGCCTTTAATTAATTATCGCTCCCACTATTTTACTTCAAATTGATAGCCCTCACCATCAATTCGGAAGATTGCAGCGTACAACCTTCTAGTGGGCAAGATCCTGAAATCCTCTAAGTCATGGACCAGCTTGGGCTGTCACCCACAACATAGATCTCTCAGGTAGGCAACTTTTGCCAATTGCATCATATGCAACTCTTGATAAGATGTCATCTACAACTCCTTGCAATGATCATCTCCATGCCTCAAGGCGCTAGATCCTATCTAGGTCACCTTGTTAAGTCCGACCCAAAGCAAACACGATGAACATGCACCCTGCTTGGGCAGACCCACACATTCATCCTTCACGCTTCCACGAGATAGACGGTGCACCATGCTTGGGCGTGCCCACACTTGGTCGATCAAGCTTTTCACGTGTGTCGCATTTGGAAGGCATCTAAAACTTAATATTTTAATGAGGGATTTGGTTTTATATACATATACATATCCAATCACCACAATACATAGTATGTATCATATACATGCTATATCCCACAGAAAACATGCACAAATGATAAAAAGAAAAAGCAATGATTATGGCCATCCTAATGTGATTCCTCGAGCCAAGAGGAATCACGGTCATCTAGGTCTACATCACATGCAACCTGTACAAGATGAACTCTGTGCCTTGCCATCCGAGTTGATCAACTCATCACATGAATGATCTGTACTCTCCAGCCGGTCGTCTGGGTGCCACCAGCCGATCGGTTGGCTCTTCCAACCGATCGGTTCGCCTGGTCGTCGTGCATCTCGTCATGTCCGCCACCCGCTCGTCTCGCTCCTCGAACCGGTCATCAACCGATCGGTTCACTCCTTGAACTGACCGTCTGGAACGTCAACCGATCGGTTCACGCCTTGAACCGATCATTTCAGCTGTCGTCTTGATGTCCGCCGGTCTTCGACATAACGGGAAATAAAAATCTATCCTATTATTACATTGTTTTAAAAAGGGAAACCCCGAGTTACATTCGAGGGGAGCAAAGGTAGGAAAGAATCTCGAATTATTTCGAGTTACATCGGGAATAAGAGAGGGAAGATCGGTGCGCAGACCGAGATGCAAGCAACCACAAACAACCACACACAGATAGGGGTTTATAGGCCATAATCATGCTACACACATCCACCACAAAACTCGTTTAAGGGCGACGCGTATCGAGTGCATTAATAATACATATCATATATGTAATTGGGATTTGTGGATTTAGGATTGGACATGCATAAATCCGATATTATTCGCATCGCATGCAATAAATAAAGGCGACAAACCAAAATCGATCATATCGATATTCCTAAAATATAGAGCAGTTGACGTGGCTCTGATACCACTGTTGGGTTTTAGGGGAGACAGAGAAGGCAGCGGAAACAAAAAAAAATTCTCCCCCAACCCATACCGAGGAAACGCGTCAACGTCTATATAATAGGAAAGGATGGTTTGTGGAATCATACCTTGTCCCGAGGCTTGCTCGGCGACAATACCTCGCGCAATGCGCGATCTTCAACTCCGGTCTTGGACGGTGTCTGTGCAGCTCCCGGTCGCACCGGGACTGACGACTCCTCCTCCTACCGGACTGTCGGATGACAGTTGTCCTCCTGAGCGGCAGTGTCCTCCCGCCTCTGTAGTAGTCCACATGGACCACCTGGAACTCCACTCTCCTTGTCCCACAAGGAAGTGGAAGGAGTCACACCCTCCTGTTGACGTACTAGTCGCCAACACACTCTCCTGCTACCAGTTGCAACTGCAGTTGTCCTTCCCTTGCTGCACCTCCCTTTTGCGGGAAGCACTTGCTCGGGATCTCTCACGGTTACCAAAACCAGAGAGAACGACAACTTCGCAAAGCAACCGATTTGCATTGAGTTGTCCTTTGAGAAGCCCCCAATACCCCTATATATATAGGCAGGTCATGGGACAGGGTTCTCTGTGCCCGGCAATACGGGACTAAAGCAGGAGTAGAAGGGTTCGAGAATTTTCCACAAAAAGCAACCGGTTCGCAACTTGAAACGATCGGTTCACAACTGAACCGATCAGTTCGGCCATTGAGCCGATCGGTTGGTCCTGAGCCGATCGTTTGGGGCACTCCAACCGATCGGTTGGTGCCCTGAATCGATCGGTTCATGGTCCTAATCCGGATCAAAAAGACTTTCCTTGTTTCTTTCCTAATTGGTATCGAATACCAATATTATTCCCAATCGAATTGGGCAATTTGAAACCAAAGGAAAATTCTTGCCGACATGACTTTCCCAACTGGTCGGTTGCACCAGTTGAGCCGATCGGTTCAACCCTTGAACCGGTCGTTTCAACCTGGGCATGAGCCGATCGGCCTGGACACTCCAGCCGACCGGTTCAGCACCTCAGCCGACCGGTTCATCACATGAGCCGATCGGTTGGGAGCACAGGTTGGGCAAAATCAGTCAATTGCGATTTCAATCAATCCGATACTCCAATCAATGCGTCCAACACCTTGAACCATATGATATTGAGCTATCGACTGATTGAGTGTTTAATTGAACTACTAAACTCCTTTAGTAATCAATCTAAACATTGCTTTGTGGACAAAACTCCTCTTCCAGGTTAAATCCTATGTGTGTGACCCTGCAGGTCCATTTCACGTTGGCAGTGAAAGTCCATAACACTTATGACTTCACAAGCAAAGAGCGGTGCCTAGTCACACATCAGTGCTACCCAAGTGAAAGTAGAAAGTTGGAGAACAACTTTCATCCTACAATCTGTGAATGGTGTTACAGTGAATGTATAATTCCTTTGTCACTGATATCCCGAATGAACTCAAGGCATGGAACAGTCATCCTGTCAACATTCATTCACTTTCTTGATCTCAGAGCAGATTGAAGGAGATATGTATGACATCAATATCACATACTGATTCACACATGCGTGCGCACGCCTATCTCAATCCTACTCATCAAGTGGCCTTGGATATCAAACTCCCTCAGGAGGGACAAATCCCATATCTATCACTCACCCCTCAAAAGCCCCATGTGTCAAAGCCACCCAATCATCACCTTTATAACAACCCATGTTTCAGGACTGCGTTTGATGATGTCAAAGTGTGCCCAACGACATGTGTTGAGTGCAGTGATTTCAGGTCTAAGAATCACACTCACCACCATCACTGTGAGTACTGACTGTGACTACCATCTCATGGTTCCATGTGTCAAACTCACGGTGGGTCTGTCCGGTACACTTGTTCTCTAACAAGTACCTATGTGTTTGGTTTGATATCTCTATATCATGACTAATGAGATTCTGTCATCAACCAACACCACAATCCAGTCTTGTGTGTCATTGCTGTCTATCTACCTTCCACAATGACATCCGACTAGGGACATAACAAGAATGTACAAACTCTTAGCATCCGTATGATCTCATCGTTCAGGTCCTTAACCTGAAAGCATACGTCATTGAGTACTATCATTCTCTAGACATTCAATCTGTTCTATCACTATCTCATATGACTGAACCAGAATGAATTGGAAGCTTGCCTTTGATGTTTATCAAATCAATCTTAATGTATCCCACCAATCATCCCATGATTGGCTCTCAGGGCATACATACCAACACCTGCCGGCTAGGCTGAGATGCCTAGCAACCCAGCTGTTGGTTCTTGATTTGAGGGAGTCTAGTATACTTGTGTGAGTAAGTTTGTTCACACGATGATGGAGAATAGGTACGCCGAGATATCTATCGACATCCTCGGTGGAGGGGATTCCTAAGGACCTGCTTATAATGTGTTTGTCCCTGGATAAGGTGTTCTTGGAGAAAAAACACCTTGACTTAGCAGCAGAGATAATTTGGTCGGAGACTTTAGAGAAGTCCTTCATAATCTTCTGCATAATTTTTGCCTGCTCGTTGGTCGCTTCACCTACTAGCAATAGGTCATCAATGAAGCAAATGTGTGACAGGGGAGGACCATCTTTGGAGAGACGGATCGATTTCCATGAGCCATCAAGGACCGCGTTTTGAATAGACTGGTTGAGGCACTCCATGCAGAGGACAAATAGATAGAGACTTAGAGGATCTCCTTGTCGGACTCCTTGTGTCGCTTGAATGGGCTCCAGTAGCCTACCCTCCCAAAGAATTTGTGAGGTACCTTTGGAAATAATTTGTAGAATAATATTTTGAATCTTGGCCAGTAAATTAGTCTTCTGTAGTGTGTCACTGATGAAGGACCAATTCATACGATCAAAGGACTTGGCTAGATCAATTTTCACCGCCATCCATTTCTTTTTCCCAGTTTTGAAACACATTGAGTGAATGACTTCTTACACAATCAGAATATTATCAGCAATCTTCCTTCCTGGGATGAAACTGGATTGGAAGGGTGAGATCCAGTTGTGTAGGAGGGGCTTAAAATGCTCCACTAGAATTTTCGATACGATCTTCAAACAATTGTTGTTGAGTGATATCGGCCTCAAGTCATTACAGCTTTCTACTGGCTCTTTCTTGGGAAGTAGAATCATCCACGCCTTGGATAGCTCGAGTTCAATGGATTCAGATGAGAAAATAGAGGTAATTGTCTTGATAACATATGAGCCCACCGTGGACCAATTATTTTGTAGAAACTCATTGTAAATACCATCGGGGCCAGGAGTCGTCGAGGCTTTCATGTTAAAGACTGTGATCTTCACTTCCTATGGAGAAGGAGTCACATTGAGTGCATCCAGAAGGTTACTGTTGGGGCTTTTGAATTCACCTAGATAGGATGGAATCTCATCCAGGGCGACCGGGGTGGTTGACATCATCAGATTGTTGAAGAAGCTCCACACATGTAGTTTGATCTCCTTAGGGTCAATGATGAGATGACCCACTTCATCCTTGATTGCTGCTATTTTATTACAGTGACTCCTGGCCTTGACAAATGAGTGGAAAAATTTCATATTGCCATCACCCAACTTGATCCAGTCAAGGTGAGCCTTTTGGTGCCAGTCAGCCTCCTCGCGAGCGAGAATTTTTTGTAAATTTTCTTGGAGCTCGATGGATCTGAGCTCATTGATGGGATTAGGGTTAGAGGGGTGCGTACCTGGATTCTGTTGATGGCATTGATGAGAGAGGCTTTCTCCTTATTTTGCGCCTTCGTAGAGGAATATGACCATTTGGAAATAGCCGGTTTGAAAACTACAAGGGCATCATAGAACTCCACATTCCGATCCCAGAAAAGGTCTAGTTGTTTGTTGAAGTCGGGGCATAGATTCCAGCTGGCTTTTGTCTTGAAAGCAAACTGTCGTTTGCGTGTTGATGCACTATTAGACACGAGCAAGGGGTTGTGATCCGAGAGAATGTGTGGCAAGACAGTAACAGGGGTATCTGCATTATTGTCCAGCCATTCTTCATTAGCTATAAGGCGGTCCAAACGTTCGAAGACATGCCACTTCTGGAAAGTGAACCATCGGCCTCCAGCTTGTATATCGGCGAGGCCAACTTGTATATCGGTGAGGCCAACTTGAAGAAGGAGGTCGTTGAAGAGGATTGAGGCTGAGGAATTGAAGTAGTTGCTACCAGATTTCTCAGAAGGGGAAAACATCGTATTGAAGTCTCCAAGGACTTCCCAAGACGATGAGATCGAAAGGGACAAGTCCTTCAGGTGATTCCAAAGCAGGGGGCGTAGGGTAGGATTAGGACTCCTGTAGACAAAGGTGATCAGGGCAAAATTGTTCACTCTGTAGTGCACAAATTGTCTATGATTCAGGAGTATCCCCACAGCAATGGCATGCTGGTCCCACATGATCCAGATGCCGCCAGAAAAACCAATGGCTTCGACTCTATGAGAGGAATTGAAGCCCATTCTTCTAATTATAGAATCTGCTTTGTCACCTCTACAGCGAGGCTCGAAGATGGCAAACAAGGAGAGATTGAAGGTTCATTTTAGATATTTCACATAGTTGATCTTATCATCAAGGCACGCACCTTGAATATTCCAGGAGATGTAGTTCATTTGTGGAATATTCAGGAGGGCGGGTAGACCGTCAGCTAAGGGATTATAGATTGGAGTCCAATAGCAGCGCCGCTAGCCTCCTCTGTGGTGTTACTAAATAGTCGACGAGCTTCAACGAGTTTATCACCATCAGGGAGATACGATGCCTTGCCCTTCTTTCTCATTCGATTTGGACTGATGGGAATGGTCTGGTAGACTACCCGTCTGTTCCTGAGTAGAGGACCAACATGTCTGTTGGAGTCAAGAAACTGGTTGCCAAAGCAGAAGGAAGGTACCAGAGCCTTGGTAGATGAAGATTCCTATGACCTACCAGTGGTAGTGTTATTACCAGTCAGGATAATTGTAGTGTTATTTTGCTCAGGGACCTAGGGTTCTTGAGTTGAGGACTTTGAGTTTGAATACGAGGCTTGAAGTTGTTTTCTTCTGGCCTTCCTATTTTGCAATGTTTTCCACTCCTCATTGTCAGGATGGAGCGGTGGTGCTGTATTCTCTTAAGGAAGTGTCAAGTTTCTCAGGACCTCACCAAAAGGACCCGCAACAGGACCAAATCCTTGTTGGGAGGGGTTGTGTGTTGGCTTTGGTTTTATACATTTTGGCTTCTTGGCATGCATCTCCAGTGAGAACGGCACATCAGGGCTGGGTGAATCTTCTGTCATCTCTGTTGTTGAGGCAGGGATAATAGTGTGACTGCAAACGGCTTCAACATGGCCGATTCTACCACATTTAATGCAGATTGATGGAATGGATTCATATTCAATTATGAAAATCTCATTATTGATGTCGATCGCCGGCAGGAGAGGTTTGGATGTATCAACCTCTACCGCTATTCAAGAGAATTTGCCTCGATTACCCAGTGTAGTAGTAGAGTCAATATGTAGCGTCTTACCAACTATGTCGCGAATACTCCAAAGCAACTGAGTTTAGAACAGATGGACAGGGAGTTCCGGTATGCGGATCCATACCACCAGCTTCCTTGGGATCGAGTCCGAGGGGAGGAAACTAGGGTACCACGACCGCACTGATAAATAATGACCAAACAAAGTCCAAGGTGAAAAACACTAGAGGGGGTGAATAGAGTTTTAAAATAATTTTAACAATTATTTAACTCAAACAACCACAATTGAGATTAGAAAAAGGAGACAAGTGTTTAGAGTGGTTCCAACTTTAGCAAATATTAAAGTTGTCAGTCCACTACCCGGTTGCTTACCCAACCGGGATTTTGAAAGTATTTATTTTATTACCTTCTCAAGGATTTATACAAAATACAATACTTTCCTTTACACCCCTTGAACAGCCTTCACTTGAAGTAGGTGCACCAACTTGAGGTAGCCTTCTTGAAGTAACTCCAAGCTCCCCCTTGAAGTAGCCTTCCTCTCTAGAAGTAACCTCCCGTTGCACCAGCCTTCTGAAGTAGCTCAAGGTCACCTTCTTCACCAAGAAGATCTCCACCCTCTCCAATCCGCAGCCTCCAACCTAGGAGTAGCAAGGAGAGTACAAACAGTAATAGAGAACAAGAAAGGAAAAAGGAAATTACAATTTATCCTTTGTAGCCCAAGGCTTGATTTGCCTAGATCAAGCGTATAGATCTCCTAACCAAGTGTGTGGACTTGTGATTGCAGTGGGTAGGAGATGCTAGCCTATAGGACACGAATTTTGAGCTAAGGATGAAAGTAGCCAATTGTTACAATGCTCAAATTGCTCACAACAGATTGCAAATGTAATTGCTTGCTCAAAGAGTACTCAAGTGTGTAAAAAGGTGTGTTTGAGAGTCCTATGGATTGTCCTATTTATAGGAATGGCCTATGGATGCTTAAGGACGTTCTAGACAACTTCTACGGGTTTCTAAGTACTTAACTAGCCGTTAGGTACAAGTTTGTTGCTTTAGCAACGGATAATTAATTTACTCTGCAGTTGCTGTCAGAGTTCATCTCGGTCGAGGAATGGTCGACCGAGATACCTACTCGGTCGAAGTTTTGTCGATCGACATGCTCTCTGGATCAAGTGATTTGCAACGTCTATCTCCAACTGCCAACTACCTTGTCAGTTGTGTCTAACGGCTACTTTGGATCTTTCTCGGTCGAGAAGATTGTCGACCGAGAGTGTCTCGGTCGAGGAGTTGGTCGACCGAGATTGATCATGTTTCAATGTTTCAATTTAGGCACAAATTATATGTATGAGTGTGCAAATGTGATCCTATTTGAAGGGGATGACTTATCTAAATGTGGTGTTTAGCTAGGGAAGATCTAACGCTTGATTTACATGCATTCTAAGTACTTGTACATTATATATTTGTACAAGCTTTTTACAAGGCGATTACATTGCATGAAAATATAAATATGGAAGCATATGGATTTCCCTAGTACTTTGTCATCCGCCTTGTTCCTGCACACTCAAGTAGCTCGTTAGATCAATAAGAATGAAATGTTTGTCATAATCAAAACAAAGGGATTTATAGATGTCCATTTCGCCAACAATCTCCCCCTTTTTGAAGATGACAAACATTTCCAAAATATAAATAAAGGAAATATAAAACATATGAGTTCCATATCTGAAGATTTCCTTTTGTAGCCATTTTTATTTTTGCAAGTAAGTGCTGGCCAAGATGTTATGAAACTCATTTATATTTTTGATTTTATATTCTTTTCTCCCCCTTTGTCATTTCAAAAAGATATCCAAGTTGAATAATTTATAGTATTTCTCCCCCGTAATTTTATACTATACTCCCCCTTAGATAGATATCCCAAATAGAAGTTTGAATTCTTTGCAATAGATAGTCAATTTAGTCACAATTTTAAAGATTGCATTCTTTTTTATTTATTTTTATTTATTACTCCCCTTATTTTGGATGCTCTACTATGATAGTCTTATAATCCATATTTAGAAGATTTCTCATATGCTTTTAGAAGAATATCCATTGTAACAAGTGAAGATAACCAATTTCATTAAAAACATGGAATGTATTACAAGCATGGAAAGATAATCAAATCATATAGAGATGACCCATTTATTACAATCATTCAAAGATGTCATTACAACTAATACAACTCCAAAACTCACTGGAAAGACTTAAGAATTACATCAATATCAGGGTCTTTCCCAAGAAACGGCTCAGCTCCATAATATCTAACCAAAGTTTGCCAATCCAGAGCACCTGTCTTGGTTAATGCATACGCTTCCAAGAAGGTAGGAACTCGATCAAATCGGAAGTTAGCAGCAATATCTTGCAGTTGCATGGATGAAAACTGAGTGTGCGTGAGATCCATAGATGATGGAGGTGGAGTTTGATAATAGTTGTAAGAAGGATTATATGGATTGAGCATGCCAGGATTTAAAGAATAAGGATATTCATCTGGTTGGTTTGGAGAAAGGGTTTGCATTCTTTGGTTTAGATAAGTCATGGCATGATGGTTATAATCTAGTTGTTTACTAAGATGATATTGTGACCCAGAAACATAGGTTAGGGTGTTTTGGATGGGATCAGAGGGTAGGATGGTAGGAGGAGGTGGTCGTGGTATATTTTGGGTAGATGTCTCTCCTTCCGTCCTAGCCCTCTTATGACCGAAATCAATTCCCATTTTTTCTATAGTATTCTTACTTATTTTTTGTGGTCTACGCTCCCATGTATAACCCATATCCTCAATTTGTGTCTTAAGAAAATGTTGAGTAATTTGGCATACAAGATCAGCATATGGAGGATTGCCAGAAAACTCAAGCATGTTTTTAAGAATAATGCGGATAAAATTTGTGGGAATACGTTGGATAATGGCATAGATTAGACACATGCAAAAAATAGGAACTTCAGACTTATTTGCTCTAGGATGTATGTTTGTTGAAACAATAAGGTTTACAATCCTAGCTGCAGGTTTGAGATTGATAGCGTAGTATGTGCCCCTATCTTCGTGACAGGTTGTATTTGATTGAAAAATGGTTCTTTTGATGTCACTAAGACTAACTGTATGATCATCTTGGGAAAATTGATTAAGTGGGTTTCCAGTGGTAAGGTCAAGGGTGTCTTGATATTCATCTAGGTCAATATTTAGCATGTCAAGAATATCTCCTTCAGTAAATCGAAAGCTATGCCCATTGACCATAGTATAGAAGAAGATGGTTTCATTTTCAGAGTGGGAGATGAGGTTAGCATAGAATTCATTCATTACCTTGGTGGAATAGGAAGGGAAAGAAGGGTTGATGAATTCTTTCAACTTTTGCACCTCAAAAAGGTCCTCTAAGTCGACGATGTTGAAGAAGTCCATAACTTCAACTGGTCGTCGTGGGAGAGGAGCTTTGGAGGAGAGCCGTAGATAGCGATCACCAGCATCTCCGTCGACGAAGGCAATGTTGTTGATGATCGTCAATGGTGGAGTAGCTTCCCTTCCTTTCCTGCTGGCGACCTTCTTCTTCCCACGAGCAGATGATGAGGCCATTGCGGTGCTTGAAGGTGGAGAAGAAGCAAGGAAGTCTTGGGGATGAGGATGCTAAAGATTTGCACAAGAATGCACTAGAGAGAACCTATGGAAGCAAGAATATGAAAGTGTGAAGAAGTGACCCGTTTTTGGTCCCTTTTATAGCAATCCAGTGACCGGGTCGGTCGACAATTTGTCGACCGAGCGTCCGCAACGGTCATATTCCAGACGCGCCACTCGGCCGTCCAACGGTCGACTTGCAACGGTCGGCCGTCAACGGTAACGGTCGGATTGCAACGGTCATATCCCAACGGCTCATTCTCAGTCGAGCAATTGTCGACCGACACTGTCTCGGTCGAACAATTGTCGACCGGAAGTGTGTCCGATGTTAGGTCGGTCTAGATTCTGTCGGTCGAGAGAGGTGGGCTGACCGAGAGGTTTTCGGTCGAAGAATTCGTCGACCGACAGACTTACTGGGTACGAATTTTTTAAGCTGATTTTTAATGCAAATGATAGACTAAATTTGTAGAGCATATATATATTTTCTAAGGGAGTAATATTTTGTTTTATTATTGACAATATTGGGACAATTTTGTGATCATAAATTAATTGTGCTTTTAATCACAATAAAATGATATTCAATTAGTTATTGTGTCAAACTTATTTTAGGTCGAATTTGACTACGACCATATCGCCCCTTGGTCAAATTTCATTTTAACCAAGAGGCAAATTTGCAGATTTTCAAATTGAATATATCGAGTATAATATCTGCATAAAATTTGATTAAGTAACAAGTTGAAGCATACTACTTAATATGATTCTTAAATGAAGGCACAATTAATATCTCAAGTCTTCAAAGATACTAATTTAGAGATTTTGTCTTAAGTGTTGCAAGCAATAGCATATAACTAACAAATCATTTTGCTTGCCGAATATATCATCACGGATCCATGCATACAATTATCATTATCTATGCGTACCAAATAGTGAAAGCATATCCATGATGTAATGATAACATCATATAATGATAATTCCATCACATGATTTGTATATGGATAGACCAGAAAATACTTTAGGAAAAATCATGTGAAAATAGAAATTTTCTTTTCATTGAACTAAGCATAATTTTAGTTTAAACTTAAATCATTTAGGGAATAAACTAATATTAATCTCATTTAAATTTGCAGGTATGATTTTCAAAATATATCCAGTCATCAATCACAAATAGATAGCAATTTCATCAATTTTAAAAGAATTCAACAATTTTGTAACAGACTGGAGATCAGTGACATGCTCGGTCGACAATTTCTCGACCGATGGTTTCTCGGTCGACAGTCTTTCGACTGATAAAATTTCTGGAACTGTTAATTTCTTCCAAGTGAAGCATAATTATGCAAGTTAAATATTTAGATAATTAAATTTATTTGTTATCCCATTGTGTTGAGTTGAGATAGACATAGAAATATGCAACTAAGGTCCTTGGTCATATCTCAACTTGACTCTGTTCATTTAGTTTGGAGGTTTTGGAACCCAAACTAACTCGACATATTTTCTCTTGTATGGGCATGAAAAAGAATAGTGACCAAGGCGCAAACAATAATGACAACATATCGAGTCAACCTCATATCTTTTTCTATGGTTGTGTTCTGTGTTGTCCTTGGGTGAAGATGTTCCTTTAGGTACATATATAGATTGATGGGTTTGTGACTTTCTCCAACTAGGTTGTTGATAGGATTTCCCTTTAGGCTTGTAACCTAGTCCTCTTCTCCCAATTTGATGATAGGAATTATCTAAGATTTGATCAAGAATGTCATTATTATTTAAACTACTAACTTTTTGTTGTAACTTGGCAATCTCATCCATTCTCTTCTTGATATCTAGTTTTGCTTGGTCTAGATTAGATGACAATGAGTTTCGTTCTTTGACAATAGTGTCATAATCTATATGGGTGCACAATATGGGTTGTTTTTGAAGATCGTTCACTTGAGTTTGTAAATTGATCTTCTCTAAAGAAAGTGGATTGCAATTTGCCTCTATAGATTTTATCTTACTATCATGATCTTCAATGATCTTTTTAAGATCTTCATTTTCGGAAGTCATAGCAAGAAGCTTAGCATGTAATTCATCATTTGCTTTAATAGATTTCTTTAATTTCTTCTTGCACTCAACATATTTAATATGTGTTTCTTCAAGACTAGCAACTAGTTCTTCTTTAGATAAATAAAAAAGACTTACCTCTTCTTCTTCTTCACTAGTTGTAGCAATAAGACAATCTTTGTGCTCATCTTCCTTCTTTGATCTCCATGGGCATCTAGTTGTTGTGTGGCTTGTTCCTAAGCACCAATTGCAACATGTTGTAGTTTTGTCCAAGCAACACCTTTTGTTGTGATTGTAATCACCATTACCCTCCATTCTTCAAGACATGGTTAGGGTTCCTTGAAGCCTGCTCTGATACCAATTGAAAAACACTAGAGGGGGGTGAATAGAGTTTTAAAATAATTTTAACAATTATTTAACTCAAACAACCACAATTGAGATTAGAAGAAGGAGACAAGTGTTTAGAGTGGTTCCAACTTTAGCAAATACTAAAGTTGTCAGTCCACTACCCGGTTGCTTACCCAACTGGGATTTTGAAAGTATTTATTTTATTACCTTCTCAAGGATTTATACAAAATACAATACTTTCCTTTACACCCCTTGAACAGCCTTCACTTGAAGTAGGTGCACCAACTTGAGGTAGCCTTCTTGAAGTAACTCCAAGCTCCCCCTTGAAGTAGCCTTCCTCTCTAGAAGTAACCTCCCGTTGCACCAGCCTTCTGAAGTAGCTCAAGGTCACCTTCTTCACCAAGAAGATCTCCACCCTCTCCAATCCGCAGCCTCCAACCTAAGAGTAGCAAGGAGAGTACAAACAGTAATAGAGAACAAGAAAGGAAAAAGGAAATTACAACTTATCCTTTGAAGCCCAAGGCTTGATTTGCCTAGATCAAGCGTATAGATCTCCTAACCAAGTGTGTGGACTTGTGATTGCAGTGGGTAGGAGATGCTAGCCTATAGGACATGAATTTTGAGCTAAGGATGAAAGTAGCCAATTGTTACAATGCTCAAATTGCTCACAACAGATTGTAAATGTAATTGCTTGCTCAAAGAGTACTCAAGTGTGTAAAAAGGTGTGTTTGAGAGTCCTATGGCTTGTCCTATTTATAGGAATGGCCTATGGATGCTTAAGGACGTTCTAGACAACTTCTAGGGGTTTCTAAGTACTTAACTAGCCGTTAGGTACAAGTTTGTTGCTTTAGCAACGACTAATTAATTTACTCTGCAGTTGCTGTCAGAGTTCATCTCGGTCGAGGAATGGTCAACCGAGATACCTACTCGGTCGAAGTTTTGTCGACCGACAGGCTCTCTGGATCAAGTGATTTGCAACGTCTATCTCCAACTGCCAACTACCTTGTCAGTTGTGTCTAACGGCTACTTTGGATCTTTCTCGGTCGAGAAGATTGTCGACCGAGAGTGTCTCGGTCGAGGAGTTGGTCGACCGAGATTGATCCTGTTTCAATGTTTCAATTTAGGCACTAATTATATGTATGAGTGTGCAAATGTGATCCTATTTGAAGGGGATGACTTATCTAAATGTGGTTTTTAGCTAGGGAAGATCTAACGCTTGATTTACATGCATTCTAAGTACTTGTACATTATATATTTGTACAAGCTTTTTACAAGGCGATTACATTGCATGAAAATATAAATATGGAAGCATATGGATTTCCCTAGTACTTTGTCATCTGCCTTGTTCCTGCACACTCAAGTAGCTCGTTAGATCAATAAGAATGAAATGTTTGTCATAATCAAAACAAAGGGATTTATAGATGTCCATTTAGCCAACACAAGGACCGTTGGTGAGGAAACTGATGTAGTCTTCTTTATTGTGTAGTTGCACAATGTAGTAACCTTTTTCAAGATTGATGATGTGGAAATCGTTGGTCAGACGCCACACCACCACCAATCTATTGAAGAGGACCTTGTAACCAGCATTGATCCCAATGGCCTTGAGGATCACCACATGTTTCCAAGGTTCGATCAGGGGAGTGAAGGTCGCATCTTTCACCTTGATTTTAGGCATCTTTCCAGAGGTGTCAACTATAAGGTCGTCTACCTTTAGGATGTACAGTTGGGTTGCAGGAGTGGATCTTATGTTGTTTCCTTTTATCGCATCGCTATAGGACTTAGGGTTCACTTGACTCTCAGCGTCAACAATCTCTTCCATGGCTTCGTCCACTATTTCAGCCTCCGTAGGAGGATGTTGTAATTGGTGCTCACTATTTTCTTGGTGGTTTTCATGGCTGGTGAGGTCGTGACCACTGCGACTGCCGCTGCCGCCATGCCCGCATCCTCTTCCCCGTTCTAGAAGCATGCTAGGGCTGGCGCTCTCCTCAAATGAAAACCCTTTTGGACAATTTTTATGTCTAACCAAATTTGAAACTTAAGCTTGTCTTATGATTTCAAATCATATCACAAGGTTAGATTAGGGTTATAAGTATTCAATTATGATAATTAATCTTATTCAACTCATTAAGCAAGTTTAGGGGCCTTACAAAAATGGTTAAGAGGTTAGGATATTGCATAAATGGAGGAAGAAACAAGATCGATTACTTTGGATCAGTCCATGAGAACTCAAATTCAAGAATTCCCCCTCAAAATCCTACAATTGTCGACCCTGATGAGTTCTCTTCGGCCTCTGGATCGCACCACCAAGCTTGTAAAAGATGAGAGGACAGAGAGAAAGGGGTATTTATAAATAGGTGGATATATGTCGGATTCAATTCAATCATCGGGCAAGGGAATGCGTCGACCTCAGTCTCATCAGGCGTAAGGATAGACTGTCTGCTCATCGGCCAAAAATCATCAATAAAACCTCATTGATCAAACTCATGATCAAAACCTGGTCATGGTCAGACACATACACCCACACACATCGGTTTGTCATTCGGTGAAATCCTTGGGGGGGTTAACCAGCAACCTTCGTCAGGCACCAGGGCTCATCGACCGATGAGCTGGCAAGCTCTTTGTCAACCACAAGGCTCATCAGGAATTGAGGATCAATTGACATGGTGGAAACACCACACTCTTACTATTTAACAAATTATACAAGTATAAATCTCGTGAAAAGTTCAAAAACATCCAATGGAGAAAAATTGTAAGATTCTTAAGAACATTATGAAGCAATTCAAGCAAGTGTTAAAATTATTTTTACACCCCCAAAAGAGGGTAATTGCATAAATGTCCACACATTGCAAATATTTTATATCTAGATTTAACATGGTCTGATTTGATTTCAAAAATTAAACATCCAATAAATCCAAATGATTATGTTTATGCGTTAGCAAGGTTGATGGGACTTACAACTATAAACCCCAACTCGAGCTAGGATAGGGTACAGTCCCATTAATCCTAGTTTACAAAACAACTCATGTATATCCATTTAGTTAGGATTAGGGTTTGAACTGTAACATGCCTTCCTGGTTACCTTCTTCTTCATCATCATTAATCATTACAAACATTCTTGCTTGTCTCTTTTCAGGTGGATCTAAACTAGGATTTTGTCTTTCATCTTTCCTTGCTTTGAACTTGGGGGCATTCAAACTTCTTATGACTTGGATCCCCATAATAGTAGAAAACTATGGTTTCAAATCTACATACTCCACCATGCAACATGTTGTAGGTAGGGAAAGGCTTCCTGTCAAATGGTTCTTCTAAAGCTTTCCTTTTCTTATTGTTATAGTTGTTTGAGTTGCTACAAGACTGGTTGTGGTTATCTTTCTTTCATGTCCTTCATGGGTGATATTCTACTCCAAGGTAGCTCGAGTGCCTCCTGCACTGTCTTGAGGACCCATCCAGTCAGAGCATATCCCATATCAGGCTTCAAACCATGCATGAACTTCTTTGCCAAACACGTCTCGTCCAAACCATATTTGTATTTCTACAACATACAAGACTTCATCACGTAATGATTGTCCTTGGTATCACCATACTACTTTAGGCAATGGAACTCAACCTCTTTCTTCTCGATCAACTTTTGAGATGTAACAATTCACATGTCTCAAGTTCCACAACTTAAAACTAAAACTTCAAACTAAGCTAAACTAGTACATAATCCTCATACTTATTGATAAACTGAACTAAATGCCATCAGATAGTTGGCACCCCACTAGGGATAAAATATTAGATTTGTCCTAGAGATGTATACTCTTTGTCTAAGCCCCCCTATCCTTCTTTCTAGTGAAAATCATGCCTCTAGTCATGCAAAGAAAAATGGAAAAATATGTCAGAGTAAGTGGTACTGGTAACATTATATGAACAAGAAATAACTACATTTCTTAGAAGCATTGATTGAACATTGAATATTTCTCATATCATTTATCTCGATCTTTATTTATCTTTATCATTGACATTACTATCTTGGGTTAACTACATTGTCCTTCATCCATATTATCGTTGTCATGAGCTTGATATTTGACACTACTCTCAAGAGCTTAAAACCATATGCACCATGGTGCTGATTGCTTTCAATAGCATGATAAATAATGTTTCTATCAAGAGCTTGAATCTATGCCAAAAGGCACAATAACTTGGAAGGAATAACATAAATCAAGTATCTTTTACTTGACGTCAATTTGGAGCATAATAACTTTGAACATTGAATCTTACTTGAGAAAGGTGTGCACGTCATGATCATACTAACATATGAGAAAGTATATTAAAATCATAATATAATTCTAGAATTTTTATGAGCATTCATTAGAACGATATACTTAAATTAATTATAATTTATTCTCATAAATATATATGAATAAAATCCTTCATCCAACACTTGTTACTCAACGTGCATGATCCACTTACGGATGATAGAGGAAGTCCTATAATCTCCCTTTATGTTGGTGAAAACCCTAGAGTCATGAAATTGATAGAGGTTCTATTTGTTTCCATCTTATTTAAGAGTTGAATCCCAATCTAAGTAAGCAACATTCCTTCCTTGTCAAAGTAACGGGCCCGCTCCACTTCGTCTTTGGCGATCGTGATTGCAATCTAGGGGTCGCACGGTGAGCGACTCCTCCTGCTCGAGGGAGAGGGATGATGGATCATCCCCTTCTCCCCCCAGGACCCCCTCTTCTCTCTCTCTCTCCATAACTCCCTCTTCCCTTTCTTTTTTGCGGTTGTGGGGTTCCCTTGGACTAGGGTCGTCGTGGATAGTTAGGGCAGTGTGTTGTTTGGTTCCAGAGCGTGTGGTGGGGCTGTAAGGAGTTCTCTCCACACGGTGGCCGCATCTGGTTTGCCCCTTGTGTCGGCACTGGGCTAGGGGTTTGGGTGCCTGGCTAGAAGAGGGGGCTTGCCCCTTTCCACTTTACATTTTCTCTTGCTTTCTATGTTTATTTATGTTTTATATGCATGCCAAAGTGGTGTTGCTCAACTTCCTTACCGCTATCTTGGCTGGGTACCTACTGTAATAAGGCTAGGTCTTGTGTCCTGTGCCCTCTACTTCCACTGATTAAGAGTTGCCAACCTTACCCCTTTTTGATGCTATCGATACAAAGGTTTCCCCTCTTTTATTCTGGCCCTCGACTACTCAGGAGACATCTTGAAGAGTATCTACTATTGGCGGAAGATTGTTGGTTGATATTATGGCAACTGTTCTAATGGCATGGGTGTTGGTGACCGAGGTCCTTCCCTGGTGAATTGTCTTTAAGACTTTGATTAAGATCGATGATAGACTCTGCCAAAAAGCCGCTTGCGTGCTTACTACTAGGATCTTGTGCAAAAGTTCCCCCTATCTCTGCAATCTTATTCCTCTGATGTACCTCTGGTCTCCATCCCTTATGTTGTTGTTGTCTGTCTCTGTAGATGCCGATTGGCTTTCACTAATATAATTGCTCTTGTTTTACCCTGAAAAACCCAATCTAAGACTTTTAGAGAAACATTGTTGTTTATGATAGAATTAGGGTTGGAAGCTAGAAAATTGACTTTATTATTTGAAATCCTTCCTATGACTATATATGCAAAAGTTTCTAACATTGTGTGAGTTATCTACGAATATTCTAAGATATGACCAATCTCATAAAACCAAGGCAATTTATAAAAGCCTGGGTAAAACAACAAGGCCAACCCATCGAAAAAGATGTGGCCCAATGGTATCCATCCACTTGGCCATGCTTTATCCAAAATGCATGATGGAATTAACAAGCCATAAAGATGGAAACACCCATTGAGGCATTACTAATGAAAAAAAGAAGCTTGGGATAAAGATGTTAGATTAGAGCATGAATTGACTATTTTCAAACTTAGACACAAAACAATGATCATAGTGGAAAATCTCAAATCCAATCTCATTTTCTGGGTTCAAGCTCGGAAAAACACCCCCGGAACTAACTTCCTGACATTAACATAGTTTTGATGATCCTAAGAAGGATGGACGGGTGGCCTAAGGCCCAAGAAACTTCCTCCGCAATTATGCGAGCAAAAACAGAAAGCCAGTTGAAACCAGCTTCGCAAAACTAGAACTGACGGTATGATTGGGGATCAATATGTGACCTCCGGTCAAAGCTATTGGTGAAGAAAACAAAGGGAAACATTTTAAGATGCTCTATTTACTCAAAAGGTTTATGAAGCAGATAAGAAGAGGGGACATAAGATATACCACACAAAACACCCAATTGGCAGTAAGGAAAACTCGAAGAAGGTCTTTGGATTTTTTCTAGGGTGTAGGCAGGGTTCTGGGTTTTCTGACTCTCGCCACGAATTGCTGGCGGGTGGATCAAGGTGAAGTTTTTGGACTGGAGTTGTAGGAGAACTTGAAGGCAGACAAGCAAGTATTTTGTGTTCCTTTGTGGTCCTTGATTGCGTGTGAACACTTTCTTACGTAGGTTAAGGTCAAAGATGTTGAGATCTAGGGATGGTGGTCTTAGAAGTTTCCAAACATGGTGGGACATGGATTCTCGTCGTCTGGATATCTAGGGCAAGGAATCCCATGGAATTTTGGGATGGTTTGAAATGGGAAGGTGTGGTGACTTTTTGCAAAGATGTTTCCTTGATCCAATATTGACATGAGAGGGAGTGGGGAGTCTAGAGGAGATTCAAGTGACTATAGAGTCCCCAAACAGTTTATGACGGGAGAAGAAGGCGACTCTTAGGGTTTTTTCCGGTGTCCAAGAGTTTGTCTCAGACTCTGACTCAACAGGGCCACATGACATCAAATTAATCAACAACTATAAGAAATCAACATATTAAAGGAGATAATAAGCATGTTTAGGGATTTAAACCATATAAAATCTTCCCAAAATCACTTGAGGGGTCATATGAGGTTAGATTGGACCCAAATTTCGTCCATAGGTGTATTTTAGGGTCTAGAATATTCTTATATAGTTATTTTCCAAATTTGATGATGAAAAGCTGAGCTATTAGTATAATGTAATTAGTATCACTTATGTACATTTAATGAATTAAGATTGATCCATCTAGGGATGATTTTAGTCGTAATGAGTCCATTGGAAGCAATTAAGCCAACTTGGGTTCATATGCATGTCAATGGTGATGAGGTTCTAATAAGGAGAGAGAAGGTGCATTATTGGAATTTTGACTAATAAATATTTCAGTATTAAATGATATTGAATTAAATATCATCATAAAAAAAGAGAGAGAAAATTATATTATTCATCTGTCATAATATTTAAAAGAATAATTATTTACTTGGTTTTATTTACATTAAGGTCCATGGTTAGGATTTAACTAGTGGAGAGATTTCTATTAATACCCTAAATTTATTTTGATTTATGGGATGTTACAAACACACACATTCCCTATAGCCAAAACACGATTTTATAGTTATTGTTATACTGTTTACCAATTTTTTCTGCTTTTACTTGTCAGGGAGTTTGAAACCGATCTAGCTGGGAAAGCTTGAAACTTCACGGATAGTTATTGAACTCAAATGGGGAGAATGATGGGCATCACCCTCACGTGCTGTAATATCTTTAGATTACGCAGCCGATGGATGCGTGAGATACTAAGCCTGTTGGACAAAGGACATGGCTGATTTTTTGTTTGTTTGAATGCGAAGTTAGAAGGTTTGTAACGGTTCTTCCAATCTTAACGAAATTTGTGACGGTTCTTATAAAGCACCTAATTTACAGTCTTTTTATCCAGTAGTTACCAACAAACACGACAATTAATATTTTCTGGAGGGTCGAATAGTACAATTTACCTACTCAAACTTTTTAAAACCTACCCAGTCGTATTATATCTGTTTTATGTCATTCCCAAACGAACAAAGTTGTATGAATAGTATATTATATTAACGGCTCGTTTGGTTATTCGCAGTTGCAAGACAAGAGGTGAATTTCAAAACAGGAATTACAAAACATGTTTTGAAACTAAAAACCAACCGTTTGGTTGGATGATGCTGCAACTGAACTGGTTTGTTTGTTTAGCGTTTGGTAGGAGATGTTTGAAGACTGTAATTATCCATGGATAAGGCAATACCCGAAAAAGTCCATTCTCAGGAGACGGTATTACAGCAGGTACCCAACCGTCACGAGAAAACAGTGGGGCGATTAGGCAGCGAGGAGGGGAGGATAATGATGGAAATGGCAGAACGTGCCCAGCTATGGGAATGAACCGCGCCTGAAAAGGGCATAGTTCATTTTCCGGACTTTTATGTGTAATCTGTCATTGTCAAATAGTTTGTTTCCGCAGCATGAGTTGGACTTCCATCCAACCAAACACATGAAGTTGGAAGTCATCATGAGTTGGAACAGCATACGTTCATTTTCCATCCAACCAGACGGACCCTAATAGAAAAGATATTGCATGCGGTTTGATGATAGTCCACTTTTTCACGATGAAGTCGCGATTTTACTTTTTCATGATGAAGTCGCGATTTTTCTTATGATGATGATTACTGCTAATACATTCGAGGACAAGTGGAGTTTGACCAAGACCATCACTTTTACTGGGATGGTTTGATATTCTGGCACCTGTTTGAGGGAGGTGGGTAACTAAGGGCCTGTTTGGTAGGATGATGTTGGTATTCATGAAGTTTAAATGTCAGCCTTTTGATTTGATTTTTTATTTGGTAGGGTGTATTAGAGTGCATTTTGTTGATTTGCAACTTCACTTTTGGTGGCAATTTCCAGAAAACGTACCGCGGCCGATCACGGCGCGGTCCGTTTGTTAGACTTTCGTGACGTTGCTATTATTACGTATATATGCCACCGGTCCACCTATCTGCCTGGCTTGCTCTGTTTGTCGTGACTCCGGATCTGCCACGTCTCTTATTTACAGCGGCTAGTACCTGCCGTTGTCAGGCGATTGTCCTATTCGCCAAATAGTTATGAGCCAAAACACAGAACTTAAACATCACTCTACCAAATAAGTACTATACCGTCCGAAAGCTGTGGTTATCTATGATTTACTTTCTAAATCATGGAACCACATCCGGCTACCCCCTACCAAATTAGCCCTAAGTGTCCTTCTAACTCAAAAAAAGACCAGCACTTTTTATGATTCAGTGTTCCGCAGGAGTACCGGAAGTACTGAATTACTGAGTTATATTATTTGGTGGTCTCCAACTCCCGCTCCATTCCCACCATTTCGCAACCGTCGCTCCACATTCCCAAACTATGGCAGCGGCGTCGCTGCTATCCCCGTCCCTCCTCCGCATATCCCTTCCACCAACCTCCAAATCCCTGTCCGGTTTCTCACCACTGCGGGCACGGTTTCCCAAGCTCCACGCATCCTATCGGGGCGGTAGCGCGCCGGAATCGATCGAGTGCCCGGTGCCGCTGGAGCAGCAGCCGGTTAACGAGTACCAGTCGCTGTCCACCTCGCTTCCTTTCTCCTGGGCCTCCGGTGACCTCCGTGGCTACTGCTCACGCCTTGCTTTTACGGGGGCTTCCTTCGCCCTCTTCGTCGGCCTACCCGTGGCGACATTTGGACGGAGTCATCTGCCCTCCGTCTCTGGACCGGAGGTGGAGGCAGCACGTTGCGCAATTGGAGCCGTGTCCACCGGGCTCTTGGCCGTGACGCTTGCCGTACTCAGGATGTATCTAGGATGGGCGTATGTAGGCAACCGTCTCCTCTCTGCTACAGTCGAGTGTATGGCTCCACCACACCATTCTGTCGTTCAAGAAAAAAACTTTTACCTCCTACCCTTTTCTAATCCTCCTTTTTGTTGTTTGTTTTGATAGATGAAGAGACGGGTTGGTATGACGGCCAGGTAATCTCTCTTCTTATTCTTCTTCTGCTTTTTGTTTCAGGAATTATTTATGATATGCATAAGCGGATTTTGCATACATTATATGCTGCTATTACAGGTACTAGTATTGTTATGCTCTTTCCATCACTCCCAGAATAGTCACAAATTCGGTATTTGGGATAAGTTCGGTTGAGCTGAAAAATTCGGGATTTGGGAATTATGCGAGGAATTTGATTAAAAAGCAGTAAACTTATGATAAAAATATGGTCAACGATTCGGTAAAAAGTCGGGAAAAAACCAGAGGATACATGCATATATATGTGTGTATGTGTGTTTGTGTGTACATACATATGTAATTGTATACATATAGTGCACATATATAAGTACATATCTATACATCTATTGCTTATATATATTACACACACATGTATACATACATGTCCGTGTGTATTTACATGTACACTCACATATATGTAAACTCAAATTAAGTCAGAGTCTTAAATACTATAAAATGAAAAAGTACGTGAAAAAACATATAAAATGGGAAAAAAATGTCAAACGCGAGTAATTAGTGAATAATATGAGAATAAAGCATAATACTCGATAAATGTGAGCTATTCGGTCGTTTGATACGTCTAGGGAAAAATTCGCGTTTTAAACGCGATTTTTTCAAACAGTCGGAGTATATTGTGACTCCCAGTACTGGGTTTTTGTAATTTTTTTTACGAATTTAGTACCCACATAAACTCAACGAAGTTTTACTCATGAACACTTGGGAGATATTATATTGGATAATTAGCTCCCATTTTGTTCTAGCCTCAAATTTTCTCTAGCAACCGTTCTACACCAATGAGCCTTGCTATTATTGATCACTTTAGTTAGTCATTCTTGCGACAACTGAGTATGAATGACCATCAAAATCTAACTCTTTTTCAGCTGCAAAATTCTTATTATGTGAATGCATAGTTTCCTTTTAATTCTCCTCTAATCAATTGAATCATTCTGGCTTTTCTTGTCACTTTGATTTAGATTCAAGTTCCCTTTCACAAGGACGTCACTAACTTCTATGATATATTTATTCTTTCACTCTCTTTGTCCTAGAATAAAATCTTCTGGTTTATAAGATACATATGCATATCTTATTTCTTTTATCCATTTAAAACAATCCTATGTCAGAGTATATCCCTAATAGTATCTCCCATCAGGGTATAATCATACAATCTCTCTTAGATGATGAATAATGAGAAAAGCCTCTTGGCATCACTCAAATTGAGAAAAGCTAAGAGTTGGGTTAGGATACCAAAAACGGATGGGATTGCCTAGAGTTATGGCAGAAGCAACGAGGCTCCAAGAATAGCACACTAGTTGCTTAGCAAGCACTAGCGGTTTATGTATCCCTTCATCAAAAAATTTAGGGTCTCTTAGATCTAGTTATTGTAGTCTAAAACACTTTTTGCATGCTTCTACGTTTGGCAACTTGTCTTTCTCAAGAAATATTATTCTGTTTGGAATGAGCATTGCTTCTGCTTTCAATTGTTATCTTATCATTTGTATCTGTAATAGAATATGGATGCAAAAGTTTCCTTCATCATGCGTCTTCTTTGTAGTGGAAGCATGATTATCATATGAGTCAAAAGCAAAGAGATTTGAGCCTCTGGGAACATATCTGATTCAAATCTCGACCCATTCTCCTATTGTCTTAATGTGAAATGACTGTTCGCATTATATCTATTTGATATTTTGCTTCTGGATCCATTCTCTCATTGTCTTCATGCTAAATAACAGTTCACATTGTAAATCCTTGTCTTCTATTCACTACTACAAGGATACTATTTTTTTCCTTAATTAATGATGTTCACTACATGTAACATATTCTATTGTTGAGTGCAAAATTTCACAAAATATTATAATGCGAACAAAATATTTCGTGTATATGTAATGATCAAAGAACTAATTGTCTTGTTGTTTATATTTTAAGAATTATTCATTATCTAGAAAAAGAGTCAGCCTTACAATTTATACCGTTGTTACCTTCTCTCCACTACATCCCTAGGTGGTTTGTCAATTCAGTACTCAAAGAAATTGAATTAACCTTTGGTCCTTCATGTTTGGATTCAATTGCACTTCTACATTTAGTGCTCAGAAACCTATGTGGTTTGGTGACCGCATCACATATGCATGTGACCAAGCAATATGCATATGTGGCCCAATATACAACATATACATGGTATATGTGGCCACTTTAAAGGACTTAAATTATGTATACATCTACTTTATCAATATATGTTTTTTGATTGTATTTAAACTACTAATACACATGCGTCTACACCCATATACATATCTATGTTTGTGTGTGTGTATATATACATCTCTCTATGTCCTTGTGTGCTTGTGTGTGAGTGCATTTCACTATAGATGCATATGTACATGCATTTGTAATGTACATAAACTATATTTCCATGCATAGATTTGCATATTTATATGTTTATTTTTTAATACACTCACATATTTTACATAAATATTCATATATTTATAGATATGCACATATATAAACACATATCTAAATATGCGAAGCATGCAAAGTGATATGTTCACATTGAAATATGTATAATTGTATATTCTAGAATTCATATTAATAATTTATGCTTATATATTTTGTTTAAAAACTCCAAAGCATCTCATATTCCCACATATATTCAAGAGGTTCATTCTTAGCTTTCTATAATCATGAACATTACTTTCTTTCTTTTTGTTATATTCTTAATGTTTCACCTTCAACCCTTCTTGATCAATCTTTCTACTGATGTAATTAATCATTTCAGCCTCGCGATTGATTCCCACAACTCAATACAATTGATCATCAATGTCTAGCCCTCCACTTGTTTGTTAGTAATCAATATGATTCTTACTATGCAAACTTGCAATTTCCTTTTCTAATCAAGTCTAATCAAATTTGACCGGTTTAGTTGTACTTGCAACTTAAAGTTTATAAAATTTCCGATTGGGCACTTTGGCAAATTTCTCTAATTTTCTTTATCTCTCTATCAAAGCACTTTCTTATAATATATAAAACACGCACGTTATTTTTGTCCATTTATTTTATATGTGTATTTGAGTATTTTCCTAATTCTCTCCCACATCATAGCACAACCAATAACATCTTTGCCTTGGATAGTCTAAAAAGACTTGGTATTGTTATATTTATTAAAAGGCATGCGCTCATGGTGGTACTTTTTTTTATCATGAGGGTTGTATACATGTCTTCAAATTTGAGTGATTAATGTAAAGCCCATACTTGTCAAGACGGCTAGTCGGTCACCCTGATTCCTTGGGCGACCAGGCCGACTAGTCGGCCGCCCATGCGTAGGTTTTTTCCCATATAATTAGTTATATATAGTAATATATATATAGTTATATACTTATATACACCACATTATATAAAAAAATAATGTAAACACATATCTAAGGAATTAATAATCCATATTTGTTAGATATTGTCATAAACACAATAAATAATAATCAATAAGAACTGAATGCCTAATCCCATGTTTTGGTAAATAATAACCTAGATTTGGTAAATAATGTCATAAAACACCTCAAAAATTTTGAATGAAGATTATTCAATGTATTCAAATTAAACAAATATGATTAGATAGAGAAAAGATTATTAAAATTAAACTTTTAGTGCTTGTTGAATTGTTGTAACTAAATTAAAAGTTATTAATTGAACCAGTGTAGTGTGAATGAAATTGATGTTCACATCAAATCATTGCAAAAGACAAACACAAACATTCGAGATAGGGGGTGGGGGGAATTAGAATAGCAAAAAAAAACCTTATCATTCTTGGCTCTAGCCTAACTAAGCGGTTGCCCAGGCTTGGTTTGGGCCGACCAGTCGGCCTGGGCGGACGCCAACTTGAGGTCCAAATCTGGGCGGCAGGGCTAGTCGGACCCCCTCCAGCGACTAGTAGACTAGTCGGCGACTAGTTTTCGACTAGTTGGCCGACCCAACAAGTATGGTAACGCCATGTAAGACATAAACAACATGTCCGCATGTCAAAGTACAATTTTAGTGAACATGTTTTGAGCATAGTATGACCTTATTATCATAATAAATTTTGACAAAGCAGACTTCTAGGTCAGTTCTGGCTAAAATTGTGAAAAATGTACTATGAGTGTCATTTGAAAATAGACTCACCACTACATTTTAAAGAAAAAAAAAGGAAAATACGATAACAAATTTAAACCATATACTTTTTTTTTGAGAAAGTGAATAAGAGAAACATGCAAGGCAGTTGGTCTTGACTTAGGTAGGCGTAAGGCACCAAATCATTTGATAACATTGTTGTTGCACATGGACTAGAAGTTTGAGTTAATATCCAAAAAGTGACGAAAGGGGGATTCAATGAATTATATGAATCTTTGGAAAATGATGAGATTATGGTATGAATCCGCGAGAGGTTTGTCATCACATGAGAAGGGAAGAGAAAAGAAAGGGGAGAGAGTAAAGGGATAGCTAGCATTCTTGCAATGTCGTAGCCACCTAGTTAAATCCGACAACTTCTCAGGTGGGTTCGTGGGTTTGGAATTGAGCAAAGTTCCTGGTAGGAAAGAAGTCATAGATTTTGATAGTCAGAAACGGTTGGAATGTTGATAACAGAGTGATTGTGGATGAGGGGAATAGTTCTAGCTAGTACAAATTGTTAGGCATATCCTCATGTGGCTAGACTTGTTAAACCAAAAAGGCTTAGAGCTCTTGCATGTTCTCGGGCTAGGGGCCAAAACTGATAGAGATATGAAGGGATAGTCTCTAGAAGATCCAAGACTGGTAACAATGATGGGTGACCAGAATCATGTGTTTTGATATAGTAAAATTTAGTTGACTAGTTTTACTAGGATTGGGATTATCTGAGTTGGATTCCCATATAGTGTGCAAACTAGATCCTTGCTAGGTGTGAAGGACCCATCCATAATTGGACATTGGCTTAAAATTTTGCAATAAGGAGGCCGAGCTAGTGAGGTTTGATGCACATGTGTGGAAGCTCTAGAAAATATTTTATGCATTCGTTTAGCTTTGGATTTAATCAACCCTTTAGATTTTTGCACATAAACCAGAATGTCAATTTTGTTTCCATAACAAATTGTGTTTGATTATCAACACCAAGTTTACTAGTTATTGACATACATAAACCCTACTCTAATACGATCCTAGCCCATTCTCATTCAAAATCAACCCTAGTTTAATAGAGTGAGCAAGTGGAATATTTTGCCTGAAGAATGTGGTAAATAGAAATGATGGGTAGATGGTCGATCTTAAGAGTTGCATAGTTCCTGTAAGAAGAAATGAAGGAGGAAGAAGATGGGAACACCAATCACATGTCGGCTGCTAGGTGCAGCAAACGTGAGTAGGGCTTGAGCCTACACACTTGTATTTATATATTAGGGTAAATACATGAGGTACAAAGAGAGAAAAAGCATAAAAACAACATTTCATAAACAAAATAGGTCAGCCGCCGGTTTGCCGTTCCGCCACTGTGCCGGTGTCGATACCATCGACTTGTGTCGATGGTATCGACGGAGTATTCTCTTGCGCCTGAACCAATCTCGATACTATCGACATGTGTGTCGATAGTATCGACCGAGATGCAGCTGGCTTCAACATGAACCTGGACAGATCTCGATACTATCGACAGAGTGTCGATAGTATCGACCGAGATGCAGGTTGCTTCACACTCCCCCTCAAGCTGGAGAGTACACATCGTGGATGCCCAACTTGCCACAGAGTTTCTGAAAAATTGCTGAACCCAAGGGCTTTGTCAGAATATCTGCTAGTTGATCTTCAGACCTAACATATGGAGTCACAATAGTGCCGTCTTTTATTTGATCACGAATAAAACGACAATCAACCTCTATGTGTTTTGTACGCTCATGAAAGATAGGATTCCTGGCGATGTGCATGGCAGATTGATTGTCACACTTGAGCTCCATAGAAGGTAGAAGAGAAATTTGTAATTCAGATAAAACAGATTTGACCCATTTTAATTCACAGCATGCATGGGCCATAGCACGATACTCAGCTTCAGTGCTAGATCTAGCAACCACATGTTGCTTTTTACTTTTCCATGTGATAAGATGATCACCTAGAAAGGTACAATAGCCTGATGTAGATCTCCTATCAGTATGATCACCAGCCCAGTCAGCATCTGAATATCCCGTGAGAGACTGAGTAGATGGAGGTGCCTTTGGTCTAGAATATGTGATACCTTTACCGGGAGCACTTTTTAGATACCTCAGAATTCTGCAGACTGCTATCCAGTGTGATTGTCGCGGAGAATGCATATATTGGCTGACTACGCCCACAACAAATGAAATATCCGGTCGGGTGACAGTTAGATATATCAACTTACCCACTATTCTCCTATAATATTCTGGATCTGGATACTCAACATCATCAACCACCTCTTTGATGTGATAATCCATTGGAGTATTTACCGGTTTAGATTCAACCATGCCTGTCTCTTGTAACAAATCAAGCACATACTTTCTCTGAGATAAATTGACACCTGCATGAGATCTAAGCACTTCAATGCCTAGAAAGTATCTTAGTTTGCCCAGATCCTTTGTATGGAAATGTTTTTGCAAACCCTCTTTGACACGAGATATTCCCATTGTGTCACTGCCAGTAATCACTATGTCATCAACGTATACCAGAAGAATAATGGATCCACGGGAAGAGCTGGAGTAAAATAAGGAATGATCAGTCTTGGAGCGAGAAAAACCCATCTGAAGAATAACTTCACTGAACTTGTCAAACCAAGCTCTAGGTGACTATTTCAGCCCATAAATAGCCTTTTTTAATTTGCATACTTTCTGACACTCCCCCTGAACAACAAACCCAGGAGGTTGCTCCATATATACTTCTTCCTGTAGATCACCATGGAGAAATGCATTCTTTACATCCAGCTGAAATAATGGCCAATCAAAGGTAGTAGCAAGAGAAATAATGATCCGCACAGAATTCAGGCGAGCAACAGGAGAAAATGTTTCAAAGAAGTCAACACCATAGGTTTGGGTGTAGCCCTTTGCAACCAATCGGGCTTTCAACCTTTCAACTGATCCATCCGGATTGTGTTTAATAGTGAAAACCCATCTACAACCTACTATTTTCTTTCCTGCAGGAAGATCAACCAGATCCCAAGTACCATTATTCAAGAGAGTTGACATTTCAAGTTGCATTGCCTGTGTCCAACCACTGTTCTTCATTGCATCAAAATGGTTTCTTGGTATAGACACAGAATCAATCCCAATAGCGAATGCACGGGCCTGCTTAGACAGATGAGACAGGCAACATACATTTGTAATAGGGTGTTTAATAGTACAGGACCTAGTACCTTTCCGAACAGCAATAGGAAGGTTGAGATCAGATGTCTCTGTAGGATTCTCTTGAGTAGAAGGCGATGATGAGGGCTCAGGGACTGGTGCCGCTACTTCTTCTGGATCCTGCCTGCCTCGCCTATGATATACATGTGCGTAATGCTCAATGGTAGGTCTATCTCCTGCTTGTTCATTCGGAATAGAAGTAAAATCCGGAATGATAGGTGGCACTCCCTCACTCTGCACTGATGGTGGCAGTCTCTCATTTTGTATTTTTGGTGGCTCTCCCTCTCTCAACTGCTCCCCCTTGCTAATAGCATTGGAGAAATATGGAGTGGTCTCATGGAAAGTGACGTCCCTAGACACAAACATGCGGCGAAGACTAGGACAGTAACACTTGTATCCTTTGCTCGTAGTAGAGTAACCTAGGAACAATGTTTTAATGGACCTAGGAGACAGCTTGTCGGTCTTAGGGTCAAAGTTATGGATAAAGGAAGTGCAACCAAACACTCTAAGAGGAATAGGATAGGGAGAGTCCTTGGGATGCAAAACAGAAAAGGGAGTCTGTCCTTGAAGAACAGAGGAAGGTTGTCTATTGATCAAGAAACAAGCAGTTAAAAGAGCTTCAGACCAAAACTTCTTGGGCACATTAGATTGAAACATAATAGATCGAGCAATATCAAGAAGATGGCGATTCTTCCTCTCTGCCACCCCATTTTGCTGAGGGGTGTGAGGACAAGAAGTGCGGTGAAGCATACCAACCGAGCTACAAAAATCAGACATAGCCTTTTGAACATACTCCAAGGCATTATCAGACTGAAGAATTTTTATATTGCAATCAAACTGGACTTTAATTTCAGTATGAAAATGTTTCACAATGGACAACACGGACTCTCTACTTTTAAGAAGGTAGATCCATGTCATGCGTGAGAAATCATCAACAAAAGATATAAAATAACGAAAACCATTATAACTTTGGTCTTTTACAGGACCCCACACATCAATATGCACTAACTTAAAGGGATAAGAAGCCCGCTTATTGACCCGACTGGGATAGGATAACCTATGGTGCTTTCCCAGTTGACATGACTGACACTCTAAGGAGGATAATTGGGATAACTCTGGTTCCAACTTCCGCAGGTTCTCCAAAGAAGGATGTCCATATCTGCAATGCCATAGTAAGGGGGAACCACTCAACAGGATGGATGGAGCAGGAGCAGGCATTTGGCGAGGTAGACTGTCACCGTTGAAAAGGTAGAGATCACCCTTCCTAGGCCCCCCACCAATCGTCTTCATACTCTTGAGATCCTGTAACATAAAACCAGAAGGTCCAAATATTACCCAACATTTTAAAGTGTCAATCAGTTTTGCAACCGAAAGAAGATTAAAAAGAAATTCAGGCACAAAGTGAACTGATTTAAGATCAATCTTGGGTGTTAGGGAGACAAATCCACTAGCTAAAACTCTTTTCACTGAACCATCTGCCAATGTAACAGATTGGTGAGGAATTGATGAGTCAATAGTGTGGAGCAATCTCCTCATACCAGTCATATGCTGTGAGGCGCCAGAGTCAACCACCCAAGATGAGGATGAGCCAGATGCTATGAAAGATGTAGCCTGATTACCAGCTGTAGATGCCAAATTTGCCGATGAAGAAGATGATGATGAACCCATACTCGTATGCTGTGTCGCCTGAATGAACCGATCATATTCTTCTTGAGTGAGAGTGATGCCTGTGCCAGAAGATGTACCCACAGTTGTAGAGGATGAGGATCCTGTAGTGGTGGCACAATGTGCTGCCCCCACAGGTGGTGCAGCAGGTCTTCCATGTTTCTTCCAATACTTCTCCACTGTATGTCCTGGTCTATCACAAAAGGTACATTTCGGACGTGTCCCACGCCCTCTACCCATACCAGGGCGTCCTCCTCGTACTGCAGCGGCAGTGGCAACAGAAGCATGAGATTCTCTAGAAGGTATATCAGGCACAAAGGAAACAGACTCAAATAGTGATTGCTGGATTCTTGAATAAGCCTCCACAAGACTAGGTAGTTTATCAGTAGCCAAGATAACACTCCGAGCGGAGCTACAAGTCGAGTTAAGCCCAGATAAGAATTTGGCCGTAACAAGATCATCTCTGTCCTTTATCTGTTCTGCAACAGTTACAGGATGATAATAACTTAGCTCTTGAGAAAGAGCCTGAATAGCCCCAAAATACTCCTCAAGAGATCGGTCACCCTGTTTTTCAGCAAACAAACGATCATAAATCATAAACTGACGGAGAGCATTCTTCTCTTGAGAGTAATGTTGCTTCACGGCGTCCCATATTTCCTTGGCCGTAGAGTAGAACATGAACCTTGCGGCGATTGCAGATTCCATACTATTCCACAGCCAAGTCTTCACAAGACTATCATGTCGCTTCCATTCAGCATATCCTTCGTCAGTAGATGCCTTGGGACCCGAGTCAACATGCCTTGCTCTGTCACGAGCCTCCAAGACGGTGTGGATGGCGTTCATCCATAGAAGATAATTTTTCCCGTTGAGTTTGATGGAGGCGATAGGTGACACCTCGTTGTAGATCATAGGTGTCTTGATATCCTCCATTGTAGAACGGAATATATGACGGATTGATACACGTCAAAGAGAATGTGGTGACGGAGAGATACACGTCACACACAGACGAAAAGAAAGAAGAAATGCGTTACTGACGCATTCACAGCCTCCAAAGAATATTCCTAATCACACATGGAGGAGGTGTGACTAGGATGATGATTGAGATGAAACTAGTCCTCCGGCGGTGTTTTTAGATGATCGTTGGATCACCTGGAGATCCTCAACTGCTCTGTGATAGTGGCTACGGTAGAGTTAGATATCTACCGCAGACCCAGAGTAGCCAACGGTGGTCCTTTGCAGCAGGTGGATTACACCAAGGAAACGGGTGGGAAGCAGTTGGCCGTCAAGGAAGGAGAGACCTGGAGAGATCCTCCGGAGAGAGAGAGAGGAGAAACCCTAGATCGATCTCCGCTCTGATACCATGTAAGAAGAAATGAAGGAGGAAGAAGATGGGAACACCAATCACATGTCGGCTGCTAGGTGCAGCAAACGTGAGTAGGGCTTGAGCCTACACACTTGTATTTATATATTAGGGTAAATACATGAGGTACAAAGAGAGAAAAAGCATAAAAACAACATTTCATAAACAAAATAGGTCAGCCGCCGGTTTGCCGTTCCGCCACTGTGCCGGTGTCGATACCATTGACTTGTGTCGATGGTATCGACGGAGTATTCTCTTGCGCCTGAACCAATCTCGATACTATCGACATGTGTGTCGATAGTATCGACCGAGATGCAGCTGGCTTCAACATGAACCTTGACAGATCTCGATACTATCGACAGAGTGTCGATAGTATCGACCGAGATGCAGGTTGCTTCACAGTTCCAATTAAAAATGATGTCTTACAGGTTTGAAATACAAAAAGAGTATTTATGTCTCCAAAGCATAAATGAACATCATAAAATAACGTTATGTTCCACATGGTTCAGGATAGGAATTCAACAAAGCAAAGGGCTAGCCTATGATAGTTAAAAATAGGGGATAATTGGTGTTATAACAAAATGAATGAAAGTTATAGGATAAACTCTAGTTGTGTTGTCAAGCATAAGCGATCTACTCATATCATCATCACATTTATTTTTGTTCTTTAATTTGTTTAATGGCTCTTCGAGCTATCATATATAGTTCATATTTTCTATATTATTGTACAATGTAGCCAAACATTATTTCTCGAGAAATAACATTTTGTTTGGCATCAATAATTTTGTGCTTATCATGGCATTGTCGTCTGTACCTTTATGGTTAGTGTTTGTTTATCCTTAGTCAAGACTTTTCTCTTGGTGGAAGCATAATAACTGTTAGAAAAATGACACTAGGTTGATTATAAGTTGTTTATTGTATTAGATGGGCAAATGCCTTTCCCATATATAGGATATGGGACAAGTACAAGACATTAGAAAAACCCTTCGTGGACTAGGAGTCCAAAATACCAATGGCCCAAATTGACTTGGGCCCCTATACTTGATTAACCCAATTGACCAAACAATCTTATACTCCAATCCCCTCTACCCCGGTTGGAGCATGTAAAATCACATGCCCACCAACTTGTTGACAGTCAGAAATACATACATGTTCACAAAAGAAAACATACAAATTCAACTACAGAAAAGCCAACCCACACGAGAACACACCCTCAATCTTACAATTAAGCACTCATGCACTCAAACATACCCTCTTAAGCAGATAATCTGGCGCAGCCAAGGAAGCACAGACAAGATTCTAGACACTGACACGGACACAGACATGCGACACGACAATTTTCTAAAGCACTAGATGAGGGGTGATTTTTTTAAATATATGTTTGTGTGCGTAATGCTTGCATGCATTGGGTATACTTTAAATAATATTTGGAACTGTCTAAATATGTGTGTATAGTTGTATATGCAAATGAATACGTGTATGTTTGTATGTAGTAGAAACAACATGAAATAGACAACAGAAAATGCCGCGCTTGATTAAATAAATACAGTAGGTTTTCGGAACAATTGAGTTCCCATTACTCATTTTATCAATTGCTTAGACCAACATCCAATGCACGGTATGTTGTTCGTATTAGATCTACTATGTGGAGTAATTTATAAAGATTTTATTTGCCATTGTGATTAGAGCTTAGCTGTGTGTGACATATTCTACATGACAAGACTTACTTAGGTAGTAACTGTAAATTCAGATTTACACTCTGAAACAGGCTACTGCAGCTGCAGCAGCGACACTGATGCGTCCACGGAGTGATTGGGCCGTGTCCAGCAGTGTACGAGCTGCAAAAAAGGACCAAAACGAATTGGATACGTCTCGGTTGTGTCCAAAACGTTTCAGGCTGTGTCCGGGAAGTGTTTGTGTCCAAAACGTGTTTGACACAGACTCAGGAGCCATATCGAAGTGTCCATGCTTCCTAAAGTGCAGGCCACACAAAGAGGTGGTAGGTGAGCTTCTCAATAAAAAAAGAAGTGACATTTAGAGTAGTACTAGACAACAACATGTGGGTACAAGAATATCGTCTCAATCTCCACCATGGAACCCAAACAATGGCGGTACACAAGGTTTTAAAAAGCACGAAGCGGGAAGCGTGCGGATGGGACCATGTAGCCGATTAATCGCCAGGCGGGCGATTAAGCGGGCGCTTTTTAGAAAAGCGGATTTCCAATTCCTATAAACTTTTAGGCAATATTACATACATATGTATATAAATACTATATTTTTGAAATTTTTATACATATCTAAAAATTGTACAAGAGAATATAAAACACCCAAATAGTTTAGTTTATAACACAACTATACAACAACGATTGTATCTATATAATATACTTGTCATGGATAAAGCACCCTACATGTAAAATAATAAGTGTATATACAAGATGCAACAACAATTTTGTATCACATGTTTACATAGCTAAATAGTAAACAATAAACCTATCATAGCTAGCTTACAAACATATTATATCATCAAATAGTCATACATTACAGCAGTACATTTAATCAAAGTATGCATTCTAAATTAGATAATAGTTACCTATAATATACTTGGATGCATCACAAAAGTACCATATCATACAGCTTACATACAAAGTATGCATTCTTAATTTGAACTAGGTATATCATAGTACATTTAATGTATGCTAGTTTAATATATTATAGTAAATACTAATCAGGGCATATAATGTACTTAATGTTATATGCTTACAGCAGTTTTTTAAAAAAAGCGGGCAAAAAGCGGGTTAAGCGGGCAAAAAGCGGCCGCTTTTCTCAAATTCACTCAAGCGGCGCTTATGGCACATTTTAATCGGCCACCACCTTGTGGCGATTAAGCGGCCGCCTGGGACGCTTTTTAAAACACTGGCGGTACACTATAGAAGCTAACATCAACAAGCACATTTGCATGGACATAAGTCAGTTCAGAGAGTGTTGTGCATGAACATAATATGATCCAGAGAATGCTGGTCTACATGTAGCAAGTAGTCAATGTGCATAACATGACATAGACAAGACATAGTAGGAACGATGTTGCTAAATAATGGATCACAACTGCAATGGGCATACAAGCATGACAACAACTCTAGATGCACATATATCAAGCTCCATCACATTTTGTAACACCTATAACAATAATTTTCCGACAATGTTTGTGTCATCTTTTCCTCTCTGCTTCGTTTCCACCACAGTTGCAGAAGTCGCAACCTAAAGGGTGCTGGGTGACATGCGCATTAGCACTCTTGTGCATACAAAGCACGAATAAGCAGAGAGTCAACATGCAAATAGAGCAAGAGCGACATATAGCAATAAGTAACATATGTACTAATATAGCACAAGTAGATGTGGATTAAGTAGCAAAGTCGCCAAATAGATGACAATGAGTAAATATGCAGATGTTTCAAGACTCCATAGTGCATAATTCAAGTAACTCCATAGCTTTAGATGAAGCAGATGAATGATGATGATGAAGCTACAGAAAGTAGATGAATGAGATGATCTTGGAGTCCAATGTGAAAGCTCCTATATATTATAATAAAGACAATAATAACATCTCATCCTATCTTCTTCTCTTTGGTCTCTTTCTTCAACTCCTAGCGTATTTCCCCCCTCACACTAAATATGACAATCATACAGTATGAAGCAACATGGAGTAGTTTGGGGTGTAAAGTTATAGGTAAAGGTAGAGGTGGTGGATATTTAAGTTGGTATGTGGAGGAGATAATCCAATAGCACGGGTCAATGCAGCTAAATAAGAGTAGAAAAATAAATGGATATTTTCACAACTCGAAAAGGATCTTAGGTCAAATTTCAGAACCTGATTAGGATTTAGCATGGAATATATGTTGGGTAGTAATATGATTAATATGTATGATGGGCTAGTAGGAAATAAAAAGGACAATCAGAAAAAGATAATTGTTGCAGAATTGGATAAAATAAGGGCAAGCCTCATATTGAAGCTTTATGCCATATGATAAATAATAACATATCTAGTTGCATGCCTTGTTTCGGAGCCTTGCATCGTGTATGGAACAACAACAAACAATCACATTATGCGGTGTATCCTTAGTTATCAGGCGCTGTAGGCGCTAGGCAAGGTGCCTAGGTGCCTAGCCTCTTAAGGGTCTTAAGTGGGCGCCTAAGGCTTTTTACGCCGAAATGAAGCCACTTAAAGGCTAAACTAGCATAAATTGAGTCTGAATTTGGCCAAATTAGATCACCTTGAGTCATTTTATGGTTAAATAGGTCTGATTTTAGGCCAAACCAGGTCATATTTGGCAAATTAGGTCTGATTTGGCAGAGAACGGGTCTGATTTGGGGTGAAATACATCGGATTTGGGAAAATTAGGTCTAATATGACCAAATTTGGTCTCATTTAAGTCGGTATAGGCTAACTTAGGGTCAGTAAGGTCTGTTTAGGTGATGTTATGCAAAATTAGGTCTGATCTGGGAAAATAGGTCTGATTTGAGGAAAATACATTTTGATTTGGGAAAATTAGGTCAGATTTGGTTAAATTGGGTCTCATTTATGTCAAAATAGAGTAAATTAGTGAAAGCAAGGTCTATCTAGGTTATGTTATGCAAAATTAGGTCTGATTTAGGCCAAATCAGGTCTGAGAAAATTAGGTCTGATATGGGAAAAACATGTTTGATCTGCGGAAAATAGGTCTGATTTGGGGAAATTAGGTTTGATTTGGCCAAATTAGGTTTCATTTTGGTATATATAGGATAAACTAGGGAATGTTAAGGACTGAGAAGTATTTTCTATGCAAAATTAGGTTAGATTTAGGTCAAACTGGGTTAAATTAGGTCCAATATAGAACAAGATAGGTCAAATTTGGGCCAATCACGTCTAGTTTAGGTCATGCTAGGTGTGATTTAGGTCAAATTATAACTGTTACAACTTAGATATAGCCATAGAAATATACACAGTAATGTATCTGTTTGGTATATGTATGCAAATTTTACTATATATACATAAATAAATAAAAATTCGCAAAACACCTAGAAACGCCTAGGGCTCCCGCCTAGACGTCCTAGGCTCCCCTAGGGACGAAGGGACCACCTAGCCGCCTAGACAACTATGGGTGTATCTACACTAAGGTTTTAAAGTGTCCGAGGTGTGATGAGGCATTTTTTGTCTGTTGCAACATGGATCCTCAAGTTATTGTTAAATACATGTTTCGTCATAATGCGAAGGTCATGTAGGACACAATGAAGGAATTCTACACTAAAGAACATAATTGTCTCCGCTTGTAGAATGCCGTGAATGTGCTTATTTCTGAGTAGAAAGGGGGGGGTCTGCCTCTTGACATCTTGTACGACGCCATGAAGGCACTAGCCAATCAACTTATTCTTCTCTCCCACTACACTGGCAAATGTTACCAAAACGCTATGCTATTCTATCGAGAAGGTATCCGGATGACCTTCATCCTACGCAACACTCTGCCAGCTAGTCCTTGGGAGGGTGCCCTTAACCTCCATAGAACAAGCCTATATGCCTCATGTCTCTCCCGAATAAGAAATGCCCTCCACCATACCTGGAGAGCCTCTAGAGACCTAGGTTATACTTGCTACATCGACTCAAGGCTGCAAACAACATCCTCTTTGTGCTTACTGCCAATGTGTGGGTCACAGTGAGGAAGACTATTTCACCAAGAAGGTAGCCTAACTCGGTTGCGGTCTAGGTTGGGGTACTACTCATCACCACCAGATGCACGATGCACCTGCTTGGACTACTACAGTAATATGTGTTCCCTCGCCTGTCACTCTTACAATGATGAGTACGAGCATCTCCTATGTGCCACCCAACAAGGTGCATCTTCCCCACTCTATGCCCAGCCACTCGGAACCACCTTTGCTTACTCCAACTGGTCCATTGGTGATTTTTCGGTATCCATCTCATGTTTCATCCTCACCTCATCTCGTTGTTGCAGCCTAAGCAAATGTCAGGTCATCCATGCCCACTTCCCACTTCAATTGGATTGTGGACTCTAGCACCACTTAACACATAAATGGTGTGCAACACCTTCTTACCACCTCTAATCGCCACATCCTTTGTGCCTTTATCACGCTGGCATATGGCCTAGTTAAATTATCACAAAGAACAACTGTGTTCTGATCACATCCACCATCACATTGCCCTCCTTATATTATATCCCCGATTTTCTAGATGATAAAGCTTGTTCATTTACTTAATTGCTAGCTTATTTTTGGTTCTTCTAGCTTTGTCATGCAAGATTTGAGGATGATTGGACGGGCCCCTGCTCTGGTGACTCTACTTCCTATTCGCACCTTTGCCACCACATGCTACTTCCCTTATTACCAGCAAGCCCTACAACATCACTATCGATTTGACCATCCTTTTTTAGACGAAAATGAAGTTTTAGACCCTTGACGATTTCTTCCCTCTCCTCACTTGTGAGACACATTAGTTAGGTAAACATCATCACAATTCTTTTCTTGCTCGAACTGATAAGAAATAGTAATTGTTTAAACATAGTGATGCTTGCGTCCCATTTCATTCTACTGCATATCATGGTTACAAACATCTTCATAAATATTTTTCGACAATTTTTGATGAAATTTTCAGTATGACTTGGTTGTATTTTCCAAATCCTTTCATAAGATGATCTCCGTCCCATTTGATTCACACATTTAAATTCTTTGAATCAACAATGCCCTTGCATATGTTCAAGGCGCCACCTCTTCTTTTTGCCGCGATGTAGGTGTGATTCATCAACAGTCACATGCTTACACTCCGCAACAAAATAGCATCACCAAACACAAAAACTGACATCGTCCCACACTCAGTCTTTGCCATTGGGGCTCATTTAGCAAAACGTTTCTAGTTTGAAGTTTTTTCTACCACCTACTTTCTCGTAAACCACCAACCATTCTTTGATGTTAAAGGGAAAACTCCCATCTCTGTCCTTCAACCTGTAAAGAACCCCTTTCATATTGCCCCTAGGTGGTTGGCTACGTTGCTTTTGTGCTTAAGTTCAACGGAAGGGCTGGCAAACTATCACCTCATGCTTGAGAAACTATATTCAGGAGGTGCTCTTAGGTGCAGAAATGGTACAAGTGCTTTAGCCTTAGTACCAACCGCTCGCATACCTTTGCTGATGTCACCTTCCATGAACACGACATCTATATTTTACCAACTATATCACCTTCACCCTAAGTTTTGGGAAGCATGAAGTGGGGAGCAAGCGACTAACCCTCCCTAGGTGCTTAAGCATGAAACGAATGACTAATCATGTACTATTTGAAAAAGCAAACAATGCAATGAAGAATTAAAATATGTACATTTTAGTAATAGTACATAACGAAATTATTGAATAACCACTAAATAACCAAGTAACATGAATGACATGCATTAGGCTTGGATAGGTTACATCAAGTATGTAGATATTGGTGCTCATTACAATTTCATGGACGTATGATATCAAAAAATACCATGTTACTTGCTATTAATTTTTAAACAATAATAGTTAAACAAACTTAGATAAGATTAGGCCATCAGGGTATCTTACAACTTATTATAGCAGCGAACTGACAAAATTTCGTATAGGCGTATATCATAGTTTATGCTATATTGTAGACGAATATAATATAGTACACATGCATACTATAGCTTATATGTTACACACATTACTCTTACCAATTTACAATATTCTATAGTATTTTTTTGATACTTATACATAGTACTTTCAAAATACTAACACCTTCGCCGTATATAGTAGAATCAATGTCGGATCCTATGAAATATCATAAAAAACCTGTAAAGCAAGTTTATAAAATTCGAACCAAACTGACCAATTCAACTAGGGGTTGGCTACCGTAGTGATCTAGTTCATCCCAAATCTGAAATAGGCACTGAACCAACCCAAAACTAACCAACCGACTGGTTCAACTAGTGAATTAACCTGAATCTATGCCAACTAGACAAGTTTTCCTTTCAACCACTTAATGTAACCCTGGCATCACATGGGGCATGATCAATGAGGGGGAGAAAATACCCTGATGCCTTTGTATACAAAGCCAGATACACGACCTTTCCTCGGTGCTTCTGCAAATTCATTGAGCCCTAGACCTCTTGCTGCCATGAAACATGGTTGCTGTGGAGCTCCATTGCCGTCGCTTGGAGCCTTGTTGCTGTTGTCCCAAACACAGTGACAAATTCAAGATTCAACAATTTTTCCAGTTAGCCAAAAAATCAGACAAATTTGTATAAAAAAATAAAATTCGGAAGCTCGGTCAACCATGCAGAATTAATTAGGAATAAGTCGACTATATATACATATATATCACATACATATAACTAACTATTAAGGTCACAAGACATACAATGTTACTAAGTGAAAAAATAGGAAAAGAAATAAAGAAAAATTGACCAATAACAATGTGTATAACAATTTGAGAAAGATATGTGAGATAACTATAGAGAGAATAGGAATTGTGTATTTGTTGATTAAACATGTGTACAATACAGTCTCTTATATAACAAAAGAGAGTAGAGACTAAAGCAGAGATGAGCAATATGGGACTAAACTACTGAAGTAAAAACATAAGTGAGGCACATGCTAGGCACATGACACTCAACAAAACACAACATATCTCTATACTCCCCCTCAAGCTGGAGCGTAGATGTCGAACATGCCCAGCTTATCCACTACAGTTTGAAAACGAGCTTTGGAAGAATCTTGGTGAAGATGTCCGCTACTTGCTTTTTAGTGTTGAGATATGGAGTGCAAATCTGATCAGAAAGAACTGTTTCATGAACAAAGTGAGAGTCGACCTCAATATGTTTTGTCCTCTCATGAAAAGTGGGGTTGCTCGCAATAAAAATGGAGGCCTTGTTGTCACAAAACATCGGTACAGGGCTGCAATAGGATATGTCGAACTCCTGGAGGAGACTCTGGACCCACATAAGTTCACATGCAGTATGAGCCATGGCTCGGTATTCTGCCTCTGCACTGGATCTGGCTACGACAGTCTGCTTTTTGCTTCGCCAGGTAACAAGATTTCCGCCCACAAATGTACAATAGCCCGATGTTGACTTACGATTAGAGCGACTTCCTGCATAGTCAGAGTCTGAAAAACCAGAGAGATTACAGTGGCCATGCTTCTTATATAACAAGCCTTTGCCTAGAGAGCTTTTAAGATAGCGCATAATGTGACATATAGCATCCCAATGACACTGCCGAGGTTTATCAAGATAACTACTGATGAATCCTACGACAGCAGTGAGGTCAACTCTTGTGACCGTCAGATAAATAATCTTGCCTACCGACCTTCTGAACTGGTGGTGATCAATATAGGGAGGAGAATTTTCATAGTCCCAATCCATATTTGGGTCAAGGGGAGTGTTGGCTGGTTTACAACCAAGCATACCCGTTTCCTGCAAGAGATCAAGTACATATTTTTGTTGAGAGAGACAGAGGATGATCTGGAAACTTCAATGCCTAAGAAATATCTCAGCTTTCTGAGATCTTTAGTGACGAAGTGCTTTTCTAAGTAGGTTTTAGCTGCCTGTATACCCAAGGTAGCCAGATAAAATAATATCGTCAACATAAACAATAAGAATGACTAGCCCAACCACTATTTTGCGGATAAAGACTGCATGATTTGAGTGGGAGCGAAGGAAGCCAAAAGTGACTAAGATCTGACTGATTTGTCGAACCAAGCACGCGTGCTCTGTTTGAGACCGTAGATGGCCCTTTTCAGTTTACAGACTTTTGAGGCAGACTCCCCCTGAGCAACGAAACCTGGTGGTTGCTCCATGTAAACTTCCTCCTGTACATCTCCATAAAGAAATGTATTTTTAACATCCAATTGAAAGAGGGGCCAGTCTTTGTTAACAACAACAAAAATCATAATTCGAATATAATTTAACCGTGCAATAGGAGAAAAAGTTTCAAAATAGTCGACACCATATGTTTGCGTGTACCCTTTTGTCACAAGCCGATCTTTCAGGCGCTCAATTGTTCCATCAGGTTGATGCTTAATGGTGAAGACCCATCGACAACCAACAATAGAGCATGAAGGAGGGCGATCCACAAGTTCCCATGTATTGCGATCACTTAGTGCCTGCATTTCCTGATTCATCGCCTATTTCCATGCAGGAATAACGAGAGCTTCTGCAACCGTCTTTAGAATAGTGACGACAGAAATCACAGAAGTGAAGCATGCAAAACTATTATGCAGATTAGCAGAAGAGTAGAAATGACTGATAGGATGTTTAGTGCAGGAACGAACACCCTTTGCGCTGACTGATAGGAAGGTGCAAGTCAGAAGTTACCTCAGTGTTTGTATGATCATCTGCAGACAGAGGAATTGGTTGTGGAAGGGCCATGGAAGGAGCGCTTGTCTTGGGCCGTCGTTTGTACACTTGCAAAGGGCGACCTTCAGGTTGGTCTGAAGAAGGCAAGTCCTCAACAACATCTGGTAGAGGCGTGGGTGCCAACATATCACTAGAGTGCGTTGCCCCATCATAAAAAAAATAGGGCATATGCTAAAAAAAGATCACATCCGCACTGACAAACCATTGCTTTAGAACCAGATCAAAGCCACGATAACCTGTTTGAGTTTTAGAATATCCCAAAAAGTGCATTTAGTGGAGCGAGGATCAAGCTTTGTCATCCCTGGGCGTAATTTTTTGACAAAACAGGTACACCCAAAAATACGAGGAACAGAGAACAGTGGTGCATCGGGAAACAGAATGGCATACGATTTATAATATAGCATGCCGTAGAAACTGCTTCAGGCCAAAACCGGTGAGGGACTTTATAATGAAGAAGAAGAGTGCGATCAACCTCCAACAAGTGGCGATTTTTTTGTTCAGCAACACCAATCTGTTGTGGAGTATAAGGATAAGTGGTTTGATGGATGGTGCCATGAACAGAACAAAAAGATGTGATAGATTTTTGCATAAATTCTAGGGCATTATCGGTACGGAAAATCTTAATGGGTTTATTGAACTGGGTCTGTATTTCAGAAAAGAAGATACTGATATTGTCCAAAACAGTGCTGCGATCTTTGAGTAAAAAAAAGCCAAGTAGCACGGGAATAATCATTAAAAAGTCAGAAAGTATATAACACTAGAGTGACTAGGAACAAAACATGGTCCCTCGATGTCCACATGAACAATATCAAAAAGTGCTTTAGAATCAATTTCTTTTTTAGCTGGAAATACATACCGCATTTGTTTTCCCAAAAGACAAGATGCACAAGAAAAAGTTTTTTTTTTCAGATAATGCTGGATATAAATGTTTCAGCTTTGTTGCAGACGGATGACCAAGCCGGTAGTGCCACTAGAATCCTGTAACTGATGTAGACAGAAGAGTAGATGTTGCAGGCGGTCCATCCAAATAGTAGAGTCCGTCTGGTCCTTCATGGCCCGAACCAATCCTCGTCTTTGTGCGGAGATCCTTCAAAACACAACCAGATGGATCAAATTTAATAGAGCACTAAAGTTGTTTTACAGTTTGACTGACAGATAATAAATTAACAGGAAATTGTGGTATGTATAAAACAGATTGGAGATGCAACTTTCGAGACAGAGGAATAGTGCCGATGCCATGAACAGGAGTCTTCAAGCCATTTGCAACAGTGACAGACGGAATATTGTTGGTTTTAGTCAGAGCAGAAAATAATTGGATGTCGCCAGTCATATGGACAGACGCACCAAAATCAATATACCATTTATTGTTACCAGCAGAAGGAGAGGCAAGTATGGCGGAGGAACCCGCAGTAGATGTCGAAGGTAACTAAGTCATGCACTCCTGGAAAAACTTCTCGAACTCTGAGCAAAGCCATTCAGTAGACGGCGGAGCAGATTGTTGATCAGATGCAGTATCAGTTGAGGTGTCTGTAGATGCTTGGTTAGCCCAGGCTGGTTTACCGTGCTTGATTCAACACCTATCTTCGTTGTGATTATCACGACCACACCAGTTGCAGAAGCGAGGCCCAGTAGCTTGGTCTCGACCAGGAGCAGTAGAGGAGACGCGTCCACCAGTAGGTAGTAGACGTCCGCCACTGCCACAACCTCGACCGCGGCTACGTCCAGAGTCAGTAGTGCGAACAGGTATTGGAGGTCATCAACGAAAGTCTTTGAACTCGCTTAAGAACATCACGAAGAGTAGGCAGGGGGTCGTTAGATAGAATCTGATCGACCTCGCCAGAGAAAGAAGCAGGAAGAGTGGCCAGAAACTGGACCAGTTGTAGTTCATTGCGCTGCTTTTGGGCTTCTTTGATGTCGGCCATCAAGGGATGGTAGATTTCGTACTCATTCTAGAGAGCAGAGAGCACTGGTTGTAGAAGTCCTCGATAGAAGTGTCAGAAGAAAACTCCTTGGTCAAGTTTTTGAAAATTTCAAAAACACGTTTAGGATTCTGCTGATGAGAATAGACATGGGAGAGCTGGTCCCACATCGCCTTAGCATCATGAAGGCATAACAAGGACTGACTGATCTGCGGCTCGGTGCTGTTAAGAAGCAATGACATAACACCAGAGTCGTCTTTAGATCATTGTGCATAGGTTTGTTTGCTCTTTTCATCCGCAGTAGCAACATGAGCGGCATGAGGATCAGTAGTAAGATGTGAGTACCGGCCTTGTCAAAGATGGTAGTTAGAGCCATTGAGCTTGACGGTGGTAACACAGAGAACGAGGCGGCTCAACAGAAGCCATGATGAGCAGAGACGGAGCAACAGTGAATTAGGTGGCACAACAACAACAATCAGTAGATAAGGAACCCTCTATGGGCAGTAGAGCAACACCAGAGATCTGACGCATCAGATCAGAAGAGACCCGTGTCGGGCAGATAGACTGATAAAGTAACCTATGCCGTCATGAGGAAGATCAAGATTCCGTCATGAGGCGCAGGTAGAGAAACCCAGAGAGACGAGAGACTCTCAATGTGCAGGAGCTATGGCTGTCCGGAAGATTTCACGTACGGAAATGAGTGGGAGGAAGCGAGGATGAGGGCAGCAGGATGAGTGGGCAGGGGCTGGCTCGGGTGGGCGGCGACGGGAGGGGGGGCAGCGGCGGCGGGGAAGAGGGGGGGTGGCAGCGGCGGCGAGGAAGGGGGGGGCAACGCCGGTCGGAGGGGGGCAGCGGCGGCGGGTGGGGGGGACGGCGGCGAGGGGGGGGGAGAAGCTAGGGCATAGGGGTAGTGTGGGATTTTGCAAAGAGGGGAATCACCACTTGCTCCGGATACCATATAGAGAGAATAGGAATTGTGTATTTGATGATTAAACAGGTGTACAGTACAGTCTCTTATACAGCAGAAGAGATAGAGACTAAAGCAGAGATAAGCAATATGGGACTAAACTGCTAAAGAAAAAACATAAGTGAGGCACATGCTAGGCACATGACACTCAACAAAACACAACATATCTCTATAATAACATTATTGATTAATGAAACATGGAGCATACATGGTAATGGTAATGACAGACTAGAGGGAAATAAGAAAACAAATATGAAAACTAAGAGGAGGATTGCCTGTTTGTTGATTAAAGAAAAGAATATTGAGTCGAGGGTGAAAACACGACATCAAAACAAGAAGGCAAGGAAGGGGGAAAAGATGATGCATCAACAAGGAATGTCAGAAGAAAGCGGGGTTGGGGGTTTAGTGCAGATCATAATTTCTTTATAAATAGTTTGGTAAGTAAAAGAGCAAGCAAACTTAAAAGAGAAAATCGTCAAAAATCAAGAAAAGTCCCAAAAATTTATGAAAAATCGTATAAAATCGTGAAAAAGTGGAAAAAATTGTGAAAAGTCATGAAAATTCAGCTACCAACATAACAATCGTGCTGAATGCTTGGGGCCCTACAAAATCGCAAAAAGTCATCAATATTTTGTAAAAGTCAGAGGCTTGTTAGAAAAGTCTTTAGAAGCGATGTCACTACGGAGCCTTGAAACTCACTGCCACTACCCAATATTGTTTTCACATAGTGGTATTGCTGCTCCTCCCTGCTGAGCTTCCTCTTCCTCTACCTCTTCCTCTTCTCGTTCTTTCTTCCCTTCTTTGACAATTGCCGAGCACTCCTCCCTTTTCAATGACATATTTGTCATGCTAAGTTGCTATAATAAGTTGTTGTGCAGTTGCTTAGCTACGTTGGTATATTACTCCTCAGTCTTCTGCTTGTGCTTGCACTCTTTTGTAATCCCACTCCTCAGAATGCATTCTCACTTCTATCTAGTGCTTCACTAAACATCAAATGAACATTCATTCTAAAGTGGCCAACTACGTCTCAAATGATGCCTATACCTTTTTTTTATCGATGTGTCCCTGTAGTATGATTCAGACAACCTTTTTGAAGTTCTTTCTTTACTTTATCTCTTGAGGGCATAATCATTGTAGTTTATTTGCTAATCGTGAACTGTGATTCTTGTTTTTATTATAAAAATGCATTCATTCTCAATACTCAATAGTTTGATGATAGCACCTAGTCACTTTATCTCATTACTCTTTTGTACAATGACTATGTGTGGTTGAGGTTCACTTGTTGATACTTCTTCCTCTTTTGGAGTATTGTATCATAGTTGTCTAGGCGGTCACCTCCTCCCAAGGTGTGCCTAGGTGGGAGTCTAGGTATTTCTAGGCGTTTTGCTGTTTTTTGTTGTTTTACACATATATAGCAAAATTTACTTATATGTTTAGCTATATCCGAATCGATACATTACTATGTATATTTTTAAAGGGTATATCTAAGTTGTAACAATTATAACTTGACCTAATTCATCCTTATATGACCTAAACTAGATTCAATTGACCCTAATTTGACCTATCTCGATCAAAATTAAACCTAATCTGACCTATAACTAACCTAATTTCGCATAGCATAAACTTGTCAGACCTTAAATTTCCCCACTTTATCCTATATTTACCTAAATGAAAACTTATATAGGCAAATCAGACCTACATTCTCTAAAGTACAATGCTTGCCCTAAAATTCGACATGTTTTCCCCAAATTAGACCTTATTTTGATCAATTTGATCTGATTTGGCCCAAATGAGACCTAATTTTGCATAACATGACCAAAAAAGACCTTACTTCCCCAAATTAAAACCATGTATCGACCTAAATGAGACCAATTTGGCTAAATCAGACCTAATTTTCCCAATCAGATGCAATTCCCCCAAATCAAACATGTATCCCCCAAATCAGACCTGATTTGCCCAAATTTGATTTGATTTGGGCATAAATGAGACTTGATTTTGCATAACGTCACTTGATCAAGCCTTCTTGCCCTAATCTACCATATATTGACTTAAATAAGATACAATTTGGCCAAATCAGACCTAATTTTCCCAAATTACTTGTTTCCCCAAAATTAGACCTAATTTGCCAAAATTTGACCTGATTTGGTTTAGGTCAGACTTATTCCAACCATAAAATGACTCACTATGAATTAAATCCAGACTGAATTCATGCTACCTTTCCCTATCAGTGGCTAAATTTGCTCTTAAAAAGCCTTTGGTGCCCACTTAATACACATAAGAGGCTAGACACCTAGTTTGAAGCACCCTGCCAAGCACCTAGGAAGACACCTGGATGACTAAGGGTTGTATGTTCATATAAAGTTTGATTAGTGACTTTTGTTAATGTGACATGTTGAGGTCTCTCTTTGCCTTTATTCTTGTGACTTGAACCATTAGACTTGATTTTGATATAAATCTTCTAGTGATTGAAAGATCATAGATGATTACTATTAGCAATTGTACAATTATCATTTCAACATGATTTTCTCATCCCTTCTTCATATGTTCCATTGCTGGAATTTTATATATATAATATTTTGAATTATTTATGATGTCTTGTTGACATCATTGGTTGAACCGGTCCAACCACCGGTTGAACCAGTGAATTGAGAACCAAAGGCTTCATTAGTTTGCTCACCATTTCGTTTGGAAACAATCTTGTTGTAAAGTAATATGTTTGTTGCTCTAAAAGAATAAATGGTTTTGTATTAGATGAGAAAAACAATTACAGGAGACTCTCTTATATAGGAGATTAGAGAGTAAGAATAATCTAGAACAAGAATATTCTAGAATAAGAGAAAAGGCTAATGGGCTAATAATCAAAGGCCCATAACACAATAATAAAGGAAAATAAAGCTAGGATAATATATACTAATACTCCCCCTCAAGCTGGAGCATAGATGTCAATCATGCCTAGCTTGGCCATCAGAGTAGTGAATCTGGTCTTTGGAAGAATTTTGGTGAAAATATCTGCAACCTGATCCGCAATAGGTGTATAAGGTGTAGAAAACTGACCAGATAAGACAGCCTCCCAAATGAAATGGCAATCAACTTCAATGTGTTTGGTGCCTTCATGGAAGGTGGGGTTGTTGGCAATGAAGATAGCAGCTTTGTTGTCATAGTGCATTGGAATGGATGGAGCAACAGAAATACCAAAATCTCGCAGAAAACTGCATACCCAAAAAAGTTCATAGGTGGTGCGATCCATGGCTCGATACTCCGCTTCAGCACTTGAGCGAGCAACTACATTGTGCTTCTTGCTTCGCCAAGTTACCAAGCTACCAACTATAAAAGTGCAGTATTCAGAGGTAGATCTATGATCTATCTTGCTATCAACATAGTCAGAATCAGAGTAGCCAGTAAGATTACAGCGACCATGTTTCTTGTATAGCAGGCCTTTGCTAGGAGTACTTTTCAAATACTTCAGAATATGGCAAACAACATCCCGATGGCATTGGCGGGGCTTATCCAGATATCTACTTACGAGCCCAACAACAAAAGTGATATTAGCTCTAGTGGCAGTAAGGTAGATGAATTTTCCAACCATTCTGCGATACTGATGATGGTCAGGATAAGGAGGAGAAGTGTCGTCATCCCAGTTAGTGTTGGGATCCAAGGGTGTACTAACTGGCTTAGCCCCAAGCATTCCTGTCTCTGATAGGAGATCTAAAACATACTTGCGTTGAGACAAACAGAGACAAGAGATGAACGAGAGACCTCAATGCCCAGAAAATACCTCAGTTTGCCTAAATCTTTGGTAATAAAGTGCTTTTCCAAATATGTCTTAGTAGCCTGGATGTCTGCAGAGTCACTTCCAGATAAGATAATGTCATCAACATAGACAATGAGTACTACAAGACCAGAGGTAGTTTTCTTAACAAACACTAAGTGATCAGACTGAGAGCGATGAAAGTCAAATTTTTGAAGAATAGAGCTGAGCTTGTCAAACCAGTTCGGGGACTTTGCTTAAGGCCGTAAATTGCTTTGCGAAGGCGACATACTTTTGAAGACTCCCCCCGACTCACAAATCAGGAGGCTGCTCCATGTAAACCTCCTCATGCAGGTCATACAAGAATGCATTTTTAACATCTAGTTGAAATAAAGGCCAATCAGAATTTATAGCCACAAGAATAAGGATGCAAATAGAATTTAACCGAGCCACAAGAGAGAAGGTCTCAAAGTAATCAACTCCATATGTCTGAGTGTAGCCCTTGGCTACTAGGCGAGCTTTGAGTCGCTCAATAGTGCCATCTGGTTGATATTTGACTGTGAAAATTCACCTGCAACCAACTGGTGAACAACTAGGGGGTGCATCAACCAAATTCCAAGTATGTCTATCAGTGAGAGCCTGCATTTCAGTTTCCATGGCTTGATGCCATGCTGGATGTTGAAGAGCCTGAGTAACATTCTTAGGTATAGTAACAACACAGGGCAGAAGTGAAATTCACAAAATTGTTTCCCAGGTTAGCAGTAGTGCAAAAATTTCCAATAGGATGTTGAGTGCAAGACCGAGTGCCTTTGCGGAAATTATAGGAACGTCTAAGTCAGAAAATACCTGAGATGTTGGCTGATCTGCAGTCGAGGATGGAAGACTTGGTTGGGCCATAGAGGGAGTAGGTGCCTTCAGTCTTCTTTGGTAGACTTTTAATGGAGCAGGTGCAACTGTATCATCAGGCGGGCCAATATCAACAGGCAGAGGTTCCGACAGTAAGTCAAAAGTCAAGGCAGATCCAACAGAAGAATATAACGACATATGTTCAAAAAAGACAACATCAACCGAGACCATCTATTTCTTAGTAAGCGGGTCAAAGTAGCGATACCCTTTTTGTGTCCTAGAGTACCCCAGGAAAATACACTTGGTAGCACGAGGATCCAATTTAGTAAGGTCAGGACGTAAATTTTTCACAAAACACATACTCCCAAAGATACGAGGAGGCACGGTAAACAAAGGAGCATAAGGGTATAGAATTTGAAAAGGCACTTGATTGCCAAGAACAGAAGAAGGCATGCGGTTAATAAGATAACACGCCGTGGAAACAACTTCTGGCCAAAAAGAGTGAGGAACATGATAGTGAAAGAGAAGAGTACGTGTAACCTCAAGAAGATGACGATTCTTGCGTTCAGCTATGCCATTCTGTTGGGGTGTATATGCATAGGAGGTTTGGTGAATAGTACCCTTTTTGGTAAAAAATAGATTGACCGACTTTTGAATGAACTCAAGGGCATTATCAGTGCGAAAGATTATAATAGTTTTACCAAACTGGGTATGTATCTCAACAAAGAAAGATGTAATAGTATCAAGTATATGGGATCTGTCTTTTAACAAAAATAACCAGGTGCTTCTAGAAAAATTGTCAATAAAACTCATAAAATACCGATATCCAGAAATACTAGCAACATAACATGGGCCCAAAATGTCAGCGTGCACAATATCAAATGGTTGTCTTGAGCTAATACGATTTTTCTTAGTAAAAGTAGATCAAGTTTGTTTCCCTAACTGGCATGTCTCACAATGAAAAACTGAATAAGAAATGTCAGGTAATAAATGCTTAAATTTTGCTGGTGAAGGGTGCTCCAAGCGGTAGTGCCACTGAATTCCGGTCACAAAAGTAGTCAGGTAAGCCTTCGTCTTTGGTGCATCCAAATAGTAGAGTTCGTCTGGTCCTGAATGGCCTGAACCAATCTTCATCCTCGTGCGTAGATCCTGAAAGATAACACCATCCGGGTCAAAGGTAATTGAGCAATGTAGGCTTTTAACAGTTCTACTCACAAATAACAAGTTGATAGGGAATTTAGGAACATAAAGTGTTGAGTTCAAAGCAAGACGGCCAGAAGTATAGATATTCCCTATCCCTAAAATTGGTGTTTGAGAACCATCGACTAATGTGACAGGCGGAATAGCAGCAGTTTTATGCAAGGTAGAAAATAAGGACCGATTGCCAGTAATATGAGAAGTGACATCGAAGTCAATAACTCATGTATGTTTACCAGACTGTGCCAGAAGAGCAGATTGTGTCAAAAGAGCAGAAGAATTGCCTGCGTTAGTGGTCTCAACATGGCAAGTTCGTAGCACTTTCTCAATCTCAGAACGGAGCCAATCAACATAAGGCGGGGCATATGTAGAGAAAGAGGTATCAGGCTGCTCGATAGAAACCTGATTTGCCCAAGCAGGTTCCGTGCTGGTTTAGGGTTTATGGAGGCATGAATATGGTTAGGGTGGGAGAATCTTGCTCTGATACCATCTAAAATAATAGATGGTTTTGTATTAGATGAGAAAAACAATTACAGGAGACTCTCTTACATAGGAGATTAGAGAGTAAGAATAATCTAGAACAAGAATATTCTAGAATAAGAGAAAAGGCTAATGGGCTAATAACAAAGGCCCATAAAACAATAATAAAGGAAAATAAAGCCAAGAAAATATATATATACTAATAGTTGCAAGCGAGAGAAGAATATTATATGATGGTCAATTTCTTGTATGTAAATATCATGTAATAAATAGAGTACAACCATGAACATGCTTTATATATTTATTATTTGACAAAGAAAAAGATTGTTTTAGTTAAGCGGCCATATGAGGGTGATTAAGTGGGCCACACAAAGCGAGATAAAGCAAGCAAAAAGCGGAAAACGTGCCCAGCTAATAGCAAAACGCTTTGCCAACTGCTTAAGATAGAATTCCTCAGACACATAGGACTAACCGCTTAAGTGGTCAAAATGATCACTATTTTAATCAATTCCACCACCATTTCAATACTACCAAGGTGCATAACTGGAATAGCTGATTCTGAAGTAGCTGCCCCATCATCATCTTTAATTCTAATACGATATGACGGGTTGGTCGCCCTCCATAAAGTTAAGCGAGCTTGTACTTTTAAAAATCATATTGCTCACACTAGTTGTCTTGCTCGGCTTTCCTCCATTTCTCTTGCTTTTACCACTACACTAGACAATACCACCATCCTCAAAACCCATAAGGATGTCCTATAACAACTACAGTGGAAAGCAAACATTGTTGGCTGCTAATGAGTCTTCTTTGTCAAGGATCGGATGGCCCCGCCAATCTATTAAAGACCTGTTTGGTCACCAAAGCTTCACACAGACTTATGGAGTTAACTTCTTTGAGACATTCTTGTCCCTCACTCAAATTATCTTGGCTCACATTCTAATCTCTCTTGTTGCTCATATAGACGGGCCTCCCTTGCGTTTTGAATCAAGAATGCCTTTCTCTATCGCGAGTTATCTGAGGAGGTCTATATGTAATGACGTCCATGATTTGTTGTTGAGGGGGAGTGTTGGACCAAAGTCGTCGTCTTCACCGCTCTATATATGAGCTGAAGCAGTCTCATTGAGTGTGGTTTAACAAGCTTATCACCGTCCTTTATAGTCTTGGCTTCAAGTAATTTACCAACCGTTGCTCTCTTTTCTCAAAGAAGGCATCTTAGAGGACACATTCTTCTGACTGTATATGGAGAGAACACATTCATCACCTGGAGGGATGCTCAAGGCATCTCCAATATTAAGAAATCCCTACAATCTCACCTCGATATTAAGGAGCCGTTTGGATACGGTATTTAAAAGTGGGATTGTAGTTTAATCTGGTATTCTAAATACCAGCCTTTATATGGTTTCCGTTTGGATTTTTAGGGGAGTAATCTCCGATTACCTGTATTTGGGTAGCTGTATTTGCCCCATGCAAAAGTGATCGTCATAAATCACGCCGATAGCGGCGTAATTTCGGAATCCCACGCTCGCCAAGTCGCCATTGGGGCCGTCCCCACTCATCCTGTCTTCTCTCTCCTTGCCAACTTTTCGGCATCTCCTCCTTTCTTTTCTGCCATGCCGTTACTTCCCTTCTCCACCATCTCCTGTATCCTCCTTCTCCCCTCAGCTGACCATCCTCCACGACAACCGTCCTTCCTCCACCATACCTTCCCGCAAAACCTTTCGAGTTCCACCTTTTTCTAACATGGTGGCCTCTACCTTCTGCGGTCACAGCTACACCCTCCGCCGCCTTACCATCTTCCTCATCCTCTGCCGTTTTTACCCTTCAACGGTCTCTATTTCCTTGTTCCCCACCATATAACCTAGCTGACGTCCCAAAAAAATTCGCCCATCCTCAGTGTCTGTCCGGCGGCCCTGTTTTTATAAGTCGGTGACCATATACCTGCATAGCAAGCATACCTTATCTAAACGAGGCACTGTTAAATAGTAGGATTCAAATTAGCAGCAATTAGAATCCTGAAATTAACAAATGCAGATGTGTTCCTAATTGCAGCATCCAAACGGGACCTAAAGATCCTGGAAACTTATGATATTTCTTGGGCACAAAACTACTGAGATTCACCTCTGGCATCAATCTTCCTCAAAGAAGGCACGTCTTGGATTTGTTGCAGATTCATAGATGAATGATGCAAAACTTATGTCTACACTTTACACCTATGTACTACCATTCAAAACATCAAATTGAGGGAGTCCCATTTCCTAACCCAAAACGATATTGACACGTCATTAGCAAGCTAGTCTATCTGACTATGAGACGACCATACGTCTTCTATGCGGCTGGTGTAATTAGTCAACATATGATCTCGTCCCTACAATCTTATTGGAGTAGTGTTCAATCTTACTGAAGTAGTGTTCAACACATGCTGAGTCATGAAGAATACTCCAGGTAAAGGTCTTCTTTATGAACGTTCTCATGAGAAGACTTATCTATGTTTCTGGATATTGACGTTGATTGGGCAAATGATGCTTAAGACTAACAAATTGTGGATGGTTTCTGCATCTTACTTGGAAAAACATCCGATGGCATGTGAGAGCAAGGAACTAAAAGTGGTTGTCTGATCAAGCATTAAGTCCATGTATACTGCAATAGCACGTGTGCTACAATCTACAATGGGTCCTATCCATCCTCTTTGAATTTGAAATACAAGTACAATCTCTTGCTACTCTTCACTATGATAACCAGTTAACTATTCATATTGCCAATAACTTGTTTCTCAAATGTACTATACATCTTGAGGTGGAATATTATTTTGTTTGTGATCTCGTTAAATCAAAGAAGTTTGTCACGCTTCATGTGAAGACCGACGATCAAGTAGCTGATGTTCTCACCAAACCACTACCTCTTGTCTTATTCCAACACGTGTCATAAGTTGGTACTACATGACGTATACTCTCCACATCTTTAAAGGGAGTGTTGACATTATGTATTGGGCTTAGGCCCACTTATGCTCGTCTTTGTCTATTCTGCAATAGCCTTATGTGGATCCGTGTACCCCTTAAGTATCCATTTAGTCTCTCTCTGCTTATCCTCCTATATACAGGAAATTCCTGAGAATAAATTTTGATTAATGAGAAATCACTCTTGACTAATCCACATTTATAGTTAAATATCTTTGTTGATACATATATATTATATGTGTATATTTATGTCTATACATGTATCACATACATACATACATATAAATTACATGCATAAATACGGACATACATATATATCACACACATACATACATACATGCACATATTGTTGATACATTTGATATAGTTGTGTTTGCTCTTTTCCTTCTCTTGTACTCACACTTAAGTGAGACTCCTATAACCCACTTAAGTGGCCTGACTCCTATATATTGGATGCTATTTACTCTCTTTTCAATTCTGACCTCCTCTTGAATAAACACTACTTTCTACATGGTATCAGAAGCAAAGTTCTAACCCTACCCTTTCCTCTCCTTTCTTTTTTCTTCTCCCTCTCCCACTCAATAGCCGCCACCCCTCCACACCACCCACCAACTTGCCGCCAACAACCACCCGTCGTCACCACCCCTCTCCGCCACCCTGCTCTCTCACCCCGCTGCCTGCCACCCTCCCTCCACCCTCCCCTCCGCCCGTTGCCCTACCCATCGGTTGCAAACCGCAACACGACTGCTCGGCTACCGCAGGCGTGGCAAGCAAGGGTCAGCCTTCGAGCAACACCGATACCAGTGTGGGCCACCACAGGCCACTATCATCTTTCCCTCATATCTTCTCACCTATGTTCTAGTTCCAGACAATTGATATATACATATAAACAGAGCAGACTCAAAAGACATTATGCTGATTTATAAAGCACCAAAACAACAAAGGGAAAAACTTTATTTTTTCTTCCCCTCCATGTTTCCCTAATCTACATGCGGAGTGTTTTTCTTAAAATTTGGGGATTTTGTGTTCATTTATCAAACCGTGCAATTAATCTGGTATGGATTACCTGTCGAAATTCACTTTGGTAGTGCCACTACCTTTTCTACCGAGTTTCATTCTGGTAATACTGCTTTCTTGCTATCGAGTTCCATTCCGATAGTGCTACTCTTTCTACCGAGTCTCCATTCTGACAATATTTCTGTTCTGTTATTTGTATCGTGCTACATTCTAGTACTTTTAATTTCTGTTTGTACCGTGCTACATTCTGGTACTTTTCTTTTTGTCTGTACCGTGCCATTATATCTAGTACTTTCTCACTTCATCATAGGTGATGCTGCTAAGCCGACTATCGTTTACAATAATATGCCACACATATCTGCTGTTAAACTTAACAATAACAACTTTCTTCTGTGAATGAATGCTGTCCAGACGTTTCTCGAATCCTGGGGTAAACTCAAATTTATCACCAATGACTTGCTGGCGGTTCCTGTTGGTGCCTGGGTAATAGGAAAAAATCAAGTGCCATCATGGCTCTAGGCATGCATGGAGCCGAAGATGGCGGTCAAGTACTTGTGGCACCGCAATGCCAAGACTATGTGGGAGGAGTTGAAGCAGTTCTTCACTCAAGGGTCAGGAGGACAATCGTCTCCGCATGTACAACATTATGGACAAGATCTTCTTCGAACAACAAGGGGAGCGACCCTTGTCCAAGTATCTCGACGCCATGAAGGCCCTGGCAAACCAACTCAACTTCTCTTTGATGAAGACTGCTAAATTCACCAAGGAAATGGAGACTCTTCTAACCGTCTGCTTCCTCAATGGCCTCCACCTACGCTACACTACTGTTCACCAACTTCTACTTGTGGGCATAACACTCCCGTCCATGGACCAAGTCTACGCTCGTCTCCGACAATCTGAGATGCTCTCTCCTTGCATGCCTCCTAGTGATGCAACCAAACTTCCCCAAGCGTCGGTTGCGGGTACCAGAGGACGTGACTGGGGACGAGGACAACGACCTAAGTGCACCTACTATGGAAAGCTTGGAGGTCTGTCACTCCAAGCATGGCTACCTAGCCCATTACAAAAGAGGAGGTGCCAGGGGTTCTGCCCACATTGCCCAAGCTCCTACCCCACCTATCAGCCAAGCTGCTCCCTCCCTACTAGCATCATCCAATTCCTCTCATGTCTCCTTATCAAACAAGGCATATGAGCGCCTGTTACAAGCTGCCAAAATATACTCGGATCCACCACTTCACTCCACTTCAACAAACTCCTCTGAATGGCAAGTTGGGGATCTACCTACTGTTGGCTTCTCTACCCACCTAGCCACCGCCCCTCAAGGTAACTTTGGGCCGTCTATGCTTGATGCCAGTTCCAATTGGATTGTGGACTCGGGTGCTACACCATATGACCGATACGCCTCATCTTCTAACCACATACCAATTTGTTTATCCCTCACTCCTCTGTCACTACGGAGGATGGATCGGTTAGACGAGGAGTTCGGCGTGACACTGTTCCTATCTCCTCTTAAAATCAAGTTGACTGCCGTTCACTTTGTTTCAAACTTTCCACACGTTCTTAATATCTGTAGGAAAAATTGTTGATTTCCTCCGATGTTTCATAACATTTGGTACATCATGTTTTATTTAACAGGATTGGAGGAATTTGACGATGATTGGGTAGAGAGTACACTATGGCGATCTCTACTACTTTTCTGCCCCACCTTCAAGCCCACCACTAGCCCTTCTTGCCTCTACACCACATCAGCTACACCTACGTCATGGTTATCTACCTCTAGACAAGCTTAAACTATTAGATAGTTCTTTATCTTCCTATTCTTCTATTTCTTGTAATGTCCCTTAGATAGGAAAACACCATCGTGTATCCTTCGCGGTCCGTACCTCTAAACAATCATCCTATATGTTTGATTTGGTTCATTGTGATATTTGTGGTCCATTCAGGACTACTAGTTACAATGGCTATAAATACTTTCTTACGTTTGTGGATGATTTCTTTAGAATAACATGGGTTTATTTACTGCAAACTCTTATGGAGTTCTTACATTAATTTGCGAGTTTCACAAGTTGGTTTTGGTTCAATTTCAACCTCAATTAAGATCTTCGAACCAAAAACGCCCTCGAATATACCCAAAAGGCCGTCGCCTCTTTTTGCCGTGAGATAGGGATGATTCATCAATGCTCTTGCGCGTACTCTCCACAACCAAACACCATCGATGAGCGTAAAATTTCCATCTATTTGACATTACTCACTATCTTCTCATTCATGCCAACTCGCCTAAGCTTTTGTGATCTGACGCGGCCCTCACGACTTGCTTTATCAATCACCAACTTTCCTTTGTTCTCAAGAAATACTCCATTTTCTGTTGTTTGCCCTTGATCCACACCGTGTCTACTACCGTCTCGGGTTTTCGGGTGTGTCACCTATATTCATAATTTTGATCCCAAAGTCGACAAGCTCCCCCTCCCCCGAGCTATTCAAACGGTTTTTCTCGAGTATCCTTTTTCTCAAAAAGGATACAAATGTTTTGACCCTAGATCTGACAGAGACTATATCTCTGCCAAGGATTAAAAAAGCGGCCGAAGCATATGCTGAAGCGGCCGCTAATGCACCCTAGCCACTGGGCTGCCCCATTTTAGGCCAATGCGGAAAATAGGCATTCTCTCACGAATCGAGTGACGTGGGCCGCTTTAGCGGCTGTAGCGGGCACCTCCTGTAAAACACTGACATTTACTTCACGTAACCTCTCGACAACTTGACTCTTCAATTTCTTTTCCCAGTTGGAACCGTCACATCTGTAGCCGCTGCCCTTGCAATGGTTACCGATGAGGAAAGAAGTCTCCTCAACTCCTTAGTCAGAACTGTGCGCTCAAGTGCATGGCTATAGAAGGGGCTCTCCCGCACAATTTCTCTTCACAACAAACAAGCTGTGACGCTTCTTGGACAAAAGGGACGACAACAGAGCCATCTGCGGAGTCCACTTCAGGAGACGGTCAAGTAGAACGGCACCAAGAACTTGCTGCTTCTTCACAGCTTCCAAGGAGGCCGCCAAGTACGTCGCTGTGACACATCTTCTTATTGATTCCCTGTACGACGTCAAGGCTGCATTCTACGGAGTCCCCTGTTCTGCACAGCGCTGCCAACAGCCATAGGCTGCTCTTCAGCGGAGTCCACTTATAGCTTCTAAGGAGATCAACAAATAAGTTTTCCTCCCTGATATTTGCATCTTGTTTCTCTACATCGCTACCTTCTTCCAAATTTTGTCTTTTTTCAATTTTGTTACCAATCGTACCTCCCCTTCTAATTGTACTGCCCCTTCTCCGTGTTCCTTTCTCCTTGTTCCCAGATCGTACTCCCCCTTTTCCCTCTCCCCTTCTCCAAATTCCCTTAACCTCTTGCCTATTGTACATTACGTTTTCCTTCTTCCTTTATCCTTGTTCCCTTAGCCTCTTCCCTACTGTACGTTCCCTTTTCCTTCTTCCTTTCTCCTTGTTCCCTAAGGGAACTTCCCTTAGCCTCTTCCCTGTTGTTCTCTTTTCATTCTCTCCTTAGAAAAGTAGAACATCCTACTGTAGTACAATGTACATGCATACAACATAAGTTTATCTGTTTTTCAATGTAAGCAAAATGTAAAATGACAATATAATGCCGTTTAAATCTAATCCTTAGGCTTATTTAATTGTATACAAAGTACAAATATGAAAATTATCCATCTATTTTTTAAAATCCAAACTGTGATATGTTTCTATAATCTTCTGTTGCAATAGTTCTCTCTATATGATTTGCTTCCTGTAATAGCAGTTGTATTAGTTAATAATCAGTAAGATTGCATCATTACATGACAAGTAGTGTACTTGGATAAGTTAACAATGTACTCGTGCTATGTAAGATTATCAATACTGTTCTCCTAATAATATCAATAAGATTTTCAGTACTGTTTTCCTAATAATATCAATAGGTAATAATCAGTACGATTAGGTAATAATGAGTAAGATCACATGACTACTTGGATAAGTATCATAAGTTGCTACACTCTAGAATTTACTTACTCTAATTACTAATTAATTAGTATTAGAAATTAATGAACTGGTTATTCTGTTTTCTATCATAATCATTAATTAGTATGGAAGTTGGTGATCAAACTTCGGCCAAGTCAAATGATCTAGGGTGGAAGTATTGCACTCTTCTAGATCCAGCTCGAAGGGGGAAAGTGAAGTGCAAATTCTGTGGTCATCTGTCGACAGGTGGAGTTTTCAGATTCAAGAAACATCTTGTAGGCCAGCGTGAAGATGTTGGCGCATGCAAGATGGTTACTCTGGAGGTGAAGAGGGAAATTATAGAGTATATGGACAAGTTTGCTGCAAAGAACAAGAGGGCTCAGGAGTTGGAAGGATTTGAGCGGTGAGGTGGAAATTGACAAACATGCTGATGATGTCGACATAGGTGATACACAAAAAGCCGAAGGTTGTAGGTCAAATTGACACTTCTTTCTTTAGAAACCCAAAGGATAATGTCAAAGAAAGGGTGTCGTCAAAGCAATCAACAATACAAGACAAGTTAGGTAAAGGGCGGAGGGCTAGAACATGTCAATATATAACTCGATGGATTTATGAGGTTGGTAAAACCCTGACTTGTACTCATACAATATCAAATAATAGATTCAAATCTTATAAAAAAACTGTAATTATTACGAGTACATTTGTCTTTTGATTAATTGTAATACACTTGCTTTGTTTTTTCTAATTAGGTATCCCAATGAATATCGTTAACCTCAACAACTTCTAAGTCATGTTAGAAGCTATAGGTCAATTTGGGCCTGATTTAAAGGGATCGTCTTATTACGAGTTGAGGGAACTGTTACTCAAGCAGGAGGTGGAGGCTACCAAAGAAGCCTTTGCACCACATAGGGAGGAATGGAAGCGGTCTGGATGCTCTTTGATGTCCAATGCTTGGACAGACAAGCGCAATAGAAGTTGCATGAACATATGCGTTAATAGACGTTTTGGGACCTATTTTCTCAACACAGTTGTTTGTTCAGGTCAAATACACAATGCAAACTATATATTCAACCTTGTTGATGATCCTATTGAAGAAGTAGAAGAGAATGTTTTTCAAGTGGTTAGTGACAATACTCCAGCTGATCTTGCCACAGGTTGCCAATTGAAGGAGAGGTGGCCAATGATCTTTTGGACTCCATGTACAGCACATTGCGTTGACTTGATGTAGGAGGCGATTGGAAAGTTGAACTGGGTGCAAAATATTATTAAAAGGCAAAAGCACTCACTATATCTATCTACAACCATCATTTAAGTCTGAGTATCATGAGAAGCTTCTTGGGATCTGATCTGGTCTGGTCAGGCCAGGTGTCACTGGATTTGCTACAACATTCTTGAGTTTGGATAGCCTCCTAAAGAATATGTCCAATTTAAGAAGGATGTTTGTATCTAAAGAATGGCTCAAATGCAAATTCTCAAAAACTCATGAAGGAATTTAGGCTGCAACTACTGTTGGTGGGTCCCAATTTTGGAGAGGAGTTCAGTTGGTGCTTAGAATTTTCAAACCGTTGGTCAATGTTCTACGACTAGTTGATGGGGGAGAAAACACCTGCTATGGGCTACATACAGCAAGCTATGGTCGTCACGCTTGATGAACTAGATAAAAAGCTAGCTGATGATGAGCCGCTTCGCAAGCATGTGTTTCAGACAGTCCGTGATAAATGGGATAACAAACTCAGCCGACCCTTACATGCTGCCATGTAATTGAACATTACCACTCTTTTGTTCAATTAGTTTGATGAAATTTGATATTTTATACTAACTCTCAAATAATACAGGTTATTATTTGAACCCATTTTGTATAGGAAAAACCCTGAGATTGATAGTACAAGTTTGATTATGGATGGTCTCATGAAGTGCATTGAGACATTCTACCCTGAGCTAGATATCTAAGATGGCATCGTTATGAAGGAGTTGCGAGCGTATAGAGATGGGTCAACTTCTCTTGGATGGGCAGGTGTTGTTAGACAACGAAATGACACCAACATAGATCCACATATAGGCTATAGAAGGGTCTTGTTCATTACTCATCAATCATTACATTTAAGGTTATGGTTGGATGTATGGCCTGCTTCACTGACTTCAATTTACCCTTATCCTGTAGTCCAATCAACAATGGATAAATTTTGGTTGTGGTACACCTTACTTGCAAAAAATGGCCATCCGAGTGTTAAATCTAACTTGTTCATCGTCGGGATGTGTAAGAAATTGGAGCACATTCAAAATGGTAATATATGGAGCCCTCAAACGATTTTTGCGTATGCTATTGCTATTATAAATAAATATATAGTTATTTTCATCTGAAAATAAATTTCTATATATGAATACATTATTTATATTATTAATTTATTTCTTGCCTAGATTCTTACAAAAGGAGAATAGGTTGGATGTGAAGAGGCTTGAAGCGTCGGTGTTCATTCAATTTAATGCCAAATTGAAGGAGCAGAAGGACAAAGATGAAAAATATTATGATACAAAAGTCTCCCAGGATTGAGACAAAGCTAAAGATTAGATGGTACAGCTAGACCTTGATGAAGAAGAAATCTATCCAGGTGCTGGAGTTTCTTGGGGAGCCGTTGCAAAAGCTAGTGGGGCCGAAGAATCGACAGAGACTAGGAAAAGCACAAGGTTTACTACTTCAAGGTGGATGCAAAGAAAAAAGAAAATGAGGAGTATGGTGATGTTGAATCTGATGGCGGATAGTGACAATGATCTTTAGGACGTTGAGGCATCTTTACATGATTTTGTATTCACTCATTCTAGGAGCGAGGACTATGGTTTTTTTGATGTTTGTGTGTTTTTTAGCTTGTAAACATTTACTTCCGTTATTAGAACCCATTTTGATAAATGAAAGTCATTTGATGTAGTGAAATATTATTCAGGAATACTTGATTGTTGAGTGATATTTCTTTTTGTTAGTAGTACAACAATCACTAATTTTTTTTCAATTTTTTAAAGACAATGTGAACCGGTTTTTCAAAAAGTGCCAGCTTTGGTCTGCTTCAAAACCCGCTTCTTGCTTCATGTGGGGCAATTTGCACGCTTCGCGCTTTCCAAAACCTAGATCTCTATGGATGTCACCTTTCATGAGGATAAAATGTTCTTTTCATCATCCTCACCCCCTTATAGATCATATATCGATACTATGGTTTTGATGCCTGATCCATTCATCCCATCCCCACCCCATCCCCATCCCCACCACCACCATCACCCCCAAATGGGTTCATGGAAGATGAGTCATCGGCTGCAACTACATCATCACCGTTAGTTTCAGACCGATCCAATCTACTGGCGGCACTACGCAAAGGTATACGTTCCTGCACTATCAAGCATCCCATTTCTCACACTTGTTGTCTAACACGTCTTTCTTCTTCTGCCTCGTCATTCATTCACTACGACCCTGGACACAACATATGTTCCTAAGTGTCCAGCAGATGCTCCGCGTCATCCTGCATGGAAAGCTTCCATGATGGAGGAAATGAAAGCTCTCCATGACAACAAGACATGAGATCTTGTGACCCCACCAATAGGCAAAAATATTGCTGGTTGCCGGTGGGTTTTCTCTGTCAAGAACAAGTTGGATGGCTCTGTGGAACGACTCAAGGCGCGCCTGGTTGCCAAAGTATTCACCCAAACTTTTGACATGGATTACTTTGAGATATTTTCTCTAGTGATAAGAATTGCCTCCACTCACATCCTTATCTCCCTTACAGCTCACCTCGATTAACCTCACTGTCAGCTCAACATCGAGAATGCATTTCTCCTGGAAGAAGTCTACACGCAACAACCGTCAGATTTAGTTGCTGAGGGGGTGCCTTCTCACAAAGTGTGTGTCTCCGACAATTCCTCTACACCGTAGAGTCTACGGTCTGAAGCAGTCTCCATGGGCCTGGTTCAACAGGTTAAGTGATGTCTTTTCACAGTTTAACTTTCAGAGATCAACCACCGCCCACTCCTTTTTCTCCAAGTTCTCCAAAGGCCATATTATTGTTGTCTATGATGATGACATCGTCATCACTGATGATGATACAATGGGGATATCTCAGCCAAAACAATCGCTGCAGACACATTTCCTCACAAAGGACTTGGGCACCCAACGATACTTCGTCCGTTCCTCGGATCGAAGTCCTCCCCTCAGCCTGTGGGATCAGCTTGTCATAGCGATGCTGTATCTTAGATTTGCTTCAAGAGACCAACATGACATAAGCCAAACCAGTCTCTACTTCAATGGATTATCATACAAAGTCTATGCATGAATGAGAACTCTTTGTTGATCTAGAGAAATATCTCTGTATAGTCGGGAAGCAAATTGACTTGACTATTACTCGATCAGATATTAGCTATGTTGTTGGGGTAGTCAACCAACACATGAGTTCACCACTCCACTCCAGGCCCACTGGTCTAGTGTTCAACGCATTTTTCGCTACCTCAAGAGTGCTCCAACACGAGGATTGCTCTACAAATGTCCTAAGTCCAAGGTTGATCTCTATCTCTAGGTATGCAGATGCAGATTGGGCAGGTGATTCTAAAGACCGTCGGTCCACTTCCAGTTATTGTGTCATGATTGGCACTCACGTATTTTCGTGGAGTAAAAAATAGGCTGTAGTAGCTCGCTCCAGCACCGAGACAGGATATCAAATTATGGTTCATGCATGTTGTGATCTACAGTGGGTCCGCATCCATTTTAAATTGAGTTTGGAATGAATCCCTTTCCAAACTGCAACTACTTTATACCGTGACAACCAGGTGGGTATACACAGCTCATAGTCCAGTCTTCCACGAGCGTGCAAAACACATTGAAGTCGACTGCCATTTTGTCCGGGACTTGGTCAAAGTCAAGCAGATCATCAATCCTCACATTAGGACACGTGATAAAGTTGCAGACATCCTTACCAAACCTCTTCCTCCTGCTTTATTCAAATATTTGGGCATCAAGTTGAGACTTCACAACGTTTACTCTCCAACTTAAAGGGGCGTGTTGATATATTTGATATAGTTGTGTCCGCTCTTTTCCTTCTCTTGTACTCACACTTAAGTGTGGCTCCTATAACCAACTCAAGTGGCCTTCCTCCTATATATAGGAGGCTATGTACTCTCTTTTCAATTACTGAATAAACACTACTTTCTACACATATATCACATGTATATCATACACACACACAGCTTTTGGCAAGCACTATTCATTGAATTTGCATTTGAAACTGAGACTTTATGACTTGCATGACTTTTAAGAGACAGTGGTCCAAATAAAAACAAAAATCTATATTCGTGGCTGCTATTCTAGAATTTAGTTAAATGCTTGCTTTCTATTGTTATCTATTTATATCTTTTCTATTAGATTTTATTAATTTTGAGCAGAAATCTATATGACAACAAATTTCTGTAGAATAATGAAAATAATTTGTCATCGACAGATATGGATCAAGACTCCAGAAGTATTAGCTCGAGATAGACTGTTGGGTTCTTTCCAGGTAAGATCTCTATTTTTTATTACACAGAACCTCTACAATCAATCAACAATGTCTTATGTAACTGATGTGATCTGTGTCATAGTTGGTTGGGATGACTGAGTACTGATTTCTCCATGGTTTTTACCCAAATAAATACAAATGTACGAAATTGGGTGTTTATAGGTCCAAATCATAGCAAAATTCCTAAATTTCCATCTGGGTTCAACTATATTGAAGTAAACTATTCCATTCATTTGCTGCAGGGAGTAATAGTTTTGAAGTAAATTATTTTTTGAAAACAAGTTTTGATGTAAATCATACTGCATAGCAATGTAAAACATATGACAATACTTAATGTTTAGATTTGAGAATTTACTTGAAGTTTAACTGTACAAAAATATCGTAAAATCATGGCAGGTAGACTCATCAATAGTGTTTGATAAATAATGATCACAAATTATATTATGACCATATAGAATACTCTTTAAAAAATGTTCTGTTATAAGCCGCCATGGATGACGATGATATTATTACACCCTAGGAAGCCACACTCAATAGCAAGATGTGGAATCCCCCGGGCTGTGTTGTGGATGGACATAGCCATCCATCCAACTGAACCTTGTGTATGCACAGGACACGGGCTGGATGCAAAGACAGCTTGGATAAGAAGGTTGACGGAGGACTAGAGGACTGGCAGACTAGATGAGTGGAATACTGTAGGAGGTGGCATAGTAGAAGTGGACCAAAGGAGAAGTGGACTGGAGGAGTGACTTATCAAGGAGAGAAGGTGGTGATGGAAGTGGTTTCTACTGCTACTATTGCTGGTAAAAGCCACAGCTGCAGCGGGGACTTCTAGTGGCTATCACTACAACATTATTGGCTCTTGGCATCAACGGCGACGATGTCGGAAGAGGCTGTCACCGAGCAGTACCCTAGGTCACAAGACCAGGCAACAAATGGTGGGAGAGTCAAGGGTCGGGTTGATTCGGCCAGCAAAATAATTTCTTCCTATAACAGAACACAGTGGGCCATGGTCGCTGGTTATATTTTTGTGAAAAAAATGATGCACTTTGTGTTCGACAAGTGTGCAATGGTCATCAGTTTTAATTTCTTTAAAATATTTTTTTCTTCTTTAAATGATAATATGATATGCCTTCAATAATCTATTGAACTTGCCATTTAGTTATTATCTCCGGCTCATTGTCTTTGTCCTATATTCTAAAAGTGCTGTGTATCCTAATTAAATATAAGTTAGGCCATATTAACTAATTACAAACTTGTATGTTCGTAATTGGGCCTAACATAAGTCTATTCTACTAATCTTCTTTCAAGCAACCTAGCATCATTGTTGAGTTGAGTATAGGAGGTTGCTGATGTGAGAAAGGAGCTGCTTGCTTCTCTTGACATGGGGACTGTTCTGAGAACAAGCAACTACAACCTAAGGCAATATGTGGCTATAAAATCTATGATCGAAATCAGAGATTATCTCGGAAGGTGATTGGGGACTGTTCTGAGAACAAGCAACTGCAACCTAAGGCAAAATGTGGCTATAAAATCTATGATCGGAATCAGAGATTATCTCGGAAGCTGATTGAGAGCTGGGATGGGATCCACACAAGTGTAAGCATTTTGCAGAGACTGTAGACAACATGAAATTATTGGTGATAGAAGGCCACTTAGGAAAATTCAGAGATTACATTAGATCCTATTAGAATAACATTAATTTGTCAGGTTGCAATGTGGGTGAGGTGAGAGCAATATGCATGGCTTCCAAGTAGCCTATTTTGGACCAGTGCAATTAGAACTTTTTGACGCATGTTCTTTCTTTGATGAGGTGGGTGTGTAAGTGAAGGTGTATTCATGTAGAGAGTGGCACCCCCAATGTTAGCACGTATGCACAAGGATTTGATGGGATGATCTGAGAATCTACCAAAGAAAGGTGACACCTCAATTTTGGTCTTATCTCATTACGCGTCGGATAGGATGGTGTTTTAATTACATCAACCTACAGTTTTTTTTATTGCCGAGTTCTAGGGCTATCATATGCAATGTCTACATCTCCATTGTTTGACAAAATGACCACACCTACCTTTAGATTCTCCAGTCCCAGGGATTTTATGCAGTGGTAGATTTGGGTTGGCTGGTCACGGGCTACCTGCTACGACAAACAAAAATGCAAATGGAGTGGTAGCTGTTGTGTTGTTTCAGTTCTTTGATTAGGAGGGTGCTCATGGTTGCAGATTGCTGGCAATTGCTGCCTGTCTTACTAGAATAACATTGATTTGTCAGGTTGCAATGTTGGTGAGGTGAGCGTCATTTTGGAGTGATGGCAATATGCATGGCTTCCAAGAGCATACCTTGAAGTTTTGCAATTAGAACTTTTTGATGCATGTTCTTTCTTTGATGAGGTGGGTGTGCAAGTGAGGGTGTGGATTCAAGTAGCAAAGAGTGGCATTCACAAAGTCAGCATGTATGCTCAGGATTTGATAGGGGTGGTCTGAGAAGTGTCTACAAATAGAAAGTTGACACCTCGAATTTGGTTTGATGCCATTACATGCTGGAAAAGATGATGGTTTATTAACATCAACCTACAGTTCTTTTATGGTTGAGTTTTTGGGCTATCATATGCAATGTCTACATCATCCTACAGTTTTTTGTTTGGATGGTCGAGTTTTTGGGCTGTCATATGCAGTGTTTACATCTCATTTTGTTTTTGCAAAATGACCATGCCTACCTCGGATTCTCTACTCCCAAGGATTTCAGGCAGTGGTAGATTTGAATTGGCTGGTCACTAGCTACTGGCTACCGGCTACGTCCAATAAAATCCAAATGGAGTGGGAACTGATGTGATGTTTCAGTTCTTTGATTAGGAGGGTGCTCATGGTTGCAGATTGCTGGCAACTGCTGCCTGGCTGCTGCCAAACATGTCACCAGATGGAGATATAGCCTCGCATGGTTTGATTGTGCGTCAGGTTTGCTTGTGCCTTGGATGGAACTTGATGAATAAATATAGTATGGTTTATGTATGAATCATATTCATATGGACATTAATCCTACGTGGAAGAGGATGCTCCTGTATAACTAGTTTCATGACGAGGACACATTGTTTTGGAGTAATTTATCTCTATCATAAGATAGTTCCGTACCCGCACAGGAAAATAAATTAGTTCATGTGCATTGTACACCCATCTAATGCACATCTTATAGTAGGGGTGAGCAGATTTTTTTTAAAAATTTTTAAATTGGCGATTCATTCATCCCATCGCCTGGGTTTGAACTCATAACCTCCCGGTCTTACATCATCACTTTTACCACTAGGGTGCCACTTTATTGGCAAACTGAATGGTTAAATTCCGAATGATTATTTTTTTTCCAGATAATTTGGTTAATTTAGTTCGGTTAATTGGTTAAACGGTTAATTCTCTAGTTAAAATATTTTCTATATGGTTAACCGAATCAACCGAATAGAGAAATTTTGTTCAAAAAAAATTCACACACATATATACCCATGTAGTTGTAATTTTATTTCAAAAAACATCCACGTATATAGTATTAAGTTTTCATGAACTATATAGCGCTATATTTATATGCTATACTACTATAATATAATAACTGTTCAAATGTTTATGATTATTTTCATACGATATTATTACAAGAGTGTTATTTGGTTGACCAAATTAAATGACCATATTAATTATCAACCAATTAACCATAGTCGAGTTAACTGACATGGATTTGGTTGGTTAATGGTTATAATCTCAAATCACAAATCAACTATTTAACTGAACCGAATTAATCATAACCGACCGAATTAACTGGGACGCTCACCCCTATTTTATAGTTCACAACGGGGGACATTAATGTATTAGGAATTAGTAAATACCGTGTATTTTACTGGCCAATAGTTGCTCAGAATTTTACAGAATTCCTTGTAGACATGCTTGTGGTCAAACTGGGGTGGGGGTTGTATATGCCACATGCTACCTTTAAGATGAAACGTGGTGAACCCATTCTAGGACCTCGACTTGTCTAGTAAACCACATGATTCTGCGCTTAGACTGTGTGGTGCTAATCTGAAAATATTGGGAGATAATAAATAAGGTACTTTTTTTTAAAAACAAAATAAGGTACTTAATTACCAGGTATGAACCGGTGTAAAGGATTCTAGAAAAAATAGAAAACTTCACACTATTTGGTAACTTGCTTAAAAGGGTTAACGATGGGGTAGACTTCTGACAAATGACCATATCCTAGAGCTGCTTGCATTTTTATATTGGAGAGTGGTTCTTTTCCTTTGTGAAAATCCTAATATGCTGACATTTTTATGCTTTATGCTGATGTAGGTCAAGCCCGTGCTGAATAGGGTGAAAGTCACACTTGTTGGCCTGGCTGTATCGCTAGTTGCCTGTGCAATTCTTTTCATTTCACTGGATAGTCCAAAAGAAAGCTCAGCTACGGATGAAAGAGTGATTGCTGGGACTTACAGTGAATCTTCTGCTAGATTATTTGAGCCTGATATTTTCCACAGCAATCCAAACATCATTACGGAAGCTGCGGATTGACGCTTAAATATGTATATCTTAAAGTTTGCATCATATACATGTACAAGGGCTCACAATGTATCCACAGAAACACTTGTTCATCATTTGCACAGGAGCACTGTCCACATTTCTGTATATAATGTATCATAATCAGCATACTAGATCTAACTCCTTAGTGAACCAAAAGCAGAGCAGCGTAGCAAAGGATTATGTACTTCCTCAATCCCGTCCTTGGGAATAACAGTAAGTAATGGACTATCAAACGTGGCACAGCTTTAGAAAAGTGGAAAGCTGAAACTGCTAAACCCACACTCAATTTATAGGATCCCGTGCTGACACTTTTCAATGATGTATTATAATTAACTTTAGGCGCTCAAAATTTGGACTTCAGCAATGAGGTGGACATGATCAACGATAATTTGTTCATTTGTTATGGGTGGTTTAATGCTTGCCATGTTTATCTACAGTCCGTGGTGCTGAGCAAAAATATTGTGTACACGTCCATATTGATAGGGTTGGCAAAAACAACAAATTTGACCACTGGATCGAGCGGAAGGTGATCAAATCATCTACACTAGTATTGTTTGGATAGGTTGTGGTGGCTAAATTTCGCCTGGAAATTCTTAGACTGATCTTATATGGCTGATTAACTAGTACACTAGTATTGTTTGTACAGGTTGTGTGGTCAAATTCGGCCTGTAAACTCTTTATGACTGATCTTATATGGTCCAATTACAATGCCGATAATCAATTAACTAACAAGGGGCTGTTCGGCCCCCATCATCCCAAGTCCTGGTAGTTTTGTGCATAAAATGTATCAAACTTCTGGACCACTGTACTGTGAGGTGAACATCCCCAGCTGTCCGGTGCAATAGTTGTACAAGCAGAACATTAGACACTAGACGGAGCATGTGAGTTTGCAGTACTCAAAAACACGCGTGATTGTAACGGTGACTGTTGTATCAGAATAACCATCGAACGAACAACAATACGAACTTGATGATCATTAATTTGTATGTCATCTGTACCTCTTTGTATGTATAACTACTTATGTAATCTTATGTGGTAAAGTTAAAAACTGCCATGTAAAACACGACAAAAGCGTTGAAGCAATGATGACATCTCACAACCAAAGCAATTACAACATCGCGACAACCATCTCAATTGGTACACAAGGAATAAGATGTAACATGTAATCTTATGAGGTAAAGTTAAAAACTGAAATGTAAAACACGACAAAAGCGTTGAAGTAATATGACATCACACAACCAAAGTAACTACAACATCGCAACAACCATCTCAATTGGTAGACCGGAACATTGTTGTTGTACCTTAGTTATACGGTGTGACATGTTTCCACTTCCTCATCATATGTGGTCAAAGGTGGAAAACTGTAGGCTCTATCACATCATCTTACCATTAGAAAACAATGAAATGTAATGAATTTAGACCAAACTGGTTTGATCATACTTTGTGGCTAAGTTTTGTTTGGAGCATGTTGTATACTCGGGTCCATGGTTTTTAGGGTTATACCAAACTCATGGCCACCTCTAGTAAATATGTTGATGTCAACGATTGTAGGGATATTCATATTTTCATAACCACAATGCTCAAGGGTTTTTTGTGAACAATAGAAGCATGACATATCATACAAACAATTGGGAAATAAATTCTTTGGACTTTAATTTTGGTTAGAGAAGTGGGTCTGAATACAAAATACATGATTTGTTGTAGGCTAAGAGCATAATTGTCTTGAGCAAATTCTCCATGCTTCATACATGGAATAAACTCATCGAGTGAGATATCCTTGTATTGTGTGGTGTCATAGAAAAAATTGAGTGCCTTATAGAAGATATGCAACAATCACAATGTTTTGTATAGCATCTAGTAACTTTGTAGCAATTGGGGTTCTACAAGGAGATCAGTACTATACACTCTCATGAATATATGAAGATAATATCTCCCATGAGTTGGAGCTTAGTCTACTAGGAAAGTGGGTGTTGTTTGGTCCATAAAAATGGATTGGAAACTTCTTTTCATAAAGAAATAAAAAGAGAAAGATGTGTGTTTCCTATTATTCAAGCATGTATACACCAATCACAATGTTTTTTGGTATAGAAATTAGGATAGTGCCTTCATAGAAGTTGGGGCTCTATAGAGAGATTAGTGCTATACACTCTAACAAACATATGAAGTTAATATCTCCCATGATTTGGAGCGGGGTCTATTAGGAAAGTGGGTGTTGTTTGGTCCGTGTCCAAATTTTTGATGGGATTTTTTTTTTATAAAGGAAAAACATGAGTACTTCCTATTCTTCAACCATGTGGATTCATCATTTTATTTGGTTTCTTTGTTGCAAATATATTAACATAAATGAATATGACACAATGCACTCTACCAAGGGCCCCATGGGGAAGATGCCTAGTGAAGGTACCTCAAAAACATATGGGGTACCACATATCAAGCATGGAAGAATTTTTTGAGTTGACAGTGGTGGATGCACCATGATATTTTAATTTTAGTAATGATGGAAAAAATCCTAAAATGACAAACAAACTGGAACAATGTATTAAAGTCTAGGAAACTCATCAAATTACAACACACAATATGCATCTGGGATGGCTTGTTGGATGATGATGGTTTCTTAAAAAGGGTCGAGTCATTAAGGGCTTAGGAATCAAGATGTGGTTCCCAAACAAAATTGATGTATATTTCTAAAGTGGGTATGTGTGACATGATTTATTCAACTTTGGGATTTGAAATGCATCCTTTGAATGAGAAAAATATATATACCTTGAAATACTTAGAAGTGAAAATACCTAGAAAAATTCCAGACAACATGTTTGGTGACTAAAAGTGGCTTTATAGCACTATTTAAATTTGTGGACAAAGTGCACATGATAAGATGTTATTGGATATCAGGATTAGTGGTGTGTTTTTCCTTTTAGGCCGTGTTTGGTATGTAGTATTTCAGATAGGATTGCATTTATATACCACGTTTTCTTCCAATCTCATGTTTGGTTGTGCTTATAAGGTGTTAGGATATCATTCCTGTGTAACTCGGTGTCTCGCTCCGCTGGGAGTAGCAAGTTCCGCGCCTCCCTTGGGACTAGAACGGTATGCACAGCTTGTGCTCATGGCCAGACCCCACGAGTCTCAACGCCCACCACTCCATCTGTGCCCCTATTTGTGCACTTTGTCCTCCCTCTTTCCACTCATTCTTTGAATTTTATCCAACCAGAAACACCATTAGGTGGTTATACAAGCACCACAAGTACTCTGAGAAGGAGACGGAACCATGGCGGCAAGGGCATCTGGTCTTTGTGGACAAATTGAAGCTATGTTGAAGATTGTTGACTTTGTCGATGGATCTGCCATTCATAACTCTTCTTGGCTGGCAGGCGGTGTGGCTGCCCCCGCTGCATTTAGCCTTGACAGTGTCGGCACCCGGCTACAGTAGGTGAGATAGCCATAATTCACAGGACCTAGACAGTGTGGGCACATTCAGCCTGACTACCCCTTCCGTAATGCTAACAATTTTGATGGAGTTCTAAGTAGCAAGTCCTAGCTACTCTGATCGTGACTGCACATGAATTAATGGCATCAAAATTGATCAATGTGACATCTCCCGCCATAGTTGCCCTATCGTCACAGAAGATGTATGGAAGTGTTAGCATTGTTGGTTAACAACGTCTCCATGGTGCAAACTCCATTATTTGTAGTGCCTACTATTTTGTTTTTACTGTGCCCAATTCAGGGTGTCTAGCTATGTGTATGCCGTATCATATCATGTGCTGCATCCAAACAAAGGATTGCAAATCAACATCCCTTATTCCACTAATACCAGCCCATCCTTTCCATTAGAATATCTTGATCTAATCCTTTCCTTCCAACCAAACAAGGCCTTAGGGCCACACACTGATCAATTGAGTTTGATTAAATGCAACCCTAAAGGGGTTTTCAACACACTTGGGTTAATAGGCTAGCTCACATAGACTAACACAGTTACCCGTAAGCGTACTGGGTTGTGTTATAGTATAGGAGGAAGACAAGTTAGGGGTCGAACCCAAGAGAGAAAATAAGGCACTAGAGCTAGGTTAGTTTTGGATAGGTTCCTACTGCAAAGTCTATGGCTTAAGTGTTTATGGTTATTTTTTTGATTACACTAATGGTGAACAAGTAATTAAAGGAGAACAAACAAGATCAAAACCTAAGTTAGCCCTAGACAATTAGTTCTAGTGAGCAAGATAAGACAAGTTAAGCAAGAAAAGAACAAGAAAAGGGAAAACTACACTAAGGCAAGCAAGAGAGATCTACACTACACTAAGATAGCAAACTAGGCAAAAGAGCATTTAAAAACTTAAACCAGCATGAACAAGGCAAGAGAAAGGCAAGAAGATAACTAAGAAAGTAAAAAGCTAATTAGGATAACACTAGCTAAGCAAGAAGGAAATTAGGGTTTTAAAGCAATTAAGAGAAGTGTGGGTTGTTTGAGGGAATACACTTGTCAATTTTGTTGGGAGTGATAACATGTGAACATCATGATTTCATTTAGATTACCAAACCAAACAATAAACTATAGGCTTATGAATTGCCCTAAACTACTAATTGGCCTTGAATAAGATATGGTGTGTATAGGAGAACTAGTCCCTAACACCTCTTACCCACCCTTACGAGGCTCAATTGGTTTAGGGTTTAGGTGGAATTCAATTAGGGTCTAGTCAAGCCTAGGTTTCTAGAATAGGAACTCTTACAGTAATTAGTGGTCGAGGGTAGTAATGTAAGGTGGAAGTGAGGTTTAGACCTCACATCACCTACATTCTAGCCTTGAGAAGGATCCATGCTAATTACACTAAATGATCCTATGCTAGCTATTTAGATATCTCACCTAGGTGTAGGAGAATTGATTAGCATATAGGAAGGTGCATAGCTAACTAGGGATCCATTAATTGGACTTAGGAGCAATTCACAAATTAGCTACATATAAGTAATTTCCCTAAATTCCTAGGTGATTTCAATCACAAACCAACAAACAATTTATGGAGAATGAGATATAAATAGAAAATAATTGTTAACAAATGAAATCATAATGTTTACATATTTTTTTCCTCCATCATGGTAGTAAAGTAACATTTTAAGCCCCAAACAACCCACCTAAGGGGCCTAGCTACTCATAGAATAAGAAAATACAAAAAGAAAGGAAGAAGAATGAATATAGGAGTGTAAAGCCATAATGAGCTCAGTGAAGACTCCTCCTTTTCCACCTCCTAGCAGCAACAACTCGACCACCTCCCTCCAAAGTAGGTAGATAGCCTGGATGTATGGTGGAAAGTGGCCAAAAACCCTAGAATAGGTGTTTTTGGGGTGGAAGATGATGAAATGGAGGTGGAACAGAGTGGAAATGGATGGGAGGCAAAATGAGGGAGTTGAGAGTGGACTACTAGTGTCTAACCTTGAGCTCCATCCACCACCTATGTATCTATAGGTGGTGGGGAAGCATTAGGTTAAGTAGGGGTAAAATGGGAAGATTAGTGCAAAAGTTGTGCTACATTTGTATGTAGCACGACCGTGGTGGGTAGGGGTCAACATGGCCGTGGTGTGATGGAACAAGTGAGGTGAAATTATGGAAAAATCATAGGGACATTCGGGGGTTTTGAGTGGCTGGTGGTACGACCATGGTGAGGCACTAGTAGCACGGCCATGGTGGTCACCACAACCATTTTGGCTTAGGGAGGCTCTGCCCTTTTTGAGGAATACAACCGTTCTATCTTCTTGGCAACATGAAAATGCTACATCAGATGACTGTTTTGGGTTATGTGAGCACGACAGTGCTGTGATGCATGTCCGTTCAGGCTGAACTTGAATCTCTATTGCTTGACTCTTTGGATTTGCTTGGGCAAGCACAACTGTTTTACTGAACCACGATCATGTTAGCTTCTTCATCAACACTTAGAGCTTGTACTTTGAATTTCCTTGGACCTCTTTGCTTCAATTGACCCTTAGCCACTAGGGGTAGGTTGACAGAGCCTTGAACTTCACTTTGGGTCTCTCTAAGGGTAGAGAAACCCTATAATCATTCTCTCTCTCTTCCATCCAAGCGTGGTCCAAGTACTTGAAAATATGCAAATAACACCTATATGTGAATTTACATAAATATGCATATTGAGGGGAAAAAAATGTAATGCAGCAGGTATAGATGTGATTAAAGTGAAATAAGACTCACAATGAAGCCCTAAAATAAGACTGCATCAATGAGTACATTTATTCAAGGATTTTTAATAACTATACCTTTTTTGATAAAATTAGATTATTCACTGATGAAATTCAAATAATTGAGATGATGTGGGTAGGAGGGTGTGTGTGGATTCCAACTTCATAATTATTGATATTCATAGGAACACATAGTAGGGATTCCTAACTTGTATATTCATGTAACAAGTGTCTATTTTTCAAAACTCTATACAATTCCACAACAATTTTGGTTGGGTTCTCTTTTTAGCACAATGTACAAACATTAGATACATTCATGCTAGTACAGAGCTAATTGGCCTCAAACTTGGCTCATAAATGGATTTATTAGGCATATTGTGTTAGAAGGGTTTGATCTATGTGTGATGAAATGGACTTTTGCTCCCATTACTCATTTTCCTTTATGCATTTCAAGTCGTCTGATATTTGGTATTTTTAGGTCCTTTTACATTTTAGAAGCAAAGAACTAAAATATTTCGATTTGGAGGAATATATAACGAGGTATCGAGCAAATATGACCATTTAGGTATTTTAAAATCTTATGGTAAAAATATCAATTTAAAATTTCTTTATTTTAGCCTGTTCCTTTTATGGGTCAAACAATAGTTTATTTGGCTCAAGCTTGGTCAAAATCTAATAATTATTGTGATAATAGTTTGGTTAAATGTTTGTAACCTTTGACTTTTTTGACAATGAAGATATTTGAAATAATAGAAAAGGATTTCAAGAGAAAATTAAGTTTTATTAAATATTATGTGAATTTATTGATATATTTTAGAATAAGTGAGAATATACATTCTTGGAAAAATGTTTTTATAAACTAAGTAAATTATTGGTGCCTTATTGATGACATTAACAATTTGGATCAAAAAATGAAGTAGGAGATGTTTTATAAATCATGTGACAAACTAGGAACCTTTTGAATAAGTTTTGTTATTTATTTTATGATAAAATAGATTGGAATATGACTCATTGGAATAATTAATTTGATTCACAAAACTTGCCATGTGGAACGAAAAATGCTCCTTGCCAACAACCATATCAATCACACTGAAGTGTTCTTTTGACCATACAACCAAATCCATTTTTACATGGCTTGCTTGTAAATCCAAGATTGTGATTTAAGGCTTTATATCCTGGTAGAGATACCCTCTTTTTCCCCCATCTCACCTCCATTGTTGTTTCACCATGGAACTAGACTATGTCGAGGTTGCCTCTTCCAACCATACTATGACTCCTCATCCATAGATCAGGCTCCATGACCCCTAAACATAGCTTCCCAGTGTCTTCTTGAGGCCCACCATCCTCAAGATGGAGTTCCCGAAACCCTCACTGGCTTGCTGCTCCTCACTGTGGTGGGGTAGTATTTTGGATAGAACTAAGGCCTAAGGGATGCTGGCCCAACCTAAATGACCACTACAAGGCTCGATGAGAGGCTAGGTGTCACATTGAAGCCTACAGACTCCCTGAGAACTCACCAAAGTTTTTCCTTTATGGTGGCGTACCACGGAGGAAGGACGGGCAAGAGAACCTTGTTCAACAAATGGGATGGAGGGATGGCTACCTGGCGGGGAAGACTGACTAGGATCCCTTCAGCTGTGGGCTAGCTTGGATATAGCCAAAGCAAGTCCCATGTGGGGTGAGGCCCTTCAAAGAACTAATGTAGGAGAGTATATCTAGCCACAACCAATTGATCTCACATGACCATTTTCCTAGGCCACATGGTGCTATCTTAGGCCACATACAAGTAGATCTAACGATCCACAATGAACATTTTGAGGTATACCTTAAAAAAACTCTAGAAAATCCCAAGATCATACAAAGACTATTCGAAGAGAAAAATATAAGAAATCTAATGAAACTACTTTTGTAGGTTAATTACGGATCTAGCTTCCTGATATCACGAATCTTATCTATTTTACATACTTGAAAATGATATATGTCCATATCCTGTACAAATATTCTCCAAACCAAAGATTTGTCTTTGATTAATATTTTATGATGATATTGATCTCGAGACTCTTAATAATGACATGTTTAACCCTTAATGATGATTTAGGATTTTGTCCTATATGACCTAGGTTTGGAGATCATACTTTAAAGTGATGTTGAATAAGATGTGGAACTGGATAATGATATCTTGAGATCTTGTTGTCGGGGATCAGGATGAGTAATTGATTACCTAAGATCTTGCATACAGAACAGAGGCAGATCTAAAGTAATCAGACTTTATATTTGTAGCTCGAAATTTAGACACTCACAATGATAATATTGGGCCTTATATAGTAAGCATGGTCGAATAGAGGAACACGGGGTGGCAAGGATTTATGATTTAAGGTCTTAGATTAGTATACCCTTAGCATAGTTGACAAGAAATCATCATTAATGTCTATTCCCTCGTCTTTTGATATTCGGTTATATCTAGATCATAAGTGTCTTTCTCAAGATGGAAAACATGCAATCCAAAATCCAACCATATGATAATTAGCTATAGTATTCCAACATTGTGTTCATATTACTCCACAACTCTAGATATAGGTTAATACTACACTTTTGAGGATAGCAGTCAAACAACACAAGGTGGTAGCCAAACATGCAAGTGAAGCATTGAAGAGCAAGATTATGGAGATAAACATTGCTAAGAAATATACAATCAATGGATATGAATAGTTACATGTTGGGAAAGCCTTAGTGGCTACTTCCAACCCAAGAAAAAGGTCTAGCCACTAGTGGTCATGATGGGTAATACAAATACATGAAAAAATCATAACAAGATGGATTGGGTGAGGATGAACAAAATGGAATGGAGTGAAGTGGAAAGAACAGAGGAAGGAGGAAGATACACAACAACAACATCTATAAGGGAGTACTAATGGTCGATGTAGACCTCCTTCTCATGGTCAGTGGAAATTATGACAAAGGCTTGGGCTCTGACATCTAGTTTCTCTCAAAGAGGGATGGTTGAATCCTTTGGGAAGGCCAGATGGTTGAAGGAAAAGTTGGGACTCTTTTTCTTTCTCTTCTAATGGTTGAAGGTGAATGGATATTTGGGAAACACTTAGTTGTCAAAGGCGAGGGTGCTCTATACGTAGTATGGGGTCCCTATTTATAGGAACCAGTGTGATGATCATGTCACATGTGATGGGACTTTCCATGTGTCCCAAGATCACTTGGAATGTGTCTTGGGGCACACACTTAAGCAGCGACGGCTCGCATGGCATCTATCGATAGATGAGGATCTGCCGAACTATCGATAGGCGAGGCTAACAAAGGAACCTTCAATAGTCAATAGTCTGCTGAACCTTCGATTGGTGGAAGAACTACAACCATCGGTAGGTGACTTCCTGCTAAGCCATTGATAGGTGATGCTAGAGGAAGGATCGTTGGTTTATGGAAGTGTTACCACCTTCGCTAGGTGGCTTTATGTGGAACAATATAAGATGAAACTAGAGACTCTATCTATTGTCAACTTTTGATGGTCACATGCTCTTGGTGATATCCATCGGTTGTTGGGCTGTGAGCACCAACAACCGATGATCTATCTATGTAGCTGATAGCTGAAGGTGTTCCTGCTGTTCTAAGCAGTCTACCGACGACATGGCTGCACATCTTGAGTCATATGGTTTCCTATAGGAAAATGAGAACTTATCATTTAATTAAGGCAAAGAGTAAAACATGGAAATAAATGAAAAAATATCTACGTGATCCTAAGATAATAATGGAAATGAATGATAAATTAGGCATGTAGCATCCACATGATTGGATCGTATCACCCCCTAAAAAATTAGAGCCTAGCTTGTACTCAAGCTAATAAATAAAATTAAACTATCAAGTGAGCAAGGTGGACCTTCTTAGCAGGCTGAGTTTTAGATTCGTAATCATATCCTCATGCCATCTTTATTCCAAGATTTCTACCTGACTGCTTAGTCCACTCACTGTGTCCCAAGTTTTCTCCTTAGGGACATAGACTTATTTGAACCCTATTATATGTTACTCTCATCGTCTAGGGAAGAGTTTCTCCTACCCCACACACTCTTCCTTTTTGTCTGTTCCAAAAAATAGAAGTTGGGAGTGAAAGCTAACTTTAGGGGTAGGCTAAGGCTGTAGTGTACCTCGTCCTTTGTTCGGAAGACAAGGGGTCATTTTGGCTTTCACGTTCCACTACTGGGCGCAACAAATCTACATTCTTAAGGGAAGTTATACACCCACTCGGAAGAACCCTTTAGCTCTTTTACATGGCACATATCTCATGTTTTTATTCACACTCAGCTTTTATTCTTACTTGCGGCTAGGGGTGATAGGATTTTTTAGGTTGAGTGGGATGCGAAGCCTCTTTTATCCCAACATGGGTTCTTGCACCAAAAGAGGTAGATTTTTTACTTTTTACAAGACCTATGCACTTTCAACCTGTACTCTGAGGCTCAAACAACCAATGAAGAGCGCATCAAACTAGCTCCTCCTCATCTCTGAGATGGTTTCCAGGGATTGCAATCATTCATAAGCTGTCTACAACATCTTGAAATTAAGATAATGAAAAAACATGATCACTTGGCATATCATTATGTAATTTTAATGCCCATATTTTTCACCTAATACAAAGGTATGTTAACCAATAGCTTTAGAGGAAATAGGATCTAGTATAGGGGCGATGATAACTTCTAGGAAAATTGGATGATCAATAATCGCCCAGATCAAAATTATATCCTTCATTAAGAACCTTATAGATGTTGGGTTTTAGGGGAGACAGAGAAGGTAGTGGAAACAAAAAATTTCTTCTCCCAAACCTAGAATAAAGGAATCGCATCAATGTCTATACAATAGGAATGATGGTTTGTAGAGGCGTACCTTGTCCCGAGGCTTGATCGGTGATGTTACCTCGCGGCTTGCACGATCTTCACCTCCGGTCTTGGACGGTGTCTGTGAAGTCACTTTTCTGCAGTTATCTTTCCCTTGCTATGCCTCCCTTATTAGGTAGCACTTGCTCAGGCTCTCTCGATTACCAAAACTAGAGAGAACGATAACTTTGCAGAGCAACTGGTGTTCTGAGTTGTTGTTCCTGAGAAGCCCCCAATACCCCTATATATATAGGAGGGTCATGGGACAGGGTTCTCTACCCCGAGCAATGTGAGATTAAAGCAGGAGTAGAAGGGTTCGAGATTTTCCACAAAAAAACTGACTACGCCACCTGAACCAATCATTTCAAGCATGGACCGATCGTTTGGGGACCTAAGTCGATCGGTTCACACTTGAACCGATCGGTTGGGGCATCTGAGCTGATCGGTTCACTGCTGAGCCGATCGGTTTGTGGTCCTGCTCCAACTCAAATTGGCTTTCATATTTGTTTCCAATTAATCAAATATTAATCCTTGTCCAAATCAAATTTGTACAAGTGAAACAAATTGTATTTGCAGAATAGTCTTCTGACTTTCCAAACAATCTCAGTTGGTCACATGAATTGACCGGTTCAACAATTGAGCTGATCGTTTCTTGACTCATGAGCTGATTGACTCACAACTTGAGTCGACCGGTTCATCCCATGAGCCAATCGGTTGGAGCAGCAGACTTGTGCAAATTAGTCAATCACAATTTCAATCAATCCGATACTCCAATCAATTGGTCCAACACCTTGAACACTATGATACTGAGCTATCAATTGATTAAGTCTTTAATTGAACTACTAAACTCCTTTAGTAATCAATCTAAACATTTTTTGTGGATAAACTCCTCTTCCAGGTTAAATCCTATGTGTGTGACCCTGCAGGTCCATTTCACATTGGTAGTGAAAGTCCATAACACTTATGACTTCACAAGCAAAGAGCAGTGCCTAGTCGCACATCAGTGCTACCCAAGTGAAAAGGAAAGTTGGAGAACAACTTTCAATCTTATAATCCGTGAATGGTGTTACAGTGAATGTATAATTCCTTTGTCATTGATATCCCGAATGAACTCAAGGCATGGAACAGTCATCCTGTCAACATTCATTCACTTTCTTGATCTAAGAGTAGATTGGAGGAGATATGTATGACATCAATATCACATACTAATTCTCACATGCATGCACACCTATCTCAATCCTACTCATCAAGTGGCCATGGATATCAAACTCTCTCAGGAGGGATAAATCCCATATCTATCACTCACCCCTCAAAAGCCCCATGTGTCAAAGCCACCCAATCATCACCTTTATAACAACCCATGTTTCAGGACTGTGTTTGATGATGTCAAAGTGTACCCAGTGGCATGTGTTGATTGTAGTGATTTCAGGTCAAAGAATCACATTCACCACCATCACTGTGAGAACTGACTGTGACTACCATGTCATGGTTTAATGTGTCAAACTCACGGTGGGTCTGTCCGGTACACTTGTTCTCTAACAAGTACCTATGTGTTTGGTTTGATATCTCCATATCATGACTAACGAGATTCTGTCATCAATCAACACCACAATCTAGTCTTGTGTGTCATTGATGTCTATCTACCTTCCATAATGACATCCGACTAGGGACATAATAAGAATGTACAAACTCTTAACATCCGTATGATCTCATCGTTCAAGTCCTTAACCTGAAAGCATACATCATTGAGTACTGTCATTCTCTAGATATTCAATCTGTTCTATCATTATCTCATATGATTGAACCAGAAAGAATTGGAAGCTTGCCTTTGATGTTTATCAAATCAATCTTAATGTATCCCACCAATCATCCCATGATTGGCTCTCACGGCATAATACCAATAGACTCCCACTTGCACTGTGAGCCAATCACCCTTGAATCATATTCACAGTGATATTCAAACATGTCCCACATGTTACTGTGCTCTAGTGCTAACATAGTGAGTTATGGCAACACCTTGCCAAAGTCGGTATTGACTGCATGTCTCTCATCTCTTTGCTGTACGTCACACGTATGAGATGGAGTTGTCGTAATATGCAATCTAGTATTCCTTTGCTAACCTTTAGCCACATTGCATGACCAAGCACTCCTAACTTGTCATCAATGATTGGAATAAGTATAAGTTCATCTCTATGAAATCCTAGATCCATATAGTATCCACTGCTATTCTCTAACACACAAATACTCTACATTTCCTTTTAAAATAGCTTTATTGGAACGTTTCCATTTATCAACAAACATTCACTTTTATATATCCCATATATATTTTGTGATCAATTTTTTGTCCTTTTCGGAAGTTCGCATCAATGTAACTCTTTATAGTGAACCCTTCCTTATTTCCATAGAAGGAGTACTTCTCAAGTACTTATCAAGTTCTTATGGCATTCTAGTAACCCTTACTGGAACTAGACATACATCCACTCGTCATGTCCCACATACGCGTTATCAGGATGAGCATATCATATTGTCATGTCCTACATACAAGATGGTGAATGCATTTTGTTCTTGCCATGTCTATACATGCAAGATGATGGGATGATTACATACATGATAGATCCATATCTATTCTTAGTGTTCCCATTCTTCATAAGAATTGGATACTTGGCCTTGGGATACTAACTCCATGTAACATGGACAAGTTTTCTCCCACTGATTCTGTGTATACTGAACCCTTCAGTATAGATTTCCAATGTATGCTTTCTCTTTTCAGGTTAAGAGGTTTTTGAGAACTATCTCTATAGATATCTGTTCCTATCACATAGGAAATGTCTCTATCTTCCTTAAAGATAATTTCCACTTTGGAATTTCATTCTAGAACATTTCCATTTCACATCAACATGTGGAATGTGAATACGCTCCCACTAAATCACAGATCTCTCTTTATCTTTGATATATTAGTCAAACCCTTTGACTATATCATCAAAGTGAAGGTCCAACTCTGAGTTGCTTGTACTCAATCAATCACATTGATTAGTCCTTTATAGACTTCAATTGCATTAATGGATTCATAAACCTTATAGGTTGTATCACGTACACATCCTTGTCTTATTCCTTATAGGAATGCGGTTTTAGTATCCATATGCCAAATCTCTTAGTCATTAAGTTGCAATCAACAAACATCATCCTTCTCAAAATGTCATCCATGTGTCTTAACACTTAAGACTCATTCGCACTTATGGATTTCATCCCAATGGGTGCTACCATCAAGGTCATACCTTATGGTTCACATGGAAGTCATTTAGGATGTAATGGTCATAAACCATAACTCAAAAATCTGGTTCTTCATATTTATCTAGATAGTTGACTCATCACATGACCAACTTATCACATAGATAATCGAGGTGTATCTATCAAGGATATAAGAACTCACAACCCTTTGTGATTCTTAATGTCCTTTATTAGTGTGGGGTATTCTTTATTTAAGAAGAAATTAGTTATTTGATAATCATCCTCTAACTCCTTAGAGTATGACTCCTTGTTGATTTAGACATCACCATGCCTTAATCATGAGTTCACTATGATACATTATCATAATCACTCATAAGGATCTCAAACATTTGGTTTAAGTATTTTATTCATTTATCTCATCAAGAATTGACACTTTACCAAATTCGTACTTCATCTATGATATTCTTGAACACTTCAAGATATTCATATTGGTATTTCTCTAAACGCCATTTTAAGGACTAGCATTAAGTCCAATAGGTATGTAAATACATCACATGTATTATACCTAATAGGATAATCATTCTCCCACTACCATTAGTGAAGATTGATTAATCATGTCCAAGAGATTCATGTCTCTTACTGGTTCTCTAACCAAAAGAGTCTAGATTTATCCATCATATGGAAACTAGAAATGAATTTCTCATGATTTATGCTAATTTGATTGTTTGAGTTATCAATAACTTTTAGGTATCATTTTATCTTATTCATACTAAGTACCATAAGATAAACAAGGCATTGCCATAAAGATCATATCTTTTTGAAAATGAAACATCAACTTTATTAATTGCCATTATTGTCATACAATATGCAAAAATAATGTGTTTCTATCCATTGGAAAATATGAAATAGCAGTTCATAACTCTATTACATGCCTTCATGGCTGAAAATAAACTAAAGTACTCCTATCTATGGTGGCAACACTTGCCCCATTTATTGAGTGCTTTACATTTTATATCTTGGTATCTTATACCTCAAAAATGTTACAAGTTTATTTCATGACACCTTCAGGTGGAGACGTCTGTCACCTCCTTCTTCTTTAGTTCTTCTAGATAGAGTGGACAATTCCTTTTCCAATGTCCTGACTTTTGACAATGGTTGTAATTTCCTCTCTTGGTCATGCCTCCCTTAGCCTTTAGAGTTGAAGATGACTTGGGCTGCTGACTAGCATCAGAACCTTTCTTAGCCTTGCCTTTGCCCTTGCGCTTGGACTTGCCTTTGTTGCTGCTGATCATCATCATAGACTTAGGCTTGTCCTTCTTCATCTGTGCCTTAGCTGTCCTCAACATGCCCAACAACTCTGTCAATGGCTTGTCAAAGTTGTTCATGTTGTAGTTCATCACAAACTGACTGTAGGATTCTGGCAACGATTGCAGTATCACGTTAGTAGCCAACTCTTAATTTAGGGGAAATCCCAGTCTTGTCAAGTTCTCCACATACCCAATCATCTTGAGTGTGTGAGGACCAAATGGATCTCCTTCTGTCATGACACACTTGAATAGCACCCTGGAGACATCATATCTCTCTTGCTGTGCTTGATCTTCATACATGTTCTTGATATGCTGAATCATCTCAATGACACCCATGTTCTCATGTTGTCTCTATAACTCGTGGTTCATGGAGTACAACATCAAGCACTTTGCATCAATGAAATCATCAGAATGCTTCTTATAAGCATCCATTTCTTCCTTTGGTGCAGTAGGAGCAGGTTCCTCTAGAATTGGAGTATCCAGGACAGAGAGCTTCCGCTCTTGAGTGAGAACAATTCTCAATGTCCTAAACCAGTCGTGGAAGTTAGTCCCATTCAACTTGTCCGTTTTAAGGACCGATCACAATGAAAAGTGATTGTTGTTTGTTTTCATTTGTACTACAAAAGGAAATACATGCAATTTAGTCCAAAAACTCATTTTGACTTATTTGATTGATTTGAAAAGTTGACGATAAAATTAGGACTTTAATTAATTACCGCTCCCACTATTTTTGTTCAAATTGATAGCCCTCACCATCAATTCAGAAGATTGCAGTGTACAATCTTCTAGTGGGTCAAGATCCTAAAATCCTCTGAGTCATGGACTAGCTAGGGCTGTCTCCCACAACTTAGATCTTCCAGGTAGGCAACTTTTGCAAATTGCATCATATGCAACTCTTGAAAGATGTCATGCGCAACTCCTTGCCATGATCACCTCCATGCCTCAAGGTGCTAGATCCTATCTAGGTCACCTTGTTAAGTCTGACCCAAAGACAACACGATGAATATGCACCCTGCTAGGGAAGACCCACATATCCATCCTTCACGCTTCCACGAGATAGACGGTGCACCATGCTAGGGTGTGCCCACACTTGGCCGATCAAGCTTTTCACGTGTGTCACATTTGGAAGGCACCTAAAACTTTAATATTTATTGAGGGATTTGGTTTATATAGGTACATATACATATCCAATCACCAAAATATATAGTACATATCATATACATGCTATATCCCACAGAAAACATACAAAATGATAAAAGCAATGATTATGGCCATCCTAATGTGATTCCTCGAGCCAAGAGGAATCACGGTCATCTAGGTCTATATCTCATGCAACCTGTCCATGATGAAGCGCTATAGCCACCTGGGTTGATCAACTCATCACATGAATGATCTGCTTGCCCTGGTAGGTCGTCTGGGTGCCACTAGCTGATCGGTTGGCTCCTCCAACTGATCGGTTCACCTGGTCATCGTGCATCTCCTCATGGCCGCCACCCGATCATCTCACTCCTTGAACCGGTCGTCTGGATCGCCAACCGATCGATTCACTCCTTGAACCGACCGTCTCAGTCTTCATCAAGTTGTCCTCCGTTCTTTGACATAACAGGAAATAAAAGATCTATCCTATTTTACATTTAAATTGGGAAACCCCGAGTTACATTCAGGGGGAGCAAAGGTATGAAAGAAATCTTGAGTTATCTCAAGTTACATCAGGAATAAGGAGGCAGGGAATCAATGCGCAGACCGAGATGCAAGCAACCACATACAACCAAGCACACATACATAAGGTTTATTGGCCATAACCACGCTATACATCCACCACAAAAATTGTTTAAGGGTGACGCGTACCGAGTGCATTCATATTACATATCATGTATATTGGGATTTGTGGATTTAGGATTGGATATGCATAAAGCCAATTTTATTCACATCGTATGCAATAAATAAAGGCGACAAACCAAAATTGATCATATCGATAATCCTAAAGTATAGAGTAGTTGACGTGGCTCTGATACCACTGTTTGGTTTTAGGGGAGACAGAGAAGGCAGAGGAAACAAAAATTTTCTTCTCCCAAATCGAGAATAAAGGAATCGCGTCAACGTCTATACAATAGGAAGGATGGTTTGTAGAGGCGCACCTTGTCCCGAGGCTTACTCGGCGACGTTACCTCATGGCTTGCGTGGTCTTCACCTCTGGTCTTGGACGGTGTCTGTGCAGTTCCTGGTCTCACCGGGACTGTCAGGATTGATAGCTGTCCTCTGAGCGGCAGAAGTCTCCCGCCTCTAAAGTAGTCCACATGGACCACCTGGAACTCTAATCTCCTTGTCCCATAAGGAATCAGAAGGAGTCATGCCCTCCTATCGGTGTACTAGTCACCGACACACTCTCCTGCAACCAGTCACTTTTCTGCAGTTGTCTTTCCCTTGCTGTGCCTCCCTTATCGGGTAGCACTTGCTCGGGCTCTCTCGGTTACCAAAACCAGAGGGAATGGTAACTTTGCAGAGCAACTGGTGTTATAAGTTGTTGTCCCTGAGAAGCCCCAAATACCCCTATATATAGGAGGGTCATGGTACATGGTTCTCTACCCCAGGCAATGCAAGATTAAAGCATGAGTAGAAGGGTTTGAGATTTTCCACAAAACAACTAACTGCTCCACCTGAACCGATCGTTTCAAGCATGAACCGATCGGTTGGGGACCTGAGCCGATCAGTTCACACTTGAACTGTTACAACCCCAATTTTGGGTTCATCTAATGATAAATGTAATATCTCATATTGGACAAATAATGATGTAATTTCATTTACAATATCCTTGATGATTGTGTTGTGGGCTTTATTGGCTATTGGGCCCAATAATAAGGAAATTCAATTAATAAATGAATAATTGAGTTTTTGAGAAAAGAAAGATGTGGAAACCTCTAGAAGGCAAAAGAATGTAATCCAAAGATGGATTTCGTGCCTCTTGGGTTCCTTGGGTTCCAAGGAGTCTAAAATTGCAAAGATAAAGCAATAAGAAAAGAAAATATTAATTAAGTATTTCCTTGTTAAGAAAGTAATTGAAAACAATGGTAAGGTGTGGGAAATAAGTGGAAAGAGGTATAATTGAGTTAGACTTGGTGGAATTTCTTATTCCAAGGAGTCCCAATGGGGAAAAAGAAAGAGAAAAAGGTAAAAATAAGGGGATAATGTGATACCTCATTAATGACTTTTGGTATTATAAAAAAGAAAGACTTTTGTAATCTTTTAGTGGCCAATATTTAAAAGAAAGAAAAGGTAAAGGAGATAATTAAAAGAGAGGTGACTTTATAAGGGAAGGATGATGGAATCATGATCCATCCTTTCTTTGTTTGACGTTGGCACTACTAATAGGAAACCAGGACAATAGGGACTCTCAAACCCTAAGTAATACAAACTACATACATGTGCATATAAGTAGGGAACTCCAACCCACTCCCTCCATCTCTCTCCTCCGTCCCCCAAGGAACCAACATCGGTAGAGGAATAATGCGCCGCTCCCCGACTCCCCGTGGTACCTTATTGGGTGGGAACGATGGCATCAAGGACGCATAGAAAAGGAACCGAGTCCTTCACCTTGTCCGACCGCTTGTGGCCAAACCGAAGTTGCGGCCAACTCCGACAAGGGTAGGAGGACGCCACCAGGGAACCTCTGGCGGTGTTGGGGACAGAGCCGTGCTCTGTGGACATGTGTAGAACAAGAACACCGGGAAGGGTTCACCCTACACGATGTGAGAGAAGAGACGAACCACGAGGGCAGAGACGACTTGTAGATGTAGCAAGTTGACGTTGGTATGCATCGACGTCCGCACAAGTCTAACCTGTGCCTACTAGGTCGTGAGGGGGTGTCGTCGGTGCCTTGCAGTCGGGCAGCAGAGACCACCTCACCCTGCCTCTGGCTAGAGAACCCCACCATTGAGGCTGGGTTGGGTCCAGCAGGGTCTGCGGAGGTGCAACAATCCTCCCCGTGCTGCTCCGCATCACCGGTGCCCAAGGAAAGGAGGCCGCGCGTGACGATCGTCGCTGCTGCAAGCAGGAGCCCTGCGTCGCGAGGAAGAAGAAGAAATAACAAAATTACATGGTTGCCCCTGGTGTGTGTGTATGAAGGGAGGGGTAGGGTGGTCTTTTACCCCTTGCAAAACTGGCCACTTAAGGAATTGTTTCCCACTGACGTGTCGAGCCGCCATTGGCTAAAAAGGTACTTTTATTTGAAAATTTGTAGAAAAAGATTGGTAGCTCTGATGAATAAAGTTAAAATATGAAAATTGCTCAAAAAAATGAGGGGAATCCAACAAAAATATAATGGAATCCTAATTATGTTTGCAATTCAAAAAGTGTGTAAATATGCTATCTTTAATGGTTTAATTAATGCAAAACCCAAATCTTAGGTAATTAATGAGTTAGAAAGGGTTTTATGGATGATTAAAGTTGATATTAACTTGTTAATGATAAAAAGGAACGTTAAGATCGAAAAGGATGCACTTTGCATGTAATTAGTTTAATTTAGAGTTTCATGTGCAAAAATGTGCTTTAATAGGCCTTGAAACCCTAATACTAGTAGATGCGATTCTTAATGGCTTTAATTATTCAAAACTATGAATAAAGCTAAGATATCATGTTTCTAAGCTATTTCGAGATTAAAGATTCCTAATTATGGGTAAATACCCTTAATATAGTAATTAAGATTTTCTAATGAATAAAAGGTGGATTTAATGATATATAGAGTTCATGTGTGAACTAGACTATAATGAACTATGAATTAATGAAAAAAGCATAATGACTTTGTCATTGATTAAAGAAGATAAAAATGGTAGCTTTAATGTAAAAGAGGTTTAAGGGGCTTAATTAATGGATAATTATGCCTTTAATCCATAACTGAGGATTAGATGTTGAAATAATTAGGGTTTGTGATCAATTGCGTTAAATTAGGGTTTAAAATAGTAAAAGATGAAGGGAAACCCTAATTGCAATGGAAACAATAAAAGTGGACTAGAAACCCTAGGAAGCGAGCTAGATTTAATAGATCTTGATGACATGAGTAATAAAAGGGAATTGTATAATTGTTTCAAGATCTTATTGAATGCTTGCTTGCTTATTGTTGATTGGATTATTTCTGTCTCACATCAACTTGACAGGTATGTGGTTACGCTTATGATTATCCCACATTAGTTTTCTGAGGATTTTATCGATGTTTACATCATGGCTTGAATTAATTGTTGGATGAATTTAATTCATGAAAATTATAATGTGAATATGACTATCACATAAGAGATGTGCCTACTAGCTCAGATCCTAGTCTCCTCTGTAGCTTAATGGGTTGACCTAGTACATGGCTACCAATGGGGTACGCCCATCAAATTGGATGACTTAGTATATGGCTACCAATGGGGTAGGTCCATCAAGTCACTTTGAGTCAGGGATTGGACTACCTATGGGGAGTGCCATGTGACTCAACCCTAGATATTGATCTACCTATTAGGTAGGACCATGCAGGGTTTAATAAGGATCTACCTAGAGAGAGGTAGTACCTCAGTCCACTATAGGGACAACACAGAGATAGGGGATAGGAAAATATTGAGTAGTATGGTTTAAAACATAATCTTGGCTGTTAAATGATAATTGGCTGATTACTTTGTTATTATAGTTGCACGATTATTGTTTCCCCCACATACCAGCTTCTTGTTGACCGACGTTTTGTTTGTCGGCGTTTTAGGTACAAATGAAAAGAACAAATAGTAAAGTGGAAAATGTGGAATTAAATGAGAATTAACGTGCACAGGAGGATTAGTTAGATTAGTATCTTCATGGATAGAAGTTTAGAAATCCCAGTTTTCAAAAGGTATGCAAAGTTTTATTTTATACCGGTTTTCAGTATAGTTGGTAGAATTTAATAATTGTTATTGATTATTTGTCGAACCTTTGATCTGGGTAATTGGATAATGGCTCTGACCTTGCGGTCTCCCTTAAATGGGGGTTACTGGGAGGCAGGGTCGTTACAATTGGTATCAGGGCGAAGGTTCCTCACTTAATCCTTAATAATTATTAAATTTTACAAATTCTGTAGAACCCAAGGGAGTTATTAGAGGATTATCTGAAAGACAGAGGTGTCTAGAAAAGGATCACGATCAGGGGCTGGCAATATTTTCCTCTGCACCGCTAGTCAGAATATGAGGACTCCCGGATCCGTGTGACTGCCTGGCCAAAGTCTTATGGTATGATTCGAAATAAGATACCTTTAGGACTCTCTCATCTTGTTCATCCCTTCTCAACTCAAATTCTGTTAAGGACCTTAAGGATTAGGGTTTCCTCTCTTCTCCTCACCCTCTCGAGGTATTGGTAAGGTTAATAAGGATTAAGGAATCCTCCACCAAATTAATAAAAAGCATGTAAATAAGATGTCATGGACATAAGCTTAATAGAGTAAGTGTAAAGGAATAGATACATGCTTAGGTCGTATGACATGAGTTGTCATTGCCCTCAGGAGAGACATGGGGATAGACCTCCTTGGCAGGAGGATGAGTAGAGAGAGTTAGTCTTGGAGGTAGAGACCTCCATTAAAAGAAGAGACCTAGCACATCCTCTGAGGATGAAGTTAACCCTAACCCTAAGTGAAGGTTAGAGAGAGAGATGACATGATGAGTTAGATGTCATGGTAGACTAGGTGTTTGGATAGACATACCTTAGAGGTCATATGAGCCATGAGAAGTTAATAATCGAGTACCTTTGGCAACCCAATCCTGGGAAGGGTTGTCCATGTTTGAGTGAAGGATAGCTCCTTCATGGAGGAGGTTAGAGAAGAACCTATAGAAACCTTATGGGCTGTTGCAAGTAGGGTATATCTTGCACTTAGAGTACATCAGTAGTATGAGCAGCAAGTTAAAATCGAGACCTGAAGGATAGGATGGGTGTCTTATGAGATAAGCATAAGAGGCTATGGATAATCATGAGCAAACATAAGTTTGAGCATAGGCTTCACCCGTGTAGAGGTATGCATGTGAGCTTGATCCTTCATGGAGAGAGGACCTATAGTAGTATGGTTGGATGTGGAGTTAGCTCTAGAGATAGAAAGAAGGACCCCAACACAGAGGATGGAAGCCTAAAACCCTGAAAATTGAGGAACAATGGGGAATTGAGGATGATGCAACCTAAGTGGATGATAGTGGTTGCCTTATGCTTGATCCCTGGAGGCTGATGATGTCTTGGTTGCCTTTAGAGGAACCGACCCTAGAGAGAGGATGATGCTTCTAGTAACCATGTGCCTATGGTATAAGTGGTTACCTGCTGAGATGAGACAAAGAGTGCCTTAGACCCTGAGGAGGTTTAAGTAACTAGTTGTGAGGCTTTATACCTAGTTGGTTGTCCTTGAGGAGGACTCAACTCTGAGGTGTTTCTCATATAAAAGGATCATGGGAGTACATGACATACCTTGGACATGCTTGATTCGTGGTAAAGAGATTGAGTATGCAGTTGGGATACCCAAAGGAGAACCTAGGCCTAAGAGGGGAAGCAGTGTATCCAATGCTCATGATGAGATTTGAGTCTCTATAGTTTTGAGCATGGTACTCCTCATGTGTAGAGGTAAAGGAAACCCCTTAAGTTAAGGGTATGTTTGATGAACCCCTCACAACTAAATTGGTCTAATGTTGAGGATGAGAACAAGTGTGACCTAGCATGGTTTTATATGTGTCTTCTTGTGCCTTAGTAGCTTGCTAGGGCTAAGCATGCTCATGTGGATGCAGACCCTAAACATAAGGACATTTTGTGACCTTTTTTATTAAGGTGTAGTTCCTCCCATCCTGGGAGAGGGACCCTCTTGTAGGGTGTATACCAGTCTTGTTGGTTTTAAGGTAACCTAAAGAGGTCTCATAGGATCTTGAAAAACTAAGTGAAAAGTACATGGTATAAGACTGAACCTGTAGACCCATAGTTAACCATCTCTAAGTGCATGTGGATGTGTTACCATGGAGGTAACCGGTATGGGGCCTGACCAAGGTAGGTAGGTCACCATGATCCCTATGAAAGGATGAAAGTCAACCCATGAATGTAGAGAGAGATGATGAAGGCTTGGGTAAGGTTCTAAGTTGAACATGTACTATAAGAGAATCCTAAGTCTATCCCAGGGTCAGGTAGGGATAAGACCGATGGAAGTAGGAGTTTCCTAATTCCCTAGTTGCACATGACCATAGGGTCGGGAGGTAACATCTATCATTGTCTGAGGGCTATGGGTTAGGAGATTGATCACCTTCATGGACTCATGGGACCCAAAGGGCAAGTGAGTAGGGCACTCTCTGTATGCATAAGGGAAAAGGGATGACCCCAAAAGTGTCGACACCCTATAGACCTAGAGGAGATGACGAAGGATTGTGTGGTGACCCAAGTAGGTTCCAAATCAGTTTTCCATGGAAGTAATTTTTTTTTTGATATCGAGATGTTTGTGAGGTAGAGACATGTGTGGCACGTTTCAACCTAGATTTGAAAGTGTATAGGCTAGGTGGACTATACCATCTCTACTCTTAGAACAGGAAGAACTATGTATTTGGACTGTAGCCAAATGCTTATTTCCTCTTGTTATGGGAGTGAGAGATGGGACAATACGCATGCCATACACCAAGGATAAAGATGATGTGAGATGGAATGTTGCTACAAGGATGATAACGTACCCTGGTGGAGTAAACCATACATGGATGGTTTACAAACAGTAAGAGGAATAAGGATGTTTTTAGCAGAAGCTATGTGGAACTTGCAAGTTATACCAGGAGGGGCTTGATCACCATGATGATGAGATTAGAGTTTTCTTGATGATGATAGACTTAGAGTTTGAGATGAGATGATAAGTGGAATACATGAAGGTGTATGTCTTCGGCTTTACCTAACACCTAAGGATAAGAAGTGGTAATGAATGCTCTATTGAGATATAGCTCCCTAGTTTAGCTGAAATCTAGAAGAAGTTGAGGTTGTTAGGCTAACCTTAAGTTGAGAAAAAGAGATAAGTTTGGCTAACACTCAGGTATAACGAGATCTGTTGAACAAGATTAGTGGTTGTTTGGTTAGCCGACCTAGGCCTTGATGCGATAAAAGGATGGTTGTAGAACCTCAGATACACTTATTTGGAAAAGAAGGTGATGAGACCCCGACTAAAGAGGTTTAGGGTTTCTAAGGAATCAATCTTGAGGAATCATGACATACAAGGAATCATGATTTTAAGATCACCATACACCGTAGTAAGTGATGGTAGTGCTTTGGATGCCTGATACATGTAGCATGTGGCCATGAAAGCCAGGAGGTGAAGGACGAACACCAGTAAACCAGTGTAGGGATATAAAGTATAAAGAGTTCTCGAGAGGGAATGGGAGTTCATCACTATGGATGTTGTGGGTCTCCCCTAGACCAAGGAAGGTCAAGATGCAATATGGGTTATGGTAAATTGCCTTACTGAGATGACATGAGAAGAAAGAGTACTATCACGGGACAGATCCAATTGAACTACTTATAAGAGAAAGATGGTTCAACTACACCATGATGCGAGTGCAAGGTTTTTGAGAATAACCTAAAGATTTACTTCCATGAGGTGGAAGTAGATACATGAAGAACTCGATGATAGAATAGTTTATCACTCCTTACTAATGGTTAGTATGATCCAGACTAGAGGGTCTGAGGAGAGTATGTGTTCTCATTCAGGGTGATACATGGAGACAATTATTAAGATGTGATGTTAACCACCATAGCCTTTATCAGGATGCAAGAAGTCTTATAGAGAGGTTGTGTCAATCACCACTTCATTAAGATGATGTTGGTGAAGGAGGCCTCGTGAAGGTCAGAAAAGAACCACAGTGTGTGCAGATGAAGTCTCTTGATCGTGCAATGGCTGAGAGAAAGCCCATAGGCGACATGAGTCATGAGCTGATGAAGCAGACTGACATGCAGTTCACTGTGGGAGAATATGAGATGTGAAAATCCGACCCCTCTAAGCTACAACTAAGAAAACTGAGTCCCTAATATATGGGTCCATTTGAGATGGATTGGTGGAGATGGTTGTGTTTAGCCTTGACCCTCATGATAACATGATGTGTAATGTGTTCCATGATTCTGACCTAGAGCACTATGTGAGGTACCCAAGCCATGTGTTGAGCCTTGAACCTATTCAGCTTTTGAGAGGCTGAAATGTCTTGAGTCACCTATGAGGGTACGATATACCAAGGTAAGAAAGAACTCAGATGGAAGAATATGAGATGATGAAGGTTCTTGGGAAGCACCATGTAAAGGGTAAAGCCACATGGGAGCCCTGATGGACATAAGGAAAGGCTTATCCTGTTGTTTGTTTGCTTGAGGGAATTTTGAGGGCAAAATTCCTATAAGAGGGGAAGGATGTTACAACCCCAATTTTGGGTTCATATGATGAGAAATGTAATCTCTCATATTGGAAAAATAATGATGTAATTTCATTTACAATAGCCTTGATGATTGTGTTGTGGGCTTTATTGGCTATTGGGCCCAATAACAAGGAAATTCAATTAATAAATGAATAATTGAGTTTTTGAGAAAAGAAAGATGTGGAAACCTCTAGAAGGCAAAAGAATGTAATCCAAAGATGGATTTCGTGCCTAATTGGAAAGATAAAGCAATAAGAAAAGAAAAGATTAATTAAGCATTTCCTTGTTAAGAAAGAAATTGAAAACAATGGTAAGACATGGGAAATAAGTGGAAAGAGGTATAATTGAGTTAGCCTTGGTGGAATTTCGTATTCCAAGGAGTCCCAATGGGGAAAAAGAAAGAGAAAAGGCAAAAATAAGGGGATAATGTGATACCTCATTAATGACTTTTGGTATTATAAAAAAGAAAGACTTTTGTAATCTTTTAGTGGCCAATATTTAAAAGAAAGAAAAGATAAAGGAGAAAATTAAAAGAGAGGTGACTTTATAAGGGAAGGATGATGGAATCGTGATCCATCCTTTCTTTGTTTGATGTTGGCACTACTAATAGGAAACCAGGACAATAGGGACTCTCAAACCCTAAGTAATACAGACTACATACATGTGTATATAAGTAGGGAACTCCAACTTACTCCCTCCATCTCTCTCCTCTGTCCCCCAGGGAACCAACATCGGTAGAGCAATAATGTGTCGCTCCCCGACTCCTCATGGTACCTGCTTGGGTGGGAACGATGGCGTTAAGGACGTATAGAAAAGGAACTGAGTCCTTCACCTTGTCCGACTGCTTGTGGCCAAACCCAGGTTGCGACCAGCTCCGACGAGGGTGGGAGGACGCCGCTAGGGAACCTCTGGCGGTGTTGGGGATAGAGCCGTGCTCTGTGGACGTGTGCAAAAAAAGAACACCGGGAAGGGTTTTCCCTACACGACGTGAGAGAAGAGACAAACCACGAGGGCAGAGATGACTTGCAGCTGCAACAAGTAGATGTTGGTCTGCATCGACGTCCGCGCAAGTCTAACCTGCGCCTACTGGGTCGCGAGGGGATGCTGTCGGTGCCTTGCAGTCGGGCAGCAGAGACCACCTCACCCTACCTCCGGCCAGAGTACCCCACCATTGAGGCCGGGTTAGGTCGAACAGGGTCTGCGGAGGTGTAGCAATCCTCCCCGTACGGCTCTGCATCACCGGTGCCCAAGGGAAGGAGGCCGCGCGCGACGATCGTCACTGCTGCAAGCAGGAGCCCTGCGTCACGAGGAAGAAGAAGAAATAAAAAAATTACATGGTTGCCCCTAGTGTGTGTGTATGAAGGGAGGTCTTTTACCCCTTGCAAAGTCAGCCACTTAAGGAATTGTTTCCCGCTGACGTGTCGAGCCGCCATTGGCTAAAAAGGTTCTTTTATTTGAAAATTTGTAGAAACATATTGGTAGCTTTGATGAATAAAGTTAAAATATGAAAATTGCTCAGAAAAATGAGGGGAATCCAAAAAAATATAATGGAAGCCTAATTCTGTTTGCAATTCAAAAATTGTGTAAAGATGCTATCTTTAATGGTTTAATTAATGTAAAACCCAAATCTTTGGTAATTAATGAGTTAGAAAGGGTTTTATGGATGATTAAAGCTGGTATTAACCTGTTAATGATAAAAAGGAACGTTAAGATCGAAAAGGATGAACTTTGCATGTAATTAGTTTAATTTAGAGTTTCATGTGCAAAAATGTGCTTTAATAGGCCTTGAAACCCTAATATTAGTAGATGCGATTCTTAATGGCTTTAATTATTCAAAACTGTGAATAAAGCTAAGATATGATGTTTCTAAGCTATTTCTAGATTAAAGATTCCTAATTATGAGTAAATACCCTTAATATAGTAATTAGGGTTTTCTAATGAATAAAAGGTGGATTTAATGATATATTGAGTTCATTTGTGAACTAGACCATAATGAACTATGAATTAATGATAAATGAGCATAATGACTTTGTCATTGATTAAAGAAGATAAAAATGGTAGCTTTAATGTAAAAGGGATTTAAGGGGCTTAATTAATGGATAATTATGCCTTTAATCCAAAACTGAGGATTAGATGTTGAAATAATTAGGGTTTGTGATCAATTGCGTTAAATTAGGGTTTAAAATAGTAAAAGATGAAGGGAAACCCTAATTGCAATGGAAACTATAAAAGTGGACTAGAAACCCAAGGAAGCGAGCTAGATTTAATAGATCTTGATGACATGAGTAATAAAAGGAAATTGTATAATTATTTCAGGATCTTATTGAATGCTTTCTTGCCTATTGTTGATTAGATTATTTCTGTCTCACATCAACTTGACAGGTATGTGGTTACACTTATGATTATCCCGCATTAGTTTTCCGAGGATTTGATCAATGTTTACATCGTGGCTTGAATTAATTGTTGGATGAATTTAATTCATAAAAATTATAATGTGAATATGACTATCACATAAGAGATGTGCCTACTAGCTCCGATCCTAGTCCCCTCTGTAGCTTAATGGGTTGACCTAGTACATGGCTACCAATGGGGTAGGCCCATCAGGTCATTGGATGACTTAGTATATGGCTACCAATGGGGTAGGTCCATCAAGTCACTTTGAGTCAGAGATTGGACTACCTATGGGGAGTGCCGTGTGACTCAACCCTAGATATTGATCTACCTATTAGGTAGGACCATGCGGGGTTTAATAAGGATCTACCTAGAGAGATGTAGTATCTCAGTCCACTGCAGGGACAACACAGAGACATGGGATAGGAAAGGATTGAGTAGTATGGTTTAAAATGTAATCTTGGCTGTTAAATGATAATTGGATGATTAATTTGTTATTATAGTTGCACAATTATTGTTTCCCCCACATACCAGCTTCTTGCTGACCGACATTTTGTTTGTCGGTGTTTTAGGTACAAATGAAAAGAACAAATAGTAAAGTGGCAGATGTGGAATTAAATGAGAATTAACGTGCACAGGAGGATTAGTTAGATTAGTACCTTCATGGATAGAAGTTTAGAAATCCCAGTTTTCAAAAGGTATGCAAAGTTTTATTTTATACCAGTTTTCAGTATAGTTGGTAGAATTTAATAATTGTTATTGATTATTTGTCGAACCTTTGATCTGGGTTATTGGATAATGTCTATGACCTTGCGATCTCCCTTAAATGGGGGTTACCGGGAGTCATGGTCGTTACATGAACTGATTGGTTGGGGCACCTGAGCCGATCGGTTCTCTGTTGAACCGATTGATTCGTGGTCCTGGTCCAACTCAAATTGTCTTTCATATTTGTTTCCGATTAATCAAATATTAATCCCTATCCAAATCAAATTTGTACAAGTGAAACAAATTATATTTGCAAAATAGTCTTCTGACTTTCCAAATGATCTCGGTTGGTCACATGAATCGATCGATTCAACAATTGAGCCACGTTTCATGACTCATGAGCCGATTGACTCACAACTTGAGCCGACCAATTCACCAACCTGAGCCAATCAGTTCATCCCATGAGCTGATCAGTTGGAGCACCAAACTTGTGCAAATCAGTCAATCGTAGTTTCAATCAATCCGATACTCCAATCAATTGGTCCAACACCTTAAACACTATGATACAGAGCTATCAATTGATTAAGTGTTTAATTGAACTACTAAACTCCTTTAGTAATCAATCTGAACATTGTTTGTGGATAAACTCCTCTTCCTGGTTAAATCCTATGTGTGTGACCCTGCAGGTCCATTTCACGTTGGTAGTGAAAGTCCATAACACTTATGACTTCATAAGCAAAGAGCGGTGCCTAATCACACATCAATGCTACCCAAGTGAAAAGGAAAGTTGGAGAACAACTTTCAATCCTACAATCCGTGAATGGTGTTATAGTGAATGTATAATTCCTTTGTCACTGATATCCCAAATGAACTCAAGGCATGGAACAGTCATCCTGTCAACATTCATTCACTTTCTTGATCTCAGAGTAGATTGGAGGAGATATATATGACATCAATATCACATATTGATTTACACATGCGTGCACGCCTATCTCAATCCTACTCATCAAGTGTCCATGGATATCAAACTCCCCCAAGAGGGACAAATCCCATATCTATCACTCACCCCTCAAAATCCCCATGTGTCAAAGCCACCCAATCATCACCTTTATAACAACCCATGTTTTAGGACTGCGTTTGATGATGTCAAAGTGTACCCAATGACATGTGTTAAGTGTAGTGATTTCAGGTCAAAGAATCACATTCACCACCATCAATGTGAGAACTAACTGTGACTACCATGTCATGGTTCCATGTCTCAAACTCACGGTGGGTCTGTCCGGTACACTTGTTCTCTAACAAGTACCTATGTGTTTGGTTTGATATCTCCATATCATGACTAACGATATTCTATCATAAACCAACACCACAATCTAGTCTTGTGTGTCATTGCTGTCTATCTACCTTCCACAATGACATCCGATTAGGGACATAATAAGAATGTACAAACTCTTAGCATCCATATGATCTCATCGTTCAGGTCCTTAACTTGAAAGCATACATCATTGAGTACTATCATTCTCTAGACATTCAATATGTTCTATCATTATCTCATATGACTAAACCAGAAAGAATTGGAAGCTTGCCTTTGATGTTTATCAAATCAATCTTAATGTATCCCACCAATCATCCCATGTTTGGCTCTCAGGGCATACATACCAGTAGATCTTAACCTCATATGTGAAATCCCCAAATTTTTGAAAACTTAACCTGATGTGTGACTTCAAAATTGAAACCATCACCTTAATGAGAATCCTAATTTAAACACCACACACTAGGCTAAGAAGAAGAAAATCATAGGAAGTCATAAGGAAACAACAGTAGCACATGCACATGAACAAGAATAAAGCCATACAACACATGTTCACCATTCAACATATAATTACATAACAAATTGTCACAATAGTTTTTTTACATATTGAACAACAAACTTCTACATATACATGTACTACCACTAAACAACAGGATCTTAAGACAACAGGTCCACCTGTACATCAACTCAACTCTCAACTATCCCGGTCCTTCAACATCATAAGTTACATCACCTAAAAAAAAGATTACATGTGGTACATATCAACACAATATTCAAGAATATTGTAGTGAGTATGCCTACATGTCTTTTTATATACCTCTCATTACTAAGCTTGGCAATAAGATAAAACTAATACTTGGCAGCATTAAACAAATATAAGAAAAAGTGTATACTTACACAAAGATATTCATTAACAAAAGAGAACACATATTTTAAGCTCATTTTCCATTATATATCCATGCATTGACCGCTAAAGGTTTTGATGCATTCTCTTGACTCTCAAGGAGCTCAAGATTAAGGCCTTTATGATCGACTACCAAAGAGTTAGATCATATGTACACTGTGACCGACTAAGAAAGAGTTAAGTCACTTCCAAGCAATATACTACCAAAGAGTTTAGTGCTTTCATATAATGGAACATATATATTATGTTTCATGTGTTCATAGCCATAAGTATGGAAAATGAAGCAAGATATCATACAAGAACAATAATTTCATACAATATCATATACTAAGTGTTTAATACACATATAATGCAAGCATATTGTATAATAAGCCAAGTAAGAGGTAATGTCGTACCTTGATCACAAATATACTAATCATCACACATTCCTCATGCCAACTACCACCTTGGTCAAACTTGATTAAGACAAGATCACATATACCATCAGGTTTTCATCATCTTAACCCTAGTTATGTTCATTAGGGTTTTCTTAGTTGATTAGGAAATTTCCATCATTACTTGCATTCTTGTCTTAGAATTATCTTACTGATGTTATTTTCCAATTATGTTACAGATTAGGGTTCATCATCTCAACATTAGGTTCCATAGCATTCGTTTGCATATATTAACCCTAGATTATATACATTAATCCAATTAGGGTTTTCTCATCATGATAGGATCCTTAAACTTGTAATTGCATTTATATGCATAATTATGATCTCATAATTATATATTAGCTTCTAGTTATGGATACAAACTCACTCTGTAATTTTCATGGTTTCTTGAGCATCTTGCAATTATTGCACCTTAACTAGGGTTATTAGCCCTAATTAGCCACATTGAGCGAATTACATGATTTTGTGCATCAACATCATAATCACTGACCTTAAATGGATTATAAACATGAATATGGATTTACTGACATATTATCATAATTTTGGGCCATCGTTTGATATTTATTGTCCATGAAATAAGCATTTTTCTTACAACTCACATGATATCACTAATATTTAAGCGTAAAAAGACTAATATCATGGTCCCATGTTGTTCTATTTATTTTTCTAAACATTTTGATACCTTATTTGTATTATTCTAACATTCATGCTAATTACTATGAATTTTCTAAGATTGAAGCATTTATTGAGATGATTTACCTTGTCGGCCAATCATGCTCCAACACATGTCTGCTAATGGGCGTCACCCCAGGATCCTTACTCATGCTGACCCAACTGGTCTGAGTTGGTATTTAGCCAGTTCATAATAATCGAACCCAGTTCAGCAAGCTAGGCCCACCCTTCTCTCTTTCTCCCTGTCTTCACTTGATGCGTCTCTAAGCCTTCCTCTGTTTCACGAGTGCGCCGCCGGACAACTTTGCTCCAATGAGAAATCGTGGACATCTAGGTTATCGCCACCACATTGCTATTCCACCATCAACTCCTTCTAAATCACCTCTTCCTCCTTCCTCTCTGGGTAGCCACCGGATCCCCCTCCTTGTTGCTTAGAAATCTTACCACCGTCGGAGAGTTATGCTACGATAGAGAAATTAGGGGAAACCACCTCTGCTCGTCTTATGCCAGTCTGAAGTTCTCAAAAGCACCGAGGAACCTCCTTCTACTCAGTGTGGCTCTCTGATCACAAAAGGGGAGATCAAGCAATCTGCTCCCCAACTCCTCCTTTCTTCCCAATAGCCAGGGTTTGTGGACCATAGAAAAGACCACAAAAATCACTGATAAAGCTTGAATCCTTCTCCTCTAGACCCGTTCTTTCTTTTTCCCTTCTTCGATTCCTAAGAACACCCTTCTAGCTCCATTATGTAAGTTCTCCTCACACGGCCTGTGAATGGTGGTGGAGAGATGGTAAAGACAGGGAGGTCTTTCTCTGTATTCTTTTCACCATATCATAAGAGATAGGGGTTAGAATACATTAATAGACAAGCTGAGGACAACTTCCCTATTCATTATGCCCATTGCCTCTCATACACGACATGGGATTGTGGGTTGCTCTTAGTTCCAACAACCCCCACTACCTTTCTCTAACTTCAAGGTAGGAGACAACTAGGAGTTGTTTGATCACCCACATCCAAGGGCTACAATAGGCATATCCGTGGGAAACAAAATACTTAGAGCAGATAGCCCCAAGTGCGTGACACTATATTAGTTCAACAACTTAGGCCGAATATCACCACATAAATCAATTATTTGACCAATTCAAACACATATAACTTTCACCAGGAACACCCAAACATCCTCATATTTTAACCATAGATTCATCGACATAAGACATACCTCCTGGGTATGTTTGGCACCAAAACAATACTTATACCACTATTTAGTCAACCAACCACTTAATACAAGGATTGCACATACTTAGGAATATCAAACCCCATATGCATATCAAAAGATATCCAACCTCATCTAAACAAATGACTTAAATTGTTATAATCATGCCAAACTTCTAGGATCATTTATATCATACAATAAAAAATACATACATTTATGGGTTCAATGCGGAAATTGTTATGGATTAAATTATAATTTTTTTTTCGATTCTTTACTTTCGTTTAGATGAAATAGTAATAATTTATCCATATGTATATTCAGGTGCATGGTAGACATTATGTAATTTGATTGGATCTTGAAATAGTTCGATCCAAAACTTGAGATAGGGGATGTAGGCACAAAGGCTTTTTCCTTATTGAACAACCACGCCCTCTAGCCTGAGGATGGCGATCCATAAATATAGGAATCCCCTTTGTTTCTATTTTTATTGTTAATTTTTTAATCCACTCTTTATTTACTTTAGCTCATCTGTATACTATAATACAAGGATTGCCCATACTTAGGAATATCAAACCCCATATGCATATCAAAAGATATCCAACCTCATCTAAACAAATGATGTACATTGTTATAATTGTGCCACACTTCTAGGATCATTTATATCATACTAAACCATGTGTACCTATAACCTCATAATTAGTCTCATAAACACATAAAGCAAGCAAGGTGTTATCTTCACAACATATGTACATGTATAATCTCAAATGTCATATCCACCCTCCAAATTGTGCATTCATTTATATAATTGAGTAGAGAATACCAAAATTTCACTCCATCACATCATATGTACAAGTTAACAAAATTTTCAAAAATTTAAGGGCAAAAGGAAAAAGGGAAAATGATATATGCATTGGTAAGGAAAAGGTTGGCCTGGAGAATGTACCTACCTCTCCTATTCACACCCCTCAAACTTATCATACACTATCCCCATAGTGCCAATGGATGAGATTTTATGTAAACATGGGAGTTATAGTTTAGAGGATGCTTTCCCATTATGAATTCAATATCTAGATGGCATATGCTCCTTGTAGGTAGTGGTTATAATTGTCTTGGAATTGCTCCACACTTTTGTCAGTAATTGCAAGGATCTACTTCTAGAAAAGCACATGGAAGCCACAATCTTTAATCATAGAATTCACTATGGACTATGTGAGAAAATTGTGGCCTGCCAAAATCTCCATCCTCAGTCAAGAACCCTCTACCATATTGTTTAATCAGCTCAGTGATGTAGATTATGATTTGTGCAACTTTTTGTTCAAACACACTATTAGGCTCATTATGATATATTGTTTTTTGATGTTGAACAATGCATCAAAGTTGTTGTAGAGAATGACAATATTAGCCTTTGTGTCAATTGATAATAGAGTCCAATGGTTGTCAAGTAGAATAGGAACAAAGATCAATTTAAGGATACCCAAATTAAGCTACTCAATGAGTCCTTGTATCTAGCTTGAATCCTTTTTCATGATCATGTCTCCCACTAGTTCATAATAAGCCACATACACATCATCAAGCTGGTCACTTAAAAGCAACTAACAACCACTCATGACTTTAATAGTCATGTAGCCTCTGATTGTGAGAATCTCACAGATGTATGGCTTCATGACTCTGACGTCTTCCCTTTCAAATATGGTCAATTTTGTCTTCTTTGGGTTTCATCCTGTCCATGATGAGAACCGAGTCTTACATAGATAAATCGTAGCATGCACATTGCTCAATGTTTTTGAAGAATTGAGTGACCAACACCATAGGTGACACTTCTTATGTTATGACTTCTTCATAAGACACTTTAGGATCTTTTTCACTTCTTACTCTATTTTAGACGTTAGGTTAGCAGACATTGCAATCTCTTGTTGTATTCATGGGATGGGATGGTGTTTTCTAGTATTAGACTATGAGAAGCTGGACAACAACATGTTGGATTGTTGTGACCAAGTTCATCCAGAGAGTCATGAAAATCTCTCTCTAGGGTTTTCTTTTCTGGAAGGGGTACAAGAGAGTACATCCTCCTAGGAATATCTTCCATGTGAGGGTAGTAGAAAAATCTTCCATAATGGATGATTTCCATGTTTTAATTTCCTCACCAAGCATGGAAGTATTCATTATCAATATCCACTAGGGGGGTTCTCTCATTCAATCCTTCAGTCATCTGCAACACTATTAGCTATCCCATGAATTGGAATTTTATTGGGGAACATCACTATTGATCCAAATCCCGATCCAATTGGGGTGATACAAGTCATCAACCACTTGTATAAAGTGATCCAATTAGACTAGGATTTTCTATATTTCTCTGGCATCTGAATTTTAAGACCATTCATCCACATGAAATATCTTTGATGTTACACTTATATATTATTATTTACCATACAAATAGATCCACCGTTGTCAAAAACCAGTGGTCCATGACTATATAGGGGAGAGTAATTTACTTTAGACTCTTAGTTTCTTTCAATATTGTGACGACTCCTTGATGGATAACACATTATCCTTGTTGTCATACAAACTCGATCTTGCAGTGAAATCTAGTCCCACCTCATCTCTATGCATATATTCTTCAATTATTGTGCCGTAGAGAACTTTGAATAACTTCTTACTCATGGAGGCCTTGGGTCTGAAATATTTCCTTAGATCCTCCCTTGTTATCATATATAATTTATTCTTTTATGTGACATCATCTCTGAACTTTTCATCGTACATGAGGACTTGGATGTCCCTAAGGAGAATCCCAGAAATAGACTTCATATCCATATCTTTCATTTTGTATGGAAGATGTGAGGGTACATCCAGATTAATGTTGTATGTGGCCTCATGTTCAGGGAAGATTGGATTTTCCAGCTTTTCAGGCTCTTTCCTAAACAAATAGTTCAAATATTCCTCCTCGTCATCTGAGGCAATTTCTTCATGGGTTTCACCAAAAGATCACAACACTACGATCCACCCTCATCAGGTTCATCTAGAAAGAATCCCCCAATATATCATCATAGGTAGTGGGGAGTGGGAGAGTTTTGTAGATAAGTAATTTGTCTAATCCATCCATGACATGTTCAGTGGATCCCGTACCTCTTCTTCTCCTTCTTCTCTTCCTTCAATAATGTCATGTACTACATTATTTTCCCCAGTCACCTCTTCTACATGGGTGAAGGTTACTTCTCTAACTCAGTCTTCTTGGATGACTCTTTCTTCATTACCATCCATAATATCCTTATCCCAAATTGCTTTGTATTCCATACTCTTAGCTGTGCTCGTGGACTATTTGGGAAAGCCTACAAAGTGGACTTTTTCTTCCTTAGTGGGTCTAGAAATGTTTTGAACATTGTACACCACCCCATTCTTTCTAGAGGGCTCTATAGTGGTGACATCATCAGGTGAGGGTACCTCTGGGGTGATGCCTAGATTTACCATCACCTGTCTGCTCTAAGATCGACATCCACCTCTTTCTCTTTGTGCATTTTTTTGTCTTATAGGGCTCGTCTTCTCAGGAGTAGAAGATGTAGAATTTGCTTCTTTACGATTTTGTAGGTAGTAGCAAGTCATTTTATATTTATAGCTTATAACACTCCTCCCTTAGTGTAATGACCACATTTGTGCTTAATTGGTAAACTAGGGTTTACCTGAATGATTACATGCTTGATTAGATTGAACATCATTTAGACTTGATTAATTATAGTATATCAATTGTGATGTTTCAAACCTAAGAAGAAACTCTAACTATGATTTTAGTTTGAAGAATTAGGGTTTGAGAAATGTAAACCCTAATCAGCAAAAAATAGGGTTTTGATAGTACATGAATATGGAATTTGATCAGGATAGCAGTGTGGTAAATGATTTTTCATATTTTCTAATTTTTTTTGTATTTAATTGAATTTTGGATATGATATGGGTAACTCAATCATGCATATTGGAGAAAAATTCAGAATATGAGTGTTCTTTGAATGTGGTTCTCAGTCGAACTATACTTCAACCAAAATGCTGACAAAGTGCTTTTCAGCAGTGTAGTGTTTTATTTTTAATTATTTATTGGTAACTCCAAATGATCTGAAATTTAACTAGATGTATGAAAATCAATCATAAACAACATGTAAAATTTTCATAATTTTTGGATGCGTTTATACCTTAACAGTAGATGAATTACAGTAATATTTTTTTGACAGAAAATTCAGCTGAAATAAGAGAAAGTATAGTGAGGGGCCAATGTGCAATTGACCCAAGCAACTCAATTGCTCTATATGATCAACCTAACACACAAGGAGCTCTCATAATTCATGATTCAAACCAGAGAAACGAAATCCTAGAGAGAGGGAGAGTTAGGGTTTGAGAGGAGAAATTGATGGAGATGTTGACCTAGGGTTTTGCGGTATGAGGAATAATGAAATAATGTAAGTTTAGCTTCTTTGGATATAGTTTCACGGTGAATCTTCTCTCAGATGTCAAGATTCTGTCCCTCCCTTGATTGGATTTGAAATCATATCAAATCAAGTCCTTTTCTCACTCTTTATCTCTTAATCTTCAATTCTAGGGTTTCTGAGTTGAAAGGAAGAAGAAAGTGGCGATTGCTAGGGATTTGATATGAGATCAAGATTTTCAGATATGGGATACGTTTTTAAGCTATTTTACAGCTTAGGGTGAGTGGGTAAAAGAATATTTTAGTCAATTGTACTCAATTAGATGATTTTAATTCATATTCTCAATTTCTCCCTAGATGACAATAAATGAAAAGAACTGTTCTTGAATTCAGTTTATAGAATACTTCAATTCATGTTCCAACTATGATCTGAAAACATTTATATGATGACATGGATATAGATATCCATGTATCTTGAATACTACAAAATTAAGAAGTTCATTGAGAATCTTCTGAAGATATGAACAACATTATAGCTGAAATTCAAATTTATGCTTATATGATCTTACTTATGTTCCTAGTGCATATAATTCTACATGTTTGATCTCTTTGATTTGATATATGGACAAATAGAGTTTCTAATTTTCACAATACATATCCTCTGAACAGCAAGTAATCAAGGATGGAAACCCAATCTAGTATGCTTTTACAAGTATACATATCTAATGTAGTAGTAAATGGTTGATTGAAATGATTCATGTGATATTGTGGGATTTTATTTGAATATTGTCTTATATGCATATATGCTTTGTTTATGAGATTCGAATTTTCTAACTCAAATACTTGTCATGAAATTCAGATGTTGTTATGTTGTTGCAAGTGGAGATATGACATGCCCTAGATAGGTATGTTATTGATGCCATTCATAAATGTGAGAAATGTTGAATGAGAATATTAATATTAGTAGACATGATATATGTTTGAATACATGATAAGTGCTATATGTGTATAAGTAAGGAGAAACCCTAAGAAAGGGGTAAACAATATGTTAAGCATTTAGTTCAGTATCATCCATGATTTCAATTCAATAGTCTGAGTAGTCATTAATATACAAAGTTAAAAGAGATACCAGAGTCAAGTATAAGTAAGAGAGAGATAAAATATAGTAAGATATTTCTAAAAATAATAAAATAATAGACTTAGGGGCCCTGAACACCATAGATTCCCTATGAGAGGTCTGCGCCATAGGGATGAAACAACCTAACCTTGGCAGTGTCTAGTATACGGGGGTCGGATCTTACTAACAGGTGGTACGGGGGACGAAGCCCTAGTGGAAGTCTCCTTAAAAATACAATATGTAGTGTCCAACATCAACCAGAGATCCTGGTGGCACTAGAGTACAGAAAAGCTAATAGGTGGCTTGACTCTCTACTTGTGTGCTCAGGTTAGAGGAGGAGTCCAGTTTTTACGGCATAATATGTGTGCCGAGGCCAGAGAGCCATTTTCCTATTACAGACTAGCGACGTAGTCACGCTTAGGATTCCCGGGTGTGTCAACTAAGTCTTGTACGGGCATAAGCTAAAATATGACCAGGGCATAAGCTAAAATATGATAATATAAGTTTTTAAGAGTTTCTTATAAGTAACAAAGGTTAAGAAAGATTTGTGTACAGTTTCACAACAGTTGTTCTTCAAATGTAATATTGAATATAGTGAGGATTATATTTCCATACTTATTTATTTCTAATGATATGGGCTTCAATGTTATTAGTAAGTTTTTGAATATCTAATCTTTTAAATTCAAAATTACTATCTTGTTTTATTTCAATTATCCAAGAATGATAAATGTCTGATTCAGTACTTTAGACTGCATTATTGTTTTACTCATTCACTGAGCGAGTAGGCTCACCCCTCTACTCAAAAATTTTGGGGAAACCGTGGGGATTGAAGAAATCATTGCATCATAGTAGATATGCCACAAGAGTTAAGTCTGAGTATAGTTAAGTTCAGCCGGCCCTTGTCACTCTAGGTCCTTGTAAAGAATTATGAGAGAGTTGTAAATGATGATGTATAGCATTATTCCTCTTTTAGCAATATATGCGAATCAACAAGTTTTATGTGTTTAAAAGTATGAGAAACATAATGAGTGTTTATACATGCATTTTTACTATTGATATCAGATTAGAGAAATCAATGTTTAGATTCTCTTGTAAAGTTAGTTTATGTTGTTCAATGCAAGAAAACAAAGAGTTTGAAAAATAAGAAAAAGTTAAGGGTGATCTTTGTATTACCTTAAATCCTCAATTTATGCTCTAATCTCATGATTAGTGGTAATTGTGAGATCGGGGTGTAACAACTTGGTATCAGAGCTTAGGCTGAGTTGTCAGGGACCATTAAGTTAGTAAGTTAGAGTCAAAAGTGTGGCAGATAGGAGATGTTATGATGTTAGCTCTAGGGATTTGAGTATTTGGATATCCTGGCCCGATATCTGAGTACTTGGATCAACCAGTATCAAGCTACTCTGTCTATTCTTTCATGTATTCCATGGCTAGGTATACAGTGGAAGGATGGGCTAGAGAGGAACCCTAGAAATATGAGGGTTAGAAACAAGATAAGTAACATGGATTAAGAGCATAAATATAAATGAGATAGAACTTTCATTTCATATTGTTGTTTTATTGGAGATGAATAGAAATGCTCTTATATATTTGAATTCAGATATTCAACATTTTAAAATATATATGGGTCTTTAAGATTTGTTGTACACTATGTAGTTGTAGCATTTATTGATTACATTCTTTGTATCAAGTAGACTAGAAATGATCTTTAAATGAGTTTACCCTAAGTGGATATTCTTTCCACATGTTTGAGATTAATAGGAGTTAGTTAATCCTAAGTAGCTCTTGGCTTCAGGACTACAGGTGTGGCCTGGTCCGGCTGGTAGGATGCGTAACTAGGATCTAATGACTCCTATTAACAATATAGTAAGAGTAGACTCTGGATAAATTAGACCCACATCATCGTGAGAATGTACATACACTAAGTTGTTGAAACATATGGGAAAGATTAGAATAGCTAAGAATCAGTTGGAACTAATATCTGAGATCCAACTTTGGGGCCTCATATGAGAAACCCTTAATTGGGAATAAAGGAACACGACATAAGGTTTAGATTAAGTTTAATGATTAGTATTATATGAACCCTAAATATGAAATGTGGAAAAGATATAAGAAAAGTATGTAAGGACCAAGATAGTAATAATCAATCATGAGGAATGGATTATATAACCGAGTACAATGTTTTTATGTACTCTAAAGCAAAGGGAAAATAGAAGAAAAGAGTTAAGTATATGATAAGTACATAGAAGTGAAGAGTCTTCAGAAGAGTTAAAGTGAAGAGAACTAGATGAGCATGTAAATCATAAAACTAGGATAAGAAACTTAGTTGAAACAAAGGGAAATATTGGAAATAATGAGCTTGATTAAGGAATGAGGGTTATGATATAATTGAGAGCATGGAGTGTATACCTTTATTAATAAGTTTAATACATTCATCCTTACTACCTTTGGATTCCAAGTCTCTATAGAACAACAAACTAGTTTCTAAAAGAAGAACAAAAGTGTAGCTTAACCAATGAATAAGTCATACAAAGGTATACTATATTCAGGAGGGAAAAACTTGATTAAAAGAGATACTAAGTTTGACCCATGCATGAGCCGTTTGATTTAGAATGAAGGATATGTAATGCATTAAACATGAGTTGAAACTAGTAGAGAGATTATTGATTTAGAATTTCAACTTCACATTAGTAGAAGGATAAAAAGAAATATGTGCAACATGGTATACATGATCATACACATGAATAAGCAACATGATCATAAGAAAAAAAAATAGAAGTTAAAGATGATAGGTGGAAGAGTAGTATATGGTAAGAGGATTATGGAAAGTAAGGAAGGGTTTGAAACATGGTGGAGTAATGAAGATTATAAAAGAAAGAGGTTAGGAGATTCAATCAAGTGATAATTAGTCAAGTATCCTTGTTGATAACTAACTAAACCTACATATGAGAAATGTATTAAGGGAATGTTTGAAGATAAGAATTATAAGTCTTAGAATCATCTTCTTGCTTTCATATCTTCCTTAATGAAAGCAACGTGGAAATGAAGTGATAAGAAAATGAATCATATATGATGCATAAAAACCATGGTAAAGATATCTAGTGAATGTAATAATGACACACAATATGATGATGAAACTCTAGTGGGGTAAATTGAGAATGTAATCTATCTAAATAAGTCAAGTAAGAGAACAAAAACTCAATTGATAAGATAAGAAAGTCCTTAGTAAAACTTGTGAGATCCAAAGTTTGAATTTCAAATTAAGGGAGAAAAGTCACATCACAATAACGTCATGCTTCTGATAAGGACCAATTCTAGAATGTTTAGAGTTGTAGTAGTTCGAGGGATGTCAATAGTGATTTGACTTTGAATGCTAGCATCTCTATAAAGCAAGATCATGAGATTTGCACTATGGGAAGTAAACTAGCACTGATAGTAATCCATGGTTAAAAGGTAACTAATCTGAAAGGTAGATAAACAATATGGAAATGATTCAAAGCAAAGGGTAAGAAATAAATTTGAAATGTAACAAGTTTGCTTGAAACAAAAGGAGAAATACAATATGAGTGAAGTGCGATATGAGATAAATTCTTGCAGTGATAGCAAGAATGATGAATAATCTATTTGTACCTTGTATGTTTCAATTTTAGGAATGTGTAATCTACATGATTAAAATGAGAAGGATAAGTAGCAAAAAGTAAGTAGTAGTGAATGAAGAGAGAGAAGAGAAAACAATGGATTTTATTAATATGTGAATTTGTTTTTAGAAGTATAATTTGTTGAAGGTATATTACGGGATGTAAATTGGTTCTATGTATGATTTCAGTGTACATGTGCAAGCAATATGTTAATTAAAGGTGTTTGATAGTTTAAGTCATTCATACCAGTAATCCATCTTAGTATTGTACGATTGTGGTATGGTGATATGGGTTGAATAATAATGGAACAAATGAAGGGTTACCCTGAATAAGGTAGTCTTACCTATTCACTCATATGAATAGAAGGGATGATAACCATATTGTATTGATATGTAACCCTAATGAGGTATAGCTTGTTATACCTAGCTTTAATATAACTAAGTGATGGTAATTGGGTATGAATAGTCCTTGAATGACTAATACAATCATGGAGTACTTTGTTACTGTTGTTGAAACCCTAGTATGCTATAACCCGATGGTTACACCTTGAATTATGTGTGGGTTCATACTAGAGAATAATATGGAATGTGATGGTAATGTTTCACCTTATGCATCCATGATGCAATGGGGATGCCGTGAGTAGTATTGTACAATTGCTGTTGAATCTAGTCTTCCATCTCAAGACTATTTTGCTATTTGAGTAGCACAATAGTAATATTCAAAATAAGATGGTGAACTCTCTTTTGTGACTCAGAGGTAATATAAAACAATACTACATATTGAACCGTATGAATTGAGATGGCTGGATCAACTTATCAATGTTGAGGTAACACCTCAAGAGTATGAAAATATTGAAATGGTTGCTTCTCTATCTACTCTATGATTGATTGTGTCATAGAGAATTTGCTTGTTATCATTGAGAACTATTTTAACATGTTGTGATTAGAAAAGAAATAAAGGACTTAACGTTGAAAACTACATTCAAGTATAAAATACAAGAATGTAATGACATGTAAGATTTTAGAAGCTTAAAATAAACTTTGAATATACTTTGTTTATGTATTTATGTTTCGGGGATGAAACTTTTTAAGGGGGTGAGAATTGTAATGACCACATTTGTGCTTAATTGGTAAACTAGGGTTTACCTGAATGATTACATGTTTGATTAGATTGAACATCGTTTAGACTTGATTAATGATAGTAGATCAATTGTGATGTTTCAAACCTAAGAAGAAACTCTAACTATGATTTTAGTTTGAAGAATTAGGGTTTGAGAAATGTAAACCCTAATTGGCAAAAATTAGGGTTTTGATAGTACATGAATATTGAATTTGATCATGATAGTAATGTGGTAAATAATTGTTCATATTTTCTACAATTTTTTTATTTAATTGAATTTTGTATATAATATGGGTAACTCAATCATGCATATTGGAGAAAAATATCAGAATATTTGAGTGTTCTTTGGATGTGGTTCTCAGTCAAACTATACTTCGACCAAAATGTTGACAGAGCGCTTTTTAGCATAGTAGTGTTTTATTTTTATTTATTTATTGGTAACTAGAAATGATCTGAAATTTTAACTGGAGATCTGAAACTAAATCATAAACAACATGTAAAATTTCATAATTTTTGGATACATTTAGACCTTATTAGTAGATGAATTACAGTAATATTTTTTATGATAGAAAATTCAGCTGAAATAAGAGAAAGTATAGTGAGGGGTCAATGTGCAATTGACCCAAGCAACTCAATTGTTCTATATGGTCAACCTAACACACAAGGAGCTCTCATAATTCGTGATTCAAACCAGAGAAACGAAATCCTAGAGAGAGAGGAAGAGTTAGGGTTTGAGAGGAGAAATTGATGGAGATGCTGACCTAGGGTTTTGCGGTCCGAGGAATGATGAAATCATGTAAGTTTAGCTTCTTTGGATACAGTTTTATGGTGAATCTTCTCTCAGATGTCAAGATTTTGTCCCTCCCCTTATTGGATTCGAACTAATATCAAATCAATTCCTTTTCTCACTCTTTCTCGCCTAATCTTCAATTCTAGGGTTTCCGAGTTGAAAGGAAGAAAAAAGTGGCGATTGCTAGGGATTTGATATGAGATCGACATTTTCAGATATGGGATATGTTTTAAAGATGTTTTACAGATTAGGGTGAGTGGGTAAAAGAATATTTTAGTCAATTGTACTCAATTAGATGGTTTAAATTCATATTCTCGATTTCTCCCTAGATGACAATAAATGAAAAGAACTATTCTTGAATTCAGTTTATAGAATACTTCAATTCATGTTTCAACTATGATCAGAAAATGTTTATATGATGACATGGATATAGATATCCATATATATTGAATACTACATAATTAAGAAGTTTATTGAGAATCTTCTAAAGATCTGAATTTTCAAGTTATTCGGGTGCTTGAACAACATTATAGTTGAAATTCGGATTTATGCTTATTTGATCTTACTTATGTTCCTAGTGCATATAATTCTAAATGTTTGATCTCTTTGATTTGATATATGGACAAATAGAGTTTCTGATTTTCACAATACATATCCTGTGAATAGCAAGTAATCATGGATGGAAACCCAATCTAGTATGCTTTTATAAGTATACATATCTAATTTAATAGTAAATGGCTGATTGAAATGATTCATGTGATATTGTGGGATTTTATTTGAATGTTATCTTATATGCATATATGCTTTGTTTATGAGATTCAGATTTTCTAACTCAAATACTTGTCATGAAATGCATATGTTGTTATGCTATTGCAAGTGGATATATGACATGCCCTAGATAGGTATGTTATTGATGCCATGCATAAATGTGAGAAATGTTGAATGAGAATATTTATATTAGTAGACATGATATATGTTTGAATACATGAAAAGTGCTATATGTGTATAAGGAGAAACCCTAAGAAAGGGGTAAACAATATGTTAAGCATTCAGTTCAGTATCATCAGTGATTTCAATTCAATAGTCTGAGTAGTCATTAATATACAGAGTTAAAAGAGATACCAAAGTCAAGTATAAGTAAGAGAGAGATACAATATAGTAAGAGATTTCCAAGAATAATAAAATAATGGACTTAGGGGCCCTGAACACCGTAGATTCCCTATGAGACGTCTGTGCCATAGGGATGAAACAACCTAACCCTAGCAGTGTCCAATATACGGGGGTCAGATCGTACTAACAAGTGGTACGGGGGACGAAGCCCTAGTGGAAGTCTCCTTAAAAATATAGTATGTAATGTCCAACATCAACCAGAGATCCTGGTGGCACTAGAGTACAGAAAAGCCAATAGGTGGCTTGACTCCCCGCCTATGTGCTCAGGTTAGAGGAGTCTAGTTTTTACGACATAATAGGTGTGCCGAGGCCAGAGAGTCATTTTCCTGTTGCAGACCAATGACGTAGTCAGGCTTAGTAGTCCTGAGTGTGTTAGCTAAGTCTTGTACGGTGAGATCGTAGTTCGCTACGTGTCTTCTTATGTACAGTACACTGTATATGATCAGGGCATAAGTTAAAATATGATAATATAATTTTTTAAGAGTTTCTTATAAGTAAGAAAGGTTAAGAAAGATTTGAGTACAGTTTCACAGTAGTTGTTCTTTAAATATAATATTGAATATAGTGAGGATTCTATTTCCATACTTGTTTATTTCTAATAATGTAGGCTTCAATTTTATTAGTAAGTTTTTGAATGTCTAGTCTTTTAAATTTGAAATTACTATCTTGTTTTATTCCAATTATCTAAGAATGATAAATGTCTGATTTAGTACTTTTTACTTCATTATTGTTTTACTCATTCACTGAGTGAGTAGGCTCACCCCTCTACTCAAATGTTTTATGGAAACTGTGGGGATTGAAGAAATCATTGCATCAGAGTAGATCTGCCACAAGAGTTAAGTCTGAGTACAGTTAAGTTCAGTCGGTCCTTGTCACTCTAGGTCCTTGTAAAGAAATATGAGAGAGTTGTAAATGATGATGTATAACATTATTCCTCTTTTAGTAATATATGCAAATCAACAAGTTTTATGTGTTTAAAAGTATGAGAAACATAATGAATGTTTATACATGCATTTTTACTATTGATATCAGATTAGAGAAATCAATGTTTAGATTCTCTTTTAAAGTTAGTTTATGTGGTTCAATGCGAGAAAACAAAGAGTTTGAAAAAGAAGAAAAAGTTAAGGGTGATCTTTGTATTATGTTAAATCCTCAATTTATGCCCTAATCTCAGGATTAGTGGTAATTGTGAGATTGGGGTGTAACACTTAGTGTGGTGATTTCCTTGTTCATATCATCCGTGACCTCTAATATTTTTAGTTGATTTGCCATCATTACCTACATTTGTTGTGACAGGATCACCAGGGCTTCAATATGTGTCATGATCTCCTTCACCTGCATTGTCAAAGAATGCACATCAAAAGTCATGTTAGAAATATCAAGTATGGAGTTAGAAATGATAACACACAAGTCATTGAACTCCTCCGTTATATCCATGAATTTTGTCACAGTAGGGGCTCTCTTGCTTGTAGGACCATGATGGCTTGAGCTCACTTCCTACCTGGGCATCCCCCTCGGGGGTGAGTGAGGATTTTTCCCTTCTCTGCCTCAATGTAGATTGCCTTCAATTTCTTTTTCTAATGGGGTGGTTTCATTGATTGGAGGTTCCTTCCCATCCTCCTCTCCCTCACTTTATATGGCCTACTTAGTTGTAGACTCCTCTGGTTTTCATTTTGGTTGTGGCATTGTATTCTCAAGAATATTGTCTTTCTTTATTTCTGAAGCTGCATGATGTGACACCATGGTTGTGGCTGTTGAGAGCATCATGATCTTTTCCTTTTCAAGATGATCTTAAGAGGTGTGATGGTTGGTTTCTCAGATGCAATGACTATTGGCATGGTTACTTGCTGTTCAAAATTTTCTATTATTTCAGGTTGGGGTGTGGATGGTCTCTCTCTTTGGTCCTGCCATAGTTTTCTTTGGTATAGATATAATATTTCTAGGTTTCTTGGCTTGGGCTGTAGTTCATTCTTATCCTACATGAGATTCACTCATTTGAGGAAGAGGAGTTGTCCCTAATATCATCTTCAAGATATCCTTTGTTGAAAAGATGATCCTGTCACAATCATATTTGCTCACCTCCAATAGACATAACATGTCTTTTGATTTTTTGAATCTATACAAGTATTTGATCTTCTTCCTCGTTTGAATGTTTTTTGATTTCAGAGACTTTTAATATCATTCCTTACTCGACTGTGTGAATTATTTGAGATCTTTTAGGTGTCCGGATCTATGTTCTATATATGTCACCTCCACCCATTTAAAGTTTTATAGGGCCCTTGGGACCTTTTGCTACTGCAAGCTTGTCTACCAGTATTCTCCCAATATTGACTGACTTATTTTCTAGAATGCTCTATAGGATGTGAAGGTCCATTATTGTCATATTTCTAGTGCCTAATCACTGTAAAGACTATATTGGAGATGATCTTGTGAGTTATGCTCATAAGACCAAAATGCATATGGAAAGCCTTATACTATCACAAATTGTGTTCATATTCTCCAGATAGTCTTTCCTGTGTCTTTTCTGTGGAGAAACCTTGCACTTCTCTATCAGACTTAGCCTTATTGGCAAGTTGAGCCTGCTCTTTTGTGTCATTGAAAATGGAATTCAACCATATCTTAATCACAATATAGTTTTCTTAATTATCCACACAGCTAGTTTGGAACACCCCCATACTCCTCAACCTCTTCTTTTGATGTAGTAAACTTCTTTAAAGAATACATCAACTCCAAGGTGAGTTCTTTGTAAGGGGTAGTTGAAACATATCTTATACAGGTTGATGTTGTTAAGATGTTCCTTCACCCTAGTTTGGTCAGGGTGTCCACACACCCATATATTGTCTCTTTTAAAGTTTTCCTGCCATTAAGTCTTTCCAACACTCCATGTGTTCATCAACCCAGAGAATGAAATAATTGTCTAGTTGTTATGAAGGTTCAACAAATGATTCTTGTACTGTGCTTGCTACATCTCTAGATGGTTGAACTTTAGTTGTTCCTGCACTTATCCCTGCTTATCTCTCTTTAACCTCTTGTCCTCCTCCCTTGTCTATTTTGATCAGCTTCTTCCTACCACCACTAGCGAAGGAGGAAGGTAACTTCCTATTCTTTGGTTGTTCAATCTCCTCAGATGGTACATAGTTAGGGATTTTGATCAGCTTCTTCGTACCCCCACTAGAGAAGGAGGAAGGTAACTTCCTATTCTTTGGTTGTTCAATCTCCTCAGATGGTACATAGTTAGAGATTTTAGTGTCTCCTAATTCTACTGAATTGGAGAACTCTTTTGAGATTGACTCTTGTAGATATTTCATTCCTTTAGCTTCAAACATACCCTTCCTACTTTCAAGGGTAGGATCCCCATAAAACTCCAAGTATATGGAAGTCTCATCTTTCAATTTTTCTACCTTTTCCATCTATTCATTTCATATTTTATCTTCCAACACATCTATCTCCTTCATCCTCTAGACCGATTCAGATAATACATGTGGCCTCAGGGGGTTTGTATCTCATGCCATTTAAACTAATTGCTATGTAGATATAATATATATGTCATGCAAATTGTTAGAGTAAGAAATTATATTGGTAGAAAATGAGATTTTAGTGGTTATGACTATAGCTAGGATTTGTCTTGATAATCAATAGAAATCAGCACAAAAATAACCAAAGGTCAGGTCAGCTGTTGAAAACCAATGGTTATTAGAGTGTGCCTTTTGAAGGTATGAGACCAATTAGGAGCCAATGGAATGAAAGGTACATGAAACCGATGGGTTCTCAGAGGTGCCTCGTATGGTTTGAAACCTTTGAGAACCGATGAAAATGGTTCAATGCTAAGTAAAGTGATGGTTCCAATTAGACATGCGTAATGATGGAATGGAAGGAAAAAAATGAAAATTTTACAGATATGTCTTCTAAAGCTTCAAAACTGAAGCTGAAACCAACATAATTCCAACCAATAAAACTAGCGGTTTTGACAACCAATGATTTTAAGGGGCTTGAATATGAAGGTTTCCAGAGTCTTCCTTTAGAAGGTAGTCATACAGGGAGCTTAAACTGATGGTTGGGAGAAAATATGGTTAGGATTTTGAACCTGATGAAAGACATGGGAAAGGAAACTTATGGTTTTGGAATCATCAAATCAATGATTCCTTGTAGGAAAACTTTAGAAATTCAACATGATCTAGATCTAAGGCAAAAAGGGTAAGAAATAGAAGAGAGAGAGGCTAACTTTTTGAAGAAAATTATGAGTAGTTCTTTGATTACTTCTAGTTCTTATTTCCTATCATTCAACAGTCCCTCGTTCTTGTTCACCAAAGAAGATGACCGCTTTGCCTGCTACTTCAGTAGTTACCATGTTGGCTTGAAAAAGTACTCACAGTGATAAGGCAGTGAAAGGGGATGTTGAGAGAAACCGCCACGAGGTTGGATGCCTTCTATAGAGGTTTAGATCAGGTTGTTGGTGATATGTATTGACTTCTAGTGATGGAGGTCGAAGGCCAAGGAGTGAAGGTTCTATGTGTGCATTGCCGATGAGGGTAGGTGGTGAATATTAGGGGTTTTTTAATCGTGGTTTCTCTGTGAATTAGGGTTTAGTGTGTAAGTGCGTTGTTGACCCCCCTATTGCTTTTAGACTTCAGGTTCTACTATAGTTGCAGGCCCCAAAGAGCCTTGAATTGATGCTTCTGGCATCCTGGGATGGGAGTTGTCTATTGACGATTTTGTGGGTGACACCTTCCAAAGGTTTTAAGGTAGATAAGGTGACCGATGGAAAGAAGAACTGACACCTTCTAAAGGTGGAAATAGATGGAAGAATAGATTAATCCTTTCGATGGTGGAGACTGATGGTAAGGAAGTCCATGCCTACCAAAGGTTGTTCTAGCATCTTGTTCCAAAGGTTGATCACGCTTCACAAACCTATGGTTTGTCTACTCCTTGCTCCATGTGCGGACACTGATGTAAGTATAGATTTAAACCAACTGATGGTTCAATAGTGTGACAACCAAAGGAATTGGTTAATTCTATTAAGTAATCCAAATCAGTGAGTGTAATCAAAAGTCATTAGCTAAATTTATTATTTATACACTAAAATTGAAACATAAAATCACATTAAAAAATCTTGATTGTGAAATAAAGCAAAAAATAGAGATACTAAAAATGAAAACAAAGACCAAACTATAAAAACTAAGAATGAAAATTGTAGAAGGGTTTAGAAAGACTTGGGTTGCTCTCAAGAAGTGCTGATTTATAGTCTTTATCTTGTCTGTCTCTATGATCTCTATGGTTGGTTGGTGGTTCCTCAAGATGAAAACCAGCTCTTCTAGTATACACTTCATCTTCCTAAAATCTTTCTAACCTATGGCCATTCATAGAAAAGGTGCCCAAATTCCAACTAAATAGTTGCATCATCCATGATGGATGTATCTTGGTAAGAAGGGACCTGACCATATGGACCTCAAATTACCGAGAAAAAGCCTGATGGAAGAATTGAAGAGAATAATTTTGTCCCCTTCCTTTACATATTTGATTTTGAGGTGCGCATTGGTCTACTCCTTGTAGATGCGAGCATTCCCACAGGCATGCAAGAACAATTCCTCAAGATCTCGGAGATGTAATAATCTCTTCTTCCCCCACCATCTCTGGGTCCATGTTGAAGAATTTAATTGCCCAAAATGCCTTTTGTTTCATTTTAATAGGAAGGTTCCATGATTTTCAATAAATTAACCTATAACGAGGGGTCCCTATAGGTGTCTTATATGTAGTGCGGCATGACCATAAAGCATCATCTAGCTCATCTTGCTAACAGTCTTTTTGAGAATCTACTTAATCTACTCATTTGAGACTTCATCCTGTCTAGTCATTTGTGGGTGGTATGGGGTACAACCTTGTGCTTCACCTCATATTTCTTAGAAGGGCTTCAAACTATCTCTACCCAAAGTGTATCCATTGTCACTAATGACAACTCTCAAAAACCTAATATCGTGGAAAGATAGTTTTCTAAAAATGCCTCATTACAGATTTAGAGTCACAAGTGGGGATCATGACAAATTCTACCCACTCAGATACATAGTGAACTACAACTGAGATGTACTGGTTGCCGCATGATGAGGGAAAGGGTCCCACACAATCAATACCCATACATAAAAGATTTTGACTTCAATCCAATTAGACATATGCATCTCATTTCTTCTTGATATGTTACCAATTTTGTAGGATTCACTACTGTGAGTTTTGAATAGAGCGGACCAGTAAAACCTAGACTGTAATAACTTTGCAGCAGTCTTGTTTGCACCTAAATGTCCACTGTAAGGTGAGGAATATCATTCATAGAGTATTTTCAAAACCTTATCCTTGGGAATAGATCTTCAATACAGATTATCTGAGTATGTAAACATTAGTAAGGGAACATCCCAATAATAATTCTTGAGATTTGAGAATAGATTTTCCTTTCTTTGTAGGTAATGTCTACTGGGAGTTGTTAACAAGCTAGATAGTTACAAATGTCAGCATACCAAGGTATGACCTAATCAATGGCTTTAGCCATCATAAGATATTTGTCTGGATAGTTGTCTTTGATACACAAAAAGTGACCATCCCACAAGTGTATCATCGACAAGTGATCAACAAAAGAATTTTCTGATCCCTTTTTGTCAACTATTTCCAATTCAAATTACTATAGCAACAAAGCCTATCTCAATAACCTCAGATTGTATCCTTCTTGGTCATGAGATATATAATTGATCCATCATCGACGTATACTATAACCTTATAACTAAAAATGTAAGATTGAAACTTGTAAAAAACATAGACTATAGAAAGCATTTATTTCCTAGATTTTGGTATAATTGACCTAGGTTTCATCTAGGGACCTTCTTGTGAAAAAGATCACATGATGCTTCTAGTCTTTCTTCTGATCAAGAACTACTCAAAAAGTGTAATCACTAGACCACACATTAGTTCAAAAGGTAAATCCCAATCTGATGGTTGAATCGCTGGTGCACTTATGAGGGCACCCTTGAGGATATTGAAAGCATTTAAGTAATTTTCATTGAAATAAAAAACATCTTTAACAAGTAGGTTTGACAGACATTTAGAGATCTTCAATAAATCTTTGATAAAATGATGGTAGTAACCTGCATGACCTAAGAAGCTTCTCATCCCCATTATGGACTTGGGTAGTGAAAACTTTGATATAAATTAAAATTTACACAGATAAACTTTGATCCCTCTCCAAAACCTTGTTTGCAAGAACTATCACCTCCTATACAATGAAATGACACTTTTCCCATTTGAGAACTAGATGCTTTTCTTCACATATTTTCAAGTCTAGGGATATGTTCTTGAGATAGTTACTAAATGATGCACCATAGACAGAAAAATTATCCATGAAAACTTCCATAATATACTTTAAAAATTAGAGAAAATAGATATCACCTTTTGGATTGTTGAAGGTGCATTACACACCCCAAAAGGCATACATCCAAAAACATATGTACCATATAAGCAGGTGAATATAGTCTTTTCCTGATCATCAGTGTGTATTGAAACTTGACAAAAACCAGAATAACTGTCCATGTAACAAAAGTATGAATGATGAGCTAGACATTTCAACACTTGGTCCACAAAGGGAAGGGGAAAATGGTCCTTTTTTGTTGCTACATTCAACTTCCTATAGTCAATGCACACACCACCTCGTGACATTTCCTATTACTATTTTGTCTCCATTACCTCCCTTGATCATTGTCATACCTCCCTTCTTAGGTACCACATGGACATGGCTTACCCCTTTTGCTATTGCTGATTGGATGTATGATGTGTGTCATTTTCACACCAAATCACTAGGAAAACTCCCATAATTTAACCTTCTAAAAAGGCAGTTGCAATGAGTCAACCTTCTGGTAGTAAGGTATCAAATGAAGGGACGGTGGAAAAAGATGGTTGAAATCCAAAACCAATCGCAAGAACAAGCAGGAAAATCCAGTTTGTTGAGAGTTTTATTATGATAAGAAAAAATGTAAAAATGTAGAAATAAACTAATTAAGACGAAATGATAAAAGGGAACTGAGAGTTTGAGGGATCACCACCAATATCCATGCTTTTACTCAACAAATTAACTCCTAAATTTCAATAGTCAAATCAGGACCATGTGGATTGTGTCCTTTTGGAACACAATCACACAAGGGCCTGATTTCCCACAAACCCGTTGATCCCGATGTTTGCGGATCCTCATCCACCCATACAACACATTAGTTTCAAGATCTCATCCAAATAGATGTGATTCCTATCTGATGTTCAAACCCATGGATCAGGTGATCACGTCACCGTAGGTTATAACAAACAAGTGAAATAGGTGAAGGATCATAATCTAAAGTAGGTGATTGCATCGAAATATGATGGGTTTATTCTTATAAGGGTCTGAGATCTTGACATTCTCACAAGAATATAATCATTCTACCAGAAAACAAGTATATGATTAGATGGATAAAAAGATAACAATTGCAATTAAGGGACTATGTGTTCATTCTTGTGGGAATTTGTGATCACGTCACCCTACAAGAATATATCAATTCATCCAATGATCAAAACAAAATAGAAGGAAATCATTCTTTCATTGAAACAATAAATTGATTACATCGATTAAGAATGAGCTATATGGCTATCCCCCATGCCCCAGAAAGGAACTATTCATACATAATGAAGAGAATGAAAAAAAACTAGATAACAAGGGATAACAAGGGATTCCCTTTGATTTATTGTCTCCCCTCCTTTTATAGGGAGAAAGGAGGGGCAAAAACTATAAAAATGAGGTTTTGTGGTGGTGGTGGCTGTTGGATTTGCTTTAAACAAGGTTTGACTACAATAATGGACTTCTTTATTTGGCATTTTACTAAGTTTGGGCACGAACCAGGCAATTCATAACTGAAGCGGGTGATTTGTATCTGAATCAGGTGGTTCAGGATCTGAATCGAGCGATTCCTATCTGATCTGAGTGGTTTGTGAAATTGGAGCTGATCGGATTTGAAGGATCCAACTCTTGGCCTTTTTGGGTTTTAATTATTTGCAAAAAATAGAGATATTTTGTCAATATTTTCTTTCTTTGACCAATTACCTATATTAGTATTGTGAGTCGGTTTGATGAAACCGTAAAATGACTGTTGGTGATGGTGATTTGACTGAGTTTGGGCATGAATTGAGCAATTTGTTTCTGAACCAGGTGGTTTGTATCTAAACTGGGTGGTTTGTGAGACTAGATCTGGAAGATGTGGTCATTTCCCAGCAAATGTCTGACAAAACTAGTGAAAACTCCAAATAAAAGAGAGAAAAGATAAACTACACAAATTTATGCTAAAACTATTCAAAAGACAACAATTTGTTATAAAATAAAGATAAAAAATATGTAAATAAAGGTGATGAGTTTGCTCTTATCCAAACACCCCAACTTAAAACTACACTTGTCCTCGAGCAACATTTAATTTAAAACACTACCACATAATACTTTTATCCCATCATCATCACTTATATAACACCTCTTAAGTCCTTCCATCTTATATGGACAGGCAACCTTGACTTCCTGGATTCACAGGAACAATTTTCATATCCCCTACTTCAAAATTACTTCACAACTTGGTTTCATTTCAAGACCAATAATGAAATAGATTTCACATTCTCTTTGCATTTTGTACTCTTGCATATTCTTACAAGTCATTGCATAAGAATAGGGATCAAAGATTTGATGGGGTTACTATTGGTATGTATGCCCATAGAGCAAGTCATGTGATGATTGTAATGGGATACTTTGTAAATGATTTGAATAATAATAAAGGCAATTTCCGATCTATATGTTTTAACTGTTTCTGAGATGATAGTGTAACATGATAGATGTCTAAAGAATTGTTTTACTCGATGATGTATGCTTTTGGGTTGAGGACCTAAACGATGAGATCATACAGATGTTAAGAGTATGCATTCTTGATTCAGTCCCTAGTCAGTTGTTATTGTGGAAATAACAATAGACATCAATAACACTAAATACTAGATTGTGTTTTAGTTGATGACAGAATCTCATTAGTCATGATATAGTGATATCAAACCAATCACATAAGTACTTGTTAGAGAACAAGTGTACCGGACAGACCCACCGTGAGAGTGACACATGGAACCAGGATTTGGTAGTCACAATCAGCTCTCACAATGATGGTGGTGAGTGTGATTCTTCGACCTAAAATCACTACTGTAACATCCCAGGATTTGAGGCCTCGGATAACATGATCTTAAAAGGAATGATTGGACTACCCATATCACCAAGGTGCACCTCCTTTTCCGGGATCCCATCTCTAAAGAACTCCATAGTTAATCATGCTAAGCTTGGAGTAGTACTAGGATGGGTGACCAGTCGGGAAGTTGCTCCTGGCTTGTGCGTGAGTGGCCAAAAAGTGTGCAGTTAAGGCTAGTGGTGGTATGTGGGGCCATTTGTCATTCCTAAAACTCTACTAGAGCCTTGGGCAATGGGCCCAGGTGTTACAAATGGTATTAGAGCCATAACCCCTCCAGTAGGTGGGGCCCGCATGGGCATGTGGCATGCCAGTCTTGATTCATGCGGTCCAGGCATGTAGGAAAGGGTTGTCCATGGTTGACGTACCCACCCTTGCACTGGTATTCCGTGATCGGGAGCTGGGTGTCCATGGGCCATTGTGGGTCCACACTGAAATGGGGTCAGATTATGAGACCATATAGTTGAGCCTTGACAAGGATGTCAAGATTCTAAGTGGGGGAGATTGTAACATCCCAGGATTTGAGGCCTCAGATAATATGATCTTAAAAGGAATGATTGGACTACCCATATCACCAAGGTACACCTCCTTTTTCGGGAGTCCATCTCTAAAGAACTCCATAGTTAAGCATGCTAAGCTTGGAGTAGTACTAGGATGGGTGACCAGTCGGAAAGTTGCTCCTGGCTTGTGCGTGAGTGGACAAAAAGTGTGCAGTTAAGGCTAGTGGTGGTCTGTGGGGCCAGTCGTCATTCTTGAAACTCTACTAGAGCCTTGGGTAGTGGGCCCGAGCATTACAACTACACTCAACACATGTCGTTGGGTACACTTTGACATCATCAAATGCAGTCTTGAAACATGGGTTGTTATAAAGGTGATGATTGGGTGTCTTTGACGCATGGGGCTTTTGAGGGGTGAGTGATAGATATGAGATTTGTATCTCCTAAGGGAGTTTGATGTCCATGGCCACTTGATGAATAGGATTGAGAAAGGCATGCACATGCATGTGTGAATCAATATGTGATATTGATGTCACACACATCTCACCCAGTCTGCTCTGAGATCAAGGAAATGGATGAATGTTGAAAGGATGACTGTACCATGCCTTGAGTTCATTTAGGACATCAGTGACAAAGGAATTATACATTCTCTATAACACCATTCACGGATTGTATGATTGAAAGTTGTTCTCCAACTTTCTATTTCACTTGGGTAGCACTGATGTGTGACTAGACACCACTCTTTGCTTGTGAAGTCATAAGTGTTATGGACTTTCACTGCCAATGTGAAATGGACCTGCAGGGTCACACACGTAGGATTTAACCTGGAAGAGGAGTTTATCCACAAATGATGTTTAGATTGATTACTAAAGGAGTTTAGTAGTTCAATTAAACACTCAATAAATTGATAGCTCAATATCATCGTGTTCAATATGTTGGACTAACTGATTATAGTATTGGATTGATTGAAACTGCAATTGACTAATTTTGCACAGTCTGCACTCCCAACTGATCGGCTCATGTGATGAACCGATCAGCTAAGCTTGGTGAACTGATCGGCTCATGTGATGAACCGATCAGCTCAGGACATGATGAACAGACTAGTTCAAGGGTTGAACCGATCGGCTCAACAAGTCCAAACGAGCAAGTTGGAAAGTCAGGTTCCAATTTGATTGGAACAAGGATTGGTATTTGGATCAATTCAAAACAAAAGAGGAAAAGTCAATCAGGAACTGACCAGGGCAGTGAACCGGTTGTTTTAGAAGCGAACCGATCGGCTCAGGTGCCCCAACCGACCGGTTCAGGTGTGAACCGATCAGCTCAGGTCCCCAACCGATCAGTTCATGATTGAAATGATCATTTTAGCTGGCGCAGTTGGTTGTTTTGTGGAAAATCTTGAATCCTTCTACTCCTGCTTTAATCTCGTAGTGCCCGGGGTAGATAACCCTGTCCCATGACCCTCCTATATATATAGGGGTATTGGGGGCTTCTCAAAGTACAACTCAGAACACCAGTTGCTCTACAAAGCTGTCGTTCTCTCTGGTTTTGGTAACCGAGAGAGACCAAGCAAGTGCTACCTGATAAGGGAGGCACAACGAGGAAAAGACAACTACAGAAAGGCAATTGGTTGCAGAAGAGTGTGTTGGTGACTAGTACGCCTACAGGAGGGTGTGACTCCTTCCGATTCCTTGTGGGACAAGGAGATCGGAGTTCCAAGTAGTCCATGTGGATGACTGTAGAGGTGGGAGACTTCTGCCACTCAGAGGACAGCTGTCAATTCTGACGATCCTAGTGAGACTAAGAGCTGCACAGACACCATCCAAGATTGGAGGTGAAGACCATGCAAGCCACGAGGTAACGTCATTGAGAAAGCCTCGAAAAGAACCCCCATCGGGGAGTGAAATAGAACATGAAACCGTGAGCCTTTTTATTATCAATGAATAGATCTCTTTACTTATAAATGCACTCGGTGCACATCGCCCTTAAATGAGTTTTGTGGTGGATGTATAGCGTGGTTATGGCCAATAAACCCTATGTATGTGTGCTTGGTTGAATGTGGTTGCTTGCATCTCGGTCTACGCACCGATTCCCTATCTCCTATTCCTGATATAACTCAAGATTTATTTCCTACCTTTTCTCCCCCCGAATGTAACTCGAGGTTTCCTTTTTAAAATGTAAAATAGGAGAGATTTAATTTCTTATTATGTCAAAGAACGGAGGACAATCTGACGACAACTGAGACGATCAGTTCAAGGTGTGAACCGATTGGTTGGCGATCAAGACGAGCGGGTGGTGACCTGAGGAGATGTACGATGACCAGTGAACCGATCGGCTGGAAGTGCCAGTCAATCGACTGGTGGCACCCAACCGACCGACCTAATGGCGAGCCGATCAATCATGGAGATGAGTTGATCAAACCCAGAATGACAAAGCATAGAGTTCATCTTGTACAGGTTGCATGTGATGTGGACTTAGATGATTGTGATTCCTCTTGGCTCGAGGAATCACATTAGGATGGCCATAATCATTGCTTTTATCGTTTCACATGTTTTCTGTGGGATATAGCATGTATATGATACTTATTATATTGTGGTGATTGGATATGTATATGTACCTATAAAAACCAAATCCCTCATTAAATATTAAAGTTTTAGATGCCGTCCAAATGCAACACACGTGAAAAGCTTGATCGACCAAGTGTGGGCATGCCCTAGCGTGGTACACCGTCTATCTCGTGAAAGCGTGAAGGATGGATATGTGTGTCTGTCCTAGCAAGGTGCATATTCATCGTGTTGGCTTTGGGTCGGACTTAACAAGGTGACCTAGATAGGATCTAGCACCTTGAGGCATGGAGGTGATCATGGCAAGGAGTTGCGCATGACATTTTTCAAGAGTTGCATATGATGCAATTGGCAAAAGTTGCCTACCTAGAAGATATGAGTTGTGGGTGACAGCCCTAGCTGGTCCATGATACCGGATTTCAGGATCTTGATCCACTAGAAGATTGTACGCTGCAATCTTCCGAATTGATGGTGAGGGCTGTCAATTTGAATTAAAATAGTGGGAGCGGTAATTAATTAAAGGCCTAATTAACTACTATAAAAATTTATTCAAATCAAATCAAATCAAAAAGAGTTTTTACAAATGCAATTTTCCCTTGTAGAATGGAAAAAGAATCATATTTCAAAATGGATAAAATTGAGAATAAATTCTATAACTGGTTGGGGATTGTGAGAAGTGTTCTGCACAATCCAAATAAACCGATAGCCTTTGAATCCACTATATGTACGCTTGACAAGAAGGATAGTTCATTGATAGAGATCAATGGAACAAGGTCTAAGGACAAAGGTGAGGGAGAGAAGGGTTCTCTCGCCGAACCAATGTCAGAATCTTCTGTGCTCAAACATGGAGAGGATGGAAGGAACGACGGAAGAAGAAGCGAGAGATAGAGATCTCTACTTCTGGTGTATACATGATAGAGATTAACTTTACTACTTCCTTGTCATGGGTACTTGACACCGGATGTGGATCTCACATTTGTTCAAATGTGAAGGATCTTAAGAGAAGTAGGCCTTTGGGGAAAGGTGAGGTTGAGCTACGTGTTGCCAATTGGGTAAGGGTTGCCGCCAGTGCCATAGGAACCTATGAGTTAAGTCTACCTAGTGGGCTAATAATAGAGTTGAAGAACTGCTATTATGTACCTTCCATAAATAGGAATATCATTTCCGTATCTTGTTTGGACAAGGATGGTTTTGAATTTCTTATTAAGAATGGAAAGCATTCCATTTCAAAAGATGGGACTTTTATGGCAGTGCCCCAATGTCTTATGGTCTATACTTGATAGATATGGAGACAAGTGTATACAACGTAAACATCAAAAGGCAAAGACTCAACAACTCAAATAAAACATATCTTTGGCATTGTCGTCTAGGACACATAAATGAGAAGAGCATTTCTAGACTCCATAAAGATGGTTATCTAGACTCTTTTGATTATGAATCAATAGAGACATGTGAATCTTGTTTGTTGGGAAAGATGACCAAGACTCCCTTTTTAGGTAAAGGTGATAGAGCTATTGATCTATTAGGACTTATACATACTGATGTATGTGGGCCTTTTAGAACTAATGCCAAAGGTGGGTATCAGTACTCCATTACCTTCACTGATGACTTCAGTAGGTATGACTATGTATACCTGATGAAACATAAGTCAGAAACCCTTGAAAGGTTTAAGGATTTCATGAATGAAGTACAAAACCAACTTGGTAAAAGTATTAAAGCACTTCAATCTGATCGAGGTGGAGAATACTTAAGCCAAGAGTTTGAGGACCTTCTGCGAGCCCGTGGTATCGTATCACAATGGACTCTTCCTGGAACACCACAACATAACAGTGTGTCTGAAAGAAGGAATCACACTTTACTGGATATGGTGCGATCAATGATGAGTTTTGCTGATCTTCCGATTTCCTTCTGGGGTTATGCTCTTGAAACCGCTGCATTTACACTTAACTAAGTACCATCTAGATCAGTTCAAAAGACACCATATGAGATATGGTACAGGAAGCATCCTGATTTGTCTTTTATTAAGATTTGGGTTTGTGAGGCTTACGTCAGGAAAATGTTTCCTGATAAGCTTGGACCCAAGTCCGATAAATGTTATTTTGTTGGATACCCCAAGGAAATAAGGGGATACTATTTATACCACCCTACTGACAACAAAGTGTTTGTTGCTAGGACAGCTGTATTCCTAGAAAAGGAATGTATTTCCAGAGGAAACAATGAGAGGAAAATAGAGCTTGAAGAGGTTCAAGCCCAACAAGAAAACATTGAACTGTTAGATGTATAAGAGGAACATAGAGATTCACAAGGTGTTATGGAATCTTAGTCTCCTCAAGTAATACAAGGACCTCGTAGATCTAATAGGATCCACCTTGAACCTGAGAGGTTTGGATACCTTGTGACTCAGGAAGGCGGTGAGTGGATCATAGATGATGATCCAACTACCTATCTAGAGGCTATGGAGGGACCAGATTTTGAGAAATGGCTTGAGGCCATGAAATTCGAGATGGAATCCATGTACTCCAACAAAGTATGGACTTTGGTGGAACCACCTAAAGGGGTAAAACCCATAGGGTGCAAGTGGGTCTTCAAGAAGAAGACCGACATGGATGGCAATGTGCAAACTTATAAAGGCAGATTGGTTGCAAAGGATTTCTGACAAGTTCAAGGTGTTGACTATGACGAAACTTTTTCTCTAGTTTCCATGATTAAGTCCATCGGGATCATGCTTGCTATTGCAGCTTACTATGACTATGAGATTTGGCAAATGGATGTTAAAACCACATTCCTTAATGGGAATATAAATGAGGATGTATACATGATACAACCTGAAGGTTTTGTAGATCCAAAGAATGCCAATAAAGTCTATAAGCTACAAAGATCAATCTATAGATTGAAGCAAGCATCTTAGAGTTGGAACCTTTGATTTGATGAGGAAGTCAAAGTGTTTGGCTTTATTCAAAATGAAGATGAACCTTGTATGTACAAGAAGGTTAGTGGGAGCACGACCACATTCCTCATATTGTATGTGGATGACATACTATTGATGGGGAATGATGTCACAGCCTTAGAGAAGGTAAAGACTTGGCTTGGGAATACTTTCTCAATGAAGGACTTAGGATAAGTGTGCTACATTCTAGGTATTAAGATCTATAGAGAGAGATCTAAAAGGATTCTCAGATTAAGTCAAAGCATGTACATTGACAAAGTGCTGCAACAGTTCAGCATGGAGAACTCAAAGAGAGGCAACATCCCCATGCTACATGGAGTCACCATCTCTAGAGCTCAATGTCCCCAATCTTGTGAAGAGAGGGAGCATATGAATGGGATCCCATATGCATCATCCATCAGATCTATCATGTACGCTATGTTGTGTACACACCCAGATGTCTCTATGCCCTCAGCATGATGAGCAAGTACCAGTCAGATCCTGGGGATGCTCACTGGACAGCTGTAAAGAACATCCTCAAGTACTTGCGAAGGACTAAGGATCAGTTCCTTGTATACGGCGGTGAGGAAGAACTGGTAGTTAGGGGTTACACCGATGCAAGCTTCCAAACCGACAAAGATGATTACAGATCGCAATCGAGATTTGTATTTTTCCTAAACAATGGAGCTGTGAGCTGGAAGAGTTCCAAGCAAGAAAAAGTTGTCGATTCTACTACAGAGGCCAAGTATATTGCTGCTTCACATGCCGCAAAGGAGGCTGTGTGGATCAGGAAGTTCATCACTAAACTAGGTGTAGTTTCCAGTAGCTGTGATGCAATTGAGCTTTATTGTGACAATAATGGAGCTATTGCTCAAGCTAAGGAGCCCAGATCACATCAGCGGTCCAAGCACATACTACGGCACTTACATCTCATACGAGAGATTGTACAGTGAGGAGATGTGAAGATTTGCAAAGTACCAACTAAAGACAATATAGCTGATCCACTAATGAAGGCCCTTTCTCAGCAGAAGCATGATGGTCATGCTAGGTCACAAGGACTGAGGTTCCTAGGTGACTAGCTCTAAGTGCAAGTGGGAGTCTGTTGGTATGTATTCCCATAGGACAAGTCATGTGATGATTGTAATGGGATACTTTGTAAATGATTTTAATAATAATAAAGGCAATTTTCAATCTATATGTTTTAACTGTTTCTGATATGATAGTGTAACATGATAGATGTCTAAAGAATTGTTTTACTCGATGACGTATGCTTTTGGGTTGAGGACCTAAACGATGAGATCATACAGATGTTAAGAGTATGCATTCTTGATTCAATCCCTAGTCGGTTGTTATTGTGGAAATAACCATAGACATCAAAAACACTAAAGACTAGATTGTGTTTTGGTTGATGATAGAATATCATTAGTCATGATATAGTGATATCAAACCAAGCACATAGGTACTCGTTAGAGAACAAGTGTACCAGACAGACCCACCGTGAGAGTGACACATGGAACCATGATTTGGTAGTCACATTCAGCTCTCACAATGATGGTGGTGAGTGTGATTCTTTGACCTGAAATCACTACACTCAACACATGTCGTTGGGTACACTTTGACATCATCAAACGCAGTCTTGAAACATGGGTTGTTATAAAGGTGATGATTGGGTGTCTTTGACACATGGGGCTTTTGAGGGGTGAGTGATAGATATGGGATTTGTCCCTCCTAAGGGAGTTTGATGTCCATGGCCACTTGATGAGTAGGATTGAGAAAGGCATGAGCATGCATGTGTGAATCAATATGTGATATTGATGTCACACACATCTCACCCAGCCTGCTCTGACATCAAGGAAATGGATGAACATTGAAAGGATGACTGTACCATGCCTTGAGTTCATTCAGGACATCAGTGACAAAGGAATTATACATTCACTGTAACACCATTCACGGATTGTAGGATTGAAAGTTGTTCTCCAACTTTCTATTTCACTTTGGTAGCACTGATGTGTGACTAGACACTGCTCTTTGCTTGTGAAGTCATAAGTGTTATGGACTTTCACTGCCAATGAGAAATGGACCTGCAGGGTCACACACATAGGATTTAACCTAGAAGAGGAGTTTATCCACAAACGATGTTTAGATTGATTACTAAAGGAGTTTAGTAGTTCAATTAAACACTCAATCAATTGATAGCTCAATATCATAGTGTTCAAGGTGTTGGACTGACTGATTAGAGTATCAGATTGATTGAAACTGCAATTGACTGATTTTACACAGTTTGCACTCCCAACCGATCGACTCATGTGATGAACCGATCGGCTCATGTGATGAACCGATCATCTCAGGATAGGATGAACCGACCGGTTCAAGGGTTGAACTGATCGTCTCAACAAGTCCAAACAAGCAAGTTGAAAAGTCCAGTTAGTGAGAAATTTCTTTTTGTTTCACTTGTCCAATTTGATTGGAACAAGGATTGGTATTTGGATCAATTCGAAACAAAAGAGGAAAAGTCAATCGGGAACTGACCAGGGCAGTGAACCGATCGTTTCAGAAGTGAACCGATCGGCTCAGGTGCCCCAACTGATCAGTTCAGGTGTGAACTGATCGTCTAAGGTCCCCAACCAATCAGTTCATGATTGAAATGATCATTTTAGCTGGTGTAATTGGTTATTTTGTGGAAAATCTTGAACCCTTCTACTCCTTCTTTAATCCCACATTGCCCGGGGTAGAGAACCCTATCCCATGACCCTCCTATATATAGGGGTATTGGGGGCTTCTCAAAGCACAACTCAGAACACCAGTTGCTCTACAAAGTTGTCATTCTCTCTAGTTTTGGTAACTGAGATAGCCCGAGCAAGTGCTACCCGATAAGGGAGGCACATCAAGGGAAAGACAACTACAGAAAGGCAACTGGTTGCAGGAGACTGTGTCGGTGACTAGTACGCGACATGAGGGTGCGACTCCTTCCGATTCCTTGTGGGACAAGGAGATCGGAGTTCCAGGAAGTTCATGTGGATGACTGTAGAGGTGGGAGACTTCTACCGCTCGGAGGACAGCTGTCAATCCCGACAGTCCCGGTGAGACCAGGAGCTGCACAGACACCATCCAAGACTAGAGGTGAAGATTGCGCAAGTCATGAGGTAACATCGCCGAGCAAGCCTCGGGACAAGGTACGCCTCTACAAACTATCCTTCCTATTGTATGGACGTTGACGCGATTCCTTTATTCTGGGTTTGGGAGAAGAAATTTTTTGTTTCTGCTGCCTTCTCTGTCTCCCCTAAAACCCAACAGTTACACAGATTCCCATATGCATAAAAGTGGATTGAAAAGGAGGTATGGAAGGAAATGATCTCTCCTCTATTCGACTTGAGACCTTTTTATTTTCTTTGTTTGTAGTTACATTGACCGCATGTTTTGGTTTTCTCTTTTGGATTCTTTTCTTGATGGTACACCCCTATTAAATTTACGAGTGGTATGGAAGAAGTGAAAGAGGGAGGATAAGGGGGTGTGACACCCAAACTTGTAGTTTGGCACATTGGGTTGTTATAGAGAAGAAGGTGATCAAAGAAGTGTAGAAGAAGACTATTCTTTGTGCAACTTGTTTTCGAATTTAAGCGCATTCCGAGTGTCATACATTGGGTCAATTATTCTAGGTCATGAAAAATCAAGAAAATTTTCAAGTTAATATATAACTCTACATAAGGAAGTATTGTTTTTGAATCCTGTCAGTCCTCTACGACTTGCCATCTTTTTCAAGGAATGGTGGTAATTCAGATCCTAGGTGACATGACAATTTCTATCAATGGAAGATTTTATAATATATGTTACAAAAGAAGTTGCATCATTCAAGGGGATATATTGATAAACATACAAATCATTATGTCCAACTACATAAAGGCCATCCTGACTAGATAAAGGCCAAAGCTAAAGAAGAAAACAATTTAAAAAATAAGCTAAACTACATAACATAACGGAAATTTTAATTTTTTAAGATTGAGTGGGTGGAATTAGTATGTACCACCCACCTCCACCTTGAGCTTAAAATTTTTCTTGTACCAAGAAAAAATTAAATCCAAAGTGGAGGGAAGAAATGTGCAGAGATCACCAGGGGCCATGGTATCTTGAAGAGCATCTAGCTGAATGGAATGTGTATGTGGGCTGGAACCTTGATTAGCGGAGCTTCATAGTGCACCCAATGGTTGGGTGATTGTGGAATATCAAAGGGGATTTTAAGTAGAGAAAAATGATGTTGGTTTTTGCCTCACATTCCTTCCAACAAGATCCATAAATCTTCCTTCAACAGTGGAGGAAGTGCTATTGATGTATGTGGATTGGGAAGAATTGACTCAATGTGGAATTTGAGATGGTCTGCTAACATATGAGGGGTTGGCTGTGCAAGATCAGGTGGAGGACCTGGTTCAAGTTTCTTCTCATCATTGAGAGTTGTACACTGGAGAAGTGGTGTTTATATGAACAAAATGAACTCACTAAAATCATCATTGTCAATATTTTTTGTTCTAAAAAATCATGCAACCAACATTGTGGTTAAAAGGATTAGTGGGTTTCCTTCTTGATATAGAATGTGGCCCAAGATTTTCTATGCAAGATGTTCCCAAGGGTTCCAAATAAAATAAAATGGGAATATCATCTTTACAGTCAAGGAGTGGAGGCATGTGACTTTTTCAAGTGATGGTGGCTCAACATCTAGATCAACCGTTGTGAAAAGGACATCGGCTGTGGTGGAGTGTGAGGCTCTTGATGAGGAAGCCTTTCTCTAGAAACATCTACTAATTTATCGTAAGGGTTTGTGGTTCATTATCCAAAAAAGCTTCAACCCAAGAAGATTGGTCATTTATAACATCTAGATATATGTCTATAATAAGAGGAGTTGTTGGAGGATGATTCTCCTACCGTGACTTTTCATAGTCAAGTAATAAAGTCTCTAGTGGAAAGGTTGGAATACCAATGTATTCATCAAATGAAGGATGTGACTGATTAGTCTATGCTATTTTCTAGGATCCAACATAAATGACATAAACATGGGATCATCATTGTCATCATTGAGAAAAATCATCTTAGGCTTCTCTAACTTCTTTTGGGGGCTCTTTGATTGGGCCTCTACTAAAGTAGCTTGTTGATTTTTTAGTGTTACCTTTTTCTCTACTACTATTATTTCTTGGGTATTAATCCATTCTTCCTACTGAGGTGTATATTGACTTTCATGATAAGGTTCGTACCCCTAAATATTTTGTTGGTTATCCTCACCATACCCCCATAACATTCTTGGTCATAACATCCCTCATACTAATATGTGTGGATTTCTCCCTCATAATGGTCTTGAAAGGGTTGTGGATTGTACTTTCCATGATATACACCTTGGTAGGAAGACTCGATATTATAAGGTGCCACCATAACAGGGGGGACACATTAGGACAATGTGGTGATGTATGGTTGTAATAATGACACAATTGACATTGTGAACCGTAATGTGTTGACCACTCCATTTGGAAAGACTTTTTTTCAGCTCTATCATGGGTCATATTCTGGTTGAGATGTAGAGATTCAAAATCTATCTTGATAAGATTTTCCATGTTAGTTTAGGCCTTCCTCTTCTTCTATCAATTATGCTTGACTCAATAGCATTTCTTTGTATAGGTGCATTAGTCAGTCTGTGTTGCATATGTACATTCCACCTGAGTCGGACCTCACACAACTTATCCTCAATTCCCTCCACCCCCACTTTATTCTTGATATAATCATTTATCAAGCGATCTTTCCTTTTCTTCCCACACATCCATGTCAGCATACACATTTCATCCAAATTCATCTTGTTGATACCTTGTTTCTTCACTACCCAACATTCACTCCCATGGAGCATGGCTGGTCGTATATATATTCTATAAAACTTGCTTTTTAATCCGAGAGGGATCTTCAGATCACATAATACTCCAATTGAACTCCTCCATTTCAAACATCATTCATTGATCCTATGACAAATGTCATTTTGGACATCCTCATCTATTTGAATAATAGAATCCAAGAAACAAAATTTATCACATTTTGTTATATCTGCTCTGTCCAACTTGGCTCCACCATTCAAAATGCAAGATTGGCTGAAATTGCAATGCATATACTCAGTTTTGATCCTACTAATCAACAATCCATTTGATTATAATACCTTTATCCAAAGTTCAACTTTGTCATTCAATCCATCTTTAATTTCATCAATCAATACAATATCATCAACAAATAACATACACCAAGGAATATCATCCTGAACATTCTTTGTCAACTCATCCATAACAAGAAAGAATGGATATGGGTTGAGTGTGGATCCTTGGTGTACCCCTAGTGTGATATGAAAAGTTGGTGTCTCTCCTCCAGGAGTCTTCACACTTGTAGTAGATCTATCATACATGTCTTTAATCAAGTCAATTTTTTGGATTGGCACACCCTTTTTCTTAAAAACCATCCACAAAATTTCCTTGCATACTCAATCATAAGGCTTTTACAAATAAAACAAATATGAATATCTATTTTTTTTGCTCTATAATTCTCCATAGGACTCCTTATTATAAAATAGCATCTGTTGTTGATCTTCTAGGCATAAAAACAAATTGGTTGTTTGATATCTGCATTATAGATCTTAGCCTCTGCTCAATAATCCTATCCCAAAGCTTCATTGTGTGACTCATCAACTTGATACCTCTTTAGTTTGTGCAACTCTAAACATCACCTTTGTTCTTGTAAATGGGGACTATAGTACTATTTCTCCACTCATCTAGCATCTTCTTGGTCTTCATGATCTTGTTAAAGAAATGTGTTAACCATATTATTCCTTCACCCCCATAGTCTTCCATACATCAATGGGAATACCATATGGTCCACCTGCCTTTCTCATTTTCATCTTTTTACAATCATTCTTGACCTCAAATAGTGAAACTTGTCATGTGTAAATGATATCTCTTGTATTCATGTCACACGAGTCTCTCACATTATTTACATTATCTCTCCATTGAAAATCTTATAGAAGTAATTTCTCCATTGGTTCTTGATATCATCATCCTTCACCAAAACTCTACCGTCTTCATTCTTGATGTATTTTACTTGATTCAAGTCTCTTCCTTTCCTTTCTCTTATACAAGACATTATGTATATATTTTTCCCCTTCTCTAGTGTCAAACTTCTTATAAATATCATCAAAGTAACTAGACCTTACCTCTTAAACAACCTTTTTAGCTTCTTTCTTTGCTTCCTTGTATCTATATAATGTTAATCATATCAAGATTTGGGAAATCTCCTATACATCTCCATTTTCAGTTTAATAACCTTCTATACTTCTTCATTCCACCACCAAGTCTCTTTCTGTGGAGGCACACAACCTTTTGACTCCCCCAAAACTTCTTTGGCAATTTTTGTTATGCAGGAGATCATGTTATGGCAGATAGTGTTAACATCAGACTCCAAGTTCCAAGTTCCCTCCTTGATGAGTTTATCATGAAGCGTCAATTTCTTTTCTCCTTTAAGATTCCACCACTTGATCCTGCTATCTTTGTTTCTGCTACAAATCACAAGGATAAGCTAAGAAATGAAGAAGATAAAATTACAAAAAACAAACAAGAAAGTAGTACTACCAGAATGGAAACTCGATAGAAGGAGGAGATACACTACTGGAATGGGTCTCAGTAGGCAAAATAATTTACAAAAATATAAGAAAATAAATAATAGAAAAAGAATAAAAAATATAAAATAAGACAAAAGAAATCACAGTACAAGTCTAAAATTATGAACAAGCTAAGGAATATGAAACAAGATTAAAATTATGGAACAATCTAAAAATTATAAATCCAAACTAAAAGTTTAAATAAAAAAGAAGAGAAATCCTATATAAACAAGCGATCGGGTCCAAAAAACAACACACGCTGTCCCCGACAACAACACCAAATTTGATGTGTGTCATTTGCACACCAGATCACTAGGAAAAGTCCTAGAGTTTCACATTCTAAAGAGGTATTCAACTCATAGCAAGCAACAAGTCAACCTTCTGGTAGTAAGGTATCGATCCAAGGGGCGGTGAAAAATGATGGTTAAAATTCAAAACCAATCATAAGAACAAGAAGAAAAATCCAATTTATTGAGAGTTGGACTATCATGGAACCATTTATTACACTAAGTTCACACTCCTAATGCCTACACAACCAAAGACAAGTGGAACTGGCCATCCGTCCCTAGAATGGATCACATAACATATGCATGAATAAAACCACTACAAGGACAAGATAGGAGACAACATGGCATACCAAAAGGCACTAAACTAGTACCGACATAAGATCTTAACCCATATATCAACCCGAGTGAAGTCCAATTGTATGACTTTAGATTATTCCAAGAGTAAGAGTAGAAGATTATCATAATAGAGAGGAAACAATGAACATAGCTAGATTCATAGTGTACCTGTTACCTAAAATCATAAAAGGGTACACATTAACACAACTATGCTGAGTATGCTATACAATACATAAACTCACAAGTTTAAGAAACATATATGCTTGAAAAAACTTAACATGATATCAAGAAAGAAATAACGAAATTAAAGACTTTCTTATTAACATTCAAGCGTGTTTTAGATGCATTTCCATTATACTAAACAACATTTCATGGCCATTGACCAACTTCCTCAAAAGAAGGGTCCGTAAGGTTGTTCAAGATTAGATAACCCTTTTTAATGCATGAGGGACCTCAAGACCTAAGTTAATGAGCTAACAATATTTTAGCATTCCTTGTGCCCTTACCCCAAGAATTAAAGCAGGATCACAAGGTTGGTATAATGGACAATTTCAATCATGTTCAAGGTTTGTTCAATGTATTTCAAGCAAAATGAATGTACTAATCGTAGGGAACGAGTAGATCAAACAAGTATATAAAGTCAAGTAGTTTAATCATACAATCATACAAGAAAGTTCAATACAAATAATCTAGAGAATAGGAGAATAAAGCATACCCTGATTAGATCCCAAGATTAACCATTGATTATAAAGCACAACTAGAAACTTTGACTAGATCTTGGCAATAGCGTCAATCAATTGATATTGAGATTACATATAAGTATAATTGGATTAAATATCATCAAAATTAGGTCTCATTAATCATAATCGTGGTGGTTGCATGTGTCACCTAGACCTAGGCATCAAAACCTTTACTAGTGATTTCATTATCTCCAACTAGGTCATGTATTATCATTATCATGTTACATCAACTATCATGGATTCATCTAGAAACTATAGTGACAAATCATGAATAACATTAGGGATGATAGGATTAGAGTTTCATGATCTTAGAATGGCAAACATTGGCTTCGATCAAGATTACACAAGATAAGTATCAACATTATCATACTAGTCATTTTGAGTCATAATCATACAAGATTGTCACTATTAGAGTATAGATGTGATCTACTTGAGTTAAGTGTCATAACATCATCAAGCTACTGATTTGAGATCATTATATAACATGGATGACCATTAGGGCAAGATTTGCATAAGATTAGACTTAGTTACCAACTTGCATACTAGATCACATATCAAGTCAAGATTAGGTTACTTAGTCACATAAGTGTAGAAGATTGAACAAGATTTTACTTAAGGGTACAAGGCATTTAGGTTACTAACTTATAGGTCACATAATGGATTCAAGTAGTACTAGATCAACATTTTAGCAAGGTGTAAGATTTAATATCCGATGCTTACATAAAACACATCTCATAGTTCGTTGCACATCGTAAGGTCAAATGGGGTACAACTATGACAAAATTTGAATTATGGTGCAACATGCAACAAAAACTACTGATTTGGATCAAGAATAAGGAGTTAGGATGCATTTAGACAAGGTTAGGCATAAAAATAATGATCTTTGCAAGAAGGTCCATCTTTGGTCATTTAAGCAACATTAAACCATTTTAGGATACAAAGATATGTAAAGTTCAAATCTTGATGTGTGATGATGTTTGAGTTACTAATCTTTGTATAATGTTTAGAGTTGGGGCATACCAGATCAATATCATGCATTGAATAGCATACTACATCTTAAAAAGATTTTATAAGTATGTATTTTGTGATATCAGAAAAACAAAGAGGAGAACTAGGTTTTGGAAGTATTTTTATTGCACATATCTCATTTTCTGTTCAAAAAGTATATATTATATGTTGCACTTGGCCTTGGGAGTTTGGAGATATGAATTTTATAAGATTACCTCAAACGACCCCTTTCTTGGCCCTTAGATCTAGATCCAAGGGCCCAAATTCAAGAATCCAGTGTGTCTTTTCATTGCTGGGCCCGCGGATCCGTAATCTGGACCATCTTGACGCGACATTAGGTTAGCCGCTTCCCATTTCCCTTCACTACGCCCAATCACTAGGTGGCAGTATCCACCCGCTCACAACCGCGGAGGACACCCGCCATTGTTCTGCATGGAGAAACACTCCTACACGTGTAGGGGCACACGCAGGGACACCGACTACTGGTGTTGATGGAAGACAAGTGCATTGGGGGTCTCACCGCATGAGAAGATGCCACCCACAATCGGTAAGTCTACATGAAGCCCTCCATTGTCTAGATATGGCTTGAGGTGCCGAGGAGAAGCAGAACCCAATTAGGGTTTACGATGACTCTGGTGGTTTCCTAAAGTAGAAGATGAAGGTGGTGTTGGGGCTATAGTGCATGGAGGTGAAAGAGGAAGAATGGAGGTGAAAGGATCCACTTTTTGGCGTGAAAAGGGCTATACATGTGGTGAAGCTTCTGGTCCAACCACCTACTCTCATCCATGGAGTAGGTAGGGAAGATGATTCCATGGTAGTTGGATCTTGGTCTGATCTATGCCTATCCAATCCAAGGTTTGTGGTTGGCCAAGGCAAATAAGGGATATTGATAACATGAGAAATCCATGGATATAAAAGTAAACATTTTGATTGGTCGAGAGAAACTATCCCAAATAAATGACGTGGCACATTAGTATATCAAAACCAAAGTTTTAAATTGTGTTTCTTGAGCAAACTTGTAAAAATCATATCTCCCAAAATGTAGCTCCACTTTGTAAGAAATTTTCACCAATTGTTCAATTTTTTTTCTAGTTATAATATTAAAACAATGGATTAATATGATCCTCTTGAGGGCACTCAACTTTGGAAAATTCACCTTAATGGTGTAATTATGCACTCAACTTTAGTAAATTAAGTATATTGTGACATTTATTCAATATGTTTCATCAATTGAGTATAAAGTGACTCCAAGTCATGTAATTGAAGGCGAGGGAGGTTATTTAAGATAATAGATTATATAATGAGTCAACATGTACATTAATTGAATGTGAGTGATAAATATAGGTTATTACATCCTCCCCACCTTAAAGGAAATTTGTCCCCAAAATTAAATCAAATCGTAAACTGAGATTGAGTTTTAGTACTCCATATCATCATCACTTTGCATTTCTTCAACATGAATCCCATATAAAAAAATTGAGAACCAAGGTCAAATCATAATCACATTGATCATTGAATTGGAAAGATCATTATATGAGTCACAAATCGGAAAAGATCATCCTACAGATCACAAAGTTGGAGAAATCACATTTTTAAGTCGAACAAATAGAGATCTTGCATAAATTGTACATCATGAATTTCGATCCCAACATATAGGGTTCTATGTTTTACATTGGCGTAGGTGGGGTTATACATCCATGATTGAGATTTTGTATTTTGACAATTCTAGACAAACATTACAATGTCAATATCATGATTTCATGCTCCAAATCAATGGAGTGTCCCACCCTAGTCCACATGGATATCACCCTAAGTCATTAAATGAGTGAGTCAATATAATTATCATTTCAAACTTTTGAGATCTGGGAACATGAAAGTCACCAATCATATATCGAGGGTGATATCAAGATATGAGGGTTATTATTGGAGTCAAGTCAAAACCAAGATCAATAATCATGACTCAAGATTTCATAGGTCAATACTGAGAGTCAAGTTTGGACATAAAAGTGATAGGTCCAAATACTTTAAAGATGGGGTTTAGATTCCTATTTAGACCTTAGGGGTGATCATTCAACCATATACAACAATCGAGCAACAATTGAGCAACACTTCGAGCATTATTTGAGCAACATTTTGAGATATGAAGATCGATTTCATTATCATGGTGTTAAAGTTTGATGAATGATCTAGACTTTGGTCTTTCTAGGAAGTCAACCACAAGATATAGTCAACATTGTCATATTGTAAGATAATCATTAAATCATTATTCAAGACCAAGTATCAATGCCATCCTGTATTTGACTTATTAGAAACATAGGTCAAGAAATTGAAATTGTGTGGAAGGGGTTACCTTCCCAAACTCTAAATAATCAACAAAATGACAACTTACAGGTAGTCATAATGGGTATGTGACCTAGGTTATTGGAGTTATGAGTCAATACAACCTTAATCTAGCACATTACTCTACATTAGTCATGGACCATTAAGGGTATAAAAAATGGGGATAGTATCAATAATCAAATCATACTTCATTGGTTCATGGTATCAAACATCAAATCATAATAAGGCAACAATATTTCAATATTTTTGCAAGGTCATAATCGTGTTCCCTTCCTTTCATGATCAAGGTAAGGGTATATTTTAGAAATTGAGAAGTCAAGTTGAGAACTCTAAGAGTTAGGACATAATAGGGAAATAGAGAGATCCATGTCCATTATATCATTCAAAATTGAGATTACTTAGAGGCATACAAATCAATAGGTAATATGGCTATTGTGTCCAAGTCTTTGATTATGATTTTGGGAGTCCTAAAGGCATGTCATTTCATGGCATAATCATTGTACATATCAAAATAGGGAAACATTTTGCTTTACATTGTTTGAGTTTTGGTCAATAATAGGGCATCATGGACTTAATCAAATAGGAACCTCATCAACCATGAGATATAATGTACAAATCATCTTTATCTCATATTATCAAGATTATTATCATTTTTACTTCAAGCATAGATAACATGTGGTCAAGATTTGGTAAAGTTGTTTTACATGATCTGGGGGGAGTCATACATGAGTACTTAACACCATGACTATTTTTCATTAGGAATAATCGAGTTTTCATATTAAGGTCAGATCATGACATCATCATCATTTTATTCTAAATTTTCCAATTCGTTTAAATTTTAGTTTTCCCCATACATAAGCAACCCATAATTGAGAGATCATGTGATTAAATGTCATGAGATAAGAATCACATGAGGAGATGAGAGACTAACTAATCATCATCTAATCGATAACTTAGGGTAGTCCTTAGAGAAGATATGAGATTCTATAAGACTTTCTAAGGTAGGTGGAATTGGGTTATGAAACATGCATAGAGGATATGTGATTTCTCTGATACCATTTGTCATGATATCATTTATTACCCTAAGTCCACACTCCTAATGGATACACAACCAAAGGTGAGTTGACCTGGGCATCCATCCCTACAATGGATTACATAAATTATGCATGAATAAAGCCACAACAAGAACAAGATAAGAGACAACGTGGCATATCAAAAAGAACTAAACTAGTACCTAACATAAGATCTTAACCCATATATCAACCTGTGTGAAATCCATTTATATGTCATTAGGTGATTCCAAGAGTAAGAGAAGTGAATTATCATAATAAAGCAAAAGCAATGATCATAGCAAGATTCATAGTGAACTTGTTACCTAAAATCATAAAAGGGTACACATTAACACTACTATGGTGAGTACACTATAAAATACATGAACTCACATGTTTAAGAAACATATATGCTTAGCAAAACTTAATATGATAGAAAGAAAGAAATAAACAAAATTAAAGACTTTCTTATTGACATTCAAGCGTGTTTTATATGCATTTCCATTATACTAAAGAACATTTCATGGTCATTGACCAACTTCCTCAAAGGAAGGGTCCATAAGGGTGCTCAAGATTATCTAACCCTTTTTTATATGAGAGGGACCTCAAGACCTAAGTCAACGAGCTAACCCAATTTCAACATGACTTGTTCCCTTACCCCGAGAATTCAGGCAGTTGCACAAAGTTTGTATAATGGACAAGTGCAATTATGATCAAGGTTTGTTCAACATATTTCAAGCAAAACGAATGTATAAATCATATGGAACAAGTAGCTCAAACAAGTACACAAAGCCAAACATTTTAAGCATAAAAGTATACAAGAAAGTTCAATACCACTAGTCTGGCCAATAGGAGGATAAAGTGTACCTTGATTAGAGCCCGAGATTAACCATTGATTATAAAGCACAACTAGCAACATTAACCAGATCTTAGCAATAGCATCAATCAATTGATCTTGATATTACACATAAGTATAATTGGATTAAAGATCAGAAATATTAGGTCTCATTAATCATAATTGTGGTGGTTGGATGTATCACCTAGATCTAGGCATCAAAATCTTTACTATTGATTTCATTATCTCCAAATAGGTCACACATTATCACTATCATGTTACATCAACTATCATGGATTCATCTAAAACCTCCAGTGACACATCACGACTAACATTAGGGATCATAGGATTAGGGATTCATGATCTTAGAAGGGAAAATACAAGGTTCGAGCAAGAGTAAGCAACATAAGTATCAACATTATCATACTAGTCATTTTGAGTGATCATCATACATGTTATAACCCCAATTTTTGGGTCCAAGTGGTGAGAAATATAATTTCTCATATTAAAGATGTTTGAACAAATAATCATATATTTGGTTGAGAATAATTGGATTTCTTTTAAAATAGCCTTGTTGTTTGATTTGTGGGCTTTATTGGCTATTGGGCCCAATAAAAAGGAAAATAACAAAGGGAATTCAATTAGTAAATGGATAATTGAATTTTAAGAAAAGAAATATGAGGAAACCTCTAGAAGGAAAATCCAAAGAGGATTTCGTGCCTCTTGGGTTCCTTGGGTACCAAGGAGTCCAAGGTTGCAAAAAGAAAGCAATAAGAGAAGAAAAGATTAATTAAGTATTTCTTTAATAAGAAAGAGATTGAAAATAATGATAAAATGTTGGAATAAGTGGGAAAAAGGTGTAATTAGGAGATCCTTTGTGGAATTTCGTGTTCCAAAGATTCCTAATGATAAAAGAAATACCAATGAGGACAATAAAAGAGAAAGAAAGAGAAATTCTCAAAAAGAGATATTTTAATGAGAAATAAACAAGATAATGTGAAATAATGCCTAAAGATGCATCTAGAAGGATAATAAATATCCAATAAAGAGAATTTCGAAATAATAAAGTTTCTTGGGTGCCAAGGAGCCCCAATAAAGGAAAAGGAAGAGAAAATACCATAATTATAAAATAAAGAGATAATGGGAATACATAATCCATTAATTATGTAAATTTGATAAAAGGAAGTATTTTCCTAAGGATATATATATATATATATATATATATATATATATATTCGTGGCCAATAGATTAAAAGGCAAATAAAGAGATTGAAGGAGAGGAATTTCGATTTTCCTATTAATATGAAATATCTAAGAGAGAGAGAGAGAAAAATAAAGAGAGAAGCATTGCTTCTCTTTGACGGAAAACGATTCCCATTAGAAGAGGGACTTCGTTTCTTTAAGGAAAGCCATCCTAGGGCTTCGTTTCTCTTCCCTATAAAACGGGTAAGGTCTTGGTTTGAGTTCGGGAAAGAATCCCACGCAGCAATCCCCTTTCTCCTTCTTCCTTCACGTAAAACCCTAACCAAGATGGGAATCACGGCCCTGGTTCAATGGGGAACTGTTAGGCAGTCTTGTTGGTTGCGAGATACTCTCACTAAGGCCTAGCGATGTTCTGCCTTCATCCCCATACCCCATCTCCACGTAGCACCCGCTGGAGGTCCAAACCTTGGCCGTGAGTTGTTGACATGTTGCCCACGAAAGAGCCTCCTATGCCGCGATCTGGGCGGCGCCCCAGGTGCGCCCAAGAGCGGCGGAGGCAAGGGAGACATTTCCGGTGAAGATCCAGTCCAGAACGGAAGGCTAGCGCCACGCGGAAGCTGCTCCATCGCAGCTAGGGCAGCGCTGCTGCCGCGGATCCAAGGAAGAAGAAGACCCGGGTGGTATTTGACCACTCTACCCCTCAGCGCGCCAAAGACGGACCTCTTAAGTGGAGGGTAAAATCGACATTTGGTTATAAACTGAAGGCGGGCTGCGTTGCATGAGCTGGATGACGTGGCACCATCCGATTGGTCAAGTGAGTGTTTTAATGCAAAATTCGTAGATAATTAACCGTAGCTCGGATTAAAACAAGTTATATATGAATTTTGATCAGGAGAACACAAGGAATCCAATAAAAATAGTTTTATATCCTGAATCTGATCATAGTTCAAAATATAGTGTAAATTATCATCTTTAATGAATTAAAGATTAAGAAACCCTATTTTGATATGATTAATGTGTTTAATAGGGTTTAATGGATCTTTAGAGTTGATATTAATCTGTTAAATGTAAAAAGGAACATTGAGTTCAAAAAGGAAGAACTTTGCACATGATTAGTCTAATTTAGAGTTTATATGCTTGAAATTGGAAAAATACATAAAGTTATCATCTTTAATGATTTCACTAAGGAAAAACCCTTAGATTTGATGATAGATGGATAATTCAAGCTGATATTAACCTGTTGTTAATAAAAGTGAAAATAGGATTTAAAAAGATGATCTTTTTATATAGTTGGTTTAATTTAGGGTTCTATGTACATGAATATGCCTTAATGGGATTAGAAACCCTAATTTATGTTAATATGAATTCTAATAGTTTTAATTGTACAAATCGAAGAATAAAATAGAGATATGATGATTCGAAGATAAATTGAGTACCAAAGATCTTTAATGTGAATTATTTGGATAATTATTGTTTCCTAGTGTATAAAAGTGGAAATAGTGATAAATAAGGTTCATATATGAGAGTTGAACTATAATGAAAATATGATTTATCAATTTGAAAGAAACCAAAGATGATAATTAGCCTTAATGTTTTGGATATGACCTAAACGGATAAAGATAATAGTTTTAGTGTAAAAGAAACATATTAGACTTAATTGACATTCAATTGTGCCTATGATGCAGAAATTAAGGTTTGTGAACTAAAAGAGAATTAAAAGTGATAAATGCATAATGAAGGTTAAAACCCTAAAGTTGGCCTAGAAATCATAAGGTGGAATCCAAGTTGATCTTGAGGATGTTTGAATAAAACAATGACACTTGAATGTTATGCATTATTTTCCGGATATTGTTGATTGCTTGCTAATTGTGTTGAATGTTAATGCATGGACATCAAGTTACTATGGATCAGGTATGTGGTTACTTATGAATAACCGCTTAGTTTCCCGATGGTTTCTCGGACGTTTAATCATAGTGAATGCAACTAAACTATTTGGATGTTCATATTGCAATCATAAAGTGACTATGACTATCACATAATGTATATGCCCATAAACTCAGATCCTGGTTCTCTCTATGGCATAATAGATAACCTAGTACATGGCTGCCTTTGGGTACGTCCATCAGGTTAGAGAAAGGCCTAGTACATGGCTACCTATTGGGTAGGTCCATCAGGTCTATGGATGACCTAGTACATGGCTACCTATTGGGTAGGTCCATCAGGTCTATGGATGACCTAGTACATGGCTACCTATTGGGTAGGTCCATCAGGTCTATGGTTGACTTAGTACATGGCTACCATTGAGGTAGGACCATCAAGTCACAATGAGTTAGATATTGGGCTATCTACGGATAGTGCCATGTGACTCTATTACCTAAAAGAGAGGTGAAATCTATGTCCACTGCAGGGACATCCCAGAGTTTGAGAATATGTATGGATTGAGTTGTATGGCTTAAGATGTAATGTTGATTGTTAAATGATTAGTTGATTGATTATATTGTTAACATAGTTGAACATTATTTGTTTTCCCCCACATACCAGCTACGGCTGACCGACGTTTTGTTTGTCGGCGTTTTAGGTACAATGAAAAGAACAAATAGTAAAGTGGCACATGTGATACTAAAAGAGAATTAAAGTGCAAAGGAGGATTAGATAGATTAGTATCGGTGTAGATAGAAGTTTAGAAATCCAAGTTTTCAAAAGGTATGTAAAGAAAAATTTTATTACCATTTTCAGTATAGTCTGTTAGAATTTAATAATTGTTTATGGTTATATGTCAAACCTTTGATCCGGGATTAATGGGTGCGGCTTCAACCTCTTGGTCTCCCTTAATTGGGGGTTATCAGGAGGTGGGGTCGTAACATTTGGTATCAGAGCATATGTTCCTCATTTAATCATTAATAATTATTAAATTTTTACAAACTCCATAGAAACCCAAGGGAGTTATTAGAGGAGTATCCGAAATACGGAGGTGTCTAGAAAGGGATCACGACCGGGGGCTGGCAAGATTTTCCTCCGCACTGCTAGTCGGAATACGAGGACTCCCGGACCCGTGTGACCGCCTGGCCAAAATCTTAGGGTATGAATTGAAATAAGATACCTTTAGGACTTCTCATCTTATTCATACCTTCTCATCACAAAATTTTGATAAGGACATAAAGGATTAGGGTTTCCTTTCTTCTCCTCACCCTCTTGAGGTATGGGTAAGGTTAATAAGGTTTAAGGAATCCTCCACTAAATTAATGAAAGGTATGTAAATAATATGTCATGGACATAAGCTTAATAGATTAAGCGCAAAATAAATAATAGATACATGCTTAGGCCGTATGACATAAGATGTCATGCCCTCAGAAGAGACCTGAGGCTAGACCTTCTGGTCAGGAGGATAAGTTAGTCTTGGAGATAGAGATATACATTCCAAGTAGAGACCTGGCACATCCTCGGAGGATGATGCTAACTCTAAACCTAAGTGAAGGTTAGAGAGAGATGAGTTGGACCAGGTGTTTTAAAGGACATGTCTTTGGGATGCCATATGATCCATGGGAGACCTAGCACCTTTAACAACCCAACCCTGGGAAGGGTCGTACATGTTAAGGTAAAGGATAGCTCCTTGGATGATGATATTAGTGAAGGACCATAGAAACCCCATGGGCTTGTACCAGTAGGGCATAGATGGAACCTAGGGCACGTCATAGTGTTGACGGTAGGATGAAACCCTGGATAAGGAATCATGATGGAGCATAAAGGGTTATGGATGATCTTGAGCAACCATAAGTTCGAACCTAGGATTCACCCATGTAGAGCATGCCTTTGAGGTTGAACCTTCATGAAGAGAGGACCTATAATGGTGAGGTTGGATGTAGGGTTAGCTCTAGAGAGAGCAGGAAACCCAACAAGAAGGTTGGAAGCCTAAAACCATGAACAATGGATGATAGTGGTTGCCTCATGATCGATCCCTGAAAGTTGATGAAACCTTGGTTGTCTTTAGAGGGACCAAACCTAGAGAAAAGATGAAGCTTCTGGTACCTACGTGCCTATGGTAGAGATGTTTACCTTTTGAGGTAGGAAGAAGAGTTCCTTAGACCTAGAAAAGTGTAGTAGCAGGTTATGAGGCCTTGTACCTTGTTGGCTGTCCTTGAGGAGGACCCAACCCTAGGTGTTACTCGAGTTGAAGGATGACAAGAAGTGCATGTCATGCCTTTTGAATGCTTGGTTCGTAGTTAAGAGATAGAGCATGCAGTTGGACACCTACAAGTGAACCTAGGGTCCTAGGCTTAAGAGGGGAAGTAGTGTACCTAATGCTCATGGTGAGAGTTGAGTTCCTGGTCGAAGCGAGCGTGGTACTTCTCATGAATAGAGGAAAAGGGAAGCCCCTTAAGTTTAAGGTATGTTTGATGAACCCCTCACAACTAGGATAATGATAAGGGAAAGAATGATCTTGATCCGGTATTGAGGAAAGAGGACAAGTATGACCTAGCATGGTACAGTAAGTGGGCTGCTTATGCCTTAATGGTTTGCTAGGGTTAAGTAGGCTCGTGTGAATGTAAACCCTAGACCTAAGAGCTTTTGTGACCTCAGAGATAGTTTTCCTTATCGCGCAAGGCGCGAGGTATTGTCTCCGAGCAAGCCTCGGGACAAGGTATGATTCCACAAACCATCCTTTCCTATTATATAGACGTTGACGCATTTCCTCGTGCTGGGTTTGGGGGGAGAAAATTTTTGTTTCCGCTGCCTTCTCTGCCTCCCCTAAAACCCAAAAGTGGTATCAGAGCCACATCAACTGTTCTATATTTTAGGAATATCGATATGATCGATTTTGGTTTGTCGCCTTTATTTATTGCATACGATGCGAATAATATCGGCTTTATGCATGTCCAATCCTAAATCCACAAATCCCAAATTACATATATGATATGTATTATTAATGCACTCAATACGCGTCACCCTTAAACGAGTTTTGTGGTGGATGTGTGTAGCATGATTATGGCCTATAAACCACTATCTGTGTGTGGTTGTTTGTGGTTGCTTGCATCTCAGTCTGCGCACCGATCTTCCCTCTCTTATTCCTGATGTAACTCGAAAAAATTTGAGATTCTTTCCTACCTTTGCTTCCCCCGAATGTAACTCGGGGTTTCCCTTTTAAGCAATGTAATAATAGGATAGATTTTATTTCCTATTATGTTGAAGACCGACAGACATCAAGACGCCATCTGAAATGATCGGTTCAAGGCGTGAACCGATTAGTTGACGTTCCAGACGGTCGGTTCAAGGAGTGAACCGATCGGTTGATGACCGGTTCGAGGAGCGAGACGAGCGGGTGGCGGACATGACGAGATGCATGACGTCTAGGCGAACCGATCGGTTGGAGGAGCCAACCGATCGGCTGGTGGCACCCAGACGACCGGCTGGAGAGTACATATCATTCATGTGATGAGTTGATCAACTCAGATGGCAAGGCACATATGTTCATCTTGTACAGGTTGCATGTGATGTTGACCTAGATGACCGTGATTCCTCTTGGCTCGAGGAATCACATTAGGATGGCCATAATCATCGCTTTTTATCATTTGTGCATGTTTTCTGTGGGATATATCATGTATATGATACGTACTATGTATTGTGGTGATTGGATATGTATATGTATATAAAAACCAAATCCCTCATTAAAATATTAAGTCTTATATGCCTTCCATTAGCGGCACACATGAAAAGATCGATCGACCAAGCGTAGGTTACGCCAAAGCGTGGTGCGCTGTCTATCTTGTGGATGTGTGAAGGGTAGACATGTAGGTTCTGCCAAAGCAGGGTGCATGTTTACCTTGTCAGATTTTGGGTTAGACTTAACTGGTGATTCTTAGAGCGTCTAAGCCCAGAGGCAAGGAATGTTCATGGCAAGGTGTTGTGCATGTTCATTCAACAAGAGTTGCATATGATGCAATTGGCAAGAGTTGCCTACCTGAGAGATCTAAGTTGTGGGCGATCAGCCAAAGCTGACTCATGACTTAGAGGATTTCAGGATCTTACCCACTAGAAGGTTGTACGCTGCAATCTTCTGAATTGATGGTGAGGGCTATCAATTTGAACTAAAATAGTGGGAGCGATAATTAATTAAAGGCCTAATTATATCGTCAAACTTTCAAATCAATCAAATAAGTCAAAAGAGTTTTGGACTAAAATTGCATATACTTCCTTTTGTTAAAATAAATGGTTAATCAACAAATCACTTTATTTGCGATCGGTCTTTGAGACCAACAAATTAAATGGGAATAATTCCACGATTGGTTAGGATAATGAGAAGTGTTCTCAATCAAAGAGCGAAAGCTCTAAGTCCTAGTTATACCAAGACCAGATGAACTCAATCCCACCACATCAATGACTAAAAGTATGCTTATGGAAGCATACCGAGGAAGACATTGATGAGGAGTGCTTGATGTTGTGTTCTCTGAACTATGAGTTGCAGAGACAACATGAGACATATGATGTCTCCAAGATACTGTCCTAGTATGTCATGACAGAAGGAGATCCAGTAAGGTATTCACACACTCAATGTGATTGGGCATGTGAAAAACCTGACTAAGAAGGATTCCCTCTGAGCCAAGAGTTGGCTATTGGTATGATACTACAAATGTTGTGAGGATCATACAATTCATGATAAGCTACAACATGAACAACTTTGACAAGCGTTGACAGAGTTGTTGGACATGTTGAGGATAGTAAAGGCAAAGATGAAGAAAGCCAAACCATAATCTTTGATGTGATCAAAGAGAAAGGTAACTCTTAAGGGAAAGGATAAGGGCAAAGCAAAGAAGTGTTCTGATGCTAGCCAGCAATCCAAGCCATCTTCAGCCTCAAGGCACATGGGGAAAGGGTGTATGAGGGATTGCCCGCTATATCTGGAATAACAAAAGAAGATGAAGGAGGGGATGGAGATCTCCACCTAAGGTATCATGAAATGAACCGCTTCTTTATCCGAGGTATATGATACCAAGATATGGATATGTCATATATGATATGCAATATCCGCAAAGAGGTGACGACCTTTGTCAAAGGACCAAGAAAGAAGTACCCATCATTGGAGCAAGTGTTATTGCCATAGATAGGAGTACCTTTTAGTTCATTTCAGCCTAAAGGGCACGAAATAGAGTTGAGAACTGCTATTTCATATATTGCCAATAGATAGAAACACTTTATTTTTGCATATTGTATGACAATGATGGAAATTAATAAAGTTGATGTTTCAATCTTAAAGATATGATCTTTGTGGCAATGCCTTGTTTATCTTGTAATACATGGTATGTATAAGATAAAATGATACCTTGAAGTTATAGATAACTCAAACAATCAAATTAGCATCAATCATGAGAAATTCATTTCTAGTTTCCATATGATGGATAAATCTGGACTCTTTTGGTTAGAGAACCAGTAAGAGACATGAATATCTTGGACATGATTAATCAATCTTCACTAATGTAGTGGGAGAATGATTATCCTATTAGGTATGATACATGTGATGTATTTACATACCTATTGGAATAAATGCTAATACTTCAAATGGTGTTTAGAGAAATACCAATATGAATATCTTGAAGTGTTCAAGATCATCATAGATGAAGTGCAAATTTGGTAAAGTGTTAATTCTTGATGAGATCAATGAATGAAACACTTGAACCAAATGTTTGATATCCTTACGAGTGATTATGATAATGTATCATAGTGAACTCATAATTAAGGCATGGTGATGTCTAAATCAAGAAGGAATCATACTCTAAGGAGTTAGAGAATGATTATCAAATAACTGAATTCTTCTTAATAAAAGAATACCCCACACTAATAAAGGACATTAAGAATCACAAGGAGTTGTGAGTTCGTATATCCTTAACAGATACACCTCAATTATCTATATGATGAGTTGTTCATGTGATGAGTCAACTATCTAGATGAATATGAGGAACTAAAATTTTGAGTTATGGCTTATGACCATTACATCCTAAATGACATCCATGTGAACCATAAGGTATGACCTTGATGGTAGCACTCATTGGATCAAATCCATAAGTGCAAGTAAGTCTTAAATGTTAATACACATGGATAACATTTTGAGAAGGATGATGCTTGTTGATTGCAACTTAATGACTAAGACATTTGGCATATGGATACTAAAACTGCATTCCTATGAGGAATAAAACAAGGATGTGTACGTGACACAACCTATAAGGTTTATGAATCCACTAATGCAAATGAAGTCTATAAGTTACAATGGACTAATCAATGTGATTGATTGAGTACAAGCAACTCAGAATTGGATCTTTACTTTGATAATATAGTCAAAAGGTTTGACGGATATGTCAAAGATAAAGAAGGGATCTGTGATTTAGTGGGAGCATGTTCACATTCCACATATTAATGTGAAATGGAAATGTTCTTGAATGGAAATACAAAAGTGGAAATTATCTTTAAGGAAGACAGAGATGTTTCCTATGAGATAGGAATAGAGATCTATAGAGATAGTTCTCAAAAAATCTCTTGACCTGAAAAGAGAGAGCATACATTGGCAATCTGTACTGAAGTGTTCAGTATGCACATATTCAGTGGGAGAAAACTTGTCCATGTTACATGGAGTTAGTATCCCAAGGCCAAGTGTCCAATTCTTATGAAGAATGGGAACACTAAGAATAGATATGGATCTATCATGTATGTAATCATCCCATTATCTTGCATGTATAAACATGGCAAGAATAAAATGCATTCATCATCTTGTATGTATGACATGACAATTTGATGTGCTCATCATGTTAACTCGTATGTGGGACATGACGAGTGGATGTCTGTCTACTTCCAGTAAGAGTTACTGGAACACCATGAGAACTTGTAAAGTACTAGTTCTATGGTGATAAGGAAGAGTTCGATGTAAAGAGTTACATTGATGCGAACTTCCGAAAGGACAGAAAATTAATCGCAAAATACACATAGGATGTATAAAAGTGAAAGTTTGTTGATGATTGAAAGTGTTCCAATAAAACCATTTAAAAGAGGAAATGCCGAGTATCTATGTGTTAGTGAACAACAGTGGATACTATATGGATCTGAAAGTTCATGAGATGAACTTATATTCCACTCATTGATGACAAGTCTGGAATCCTTGATCATGCAATGTGGCTAAAGGTTAGCAATGGAATACTAGATCGCATATTACGACAACTCCATCTCATACGTATGATGTACAACGAAGAGATGCGAGACATGCAATTTATACCGACTTTGGCAAGGTGTTGCCATTACTCACTATGTTGGAACTAGAGCATAGTAACATGTGGGACATGTTTGAATATTACTATGAATATGATTCAAGAGTGATTGGCTCACAGTGCAAGTGGGAGTCTGTTGGTATGTATGCCCTGAGAGCCAATCATGGGATGATTGGTGGGATACATTAAGATTGATTTGATAAACATTAAAGGCAAGCTTCCAATTCTCTCTGGTTCAGTCATATGAAATAGTGATAGAACAGATTGAATGTCTAGAGAATGACAATACTCAATGACGTATGCCTTCAGGTTGAGGACCTGAACGATGAGATCATACGAATGCTAAGAGTTTGTACATTCTTATTATGTCCCTAGTCAGATGTCATTGTGGAAGGTAGATAGATAGAAATGACACACAAGATTAGATTGTGGTGTTGGTTGATGACAGAATCTCATTAGTCATGATATAGAGATATCAAACCAAACACATAGGTACTTGTTAGAGAACAAGGTACCGGACAAACCCACCGTGAGTTTGACACATGGAACCATGAGATGGTAGTCACAGTCAGTACTCACAGTGATGGTGGTGAGTGTGATTCTTTGACCTGAAATCACTACACTCAACACATGTCGTTGGGCACACTTTGACATCATCAAACGCAGTCCTGAAACATGGGTTGTTATAAAGGTGATGATTGGGTGGCTTTGACACATGGGGCTTTTGAGGGGTGAGTGATAGATATGGGATTTGTCCCTCCTGAGGGAGTTTGATATCCATGGCCACTTGATGAGTAGGATTGAGATAGGTGTGCACACACATGTGTGAATCAGTATGTGATATTGATGTCATACATATCTCCTTCAATCTACTCTAAGATCAAGAAAGTGAATGAACGTTGACAAGATGACTGCTCCATGCCTCGAGTTCATTCAGGATATCAGTGACAAAGGAATTATACATTCACTGTAACACCATTCACGGATTGTAGGATGAAAGTTGTTCCCCAACTTTCTACTTTCACTTGGGTAGCAATGACGTGTGACTAGGCACCACTCTTTGCTTGTAAATTCATAAGTGTTATGGACTTTCACTGCCAACGTGAAATGGACCTGCAAGGTCACACACATAGGATTTAACCTGGAAGAGGAGTGTGTCCACAAGTAATGTTTAGATTGATTACTAAAGGAGTTTAGTAGTTCAATTAAACACTCAATTGATTGATAGCTCACTATCATATTGTTCAAGGTGTTGGACATATTGATTGGAGTATCAGATTGATTGAAATAGCATTTGACTGATTCTGCACAACCTGTACTCCCAACCGATCGGTTCAAGTGTTGAACCGATCGGCTGAGGTTGCTGAACTGGTCGGCTCAAGTGTTGAGTCGATCAGCTCATGATCAGAGTGAAACGAGCGGTTCAAGTGTTGAACCGATCGGTTCAACTGGTGCAACCGAGCAAGTTGGGAAAGTCAGGTCGGTGAGAATTTTCCTTGCGTTTCACTTGCCCAATTTGATTGGAACAAGGATTGGTATTCGATACCAATTAGAAACAAAAGAAGGAAAGTCAATCGGGAACTGATCAGGACCACAAACCGACCGGTTCAGAAGTGAACCGATCGGCTCATGGGTCCCAACCGATCGGTTGGTGCTCCAACCGACCGGTTCAGGTCCCCAACTGACCGGTTCACTTGTGAACCGATCGGTTCAGGTTGCGAGTTGGTTGCTTTTTGTGGAAAATCTCAAACCCTTCTACTCCTGCTTTAGTCCCATATTGTCGGGGACAGAGAACCCTGTCCCATGACCCGCCTATATATAGGGGTATTGGGGGCTTCTCAAAGTACAGCTCAGTGCAACCAGTTGCTCTGCAAAGTTGTCGTTCTCTCTGGTTTTGGTAACCGTGAGAGAGCCCGAGCAAGTGCTTCCCGCAAAAGGGAGGTGCAGTAAGGGAAGGACAACTGCTGTTGCAACTGGAGGCAGGAGAGTGTGTTGGTGACTAGTACGTCAACAGGAGGGTGCGACTCCTTCCACTTCCTTGTGGGACAAGGAGTGTGGAGTTCCAGGTGGTCCGTGTGGACTACTTCAGAGGCGGGAGGTTTCTACCGCTTAGGAGGACAACTGTCATCCGACAGTCCGGTAGGCGGAGGAGTCGTCAGTCCCGGTGCGACCAGGAGCTGCACAGACACCGTCCAAGACCGGAGGTGAAGACCGCGCAAGGCGCAAGGTATTGTCGCCGAGCAAGCCTCGAGACAAGGTATGATTCCACAAACCATCCTTTCCTATTATATAGACGTTGACGCGTTTCCTCGTGCTAGGTTCGGGGGGAGAAAATTTTTGTTTCCGCTGCCTTCTCTGCCTCCCCTAAAACCCAACAATTAATACTAATATGTATTACATCTTCCTACCCAATCTCTCACTCATATATTATTGTGAAATAAATATATTTTACAGTCCAAATACATATATTATTTGTATTTCATGTCTAGATATCGTGTATCTATACATTACTTTATATCTGGGAATTAGTTTGAGTCATGACTCCTAATTGTGGACACTTTTTAACTCCATGAGTTGTCCATAAATTTCATGAATACAGTGGGAAATTATTTTCCCAAAAATCTTGATTCTGCATGCAACATCCCTTAGATTTTATTTCAATCATTATTACCTAAGTTTGTGTATTACTTACATCCACATCTCAAGTATTATTTCCCCCAATCATTCACCTCAAGTCTGTGGTGTATAGGTACCTCTACTGTGATATCCTCTTGACCCCATGGGCTTCATGTTCTAATGGGTGCCTATTCCCTAACCCATTGGCCCTTATGTACTTAGGGAATGATCACCTCCTTACCTTTTGAGTCTTATGTACCTTTAAGCATACGTGCTTGATCCTAGGGTTGACTTAGGATTCTACCTAGCCTAGATGTTACTGAGATGTTATAACTCTATTTAATCTTTCTTATTATTTTCACCTTATTTTAGGACAAAGGTCTCTAATGTCATCATATTTATATATTCCATGACTCATCTTGATTAAGGAGGGTCTATCACTTAAATGCATGTCATATATTTTCTTGAATGTATTAACTTTTACTATGCATTCTTAGCTCAGGGTTTCTCTAACAAAGTTTTCACACTTTATATATATGTGTCAAGGTCATTAAGCCAAATACATACATTCCTTATTCTGACTTGGTGGTAGTAGGGCCTACATGCCTTAGATGCATTGATATTATAACTTTTTTAATAACAACGAGGTTGTTTTATTTAACTAGCACTATTTATACAGGAAGAAAACATTACATCAAAGTTGTTACATGTCTTGGACTCACGTGGGTCTAAATATACAAGATTAGGAATAACATCTACCTGTTATGATATCCATTTGAATATATTAACAACATTTAAACATTTCATTTTCTATATCATTCTCCAACACAAGTTTTCTTTATCATTTTGGGTGTACCAATTTCCCCATTTGTTCCAACATTGAACTCTTACGCTATACCAACATTCCCTTTGTTCCATCATTAGACTATTTGGGTTTGGATTCATCATTTGACATCATGGTGACTATTCCAACCATGGATTTGCTCCATTATTTTCATTGGATTTGAAGACATTTCTTCAATGAATTTACCAAGTTATTGGGAGTTTTAATCCCCATAGATATTCCTCTAAGAGAGAGTTCATACCAGATTATTATTTATAAATGTTTTTTTTTCTTTCTTCTCATACCTAATCATTCAAGATATAGATCCTTTTAGGATGTTCAAGGTTACCTATCAATGGGCTCTAGGGGGCTGAATAGAGCTAAAAGCACTTAAACAAGATTCATTAGACCTTCAAGTTACTTTAAGATATGGGATTGTAAATATTGAATTTTTCATGCAACTAAGCATACATTAGAATGGATGAGAGAGATTTAACAAACACAAGAACAAGGATGAGAGGGATTGAACAAACACAAGAACAATCTATGTAGAGTGGTTCCAATCTCTAAACTAGGAAAAAGTCAGACCACTACCTAGAGAGGTCAAACTCTAAGATTTTGCAACCAATGTATACTTATATTCCATTATAAGACATATAAGATGACCTTCCTTTTCTGGGCCAAGGATACCCAACCTCCTTTTTCAGGACCAAAAGGAGCCAATAAACCTACCATGGACTTACCTATCCTTTGACATAGAGTCTTCTACCTCTATAAGGTCTTACCCACTCTTGTAAGCAGCTGGTCACCTTCGTCAAGGAGATCCCCTTCTTGCATTGAGTCTATTTCCTTGAAGGATTTACACACTCTACTCCTAGATCTTCAACCTTGACCTTCTCCTTCACCTTGGAGAAGCTTTTATACCTTCTCCTTCTACTTGGAGAAGCTTTGTACCTTCTCCTTCACTTGGAGAAGCTTTCACCAACTTGATCTCAATAAAGGGGTTGGGGAAAGGGAAGCTTTGAGAGCTTTATAAGAATACAACGGAGTATCTCTCTCACACATATCCTATCACACTCATATGGTCATTTTTATTTGCAAAAAAGAGAGAGAAAGGGGATCAAGTGGATTGGACACACGCAACTATAGCTAGGAGCTTGAATAGCATGAAGGAGCAACCTTGGAATGAACTCCAAGAGGTCCAATTTATAGTTGGGGATGCCCAATAGAGGCTAGGAGCAATAAGGAACATTTTTTAGCCATTTGGGGTGTTGCAATAGATATAATTTTGAGTTTTTCAACACTCCAATGGTTAGAATCATTTTTTCTCAACCAATTGTACTATAAAACAAAGAAAATTTGAAGCATCGATCGATTTTATCCTAGATGAAACTTGTCTGATAGATTAAATTTGATTTTCTAGTGCAGGGTGTTGGTCGAGTTTGTCTTGGGATAAACTCGGCCGAACCTAGGCATTTTCCAAGATCAATCCAAGGCATCGACTGAGTTTCTAGGAAGGAAACTCATCCGATCATATATAGCCTATGATAAATTTTGGAAAATGTCATTAGTGTGATGAAACATTTGAATCAAGCACCTGTGATTTTTTCCCATTTTAGTTACAAGTCATTGCATCAATACAGATGGTTACGAAAATTGTTGAAAGGGTTTTAGGGCATTTTCTAAGAAAGTGCATTCGCGTTGCTTTTGACTTGAACTAGATCAAGATAGGGCTTGATTGCATTGATCCTTTTCTTGTACCTAATTCCTGAAATTAATCTCAAATAGGTATATTAGATGAATATGAATGGAATGGTTAAGTCATCATCAAAATATGGACAATGTATAACACTTAGGTCAACAACCTCAATTCTTAAAACAAGGCTAGTCAAAATTTATCCTTCTAGGCGAGGTCCTAACTTAGGATGCCTTCTTGGCTTGCAGAAGGAGGTTAGGCTCTCTAGCCACAACCTGACCCCATGGGTTTAGGGTTATCCCTCCTACATTAGTTCCTTCCCATTCTTAGGTTGAACCACCACAAGTCTGAACACCATCCCTAAAAGATACGTTGAGGTTCTGAAATTCATCCTTATGTAACCATTTATCTCCTACTTTTCATTTATATATAACCCTTGATGTGTATCTTACCGCATGCATGTCTATTAGTACCCCACATACTTGCATACTTGGAAACCCACTTTTATCTAATTTTTGGAATCCAAACAACACCTACTTAGATTTTCTCTTTCACTTGTCCTTATTTAGGGTGTTTTTGGTTAAGGGTGATATTTTCATTCGTTCTTTTTATACATGTACCCAAATTAGGGTCTTTGACTATAGTTATGGGTTGATCTCTACAACATTGGGTTTTGGTGTCTCCTTTGACCCACTTAGGTTTTCATATTTGATAGGGTTATCCTGAACCATGTCCTAGAACCTTTAGGGTTTAGCCTCATAAGGGAAACATGAATAATATGAAACAACTTCATATCTATATCCCTAGTTAACATTATATTAATTTTAATTGGTGGATGATGCCTTAATCCTACTTTTCTCTTGAAATCCTAACTCAAAGTGAGGCGAGAAGTGACTTCTATGGTTAGGAAATCAAATAGATGAGAAGAGGAAAAAAAGGTGAGAAGATCAAGATGCATTTTACTTTGGGAAAGAACCTCAAACTTTTGCTAGGTCAGACTCTCAGGGGCGTAGGAATCCTCCTTTACCAACTAGTAGTGAAGAGGAAATTTTTGCCATCCCCTAAGTTGTGATACTTTCTAGACAACATTGTCATTGGAGAATTCCAAAATAATTCCCTTATGGCTCTATAGAATAACTAAAACTATCAATTATATAAGTTACTTGATAAGTCTAATATGTAAAACCAATTATTATATCCCCCTCCCCAAGTTACCTACCATTGAAGGTAGGCCACCGGTAAAAGGACCACCATCTCATTATCCTAGGATCCAAACTTAAGAAATAACAAATAGTTCCATTCATAAACTTTATTTGATACAAAGTGATATGAAGTTCTCCTCAAATGAGTCTACATAATTTTCAATATGAAGATACTACATGAGAGGTACCATAATGTCTACGAGGAAGAAGATACCATGAAAATATCTAACTCATCCTCTTGGTAACTTCATCTTTATGTTATTTGATGAATTCATCTAATTTCCATATCTTCATATATTTAATGTAAGCCATCTTCCTGAAATGCAACAAACAAATATTGATCAATATATTGGAATACTATGTATGTGGGTGCATACTAAAGTGTGCATGTACATATATAAAAAAACATATACTGTTTGACATTAAAATATTTGCACATACAAACTTTTTTTTGGATATTCTAACCCATATTGTCATACCACAGTGGGTGTAATAATTTCATATTTTTAATTGGACTTATATGATCTACCCCTTGGTAGGTATAACCATGGGTTTATAATGTCTTATGCTCTCTTTATTTAATCATATATGCATTATGTATTCAACTACAATTAAATCAACATCCAAATGGTTTAATCATAGAATCCATCATCAACATTGAGAATCCTCAGAATCTGATATGACAGAGTGTACATGAATTAACTATGTATGTTAAATGAAGACATCATGCAATATGTATTTCAGGTATATGATCCAAACAATCAAGCATAAACCCAAGCAAGCATTCCATCTACAAGTATGTATACACTAGGGTGTCACCATGTATTCATAATATTTATATTAGTTTCTAGTTTTGGTCTAGGTCCTACGCATCTTGGTTTAGGTTTAATATTAGGGTTAGTTATAGAAAGCCTAATTCACATGTATATGGTACAATGACTTTAAAAATATTAAAAGTACATCATGGTAACCCTAGACTTGTGATTATCATTAGATTCCATTATTTTTCAACATCATCAGACTATACAACCAAATAAATATCTTTAGTACATTCAACATCCTATTTAAATATAGGGTTTACATATAATTATAACTTTATATCCATGCATTTACTATACTTTTCAAACACATATTATAATTAGGCAATGAATGTTTTTTATTTTGGTTATTTTTGTTCTCTAAGAAGTTTAGTATATATTTTTACCAAAATCTGAGGTACTATCTATTTTATACATTTACTGATTATTTTATACATTTAATGAAAATTAATACTACATCGACCAATGGTAGAGTGCCAAGTTAGAAACAAGGCACCACATTGGTACACGATGAAAAAAAAAGAACTCATCCCCACTTACACTATCATTGGGTGGAGGATGTGCATTGACTATAGAAAGCTACAGAAACCTACGTGCAAGGATAATTTTCCCTTACCCTTCCTAGACGAGGTCCTAGAGAACCTATTTCATTAAGAATAATTTTGCTATCTCAATGGTTATTCTAGTTTCTATCAAATCCCAATTGACCCTGGTGACCAAGAGAAGACCACTTTTACTTGTCCCTCTGGGACCTATTGTTGGGAAATACGGGCACATAGTATAGTAGTAGAAACACAAATTTTATCCATTCATATTCCTATAACAACAAGATCACACCAACTACTATGAAATAGGAACTATGATTTAACGAGTTATACTTGGTCTTAGAGCAAGCCTAGTGACTACAAATCACTTCAATACAACTATCTCTAGTTGCTCTTGGATGGTGGCTATGCAACTCCTAGTCTTCACCACAAACAAAAAATTAAACAACTTCTGTAACGACACATGTGGTCTCTCCATGAACTAGAGGCTGACTTTGCTCTCCTAGTAGCATCCAAATGTTTCTTTCCTCTAGAGTAGTCCACATAGACTAACTAGAACTCTTTTCATTCAACTAGAATAGATAGAAAGGAGTTGTCCCTCCCATTGGCGTACTAGTCACCAACTTTCTCTCCTACGACAACGAGTCTTAGTTGTTCTCTCCTATCACTATCCCTCCCTAGTCAGGTAGTTCTTTCTTGGGCTTTCTCAGTTACTACAACTAGAGAGGACAATAATTATCAAAGAAAATGATTCTCAATTGTCTGTGTTGTGTTCTGGGAAGCCCCCAATACCCCTCTATTTATAGGCGGGGTTAGGGCCAAGGTTCTCACTCTGTTCGTGATCTATGTGGGAGTGGAAGGGACTAGAAGATCTTCAATTTTTGCAACTTGAAAACCATGAAACATCCTTATGATCACATGAGACAATTGTATCGCACTGCCAAATGGCTATTTGGCAGTCTCCCAATCGCGTATAAAATTGGCAATTCGATTCCCATTAATGTCAGACATTACTTCTTACACCACAAGCAATTTGCAATTGAAATGAGTTTGGGAAACATCCAGATCCTTCATTTGGACCCAACCGAGCCATCTCACCCATGCTAGACACCTGTATCACTCACTCAAATGACCATTTGGTGAGCATGAGTCAAGCCGACTGGTTCAATAGATTGAACTGGTTGGTTCACTCCTCAATTTGGGCAAAACTTTAGTCAATTCGATCTCTGATTAGCCTGACAACCCAAATGACCATCTCAACACTTGATATGCCCGCCTGGCCTGTCTAAATGACAACACTTGAGATGGTCGTTTGGTAGTGTAGTCATCCAATCTGTTGCGTGAATTGAATACCTAAACACTATATTAATCAATCCAATCATCATTAAAGATAAAATCTTCTTTTAGACGAGTTCCTTCATATGTGACCCTATATGACCCATATCGCGTTGGCAGTGAATGTCCATAACTAACTTATGACATAACAAGCAAATAGTGGTTCCTAGTCACACATCAGTGCTACCCAAGTGAATGGAAAGTTGGAGAACAACTTCAACCTACAATATGTGTAAGGTGTTGTAGTCAATGTATAATTCCTTTGTCTATGATATCCATAGTGATCTTGAGGCATGGCCTCGTCATCCTCTCAACGTTCATATCATGTTCCTTGAACCAAGAGCATACATTTTGAGATAATGTGACCTCAATATTTTACATGTGCATGCGGATGTGTTTCTCAGTCTCTCTTATCAAGTGGTCAGGATACCATGCTCTAGTATGAGGGACAAATCCCATCTCTATCACTTACAATATATCCCCACGTATCAAAATCACCCAATCATCACCGTTATAAAAATCCATGTTTCATGACTAGATTTGATAATGCCAAAGCGTACCCAACAACATGTGACGAGTGCATTTGTTTTAGGTTTAAGAATCACAATCACCACCTTCACTATGAGAGATGACTATGAACACCAATGATGGTTTCCATGTTTCACTCTCAAGGTTGGTCTATATGATACACTATTCTCTAACATGTACCTATGTATTTAGTTTTGATATAGCCATATCATGGCTAATGATATTCTATCATCAACTAACTCACAATCTGATCTTATGTGTTATTGTTGTCTATCAGCCTTCCACAATAACAACTGATCAGGAACATAATGAAAATAAGTATATGTACTCTTAATATCCATATGATCTCATTTCTCCAAGACTAATACTTAAAGACATACATCATTTGAGTAATATTATTCTCTAGACATTCATAATATTCATTATCTCATAACTGAGTGAAACAGAATGAATTGGAAGCTTGTCTTTATGATAATTAATCAAATCATTTATGGTATATGCCATGTCAATCATCACATGATTGGATCTATGGACATACCTACCAAAAAACTCTCACTTGCACTTAGAGCCAATCACCCATGAATCATATTATTAGTGATCCAAGCATGTCCACCATGCTTCTGTTGTGCAAGTGCTAATTCAGCGGGTTTGCAACACTTCACATATAGTCAGTATATTGCATGTTTCCTTCTCTCTTCATTGTATGATTTCTCATATGAGACGGACTACCATAACATGGTATCTGATATTCCTTGTTTAACAAGTAGCAACATTATTGTCATAGTATTGCTACTGAGTCATCAATGGTTGGAATAACTATAAGTTCATCATATGAACTTCTATATCCATATAGTATCAATCTGTGTTCATAACACAAGTATACTTGGCTACTATTGTAGAATATAATTAATGTCTATTAGTTCAAAACCCTTCCAACTAACAACATTTCTCCTTTTAAATCAAACATATTTTAATTTGTGATCACTTTTGTCATTTATAGAAGCTTGCATCGATGTAACCCTTTACATCCAAATCTTCCTTTATTGCTATCCTTGTAGACTAGCAATCTATCCTTAAGTACTTCTCAAGTACTAATGGATATCTTTAATGACATTCCAATAACCCTTATTGGAATTTACCATCATCTTGTCATTTCCAATACATACAAGGTTATATGGGATAATAGCATTCATAATATCTCCATTTCTACAACCTTTGACATCTTAATCATGTTATTTCCATTCTTCATAAGAAATGGAACATAAGGTTCATGAGAGACTAATCTGGATTCTCTCTCACTGAATCCTTTCTTGAACTCCTTCAACACATTGCTATTGTATGTGCTCCAACTTCCAATGTGAAACATTCAAGAACTAGCTCCATAGTTTTTTTATCCTTATCTCATAATATGTTTCATTAAATCCTTCATTATTGAAGGCATTTTTCATGCTAGTTCTCGATATTCACAATATTGAGATATTTATTCCTCGTCATATGTGGAATATTCATATATGCTCCCACTAAATCTTTTATAATCACATATTTCGTCTTTTATCTTGATTCAAGTCAAACTCTTTGACTATCTTGTCAAATCAAAAGATCCTCCTCTAATTTGCTTGTTTCAATCCCAGATTGAACTTTGTAGTTTATAGACTTTATTTGCATTATTAAAGTTATAAAACCTTTTAGATTGTGTCACGTACACATCCTTTTATGCATTCTTAAGGAGTATGATTTTATCTTCATATGCCAAATCTCTCAGTCTATTTTAACTACAACAACAAGCTTGACAATTAGTAAAGGAATTTCTATCATGTTTAACAACTTGAACTGTTTTGAAAAACTTATTCAACCAATTTGTCCTTTTTATGTTATCCACATAGGTCTGTGCCACAAGACCTTATCTTCACCTTTTGGGTTTTAACCCTCAGGTAGTACTATCAAGGTCATACCTTGTTAGTTTACATGGACTCGATAATTACTCAGATTATGGTACTCTATAGTTTCTATTTGATTAGTTGGCTCATCATGTTATGACCAAGCCATCTGAATCGTTGGATTCACAATCCTCTAATCTCAAACTTTCACTACAAGAACTATTTTATTATGTTCTATTACTGAACTTGAGGTTCCACAACAACTTGTGATTCTATTATTTCTCATTGTACCTCTTTGTTGATCTCAAACATTTCGATTTCTACTTTATTCCCACTGTTTCTTTAGGAACTCAATTATCCTATCAACAAAACACTTTTGCTATTGGATTGGGATTAATAGTGATATTCAACAATTATGGTTTGTGGATAAACCTTCTTTAAGAAACTACTTTCTCAATGTAGGTTTCAATCCTCTAGACATATTGAGACATTCTCATATATGATGTCTTATTACCATTCAGATGGTACACTATTAGTGATAGGTATATATATTAATAAGGATATGAAGATGATATTAATTGATAACTATATCATGGCTCATCATGGTAAAATTCCTTCATTCTGACACATCGTCATGTTTAGATGGATTTGACTTGTGATACATTATCACATTTCTTTCTTGAAGGTTCTCAAGGTATTGATGCAAAGTATTTCAACATTTGATCGCATCAAAGTTTCTTAATACTTTCATCAAAGTCATACTTCATTTATAATATCCTTACCGTTTCAAGAGATTTCCATTTTACTGAGTACATATCATCATATTACCAGTAAATGAAATGAAGTATATGATTTATGAATAACATTCATTTCGTAAGATCTTCATGCATCACATGTATGAGTTCTAATGGAAAACTTATCCTCCCACTACATCTAGTGAAGGATTTTATGTCACTTTGTGAGAAAATAAGGCTTTCAATGTTTCCTTAGGTTCAATAACCAAGGGAATCTAGATTACCATCAATATGTATTCTATACATGCATTTTTTATACGTATGCCTCAGATGATTATTGCTAATGATAGTCTTGAGTTATCAATTATGATCCTTTGGTATTAATGTTATAAACATTTATATCAAAATATTTCATATAAAGATCATCAGATGTTTGGGCGTTTCCATGCAAGATCATATCTTTTGAAATAGAAACATTAATATCTCACTTGATTGATATATCATCCTTGTCATACAAGATTCTTTAAAGTAAATGTTTCTATTTGATGGAATAGTGAAATGGAAGTTCTAATAACATTATTACATGCCCATTGGGCTAAGATAAATTTAAATGTAGACTAAAGCTTCCGCAACTCTTGCTTTTCCTTGTCCATCTTTGCCCTTTGATGAAGGCTTTTACTTCTTGTCAGATCCTACACATTAGTATGCCAGATCTCTTTTTGGTATCACATACCAAGAAGAAAATTTATCTTATAACATTTATACCTGAAGTGGAGGCCTTAGTTCCTTACTTCTTCTTCTTTAGTGCCTCCAATCAGAGTGGGTAATTTCTTTTCCAATATCCTGGCTGGAGACAATGGTGACAATCGCCTCTTATTTTCTTCACACCTCCCTTTGCCTTGAGATCTGAAGACTTGGGCTTCTGTCTAGCTTTAGAACTCTATTCATCTTTGCCTTTACCTTTAGACTTTCCCTTTGTATTTTTGATCATCATCACAAACTTGGGCTTGTCTTTCTTCATTTGTCCCTCAACTTTTCTCAACATGCCCAACAACTTTGTCAATGACTTGTCATAGTCGTTCATGTTGGAGTTCATGACAAAATAACTGTAAGATTTTGGCAGAGACTGTGGAATCACATAAGTACCAACTCTTGACCCAAGGGGAATCCTAATCTAGCTAGGTTCTCCACATACCCAATTATCTTGAGAACATGAGGACCTACTGGATATCCTTTTGCTGCGTTACATTTGAACAATGCCTTGGAGACATCATATCTCTCTTGTCTTGCCTAATTTTGGAACATGTTATTGAGATGTGTGACCATCTCTATTAAATCTATGTTCTCATGCTTCCTTTGCAACTCATAGTTCATGGAGCATAGCATCAGACACTCGACATCCACATTGTCTTCAATATGCTTCTTGTAAGCATCCTTGTCAGCCCTTGGTGCATTTTGAGGTGGTTCCTCTGGTTATGGAGTCTCTAGGACATAGTTCTTGTGCTCTTATGTGAGAACAATTCTCAACATCCTGAACCAGTCATGGAAGTTATTCCTAGTTAATTTGTCCTTCTCAATGACCGATGGCAGAGAAAAGTGATTGTTGTTCGTTGCCATTTGATTCTACAAAAGAATTTGCAATTTTGTCAAAAACTCAATTTGATTTGATTTGATTTGATTAAATCTGGGCGATAATAATTAGGTCTTTAATTCATTATAGTTCTCATTATTTTGATCAAATTGACAACCCTCAAGTATCAATTCAGAAAATTGCTGCAAACAATTTTCTAATGAGCAAGATTCAATGTAATTAAACTATGACCCGACCAACGCCGCAAAACACATTTAATTACCAAGGTAGGCAACAACGTACAATTGCATCATATGCAATTCTTGATAGATAATATGTGCAACTCCTTGCCATAATTATTTGTATACTTTTGGGTCCAGACGCTCTGAGAATCACCAGTTAAGCCTGACCCAATAGCCAACATGATAATAATGCACCCCAGAGAAGCAAAACCTACATTATTACCAGCACAGTTTGATGAGGTAGATGCCGCACCATGTGAAGGTGTAACCTGCGCTTGGTCGAACAAGCTTTTCATGTGGTCATCTGGCTCTATTGTTCTATCCCCCATAGTCCTCTTAATGGTTGGATTGTCTCATGAACCAATCATCTCATCTGGCGATTATCATCTTCCTTGTCGTAGCAAGAAAAGAAACTATCATATTGCTATTAAACTATTACATTGTAAAGAGAAACCTCGGGTTACATTTGAGGGAAGAAAAGGTAGGAAAGAATTAACTTTACATTAGGAAGAGGGAGGTAGAGGCTCGGTACATAGACTGAGATAAACATGAATAAAACCAAACCATCCAACCGCTCACATATATAGGATTTAGGCCATAACCAGGCTACATATCCACCATCAAAACTTCTTTGAGGGCAATGTGTGTAAATTGCACACACACACAACACACACACACACACACACACACACACACACACACATATATATATATATATTAGTTTGGGATTATATGGTCTTTGACCAGATATGCATATGAGGTAGTTTAAATATTCACATTATATGCAATAAATAAACAATTAAACCAAAAATATGATCATGTAAACTATCCTAAAATATAGTAAATTGATGTGGCTCTGATACCACTGTTGGGAAATACAGGCACATAGTATAGCAGTGGAAATAAATGTTTTATCTATCTGTATTCCCATAAGAGAAAGATTGCATCAACTACTATGAAATAGGAAGGATGGTTTAACGAGTTATACCTAGTCCAGGAGCAAGTCTAGTGACAACAACTCACTTCAATGCAACTGTCTCTAGTTGCTCTTGGATGGTGGTTGTGCAACTCCTGGTTTTTACCATGAACAACAAAGAGAACCACTTCTGTAGTGACTCTTATGGTCACACCACGGACTACATGCTGACTTTGCTCTCCTAGAAGCAGCCAAATGACTCCTACCTCTAGATTAGTCCACATGGACCAACTAGAGCTCATGTCGTTCTACTAGAACAGACAGGAAGGAGTTGTCCCTCTGTTTGGCGTAATAGCCACCAACTTGCTGTCCCACAACAATGAGTCTCAATTGTTCTCTCTCGTCACTATTTCTCCCTATTTGGGTAGGACTTGCTTGGGCTCTCTCGGTTACCAAAACCAGAGAGGACAAATATTGTCAGAGCTACTAGTTCTCAATTGTCTGTATTGCGTTCTAGGAATCCCCTACCTCTATTTATAGGTGGGGTTAGGGCCAGAGTTCCCAGTTTGTTCACGATCTGTGTGGGAGTGGAAGGGACCAAAAGATCTTGAATTTTTACAATATGTGGACCACAAAATGGTTGTCTGGTGACCCAAACAATCATGTGATCACATGAGACGGTCATCTCACACTACCAAATGGCTATTTGGCAGTTTCCCAATCACATACGAAATTGGCAATTCAATTCCCATTAATGTTAGACATTAATTTTTGCACCACAAGCAATGTGCAATCGAAATGAGTTTGGGAAACATCCAAAACCTTCATTCGGCCCCAACCGAGACATCTCACCCATGGGAGATTCCCATCTCACTCACCCAAGCAACCATTTGGTAAGCCTGAGTCAAGATGATCAGTTCAATAGATGTTGAACTGGTCGGTTCACTCCTCGATTTGGAAGAGCTTTAGTTAATTCAATCTTTCATTATCCTGACAACCCAAACGACCATCTCAATACTTGAGGCACCCGTATGGCCTGTCGAAACGACCGTCTTAACACTTTAGATGGTCGCTTGGTAGTGTAGTCAACCAATTTATTGCATGAATTGAATACCTAAATACTTTAGTAATCAATCCAATCATCCTTTAAGATAAACTCCTCTTCTAGATGATTTCCTTTGTGTGTGACCATATAGGTCCCATATCACATAGGTAGTGAATGTTCATAAATAACTTATGACATCACAAGAAAAGAGTGGTGCTTAGTCGCACGTCAATGCTACCCAAGTGAATGGAAAGTTGGAGAACAACTTCAACCTACAATTTGTGTAAGGTGTTGCATTGACTATATAATTCCTTTATCTCTGATATCTAGAGTGAACTTGAGGCATGGACTTGTCATCCTCTCAACATTCATATCATGTTCCTTGAACCAAGAGCAGACTATTTAAGATAATGTGACCTCAATATCATATATTGATTCACATGTGTATGCCCATGTATTTCTTAGTCTCTCTTATCAAGTGGCCAGGATATCATACTCTAGTAGAAGGGACTAATCCCATCTCTATCACTCACAATCTATCCCCACTCATAGTCGATCCCCATGTGTCAAATCCAATCATCACCATTATAACAACACATGTTTCAGGACTGCATTTGATTATGTCAAAGTGTACCCAATGACATGTGACGAGTGCAGTGATTTCAGGCCTAAGAATCACAATCACCACCTTCACTATGAGAGATGACTATGACCACCAATGATGGTTTCCATGTGTCACTCTCAAGGTGAGTCTGTCCGATATACTATTCCATAACATGTATCTGTATGCTTAGTTTGATATAGCCATATCATGACATATGAGCGTCTGTCATCAACTAACCAACACTTTGATCTTATGTGTTATTGTTGTCTAACAACCTTCCACAATAACAACCGATAAGGGACATAATGAGAATAAGTATATGTACTCTTAATATCCATATGATCTCATTTCTCCAAGGCTAATACTTGAAGACATGCGTCATTGAGTAATATTATTCTATAGACATTCATAATATTTCCTCATTATCTCATAATTGAGTGAAACATAATGAATTGGAAGCTTGCATTTATAAGTATTAATCAAATCCTTTATGGTATATTTCATTTCAATCATCACATGATTGTCTCTATGGGCATACCTTACCAACACCTATTCCTTTAAAAGAATGCTTTTTGCACTCTTCAATGTATTAACTACCCACCAATGTTGCTTGGCAGCCATTTTCAATGAATTTAATCAAACTATTATGGAAGTTTTCATCAATGATTTCTCCTTCTATGGAGAGTTATTTGACTCATGCCTGACACATCTCTCTGTAGTGCTCAAACATTGTACAGAAGCACGTCTGTCTCTCAACTAGGAGAAATGTCATTTTATGGTCAAAGAAGGCATTGTTTTAGGCGACATAGTCAACAACCGAGCAATCTAAGAAGAGAAGGAAAAATTAGAAGTGATTTCTAAGATTAGTACTCCAACTATAATGAATGAAGTCAGAGCCTTTTTAGGTTATGTTTTCTTATATAAAAGATTCATCAATGATTTTTCCAAGATAGTTAAGCGTATGACAAACCTATTGCTCAAGGATTTTGAATGCCTCTTTGATGAAGAATGTAGGAAGAGTTTCAAAAATATAAAACAAGATCTTATATTAACTCCAATTATTCAAGCACTAGAGTGTTCACATCCATTTGAAATTAAGCGTGATTCCAATGATTATGATGTAGGTGTTGTTTTAGGTCAATGCATAATAAGAACCATATTATCTATTATGCAACCAAGACTTTTGATGAAGCCCAGAGAAATTCTTCAAATATTGAGAAGGAATTCCAAGAAGTTGTTCATGCCTGTGATAAATTTAGATCTTACCTTGTAGACTCAAAATTTATAGTTTACATTGATCATGTTGTAATTAGATATCTATTAATAAAGAAGGATGCAAAACCCAAACTGATCTGATGGATCCTCCTTATACAAGAGTTTAATTTAGAGATATTGGACAAGAAGGGGACTAAGTAGTAGTTTTTGATCATTTGAGGCACATTCACATCCATGACAACGAGATTGTCTCTATCAATGACTCTCTACCAGATGATCAACTCATGAAAGTCTTAGTCACCAATCCATGGTATGTAGATTTTATAAACTATCAAAATGTAGATTTCCTTAATTTAGAGTTCATTTGTCAAAATAAGGAAGAAATTCAAGCATGATGCCAGACACTATTACTGGGATGAACCATACCTCTTGAAACTATGTGTTGATGGTCTCTATTAACATTGTATACTTGAGGTGGAAGCTCCACTAATTATAGAATAGTGAGACTAGGTCCCCGTTGGTGGCCACATTACTGCTAATAAGACTGGACCAAAGGTCCTACAATGGAGATTCTTTTGGCCAAGGATATCCAAGGATGCTTACAATTTCAATTTGTCCCATGATAAATGTAAAAGGTCTGGAAACATCACCAAGAGAGACAAAATGCCTTTAAAGTTGTGGTAAGAATTTTGAAATATATGTGGTGGGACTATATGGTCCCATTACTCTCTTCATATGGCTTCTCTTACCTCATCTTAGTAGTCTATTATGTCTCTAAATGGGTAGAAGTGACAACTACCATGAAGAGTGATTGAAAACCTATTGTCAAGCTATATAGGGACATTATCTTCACCTGTTTTGGAGTTCCTCACACTGCCATATATGATGGAGTCTCTCACTTTTTGGAATGAACTTTTGAAATGGTATGATGAAATATGGCATGTATCACAAAGTATATTCCCCTTATCATTCATGGACAAGCAGGCAATTAGAAGTATTTAATAAATAACTCAAAGCCAATCTAGAGAAAATTGTCAAATGCAATATGAAGGATTGGTCCTACAAAATCAAAGATGCTCTTTGGGCCTACATGACAGCCTTTAGGACTCCTCTAAGCACCACACTTTTCAAATTGATTTACGAAAATCCGTGTCATCTCCTTTTCAAACTAGAACATAAAGCTTGGTGAGAAATTAAGCAACTAAAGTTTGACACAAAGAAAGTTGTCCAGAACAAACTACTATAGTTAGAAGATCTAGAGGAATTCAAATTGACTACACATGAAAATCCATAGATCGGTAAAGAGAAAATAAAATATGGAACCATGGTCATCTAAAGAGGAAAGACATTCAATTCGGACATCATGTTTTTCTTATTATATCATGACTTAGAATTTTCCTAGGTAAACTCCAATCACACTGGTCCAGGACGTACATCATAAGGCACATCTATCTGCATGGTACCTTCACCTTATGGAGTGAAAAGTCTGACAAGTTTGTGGAAAATGGCTAACATTTGAAGAGTTATTTTAAAATGGAAGATATGAATACCAAACTACCTCTCACTCTATACAAACTTACTCCCCCACCTGATAATTGAAACAAGTGTATCTAGCTAATGACATAAAACACCGATGCTTTTTAGGAGGCAACCCAATCATTACTTTAGTTCCTACTCACAATTTTAGATTAGCCAATTTTTATTCATTAGATAACATGCCACAAGATGTAGTTCTTAATTTTGAATATTTCTTTTTTTCAGATTTCAGATGTAGAAATGTGGCTTATAGGAACACAACCGAATATAGTGCCCTAACTAGTGCAATTATTTCCTCCATCATGGATTTAGTGTATTCTCAAGATGAGAAAATTTTTAAGTTTGAGGTGAAGAGTGGGTGGTACACATTTTATTTTTAGTCCACACCTGTATGTTTCATACTTAAGATTCCATCAATGCATTTTTGGTTTAATTTTTTTCTTTAAAATTTTGATGTTTTCAAACAAGAAAAGCAAATATCTAGTTTGCCAGTTCCTTTTTCATGTATGTTTGCATCATTAGACCCCTCTTATGTGAAGTAAAACCTCAAGAGGAAGTTCTAAAACTAGCCAATGGATAGAAATAACCTTGTGAGGCTTATAAATCCTAGAGTCATGTTCCTAAAAAAAAGATGGCAAGTGCCAATGGAACTAAGAGGGATCCAAAAACATCATGCTTCTTGCTGACTAGTAGAAAAATTGCATAGACTCACCCCTTGAACCCCATCAAGTAACTATTTAAGTATAGTGTGACAAAGAGAATGAATCGGTGCACTAAATTGTAAATCAAGTTTCATTATGATCTAAACCCTCTTCTACACTTCTTCCATATTTTGTACCGCTCCATCCACCAGAAAGAAGAAAATAGACACAAAGATAGTGCCAAACCCTAAGTTTGGGGTAGCACACCTCCCTATATCTATATGTTTATTCTATACCCCTATGTATGTAATAAGGATGTGCCACTAAAAGAAAAAGAAAAGATGCCAATATGAAAACACATCGAAATGCAATCTCGAGTTGAATAGAGGAGGGATTCACATGCAAAAGATGCAATCAGTGTAATTTCAGCCATATAGTAAAATTTCAAGTCAAATAGAGGAGGGATTTTCTACTACCTTCCATAACTCCCTTTATTCCATTTTCCACCTATAGTCACAATGAATGCCTAAATTCCCACCATTATCTTGAAAAACACCAATTTCAGGTTAGATGTACACGTGTTGTTATATGGCTTTCTATGAACTCTCACAAAGATCTTAGACATGCCTAATGTTAGAAACAATGGAGAGGAAATGTTTTTGGGAAATGAAATTGGAATTGAACATGTTGTAAGGCATGTTCTGTAATCTCAAGAAGTTGAGATACTTAGACATACTTGGAAAACGTGATGTGAAGATGAGGAAAATCATAGATGTTGAAAGTACTCGTGTGGCAATTGTTTTAGATTTTGTGTTACTCAAGGACGAGAAATGTTTTAGGTCAGGGTATCTTGATGAATGCATATTCATCTTGATTTTACTCACATTTTAAGTTAATTTTGCTCTTAGATCACACAATTTACCTTTGAATTCACCTTTGTTTATCTTACTTTAATGTATTGTAAATATAAAGGGTTTTGAACTAATTTATTGATTTTAACTAAAGGTTCAAGCTTCAATATATGCAGACTAGTTTATCCATGGTGGTCCTACTAACCAAATAGTGGTACCAAGGAAATTTTGATAATTTGGAATTAATTTTCATTAACTCATACTTCCATCGGTCAATCTCTCCATAAACCTAGCTTTCATCAGCAGCTCCCTTCGATGGCAGCCAATACCCACTAGGGGGGTGGGTTTCTCCGAAGTAGAAGTGCCATCGACAAATGGAAATAGAGATATGATGAATAGAGGACCGATTGGTTTCCTGTGCCTTAACCTGTGGCGACCGAATCGCCAAAACGAGATCAACGAATGCAGAAGCGATTGACTAGCAGCGGAATTATGAAAAATCACTAAAAATTTAAAACTTTGTGGAAAGAGATCTTTAAACCATAAAACTCTTTTATACGAAAACAAGTTAATTGTTTACAACATAGTTTGGCATTATCTATGTGAAATCACCTCTCGAGTGATTACATTCATCCATTACCCTGTTATTTGTACAAGGCAAGATACAAAAATCTTGAGGCATTAAGCCAAAAACCTCAGATCTACTGACTCCTAGGACCTGAGAGTACAGAGACGACATAAGACATATTATCTACAAGACTTGATAGTCAGTATCTCCACCTGAGATTCACTGCTGCCCCTGGTGTTGCTGCTGCTGATACTTCTCACCCTCAGATGGGTTCCTCCGTCCTCGGCGTCCACCTAAAAAGTCAAATCCCATGGGGGTGAGACAATGAAATAATTGTCCCAGCGAGAGTTATAACTCTCCGCCGGAAGCTTTGTTATTGCAATAAAAGAATAACATAAGCAAAGTAACTTAAAACATTCAACAACAGGCTTAGGATTAAGTAAGGAAACATTTACTTAAGCAATCATTTCAATAAGGAATATGGAGAACATGAATACTAGTTACTTGACTAGAATATTATAAACAGTGTAACATCAATCATTGTTTCTCGTAGTTCAACCTAAGCAGTTATGCTACACGGCTGATTATGTTTTTCAAACATTATTATGCCCTGTGGAGATGAGGTATACCGCTCATACTCCAACTGACCATTACAAAATCGCATCGGTATCATACATAGGTCATCAAAAGAGACAGATTCTTATGACCTCATTTTCCTCATTCAGTGTGAGGATCAACATGCAGGACATCTCGTGTCTCTGCTACAATAGCTTTCTAGGGTATTCTGGCAACTTGGCTATTAGAGTCACAGTGGCATTCTGTACTCTCTTCGCCATCAAGGGATTTCTTGTTTATCTCACACTGATGCAGCATTAACAACATCATTGGGAGATTAGTGATACATCATCCCGGCATAAATACATAATGAAGGATTGATAGATTAAGGTACATCTTACACCAATTCCTACATTAGGACGTAAGGATATTCACTTCCATAACCCCAACATACTCAAAAGTATGTTTTCCAGGAGTTCCCTTAGGAAAACCTGTTTCACCATCATTAAACTACTGACAATGATGGATCTATGATCAGGGCTCTACATGATATGATTAGACTTGATTATTTAAGTACATTTTAGAATTATTTTAGCCTCAAGCATGTTTTCAAACATTAACTATTAAAACAACTGCTATGAAAGAAGAATACTAAATGTATCAAGTTCATTTCTCATCAAACTATTATTGGGATATCAGTCTTTAATCATCTCATCATATGATTCAGGAACATGGGTGTTCAAACCCTTAGATCATCATAACACTTGTTATCAAGTGATATATAAGCATCAAGTCATTTAACATCATGACCTTGATTGAGGCAATGCATATATTTCTCACATATCATTACTCTTTAAAGCTTATAAATGCTTTCAAGGAATATGATATCATAACCCTTACCTGGCTATGATCACCCTTGATATCAACCTGCATGACTAGTGTAATTGAGGACATGCATATATAATAGTATTATCATAATACCAAAACTTTTCAATTTCTTCATAGAACACCACGGCCATGCTTCCTTGCACGGTCGTGCAAGGTGAAGCTACCACGGTCGTGCTCCTTAGCACGGTTGTGCTATTATCAACATACCACGATTGATTTCTAGGGTTAGGGTTTAATCACTTCAATTAGGGTTATCAAACCCCTTTAGCCTACAAGGCATAAAAGTTCCTAATGTTACAATTCATTCATATTGTTTTATGTTCAAAGGCATAACCCAGAATTATTCCATTAATCACATCATCCTAAATTAGGGTTTACTATTCACATTACATGGTATTACCCTAGAATTAGGGTTTACTATTCACTTCACAGTGAATTGAGCTCATATCATCATCATGTATGAAGGTTACTATCATTAATGCCTTCACATTAGGTTAAGATTCATTAATCATCATAATTAGGCTTTCCATGATCTCCCTATGAAGAATCATACCCTAATCATGTGTATTCATATATATTGAAGGTATTTTACTTGTTTCCCATCCATATTAGGAGTCTTCTCTCTCCTCATACTATTATATGATGTTTACATCACTCTAGATTAGGTTAGGTCAAGTCAACTTTACTTTGATTCACATAAGTCATGTCATCACCATTGTGGTCATTAGGGTTTACTTGGTCAAGAGGTGTTGTCTACTTGAACCCGTCATTTGGTAATCCTCTCTATTACCCATAACATGCGTTAATCTACTGATTACTTAACCCCTTAATGACTTTAGGTATCTTTAGGGTTTAGATTAAACAACTACTAAACCATCTTTACCTTCAAACCATCAAACATTCTTAACATAGTTGAACCCCAAACGGACCTGCACTTTCAACCTCCAAACGGTTTTGAAACTGTTTGGGGTTGTTGACCATTTGTTGACTTTTGAAACTGCATGGTAAAGTGCACATCCAAGACCATTTTCCCTAGGTAGGGTGAAGGCCGTTTGATCATGTTTGACCTTGAAACCGCATGGACAAATCAGCCTTGAAACCGCATGGCCACAATTGGTTTTGAAACTGCATGAATCCAAACGGTTTTGAAACCGTTTGGTTTCAAATGGTCCTGAGACCGTTTGGCCCCAAACGGTCTTGAGACCGTTTGGATTCAAACAATCTTGAGACCGTTTGGTCCAAACACCTCAAAACCGCATGGACCCAAAAGTGTATCAACACTTGCAATTGAGTTAGGGTTTTCAATGTTGAACCCCTCAACGTTATTGTACTTGTTAGCCACTTATCAATTAAGTCAATTAGGTTAATCCTTTACTGATTTGACACTCAATTGACCCTCATTTGATAACCAATTAGGGTTGGGACCAATTGAATTAGGGTTTAGAATCGATCAACCTTCAACATTCATCAACATGAGTCTAATTGAAGTTGAACTCATTGAACCATCACTCAATTGGGTCATGACCTGACCCCAAACGGTCTTGGGATCATTTTGACATCCTCCAAACGGTTTTAATACCGTTTTCCCATTATTTTATAAAAAAACTAAGTCAATCACTTAAGGGTTGAACCCTAATTAGGTCATAAAATCAACATTTTAATTGTTTCAACAACTTGATGTGATTGGACCCTCAATTGCTCAACCCTACTTGACCCTAGACCTCCAAACGGTCTTGGGTGATCACCAAATGGTATTGAGACCGTTTGAGTGATCTCCAAATGGTTTTGAAACCGTTTGGGCCACACAACCCAAACTTCAACATGATTGGTCCATTGAAATCAGCAATGAACCCGATTAGGGTTTAGGTGATTGAAGTGCCTTCAACTTGAGATTTACTTGGAATTAATTAATAATTCTTGGTGGATGATTAGTTCATAATGTGTACAACAGATCCCCAAATGGTCAACGCTTGGTCAACTCAACCAAATGGTCTTGGAGACCATTTGCTTCAATCGGTCTTGTGAAACTGTTTGCCCACCAAACAGTTTTGAAACCGTTTGCTTTCAAACGATTTTGCAAACCGTTTGGCCAAGGGGGGTGCAAACTGTTTACTAAAGTAACATTGGTATTCACGCCCCTTCTTCTACCTCAAGATCATGGTCTATTCTTCACTGTTTTGTTTGCAAGAATGCACAGAAGTATGAAAGGAAGAAGAACTAGCAACGTTTGCAAGAAAAGAAGATGCATAATCAAAGCTTTAAGGTTTAGAGTTATAAAACCCACCTTAGAACCAGCTCTAGAGCTCCAAGATTTGAAGCTTTAATGGTGGCTTGAGCTCCACAGGTCGTCCAAGGTTTCTTCTTCAAGAATTGGTTGGAAAGGATGGCTAGAAAGAAGAACTAAGTAAGAAAAACTAGCAAACCAACCTTGTATCATGATTTTCCCATGAATCTGAGCTAGAAGATGATCAAAGCTTACCCAACTCTACTTGGTCATCTTACTCTGCTCCTGAGATCCTTCCTTAGTCGTTCGAAGCAAGAGATAAGTGAAGAGAGAAAGGGAAACAATCCCTTGGTTGTAAAAGAAAGGTGTATATATACTTTGGGCATGTTTCCAAGAAAAGGACAGTCTTTTCTTCTATTTCTCATATAGGTCCTTATCTCCTTCTTGGCCACACCCCTCCTTTCTATAATTAAGCAAAACTCCTTTCTTAACCAAAGTCTAGAGGAAAGGAAGCCAAACATCTTACTAAGTTGCACACATAAAAGGGTCATTTTGCCTACAACTTGGTTATTTACTTATAAGGGTTTTCCTTCTTATTTGATTACTCAAATGAAGCACCCTCTTCATCATTTTTACTCTAATTGATACCGGGAGTCATGAAAGATACTCTATAAGGTATATTTTACATGTTGCACCCCATGTTTTGGGTAAATTGCACTTTACACCAAAACTAGGGTTTTAAAGCACAAGGATTGCTCCACAAGCTGCATCTTGGTGCCCAAGCTTGGAGAATCCATAATACTACATCATATTCATTATCATGACGCCTCATCATCATAGGAACACCTAAACATGTGCAATTTGCAAGTTAACCCCTCTAATTGGGTAATTTGCACATGGGTCCCTATTAACAAAGCAATATTACAACATTGTTCAAAAAGGGTAGAAATGGAAATATATGTTCCTCGGAAGATTTAATTACATACCAAAAGATAACAACAAGTATTTAATTACATAATTAAGCAAAACACCTAGGGTTAGTTCATAACCCAGGTCAGGGATGTTACATAATCCATGATGGGACCACTAGGTTGACGCACAAATTGCACTTCACAATCATCACCCAATGGCTAGGCCTCTAACAAACCCACATTAATCCCATCCATTGATGGGTCCAGTCGATACCTCAATAAAATAACCTTCACTGGAGAGACCACCTATGTCTCTACTATGAACCCTGCCCTGATGATATCTATGTGCTTCAGGTCCAATTGGAGATCACCTGATCGACAATATTAAGGGGATTTGGGCTCCCGTGTCCTGATAGATGAGCAGATCTAAGCCTGATGGCTCTCCTTCAATAGACCCCGACCAGATCCCTACACCTAGCTCTGACAAAGTTCATACCCTCTTCATTGATGGGCGAATCACACCAATGCTATCCATTGAATGATAGAGTTTCTACTCCAACATCCAGTGAAGACTCTACTTACTCATCTACAACCTATGAATAGAAGGCCTCCACCTCCATGATCGAATATCTTCTTCTCAATGATGCCCCCACACCACAACACTCTGGCCAAAACTAAGGAAGATGATTACAACCGACCTCTCATCAATGGTCCTCATCGAAGACATATTCTCTATGACAAGTTCAAGATCCCAACCTTAAAAGAGGGTGGATCATCTGCATTCGGTAAGAAATTTCCTCTTCACCAACCTTCCATCTACTTCTCCTGACCTGTAGTTTAGATCCAAGGAAGGAAGAAGCAAACAAGTAGACCCATCAACACCAAGTCTTGGGTATTTCCTCCTCCTTCACTAGATCAGATTCTTCATTAAGCTATAAGACATCTACTACTACACCAGAGATATGATATCTCTATCCACTATTATGACATGCAATTATTTCCTCTCCCTTATTGTTTATAATCTCACAATGAGGTGTGAGCAGTATTATTTGCTGGGACTCTAGGATTATCCCCGCTACCCATACATACATATCTATTGTTAATGATCCATGACTTGTATATAACTCTTTTAAGCTAATGCTAATAGTTTAATTGCATGTTAAGTGGCTTTCTCTCCCTGTTTGCATGATCTGTGATAATTGTAGGTTGCTAGAACTTCAATACATAGGTTTTCAATATCAATTAACTCCATTGATTCCCAGATGATAACTTCAGAAGGGATGTCTCTAGTGTAGTGTATACATGATTTGTGAGTAATGAGACATCATGATCACAAATGGCTACATCATGCTCATAGAGATAGATATGTGATTTTCCTGCACCGAATGGATAGAAACTTGTCTCCAATTCAATTGTTTTATCAAGTTTGGATATGTTATGGATGTGTTTGTGCATGCAGTGGTGGTCAAACTCAGTTCCACCCTACTTCCATCATTAATCTAGACAAAATTTTATTCATTCACTTTTTATTCCATTTGCAATTGGTTTAACTCCATCCAATCAACTCTTATTTTTAAGCATTAATCTAAGTCCAACTAGATTCAATTAGCAAGGCTCTTAAAAAGGTTGTCCCTTGGGACTCAATCCTCAACCACAGTGTAGAAAGAGGTGTATGCTTGTGAGTGGTATTATTGCAAGTTTGTTTGGTAAAAACTAGGGAATTATTTCTCTGGTGAATTTGTTAGTGTGATAAATGCAATGTCATGATTCTCCCATGTGTACAGGTTAAGAAGTGAACTAGGGCGTGAAGGGAGAACTTACAATGATAGGATATTACTTGGAATAGAATCTCATCCTAAGGGTCAGGTCTTGATCACAAAAGCTAGAAAAAGCTCCCACACTACTCATCTCCGAGTGGGACCCCATCCTACGGGTCAGGTGTTGATCATAAAAGCCTGACAAAGCTCCCACACAGCATATCGCTGAGTGGGACCCCTAAGCACAGTGTGTTGGAGTCTAAGCTTAGAAGACATCAATATAAGGAATCGTGTGCCCATGCAACCCTATTTGAGTCTTCTCCATATCCCCACAAAGGTGCAGACATGGGCAATTGGCCTATCACCTCTGGGGAAGAGTTCCACACACTTGGGTTTTTGGCGAACCCACTTGACTAGGGGGTATGTGGTTGAAGGTTGTTAACTATCTTGTCTCAGTCTTGAGGCATCTATAGGACATCTTAATAGGCACGATACTCAATATAATGACAACAACATATGTCCTTGGAGTCCTAGTTTTTATGAAATTGGGTGTTATTTCCACACTTGTGATGATGGAAAAGGGGATATGGTTGGATTCGTTGTACTCTCCCAAAGCCTATGGGGATGTTTGTGGGTCAAAACAAGGTCTATATAGAGAGGGAGAGTTCAAGGTCTGGAAGAGTCAAGTCCACATAGACTTGGTGGGAATCCATGCAAGAGAAAAATTATTAAAGTGTATCTCTGCCCGAATCCTCCAGACCAGGTCCAACTAGATTTCTAATTACCAAAGCTTTAAATATTTTTAGCTAGAAACCATGATATTATTTATATATTTCTCGAGACCACATCATCACTCTAAATTATCTCAAATTTGATGATAACACGTATATGTGTATTATCTATCCTGAAGAAAAGATAAATCCTTAACTCATTCATTAGTTATGTTACTTGGTTTCCAAGTAAAATATAGATAATTACTTAATTACTTATCTATTCACAAGATAACTTAGAATCTTATAAATTTTCATCCATTTCCTATCAATTATCTATCAAATAAAATTACTAGAATATGAGAACAAAATACTTAATTATCTATTTGTATACATATGACCTATTTGTAAGCCCAAATATATCCCAAATGGGAATTGGGTTCCAGGGCCCATGGCTCATACCTTGGCCTTCCAAATGGTCTATAATATTTATTATAATATTGATTACAAAATTAAGGCTTTGAATTTCCATTAGTACCTTAACATCTCAATTGAAGTGTCGTATACATTCCTCATTCTTTATTCATTTATTGAAATCAAAGACTTAATTTAATTCTAGGGTTTTCTATCATCAAGAAAGGTCATAATATTTTGTCTACTACTTAATTTTGATTAAAAATTCCATAATCTAACATTGTTACATTCAACCCACCTGAAAAGGATGTTTGTCCCCAAATTTGAAACCAATCTAATAAAGGAAAATGACAACTCCTTTTAGCCTCAGGCATTAGGAGTAAACATACCTTGGACCATTTTCAACTAGGATATCATTAATTACTTTCATTAACTTGTATATTATCTATATTAATTAGATTGAAGTTCGGAATTATGCAAAGGGTAGTTCCATATCCTCATTGCATTATCACTTGGTGATTTCACTTTTAATTTAGTGATTACACTTTCAACTAGGTCTCAAACCTACTAATTATGATTCAATTATTTTCCTGAGGTGGTGATCTAACACCTCTATATCTTTGATCATGTCACTAGTCTTAACTTATGGTATTAATTCTCACATGTCATTTATATGTATCAACATCTTCCTACCCAATCTCTTACACGTATACTATTGTAAAATAAATATCTTTTTCTAGTCCAAATACAAAGATCATTTGTATTTCATGTGTAGAGATGGTGTATCCATACATTAACTTAAATCTAGGAATTCGGTCAAGTCACGACTCCAAACCGTGGACACATTTTAACACCATGAGTTTTTCTTAAATTTCATGAATCCAAGGGGGAAGTGATTTTCTCAAAACTCTTTAATTTGCATGCAACAACCCTAATATTTTATTTCAAACGTTGTTATATAAGTACATGTATTACTTATATCCACATTTCAAGTATTATTGTTCCATAATTTGACTCTTTGGGTTTGGGTCCATCATCGAACATCATAATGACTATTCCAACCTTGGATTTTTTCCATCATTTTCATTGGATTTGAAGACATTTATTCATTGAATTTACCAAAGTTCTTGGAAGTTTTAATCCTCATAAAGTTTTCCTTAAGAGGGAGTTCATACCACATTATTATTTATAAATGTTCTTTATTTCTTTGCATACCTAATCCATCAAAATATAGGTCCTTTTAGGACACTCAAGGTTATTTTAATTCTTAAAACGAGGTTGGTCAATTTATCATTCTAGGGAAGGTCCTACCAAAGGGTTCCTTCTTGTCTTTTAATAGGAGGTTAGGCTCTCTAGCCAAAACTGAACCTCATGGGTTTAGGGTTATCCATCCTTCATTGGTGCTTCCTATTCTTAGGTTGAACCACCCCGAGTCAAACAACATCCCTAAAAGGTGAGTTGAGGTTCTTATATTTTTCCTTATGCAACCGTTGATCTCCTATGTTTCATATATATATATATATATATATATATATATATATATATATAGAGTTACTTTTTAATACCCGTGCGGGTAACTTGTATTACTACCCGTCCGGTAAAAACATGGTGGCATGTTAGTAAATAGATGCAATATTTTCTTCCCGTCTTCAGTTTCTTCCGTCCCGACTCAGCGACTCCGCCGATCTCCCAAGCTTCCTTCGTTCAGTTGTTCTCGCGCATCGTCCCTCGTCGCGCCGTCCCCGCCGAAAGCAAAACCCCAAATCGTCGCTCCGTCCCCGCCGAAGCAAAATCCCAGATCGTCGCCGACAGTTACCTCTTCCAATATGACGAGAACAAAGCAAGCGTCAAGGAAGACCTCGACAGGGCCGCCGTGGCTAAGGCGTCCACGACCAGTGATTGAAGAAGATGATGAAATCGAAATGCAGCCTCAACAGGCCGAGCAGAAGATGGCCAAAGAACCAGAAAAAGCAGATAAATCACCATCGCCGGCGGAAAGGGAAATACTCGACCACACTACTCCGACAACCCTGAAAGAGGATAAGAAAGAGGCTACCAAGGACGCAGAAGCGGAAAAAGAGGGGAAAGAAGAAGCTGCGGGAATGAAGAAGGGGCTTGCTGCTGAGACTCCTCAGACAACTAAGACACAGGATAAAGGCAAAAAATAGGGGTTACAGCTCCCCTATGGATCAAACCTCCATCAAAAAGTGCAAAGCGCAGTAATGTTGCTACTGCTCGTCGTGGAGTCAACATAGCAGCTGAGAAGAAAGAATGTACGCGCAGCAAAGCGGGAGAATTTGAACAACAAGGTAATGCTCGAGTAACTATTACATACTGCTTCTTGAGTAACCGACAGTAATGCTTGAGTAACCGATATTAATGCTTGAGTAACCGATGTTAATGCTTGAGTAACTGAAATTAATGCTTGAGTAACTATTACAGAATGCTTGAATAACAAACATTAATGTTGAGTAACCGTGTTTAATGCTTGAGTAACTATTACAGATTGTTTGACTAACCGATAATAATGTGTGAGTAACCGAGATTTATGCTCAAGTAACTATCACATAATGCTTGAGTAACCAAGAGTAATGATTGAGTAACCAAGAGTAATGCTTGAGTAACTGAAATTAATGCTTCAGTAACTATCACATATTGCTTGAGTAACTGATAGTGGTGTTTGAGTAATCAAGATTTATGCTCGAGTAACTACCACATAATGAATGAGTAACTGAATGTAATGCTTGAGTAACCAAGATTAATGCTTGAGCAACTGAAATTTATGATTGAGTAACTATTACATTATGCTTGAGTAACCGAGAGTAATACTTGAGTAACTGAGAGTAATGCTTGAGTAACTAAAATTAATGCTCGAGTAACTAGCATATATTGCTTGAATAACCGATAGTAGTGTTTGAGTAATCAAGATTTATACTCGAGTAACTATCACATAATGCTTGAGTAACTGAGATTAATGCTCGAGTAACCAAGATTAATGCTTGAGCAACTGAAATTTATGATTGAGTAACTATTACATTATGCTTGAGTAACTAAGAGTAATGCTTGAGTAACTGAAATTTATGCTTGAGTAACTATCACATATTGCTTGAGTGACCGATAGTAGTGCTTGAGTAACTGAGATTAATGCTTGAGTAACTGAAATTTATGCTTGAGTAACTATTACATAATGCTTGAGTAACCAATAGTAATGTTTGAGTAACCGATAATAAGCGATAAAACAAAATTGTTAAGCTAACTACTACATTCTTGGAATAACTTTATTTGTATGCAGGAGAAGAAAGCAAAGGGGATGAGGAGAGTACAACTGCAAGTCAGAAACATAAAGAGACGGAAAAGGCTAAAGAGAAAGGTAAGATTGTATGGATTTGTAATAGTTTTAATTTTCAGTTACTTACAGTTTATTAAATAGCTTTTACAAAATAAACAATGAGCTCTAACGATAAGTTTTGATATGTTTGCAGTGGGAGTAAATAGACTGTACCACAGGTGCTCCTTAAAGAGCTACAACAATACCAGCAAGAGCATGGTTTATACAAAGGAACAACTTATGATGCTGAGCTCAACAGCCTTTGCAACCCTCATAAATATGCCAAATCTTGCGGTTGACATAGGCTTGTTAGAGGATTTAATTGATAGATATGTCGATGAAGACATATTTCTGCTGGCCGAGGGAGAGGAAAGAAGGATGACAGTAGATGACGTGGGGATAATTCTAGGTATCCCCAGCAAAGGTATAGATATAACACAAAGAAAAGATTCTGCCATAGTAAAGTCGATATGGCAAGAGTTTGCGAAGGAGACTTGTAAATATAGAAATGAAGGTGAGACATCAAAGAAATTGAGAGAAAAAGATGTCCTGCATAAGGACAACTTAACAAAACTTTGGCAAGAATATGCCAAGACCAACAATCCAGCAGACAATACAAATATGTGTCGTGCGTGGATGTTGCACCTGCTGGCAACATTCCTAATCCCAGACACTAGCTATTGCGCACCAATCTACATTATCCACTACCTAGATAATGTAACTGCCACTGGGCAGATGAATTGGGCAAAGCTGGTGCATGGGAGTATCTTCAAGAATATGAAGATGCTAAAGGAGAATGTCCAGCTAAGAAGGAAAGGAGAAAAAGGGGCTAAGAACACCCTGTACACAACAGGCTGTGTCATGTGCCTATGCGTAAGTGAATAAAATCATATTCAACTACATTGATACAATATTGACTATGGGGTTGCAGTAACATATGCATTATATTTTCTATATATTACATGCAGGTTTGGGCATATGAGATGACAAAGATGGCAAAGCCAACATTCCTTGACTCCAAACCAAGGATAAAGAAGTGGGCTGCGCCGGTCGAGAAATTGATGGAATTAGTGAAAGTGGAGCCTAAGGATGTAAGATTATCTAATCTTTGTTACAAAATCTAATATACAACACTGCGAGTAACTCTCGATGAATGAGATGACAAAATCTAATATACAACACTGCGAGTAACTGAACCAACACTGCGAGTAACTGAACCAACACTGCGAGTAACTAAACCAACGCTGCGAGTAACTGTATCAATACTGTGAGTAACTCAAATAGCCTGCTAGTAAATGAACAAGAGCTGCGAGTAACTGAACCAACACTGCGAGTAACTGAACAAACACTGCGAGTAACTGAAACAACACTGCGAGTAACTGAACAAAAACATGTGAGTAACTGAATCCTATGCGACAGCTATAGAATAACTAGACAACCATACGAGTAACTCAAAAAACACTGCGAGTAACTCAAAAAACACTACGAGTGACTCAAAATAGCCTGTGAGTAACTGAACAACCCTCTGCGAGTAACTCAAAATAGCCTGCAGTAACACATAATTTTTTTTATATGTTGGACAACCCTCTACAGTAACACATTATTATTTTTTATATGTTGGACAACCCTCTGCGAGTAACTGAACAACCCTATGCGAGTAACTCAAAATAACATGCAGTAACTGAACAACCCTCTGCGAGTAACACATTATTTTTTTTATATGTTGGACAGGTATGTCAAATGATAGTGGTAGACCAGGGAGATGATTGGCATGCTGCAAAATCATCGAATGACATCCCAGAAAAAAGTACGCCAACAACCACTGAGGCACCAACAAAACCAATCATTGAAGAGGGAGACACTATTGACACCTCCACCCTGGAGACAAGAATCAAAATGTTGGAGGAGGAGCTCAAAATACATAAGGAGATCTGCACAAGAATAAGTGTTGATAAATTCACAGAACTGCAATTGGAGAATAAAAGGCTAGAAGAAAGAATAGCCAAGTTAGAAGAAGAAAACAAAAACCTAAAAAGAAAGTGGGAAGATGAGGGTAATAAATCACAGTCACCTGGAAGTGGATTCCAGGAATTTTCCGAGGGTTTTGTCTCGGTGAATGTAGATGAACAGAAAGACTCACCGACAAAGGATGTCGCCCAACCGACAAAACGAAGAAGGCTAACCCTCAGAAGAAAATATGTAGAATCAGAAGATCATAGTGAGGACGGTAAAAATGTTGATGAATATGAGAACAAAGAAACAAAAGACAACAGTTCTGCAGAAGATGCAGACCAAAAGAAACAAGAAGAAGAGGAGAAAAAAGAAACAAAGGACAACAGTTCTGAAGAACCAAAATCTGCGGAAGAGGCAGAACAAAAGAAACAAAAAGAAGGGAGCCAACAGCCGGAGAAGATAGCAGAAGAAGAAGGGCAGAAGAAGCCCAGAAGATTGAAGAAGAAGACGATGGAAGAGCCAAGGATAGGAAGCATAGAGAAAAATGTGAAGAAAAGAAGGGAGGAAAAGGTAATTTTCATCTCCTTTCAAGTATATCATAACTGCAAGTAATGCTTGAGTAACTGAACCTAAAGCTTGAGTAACTGAACCTAATGCTTGAGTAACTGCAAGTAAGGCTTGAGCAACTGCACGTAAGGCTTGAGTAACTGAATATAATGCTTGAGTAACTGCACATAATGAATGAGTAACTGAATGTAATGCTTGAGTAACTGAACATAATGAATGAGTAACCGAGAGTAATACTTGAGTAACTGACAGAAATGCTTAAATAACTTGGGAAAAATGAAGATTGATTCTAACATGGTTTTCTCTATTGTTGTTGACAGCACAAGATGTCAAACTTCATAGGTTTTGAACATTTCAAAACAAAAGAAGCCAAAGAAAATGTCCATCACTTCATGGACAACATAGAAAAAATGTAATGGAATTGGTTATTGTCAAATGTAAAATGATAACACATTAATTTTTCTATATCCAACTCGCATGTATAACATCTATAAAAATAATTTGCAGGTTAAAACGAGAATGGAAATTCAGTGAAGACACTTGGTGCACGGGGAAGGACCTCGCCGCCCTCCTGTACAAGGATCAAATGACACATTCACCTGTAAGAAACAAGAATGTAGTTTAACTCTTTAAAATAGATAATTTGGATTGCTAAACTGATAAAGCTTTTGGTTTTATTCAGGTTCTCGACTGCTTTGTACAGATGCTCAAGGAGAGCACAAGCAAGCGGAGGAAGAAGGGATTGACGTGGCACTGCATGAGCACTTATGCTCCGGTAAGACAAATAAACTTTGTATACAAATTTACATGAAATTACAATATAGAAACACAAACTGAAACTTATATATGTGGTTTTTAAACTCTACATTTGCAGCAAAAGCTATCATTTAATATTGAGGACATCACCTTGGAACAGATAGACATGCTATCTCCACTATTCAACGTTCCAATGAAAGATTGGGACGCAATGGACTCGGTGTTCACAATACTAAACAACGACAACCACTGGCACTTGTACGAAGCAAGTTTCAGGGATGGAGCACACCGGTCCTATAATTCAATGAGTTGGAGTAGCAACTCAAGAAAGGAATTCAATAGATGGGTAAGTGATCTATAAAAATTAAGTCCATTATAAGTGGATTGAAAGGATTACTGATCTTTAATTGATGATGAATAAATGTCTTGTTTTTTTAATGCAGGTGGGTATAGTGCACGACTTCTTTAGGGGTGCACCTGAAAAGGGAAGCCAATTGTCACAGTGGAAAAGGGATTACCCGATCTGCCCACAGCAGGAAGAAGACTCACTTGACTGTGGGATCTTTGTCATGAAGTACTTAGAGTGCCTAGTAAATTGTAAACCTATGGACTTCACCTGCAAAGACATACCATCAATAAGGGCTGATATTTTTCAACGAATGATGGCAAGGGGGCAGCTGCAGCCTCCAATAGACGATGAAAAAGCTGAAATCAAAGAGATGAAAGAAGGTATATCTGCTGATAACAATGGAGGAGAAGCTGAAGCTGATAAACAACCAGAAACAAAAAAGAATGAAGAAACAACAAGTGTATAGCTGCTTTTGTATAAGCTGTTGTTCAGTTACTCATTGTTGTATAAGCTGTGTATATCTGAATGTACAACTGCTATTGAATGTACAACTGTTAAAAGTCTGAATTTACAACTGATCTTAATGTACATTTGATCTTGCTGTACATGTCATCTTGAACATATATTGATTTTGCACTTATATTTTGGCTAAATGTTCTTGAAAGCTTTAGATAACTTTATGCTTAGAATGCTTATGTACATCTTGAAACTACTACGAGTAACTGAGCTGAAAGTAACATAATGCTTGAATAATGCTTGAACACCCGAAAGTAATGATTGAGTAACTTAACAAACTATTCGAGTAACTGAAAAAGGACTGCTTGAACACTACCAGTAATTGAAAAAATGCTGCGAGTAACTGAAAAAGGACTACGAGTAACTGAAAAGGGACTGTGAGTAACTCAAATAGCCTGCGAGTAACTGTCACAGCCGCTCCGAGTAACTGGAAAAAACACTGCGAGTAACTCAAAATAGCCTGCGAGTAACTGAACAACCCTCTGCGAGTAACTGAACAACGCTGCGAGTAACTGAACAACCCTCTGTGAGTAACTGAACAAACACTGCAAGTAACTGAACAACCTTCTACGAGTAACTGGAAAAACATTGCGAGTAACTGTCACAACCACTCCGAGTAACTGAAGAAAGCTCGCGTGTAACTGAACAACGCTGCGAGTAACTGAAGAAAGCTCGCGAGTAACTGGAAAAACGCTGTGAGTAACTGAAGAAAGCTCGCGAGTAACTGAACAACGATGCGAGTAAATGAAGAAAGCTCGCGAGTAACTGGAAAAACGCTGCGAGTAACTGAAGAAAAACTCGCGAGCAACTGAATAAAGCTCGCGAGTAACTGAACAACCCTGCGAGTAACTGAAGAAAGTCCGCGAGTAACTAGAAAAACGCTGCGAGTAATAGAATAAAGCTCTGCGAGTAACTGAACAAAGCTCGCGAGTAACTGAACAAAGCTCGCGAGTAATTGGAAAAATGCTGCGAGTAACTGAATAACCCTGCGAGTAACTGAACAAAGCTCACGAGTAACTGAACAAAGCTCGTGAGTAACTGGAAAAAGGACTACGAGTAAATGAACCAACACTGCGAGTAACTGAACCAACGCTGCGAGTAACTGAACCAACACTGCGAGTAACTGAACCAACACTGCGAGTAACTGAACCAACACTGCGAGTAACTGAACCGACGCTGCGAGTAACTGTATCAATACTGTGAGTAACTCAAATAGCCTGCTAGTAAATGAACAAGAGCTGCGAGTAACTGGACCAACACTGCGAGTAACTGAACAAACACTGCGAGTAACTGAAACAACACTGCGAGTAACTGAACAAAAACATGTGAGTAACTGAATCCTATGCGACAGCTATAGAATAACTAGACAACCATACGAGTAACTGAATCCTATGCGAGTAACTAGGCAACCATGTGAGTTACATAAGATCACGGAGAGCACAAGCAAGATTACAACATTCAAGATTACACCATTCAAAACACTACATCTAAACATTCAAGATTACAACATTCAAAGCATAAAAAGTTATATATTATACAACCAGATCGAATATAAAGAAGGTCCAACAACTGAACTTAAAATACAGAAAAATACAGCCAGATCGGCTGTAAAGAAGGTCCATTAACTGAACATAAAAATCAAATAGCTACTTGTGAAAGGAACGCTGGACAGACGAAGAAGCAGTGTCTTCTGCAAACTGAATGGGATTTGCAGCTGATCCCGGTTCTGCTTGGTATATGTCCCTAACGAAGAGCTGATCTGCAGAGTTCTCCGATCCAGAGTATACTTCATCGCCAGGCATTCTGAAGAGAGGGATAAGCTCAGTTGGTTTTTCTAAGAACTGATCTGTGATCCATGCTGTGATGGTCTGGTGATCAGTTGGCTTGAGGTAGATGATCCAACCTTTGCGAAGACTGAGCTGTGCGATCATCCTTTTCCATCCCTTAGCAGTTGAAAGTGACCCGTTTTTATTCTGCATAAGGGTTATCTGGAAAGACTGGTTTCCGATTAGGAAGGTGGTTTTTCCTGGTTTGATCTGAAAATGGAGATGGTTCCATTCTATAGGAAGTAGAATGGATTCCACTGTCTTGTCATCGAGGGTGTAGTTGATTGGCTGGATGAATGGCTCCATGGTAGGCTGTGAAGAAATGTTAAAGGGGATCTGAGGAGATGGTCAAAGGGGGTGCTACTGAAAAATTGTACCTTATGAAAAAATGTAAAAGGGGATCTGAAGAAATGTAAAATTGTACCTTATGTAAACCGTAACAGTCACAGATGAAGAAGTGGACCTCGAGGGTGTCGTCAAGGATGGAGATGATGTAGATCTGAAAGCCACCCGCTGTGTTTGAAACTGTAGCAGTAGTGGATAAGATGGAAGGAGAGGGTTCCGTTGAGGATGGAGATGTTGCAGATCTGAAAGCCCCCCGCTGTGTTTGAAACTGTAGAAGTTGCTGATGAAGAAGAGATGGAAGGAGATGGTGTCGTGGAGGATGGAGATGTTGCAGATCTGAAACTGTAGCAGTTGCTGATGAAGAAGAGATGGAAGGAGAGAGTGCCGTGTAGGATGGAGATGTTGCAGATCTAAAAGCCCTCCGCTGTATTGTTGGTGCTGCAATTATTGACAGCAGTGAGAGTAATGGTCTGTGTTGTTGGTGCTGCAATTATTGACAGCAATGAGAGTAATGGTCTGTGTTGTTGGTGCTGCAATTATTGACAGCAGTGCTCTTTACTGTTGGGTTGCAAAGATGCCAGCATACTCTGGGTTATTCTGACGACACATCACTGCAATTATTTATAGCTCTGTGCTCTCTCTTCTAGAGTTACTTTTTGTACAACAGACTCCCATACTCATTTTTCTCCTACTATTACTGAACAACCCCTGTGAGTAACTGGAGAACCCCTGCGAGTAACTGAAAAAAGCACGGGAGTAACTGAAAAACCCTGCGAGTAACTGGAAAAGGCACAGGAGTAACTGAAAAACCCTGCGAGTAACTGAAAAAAGCACGGGAGTAACTGGAAAAGGCACGGGAGTAAATGAAGAAAGCACGGGAGTAATTGGAAAAGGCACGGGAGTAACTGGAAAAGGCACGCGAGTAACTGGAAAAGGCACGGGAGTAACTGAAAACCCTACGAGTAACTGAAAAACCCTGCGAGTAACTAGAAAAGGCACGGGAGTAACTAGAAAAGGCACGGGAGTAACTGAAAAACCCTGCGAGTAACTGGAAAACCACTGCGAGTAACTGGAAAAGGCACGGGAGTAACTGGAAAAGGCACGTGAGTAACTGAAAAACCCTGCGAGTAACTGAAAAAGCACGGGAGTAACTGAAAAACCACTGCGAGTAACTGAAAAAAGCACGGGAGTAACTGGAAAACCACTGCGAGTAACTGAAAAAACACTGTGAGTAACTGGAAAACCCTGCGAGTAACTGGAAAACCACTTCGAGTAACTGGAAAAACACTGCGAGTAACTGAAAAACCCTGCGAGTTCCTGGAAAAGGACTACGAGTAACTGGAAAAGGCTGCGAGTAACTGGAAAAGGACTACGAGTAACTGCACCAACACTGCGAGTAACTGTGACACACTACGAATAACTATGAAAACAATGCGAGTAACTGAACGAGCACTACGAGTAACTGAAATAGCAGATAGAGTAACTGTGAGCAGTTAGAGTAACTGTGAAAAAATAGCCTGTTAGTAAATGAACAAGAGCTGCGAGTAACTGGGACAACCCTGCGAGTAACTCTAACAGCAATAAGAGTAAATGACAACCCACTGCGAGTAACTATGACAGCAATAAGAGTAACTGTGACAACAGTAATAGTATCCATTGTACACAAAGACAAACACATAATATTCAAAAAGAATAACAATTGATCAGAAAACATTCTTTATAACATATTCAAAGTATACATACAATTGCTGGAGCACAAGGTAACACAAAGATAGATTACAAACACAAGTGAAGTACTTAGAAAGTTACAAACTCACTTTCATAAAACTACACAAAAAGAACAACCCCATTACAAATTTGAACATGCCTCACAAACACACTACAAACTCCAATAAAAAAGATAGAACCACATATACATCAATAGCAACAGCAAGATCACCAGAACACGAGCAGTATACATAGTAGCAGCAAATCCCAATCATATAATGCACTACTTCTTAGGACAATTCCTGCTGTCATGGTTAACACCAAACTCTAAACAATTCTTGCACTGACTTTCTCTTTTAGACTGTGTAATCTCAACTCCAGATTTAAACCTCACATCTGTGGATTTGGGTCTCCCCTTAGTTTTACAAACATTGGGGATATTAACCTTGACAGCTGAAGAAGAAGCTGTATTTGAAGCAGTTACACCAGCACCTGCATCTGCACAACTATCAGAGACATCCAAATCTAACAGCTCCTTTTGCAATGCAAGCAGTTTTTCATGGCAAATATCTACAGCGTTGTTCCTACACGCTATGTTCACAATAGAATTGCAGGCAGAGACAAGCTTAACAGTCCTCCCAGTGGATAGATGACTAACTGCAGCTTTGCCAAATATCAAAGGATGTTCTCTGTAGCCTTTGGTCCACCTATTATATATGTATGGCTCGGGAAGAGTGCAAAAGTCACGACTCTTCAAATAGGACAGGATGTGCCTGCAAGGTATACCTTTGAATTCCAACATGTAACAGTTGCAATAAACAATCTCACTCGATGGATTCTTCTTCAAAATGCGGGCAGATCCAAGGCCACCAACGCGATACACTTCAAACACACCTTCTGAAGATTCCTTTACATTATATATCATGCTTTGATGAACCTCACTCTGAAATATCTTAAAAATTGACTTTGTGTATATACCTCTCATCTGCTCCTCCAAAGGCCAAAGTGATGACAAAGGGAGATTACTATACTCGTCTTCAAAGTCTTTCAAATTTTCAATCTCTCGTACATGAGAGTAAGCAGTCTCCAATGAGCATACAAGTTCAAATAAAGTCTTCTTACTGTTCACATGGCTTCTAATGAACACATTCAAGCTCTCGCTCCTTTGCGTTGTCCTCATGCCTGCGAAGAAGGAAGACTGCATATAGCACGGGACCCAATCCAAACGCATAGCATACATGTCAGACAACCAATTAATAGACGACAGACCATAAACCTCAACAACAGAATGCCACTTCTCTTCAAAGATGCCAACATCATCCACATTCCACACGCAATCATTCAAGGAGCTTATGATCTGCTCCTTGTTAGGAACACCACCAAGCTTAGAGGGAAGCTTTTGTAGGATGTGCCAGCTACAGAACCGATGCTTGCAGTTTGGAAAAATAGTAAGGATAGCAGCATTCATAGCCGGGTCTTGATCGGTTATGATGGACACTGGCTCTTTGCCAAAACAAAGTAGATACTGCTTGAAAACCCATACAAATGACTCGTACTTCTCATCAATCATAAGAGCTGAAGCAAACAAGACCGTCTTGCGATGGTGATCAACACCACCAAACATTCCAAAAACCATTGAATACTTGTTAGTGCGGTAGGTGGTGTCAAAAACTATCGCATCACCAAACAACCCACAATCTTCAACGGAAACAGGATCAGCCCAAAACAGATGAGTCAAGCAACAATCAGGATCGTTTTGGTATGTATAGAAGAATTTCTGATCGAGTACCTTAAACTTGGCAAACCGATCCAAGACCATGTCCACATCGTATTTAGCTGCCTCTTTCCTCTTGCTACTGATGTGTCCATGAGCTTGTCTGCTAGTAAATGTCAGATTTTCATAACCACCAGACTCCGATGCCATCAATGCAATTTGTCTCGATACATGTATGTTAGCTTGGCTCATGGAAGAAAGCATATCTTTTTGAGTTTCATTAAGAGATGAGTTACACTTCAAGTAATGGAGATGTGCATCATCAACAAGATCGTGGTTGTGTTCCTCAACAAAGGCAGTCACAACCCACGTAGATGAGGACTTGTCTAGTGTGAATCGGATCATGGCTCCACAACCACACCTCTTCACAGATCGCTTGTGCTTCTTAGACAGATTTTCCTGTAACTTACCCACTTCATCACAAACGGGGCTCAGCAGCCCTCTTGACCTCTTAGAATGGCCCATTGTACCCTGCTTGTCACAAACCAGATCTTTGGCAACAAGAATCTTAGTTCCCCGTTCATACCTGTTGTCATCTTTCCTGATATTAAAACCATTCATGCCAGCATAGCTAGAATAGAATGAAATAGCTTCATCTAAACTTCCAAAATGGAGACCAATTTTAGGAACTGTAGCTGGCGGCAGAGTGGAAGCACCAACAGATGGATAAGAATTAGCATTATCATTATCAGGACCAACGTTTGAATTGGCAGCATCTGTATCAAGGCTGGGATCCATTGTAACGTCTATCAGTAACACAGCGGTACAGAGGAGTAAATCTGAAACAACATAGAGTAACTCTATCAGGCCGAAGATTAACTCATCATAACAAATGAGTAACTGAAGGAAGATTTGAATCATAACAACGTCTATCAGTAACAAGAGAGTAACTCTGTCAGTCAGAAGAGTAACCCAGCATACCAAATGAGTAACTGCTTCAAAAATGGAAAATGCAAACACAAAATTGGGTTTACTTTAAACACAAAGATCAGAGAAATGTATACACATTGTGAATAGAAAAGTCAGAGAGTATACACATTGGGAAAAATAAGTATACACATTACAAATCAACATTCTCTTGGAAAATCAATATACACATTACAAATCAAATTTCAAAGTTGGACAGACACACTTGAATAGCAACGATTTCAACTGATGATTATCAATATGTTCACCTGATATTCGGACGACAGCCAAAAAGGATTCAGATGAGTTCAGAAACACGTTCGTCGTCGTCCTCTATGAAAACTTAGAACTGGAAAACCCACCCCTTCTTGCATTTAACGGATAAATGAACAATGTCGCTATTCTTCTAGGTCGGGCACCGCTTTCAGACCGGGGCACTTGTCGCACTGTCAATTGGAGCTTCTGAATCAAAAAGGGGCGGATAAGAGGGAGAATCCAGATCAACGAATAAAGACCCAAATACTCTGCGGCAGATGGATGGTATGAGCCCGTCTAACGGCGGATGCTTGTCAGCGGCGGAGGAGATCAGAGAAGAATCGCCGGAGATTTGCAGGATCTTCCGTCTTTGGTCGCGCGCAGGGGGAGGAGGCGGACAATAGAACGCTGCGGCAGATGGACGATATGGGCCCGTCTAACAGCGGATTCACTGGAGATGGAAAAGCCGCCGGAAGAGAGGGATAGAATCGTCGGAAGATGGGGTTGGAATCGTCGGAAGATGGGGTTGGAATCGTCGGACGAGGGGGGTCGTCTTTGGTCGCGTCGTCGGACGAGGGGGTTCGTCTTTGGTCACGCGGGAACGGAGGCGGAATACAACAGCGACGGGTAACGAGTGTATGTTACCCGCGCGGGTAACAAATATTTAGCCATATATATATATATATATATATATATATATATATATATATATATATATATATATATAAAACCCTTGATGTATATCTTACTTGCATGCATGTCAACTGGTACCCTACATACTTGCTGTAACATCCCTGACCTGGGTTATGTGTTAACCCTAGATGTTTTGCCTAATAAGGATGAGTAAATGCTTAATCTTATTTTGGGAAAAGTAATTAGGGCTCATGAGAAACTTATGTTTCAATTTTGGTCCTATTTGAACAATGTTGAAGCAATGCTTGCTTATTTTGCACTAAAGTGCAAATTACCCAAGTTGAGGGGTTAACTTGCAAATTGCACATGATAAAATGTTCCTCTAATTTTGATACATCATAAGAATGAATATGATGTAGTAGTATGGTTTTCACAAGCTTGGGCACCAAGATTAAGCTTGTAAAGCAATCCTTGTGCATTAAAACCTAGTTTTGGTGTAATGTGCAATTTACCCTAAACCTAGGGTTCAATATGCAAATTACCACTTTAAAAAGGTCCCTAATATTTATTTTCATCATTTAGAGCAAAGAAAATGAGAAGGGTGCCTCATTTGAATTTAATTGGAGGAGAGAGAATCTTGATATTAAAATAATCAAGATTTAATCCTAAGTGAAACCCTAATTTAATTTAGGGCAAAAATTTATGTATTAATTAAAGGGCCTTCAACCAAAGTTAAAATGGTTGGATTCAGATGTGTGTGGATGAGCTTAAAGCCTTTCAAAGGCACGAGCATATCCTAAGGAGGTGAAATTCCACTCACCATTATTATAAGAAAAAGAATTTCCACTCAAATATGGATATTCTTATTATAAGGGTTAAGGTGCTTAATTTCTTTTTCCCTTAATTCATGGATAATGGAAGGGATATCGGTGGGGATAGAGATGCCCTTGCATGAAAGAAACCAAGGGTGAAGTGGTGGCAACAATTTTGGAATAAATAGACTTTTATAAGAGATTTTCTCTCTCCTCAATTTTCTTATAAAAGTACCTTTTCCAAGCCAAAACAAAGGCTTTTTCAGATTCCTTTGTTTCCCCTTGCTTGGAAATCGACCAAGGAGCTGTGGAGGAGCAGGAGGACGACCCCCAACCTGTTGATAAGGTTCTTGACCTCCTTTCACCTTGAATCCATGGTAAAAATCGAAAAATAATGCATGAATTCTTCATATCTCGATCCCCTCTTCAATTGTAACCAATTCTTTTCATTAAAATATTGAGGACGACCCTTGGAATAGTGAAAGGAGTTGCATCCACCATTGTTTCTGTGAGATTGAAGCTTTGGAGCTCAATTGGAGGCGGGTTTTATAACTTGAACCCTTAATTTTATTATTGCAATCAATTCTTTATCAATTGGTGATCATTTCTACATTTCCGAAATTAAGTTTGGTTGATTGATGCAATGTCCATGGAAATCATAGTAGATTTCGTGAGATTGGAGCTTGATGATGATGACATCATCATAAGCACACACCTTCCCAAATATCTAGACCAAACAGTTTCAACATGTTTGCCCATTCGGTTTCACCAAACCATTTGAGAGCAAACGGTTTGAGACCGTTTGAGAGAAAACGGTTTCAAAACCATTTGAAAGAGTTGACCAAGGGTTGACCGTTTGAGAATCCTGTTACTAATTATGTTGGTTGATAACCCACCAAATTTTATGGATTACTTCCAAAGGAATCATGAGTTGAAGGCTAATCAATTAGGCAAACCCTAATTGGATTAAGTGCTGATTTTCAACTTGATTGATTTGACTTTTTGGGTTAATTGACCCAAACGGTTTCAAAATCGTTTGGGGATCACCCAAACGGTCTCAAGACCGTTTGGAGGTTACCCAAGACCGTTTGGAGGTCTAGGTTTGGATATGGTTAAGTGTTTGAAAGACAAAAGATATGGTGTTAACCCTAATCGGCTAAGTGCTGATTTTGCATTGGAATGAGTTGATGTTTTGGGTTGATTGACCCAAATGGTTTCCAAACCGTTTGGGAATCACCCAAACGGTCTCAAGACCGTTTGGGGGTCATCCAAGAACATTTGGAGGTCTAGGGTTAAGCATGGTTGACCAGTTGAAGGTCTAAAGGTACGAAATCACTTTGCAATTAAGTGCTGATTTGATGATCAACTCAATAGCTCAAACCCTAATGAAGTTTCACTAGCATCCAAGGGTTGGATGAGCCAAACGGTCTCAAGACCGTTTGGAGCTCATCCAAATGGTCTCAAGACCGTTTGGAGGTCACCCAAGACCGTTTGGAGGTCTAGGGATGAGTATGGTTAAGCAATTGAAGATCCAAAGGTACTAAGTTGAAGTGCAATCAAATGTTGATTTGGTGATCAATCTAATGATCCAAACTTTGATTGATTGACTTGGATTTTGATGTTGACATGGGAAAACGGTCTCAAGACCGTTTGGAGGTCATCCAAACGACCTCAAGACCGTTTGGGGTTAGGTCATGCCCAATTTGGATGATGGTCCAATGGTTTTAAAGTAACTAGTTTCACATTAGTTAATGTTGAAAGATCATCGATTCCAAACCCTAATTCAATTGATTCAAACCCTAATTGATGATCAATTGAGGGTCAAATAAGTTGAAGGTTGACCTATTTAACTCAATTGAAGTATGGTGATAGGTCCAATTGATGATTGGATACATGAACTCAATGATTGAAGGAACCAACATTGGAAACCTTATTTTAATTTGATTAGTTGAGACCATATTTGGTCCATGCGGTTTTGAGGAGGTTTGGACCAAACGGTCTCAAGACCATTCGAGTCCAAACGGTTTCAAGACTATTTGGGACCAAACGGTCTCAAGACCGTTTGGGACCAAATGAATTCAAATCGTTTGGTGACCCAAAGTGCAAACGGTTTCAACATCTATTTTGTTCAATTGGTTTCAAGTACAACTTGTTCAAATGGTTTTCAACCAATTGATGTATGAGAACCAAGATCATTGAGGGTCTAAGTAAATTAAATTGGTGAAGATCAACATGGTTAATCCATTTGAATACCTCATGTAATTGAAGGTCCAATATGGTGAACCTATTTAGATATTTAATGCATTTGAAGATTTTAATGGTTAACCCAATTGATCACTTTGTGGAAATGAAAGTTTAATTGGTCAATACTTTTGAATTATTTATATAATTGATGGTTTAATTAATTAGACCATTTGTACATCTAATATGATCAAAGGTCAATCAGCTATGTTATTATTAAAGATGTAGACCCATAATGATTGTGAAGGTTAACCCTAGCTATGTGTACTCAAGTAAAGAGTTGACCTAGATTAATCTTGGTTTAGTTAACATCATAAAGTGGATGAGAGAGGGAATGAGAGAGATGAATGCTTATATAATTAATCCATAATTCTCTCATTATGAGTAAACTATGTGATAAGGGTTGATCTATAATAATGAGATCATGAAACCCTAATCAATGAGCCTTAACCCTAATTAGAGCAATGCTATGTGTGAAACCCTAATTAGAGTAAAGCTATGTGTGAAACCCTAATTAGAGTAAAGCTATGTGTGAAACCCTAATTTAGGACAAAACTAAGTGTCTTTGTAAATCCAGGGTGATGATGTAACCCTAACTTAGTGTAACAATGAAGGAAACTCTAATTTGGGTATGAGAAAAGAGAAACCCCACCTGGATGTGAATGGTAAACCCTAATCCCTAAATTGGGATAAAGATATATGAAACCCTAATGTAGGGTAGTGCCACTAATCTTATGTGAAGACCTAGAACTGGGTGATGTGTTGTGAAATCCTAATTTCACATAATACTAGGTGAAACCCTGATATAAAAGGATGATTATATAAAACTCTATTGAAGAGTAATACTCTGTGAAATCCACAAATATATGGAATATGCTATGTGAATCCTCAAACTATGAGTATGGAGAATGCTATTCCTAATAGTGGAATAGTGATTAATGTTATGACAAATGTAACACTTAGAGAGGTTGATAATGGGTATCCTTATACTAATAGTCCCTGATTAAAAGGGTGAGTCTATATCATTGGCAATGGTTGCATATCCTAAGTGAGTGACTAATGACCAATACTTTACATGATAAATGTGATGAACTGGTGCATAAAGTATTAGGATGGGGAATACCCTAATACAATCTAAGTGTATAAACCCAAGAAAGATAATGGTGTTGAGGGAAGTGATACATTAAGATATGATAGATATCACATCCAACACCCCAATACGGGTATACCTTGATGTGTTATAAGTCCAATATAATTGGATGAATGACACATGATATGTGTCATGTCAATGGTTACATTGAGATGTAATGCACTCTGTGAATGTAGGCTAACATGCCTTACAAAAAGGTTAATCCAAACCTATTAACTATGATGTAATCATATTCTGATAAAGATGAGAGAGAAACTCATACTTTGTATTGATAATACATTCAATGACGAATGATGAGTATAAATAGGTATGATTGAATAATTATGTTATTCATATTGATTCCTTGCTATGTGAATCCCTAATACAGGGTAATGCTATGTGAAACCCTTGTACAAAGTGATTCTATGTGAAGTTCTAACATAGAGTAATCCTATGTGAAGCTCAATTATAGACTAATGGGTTATGAATGTAATAAGATAGCCCTTAGTTGCATAGTACTGATATGTAATGGTATCATGATTACTAATCATGCAGATATGTTGAGATGATGAGCATAGCCAGGTATGAGCTATGATGTTCTGTATACTAAAAATGTTCTATATGCCTTATAAGCCTTCATATGCTTTGTTTCTTAGTGAGAGGTAACCTACAATTAATAAGTCCTGTGTGTCACATTATGTGTTAATTATCTTAGATTGTTTATGAGCTTTGTGAACTATGTGCAATGCTTTATGTAGAAAGAATTATAATGTCCCTGGGACAGATGATATGAAGGTATGAAGTTACCTGATAGTGGAAATAAGTGTTCTATGGTGAGCTATGGGTTTAAATACCCATATTCTATAATCATGATAATGAACTTGTTAAGAAGTGGAAATGTACTTGATGAGATGAGGGACTAAGATCCCAACACTTTGTGAAAAGAGTATGGCTACAGGCCATGACTCCCCAATGACAATTCCATGCATTAGATATATGATCTAAGCATGAAGAGAGTTAATGTTGTGGTAATGATTCTATAGTGAACAAATGTTATACATGTTCTTCATATTCTTTAAAGGATAAGTGACATGTTGTTCTATCAAACTATAGCTATAATGCTTTTGATAAGAATAATGTTCTAATCTGTTAGACATGAAAATATCTGCTACCAAATAAATATGATTCCTATGTGCATATTTATCTTCTTAAGATGCAATAATAATGTTTCTGGTGGAGAGTTATATCTCTCGAATGGGAAATTTACAAGAGTCTCACCCCCGTGGGAATCACATTTTTAGGTGGACGCAGACGAGGAGGCAGGAATCCTTTAGTAGGTGAAGGACAACAGCAGCAGCAGGAATAGCAGTAAAGTCTCAGGTGGAGACACTGGCTGTTATGCCTTGTATAGATGTAGATAGAGTCCTATGTGTCGTATCTGTACTCTCAGGTCCTCGGAGTAGTAGTTAGTGCTTTCGAGATTTTGGCTCAGTGCCTCGAGATTTTCATACTTCCTGTATTTAGTTTAATAGGGCAGCTGATACTTGTAATTCACAGAAAGAGATGATACAAGTTATGTACTTTTGAAAAATAGAACTTAAATGTGTTACTTTTGTTCTATGTGAGAAAGTTTTCACTTGATGGATCTTTTGATAAAAAGGTTTTAAATTTTAGTGATTTTTGGTAATCTGCTGCTTAGTGAATGCTTCCGCATTAGTTAATTATGTTTTCATGAGTTGTATGCTATAATTATGTGGTATCAGAGCTCTAGGTTCGCTGAGTCTACATAGACATATGACTAAGGTTGTAGAGTTTGTTCTAAGTGTCTTCCAGTTTATCTGATAGTATCTTCTGCTCACATAGGAGGAGAAGAACTTGAAGATGTCTGGACCACATGAAGAACATGATGCGGAGGGCAGCACTGCTGCACCAGGAGGAGGTGTAGGAGTCCATAATAGAGAGGAGCCCGTACCTGAACAACCCTAGTTCAATCAAGCTGACATGGGGAACCCAGCCCTTCAAGCCATGTTTGGGCAGTTTATAGCTTCCATGACTCACATGACTGATAGGATGCAAATACATGCACCTAGGACATCAGCTCACCATGAGGTCTATGGAGCCGACAAGACTTTTAAGAGACTCCATCGGGTTGGGGCCATAGATTATGCTGGTACATCTGATCCAGAAGATGCTGATTTGTGGCTAACAGAACTAGAAAAGGCTTTCAAGATTCTTGATATTCCTAAAGCTGAAAAGGTAAGACATGTTGTGTACCTCCTAAAAGGGAGTGCTGGTCATTGGTGGATGATAGAGGAAGATAAGAGACCAGGTGAAGAAATTGGATGGGAGGTATTCCGATGAGAATTCGTCAGTAGATACTTCCCTAAGATGTATCTAGATGAAAAGATTTCTCAATTTGAGAGGATCAAACAAGGACAGATGAACGTTAGTGAGTATGAAGCTAAGTTCATGGAGTCGCTACGGTTTTGTTCGCAAATGGAAGTTAATGATGAGGAAAGAACTCGGAGTTTTGAGAAGGGGTTGAACGCTGAATTGGCCACTCCTGTGTCTGCTTTAGAGAACATGGAGAGGTTTTCCACCTTTGTGGAATAAGTAAGGAGGATAGAGAGGTCTGAAATCGAGAAACGACAGACTAGTGGCAAGAAAGTGTACACTCAGACTAAAAAACAAAGGTCCAAAAGTTTTAAGAAGCCGAGATTTTCTGCATCGACAACATTATCGAGATTCCATACCCAAACACAATGGATGTCAAGTAGGGATAGGGATTGCATTAATGTTCCAAATAGAACCTCCAACATAGCATCAACATCAGTATCTGGACCTCACAGACCCTATTTTGAACCTAGGATCTGTTATCAATGTAGACAACCGGGACATCTAGTAATAGATTGTCCAGGCGGGAATCCAATGATGACTCAACCTCAGGGGCAGAGTCAGCAAGGATCACAAAGGAGGTAGTTTCCTAGTAACAATAGAGGACGTGGACAAACGTCCCATACAGGTCAGATATAATAAAGTCATTCTGATATTTCATTTTCTAATTCTATGTGTTAAAGATATAAAAGTAGTTGTTTTTGAACTTCCTTTGACTAGTCCTATAAGGACACAAGGGAGATAAGAACTTATATCTTACTCAGTGTTCCTTAAAATATTTTATAATCTCCCTTATCTGTGTGTTGAAAGATGAGATTTAGAAGTAATGCTTGAAGAAAAATTCAAGAATGGAAAATCCTATGTGTATAATGATATGAAAAGTGAGGAATATGATAGTAAGTAAAGTTCATACTACCTAATCTCAATACTTATATACCCTGTCCAGGTATATGATTATTGAAGATAAGGCAAGTATGAAACTCTTAGATTGTTATCTTTTTTATTACTCTGATCAAGTAGTCATTATGAAACAATCTAGAGAGTATAATGCAAATAATAGGAAGAGCTATGTGAACATTCCCAACTAATAGGAAGAGTTATGTGAACATTCCCAACTAATAGGAAGAGCTATGTGAACATTCCCAACTAATAGGAAGAGCTATGTGAACATTCCCAACTAATAGGAAGAGCTATGTGAACATTCCCAACTAATAGGAAGAGCTATGTGAACATTCCCAACTAAAAGGAAGAGCTATGTGAACATTCCCAACTAATAGGAAGAGCTATGTGAACATTCCCAACTAATAGGAAGAGCTATGTGAACATTCCCAACTAATAGGAAGAGCTATGTGAACATTCCCAACTAATAGGAAGAGCTATGTGAACATTCCCAACTAATAGGAAGAGCTATGTGAACATTCCCAACTAATAGGAAGAGCTATGTGAACATTCCCAACTAATAGGAAGAGCTATGTGAACATTCCCAACTAATAGGAAGAACTATGTGAACATTCCCAACAAAAAGGAAGAGCTATGTGAACATTCCCAATTACATAGAGTTTGCTGAGTGAACCTTCCTAAATGAATAAAGGATTGCTGAGTGAATTATCTCTGTTAGATATATATGTTTTTCTTTTGGTAAATATTCTTGAGTAATGATTGAAGTATGTTCTTTTATGCTTCTTCCTTGTTAATAATATGCACATCATATGTTAGGGGTTCATGCTCTGTATAAGCATAAACATTGATAAGGCTGAATTAGTGAAAGGAACTTTGTGTGAATTACAAATCTATGGTATTTCCATAACATCAAGAAGTTAGGTGGAGACTCGAGGGCATGATTAATGAATAAATTGTCCCTCATTTTTCTTGGGATTTTGGGGATGAAATCATTGTAAGGGGGGGATAATTTGTAACATCCATGACCTAGGTTATGTGTTAACCCTAGATGTTTTGCCTAATAAGGATGAGTAAATGCTTAATCTTATTTTGGGAAAAGTAATTAGGGCTCATGAGAAACTTATGTTTCAATTTTGGTCCTATTTGAACAATGTTGAAGCAATGTTTGCTTATTTTGGACTAAAGTGCAAATTACCCAAGTTGAGGGGTTAACTTGCAAATTGCACATGATACAATGTTCCTATAATGTTGAGACATCATAAGAATGAATATGATGTAGTAGTATGGTTTTCACAAGCTTGGGCACCAAGATTAAGATTGTAAAGCAATCCTTGTGCATTAAAACCTAGTTTTGGTGTAATGTGCAATTTACCCAAAACCTAGGGTTCAATATGCAAATTACCACTTCAAAAAGGTCCCTAATATTTCTTGGAATCATGTAGAGAAAAGAAAATGAGAAGGGAACCTCATTTGAATTTAATTGGAGGAGAGAAAATCTTGATATTAAAATAATCAAGATTTAATCCTAAGTGAAACCCTAATTTAATTTAGGGGGAAAATGTATGTATTAATTAAAGGGACTTCACACAAAGTTAAAATTATTGGATTCAGATGTGTTTAGATGATCTTAAAGCCTTGCAAAGGCACGAGCATATCCTAAGGAGGTGAAATTCCACTCACCATTATTATAAGAAAAAGAATTTCCACTCAAATATGGATATTCTTATTATAAGGGTTAAGGTGCTTAATTTCTTTTCCCTTAATTCATGGATAATGGAAGGGATCTAGGTGGGGATAGAGATGCCCTTGCATGAAAGAAACCAAGGGGGAAGTGGTGAAAACAATTTTGGAATAAATAGACTTTTATAAGAGATTTTCTCTCTCCTCAAATTTCTTATAAAAGTACCTTTTCCAAGCCAAAACAAAGGCTTTTTCGGATTCCTTTCTTTCCCCATGCTTGGAAATCGACCAAGGAGCTGTGGAGGAGCAGGACGACGACCCCCAAACTGTTTATAAGGTTCTTGACCTCCTTTCACCTTGAATCAATGGTAAAAATTGAAAAACAATGCATGAATTCTTCATATCTCGATCCCCTCATCAATTCTAACCAATTCTTTTCACTCAAAGCTTGAGGACGACCCTTGGAATAGTGAAAGGAGTTGCATCCACCATTGTTTCCGTGAGCTTGAAGCTTTGGATCTCAATTGGAGGTGGGTTTTATAACTTGAACCCTTAATTTTATTATTGCAATCAATTCCTTATCAATTGGTGATCATTTCTACATTTCCGAAATTATGTTTGGTTGATTGATGCAATATCCATGGAAATCACAGTAGATTTCGTGAGTTTGGAGCTTGATGATTATGAAATCATCATAAGCACACACCTCCCCAAATATCTAGACCAAACAGTTTCAACATGTTTGCCCATTCGGTTTCACCAAACCGTTTGAGAGAAAACGGTTTCAAAACCGTTTGAAAGAGTTGACCAAGGGTTGACCGTTTGATAATCATGTTCCTAATTATCTTGGTTGATAACCCACCAAATTTTATGGATTAATTCCAAAGGAATCATGAGTTGAAGTCTAATCAATTAGGCAAACCCTAATTAGATTAAGTGCTGATTTTCAACTTGATTGATTTGACTTTTTGGGTTAATTGACCCAAACAGTTTCAAAACCATTTGGGGATCACCCAAACGGTCTCAAGACCGTTTGGAGGTCACCCAAGACCGTTTGGAGGTCTAGGGTTGGATATGGTTAAGTGTTTGAAGTACAAAAGATATGGTGTTAACCCTAATCGGCTAAGTGCTGATTTTGCATTGGAATGAGTTGATGTTTTGGGTTGATTGACCCAAACGGTTTCAAAACCATTTGGGAATCACACAAACAGTCTCAATACCGTTTGGGGGTCACCCAAGACCGTTTTGAGGTCTTGGGTTAATCATGGTTGACCAATTGAAGGTCTAAAGGTACCAAATCACTTTGCAATTAAGTGTTGATTTGATGATCAACTCAATAGCTCAAACCCTAATGAATGTTCACTAGAATCCAAGGGTTGGATGAGCCAAAAGGTCTCAAGACCATTTGGAGCTCATAAAAACGGTCTCAAGACCGTTTGGAGGTCACCTAAGACCGTTTGGAGGTCTAGGGATGAGTATGGTTAAGAAATTGAAGATCCAAAGGTACTAAGTTGAAGTGCAATCAAATGCTGATTTGGTGATCAATCTAATGATCCAAACTTTGATTGATTGACTTGGATTTTGATGTTGACATGGGAAAACGGTCTCAAGACCGTTTGGAGGTCATCCAAAGGACCTCGAGACCGTTTGGGGTCAGGTCATGCCCAATTTGGATGATGGTCCAATGGTTTTAAAGTAACTAGTTTCACATTAGTTAATGTTGAAAGATCATTGATTCCAAACCCTAATTCAATTGATTCAAACCCTAATTGATGATCAATTGAGGGTCAATTGAGGGTTAAATAGGTTGAAGGTTGACCTATTTAACTCAATTGAAGTATGGTGATAGGTCCAATTGATGATTGGATACATGGACTCAATGATTGAAGGAACCAACATTGGAAACCCTATTTTAATTTGATTGGTTGAGACCATATTTGGTCCATGCGGTTTTAAGGAGGTTTGGACCAAACGGTCTCAAGACTATTTGATTCCAAACGGTCTCAAGATCGTTTGGGACCTAACGGTCTCAAGATCATTTGGGACCAAACGATCTCAAACCGTTTGGTGACCCAAAGTGAAAACGGTTTCAACATCTATTTTGTTCAATTGGTTTCAAGTACAACTTGTTCAAATGGTTTTCAACCAATTGATGTATGAGAACCAAGATCATTGAGGGTCTAAGTAAATTAACTTTGTGAATATCAACATGGTTAATCCATTTGAATACCTCATGTAATTGAAGGTCCAATATGGTGAACCTATTTAGATATTTAATGCATTTGAAGATTTCAATGGTTAACCCAATTGATCACTTTGTGGAAATGAAAGTTTAATTGGTCAATCCTTGTGAATTCTTTATATAATTGATGGTTTAATTGATTAGACCATTTGGACATCTAATATGTTCAAAGGTCAATCAACTATGTGATTATTAAAGATGTAGACCCATAATGATTGTGAAGGTTAACCCTAGCTATGTGTACTCAATTAAAGAGTTGACCTAGATTAATCTTGGTGTAGTTAACATCCTAAAGAGGATGAGAGAGGTAATGAGAGAGATGAATGCTTATATAATTAATCCCTAATTCTCTTATCATGAGTAAACTACGTGATAAGGGTTGATCTATAATAATGAGATCATGAAACCCTAATCAATGAGCCTTAACCCTAATTAGAGCAATGCTATGTGTGAAACCCTAATTAGAGTAAAGCTATGTGTGAAACCCTAATTAGAGTAAAGCTATGTGTGAAACCCTAATTTAGGAAAAAACTAAGTGTCTTTGTTAATCCAGGGTGATGATGTAACCCTAACTCAGTGTAACAATGAAGGAAACTCTAATTTGGGTATGAGAAAAGAGAAACCCCACCTGGATGTGAATGGTAAACCCTAATTCCTAAATTGGGATAAAGATATATGAAACCCTAATCTAGGGTAGTGCCACTAATCCTATGTGAAGACCTAGCACTGGGTGATGTGTTGTGAAATCCTAATTTCACATAATACTAGATGAAACCCTCATATAAAAGGATTATTATATAAAACTCTATTGAAGAGTAATACTATGTGAAATACACAAATATATGGAATATTATATGTGAATCATCAAACTATAAGTATGGAGAATGCTATTCCTAATAGTGGGATAGTGATTAATGTTATGACAAATGTAATACTTAGAGAGGTTGATAATGGGTATCCTTATACTAATAGTCCCTGATTAAAAGGGTGAGTCTATATCATTGGCAATGGTTGCATATCCTAAGTGAGTGACTAATGACCAATACTTTACATGATAAATGTGATGAAATAGTGCATAAAGTATTAGGATGGGGAATACCCTAATACAAGCTAAGTGTATAAACCCAAGAAAGATAATGGTGTTGAGGGAAGTGATACATTAAGATATGATAGATATCACATCCAACACCCCAATACTGGTATACCTTGATGTGTTATAAGTCCAGTATAATTGGATGAATGGCACATGAGATGTGTCATGTCAATGGTTACATTGAGATGTAATGCACTCTGTGAATGTAGGCTAACATGCCTTACAAAAAGGTTAATCCAAACCTATAAACTATGATGTAACCATATTCTGATAAAGATGAGAGAGAAACTCATAATTTGTGTTGATAATACATTCAATGGTGAATGATGAGTATAAATAGGTATGATTGAATACTTATGTTATTCATATTGATTCCTTGCTATGTGAATCCCTAATACAGGGTAATGCTATGTGAAACCCTAGTACAAAGTGATGCTATGTGAAGTTCGAACACAGAGTAATCCTATGTGAAGCTCAATTACAGACTAATGGGTTATGAATGTAATAGGATAACCCTTAGTTTCATAGTAATGATATGTAATGGTATCATGATTACTAAGCATGCAGATTTGTTGAGATGATGAGCATAGCCAGGTATGAGCTATGATGTTCTGTATACTGAAAATGTTTTATAGGCCTTATAAGCCTTCATATGCTTTGTTGCTTAGTGAGAGGTAACCTACAATTAATAAGTCCTGTGTGTCACATCATGTGTTAATTATCTTAGATTGTTTATGAGATTTGTGAACTATGTGCAATGCTTTGTGTAGAAAGAATTATAATGTCCCTGGGTCAGATGATATGAAGGTATGAAGTTACCTGATAGTGGAAATAAGTGTTCTATGGTGAGTTATGGGTTTAAATACCCAAATTCTATAATCATGATAATGAACTTGTTAAGAAGTGGAAATGTACTTGATGAGATGAGGGACTAAGATTCCAACACTTTGTGAAAAGAGTATGGCTACAGGCCATGACTCCCCAATGACAATGCCAGGAATTAGATATATGATCTACGCCTGAAGAGAGTTAATGTTGTGGTAGTGATTCTATAGTGAATAAATGTTATACATGTTCTTCATGTTCTTTAAAGGATAAGTGACATGTTGTTCTATCAAACAATAGCTATAATGCTTTTGATAAGAATAATGTTCTAATCTGTTAGACATGAAAATATATGCTACCAAACAAATATGATTCCTATGTGCATATTTATCTTCTTAAGTTGCAATAATAATGTTTCTGGAAGAGAGTTGTATCTCTCGCTGGGGCAATTTACAATTGTCTCACCCCTGTGGGAATCACATTTTTAGGTGGACGCGGACGAGGAGGCAGGAATCCTTCAGTATGTGAAGGACAGCAGCAGCAGTAGGAATAGCAGTGAAGTCTTAGGTTGACACTGGTTGTTATGCCTTGTATAGATGTAGATAGAGTCCTATGTGTCGTCTCTGTACTCTCAGGTCCTCGGAGTAGTAGTTAGTGCTTTCGAGATTTTGGCTCAGTGCCTCAAGATTTTCATACTTCCTGTGTTTAGTTTAACAGGGCAACTCATACGTGTAATTCAAAGAAAGAGATGATACAAGTTATGTACTTTTGAAAAATAGAATGTAAATGTGTTACTTTTGTTCTATGTGAGAAAGTTTTCACTTGATGGATCTTTTGATAAAAAGGTTTTAAATTTTAGTGATTTTTGGTAATCCGCTGCTTAGTGAACGCTTCCGCATTAGTTAATTATGTTTTCATGAGTTGTATGCCACACTTGCATGCATGGAAACCCACTTTTATCTAATTTTTGGTATCCAAACCAAATAGCCTTGGAGTTTCACTTTCCTTTATCCTTTTTTAGGGCATGTTTCAGTAGGGTGATACTTTTATTCGTTCTTTGTATACATGTACCCAAATTATGGTTTTGATTAGAATTAAGGGGTGACCTCTACGTCATTGGGTTTTTGTGTCTCCTTCCACCCACTTAGGTTTTCATATTTGATAGGATTATCTCAACCCATGTCCTAGAACCTTTAGGGTTTACCCACATAAGGGAAACATGAATAACATGAAACACTTTTATATCTATATCTTTAGTTAACATTATACGTAGTTTAATTGGTGGATGATGCTTTAATTCTATTTTTTCTTGAAATCCTAACTCAAGATGAGGCAAAAAGTGATATCTATGGTTTAGAAAGTAAAGAGATGAGAAGAGGATGAATATCAAAATGGGAAGATCTAGAAGAATTTTACTTTGGGCCAGAAACCCAAATTTTGTCTAGGTGGGATTCATAGGGGATATGATCCTAGTTTACCAACTAGTGGTGTAGAGGAAACTTTTATCATCCCACAAATTATGAACTTTCTAGACAACATATTCTCTGGAAAATTCCCTAATAATTCCTTTATGGCTCTATGGAATAACTGAAGCTAATGATTATATAAGTTACTTGATAAGTCTAGTCTCTGAAACAAATTATTATGTCCCCCATACCTAAGTTACCCACCATTTAAGGTAGTCCATTGGTAAAAGGAACATCATATCATTTTCCTAGGATCCAGACTTAAGAAATAACATATAGTTTTATTCATAAACTTTGGTTGGTAAAATACAATGATAATTTCTCCTCAATGTTTTATGTAATTTTCAATATGAAGATACTACATCATAGAAACCATAATTTCTACAAGGAAGAAGATACCATGAAAAGTATCTAATTGATCCTCTTGGTAACTTTACCTTTATGATCTTTGAAGAATTCATTTGATTTCCATATATTCATATATATAATGTAAGCCATCTACTTAAAATACTGAAAAAAAATATTGATTAGTATATTGTTATACTATGTATGTGGGTGCATACTAAAGCGTACATATACATATACAAACATATATTGTTTGACATTAAAATATTTTCACATACAAACTTGTTTTTTCTTTTGGATATTCTAACCCATACTTGTCATACCACCTTGGGTGTTCTCATTTCATATTTTGTAACTGGACTTATAGGATATACCCCTTGGTAGGTCTAACCATGGGTTTTTAATGTCTTCAAATCTCTTTATATAATCACATAGACAATATACATTCAACTAGAATTATATCAACATCCAAATAGTTTAATCATAGAATCAATGATAAAAAATCATTGGGAATCCTCATATTTGAGCGAGTATACATAAATTAACCACGTATCTTCAACGAAGACACCATTCAAATATGCCCTACAAGTATATGATCTAAGCAATCACACATAAAACCAAGCAATCATTCCATCTGCAAGTATCCATACACTAGGGTGTCACCATGTATTCATATGATTTATATTGGATTCTAGTTAGGGTGTAGATCCTATGAGTCTTGGTTTAGGGTTGATATTAGGGTTAGGTATTGAAACTCTAATTCACATGTATATGGTCTAATGATTTTTGAAATCCTAAAAGTACATTGAGGTATATGTAGACTTGTGATTATCATTAGATTCCATTATTATTCAACATTATCGGATTATACCACCAAACAAATGTTTTTAGTACATTCAACATCATATTTATTAAATATAAGGTTTACATATAATAATCACTTTATATCCATGCATTTAGTATACTTTTCAAACTCGTATCAGAACTAGGCTTGAAAATATTTTATTTTGGTTCGTTGTACTTTCTGAGTAGTTTAGTATATTCTTTTACTACCATTTGAGCTACTACATATTTTATACAATTAATGCAAATTAACTGCATGTAAACCAATGGTAGAGCACCATATTAGCAGATCTAAGTGGATAATCCCACATGGAGGCTTGTTTGAGATGGAGGTCCAAAGGCCTTATTTCCCTTTTGTTGTGACTTTGATATTGTCATGTGGTGCGGGTACACGAGTCAATTTTCCTCTGGGATTCTTCTTCCTCCCACACGGCTCGACCTACTTGCCATTGCAGTAAACTTGAGAGTTGACTTTGTCTAAAAGACCTTGGTTGCAGGACCTGAGGCTAGTGCTATCTTATGTGCCCTTTATCACACTTGGTGATGCCTAATGGGGCTTCCATAGATGACCATGGAGCCACCCAGCTTTACCAATTAGGAAGAGAACCAGGGCAAGAAGGGAGAACTTATGGTGTTGGAATCTACCTAAACATGGAGCGTCCTAAGGTTTGCGATTTGATAACAAAAGCCTAACTGAGCTCTTACACATCTCATCTCCACAGGGACCTCTATGCATAGACTGTTAGAGTCTAAGATGACAGGCCTTCTCCACCATTTTCTTGGAAGAAAAATATAGGGAATATCATGCCCAAAAACCCTACTAGAGTCTTTCCCATAGCCCATCAAAGGTGCATGCATGGGAAATTGGCACCTCTCCTTTAGAGAAGAGTACCACGTATGTGGGTTACCAATGAAGAGATTTGACAAGGGGGAGATGTGGTGTTGTGTGATGACTGTCTCGTGAAAACAAGATTAACTAATGCGGAAGCGTTCATCAAGCAACGGATTAGCGAAAAATCACTAAAAGTTTAAAACTTTTTGCAAAGAGATCCACACATTGGAAATATTTTTCTTCAAGAGCCAAAGTATAACACATTTACATTCTGGATCAAAGATACATATCATGCATCATATCTTTCTGAGAATTACAAGCATTAACTATCCTGTCAAGCTAAACACAGACAGTTTAAAATCTCGAGGCATTGAGCCAAAATCTAGAAAGCACTAACTACTACTCCGAGGACCTGAGAGCACAGAGACGACACATAGGACTTTATCTACATCTATACAAGGTACAACATCCAGTGTCTCCACCTAAGACTTCACTGTTGTTCCTGCTGCTGTTGCTATTGTCCTTCACCTACTGAAGGATTCTTGCCTCCTCGTCCGCGTCCACCTAAAAATGTGGTTCCCACGGGGGTGAGACAATTGTAAATTGCCCCAATGAGAGATATAACTCTCCGCCAGAAACATTATTATTGCAGCTTAAGAAGATAAATATGCACATAGGAATTATATTTGTTTGGTAGCAGATATTTTCATGTCTAACATATTAGAACATTATTCTTATCAAAAGCATTATAGCTGTAATTTGATAGAACAACATGTTACTTATCCTTTAAAGAATATGAAGAACATGTATAACATTTATTCACTAAGAATCATTACCACATCATTTACTCTCTTCAGGCTTAGATCATATATCTAATGTCTGGCATTGTTATTGGGGAGTCATGGCCTATAGCCATACTCTTTTCACACAGTATTGGGATCTTAGTCCCTCATCTCATGAAGTACATTTCCACTTCTTAACAAGTTCATTATCATGATTATAGAATCTGGGTATTTAAACCTTTATCTCATCCTAGAACACGTGTTACCACTTATTAGATAACTTCATACCTTCAGGTCATCTGACCAAGGACATTATAAATCTTGCTACACAAAGTATTGCACATAGTACACAAAGTTCAATGATTCTTACCAAACAAAGCATATGAAGCTTATAAGGCCTATAAAGCATTTTTAGTATACAGAACATCATAGCTCATACCTGGCTATGCTCATCATCTCAACATACCTGCATGATCAGTGATCATGATGCCATTACATATAAGTACTATGCAATAGAAGGGTTATCTTATTACATTCATAACCCATTAGTCTGTATTTGAGCTTCACGTAGGATTACTCTGTATTGGAACTTCACATAGCATCACTTTGTATTAGGGTTTCACATAGAAGTACCTTGTATTAGGTTTTCACATAGCATTACCCTGTATTAGGGTTTCATATAGCATTACCCTATATTAGGGTTCACATAGCAAAGAATCAGTATGGATAACATAAGTATTCAATCATACATATTTATTCTCATCATTCATCATTGAATGAATTATCAACACACATCATGAGTTTCTCTCTCATCTTTATCAGAATATGATCACATCATAGTTTATAGGTTTGAACTAACCTTTTCATAAGGCATGTTATCCTACATTCAACAGAGTGCATTACACTACAATGTAACCATTTACATGACACATCTCATGTGTCATTCATCCAATTATCCTGGACTTATAACTCATCAAGGTATACTAGTATTGGGGTGTTGGATGTGATATCTATCATATCATGATATATCACTTCCCTCAACACCTTATCTTACTTGAGTTTATACACTTAGCTTGTATTAGGGTATTCCCCATCCTAATACTTTATGCACCAGTTCATCACATTCATCATGTAAAGTAGTGATCATTAGTCACTCACTTGGAATATACAGCCATTGCTAATACTATGGATTCATCCTTAAGTCAGGAATTAACAAAGAGACCATGTTAGGTCCTTTTCAAAACAACTCTAAGTCAAGCATAGAGTACCACGGCCGTGCAACCAAGAACGGTCGTGCAAAGGAAAGCCACCACGGTCGTGCTACCTTACACGATCGTGCTACAGGAATTCACCTCATGAATATATTCATATATTAATTCTATTATTTCATCCTTTCAACTTGATTAGGTCACATCAACCCTTCATTCAAAAGCATATACCTATGATTAACATAGTGTACCAAGTCTTTGGTCCTATAAGCAATTAGGGATTCATCCCTTAATTGGCACTTAATCACTTAGGTACTATTAGGGTTCCAACCTTTGTACCTTCATTAATTATTATTACTAATCATCATTGGATCAATATAACATTCATCATCTTAATTCTCAAGAGATTCAATCACATTGGACCTCCATTACATAAATATCCAATTGAATTTAGGGTTTCCAATGTTGATTCCTTCAATCATTGAATTCATGGAATCAATCATCAATTGGACCTATACTCATACTTCAATTGAGTTAAATAGGTCAAACTTCAACTGATTTGACCCTCAATTGCCCTCAATTGGTCATCAATTAGGGTTTGGTTCAATGGAATTAGGGTTTAGAATCGATGATTCATCAACACTAATCAATGCAAGATTGGTTACATTGAAACTATTGAACCATCATTCAAATTGGGTATGACCTGACCCCAAACGGTCTTGAGGTCGTTTGGATGACCTACAAACGGTCTTGAGACCGTTTTCCCATCAAATCACTCAAATCCAATCCATCCAATTAAGGTTTGGATCATGGGATTGATCACCAAATCAGCATTGCATTGTATATCAGCTTGGTACCTTTAGACCTTCAAACACCTAACCATACTCAACCCTAGACCTCCAAACGGTCTTGGTTGATGACCAAACGGTCTTGAGACCGTTTGGATGAGCTCCAAATGGTCTTGATACCGTTTGGATCATCCAACCTTTGGATTCTAGTGAAATTTCGTCAAGTTTTGGTCTATCGAGTTGATCAACAAATCAACACTTAATTGCAATATGATTTGGTACCTTTAGACCTTCAATTGGTCAACTATACTTGACTCCAGACCTCCAAACGGTCTTGAGACCGTTTAGGTGATCCCCAAATGGTCTTTAAACCGTTTGGGCTAATCAACCCAAAATCTCCAATTAACTCATTGGAATTTCAGCACTATTTTCAATTAGGGTTTGCCCAATTGAATAACCTTCAACTCACAATTCCTTGGGAGTTAATCCCTCAAATTTGGTGAGTCATTATCCCACATCATTAGGAACAGTAATGACAAACGGTCAACCCTTGGTCAACGTACTCAAACGGTCTTGAGACCGTTTGCCCAAAAAGTTCAATTAAATCAGATTGATAATCAGCACTTAATCCAATTAGGTTTCCCTAATTGATTAGCCTTCAACTCACGATTCCTTGGGAGTTAATCCCTCAAATTTGAAGGGTCATAAAACAACATAATTATGAACAGGAATACCAAACGGTCAAAGCTTGGTAAACTCACTCAAATGGTCTTGAAACCGTTTTCCCATACAGGTCAAGTTAATGAGGTTGAAAATCAGCATTTAATTCAATTCGATTTGCCTAATGGATTGGCCTTCAACCTACGATTCCTTTCGAGTTAACCCCTCAAATTTGGTGGGTCATTAGCCTACAAAATTAGGAACAAAATTCCCAAATGGTCAACGCTTGGTCAACCATCTCAAACGGTCTTGAAACCGTTTTCTCCCAAACGGTTTCAAACCGTTTGCCTTTAAACGGTTTGCTGAAACCGCATAGCCAATCAAATTAAAACGATTTGGAATAGCTATAAAAAACGTTTGGCTTGGTACTTTTCTTTGGATAAGCATCTAGGATGATGTAATCATCCCCTTCCTTCGAACAACCAAGAACATTAACCGTTCTTGATGGAAATTGCAGCAAAGAAACAAGAGTGTATCAAATTGAAGAAATCTTTTTTTTTGCTGAACCATGCGTGCCTCCTTCTTTATTAAAACCAAAAAGAGAAAAGTCTCTTTACAATGCTATAGAGCTAACAACTGTACAAAAAAAAACGAAAAGGAACAAACAGAAAACTATATGTACATACTATTGACATCACGGGAGCACAAGGCCCAGACCCCTTTGGGATCACAGGACTTATTCAGAAACACCCGCCTATTCCTCTCATTCCAAATATTGTGAACAAGGAAAAAGGCAGCAGTTCTTGCATCCTTCCTCAACGAGATGATATCAGTAAAACATAAAGGAGCTCGTCCAAACTTCAAGCTAAACTGAGACCAAAGATCAGCGCTAAACCAGCAACAGAAGAAAAGATGTTGACTGTCCTCAACACTATTCCAGCAGAGAAAGCAAATAGAAGGCATCTGGAAATTAAACTTCATCAAGATGTCCTGAGTAGGCAGATGACTAAGGTAACATTTCCACAGAAAAATAGAGGTATTCCTTGGAATCATATTCCCCCAAATCACAGCCGCCCAAGAAAACACAGAGCCTTTGTTCCTGCACATATTCCAACAGTCCTTCAAAGAAAGAGATTTCTTCCCATTCACAAGAATGAAATCTTCCCCATTAGGAATAGGATTAGCTAACTTCCTAAGGGTACAAAGAGCATCATTACTCCCACGAACATTTCCAGGGATAAACCACTCTCCATCCTTCAAACAAGAATCCACACGACAACCATCCCCTTTTCCAAGCCTATACTTAAGCTGATTGTTAACATGATCAGCTAAGTAAGTCCCTCCTCCACACCAGGGATCTTTCCACAACCAGAACCTGGCACCATTACCCAAACAGAAAGTCACATGCTTAAGAAGTAAATCCCTATGATTGAGCAATTTTTTCCAAAGCCATGAGTCAACAGACTTAGGTTTAACCGACCAAATGGAATCATTCTTTAAATACTTCCCATGCAACCATTTCACCCATAGGGAATTCTTCTCACAAGCAACAGTCCAAAGGTTTTTAATAATCCCAGCAATGGCCCAATCCTTAATACTCCTCACACTGAGTCCTCCTTCAGCTTTAGGTTTACAAATTTGAGACCAAGAAATCAAATGGACATGCTTCTTTCCCTCAATGTCACCCCAAATAAAGTTCCTGAACTTTCTCTCAAGTTCATTAATCACTGAAACAGGGAGAGGGAACGCCGCAGACCAGAAAATGTGGTAGGAAGATAAAGTAGATAACACTAGCTCCACCCTACCAGCCATAGACAGCAATCTGCACTTCCAGGAATCCAACTTCAAAGAAACTTTATCAAGAATCGGCGCACACATGACCTTAGTTAATCTACCAGTAAATAAAGGAAGACCCAAATATGTAACTGGCAGAGAACTAATCTCAATATTCAGCATCTTAGAAATATCTTGAGCACAGCAACCAGGACTAAGAAAGAGATGGCTCTTAGTGGAATTGAGTTTAAGACCAGAAATAGAAGAAAAGATATTCAGAATGTCTTTAAAAGCCTTCGCATACTTGATGTCAGCCTTAGAAAATAGAAGCAAATCATCCGCAAACACAATATGAGACACACTTGCTTTATTACTGACAAGAGGAGCCAAATTCTTGCATTTGATTTCACTACTAATAATGGAGGATAGACCTTGCATAGCGATAACAAACAGATAAGGAGCTATCGGGTCACCCTGCCTGACCCCATTAGCAGCAGTAAAAGGAGTAGAAGGAGAGCCATTAATCAAGACCTGATAAGAAGCCGAGGAAAAGCAAGCATCAATCCATCCAAGCCAACATCCAGGGAAACCCATGATTTTCATAATCAGCAAGATATACTCCCTACTAACCGTATCATAAGCTTTTGACAGGTCAGCTTTAATGCACATGCAATCACCATTACTCTTAGAGAAAGTACTTAACACATCGTTCGCAAGCAGAATGGCATCCCCAATTCTTCGACCATGGATAAAGGCATGTTGACTATGATCAATCAGATCAGGAAGAATAAACTTTAATCTGTTCGCCAAGATTTTCGTAATCACTTTATAGATGAAATTGCACAAAGAAATAGGCCTAAAGTCCTTTAAGGAATCAGCACCCCTTGACTTTGGAATAAGAGTAATAAAGGTCCTGCTGCAATCCTTAAGAAGCTTACTGTTATAGAAGAAGTTCAAAACAGCATTCGTAACATCCTGGCCAACAATGTCCCAACAATGAACAAAAAACTCAGCATTATAAATTGAAGAAATCAATCAACAAAGCATAGAGAATTGATGCAATAGCAATGTTTAAGGGTTTAAGTTATAAAACCCGCCTCCAATTGAGCTCCAAATCTCCAATCTCACACCATTAATTGTGGATGAATCTCTTGCAACTCCCCCTAGGCTCGTCCTCAAGCTTTTGATTGTAAAAGTTGGCTAGGGTTGAAGAGGAGATCAAAGTTAGAAGGAATCCATAATTTATTTTCGATTTCCACCATGAAATCAAGGAGAAATGGATCAAGAACCTTAAATACAGGTTGGGTTTCGTATTTCTTCTCCTCATAAGCTCCCTTGGTCGACCAAAGCAAGGAGAGAAAGAAAAGGGTCGAGAAAACTTTTCATTTAGCTTGGAAAGGGCATTTTTATAAGGAAATTGATGAGAGAGAAGATACTTTATAAAAGTCTTTTAATTCCAAAATTGTTGCCACCACTTCCTCCTTGGTTTCTTGCATGCAAGGGCATCTCTATCCCAACCGAAATCCCTTCCATTATCCATGGATTAAGGGAAAAGAAAATAAGCACCTTAATCCATTATAATATTAATATATATTTTTGAGTGGAAATTCTTTTCTTTATAATAAGGTGAGTGGAATTTCACCTACTTAGGATATTTTCGTTCCTTATCTTGGCAAAAGAACGTCCATCCTTATTAAAAATCAACCAATAACATTTTGGTTGAAGGCCCTTTAAATACATTTATTTTTGCCCTAAATTGAATTAGGGTTTCACTTAAGATTAAATCTTGATTATTTTAATACCAAGATTCTCTCTCCTCCAACTAAATTCAAATGAGGCACCCCTCTCATTTATTTGCTCTACATGATTCCAATAAACATTAAGGACCTTATTGAAGTGGTAATTTGCATATTAAACCCTAGGTTTTGGGTAAATTGCACTTTACACCAAAACTAGGTTTTAATGAACAAACATTGCTCTATCAGCTCTTTCTTGGTATTCAGGCTTCCATAAGTCACGCCTCAGTATCATCTTCACTCTCATGATGCTTCAACACATGAGGAACATATTATCATGCACAATTTTCACTTAAACCCCTCAACTTGGGTAATTTGCACTTTAGTCCAAAATAAGCAATCAATGCTTCAACACTGTTCAAACAGGACCAAAATTGAAACATAAGTTTCTCATGAGCCCTATTTACTTTACCAAGATAAGATTAAGAATCTAATCAACCTTATTAGGCAAAACCTATAGGGTTAATTCATAACCCAGGTCAGGGATGTTACATGTTGGGTTGTTGATCAAAATTGAGGGTTTCTCTATTGTCCCACCCTCCTGGCATATATATGACCTCTTTTAGGAAGGGGAATAGGAGGAACAACAAAATGATACAGCCATAGTGTCCAGGTTTTTCATGAAATTGGGCATCATTACCACACTTTTCGATAATGAAAAAAATGGATATGGTTGGACTGGTTATATTCTTTCGAAGTCGATCGAGTTGTTTGTGGGGTAACACAAGGTTTAGATAGAGAGGGAGAGTCTACGTTCAGGGAGAATTTTGACAACATCAAACTCAACTAGAGTCTGAGCGAGAGATAACTCTCCATTTGTATCTTGATCCAGATCCACCAATCTAAGTCCACACATACTTCTAATTCACAAAGATTCAAAACCTTTTTAACTAAAAATCATGATTCTAGTTATATTTCTCAAGGCCTTGCCACTATTCTAAATTATCTTAACCTTTTGGATACTGCTTATTTAGTTATAATCCATCCCTTTTCAAGAGATAAATCCTTAACTCATTCATTTTTTTTTGGTTTCCAAGTAAAATCTAAATAATATTTATTAATTATCTAGGTCACAAGATAACTTAGAATCTTCTATATTTTCATCCATAACCTTATATTTTTATTTCTCATAAATGGAAATTACTATTAATATATAATATGAGATTGGAATACTTTATTCTAAATTTGTGTATCAAGGACCTATTTACAATACCAAAAGTAATCCAATTGGGCTTGAATTGGGTTCCAGGGCCCTTGGCTCAAACCTTGGGTCCAAAAGATTTATGACAATCAAGATTACAAAATGAAGGATTTGGATTACTATTAGTTCCTTAATATCTCAAATGAAGTATCTTATTCATGCATTTACTCATTTGTTCTTTATTTATTAAAATTGAAGACTTAAACTAGGTCATGGGCTTAAATTCATCAACCAAGGTCATATAATTTTGTTTATTACCTACATTGAGCATCAACGTCATGTTATTGAATGAGATTTAAAACTCTCAAATTTTGAGCTTGTTACATTTAGCCCACCACAAAAAGGAAAATTTTCTGCAAAATATGAAACTAATCAGTTTAAGGCAAATGACAACTCATTTTTTGCCTTAGGCATTAGATCTAGAAACATACCTTGGACAAGTTACAACTAGGTTATCATTAAAACCTTCCATTGAGGTGAATATTACCTATATTACTTAGCTTGGAACCCAAATTTATGCAAATGGTAGTTTGACATCATCATTACATTATCACTTGGTGATTTCATTTTTACTTTGCAACTACTTTTTACATAGATCTCAAACCTACTAATCATGTTTCATCTATTTTTGTAAGATGTCTCTATACCCTAGATCATGTCATTAATCTTAACATAGTGTATTAGTTCTCATATGTCAACTATATTTATCACATGTGGCTGCCCAATCTCTCACACCTATACTTAGGTGAAATAATTTTTTTTGTTTTATCCCAAATAAAAAAAATATCTTATTTCATGAGTAGGGATGGTGTATCCACACATTATTTTACATTTAGAAATTATGTTGATTCATGAATACAAACCATGGACACATTCTAATTCCACAAGTGTTTCTTAAATTTCATGAATCCAAGGGGGAAAGTACTTTTCTCATAGCTCTTGAATTTGTTTACCACCCACGTAAGACTTTTTCGATCATTATTCTATACGCTTGTGTATTCCTTATATCCAAATCTAGAGTATAATTGGCCTCACTCATTCCCCTAATGTATCTGGTGCATATGTAACTTTTGAGTGATCTGCTCTTGACCCCATGGGCCTTACTGTAGGGTATTTGGCATGGGGGTGTATCTGAATAAAATTAGCAATCTTCCCTTTATGCCCTAGTCATTGGGTCCCTCATAGTAAAACATCTCTGAACAAAAGATGTGACAAAAGGATAAAGATGATGCCTTTATGAACATTAGTTTTCCAACAACTAGAAACATCTTTTTTTTTACGTGAAGTATAAGAACTTTTAGATCTGTATCCAGATTGGCCACCAAGAAATCCATATGAAGCAATAAGAGATCCAGATCTTCCACCAAGTGGTTACATGGTGGTATCCTTTGCAACAACCTTTTTTCGACTTGTAGAACATGTTCTATGAGATGTCAGATGTGTAGCTTGGCCTCTACTTCATCCAAATAGATGAGGGAGAAAGTGGTGCACCACCTTGGCCACTAAGTTGAAGAGGAACATAATATTTTAACATTCTCATCCACTCCAACTCCCTTTATTCTCCTATCTTAGTAGCAGCCTTGAGGTTTCTCTCTCTCTCTCCAAGAGAGATGTTATGGCCAACATGTCTCACAAGTTGTTTCAAAAAGATGTGTCAAACCATTTTAGATATGCCCAACTTTGTATAGGAGAGTCATGTGCTTGAAAAACTTAATCACACTCCTATTTCTAACATCAATACCAAATATAGACCAATGCTGAAAAACTCAGACTGGATTGTAAGCACCCGATCATGTTTCCCGATTGCCCAATCACAGTCCCTAATCACCCGAGCACAATAGTTTAGATCCAGATCTAAATGGCTTTCCAATTTTTATACTTTCCCTCTTATATTGTGATCACTCGACCCAAATATCTGATCGGTCGATCAGACATTCTAGTCATTTGATCAGGGGGTTAATCAACCCACTTATGATTAAGAACCATTCAAATGATATGTTTGATTGTGAACTTCAATTCCCTTATGCATCCTTATGTGTGTGATATGGTAAGTTCTTGATTACATTGGCAGTGATTTTTAAAAGAAAATAAGCAAAGATTGGTGTCTAGCCACACATAATTGCACCCAAGTAATAGGAATGAGTTGGAGAACAACTACAACCTCTAAAGTGATCAATGTTACCATGACCATACAATCCCTTTTTCAAATATATCCATATTGAAATGGAAGTATGGAATGTCATACTCCTAACATGCAATATATGTTCCTTGAAATAGAGCCGACTATTTGAGATATTATGAATTTACTATCATATACAGACTCACATGAGCACGACCATGCATTTCACAGTTTTGCTTATTAGTTGGTCGGGATATTACTCTAAGAAAGGGACAAGTTCTAGGAATGTCACTCATAGTATTCCCCATCACCACCTTTTTTTCAACTTGTATTTTAGATCATGTTGGTCTTGTTTCCAAGTACACAGAACAACATGTGTTACTACAACACCTTCAGGTTTAAGGATCACAATCACCATTGTCACATTGATATATGACTCTAATATATCACTACATGACTCCCATGTGTCAATCTCAAGGTGATTCTGTCCAAAACAACTTTTTTTCTAACATGTTCACATACATCTGAGTTGATATACGCTATCATGACTAAAGAGACATAGTCATCACTCACCATACATGCTAGTATTGTGTATAATTATTGTCCTATACTATCCACAATAATTACTGACTAGGGGTATAACAAAAATGAGTACTCGACATATGATGCCATGTTTAGGTCCTTCACCTAAACCAATTATCATTGTGTTAAATCATTCTTAGGACATATTAGGTATATTCATTGTCACAATACTAAAACAAACATAATAACTGAAATTGCCTTTTTAAATAATCAATTATATAAAACATATTCCTTTTACAATCATCATATGATGGGTCTCCAAGCATATCACCAATAATTTCCCACTTCCACTAGAGCCAATCACTCATGAACCTAAGTACAATGGATATAACATGACCACATGTTTCTTCTATGAAAGTGCTTTAGTTAGAGGATCAGTGACAATGTTTATAGTTGACACTCTGCAAATCTTTATATCTCCTTGTTGTATGATCTCACATATGAGATAGTAATGCATGAGTATGTGCTTGAAAAGGTGATGCGATCTAGGTTCCTTAGCTTGTGTGACAACTCCATTGTTGTCATAGTCAATCTGTACCATGTTTTCAATGGTTGGAACCACCCCAAGTTCACTAATGAACTTCTTGATCCATATTGCTTCCTTTGTTTTACTAGAGGCAGCAATGTACTCATCTTATGTTGAAGAATCATCCAAATTCTCTTGCTTTGAACCTTTAGAGCATGAAACTACACCATTTAGGCAAAAAAAAAATCTTGATTGCGACCAATATTTGTTCTTGCCTATTCGGAAGCTTGAATTAGTGTAACCGTGTACAATACTCTTCCTCATCACCATAAATTAGGGATTGATCCTTATTTCTTATCAAGTACTTAGGGATGTTCTTTATAGCTATCCCATGACCATCAAATGGATCCCACTGATACCTTCTCATCATGCTCAAAGCATACAAGACATATGGGCACATACATATCATTGAATACATGATAGATCCAATTTCCAAGACATATAGAATATTTCTCATGTGTGCCTTCTCTTCCAATAGTTGGGACATTGACTTATAAAGAGACTTATTCTAAGTGACATGGGTAAACTTCCACTCTTATAACTTTGCATGCTAAACCTTTTTAGCATTTTGTCAATGTATGTACTTTGGCTTAGACCAAGAAGCCTTATAGATATATCTCTATAGATCTTGATTCCTGGTATGTAGGATGCTTCACCTAAGTCCTTCATTGAGAAGTTATTGTCTAACCAATTCTTAACCAGTTGTAGAACATGTATGTTGTTTCCCATCAATAGGATGTCATCTACACACAACATCAAAAATATAATCATGATCCCACTAACCTTATTGTAAACACAAGGTGTAGGGAAATAAGGATGGCAGATAAGGCATCAGAAACAAAAATTTTGTTCTAATTTCTAACCAACATATCGCGTCAACAATGATGTATCTAGAAAGGAAGGTCATGAGGCATATACCTAGTCCTGGAACAAGTGCAGAAACAATCCTTATAGAGTCATGGTTCTTCTTCAAGCAACACACAAACGGGCATTGCTAGCAGCCTCCTAGTGTAGCACCATAGATGATAGTTGACGACATTCTCCTAGAATGGTGGCAATGACATCCATGCCTCTACATAGTCCACATAGACCACCATAAACTTATATCTTTATACTAGAATTGACGAGTAAGAGTTGTCCCTCGTGTTGTCAACGTGTTAGCATCGACGTTCTCCCATTGGCTATCTCTCCCTTTTATGGGTAAGATGCCTCTAGCTCTCATGTTACCACAACATTGGGATTAGGAGACTTGTCCTTGAGAGCCTCATCCACCCCCCTTATGTAGGAGTGGATGGGCTAGGGTTTCTTCAAACTCGGGGATACGAGGAGACAAATTTCATGAATTTTTGGCTGTTGCAAATAATGAGTCAATCGACTGGGGTCCTAGTTGGTCAAATGGACACTCCAGTCAGTCGATTGGCTATATTTCCTATTTTCAAACATATTGGATTTCAATGTTACAATTAATGCATGACATGATCTCATCATCAATCCTTGATCCAATCTTACGGGTCATCCAGTCGGTCAACTGGAGTTCTTAGTTAGTTGAATGTGCACTCTAATAGGTCAAATCACATTCCCAGTGGGTCAAACCTTATCGTAGTCAACCAACTGACAACCAGTGTTGTTTAATTTAATTACCTAAACACTTTAGTACCCAAGTTAAACCTTATTCAAGAGTGGACTCCTTTTCCAAGTGAATCATATGCATGTGACCCTATAGGTCCCGAATTACATTGGCAATGAATGTCCATAACTAGATTATGACATCACAAACAATGAGTGGTATATAGAAACACATCATTGCTACCCAAGTAATTGAAAAGTTGGAGAACAAATTCAACCTACAATCCGTGATCAATGTTATAATGATCGTATAGTTCCTTTGTCACTGATATCCACATTGAATACGAGGCATGGAATCATCATCCTCTTAATACAGATCCATGTTTCTTGAACCAGAGAAGACTATTGAGATACATGTGAGCTCAATATCACATATTGAATGACATAAGCATGACCATGCATTTCTCAATTTCACTTATCCGGTGTCTAGGATATCATCTCTAGTAGGAGGGACAAATACCATCTCCATCACTCACACTCAATCCCCATGTGTCACAACATGCCTACTACCACATTTTTTGCAACCCTTATTCAAGGTCATGTTGGATGGTGTGAAAGTTCATCAAACAAAATGTGATGAGTGTAGTGACTTCAGGTCCAAGAACCACAATCACTACTATCACCAAGTTGATTACCTAAACAAGATAATTACTTAATTAATTATCTATGTCACAAGATAACTTAGAATCTTCTGAATTTTCTTTCATAACCTAATATTTTTATTATCCATCAATTAAAATTACTATTGATACATAATACGAAGTGAAAAATACTTAATTCTCAAGTTGTATACCAAGGACGTAAGTCGAATCATGCTAAATTGGGTGCTAGGACCATGGGTAATACCATGTCCTTCCAAAGGTTTCACAAGCTTTATTATAATGCTGACTACAAAATTAATTATTTGACTTACCATTAGTAACTCAACATCTCAATTTGAACTATCTTATTGATACATTTTCTCATTCTTTCTTTATTTATAGAAATTGACATTTGAATGTAAGTACAAGGCTTAAATTAATCAACCATGATTGTAATATTTCAAATGTTACTCAATTTTGATTCTCCCATGTTATTGAAATAGGTCTAAAATTTCTAAATTTTGGGAGTGTTACATCCATTCCCACTACAACATGCCACAAATTTTAGACACAAAAATTGCCTCCCAATTGTTTGTGGATTTTTATTATGCTATTTCAAAATTACTTGAGGATTTGTCCCCTCCATTTTTTATGCATGATTACCCTTTCTAATGGTTTCATATATTACCACATTTTTGCATCAAACATTAAACATCATATCTTTTCCCTCCTAATTTATTGCATTCTCTCATCACCTCTAGTTTATATTTTGGAAAATTCTAGATAACCCTGTTCACCCACCGGGATGCCCATTGTCTGCACAACCAATGTGGGACACATTTTTTATATATAAAATAGGAGGAACGTAGGAAAAGAGAGAGAACATTATTCTTCATAACTTTTAGTCCGTAATGAATTTTTTGATGAAATAAAAAACATTAGATTGCTTGCAAAAATTACATACCAACAAGTCTAATTTTGACACACTTAGAATAAAAAATAATATGAAAAATACATTATTTGTGGTTTGGAGTACAATACTCCATGTTTAGGGTACAACATCTGTATTTTGAGTACAATACATCAACAACTAAACATTCGTAATGTACCCTCAAAATGGGAGTATTAAATCCACAAATATGGGTATTGTACCCCTCTTATCTATATAACCAAGTGTAGTACCAATATTTTGAGATACATTACTCTAATTTTGAGGTACAATCCTAATATTAGTCCTATTTTGGGGTACAATACCCGTATTTTGGGGTATCATAATTTTTTATACTTCCTTCCTCTTTTTTTATACTTCATTTTTTTTCAAAGTATGTCAACGTTACTCTTTTCATAAAGTAATTTTTTTAATCAAATGTTTTTTATCTTGACAAAAAATTCATTATGGACTAAAAGTTATAAAAAGATTGTCTATATTCTATTTTTCTTTATCATAATGTGTCTATTTTTTGTCAAATTAGCAACGACCCTGCCTCTCAACAACTGGGTGGGTGATCAGGAGTTTGGGATGTGTGTAGGGACAGATCTAGAGGGGGTGGAGGTACTAGGGTTCTAGCACCCCTACCCCCAAAAAATATTATATATGAGATTATATACATTTGATTAAAAAAATATTAGTAAGTAGGGTTTTAGCCTCATATTGATAGTAAATTGTCAATATCCTGACCAGATTGATGTTCGGTTCCCTATTATTAGCCCCATGTTCAAAACCCATTGCCAGTACTATTTTTATCTTGTTGGTGTTACAAAATATTAAATTATATAAGTGATGCTGTAGTAAAACACATGTGAGTTTCTAGCCTGATTGGTATTTGGCTCCAAACCTGTGTGACTACATTTGAGTTTGATTACGTGTTAACATTTTTTTGTTAGGATCACAAAAATTGTAATAACTAGTGAGCCATGTAAATATGTGTGTTGCTAATTTAGTTGGTAGATATTTCAAAAGTTCTATGATTTGACCTAACGTTCAATTCTCTATAATTTTGTATTCTTTTTCAGGAAAAAGATTGCTAGAACATTCATCTCTTGTTTCCAAATAAGGCAATTTTCCTATTAAGACAGAAGCATCAAACAAAAATGTTCTCCAATTAAAATTGTATTCTCATGTTTTTAAGAAAGTTATGTTGATATGGTGTACGGAGAGATCTCACTATCACTGTATTCAATTTATCTCTTTATAGTTATTACTTAATTTGATTTTAGTTCAAAATTTTGAGAAAATAAAATATTTCATTGTTTCTATGTAGTTTATTTTTATTGATTGGTCTTTTGAATTTTCCTCATATGTTATGTGAATTTTTCAAATTGAAATTATATGCATTTTTATTTTGTATTGCTTATTTTGTATCACTTGTGAATTTACACATAGTTTTAAATAAATGGTTAAACTTGAGTTGAAGTCTGATTAATTTGATTGATGAGTTCCAATTTTTAACATATATGTCATTTTCTATATGTAAAATGATCTATCAGTTATATAAAAAATAAAAAAATAATGTTAAGCTCTTGAACTAAAAGAATGCCACATATGTATATGTAATTTACAAACACGAGTAATGAATTGAGTTAAAATAAAAAAAATAAAAAATCAAATTGGACAAATTTACATCATAACCGAGACAAAATAAGGTAGTCGATTATCTAGCATTTTGAAATTAAAAAATTGATCTATGAATTAAGAGTCCACGTTAGACATGTGTCTAAGTTCATATACGTATTAAGAATTACAACATTATATTTACAGGTATTATCCGCGTTACATGTTATCACATTAAACATAACTACCCTATTGAGCGACAACTACTAAAAATGACTTGTTACAAATATGAGTGTTTGGTATTTTAGAGGTGGATAAAGATTATCATGTGCTTGAGTCATCATTAACGTCTCTCTATGATCGAAATTCAATGGTTATTATTCTTACTTTTGAAGTGGCTCGAATATTTTAAGAATGAGAGAAACGCTACCAATACAACTATGATTTCTATTATTCGCTGAGAAGCACTATTAATACAACTAATGTTTCTATTATTCTCTTTTTGTTTATAGGATGATGGATTTTTTTCCCTCTCTCCATCCATATTCAAACAAATTAGTATTTTCAAAGCCTAAAAATGTATTAAGCTATCTTTTTTTACCAAACAACCAACATGAGTATATTGAGAAAGAAGTTATTACAGGTGATAAGTAAACTATTTTAGAATGTTTTCAAATATTAAAGAACCGAGTATTTTTATTATAGTTAATGGTATATTGGGATTAAGAAAAAAAGATCCTTCGTCTGCCAAATCCACTATCGGAGGCTAAAAGACCGTAAGGGCGGTATATAAAGAAGTATTTGTCCGTGTTGTTCAAATTGGGGTCATTTCGTTGTGACCATTCATGTCTCTATATTTAATAGTGCGTTTCTTTTGTTACTAGACATTATTTTGCATGTGCACATGATATTACACACAAAATGTTAATAGGTATCAACTCTATTATATATTATTATTATTCAATTCAAGACTTCGGTAAAGTAAAAAGACCTCAGTGAATGAGCATTAGCTTCGATGATATGTTATCTAACTCAACCCCCTTATTATGATTTTCTGAATTTACCATTGATGTGTCGGTAGTCTAAGTTTTTATATTATAATCGTTTTCATCAAAAAATACTAAGGACCACTATATCCATGTGATCATAGCTGTCGGCCTATCAAGAAGGGATTGTGGTTAACAACGTCCCTACGACCCTACCAACCGATATGCAGCGCAGGAGCTCGACCAGTATTGAATTGCGCATGAAAAGACAGATGAGAGTAATGTGCAGCACGTACTACAAAATGTGGCCTGAAGACGTGTCTCGGGGGGCTAAAACTTAACTGAATTGACATGCTGGGTACAAAACAGTGAACGAACGAACGAATGAATGAACCTCACATGTAAGCTCGAGGTGAGCAGTTTGTATCAGCGGTTAGATCCGCGCATGCTCCCACCATTAGCAACTTCATTTCCTTGTACTTATAGTAAGAAAAATTCTAACCACACTCATTTATCCACCTACTAGACTACCCGGAAGTTGGAAAAAGCGAGATTTAATATGTGGCACAATGCTCCACATGTTGCGTTTATTTTTTTAAAACATTCAATTAGTACTTGTACACACGTACAATACTAGTTGCTTCTCTACTTTTTTTTTTTAACGCAAACATATTGAACTTCGTTAAAGATGATAACATAAGAAATAACATAGGCATGATCCCAAAATTTTTCTCCTTGACACAAACTAATAAATAGAGACTTAGAAAAATGATTGCATATATGTCATATTCCCAACAACTAGACAAAAATGCTAATTAAGGACATAGTACAAATTTCTTAGATGCATAATTCTTCCTTGTTCCTTGACATTCCTTTACATAAAATCATCCATCAAAAAGTTTCACACACATAACATATGCACATCCACTATTCACATCCTCCTTATTGGCGTGACAATGTAGACATGAACCTACATTGTGTCTCCTTGATTTAACCTGTTAGATGAATGGAGAAAACATCAAAGCATTGACAATTCTCTGGAAGATACCCACACTTAGGACAGACTTGTTGGCTGTCAGGACCATCATCCTTATTCCTATTAGAAGTCTTGTAATTTGTAATGGTGGTAATGCATTCTTGGTTGAACATGACTTGCTCTTCGTGGATCTTTATACCTTTACCAAAGAAATGTTGTGACTTCGGTGACATCTTAAAGTTTTGGTTTACCTTCCAACGACGGAGGCAATAGCTGGTAAAGAACACAGTTGATTTTAGTTTGCTCTGCTTCTACACTTCTTTCCACTCTATATTCTTTCATAAAATTCACATGTATTGAACATTTATCATTTGTATTGAACTTTCTTATCTACATTGTCTATAATTGTTAAACAATTTTTTTTTTCAAGTCTAAATGAAGTTCATTCTCCCGTTCAAGTGATTGATCCTGATGATCAGATGTTATCTTTATTTTCCCGACATACAGTACCAACACACATACAAGATGTACCGTACAAGATGGACAATACAATACATGAATCACTCATCAAAGTTATTATCCTAGTTCAATACAGTACATGATGTATCACATGATCTATAGTACTAGACGTACAATACGAAACGTATAATACTAACATCATTTATCAAAATTGCTTAGAAGTACATTTGTTATAGTACATGATGTACAATACTAAACGTACAGTACGAGACGTACAATAAGAGATGTTGAACACGACATGAAAGACTATCGATTATAGTTCCTGCAGGCGCAAGCACGACAATGTACTTCGACACGATTGAAGAGAGCTGGGAATTAGTCGTACTATATTAGTGCGGAAATGCTAGTGGGGTGCAATGAGACTGGAGAGAGGAGTTGCAAGAGAAAAATGAATTAATGAAAAGTGGGGCTAGAAAGAGGTGGGATGAAATGACTTTTTGGCTTCTACATGGAGTTAATTAGTGTGAAATTAATTTGTATCAAAGAAAACGATTGGAACCAGACTTTTGGAGATTTCAAAAAATGAGTAGTCGGACGGGTATGGACCTGACTATGTGTAGCGTAACTCTATAGTTATAGGTAGTTGAGCTGACCTTCCCTGTTTCCCCAGTAGCTTGATATAGAACACAAGTCGTCGGCCCAATTTCATACCTTGTTCTCGATTAACGTAAACAAAAAATATGAGACGTCTTCTTAGCATTGTATAAAGAAATTTTTCATACAATATTAGAAATTAAAAGATCTCTAGACATGAGAGATGACAATACTTATAGTTAATGATATGAATCATTGAACATATTACATATTTTAAATTAAAATTAAAAAGTTTTGGATACATATTACTTTTGTTTATTATTTCTATAAAGTTATATATATTTTTGTAAATTATATTTATGTAATATATATTTATATATCTTATGGTGCATATTTTCTAAATTAAATGGTCCTTATAAATAAGTATTACAAATACAATACATATTTTTGAGATAAACAATGTTGATTCATAAATATTAATTGCCTACTTTAGATTTGGACAATGCTGACAAAACTTGTACGATTTCTTATGTAGTATTCTCTCTCCATCCACTACGTATTTAGTGCACCTCTCTCCATCCACTATCTCCTATTTTTTACTTATTACATCTTATCTCTCCCTCCACTACTTTTATTTATTTATTTATTACATGATCTATCTCTATCTATTATCTTTCTTTCTCTATTAATTGCATACTCTTTCACCATCCATTAATGAGGCATATTGTGTTAATAGTGCTCGTTAACTATTCCTGGGGTACGTATGTAGCTTTTGGTCGATGTAGTGTTGGATTAATAATTTTCCATATGAAAATGCTCAAATTTGCTCACATTGAATGCGTGTTTCAGGCGCCAGCACAAGCTATCTGCCCATTGTCCCTTCTATCACTTACAATCTTGAGATTACAAAATCCAACTCGGTCCTCCTCTCCCATACATTGGCCTGCCACATTTTGCCAAACCGCCCAAGCTAGTGCGAGTCCCATTTATATATTTTTTTTCTTTTTCTCATTTTTGGTGAGGAAAACAATAAAAGAGGAGGGAAATAAGATGTGAATATTCGTTTGACTTATAACTTTCAATCCTTAATGAATCTTTTGACAAAATAAAAATTACTAAAAAATTAAAAAAATACTTCAGGAGGACTAATATTGATGTACGTTTGAGAAAAAATGTTAAATATAAAAATAAATAATATTTTCTCATTTTTTGGTAGTGAACGAATAAAAGAGAGTAGTAAGATGGGAATATTTATTTTGTTCATAATTTGAAATCTATAATGTGTCCCATCAAAATGTGGAATGTTTTACTTATAGTAGAAGTGGGTGCATTCCATTAAAATTGGGATGCACTCATTTCGATCAGTAATGCACCCACATTTGAGTAGAATCCACCCACTTCTACTAGCAATGTGACCACTAAAATGTAAAATGCACCCACTTCTACTAGTAATAAGCATATATTTAAGTAAAAAACATCCAATTCTACTATCAATGCTCATGCATTTAAATGGAATGTGTCTATTTCTACTAGCAATGCACCCATATTTGAGTAGAATGCGCCTACTTCTACTAGAAATGCACCCATATTTTAATAGATGCATCACTAGTAGAAGTAGGCGCATTTTACTCAAATGTGGGAGAATTGCTAATAGAAGTGGGTACTTTCCATCCAAATTTAGGCGCTTTACTAGTAGAAATGAGTGCACACTATTAAAATTTAGACTTTTAATGCACCCATATTTGAGTGGAATGTACCCACTTCTACTAGAAATGCACCCACATTTGTGTGGAGTGCGTCCAACTCTTCTAGAAATGCATCCATTCAGATGTGGGTGCATTGCTAAAAAGGTGAGCACATTCTACTCAAATGTGGACCTTGTTAGTGGAAGTGGGTGCATTTCACTCAAATGTGGGCTCGTTTGTAGTAGAAATGGGTGCCCAATCACTATGTTATGTGCTTACCTGCCAGTATAGTGCCTATTTATCATCGTCGTCATCATCATCATCATCATCATCATCATCATCATCATCATCATCATCATCATCATCATCATCATCATCATCATCATCATCATCATCATCATCATCATCATCATCATCATCATCTTGTTCTTGTTGTTTTCTTCTTCTATGTAATACTATGCACCCACTTTGTTATACAATGCGGCCAGATTCATATGTAATATGTGCCTACTTGTTAGTATGATGAGCGTAGTTAGTTTTCACAATGTGGACACTGTTTTTATGCAATGCTCCCAACTGCAAGTGGAATCCGTTCACTTTGGATGTGAATGCGCCAATTAGTAATGCCTTGCACCCAGATTCACATGTAACACACGCCTACTTGTAAATCTAATGAGACTACTTAGTATTACTTTTGTGGACACTATTTTTTATTTAATGCACCCAACTACAAGACATCTAGTTTGGATCTGAATATGTCCAATCAGTAATGCAACACATGGACACTTACTCATAAGTGTAATGACTCTACTTAATTTACCCATTAGATGACGATTTGACACTGACCTGTGGCCGATTTTATAGGAAGACAACATATATTTGTAGTCATTTGTAGTAGACAACATGCTGCAATTAATGAGTTTGTGGGTGACCTAACAAGGGTAGGCAATCAATCACATGTTGACTTATTTGAGTTGTTTGTGGAGAGAGAATGAGTGGAAAATGGAGAGAGAAATTTGTTTTATTTATAAATTTTGTTCTGTAATGAATTTCTTGACGATATAAAATATTTAAATTTGTTATAAAAAGTATGATCAAACAAGACCAATGTAGACAAATTTTTTATAAGATAATACATTGGATATATGTGGGGAAGACCAATGTCAACAACATGCTGAAACAAATAGGGTGAATGATTGTTTTTTGTGGTCATTACTACACTGAGTGACATAATTAAGGGAAAAAAGTGGGGAGGGAAGTAAAGAGCAAAAAGAGAAAAAATAAGAGAGAGAAATTTATTTCACATTTAAATTTCAATCCAAAATGTACTTTCTATTGAAATAAAAACCATTACACTTTACAACAAATATAATCTAAGAAGACAAATGATGACATATTTTGAGAGAAATAATAAGATGCATAAGATCAATGAGCGCATTATGATTGTAACATCCATGACCTGGGTTATGTGTTAACCCTAGGTGTTTTGCCTAATAAGGTTGCGTAGATGTTTAATCTTATCTTGGAAAAAGTAATTAGGGATCATGAGAAACTTATGTTTCAATTTTGGTCCTGTTTGAATAATGTTGAAGCAATGTTTGTTTATTTTGGACTAAAGTGCAAATTACCCAAGTTGAGGGGTTAAATTGCAAATGTTGCATGATAAGATGTTCCTATGATGTTGAGACATCATAAGAATGAATATGATGTAGTGGTATGGTTTTCACAAGCTTGGGCACCAAGATTAAGCTTGTAAAGCAATCCTTGTGCATTAAAACCTAGTTTTGGTGTAATGTGCAAATTACCCAAAACCTATGGTTCAATATGTAAATTACCACTTCAATAAGGTCCCTAATGTTTCTTGTCATCATGTAGAGCAAAGAAAATGAGAGGGGCGCCTCATTTGAATTAAGTTGGAGGAGAGAGAATCTGGATATTAAAATAATCAATATTTAATCCAAAGTGAAACCCTAATTCAATTTAGGGCAAAAAAATGAATGTATTAATTAAAGGGCTTTCAGCCAAAATTAAAATGGTTGAATTCATATGTGTTTGGACGAGCTTAAATACTTGCAAAGGCACGAACATATCCTAAGGAGGTGAAATTCCACTCACCATTATAATAAGAAAAAGAATTTCCACTCAAATATGGATATTCTTATTATAAGGGTTAAGGTGCTTAATTTATTTTCCCTTAATTCATGGATACTGGAAGGGAAATAGGTGGGGATAGATATGCCCTTGCATTCAAGAAACCAAGGGGGAAGTGGTGGCAACAATTTTGGAATTAAAAGACTTTTATAAAGAATTTTCTCTCTCAACAATTTTCTTATAAAAGTACCCTTTCCAAGCCAAAACAAAGGTGTTTTCGGATTTCTTTCTTTCCCCTTGCTTGGAAAACGACCAAGGAGCTGTGGGGGATCAGGAGTACGACCCCCAACCTGTTGGTAAGGTTTTTGACCTCCTTTCACTTTGAATCCATGGTGAAAATCAATGCATAAATACTTCATATCTCGATCCCCTCTTCAATTCTAACCAATTCTTTTCACTCAAAGCTTGAGGACGACCCTTGGAATAGTGAAAGGAGTTGCATCCACAATTGTTTCCGTGATCTTGGAGCTTTGGAGCTCAATTGGAGGTGGGTTTTATAACGTGAACCCTTAATTTTATTATTGCAATCAATTCCTTATCAATTGGTGATCATTTCTACATTTCTGAAAATTAAGTTTGGTTGATTGATGCAATCTCCATGGAAATCATAGTATATTTGGTGAGTTTGGAGATTGATGATGATGACATCATCATAAGAACACACCTCCCAAAATATCTAGGGCAAACGATTTCAATGTTGAGTCCAAACGGTTTCACCAAACCGTTTGGTGACCAAACAGTTTGCAAACCATTTGGTGATTTGGGTTCCAAACCGTTTGGAATGGTTGACCATTTGAGATGGTTGACCATTTGAAGATATATTCTGTGGTGGTTGGATTTTGATCCAATGGTTTCAATTGGTTTGACCTTGAAGGTTTCAATTGTGAATGATTCTTTAATTGCAAACCCTAATCGACTAAGTGCTGAATTTCCAATTGTTTGAGATGATGTTTTGGGTTGATTGATACAAACAGTTTCAAAACCATTTGGGAATCACCCAAACGGTCTCAAGACCATTTGGGGGTCATCCAAGACCGTTTGGAGGTCTACGGTTAAGTATGGTTAAGTGTTAGGTCCAAAGGTACCAAATTGAATTGCAACTAAGTGTTGATTTGATAATCAATCCAATGGTCCAAAACCTTAATTGGATGTCATGGTTTTTTTATGATGGAATGGGAAAACGGTCTCAAGACTGTTTTTAGATCAACCAAATGGTCGCAAGACCATTTGGTGGTCATCCAAGACCGTTTGAGGTCAGGTCATATCATGTGATGATGATAGTTCATTGATTTCAATTGATTTGGTTCCACAATGTCAACCATTGATGGATCCTCAATTTCAAACCCGATGTGATGGTTTCTGTGGGCTCTGATCTCCAAACCATGACATAAACACGATTAAAATGTAGCGGAAGCGAATCGGTAATCAGCGGAAGACAAAAATCACGGGAAATTAAAAACTTTTCGAGATAAGAACTTAGATCCATAAAAACTTCTTTCATAAAGAGAGATAAACTGTTTACATCTCAAGATAATTACTTCTTGAGTAAATATATACATCCAGATACAAAATCTCAAGATTACTAAACAAAAGACTTCAGGACCTGAGAGTAAAGAGGACACATAGGACTGACTCTATCTGCACCACATGGCAGGACAATCTCCACCTGAGATTACTGCTGCCCCTGGTGCTGCTGCTGCTGAGACTGATCACCTGTAGGCTGGTTCCTTCGTCTCCGACGTCCACCTAAAAAGTTGAAGTCTACGGGGTGAGACAATTATACATAATTGTCCGCGAGAGTTATAACTCTTCGCCAGAAGCTTTATTATAACATCAAAGAATATCTTAAGCAGTAAAGCCTTCAAAGTATTCTATAACAGTTGCAGGTATAACAAGATCCCTACAATTTAGGAGATATGGAGAATATAAACACTATTGCAATATAACATCAATCAACTAACTTGGAGTCATCTCTAACAAGTTATACTACATGGTTGATTATGTTTTACAAACAACATTATGCCCTGTGGAGATGAGGCATACCACTCATACTCCAACTGATCGCTAAGAAGTCACATCAGTATCATACATAGGTCATTAAGAGAGCCAGATTCTCATGACCTTCACCTTCCTCAGTCAGTAAGAGGATCACTTGTAGGACATCTCGTGTCTCTACTACTATAGCTCACCAGGGTAAACTGGTCCTTCGCTATTCTAGAGTCACAGTGGCGTTCTGTACTCTCTTCGTCATCAGGAGGTTTCATATTTACCTACCACTGACACGGATATCTGTGCTTTCTTCGTCATCAGGAGGTTTCATGTTTACCTACCACTGATACGGTATGGAATTATAGTGAAGGATGGATGGATTACACATCTACATCACTTTCCTACACTAGGATGTAAGGTTCTACACATCCATGTACCCCACATACTCAAAAGTATGTGCTCCAGGAGTTCCCTGAGGAAAACCTGTTTCACCATCACTTAATCTCTGACAATGATGGATCTATGATCAGGGCTCTACATTATACTAGATTAGTTAGGTACATTCAGTATTCTTTAACAGCACACATTGTTCTCCAAACAATAACAGTAGCATAGCAGCTATAAAAGAAGAATACTAAATGTAACCGGCCTAACTCATATCAATCATCATTTCTCATTATCCTCATCACAAGTCATCTCTAAGGCATGACCTTGATGGTATTCATGGCTCTCACATCCCATTATAAGCATAGGATGTCACTGACAAGGCATCAGATTACCTTACTTATTCATAAGGCTAACAACATGCCTTTAATGAATATAACATCAACATCCATACCTAGATATGATTACCTTCATATCAGAACCTGCATGGTTATTATAACTGATAAAGGTAATACAAAAATAAGGAATATACTTCCTACTCTTGCCATAAGAGTTAAATCTCTAATTCACATCAAATAGAGTTTAATACTCAAAAGCATGCCATTACCCTTGAACTAGGGTTTACTATTCACATTACATGTCATCACCCTTGAATTAGGGTTTACTATTCACATTACATGTCATCACCCTTGAATTACGGTTTACTATTCACATTAAGGTGAATTGAACTCATAACATCATCATATGTGAGTAACATCTTCATTGATGCTCTTAGATTAGTTAAAGGTTCATCATTTATCATAATTAGGGTTTCTATGATCTCACACAGGTGGATCATACCCTAATTATGCTCCTTCCTGTGCATTGGAGATGCTTTAATTGAGTTTTCACCTAAAAAGGGTACTTTCTCTCTCTAGAAGTACTTTATCTCTCTAGAAGTACTTTCTCTCTCATCATAATGTTAGGTGATGTCAACATCACTCTAAATCAGGTTGGATTAAGTCATCATAGGCTAACATAGCCCAAAACATCACCATCATGTGATTAGGGTTTGATCTGATCAAGGTATTACCCAATTTATCCTTTAGGGGTATTTTGGTAATTCACCCCATTGATCATCATCATGGTCAAAAATCTAGTCAATTAGCCACTTAATATCCTAGGTTATCATTAGGGTTTGATTAGGGCAACATTGAACCATTTACATCATCAATTGATTGAATGAAGTCAACCTTGAATCACATTGATCGATCTTCAACCATCAATCTCCAACTGATTTGAGATCGTTTGATAGTGTTGACCGTTTAGCTACTTTGACTTTCCAAGACCGCGAGCCTCTTCAATTGGTTCAAGACCGCAAAGCTCAAAATGATGTTAAGACCGCGAGGATCATGAAGACCATTTGCCCTTCTTTGACCCCAAGATCGCGAGGCCCCTCGCGGTCTTGAGACCGTGAGCCCCCTCTCGGTCTTGAGACTGCGAGCCTCCTCACGACCTTGAGACCGCGAGCCTCCTCACGACCTTGAGTCCGCGAGCTCACATGGTCTCAACCACTTGAACCATCAACAAGATTGAATGATACAACCGATAATGTCAACCAAAGTTTAAGCCCTCAAAAGGTCAAAGCTATGTTGACCACTTATGTATTGGATCAATTAAGGTTATGCTTAGCCAATTGGTCATTCAATTGACCCTCAATTGTTGACCAATTAGGGTTGAAATTGATTCAATTAGGGTCTATCAATGTTCACCCATCAACACTCAACAATGTGACTCAACACAAGGTTGAACCCTTCAATTGAGCTCCAATTGGGCCCAAACTTGGCCCAAACGGTCTTGAGGTCATGTGCGTGGACCCCACATGGTCTTGAGACCGTTTGACCAAGATTGCATCAAAGTCTAAGGTGATTTGATAGGGGTTGAACCATGATTGAACCACAAAACAGAATTTTGATTAAATTGATAACTTATTTGCAATTAGGTCCTCAATTGGTCAAATTACTTAACCCTAGACCTTCAAACGCTCTTGGGTGATTGTCCTCTCGGTCTTGAGACCGTTTGGATGAGTTCCAAATGGTCTTGAGACCGTTTGCCCATCCAATTTTGGATTCTAGTGAAATTTCTTCAAGGTTGGATCAATTGAGTTGAGGGTTATATCAATATTTAATTGCAATGTAATTTGGTGTAATTGTACCTTCAATTGGTCAACTAATCTTGACCCCAGACCTCCAAACGGTCATGGTTGATTGCCCTCGCGGTCTTGAGACCGTTTGGGTGGCCCCTAAACGGTCTTGAGACCGTTTAGGTCAATCAACCCTAAAAACCCTAATTAGGTTACCATAATTTCAGTACTGATTTCACCTAGGGTTAGCCCTAGTATTCACCCTTCAACTCTTAGCCTGTTCGGAATTAGACGATCAAACTTGGTGAGTTGTTAATTAACATTATTTTGAACAGTAATCTCATACGGTCAACGCCTGGTCAACGACCTTACACGGTCTTGAGACCGTTTGCCCAAAAAGGCAATTTCAGACCGTTTGAGAATCAGGAATAAATTCATTTAAAGTTGTTACTTAAAAAGGTCGTATCTCCCGATTGCTTTGGAGTTAGCCTCCCAAATTTTGAGGGTAATTATCCTATATAATTAGAAACAGATTCCTTATACGGTCCACGCCCGGTCAACGGGGACAAACGGTCTTGAAGACCGTTTTCCCTGTCACGGTCTCGAGACCGTTTGCTCACCTCGCGGTCTTGAGACTGAGAGAGCAAACTGGTGAGACCGTGTAAGAAAATGAAAAGCGGTGGGTTTTTCTTGGAAATCACGCCTTCATCTCCTATATCAAGAACAGTACGGATATCCCATGGATTTGCTTGCAAAATAGCAGGGAAAAGTAGGGAAACATTAAGAGCTATCATCTAACCGCATATAAGAGATGTATATAGTAAAGCATGGGTTTAGAGTTATAAAACCCACCTAAAGCTTGCTCCTTGAGCTCCAAGCTTTCAAGCTCCAAGCTCTAATGGCGTCCTTGAGTTCCCACAGGTTGGCCATGGTGAAAACTCCAATGAAAGACGAAAAGAGATGGCTAGAAAGATAGGGTTTCGAGAGTTAGCCACCAAATTGACCTTGAATTCGAGTTCTAACCATGGAAATAGGCAAAAGAAGGGTCCCAAACCTACCTTGTTTCCCTTGGTCGTCCTCCTTAGCTCCAAGGCAGTCTTTGGTCGTCTTTGGTGAAATGGAACAGTGAAGGGAACGAAGGGCAAGTTCCCTTGCTTAGAGAAGTTGAGGGTATACATACTAGGGGTAGGATTTTCAACATTAGTTCATAAGTTGTCCATAATTCCAACTAGGTCCCTCCTTCTTTACTTGATCGTCCCTTCCTCTTTATTCTAAGGACAAACCTTCTCTTAAGGTCTTAGAAAAAGAAGGTAAAGGAGAGCAATCTAATACTAAAGTACATACATAAAGAGATATTGCACATATACCCTGATTATTCAATCACAAGGCATATTTCATAACTTGATAACTCAATTGAGGTGACTCCCTCATCATTTCTTATCTTAATGATGGCAAGAGTCTAAAAAGATACATTATATGACATATTTTCCAATTTGCATCCCTTAATTTGGGTAAATTGCATTTTACCCCAAATTAAGGTTTCAAGTACCAGGATTGCTTCCACAGCTGCACCTTGGTGCCCTAGCTTGGGAAATCCCTCAAACTTTACCAAAAAGATTCTCATGATGTCTCAACATCAGAGGAACATCTCAACATGTGCAAATTGCAAGTTAACCCTTTCAACTGGGTAAATTGCACATAGGTCCCTGTATAACAAAACAATGCTACAACTTTAAATAAAAAGGAGCAAATACTGAAATATACGTTTCTGAGAAACTTAATTACATGCTCAGAGTTAATCACAAAGATTTAATCACATATTTAGGCAAAAACACCTAGGGTTAACTCATAACCCAGGTCAGGGATGTTACAAATTATCCACCCCTTACAAGGATTTTGTCCCCAAAATCGATAAAATATACTAAGAGAAAAGGGCAGGATACTTCCTTCTCATCTCATCCTCTAACTCCCAAGTGGCTTCTTCAACACCACGGTGGTTCCAGAGGACTTTTACAAGACTTATATCTTTCTTCTTTAACTTTTTAATTCGTTTATCAAGGATTGACACTGGTCCCTCCTCATAGGATATGTCATCATTCAATTCTACCTCCATAGGTTGTAGAACTGACTCGGTGTCTGGGTGACATTTCTTCAACATAGAAGTGTGAAACACAGGATGTAACCTCTGTAACTCAGGTGGTAGCTCTAGTCTATATGCTACCTTTCCAATCCGTTCGATGATTGGATAAGGCCCCATATATCTAGGAGCTAACTTCCCTTTCTTTCCAAAACGAAGGACCCCTTTCCAAGGTGAGACCTTGAGATACACTCTGTCTCCAACCTGGAACTCTAAGGGTCTACGACGTTTGTCAGCATAAGATTTCTGCCTATCCTGAGCAATCTTAATCTTTTGTTGTATTATTTTAATCTTTTCTGTGGTTTGCTGCACAAGGTCATGACCTAACAACTGATGCTCACCAGTCTCAAACCAACACAAGGGTGATCTACAACGTCTACCATATAAGGCTTCATAAGGTGCCATATCAATACTATGCTGATAGCTATTGTTATAGGCAAACTCTATCAAGCTTAGGTGTAGATCCCAACTTCCGGTGAACTGGAGAACACATGCTCTCAACAGGTCTTCTAAGGTTTGTATGGTCCTTTCCGACTGTCCATCAGTTTGTGGATGAAAGGACGTACTAAACCTTAGCTTGGTGCCTAAGGCTTGGTGTAACTGTTCCCAAAAACGACTTGTAAACTGAGGACCTCTGTCAGAAACTATTGTGACAGGAACTCCGTGCAAACGCACTATCTCTTTAACATACAACTCTGATAACCTTTCAGCAGAATAGGTTGTCTTGACAGGTAAGAAATGTGCTGTCTTAGTTAACCTATCAACAATTACCCAAATGGAATCATGTCCTTTGCTTGTCCTGGGTAGGCCAACAACAAAGTCCATGGTCACATGGTCCCACTTCCACTGTGGTATGGGTAAAGGTTGCATTGTCCCTGCAGGCTTCTGGTGTTCAGCTTTAACTTGCTGACACACAGGACACCTTAGAACAAACTCTGCAACGTCCTTTTTCATCCCAGGCCACCAATACAGATCTTTCAAATTCCGATACATCTTGGTGCTCCCTGGATGCATAGCATACATGGAAGAATGGGCTTCTTCCAGGACTAACTTCCTCAAGTTGTCCACATCCGGCACTATCATATTTCCATTATAACAAGCTACTTGGTCCTCTGAGTCATGAAAACCATCTTGCTTCTCTTTTTCATACTCAGATCTAATCTGCTGAACTGTAGCATCACCTAGCTGTGCTTCTTTAATCTGCTCTCTTAGGGTAGGTTTAATATGCATCTCAGCTAACAAACCGGATAACAATGACACCTTCAACTGTACATTGTCTTGCCTTAAAGAGATAAGCATATCTCTCCTAGAGCATACTAAAGAGTTTAGTTGTGCTCTATTCATGGTTGATGTTGCTGATTTCCTACTCAAGGCATCTGCAACAACATTGGCCTTGCCTGGATGGTAATCAATTATACAATCGTAGTCCTTGATTAACTCCATCCAGCGATGTTGCCTCATGTTGAGCTCATGCTGAGAGAAGATATACTTAAGGTTTTTGTGGTATGTGAAAATCTGGAATGTCTCTCCGTAGAGATAATGCCTCCAGATCTTCAAAGCATGAACCACAACAGCTAACTCCAGATCGTGTGTTGGATGATTCTCCTCGTGTTTCTTAAGCTGTCGGGAAGCAAAAGAAATCACTTGTTTATCCTGCATCAACACACATCCTAGTCCGTTCTTGGAAGCATCACAGAAAACTATATATCCTTTTCCTTGTTCAGGTAGCACTAGCACAGGTGCACTTGTCAACCTCTCCTTCAGCAACTGGAAAGATTGTTGACACTTATCACTCCAAGAAAAAGGAACATCTTTCCGGGTTAACTTGGTCAAAGGTAAAGCTATAGAACTAAAGTTCTTAATGAACCTTCGATAATAGCCAGCTAACCCCAAGAAACTTCGAATATCCGTCGGTGTCTTTGGTTGTTCCCATTGTAGAACAGATTCTACCTTTGTAGGGTCAACACGAATTCCCGAGGCGGATATCACATGTCCAAGAAAAGATACCTCCGGCAGCCAGAACTCACACTTGCTAAACTTAGCGTATAGCTTATGTTCTCTTAGCAAGGCCAAAGCTTGGCGAAGATGCTGCTCATGCTGCTGAGCATCCTTACTATAAATCAGTATGTCATCTATGAAGACGACAACACACTGATCAAGGAAAGGTCAAAAAACTCTATTCATGAGTTCCATGAATGTAGCTGGTGCATTGGTTAGTCCAAACGACATAACTGTGAACTCATAGTGACCATATCTTGTCCTAAAGGCGGACTTGGATATGTCACTATCCTTAATACGGAGTTGATGATATCCAGACCTCAAGTCTATTTTTGAAAAGACTATTGCACCACGCAACTGGTCAAAGAGATCATCAATCCTCGGCAGAGGGTACTTATTCTTTATTGTTACTTTATTGAGTTGTCTGTAGTCGATGCACAACCGCATTGACCCATCTTTCTTTTTAACAAACAAGACTGGAGCACCCCAAGGTGAAGTACTCGGTCGGATAAAACCTCTCTCAAGTAACTCTTGAAGCTGTTTCTTGAGTTCTGCCATCTCGGCAGGCGCCATTCTATACGGAGTCTGAGCTATGGGTTTTGTATTTGGGATCAGATTGATTTCAAAATCAATCTCCCCAGGTGGTGGTATACCAGGAAGTTCTTCAGGAAATACATCTTCAAATTCCCTGACTACAGGAACTTCAGCAGGATTGAAACTTTCCTTGGTAACATCTACCACATGGGCTAAGAATGCATAACATCCTTGCCTCAACAACTTATCAACAACCATAGCTGATACAAGACAGGTGGGCAGAATCTTTCTCCTTGAAAGATCCATGTGTTGCTTTCATCAGCAAACACAGCCAACTTGGACTCACAATCCAAGACAACTCTATACCTTTCTAAGGTATCCATCCCGAGGATTATATCAAATCCCTATATATCAAGTGGTATAAGATCCACTTGAATGCGATGGTCAGAAAAGAAGAGGATGCAGGGAGAACATACCTCCTGCAAAACGGCAGACCCACTCAACGGAGTCTCTAACAACAAACTATCTGCTCTATGACTAATAGTCACATTGCAGTTACAAATCACTTCACGAGTGATGAAAAAGTGCGTAGCACCCGGATCAATCAGAACGGATACAACACAGGATGTAGACATATCAGAATATAAAAGTTTCATCTGACCTGCCACTACCCGTGGATTGACCACTGCCTCAGGTGGGTTCATAGCATAGAACCTCGCAGTCGCCTGGTGTTGAGGTGGTGCTGATGATCCAGCTTGAGACGCTTGTCCACGTCCTCGAGCTGCTCCTTGATGTTGTCTATTCTGAGATCCCTGTTGATTCTGTCTCGGAGGTTGTTGTGTCACACCGACAGGCCTAGAACGGCAATCCTTCATCAAGTGTCCCACCTTACCACAGTTGTAGCAACTCTTCTCCTGTTGCTGTGGTCTGGGTGGTCCAGTAACTGACACTGATGCAGAATTGTGCGTCCCTTGAAGCGGTTGACTCTGTCCTCTACCTCTGCTTGGTGTCCATTGAGTTTGAAAACTCGATCTGGGTGGTGGAGGGTTAGGTGCAGAGAATCTAGGTTTCTTAGAATCCCTAGATGAAGAACCCTGGAACTGTGGATATCTTTTATGGGTTTGTCTTTTCTCAACCACAGATCTCTCTATCCTTCGGACTGACTCCACGAAGGTAGAGAATCTCTCTCGGTTCTCTAAGGTAGATACAGGGGTTGACATATCAGAATTCAAACCCTTCTCAAATCTTCTGATTCTTTCCTCATCAGTAGCAGCCATGTGCGGACAAAACCGCAGCAACTCCATGAACTTAGCTTCATATTCGCTAATGTTCATCATACCCTGCCTTAGTTTCTCAAACTGAGAGATCTTCTCATCTAGGAAGGTCTTTGGAAAATATCTTTTGATAAATTCCCAACGAAACTCTTCCCATGAGAACTCTACTCCAGGACTCTTCTGTTCTTCCATGTTCGACCAGTGACCAGCACTGCCTTTGAGAAGATAGACAGCATGTATAACCTTCTCAGCTTCCAGAATCATAAGAATCCTGAAAGCCTTCTCTAACTTTGTCAAACATAAGTCAGCATCTGCAGGGTCGGCAGTCCCGAAGTACTCGGTAGCTCCGACACGACGAAGTCGTTCGAATGTCTTACCGATACCTTGTGCTTCAGGCTGGACAGGTGCCCCAGGTGCAGGAATGGGCATCCTATCGGTTATATGTATCATGGCAGTCATGAACTGCCCGAACATCATCTGTACAGTTGGGTTACTCATGTCAGCTGGGTCGAACTGGGGTGGCTCTCTTGGCGACTCAGGTGCAGGTTGTTCTATTCTCGGAACTCTTGCACCGCCTCGAGGTGCACTAGCACTACTCTCTGCCACGTACTCATCGTGATGTTCAGACATTCTTATGTATCTCCTTCTCCTGAGGAGCAGAAGATTCTATTAGATAAGGAAGGAGTACTAAAGGTAGACTCGACATCCTAAGTCCTATGCCTCTGTAGACTCAACTGACCTAGAGCTCTGATACCACTAGTTGTGGGCTCTGATCTCCAAACCATGACATAAACACGATTAAAATGTAGCGGAAGCGAATCGGTAATCAGCGGAAGACAAAAATCACGGGAAATTAAAAACTTTTCGAGATAAGAACTTGGATCCATAAAAACTTCTTTCATAAAGAGAGATAAACTATTTACATCTCAGGATAATTACTTCTTGAGTAATTATATACATCCAGATACAAAATCTCAAGATTACTAAACAAAAGACTCCAAGACCTGAGAGTACAGAGGACACATAGGATTGACTCTATCTGCACCACATGGCAGGACAATTTCCACCTGAGATTACTGCTGCCCCTGGTGCTGCTGCTGCTGAGACTGATCACCTGTAGGATGGTTCCTTCGTCTCCGAAGTCCACCTAAAAAGTTGAAGTCTACGGGGTGAGACAATTATACATAATTGTCCCAGCGAGAGTTATAACTCTTCGCCAGAAGCTTTATTATAACATCAAAGAATATCTTAAGCAGTAAAGCCTTCAAACTATTCTATAACAGTTGCAGGTATAACAAGATCCCTACAGTTTAGGAGATATGGAGAATATAAACACTATTACAATATAACATCAATCAACTAACTTGGAGTCATCTCTAACAAGTTATACTACATGGTTGATTATGTTTTACAAACAACATTATGCCCTGTGGAGATGAGGCATACCACTCATACTCCAACTGATCGCTGAGAAGTCACATCAGTATCATACATAGGTCATTAAGAGAGCCGGATTCTCATGACCTTCACCTTCCTCAGTCAGTAAGAGGATCACTTGTAGGACATCTCGTGTCTCTACTACTATAGCTCACCAGGGTAAACTGGTCCTTCGCTATTCTAGAGTCACAGTGGCGTTCTGTACTCTCTTCGTCATCAGGAGGTTTCATATTTACCTACCACTGACACGGATATCTGTGCTTTCTTCGTCATCAGGAGGTTTCATGTTTACCTACCACTGATACGGTATGGAATTATAGTGAAGGATGGATGGATTACACATCTACATCACTTTCCTACACTAGGATGTAAGGTTCTACACATCCATGTACCCCACATACTCAAAAGTATGTGCTCCAGGAGTTCCCTGAGGAAAACCTGTTTCACCATCACTTAATCTCTGACAATGATGGATCTATGATCAGGGCTCTACATTATACTTGATTAGTTAGGTACATTCAGTATTCTTTAACAGCACACATTGTTCTCCAAACAATAACAGTAGCATAGCAGCTATAAAAGAAGAATACTAAATGTAACCGGCCTAACTCATATCAATCATCATTTCTCATTATCCTCATCACAAGTCATCTCTAAGGCATGACCTTGATGGTATTCATGGCTCTCACAGCCCATTCTCAGCATAGGATGTCACTGACAAGGCATCAGATTACCTTACTTATTCATAAGGCTAACAACATGCCTTTAATGAATATAACATCAACATCCATACCTGGATATGATTACCTTCATATCAGAACCTGCATGGTTATTATAACTGATAAAGGTAATACAAAAATAAGGAATATACTTCCTACTCTTGCCATAAGAGTTAAATCTCTAATTCACATCAAATAGAGTTTAATACTCAAAAGCATGCCATTACCCTTGAACTAGGGTTTACTATTCACATTACATGTCATCACCCTTGAATTAGGGTTTACTATTCACATTACATGTCATCACCCTTGAATTAGGGTTTACTATTCACATTAAGGTGAATTGAACTCATAACATCATCATATGTGAGTAACATCTTCATTGATGCTCTTAGATTAGTTAAAGGTTCATCATTTATCATAATTAGGGTTTCTATGATCTCACACAGGTGGATCATACCCTAATTATGCTCCTTCCTGTGCATTGGAGATGCTTTAATTGAGTTTTCACCTAAAAAGGGTACTTTCTCTCTCTAGAAGTACTTTCTCTCTCTAGAAGTACTTTCTCTCTCATCATAATGTTAGGTGATGTCAACATCACTCTAAATCAGGTTGGATTAAGTCATCATAGGCTAACATAGCCCAAAACATCACCATCATGTGATTAGGGTTTGATCTGATCAAGGTATTACCCAATTTATCCTTTAGGGGTATTTTGGTAATTCACCCCATTGATCATCATCATGGTCAAAATCCTAGTCAATTAGCCACTTAATATCCTAGGTTATCATTAGGGTTTGATTAGGGAAACATTGAACCATTTACATCATCAATTGATTGAATGAAGTCAACCTTGAATCACATTGATCGATCTTCAACCATCAATCTCCAACTGATTTGAGATCGTTTGATAGTGTTGACCGTTTAGCTACTTTGACTTTCCAAGACCGCGAGCCTCTTCAATTGGCTCAAGACCGCGAAGCTCAAAATGATGTTAAGACCGCGAGGATCATGAATACTGTTTGCCCTTCTTTGACCCCAAGACCGCGAGGCCCCTCGCGGTCTTGAGACCGTGAGCCCCCTCTCGGTCTTGAGACCGCAAGCCTCCTCACGACCTTGAGACCGCGAGCCTCCTCACGACCTTGAGTCCGCGAGCTCACATGGTCTCAACCACTTGAACCATCAACAAGATTGAATGATACAACCGATAATGTCAACCAATGTTGAAGCCCTCAAAAGGTCAAAGCTATGTTGACCACTTATGGATTGGATCAATTAAGGTTATGCTTAGCCAATTGGTCATTCAATTGACCCTCAATTGTTGACCAATTAGGGTTGAAATTGATTCAATTAGGGTCTATCAATGTTCACCCATCAACACTCAACAATGTGACTCAACACAAGGTTGAACCCTTCAATTGAGCTCCAATTGGGCCCAAACTTGGCCCAAACGGTCTTGAGGTCATGTGGGTGGACCCCACATGGTCTTGAGACCGTTTGCCCAAGATTGCATCAAAGTCTAAGGTGATTTGATAGGGGTTGAACCATGATTGAACCACAAAACAGAATTTTGATTAAATTGATAACTTATTTGCAATTAGGTCCTCAATTGGTCAAATTACTTAACCCTAGACCTTCAAACGGTCTTGGGTGATTGTCCTCTCGGTCTTGAGACCGTTTGGATGAGTTCCAAACGGTCTTGAGACCGTTTGCCCATCCATTTTTGGATTCTAGTGAAATTTCTTCAAGGTTGGATCAATTGAGTTGAGGGTTATATCAATATTTAATTGCAATGTAATTTGGTGTAATTGTACCTTCAATTGGTCAACTAATCTTGACCCCAGACCTCCAAACGGTCATGGTTGATTGCCCTCGCGGTCTTGAGACCGTTTGGGTGGCCCCTAAACGGTCTTGAGACCGTTTAGGTCAATCAACCCTAAAAACCCTAATTAGGTTACCATAATTTCAGTATTGATTTCACCTAGGGTTAGCCCTAGTATTCACCCTTCAACTCTTAGCCTGTTCGGAATTAGACCATAAAACTTGGTGAGTTGTTAATTAACATTATTTTGAACAGTAATCTCATACGGTCAATGCCTGGTCAACGACCTTACACGGTCTTGAGACCGTTTGCCCAAAAAGGCAATTTCAGACCGTTTGAGAATCAGGAATAAATTCATTTAAAGTTGTTACTTAAAAAGGTCATATCTCCCGATTCCTTTGGAGTTAGCCTCCCAAATTTTGAGGGTAATTATCCTATATAATTAGGAACAGATTCCTTATACGTTCCACGCCAGGTCAATGGGGCCAAACGGTCTTGAAGACCGTTTGCCCTGTCGCGGTCTCGAGACCGTTTGCTCACCTCGCGGTCTTGAGACCGAGAGAGAAAACTGGTGAGACCGTGTAAGAAAGTGAAATGCGGTGGGTTTTTCTTGGAAATCACGCCTTCATCTCCTAGCTCAAGAACAGTACGGATATCCCATGGATTTGCTTGCAAAATAGCAGGGAAAAGTAGGGAAACATTAAGAGCTATCATCTAACCGCATATAAGAGATGTATATAGTAAAGCATGGGTTTAGAGTTATAAAACCCGCCTAAAGCTTGCTCCTTGAGCTCCAAGCTTTCAAGCTCCAAGCTCTAATGGCGTCCTTGAGTTCCCACAGGTTGGCCATGGTGAAAACTCCAATGAAAGACGAAAAGAGATGGCTAGAAAGATAGGGTTTCGAGAGTTAGCCACCAAATTGACCTTGAATTCGAGTTCTAACCATGGAAATAGGCAAAAGAAGGGTCCCAAACCTACCTTGTTTCCCTTGGTCGTCCTCCTTAGCTCCAAGGCAGTCTTTGGTCGTCTTTGGTGAAATGGAATAGTGAAGGGAACGAAGGGCAATTTCCCTTGCTTAGAGAAGTTGAGGGTATATATACTAGTGGTAGGATTTTCAACATTAGTTCATAAGTTGTCCATAATTCCAACTAGGTCCCTCCTTCTTTACTTGATCGTCCCTTCCTATTTATTCTAAGGACAAAACTTCTCTTAAGGTATTAGAAAAAGAAGGTAAAGGAGAGCAATCTAATACTAAAGTACATACATAAAGAGATATTGCACATATACCCTGATTATTCAATCACAAGGCATATTTCATAACTTGATAACTCAATTGAGGTGACTCCCTCGTCATTTCTTCTCTTAATGATGGAAAGAGTCTAAAAAGATACATTAGTTGACATATTTTCCAATTTGCATCCCTTAATTTGGGTAAATTGCATTTTACCCCAAATTAAGGTTTCAAGTACCGGGATTGCTTCCACAGCTGCACCTTGGTGCCCTAGCTTGGGAAATCCCTCAAACTTTACCAAAAAGATTCTCATGATGTCTCAACTTCAGAGGAACATCTCAACATGTGCAAATTGCAAGTTAACCCTTTCAACTGGGTAAATTGCACATAGGTCCCTGTATAACAAAACAATGCTACAACTTTAAATAAAAAGGAGCAAATACTGAAATATATGTTTATGAGAAACTTAATTACATGCTCAGAGTTAATCACAAAGATTTAATCACATATTTAGGCAAAAACACCTAGGGTTAACTCATAACCCAGGTCAGGGATGTTACAGTTTCTTGATTATAAAACCTAGTTCAATTGGGTTCAAAACCCTAAATCGAAGGTCTAATTGAATGGTGATTCATTGGTCCAATTGATGAATACCTTAGTGCTTCAATTTATAATTGGTCCATGGATTGAAACCTTGAGTTGATTGTGTGTTGAAGTACCTTTTTGGTCCATGCGGTTTTGAGAAGGTTTGGACCAAACGGTCTCAAGAACATTTGGGACCAAACGATCTCAAACCATTTGGAGACCCAAAGTGCAAACTGTTTCAATACCTACTTTGTCCAATTGGTTTCAAATATAACTTGTTCAATTGGTTTTCAACCAATTGATGTATGAGAACCAAGATCATTGAGGGTCTAAGTAATTAACTTTGTGAAGATCAACATGGTTAATCCATTTGAATATCTCATGTAATTAAAGGTCCAATATGGTGAACCTATTTAGATACTTAATGCAATTGAAGATTTCAATGGTTAACCCAATTGATCACTTTGTGGGATTGAAAGTTTAATTGGTCAATTCTTTTGAATTCCTTATATAATTGATGGTTTAATTGATTAGACCATTTGGACATCTAATATGATCAAATGTTAATCAGCTATGTGATTATTAAAGATGTAGACCCATGATGATTGTGAAGGTTAACCCTAGCTATGTGTACTCAAGTGAAGAGTTGACCTATATTAATCTTGGAGTAGTTAACATCCTAAAGAGGATGACAGAGAGAATGAGAGAGATGAATGCTTATATAATTAAGCCCTAATTCTCTCATTATGAGTAAACTATGTGATAAGGGTTGATCCATAATAATGAGATCATGAAACCCTAATCAATGAGCCCTAACCCTAATTAGAGCAATGCTATGTGTGAAACCCTAATTAGAGCAATTCTATGTGTGAAATCCTAATTAGAGAAATGCTATATGTGAAACCCTAATTAGAGAAAAGCTATGTGTGAAACCCTAATTAGAGAAAAGCTATGTGTGAAACCCTAATTAGAGCAATGTTATGTGTGAAACCTTAATTAGAGCAATTCTATGCGTGAAACCCTAATTAGAACAATGCTATGTGTGAAACCCTAATTAGAGCAATGCTATGTGTAAAACCCTAATTAGATCTAAGCTATGTGTGAAACCCTAATTAGAGCAATGCTATGTGTGAAACCCTAATTAGAGAAATTCTATGTGTCAAATCCTAATTAGAGCAATGCTATGTGTGAAACCCTAATTAGAGCAATGCTATGTGTGAAACCCTAATTAGAGCAATGCTATGTGTGAAACCCTAATTAGAGAAATACTATGTGTGAAACCTTAATTAGAACAAATCTATGTGTGAAACCCTAATCTAGGGCAAATCTGAGTGTTATCATAAATCTAGGGTGATGATGTAACCCTAACTGAGTGTAACAATGAAGGAAACCATAATTTAATGGGAATTGTACATCCTAACCCTAATTTGGGTATGAGGTAAGAGAAACTGTATTTGGATTTGAATAGAAAACCTTAATCCCTAAAAGGGGGTAAGGTGCATGAAACCCTAATATAGGGTAGTGCCACTAATCCTATGTGAAGACCTAGCACTGGGTGATGTATTGTGAAATCTTAATTTCACATAATATTAGGTGAAACCCTAATATAGAAGGATGATTATATGAAACTCTATTGAAGAGTAATACTATGTGAAATCCAGAAATGTACGGAATATTCTATGTGAATCCTCAGATTATAAATTTGGAGAATACTATTCCTAATAATGGAACAATGATTAATGTTATGACAAATGTAACACCTAGAGAGGTTAATAATGAATATCCTTATATTAATAGTTCCTAACTCAAGGGTGAGTCCATAGTATTAACAATGGTTGTATAATCTAAGTGAGTGATTATTGACCAATACTTTACATGATAAATGTGATGAACTGGTTCATAAAGTATTAGGATGGGGAATACCCTAATACAATCTCGGTGTATGAACTCAAGTAAGATAAAGGTTTTGAGGGAAGTGATACATCAAGATATGATAGATATCACATCCAACACCCCAATACTGGTATACCTTGATGTGTTATAAGTCCAAGTTAATTGGATGAATGACACATGAGATGTGTCATGTCAATGGTTGCATTGATATGTAATGTACTCTGTTGAATGTAGGCTAACATGCCTTATGAAAAGGTTAATCCAAACTGATAAACTATGATGTAATCATATTTTGGAAAAGATGAGAGAGAAACTCATGTCGTGTGTTGATAATTCATTTAATGGTGAATGATGAGAATAAATAAGTATGAATGAATACTTATGTTATCCATATTGATTTCCTTGCTATGTGAACCCTAATACAGGGTAATGCTATGTGAAGCCCTAATACAAATTAATGATATGTTAACCCTAATATAGGGTAATGCTATTTGAAACCTTAATACAGGGTGATGCTATGCGAAGATATAATACATAGTAATCCTATGTGAAGCTCAAATACAGACTAATGGGTTATGAATGAATAAGATAACCCTTGTATTGCATGGTACTAATATGTAATTGTATCATGATTACTAATCATGCAGATAGGTTGAGATGATGAACATAGCCACGTATGATTTATGATGCTTTTTATATTGAAAATGTTCTATAGGCCTTATAAGCCTTCATTTGCTTTGATTCTTAGTGAGAGGTAACCTACAATTAATGAGTCATGTGTGTCACATGATGTGCTAATTATCTTAGAATGTTTATGAGCTTCAGAAGCCATAATATGCCTTATTTCCTATTAAGGGGTAATAAGAGGTGGTATGAACTTTGTGAACTATGTGCAATGCTTTGTGTAACAAGAATTATAATGTCTCTGGGTCAGATGATATGAAGGTATGAAGTTAACTAATAACCTATAACAAGTGTTCTATGGTGAGTAATGGGTTCAAATATCCAGATTCTATAATCATGATAATGAACTTATTAAAAAGTGGAAATGTACTTGATGATCGAGATGAGGGACTAAGATCCCAACACTTTGTGAAAAGAGTATGGCTACAGGCCATGACTCCCCAATGACAATGCCAGGCATTAGATATATGTTCTAAGCCTGAAGAGAGTTAATGTTGTGGTAATGATTCTATAGTGAATAAATGTTATACATGTTCTTCATATTCCTTAAAGGATAAGTGACATGTTGTTCTATCAAATTATAGCTGTATTGCTTTTGATAAGAATAATGTTCTAATCTGTTAGACATTAAAATATCTGCTACCAAATAAATATAATTCCTCTGTTCATATTTATCTTCTTCAGCTGCAATGATAATGTTACTGGCGGAGAGTTATATCTCTCGCTGGGGCAATTTACAATTGTCTCACCCCCGTGGGAACCACATTTTTAGGTGGGCACGGACGAGGAGGTAGGAATCCTTCAGTAGGAGAAGGACAACAACAACAACAACAGGGACAACAGTGAAATCTCAGGTGGAGACACTGGCTGTCATGTCTTGTATAGATATAGATAGAGTCCTATGTGTCGTCTCTGTACTCTCAGGTCCTCGGAGTAGTAGTTAGTGCTTTCGAGATTTTGGCTCAGTGCCTCAAGATTTTATACTGCCTGTGTTTAGCTTGACAGGACAATTAATGCTTGTAATTTTCAAAAGGAGATGATACAGAATATGTACCTATGAACAAGAATGTAATTATGTTACTTTGGTTCTATGTGAGAAAGTTTTCCTTTGATGGATCTTTTGATAAAAAGGTTTTAATTTTAAATGATTTTTGGTAATCCACTGCTTAGTGAATGCTTCCACATTAGTTTATTATGTTTTTGAGAGTTGTATGCCACAATGATGACAATGGAGACGACGATGATGATGATGTTGGTGGTGTCAAAAATGACAAATAGGCGATACACTGACACGTAAGCACATAACATTAGTGGTTGGGTGCCCACTTGTACTACAAATGAGCCCACATTTGAGTGGAATGTGCCCACTTCTACTAGATATGTGCTGAGATTTGAGTGAAATGGATGCACCTACTTCTACTAGCACTAGACCCACATCTTAATGGATGCATTACTAGAAGATGTGAACACATTTTGCTCAACTGTGGGCACATTGCTAGTATAAGTAGGCACATTCCACTCAATTTTGAGTGAATTAGAATTCCAAATTTAAATGGTATGCACCCATTTTTACTAGAACTGCACCTAAATTTGAGTAGAATGCACCCACTTCTACTAGAAATGCACCCACATTTGAGTGAAATGCACCTACTTCTACTAGCAATGCACCCACATTTTAATGGATGCATTACTAACAGAAGTAGGCAAATTACACTCAAATATGGGCGCATTGCTAATAAAAGTGTGTGCATTCCACTCAAATTTAAGTGCATTTGTAGTAGAAATGGTGCATACCATTCAAATGTAAAATTTTAATGCACCCAAATTTGAGTGAAATGCTCCCACTTCTACTAGCAATGCACCCACATTTGAATTGAACACATCCACTTCTTCTAGTAATGCATCCATTAAGATGTGTGTGAGTAGCTCGTAGGAGTGGGCACATCACTCAAATGTGGACACATTACTTGTAGAAGCAGGCACATTCTTCTCAAATGTGGGCTCATTTGTAGTAGAAGTGGGTTCCCAATCACTAATGTTTATGTGCTTATTTGTCAGTGTAGTGCCTATTTATCATCATCGATGTCATCATCATCATCATCTTGTTCTTCTTCCTTTTCTTTTTCTATTTTTTCTTCTTCTTCTCCATCTTCTACCATGTAATATCTATGCACCAACTTTTTATTCAATACACCCATATTTACATGTAATGCACACCTTCATGTAAGTGTATTGAGCCTAGTTAGTTTTAATCATGTGAATATTATTTTTTTATGCAATGCACCCAGTTAAAAGTGCAACATGTCCACATTGCATCTGAATGTGCCAATTTAGTAATGAAATGCACCCAGATTCACATTTAATACCCACCTACTTATAAGTGTAATGAGCCTACTTAGTTTTAACCGCATAGACACTATTTTTTATGCAATGAGCTTAGTTACAAGTGCAATGCGCCCATATTTGGATCTAAATACACTGAGTCAGTAATGTTATGATCCTACTTGTAAGTGGAGTTCTAAGTTTTCATATTCATTGTAATCATCATAACAAACCCATTAATTTTATGCAATGTATTATTTCTCTCAAAATATGTCAAGTTTAGTGTTGGATTATATTTTTTGTAAATAGTCTAATGATTTTTATTTCATAAAAAAATACATAACATGTTGAAAGCTATAAGTGAATTTTTTTTATCTCTTCTTTGTTCGCTTTTCTCTCTTTACCTCCCTTCCCCCCCCCCCCCCTTAATTATGTCATTTGTGCATTAATGGCCATAAAATAACAACCACTCACCCTATTTGCTGCAACCTACTATCAACATTGGTCTTCCCCTCTCATATCCAGTGTATTATTTTCTTAAAAAAGTCTAAATTGGTCTTGTTAGATTATATTTTCTGTAACAAATTGTAATTGTTTTCATTTCATCAAAAAATTCATTACAACATGAAAGTTGTATACAAAAAAAATTACTTTCTCCATTTCCTACTTATTCTCTCTTCACAAACAACTCAAATCAATCCACATGTCACCCATTTCCTACCCATATCAGGTTATCCTCAAACCCATTAACTGCAACCTGTTGTCTACTACAAATGACTATAAAAGGCATGTTGTCTGCTTGTAAAATCAGCCACAGGTCAGAGTCAAACCGCCATCTAACGGGTAAATGAAGTAGGCTCCTTACACATATGAGTAGGAACTCATTACATGTGAATCTTGGTGCATTGCATTACTAATTGGGTGTATTTAGATCCAACCAGACGTACTACACTTGTTACCAGGTGCATTGCATAAAAAACAATGTCCCCATTATAAAAGCTAAGTAGGCTCATTAGGCTTATTAGTAGGTGCACATTACATGTGAATCTGGGTGAATTACATTACTGACTATGTGTGTTCATATCCAAAGTGGGCACATTGTACTTGTAACTGGGTGCATTGCATAAAAACAATATCCACAAGATTAAAACTAAGTAGGCTCACTACACCTATGTGTGGGTGCTCATTACATGTGAATCTAGGCGCATTGCATGAAAAAGTAGATGCATAGGTATTGCATGGAAGAAGAAGGAGAAAAGAATAATAAGAAGAATAAGAAGTACGAGATGATGATGACAACAAATAGACGCTATAATGACAAGTAAATGCATAATATTAGTGATTGGGCACCCACTTCTACTACAGACGAGTCCACATTTGTATGGAATGCCCCCACTTCTACTAGAAGTGCCTACATTTGAGTGGAATGCATCCATTCCTATTAGCAATTCTCCCACATCTTAATTGATGCACGACTCGAAGAAGTGGATGCATTCTACTTAAATGTGGGTGCATTTCTAGTAGAGTGTGCACATCCACTCAAATGTGGGCACATTACAATTATAAATTTAATGATATGCATCCATTTCTACTATAAATGCACCTAAATTTGAGTGGAATGTTCCCACTTCTACTAGCAATGTGCCCATATTTAGTGGAATGTGCATACTTCTACTAGCAGTGCATCCACTAAAATGTGGGTGCATTACTAATATAAGTAGGTGCATTCCAACACAATACATTCACATCTTACAATTCTTTTTTATCTGTTCCCAACCAAAAAATGAAAAAAATATTACTTATTTTATATTTAGTATATTGTTTTCTCAAAAGTACATCAACATTAGTTTTATTAAAATGTATTTTTGGTCAAGTTTCTAATAATTTTTTTTTATCAAAAGATTTTTTACAGGTCGAAAGGTTTAAGCAAAATAATAAATTTACATCTTACTTCCTTCCTCTTATTTTTTCCCTCACCAAAAATGAGAAAAAGGAAAAAAACAAAAAAGAGTAGAAATGGAACCCTTGCTGGCTTGGGTGATTTGGAAGAATGTGACACGCTAGTGAATGGGAGAGGACGACAGTGTTGGATTTTGTAGTCTTGAGGCTGTCACTGGGTGGCAAAGATGATAGTGGGTAGATGGCTTGTGCAGGAACGTGAAATGCGTGTATGGTGTAAGTCTATGAGGAAATTTAAACCCGTCCCAATACCCTACATACAACTAGAATGATGGTGCGTGGACACAATTTTGGAACACAAATTGAAACCCAAGTCAGTCTCAATCACAAAATAAAGAGTATAATAAATAAAATGTGTTATTTTATCTATATACCTTTTTTAGTGGAGAATGACTTGGGTTCCATATTAAGTTCTAAAATGTGTCCACATATAAAATCCCTTTTGTTACTTGCTATTTTTTTCCCTAATGTGCATCCTACCTCCTAATCAACCATTTCCTTAGCTGGTAGCTCTTCTTTTTAAAAAAATATTGGCCATTCTATTCATTCCATGTCCTGGGGTCGAACCTGGAACCTATCAATCACAAACTGAGTATATAACCATGTGGATGTCCTCTCTTGGACCTTAACCGGTAGCTCTATGTGCACATTCTTGTCCTGTTATACAAGATATCTTGATTATACAATTTGTACTGGCTTTCTAGGTTTTGGGATATGGGTATGGGGTCATCTAGTTGATACATACTCATGGTCAAAATAGAGAAAATCAGTTTATTATAAACTAGATTTGGGTCCATATCTTGGTAAATAAATGGATAATTCTATGTGGACTTAGTTTTTTGATTCAAAATGAGATACATTTTCCTTTTTCACACAAAATAAGGGACACAACAAATAAATTATGTTATTTTATTTAACCCTTGTCTTGTTTAAAAGGATATATTGGACCTCATTTTTAGTCCAAAAATGAGTTCACAAAGAATATCCCATAATAGTATAGTTTTGTGACTATTTTAGGTGTTTGGCATCACTATTGGAAAATTGTTTTGAAACTGGAGTAGTAAATATGTTTACTTTTAGTCCCCATTTTAGAATTCAACCTGGATTCTAGAATCATGTTCTTAGTAGGATTTCATAGTTTAGTAGAGATTCGTCTATCTGTTTGGTTAATGGTGTGATATTGGATTTTAATAAGAACCAAACTGAGTTTCTAAATTACATTTTATAAAAATCCAAACTACACATGTACCATTAACCTGACCAGCCCAATCTTGATTTTAAATTCCAACTCGTTTTTAAAGGAGTGTTGAAATACTAATGCGATAGAATTTGGTTTGTTGGATTCAAACACAAATATAAAAAAAAATTGAACATAGCATGTTTGTCTAGGTCCACAAATAGATACACACTTTATATTTATAAAATTATATATATATATATACATATATATATGCACACATATCATTGTAGCCACATGCTCTAATCCTCTTAGCTACACGACACTCCTCATTCCGCTGATCTCTTCTTGTGTCTACCTCAAAAAAGGAACCTATCTTCTCCTCAGTTATTTTTGGATTAGAAAGATGTGGAAGCACATTTCTCTCTAGAATTATAGTGTGTTTCGAGATGTAAAGTGGTAGAGAAGAGATTTCATAATTGGGGTGTTGAATCAAAATAAGAATAAGAGGACCATTTTTAAGAATCAAAGTAAGATAAGAGGTGTTAGTCTTTATCATTATGGCATCGAGCTATTTTCTTGTAGGACTGCCCCTACAATATTGTCACCACAGTAGAGTTTAACAACCAAGTTCAAGATGGATTATTATGGTTCCTCTATGCCTAGGACACCCGAATATCAAACCATGAACGAAGTAAGGCATGAAACAAAAGCATATTGGTAATGATTGAGAGGCCTCAATTCATGACAGGAAGGGTCACCAAAGGACACACACACAATATCTCTATCTTCTATCTCTCTCTCTCTCTATATATATATATATATATATATATTTACATTCTTGGAAATGTGTACTAGATGGTACATATAACTTATGTGTACCAGCTATTCAAATGGCATATGAGAATTCATTAATCAAAACCAACTACATGGATCTAATTATCATTATCCAGATTAGATGTGTATACAAGATCACAACGATGTCTCTTGTATATCAGAGATATACAAATTTATCATCCAACAATTCCTACATTATTTACAACTTACCATCAATTAGAAAATATACACTTTCTCTAATTGGATGACCTAGGAATGTCAGATGGTGGTTTTTTTTTCAAGAACATGTTATCTAAGGCATATACAACACATCCATAAGGTTTAGGGTATAGAAATATACAACACTCACATGAGCATGCATCCTATTGAAGATGTGGGTAGCTGCAACAACAACCTCTTCCCAATATGATCTAGAAGCGAAAGCATAAAAAAGAAAGGATCTAGTTGTCTCAAGAATTTGATTGCAATGATCAGGCCTATCACCCAAGGATCTAGTCAAGTTTTAGGAATGACAACTAGCCCCACAGACCACCAATAGCCTTAACTGTGTGTTTTGTCCTCACTCATGAGCAAGCCAGAATAAACTTCCTAACTGGTCACCCATCCTAGTACTACTCTAACTGGTCACCCATCCTAGTACTACTTTTAGCTAAGCATGCTTAACCATATAGTTATTTAGTGATCGGATCCCTAAAAAGGAGGTTTACCTTGGCGATATGGGTTGTCCAATCATTCATTTTAAGATCATTTTATCTGAGGCCTCAAATCTTGGGACGTTACATTAATGATGTTTCCTCTCCACCACATCATTTTTTGATGAGTGTGTGGGCAAGAGGCATGCCACTGAGTTCCATGGTCTTGTAACATATAGTGAATGACTATATAAGTATATTCATGTGCATTATCAGATGTAAAAATCTTGATCACTTATGATATTGGGTATAAACCCAATTGGGTAAAAGTGAATTATATTGAAGGCAACTCTATGTGATTTTTCATTAAGTATATAAAGGTACATCTTGAATAGTCATAAAAAAAATTATATATTACTGAAAACCACTAAGAGAATCGAATGGTGCTGGACCTTAAATATTAGAATGCACAAGATCAAATGTGGAAGACGATCTACCTAATAATTTTAAAAGGGTAGTTGCAATTATTTTTCTAGTTTGTAACTAATACAAGGACGTAGCTAAAAATTTGAAAACTAGACTAAGAATCCTAACTAAATAAGAAATGTACAACTCTACTCTCACATGTGGCCCAAACATTGATGTCAAAGGGAATATAGATATAAAGTAGAAGTAATGGCTAAAATAGTTGAAGGAGATACTAGAATGAATAGTTGATCAACTTTATATAAATCTACCCTCTGATGTGCTTGACCAATGACATGCTTAGTACTCATATCTTGCACAATACATAAGAGGAATACATTTTCACTTTTTAGCCCATATTACACATTGATGATACAAAAAATAAATTCATTGGACATCAGATATGTGTAGAAAAAAAAGTAGAGTGATTTTCTTACTTTATTGTTAAGTGTTTCAATCTACTTAATGGGCAAAGATGCTCAAACAACAATGTGACAAGGGGTCATATGATTAGCAAGAGAGTATGATGTAAGGAATATATTATCATGATTTAAATGTATAGATGCCCCAGAGCCTATATAACAAATGTAAGAATCTTTACCATTTCCATTTAAAAGAGTCAATAATGCTACATTAGCTGTAGGGAAATATGGCATTAGGCAGGCATCAGAGATAAAAAGTTGTACTGCCATATTCTCCATTAAACCAGGGATCACGTCAATAACTATATAATGTAAAGGATGGTTTTGAGGATATACTTGGTCCTGGAGAAAGTCTAGCAATAGTCTCCTCATTATTGTAGTCGTGTAGTTGTCTTCAAGTTGCACTTAGATGTCTACAGTGACTCCTGGTCTTCATCATAGATAGCAGGCTGATGTTTTTCTTCTAGCGGGAAAAGTATCCACGCCTCTCGAGAAGTCCACACACATAGTCTAGAATTCCTGTCATCCTACTAGAATGAATAGGAAGGAGTTGTCCCTCCCATTGGTGTACTAGTCACCAACTTGCTCTCCCATAATTTTTCTCCCTTGCTATCCCTCCCTTTATCAGGTAGGACTTGCTCGGGATCTCTATTGATTACCACAACCAGAGAGGACAACAATTCTGATCCAATTAATGCAAAACATGACATCAACACTAATCCTTGGTGCAATTGGATTACACTTTGAATAGAGTGCCTCATCACATGAGACGTTTGTATAGTGACCATGAACCAGTCAGTTCACTAGGTGAACTGGTCAGTTCACTAGGTGAACTGGTCAGTTCATTCCTCAACTCATCCAGAACTCTGTCAATTCAATACCCAATCAACCTAACACTCCAACTGATCATTTTTCATCACATGAACTGACCGGTGGGAGACAAAATAGCCAATTTATTTTTAAATTGAACATATAAACACTTTAGTAATACATTTAATTATCATTCATGATCAAAACTCCTCTTCTATGTGTATCGTATGTGTGTGACCGTATATGTTCCATATTACGTTGGCAGTGAATGTCTATAACTACTTATGCCATCACAAGCAAAGAGAGGTGTGTAGTCACACATCGTTGCTACCTAAGTAAATAGAAAGTTGGGGAACAACTTCAACCTACAATCTGTGATTGGTGTTGTAGTGTTTGTATAGTTCATTTATCAGTGATATCCAGATTGAACTTGAGGGATGGAGCAGTCATCCTCTTCAAAATTCAATCTTTGTTCCTTGCTATAGCAAACTGTTTGAGATATATGTAAGCTCAATATCACATATTGACTTACATGTGCATGATCATGCTTTTCTCAGTCTCGCTAATCAAGTGGCCATGATATCATACTCCCACACGAGGACAAATCCCATATACATCACTCACAATCATCCCCATGTGTCATAGTGCACCCAATCATCACCTTTATCATAATCCTTATTTAGGACTACAATTGATGATGTTAAAGCACACCGAACGATATGTGATGAGTGTGGTGACTACAAGTCTAACAACCACAATCACCACCAATACTTTGAAAGCTAACTATGACTACCATTCTAATGATTTCCATGTGTTACTCTAATGGTGGGTCTGTCAGATACACTATTCCCTAACAAGTATCTATGTGCTTGGTTTGATATCACATATCATGACTGATGAGATTATATCATCAACAACCACACACTCTAGTCTTATGTGTTGTTGTTGTCTATTAGCCTCCCATAATATCATCTTAATAGGGACATAACAAGAATGTATATACTCTTAGCATCCATATGATCTCATTATTAAGGTCACACACTTGAAGACATACATCATTGAGTAATATCATTCTCTAGACATTTATTATGTTACTTCATTATCTCATAAGTGAACAAAACATAATATATTAGAATCATTCCTTTATTATAAATCAAATAATTTACATGTTATGCCATTACAATCATCATATGATTCAACATTAGCTTGATTGAAAGATTGCATATCTTGGAGCATATGCAATGTTTATTGAAAGTTGGGTGAAGTTGAGGTTGATGTAGAAGTTGTCTTAGCCTTTTGAGGAGAAAAATTCTTTTAATATTTTGTCATTTTCTTAGGATGTAGACTCCAACAAGTTGTCTTGTCTATTAGGATCAGTGGATGAGACAAACACAAAGGAAACAACAAAAAATATCTCCATATTTCAAACAAGCATATCTCTGAACAATGATGATTCCCAAAGAGGGTGAATGTAACACCCCTGACCTGGGTTTTAGAATAACCCTATAATTTTTGCCTAAGTAAGCTTCTTAGAACCTTTTCTTAATCTTTTTAAAAGTAATTAAGACTTAAGGATAGTTTAATTTTCAAGTTTTAGCTTGTTTGCAAATTGTTTGTGCATCATAATTTTGATGCAAATTGAAATTTACCCAAAATGTGGGGTTGATGTGGAAATTATCACCTCTAAAGTATGCATTCTCTCTCTTAGCATCATCTAGAGGAGAGAGAAAGGAGGGGGTACCTTGTTTGAGTCTTGGTTGAGTGATATCACTCTTGGTGATGAAAGAACCAAAGAGTGATGAGTGTCTTGAACCCTAGATGGGGTTGTGTCAAGTTATGAAGTATATATGGGAGTGCCTATCATCTTGGAAGCCATAGAGGAGGTCCCATATCCATTTAGAAACTTTTTTGAAGTATTCAAATCAGGCTAAGCACCTCAAGTAGGTGAATCATATCGATTTATATGTTCCTTGCAAAAGTTGTAACAGTTTGCATATAAAGTGATATTAGGTTGTGATATCTTGTCAAACAAGATACCCAATGATCGATATCTTATCTTTGGATTATCCATAAGAGTTTTTCATGTTGATATAATCATGGATGCATGGAGTCACCATGCATGGACACATGTCACCTAAGTGCATATGCTGATGACACTTCACATACACTCTCTCTCTTGAACCTCAACTATATAAGCCTCTCTTTTCACCTACTAGTAAATTTTTTGACTCTCATATCATCCCTCCCTTGGTGGAAGACCCTAGGAGCTCAAGGATAAAGAGGAAGGTCAACCATCTTGTCTAAGGTGATGCCATGACCATCTTCAACCATGGAGAATTATGTATCTCAGATCATAGTTCGTTCTTTCTTTTCTTCTTCACCAAGTTTCTAACTATGGTACCTTCTTCTTGATGGAGGTGAAACTATAGACGAATCTTGGACCTTTGAATAGGTCATATTCAGCCTTGGAAATGTGGATATTTTAGGCTTGAAGCTATAGTAGTGATCTTGAGACGGGTTATATAACTTGAACTCAACTCTATTATTATTCACTTTCAATCATGCAATGCATGATGATTCCTTTTCAATTTTGACTCTGTTTAATTGAATGCTGATTCTATGAGATCTAATGGATATATGGGGCTGTTGTCCATGAACTAGAGTGTTAGTGGATAAAGGGTCGGAGCTTGAAGATGATGGAATCTCCCATGCACAAACCGATATTGGTTTGAGAAACCCTAACTCGATACAAGGTTATATGAAGAGAAGCCGATACACATGAGGCCCTAACCTGATACTGATTTGCTACATATGAAGGACTATCGTCCTTATAGTTGTCTACCCTATCACCTAAGGATAAAGATGGGGGCAGGCTGATATCTTGAAGTTGAGTGAAGATATGAAGACAATAGGGCTAACCTGATATACCTTAACCCTAGAAACCTGACATCCCTCTAACCCGACACCAATGTGAAGGGTGACACGCTTCTTTGAGTCCAATTCCGACACACCAAGTGAAGGTATGGGTGACACACTCCTTGAAGTCATGGCTGACACACCAAGTAGTAGCGAGGCCGACACCTTGATAGGTTAAATAATATAAGGGTGTTGATAATGGTTAACCTGATATTATCAAAACCCTAGAGGCCGATATCACGTGGTGATATCCAGGGCAACACAATAGATGATGCTATGAATGATACACTAGAAGATAGTGTGGCCAATACCATAGAGTATACTATGGCTGACACACAAAGTGATAGGGTGGCTGACATACAAAGTGATAGGGTGGCTGACACATAAAGTGATAGGGTGGTCGAGGCCCTAAAGTGAGGTTAGGATGTTATGCTTAAGTGAGGTGAAAGTATTATGATAAAGTGTGAAGAAGGTGATACATCAAGATATGACTCAAAACCCATATCACCTTAACCACGTCAAAACTGATATCACCTTAAGCACCTCAAAACCGATATCACCTTAAGCACCTCTAAACCGATATCACTTTGATGTGCCATGGGTGACACAAGTGATAATGTCATGGGTGACACAAAGTGATAATGGTATCTATACTGACACAAGTGAAGAGTGTCATGGTCGATACAATGTGTGGCCTCACATAATGTGAGAAGCTTAGGCCGACATAAGTGAATATGTCTAGGCCGACACAATGGTTAGTGTGTAGGCCGAAACACCTTGATGAGTATAGGCTGACACATGATGAATATAATCAATTGATATAATATAAAGTAATGATATGGATATACTTTGATAAGTGTAGTATGATAAACCTTAAATAGGGTCAAGCCAATGCAATAAGTATGTTGAAATCAATATCCTAGTAAGGATGAGAGAGAAACTTGTACTACTCACATGAGAAAAGTAATACTTCATGTTGATAATCAATTAATGATAATGATGAGAGTAATTAAGTATGTGTGAATATTTATGGCAATAATATAAGCTCTTATGATGGGAATTAGGGTTTGGTTGTTAAATATGAACTTGAAAACTGTAATTGGCTACAGGGGAAACCCTAACCATAATTATGAGAGGGTTGCTGTAATGACCCAAATTTTTGAAGTGTCAAAAAGACCTTAAAGTCGCAGATCATTAATCATAAATTCCAGGACCAGATTCAAGAAATGATACAAAATAGTAAACAATTTCCATTAATGAACAAATAGTTACATGTTTGCATAAAAACCTCCTCTGAGGAGTTACATAACTTTTAAATAGAATTAACTTATATAAGTGTGAAGATATACCATTACAACTAAACCATAAGGAATAACTCTAGTGTCTTCAACATCTTTATCTATACCCTCATGTCTACACTATCAAGTATATCTGATACCTAAAATGCCGACAAACAAATATGCGGTCAGTATATTGCTATACTGGTATGTGGGTTCAAACAATAATCATAGATACATATATAAGCAACATCTTTATCTTGCATATAAGAACATAAACTTATTTCATATTCCAACCCATATCCGGTCAACTACCTCAGGTGTAATCACTATCCCTCTGGGGCTCATGTGCATTACCCTTAAGATCAGTCTAACCTAGGGTTCAGAATATTGTTATTTACTTTACATGATACTCATAGGAACTTTATATTTTACAAGAACTAAATTAACAAGCATGCAGTTTATTTGTCGTTCAATCTCATTGAGAAACATCGACAATCTCAGAAATTGATACATGTATTCATAAGCATAACCACGTACCTTATGCCATCACAAAAACCATGCAGAACATCGTATACTTTATGAGTGTATCCAAACATCCAAGAAACTAAGAATATAATCAACAGTATCTGAAACATGCATACTACATATGTGCCACCATGTATTCACATTACTCTACTCAGATCTAGATGTGCTCCTATAATAGGGTTTAGGGTTATCTCATGTTCAGACTAGGGATTAGGATTACAAACCCTAATTCCATCATATCATGGTTCCTAGGATTACAAATCCCATTATAAAAATTAGAATAAAACCCTAATTATCATATTAAGCATATTAGATTACCCGTGACACCTAAATCATATTACTAACATTATGATCATAGCAAGATGTCCACATTAGTTTCAAAACCCTAAAACATCATATATAAGATTACTAATATGGAATCATCCATTATTCATTATTATCAAGGTTTTACTCATTATACATGTCAAGATCATGTGTTAGCCTAACATGATCGAATCTATTCAATTAAGAAGTATGTTAAACAAGTCTAGATCTTCTTTTTAATTAATCATATAACAACACATACTACATATACTTTTAGAATAGAAAGGTTAATCATACTCTTATTATATTTTATTTAGATTCCTCTCGTTCTCATGATCAATTTTTATATAATATGCCCCCATCAGAGTTACCAATTAGTAACTAGATATTTTGCAAGATAAATAGGATCAGACCAATCACGTGCTGACACGTCAGCATCCGCTTCCCTTTATCAAATTACTTGTGCCGAACTATTATTAAAACTGAATGACACTTTTGACCCATATGCTGTGACTTGGATTACCACACACCCAAGGGCAGATGTGTCCAAAGACATAGTGTTGTCTCCTTCCTTGTGGAAGGGTGCACACGCCGCCCCAATGCCAGTACATGGAGCATGACTCCCCCTCCTAGGTTACCGTACGACCACGAGTATGGTCTCATTGTCTTCAGCCATCCCTCATGGAGTCACAGCCGACCTCAGAGCTACTGGAAGGTGTGTGAGAAGAGAGAGGTATCAGTGGTACCTCTGCAGGGTGCTAGGGTTGAAAACCAAATAGTCGATCCTATGATTAGTACCTGGTCACAGAAGAAAGCTTGTCATCTTATCAACGAACTCCGGCGATGCTTGCTGTCGCTTAGGGACCTTCATGACCACCTACTGGAGTCAGCATTTGGTCCAAGGTCACTAGTTGATGTTCGACACCACCAACATCCAGGGCTCTCCAGGTCTGACATCAGGGCTCGGGTCTGGGCAGGATGCCAACCTTGAGACGAGGCTCTTGGGGTTGGTAGCAGCATGGTATCGAGTTACCAAGCAAAACCCTAATCTACCATGGAGGACCACGTCCTTGGAAGGGGAATATATGGTTACATTGTGGGAGGAGTTGAGGGGAGAGGGGTACAAACTCCTTTGGCTATGTTTGTACCCTACATATATATACATACCCCTGTATTCTCATAAGGCCATTTTCTCATTTCCTTTCCTCCCTTTCTTGGTGTACAAGGTTGAGGCAAAATATAGAACTACATCCCATTATACTCTTTCCCTATATAATAGAATTGCATTAGGTTTAATGGAATTCATGTCCTTTTCCCACAAGCCTTCATGACATACAAAAGAAATATCCTCTTTCCTTTTGTTACAAACTCTTCCTTTGCATACAAACAATATGTGAAGAGGAAAGGCACATCATGAATCTCTTTCCAAGTATCCTCTCATAATCTTATGTTCAGATTATTCATCAACCATAAATATCTTGGATATTTATCATAATCACATATCTCTCAATATCCAAAACACATATCAGGGACCCATATATAAACTATGATTAACCAATTGGACTGTAAAGTGTCCCTAAGGCCCACGAACCACATCTTGGGCCTTCCAAAGGTTCCTTGATCTCAACTACATTCGTAATTACCAAACTTATGGCTTTGATAATTATTGCATCTTATCTTAGTCTTATTCAAACCCATATGCTCTAAAGCACATTATTTACATCAAAATGAACATTTAACCTAATTAAAGGGTTTGGAGTTATCAACCAAGATCCCTCAAATCATTTCATTATTATATGTTTCCCTCATTCATTTAGTCTTGAAATCTATGAATTTCAAGGATGTAACATTCACCCCTCCTTAAAAGGAATTTTGTCCTCAAAATTTAGGCCTACTAAGTCTAGGTGAATGATAACTCATCTTATTTTCAAAACTTAAGGTTAGCACCCTGCTTAGATGGCTTAACCACTTTTCATTTACATACCAATTTTCATTTTATTACTAAGATTGGCACCTGAATTGAAATTCAAGTATATCCACATCTCTAGTATATGCATATTATCATCACTTGATGATTTCATTATTACTTGGTGATTTCCCTTTTCATTTAGGTTTCCAACCTATTATTCATTGCTTTTAACATAAGGGTGAGGTAACACCTCTAACCCTAGGTCATGTCATTACACATTAAATGTAGGATATTCATCCTCATTGTCTCACCTTTAAGCATAACGTGTGTCTATCTAATCTCCCTCCCTTATAATGAAATGCAATAAGCATATCTCCCTCCCTTATAATGAAATGAAATAATCATTTGGTTGCAACCCAAACACAAAGTTCATTTTATTCTAAGAGCGGAGATGGTACATCCACACATTACCTTTAAATTTCACATATTAAGTTGAATCATACTCTATATAACTCTAAACTTACTTGTTCTTAATTTCATAGCATTCTTATATTCCATGAAGTCAAGTGTCCCTTTTCTTACTCTTAAGTTAGGGTGCAACTTCTCTCAAGTTTTCATGACTTCATTACATCTTTTATAATTACATCTCTCACATCATTATGAGCCTTAGCTAAATCCTTGAGGTCTCTAGGGGTATAGGTACCTTTGGAGTGATCTCATCCTTATGCATCAAGGGAGTGTCTTTACATTCATCCTGCTGGGCCACATGAACATCAAGAAGGTGGCCAACCTCCTGAGATATGGGCCTAGGGAAAATCAACTGTAACCTCCTGACCACTTGGTCATGTGCATTTAGGTCATATCAACTCCCAACACATCGGTCCTAGGTACCTCTAGTACACCCTACTTGGCCCTAGGATTTGCATTAGGTCTCTACCCTCCCTAAGGGTTTCTTTGAGATGTCACATCTTTTAAGCACATTATTCTCTTATATAATTCTTTAAATGGATTGCCTTCACCTCTCACTTTCGAGTAGACATTATGCAGTGTTTTCCCAAAATTGGGCTTGGGCCACCTTCCCTCCAAGGCTTGGTTCCATGTCGATCTTCCCTCCTGGGCTTGACCTCTGTGATCTTCCCCTCCAAGGGCTTGATCCTAAACAACTGCACTGTGGACTTAGGCCACCTTCCCTCCTAGGCTTGGTGCCTCTCTGGTCTTCCCTCCTAGGATTTACCTTTTCATGAACTTCCCTCCTGGGCTTGGTCGTCCACTTAGGCCACCTTCCCTCCTGGGCTTGGTGCCTTAACGTCCTTCCCTCCTAGGCTTGAACTTTTCATGACCTTCCCTCCCAGGCTTGGTCATCTACTCAGGCCACCTTCCCTCCTGGGCTTGGTGCCTTCCTGGTCTTCCCAATCCTAGTCTTGACCAGTTGTTATGCAGAGATGGCATCCTTGGGTTCAAAGAATGTAAGTGCTTTTATCATTATATCTTTAACTCTTCACCCCTCTAGGCGAGGATTAAGTTTATACATTTATTCACTTATCTTTTAAGGGACAGTCCTAGCCTAGGGTTCCTTCTTGGCTCATAGGAGGGGGTTAGGCTCTCTAACCACAACCTGATCCCAAGATCTAGGTTTTGCCTCCCTCATAGGTCATCTTCCCACTCTTGGGTTGACCCACCCTAGGTTGGCACACTAACCCTAAATGTTTCATATATACCTCTTTTTTTCATTAGGCATAACTTTTATTATTATAACATATCAACCCATGCTTGCTCAATTTCTAGGATACCCCCTCATGGTCTTTGTCTATATAGTAAACTTGGGTCACCTTCCCCTCTAGGGGCTTGGTGCTACATCGGCCTTCCCCTCCAGGGGTTTGGCCACCTTCTCCAAACCTCTAGAGACAACATAAGAGGTTTGAGTAAATTATACAAACTTTCATTTTTCATCTATACATATAATTATTGGGTTCATATATTTCTTAAGACCTCTTACATAAGTTTTGTGTTCCTCATGCACACATGCATGGGAGACTGGGTTACCTAAACCCATCCCTTTATCTTTCTTATTCCTGATTTCAAGTTTTACATGGATGGTGTCCCATACCACCACACCATGTTCATTATTTAAGATTAAAGTTTTATGATTAGGGTTAGGGTTAGGGACTATACTCTACCTCTTAGAGTTTCCATATCCCTTGACCCACTAAAGTTTTCATACCCTAAACCAAGTCCTTCCTTTAGGAAAAGTCTTACCCATACATGTATCTTTCTAGTGTCTACCCTCTCCAGAGGGACCCACACAAAAGGTTACATCTTTTCAGATTTTACTTCTCTAATTAACAATTTATTTTCAAGGCTTATTAAGTAAGAGATGAGAAGTAGACAAAGTTGTGAGATGAGAAACCTAAAAGATACATTATACTTTACTAATTTTTCTTTTAAATTTCTAAGGATGATTGGAAATCATAAACTATTAGGTATTAGTTGATGAATTTGTGCTCTGATCCCAAATGTAATGACCCACACTTTTGAGTGTCTAAAAGACCTTAAAGTCATAGATCGTTAATCATAAATTCCAGGACTAGATTCAAGAAATGATACAAAATAGTAAACAATTTCCATTAATGAAAAAATAGTTACATGTTTGCATAAAAACCTCCTCTAAGGAGTTACATAACTTTTAAACAGAATTAACTTATACAAGTGTGAAGATATACCATTACAACTAAACCATCAGGAATAACTCTAGTGTCTTGAAAATCTTTATTTGTACCCTCATGTCCACGCTATCAAGTATATCTGATACGTAAAATGCTGACAACAAATACACGATCAACATATTGGTATGTGGGTTCAAACAATAATCACAGATACATATATAAGAAACATCTTTATCTTGCATATAAGAACATAAACTTATTTCATATTCCAACCCATATCTGGTCAACTACCTCAGGTGTAATCACTGTCCCTCCAGAGCTTGTGTGCATTACCCTTAAGATCAGTCTAACCCAGGGTTCAGAATATTGTTATTTACTTTACATGATACTCAAAGGAACTTTATAGTTTGCAAGAACTAAATAAACAAGAAAGCAGTTTATTTGTCGTTCAATCTCATCGAGAAACATCGGAAATCTCAGAATTTGATACATATATTTATAAGTGTATCTATGTACCTTATGCCATCACAGAAACCATGCAGAATATCATATACTTTACGAGTGTATCCAAACATCCAAGAATATAATCAACAATATCTGAAACATTCATACTACATATGTGTCACGATGTATTCACATTACATTACTCAGATCTAGATGCACTCTTAAACTAGGGTTTAGGGTTATCTCGTGTTTGGACAAGGGATTAGGATTATAAACCCTAATTCCATCATATCATAATTTCTAAGATTATAAATCCCATTATGCAAATTAGAATAAAACCCTAATTATCATCTTAAGCATATTAGATTACCTGTGACACCTAAATCATATTACTAACATTATGATCATAGCAAGATGTCCACATTAGTTTCAAAATCCTAAAACAACATATATAATATTACTAATCTGGAATCATCCATTATTCATTATTATCAATGTTCTACTCATTATACATGGCAAGATCAGGTGTTAGCCTAACATGAACGAATCTAATCAATTAAGCACTATGTTAAGCAAGTCTAGATGTTCTTTTTAATTAATCATATAACAACACATACTGTATATACTTTTAGAACAGAAAGCTTAAACATGCTTTGATTATATTTTATTTTGATTCCTCTCGTTCTCATGATCAATTTCCATATATTATATTCCCCCATCAGAGTTACCAATTATTAACTACATATTTTGCAAGATAAACAAGATCAGACCAATCGCGTGCTAACACGTCAACATTTGCTTCCCTTTATCTAATTACTTGTGCATGCCTATTATTAAAACTGAATGATGCTTTTACCCCCCGTGCCTTGTCTTAGACTACCACGCACCCAGGGGAAGATGTGTCTAAAGATACAGTGTCGTCTCCTTCCTTGTGGAAGGGTGCGTGTGCCGCCCCGATGCCAGAACAGGGAGCCTGACTCCCCCTCCCAGGTCAGTGTACGACCACGAGTAGGGTCTGGTTGTCTCCAACCATCCCTCACGGAGTCACATCCGGCCTCAGAGCTATTGGAAGGTGTGTGAGAAGAGAGAGGTATCAGGGGTACCTATGCAGGGTGCTAGGGTTGATAACCAAATAGTCGATCCTATGATTAGTACCTGGTCACAAAATAATGCTTGTCATCTTATCAACAAACTCAGGCGACGCTCCCTGTCGCTCAGGGACCTTCACGACCACATACTGGAGTTCGTGTTTGGTCCAAGGCCACCGGTTGATGTCCGATGCCACCAACATCTAGGGCTCTCTAGGTCCGTCGTCAGGGCTCAGATCTGGGCAGGATTCCAGCCATGAGACGAGGCTCTTGGGGTCTGTAGCGACATGGTATCGAGTTACCAAGTGAAACCCTAATCTACCATGGAGGAACACATCCTCGGAAGGGGAATGCATGGTTACATTGTGGGAGGAGTTGAAAGGAGAGGGGAACAAACTCTGTTGGCTATGTTTGTACCCTACATATATATACATACCCCTGTATTCTCATAAGACCCTTTTCTCGTTTCCTTTCCTCCCTTTCTTGGTGCACAAGGTTTAGGCAAAATATAGAATTGCATCCCGTTATACTCTTTCCCTATATAATAGAATTGCATTAGGTTTAATGGAATTCATGTCATTTTCCCACAAGCCTTCATGACATATAAAAGAAATCTCCTCTTTCCTTTGGTTCCAAACTCTTCCTTTGCATACAACCAATATGTGAAGAGGCAAGGTACATCATGACTCTCTTTCCAAGTATCCTCTCATTATCTTATGTTCAGATTATTCATCAACCATAAATATCTTGGACATTTATCATAATCATAGATCTCTCAATATCCAAAACACATATCAGGGACACATATATAAACTCCTATTAACCAATTGGACTGTAAAGTGTCCCTAAGGCCCACGAACCACATTTTGGACCTTCCAAAGGTTCCTTGAGCTCAACTACATTCCTAGTTACCAAACTTATGGCTTTGATCATTATTGCATCTTATCTTAGTCTTATTCAAACACATATGCTCCAAAGCACATTATTTACATCAAAATGAACATTTAACCTAATTATAGGGTTTGGAGTTATCAACAAAGATCCCTCAAATCATTTCATTATTATATGTTTCCCTCATTCATTTTGTCTTGAAATCTACAAATTTCAAGGATGTAACAATTGCAATTTGAATGATTCTCTTTATGGCATGATGATATTTACTTGATATTGCTTTTACCATGAAATCCTAACCATGCAGGTATTATGAGATGATGAGCATAGCCAGGTATGAGCTATGATGATTTAGCATGATACAGATTAAATATGCCTTATAAGCCATGTGAAATACTTGCACCACAAGTATGATATATATATATATATGGGTCTGATGACCTAGAGATGATTGTTTCCTGGTAAGAGGTGACATTGTTCAATGATGAACTGAGGGTCGATACCCAAAACAAGTGATCATGATAATGAAAATGTTGAAGGGATGAGAATTCCCAATAATGGGTTCAAAGGGATTAAGATCCCATGATGGGTGTAACAAGATGTGTTCCAATGGATACAAGATTTCTTGAAAACTGTATTACACCTTTCTTTGTGGCATTTATCTATAATTTATGCTTGTAACTTGATTGATGCTAAAAGATGTTGTAATGCACTGAACTTATCAAGTGAAACTAAAAATGTAGTTTTCCTTGGCCATAGATCCATTCAATGTCAGAACTTGCCGAATGGTGAAACAAGCAATTCCTGTGGGAAACTAGGACCCCATATTGTTGAATATGCGGGGTGCAAGTTGAGGTATCTACTTGCATCCTTAACTCACAAGATTAGCTGCGGGACATACCCTGAACATTAGGATTGGCTTCGGGCCATACCCTAATAAGAGTATGGTTGTAGGTCGTGACTCAATATACAATCATGATTGGTTACTGACCATACCCTAACAAGAGTATCAGGATTGACTATGGGTCATACCCTAATAAGGGAACAACTACATTCTATATCTCTCTAGCATTGAGCATATATACCTAGGCTATCTAAATTGTAGTTTGAATGATAATGTCACTACTGGTTTACTCGTACTGACCGAGGGGGTGAGTTCATGGAGTCTGGCTCTTCCATGGACCTTGTATGGCACTGATGCTACCTAATTTAGGTTGGTTGGAGCATGAGCGGTATACCTCATTTCCTCAGGGCATAAGATTGATTATTAAAAGATGTAATCAGCCATGTAGTGTATTTTCTTAAGGATCAAATATAGAAACATTGAATGAGGCTGTAATTGCTTTTGTATGTCACAGTTGATAAATGTTATACATATTCTTCATATTCCTTTTTAAAAATGATTAGATGATCTATTGCTCAGTCATAGATATCTAAACTACTTAAATGATGATATTTCTCTAGTTTGCATATAACAAGTAGTTATACCTATTTAATTCAATGAAGGTTTCTTCTACTCTCTTTAATAACATTTATCTGTGATAATAATATTGTTGGTAGTGGATTATATCTCCCGCTGAGATATGGATCTCACCTTGTGGGTTTCCACACTTTTTAGGTAAATGTGCACGAGGAGGTAGAGATCTGTGATAGAGAGCGGGCAACAACAACAAGGACACCGGTAACAGCTCAGGTTGAGTGTGTTGTTATGTGTCTTATAGATATATAGTCCTGTGTCGTCCCTGTACTCTCAGGTCCTTGAGAGATAGTGCATAAATGGTTTTATAATCGATCTGAGATTTTAGCTAGAATGCCTTGATGTATAGTGTTGCTTTTGTATATGTCTTGGTAATGCAACTAATATCTCATATCCTTGTGGTGCGATTCCGCTAGTGGTGCTACACGCTAGCCGATTTGACCCGACTAGATGCGCCCCATGAGGTCAGAATGCACGGTGGATGGGGGTTTGCTTTCGAAATTTATAAACCTAAACTAGCTACCTACGTCTACTAAAACACTACACCCAAAAGCTCACGGGGTCGTGTCGTAGTATAGGGAGGTGGCAAGTATAGGGTTGATCCATAGGGAAAAGAGGGGGCACTAGAGCTAGGTTAGTTTGGCTAGGTTCCTACTGCGGAGACTAGGGTTAAGGGTTTGAAGGTTGATTTTGATTGTTAACTAAGGATAAACAAGCAAGCAATTAAAGGCGAGAATGAAACCTATGTTAACCCTAGACTAGATTAAGACTAAGCAGGAAAGAAAGGACTAAGCTAGGTATGAAAAGACAAATTATGCTAAGGCAAGCAAGTGAAAAGCGAAAGAGCTATTAAAGAACTAAACTAGCATAAACAAGGCAAGAGCAAGGCAAGAAGCTAACTAAGCAAGAAAAGAACTAACTAAGCTAAGCAAGCACAAAACTAGGGTTTTAAGCAGTAAAGAGAGGTGTGGGCTGTTTAGGGGTATGAACTTATCACTTAAGTTGGGGGTGACATGTGAACATTATGATTCCATTTAGATTATCCAGACCAAACAACAAGTTAGAGTCTAATGAATTAACCTAAGCTACTAACTGGCCATGGATATGCTAGGTTGTGTATAGGGGAACTAGTCCCTAACACCCCCTACTACCCTTACGAGGCTCAATTGGGTTAGGGGTTAGGTTCAATCCAATTAGAGTCTAATCAAGTCTAGGTTTCTAGATTAGGTATTCCTAGGGCAATTATGGGCCGAGGGTAGTAATGGGGAGGTGGGATTAGGGTTTTGGACCCCAATTCCCCCACATTCTAGCCTTGAGAAGGCTCCATGCTAATTGCACTTGAATCACCTAATCTAGCTACTTAGATCTCTCACTTAGGTTTAGGGAGATTGATTAAGATGTAGGAAGATGGGAGGCAACCTAGGGATCCAAGAATTGGACCTAGGGGCAAATCCCAAAATTCACACATATAAGCAATTTGCCTAAATTCCTAAGTGATTTCACACACAAACCAACAAGCAATCCATGGAGAATGAGATAGAAATAGAATATAATCATTAACAAATGAAATTACAAAGTTTACATGTCATTTTCCCCCAACATGGTATCAAAGTAACATATTTTCCCCCAAACAACCTACCCACAGGGGCCTAGCTACTCATAGAAATGGAAAATACAAAAAGAAAGAAGAAAGAGGTAGAAGAAGCCATGGAGCTCGGTGTAGATGAAGATGTCCTCCTCTCCAGCAGCTGCAGGGACGTCCTCCTCCTTCTTCTTGGATGGAATGGAGTGGTATGATGGTGGGAAGTGGATGGAAGGCTTAGATATGGGGGGTTATGTGGTGGAAATGGTGAAATGGAGTGGATTTGAGGTGGATATGGAGTGGAATGGAGTGGGTGGTGATTTGGGAATCTAGGAAGGGGTAGAAGGTAGCCAGCCTCGTGCTCCATCCGCCACCTAGGTATATATAGGTGTCTAGGGGGTCTAGGGTTAAGTTAGGGGCAAAATGGGGAAAGCAGTGGAAAAGTGGCTGGATTCTGTGAGTAGCATGGCCGTGGTGGGGTACCACGGCCGTGGTGGGTAGGATAGGCCATGACCGTGGTGGATGGGCACAGACGTGGGAATTAAAATAGCAAAGTTACATGATTTTTGTCAAAACGGCCACGGCCGTGGTGGATCAACACGGTCGTGGTGGAGGTGGTGTGCCACAGCCGTGGTGGCTGGCAGGCAGTGGTGCTCTGCGGTGCCACGACCGTTTTGTGGGGCACGACCGTGGTGCTCTACTGTGACACAACCATTTTGTTCTGCACAGTCGTGCTGCCTTCTGCTTGATTTGGAGGTTGAACCTGTCGATTTCTAAGTGACCTAGCACGGCCGTTCTGTGGTACCACAGCCGTGCTGGGTCCTGGGGCAACACTTTGACTTGAGTGTTTGACTTTTCTTGGACATCTTTGCTTCAATTGATCTTTGGCCACTAGGGGTAGGTCGAGGGAGCATCAGAATTCACTTTGGGCCTCTCCAAGTGCAGAGGAACCCTAGGATCACCCCTTCTCTCTCTCTTCCATCAAGCGTGGTCCAAATACCTGAAAAACATGCAAATAATGTCCATAAGTGCATTTTATACAAATAAGCATATTAGGGGAAATGACATGCAATCTAACAGGTATAGATGTGATTGAAGAGCAATATAACACAAGATGAAGCCCTAAAATAGGGTTGCATCACCTTGTGATGAGATGGGATGATATATGTATGAAGGGAAGCAAGATGTATGGCTTTGGTTCTTTCTGTAAAGAGTATCATGAAAGTGGATCTCTTGGTAAAAATGTTTTAATTTTTATTGATTTACGGTATTTGGTTGCTAATGGTTATTTCCACATAGTTTTGTGCAATGTCACTGTCGGTTTGATAGCAGTCGTCACAGTGCATGAGGTATACCTTGTTGTGGAGCAACCGTCCTCGCCTGTTGGTGTGTTTCACTCACGGTGTGCATAGATGGTCCTTGAAAATGTCCTTTGAACACAATCACATGATACTTCTGTCTCTACATATTCCACGTAGATGGCTAGAACTCCTCATCGCACTATTTGAACTAGTGGGGAAGGAGTAGCCTTTGGTTAGATACATGCTAGAGTTGCTCTCTCCTTCTCTCTCTTATGGGTACTGATAACTAGGATTCATGTACAAGAGCTTGTGTGTAACACATCCTTCATGCCCCTTTAAATAAGAGAGTCAAGAAAGCATGGTTTCCAAAACTATGAGAATTGAAAAGGTGATGATTACATTCAAAGTGGCCTGCTCATTAACATCCAAACATACACTCAAAATATTCTAGAATCATGCCATTCATTAATTAATCAATCAACCAAATTAATTGATTGATTAATTAATTATTTAATCATATTAATCAATTCTTCATTTTTTAGTCACCGATTGGTGACTCCAGCCAATCACTCATGTTTAGTTGGTCGACTCATCACATGAGTTGATAATTTTAGATCCAACTAATTGGCTCTAACTTTTTAGCAATTTATCTTGGATTTTATTCTAATATTGTTCTTTTTTTATTACCTAAACATTCAATAATCATTATAACTTAGAACATCTTTAATTATGTCCACAATTATACTCTTATTGTAGTGCGTCCTATGTGTGTGACCCCATAGGATCCAAATTACATTGGTAGTGATGTACATAATCATATTTATGACCTCACAAGTAATGTCTGGTATCTAGAAAGAGTTCATTTCTACCCAAGTAATTGGAGAAGTTGGAGAACAACTTTAATTTAGTATTATGGCCAGTGTTACAGTGATTGTATGATCCCTTTATCTTTGATATCCATATTGGATCCGAGGCAAGGAAAAATCATCCTCTTACTGTTCAACATTTATTTCTTGATCTAGAGTAGACTATTTGAGATACACATGATGCCAAAATTATATATTAACTTACATGAGCGTGTCCATGCTATTCATAGTCTTACTCATCAAGTAGTTGAGCTATCACTCTTATGGGAGGGACAAATTAATCTATGTCACTTATAGTAATCCACATGTGTCATAATGCACCTAAGCACTACTTGTATAGAAACCCTTATTCAAGGCCATGTTGATAAATGTTAAAGTACATTGAGCAACATCTTTCACTGTAGCGACTTCAGGTCTAAGGATCAAAGTCACCACTGTCACATTGAGGTATGTTTCTGACCACTATTATTGGCTTCCATGTATTAAATCAGGGCAGGCTGTCCAATACACATGTTCATAACAAGTACCTATGTGTTTGATTTGATATCCAATATCATGACTAATGAGATATAGTCATCAATCAACACACATAATGGCCTTAATATATTACTGTTGTCCTAATCTCCACAATAATATCTAATTAGGGACTTAGACAAGACCGAATACTCTTAACATACACATGATCTCATGTTTCAGGTCCTCAACCTAAAATCACATGTCATTGAGTCATACATCCGTAGGACATTATTATATTTATTCATTATATCATCTTGAAGAAAACATAATAATTATAATTTTATTTGTTAATAATCAAAATCAATTACATGATGTGCCACTACAATCATTATATAGTTGGCTCTCAGGACATATGGCCAACATTTTTGTGACCTATTTCCCTACAATACACATAAGATTTTTAATTAGCTTCTTCAAAAGAAGACACTGGAGTAGAAATTATCGAGATAGCCTCCTCATTAGTAGGTTCAAGAGCAATATGGATTTGAGGGATCCCAACACTAGAAGAGGATTAGATATTCATATGTGTCTCAGTAGCTATGACCTCCACCAATGCATCCTCGAGAAATTGTATCAAGGGCATTAATTTGTTGTGCTAAAATTTGAAATTCTAAAGGAAGAACAATGGTATATTCATGTAAACGCATGTGACCTGACCAATGAAATTGTTTGACTATGCACACAGAACAATATTTACATGTGGAGCAATGAGAAGGACACATGGACTCCATAGCTCCTCAAATCCCAATCATTGTTGTGTGTAATTGATGTATTGTTCCTTTTCCTTGAGATCCAATCATAAGATCCACTACAAGAAACTGGTGTATTAACGTCAAAGATTGCGACAACTTTATTATCATGTTGTAGTTGCTACACTAACAACGACAACTAATTGTTTTGGTCGTTATTGGTACAATTTTTAACGGCAGAAATATTTTTCTGACGTAAATTGTACAAATTTTCTGCCGTTAAAACACATCTTTATTTTCCATCACCATAAAGCCAACCAATTCATATGAATACAATTATTTATATGTAAACATAGTTTATTAAATTAGAAATTAGGTGGCTAATATAAAAATATGTATGAAAATCATGTGATTTGAAACATGGAGTTGTTAATAGCCGCTCTGCTATATAAAAGTAAAGAACGCAAAAAAAACCCAACTCGATCCCACACCCGATCGTCTGTGAAAGGGCTGCCCTAAGCCCAAATACCCAAAGCACCGCCCCCCTCCTCCGCGATAGCCGCTGCCCACACCACACCCGCGATAGTCGCTGCTAGGGCCTTTCTTTCCAGGGCTATGCTTTCACAGCAGTCTGGGACCTCGCTTCCTCCCACCGCAGCCGCCGACAGCCACTCCCACGACTGCCGGCAACCGCTTCTCTTGCAACTACCGCCCTTTCTCCTCCAACAGCAGCCACCCGAGGAGAGCAGCAGTGAGCAGCTGCGAGTAGCAAGCAAGCAGTGGTGAGGGGAGCTACAGCCACCGTTGCTTCTGTCGTCAATAGCTGCCGCACTGCCGGATTCCCAACTTCCACGCCACCGCGAAGACTTGCTTCACACTCCAATCATCTCCTCTGCGTCAGGTACCCCTTTCCCCCCTTTTTTCTTTCCATATTTTGTTTATTCTCCTTAATCCCTCAACTTCGTCTCCATTCTCCACTTTCTCAGTTTCATCACTCCCCATTCTCCTCCACTTCAATCTATTTTCTCATAACGCAACCTCCTGTGTTGTACGTTTCTTTCTGCTGAACGTTTTTTTCTCCCAACCTTCTGCACTTCGTCCCTATCTTCCTCCTACACTTCCTCCAGTTCATGTTCTCCCTATTTTCTTCCTTCTCCACTCCCTATTCCTCTCAATATCTACCTCCACGACAACCAATTTCCTGACCCCCCCCCTCTTGCTCAATCCTGAATAACCAGATCCATTGATGAAGAATGCAGTTGCTCTCTTTTTTCTTTTGATCAACCAAGGACAGATGCCCCCATAAAAAGGAGAAAAGCCCTAAATAACCAGATCCTTTTTGAAACACAAATAGCTACTTTCATTTTTTACTGCTGAAATACAAAAATCAATTAATGTTGATAAAAAATCTGTAGTGCACCACGAATCTTATTGCTTCTGCGACTCACGACAACTTGACCAGCCATTTTGCAATGTTGACGAACTAATAAAATATTAAGCCACCGTGCCATTGTTCTGCAGATTGCTTAGCAGTTATCGCTTCTTGGATGTTTTTGATGCAACACAAAATTATATACTAATAAATAATTTAGAATCAGTTCATTGCTTACTGGTTGGATGAATCTAGTCAATTCTTGTATGGCCGCAGAGCTACTCCAAAAAAGTTATTGGTCGCCACTTTTATTTGACATTGACTTAAATAACTTATACTCTACTTGCATGTCGTATCTTATAATACAATGTGACATTGTGGCTAATGTCTACTGGTATATGTTAATGCATAAGATTCTAATTTTTATTGCTTTACAGGATGGTTCGTAGTACCACATACTTTGAATGGGATTTACATTTCATATATTACATGTTTCAGTTGTCATTTGTATGATTGAATTTTAGTACTTAAGTACTGATTTAGTATTTCAATCTCAAGTTTATTGATGTATGGAACTAAATTTTTGCACTCCCTACCCATCAAAGAGAGGAACTCTGAATAAAGTTTTCCGTATGATGTATCCGAGTTACAAGAAACCAATCATACATAATTTATTTTCCTAAAAAAGTTTGAATGTTAAACCAATCACCTGAACTTCATTTCCAAAAACTGAACATCACTTCCGGGAAAATGAGTTCCTAAAAAATTGGAGTTACAAGAAACCAATCGGAGGGTCTGACGGCTCAGTTCTTCTATGTTCTTTATCAGTTCTTCCTCAGAGTAATCAATCGTCGCCCTCTTTCTGTTTGAAGCAATTTTAGTTCTAAACTCACCTAAAGTCTACACCTCCGTCGATCGAAAACAATAGTCGATCGACAACAATAATGCTAAATTTATCTCCCTATTTTTAATAAAATTCTATGTTTCTATGTAGAAGATGGGACCATGTAAGCAATGGATTAGACTTGTTGATGACAGACTTGATGATCCATCATATAAATTTGGTGTTGAAGAGTTTTTGATTTATGCATGTCAAAGAATTGGCTTAACTGAAATTAGATGCCCATGTGTTCGTTGTGTTAATGTTGTATCTATGCATCGTGATTTAGTCAAAACACACCTAATGATTTTATGGTTTCATGAGGAGTTATACCTTTTGGTATCATCATGGTGAGACGGGACATGAAACCGATTCTGATTTAGATGCTGAAAATAATGACAATGAACAAGATAGTGAGACAGATGACGAAATGTTAGAGCTTCTGGAAGATATGCATCCAATCCATCATAATATTGAGGGAAATGTTGGGGATGTGGGATATTTTGACAACAATAATTTTGAAGAGGAACCTAATTGTGAGGACCAAAAGTTTTTTAGGTTGCTAAATGACCTCAAACAACCTCTTTATAAGGGCTCAAAGAGTTCAAAGTTGTCTGCACTAGTCAAGTTGCTTCACATCAAGAGTCTTGGGAGATGGATTAATCGATCTTTTACAATGTTACTTGAACTAATGAAAGATGAGCTATTTCCACAAGACTCAACTTTGCCTACCTCTTATTATGAAGCAAAGAAGACAATCAAAGATCTTGGTTGCTCATATAACAAGATTGATGCATGTGCAAACAATTGTATGTTGTTTTGGAAGGAAGACCACAGTCTTGATAATTGTAAAATTTGCAATACTTCTAGATGGAAACATGACAAGTGTAGTGGGGTGGAGAAAGTAAAAGCAAATGGGAAAAAAATACCAATAAAAATATTGTGTTACTTTCCACTAATTCCTCGGCTTCAAATGTTGTTTATGTCTACAAAAACATCTGCACTTATGAGGTGGCATCATGATAATGGTGATAATGGTGATATGCCACATCCGGCTGATTCATTGGCATGGAAGAGATTCAATGAATTAAATGAAAATTTTGCTGCTGAGAGCAGAAATGTTAGATTGGGACTAGCTAGTGATGGTTTTCAACCATTCAACAATTCTAGACCATCATATATCATTTGGCCAGTTATTCTTATTCCATATAATTTGCCTCCTTGGATGATCATGAAGCAACCCAATTTGATTTTGTCTATGCTCATTCCTGGTCCTAGTGGTCCCGGTGATGCTATTGATGTTTATTTGCAACATCTAATAGATGAATTGTTAGAGTTGTGGAATAATGGAATATAGACATTTGATGCAACTATGCGCCAAAATTTTAATCTTCATGCAACTCTTATGTGGATGATCAATGATTTTCCTGCATATGGGATTTTATTTGGATGGAGCACTAAGGGAAAACTTGCTTGCCCATGTTGCCATAAGGGTACCCATTCCACTCGTTTAGATAATGGTGGAAAACAATGCTGCATGGGTCATAGACAGTATTTGCCTATGAATCACAAGTGGAGAAAAAATAAATATAAATTTGATGGCACTATTGAGAATGGCACACCAATGCCACCACTAACTGGTGATGATATACTTAACCAAGTCGACAGTCTTGAGGGAAATCCTTTAAGTAAAGATTCTAAAAAGACATCTCACAAGAGTAGGGGGGACAATTGGAATAAGAAAAGCATTTTCTTCAAACTTCCATACTAGAAAAATCTTTTGATACGACATACTTTAGATGTGATGCATATAGAGAAAAACATATGTGATAGTATTCTTGCAACTATTCTGAATGTTAAGAATAAGACAAAGGACAATTGCAAATCTCGTCTTGATTTGCAAGCTATGAAAATTAGACAAGAATTGCACCCTGTAACAAGGGAGGGGAAAATAGTTTTACCAGATGCATCATTTGTACTATCTCGAGATGGAAAGAAGAAGTTTTGTAGATTTTTGAAAGATTTAAAGGTCCCAGATGGCTATTCCTCAAACATTTCACAATGTGTTAACATGAAAGAGACTAAACTTTCTAGATTAAAAAGTCATGACCATCATGTTCTATTGCATCACATACTTCCACTTGCACTACGTGGTCTTCTTCCTAAGGTTGTTTATGAGCCAATTCTTGAGTTGTCTCGATTTTTTAAGGTATTGGGATCCAAGTGCTTAAATATGAGGGAGTTGAAGAAAATTGAAGCTCAAATTCCAGTTACTCTTTGTAAGTTAGAGCAGATATTTCCACCATCATTTTTTGATGTGATGTTGCATCTTCCTATTCATTTGGCACATGAGGCTATGCTATGTGGACATGTTCATGGGCACTGGATGTATCCTATAGAGAGAAATTTGTATACCTTAAAATCATATATCCGCAACAGGGCCCTCCCAGAGGGTTCCATAGAAGAAGGATACCTAGCAGAAGAATGTATGAATCTTTGTTCAAGATATTTGCATAAAGTGGAGACAAAGTTCAATCGCCCAGATCGAAATTATGAAGATAATGTCAAGGAAAATTCAGTTTTATCTACTTTTGCATACAAGGGAAGAGGATTAGGTTGTGGAAAAACAAGAGACCTTGATGCATTTGAATTGCAGCAAGCTCATATATACATTCTTAATAATTGTGAAGAAGTTGAACCTTTCATTGAGTAAGTGATTTCCTACAAATTATTATATGTCATTTATTTATAACTTTTAGTAAGACTATATATAATTGATCTAATATTTAAATGATTTAACATAGGAAATACTATCAAATTCAGGGGGTAAATGCAGAACAAATATCTTATAAGGAATTAAATGACAATTTCATTGAGTGGTTTAAGACAAAGGTAAGTTGTCTATTCTCTCAATATGGAAATATATATACACAATTGTTTTTATGTTTCTAATTTCACCATTATAATTTACATAGGTTGCAGATCAATTTGAGAATGATAAAAGCAAAAAAATAGAAGAGTTGCTTTCATTATCAAGGGGTCCATCTAAATCTGTGACATGTTTTTATGGTTATGTGGTGAATGGATATCGATTTCATACTAGGTCTCATGAGGAAAAATTGAGGTCACAATGTAGTGGAGTGGTTGTGGGAGGTGGTGATGATAGTGGTGAAGTTATGGATTATTTTGGAAAATTGACCGAGATTATAGAAATGCAATACTTGGGTGATAACTGAGTAACATTATTTCGGTGTGATTGGTTTGATGTTGGTGACAAAGTGAAAGGATTAAAGATTGATGAGTATGATTTTACAAGTATTGATTGCAAACACATTTGGAAAACTACTGAGCCATATGTATTAGCCACTCAAGCATCTCAAGTGTTTTATGTCAATGATCACAATAATAAGGGATGGCATGTGGTGATAAAGGTTGAGCCACGCAATAAATTTGAGCTAGTTGATGCAGATGAAGCAGCAGAAGTTCCTATTGATATTTGTGTTGATGTTTAGAAGATTTATTTTTCATTTAATTTGTTGTAGTGATGCCACTAGAAAAGATTATATGTTTTATATCTTGTCATGGCATTTTCAGCCTAATTTTCTATAAAGTTATTGACTATGACATTTGGTCTTTTACTTTATGCAATCAAGTGTTGTTATGTAAACATGTGTAAACTGATAGTTGATCTTCTAATTATTGTCCTTGGTGGTACAAGACAATGTCTACAAGAGGATCAAAAAATGAGAAGGATCCTAATAAGTCTAGGTCTAAGAATTATCTCTTGCCACAATAGCTAAGTGTAATTGGAAAAAGACGTGTTCATGGATTGGTACTTAAAAGTACTTTACCAAATCTCAAAGGAGATAATATCCATGGTATGGATGGGTATTGTGATAGTAATTTATTGGATTTAAATAGTGGGAAAAAGTCTTTCTATTCCAAAAAAAGTTCTTCTCTTCCACAAACATGGAATGATTCTACCTCCAAAAATGTTCCATCTCCACCAATGAAGAGTACTCCTCCACCAATTGAAAGTCCTCCCCCAATTAGAAATGTTGCTCCGCCAATTCAACATGATCCTCCACCAATTGAATCAGGTCATGTACCTCTTGAAGAATCTCCCAATCAACATGGCATGGCTGCTGAACCGATTTTCATAGATTCTATTGGTGAGATATCAACATGTAAGACCCCTTCTAGTTGTTGTTGATTTGCATTAGTTTGAAATATTAACATGCTCCGCCAATTCAACATGATCCTCCACCAATTGAATCAGGTCATGTACCTCTTGAAGAATCTCCCAATCAACATGGCATGGCTGCTGAACTGATTTCCACACATTCTATTGGTGAGATATCAACATGTAAGACCCCTTCTAGTTGTTGCTGATTTGCATTAGTTTGAAATATTAACATGCACCAATTAAGTTGCATGTTCTCCTAGTGTATACACAACTGATTTCCCAATATGTTTTGTTATTTAGTATCTTGTTTATTTTTCTACTTGATGATAGGTAATATCTTTGAAAAGATAGTGAGGCATCGAGGAAGTAACAAATGTAAAAAGGTTGCTAGACTTAAAGAAGGAAGCAAGATAGATATCACATTTTATCAAGGTCGGCCAGTTGGGAAAAACCATAAGGTATGGAGTAGACACTTGGGAAGAATTATTCGTGATCGCAACATTTGCCCATTGAAGGTTCATTCATGGAATAATATCACTAAAAGACAAAAGGATCACATGTGGGCAGCAGCTGTGGTGAGTGGGATCAATTCATTTTATATTTATCTAAATTCTTAAATGTTCACAAGATAATAACATCCTTAATGCATATTTTGTTGTATAGGATAAATTTTCTAACAACAACATGGATGATTTTAAAAGCCATACAATAAAACATATGAAAGAGTTATGGGTGAAATGGAGGGCAACAATGCATCATACCGTGAAAGGGCTAGACATGAAGCACCAATTATTGAAGAAGCCTATGGAAATTCAAGTTGATGGTGATTGGGAATGGCTCGTAAAGGAAGTTTTTCATTGTGAAAAGTTTATGGTAATCTCACGAGTAATCATTTTCACACTGGTACAAGTTACTTGAACTTATGATTGTGATTTCTTAATCATATTTGTTTTATTAATAAAAATGCAGGCCTTGAGTAAGAGAAACTCTAAGAATAGAGAAGGATTGAACAAGAAACTACTTGATCGCACGGGCAGCATGCCTCTTAGAGAAATTTCATGGTAGAAGGTTGTTTAAATATATCTTCAATACAACCTTCATTCTTCTTATTTACACAACTTATTTTGGTAATGTTATAGGGGGGGGAGATGGGAATGCACCTGACTTTGGAACAATATATTTTGAGAGCCACAAGAAAGGTGATATGTTAGCTAACATGGAGGTATCACATGTTCATGTAAGTATACTAACATGCATGGTCATGTCACTATTTGTATATTTACACTACATTAATTACTTTCTCTTATAGGAAAAAATTGTTAGCATCCAACAAGCTGAGCCATCCCTTCATCATGTAGAGGTTGTAGAAAAAGTATATGGAGAACCACGAATAAGAAAATACATATCAGGTTATGGTGGAGGAGTGAAGCCTAGAGATGTAAGAGGACCATACAAAACAAAGAATGCCCTATTGAATGAGCTGAAATCAAAGGAGCAAGCATTGAAAGATAAAGAGGAAGCTTTTAGTGTGCAAGAGAAAGCCTTGAAAGAAAGTGAAGTTGAAAAGCATGCAACACAAAGTCGTTTGAGCAAAGTGGAAAATCTACTAGAGATGATAGTCAAAAATCCAAAATTTCAGCAACTTGTGCAATTTGAAGAGGATGTTGATGGTTCAGTTGGTTCTCTATCTATATCCAAAGACTAGTTTAAATTAGGTACGAGGTTAATTTCATTTATGAGATGAATATTAGAAATTGTTTTGTAGTTTATGCTATAATTTTATCTTTTTCTTATTCTAATTTGTTCCTCAGAAATGGAAGGAGAAGATTTTGGGTAGCATTGGTATACATATATATATATTTGAGGTGGCATTGATATAAATTTTCTAATTCACAATTATAGGTGATGATACAAGTGATCCAATGACAAGTCAACTAGAGAATGAGTCCAATGGTTTTGTTTGGATGGAACAAAAATTAAAACCTTTTTTTGTAGTTACTTTCACCTGATAGTGGTGTACACGCATTTTAATGTTACCCATCCAACATCATTATTCCTCTAGAAATTTTGTAATTATACTTGATTATTTTTGGTGAACTACCAAAACACAGGAAAAATGAGATGTATTAACATACAAATCTTGAATAGGTAATTCGGTTGATTCTGATTTTAATTGAGTATGCTGCATTTTAATGTATACAGGATGTTCAGAAGTGACATATCCATATATTCAACATCATTTTCATATCACATCCATATGAGGTAATTGTGATAGGTTCCATCTTTTTTTCCAATCATGTATCTAAATCTAATATGTATCTTTCTTTTGGAATAGCCTTTCTTCTTCATGTTGAGCATGAATGTTGCATTACATCCCATGCCATTTTGATTTGAACTTGACTTATAATTGGGAGTGTTTTATTACTTGAACATGACATTTTACATTGCTCCATTAATAAGATAGTGTTGTTTAAAGAGTTTATCAAAAGGCATCTTATAGACCATACTTGTTTTCTTTTACAACTTGGGTTATGCTAATTGTTCCAAGTGAATAAGAAGATGAAAGAGTTATCAAGTTTCTTATGCTTTTTTCAGGTTTGTTTCCACCATATTTTCAGATTTTTCCAGCATATTTGTCCAAAAAAATTCGGATTATATTGTTCTCTCTTTTTTTAGATTTTTCTTAGTCCAAAGCCAAGCAGTACTCTTTGATCTATGCTTGAGATGTATTAAAGGATCTTACACTAGCAGAATGATGATCTGTTACAGCCAGATTTCCTAGGGATATGGGCAACTATTGAGCCTTCTTTTTTAGAATATACTCGTGGATAAAATGCATCCCCGGGTTTGAAATTCATTCATGCAACATTTATTAATGTTGCTGAATGTGAGGATGCTCTAATGAAATCTGCAATTATTATTGGAAGAAACTAATGAACATTCTTTGTTACAACATACTCATGGATGAAATTTCACAAGGTTCGTTCTTTCACTTTATTTTGATATCAATATTTCTTTATGTAGGTTATGCTCTTTTATTGTCCTCATCTTCATATGTTTTGCTCTAAATTCAGGTTATTCAAATTGATGAGTTCGATTTGCACAATATTGATATCTTGGGATATATGTACATTCCCACTCTGTTATGATGGTGATTGGTATTCAAATTATATGTTACACTCTGTTATGGGATTTAGCTATAAATGGTTTTCTTCTTCCACTTATTCTTCACTACGAGTGTCTCATTGTCTTTGGATCAAGATAAACCAAATATGTGCAATCAAAAGGTAAGCAATTCATATCTGTTGCACATGTGGAAAATGTATTTGTTGCACATATGAAGTTATATGTTTGTTGCACATTCAGTGATATGTGCCCCTAATATATCATTTTTTTGCAGGTACATAGTTTTATATATGTGATGATGATTTCTATTCATATGATATGTGCACAATCATTATGGAAAGAGCTATATATTATTTTCTTCTCGATTCATTCTTCGGTTAACACAGTAAATTCTTTGATGCAAGAAAAGAATGTCACATCCATTAAAAGACTCAGTGGAGTCTTGTACTGAAACACTTCTTGGAAACCCCTCCCTATCCCCTAAACTTCTAAACGCATGCCGTTTTGTTTTTCAACACACAATGTATATGTTGTTTTGGTTTTCGAGTGAGCATATGGAAAATATGCCCCGTTGCACATGCGGAAAATGTGTCCGTTGCACATCCGGAGATATGTGTCCGTTGCACATGCGGAAAATGTGTCCGTTTACACATCCGGAGATATGTGTCCGTTGCACATTCGACTTTATGTGTCCGACGCACATCCAGAGATATGTGCATTCCATGAATTGTGTTTCTAATACTTAAAATATCTTTTGTAGGTTTCATTTATGGTGATGGCGATTGGTATTCAAATTATATATTACACTCTATTATGGGATTTAGCTATAAATGGTTTTCTTCTTCCACTTATTCTTCACTACGAGTGTCTCATTGTCTTTGGATCAAGATAAACCAAATATGTGCAATCAAAAGGTAAGTACTCTTTTCTTACTCATTAAAATATAAAACTGTGAGTACTCATTCTTTTTTCCTATCAGAATTGATATAAATTTAGTATTTTAACATTATAATAATCTATGTTGAATACACTTAGCTGCACATATCAATTGTCTACACTATATAATTTTTTAGTCACATCTTTAGTTGTTCAGAACATAGCTGTCTAAATAATAAGATATTGGACCTTATAATTAACTAAGTGCATTGAACAATTCTTTAAAACACGACCAACTATTAAGAAAGCGGGCAGTGCAGCCGCTTCCTACATGAATTGATGTCTGCTCAGCTAATAGTTCCTACGGCAGAAGTTTCAAATTGCCTATGTATCTTAAGTAACACTTAAATGTATGCCTCTTCTCTTTCTCCCCTCTCAATCTCCAAGGCACCTTATTTTTCATCTTCTAATGGTACATGTTCACCATTACTTACACCCTCTCATTGTTCTTCCTAATGGTACATGTTCACCATTACTTACACCATACTTATCAAGGTGTGCCAAATATCACTTTTAATTGGACCTAATATTCTTTTTGGGTTTAACTGGATCTAATACTCTTTTTGTGACTGGATCTAATACTCTTAGTACGGATTTGATTTTTCTTAGTTTGCACCTTCAATTCGGATTGTATTAAGTAGCTATGGTATGAAAGATAGTGATTACATTGCTCAATACTTGTAGTTATGTATGACAATAAATATATATTTATTTTTTGATCACTCTCTTACATTCTTTACAATAATTATTTTTTGTGTCCTTGACATTATTGTCCATGGAAATATATTAGAAATGTAATCGGTTATTTTGTCATATAAATATATATATATATATATATATATATATGAGGAGATCGACCATAAATATGTAGATAACTACATGTATAACTATACAATGTGTGTATATGAGTGGGGGAAAACCATGACACATGTATATATACATAAACTGTTATTTTTAAAGGTCACCTAAGTGATGCCTAGTCGCACCTAGTCACAAGGCGTTCAGCTGGAATGCCATGCCGCCTAGGGCTGAGCATCAGTCCAGAACCGGACCGGACCAGACTGAACCGGATCGGATCGCGGACCGAATTTGAACAAATATATAGACCGCAGACCGGACCGTTTCGAGGTAGGACCGGACCGGGACCAGACCGTTTTGTTCTAGGACCAGACCGGACCGGACCGGACCGGACCGTTTGGACCGTAATCAGCTTTTTTTACATGTTTTATAACTTATTTAATTATACAAAGTTGATAATCTTAGTCACTTCTAACAATTATATAACTTTAGTATCAAACATTTATACTAGTAGTGATTATATATGTACTTTATTTGTAATTATTATAGAATATACTTTCAAATATACATGAATTTTATATAAAAGTCAATATGCGGTCCGGACCGGACCGGACCGGTTTTGGACCGGACCGGACCGAAGACCGAACTCATCGAAATTCCCGGACCGCAGACCGGACCGAACACAAAATGGACCGGACCGGACCGGACCGAATTGAGCAGTCTGGTCCGGTTTTGCGGTCTGGACCATTATTTTCTCACCCCTAATGCCGCCTTCACACCTTGACAAGTATGACTTACACAAATAACAAAAAATAATGTCTCTAAAATTTTACTAACTTTGATTTTATAATTCCATATATTCTTACTACAATAATTATATAATTAATGATTTTGATATACGTTGTGAGTTAATTCATACTTTGACTTGTGGATATATTATTATATGTTGATTGTTGGTTGAATTTCATGGAGATTTCCATCATAGATGATTGATTTAGATCAATTTGTGTGTTTATACATAAAGCTTATTGTATGCCAAAATATTCATATATAAATATACATACTTGTATAATAATAAGTTAATTGTTCCCATTGTCGTTTCATGTCCTGCATTGTTGAAAATTGTGGTGCCTCTTAGTCTGTCGCTAAATCCATGCTCGTGTACATGTTCGTGTTTCCTAGGTTAAGATCCAAGTGTGTTGCAAACATGAAAGACAAATTTAGTAATTTGTTTTTTTTGTCATTATAGCTATTTACGACGGAAAAAGAACGTCGTTGTTGACCTTTGTGATCAAGCCTGCTAGTCGTTGTTACTAGTATCAGCGACAAGATTGGGTGGTCGCAACTAGTATCAACGTGAGACATTTTATATAGTCGTTAAAACTATTAACGATAAACTATATAAGTCGTCGTGATTTGTAATAGCGACGAACTGAAATTATTCGTCGTTATCTTTATTAACGGCAAGACCAATAACGACAAAACGCGACAACTTTTTTTTTTCATCGTTAATAGTTTTAATGACAAACTTATTCACATTTACGACCAACTTTTTCCGTCGTTATTGTTAACTTTGTCGGATGGTATGGTAAAATGTGTTCAGAATGTAGGATCTAACACGTCGATTGTGAAGTTTCCATTTTATATATACTGGATTGACTTTCTCCATTTAACTTGTCGATATCGTCTCCTTTCTTGCAGCATCAAGAACAACCAGTTTCCACAATTGTGGTGTTTGATGGCTGTCTAAAAAGATGGTCTTTGAGTTAAGGCCAAATAGAGTGGTCTCGATTGTCGAAGAGCAGACATTCTATTGACAAGAATTTGCAAGCAATATGTCGTATGGAGGGGAAATATCCCTCTTAGTTGTTATAAGATTGAGTTTCGAAGATGAGAGAAAGAAAAAAGATGACTTGAATATATAAAAAAGTAAAGACAACAAAATTATAGTTGTCTATATTTAAAGTTATGGTAGTCATAAAACTTAAAAGATAAATTGCATATATGCTATCAAGAATATACCTTTTATATAGGGGAGGAAGGGATGAAAGAAGTTTAAGAGATGTGAGAGGAATAATAAATACAATAAATGTGTGCTAGAAACTAAAAATCTATTAATATATATACAATCAATATTAACATCTTAATTGACAATCAACGAGTAGATTAATTAATAATCATTCTAGGAAAACGGAAACTAAAAAATCTCGTGTATAAGTGCAACGCCTGCAACACAAGGAGGCTGAAAAGGCCGCAGAAAAAGACAGGTGACCGAACCACCGCCGTGGGTGAGTGGCTTGCGCAGAGATTGAGATGGACAACGGCTTCATCTCCATGTGCATTGCCGCAGTAGCAGTTGCTACAGCCGCGGCCCTAGTCGTCAGTACCGTCGGACGTCTTCAGCGGTGGTGGTGGGGGAGAGCGGCGAACAGGCAGGACAAGTGCGCGCGTCTCCCGCCGGGAACGATGGGTTGGCCGTTCCTGGGGGAAACACTGGAGTTCGTCTCGTTCGCCTATACGTCCCGCCCCGAGGCCTTCATGGACAAGCGCCGTCTCATGTACGCGAACGACTGGCAGCATATATATCTCTGTATACCCAGCTCTTAACAGCTTATATTTCAGCGATCATAAGCGTAAATGTGCCAGACACAAGATGTACACTATTCTCAATGGTTTAACCTGATGAAACGATCCCCTGATCAGGTACGGCAAGGTGTTCAAGTCGCATATCTTCGGGAGCCCGACGGTGGTTTCCACGGACGCGGAGGTGAGCCGCGCTGTGCTCCAGAGCGACCCAAGTGCGTTCGTCCCGTCGTACCCCAAGCCGCTAGCGGAGCTCGTTGGGGACTCCTCCATCCTGCTCCTCACTGGCGGAGTCCACCGCAGGATCCACGCCCTGATCGGGGCGTTCCTCCGGTCGCCGCGGCTCAAGGCTCAGGTCACCGAAGACACATGCTGGCGAGTCGAGAACGCGGCCGCGGGATGGCGGGACGGGCAGATCGTGCGCGTCCAGGAGTATGCCAAGGAGGTTTGTGACTTATGTTTCTGATTTCAGCTTGATCGTAGACAAGTATGAATTCACGTTGATGATAAGAATCTTAATTACTACTTGACATTGGAGTTTTGAAAACACGAGTGCATCTGTGAACAACAGATTTCATTCCAAGTCCTGGTGAGAGCGCTCATCAGCGTGGATGCAGAATCAGACACGCGCTTCCTTAAGCAGCAGTTCCTAGAGTTTGTCGCCGGTTTGATGGCTCTCCCTCTCAAGTTGCCTGGAACCACGTTTCAGAGGTCACTACAGGCAAGTTGGTTCTCTTAAGAAAAATTTCATTTTTAACGAGTATGAGGCTATCTACTTTTTCTTCATATTTTCTTTGTAAGCATCCGGTCCAATGTGAATAATGTCTTTTTACTGCGTGAAACGCACGCAGTAATACACAGACAAAGTCAATAGACCGAGATAGCTGCTACAATATGGATGATTTACATATGGCCTTGATAGCCATTTTTCAACAACATAATCGTCTAGACAAACCCTAGCTTCAACGTCAACATCCGCCCCTCACTCCTTTGCTGGTGCACAGGCAAAGCAAAGGATGGTTAAGTTTGTGAAAGATGTGATCCGGGAGAAAAGATACGTGGCCGACATCGTTACTTCTTCCAAGGGGTGTGAGCCCAAGGACATTGCAGATGTGCTCCTTAGTGACAGCAGCTGCGACCTCACAGATGACCTCATCGCCAAGAACATGGTCGATCTAATGATCCCTGGAGAGGACTCTGTCCCTGTCCTCCTCACGCTTGCCGTCAAGTACCTGAGTGACTGCCCTGAAGCTCTCCGGCAAGTGGAGGTATTTATCTAATGATCTTTACTTCTCTTGCAAGAGAAACTAGTGCAACTTTTGCCTTGCCACCGCGGCCTCATAACCTCTTTCAATAATTGGACGATTATGTATTTTCCTGAAAATTAGAAAATTACACTTCTTTTCAGATGGTATTTTGAAAAGTTATATTGACTAATTAATTATCAATTAGTGAGTAAAACATTATTTGAAAATTTAGTAGTCATGGGTAGCATCTTAAGCAGCTCGACAACTAAGGAGTGGATCGTCAGTGGATATAGGTGACGGCCCTACAATAATATCAGCTCCAAGTGGTAAGGAGCATCTTAATGTGCATTCATTTGCGTATCTTGCTAGTAGATCATATTATACTATTTGATTTTCTTGTCTTTTACACTTTGACCAGTCTTAGTAAAACTATTAGTCACAAAGGTTGAATGCAAATGAATAGTCCCACGTTTTTTTCTATGAAAAACAACATTAATATGTCCTCAAATGTGAAAACGTATCTCCTTTTTGAAACCACATCACTACAATGTGTTGATACAAATATGAATTATTTTATCTCTATAATTGTCCGAACCTGCAGAACTTCATCGGCCCATATATATAAGAGCTAGCAACCAGCAGATAGACAATATATATAGTCATCCTATTATAGCTTCAAGATTAAGTAGGATCATGAAGCTAACAATATAAGGTAACAACTTTTTTCATTGCAGATGTGATAGTTAAATATTATTTCAGTAGAAATTGCCGAAACATGATATATTGACCTTAGTCACTTAATTTCATGCAATTTTTATAATATCTGGCATGGTGATTAGTTTCATGTAATTTATATAATTATACCTGGCATGAATCGTTGTTTCTTACAGTTACAAATACAATTTCCCTTCTTTAGTACGAAATCCAACAAAATGCAGATAATCAATGTATATGTCGAACACCACTCCTTGCTTTTTTGCAAAGATAAAGTCGCCATAAACAGATTTTCGGCTAAGAATTAGCCAACGAACGATCTATATTACCATCTGAAAAGCAACGATGCCTCTAATAACGATGATGTAACAGGAAGAGAACTTGCAACTGAAGCAAAACAAAGAAAAGGATGGAGAACCACTCAGCTGGGCAGACTACTCAGCCTTGTCATTTACTCAAAATGTATGATAGTGTTCACTGTTGCCCACATTGATACACCTCCACCATAAAAGCGAGTTACTGTCTCCGATTTATGTGGAATACACAAGTTATATTATTGTTTGACAGGTGATATCAGAAACCCTAAGGATGGGGAACGTGATAGTTGGTGTGATGAGGAAGGCAGTGAAGAACGCAGAGATTAAAGGCTACTTGATACCAAAAGGCTGGTGCGTTCTCACCTATTTCAGATCCGTCCATCTTGACCCAGACATCTTCGACAACCCTTACCAGTTCAACCCATGGAGATGGCAGGTAAATTGACCACTCAACCCGGACTAGTTGATATCAATCCACTTATACACATCCCAACAAAAGTAGCTGTATGCTTTGAACTCTGCGGCGCAGTGACATATGTGGGCGGTGCGCTATAGCTCTAATCATAGATGTCACAGTTTCTTTCTTTCTTGTGTACACATTATTCTCTTCCGAGATGATAAACAGTACACTGCTTTCCAATGAAACGTACTCATCACATTCATGTCAAATGGATCCCACAGAACAAGGACGTGGGTACTTGCAACTTTACTCCTTTTGGTGGCGGGCAAAGGCTGTGCCCAGGGCTCGATCTCGCCAGGCTGGAAGCTTCCATCTTCCTCCACCACTTGGTCACAAACTTCACGTAAGCATCCACCACTTTGCATCCTTTATGCACTTTCCAACGTTCATTCCACGTTAACCTTCTATTATGTAAACTTGAACTGTTATACTTACATATTTAGAGATATCTATGATGCCTCATATGCTAAGTAAATATAAGCATCTTGTATCATCTACATATGCTTATCAGCGACGTAAATGAGATCACAATTTCCTACATGTTGATCTGAAGACAACAATGGATGAGATAACCGCTCAATTATGATAGGAAAAGATTAATTTAACATGATTGATTTCCATATCTTTAGTCACTTTGCCTTTAGTAATGGAAATATCGTGACTATTAAGATCTACCTGTCCGATGACGTTTCAGAACTAGGCATTTGGGTGACACTAGAGTTCTGCATATATATGTTTCTTGATATAGATTTATATGTTAACATTCCCATAAGGCAATTCATCTAGTTTGTAAATAATTATCTCATATGCCAGTATACCAACAGTATTATGCATCATGAAGCACATCACATTACAGAACCAGGAAATCTTCCTATTTGTAATGTCTGTATCCCCTGCATGCTGACTTCCCTACTCCCTTGCAGGTGGACGGCAGAGGAAGATACCATTGTCAACTTTCCAACAGTGAGAATGAATGGAGGGATGCCCATCAGAATCAATCGGAGGAATCCCTGATATTCTAGGATTCTTAGCATACCGCATAACTCAGCATTCCATTATCTTCAATTACAATATAACCAACATGTAATTATGCACCATACATATGTATATATGCAAATCAATATGTCAGTATTATATATAAAACCTCTGCTTCCCCTTAACTCCGCCCCACCATGTGCTGCAGCGCATGCGTGTGGCTGGAATCCTAGTTTACCTCGGGCCAAGGTTTGTGGTTGGGGAAAGAGCATCTACGCACGGCAGAAACAAACAACAAAGGCCCAATGTGAGGGCGGTGGGTCAGCAGTACAATAGGAGATCAGATCCCAAATCAGTAGAGGAGATGAAAGACCACATCTAATGACCCCTCCAACCAGAAATTAATGAGGCGGCTCAGCTTTTTCTTCCACCCCATGCTGTGTTGGGACATGGGGCAGAGTGTTACTTTCTTGCACAATGTGGGAGAAACTGTGGTGGGACACTCATGGCTGCCATGGTATATAGTAAGATAAACGACACTTTCTATGTGTGATCCTTGTGGATCTCGTCACATTGACTTGGACTCTGTCGTCAATATTACTTAGTCGTTGCCTCCTTGTTGGTCAAAATGTTAATAATGCCAGAAAAGATGTGATACCAACAGCACCGAAGATAAAAAGAAAAGGGCCAGCCTCACATGTCACGACCTATCAGTAGAGAATAGTGTGAATCAGGTCGACAAATGGGAATAAACTTGTCGTAAATTTAATTGCTCTCCTATTAATACAACTGTTCGGTCACTTGCATTATATCACTTGCGGAAGATGTGTCGCTAAGGTTGAGGTCAATATTCCGTGTTTGTTCAGTATGGCGGTAACGTTTTGCTTTTCATTTCCACAACAATCGCAGGACGCCGGGTGTCCACCCAGTAAAGGCTGTATATCACGAACAGTGGTCAAACATGATAAACAAACTCTAATAAATATCAGTCGCAGATGGCGGGGGTTTTATTATTCTGTTGGATATTGCTTTTTTTTTTTTTGATATGAAAGGGCCATTAGGCCCCCACCCTCCCCAAACAGGTGCCAGAGCCCGAATGACCTAAGAGGTTGTAAATACGCTGTGGAACGACAGATTTCGAACCCGGGACCCCCGGAGGGCCAAGCCGTGCCTAACCAACCGAGCCACAGCGGCTGGGTTAGTTCTGTTGGATTTTGCGTCTTCAAATATCTGTTCGGCAAAGCGTCCGCAAGCGTCCGGTGAAGACATGTGAACGCGGGCAGTACCTAAAAAAGTGCAGGCATATTAATCGCTCACTTCCCTAACACGTGTGAAGTTCATCGCTGCGTAATCCCTAATCCCTGTTCACATACAACTTCCAGTATATTTTAAGCATCCGACGGCTATCAGAACCACCGCGTTGTTTTGACGCAGTGAAGAGCGTCCCTTTTGGACGCTTTGCCAAACGATGCCCAACTCTTCGAAGTGTTGTAAATTTGCGTCTTCAACTCCTTATGCCATCATGGCCTGATCTTGATAGTTATAGTTGAATTGGCACAGTGAAAAGAACAGTAAGCTGCCCATAGGCAGCTAGAAGAAGAATTACAATCTGCGTAAGCATCAAAATTCAAAATTTACATGATTTGGTCTATATGACTACTCCAGAGGAGGAGAAGGAAATCCGGAGAAAATTCTACTATATGTTAGTGCATTTCAAATGAGAGATCCTTTCAAATAGTGAACTTAAATAACCTTGAGAAGATTACACCTAAGAAGTGAAAGAACTATTAAGTACAATTTGATACAAGAAACTCAACACCCATGAGCCCTATTTATAAGTTCCATACCATAATACTTCAATTAGGAATAGTCAATCCTAATAGGAGTCTAGAACACAATAAAAACTCAAGTTGCATGCTGAGAGAGTCATTTCAAACTACAAATAGAAATACTAATCCAATCCAACTAGGAACATGGGTTGAGCTTAAACCAAGGTAAGATCCAAACTAGGTTGCCACATCATGTAGGATTAGGACTAGGAGTCTTTAGGGCATATAAATCTCCACCTTGACCTTGAAGTCAACATCTTGTAGAAATGAATAGAAAACTTCTCCTCCTCCAACGCCTAAGAGCATCACGGTTGGCTGTGAAGGCTAACCAAGTCCAAGAAGGTCATGAACTAGGTAGCTGGTAATAGCTTTTTCATCACAACAGTAGAAATGTCTTTGTTGGTGATTTTTTTTATCAATGGAAGGCTTGACAAGATCCCAAGTCTCATTCATATGAAGAGATTCCACATTCATAACATCAACCCACATAGAAAAATCTAGAGAAGCCACAACTACAATATAAGTAGATGGCTCACCAGCATCATCAGTCTCCTCGAAAGTGGCTAAACATAAGCATCAATATAATTTTGATGTCTAGTTAGTGCCCTAGTATGTATTCTTTCTTTAACGTGAGAAACACTATAGGGTTGTGCATAATGTACCTCGTCATCAATATTTTTTGAGGTATCTTGATGATTTTTATAGGAGGTCTCCAACTTCCATGTAGTGATGATGACACATCATCAATCTCTAGATGCACCTAGTCGATGACACTAGGAGAATGACATGTATCATATGTAGTGACATAATGCTTTTTCTCATCAAAGGTAACATTCCTTTCAATAAAAAAATTTGGAGACCTATGGTCGGGACACCAAAATCTATACCCCTTTACACCTTCAGCATAACCTAGAAAAAACATATCTTGGTCCTATGTTCAAGCTTTCCATCTTTCGAGTAGACATGAGCATGACAACCAAAAATACATAGGTTAGAGTAGCTCACAGGATGACCTGACCAAACCTCTTTTGGAGTTTTGAAATCAAGAAAAGTGGATGGAGGGTAGTTAACAATTTAAGCAGTTTTAGAAATAACTTCTTTCTGGAAATATTTCCCAAGTCTAGTGCGAATCAACATGCATCTTACACACTCCAAGTATGTTCTATTCATATGATCTACAACTGTTACAACCCCAATTTTTGGGTTCATTTGGTGAGAAATGTAATTTCTCATAATAAAGATAAATGAACAAATAATGATGTAATTTCATTTACAATGGCCTTGATGATTGTGTTGTGAGCTTTATTGGCTATGGGGGCCAATAATAAGAAGAAAAAGGGAATTAAATTATTAAAGGAATAAATAAGAATATGGATAAAAGATATGGAAAAGACTAAGGAACATCCTCCAAAGGTGGATTTCATGCCTTTGGGTTCCTTGGGTTCCAAGGAGTCCAAATTGCAAAAATAATGCAATAAGAAAGAGAAAGGATTAATTAAATATTGCTTATTTATAAGAAATGTGAGATAATGAGAATATTACAAGAATATGTGTGGAAATATGGATAATGGATCCATCTTGGAAAAGATTTTGTGTTCACATGGTTTCTAATAGGAAAAAGAATCACAATTAAGAAAATAAAGTATTATGAGAAAGAAATTATGTTTTAATAAGTTTTATTAAACATCTACTTGCATGTGAAGAAACCACATCTCTCCTTTTGAGTTTAAGGCTCAAAATTGGAATAAAGGGAGATAATGCAAATCAAAAGTTTTCCCTAAAATTTGGGATTAAAAGGGTGTATAGTTTGGGAGATATGCTTTTTGCAAATCATCCTAAAAGTGATGTGATAATCCATGAATCGTATTACCATTTCGTAAATAAAGGATTCTTTCCTTGTATAGCGTGGGCTATCTACACCATTGATCTCTAATATGACGTTGGCTGCTCTTCGTCCAGTTTAGGAAAGACAGGGAATTGAGAGAATCTTGCTCAATTTGGGATTGCTCCTCATACAGATGGCGGACGGGGATGTAAAGGGTCCCGATGAGTTCGGGATGAAATTTCGCTCTGTTTTGTCCTAGGTTTGAGGGTCTTTGGACATGTATACAAGAAACTCCCAAATTTAGGACCTTCAACAGCTATCCTTCACGGACATGTGTATATATATACATGGCACATAGATGGTAGGATCTCGCTCTGAGAACTCCCACAGATCTGTGAGACCCCGACAGACTACCCACACCCATCCTTTGCTTGTCGCTAACCATTCCGTGATTTTTCCCTCTGGTGCCGCAGTACCCTTCCGCCTATGGCGCTTCTCAACTCAATGGTTCGGTGCACCATCGACAGATCTAGGAGCGCCGACCACTCCGTTTGGATGAGGCATAGCTTTGACCGCCTTCTCCCTAGCCTTCGACGCCCAGGAACCCCATATGGGTGTTGACCTTCGCAAACCTGATCCATGAACATGTCACGCGCTGGTGACTGTGGATGGGAGGGAGGAGGTGAGGGAGGGCTATCGGTCGAGCATGGGTGGTTCATGAGTGAAGGGATGCGATGAAACTGTTAGCCCGGCCTCGAGGAAGCACCGCGGTGGGCGAGGAGGGCGCCGCCCAGCCCAACGTCGTGGTACTCTGTTTTACAGAGTAAATAGGGGGTGAACCCCCCCCCCCCCCCTCGTCCGTGAAGAAGATGAAGGCTGAGCGGGTCAGCCGGGTCAGACAGAAGCCGAATCCAGTGCCCAGATCCATGAGCCAAGGGAAGCAATAGCCAGAAAAGAAAAAAATAATAAGGATGACGTGTCGAGCCGCCATTGGCCAAAAGGTACCTTTATTTGCAAAATTTCTAGAAATTAAATGGTTGCTCCGATGGAAACATGCAAAATATGAAAATTGATCAGGAGAACACATAGAATCCAATAAAAATATAATTGGAGCCTGATTATGTTTGCAATTCAAAAAGTAATAGAAGTTATTAACTTTAATGTAATGATGATTAAGAAACCCTATTTTGATATGATTAATGTGATTAATAGGGTTTAATTGATGGTTAAAGTTGGTATTAGCCTGTTAATGATAAAAAGGAACATTAGGAAAAAAAGGATGAACTTTGCATATAATCAGTTAATTTAGAGTTTCATATGCATGAATATACTTTAATGGGCCTTGGAACCCTAATGTTGACTAATTCGACTATTAATGGCTTTAATTGATTAATTTCATGATTAAAGTTGGAATATGCTGAATCTAAGCTATTTCGAGCATTAAAGTTCCTAATTTGTGGATAAATACCCTAAATGTAGTAATTAGGGTTTTCTCATGAATAAAAGGTGGAATTAATAGCAAATCGAGTTCATATGTGATTTGGACCATAATGAACTATGAATTGATGATAAATGCGTATAATGATATTGTCATGGATTAAAAGGATAAAAATAGTAGCTTAAATAAAAAGAGGCTTAATGAGCTTAATTAATGGTTAATTATGCCTTTAATCCAGAATTGAGGATTAGATGAGGAAATAATTAGGGTTTGTGATCAATTGTGTTAAATTAGGGTTTAAAATAGTAAAAGATGAAGGGAAACCCTAATTGCAATGGAAACCCTAAAAGTGGACTAGAAACCCTAAGAAGCGAGCTAGATTGAATAGATCTTAATGACATGAGTAATAAAAGGAAATTGTATAATTGTTTTAGGATCTTATTGAATGCTTGCATGCTCATTGTTGTTTGGATTATTCCTGCACCTGAATCTACATGTACAGGTATGTGGTTACGCTTATGATTATCTCACATTAGTTTGCCGAGGATTTTATCGATGTTTACATCGTGGCTTGAATTAATTGTTGGATGAATTTAATTCATGCAAATTATAATGTGAATATGACTATTACATAAGAGATGTGCCTACTAGCTCAGATCCTAGTCCCCTTTGTAGCTTTATAGATTGACCTAGTAAATGGCTACCAATGGGGTAGGACCATCAAGTCATCATGAGTCAGGGATTGGGCTACCTTTGGGTAGGGCCATGCGACTCCATAACCCTAAGAATTGGCTACCTATGTGGTAGGACCATGGGGGTAAGGATCTACCATATGACAGAGGTAGTATCCATGTCCACTGCAGGGATGATATAGAGATAGGGGATAGGAAAGGATTGAGTAGTATTGCTTAAAATGTAATCTTGGATGTTAAATGATATTTTTGGTTGACTACATTGTTATTATAGTTGCACGATTATTGTTTCCCCCACATACCAGCTTCTTACTGACCGACGTTTTGTTTATCGGTATTTTAGGTATAAATGAAAAGAACAAATAGTAAAGTGGCATACGTTGAATTAAATGAAAAATAACGTGCATAGGAGGATTAGTTAGATTAGCTTCTTCATGGATAGAAGTTTAGAAATCCCAGTTTTTCCAAGGTAAGAAAAGTTATATTTTATACCATTTTCAGTTTAGTTGGTAAAGTTTATTAATTGTTATTGATTATTTGTCGAACCTTTGATCCGGATTATTGGTTAATGGCTCTAACCTTTCGATCTCCCTTAATCGGGGGTTACCAGGAGTCAGGGTCGTTACAACAACATCATTATGTAATGGTGTATATTTAAGAATGTGATGTTTAATAATGCCTTGATATTAAAAAAAAAGTTATTCACTCAGTTGAGTAGAACTCTAAACTTCAGTGTCACACTTTATGATTTTTTTAAATCAAAGTCTTCCACTTCTTAATATACCCAAAAGCTTTAGACTTATGCTTCAAGATGAAGATCTAAAATTTCCTTGAAAATCATGAATAAAAGTGATCATGTATCTCAAACCACCCCTAGACAGAACTTGAGAGGAACCACAAATATCAAAGTGAATGTATCTAACAATACTCATTGTGGTTCATAGAGAAGATAATTTTCTTTTGCTTTTCCATTACAAAATTTTCACAGAAATCACACCTCCTAGTAGTATTGCAATCAAAGAGTCCCCCCTTGCTTAGGATAATAAGACCTTTCTCGCTCTTGTGCCCAAGTGTCCTATGCTAGAGATTGGTGGTATCTAGATCAAAATTTGTCCCAATGATAGTTTCATCAATAAGAGAGTATTTATTTCCAAACTGTCTTTGACCCTTGATCGCAATAGCTTCATCTTTGAAAATGAACATGATGTTCATCTCTTACGGCATGCAAAAACCCTTTTTCTTCAAGTTTGGTTAGAGAGATGACATATTTATCAAGACCTTTAACATGATGGACATTGAATATGGTTCTGATAACATAATTAATCATCCTGATGCAGACAGGTCCAACTCTGATAGTCTTCCAAGTACAATTATTCACTATAATGACAACTCCACCTTCAACTCCACTATATCTGGGGAACTTGTCCCTTCTAGGGCACATGTGATAGGAACAACCAGAGTCAAGGATCGAGGAATCATGGTATCTTGAAGTAGAGTATTCCATGAGAATAAGATCACCATATTCTTGTGCGACATTGGCACAACTAGGTTTTTCTAGAAGATCTTTTATTTACGTTTCTCCTTATCATGCAACTTGTAGAATTCCTCATTTAAATGTCCCTTATTTTTCCAGTATTTTCATGGCTTATTATTCTTTGGCCTAAAAAAAGTTTATTTTATACCAATTTTTAGTTTAGTTGGTAAAGTTTATTAATTGTTATTGATTATTTGTTGAACCTTTGATCTTGTTAGTTGAATAACGACTCTGACCTTCAGGTCTCCCTTAATTGGGGGTTATCGGGAGATGGGGTCGTTACAATTGGTATCAGAGCACATGTTCCTCATTTAATCTTTAATAATTAATAAATTTTACAAATTCCAAAGGTCCTGAGGAGTGGCGAGGGGTTTTGATGAAGGATCTAAACTCCTACAACCATCCTGGGGAGAATTGGTCATCTTTCACGAAGTTCCGTCATCCCGCCACTCTTGCCGGAGGTCTGCCCGCAGGCAGCAGGTTGCGGGACTAGCACACCTAGGTATGGCCATCTTAGCCGTGACCTGAAGCTTCCCCGCATGTGCAGGGGTCCGTCAGAGCTAGGGAGACAAGTTCCGGCCAGTGCGTGCCTTGGAGAGATGGGAATCAACCCCATGATCGCTGCAGCAGGACCGAGTTTACAGGTCTTGGCATGATGGGGAACGAGTACCTGGGCCACCAAGAGGAGGCTCCCTGGGTATGAGAGAGGGAGACGAAGGTGGGGCGGACATTCCCGGCCACCCACGAGCCTTGGAGTAGAGGGGATAGACCCCCGCAAACCTTCCTGGTCGACGAAAGTGTAGGGCTGCGAAGGTTGAAGAAGAACAAATGATAGTGGATGGTTCTGCCCCTCGTGGGTGTGAAGGAGTGATCTGCGGCCCGGGGGTATAAGCGGGATTTCATTATAACTTAAATCCAAGGTACGTGCAATGTGTAAGATGCCTACGTGGCACTTTGCTATTGGTCCATATGTGTTTACCTTACAAAATTCATATCTAATCGCTGGTAGCTCGGATTTAAATATGTTATATATGAATTTTGATCAGGAGAACTCAAGGAATCCATTAAAAATATAATTCGAAAAGTAATAGAAGTTATTAACTTTAATGTAATGATGATTAAGAAACCCTATTTTGATATGATTAATGTGATTAATAGGGTTTAATTGATGGATAAAGTTGATAACTAGCCTGTTAATGATAAAAAGGAACATTAGGAACAAAAGGGATAAACTTTGCATATAATGATTTAATTTAGAGTTTCATATGCATGAATATACTTTAATGGGCCTTGAAACCCTAGTTTTAGTAAATTAGATCATTAATGGCTTTAATTGATCTTTTTGATTATTGGAGTTGAAATATGTTGAATCTAAGCAATTAGAGTACAAAAGTCCTTAATTATGGATAAATACCCTAAATGTAGTAATTAGGGTTTTCTCATGAATAAAAGGTGGAATTAATGGCAAATCGAGTTCATAAGTGATTTGGATCATAATGAACCATGAATTAATGATAAATGCATATAATGGTATTGTCATGGATTAAAAGGATAAAAATAGTAGCTTAAATAAAAAGAGGCTTAATGAGCTTAATTAATGGTTAATTATGCCTTTTTTTTTAAAATATGTATAATAAGGGAATTTTGTATTCAGTTTGTGTCGTGCAAAATCACAACATGCACTTGTTGATCAGTACAAGAAGCATAATACGCTTTGTTCTGTTGCTGAACCAAGCAACTTTTAACAAGTTTTAGAACAACAAAAATGGCATAGAAGTACACCAGAAATAGACCATCCCGTTTTCACCATAGCAGCCCCGAGAATTGATCATTTCTTTTGCAATTGACATGGTTTGATACTTGATAGGCTATCTCCAATCCGACTTGAAGCCTTCTATCTTAGAGATCATGGTTAGAAGAGAACATATATATTATTCTTCACCTCTCCATCATCCGCCGTGAACGGCAGGGATTAGCTGGGCCGCGTCCTCCTCCGGCGGAGGAGATCGACCCGCTCCACATCGATCCTTCCCCTGGTCTTCTGTGGAGCGAGCAGTAAGCCATAGCAGAAAGAAGCGGAAAATGGGTGTGGACAGCACACTTGTTTTTGCATTTCTTGGCGTAGCCGGAATTGGAGTCCAGGGGTGAAGTGTGAACTGCCTGGCCCTGCGGTTGGTCACTTGGTCAGCGACAACAATGGTTAAGAATGCCTTTAATTCGGAATTGAGCATTAGATGTGGAAATAATTAGGGTTTAAAATAGTAAAAGAGGAAGGGAAACCCTAATTGCAATGGAAACCCTAAAAGTGGACTAGAAATCCTAAGAAGCGAGCTAGATTTGATAGATCTTAATGACATGAGTAATAAAAGGAAATTGTATAATTGTTTCAGGATCTTATTGAATGCTTGCTTGCTCATTGTTGATTGGATTATCCTTGCACCTGAATCTACATGTGCAGGTATGTGGTTACGCTTATGACTACCCGAATTAGTTTTCCGAAATTTTTATCGATGTTTCCATCGTGTCTTGAATTAAAGTGTTGGATGTATTTAATTCATGCAAAGTATAATGTGGATATGACTATCACCTAAGATATGTGCCTACTAGCTCAGATCCTGGTCCCCTCTGTGGCATAATAGTTGACCTAGTAAATGGCTACCAATGGGGTAGGTCCATCAGGTCATTAAATGACTTAGTAAATGGCTACCAATGGGGTAGGACCATCAAGTCATCATGAGTTAGATATTGGACTACCTTCGGGTAGTGCCATGTGACTCTATTACCCTAGGTATTGGCTCCTGTAAGGTAGGTCCATGGGGGTAAGAATCTACCTAAAGAGAGGTAGCATACACGTCCACTACAGGGATAGCATAGAGTTAGGGGATAGGTAAGGATTGAGTAGTGTGGCTTAAAACGTAATCTTGGTTGTTAAATGATTAATTGCATGATTACGTTGTTACCATATTTGCATGATTATTTTTCCCCCACATACCAGCTTCGGCTGACCGACGTTTTGTTTGTCGGCGTTTTAGGTACAATGAAAAGAACAAATAGTAAAGTGGCATATGTGGAATTAAATGAGAAGTAACATGCACAAGAGGATTAGTTAGATTAGTATCTTCATGGATAGAAGTTTAGAAATCCCAGATTTTAAAAGGTAAACAAAGTTTTATTTTATACCAATTTTCAGTTTAGTTGGTAAATTTTATTAATTGTTATTGATTATTCGTCTCCGGTCCGTCAATAGGGATGGACGGAGAGGAGCCGCTCTTCTGGATCTGGTTTCAACCGCGTCGTCCGCAGGCAGAGCAAGGGCCCTCGATCCCCTCTCCTACCAGTTCCTTCTCCTCAAGCTGAGAGCTGGTCGCTTTCATTGCAACGGTGGTGATGAGTCTTCTTCGACTCTGCTTCACCTTTCCTGCCAGCGGGCGCCCTTTCTTCTCCAGATCTGGGCTTCCCATCATAATGGAGGGAGTCCTCAGGCATCGTTTTGGGCGTCCTGACATTGGCCGTTGGCCACCTGTAGTTTGGCACTGCTGTGGGTGCTCACGACAGGGCGGCGTCCTCATCTCAGCTGATGGTCGGCTCCGCCCTAGCCCCTGTCAGTAAACGGAGGCAGTCGCCGCCGCGTGCCTAATCGAGGTGATATGCTCCTCGGAGCTTCTTCCTGGTCAAGGTTCAGTAAGGAGTGCTGGGGTCGGTTCCATCCTATTGACTTCACCTCCTCTGCTGGGTGGAGGGACATCCCTAAGGTGTTCGACGAGCAGCCCCCTGTGCTAGTTTGCTGCTGTGCGCTCCTCGGTTCTTCCAGCGACTTGGCCCCGGCTCCTTGCCGGTTTGTCAAGCGTGGCCTGGGCAATCGGGGGTAGGACCTTCATCTCCTTTCCCCCTAGTTCCTCTGCTGCTAGGCGTTGGAGCTCCTTGGGCGCTCGACGGAATGCCCCTGAGAGGCGTTCATGCATGCTTATGGGCTGTCGGGTTTGGGGAGTAGATCAAGTTGTCTCCTCCTAGGTCCCTATGCCATTGCAGTGACGCCTTCAGTTGTTTGACGTGATGCCACTGGCTTGTGTTGGACTTTCTCCGGCTTTGTTCTGTGCTGTGTAAACAACAGATATCGAAGTTCAAGAACTCCTACTGGTTAGCAACCTGGCTGTGGGTGGGTGGATAGTTGAAGGTGATCCTTAATCTTGGCATAGTACCACACTTTGTGGGTACTCTTATAGATAGTTGGTGCTTTGCTAAGCATGATGGGTAATTTGGAGCTGCTCTCCCATCCACACACTTTTGTTAAAAGTGTTGGCTCTTGCTCTTATCCGGCATGATCAGTGTTTTGTTGATCCGGTGCTAGGGGTTCCTTTCTGGGTGTTTTCACCCAGGTAGAAACCAAATGTTCAGATGGCTAAGAAGGTCAGTAACTTCAAGGCCAGTTCAGGCAGGATAACTTGTTTTTGATCTATGTCAAGCTACTGATACTACTTGTGGGTACGCTGAATGCATGTATCTGTGGCTTGTAATTAGTCTTCTTCTGGTAGGATTGCTTGGATCTATCTACTTTAGTTAGATAGGTCGTCTTAGTTTCGTCTATTTTTTTTAGAAATCATGTGTTTCCCCTACGTGGGGTCTTGATCCTTGTATGAGCTTTTAGCTCCTGTTGATGTAATGGGGTACTTAGTGCCCAAAGTTTTTGGTATTAATAGTAACACGCTTTTTGACCGACCAAAAAAAATTGTTATTGATTATTTGTTGAACCTTTGATCCTGTTAGTTGAATAACGGCTCTGACCTTCAGGTCTCCCTTAATTGGGGGTTACCGGGAGATGGGGTCGTTACAACCTTCAACTCCACTATATCTGGGGAACTTGTCCCTTCTAGGGCACATGTGATAGGAACAACCAGAGTCAAGGATCGAGGAATCATGGTATCTTGAAGTAGAGTATTCCATGAGAATAAGATCACCATATTCTTGTGCGACATTGGCACAACTAGGTTTTTCTAGAAGATCTTTTATTTATGTTTCTCCTTATCATGCAACTTGTAGAATTCCTCATTTAAATGTCCCTTATTTTTCTAGTATTTTCATGGCTTATTATTCTTTGGCCTAGACATGGATATGTTGTATTCTTGGTTCTTGTTCTTTTCTTTTTTCGAACCCTTATAGTGACCCTTATAGTGAGAGCCTCTACTTGGATTCCACTAGAAGAAACAATTGATTCCTTATCCATAAAATATTTACACATGAGAGAAGACATTACTTCTTCTAGCCTAAGGCAGTCTTTGTTGTAGACAATACTCTGAAACAATCTCTTGTTAAGGGAAAGAGACCATAAATGAATTAAAGATCATTCTTCATCTTCCACATTGATGTCCAATATTTTCTAAATCCATAATGATGGAGTTGAACCCATCAACATGATAAAAAATAGTTATACCTTTAACCATTTATAGAAGATATATACATTGTTTATTATGTAATTTTATTTGGTGAGTATTTTTCATGTGAATATATTCAAGTTTCTTCCACGAGTTTGCAGTGGTCTTCTCTTTGGAAAATTCAACATTGTCCATGAAAGTGACTACTAAATGGATGGTAGGGATCTCTCATGTATCTCTTTCTTCTGCTCAATAGTCAAGAAAGATGGCATATTCTCTATTCTTAGCAATGCTTGAGTGACTCCCAACTACACTAGCATGCCTTACATCTTGATTTGCCATAACCCAAAGTTGATGGAGCGATCAAACTTCACAATATCTTACTTAATCGGTATTGTTCTTGGTCACCAAGTTATGATGCCAATTTGTTGAGTTGGAACAGAATAAAGCACAATGAGCCACCCATTCACATCTCGATCAAGAATGAGAATCCACACAAACAACACTCATGGTTTACATGTAGAGAACTAGCAAGAACATGATGTATGCTTCTATAGTTATGATAGGAAAATGTCACAATCATATGTATAAGGTTCTCACTCCACATGATCTTCCCCTCCACCCTCCAAAACATGTATCCCATACTACATGTTAGATAATGAAAATGAGAAAAACTTCAATAATTACTCAAGCCTACACCTAGATCCTGAACATCTAGGTCCTATAACTATAAAGGCTAAGTCATCCATAGCTAAGATACTTGAGTACACTAGATGTTTAGGTTTTCATGTTTGTCTAGTTTGAGTGTCATGAGAAATTGTAAAGTGTATGATTTTTGTTCATATTGTGATTGCAACTGTAACAACATCAAATTTCTAACACAAGAACTCGAGAATGCTACATATGATATCAAAAATTCATATAGTGGAATACTGGGACATGGATATGAACAATACAACATTAACCAAAGAAAATATAACACACACATGTTTAACTTTACATAACCTGTTACCATATTAGACTACATCTTTATAGTGAATATTGTAAAATTACATGAACAAGGGTAAGGGGGGTCTACAACAGGCTTCACCTATTGACTGCTCATAACACTTCATAACAAATAACCCCATACCCTATCTAAATATGAACCTATAAAATATTAAAATATTGAAGTAAGTAAGGAAAAATGTGTTGAGTACATGGATCCCTAAAGGAGATAACTATTAAAATAGGAATCAACACTTGCATTAACAAAATATAGCTTGGCAGGATATATAGGGAAATGTCAATAATATATGGTTAAAAAACAAATCATCATGCAAGAAGATGTATTTTGTTATGAATTTGCAGTGTACTCCAAATGAGGGTCTACCATTCATCTCACATTTATAAGGTGTAGATGATGAAACCAAAAGGTGCCACTTAACCCCAAGGGAAAGGCTGAAGTGCCACTTGAACCAAGGGGAAAGTCTATATACAAAATTGCCACTTGACCCAAATCCAAAAACAAGGGAAATGCTTCAAAATGAATGATAAGGAGATACAATAGGAGCACAATGACAAACTTGATTATGTTTGGGTGCACTTGAAAAATATGTATATCAAACACAAAATAATAATCATAGGGATTTCCTTGATCAAACAATATAATAATGTGAATCCATACAATATAATAGAAGAGATATCAAGGGAGGAAGATAAATAATATAATAATAGAATGCTTCTAGTCCAAGTGTACTAGAAAATTATCAAGAGGATAGTCCCACATACCTAATAAAAATTTTCCAACCAATTTGGATTTACTCAACTCAGTCAACCTAGACAAAACACCCACCCACAAACATGTATCAGATTCCATATCTAGATTATTGCTATGACTATTAATTTCTTATGTGTGTTTAGGATCATCCTAAACCAAATCTATAGACCCATTATTGTATCATTATAAACATCATTCACTTGTCATGTTTCACGATCAATTTTGGTTTATATCATGATCCAAAGTTCATCTTAGATAGATTCAAGTAACCGTGCCAACATTATTAAGATTGAGACAAAATTCACTTGTTAAATAAAGTCACATACAACATGGTGTATATGTAATGTTTCATCAATCAAATCCGATATTAAACATCCTCACTAGCTTATGAAAACACACAAATCTCCACTTATTAAGCATAAGTCTACAATTATTTTCAATCCCCAAATCTAAGTTTATAGTAGTGTAGGTCTCATTTTTCTAATAAAAAAACGTATTGTTTCACTATTATTGGGGATCTCTATCATTTTTTAAGGTTTTAGGAAGATTACCTTGAGAAGATGAATCTGGGCCATCCAGTCTTGATCTATGGCTGAGAAAACACCACATATCTCCTTCCTAGAGTGCCTGGTCTCCTTAGGCCCACTCTATCTTGGCTTGCCCTTGTTGGGCCTTGTAGGTGACCTAAAGAGGAGGGCATAGAGAATACAATGTGGGATCTGGGGTATATTTAAAGTTGGCTCGACTCCTCCCAAATAATGAACACCTTGATATTATATGCGTCGAGTCACTACAGCAAGGATAGGCGATGGTGGTTGCAACAAGGACTTGCCTCATCTTTTGGGTTGTAGGGGACCTCGATGACATCTCTATAGAGCTGTTCAAGAAATTTTTCCCACTCATCCACCACATTTGGCATGGAAGAGGTGGAGCATGGGGAAAAGGAAACCGATTCACTCCCTCTATGCCTACTCTCCACAATAAACCTCTAGAAAGACTCTCAATCCCTTGAGGCACTCTTGGTCATCCTACTCTCTTATGGGGAGGATTTGATTATCATACCCAAATTCCTCCTCTTCCTTCACACATCTGATAGTTAAGGAGTCCACAACATATTCTTTTCTAGTTGACTTTGCTATGTTTCAATTTTTCTAGACCGCTAAAAGTCTTGTCTATTCCACACTTCCTTCCGGGGCTCTCTATCTCCTTAGTCCCCTTTTCTCAGGTTCTCCATGTAACGACAATGTAGAACCACCAAATAAGGAAAGGGATACATCTACATATACAGTAGGCTTCCTCCTGTGATTTCAATGTCAGGAAGGAGTAACATTAAATCTGGATTGATTCCTTTTTTCATAAATGCACATTGATCATGATTAATGAGTAATTGGGTAAGGAAAGAAGCACCTAAATCATATAATTCTTTCCTCAAATGACTTGAGGTTGATCGTGAAGGCAAGAGTGTCGAGTCTACATCTAAGGGTCTGGTTAGTTACTATTTTATCAAATGGTCAACATGCAACTAGTTCAAAAGGTAAATTGGTAATCAAAATTTAACCAAAATTAATACTTCCTAAGACAAACTTCTTTATTAAATGTGTCACTTCTTGCCACCTATGTTTTCATAGTTTACAATTTATATATTCAAATCAACCAAAACTTTGACCATATTTCCCCAAAAAAGTCCTTTTGACCAAAGATGGACCAAAAAGGGAAAGTTTCCTTATGATGTAACCTCGCTTGCGACACAACAAAAACTATTGATGGCATGACTAATGAACCCAACAAGGCATAAGTGAAATCTGATATCCTTTTGAAAAACTCAGAGATTAATCAAAAGTTGTTTCCATATTAACATATGTTTATAGCTAAGGAAATAAATTTCTTTGGGAGCACAATTCCATTGGATGTGGGTATTACAATGATGTCATTCCTTACATAATTTACACGTTATTGTAGTTTTTCTTGATTTCATAATCATGTCTAAAAAATATTGCATTTTTCATTCTTTCTCAAACTATCCATTCCAAAGGGTCTCAATATATAAAATTAAATCATTATTTCCTAGAATTCATTACTTCTCAAACTATAATAATTTTGTAAAAGGGACCTGAAGTTAGGATTTACAACATGATTCATCATGTAATTTATCTTATAAAGGTATAAGTGAGTCACTAGTAGAATATGGAATAGGCCAAGGGGTCATGTTAATCTTTGATGTGGAATGATTTAAGAGAGAGCTCGAAGATCGCCAATTTGCTAATTTTTACATATGAAAAAAGATTAGACAATTTGATACTTTCAAGTAGGGTGATATCATTATGAATGGGTAGGAGACACATTTTATAATTTGTTGAGGTTCTATCCTTATTTGGACACTATATATTAGGTAAGATAAGATACTTTAAAAATGTAGTGAGACTTAAGAGATGAAATCAATCATGGAAATACACATGAAGTCTATGAATTTTTTGAAAGTTTATCAAAGGATTGAGAGAGCTTTCATTAGAAGAAGGACACAAAAGGGTATAATGAAAGAGAAAGTTGACGTTGATGCACCTTGTGGTTACATTTTGTGTAGAAAGTCAAAGATTGAGGAGAATGATGTACTCAAGTAGGTACATCTTATTGTAGGTGTATGGAATAGTGATAGAGCAGTTGATGCTGATATTGCTAGTGTTTTCACGATCATTGCAAATCAAGTGGTTACTCCCCAATGTCCAACTAGTAAATTCCATTGCAATGAAGTCTTAGGGAGCTTCTTTTGTTGTGTGTTGATTTTGTTGCAAGTGTGGTCACCAAGGGAAGGATTGCATGATGATTTTATTTTCAAAACCAATACTTAGTTGATAGATATGATGTGATCCTTCCACCTCTTTTAGAGTATCAAGAATGAAATTCTTTAAGGGGGCAAGATCAATAACGCCCTTGTTTCTTGTTCTTGATCTCTTTAGATTGTGATATTTTGAGAACCTGAGTGCTTATTCAACCTTTTTTTCAAATTTCATTAGATTTATGATAGTGTATGACTAATTTTTATGAAAATAACATGGAAAGTATGCTACAATCATATCTTGAATGTACAACTAACAAGATTAATAAACCCTAAGTTGTCTTAGGGTTTGGAAAATAAGAGGGTTAAACCCTAACTATGTGATATCTACGATGGATTTCTATTAGTATAGGGCTTTTTCAATGATTTTCTATAGGGTAGGGAACCCTAAGATGGATCGATGATGCCTTGGGCTTAATTTCTACCCTTTCTCAAAGGGTTTTGTCTACTACATAAGACAAGCCAACCAACCTTTCAGCAAGTTAGACTAACATGTCATGCTTTGATGTGTTTGTTGGTTTGAAGATTGAAGAGTGGCCTTAGTGATGGGTTGATGGGAAAAAATCAACTAACCTTTAGAATGTCTATTAGAATTATGAGACTTAATGGGTCGTTGATTTATGGAGGATGCCAGTGTGAGAGATTGAAGTGTTAGATTCGATGGGAAATAAGTCATAGGATATTTTCTTTATTCTATCTAGCCTTCTGATTGATTAGGGTCTAAGTCATTTTTCTATTTGATCATCCTGATGAGTAGTAAGTTTGTTAGCTAGAATATTTGACCTAATCGTAAGTCAAATGAGGTGTTATCATCAGTACTACAACTTGCTATTAATAATGGATAATTCTTTTGTTGGGTTACATAGCATCTTTTTACTCCAAATCATTTGCTAATCTCCAGTTACTGTCATAACCTATTGGAAAAAGAGGAAGTGATTAGAGTGTAATTATTTGGGATCTATCTATATTTGGCTTGGTGGAGCATGTTTAATTGAAGATCTTAAGAATAACATGTTTGAAGTTAGTTCTTCTAATCTTCTTGGTCTTCCTTTCATGTCTCTCCTCTTTGACACCATGGGCGACTTGCAACACATCCTATTATGTTTCAAAATTCTTCTTCTACCTCTACTTCTTTCCCTTTAAGTTAAAGGATATGCTAGAAGAAGGACCTTTTGGAGTTTTTGGTGGTCCCTTGAATGGTCATTGGCCTAGAGAGGCGTTTTTGTTATTGTTCTACTCTTAGAACCCATGATTTAGGTGAGTAGATTCTTCTATCTCAATGATATAGTGTAGAAATGGGATTCCGATATGAATACAACTAATGATTGGCAAGATTATGATCTTTGATGATTTTTTCTGTGAATTTCGCTATAGGTTTTTATCAAAAAACTATTACAAGAAATCACTATGTTAAACAAAGATAAATCCCCTCAATTTCATACTAATGAATGATTAAGAGTTAAATATACTATGCCATGTGATGATCTAAATTCTACAATGAAATCATATACAATTACTAACAATGGTGAAATGATAAACTCACTCCTCCTTTCCATGCTAGGAAGATAAGATATAATATTTAAAATAAAGCTTCTTCCTAGATTGATGAATGTTTTGATTATATAATTTGATGTGATTGCACAATATACATGTCCTCCTATATACCCATGACAATAAACTTGTCTAGCTCATGTATATATACTATGATGACCAATAAATCTTACCTAGTAGACCCAAATGTGATTATCTTCTACTATGAGATAAATTTAAAATGTAAATTATGTTGAAAGTCCTTGTAATGTCTAATGATGCATGACTTCCTCAATTTTAATTATTTGGTTCATTCTATTATATGAGGTTAGATTTTCAATAACTAACTTTCAATCAACCCATGTCATGTATGATAATTCATGAATTTCTGATTGAAAATGATGATGATTACAAAAGATGAGGATTGGAATATCTAATGATATTATTATACATGTAAAGATGAATAAACCATTGAAATCTATGATGAATGTCATGATAGATGCTAAACATTAACTCATATGAATCACTAATAATATGTGATGTAAGAGAATTTAAATAAGATAACTAGGATAGTGTTGAGATGTAATATGAGCATGATAGATTATGATGGGGCTATGTGTAATGTTTAGATAAATATGGTCTATTTGAATTACATACATTATAATTGGAAGAATATGACGTTTAAGTATTTGGAGGACCTACAATGATGGGATCAAGCCCCTAATTCTATGATTTTGATTTAGCGAGAGAATATCAGGGTTGTGGCATAACTCACTGATATTGGTAGAAGTGAGTTGAGCCCTAGTTGCACACATATATTTAATGGGGTGTAGGGACTTGATCCATTACTTACATGAGGCTTGGGATGTTAGGACATGGTCATATACTAGTAGATTGAACATGTGGTAACACTATAACGATGAGAGGATATGAGTAAGATAAGAGATAATGGATGATAAAATGATATATAAGATGTATTAAGTAAGAGAACATTAATACATGATATTTGTGATGTATTGTTTGATTGTTTATTCGTATTCCATACTTAGTGTTATTCTATCATGTTATATTCACTCATATTTAGTAATACATGTAATGGAAAATACAACAATCCCCTTTTTATGTGTAATTCCTAAGTAGGAAGTACCTACTCTCTCAGATAGAAATACATCATACAATCAGTATGAAATGATTTTTAGGTATCAGAGTTACATAGAGGATGCGTGGTGTATGGTGTTAGTTCCAATTTGTGTTTGTGGTAGTTTAGATAGAGTGTTTACACATTCATGTTCTAGTGGGAGAGGTCTTATTGTATTGTGTTGTTACATGTTCCTATCTTGCAATAGATGTGTATTCTTTGGGGGCATAATCCAACGATAGGAAGATTCTTCATATAATAATTTAAAATATAAGAAACAATGTTAATAAGCATTACTTTCTTATTTGACATATATTAATACTTGAATCTTGAAAACATGATGTGAATATTATATGTTTTAAAGTTATGATTTATACAAGTTTTACCCTTATTCTTCCTCTATGTTTGTTAATATCATTGAGGTCTTGTCATGTTTTATTATCAAAAGTTGTTTAGTTACTCAATTAGCCTTGCTATCAGGGTTAACTTAGGTTCTAGATGCTATAACTCTGTTTACCAATCCCCAACCACTAATGTTTCCTATGAAAGATCACTCCCCAAAAAGAGTTGACTTTTCCTCTTCTTTAAAATCCCATAACTTTTGTAAACTGTAAACAACCCCTCCATCCATTTCCTTTTTTATGTTTTCTTACATTTCTAGCAACCATGCTTTCTTACTTTACATTCTAAATTTAATTTTCTTATTTTTCTTTTTGTGAATTATCCATTTATTTGTTTCAATGTATGGAATATTAATAAATAAAATGGTATTATACTAGATTTGGTTGGTTTTTTTCATCTTGGAAAGAACCTTAGGTTTTGCCAATCCAAACTACACCCAAATACCATTGGGATGATACAATATGAAAATAATATACTTGATGCAAAAAATTTCTCTTCTGATCCATACATGATCCTTAAACCCTTTCTTGTATATAGAGTTCAGTTGAAATCATTTGAAACTATACCACTCGCATAAAAAATATCTAAATAATAACTGACATACACTAGAAAAAAATAGTAACAGTTATACCACTACATAATATCCCAACCTTTTTGGTTTCAACTCATTTTATTTGCTTATTCTAATGTCATAGATTTAATTATTTTACATATGTATTGTAGGACCAATCTTGGTTTAATCTTAAACATTCCACATTGATGTTAGATGGGAAATTCTATCATGACAAATAGTAGTTCAAATTAGTTTTTATCTAGCTAGTGAGAAACTTATGTCCATTTTGAGCTAGAGAAAACTCAACATGGTCACATACTTGTCAAAATATAGGAATTTTTCATTCATAATTTGAAAATACATTACACATCTGAACCACTAAGTATACAAGATTACAATAAACAAAAACGTGAATATGAAATAATAACAAGTTAGGTTTTTGTAGAAAATTTTAATTCTTTATTCTTTTAATAAAATTATGATCGATATTGACCAATCTATTGCTTGGCCAATCTGCATGATATATTTACATTTTAGTCTGAATGTATGTCAAAGGATTATGTATGGTTCAATTTGTACAATAAGTTCATAACTGTGTTGTATGTGAATTGATTATTAGTAAAGTCAATTCCACTTAGTATGTTTTGTTTCAAAATTTGTGATGAATATTAAATGTAATAATGTATTGAGAAAGTTTTGAATCAATCCATATAGTTTGGATTGATGTGTTGAACATTAGATCACATCTAGACTTCGAGTATTAAATGTGTCCCACGTCAGGTAATATTTTGGATATTATAGGACAACAATAATATATAAGACTAATATGTGATACTAATGATTTTGTCTCTTTAGTTATGATGTTGGACAGAAAAGTAGACACATAAGTACTTTGTAGAGAACCATTCATTCTAGAAAAACTCACCTTGAGAATTACACATGGAAGCCTTACCATGGAAATCAAATTTATGTATGAATGTGACATTGATTATAGTGATCCTTAACCTAATGTCACTACATTGATCACATTTTCTATGTATTTTAATACCACCCAAAATGACTTCTAATAAAGGTTTCCATACATGTTATTGGGTGCATAGTAACACTTTTGGATTATTGTGAATGATTTAGATGGAATGCCCCCCCCCCCATTTGAGTGAAATCCTAACTACTTGATAAGTGTGACTATGAAATGCATGGCCATAACCAAGCAAGTTGATATATAATATTGAGCTCACTAAGTATCAATTGTCTACTCTAGTTAAAGAAACATAAATTGAATATTAGGAGGATTTCTAATTCATGATGCATGTTTTATATGGATATCTATGAAAAAGGCATTATACAATCATGGAAGCATTGGTATTAGTTGAAGTGTTCTACAAATAATTTTAGTTAATTGGGTATAAATGATGTGTTTCTTGATACCACTCATTGACCGTGAGGTATTTCAAATCACTACCTAAGTAATGTGTAACCAACATGGTCACACACATTATAAAGCTCAAGGGAAAAGAAGTCTGGAATCACTGTCATAATTAGAATGGTTAGAAACTAGGAATATGTTGAACATTTATCCGGCTGACCAATTGAACAAGTGAATAGATTGACTCAATTATTCATAAGTCAACATGGAACTTTCTTGTTAATCAATAAAATGATAAAAATTTGGGAAAGCAACCATATACTGATCAAATAGTTAGTTGAATGGGTATACAGATTTAGAAAGTCAAAAATAAGAAAGTCAGCTAACTAGCATTTGGTCAACTCATGTAGAATTGGATGTTTCCAAAATAGTTGACACGACTAGTTCAAATCCTAGCCGATAGACTAGAGTAACATCTGAGTGATGTTGATTTGGCACTTTATTGAACATTGCAACTAAGAAAAGGATTAGAATTCTGGGAAATATAAGCCATGGCTCCCCTATATAAAGGGCGATTGTCCATGGGATGTGATACACAAGTTGATCGTGCACTTATTCCTATGAGAGAGAGAAAGCTATCCCCATGATGGAACCTTGTGTTAGGAGGAGGAATATCCAAAGAGAAGAGAGTAGATAAGAAATCTAGCTCCTCTTCTTATTGGATGCCAAGGCTGCACCCCAAGAGTTCCCTTCAATCCCAAGGATAATATAGAGGATAAGGAATGTATGTGGTGGATTAAGGAGAAGTTCTATAATTGAGGATGATGAGTTCTCTCCCATTTACTATAGCAAGGACAACCTTGCCTCTGCATTACATTGACTTTAGATCCAGATTTGGAAGGACACACTAAACATCGACATAATACTTCGAGTTGTTGGACAACAAGTACAAGCAAATGTATATTCAATGTCCCATCTTTGCCTATAATATATGTGATGCATTATGGCTATGACAAATGCATGCCTTAGGGTTTTGTTAGGATATTTTGATAAACTTCTATTTCCTCCTTCTAGAAAACCATTTAGTGGTACTATATCCAAATCATATGCTTTATCAATAGTTTTAGGTTTTGAACCACTATCATTGTCTTTGAAAAACTTGGGCAATGTATATCTGTGATAATCACCTATATTATACATGATATGGTATATGCATATTAAATTAACTAATGTGAAACCTTTGAATTTAATCTACTTTAGTTGAGGTTGATATGTAAATAGGTCATTTGTAACATTCTGATGTCTGGAATAAGTAATTTTGATTTCTAATGATGTTCCAAAATTTGTAACATGTAAATGTCTTTAGAGCCATACTTCCCTCTCTACATTCTCTGGATATCCAATTCATGGAATTAGAATAGGATGTTGTAGTGGCATCACTGTTGGACTATGGTGGAGATGAGGATGTGAGGAAAAGCATACATCTACAAGGTAGGTCCATGAAGTGCTTGTGATGATTATGGGCAATGAAGAAATAAAAAAAACCTATTAATTTTTAAACATAGTTTTCATCAGTAAATATGTTTAACAGTCGATTGTAAGGAAATACTAAGAAGGAAACCTAGGGTCTTCAAGACATATGATGTGGTTGATGTTTAACCATAACACGTGTTGGCTCAAGCTATTGTGCTAGTTTCCATATATCATTTTATCACATGTGTCTATTGTTGGAGTATATGATACAATTAACAATGCATATGCAATTGTGATGGGATAATCATGAACATTATATAAAATCCATCAATATATTATTAAATTTGATGTGCTTTCCATTATGTGATATAAATAAAAACTATGATTGAATATGCATGGTCATGCCAAAGCGTGTCACAATGTCTCTCTTGTAGAAGTGTGATTATGATTATGTGGGTCTATCAAAGGACCCTGCATAGCTTATTGGGTTTTCCTTTGGGTTTTACCTAACTAGGTAACCTTAACGTGTTTAAACACCTATAGGAATACATATGTCACATACTTCATGAGATGTATTATGGACAAGGATGTATGCATCAATCAATCCAAGAGTTGATTTGGATGTAATTAGCAAATGTTCCCTATATAAATAGTAAAATGGTGGGTGATCAACCAAAGAAGACTCATGACTTAATGAATTATGGATATTGGCCCACTAAAATTTTTTAATCTTCCAAATTAATAATGAATGTCATTATTTGAATAAAATAGTGGGAACATTATTAGTTACATGCCAAATTAATATTAGCAAAAATATTTTCTAGTTAAAGTGTGGCCCACCACGCTAAATGAGATTACTCAAAGATAAAAACACGATCCATCACTAATTAAACACATCACTAAAAATGTGCATAATTAAAACATTAAAACTTGTTAAACATGTCAAAGAACATTTATATATAGGTCCAACATCCTACATAAAGCACAATCCATACTAGGTATCTATACAACTGTCTAGTGGCCTCAGACACAACATGTATACAAAAGGAATTGTTCCACATATGTACATCATATACAACATCAAAAATCTTCCAAAAACTCGAGTCGATATATATTGTCTACAAAACTTCCCCTGCCTGGATCTGGGAGTACAAGGATGATTTTACGACACACTTACAACTAGACAAACTTCTTCTCCTACCAATCTCCAAGCTTCTCCTCCTCTCTACCACAGGCTCGACAACACTGCTGATGATTACCTAAAAGGATTCGGTTACCTACAAGGTGAGACCCATGTCCCAACAAGAGATATAACCCTCAACAACATTTATTGATTACAAAAGATTATGTGATTAAACATATAAAGCAAATAATATTATAGAATTGATATATATATATATATATATATATATATATATATATATATATATATATATATATATATTTCTAAGGAACAAATAGAGATAACACCATATGAAAACAACTTATTTCTCTTACCACGTTATTCATCATCTAAATATTACAAGAAGCAAGGCAAGGGATACCAGCTAATGTAAATTTTCAAGTCACCCTAGTAGATAGACTACACAACTGAGTTACATATTTAATTAAGCCCTGGGGAGTTTGATGCATACCACTCAAACTTCTGACTGACCACTGCAAAATCAATCAGTTTTGTACACAATCTAGGAGAGCCATAATCCTAAGATCTCTTCCCCTCGGTCAGTCCGTAGAGACATATAAGTCAAGCTACAATCAACCCAGTTCACCCTTGGTATACATGCCACAACATTAGAAACTGGGTTATTCAACCCTATCATCTAAGGTACAACTGCAACTATCCTCAATCACATCACATATACATATACATTCATCCAAGATATGACCTCGATCATTATCCATAACATTGGGATTTGGATGAAAATGATGTACCCTCCCTACACCCACATATACTCAATAGTATACGACTCAGATTTTTCCTTTTGGAATACTCATTTTACTATCCAAGAAGTTCTGACACTAGAATAGTTATATGACACAAGGCACTACATGACTAGGGTGTCACTTAGTTAGTTAATGCCGATTGGGTGAGTTTAGGATACATCAATTAAGTTACATACAAACCCTAAAAGATTTCTATGAAATCAATGGTACATACCAACTCTAGCAGCTATAAAATGTATGAGATATATCCCTTATCACAACATCACAAAGTACAAACCTTGTCAATCATGAAGAGGATTAAACCTTCATTAGGGCTAAAGGCATGCCCAAAGGTCATTCAGACCAGTCGCATTACCTCCTACAAGAACATCATTGTCTTTGAACACTTTGTAGAAGGTACTACATATGATCAACACACTTTTTGTATATAAATTTAGCGTTATTTCATCAATCATAATAGCTATGATGTTCTCAAAGTAACATAATATGGTAACCATGAGCATTATGAGAGTATCCCTTCATCATTACAATAATATATGCATGTATATATATTAAACCATCATCACTTACTCATTTATCTAAGATTCCACAAGGTCGATTGGATTGATATAAAAAATCAACTCCCATAGATGATCCGTTGACTCATACACACACTTAGGAAGAAATATAAACTCTTATAGCTAGCGTCACCATTGAAACATGGATGAAGATAGTTAAAAACCAAACCATCAGATCATGATCACTAGAAAGACTATCGGTCACATGCTAAGAACAAGTATAGGCTCATAAATCACACAAGGAATAACCATGAAATCATGGGATTCAACAAAACCATCAGTTTCATAGAGGAAAAAACCATCCAACCATGTGCGTAGTGAAGCCATCTTTCATAGTTGAGTTGGTTAATCATCTCATAAAGTAGTAAAGCCATCAGTTGTGAGCACTAGGTGAAATCAGTTCTTCTACACTAAGAAAAAACCATCATTTCAAGTACTAGATAGACCAACATTTGCCAAGACTAGAAGAACCAGTGTTTGTCAAGGCTAGGAAAATCACCATTAGTCAAGGCTAGAAAAACCATAATTTGTCAAGACTAGGGAAACCATCATTTGTCAAGGCTAGAAGAACCATCATTTTAGTTACTTGGTGGAGCATCAACTTAGGTATCAACATGATCATCGATTCATGAATGAAGAGAGAAATTGGTTCATAGTACTCACAAAGAAACCATTGATTGTAATGAACAAGGGAAAACCCTCAATTCAGAAACTAAGTAAAAACCATCGTTTCTCATGAGGAGTCAAACCATCAATTCATGATTTCAAGAGAGAAATTAGTTCATAAAGCTTAAGAATAAACCATCATTCTACACTTGAGGAAAACCATCATTTCATGAACTTGCAATATTTCGACAACTTACTTCAAAAGAGGAACATGCACAAGATCAAGGGGTACTTTACCTACACAGATATACTACATATGCTCAAACTTCACCCAAAGTACCATTTTTTTACATGTTACTACGTTTTTAGGGCAAGAACTACATATAGCAAGTTAAAAGTAAGAAAGAAATGGGATAAGCGTTATATAACTCTCCTCAAGAAGGATGATGGTGGTCCAAAAAGTAAGGTAGCTTGAAGGAGAGAAGCGAAACTGTAGATTTAGCACACCAAACGTTCCAAGAGAACTCCCTTCTTCAAGAAGAAGGAAGACCTAGGGTAAAAGAAAGGAAAGACGCTGTCCTTCGTCTACATGCTCAAACATCCACCAAGAACACCAACACTTTTCCCAAAAAAAGAGAGAGAAGGAGGATAACAAGGAAAATGAAGGCAAGGAATATGATCTTAATTGTGTAGGGCAAGAAGATAAGTTAGGAAGCTCCAAACGATCCTAGAGAGGGTAGATCCAAACCCTAGAGCAACATGCAACCAAGCTTGACCAAGATTCCTCCTCAAGTGCTCTTCTCCTTCCACCAAGCAAGAGTGTTGGATATCTTAAGGAACAAGAAGACGATGAAGGTGTGTAAAGAGTTTGTTTGGAAGAGAGAAGGGGAGTATATAAGTCTAGGATGAAAGAGGAAGGTGGGTTGAAGGTTGAAAGAATGCATGCCATTTGTCCATAGGTTTAAACCTATTATCCATGAAAAATAGATTTGTCATTGGTTTGTGATGCTAGGAGGACCAGTGGTCATCAATCCCAGGAGAACCATCAAGTTCTAACATCAAATGAGCCATCATATCCTACCTTCACTAAAAGACATATACAAACCTTGTCCACCATCGGTTGGTGTGTCCCACATGGAAAACCATCAATTCTAGTGCCTCTAGAGAAGACTGTCAAATCCATTTCTACTAGTCAAACCATAGGATCATTCACTCTTATAGTGAAACCATCAGATCCCAAGCTCACTTAGGAAAACCATCGAGTAGGGTACCTAAGTGAGAAACCCTATCTCTCAACCCTAAGTTAGAAACACCCCACATCCGATGGTGCATCTAGGTTCTCAAAGATGCTACTATGTCAAACATGTTAAGAACATTCATGGGGAACATCATACATTAGATAATTACAAATAAACCCTAGTTAAGGGAAAATTTGTAGAAAAGTCCATTTCAGCACATAAATTGCAAAACTTAACCAAACAATGTCCAAACTAGACCAAACTTATTACTTAGCTTTGTCACATGATATGAAAGTATGATTTTTCATTAAGGTTTTAGCACCTGAATAAGATAAGAAAGCATGTCTAACATAAATCCAGGTCATGGGTCTTACAACCATAAACCCCTAACAGAGATTTTCCCCCTGAAATCCTATGCATCTCATTTTCTAACTCCCATGTGGCTTCCTCCACCCCATAGAGATGCCACAAAACCTTCACTAAGGCTATATCATTCTTCCTTAGCTTTTGCACACGCTTATCTATGATCATCACAGGACCCTCCATACAAGAAACATCCTTATCTAACTCAACCTCCATTGACTATATCATCTGTTCGTATTTGGGTGATACTTTCTCAAGATGGAGACATGAAAGAGGATGTGCAACTTGTGCAATCCTGGTGGTAACTCCAACTTGTATTCCACCTTTCCAACTTGTGTCAAGATAGGGTAAGGTTACATAAAACTAGGAGCCAACTTACCCTTTTTACCAAGCCTCAACACTCCCTTCCAAGGTGAAGCCTTAAGATACATACAATATCCAACTTGGAACTATAATAGTCTGTGACAATCATAAATCAACATAGAACTTATGCCTATCTTGAGCGGTCTTCAACTACTGCCATATCACCTTGATCTTCACTATAGTCTACTGCACTAACTGAAGGCCGAATAACTGATATTCACCAGTGTCATACCAACAAGGGGGTGATCGACAATGCCTTCCATACAAAGCTTCATATGGTGCCATGTCTATGTTTCTATGATGGTTGTTGTAGGAAAATTCAATCAAAATCAGATGAACATCCCAATTTACAAGAAATTGAAGAATGCACACTCTCAAAAGATCCTCCAACGTTCAAATAGTCCTTTCTGACAGACCATCTGTCTATGGGTGAAAAGTTGTACTAAACCTTAGTTGTATACCCAAAGTTGTCCGCAGACATTCACAAAACCTACTCGTAAACTGAGGACCTCTATCAGACACTATGGTAACTAGTATACATTGTAGATTGAAGTAGATTTGTGCCAACTTTTTGGCTATAAAAGCCATCTTGATGGGAAGAAACTAAGCTGGCTTTGTCAACCAGTCAACTATCACCCAAATGGAATCATGACCTTTGGCTTTCCTTGGAAGACCAACCACAAAATCCATGGTTATATGATCCCACTTACACTGTGGTAATGGAAAAGGTTGCAATGCCCCAATAGGATTATGATGCTCTGCCTTGACTTGTTAGAAAACCAAACACTTGGGAACAAATTCTACAACACCACACTTCAAACCTAGCCACCAATACAAATCCTTCAAAATATGATACATCTTTGTACTACCAGGATGCATTGTGTACATCAAGTAATGAGACTCCTTATGTACCATATCCCTTAGACCATCAACATCTGGAACCACTATTCTATTGTGAAAGCATATTGTTCCATCATCTAACTCATGAAAATCATGATGCTTCCCGCAACCAAACTTTGATGTGATGTTTTGTATCATGGTATCATTTTTATGTGCATCTCGATTCTATTTTATCAATGTTAGCTTGACTTGAAACTGTGCCAACAATCCTGCAAACAAGGAAACCTCCAATTGTATGTTCATCTTCCAAAGCGATACTGACATATCCCACTTTTGACATCCCATGGAGTGTAACTGTAACATCCCTGGCCTGGGTTATACTTTAACCCTAGGTGTTTTGATTAATAAAGATGATTAAATGTTTAATATCATCTTGTAAAAAGTAATTAGGGCTCATGAGGAACTTATGTTTCAATTTTGGTCTTGTTTGGACAATGTTGAAGCAATGTTTGCTTATTTTGGACTAAAGTGAAAATTACCCAAGTTGAGGGGTTTAAGTGCAAATTGTGCATGATAATATGTTCCTCATGTGTTGAAGCATAATGAGAGTGAAAATGATGCTGAGGCATGGCTTATGGAAGCCTAAATACCAAGAAAGAGCTGATAAAGCAATGTATGTGCATGAAAACCTAGTTTTGGAGTAATATGCAATTTACCCAAAACCTAGGGTGCAATATGCAATTTACCACTTCAATAAGGTTCCTAATGTTTCTTGGCATCATGTAGAGCAAATAAAATGAGAGGGACGCCTCATTTGAATTAAGTTGGAGGAGAGAGAATCTTGATATTAAAATAATCAAGATTTAAGCATAATGGAAATATTAATGCAAAAATAAATAAAATAATTCAAGGGACTTCAACCAAAATTAATTTGGTGGAATTCAGAGGTGTGTGTGAACGTCCTTGAGGTTTGCAAGGACCGAAAATATCTTGAGGAGGTGAAATTCCACTCACCTTATTATAAGGAAAAGAATTCCCACTCAAAAATATATATTAGTATTATAATGGATTAAGGTGCTTATTTTCTTTTCCCTTAATCCATGGATAATGGAAGGGAGTTCGGTGTCTTTGAGTTGCCTTTGCATGCAATCAAACCAAGGAGGAAGAGGTGGTGCCATTTTTGGAATTAATTGAATTTTTAATTAAACATTTTCTCTTTCATCAATTTCCTTATAAAAGAGCCTTTTCCAACCCACCTAAGGACTTTTTCGGATTTCCTTTCTTCCCCTTGCTTGCAAAACTGACCAAGAAGGCTAAGGACAGAAGGGAGCACGTCCCCAATCTGTTGGTAAGCCTTAGATCCTCGTTCTTCATGATTCCATGGTGGAAATCGAAAATAAATTATGGATTTCTTCCTATTTCGATCTCCTCTTCAATTCTAACCATTCCTTTTCACTCAAACCTTGAGGACGAGCCTTGGAATGGTGAAAGAAGTTGCATCGACCATTTTTGCCGTGAACATGGAGGTTTGGAGCTCAATTGCAGGTGGGTTTTATAACTTGAACCCTTTTTCATTGTTATTCAACCATTAATCTTGCAATTTCATTGATTCCTTCATTATCTTGATTAATTTCTGGTTGAAATTGATTAATTCATGAAATCAGAAGTTGTTATAACTTCAGGGACGAAGGTATATGATGATGACATCATCTTGGATACTTTTCCCAAAGAAATCTTGTTCCAATCGGTTTCAACATGTTTGCTCATGCGGTTTCACCAAACCGTTTGAGAGCAAACGGTTTGAAACCGTTTGAGAGAAAACGGTTTCAAAACCATTTGAGAGGGTTTACCATTTGATATTACTGTTCCTAATGATGTTGGTTAATAACTCACAAAATTTTATGGATTAGTTCCAAAGGAATCATGAGTTGAAGGCTAATCAATTAGGCAAAGCCTAATTGGATTAAGTGCTGATTTTCAACTTGATTAATTTTCCTTTTTGGGCAAACGGTTTCAAAACCGTTTGAGTGAGTTGACCAAGGGTTTACCGTTTGAGATTACTGTTCCTAATTATTTTGGTTAATGACTCACCAAATTTTATGGGTTAACTCCCAAGGAATCGTGAGTTAAAGGCTAATAAATTAGGCAAACCTAATTGGATTAAGTGCTGAATTTTCAGCTTGATTAATTTAATTTTTTGGGCAAACAGTTTCAAAACCGTTTGAGTGAGTTGACCAAGGGTTGACCGTTTGATATTCCTGTTCCTAATTATGTTGGTTAATGACTCACCAAATTTTCTGGATTAATTCCCAAGGAATCATGAGATGAAGGCTAATCAATTGGGAAAACCCTAATTGAAATTAGTGCTGAAATTCCAATGAGTTGATTTGAGATTTTGGGTTGATTAGCCCAAACGGTCTCAAGACCATTTGGGGATCATCAAAGACCATTTGGAGGTCTAGGGTTAAGCATGGTTGACTAATTGAAGGTCTAAAGGTACCAAATCATTTTGCAATTAAGTGCTGATTTGATGATCAACCCAATAGCTCAAACCCTAATGATTTTTCACTAGAATCCAAGGGTTGGATGAGCCAAACGGTCTCAAGACCATTTGGAGCTCATCCAAACGGTCTCAAGACCGTTTGGAGGTCTAGGGGTGAGTATGGTTAAGCAATTGATGATCCAATGATACTGAGTTAAAGTGTAATCAATTGCTGATTTGGTGATCAATCCAATGATCCAAACGCTAATTGGTTGACTTGGATTTTGATGATGTGATGGGAAAACGGTCTCAAGACCATTTTGTGGTCATCCAAACGGCCTCAAGACCGTTTGGGGTCAGGTCATGTTCATTTTGGATGATGGTTCAATGGTTTCAAAGTGACTAATCTTGCATTGATTAGTGTTGAAGGATCATCGATTCCAAACCCTAATTCAATTGATTCAAACCCTAATTGAGGGTCAATTGAGGGTCAATTGAGAGTCAAATCAGTTGAAGGTTGACCTATTTAACTCAATTGAAGTATGAGGATAGGTCCAATTGATTATTGGTTCCATAAATTCAATGATTAAAGGAATCAATATTGAGAAACCCTAGTTGAGGGTGATTCCATGTGAAACCCTAGTTGAGGGTGATTCCATGTGAAACCCTAGTTGATGGTGATTCCATGAGAAACCCTGACTAAGTATTAACACCATATGATGTACTAATGTTATGTTGTGATGAGAGGCCCTAAGAAGGGTGAAGGCATGTGAGACCCTAATGAGGAGTCATAATACATAAAGCCCTAATCTTGGACAATATGAAAATGAATCATAATTCTAATCTTAAGTGAGGGTACAAAGAAACCCTAATGATGAGATAGAAGGAATGGGCTTATAAAGGTGAAACATTTCATGTGGCTGATTATAAGCAACCTTATTGTAAACAATTTCTTTATCATTAGACAAGTCCATATCATTAAAGATAGTTGGACAATTCTAATGTATGGCCTATGCATTATATGCTATAGGTGAGTGTTTAGTGATGGAATGTATTAAGAAGGGAAATACCTTAATACAAGATAAGATGGCTAATTCAGGAGAGTCTGAAGTGATGAGAAAGTGATACATGAAAATATGATAGTTATCACATTCAACACTTCAGGGTTTATATACCTTGATATACTCCAAATCCAATATAATTGGGTAAGAAACATATGAAGTGTGTTATGCAACTATTACAATGAAATGTAATGAGTTGTTGCACTTTGATGAGTGTTAATTAATGTACCTTGAGAATGGGGTTAAGCCCAAATGATGAATATGATATAGTCATACCTTGATGAGGATGAGAAATGAACTCATACCTTGAGTTGATGATCATTAATGCTAAATGATGAGAGTAATGATCTTGAATAATCATTTATGAAATCTTTGAATGCCCCAGAGGTATGGAATAATGAATTGAGGGTTGGATAGATTATATAATCATGAAACCCTAATTAATGAAAAAAGGGAACCCTAACCATGACTTGGGTAAAGGGAATGATAAGCCATATTTGATAGTAAACCCTAATTCCTGGAAAAGGAATAATGGTGTTACTATTGTATCACATGATGTGATGAATATCTTGTATGACTATTATCATGCCTAATAACCATGCAGGTATGATGAGATAATGAACATAGCTAGATTTGAGCTGTGACACTTATATTATAAATGTTGATTGGCATTATGAGCCTTAATGTTTATGTTTCTTAGTTAAAGTAACAATGTGTAAGGATTCTATGAGTCATATGTGCAAGCTATTGCCTAGAAAGAGGTGACAAGATATTTCATGGCCTTGTGATCCAGGTGTGATGCTTGTGTAACAAGTATCATGAATGCCTTGGTCAGATGACCTGAAGGTGATAGTTACCTAATAAATGGTAATGATGCTCAATGATTAGTTAAGGGTTTGAATACCCAGAACCATATGAATACGGTGATGAGAATGCGAAGGGATGAAAATTCCCAGTATTGAAATGAGGGACTGAGTTCCCAAGGTCTTTGAAAGACTGATAAGTATCTGATGAAAGTATTACATGTCTCTTTATAGCATTGTTGTAATAAGTCTTGTTTGAGAACTTGGCTGATGCTAAAAGAATATGAAAATGTAGTTAATTAACCAAGTGAAATCTATTCATGTAGAGCCCTGACCATAGATCCATCATCGTCAGGAATAGGTGATGGTGAAACGGGTGCTCCGTGGCAAAACCCAGAACGCATATTTTGAATATGTGGGGGTAAATGGGCGAAAAATATCCTTACATCCGGTGAAGAGATTGAGGGAAGGTAAATAACAAAGCTCTCAATCCTTCATGTGTCGAGATGGATGTATCACTAATCTCCCGATGATTGGCACATCTCCCCATAATACTTATGTCAGGTCGATGGAGATAAACATTAAATCTCTCGATGGACGATGAGAGTGCAGTTGATGCTGTAACTCTATAGCAAAGTTCCAATATACCCTGGAAAGCTATCTTGAGTAGTTAACATAGTCCTGCTTGTTGTCCTACACTGACCAGGATGTGTGAGGTCATGGGAATCTGGATCTTCCATTGACCTATGTATGGTACCGATTTCAACTTCGCAGTGGTCGGTTGGAGTATGAGCGATATACCTCATCTCCTTAGGGCATAAGTGTGTTTGTAAAATGAAATCAACCGTATATCATGTTTGCTTAAGGATTGAATATAGAAATTCATTGGCTGATGTTACATTTCTATTATATATCTATAGTTCATTGATGTTTTTCATATCTGTTGTATTCATTACAAGTAGATGGATGAACTATGAGTCTACCATGAGTAGATGCAATGTTATCCTTGAATAAGGAGATTACTTCACTTTTTTCATACAAGTGACTTACCTGCTGTTGATTTAATATATAAATTCTTCTATTCAATTTATTTAATAAACTGTTATAACAATGTTTTGGCGGAGAGTTATATCTCCTGTTGGGGCAATTTACAATTGTCTCACCCCCATGGGATCCAACTTTTTAGGTGGATGCGGAAAAAGAAGCAGAATTCCATTGTAGGGAATGGATAGCAGCTGTAACAGCAGGGACAACAGTAATATCTCAGGTAAAGACACTGCCTGTCAAGTTATGTAGTTAGAAAGTCCTATGTGTCATATCTGTACTCTCAGGTCCTCAAAGTTTTGAGTCAGTGTTTTGATGAATCAATATAAGGTTTTGGCTTGATGCCTCGAGATTTGTATACTGTCTGTATATAATGTTTATAATGCAGTTGATGTTGTAGTCTCTGAATAGAGATGGTACATGTTTTGTACGTTTGAACCAGAATGTAAATGTTATACAATGGTTCTTGATAGAAAATATTTCCTATGTGTGGATCTCTTTGTAAAAAGTTTTAAATTTTCAGTGCTTTTTCAGTAATCCGCTGCAAATGATTCGCTTCCGCATTAGTTAATCTTGTTTTTGCGAGACAGACGTTGCAGTAACTGTGCTTTATCTATAGATGATGAAAAAAATGACTTCCTGCTCTATGTATTAGCCACTGCATTCACTTTTCTAGGATGGTAGTCTATCATGCAATCATAATCTTTGATCAGTTCCATCCATCTTCTCTGCCTCATGTTCAGCTCCTGCTTTGAGAAGATATATTAAGGTTCTTGTGATATGTCAATATCTAACACTTATCCTCATACATGTAGTGTCTACAAAATCTTCAGGGCAAGGACTACATTGGCTAACTCTAGGTCTTGAGTTGGATAGTTCTCCTCATGTTTCTTAAGCCATCACAAAGTAAAAGAAATCACATTCTTGTCCTACATCACCACACATCCCAAGTCATTCTTTGAAGCATCACATAAAGTAATGCAACCTTTCCCTTACTCTGGTAATGCTGACACTGGACCACTTGTCAACTTCTCCTTCAACAACTAAAAAGAACGCTGACACTTGACATCCCAAACAAAAGGAACACCTTTCCTAGTCAACTTGGTCAAAGGTAATGCTACAACACTAAAATTCATAATGAACCTCCTGTAGTAACCTACTAGACCTAGGAAGATTCATACATCATTCAGTGTCTTGGGCTGCTCCCACTCTAGCACTGACTCTACCTTCTTCTGGTCTACACAAACACCCTACATAAATATGACATGACCAAGAAAAGATACCTAGCATACAACCGCTTCCATCTCAACAACTCTAACGCTCAGAGAGGATGCTGCTCATGCTACTGACTATCCCTAGAGTATATCAAGATATCATCTATTAACACAACTAGAAACTGGTCAAGATATGGTCTTAACACCCTATTCATCAAATCCATAAATGCTATCGATGCATTGGTTAGCCCAAACAACATAACCACAAACTCATTATGACCATACATAGTCCTAAAAGTAGTAATAGGTATGTAATCAACCTTGATCCTCAACTGGTCATATCCTAACCTCAAGTTTATCTTTGAAAAAACTATAGCACCTCTTAATTGGTCAAACCAATCATCAATACTTGAAAATAGATACTTGTTCTTTGTTGTGACCTTGTTCAACTTCTAGTAATCTATGGAAATCCTAATAGAATCATCCTTCTCTTCACAAACAACATTGGAGCACCCTAGGGGAAGTCCTCAGTTGTATGAAACCCTTCTCCAACAACTCTTGTAACTATTTCTTCAACTCCTTCATCTCTATTGATGCCATCCTATAAGGTGTCTAAGATATGGATCACATATCGAGAACTAGATTGATCTCAAAATAAATATCTCTAGAGGGTGGAACACCAGGAAACTCTTCTGAAAAGATGTCCTCGAACTCTCACACTACAGGTACATCCTGGATATCATGACTCCTCACCTTGATATCCACAAGATGTGCAAAGAAAGCCTCACACCCTTGTCTCATCAACATCTCTATGATCACAGTCGACACCAGACATTTAGGAAGAATCTTCTGTCTCCTTGGAAGGTCAAATAGACATTCCCATCACATGATGAAACAACATTGGAACTATAGTCCAAACCAACCTTATACTTCTCGAAGGTATTCATACCTAGGATCACATTGAATCCATGCATGTCAAGTGGCATGAGATCCACTTGAATGTTGTGTCCCATGGAACGATAGAATGCAAGATCGACACACCTTCCACAACACAATGGAACCAACTAAAGGGGTTTCTAGCAAGAGGCTATAAGATCTACTACAAGCATGCATATTACAATTACTTATAACCTCTTTGGTGATAAATGAGTGTGTCACACATGATTCAATCAAAACAAATATGAATGAAGAAGCAAATAATTCAAGAATGAAAGAGTTACATCTGACCTATCATGACCCATGGGTTGACCACTCCTTCTGGCTGACTCATGGCATAGAATCAAGCTGTCACTTGTTGTCATCCTCGTCCTCTGCTAGTTGGTCCTGATGACCCTACTTGTGATGTCTGGCCACATCCTCTACCACCACCACTACTGTATTGTTACTGCTTCTATGAGACCCACTGACTCTGCAAGTTGCTGTGTCACTTCCTCTTCCTTCATGGGGCATGGCCATCTCAAATGGCCTACTGGTCCACACTTAAATTATGTCCTTATATCATACTGTGGTCTATACGACCCTATCACTGACACCGAGGCTGACTTGTTTGCCCATACAGGTGGAAAGTTGTGACCTCTCCCTTTACTGGGGGACCATTCTAACTATACCCATGCTCTCAGATCAGAAAAAGTCGATCTCTACTACAACTGCTACGACTGCAGTGAAGATAATCTCAACTTCTTGAAGCTATTAGACAACTATCCTTGGAACTGAGCTGACCTCTTCCTAGAACTAGCTTCTCACTTCTCTACAACAAACCTATCTATCCTCCTCACAGACTCCATAAAGCTAGAGAACTTCTCCCTATTCTCCAAAGAAGATGTTGTTCTAGACAACTTAGAGTTCAGACCCTTATCAAACCTACATATCCTTTCTTTTTCTTGTTGGATCAAAGGGCTCTAGAGGGGGGTGAATAGAGCTAAAAACACTTGCACCAAATTCGTTTGACCTCCAAGTTACTTTAGCTAGGCACAATTGCAAATAGTGAATTTGATGGCAATCTAAACATGCACAACAAGGATGATAGAGATTGAAACAAGCACTTGAGCAAGCTGTTTAGAGTGGTTCCACTCTCCAAACTAGGACAGAGTCTGTGCACTACCTAGAGAGGTCAAGCCCTAGGATTTTGCAACCTATGTATACTTATATTTCATTATAAGACATGCAATGTGACCTTCCTTTTTCAAGATAATGATACCCAACTTCCCTTTGAGGTCATAGGAGCTAATAACCTTACAAACAAGGTCTTACCTACCCACGTAACTAGAGTCTTCCACCTCACCAAGGTCTTATCCACTCTTGTAAGCATCTGGACACCTTTACCAAGGAGATCCCCTCTTTGCAGTAGTCTTCCGCCTTAAAGGATTTACCCACTCTACTCTCAGATCTTCATCCGTGTCCTCCTTCACTTTGAGAAGCTTTTTTCACCTTCTTATACAACTTGAAGAAGCTTGCACCTTCTCCTTCACTGGGAGAAGCTTTCGCCAACTTGATCTTGAAGTAAGGGATTGAGAAAATAGAATCTTTGGGAGCTTTATAAGTATACAATGAAGTAACTCTGTCACACAGATCCTATTTCACTCATAATGATGAATTGAACTGTAATCCAAAGAGAGAAAGGGACTCAAGTGAACTGGATGCACTCAACCATAGCAAGGAGCTTGAATAACATGAAGGAGCAACCTTGGAATGAACTCCAAGAGGTCCTATTTATAGTTAAGGGTGTCCATGAGAGGGTGGGAACACTTAAGAATATTTTCTAGCCATTTGGGGTGTTGCAACGAATATAATTTTGAGTTGTACAACAATCCAATGGTTGGAGTAACTTTTTTTGCATTTTTCGTATAGTGCAGTCGGTCGAGTTTTTATAAAGGTAACTTGACCGATTACACTATGTGCCAAAGATAATTTGAAGCATCTCTCGAGTTTGTCCTGTGTGCAACTCAACCGATTGTTTGAAATTAGTTTTTCTAAGTGCAGGGATCGTCTGAGTTATACAAAGGTGAGACTCATCCAAATCAAATAATTCTCAAAATCCATCAAGGGATTGGTCGAGTTTGTATCTCGACCGATAAGCAGTCTGTGATGAAATTTGGAAAATTCTTTTTGAGTGATCAAATGTTCAAATGAAGAGTTCTTGATTTTTTCTCATCTTAGTTACAAGTCATATCATCAGTACAAATGATAAAAAAAATCATCTAAGGTGATTTGAAGTGTTTTCCACAAAAGTGCATTTGTGCTGCTTTTGACTTGAACTAGAACAAGCTAGGGCTTGATATATTTGATCCTTTTCATATACCTAATACCTAAACCAATATCAAATTAACATAATGTATACACATGAATGAAATGGTTGAGTCATTAGCAAAATATGGACAATGTATAACACTTAGGTCAACATTATCCCCCTTTTTTAACAATGACAAACCATTCCTCAACATATTGAAAGGATATGAAATTTAAACCTTTACCTTTGATAAAGGATGTGAAAGTTAAACCTTTACCCTGTGAATTGCAAGGGAATACATGAATGAACAATATTAGTTTCTCCCCCTCAATTCATGCTTATCGATGCCTGTATGGTTAGTCTTTCCACAAATAACCATAGCACATTTATGTACTATATGGTCATCTAGTAAATCACATGATACATAGATAATTGACAAGAAAATGATTATATAAGAAATAACACAAATATGGCCGAGGTCATTTGTCCCTTTGGTACCTGAAGTATATTTTCTCTCCCCCATTGGCATTTCAAAAATGAAGGGGGGGGGGTAGAAGAGCTAAAATAGCATGTATTCTCCATAAACACAAGCTAAACCAATCAACCACATATAGCACACACTAAATAGAGAGAAACAAGCAGCTAGTGTCATAATTAAAATATGGGATATCATACCAAGAACTCATAATATAAAGTCAATCATAGAGTTAAAGGTACATGGGATTAAGATTACGACACTAAGCATGTCCTCTCCAAATAAAACTACAAATCAATGAGAAACAGTGAGATGATAAAATAATATGCCTTAGATACACAATGACCGAATGTCTAATACATGATAGTCTATAAAAAGATATATATATATGAGCACTCTAAAGACTATAAAACTAAACATCTATGGAATATGCAACATAAACTATGTCATTGTCCTCGTCTTCGGTTGGAAGTCCTCGTCATCATCAAATGATGTAGCATAGGTAGCAACGGTAGCCTCACCATCATCACTAGAAGAACCAACAAAGCTGTCATTAGATCCATAATTAAAACAATCATCAACCTAGGCATCCTCAACATCAACCTCATCCTCACCAGCCTAGTCAGGCATCTCCTTATCAGTAGGAGGTCCAAAAGCACGATTTGGCCAATGGGCATTATGCTCTGCCCATGACATGCCACAAGTATGTAATGCATTTGCTTGCTAAGACATAGGAGGATCAACTCCATCATAAATAGTGAGCAGAGTGGCAACGGGGCCAGCAGGTAGAGACAACAAAGGAAAGGCACGAAGGGTAGGGGAAGGTCCACCATTAGTAGTAGGGGTGGCAACAAAAGTAGCAGGGGGTGGTGGGTTAGGGTAGAACTGATTGTATGCATAGAGGCATAGTCAGAACCATGGTATGCCTGGTAGGTAGGGTAGGGATGGATGCAGGATAGGTTCATGGTAGACATGATATGGGAGAGGTCCTGGTGAAGATGATCCTGAACCCTAAGGTTGTACACTTATTGATGAATCATGTATCCCATGAGGGCTTCATTGGATATAGAAAAAGAGGTGTGGTTAGGGTGGGGTGGTGGCGGTGGAGGTGCTTGGGTAGAGGTGGAGGCTCCAGGTGTGGTAGGGGAGGTAGGAAGAAACGTTTTCTTGATTGATAGTCTCACTGATGCTAACTCCTTTTCAACTAGATTTGTAGTTGAGATCATGGAAAAGTGACTTCTGAGTCACAGAGGCCAAGAGACCACAAATCAAGGGAGGATAAGGTGGATGCGTGCCAGAGGCTTTCTTCCTATAATTAAAGTAGGTCATGTGATGAAAGATGTAAAGAGATCACTTGAATCCAATATTCTTCAAAAAATAATACATTATCACAATAGTGTTTTCTACAATCTCTATTTGATTTTTCTTTGGATGGATATTGTAATTTACCACCTTTACCATCAATGCAATAAGACAGTTTTTGATATCAAGGGAAGAGGATGGCAAGGTTGACTTATTCCTGTAGGGGACATTGGGCTTCTTCAAAAACTTATGAATGTCAGGAAATGTAAGATCATAGTTTTTTAGAATTCCTCAGGGTCAAGTAGATCATGATAGTCAGGGTAGTCAGACCTCCATGTGTCAGTAACCTCACTACCATTGAAATAGTGATGTATGCACAAAGTGTCGTTATTTTGATATCTAATTTGGTTATTCTCTTTGTCATTTGTGCTTAATTGAATATCTTTTTAATACATGTTTTACCAAATTTGTAAAAATCACTTGTGCATCATTTATTATATTTTTGCATGTATTTACATGCATTTTACATGTTTTAATTATTATAATAATTATTTGATTTTATTCATTGATTATTTTATTATAGATATCTATTATTTACTACAGCGAAGTTGATACCATCGACTTGCAACTCAGTGGTACCGACATGGCATCAAAGTACAAATATTTTTTTGCTCCATATCAAAGAGGAAAAGGATTTTTTACTATGACGAAGTCAGTCGTACCGACTTCCAACTCGGTACCACCGACTCCGACGCTACGAACCAAATTTTAATGTGTTAAATGTAACACATATTGTATTAAAAATTACATTTTAGGTTTCCTCTTGACCTAAACATGTATGACAGCTATAAAAGGCACCATTAGAACCACTATTGAAATATCTATCAGAGGGGACGACATCAAACACGAAAGGAGAGAGAAAAGTGGAGGAACCCTACCTAGAGGACTAAAAAGGTATTTTGGTGGCGGAAACAATGAAGGAATGACTCCATCTCCTCCAGATCTACTCCTTAACTCTTTCTCCTATTTTCAGTATCTCGAAATCCATGTTTTGCATATTTTCGATCTACTGTGATACCATGTCATCTATTTTCGGCTAAAAACCTTAATTCTTCAGGACCCGGGAGTAGGCCAGGTATGGATTGTGTCTTATTCTTATGAGTTAATATATATTTTCCTCTTAATTTTTAAATATGAATCTATGGAAATCGTATGTCCTTATTGTGCTTGATCCCGAAAATTAGCTTATCAGATCCTTAATTACTGCTGAAAAGGGGATTAAGGGTTAGAAACACATATGTTCACCCATTTATTGGCGTCCCTTGGGAAAGGTGGGGCATAAACGAGAGGAGATTACCCAGAGTTAAACCAAAAGTACCTAACTAATGAATTAATTACTATGAGAATGGAAATGGCTTTAGATTAGGTAGGGGAATTACACTGCGGAAGCAGGTAGTTTCTAGATACATTATCTTTATTCAAGATTAAGAGGGAGTTATATTAATAATTAGGGATTAGATTTAGTGTTTCCCATGGTGAAACCAAAAGTCCTAAGGAATTCATCCCTTCTTGATCACAACAACCTTAGTTAGATTTACTTTTTGTTCTTAGTTAATTAAACAACCAATCAACTCTTGTTTTCGGCTTAGCTGATCAATCCTAATTAGTAATAGTCTTTAACCTCACAACTCCCCATGTTCGATAACTTGGGACTCATAATCCCATATTACTTCGACACATACACTTGTGTATTACACACACATTATACGTGTGTCATGTTTTTTGGCACCGTTGCCAGGGAGTTGACATGGTTAACACTATAAAAAGTTAGGATCAACCACTCTAGGCCATTGTATTTATTTTCCATTTTTATATTTTTTTATTCTTCCCATTTTTCATTACATAAAACTTCACTGTTAGTTTAGGCATTGTACATATTCATCTAAATATTTCTTTGTAGTTAGTCTTCTTTCATTTAAAAAAAAAGTAAAAAAAAAGCACATGGCCCCTATTTATTCTGAGTGTGGAGATGCACATGTAGGTTATAGATGTCCGAGTCTACCTTCATTACATCATGAGAAAATCTCAAAGGAAATTCATCATGAGAGTATTAGGACTATGGTTCAATATGTTTTAAATCACAAAGGTCCTATTTCTAATGGAGGTTGGGGTAGAGTAGAGAAAATGGAAGAAGTTGAGATTGAGGATAAGGAATTAGAGAGTGAGGAGAACATAATGGAAGAAGTTTTAGAATCACCTCTACCATGTCCTTCCATTGAGACCACACCCACACCCTCGAATCCTAGGATTGATTTTGTCTTTGATTGGGGATCTGATGAGGAAGATGAGAAGAATGATGCAAATAAGGTTGATGACAATTTTGATGCATGTGTTTGGGATATGAGTGAAGGAGAGGAAGATCCAGAAGGTGCTTTATTTGATAGTGATCTTAGAGAGGAGGAAGAGAGTGAGGAACAAGATACTGAGAATGAAAAGGTGGAGGAATTTCCCATTACCCATCACATAATTCCTTCACCACAAGACCCATCTCTTCATTTCCTTATGGGGGATCCTATATGGGATATATATCCAGATGATAATTTTGGAAATTTTTGTGAGGATATTAATGAATGTGGGGCAATTGAATTATTAGAAGAGGAGGAGGCACACAAATTTACCTTTGAATGTAATCCCTCCATTATGTGTAGATAGGAGTGATCCATTGGGGATGGTCATAGAAATTAAGGAGTGACGTGGTTAATTATCACACTAACAAATTCACTCATGGTTGAAATCCCTGAGCTTTTACCAAAACCTTGTGCAATAATACCACCCGCAAGCAGACAGGTCTTATCGCAATATAGTTGAAGACCGAATCCCATGGGATAACGTTTTTAAGAATAGTTGCTAGTTGAATCTAATTCAAGTAAGACTAATATTTAGAACGATTGGTTGATTTGAGGTTAATTAAACTAATTGCAAGAAAGTAAATAGAAGAATTAAAGTTGGTTCTAGATTAATGATATGGAATCACTGGGATGGTCCCGGGTTTCACCACCACTACACATGCAAACACATCCTAACATTAAACATCCATGCAATATATAACCATCCAAATGGAGCTGCTGCAAAACCCCCCATACGGGCGTTAGGCTTGCGTAAGCATCACCTTAGGTATCAGATGTCTCGTCACCATCCGGATCACTCACCTGCAGCTCTGAAGATACAAAAATACAAATGAAGCTGTAGGCCCCCTATACAGGTGTTAGGCACACAGAAGCATCACTGTGGGATAGATGGCTCGTCCCCTCACGGATCATACACATACGACTTCAAGGAATCCTATCGGAAGTTCTCATCAAGGAGTCAACCATGATAATCGACAATCAAGCAGGGATTAATCTACAAGCAAACATCGACGATTAACAAGAAGATACAAAATCCAACTAAGGCTGTGGCCCTCCCTGAGGGATGTTTAGGCCACAAAAGTGTCACCGTAGGCTAAATGGCTCGTCCCCTTACGGATCATACACTTACGACCTCAAGGAATCCCATTCTATTTCTAGTTTGGGAGTCAACCTCATTAATCGACATTCTACCCTACATATAGAAGTTCTCACAACATAGGGAAAACATTATGAAAGCAAGCAGGTAACCAATCTACAAACATTAATGACTAACAACGAAATGAAAAGTTATATACATTGCCATGGAATGTTTACATGAGTACATGCTTGCATGGGCAACGGGGCTAGTCCCTGCACCCCATTGAAAAGGAACTACTCACTCATGATGTGAGAAACAAGAAGAATAAGAGAGAGGGAAGATTTCACTGTGAGCATGATGCAGAAGGTAGTCGCAACTCGGTGAAGATGATGCGGTCTTCTACGTCGTGTCGGAGCAGATCTGAATGAGGAACGAGGGATGCCAAGACAGACCAGGCAGTCATTCTCACTCCTCCTTCCTTCTCTTCTTAGTCTCCTCGATTGCAGTAGGAGCAGCAGGTGAATATGCGTGATGATCTAGATCGGACCTGTGTTCAGGCAGCCTGTCGGTGTCCTGGACCCGATGCCCAAATGAGGACCCTATTGGTCCTATTTATAGGCTCAGATGGGGTCTTGACACTTTGGACCCTGTTGCAATTTTTAAAGCTTTCCTTTAACGGTCTCGAAGACCGTTTAATCTTCTTAACGGTCTAGAATTCTTATCCAAACGGTATTGGAGTCTATTTATTTGCCAAATAGTCTTGAACATGCAAAACTCCCAACCGGTCTTGGATCTACGTTCTAGTGATATCATCCAAATGGTCTTCGGCTGTAGCTGCAAACGGTCCTACTCTTGATCGGTCCTAATCATCCAAATGGTCTGTAGCAATCATTCATACACTCTCGATCTCACGATCTCTACTTGGTCTAACGGTCTTGAGGACTGATCGTTGTCCTAGCGGTCTTGCCACCCACATAGTTTTAGTTCGGCGTTCACTTGCCCTTTGTGGTTTCCGTTGCCTCATAGTTTCACAGATCAGTGGCTTTCAAGCAGTTTGGAAACCGATCGTCGCCTCACGGTCTTGAGACTGTGAGGAGCAGATCGAGCAGAGGTTGAGCGAGGTGCTGTAGGATGGAGGGAGAGATGGCAGTGGTGGTAGGGTTGTAGGTACAGTGGAGAGGAAGGAAGAGGATGGGAAGCAGGTGGTCGGGTGGCGATGGTTGTTGAGGGTGGCTGGAGGAAGAGGATGCCATTACTGTCATGGATAGCAGCAATCTACAAGTCATGTTGCAGGTGTAGAGGAGGATAAGAGAGGGAAAAACGTCACTGCTGTTGTGGGCTAGGGTTTGCAGGTGGAGGGATGAAGGTGACAATGGCGGAGGTGCGCTTCTTCGTGGTTTCTAGACGACAGCCTCCAAATGATCTTGGTTCGAGTGGGGGATCTAAGCGGTCTTGAGACTGTGAAGGCTCTACACGGTCTTGAGACCATGAGGGCCTTTCATGGTTTCAAACCGTGAGGAAAGGAAGGGTGCGAGATTGTGAGGCCCTGATTGTTTGGGTGAAACCGATAGGCCGAGACCGATAGGGTCAAGACCATTAGGGTCATGACCGGTAGGGTCAATTGGCGATGGTGATTTCAAGATGTTGATGAAGGTGGATTGGGGTTAGATGGAGGTGGTTTCATATAATGGTTCATCCTCATCATGACTTGCATAGAATCTGCATGAAAATTATATAAGTCTGGTTAGTAATCTTGATAATTCAAACCATTAAGCAATCTTTGCATTTTGTAAGATTTAGGAGATGAAAGTGAAGGTATTGATTTGAAAAGAGCTCAAGATGGCAATTGAATATTGTGATGAATATGCATTCATCAAAACACCCCGAACTTAAATGTTGCTCATCCTCGAGTAACACAAAATCTAAAACATTCGCCAAATGAATACTTTCAACTCGTGTGATTGCCTCATCTTCACATCACGATTGTTTTCTTTCTGCTCAGTATGAGTAAGCATCTCAACTTCCTGAGACCACTGAACACATCTTACCATATCTTCATTCCTGAGTTTGCTTTCCAATATCACTTCTTCCTCACTTTTTCCAACAACAACCATTGCTAAGAGTTTCGTAAGGGTCCAGAGGTACCCATAGAACAAAAAGTGTACACCTGATCTGACACTGGTGTTTTTCAGGATAGTAGAGGCATTCATTGTGCCATTAGGTAGAAAATGGAGTGAAGGATGGTATGGATAAAGGAAATAAATCTCTCCTCTACTCGACTCGAGATTTTTATTATATGATTTGCAATTTCATTTATTGCATTTTTTTGTGTGAATCTCTCCTCTATTCGACTCGAGATTTCATATATTTGTGTGCACTTTGGCATCTTTTCTTAGTGGTACACCCCTATTAATTTGGGAGGGGTATGGAAGAAGTGAATATAGAGGGAAGTGGCGTGCCACCCCAAACTTAGGGTTTTGCACTATTTTGGCTATTTTTGTTTCTTTTTATTGGATGGAGGGGTACAAAGATGATAGAAGAAGTGTAGAAGAGAGTTCAGATCAGAATGCAACTTGATTTACAATTCAGTGCACCGAGTCATTCTCTTTATCGTACTCTGCTCAAATAATAACTTGATGAGGATCCAATGGAGATTCCATGTTATTGTTCCACTATTTAGTTAGGAAGTACGACGTGTTTGATCCCTATCAGTTTGGTATACACTTATCATTTTTGCATAAGTATCATGGTGTTAGGAATCATAAGCTTCACAAGATGATTTCAATCAAAAGGCTAGTTTCAAGAAAATGGTCCTTTTGAGGGTCTGCTTTGAATAAAGAGGGTATAATGTTTTGAAATGCATATCAGGTTAGGAAATGGCTTTTAATGAAACAGAAAGCGTCAAAACTTCATCAATTATCTGTTCAATTTCTTTGAAAAACTTTAAACTTTTGAAAATTTAAAAATTTGAAAATTTTGGTCAAAAATGCAACGATGAAATCTTAAGTCTGAAAAGGATGGGTGTAGGTGGAAAGTGAAATACGTATCACCCACCCTCGACTACAAACTTAGAGATTTTATTGTCCCGAGCAAACCCTAAATCCAAGATGGAGGGGAGAATTCATGCCGTTTGGACCACCAGATGTGGTTGCGTTCCAATCAGCATGTGTTCTCCATCTGAAAATCTAAAAAACAAAGACTAATCAGAACTTAAGATAGCATCATGTGATGTGATCTTTATTTAGTGCAACTTTTTTTAAAAAGGTAAAAACAAAAGTAGAGAAACATTCTAATATGAGATTAAAATTGAGACAAATTTATTGATCGGGTTGCCTCCCGATAAGCACCTTCATTTTATGTCGATGGCTCGACTTGATTCCTTCAACTTTACGGTGGATCTGTTGGATTGGTGAGTTCCAACATTGCTTCGGTGCCTGTGTCGGATGAGGTGAAATATCTCTTCAAGCATTGACCATTAGCTACAAATTTTCCTGAGTTTTCACTCCATAAAGAGAAAGCACCATGTGGGGAGATGCTCTTGACAATGTAAGGTCCAGACCAGTGAGAACGGATTTTTCCTGGGAATAATTTAGTCTTGAGTTGAATAATAGAACTTGGTCTCATACTTGTATGTCCTTTCTTTTCTGATGGCCATCATGCCAAAGTTTCATGCATTCTTTGTAGATTTGTGAATTCTCATAAGCTATCATCCTGAGTTCATCGAGGTCTTGAAGTTGTGGAATCCTGGCTTGGCCAACTTTCTTCATATCAAAATTCAGTTGTTTGATTGCCCACCATGCTTTGTGTTGAATCTATAGGCAAGTGTCATGACTTCCCATATATTAACCGAAATGGTGTAGTTCCCAGAGGAGTCCTAAAAGTAGTTCGGTAGGCCCACAATAAATCATTGATTTTCACTGACCAATTCTTTTGGTTGCGGCCTACTGTCTTTTCCAAGATAGTCTTGAGTTGACGGTTAGAAACCTCTACCTATCCACTTGTTTTTGGACGGTAGGGTGTGGCTACCTTGTGTGTTACACCAAATTTCCTCAACAATGCTTCAAAGCTTCTTTCCAAGAAATGAGATCCTCTGTCGGATATCACAGTGCATGGGACTCCAAAACGGGGGAAAATAATATCTTTGAACATCTAGATGATGGGTTTGGAATTTCTAGTGACAGTTGGTATGGCTTCAACCCATTTTGAGATGTAATCAACTGCAACTAGGATGTAATAAAATCCATGAGAAGATGGGAATGGACCCATGTAGACCACACCCCAAACATCAAAAATTTCAACTTCTTGCCACATATTAAGTGACATTTCATCTCTCTTTATAATGTTACCCATTCTTTGACATTTGTCCTATGATAGAACAAAGTTGTAGGAGTCTTTGGATATGGTTGGCCAAAAGAAACCACATTGCAAAATTTTTATAGCAGTTTTCTTAGAACTCATATGGCCTCCAACTATGCCTGAGTGACATTGCTCTAAAATGAGTTGGGCTTCTTCCTCAGTAATACAACATCTGTAAAGACCATCAACACAGATCTTGAAGAGGTACGACTCATCCCAGTGATACTGCTTCACATCATGCATGGATTTTTTCAGTGCATTTCTGGTGCATTCAGGGTGGATGACACCAGCGGTGAGGTAGTTCACATAGTCCGAGTACCAAGGGGTATCTTTTGAAACTTTCATTAGTTGGTCATCCAGAAGAGAATCATTAATCGGGATCTTCTCAGTTTCTAGAGTGTGGATGTGACTGAGGTGGTCTACCACAACATTTTCTGTACCCTTTTTATCCCTTATCTCTAGATCAAATTCTTGCAAGAGGAGAATCCATCTTATCAACATGGGTTTTACATCTTTCTTCACTAGGAGGTAACGAATAGCTGCATGATCTATGTAGACAATGAATTTTAAACCTATGAGGTAGGATCTGAACTTATCAAAGGCATACACAACTGCACGAAGTTCCTCCTCGATAGTTGCATAATTCCTCTGAGCCTCGTCAAGGGTCTTTGATGCATAGTAAATGACATGATGTTTCTTCTCTATAAATTGGCCTAAAACAACACCCACAACATAATCACTGCATAAGACATAATTTCAAATGGGTGGTCCCAATATGGAGCTCAAATGATGGGTGTTGTTGTAAGAGCATGCTTCGAGTTATTTAAACTTTTGATGCATTCCTCGTCAAAGTGGAACTCAACATCCTTTAGCAATAGATTCGTCATAGGTTTGGTTATTTTGGAGAAATCCTTAATAAACCGCATGTAAAACCCTGCATGACCTAGGAATGTGTGAACTTCTCTTACATTCGTTGGAATAGCGAGTTTGGAAATCACTTCAATTTTTGCTCTGCCAACTTCAATTCCTCGATTGCTGACTCTATGACCAAGGACAATGCCTTACTTTACCATAAAGTGACACTTCTCCCAGTTCAACACACGATATTCTTCTTCACACCATTTGAGGATAAGGGAGAGATGCTTCAGGCACGAGTCGTAAGAATCTCCATATACAAAAAAATCATCCATAAAAATTTCCATGATAGTTTCAGTGAGACCAGTGCATAACCTGCAATGTTGGAAAGTTGTGGGTGCATTGCAGAGTCCGAACGACATCCTTATAAAGGCATATGTTCCAAACGGGCAAGTAAAAGTCACTTTCTCTTGGTCATCTAGATGTATAGGAATTAGATAAAATCCTGAGTAACCATCGAGATAACAAAAATATTCTTGGTGAGCCAATCTTTCTAAGACTTGATCAAGAAAAGGCATTAGAAAATGATCCTTTCGTTTCAATTTGTTCAACTTCCTATAATCAATACACATCCTCCACCCGGTGACTGTTCGAGTGGGGATGAGTTCATTGTCTTCATTCCGTATTATAGTAGTTCCACCCTTTTTCGGGACAACATGCACGAGAGTTACCCATAGAGAGTCATAAATAGGATAAATGATTCCAATAGTGAGCAGTTTAATGACTTCATGGCGGATTACTTCCTTCATGTTAGGATTAAATTTTATTTTATGTTCGATGGTAAGATTGTGGTCTTCCATCATGGGGATTCTGTGCATACAAATTGCTTGACTGAAGCCAGTGAGATCACTCATCTTTTAGCAGATAGCTTTTCTTCTTTCCTTCGATTCCATCAAGAGTTTATCTTCTTGTTCTGCCATTAGGTCTGAATTTATGATAACTGGGCAGACCTCTAGATCATCTAGAAACACATATTTCAATCCCTTGGGTAAGGGTTTCATTTCAGCATCTTGTGGTTTCTCACATGTTTCTTGAGTAACATCCACAGGTTTAAGTTCCTCAAATTTGGTTTTAGGATCTTCTCCAATAGAATCAAGGTCGAGAACACAACTTTTCACTTGTAGTTAGAGCCACTCGTAAGGGGTCTTCTTGTTCGTAATCCTCTTGTTTGAGGAGTGACATCTGCTCTATGCATTCAATCAAGTAAACTTCTTCTTTCATACTCGGTCTTCTCATACTTCCAAAAACTTTAAACTTGAGGGTTTCTTTTCCTAATCTGAGCAGCAAGGTTCCTGCTTCAACATCAATTAGAGCTCTTGCAATGGTGAGGAATAGAAGTCCAAATATGAGAGGGTATCTAGTATCTTCCTTTATATCCATGATGACAAAGTCACAAGGGACATAAGAATCTTTGCCAACCTTGACATGGACATCCTCAATGATTCCTAAGGGTAGAGTCATTGTATTATCTGCAAGTTGTATTGTCATACCAGTCGGGAGAAGTTCAGAAAACCCTAGCCTTTTGCAAAGGCTAAGTGGCATGATGGAGATACTGGCACCAAGATCGACCAATTCTTTCTTACACGATGAATCACCGATATGACAGGAGATCCCAAAAGATCCTAGATCTTTCTTCTTCTTGGGCATCTTACTCTGGATGATGTCTGAAGTAGTTGTTTCTAACTTGACTATTTCATATTCTTTAGTTATATATTTCCTGGTGAGAAGTGACTTCAAGTACTTTGTCTAGGCTGGTATCTCATCCAGCGCATCTTGAAAAGGTATATCAACATGAAGCTTTTTCATGGCTTCCTTGAACTTGTTGAATCTAATGTCAAGCTTGGTCTGCCTCAAATGAGCTGGGAAAGGTATACGAGGCTTGTACATAGGAACATCTGGATCTGGTGTTTCCATTTCTGCAACAGTGGGTTCTTTAGAACTTCCCTTATCTGGCTCATTAGCAGTTACTTGTTCCTTTGGTTGAGACTCAGGTGTTTTAGAGTCTTGAACAACCATCAGTTCATCCTTGTCTGTAATAACCATAGGTGTCTTTATAGGAGGATCAAAATAGTCTTTTATGGACCTGGTGGTGACAGCCTTCAGTTGCTCAAGGTTCTTAGGATTATTTTCTGGTTGGCCATCAAAGGCTCCAACAGGTGGCTTCATGCTAGCTGCAAGTTGAGCTAGTTGAGATTCAATGGCCTTCTGATGAGCTTGCTGGTTGGTTATCATAGTCTGCTGTGACTGCAACATCTTCTCAATGGTTGTTAGTTTGTCATCTGGAGAGACAGGACTGACTTGTTGCCCTTGTTGTTGGTTCTGGTAAGGGGCTTGGTTGAGGTTCTGGAACTGAGAGTTGTTCTGGTAATTGTTATAATTCCTGTTATGAAAGTTACCTCTATAGTTCCCTGGATTCCCAAAATTTTGTTGTTGATTATACTAGAATCCTGGTGGGCCACGTCGTTGATTGTTTGAAGCAAGTTGTCGCGAGTTTTCCGCTCCTGAAGGATTTCCATATTGAAAACCAGGATGGTTCCTATTTTGATTTGGATTGTAGTATCCTTGACCAGGAATGGTGTTGACAACATTAAGATTTTCCATTTGACCATTATATCCTTGTCCATAAGTATTGCTTAGAACCACATCATATAGAACATTGCATGCTAAAGTGAAATGATTGGTATCTTTACATGCTTCACAGAACAATGAATCTGACTTGATCTGTTCTTATTGTTGAGGGGGTGAACGTCCTCTTCCAAATGTAGCAAGGGATGATTTGATATGGTCTTTCTTGGCAACTAAGAGTTTGAGGGTCTCAGCGATAGACTTGTATTCTAGAATAACTTCAGCCATAGCTACCTTCAACACTCCTTTGCCTACAGATCTACCCCAATTAGCTTGATTTTCCTCTCCAAGGGTGACAACCCTCCATGCACTGTCATAACTCTAACGCATGAAGTTTCCTCCAGATGAGGAGTCTAAAAACCTCTTGATATCATCATCCACACCTCTGTAGAATATTTCAATAAAGTTGATTCTTAGGGATTCCATGGTGTGGACACTTGCGTAGAAGGTCTTTATATCTTTCCCATGCTTCAGTAAGGGTTTCTCCAGGGACTTGAGTGAACATTGTTATTCGACCCCTAATTTCATAGGTGAGAGAAGGAGGGTAGAATTTATCTAGAAAAACATTTTGGAGTTGTTCCCAAGTAGTGATGGGTTTGCATTGCATGGAGTGATGCTGACTTATAGCTCTATCAGTGAGAGAATACTTGAAGAGACAGAGTCGAATATCATCGTCTGAGACTCCATTTTTCTTTGTCATAGCACATAGATCGATAAACCTCAGAAGATGTTTTTGACTATCTTCGCCTTGTTTACCATAGAATGGGCTGCTTTGAAGCAATATGATCCAATGTGCCCTTTTCTCAAAGTTTAGGGTGTTTATGGGAGGTGGTTGCACTGGATGATGTACGTCAGCAACTTTAGGGATTGAGAACTCTCTAAGGTCCTTTTGTAGTTCTGCTGCTTGTGCTGCTACTTGAGCTGCTCTGATCTTTGTTTCAACTGCAGCTCTGGCTTCTTGCATAAGCCTATCTCTTTGTGCAACAAGGGCTTGAGAAACCCTTTGGGCTATTTCCTCCTCTTGACCCATCCTTGCTTGGTTCTCTCTATTTTGATGATGAAAAGTTCTATCTATCTCAGTATCAAAGCTAGCAATGAGACCGGGACTGTTTGAGCAGTGCATACTCTAGTCTTTAGTGGTTCCTGAAATTGAAAAGATCTGAAGTAAGATTAATGGAGTAGAGTGAAATTCAAGTAGATGATCGATTTTATCAAAAGAAAAAGCAAAGACCTAAATTAGCCTCAAAATAAATAGATTTGACTAACTAATTCCGTTGTCCTCGGCAATGGCACGAGAATTTGTTGTGGTTTATTATCGCACTAACAAATTCACTCAGGGTTGAAATCCCTGAGCTTTTACCAAAACTTTGTGCAATAATACCACCCGTAAGAGGACAAGTCTTATCACAATATAGTTGAGGATCGAATCCCAAGGGACAACATTTTTAAGAATCATTGCTCGTCGAATCTAATTTAAGTAAGACTAATATTTAGAATGATTGGTTGATTTGAGGTTAATTAAACTGATTGCAAGAAAGTAAATAGAAGAACTAAAATTGGATCTAGATGAATGATATGGAATCGTTGGGATGGTCCTGGGTTTCACCACCACTACACATGCAAACACATCCTAACATCAAACATCCAGGAAAGATGTAACCATCCAAATGGAGCTACTATAAAACCCCCCATATGGGCATTAGGCTTGCGTAAGCATCACCTTAGGTATCATATGTATCGTCACCATCCAGATCACTCACCTATAACTCCGAAGATACATAAATCCAAATGAAGATGTGGGCCCCCTATATAGGAGTTAGGCACACATAAGCGTCACTATGGGCTAGATGGCTCGTCCCCTCATGAATCATACACTTACGACTTCAAGGAATCCTATCGTAAGTTCTCGTCAAGGAGTCAACCGTGCTAATCAACAATCAAGCAGGTGATTAATATACAAGCAAACATCGACGATTAACAAGAAGATAAAAAATCCAACTAAGGCTATGGCCCTCCTTGAGGGATGTTTAGGCCACAGAAGCGTCACCATAGGATAAATGGCTCATCCCCTCACAGATCATACACTTACGACCTCAAGGAATCCCATTCTATTTCTAGTTTGGGATTCAACCGCATTAATCAACATTCTACCCTATGTATAGAAGTTCTCACAACATAGGGAAAAACATGATGAAAGAAAGCATGTAACAAATCTACAAACATTAATGACTAACAATGAAATGAAAAGTTATATACATTGCCATGGAATGTTTAACATGAGTGCATGTTTGCATGGGCAGCAGGGCCAGTCCCCACACCCCAGTGAAAAGGAACTACTTGCTCATGATGTGAGAAATAAGAAGAACAAGAGAGAGGGAAGATTTTGTTGTGAGCATGATGTAGAAGGTATTCGTAGCTCAGTGAAGATGATGTAGTCTTCTACATCGTGTCAGAGCAGATCTGGATGAGGAATGAGGGATGTCAAGACAGATCAGGCAGTCTTTCTCACTCCTCCTTCCTTCTCTTCTTAGTCTCCTCGATCACAGTAGGAGCAGTAGGTGAATATGCGTGATGATCTAGATCAAACCTATGTTCAGGCAGCCTATCGGCGTACCAGACTCGATGCCCAAATGAGGACCCTACTGGTCCTATTTATAGGCTCAGATGGGGTCTTGACACTTTGGACCCTGTTGCAATTTTTACAGCTTTCCTTTAACGATCTCGAAGACCGTTTAATCTTCTTAACAGTCTAGAATTCTTATCCAAACTATTTTGAATATCGTTTATTTGCCAAGCGGTCTTGAACATGCACCCAAATGGTCTTCAAGTTCTTTACAGTCTTGTGCTATTTTCCAATTAGTTTTGGTTAACCCAGTGATCCAAACGGTTTGGGGGGGCTAACAATATGCACTGATTGCTTCCTTGCATCCGATCGGTCCTCAGTTCCCCATGATCAATCGGTCTTGAACTCCCAACTGGTCTTGGCTCTGCGTTCTAGTGATATCGTCCAAACGGTCTTCGTCTATGGCTGCAAATGGTCCTACTCTTGATCGGTCCTCATCATCCAAACGGTCTGCAACAATCATTCATATGCTCTTGATCTCACAATCTCTACTTGGTCTAACGGTCTTGAGGATTGATCATTGTCCTAGCGGTCTTGTTGCCCATGCAGTTTCGATTCTGCGTTCACTTGCCCTTTGTGGTTTTCGTTGTCTCACGATTTCACAGATAGGTGGCTTTCAAGAGTTTTGGAAACCGATCGCCACCTCACACTCTTGAGACCATGAGGAGAAGATCGAGCAGAGGTCGAGTGAGGTGCTATAGGATGGAGGCAGCGATGTCGGTGGTGGTAGGGTTGTAGGTAGAGTGGAGAGGAAGGAAGAGGATGAGAAGCAGGTTGTCGGGCGGCGATGGTTGTTGAGGGCAGATGGAGGAAGATGATGCCATTGCTATCATGGACAACGACAAGCTGCAGGTCATGTTGCAGGTGTAGAGGAGGATAAGAGAGGGAACGACATCACTGCTATTGTGGGCTAGGGTTTTTAGGTGGAGGGATGAAGGTGATGATGGTGGAGGTGTGCTTCTTTGCAACCTCCAAATGGTCTTGGTGCGAGCGGGGGATCTAAGCGGTCTTGAGACCGTGAAGGCTCCACATGGTATTGAGACCGTTAGGGCCTTTCACGGTTTCAAACCATGAGGAAAGGAAGGGTGCGAGATCATGAGGCCCTGATTGTTTGGGTGAAATCGATAGGCCGAGAGTGATAGGGTCAAGACCGTTAGGGTCATGACCGTTAGGGTCAATTGGAGACGGTGGTTTGAAGATGTTGATGAAGGTGGATTGGGGTTAAATGGAGGTGGTTTCAGATAATGGTTCATCCTCATCATGACTTTCATAGAATCTACATGAAAATTATATAAGTCTGGATATTAATATTGATAATTCAAACAATTAAGTAATCTTTGCATTTTGTAAGATTTAGGAGATGAAAGTGAAGGTATTGATTTGAAAAGAGCTCAAGATGGCAATTGAATATTGTGATAAATTGCATTCATCAAGGATAAGTCATCATTATACCTTTCATCTCATGGCTACCTATTTCTACATGTTCTCCCACGTCAAGACTTGGTTGTGCATCATGTCCAAGATCACTACAATAACGATTTACCTTTGAAATGGAATATCAACAATACACACCAGTCTTCTGACTATTTTTTATTTTTTCTCATTATTTCAAAGAATCAAATGTTTATAAGGAAGAAGAAGAAAGAGCTTCACCCTCCTCCATGACCACCTGATTATTGTTGATTGACATATGTCCAGCCTAGGACGTTAAACAAGGGAGCTTGTGGGAGGCAACCCACCAATTAGGTTTATTTTGTTAAACTTTCAATTCTACTTTTACATTCCTATTTATAGATTGTGATATCTAGTTGTGATGCAAGTATAAAGGTGCATTGATATGTGTATTCAATGTGCAGGGACACACTGAGTCGGTACCACAGACTTCACTGTCGGTAGTACCGAGTTTTCATCAGTGACATCTCACAAGCTGAGCAAGCATCAACACTTCACTGAGCTCGAGTGCTTATTGGAGGGCATGTCTTAATGTGGATCCCTCACACCCGTCTTTTGCCCCGAATCTCATCTCACATATCGATGCATCTGTTCCATTTATCTTCCTTTGCTTTTGACATTGGGGACAATGTCATATTCAAGCTTAGGGGGGAGGAATGGAACGGTGCTTCTATCTTTACCTCTTGCATCGTTTCTTTTTATAATACATCTACATGTTTTTGTTTAAGAAAAAATAGATTTTTCATTTTGTTTTTAGAGTCCACTTCTATCTAGTGTACTTGTGGAAAAAAATATAAAATTTTGGTTAGGATTATTTGTTTCTTGATGATGTGGTATCGATTCTGATTATTTTTGAAAACTGAATGTGCTATTATGCTTTGCACTTCAAGCTAAATTTACTATGTTTAAGAGTACATAACTGGAGGAATTGTTTGGATTAGTCAGCTTGAAGACATACTGAATGAATGAAAAATCTAACTCAACCCTATGTCTTGTGTTATGATGATGATGTTTGACTCCAAACCAACCAAACAATAACGTGATCTTTAATGTGAATTCTAGAAATAAACTCCAAGGTTACCATGTTACATAAGTTGATAGGAGACGGACATATCATGGTTGGGAAAGACATTGTCTCTTAGTCATGTGATCTCATCCACCTTCCATTCATCTTCATTCACCACCACATGATGACCAAGTTTAATCCAAGTTATTTTTCTCTTGTATGCATTACATGGCATGATAGGAAGCATATAGTTAGTTCATTTTATTATGCATTAGAAAAGGAAAAAAGTTCATATCATATTTTGAGCATTTATAGTTTGCATAACAAAATCACATATAGTTTCGTTTGCATTGCATATTTCATAAGGTATTAGATATTTGTTATCTTCTATGATCTTCTCTCATGTAAGAGTGAAAAAAATGTGTTTATCCTTACTCCTAAAAAAAGTAAAAAAAAGCCCAAGCATGAAGCATTTATATTTCTATAATAAAATGGCAGAGAAAAAAGAGTTATTGAAAAAGAAAAGAAAAAGAGAGGAAAAGGAGGGAATGGATTTTTAAGTTCAATGTCTTATTCTCTCTAAGAAACAAAGAAGGGGATTGTGGATCTTTTTGTAAACACCTTTCCTCCTATACTCATCATTAGGATGAGACATCAATTGCATGCATCATCCCACCAAAATAAAAAAAACAATCATTAGAAGTCATACATTCACATTTTATCCATCATATAAGTGCATCATATTTTTACTTCTTGTATAAATGATTCAAATTATTCTTATGATTCCTGATTTCATAGCCACCCATCTTTTCCACCCATTGCTCTTCATGGTAGGCTACCCATATGATTATTCCTCTCATTCAAGCTTATATGGGGAACTTCTTCCAGTATTTTATTTAGGTAGATCAGAGCAATGTAGATAGGGAGATCACATGGTGCATCAAGCATGTGTCCTACTGGCCATGATATTAACTGCTTCATATTGATAGTGTTTTTCATTAATCTTATTGTGGACATCTATTATGAACATTATTGACCGCTTTAGAGTAGTTACTTGTTCAGTGATTGGCAAGGATCGATTTGGGACCGACTGGTGGAGGGCGGTTAGAAAAAGTAATTAATAGGTACTTGTCTTCTTGCTGACTTTTTAAAATAAATCCAAGAGTAGTGTTTCTCGAGGATGAGTAATATTCAAGCTTAGGGGTGTGATGTATGCACAACTTGTCATTATTTTGATATCTAATTTGGTTATTCTCTTTGTCATTTGTGCTTAATTGAATATCTTTTTAATACATATTTTACCAAATTAGTAAAAATCACTTGTGCATCATTTCTTATATTTTTGCATGTATTTACATGCATTTTACATGTTTTAATTATTATAATAATTATTTGATTTTATTCATTGAGTATTTTATTGTAGATAATTATTATTTACTGGAGCAAAGTCGATACCACCGACTTGCAACTCAGTGGTACCGATATGACATCAAAGTACAAATATTTTTTGCTCCAGATCGAAGAGGAAAAGGATTTTTTACTGTGAAGAAGTTAGTGGTACCAACTTCCCACTCGGTACCACTGACTCAGACGTTGCAGACCAAATTTCAATGTGTTAAATCTAACACATATTGTATTAAAAATTACATTTTAGGTTTCCTCTTGACCAAAACATGTACGACGGCTATAAAAGGCACCATTATAAATGCAATTGAAAGATCTATCAGAGGGGGATGACATCAAAAGCGAAAGGAGAGAGAAAAGTGGATGAACCCTACTTGGAGGACTAAAAAGGAATTTTGGTGGTGAAAACGAAGGTAGAATGACTCCATCTCCTCCAGATCTACTCCTTAACTCTTTCTCTGATTTTTAGTATCCCGAAAACTATGTTGCATATTTTCGATCTACTGTGATACCATGTCGCCTATTTTTGGCTAAAAACCTTAATTTCTTTTGACCCGGGAGTAGCCCGAGTATGCATTGTGTCTGATTCTTATGAGTTAATATATATTTTCCTCTTAATTTTTGAATATGAATATATGGAAATCACATGTCCTTATTGTGCTTGAAAACCACAATTAGCTTATCAGATCCTTAATTACAGCTGAAAAGGGGATTAAGGGTTACAAACACATAGGTTCACCCATTTATTGACATCCCTTGGGAAAGGTGGGGCATAAATGAGAGGAGATTACCTAGAGTTAAACCAAAAGCACCTAACTAATGAATCAATTACTATGAAAATGGAATTGGCTTTAGATTAGGTAGGGGAATTACACTGTGGAAGTAGGTAGTTTCTAGAGACATGCTCTTTATTCAAGATTAGGAGGGAGTTATATTAATAATTAGGGATAATATTTAGTGTTGCCCATGGTGAAACCAAAAGTCCTAAGGAATTCATCCCTTCTTGATCACAACAACCTTAGTTAGATTTACTTTTTGTTCATAGTTAATTAAACAACCAATCAACTCTTGTTTTTGGCTTAGCTGATCAATCCTAGTTAGTATTAGTCTTTAACCTCACAACTCCCCATGTTCACTAACTCGGGACTCATAATCCCATATTACTTTGACATGTACACTTGCGTATTACACGCACGTTATACACGTGCCAAATAGATATTCAAGGAAACTTCAAAGATGGTAATTTTGGTATCAGCTATCATAGAAGTCAGAATTATCTAGGTATCAGGTGGTGGCACATTTGTAGTGTAGTTCCATTAGAGATTAGCATAAAACGCATGGACCTCCTTAGTTATAATGATAGAATTTGATAAGCACCAGTGTTCCAATGTGCTAAGGTGATGGGTCAAAAACACCTTAGCGACCTCCTTAACCCACTTGTGGTGAAACAAGGTTCATATAAAACTAAAAAAGGGAAGGGATTTGTATGAAGGAGTTACTTATAGAGATTTAGAGCTTGTGAGGATATGAAGGAGGTTCCATCATAGGTTACATGGTGGGGAGCAGAGGAAGAGGATGGTTCTCTACTAGGGATGACTCTTTTCCTACGGTGTGAGGCCATGTAGGCGGATGGAGAAGAAGATATCACCAAAGGAGAAAGAAAACATCACAAGAAGGTCACCTAGCTACCTAGGTTGAGGAAAGGAGAGGCAAGGTAGGCCAACAAGAGCTGGGAAGGGAAGGTCAGACCTAGGGTTTGATAACTAGAGCACTGGATCTTGGGATCAATCGATTTTTCTCTAGTTGTGAGGGAGAAAAGTCAGCCAATGCCCTTTTTTTGTTTCGTCTAGTCACACGATCGGTTGAGTTTGTGTGAGTTGGAAACTTGATCGAACATGCAGTTCAACTAAGTTCTCATATGGCGATCGGTCGAGTTGTTAGCAGGACAAACTTGACTAAATGGTCAACCAGTCGAAACCTTAAATTTTTTAATTCCAATCCTCTAAGGTACTATATAAATTTGATTTTCTAGTTTACCATGTAATTTAGACATATTGAGGCACATTCCACTTATCATAGGGTACTATTTTGCAATAAAACATTTGTTTGGGAAAAATACTAAAAAACAAGCAAAACAAGTCAAGAAAAAGTGGCAATTTAGCACATAGCTAGCATAGGGTGAGAAAGACATGAGCAAGAACATATAGGGAAGAGAACAACTAGCTAAAAGGCATGTCAATATCATCAAGAGCAGTTATATGTAGTTTTGATCTAATAAAAGAAAATTGCTCTCTAGCTAGAGGTTTAGTGAAAATGTCCACAAGCTGATTCTTTATGTCCACATGCATGATATAAATATCCTTCTTTCCAATGTGGTCACGAAGAAAGTGATGACATACCTCTATATGTTTAGATATACTATGCAATATAGGATTGTAAGACATCTTAATTACCCTAGTATTATCACAATAAATAGGAAAAGCATCAAAGTGAATGCTAAAGTCTTGGAGCATTTGCTTCTAACATAGAAATTGGGAACAACAACTCCCAGCTACAATGTATTCAGCCTCGATAGTTGAAAGAGGAACAATGCTTTGTTTCTTAGAGAACCAAGAAACTAGGCATGGACTTAGGAAGAAGTAAGTTCTACTTGTGCATTTTCTATCAATCAAACAACCTACATAATCAGCATCACTATAGGAAGTAAGAGTAAAGTCCCTTACTTGGGATACCATAGTCCAAAATTTTGGGTTTTAGTTAGATACCTCAAAATCCTCTTAACCTCTATGAGATGTGATTTCCTGGGACTTGATTGAAAGCGATCACACAACCTAACACTAAACATTATATCAGATCTAGAGGTAGTTAAATAAAGTAAACTTCCAATTGTATCTCTATATAGCTTATTATCTACCTTTTCTTCTTGCTCATCTTTGTCAAACTTGGCGGTGTTCGACATGGGGGTGTCCATTGACTTGGTGTTCTTCATCTCAAAATGCTTGAGTACTTCACTGGTGTTCTTGTCTTGGTTGATGAAGTTCCCATTTTTAGTTTGTTTGATTTAAAAGCCAAGGAAGCAAGTCAACTCCCCCATCACACTCATCTCGAACTCACTCTGCATAAGAGCATTAACTCCTTGCAAAGATCACTGTCAGTTCCACCAAAGATAATATCATCAACATAAATTTGAATAATTAAGAAATTGCTAGAAGCGTGGTTTAGAAACATGGTAGAATCAACTTTGCCCATGATATAGCCATTGGTTAGCAAAAAAGTCTTCAATTTTTTCACACCAGTCTCGAGGTGCTTTTTGAGTCCATAGAGAGCATTTTGTAACAAGTAAAAATGGTTAGGCAATTTATCATGTTCAAAGTCCAGAGATTGAGCAACGAATACTTCCTCCTCAATTGTATCATTCAAAAATACACTTTTAATGTCCGTTTTATACAGCAAAAAATTCTTATGACTAGAAAAAGCAAGAAACATTCTAATAGTCTCAAGTCTAGCTACAAGTGCATATGTTTCATAAAAAATAATACCTTCTATTGTAGCCTTGAGCAACTAACCATTCTTTATTTCTTACCACTTTTCTACTCTCATCAAGCTTATTGTGGTAGACCCACTTGGTGCCAATGATCTATCTATCACTTTGTCTTGGCACTAAGGTCCACACTTTGTTCTTCTCGAACTGTTCCAATTCTTCTTGCATTGCTAGGATCCATTTGTATTCCTTGAGAGCTTCTTTGACATCTTTTGGCTCAAATTGAGAGATGAATCGTTGCTACTTGTTCTTTATTGTAGGCATCCTGCGTCTCCACCCTTTCAAAGGGAATACCTATTATGATATATTTTGGATGATGATTTGCAAACCGTGAAGTTTGATGCTTCTTTTCTTCTTATTTTTGTTCTTCATCAACCAACACCTATTTTCCTTCATCAACAAAATTGAGCTCTTTGAAGTGTGGCATCACCTCATCTGCAACATCATCATTAAAAATATTCTTGGAAATAGATGGGTTAGTCTCAACAAATCTCACATTGATAGATTCTTCCACTTTATACAATTCAATGTTAATTACTCTATAATCCTTGCTAGTAGTTCTATAGCCAAGAAATAAAGCCTTCTAAGACGTTAGATCAAGCTTGTCGAGGGAATACTTGGTGTTCAAAACAAAACAAGGACAACCAAAAACATGAAATAAATCAATGGAAGGCTTTCTACCGCCCCATAGCTCAAAGGGGTTTTTCTTCAAAGATGGATGAGTAAACCGCAATTTTGCATAAAACATGAAGTGCTAATGGCTTTGGCCCAAAACTTCTTTGGAGTTTCGTACTCTTGAAGCATGGTCCTAGCCATTTCCTATAGTGACCTATTATTTCTCTCTACAAACCTATTTTGTTGAGATGTTCAATGTGAAGAAAAGTTATGTGCATACCAAGATTCCTCACAAGTCATTTTATCAAACAAGTCATTAATAAAATGTCCCCCATGACCATTGCAGATAGCTATGATCCAACAAGAAGCTTTGTTTCAAATCATTTGCAAAAAGTCAAGAAAATATCAAGAGTATCACTTTTTGAAACAATAAAGAAAGTTGAAGTATAGCAAGAAAAGTCATCAACAATCATAGGATAATACTTGCTACCATGAAACGATTGAGTACACATTGGTCCAAATAAATCAAAGTGAAGAAGCTCAAGAACTGTTTTTGTGCTAAGGACTCCTTTGGATTTGGAGGAGGACTTGGTTTTATTTACTTGGGTACAAGGTTAGCATGCCTCATCCTTTCCAAAATCCAATTTAGGAAGTCCCTATACCAAATCCATTTTTCTCAACTTCTTCAATTGAAATTCCTGATTTCACCTGTCATATGCTTTGACCAGCCACTATCAACAATCCATTTTCTGTTTACCTACAAAAAAGGAAGATGTCAGTGCCCAATTCAAACCATGGGATCTAGTGTTACCTTGGGGACCCATTTCATATTTGGGTTGGTCCCCTTCTCTCTATAAGGACAATAAGTAGAGTAGTGGTCATTATTCTTAAAATGCACACAAACCATAAGGTTATTATAGCTAGAAGACTTTCCATGGAAGACAGAAGGTCCCGTTCTCTTTTTCTTTCCCTTGTCCTTGCTATTTATCTTTGGATCTCCCCATACATATCCCAAACCACTAGTACCAACTTGTTTGGTAGAGTGATCTAGAACTTCATTGAGGGATTTTTTTCCCTTTGAGGAATTTCTGCAAGGAAACTCTTAGTTTGTGATTATCATCCCTAAGAGTAATGACATTAGAACATAAGCTAGCAAGATCATCTTGTGCATGAAGTAAGTCGACCTCCGAACAGAAAGCTTTACTAAGATAAAAATCTTTTTCTAAGGTAAGACTAGCAACTTCATGACTAAGAAATAAAGGTCTAGAAAAAAGATCATTAACTTGAGCAAGTAATCTAGCATTTTCAGTTCTAAGCATAAGAAGCCCATCAAGATAAATTCTATTTTGATCCTTAGTAGCATCACAAGCAATCTTAAGATCATCATTTTAAGTTTTAAGTAAAGCAAGCTCATCTATTAGGGCTTGGATTTATTCTTTAAGACTATTGATGTTCTTAAGGTAGATGCCATTCTCTACTTCAACTCCATTGTATTGGAGCTCACGATCACGAAATTTCCCTTGAAAGGAATCAATGCTATCAAGATGCAACTTCTCATTTTGATCAAGAATATAAAACTTAGCACAAAAATCATCTATGATCTTACCCAACCCCTTCTTCTTAGACTTTCATTTGGAATAAGAAGAGCAGGTAGTATTAAGCATACAAATAAGAGTTTCATTAGATAACTCATGCAAGCTTACCTCACTTACCTCACTTACGTAAACAATGTCTTCACTTGTAGAGGCCATGGGTGCAAGATGACATTCTCCTTCATCAAATATTGAACCACTTGAAGATGATTCCTCTCAATATGCATGAGCTACACCCTTACTCCTTTTTCCCTTCTTATCATTCCTCTTGTACTTGCCTTCCTTCTTGTAGTCATCCTTCTTCTTGTGTCTTCTCTTATGGTAGGCCTTCTTTGCCTTGGGGGCAATAATTATTGTAGTGCCCCTTTTGACCACATTCATATCATCTAGGAGTAGAGGATGAGGAAGACTTTCCCTTAAATTACTTTCCCTTGGAGTAGTTTGCTTCATGATCACTAGAGCCATCATCTTCACTTGAGGAGGGAGGAGAGGACCGACAAGCAAGTTGTTGTTGGAAAATCATTGCCTCCAGTTGAGATTTGAAAGCATCATGTTTGATCTTCTTTGATTCCTTCTTCTCTTGATTGTCATATTCTTCTTTCTTGTCTATCCTTGTCTCATGATCTTGAAGGTTGCCAATGAGTTCCTCAGTGGCCAAGTCACCAAGACTTCTAACTTCTTCAATGGAAGTCACCTTGGATTCCCATCTCTTAGGAAGAGACCTTAGGATCTTGGAGTTGATATTCCCTATATCCAAGGTGTGTCCCTAGGAAGAAAGCCCATTGATGATGGTGTTGAGCCTTGTGTACATCTCGACACTGTTTCCTTCTTTCCCATCTTGAAGTTTTCAAGCAGTCCATTGAGAATGTAGATCTTTGACTCTTTGACTTATTGTTTTCCTTCATAGGTAATGCAAAACTTGTTCCAAATATCATGTGTTGTGTCCCAAGATGAGATCTAGTTGAACTCAAAGGGAGTGAGCACAACATAGATGATTCTTATCTCCTTGTCATTCAGTTGAACTTTCTTGAATGTAGCTTCATCCCAAGTAGCTACATCACCCTCCGAATCCTTGTATGGAAGAATCATCACCTTCCACATGTCGTAGTTCATCCCTTGAAGGTAGAATTACATTTGCTTCTTCTAATAGAGGAAATTTGTGTTGTTGAAGACCAGGGTCTCATGGGGATCCTCCCTCTAGGTTGAGGGATCTAAGTAAGTCACCCATCTTCTCGTCTTGTGGGAAATGTGTCAGAGAAGACCGTGTCTCTGATACCACTTGTTGGATCAAAGGGCTCTAGAGGGGGGGTGAATGCAACTTAAAACACTTGCACAAAATAAATTAGACCTTCAATTTACTTCAACTAGGAACAATTGCAAATAGTGAATTTGATGATAGTCTAAACATGCATACCAAGGATGAGAGAGATTGAAACAAGCAATTGAACAAGTTGTTTAGAGTGGTTCTACTCTCCAAACTAGGAGAGAGTCAGTCCACTACCTAGAGAGGTCAAGCCATAGGATTTTGCAACCTATGTATACTTATATTCCATTATAAGACATAAAATTTGACCTTCCTTTTCTGGGATAAGGATACTCAGCTTCCCTTTGAGGTCAAGGGAGCCAATAACCTTACAAACAAGGTCTTACCTATATGCAGCTAGAGTCTTCTACCTCACCAAGGTCTTACCCACTCTTGGAAGCAGCTAGATACCTTCGCCAAGGAGATGCTCTCTTTGCAACGAGTCTTCCGCCTTGAAGGATCTACCCACTCTACTCCCAGATTTTTAGGATTGTCCTCCTCCTTCACTGAGAGAATCTTTTTAAACCTTCTTCTACATCTTGAAGAAGATTGTACCTTCTCCTTCACTTGGATAAGCTTTCACCAACTTGATCTTAAAGAAAGGGGTTGGGAAAAGAGAAGCTTTGGGAGATTTACAAGTATAGAATGAAGTAGCTCTCTCACACAGATCTTATCTCACTCATAATGACAATTTGAAGTGTAATCAAGAGAGAGAAAGGGGCTCAAGTGGACTGGATGCACTCAACTATAGCAAGGAGCTTCAATAACATGAAGGAGAAACCTTGGAATGAACTCCAAGAGGTCCTATTTATAATTGAGGGTTTCCACTAGAGGGTGGGAACACTTAAGAACATTTTCTGGTCATTTGGGGTGTTGCAATAGATATAGTTTTGAGTTTTGCAACACTCCAACAGTTGGAATCACTTTTTTCTACATTTTCCATATAATGCAGTCGATTGAATTTTCATAAAGGTAACTCAACTAATTGCACTATGTGCCGAAGATAATTTGAAGCATCAGTCGAGGTTGTCCTATCTGTAACTCAACTAAACGTTGAAATTAGTTTTGTTGAGTACATGGATTGGTCAAGTTCTGTGAATGTAAACTCGATCAAATCAAAGAATTCTCAAAATCCATCAAGGGAACAGTCGTGTTTGTATCTTGATCGATAAACAATATGTGATGAATTTTGGAAAATTCTTTTTGAGTGATTAAACATTCAAAGTTAGAGTTCTTGGTTTTTTCTCATCTTAGTTACAAGTCATATCATCAATACAAATGATTAAAAAAATCATATAAGGTAATTTTAAGTGTTTTCCACAAAAGTGCATTTGCATTGCTTTTGACTTGAACTAAAACAAGCTAGGGCTTGATAGATTTGTTCCTTTTCATGTACCTAATACCTGAAATAAATCTCAAATAAACATATTAGATACATATGAATGGAATAGTTGAGTCATTATCAAAATATGGATAATGTCTAACACTTAGGTCAACATCTCTGTGGTTGCCGTGTGAGGACAGAACCTCAACATCTTCATAAACCTCACCTCATAGTCATTAATAGACCATGAACCTTAGCGTAACCATTAAAATTGGGCTATCTTCTCATCCAAGTATGTCTTAGGGAAGTAGCAACTCACAAACTCACAACTAAATTCCTCCTAAGTCACTACTACTCCTGGTCTCTTCTCTTTCTCTATGGCCCACAAATGGCCAACACTACCTTTTAACAGGTAAAATGCATGCTTCACCTAGTCCTCATATGGGATGTTCATGATCTTAAATGCCTTATTCAACTCCATTAACCAAATATCAACATCTATCAGGTCTATTGCACTTGCATACTCAGTGGCTCCCATGTGTTTTAGCCTCTCAAAGATATTCCCTGGACCTTGAGATTTTTCATTAGGGACGGGTGCCTTAGGGTGAGGTGCATGTATCCTATCTACTAAGTGCATAATCATTGTCATGATCTATCCAAGCATGGACTAGAAGGTTGGATTAGCCATGACCAAAGTGTCAAACAGAGGAAGTGTGGGCTGTTCTGGCCCGTATCATGTACTCTTTCTTCAGGTACTTCTCCTACCACCACCTCCTGGCATAGCTACTCTCAGCATGCTCTTCACATTCTCCAGACATATCTACATAACCAAATCTCTTATCAGACATGTTGGATTACATAAGAACAAACACAAAACCTAATCAAATGTCCCTATAGACTTAGTGAGCCCTAAGCTCTAATACCACCAAATGTGCAACCCGCCACACTAAATGAGATTACTCTAAACGCAAAAAATGATCAATCACTAATTAACCACACCTCTGAATTAAAACAAGATAAAACTTCTTAAAAATGTCCAAGAAAATTTATATATACGCCCTATATCCAACATAAAGCACAAACCATACTAGGTATCTATACAACCGTCCAATGGCCTCAACTACAACCTATATACAAAATGTATTGTTCCACATATGTACATCATTAAAACATCAACAAACTACCAAAAAATCAAGCCGATACACATTGCCAATAGAATTTCCCCTACGCAAACCTGAGAGTACATGGATGACTCTAGGTCACACTAACAACTACCCAACCTTCTGCTCCTACTGATCTCCAAACTACTCCTCGCTACTCCTCCTCACTACCAGGGGTCTGAAGATGCTACTGACAATTACCTAAAAAGATGTGGTGACCCATGAGGTGAGACCCATGTCCCAACATAGAGATATAACTCTCAACAACATTTATTGATTATAGAAGATTATGTGTTAAATAGATAAAGCAGATAATATTATAGAATTTAGAGATTAACATAGTATTTCAAAGGAATAGACATAGCTAACATCATATGAACAACTGATTTCTCTTACGACATTATTCATCATCTAAATATTACAAGAAACAAGGCAAGGATTATAAACCAATGTGAATCGTCAATTCACCCTAGTAGATAGACTACATGACTGAGTTACATAATTTATTAAGCCCTGTGGAGTTTGTTGCATACCACTCAAACTTCCAACTAACCACTACAAAGTCACAACCATCTTCGTACGAGATCTAGGAGAGTTGAAATGCTAAGATCTCTTCCCTTCGATCAATATGAGTCCATCATAGTGACATATTAGTCAAGCTGCAATCAACCTAGTCCTCCCTTGGTATACATGCCACGACACTAGAAACCAATGTATTCAACCCTATAGTATGAGGTACAACCTCTACTGTCTGCAATCACATCACATATACAAATTCATTCATCTGAGATACAACCTCGACCATTATCCATGACCTTGGGATCAAGATAACAAGGATATATCCTCCCTACACACACATATACTCAACTATATATGACTCCGAATTTTCCTTCTAAAATATTCATTTAACTATCCAACAAGTTCTGACATTGGAATAGTTCTACGACTCAGAGCACTACTTGATCAGGGTTTTACTTAGTCAGTTATTTCCCATTGGGTAAGTTCATGATGCATCAATCAAGTTATAAACAAACCCTAAAATATTTCTACAAAATCATTGGTATATAAAAACTCCAGAAGATATAAAACATATGGAAACGGATGCTTATCACAACAACACATAGTACAAATGCTTGTCAATCATAAAGAGTATTACTTCACCATTAGGGTTCAAGTCATGCCGAAAGGTCATTTAGACCAATCACATTTATCTTTCAAAACTCTATGTATATTTTTACATATCATGAACACACTTGTCGTAAATAGATTTAGCATAGTATTTCATCAATAATAACTACTATGATATTCTCAAAGTAACATAGTAGGTATACCATTCGTATTGTGAGAGTATCATTTCATCATTAAAACATTAAAGGAATGTATAAATATTAAAACATCATCACTTACTCATTTAACTTAGATTCAACAAGGTGGATTGGATTGATATCAAAAGTCAACTCCCATAGTTGATCCATCAATTCATACACACAGTTATGAAAAATTATAAACTTTTATACTATCATCACCTTTTTAATGGTGGATGAACATAGTTAAGAACAAAACCATCTGATCATGGTCACTAGAAAAACCATCAAGTCACATGCTAAGAACAAGTAGGCTCATACTTTAAAAAAGGCATAACCATCAAATTATGGACTTCAAAATAAGCATCCATTTCCATAGAGGGTAAAACCATCAAATCATGTACCTAATGAAGCCATCATTTCTTAGTTGAGTTGGTTAATCATTTCAAATAGTAGTAAATAAATTAGTTGTCAACACTAGGTGAATAAGTTCTTCTACACTAAGCAAAACCATTGTTTCAAGTGCTACATAGACCAACATTTGCCAAGACTAGAAGAGTCACCCTTTGATAAGAGCATATGCTTAGGCATTAGGGCTTGAATTCAAACTTTGATAGCTGATCCCACTGATAGATGTACATCGGTTTAATATTGACCTAGATTGACCTGCTCAATACACCACCACATTTTTTGTGGTGGGATAGAGCAAAGAGAGGCCAAGATGAATCAAAGAGGTTTCCCATGCGGTTGAAGAACCATCGATTCATGAATGAAGAGAGAAATCAGATCATAATACTCAAGAAGAAACCATCAATTGTAATGGACAAGGGAAAACCATCAAATCAGCAACTAAGTAAAACCATCATTTCTCATGAGGATTCAAACCATCAATCATGATTTCAAGAGAGAAATTAGCTCATAGAGCTTAAGAAGAAACCATCCTTATACACTTGAGGAAAGCCATCATTTCATGAACTTGCAAGATTTACATAGCTTGCTTCAAAGGAAGAACATGCACAAGATCAAGGGGTACTACACCTACATAAAACTAAAACATATGCTCAACTTCATTGAAAGTTACATCTTTCTACATGTTACTATGTTTGTATGGCAAGATGTGACAGAGTGAGTTTTTCTATATATATATTCTTCTCTGTCCTATAATTTTGATTGTGCCCTCAACCATCTCTCTCACTAAATTGATTAATGGCCAATCAATTTCACACAATAATAAACACTAAATGTCACACAAAAGTGAATTTTAGGAGTTAATACACTTAATCAGTAGCTATGTTAACCCTTCATAATTCAATTCCAATTTTTGCACCATAGCTACAACATAACATTATAGAGCTATGCCAGAAATCTCATTACCATCAGATTTACCAATTAAGAGTTTTTCACATTTGAAAATCATGTGCATAATGTCATCTATTAATCCCTAGGACCTAAGTTTCCAATTCCATTTGATAAATATGTGTCACGCTTTCCTTTTAAAGCTTGGGCATGGATCTCTTCACCAGGGACCAATCATGACTGCTTGATCCTTTAATCAGGGATAGCGTGAGATCCAATGGTCCCCGGGTCATCCCTAACCTCCCGCAAGACCCGATCTCCACCTCCAACTGTACAGTGGTCCATCTAAGAGACCTCATGCCCAAATATTGTCCCCACTCCATGAGATATTTAGAGGAAGGCTTCTCCTCCCAAAACCAAACTCAACACCCCTCTACTCACCACCCCTTGTCCTAAGATTAGGGAGAATGACCTCCTCTCTCTTCGCACCTCTCACTGGAGGTGGCGCCCAACTTAGGGCTTCATTCCCTCGACCACCCCATGCCTATATAAGATCTCTAAAAGATTCGTAGACCTCCCTTTTATCTTCTCCCACCCTCCATTTTGACAAAACACACCCCTTCCTCCTCGACCTCAAGCACCCTCACAATGCCTAACCTCAACCTCCTCCTCACTCCTGTGACTCTCCCCGCTCAATCGAATGTAGAAGCACCATTGGCGGACTTCATCGAGTTAACCACCACCCTTGGTTGGAGCCACGAAGGTCCTAAACCTTGGGTCGACAAGACACCACAACCGAACTCGAAAGCTTCATTGGTAGCAAGGGTGGGAGCACGTAGAGCTACAAGGAGCTATCGCCAAGCCTCATGAACCACACACCAAGATTCGTGACCCCTCAATCCAACCCGAGGGTAGGTATATCTCCAAAATGCATTTTCTCTTTTCCCCACCCGTTTGATCGGAAAATGGAGCTCAGACCTCCCCATGTGATGATCTTGACCTCCACACGACTGTTGTGACCCTGTGTTCTCAACCCACACCTCAATAGTGAACAACCTTCCCTAGAACTCTGACCTCACCTCGCTTGCCTCCCTGCTACCTCACTGCAACCATGGCGCGAGTAGAGGACAATTGAACAGATGGATTTCCCTCTCTGCCCATGCTCGTCACTGGGCTCCATTGACATTTATTGGGCCTTTTGGTCTTTTTCTCACACTGACCCCCTCCTCTATCGAGCGCCCTCTTGTGGGTCAGTGCGAGGATCCGATTATTCAGATTCCTCACCTGATCTGTGAAGCAGAGCTCACAAGCCTTTTTTTATTGTCATTTATTTCTTCAAGAAATTATCTGATTAGCCAGATCTTAGAAAAATCTTAGAAATTGCTAGGAATATCGAAATATATCAAACCTATATATCATTTTCATCAAAAAAATGTGATCTATCTAAATAAAATATAGTTAGGACCTAGATCTAGTTCCGTTTCAGAAAATATGGCCTACAATCTCTAATTCCCTTTTAATATATATATATATATATTGTGTAATAATATTCATACTTGATTTAGATTTTCCTTGTGGACAAACTAAACCCTAATTGGGGTCCTGATCATCATGTTACTCGAAACCCTAATCTAAGAGGGATAGTTGATTCAATAGTTATGAAAAACCCTAATTTCTAGTTTCCTCTCTTCATGTGTATACTTATTACAACTTTATGTCAAACCCTAACTATGAAATGACCCTAAATGACTTTGAACGATCCTGACCCTAAGAATCCAACTCTGAACTCTCGAATCATATGTATCCTAAAGAGATATCCCTAATGACCGAAACCCTAATAAGAAACTCTAATATGGAATGATGAGAACTCATGGTGAATTTAGGTTCTTGCTTACATTTTAGGGTGATCTACTCTCTTTCTCCAAATCTAGGACTTGTGGAAGTCTGATATGAAATTAAAGGTACGTGGATATAATTATCTGAGTAGATTTTTCTGGATGCTAAATATATGTACTTGCTTGCATGTAATTGAAATAAATTGATGGATGTAGATATATGAGTCATTGTCAATTCCGCTTTGAACAGTAAGAACATAAATGATAATAAATGAAATGTAGTTACTAGTAGTGCTCATTAATCTCCCTATTAGAGAGGGAAAGCATTAATGTTGACTAGCAGGTCCCTAGAGTACATGGTATACGGGGAGATCCCTAGAGTACAAGGTACACGGGGAAGGGCCCACCATATATGTGATTATGTGCTACGTCCACCATAGTAATGCATTTTCATTTTAAATGTGATTAACAACTTGGGATTAGCTGATTTTCCACCTCTAATTAACATTTTCTTTCTCTTTCTTCATTTCCAATTATTTTTATATGCCTACATAGTATAATTTTTAATTCCACATACCAACTTTGTTGATGTTTTTGTTTCTCATATTTTCTAGGTACAAGCAACATATGATGCACTCCAATGTACAAGAAGCCAATAAATAATGAGCATGGAGGATAGTAGATATATCTCCACTTCTTATCTTATTCATTTTAGTTAGATAGTTTTATTCTTCTAGATGATGTAATAGGATGTTATAGATCCTATGTAATAATCATATTTTTCTTTCTCATAGACTTATTCATTCTTCCTTCTCAATTACTAGTATTTAATGACTTTATTTATTCTCAATGAATGAAGTGTTGCGTGGCTATCTAATGATGATATGCACTTGATCTTGACTTTTCTCTGATTTTAGTTGACTATCTTAATTTCTTATATTTTCCCGTCTGACATTTATAGATATGAATGCACACAAATCTGGGGATGTCACTAAGGAAAGTATATAGAAATTGGGGTCGTCATATTTGGTATCAGAGCAAAGGTTCACACATCATAGTCACATAACCTTCATTCACCCTATTATGAGTCTAAGGTAGTCCTTGAGTTAGGGATGTGATGGGTTGAGGTGACTAGGATAGCATCTGCCTAAGGTCTGACTAAAGTCTCTCAATGACTTTGCTTGGCAATCACGAGGCTACCTATAAGGCAGTGTAAGTCTACCTGGCCGATTTAATAAATGTCCCCTACTTCTTGGGCATACATTAAATTAGGATCCTTCTCATCTATAAAAATTCCCTCTCATCTTTTCTATAGGAATATTTCCCTCTTATCTCTATTTTTAAAAATTCCCCCCTTACCTTTATGATATAAGGATTAGGAAAGAGTCTCTCTATTTAGAAAGTCTTAAGGACCGTCTGATAAGGATTTTAGGGTATCCACCACAAATTATAGCATTAAGAATATTAACAATCAATAAAAGAGAATAATGAAATATTATGTGATAAAACTAATGATAATGATGAGAATAATGGTTGAAGTAATAAATCTAATGTCCAAATTAATTTTAGGATGCCTCCTAAGACTCGCAACTCAAAGGCCTCAGAGGAATCGTCCTCTAAAAAGAGAAAAGAGCTTGAAACCTTTGAAGTACTTGATCCCAACTCTACGACCAAGGAAAGGTGGGAGGAATAGAAGAAAATCCTTCTAGACTTTATGGAAACCCTTGCCGCAAATGGAACCCCTAAACCTAGCTCCTCTAGGAAAAAGGAGGGGATGGTGATAGAATTCATTAAGCTCAACCCTGATACCTTTTGGGGGGAAGATCATCCTAAGATCATGGACAAGGCTGAGGCCTGGATCCTATCCATGGAGAATGGTTTTCATACCCTTGAAGTACCCAATGAGAAGGTCAAGTTTGCCACCCATCTACTTAAAGGAGGGGAAAAAATCTGGTGGGAAAACTATGGTGGGAATAGGGGAGAAGAAATAGATGCAATGGGGTGGGAAGCCTTTAAAACCCTCTTCACTGATCATTTTATGCCCATAGCTGAGAGGAAGAGGAAGGAGAAAATGTACATGGAGCTTAAGCAGGGCAGCCTTTCAGTAGTTGACTACACCCGGAAGTTTATACTTCTGGAACATTATGCACCTATCAGAACTGAAGATCGCCTCACCGAGCACTATGTTGATTGCCTTTCCACCCACTTGAAAACCCTATTCATAGCCTCCCATCCCAGAAGCATAGATGAAGCCCTAGACAAGGCCCTCAAATAGACAGCAGGGAATGCATAAACCTTCCAGCATGGGGTACTTAGGGTCAACCACTACTGAGGAGGATAAGTCTAAAAGTTCAACCCTGGCCATAAAAACAAGGGATCAGGGAAAGGAGGAGGTTTAGGAAAAGGAGGATAGAAGCACAATCGAAATCAACATAAGATAGTCCACCTAAAGTGCAATACTTGTGGGTGACACCATGGTGGGGTATGCCACTATACCAAGACGGTCTGCTATAACTACAAGAAGGAGGGTCATTTTGTCACCAAGTGCCCCACTCCCTCCATCTTTGGAAATCCTGTAGAAGGTGCTCCACAGCATCAGGGACACCACAATGGTAGGGTATTTGTAGTGAATGCATAAGAGGCCAAGGCAAATCCCAACCAGCTTTGTGAAGGTAACCTAAATTCTTTTCATAATTTAATATCTTTTTCAAGCTTGTGAATTATTCATAACTCAATTATCATGTGTAGGCACTGTATTATTAAATGGTCATATTGTTAAGTCTTTATTCGACTCTAGATCTAAAAATACATTTATTTCTCAAACTATGGCATCCATATTACATCTGCATATAAGGGACTTGGGATATGTTCTGGATGTGTCTACTCCGAGTGGCAAAATACTCACAACCCTACAGAAAACTGATGTCCTCTCTCTTAAATTCGAAAATCATGATATCCCCTTTGAGTTCATTCTCTTAAATATGTAAGACTTTGATATTATACTTGGTATGGATTGGCTGTACACATACCATGCTCACATTGATTATAGAAACAAGATGGTAGTCCTCTCTCAATCTCATTCTTGTCCTGTGAAAATCCCTAGGGGAAGCAAATTCTATAATAATATTATAATCTCCTCTCTTAAAGCTAAAAAGATCATTTCTCAAGGATGTAAAGTCTTTCTCACATTAGTCTCAGATACCAATCCTAGTAGCGGGCCTTTAGAAAGTCTGTAGGTCGTACGTGACTTCCCTGATGTATTTTCAGAGGAGCTTCTTTGGCTACCTCCAAATATAGACATTGAGTTCTCCATTGATCTTCTTCTTGGAACCACTCCAATTTCTAGGGCATCATATAGGATGACACTTGCTGAGATTATGGAGTTGAAGAAACAGTTGTAAGAGCTTCTCGACAAAGGTTTCATTTGACCTAGTGTTCCCCTTGGGGTGCTCCTGTTCTTTTTGTCAAAAAGAAAGATAGTTCTATGCGTATGTGTATTGACTATCGCATGTTGAACCAAGCTACTATTAAAAAAAGTATCCTCTCCCTCATATTGATGACCTCTTTGATCAGCTTTGTACTGCTAAAGTTTTCTCAAAAATTGACCTTCGCTCTAGCTACCATCAACTAAAAATCAAGGATTCTGATATTTCTAAAACTACTTTTCGAACTCATTATGGACATTATGAATTTCTAGTGATGCCATTTGGATTGACCAACACACCAGGAGTATTTATGAACCTAATGAACATAGTTTTCCAACCATACCTTGATGAGTTTGTGGTCTTCTTCATTGATGATATCTTGATCTATTCTGATTCTATGGAAAAACACCGGGAACACTTGCGAGAAATTCTTGACATTCTATGAACCCAGAAATTTTATGGCAAGCTTTCAAAATGTGAATTCTAGATTAATAAAGTCATGTTTCTTGGACATCTCATTTTTGGGGGTAACATATCTGTTGATCCTGCTAAAGTCTCTGCTGTACTTGATTGGCAACCTCCTCACAATCCTTCTAAAATCTGGAGTTTCTTAGGTCTAGCCGGATATTATCGTCGTTTTATTCCGAATTTCTCCAAAGTGGCACTTCCTCTGACTCAGCTTACTCCGAAGGATGAGCACTTCATCTGGTCAGCTACTTGTGAGTCCATTTTCCATAATTTAAAGTAGAAGTTGATGTCAACTCCTGTTCTTGTTCTACCCTCTAGCAATGAAGGGTTTGTGATATTCACTGATGCTTCGAGGAATGGGTTAGGATGTGTCCTGCAACAGAATGGAAAGGTAGTGGCCTTTGCATCTAGGCAGCTAAAACCCAATGAACTTAATTATCCCAGACATGATTTGGAATTAGTTGCAATCATTCATGCTCTTAAAATCTGGAGGCACTACTTGTACGGTGCAACATTCGATATCTTCACCGACCACAAAAGCCTGAAGTACATCCTAGCTCAGAAGGACTTGAATCTGCATCAACGCCGATGGACTAAATACCTAAACGACTATGATTTCACTATTCCCTATCATCCGGGTAAGGAAAATGTAGCCACTGATGCACTTAGTAGGAAAAGCGCAGTGTGTGCATCTCTATTTGTTCCTGAATGGAGGAATATGGAGGATCTACTGGGCTGAAAGCTGCAGTTTCTGTCTGATCATGTCCATGTTAATAACATATCCATCATGTCCAACTTGCATTTCAAACTACTTGAGGCATAAAAGGCTAGTCCTAATCTTACATAGCTCTCCTCTCTCCTTTCAAAGCCTCAAACACATATGTCTGTGGGTCTTGACGACAGTCTTCGATACAAGAACCGTATGTGGGTTCCTGAGCAGTCAGTGGTAAAGACAACGATTCTCAGTGAGGCACATGGGTCCAAGTACACAGTTCATCCCAGCACGATGAATATGTACAAATACCTACAACGTCATTTCTGGTGGAGGGGTATGAAGTGTGATATTGCCAATTTCATGTCTAGGTGTCTGACATGCCAAAGGATCAAGGTCGAACATCAAAGACCAGGCGGTCTACTAAAACCCCTTGAGATTCCGGAATGGAAATGGGAATACATCACCATGGACTTCATTGTGGGATTACCTGGGACCATGAAGGGATACGACACTGCATGGGTTATAGTGGATCATCTCACCAAGTCAGCTCATTTTCTTCCTGTGAAAACTACTACAAAAGTTTCTGAATTGGCCGACCTCTACATACGGGAGATAGTTCATCTGCATGGGGTTCCAGCATCCATTGTCTTGGACGGGGACCCAAAGTTCACTTCAAATCTTTAGAAATAGGTTCAAGAGGAATTGTGCACCAAATTGAACTTCAGTATAGCCTACCATCCACAGACAGACAGGCAGTCAGAGCGTACAGTGCAGATTCTGGAGGATCTTCTGTGAGCTTGTGTTCTCGATTGGGAAGGGTCGTGGAACTACTACTTGACTTTAGTCAAGTTTTCCTATAATAATAGCTATCAGGAATGCATCGGGATGCCTCCCTAAAAAGCTCTCTATGACCGACCATGTAAATCTTCGTTACACTGGGACGACGTCGGAGAACATACCCTGATGAAATCCGAAGAGATGCAACTGTATAATGATAAAGTTGCACTGATCAGGAAGAGGATGAAGCAGGCACAAGATAGACAGAGGTCTTATGCAGATGCTCACCATTAGGAACGTCTGTTCAAGGAAGGTGACCATGTTTTTCTAAAGATATGACTTATTCAAGCTTTGGCCAAGAACAAAGGAAAGCTCAGTCCTGGTTATGTTGGACCCTTTGAGGTTCTGTAAAGGGTTGGTGAATGTGCCTATCGTCTCGCTTTGCCACCTTAGTATAATTCCATGCATAATGTGTTTCATGTATCTAATCTAAAGCCTTATGTCAAAGACCCCAGTCACATTCTGAATCATGAGCCTCTCGAGTTGAAGGATGATCTGTCATATGCTGAGTCCCCAATCAAAATTCTTGATTTCAAGAAAAAGGAGCTTTGCCGTAATCGACATATAGATATGGTGAAGGTTCTATGGAGTCACCATGATCAGACCGATGCCACCTGGGAGCTAAAGATTGAGGTCGAGAAGAAATATCCACATCTCTTCTAGACTGCTTGAATTTTGGGGACAAAATTCTTAAAAGGAGGGGAGAATGTGATAGAGTGAGTTTTTCTATATATATTCTTCTCTCTCCTATAATTTTGATTGTGCCCTCAACCATCTCTCTCACTAAATTGATTAAATGTCCTATCAATTTCACACAATACTAAACCCTAAATGTCACACAAAAGTGAATTTTAGGAGTTAATACACTCAATCAATAGCTATGTTAACCCTTCAAAATTCAATTCCAATTTTTGCACCATAGCTACATCATAACATTATAGAGCTATGCCGAAAATCTCATTACAATAAGATTTACCAATTAAGAGTTTTTCACATTTGAAAATCATATGTCTAATGTCATCTATTAATCCCTAGGACCTAAGTTTCCAATTCCATTTGATAAGTATGCGTCACGCTTTCCATTTAAACCTTGGGCGGGGATCTCTTCACCAGGGACCAATCGTGACTGTTTGATCCTTTAATCAGGGATCGCACAAGATTCAACGGTCCCCGCGTCATCCCTAACCTCCCTCAAGACCCGATCTCTGCCTCCAAATGTACAATGATCAATCCAAGAGACCTCATGCCTAAATCTCATCCCCTCTCCATGAGATATTTGGAGGAAGGCTTCTCCTCACCAAACCAAACTCAACGACCCTCTACTCACCCCCTCACCCTCAAATTAGGGAGAACGACCTCCTCTCTCTCCGTGCCTCACACTGGCGGCGGTGCCCAACTTAGGGCTTCATTCCCTTGACCACCCCGTGCCTCTATAAGATCTCCAAAAGCTTCACAGACCTCCCTTTTATCATCCCCCACCCTCAATTATGACGAAACACACCCCTTCCTCCCCGACCTCAAGCACCCTCACCACGCCTGACCTTGACCTCCTCCTCACTCCAGTGACTCTCCCCACTCAATCGAATGTAGAAACACCATCAGGGGACTTCATCGAATTGACTACCACACTCTGTTGGAGCCACGAAGGTCCTGAACCTTGGGTCGAAAAGCCACCGCAACCGAGCTCGAAAGCTTCATCGCTGGCAAGGGTGGGAGCATGTCGAGCTGTAGGGAGATATCACCAAGCCTCACAAACCTCACACCGAGCTTCATGACCCCTCAATCCAACTTGAGGGTAGGTATATCTCTGAAATGCATTTTCTCTTTTCCCCACCTGTTTTGATCGGAAAATGGAGCTCAAACCTCCCCATGCGACGATCTTGACCTTCTCACGACCGTTGTGATGCCGCAGACTCAACCCACTCCTCAACAATGACCAACATTCCCTAGAACTCGAACCTCACCTCACTTTCCTCCCTGCTACCTCATTGCATCCATGGTGTGAGCAAAGGACAATTGAAGAGATGTATTTCCCTCTCTGCCCATGCTCGTCAATGGGCTCCATTGACATTCGTTGGGCCTTTTGGTCTTTTTCTCGCACTAACCCCCTCCTCTGTCGAGCGCCCACTCACGGGTTAGTGGGAGGATCCGATTATTCTGATCCCTCACCTGATCCACGAAGCAGAGCTCACAATCCTTTTTTTTTATTTTCGTTTATTTCTTCAAGAAATTATCTGATTGGCCAGATCTTAGAAAAATCCTAGAAATTGCTAGGAATATCGAAATATATCGAACCAATATATCATTTTCATCATAAAAATGTGATATATCTAAATAAAATATAGTCAGGACATAGATCCGATCACTTTTATGAAAATATGGCCTACAAGATCTAATGACCTTTTAATATATATATATATATATATATATATATATATTGTAATAATAGTCATCCTTTATTTAGATCTGCCTTGTGGACAACATAAACCCTAATTGGGGTCCTGATCATCATGTTGCTCGAAACCCTAATCTAAGAGGGATAGTTGATTCAATAGTTGTGAAAAATCCTAATTTCTAGTTTCCTCTCTTCATGTGTATACTTATTACAACTTTATGTAAAACCCTAACTACTAAATGACCCTAAATGACTTTGAACGACCGTGACCCTTAGAATCCAACTCTAAACTCTCGAATCATATGTATCCTAAATAGATATCCCAAATGACCAAAACCCTAATAAGAAACCCTAATATGGAATGATTAGAACCCATGGTGACTTTAGGTTCTTGTTTACATTCAGGGTGATCTACTCTCTTTCTCCCAATATAGGACTTGTGGAAGTCAGATCTGAAATTAAAGGTATGTGGATATAATTATATGACTCAATTTTGTTGGATGCTAAATATATGTACTTGCTTGCATGTACTTGAAATACATTGATGGATGTAGATATATGAGTCATTGTCAATTCTGCCTTGAACATTAAGAACATAAACGATGATAAATGAAATGTAGTTACTAGTGGTGCTCATTAATCTCCCTATTAGAGAGGGAAAGCATTAATGTTGACTAGCACCTCCCTAGAGTACATGGTATACAAGGAGATCCCTAGAGTACAAGGTACACGGGGAAGGGACCACCATATATGTGATTATGTGATACGTCCACCATAGTAATGCATATTCATTTTAAATGTGATTAGTAGCTTGGGATTACCTGGTTTTCTGCCTATAAATAACATTTTCTTTCTCTTTCTTCATTTCCAAGTATTTTTATATGCCAGCATAGTATAGAGTTTAATTCCACGTACCAACTTTGTTGATGTTTTTAATTCTCATATTTTCTCGGTACAAGCAACATATGATGCACTTCAGAGTACCAAAAGCCAATAAATAATGAGCATGTAGGATAGTAGATAGATCTCCACTTCTTATCTTACTCATTTTAGTTAGATACTTTTATTCTTCTAGATGATGTAATAGGATGTTATAGATCCTATGTAATAATCATATTTTTCTTTCTCATAGAATTATTCATTCGTCCTTCTCAATTACTAGTATGTAATGAATTTATTTATTCTCAATGAATGAAGTGTTGTTTGGCTATCTAATGATGATGTGAACTTGATCTTGGCTTTTCTTTGATTTTAGTTGACTATCTTAATTTATTATATTTTCCCTTCTGACATTTATAGATATGAGTGCACACTTATCTGTGGATGCCACTAAGGAAAGTATATAGAAATTGGGGTCGTCATACCAGATCTACATATTCCAAGTTAAGAGTAAGAAAGAAATAGGATGAAATTTATATAACTCGCCTCAAGAAGGATGATGGTTGTCCAAACAACAAAGTAGCTTGAAAGAGAGAAGAAAAACCCTAGATTTCGCACTCAAAACGTTCCAAGGGAGCTCCTTTATTCAAGAACAAGGAAGACCTAGGGTAAAAGAGAGGAAATAAGATGTCCTTCATCCATATGCTCGAGCTTTTTACCCAGAACACCAAGGTTCCACCCAAAGAAGAAGAGAGAATAAGGATGACAACAAGGACAACAACAGTAAGGAAGATGATCTTACTTGTTTAGTACAAGAAGCTAGGTCAGGAAGATCCAAACGATCCCAGAGAGGGTAGATACAAACCCTAGAGAAACATGCAACCAAGCTTGACCAAGATTCCTCCTCAAGATCTCTTCTCCTTCCACCAAGCAAGAGGATCGGACCTCTCAAGAAACAAGAAGAAGATGAAGGTGTGTAAAGTTTGTTTGGAAGAGAGAAGGGGAGTATATAAGACTAGGATGAAAGATGAAGGTGGGTTGAAGGCTGAAAGCATGCATGACATGTGTCCATAGGTTGAAACATCCCATCCATGCAAAACACATTTGCCATTAGTTTGTTATGCTAGGAGGACCATCAGTTGTCAATCCCAGGATCACCATCAAGTTCTAGAATCAGATGCGACATCAAAACCTACCTTTACTTAACCACATATACATAATTGATCCACCGTCAATAGGTGTATCCCACAGGGAAAATCATCAATTCTAGTGCCTCTAGAGAAGAAAATCGAATTCCTTGCTACTAGGGAAACCATCAGACCTTCACTCTTATAGTGAAACCATCATATCCCAAGCTCACGTCAGAAAGCCATCTAGTTGGGGTACTTAGGTGAGAAACCCTAGGTCTTAACCCTTATTTAGAAACACCCCACATATGATGGTGTAGGTTCTCAAAGGTGCTACTATAACAAAAATTCTAGGAACCTTCATGAGGCATAACATACATGTGACAATTACAAACATAACCCTAGTTATGGTAAAATTGCATAAAAGTCCATTTAAGAACATAAATTGCAAAACTTAATCAAATAATGTCCAAACTGGACCAACATTGAAACTTAGATTCATCACATGATATAAATGAATGATTCACAGTTTTATTAAGGTTTTAAGCACCCAAATAAGATAAGAAAGCATGTTTGGCCATAAAGCAAAGTCAGGGGTCTTACATAAAGTTTTTGACTCATGCAAATATTTATTATAGGTTCAGTAGAAAACACAAATAATCACTTCTCATTATGGTCGTCCTTTAGAAAGAATTGTTGAGGAACTTCCTCAAATTGTATAGGATGTTGAGAATTTTTCTCACTCATGAGCTAAATCTTTATGTGCTTGAGACCCTAATACTAAAGTAACTCTCTATGAATGCACCTAGGGAAGAAAGGGAAACATATCATAGGTATGTGGATGATTCCATAGGTATCGAGTTACTCAAGCTTATGCTCCATGAATCATGAGATTTGGAAGCAACATGAGAACATGGGTTCTCTATGGATGGTCATCCATTTGAGGAATAAATTATAAGATGAAGCAAGACAAGAGTTCTTTGATGTATCAAAAGCCTTGTTAAGTGCAACATGACTAAATTTGATCCAATTGTGCCCCATGTACCCAATTTGATTGGATATGTGGAAATCCTAGAAAGACTGGGATTTCCTTTAGGCGAAGAGTTGGTTGCTGGTGTGAATCTATAATCTTTGTCAAAATCGTACAACCATTTATCATGTAATACAACAAAAAGAACTTTGTTCAATAATATTGAGATGAATAGAAAGAAGCCAAAGTCCATATTGGTGTTAATAAAGGGAAGGTTAAGTCCAAGTGAAAAGGAAAAAATAACTGGACAAAAACAAATATACTGCATACATGTGGAGTAAGAAATGAAGGAAATTGTCACCATTGTCATAAAGCTAGACACTATAAAAGATTTCCTCTATACCTTAAGGAACTAAAGAAGAAGTAGTAGGGGATAGATGTTGGGAAATTGAGCAACAAACAAGGCAGTGGAAGAAATTGATTTCTTCCTGTATCTAGAACAAGCAAATCTCGTCAACAACAATGCATTTAGGAAAGAGGATTTGCAAGATATACCTGGTCCTAGAGCAAACCCAATGACATTTCTCATAGAACGGTGCTTCTTGATATGACAACACCTGGACAACAACCATGGTAGTCTCTCGGTGTGACTGTGCACAATGACTAACATAGTCCTCCTAGAATGTTGAAAATAGCCTCCACACCTATATGGTAGTCCACGTGGTCCACCTAGAACTCCTCGCCTCTCTTTCTAGAGCCAATGGAAAGGAATTTGTCCCTTCAACGTCAATGTGCTAGCACTGACAAAGTATCCCTGGTTGTCTCTTCCTTTTACGGGTAAGATTTGCTGATGAATGCAATTTCATCCCAGTTTTAGTTGTATTCTTAGTCTAGTATAACATTTAAATCTCTTAATTTTAATTAGAAATAGCATTGTTTTGATCAACTTAGGATTTTATGCTAATTTGTAGGAATTTGCACATTTTTTTGACTCCCCTTACAAGTTTTGAGTCTTATCATGTTGCAACAAGTATGCTTAGAGGGTACCACTTCCCTTCAATAGACATGAGTCAAGAGGAGGATGCCTCTCATGGGGTGTGGGGCAATGTCCCAAAAGGTATATCTATCAAGAATGTTTGTGTCTAAGGGAAAAATCAACCCATCGATCAACCTTCAAATATCATCAATTATCAAGCATCTATGATCGACATTTTATTCATAGACCTCTATGCTTGAGCATCCAATTGAACTTCAAGGTCGGTGACCCATCTACCCCCTTAGTCGACACTCAGAAGCTCGAAATCTAAAACCACGATGATCAAGGTCGATAACCCATCAATCTCTCTACATCGACTAACATCATGCATCAACCATCAGTTTGCAGCCAATATGATAGCAATCATCAATCAACAACCACAACTTAAGCATGCCTATCGACCTTCAAGGTTGATGACCCATCGACCTCCTAGACCAATGACTGAAAGCCCAAGAGTCTACAACCATCGGTCAATAACCAATGCTCGATGTCAATGGGAGGGACCCACAACCACTCCCTATAAGTAGGCCCCAAGGTTATCACTTCAAGCCATCTTGAATTTTGGAGACTAACAAGCCAAAAGGCCGACACCAAGATCAAAGACATAGTCTAGATCCGTCATCAAGCTAGTGCCATTGACGTAGCTAGGCCATCGACCTATAGACTTGGCGACTTTGATCGACCTCCACAAATCTACCACCATCGAACTCCTTATCTAAGGTAATCAATCTCTTCACGGAGCCTCTGTCCATCCACCAACTTCAACCACAAGTTAGGGTTGATACCTAGAAGAGAGAAAAGGAAGGAAGTTTGTTATGTAGCACCACACTGAGCTACTTCTTTTACCATCATAACCATGACCATTTCCTTTTCCTCTACTAGTGATATTAATCTTTCCATGTCGAGGGAGTAGTTCTTTTCCTGAGGTGTGGGGATTAGACCCACTACTTATTTCTTGCAATTTTATTCATATTCAAATTCTTGTATAGACTCATTTAATTCATTGCTAATTGTTTATCACGTCTTTTGGATTGATCACCCGCATTACATGATTTATTATAATATTATGCTGTAAGAACTTCAATGTCTAAGATTTCAATATCGATTAGCTTTGGTTGATTTCCCAATAATAAATTATGATAAGAAGTCTCTTCAGTAGTGGATATAGGATATCTATGTAATGAAACATCAAGCTTATATGCATATCTAATCATGCAAGTTTCTAACCCCAAAAGGGAAAACATGCATAACTCCAACTATAGCTTCATACATGTTTAGATTAGAATGAATGTGTAGATTCAAGCGGTGGTGATGAAACCTAGTTTCACCCTAGTGTCTCCATCCATTGATAACTAGAACCTTAATGGAGCTCTTTTTATTCTTGCAATTAGTTAAACAAAGCAACTCAAACATTGTGGTAAATACTAGTTCTTGATAAGCTACCTTGATCAAATAATTCTTAAATATATTTTCCTTTGGGATTTGATCCTCAGCTATACTGCAATAATATCTATCTACTTTTGGGTAGAATTATTGCATGTTAGTTTTGGTAAACTGTAGGAAGTCCCTTAGTGAATTTATAGTGCATTAATTTCCACATCAAATTTTGGCGCTATTTCTGGGGACAATAGAATTTTCCAATCTTTGTAAGTAAACTTGGATTAGTTGGGAATTTTCTTTTTGAATGGATACTATTGAAAATCATCTTGAATCCAACTCTTCTGAAATCATCTGAGCTTCTTTATTTGCAGTCCTTAGGTAATATTTTTTGTGCATGAAACACTCCTCTAGAGTTAATTCTATTTCACCCATTGCCCTGAGATGGACATATCACATGATCCTTAATGAACAAAAAGCCAGGATGAACGAAGAAGAGGTCAACCGTAGGGTGCAAGAAGCCTTGAATGCACAAAGAGAGAGGTTCATGGATGAAGCCAAAGATACTATACAAGTAGAGCAACAAGCAACCACAAAAGCTGAATGATAGAGAGAACTACAAGAGTTCTCTATTCCCAAACCTGCAGATATACACAACCCCATTGTCCAACCAGCCATTGAAGCTCAAAATTCAAAATGAACAAAAAATGGGTCAGATGATGCAAAATAATAGTTTTGTATGATGCACCAGTGAGAACGCCCACAACCATATGTAGAAGTTCATAGACCTCTATGAATTGAGTAAGAAAGATGGTGTGCTAGAGGAGGAGATGAAGCTGAGATTATTCTATTATCCCTCATAAAAAAATATAAGGTGTGGTACAACTTCCTAGATGATCACAACATCAGAACTTAGGAGGAACTTCAGAACCAGTTCCTTGAGAAGTCCTTTCTACCCTCACTAACTAATCAAATCATAGGAGAAATCAAATAGTTCAAGCATGACTTGTCCAAAACTCTCACTGAAGCATGGGAATGATTCATAGAGTTAATGCACAAATTCCTTCATTACAACATTCCCCCTTTACAACTTTTTGAGCACTTATACAAAGGAGTCGATGATGACATTAAGAAGTTCCTTGACACCACTTAAAATGGACACTTCATGAGGCAGAGCTTCAATGACACAATGAAAGTTGTAAGTAGGGGAGATGAGAACCAAAACAATTTGGGTTCATCCCGCAACGGGGGCATCCTCAAGGTGGCATAAGTTGTAAGTAGGGGAGATGAAAACCAAGCCAATTGGGGTTCATCCCGCAAAGGGGGCATCCTCAAAGTGGAAATGACATAAGATAGATCCAAACTAAAGGTCATCACCGAACCTCTAAAGATGCTTGCCCTCAAGCAAGACAATCTTGAGTATACCATCTTGAATAGTGCAAAAAGAGGTCAATACTCCTTCCAACCTAAGGCAACCTAGGAAGTTTTCCAAGTCTTAGTGCAAAAGGCCATACAAGTCTGGAGTGCAATTACCTATACTAGGATGCCTTAAACGTGGACCATTCTAAGCTCAATAAAAACCCATCAATGAAGAAGTGCATGCAATCAACTCTATTCCAAGAGAAGAGTATTACAACCCCAATAGGACCAAAAATCATTTATGTTTCCAGTATGGAAACCTAGACAAAGCAATAATGCTTACCGGCTCAAGAAGGACCAAGGTCAGAATCAAGTTTGGAGTCATCTGAGTTTCTAAAAAAGAAAAACTTCCACCTAAATAACTATAATTCTATCCCAAACAGTAACTACAATCAAGGGCAACGACCCTAAAACCAACAAGGACAATTACTCCTGGGGAAAGGAAGTCAATAGAACGTACATGCCTCGAATGACCAAAGTCTTCTATTTACTATAAAAAATATACTAGTGAGCCAACCAACCTATAACAAGTCTATGGAGGCTCAAATTCCATATATTGCTACAGTCGTTCCCCCCCCCCCTATGGGAGTTTTTGTAGGACAACCAAACAATAACCCCAAGAACATGGAGAAACTCAAAGTTATGATAATCCATGCCGATTTGGTTCTTCCTAAAGGAATATAACACGGTGACATCTAGACAAGAGGATGATGGAGGTTTAGTTATTACTTAGAACAAGAAAACAAGGGTAGAAGATTTGACTCCTTCCTTGTCACAACTCAATGTTACAGTATATAAGCCACATGTGCCATATCAAGGCCGTCTGAATCATACCCGATTGGATGCTAGGTTCAACAAATTTATAGAAGCTTTAAAGAAGTAGTATATCAATGTCCCATTACTAGAATCCATGTATAAAATGCCCCATTGGCCTAAATTGTTCAAACTCATTCTTAGTCACAAATTCACTACTGAAGAACATGAAAAAGTGAAGTTGGTAAGAACTTCATTAGATATTATTCAAAATAAGATATCCTGAAGGTGTTAAGACCCAAACTCCTTTGGGATTTCATGATCTATAAGAGATTCTATATACCAACAAGGTTTAGCTGATCTTAGAGCTAGAATTTCTATCATACCACTTAGTTTATGCAAGAGACTTGGCCTTGTTGACTTATTACCCACAAGAATGACTATTGAGCTTGCTGATTCTTACAGAATAATCTTGTTGGCATCATGGAAGACATCCTGGTGAAGGTTAGGGAACTATATGTCCCATGTGATTTTATTGTAATGGACATCACAGAGAATCACTATCATCCTATCATATTTGGCATGCAATTCCTATCCATTGCCATAACGTTGATCAACATTGAAGCTGTAATTTTGAATTTATGTGTGAAAGCAAACTTTTGATTGTTTAGCATCTAGTAGCTCAAAGGAATGCACTGAAGTAGAAGTTTACTTCCTTGATTGTGTTAATCAATTTTCTTGCATGCAAAATAATTCCTTTCCTCCAAAACCCCTCTAATGACTAAGGTTGGGATACCTTTATAGTAAGGTCATCATGCAAAAAAACTGAGAGTTCAATAGTCTAGTCTTTGTCAAAGGAAACATTATCGAATGTGGAAGATATGTTTCCTCTTCCCACAACTCCTGTAATGCCCTCCAATGAACCATCTCATATAGTAACAACTTCCCTCTTGCATGCACCAACCACCCAACATATAGTCACTCCTCATTCCATCTTTCCTCCTACACAAGATCTAGTCTATGAGGACCACCAAGAACCCTATACTTTCAAAATTCCATGTTAAAATGAAGGAGAGCCTCTTGGGAATGAAGATTGCTATTTCTATCATAACCAGTCCCCAAGACCATACCTCATGGATACCAATGGCACACATGGCTATGATGAAAAGATTTTACATCAATAAATAGACTTTACTTGTACACCTTCTCAATTTTACTCCACCAATGATGCTTCTCTGATACCCTACATATATTTACCATATTGTATCAAGCCAAGGAGATCAACCCAACACAAGTAAAACTCTTTCCCCTTCTATTCTAACATCAGTAACACACCATGGGGAAAAATACAAACAACAACATTTCAATCAAAGATAAAGGAATATATGAAAAGGAAGTCAGTAGGAGAATATGTTAACCCAACTCAGGCCCCATTTGAAGCCCCTCCATGGGATAAAACACGCAGAGTCAATCCATCAACATAAATCAAAGACACTTATCAAGAGGCAACCCGATCTTTATCTTACTTTTTGTTTTATCAATGTTTGCATCCATTAGATAAGCATCGTCAAATGCAATCTGAAGTTTCAAAAATTTCTCTTTAAATCCTAGATAGAGGAAAACATTGTTAATAGGAACCCAACCACATCCTGTAGTCCAACCAACACAATTTTTCCCCTCTATCTCATATTTAGTGTTTTCTCAGGGACGAGAAAATTTCTAAGTTCAGGTGGAGGGTGGGTGGTATGTACTCCGCTTTTCACCCACTCTTATCAGATTTCTTGCTTAATATTTCATTATTGTAACTTTTAGTGATTTTTTTCTCAAAAGTTTCCTATTTTAAATTAATAATGTGATTATCTAGTCAGTTTAGATTCAATTTATCTATATGTTTGCATCATTAACCCCCTTATTTTGAAGAAACACCTCAGAAGGACCAATTGATGAAACTAAGCAATGGCTAGAAATTATCCTTTGTGGCCTAGGAATCCAAAAATCATGTTTCCTTAGAAAAAAATGGTAAGCTCAGAAGGAACTAAGAGGGATCAAATACATCTTCCTACTCACTAATGTAAAAACTACATGGAATTGCCACTTGTACCCTCTTTAAGTTATTATTTGATCATAGTGGGATAAAGAGAACACCCCAGTGTACTGAATTCTAAATCAAGTTGCATGACAATCCAAACTCTCTTGTACACTTCTTCCTCCATATTATTACCTTCCATTTCACCAAAGAGAAAATAAAAAGCCACAAAAATGTGCCAAACCCTAAGTTTGGGGTGTGATACCCCCTTCTTCCCTCTCCATCACTTCTTCTACACCCCTCGTAAATTTAATAGCGGCATACCACTAAGAAAAGATACCAAAGTGCACATCAAAACATGTAATTCAATGTAATTACAATAAAAGAAAATAAAAGATCTCAGTCAAATAGAGGAGAGATTACCTTCTTTCATTCCTCCGTTCACTCCCTTTTCTACATGTGAGTACAATGAATGCCTCAATTGTTTTCCATTCTCTTGACTTACAACAGTGTCAGATCAAGTGCATACTTGTTCTCGAGTTTCTCTAAACTCTCATGAAACTCCTTTACATGCTTGATGTTGGGACAGTGGTGAGAAAGTTTCATCGGGAAATGAAATCAAGAATGAACATATAGAAAAATGTGTTATGTGGTCTCAGGAAGTTGGGGCAGCTTGACCATTTCAGGTGGTAAGGAAAACAACATGATAGGAGGATGAGGAAATCACATTGGCTGAAAGTATTAATTTGGTGATTGTTTTAGGTTTTGTGTTACTCAGGGATGAGCAACATTAAGTTTGAGGTATTGTGATGAATGCATATTTATCTGAATTTTAGTTGCATTCTTAGTCTATTATAGCATTTAATCCTTGATTTTTACTAGAAATCAATTCGTTTTGATCTACGTAGGGTTTTATGCTAATTTGTAGGAATTTGATACTTTTCTTGACTCACGTTGTAGGTTTTGAGTCTTATCACTTTGTATCAAGTATGTGTAGGGGGTCCCTCTGCCCTTCAGTGGGAGAAATTCAAGAGGAGGATGCCTCTCAGAGGGTGCATGTAGCACCCCAGACCGAACTTGATTTTTGAGCACTTATAGAAGGAAGATGGATCAACAATATTTGTGTCTAAGTGCAAAATTGACCCATCGATCAACTATCCAATCGACCGTCAATTATCAAACATCTATAATTCACCTTCTGACCATCGACCTTAATGCTTGAGCATCCCATCGAACCCCCTGGTCAACATTCAAAAGCTTGACATCTAGACCCATCAATGATCAGGTCTATGACCCATTGATCTCTCTCCAGTGACCAACACCATACATTACCCATCAATCTGCTTTTGATAGGATAGCAACCATTAATCAATGGACACAACTCAAGTATGTCATCGACCTCCTATACTAATGACCAGAAGCCCAAGACTCAACAACCATTAATTGATATCCAACGCTCGACGTCAATGGGAGGGACCCACATTGACACCCTATAAATAGGCCCCAAAGGCATCACTTCAAGTCATATGAAATTTTGGAGATGAACAAGATGAAAGGCTGATGCCTAGATCAGAGCCAAAGTCTAGATCCATCAACCAAGCTAGTTCCATTGACCTATCTAGGCCATCAACTTGCACACTTGATGACTTTGATCGACCTAACTAGGCCATCAACTTATAGACTTTCATCGACCTCTACAAATCTACAACCATCGACCTCCTTATCATGTGATCGATTTCTTCACAGAGCCACTGTCCATCCACCTACTCCAACCATAGTTCAGGTTTGATACTTGTAAGAGAAAGAAGGAAGGAAGACTGTTGTTGCACACCACACTAAGCTACTTCTACTACCATTATGACCATGATCAAGACCTTTTCCTCTACTTGTGATATTATTATCACCATGTCGAGAGAGTAGTCCTTTCAATGGGGTGTGGGGATTAGCCCCACTACCCATTTTATGGAATTTCGTTCATATCTCAATTCGTGTATGAACTCATTTAATTAGTTGCTAATCATTTATCGCATGTCTTGTCAATTGATCACCTTCTTTATAAGATTTATTGTAATCTTATTCTGCAAGAACTTCAAAGTTTAAGATTTGAATATCAGAGTAGTGGATATAGGATCTGTAAGTAATGAGACATCAAGCTTACATGCATATCTACTCGTGAAAGTTTCTAACTCTCAAAGGGAAAACTTGCATAATTCCAGTTACATCTTCATACATGTTTAGATTTGAATGAATGTGCATATTAGAGAAACGGAGATGAAACCCAGTTCCACCTTAGTGTTTCCATATATTGATAACTAGACCCTTAATCTAGCTCTTTTTATTCTTGTAATCTTAGTTAAACAAACCAACTAAAATCTTATCATAAAGACTAGTTATTGATATGATACTTTGATAATATGATTCTTAAAATTGTTGTCCTTTGGGAGTCTATCCTAAACTGTATTGCAATAAGATCCATTTTCTTTGTGAGTGGTATTATTGCATTTCTAGTTTTGCTAAACTCTAGGAATTCCTTTCCGTGTGAATTTGTCATGCATTAATTTCCACATCACTTGCTCATTCTCTCACATGACCACAAATATGAAAGGACAATGCTTGTCAATGTTAGTTATGTCTTTTGAAAGCCTTGACTACCCCTCTATTTATAGGAAGGTCAAGGTCAGGATTTTCAAATCAACTGGGAGTCAAAGAAACAAATTTTCTCAATTTAATTATTAATGTGAATCTCCAATCAGTTGACTAGTACTCTAGTTGGTCGAATGGACATTCCATTCATTTGATTGGAATACTTTTCCATTCATAAAATTACTAGCTTTCAATGCGTTGATTAATACATGTTATTACGTCATCATCATCAATTGACCAGTCGATTTATTGGACATTTCAATCCGTCAATTGGTATATATATAAAATCCAATTAGGAATATGTCTACTTGCTTGGTAAATTCCAATTGGTCGATTGACTATTAACATTGGCAATGTCTATTCATCCCATTTAGTCAACTAGACTCTCTATTCGATCGACTGGCGCACCAATCAATCGATTGGAAACTCCAATTTGTCAACTCATTCACAATTGTTGTTTAATTTGATTACCTAAACACTTTAGTAACCAAGTTAAACCTTATTTGTGACTAAACTCCTATTCTTTATGCATCCTTTTTTGTGACCCTATAGGTCCCAAGTTACATTGGTAGTGAATGTCCATAAGTGATTTATGACATCACAAGCAATGAACAATATCTGGAAACACATCATTAATACCCAAGTAATTGGAAAGTTAGAGAACAACTTCAACCTGGATATGTGATTAGTGTTATTGTAATTATATAATTCCTTTGTACCTAATATTTAGATCTATCTTGAGGCATGGAATCGGCATCCTCATAAATATTCCACCCGCGTTCCTTGAACTAGAGCAGATTCTAGAGATGCATATGAGCTCAATTTCATATATTGACTCACAAGAGTATGACCATATATTTTCTCAGTCTCACTTGTCAAGTGGCCAAGATATCAACTCTATTAGGAGGGACAAATCCCATCTGCATCACCCACAATCAATCCTCATGTGTCACAAGGTACCCAATCATCAACTTTATGGCAACCCTTATTCAAGGTCACATTAGATGATGTTAAAATACATCGAACAACATGTGATGAGTGTATTGACGTCAGTTCTAGGAATCATAATCACCACTTTCACATTGAGATGTGATTATGACTATTATCCATGCATCACTTCTTAGAGCGGATCTGTCTGGTACACTATTCTTAACAAGTACATATGTGCTTGGTTTGATATCACATATGATGACTAACGAGATTCTATCATCAACCAAATCACACTCCAAGCTTACATGATATTGTTGTTTGTTATCTTTCACAATGATATCCAACTAGGGACATAATCAAGAATGAAAATACTCCTATCATATATATAATATCATTGTTAAGGTCCTCAACCTGAAGACATGTCATCAAGAAATATCATTCTTCAGACATCTATCATGTTATATCATCATTTAATAATTGTATAAACATTTAGACGTTGCCTTTATTATTAATTAAATCATTTACAAGATATGCATTATAATTATCATATAATTGGATCTCTAGGAATACATACCAATAGACTCCCACTTGGGCTTAGAGCCAATCACCCATGAACTTAATCCTAAGTGACCTTACATGCCCAACATGATTCTACTGTGTTTTGCAAGTGGATCAGCAACATTGCTTTCAATTAGTACTCTACAAATCTTCACATCTCCTCACTGTAAGATCTCTCGTATGAAATGGAATCACCATAGTATGAGCTTGTACAATGATGTGATTTGGGTTCCTTATTTTTTGTAATAGCTCCATTATTGTCAAAATACAACTCTACTATGTTGCTAATGTTATAACAACCACAAATTCACTGATGAACTTCTTGATCCAAAATAACTTCCTTTGTTGTGTTAGATGTAGCAATGTACTCGACCTCTATTTTAGAATCAACGACTATCTTTTTATTGGAACCCTTCTATCTTATAGCTCTGTTGTTAAGGTAAATCACAATTCTGAATTGTAATTTGTAGTCAACTTTGTCAGTTTGGAAGCTAGCATCAGTGTAACCTTTTACTACCAACTCTTCCTCACTGCCATAAACAAGGAGCTGATCCTTAGTTCATCTCAAGTACTTAATGATCTTCTTTGTGACAATCGAATGACTTTCAATGGGATCTAATTGATACCTACCATTCATACTCAAGCCATACCAGACAACACAACAAGTACATAACATTGCATACATGATAGATCCAATTGGAGATGCATATCAAATATTACTCATGGGCTCCCATTCTTTACAAGAACCGGGACATTAAAATCTAGAGTTACCAACAATGTGGGACATGGGTAAGCTCCTCTCTCTGAGTTCTCCATGCTGAACCTCTTCAACACTTTACCAACATATGTGCTCTGGCTTAGGCCTAGAATCCTTCTAGATCTATATATAACGATCGTTATTCCTAAGATACAGATTCTTCACCTAAATCCTTCATAGAGAAGGTGCTTCCCAACCAAGTATTCATCATCTATAAGTTAGGGATGTCATTCCCCATCAATAGTATGTCTTCCACATACAATATGAGGAATACAATTACACTCCCACTAAACTTCTTGTATACACAAGGTTGTCTTCATTTTGATTAAAGACAAACTCTTTGACTATTTCATCAAATTGAAGGTTTCAACTTTGAGATGCTTGCTTCAATCTATAGATTGACCTTTGTAGCTTACAAACATTATTGGCTTCATTTAGATTTATAAAACCATCAGGTTGTGTCATGTACACATCCTTAAGAAGATTCCTATTAAGGAAAGTGGTCTTATCATCCATCTTCCAAATATCGTAGTCATAATAAGATGTAATGGTAATCATGATCCCGATGGATTCAACCAATGGAAATTGGTAAACAATTTCATCATAGTCAACACCTTGAACTTGTTTGAAACCTTTTGCAATTGATCTTCCTTTATAGGTCTTCACACTACTATCCATGTCGGTCTTTTTCTTGAAGACCCATTTTCACCGTGTGGGTTTTACCCATTCAGATGGATCAAGTAAGGTCCATACCTTGTTGGTGTACATGGAGTTCATTTTATATCTCATGGCCTAAAACCACTTCTCAAATTATATTATGTCAAGCTTCAGGGTTTGTTGTTGGCTCATCATCTATGACCAACTAACTGCCTTCTTGAGTCACAAGATAACCAAATATTTCAAGCTCAAGGCTTGTCCTACTAGATCTATGCGGTTCATGTTTCACAAGAGGAACTTGAGATTTGATAATAGTTTGTGAGTCTTATTGTTTCTTATGTACCTATGGAGGTTCAATGTTTTCTTGTTGGTCTTGACTTCTTTGAGTTCTACTTTTCTCTCACGAATACCTTTGGAAATAAATTCCTTTCCAAGCAAAACAACATTCCTAGAAATAAATATTTTGTTTCCAGATGGAGTGTAGAAGCAGTATCCCCTGGTTTATTTGGGATATCCAAAAAAATAACATTTATCCACTTTGGGTCTAAGCTTTAAATAAACTTCCTCACATAATCTTCACATCCCCAATCTTCATAAAATCACATTGGGATGTTTCCCATGCCATATCTCATATGGTTCCTTTTGAATCAAATTAGATGGCACATGATTAAGTGTAAATGCAGCATTTTCTAAAGCATATCCCCAAAATGAGATTAAAAGATCAACCAAACTCATCATTGCTCACACCATATATGGTAATTTGTGATTCAATCTTTCTGATACACCATTATGTTGTGGCGTTCCAAGTGGAGTCCATTGTGATACGATACCAGGGGCTCATAGATGGTCCTTAAACTCTTGTCTTCCATATTCTCCACCTCGATCAGAACGAAGTGCTTTATACTTTTTCCAAGTTGGTTCTATACTTCATTCATGAAATCATTAAACTTTTCAAGGGTTTTTGACTTGTGTTTCAACAAGTATACATAGCCAAACTTATAGAGATCTTAAATGAAGGTAATAAAGTATTGGTATCCTCCTATGAAATTTGTTCTAAAAGGGCCACATACATCAGTTGTACAAGTCCTAATATATCACTTGCTCCTTTAATATGACCAATGAAAGGAGTCTTTGTCATATTGCCCAATAAACAATATTCACATGTCTCTATTAATCTAAAATCAAAAGAGTCTAGATATGCATCTCTGATTAAGGTGCCCTAGATGATAATGCCAAAGGTATGTTTTTTTCGAGTTATTGGGTTTTAGACTTTTAGTATGTATATTATAAACATTTGTCTCTAGAACTATCAAATAAAGACCATAAGACATTGAGGAAACTACCATTAAAGATGTCATATTTAGAAATATAACATCGACCATTCTTAATGTGAAATTTGAATCCATCCTTGTGCATACAAGCTACATAAATAATGTTTCTTTTAATGTCTGGTATATAATAGCAGTTCTCTAACTATATTACAAGGCATGTGGGCAAAGAAAATGATAGGTTCCAACTAAAGTGGCCACAAGTCTTGGTCCATTTGCAACACATAGTTTGACCTCACACTTAGTTAAAGGTTTATTTCTTTTCAGATCCAACAAATTAGAGCATATGTGAGATCCACATCCGTATCTAGTATTGACTATGAAGAAGTAAAATATTTATATCAATAACATATATACCTGAAGTGGAGATCTCTATCCCCTGTTGATTCTTATACAATCCCTCCAGATAAAGAGGGAAACTTCTCTTCCAGTGTCCATCCTGGTGACAGTGGTGACAATTTCCTTCCTTATATGCCCCTCCCTTAGCTTTCAATGAAGAAGACTTGGGTTTCTAGCTAGCCTTAGAAATATTCTTGGCTTTGTCTTTGCCCTTGGACTTCCCCTTGACTTTGCTAATCATCATCACAAATTTGAGTTTGTCCTTCTTGATCTGTGCTTCAGTTGTTCTCAACATGCCAACAATGGATTTTCAAAATCATTCATGTTATGGTTCATGAAAAACTGATTATAAGATTCTACAAGTGACTATGGAATCAAATATGTGGACAACTATTGTTCTAAGGGAAATCCCATAGCAAGGTTCTCCACATACCCAATCAATTTGAGTACACGGGCACCTATCAGATCTCCTTCTTCTGTATTGCACTTAAAAAACACCTGAGACATCATACCTCACTTGCTTGATCATGGTACATGTTATTAAGATGTGCTACCATCTCAATAACATCCATGTTCTCATGTTGTCTCTACAACTCATATTTCATTGAGCATAGCATCAAGAAATTGACATCTACGTCATCATTGATATGCTTCTTGTAAGCATCCCTTTCATCCTTAGGCATAGTGGAAGTGGGTTCATTTGACTATGGTGCCTCTAGGACATATAAGCTTGCTCTCTTTCGTGAGAACAGTTCTCGACATCTTGAACCCATCATGGAAGTTATTCCCATTGCATTTTTCAATCTCAAGGACTCATCACAATGAAAATGTATTGTTGTTTGCCATTTGTTTCTATGAAAGAAATTTGCATTGTGTTTAAACACTTTTGATTTAATTCAATTAAAGAAAACTTTGACAACATTAATTAGGACTTTAAATAATTATTACTCCCACTATATTTTTCAAATTGATGGCCCTCACTATAAATTTGAAAGATCACAACATACAAACTTTTAGTGAGTCAAGATTTGTATTTCATCAAAGTCATGAGTCAACTAGGGCTGATCAGCCACAACATGACTATTTAGGTAGGAAACACCTACCAATTGCATCGTATGCAACTACTGATAGATGATATGCATAAGTCTTTGTCATAATCCACCTTCATGATTTTAGGTTCTTAAGCCCATTAAGATCACCTAGTTAAGCCTACCCATAAGCCAACATGATAGTTATGCACCATAAAGAGGCAGACCCACATGTCTACCATCACACTTCCATGAGATAGACAATGAACCACTCTAGGGCATCCCACTCTTATTGATCGAGCTTTTCATGTATTTCTCGTGTGGAATTTCATCTAAGACTTAATATTTAATTGAAAGATTTATATTTACAAATACATATACATATCCAACCACCACATACCTATAATATATATCATATACATGCTATATACACAAAGAAAACATGCAATCACATAATATGAGTGATGGTTAAGGCCATACTAATAAAATTATTTGGAGCCACAAAGAATTTCTATCACCTAAGGTCCACATCATATGTCACAACATGTTCTTGCATAAAGTTGTGTTTGAACCAACCAAGTTGGTTGAATCAAATCTTTAGTTGATCAGTTGGCATCTAGTTAGTCAATTGGTCTTCATGGATCAGTCGACTAGCTCCTAGATCAAGTACTATCTTGTCTCCTCCAGTCAATCGGTTGGGCTTCTAGTCAGTCGATTGTCTCCTCCTGTCTGTGGCCTCTTTGGTCCTCCAATCAATCAAATCAACTCCCAATCAGTCGACTCCTCTTGTACAAAATGCCTTCTCTTTTTGATATATAAATTAAAACTATCATATTCCTATTAACTTATGACACTGTAAAAGTGAAACCTCGAGTTACATTCGATGGGAGCATAGGGAGGGACATGGTGCGATTCCGCTAGTGGTGCTAACACACTACTCGATTGAATAGATGCCCCCCACGAGGTCGGAATGCACGAGATGAGATTGTGCTTTCGAAATTTATAAACCTAAACTAGCTACCAACATATACTAAAACACTACACCCGCAAGCGCACGGGGTCGTGTCGTAGTATATGAAGGTGGCAAGTAAAGGGTCGATCCATAGGGAAAAGAGGGGGCACTAAAGCTAGGTTAGTTTAGTTAGGTTCCTACTGTGGAGACTAGGGTTAAGGGTTTAAAGGTTGATTTGATTGTTAACTAAGGATGAACAAGAAAGAAGTTAAAGGCAGGAATGAAATCTATGTTAACCCTAGACTAGATTAAGACTAAGCAGGAAAGAAAGGATTAAGCTAGGTATGAAAAGACAAATTATGCTAAGGCAAGCAAGAGAAAAGAAAAAGAGCAATTAAAGAACTAAACTAGCATAAACAAGGCAAGATCAAAGCAAGAAGCTAACTAAGCAAGAAAAGAACTAACTAAGCTAAGCATGCACAAAACTAGGGTTTTAAGCAGTAAAGAGATGTGTGGGCTGTTTAGGGGTATGAACTTGTCACTTAAGTTGGGGGTGACATGTGAACATTATGATTCCATTTAGATTATCCAAACCAAACAACAAGTTAGAGTCTAATGGATTAACCGAAGGTACTAACTGGCCATGGATATGCTAGGTTGTATATAGGGGAACTAGTCCCTAACACCCCCTACTACCCTTACGAGGCTCAATTGGGTTAGGGGTTAGGTTCAATCCAATTAGAGTCTAATCAAGTCTAGGTTTCTAGATTAAAATGTGACGACTGTCTCACGAAAACAAGATTAACTAATGCGGAAGCGTTCATCAAGCAGCGGATTAGTGAAAATCACTAAAAATTAAAACTTTTTGCTAAGGGATCCATTCATAGGAAAACTCTTTCATTCAGAACCAAAGTAAAACTTTACATCCTAGTTCATATATATACATCTCATGTACTTTTGCTTCTCGAGGAATACAAACATTAACTACTCTGTCTTAACTGTACACAGGTAGTATAAAACCCTCGAGGCACTAAGCCAAAATCTTGAAATCATTAACTACTACTCCAAGGACCTGAGAGTACAGAGACGACACATAGGACTTCTATATACATCTGAACATGACATGACAGTCAATGTCTCCACTTGAGACTTTACTGCTGTCCCTGCTACTGCTGATGTCCTTCACCTCCTGAAGGATTCCTGTCTCCTCGTCCGCGTCCACCTAAAAATGTGGTTCCCACGGGGGTGAGACAATTATAAAAATTGCCCCAGCGAGAGATATAACTCTCCGCCAGAAACATTATTATTGCAACTTAATAAGATAAATGTGAATAGGGAAATCATATTTATTTGACAGCAGATATTTTGATGTCTAACAGATTAAATCATTATTCTATATCAAAAGCATTGCAACTGTAACTTGATAGAATAAACATGTTACTATTCCTTTAATGAATATGAAGAACATGTATAACATCTATTCAAACTACATAATCATTATCACTGCATTAACTCTCTTCAGGCTTAGATCATATGACTAAAGCCTGGCATTATCATTGTGGAGTCATGGCCCGTAGCCATACTCTTTTCACAAGGTGTTGGGATCTTAATCCCTCATTTCAACACTAGGGCTTCTCATCCATTCTCAATTTCAATACCATAACCATGAAATCCTGGGTATTCAAACCCTTTGTTCATCACTTGAGCACTATTACCTCTTTCTCAGGTAACTAACACCTTTAGGTCATTTGACCAAGGTAAGTATGATACTTCCTACACAAGCATCCATCATGGCACTTGATGCACATTAATTCTCTTGCCACCTCTTACCAGGAACAAGGTATATTATGGCACACAAGGCCCAATTAACAATTCAAACTAAGAATACATCATAGCTCATACCTGGCTATGCTCATCATCTCATAATACCTGCATGGTTAGCACATATAATAGTAGTACATCAATTATCTATCAATACCATGCCAAAACAATGTATTAATAATTCAAGGGTATTACCCTTAATCCTTTATCAGGATTTGGGTTTCCATCACACATGGCTCATCATAACACTGTACATCTTGTCACCTTTCACTAGGGAACAACTTTATTCACATGGCTCACAAAACCATTCACATCTTGTCGCCTCTCACTAGGCAACAACTTTATTCACATGGCGCACAAGGCCATTCACATCTTGTCACCTCTCACTAGGCAACAACTTTATTCACATGGCGCACAAGGCCATTCACATCTTGTCACCTCTCACTAGGAAACAACTTAAAACAAAGGCTTACAAGCCCAACTCATCTTGTTACTTCTTTCTCAGTAACAAAAACATAATGGCACATATGGCCAATCAATTCTTATCAAATAAACATCATAGCTCATACCTGGCTATGATCATCAACTCATGAAACCTGCATGATTGTCACACATGATAATAGACTTATCAGGTTTACAACACATCATGCAATACAGGGTAACACCACTATTCCCTTACCAGGGTTAGGGTTTACCATCAATTAGGGCTTTCTCTCACATATCATTACCCTTCATTAAGAATATGGTTTTCCATTATTAACCATTTAGGTTTTCAAGATCATATTATCAATGATCAAACCCTAGTTCATTGCTCCCCACATCTAGGAGCCAACATTTATACCATAAGTATTCAATCATACTTATTTATTCTCATCAATTATCATTAAATGATTATCATCACAAGGTATGAGTATCTCTCTCATCCTTAAGTTGAGAATTAACAAAACGACCATGTTAGGTCACTTTCAATTCAGCTCTAAGTCAAGCATAGACCACCACGGCCGTGCTACCTTGCACGGTCGTGCAAAGTAAAGCTACCACGGCCGTGCTACATTGCATGGTCGTGCTGAGTAAAGTCGCCACGGCCGTGCTGCCTTGCACGGTCGTGCTATATAGGATCATCACATGAATCATATTTATATATGAATTCTATTATTTGATCCATTCAACTTGATTAGGTCACATCAACCCTTCAATCATATGCATACAACTATGATTAACATAGGGTACCAAGTCATTGGTTCTATAAGCAATTAGGGATGCATTCCCAATTAGGGTTTCTCATGAAATCACCCTCAACTAGGGTTCCACATGGATGCACCCTCAATTAGGGTTTCACTTGGAATCACCCTGAACTAGGGTTTCACATGGAATCACCCTCAACTAGGGTTTCACATTGAATCACCCTCAACTAGGGTTTCACATGGAATCACCCTCAACTAGGGTTGAATTCAATAACCCTGTCAATTAGGGTTTATGTTCATGTTTAGGGTTTCATGATCTCTTTGATTAAGGATCATAACCCTTATACACCACATGATTCATATTCATGTATGAATTCATGCTATCAGCTTCTTAACTTGATTAGGTCATATCAACCCTTCAATCAAGTACATACAACTATGATTTACATAGTGTACCAAGTCATTGATCTTATCAGCAATTAGGGTTCATCCCTTAATTGACACTAATCACTTAGGTACTATTAGGGTTTTAACCTTTGTTCCTTTATTGGTTAACATTACTAACCATCATTGGATCAATAGTACATTCATCATCACATTGGACCTCCATTACATAAGGTATCCAAAGGAATTAGGGTTTACTATTCATCCTAATTAGTGATTTCACATGTAGGCAACCTCTTAATAGGGTTATACATGAAATCGGCCTCAATTAGGGTTTACATCATGTATTGGATCCATGCATTTGCTATGCATTAATGACTAGTACCATTAAAGGTATCTCCCACCTAATCACATTAGGTTTTCAAAAAGGTTTGATCCATTGGACCTTTAATGACATAAGGTATCCAATTGAATTAGGGTTTCCAATGTTGATTCCTTCAATCATTGGATTCATGGAACCAATCATCAATTGGACCTATACCCATACTTCAATTGAGTTTAAATAGGTCAACCTTCAACTTATTTGACCCTTAATTAACCCTCAATTGGTCATCAATTAGGGTTTGATTCAATTGAATTAGGGTTTGGAATCGATGATTCAACAACACTAATCAATGTAAGACTAGTTGCTTTGAAACCATTGAACCATCATCCAAGTCGGGTATGACCTGACCCCAAATGGTCTTGAGGTCGTTTGGATGACCTCCAAACGGTCTTGAGACCGTTTTCCCATCATATCACTCAAATCCAAGCCATCCAATTAAGGTTTGGATCATTGGATTGATCACCAAATCAGTATTGCATTGTATAACAGCTTGGTACCTTTAGACCTTCAAACACCTAACCATACTCAACCCTAGACCTCCAAACGGTCTTGGGTGACCACAAAACGGTCTTGAGACCATTTGGATGAGCTCCAAACGGTCTTGAGACCGTTTGCCCATCATATCACTCCAATCCAAGCAATCTAATTAGGGTTTGGTTCATTGAAGTGCTCACCAAATCAGCAATCTATTGCAGATCAACTTGATATCTTTAGACCTTCAACCACTGAACTATACTCAACCCTAGACCTCCAAACGGTCTTGGGTGACCACCAAACGGTCTTGAGACCGTTTGGATGACCTCCAAACGGTCTTGAGACCGTTTGCCCATCCAACCTTTGGACTCTAGTGAAAATTCATCATGGATTGGTCTATCGAGTTGATCAACAAATCAGCATTTAGTTGCAGTATGATTTGGTACCTTTGGACCTTCAATTGGTCAACTATACTTGACCCCAGACCTCCAAACGGTCTTGGGGTGATCCCCAAATGGTCTTGAGACCGTTTGGGTGATCCCAAAACGGTCTTGAGACCGTTTGGGCTAATCAACCCAAAATCTCAACTTAACTCATTGGAATTTCAGCACTATTTTCAATTAGGGTTTGCCTAATTGATTAGTCTTCAACTCATGATCCCTTTGGAATTAACCTCTCAAATTTGGAGGGTCATTAACCAACATCCTTATGAACAAAAAGCTCATATGGTCAACGCTTGGTCAACGCACTCAAACGGTCTTGAGACCGTTTTCCCAAGCAGGTCAAGTTGATCAGGTTGAAAATCAGCACTTAATCCAATTAGGTTTCCCTAATTGATTAGGCTTCAACTCACGATTCCTTGGGAGTTAACTCATAAAACTTGGTGAGTCATTAGCCAACATAATTAGGATAAAAAATCTCATACGGTCAACGCTTGGTCAACGCACTCAAACGGTCTTGAGACCGTTTGCCCAAGCAGGTCAAGTTAATCAGATTGAAAATCAGCACATAATTCAATTCGATTGCCTAATTGATTGGCCTTCAACTCTCGATTACTTTGGAGTTAATCCCTAAAATTTGGAGGGTTATCAGCCTACATAATTAGGAACAAAATTCCCAAACGGTCAATGCTTGGTCAACCATCTCAAACGGTCTTGAGACCGTTTTCTCCCAAACGGTCTCAAACCGTTTTCCCTTAAACGGTTTACTGAAACTGCATTGCCAATCAAATTAAAACGATTTGGAATAGCTATCAAAACCATTTGGCTTGGTAATTTTCTTTGGATAAGCATCTAGGATGATGTAATCATCCCCTTCCTTCGAACAACCAAGAACAGCAACCGTTCTTGATGGAAATTGCAGCAAGAAACAAGAGTGCATCAAATTGAAGAAATCAATCAACAAAGCATAGAGAATTGATGCAATAGCAATGATTAAGGGTTTGAGTTATAAAACCCGCCTCCAATTGAGCTCCAAAGCTCCAAGCTCACGCCATTAATGGTGGATGAAGCTCTTTAAACTCCCCCTAGGCTCGTCCTCAAGCTTTTGATTGCAAAAGTTGGCTAGGGTTGAAGAGGAGATCGAAATAAGAAGGAATCCATAATTTATTTTCGATTTCCACCATGAAATCAAGGAGAACGAAGGTCAAGGGCTCACCCACAGGTTGGGGACGTGATCCCTGCTCCTCCCTAGCTCCTTGGTCGGTTTTGCAAGCAAGGGAAAGAAGAAAATCCAAAATAGCCTTTCATTTGGCTTGAAAAAGGCACTTTTATAAGGAAATTGATGAGAGAGAAAATGCATTATTAAAATGCATTAAATTCCAAAAATATGGCCGCCTCTTCCCCCTCAAATCCCTTAAGTACGAGGCACCTTCCTTTGCCTTTAATTCTCCTTCATTATCCTTGATTTAAAGAAAATCAAATTAAGCACCTTAATGCTTATTATATTAATATCCATATGTGAGTGGGTTTTCTTTTTCTTATAATAAGGTGAGTGGAATTTCACCTACTTAGGATATTTTCGTTCCTTATCTTGGAAAAGGAACGTTCATCCTTATTAAAAATCAACCCAAAACATTTTGGTTGAAAGCCCTTCAATTATTTTTATTCATTTTTGCCCTAAATCAAATTAGGGTTTCAATTAGGCATTAATCTTGATTATTTTAATATCAAGATTCTCTCTCCTCCAACTTAATTCAAATGAGGCACCCATCTCATTTTATTTGCTCTACATGTTTCCAAGAAACATTAGGGACCTTATTGAAGTGGTAATTTGCATATTGAACCCTAGGTTTTGGGTAAATTGCACTTTTCACCAAAACTAGGTTTTAATGCACAACACTGCTTTACAAGCTTAATCTTGGTGCCCGAGCTTGTGAAAGCCATACCACTACATCATATTCATTCTTATGATGTCTCAACATCATAGGAACATCTTACCATGCAACATTTGCAATTTAACCCCTCAACTTGGGTAATTTGCACTTTGGTCCAAAATAAGCAAACATTGCTTCAACATTGTTCAAACAGGACCAAAATTGAAACATAAGTTTCTCATGAGCCCTAATTACTTTTCACAAGATAAGATTAAGAATCTTCTTAACCTTTTTAAGAAAAACAATCTAGGGTTAATTCATAACCCAGGTCAGGGATGTTACAAAACCCTAATTTCACCCTCCCTAATTGCCCTAGGATGTTACATAAACATTCTAGTGAAATTAGGGTTTTGGACCCCAATTCCCCCACATTCTAGCCTTGAGAAGGATCCATGCTAATTGCACTAGAATTATCTAATCTAGCTACTTAGATCTCTCACTTAGGTTTAGGGAGATTTATTAGGATGTAGTAAGATGGGAGGCAACCTAGGGATCCAAGAATTGGACCTAGGGGCAAATCCCAAAATTCACACATATAAGCAATTTGCTTAAATTCCTAGGTGATTTGACACACAAACCAACAAGCAATCCATGGAGAAAGAGATAGAAATAGAATATAATCATTAAGAAATGAAATTACAAAGTTTACATGTCATTTCCCCCCAACATGGTATCAAAGTAACATATTTTCCCCCAAACAACCCACCCAAGGGGCCTAGCTACTCATAACAAAGCAAAATACAAAAAGAGAGGAGAAAGAGGTAGAAGAAGCCATGGAGCTCGGTGTAGATGAAGAAGTCCTCCTCTCCAGTAGCTGCAGGGACATCCTCCTTCTTCTCCTTGGATGAAATGGTGTGGAATGATGGAGGGAAGTGGATGGAAGGCTTAGATATGGGGGGTTATGTGGTGGAAATGGTGAAATGGAGTGGATTTGAGGTGGATATGGAGTGGAATGGAGTGGGTGGCAATTTGGGGAGCTAGGAAGGGGTAGAAGGTAGCTAGCCTCGTGCCCCAGCCGCCACCTAGGTATATATAGGTGTGGGGAGGAAGCACTAGGTCAAGTAGGGGCAAAATGGGCAAAATAGTGAAAACTAGGTGAGTTTTGTGAGTAGCACGGCCGTGGTGGGTAGGGTAGGCCATGGCTGTGGTGGATGGGCATGGTCGTGGGAATTAGAATGGCTGAATGTCAGGTTGGTGGTCAAATTTGGGCTGAAAAGGCCACGGCCATGGTGGGTTGAGTGTAGCACGGCTGTGCTGCGTGGCACGACCGTGGTGGGTGATGGTAGCACGGCCGTGCTGCATGGCACGTCCGTGGTGGGTGGTCGCAGCACGGCCGTGCTGCGTGGCACGGCCGTGGTAGAGTATGCTCTACAGCTACTTCAAAACTGAGATTTTTTTCCTGTGATTTCTTCATTTGCAGCATGACCATTCTATGTTACCACAGCCGTGCTGGGGGCTTTGCTTGCACTTTGAGCTTCAAACTTCATTATCCATGGACGTCTTTGCTTAAGCTTGACTCTTGGACACTAGGGGTAGGTTGGGGGAGCTCTGGGGCCTTCTTTGGGCCCCTCCATCTCTCTCGTCCATCCAAGTGTGGTCCAAGTACCTGAAAAACATGCAAAAAATGTCCATAAGTGCATTTTACACAAATATGCACATTAAGGGAAATAACATGTAATCTAATAGGTATAGATGTGATTGAAGAGAAAAAAGTCACAAGATTAAGCCCTAAAATAGGGCTTAATCACCACCCCAAACTTGAAACATACTTGTCCTCAAGTATGCTCTAACTCAATCTCTCTACAAATTTTCCACAATCGAGAAATGACAAATGCAATATAAAAGATGATTGTTGATGAATGGGATCAAAGATGACAAAGTGCATGCATTTCACCTCTCTCCTCTCCTACTTTCACAATCCAACCATGAAAAGAGCACAAAGCATATGAACTTCAAATATTGCGCATAGAATACACAAGTTATCCATACTTCTTCCATAAAGTTCTGGGTAAACCGTTTCATGATGGTGTTAATCAAGGATGACTAGGAGTGTTGTTTCACATTCATGCATTCAGTCTTATATTTCAAATCATACCAAATGACCCATGTGGCTATAGATAAAGGCAAAGTGAGCTAATTTTGATGCTTCCTAGCTCAATGGGTATGAAACTGGAAGAAAGGGTTGCGGTAAGATTTTTGGAGTGTTTTTACACACTCATATTTTCTTTATTTGAATGCTCTTAAACAGGAGCATCCGTTTCTTTTGTTTTTTCTTTTCTTTTTCTTTTTTATTTTTTTTCTTGCCCTTGGTGTAGATAGGGCATATGGTGGATAGAGTGATGCAGAGAGATGGAGATGTGGCCACCCCAAACTTTTAGAGGTGGCCACGACTGATATGTGCACTTTGGCATCCTTTCATGGGGCGGAGGGGTAAGAAGATGGTGAGTGAAAAGTCATATCAAAGAGGGGTCATAGGTATGATTCTCCACATAAGACATCATGCATGAAAATTAATCCAATACTTCATCCTAGATATCACACCACATGAATGAACAAGATGAAATTGATATACCAAACAAGTGATTCTACAAACACTAAGCGTTCAAAGCTTGCTCAATTTCACAATTCAACCAATTCAATCACAATCCTAAGAGAGGTGATGCACATGTAAAAAGTCAAACATTGATACCACTTAGCAACAAACAATGGTGATTCACTTGCATTTGTCAAAGGTCAACATTTTAATTCAAAACAGTAGAGATTGGGTCGAAACACAATTTTTAGACAAGAAGTTCCAAATTTGGGCAAAATTGGCCAAAATAGTGTCAAGTTGCCTCCAATCACATCTAAACCTATATTATTGAACTTAAAGTAGTAAACAAGCAAATCCTAACTAAAACATGCAAAAATTACCAAAAATCTACATGATATGCAATGCATGGAAAAAAGAGATTTTTTTTTGAAAATTACGCAAAAATGACAAGAAAGCAAACGACATGGCATGCAGGTATGCAAAGCAGTAAAGATGACTAAGGTAGATAGCAAAAGCAAGAAAATAAAAGTGGATGTGGCAGGTGAAATGCAAAGTGAAACTAGGGCATACCTGCCCTACCACCCCAAACTTTTGAATCATGATGTCCTCAGCATGATCCTAGAGTTTAGGATGATAGGGTAGACGGTCATGGCTCTCTCAAGGCTCTGGCGGTGTTCCTCCCTGTGGTGGAGGATATGCGTAGTAGCTGCCCCACTAATGTGCCTTGAGTGGCTGAAATTGGTCTTCTGCACGGACGTGCTGCGTAGCATGACTGTGGTGGCTTCAGGTTGCACGGCCGTGCTGCCTAGCACGGCCGTGGTGCAGTCCTTTGGCAGCTTTTCTCAATTTTGCTTCTGAATCCAGGGACTTGGTGTATTTTTCATGCAAATGACCACGGTCGTATTGATGTGCCACGGCCGTGGTGGTCCCTGTAGCTACTACTCTCAAAATGAGGAACATCAAACACTCAAAAACTTGACTCAAAGTGATTTTTCTTGGAATCCTTCTCTCAATTGTACTCAAATTTCCTTCATTTCACCATGTTATCACCTGCACATCTTAAAACTGGACAAAAACTATTAAACACAAGTGTGTGTGTGTTCTTGGAAAATGTAAAACAAAGCAATTGTATCAAAAAGTGAAGGTTGGGTCAAAATTTCCCAAACCTATGTGGGTTGCCTCCCACAAGCGCTAAGTTTCATGCCTTCAGCCAGGCTTTTTGTTCTTTCATCATCAACCATGGTCCAAAAACAAAATTTTTGCACCCCCATCATAAGCAATACTCTCAAATGCTTTCCTTGATTGATCTTTCTCCCAAGGGTCATGCAAGCTTCGTAAGTCTTTTTCAACAATTCTCTCTCCATGGGGATCATCATCATAGATCTTAATAAGCCTTAAGACCCTCAGAAATCTCATGCCATAGGTTTTCTCTCTCTTGAGGAATGGGTCTTCATAGGCACCAAAGAGAGGGGTCTCAATCATATCCATTTGCTCATGGGAAGTAGGGGGAGCATGTGATAGTTGTGATGGTGGCATCGATGTTGATGGCCCTTGGACTTTAGGTGGAGGATGGCATTGGGGTTGGAAGGTGAATTGGTGGGAGGGTTGTGGTGATGGAGGTGGTATAGTGAATTGAGGTTGGAAGGTGAACTGGTAGGAGGGTTGTCGCAATCGAGGTGGTGGTAGTGTGTAAGGCTTAGGATAGCCTTGGAGGTAGGGTAGTGGAGGAGGGAATTGAGGTTGGAAAGTGAATTGGTGGGAAGGTTGTGGCAATGGAGGTGGTGGAGGTGTGTAAGGATTAGGATAGCCTTGGAGGTAGGGTGGAGGAGGAAATGGAGGGGTTTGTGCATTTTGGCCTTCCATCTTGTCTTCTCCGAGTGGCTTGTCACATGCACAAGGCACTACCAAACAAAAGAAAGCAAGTTAGCAAACCAATATACACAAAGAATGCAAAGAGTAAAGAATAAAGAATAGAAATGATGAGGGCAGTAGGAAAAGACAAAGCAAAACCAACTAGCTAGGCCGAGCACCTCTAATCCCCGGCAACGGCGCCAGAAAGCTTGGTGCGATTCCGCTAGTGGTGCTAACACACTACTCGATTGAATAGATGCCCCCCACGAGGTCAGAATGCACGGGATGAGATTGTTCTTTTGAAATTTATAAACCTAAACTAGCTACCAACATCTACTAAAACACTACACCCACAAGCGCACGGGGTCGTGTTGTAGTATAGGAAGGTGGCAAGTAAAGGGTCGATCCATAGGGAAAAGAGGGGGCACTAGAGCTAGGTTAGTTTAGCTAGGTTCCTACTATGGAGACTAGCATTAAGGGTTTAAAGGTTGATTTGATAGTTAACTAAGAATGAACAAGAACGAAGTTAAAGGCAGGAATGAAATCTACATTAACCCTAGGCTAGATTAAGACTAAGCAGGAAAGAAAGGACTAAGCTAGGTATGAAAAGACAAATTATGCTAAGGCAAGCAAGAGAAAAGCAAAAGAGAAATTAAAGAACTAAACTAGCATAAACAAGGCAAGATCAAAGCAAGAAGCTAACTAAGCAAGAAAAGAACTAACTAAGCTAAGCAAGCACAGAACTAGGGTTTTAAGCAGTAAAGAGATGTGTGGGCTGTTTAGGGGTATGAACTTGTCACTTAAGTTGGGGGTGACATGTGAACATTATGATTCCATTTAGATTATCCAAACCAAACAACAAGTTAGAGTCTAATGGATTAACTTAAGCTACTAACTGGCCATGGATATGCTAGGTTGTGTATAGGGGTCTAGTCCCTAACACCCCCTACTACCCTTACGATGCTCAATTGGGTTAAGGGTTAGGTTCAATCCAATTAGAGTCTAATCAAGTCTAGGTTTCTATATTAGACATTCCTAGGGCAATTAGGGGCCGAGGGTAGTAACGGGGAAGGTGAAATTAGGGTTTTGGACCCCAATTCCCCCACATTCTAGCCTTGAGAAGGCTCCATGCTAATTGCACTAGAATTATCTAATCTAGCTACTTAGATCTCTCACTTAGGTTTAGGGAGATTGATTAGGATGTAGTAAGATGGGAGACAACCTAGGGATCCAAGAATTGGACCTAGGGGCAAATCCCAAAATTCACACATATAAGCAATTTGCCTAAATTCCTAGGTGATTTCACACACAAACCAACAAGCAATCCATGGAGAAAGAGATAGAAATAGAATATAATCATTAACAAATGAAATTACAAAGTTTACATGTCATTTTCCCCCAACATGGTATCAAAGTAACATATTTTCCCCCAAACAACCCACCCAAGGGGCCTAGCTACTCATAACAAAGCAAAATACAAAAAGAGAGGAGAAAGAGGTAGAAGAAGCCATGGAGCTCGGTTTAGATGAAGAAGTCCTCCTCTCCAGTAGATGCATGGACATCCTCCTTCTTCTCCTTGGATGAAATGTTGTGGAATGATGGAGGGAAGTGGATGGAAGGCTTAGATATGGGGGGTTATGTGGTGGAAATGGTGAAATGGAGTGGATTTGAGGTGGATATGGAGTGGAATGGAGTGGGTGGAAATATGGGGAGCTAGGAAGGGGTAGAAGGTAGCTAGCCTCGTGCCCCAGCCGCCACCTAGGTATATATAGGTGTGGGGAGGAAACACTAGGTCAAGTAGGGGCAAAATGGGCAAAACAGTGAAAACTAGGTGAGTTTTGTGAGTAGCACGACCGTGGTGGGTCACCACGGTCGTGGTGGGTAGGGTAGGCCACGGCCGTGGTGGATGGGCACGGTCGTGGGAATTAAAATGGCTGAATGTCAGGTTGGTGGTCAAATTTGGGGTGAAAAGGCCACGGCTGTGGTGGGTTGAGGGTAGCACGACCGTGCTGCGTGGCACGGCCGTGGTGGGATCTGGTAGCACGACCGTGCTGCGTGGCACGACCGTGGTGGGTGATGGTAGCACGGACTTGGTGGGGTATGCTCTGCAGCTGCTTCAAAACTGAGTTTTTTTCTATGATTTCTTCATTTGCAGCACGACCGTTCTGTGTTACCACGGCCGTGCTGGGGGCTTTGCTTGTACTTTGAGCTTCAAACTTCATTATACATGGACTTCTTTGCTTAAGATTGACTCTTGGCCACTAGGGGTAGTTGGGGGAGCTCTGGGGCCTTCTTTGGGCCCCTCCATCTCTCTCGTCCATCCAAGTGTGGTCCAAGTACCTGAAAAACATGCAAAAAATGTCCATAAGTGCATTTTACACAAATATGCATATTAAGGGAAATAACATGTAATCTAATAGGTATAGATGTGATTGAAGAGAAAAAAGACACAAGATTAAGCCCTAAAATAGGGCTGAATCAGGACACATTAATTTACATGTAGAGAAAAGGTAGAGTTTAAGTATGCAAACCAAATTATAGTAGAAATAAACCATAAAAAAACACATATCCACAAAGGATTTTAGCCATAACCACACATACATCCACCATCAAAACAAAATTTAGGGTAACACACATTGATTGTATATATATCATATCATATATATAGGATCCTATGTGGTTTTAATATTGTATGCACAATAATCAATTCAATTATTCTCAATAAATAGACGATTGAAGTGAAATCGATCATATTGATTAAATCCCAATACACCATAAATTGACGTGGTACTTATATGACTATTGGAAAATTAGACAACAAATAAGGCAAAAAAAAATTATGCTAGTATCTCGAAAGAAAAGATCGCATCAACACATATGTATTTAGGAAAGAGGGATGGTGAGGTATATACCTGGTCCTAGAGTAAGTCTAGTGATAATTTTTGCAGCACGATGCTTGTAGATCTAATAGTACCTAGATGGTGACACCATGGACAATGACTTATGTAGTCCTCCTAGCATGGTGGCAACAACCTCCATGCCTCTATGGTAATCCACTAGGACCACTGGGAACTCCTCGCCATGCTAGCTAGAAATAATGGGAAGGAGTTTGTCCCTTCAGTGTCAACGTGCTAGCATTGACCTCTTCTCTCTTGCTATCTCTTCCTTTTACTTGTAAGACTTGCTCAGGCTCTTGCGTTACATCAACTATGAGAGGACAATATTTGTTAGTGTTAGTTGTGTCTTCTAAAATCCTTGACTGCCCCTCTTATTATAAAGGGGACATGGTCATAGTTTCCTGATCAACTAGGAGTCGAAGAGATGGATTTTCACGATTTGATTATTGATATGAATATCTTCCAATCGACTGACTGGACATTCTAGTTGGTTGATTGGAATACTTTCATATTAAAAAAAGTATTTGCTTTCCATGTGATGATTAATACCTCATTACATCAACATCATCAATTGACCATTCGTCAATTGGAAATTCCAATCATCAGTTGGTTTATATTGACAATACAATTGGGAATATGTCAACTTGTCTAATTGGACATTCCAATTGGTTGATTAACTATTTCCATTGGAAATGTATCTACATCCCACTCATTTGACTAGAATCTCAATTTGATCAATTGACACACCAATTATTCAAATTAACACTTTAGTCGGTTGACTCATTTATTAATCTTGTTTACTGATTACCTAAACACTTTAGTTTCCAAATTTAACCTTATTTGTGCTTAAACTCCTACTCTAGGGGCATCCTTTTTGTGTGAACCAATAGGTCTCAAGTTACATTGGCATTGAATTTCCATAACTTATTTATGACATCACAACCAATGAGCGGTATCTAGCAACACACCATTGATACCCAATGAATTGGAAAGTTGGAGAACAACTTCAACCTAGATCCATGATTAGTGTTATTGTAATTGTATAATTCCTTTGTATCTGATATCCAGATCTAACTCTAGGCATGGAATCCTCATCCTCTTAATCACTCAATCCATGTCACTTGGACCAAAGCAGACTCTAGAGATGCATATGAGCTCAATGTCATTTGTTGACTCACATGAGTATGGCCATACATTTTCTCAGTCTCCCTTATCAAGTGGCCAGAATATCAACTCCAGTTGAGGGACAAATCTCATATACATCGCTCACAGTCAATCCCCTCGTGTTATAATGTACCCATTATGACAATTTTTATTCAAGGTCACATTGAATGATGTTAAAATACATCAAATAGCAGTGATGAGTGTAGTGAATTCATGTCTAAGAATCACAATCACTACTATCGTATGGAGATGTGATTATGACTATTATCCATGTATCACTTCTCACAATGGGTCTATATGGTACACTATTCTCCAATATGCACCTATATATTTGGTTTGATATCACATATCATGACTAATGAGATTCTGTCATTAACCAACACACACTCTAGTCCTAAGCATTATTGTTGTTTATTAGCATCCACAATATTAATGGACTATTAACATAATAAAAAATGTAAATACTCTTATCATACAAATAATCTAATTATTGAGGTCCTCAACCGATAGACTCATGTGATTGAGCAATTTCATTCTTTAGATATCAATCTGGGTATATCATTGTCTCATAATTCAGCAAACATATAGACAAAATTACCTTTATTCTTAATACAATTACTTACAAGATATGCCATTACAATCATCATATGACTAACTCTCTAGACATATATACCAACAATATAGATCTCCTCTTCAAGAATATATGTTTTAGAGATAGCTTATCAACATTAGGGATTGTGCATACATCAAATATGTAGGGTGAAGATAAGTGAACTATAACTAAAGGTATAGATGGATTGTGTTTTGTTGATGGATAAAGAGTTGCTACCTCAACATTAGGATCCTATAATTTATCTCCTAGTGGAAGTGTATTCAAGTTGTATAACTACTAATATGTACCTTCCCAAATAGAAACATTATATATGTATCTATATTGGACAAGAACAATTATAAATTCTAATTAATAATGGTCGAATTTATATTTTAAGAGATGATATCTTTTATGGAAGTGCCCCAATGTATGATGGTATTTACTTATTTATCTTGACACAAGTGTATATGACATATATATGGAGACTTTAATGCACATAAAAATAAATAGAAACTTATCTTTTCGATATCATATATCACATGCAAATGAGAAGCACATTTATTGACTCCATAAAAATTGTTAAATATACTTTTTTTTATTTTAAATCAATGAAGACATGTGAATCTTGTATATTGGAAAATATAAAAAAACCACCTTTTGTTGTAACCATGAAAAAATTTGAGTGACTTACTCGGAGTCATACATAAGGATGCATTTTGATCTTCTAGAACAATTTCTATTGGTGGGTACCAATATTTCCTCACATTTACTAACCACTACATCATATATGAATATGTATAACTTATGATAAACAAATTTGAATCCAGTAAATAGTTCAAGTAAAGCACAAATGAAGTATGAAACTAACTTCACAAGAATATTCCAATCAAGGTGAAGAATATATAAACTAAGAGTTTGAGGACCTTCAGAGAGACTGTGATGTTTTATCATAGTTGACTCCACTTGGAACACCACATCATAATGGTTTCTGTCCTATGCATAAATAAACTTAAAACCATCGTTTACACATTAATACATAGCTTCTAAACCGATTCAAAAGATTCCAAATTCGATATGTAGTGTGAAGAAACCCAATATGTTTTCTAGGAATATCAAGATGTGAAGCTTATGTCTAGCAAAGATTTTATAGAAATCTCAGACCCAAACCATATAAATCAGAGATTCTAAGTAAACTAAGAATACCACTTCTACATTCCATCCAGAAACAAAATGTTTGTTTCCTGGCCTATTTATTACTTGAAAAGGAATTTATTTTTAACGGAACATATGGGCATAAATTCGATCTGAAAGAAGTTTATGATAAAAAGACAACATTGAACCTTTGGAAATTGATGAGTAAAAACAAGAATCAAATCATTCTAGAATCTCAAATTTTCTATGTATCAAAAGAACCTTGAAGTTCTAGTAGGACTTAATTGGAGCCCAAGAGATTTATATTTCTTGTAACTTAATAAGATGGTTTGTTGGTAATGGATGATGATGATGTAAAAACCATAAATGAAGCTTTTGAGTGATCAATTGTAGAAAATAACTTGAATCCATGGGATTTGAGATGAAATCCAACTATTACATCAAAGTATGGACTTTTATGGATGCACCTAAAGGGGTAAAACTCATAGGGTGAATATGGATCTTTGATAAGAACACTAACATGGAATGTAATGTATAAACCTATAAAGGAAAATTGGTAGGAAACGGTTTATAAAATATTGAAGTTGTTGACAATAATGTTACAATTTCACCTATTTATATGGTCAAATCATCAGGTGCATTCTTTGCATTTTATATAATAATGTCTATGAGATTTGGCAAATGAATGTTAATACACCATTCCTTATTGGGTATTTTCTAGATAATGTGTATATACACAATCAGAAGATTTACCACTCCAGATGAAGCCAATAAAGAATGTAGGATACAAAGGTCAATATATTGATTGCAAGGATATAAAAGCTTGAATATTCATTTTGATGAGAAAATCAAAGAGTTGTCTTTGTCAAAATTGAAGAATAAACCTTTTTTACAAGAAGTCTAATGGGTTCATAATTGTGTTTGTCATAATTTCATAGGTGGCATATTGTTGATGGGAAATGATATACCTACATTACAATTGGTTAAGACATGATTATGAAGTACCTTCTCCATTAGGGACTAGGTGAAGCATCTTTTATTCTAAAAATCAAGAATCATAGAATTGGATCTAGAAAGCTTCTTCGTCAAAGTCTGAAAGTACATACATCGAAAAACTATAGATGAGGTTCAACATTCAAAAATCTTAGAGAGGAAATGGAAGATCCTCGAATTTGGTAAATTTTAAATCTATGAATATAACATTGGATTTGATCAGAAACTTTTCTAATTGCAATTGATAGAGTAATAATAATGTTATCTATGAGGCATGAGTTTATATTTTGGCCCAAGGGAGGGCCATGAGACTATTTCATTTGCAAATAGGTACTTGTGGATTTTTTAGAAATAATTGAATTCTTTCATAAATCAGTAGTAATGACTTTATGAGTTATTATATAATTAAAATATGGCTTAAAAGGCAAGTTTTCAAAAGATTATAAGATAATGCATGGTTTAGATAATTAATGGAGTAATTATATGACCCTAACTTTAAATGCAAGTTGTGGGCATCAAATAAGGATATTTTGATCTGACTATTGGAATACTTAAAGATAATAACAAAATGAAGAGAATTCAAGAATTTGACATAAAAAGGACCTTCCATATGATTCGGGTAATGGTTAATAAAATAAATAAAGAGCAAGTTTTGCCAATGAGAGTTATCCCAATAAATCCCAAAATTTAGATATACATTCGAGAAGGCATTAGTGAGTTGCCCTCCAAGTTTCATAGGAAAAGGAGGCTCATAGTGTCCTATAGGAAATTGAGAAGAAAGAGGGATTTGATTGCAATAAATACATGTGATTTCTATATTTGGAAAATGATTGAATATATCCGACTTCAACGTAAAAATCTGTGCTCCCCTTTGATGTGTCATGTGTATCATGACCCTTAGATCAGGGATCGACAACTAAGAGGTCGTCTCCAACCCCGAGTCAGGTTGGGGAAAGAAACTTTCACAATGGGAAACTTTGGTAGGTTCACTCTCTCTTTCCTTCATCTTTTTCTCTAATTTTTATCTTGAAAATCCAAGAGATATATATGAAGAGAACAAGCTGTAAAATGGTTTTCATCTCTTCATTTTTGGAAGATGCTCAAATCCCTTCTAAATAGAGACACTAGGGAAATGCCAAAACCCTTAGTACCCTGCCATCCATGCCTATATAAGACATTGGGAAGTTCACCCTTGACTCCCCAAACCCTCCTCTCCTCTCAATGCCACTTGATTCCCTCTATAAATAGGCACTGAACTTCATTACGGTCGTTGGTGACATTGACCATGGGCATGTGGCATGGGGCAAGTCTAGACAATTCAATGGCATTGTAGCTTCCTTGGGAGACCTTAAAGGGTTTCCAACCCTCAACATGGATCGAGGACAACCCAACCTCAATACCCATAGAAAGGTCTTAAAGCCATGAAGCATCTCATAGATTATGTGATCCCAGTCCATCGCAATAGGACAAGAAGAGTGAAAGAAGACCATTGGGACTCAGGAAACCACCTCGACATTAACCTGTCATAGAACCTTAGTAATTCCCTATTTAAGTTCTTCTTTTCTACCTACAAAAAACCTAGACCTTGTTCTACCTACCCCGGGTACCCCATGTCGAGCTAAGGATCTCTTCGAGTTTGGATAAGGATGCCGAAGCTAATCCTGACCTTGGATGGAGTTTCTTGGACTTGGAGGTGAGAGTCAACTCTCTGGTTGACTCCCCCCATGACTGCCTAGAGCAGCGTTTGGGCCAACAAATGAGACGAGAAATCCCCCTTGGGATTTTTCTCAAGTGCCCTCATCTCCATGATCGGCCTGGCTATTGCAAAAGGGAACAAGATCCTTTGACTATGATCCCATTCCCAGTGCACGTGGAGCATTGAGACAACTGGTAGTTTGTTGTTGGCTTGGCACTACTCTCATGGCTAAGTGGAAGAATGTGTCTTGCTGATGTATCGGGTTGTGATTAGCTCGCATTAGTTTATCTTACCCAAATTGTAATAATTAGTCTATAACTCTGAAAATAATGAAATTATATATGAAATTTCTTCAAAAAATAGAAGAATCCAAATAAAATGTATTTTAGGATCAAATCTAATATTAGTTCCAAAAGTAGGGCTAATGCATGTTTAGGTGGTGATTAATACATGCAAACCCTATATCAGATAATTAACATGTTGAGTATATTAAAAACATTTACTTATATTGTTCAATATAATGAGAATCCAAGATATTGATGCATATTTAGGGTCTCTAGAGCAACATCATATATATTATGAATTAGGTTTTGAAACCAAAGATCACAACTTGCTATGATATTAATGCTCATAATATGATATATGTGTTCATAATGCAATAATATGTTAGATTTGATAATTAGGGTTTCACCTAATATCTAATATGGTTTTATAATCCTAATGATCTATGATACTATCCAATTAGGGTATGGCAAACTTATTCCTTATCCAAACCTTTGATGACCCTAAACCCTAGTTTAGGACAAATGTTAGATTAACATATCCTGAATATAATTGGTGCCAATTTAGGATATAATACATGAAAATTATATTGGTTGATTATTTTGAATTCTTGGGTGTTTGGATATATTTTTGAAGTATGATTGCATGGTCTTCATGGTTCCCCATTGAGGTACATGGTTACGATTAGGAATATTTGTATCTACAACATTAAGAGATTGCAGATGGTTTCTCAAAGATTATTGAAATAAACTTTTGGATGTATATTTACATTCTATTCAACTATAATTCCACTATGAATATCACATAAAGTAAGATATAATATTCTAAATCCTAGGATGACATGTATCAAGGGGTGATACACATTAGATTTGGGAGGGACAACAACTACGCCCAAGATAGCACATCTAGCTTGGGTTAGGATATGTATTAAAATGCATGTTCTTGTTTGTAAGTAATTGATTGATTATGTGTTGTTATCTTGCACACTATTATATGCACCCAATGTACACAATATAGAAATATATTGATCTAAGTTTTGATTGTTGCATTTTTTTTTGATGAATGAGAGAACCCATCCTGGGCGAAGCCGACATGGTAAACTCTCAAGGCATGAGAGGGCGTGGTCCGATCACCCCCCTCCCATGCCTAATCAACATGAATTGCCATTTGCAAAGTGCCTTCGGTGAGGTTTGAACCCGGGTCCTTCATTGGGACTTATCGGCTCTTACCACCTGGGATACTAAGGCCGGACGATTTTTGACATTTTAGGTAAATGCTACATATGAAGATATCAAAACATAATGAATAATATGAAATCAACTGAAGACATTAAAGCTAAGTAAATGATGATTTTTTTGTTTCTTCTTCTCATATGTATTAGTTTCTCATGTAAAGTTTATGTAACTCCTTAGAGGAGCATTATTATACATATTGTAAATAATTATTGTGCTAAAATGGAAATTTTTTGCTATTATTTGTTATGTGTTGAATTTAGATCCTTTGGAATTTAGGTAATGGATCTTTACTGTAAGGTCCTTAATTGGGGGACAATAAAAAGTGAGGTAATTAGATTTGATAATAGAGCCCCAAAATGTTCAAATAACATTTTATAGTTGGTAATCTCATGTAATATTTAGAAATATTAGGAAAATGATTAGGGAATAACCTGAAGGTAATTGTGTCTACAATGAATCATGAATTTGGGGGCTAGGAATATTTTCCTCCACACCATTAAGTTGGTATATGAGGATTCCCTTATCCAAAGTGATACCTCCCTGGATAGAACCTAGGGTTTGCCCAAAGTAATATTTCCTCTAAGTTCCTCATCTCTAAATTCATCCTCTTCTCATCTCTTTTCTTAATAAACCCTAGAGGAACTTCCCTATCAACTCAAATTAGGTTTTTTTAGAAAAAGTAGGGTTAAGGTGTCCTCTACAAATTAATGTGCATGTAATGTGGAAATAATGATAAACTAAAGAAAAATGTTTTATGGGTTTTTCCTTACAAGGGTAAACCATAGAGAGAGATAGGGATGCTTTAGGAAAAACCGTTAGTGGGTCAAGGGAATCATAAAACCCTAAGGTGTAAGGTATAGTTGCTAACCCTAACCATAAACCTGGGTAATGGGAGAAGTGTGGGTAAAATAAAAACCCTACCCAAATAAACCCTAAGAAATGGAGAAAGGAAAAAGAAAAGTCCAAATGAGTTGGGTGACCCAATCTCACATGCATGCATGTACTTTCAATAATTCATGCATGATGCATGTGAGGGATTTTGAATATACATATGATACATAAGTAATCAATGGTCGAGTAAGAATGAATATATGAAACCCTCAATTCAACTTTTAGGGTTGGTGCCCCAACATGGGGTGGGTCAACCCGAGAATGGGAAAGGACCTAGGGGGGAGGAAAAACCCTAAACCTATGGGGTCTGGTTGTGGTTAGAAATCCTAACCTCCTCATGTGAGCCAATAATCAAGTAAAGGATGGAGGTAACCTTGAATGTCACCTAAAGCTTGAAAAATTAAGTATACAAAGCACGAAAGTACACATGTTGAGTATCATTCTCTAAACTCAAGTATGTAATTTTTGAGGAATATAAGGGAAAATCACCACGGAAGTGGTTGAAAGTATGTGACCAATCCTAGGAGGGAAGGTCACCAAGGAGCCAAGACCAAGATAGAAGGCCTCCATGAAGACAAATCCGTGAAGGGAAGGTCATTAAGAGGAAAATCGCATGAGGGAGGGCCTCCATGCAAACTAAGCCCAGAATGGAAGGTCAGTAGGAGGCCAAGACCAGGAGGGAAGACCGCTAGGAAGACCAAACCCATGAGGGAAGATCACTAGGAAGACCAAACCCAAGGAGGGAAGGTCATTATGAATACAAAGGCCTAGAAGTAATGTCTCCATGAGCCCAATGTAGGGGCATAAATTAAATAACATGTAACCTAAGAGATGAAGGAAATCCATGTTAAAGAATTACATAAGAAAATAGTGTTCTTGAAATTTTTTAGAAAAACCTAAAGAGTAAACCCCAGGTAGGCTAGAGACCTAAGTCAACCCTAGGGTCAAGTAGGGATAATTAAAGGTACATAAGAACTATGGGGTCAGGAGGTGATCATGACCTAAGTACCTAAGGCTCATGGAGTCAAGAGATAGACAACCATGTGTCCCAAGGCCCATGGGGTCAGGAGATTGGCTACCTTCATGAGTTCATGAGGCCCAAGGATTTGATGTGAGAGGCAATCCATAAGGGTATGAGACCCTTTGGGGTTAAGATGAGATCACTCCAAAGGTACCTATACCCCTAGAGACCTTAAGGAAATGACTAATACTAATGCAACATGAGGATGAGATATAAAGAACAAAAGAGGTCATGTACTAATGTATGGATAAATCTTAAAGGGATTTGTGCACAAATTCAAGAGTGAGAAAAGAACCATCTCTTGAGTTCATGAAAAATAAAAATATTTTTGAATGAAAAAGTATTCATGAGTTGGAATCATTGTTGAGAATAATTCAACAAAAATGCAAAATTTTAAGATAATGTGTGGATGCACCATATCTACTATTGGAATGGGATGAAATTTGTATTTGGGATATAACCAAACCCTTATTTCATCTTATTATGAGTGAGAGAGAATGGGTAGACATATGTTATTCTTAAAAGTTGACACATGCAAATGAATACCCTAAGTTGATATTTAATGATATAATTTACGATTTTGAGGTGTCCCTCACCCTCAAATGAAAATAAATAAATAATATCTTATAAATATAGGAAAAAAGATAATTACCAACTAAAATTAAAAATTAGAGGGAAAATGTAATCACCAAGTGATAATGTCATGCAATAGAAAGAGGATGTGGAAATATCCTTGAATTGAATTTGGGTTCCAACCGTAGTGTTATGAGTGATTTCATTATCAATAAAAGATGTTAAAGATATCAAAGAAGGGTTGATAAACCTATGGTTCGAAGATAAGTTGAGTAACCATTCAACTTAATCATACTAGCTTTGAATTTTGGGGACAAAATCCCAATGAGGAGTGGTGAAGGTAAAATCCTCAAATTTGGTAAATTTGAAACCTATGAAATGAAGACTGGATTTGATAGGCATATTTCCTTATTGCAATTCATAGAAGAATAATAGTGCTATCTATGAGCATGGGTTCATTGCATGGCCCAAGGGAGGCCCACGAGACTATTTTATTTACAAATACGTCCATGTGGCACAAGTTTAAGAAAGAAGAGAATTCCTAAATAAATCAATCATAATGAATTTATAAGTTGCTAGATAATTGAAATATAGGATAAAAGGCAAGTTTTCAATAGATTCTAAGAGTTTAGATAATTAATGGAGTAATTATCTAACCCTGACTTGCAATGCAAGTTCTGGGCATCAAATAAGGATATTTCAATATGACTTTTTGTATACTAGAGGATAATAAAAAACAAACATAATTCTAGAATTTTTGATAAAAATACTTTTCATATGATGTGGGTAATTGTTTTAATGAAACATATAAATGGAAATTTTCACCTATGAGAGTTATCCCAATAAATCCCAAAACATTGATATACGTTTGGGAAAACATTAGTGAGTTAGCCTTCAAATTTCATTGAAAAATGAGGCTCCTAGTGGCTTATAGGAAATTGAGAAGAAAGAGGGACTTGATTGAAATAAATACATGCGATTTCTATATTTGGATGATGATTGAAGATATCCAACTTTAGTGTGATACTATGCACTCTCCTTTGATGTATCATGTGGAGCGTGACCCTTAGATCAGGGATCAATGACCCAAAGGTCATATCTTACCCCAAGTTTGGTTGGGGAAAGAACCCATTTGCACTCGGAAACTTTGACATTTTCAATATCTCTCTCCTTCACCATTTTCTTTGATTTTTGTCCCAAAAGAAACAAGAGACATACGAAGAGCATAAACCATAAAATGGTTGTCATCTTGCCATTTTTTGAAGATGCCCAAATCACTTCTAAATTGGGACACTATGGCAATGCCATAAACCTTGTTACCTTGACATCCATGCCTATATAATACATTGGGAAGTTCACCCTTGACTTCAAATGCCCTCCTCTCCTCTCAATTGTTCCCAATTCCCTCTCTAGATCACCACTTAACTTCATCCCTTTTGTTGGTGACATTGGCCATGGGCATGCGTCTCAGGGCATGTCCAGCCAATTCATCGACATTGTAGCTTCCTTAGGCTACCTCAAAGGGTTATCAACCCTCATCATGGATCAAGGACAACCCAACCCCAGTACTTGCAAGTAGGTCTTATATCTATGAAGCATCTAGTTGGAAAATTGATCCCAATCCAGCACGATAACCCGTGAGGAGTAGAAGAAGACCATTGAGATCTGTGGAAGGCAAATCAAGATCAACCTATCATAGAACCTCGGTAATTCTCTATTTCAATTCATCTTTGCTACTTTAAAAAAATATCCACCTTGTTCTACCTACTCCAGACACCCCATGTTGATCTAAGGAGCTCTTTGAGTCTAGCCAAGGATGCTGAAGCTAATCCTCACCTTGGATGTAGTTGCCTGGCCTTGGAGTCAAGAGTCAATTCTTTGGTTGACTCCCCCATGGCTTCCTAGAACAACACTTAGGCCAGAGAAAGGGATGAGCAATCCCCCTTCAGATTTTACTTGTATTCCCTCATCTGCATGATCGACAATGGTCACTGCGAAAGTGCACTAGGTTGATTTGACCTTGATCCAGGGCACTATCCACATGGAGCTCAGAGCAAACATGGCACTCTTCTATTGGACAAATGTTGCATGTGTGGCTAAGTGGATGAGTGCGTCTTATTGTCGTGTTAGGATACAATTGACTCACATTAATCTATATTACACAAATTGTAGTAATTAGTTTGTAGCCCAGAAAATAATGAAACTATATATGATATTGCTCAGAAAAACTAGAATAATTCAAATAAAATGTATTTGAGGCCTAAATCTGATCATCATTCAAAAAGTAGAGATAATGTATGTTTAGGTGGTGATTAATACATGGAAACCTGAGATCTGATAATTAACATGTTGACTATATTAGAACATTTTCTTTGCCATATAAATTGATATTATTGAATATAATTAGAATTCAAGATGCTGATGAATATTTTGGGTTTCTAGAGAAATAATTATACAAACAATGAATTAGGGTTTTGAAACCAAATATCACAACTTGCAATAATACTAATTTTCATAATCGGATCTATGTGTTTGTAATGCAATAACATGTTAGATTGATAATCAGGGTTTCAACTATATCTAATATGGGTTTATAATCCTAATAAACGATAATGCATTGGAATTAGGGCATGATACCAATATCCTTGTCCAAATCCAGGATGAACCTAAACCCTAGTTTAGGACATATGTTAGATTAGTATGTCTTTGATATGATTGGTGATACTTTAGGATATATGTACATGCATCCAATGTTGATTGATTATGTTGAATGCTTGGATGTTTGGATATATGCTTGAAGCATGATTGTATGGTTTTCATGGTTCCCCATTGAGGTGTGAGCTTTATGATTAAGAATACTTGCATGTATGGAATTTCAGAGATTGCCAAAGGTTTCTCGAAGACTGATGAAATAAATTTTTGGATGCTTATTTACATTCTGTTCAACTACAATACCACTATGAGTATTGCATAAAGTAAGATATCCTATTCTAAACCTTGGGATGACATGTATCAATGGGTTTTGCACATGAGCCCTGGGAGATATAGTAATTACACCCAAGATAGGATATCAAACATTGGTTAGAATATGTAATGAAAACGTCAGTTCTTGTTTTCAAGTAATTGACTAATTATATATTTTTATCTTACTTGCACACTTTTGTATGAACCCTATGTAAGAAGCATCAATATACATATTGTAAACACTATTCGTGAAATAACAGAAATTGGTTGCGAATATTTGTTATTTGTAATCTAGATCCTTGGGAATTCAAGTAATGCCTCTTAACTTTAAGGTCCTCTATTACTTGGGCGACACTAAAAGGTGAGGTCATTATAGGAAAGATACCTATGTATCATGGAATAAATCTCTGTGCATCCCAACATCCCATCTCTTTAAAAGGGCACACACGGGTAAAATTCCATATGCATCAACAACATGACCTGCAATGTATGCTATGCTATGTATACACACTAACATATTGTATGATTTGAGCATGATGAGAATATAGAAGTGTAATCCTAGTGAAGGTCATTAGATTTTTATGAGGAATATCTATAAGTACTTGAGGAGAACTAAGGATAAAATCTTGATATATGGAGTTGAGGAAGAGTTTGTTGTCAAGGGTTACACTTATTGATTCTTCCAAACTGACAAGGACCATTACACATCATGATCAAGATTCATGTTTTGATTTAATAATGGATTTATAGTTCCGATAAAGAGAGAATAGATTGTTTTAAAAAATACCAAGTATGTTGTTGTGTCGAATTTATCAAAGGAAGTATTATGGATCAAAAGTCCATTATTGAACTTGGGATGGTTCCAACAAATAAAGATGTAGTAGAACTTTGTTGTGACTATAACAAAGCCATCACACATGCTAAGGAACCCATATCATATCAATATTCCATGCACTAGCTACAATATTAGCATATCAAATGAGGCATCATATGACTAGGAGATATAAGGATTTATAAAGTACCAATAAAGAAAGAATAGATGGTTATACAACAAAGACCAAGTATGTTGTTGTGTCAAATTTATTAAATGAATTGTTATGGATCAAAAGTTCATTATTGAACTTGGGATGGTTCCAACAATTAAAGATGTTGTAGAACTTTGTTATGACTATAACAGAGCCATCACACATGCTAAGAAAGCCATATCACATCAATATTCCATGCACTAGCTATAATATTGGCATATCAAATGAGGCATAATACGATTAGAAGATATAAAGATTTATAAAGTACCAACTAAAAGCAATGTTGATGATCCTTTGATGAAAGAACTATCACATAAAAAGGATAACGGTCATGCTATATTAAATGGAATTTGATTTAGGAGTGATTGGTTCTAGTGCATGTGGTATACTATATTGTGTATGTTGTGAAATCCATCATGTGATTATTGTAATGGGATAATTTATACTTGATTTGATTATCAATACATGGAAATTCCACTTATTATGTTTGTTTGAGATAACAATTAAACATAATAACATCCTAGTAATGATACAATTTCATGACATATGCTTTGAGTTGGGGACTAGGACATGGGATCATATATATAATTAAATTATTTGGATATTATTGGATAAATATAATACATTAGTCTAGTATGTGTACTATCATATGATTATGTATCCTTTGTATTGATTTTGATTATAAAGGAAGACATATAGATACTTATTAGTGAACAAGTTGTAATGGATATACTCAATTTGAGAATGACACATTGGAGACATATCATGCTAGCCAAAGTCATACATCAATATGACAATATTGAATGTGATCATTAGACCTAAAGTCACCATAGTTGATCACATGTCCTTCTGTGCACATTAATACAACCCAACATGAATTTTGATAAGGGTTTCTAAAAATCTAGTAATTAGGTGAAAGTTTGTGGATTAGTGTGTTAAAATTTATCTCTCCTATTGGAGCGATATCTTCACCAATCAATAAGTTAGACTATGGAATGCATGACAATGATCATGTGAGTTAATATACAATATCAAAATATTAAACGTTAGTAGTCTACTATAGTTAAAAAAAACATAAATTTAGTGTTAAGTGATGTGTTGGGTTCAATATAGATATATATGATAAAGGCATTATACAACTATGGTTACAATTTTCACTTATAGGTTGAAGTCGTTATCCAAAACATTCCAATTTTTGGGTAGCAATTATGTGTTGCTAGATACCACTTGGTTGTGAATTCTTTGATTAAATTTACCATGTAATGTGGATCCTACTAGGTCACACCTATAAGTATTCTCAAGGAAATTAAGTTCACAATAACACTCGTAATTATTATTGTTCAAAAATATGTATAAGATGAATATTTATCCAACCATTAAATAAAAAAGTTAGTCGATTGACTCAGTGGTTGGTAAATCAAGAGGGTGACAGATTGTCTATCAATTTACCCATTAACTATATCATAGACTAATCATCTAGTTCACAGGGGAAGTCAACTAAACTAATAGGTATAAGGATTTGGAATGTCCAAAAAAGGAAAGTTGATTGATTGAGATTATAATTGATCGACTGAATTAAAACTAAAAGTTTCCAACAATTGAGATGATTGATTGGTATCTTAGCCGATCGATTGGAATACTATCTGAGTCTTGCCTAGTTTTTTCTTATATTTAAAATTGTAGTGAGGAAAAGGATTTGTGCTTTGGTGAAACCTTACTGATGACTCCCCTATATAAAAGGGTATACATCCATGGGATGAGATAAACACGTGGTTCCTAAATTTCTTCCATTGAGAGAGATATGAATAAATCCCAAGGACTTCATCCCAATATGGGTGGGGGAAGGAGTAAAAATTTCTAGAACTTGGATAATACAAATTTGCTTCTTCATTAGAAGCTAAGGAAACACACGATAGTTCCTTTTTATAACTAGGATGACGTAGAGTCCTAAGGAACAAGTGAAAAGTATTGGATGACAAGTTCCCCAATTGAGGAAGACTAGTTCTATCTCAACTTCTACAAAAGGACAATTGTGTTGCTGCACTACACTAATTTCATATCCAAATTTGGATCTATAAGAATGTGAATGACATTTCAACTTAACACGTCTAGTTGTTGGACAACTACTGCATGCTTAGGTATATATTATATCTCTTGATTGTCTTTAATATCAACATTTTTTGTTAATAAAGATCCATGGATGAGGGTTTAGTTGGAAAATTTTACCATTTCGATGCACCCCTCTTCCTTAAAACCCTACATGATATGTTTAATTGGTGGGAAAATACAGCCTAGTGAAACATTTAATTGGAATGAAATTGAACTATATATTCATTAATTTGCATTTGACTTCAATTTTTTTGATAAGTACTTGATTTAAAAAGTTGAAAAATATCATTACCTAAAATCAAAATCCAATCAAATTTGATTCCATCTGAATTGGGATATTTCACTGATTTAAGAAAGAATAATATGTCTTTATTATCGAGTAAGTTATATATATTAAAAATATCTTTTATATTAAAATTTATTTTGTCATCCAAGTAGTTTCACTTCTTCTTTCATCATTTTGAAGTATGTATACACAAAGAATACCAAAAAATGAAAAGATAGAGAGATTTCAAAATAATGGGAAATGATATATATATATATATATATATATATATATATCTGTGTGTGTGTATATATATTTGTATATATATATTTACTAGTATATATTAGATGACTTAAATAGGATGCTAATGGAGTTTCGTAGGTCAAACATTGAAACAATTATCTCTTGTAACATTTCATTCCTTCCAAAATTCATCAAGGAGTAATAGGAACATAGATCATTCTTTTCTGCTTTGCGAAGAGTCATATATTTTATAATTCACACAAACTAGAAATATATCCTCCAAACAAAGATAATCTCCAAACATCTATGATAAATAAAAGTTTATGAAAATATGATCAAAATCTTTGTATGAATATTTGTAGAGATCACATCTTGAAGGAAAATTTAAATCCCCATGTTGCATATGATCATGAGTTAAGAGTTTATTATGAAAGGTTCTCCAAATAATTAATTTACATGTTCTAGGTTATCAACAATTCCTAATCCACCAGTCCCATGATATTTTCAATATTTTTACACTCATAATATTCCAAAGACATCAATCTTCTAAAAACTTACTTTCCATCTAATAAAATATTGTTACTAGAAGTAGTTGATCGATTGGGACCAAAATTGATAGTAAAAGACATTAATTACATGTCTTTACCGGCTTTGGATCCATGGACTGTTGGTTATTAGACTTGTCAATTTCACCAACATCCCTTTGACTATCTTAATAATATAGCTTATATCAATTACATCATCAAAAATATGAAAATCAAGGAGCTACATGATCCTCTACAGTGTGAGATCCCATTCACCTACAATCACATTTTTCTTAGGTAGAATATATTATATAAATTAGAAAAGTTGTCTCCACATAAAAAGGCTTTAAAAATAGGAATAACCTTCTAAGAAGAACCCCTTACCAAGTATATTTCAAGATTCCATCTCACATATAGAGAGTCCTTCTTAGTTGATACATTCTAAGCATTCTTGGCAATACAAGCCTTAGTAATGTCAATGGTTCTCTATGTGTTTAGAGCTTCCTCATTCTTCGGTCCATGAATACCTTTCAACAGTAACATATGAGTTGTTCATTGGATATTTGGATAACTTCACAAAATGTCCCCATAAAGTTCATCAATTTCAAGTGACATAATAGAGGGAGTAGAAAGGAAAAATCCCAATATTAATGTAATCATGATAATGTAGACATAATAAACTCTAACCTTCATGCATAAGGGGAATAGTTAGATTTCCATACTTTCAATCTACTTTTAATCTTGCCAATGATAGGGACGATCAACTCCTAGGTAGATTCCCTTGGAAAAGTGGAATCTTGCTTACTACAAAGGAAGGGAACGATCTTGAAAGTAAAACTAGATCCAAGAAAGTTCGTATCATGTACTTGATTGCAAAAAGTACCACTCTTGTTAGTGCTAATGTTCTAACCAGATATATTCACAAACTCATTAATGAGATGAATGGGATTTGTAACATATTTTTTGTCATCTTCAGATAAGAGAAATACACAACATTCAACAGAGAATGTGAAACAGTAAGACTATGAGTGGCTTTGATAGGAGACATCATAGTATTTTCTTGAGCATACTCAAGAACACTTAGGTAGTCCTTATGTTGAAAGAAAAAGAAAATATGGTAGTGATGCATCCCTTTGTTTAATCCCTCTAGTACGAAAGAAGGAGGAACCATGTTAATACAAATATTCATATTAGTGGTGTTAAAAATTTCTTCAATACAGTGAATGAGAAAAAAGGAAATTTCATATATGTAAGGATCCATTTCAAATAATCTCGATTAATTGAATGATATTACTTAAAATATCCATCCTCATGAAATTTTTGGGGATCATATTATTTATATAATTATTTATTATTTTAGTCACAAGAATATTTATGTCAATAATTGGTCTTTTTTCATTAAATAATTTTGATATGATTTAACAATGTAAGGCACGACGGACTGAAGTATATTTTCTAGAACATGGGAATCTTTTTTACAAGTGACATTGTATATGGGAATAGTTCTTCAATCCTAATCAAAAGTAAATTTTTTACCTTTGATAATAAGGATAAAAAAGGTTTTAATAATTTATTTAATAAGAAATCCATTATAGAAGATACTTTTAAGAATCATTACTATATTGCTTTAGTACCATACTAATATACTTCAAAAAAAGATAATGGCATCCATCTAGGTCCATGGAATTATCCTCATTAGAGTAAAGAATCATATCCTCTATTTATTTTATTGTAACCAAATAATGATGATAAATAAAATTGAAATATTAAGAGCTCATGGCAGAGCAGAGAGGGAGTGGCGACGCTGGTGACTATGAAGGCGATTTATCCCTAGGTCAATCTCCTCCGTGATCTATTTTGAGAAATGTTGTTGGAAGTGACAAAACCTTAATAAGAAATCATGGAGCAATCTCTTCCGAGAGACAAAGAGAAGCATCAACACCTTCTTACAGAAGGTGGAGATTGACTTACAGGAAGGCAGATTGATATGTCCGAAAAAGGAAGCCATGGAGAATTTTGAGAAGTGGAAGAATAGGATAATAGGATACATAATCGGGTTTAAGCCTCATCTCCCTGCTCTGGAAATGTATTTTTCTCAGATCTAGAGAATCAAGGGTATGATTTAAGTCTTTGGCAGCAAAAATGGCTTTTTTGTTGTCATGTTTTTCGATAGACATGATTTATAAGATGTTCTTGAAGGTGGGATATGGACGGTGAAAGGTAAACATGTGGTTCTAATGAGATGGATGTCGAGTGATACTATTACGAGAGTTAAATTGTCTAATATCCAGATTTGGGTGAGGGTTCATGACATTCCTCTGGAACTTTGGGACAAAAGGATGTTTGGCCTTATTGGGTCATTTTTGGGGTTTCCATTGTGCTCTGATAGGCTTACAAGTGAATGTAAGAGAATGGAATTTGTGAGATTCCAAGTCCTTATTCCTATAGATTTCGGTTACCATTTAGAACCAGAGTTTTGTTCGGATGAAGGGTAAGTTCATACCATTAAGTTTGAGTTTTGTTAGAACCAAGGTGTAGTATACATGGCTTGTTCGGGCATGGTGAATGCATAAAAGAAGGAGGTTCCAATATGAAGATATGGGTAAAGAAGGTTGTTAACATATCTGATGACAATGTGGTGGAGTCTATTGTGGCTAGTTTTGATAAACCATTATCTAATAGTGGAATTGATGATGATGCTACTGACTTTCATGTTGAGGCTCTGGGTGACGAACTTGAAAAGCAGAAAGAAGCTTTTGAGAAAGCTCTTAAAGAGTTTGAAGACAAGGAAAGAGAGAAAGTCACTGAGGCAAATGTTAATAATATCACTCTTGATAATACTCCCTTTGAGAAAGCTAAAACCAAGAAAGTTGAATTCAATGTTGTTGGGAACAAGAAGAAAGCCAAATTTACGAAGTAGATTGCTGATCAGAAGGCGATGCTAAACAATAAATAGGTTTAAGAGCCTTGGAGGACTATCTGATTCTACTCTGCCCAGTGAAGTACTGGATGAAATCCATTCTAATGAATGGTTTATCTCTTATTATTGTTGCTTGGAACATGAGAGTCCTTAATAATAAGGTTCTCAAGGTCTAAGAAGAAGTTAGTAGGATCAATCCTCGTGTCGTTATTCTCATGGAAACTAAAGTTAGTTATGGTTAGATTTATAAGGTTGTTGACAAGTTTTTCATGTGGTTGTTCTTGGGTTTCATATCTTGGCTCCCATGTTCTAGGAAGAGTCCTTTTTCTTTAGAAGGAGGATTATTGCTCTATTAATAGGATTAATGAATCTGATCAGTTTTTCCACACTATTGTGACTATCAATGGTGAGACTATTCTTGTTACAGGGATTTATGGCCACAATGATGCTTATGATAGAGCTAGTTTATGAAAGGATATTGACATGCTATCTGATTCCATTATTGATCCTTGGTGTTTAATTGGTGATTTTTATTTGTTCTGGAAGGATATTGAGCATATTGGTAAAAACCCCCTACAAAAAAGAGTATGAGGGATTTCAATGATTGTATGCTTTATACTGGTCTGTTCAAGCTTGATTTTGATGGGTCTCTCTATACTTGAGATAATCACCAAGGGGGGAAGGAATCTGTTATTTCCAAAATTGATAGGATTTTGTTTAACTCTGAGTTTATGTCAAAGTTTTCTATTGTTAAAGTTATTGCTTACTCGTCGACTACCAGTGATCATAGACTCATTGATTTATCTAGTAGTCAACAAATATCTTTCAAGAGTCCTTTTAGATTTATTAATGCTTGGTGCTCTATGGAAGGTTTTAAATAGTGTGTTACTGAGGCTTGAAATGCTAATGTGTCTAGTTTTCCTATGTTTAGAGTGTATATGAAATTGAGAGGAGTGAAGGTTGATCTTATTTCCTAGAACAATAAGAATGGAAACCTTGCTAATAATGTCAAAGTGCTTGAGAATGAGGCTGATCATATTCAAAATGAACTTGATAAGGACCCTATTGATGCTGAATTGATTCAATATGCTATTAGATCTTGCAAAGCTGCTATTGAAGCTTTTGTTCAATATGAATTCTTCTTAAGATAGAAATCTTAGGTTTTCTGGTTAAAGGAAGGCAATAAAAACTCCAAGTTTTTTTTAGAGTAAGGAGACAAAGGAATCACATTAGGTGTCTAAAAATTGATGGATCTTTGTGCACCTAATATTCTCAAAAGTTTTGAAATGTGTTATTATAACAATATCTTTAATAATAATCATGTTGACACTGTGAGACTCGAAGGTCTTATTTTTCCTTGTTTGGATGACGTTCAAAAGCTTCGATTAGATAAAATTGTTTCTCCTAATGAAGTTGAGGATGTCTTTTTGAGTCTGAATGATGATGTGTGTCTGAGATCTGATGGTTTTAATGGGAAGGATTGTTGGGCTTGTGTCAAGGAGGATGTTATTCAAGTTGTTCTTGATTTCTTTAAAATAAGAAGGTTAATTAAAGAACTTAATAAGACTTTTATGTATCTTATTGCCAAGAGAAATGACACTAGTGAGCTATAGAATTGGTGCATGATACCTTGTGTAAAATTATTTATCAAGCCAACTAGAAAATCATGGTTAATGGGCTTCAATTGGTTCTTCCTTCTCTTGTAAGTTCTAATCAATGTTCTTTTGTGAATAACAAAAGTATTAAAGATGCAATTCTTTTATCAAATGAGATTATCCATTACTTTAACAAGAGTCAAGGGAGTGATCGAATATGCATAAAGGTTGACTTGTCAAAAGCATATGACTCTATTAATTGAGAGGCTCTTTTAATTATTTTAAGGAAGATGAACTTTCCTTGTTGTTGGATTGTTTGGATCAGAGAGATTTTCTTCACAACTTTTAATTAGGTTCTTTTTAATGGAGAGCCTCTTCAAACTTTTTATCCTAGCAATGGGGTCAGCCAGGGTGATCATTTGGTGTTGTATTTATTCGTAACTATGATGCAAGATTTACTCAACTGATGAATCACTATGTTGATGAAGGAAAGATTCATCCTCTAAAAGCTTGTAATTTGTTTTCAGTGTCCCATCTTATTTTTGTTGATGACTTGATGGTTTTTGTTGAAGCTAATGACTTGAACACTAGGAATATCAATCAAGTTTTTGAAGATTTGAAATGTTTACTAGACTTTGTCTAAATCCTACAAAGAGCTCAATATTCTACAAGTGTGATGTTGATAAAGACCTTATGGGTTCTATCATGAATATTAATGAAGGTATACTTTCGTAGAGATACTTGGGGGTACCTCTTTTTATTTTTAAGATGAAACATGAATTTTGTGCTCCCCTTATTAATTAAATCAAATATGGACTCAATGGTTGGAAATCCAATCTTCTCACAATGGTTGGTGGGTTAGATATAGTTCAATCAACTATTTTGTCTATGCAAATGTTCTGGTCAGTTGTTTTCCCTCTACCCTATTCTGTGATTAAAGAGATTGAGATGCTCTGTAGAAATATTCTTTGGGGAGGATTTGAGAATAAGAGAAGTGTTCATTTAGTAAGGTGGCATAAAGTCATTTTACCTAAAAAGAAAGGAGTACTTGGGATTAGATCTATCAGAATGACAGTCAAGGCTGCTTTTGTGATCAATTTCTGAAATGTGGCTAGCAAGAAGGATAGTCTATCAGTGCAATGGATCCATGAGAGGTATTCGGTTAAATGTTCTATTCGGCAAATTGACATCAGTAGTTCATGTTCTTGGTTATTGAATCAATTGATTCTTACCAGACCCTACATCCTCCTTTATTTGAGATTCACTATAGGAAATGGTAGTGATATTAATCTTTGGGGTGATCCTTGGTTTCCTAGGAATAAATTTCTTAGGGATGTTATTGGTTCTAAAACTGCGATGGGTCTATGTTTTCTTTGAGACATTTCTCTTGCTCACATTCTTAAAGATGGTGCTTGGTATATTTCTAACAATTGTAGAAATGGCCCTATCATTGAGTCACTAAAGAATATACCTATTTCTCCTAATGGGGTTGATTGCTTTAGCTATATGGGTTTCAAATCCCTAAAGATTGGCAATGTGTATAATATTATTAGAGACAAGCTTGAAGAATTTGAAGTGTTTAATTGGATTTGGAAATTATGTTGTCCTATAGGCCTGGAAAGTGGCTCATATGTTATTGACCTCTAATTATATCATGATAATGGACATATCTATCTCTTCTATTTTCTTCTTGTGTATGGAAGGTTATGAAGATTCATCTCATGTTATGTTTTCTTGCTCGTATTCTACTGAGATTTGGAGGAAGGCATTTTGTATGGCCTTGTTCCCAAGTGTTGTTATGACCTAGTTTAGTGGTCAGGGAAGGGATTCCATACTTTTGCTCTTATTTTTCTTTATACTTTGTGGCATGAAAGGAATGTTCGTGTTCATGAAAATAGATACACACAAGTGGACAGGCTCTGGGATCATATTTAGAGTACAGCTGCATTGTTACAAGCTTACTGCTTTGTTTTGCACAACTCTTTTAGTGATTTTCTATACTTTGATGCGTAGATAGTTGTGTTTGTATGAAGTCAAATAAATGGCTTTAGACACTCACTTTGTAGTCCCATTTTTCAAAAATAACAAAAAGGATCTGGAGCTTTCACATAAAAAAACAATGATAATAAATGAATTATTCGGTGCTAAGTGAGGGTTCATATAACATACTAAAACCTAAGATCCTAAACCCATATACCCTAAATCCATGAATGTGAAGCTTATAGACTTACCCATAAATAAAAACTTAAACAATAGGTATACCTATATAATAGATAATGGACAATCAAAGGAAAATCCCAATCCTAGCATACACATATGATGAGTATAGTTTATATGATATCCCATTATGTACACTAGTGACTTCTTATATTGTCACAATATCATTTAGGGAGAGTCATATGTGTTATGCTTCTATATAACACCTTTAAATTTATAAGATGCGAGTTATGTCATTCTTAGATGACTAATAATAACTTATAATAACATATTGGATTACAATTGTAACTCACATGATGTAAATATTTAATAAACCTAAATATATATATTAACTAATAAAGTTCGACACATAATATTGAGACACATATATAAATATATGCTATATTAAATAACCATGGGTAGTATGTGTTAACCAATACATGTAATTAAATAAATCAATGTGTCACAACCCTCGTTAACATATTTTATTAAATTAACATGTCTAGTAGTTCATAAAACAATATAAACTACTCATTAATATATGTATATATATGTATTTATATATGAGATAATTCTTACTAGTAGAGATTTATTTGTCCTTAATTGGGTTATAGATTTAGATGTCTTCCAAAGGGACCCTGAGGAAAATAATGAATATGGTTAGTAATCATATTATGAAAACTTGATCCCAATAAGATAATACCAAATCAAATTTGGTTCCATATATTATAGAAACACATTAACCATATATAAATATGAAATAACATAATTAAATTATAGTATATTTGATAGGCTAAGATACAATCTTAAATGTGGAAACAATATTAAGTTAGGATGATACATACCAAATTATCTATGATATCAAGTTGCAAATCAACTAAACTTTGTTTGTATCCTAAGTAATCTTATATTGTTATACTTATCAACCTCAGGATTTGATAACTCAAAATTTTTAAGATTGTTGTGTCACAACCTTGTTAGTTATTTTTGGTTTTGAACTAATAGTTGATTTTTAGTCCACTCCTCCTTTGTTGGACTGAGGCTAACCAGGGGTTTGAGAGCTTGTATTTCTCATCCAAAAAAATACTATGGGAAATGATGATTTCTGACCCTCTTCTCTCCCTGTCTTACCTATTCTTGACCAAATATTTTGTCACTCACCTTCCTCATACAATCGCGAGGTAGATAAGACCTACTATCATGAGGATTGGATGGTTATATGTATTGAATGATCTCTATGCCCTCTATACTCTAAGTTCCCTCTCCAAAAAAATCTGACCTATCTATAACCTCTTTATCTATAAGAATCAACCTCCTAGAATCCATGTCAAATCAAGGAATTTTTAACCATATCTTATTAGCCTTATTTTCCTTGAACCCATCATCTCAATATCGACTTGATTATTGAGGAATTAGAGGCTAGGTAGGGTGTTTAGGTACATTTCATGCTTCTTGACACATATATGGATTCTCACAACGTTGAATGTCCATCTTCATTGAGTTGTTAATGTACCTTGATTATTTAATATTTTTTTTTGATGATTTAGGGAGATGAAATCTTGTTCCCTGGCACATATATCCCTATTTGTCTGCGTCTTATACCCTACAACAACTATGAAATCCTCACTATAATACTTGTTGTTCATGGATTTTTCTTTGCCTAAATCCAAATATACCCCCTTAGAGCTAGTAGAAAAGGTGGATGCTTCAAGTTCTTGAAGTTTCTTAGCAACCTTTGTGGGGCCTTTTAGAATGAAGAGGAGCTGACAAAGTCAGTGAGATCATTTACCAAGGGTAAGGATAAAGGAATCATATCTGTGATTTCTTCTTCTTCGAGCCCATATTGTTGGTTCATAACACAAAAATGAGGAACACTTTTTGGAGTTGATTTACTAACTCATCCATGTTTTTGGTTTGTCTTTTCCCCACAATAGAAGGTTATTTTGGCCTTTTCCCCTTGATTTGATCATAACCATGAATTTTTTTCAAGATGGAATTCTGACATGTCAGCATGTCTCCTAAGATTTATTTCCATTATATACGGACATATTGTTATATTTCTACAAGTTTCTAATTTTACCTAGTATATTGAATTAAAATATAAGTATAATTGTAAGTAGTAAGTCAAAATATAATATATTACAAAATGTGTGAATATTCTCTACATATTGATGTACGTTTATCAATGTAAGTTCACTATACATAAAAGGTGATTCTATAGGTTATGACTAATACACAATCGATTGTCTTCAATGTAATTTTAGGTAGAGAGATACATCGATTTGGATCTACTTTTTTTAGTTAGTAGTGCAATGAGTAAGGTATGTTGTATCTCTTTGTGAGTGTAGTTGGAAATTTATCAATTTTCTTCTTTTGACCTAAACGAAGGCATAATTTCTTGAATTCCTTTTTGATAACTATTTGGTCAATTCTATCTCATATTTCAAATTTGATCTTATATCATTTTTGGATTTTTGGTGGTGGAATTGAACTATGTATCTTGGAAATTATTAGTATTTATAATTTTCATTATTGGTTTCTAATATATCCACTTAACATGTGGAAAATATACTTGCTCCATTTTGTGATGGAAACACTATTTTGCTCATGTTTTGACTACAAATGAAATTTAATAAATTATGTATGATTTGGATGTATATTGTATGTGCTCCGAAATCAACTTATGTGCCCAAAATTGTATATCTTTATGTATATGGTAATGTGAGATACTACATGGATTTTGGTTATTTTCCATTTTCTAAGAGGATTGGGGTAATTTTCCTGACCACCATTGTCTTATACATACTCTAGTATTTCCATTATATGATTGTTCCATAATTATAGTGTGTATGATGTAGTGGCATTATTTGCATTATAGAATGAAAAATATATATATTAGATGATCTTTTTCCATTGTTATATGCTTTTAATGAATATTATTCCAAATCTATTTTTTCTCAATTGTTGTTTTTATTTTAGATTCTTACTATTTTCAGGAAATTTTTCAGTGATCATTTTTTAACATCTATTTTAATTTTATACTTGTTACATATTATTTTTATTTTATTCATAGTATTTCTCAATCTCCCATTTATATGGAAAAAATCATGTTTAGTTGGTGTCTGTCTTCATTCTTCTTTTGTGAGGTTTTGTTTCCAACCCCTTTGAAGGAAGTATGGAAGGGGTGAATTTTTTTCCTCTAGATCTACATAAACGTTTCTCATGTTTGGGAGATAGAGTTAATATAGATTCTTTACTTTTGATCAACCAATACAATTTTGATATATGTTACCTTTATGTATCCACTTGTGAGGGTGACAAAATTCATGAACTCCAAAAATTGTACTAGTTAGACTACTTTTTTTAGAACTACACATTTGTTATACTGAAACATAATTACTAAATAATGGAATCTTTTCGCAAAATTATTATGATTTTTGTATTATAGGTTGTTCCATTTAGAGAATTGAGTAATGAGTGATTCCTCTTTTATTTTAAATTCATGATTCTATCCATGCCATCACCTGAGACCTCTTGGCATCAAACCAAGGATCTAACAATTGGGGTGTCTCATCTTAGATAGTGATTCCTCTCCCAATTCCCACTTATTACAAGTATGGTATCATATCCTATGAAGTTTAACATATCTAGCTATATGAAATTCATCACACATAAGTTCCATATAAGACAATTTCCTTATATGTTAAGTACTTAAATGAGACTACTACCATATAATCTACCTTTATCCATTGTTGGATGAAATAAAGGTACCTAATCAGACAAGGTGCCATTGTGAATATTTATAGGATACCATGTGCTCTTATCCTCAGTGTATGTTAAGTGCCTATTTGCATTGTGTTATCTTGATATAGACATTTTGGTGAAATCTAATGATAAGGATAATATATTAGGAACATGTGGAGACATTTGTGTATATTATGAACTAGTTCTTGCATTAATTGTGGCAATAAATTTATGTCTTATTGTACATTTTTCATTGTGAAAATACTTCCTAATAAACTTCTACGCGTGTAAACAAAATGTTGTTTGGATTTTTGTTAAAGATTTTATAACACCCCGAGGTTTTTCTATCCCAATGGACCAGGGTGAAAATATCCCGATATATTAAATACTAAAGTCAAGATCACCCACATTGAAGGACTATGCTTGCACTTGTATAATGACAAACAACTATACAATATAAAGTTGTAAAAGCATGTAAATTTATATGACTTTATTATAAAATTTGTTCACACGTGAGGATAAAATTACAATTGAACATGTACAACACAATACATGATCTACAACCTTATTCCTCAAACTATTTCTCAATTCACATCTATCTCTTTATTCATGTCCTATCTATATTGAAACAAAAAATCATGAAAATAAGGATGACACACACTACATTAGAAATCATTTCTTGTGTAACCATTTATGCAGACAGTTGCTACTAAAAACTATCAACATATCGTTAGAATAAATATTTTACTCGACATTTTGGAATCATAAACTGTCGCATTTCAATATTTTATTTGAATTTTTAATACTAGATAACCATCTTTCTAGGGGTTTATCCCTTGAAAAATAGCTATTTTGTGTTCTATCTCTCACATCTTCACTCGTGTCTAGCACAATAAGGCTATGGCAATTTTGACCTATAACATGTTGTTGCTTCCTTGGCCACTATCAAGTGTAGTCTTCTCCTATGAAACATCCTTCTTTATCATGTTCAGAGAGACTTCACATCTACCACTTTCATCATTTCTATCTTCAGAGGCCCATTCTCTAGGCAACATACATCCAACCTCACTACTTTCAACACCATTACTGATCCACCCTGCTTATTATCAAAAACCACACTACTCCTAGTGCTAGTAAAACATTTGCTCCTTCATGGTACAACATGTTAATTTCTTTTCCAAGTTCTAATTTTGGATGTTTTGTACACTCAATGTTTGATAGATTATGTATTATTATAGTATATGTATGTATCCATATATACATTTGTACTTGATGATTTTTGTTAGGCCTAGCTAATGATATGTGTTCCACATAACAAATGATATGTGTTTCAAAACTCAACGTAGAGGTTGAATTTTCCATTAGAATGATAGTTCTCATTTCATGTGAATGTCCTTATGACGGAGAATGATAATCATTTGTATATGTATGGTAATTAATTCTCATTGCATGTGAATGGTGACTAGTGCATTAAGTATTAGGTTTAATTTATGATTAATACCTTTTATCAGCCCTAATGTTTTTGAAAAACTCAAGTCATATTTGACTGGAGTGGCTAAGTATAGAAAATATAATTTTCTAGTCAATATGCTTCTCCAAGTTGTCTATGGACATTTTAGGGGGATCATTTTTCCCTTGCATATATATATATATATATTAATTTAATTGCATTTATTAGAAAGAAAATATGGTCTTCTATCAACATATAGTTTAATGTGTATTATGATTTTGAGTTATTACTAATAATTGAACATGATAATGAGAAATGTAATGAAATATATATAATCAAATCTAATTAAGTGTGTAGGAGTATGCCATGTTGCCACCCCTTGAAGTCCTTGTAGATGTCTTTTACAAAAACCAACAACTATAAATCAAGATATTTGAGGGATTGTACACTTATATTTTAGTACAACTATATTAGTTTTTATTCTCAAACTTGTAATCAAATATTTAGCACTTTGTCTATAGAAAAGATTTTACAGAGTGGATAATAAGATACATGTATGCCAAAATGGTCCTAACTGCACATCTAGGTTGTACATGCATGTCATTCATTCTAGTGATGTATGGCTCAAAAACAACAACCTACACAAACCATAATATAAACGCAGAGAAGGAGCTGCTAAAAATGTCAGTTAAAGATAAGGACTCTATTGAAGAAATAGAAGCACGCTGGTGGGGTGCATTTATCCTAATTTTTTATGTTTAGTTTTAGTTACATGATGTTTAGGTTTTAAAAGTTAAAGGCTTATTTTATGTTTAAGATTCGAGAAAGATAACTACAATCATGTACCTAGTTTAATTAGAATTCCATTATTCTATTTGCAATGTATTTCAATTTTGTTACATCTCTTGAATGATTGAATAGGAAATTAACACTTCCACTCATGTATGTGATTGTTCTAACATTGGGGTACCCATATGATTTCAACATGTTCTCAGTGTATCTACAAAAGTACCCACCTAGGATTTTGATGTGTGAAGATAACTGGAATTTTGATGTTGGCTTCAATTATTGAGTGTAAAGTGGTTTTATTTTCACTTGTTTAATCTTTGGTGAAAATATTCAAAGTATATACATGTTTATAAGTAATAATGTATTACCACATATAGAAATGTAGTCAGTATGCAAAAGACCTAAGAGAAACAGATGTAACATCATTCTTGATGAGATATCCTACATGATTGATTTAGTGACTAGATTTTCTGAAAACATGATAAAAGTTACTCTATTATGTAAAATAGTTTGAGACGTAACATAATTCTTGATGAGAGATCCTACAAGAAAAAGTTTGATTTATGAGATATGAGTCTGAATATGGGTATTCAAGTTATGTTCTAATGATTTAAGATAAGTTTTGACCAAGAAATACTATCTGGTCTAACACTATGTATGATACAGATGATCGATTATCTTGTGCTACAAGTAGCTAGTGGGATTCCAAACAATCATGTATGTATGTTTTTACAAGTTGAAATATGATAAAAAATATATGTCTTGAACCAACGTGGGCCTCAAACTCATTAAAAAGGAGGACATTTAAAGTGGTACAAGTGATAGGGTTAACTATAAAGAACGTAATCCAAATGGGTGAAGGTCAAAAGAGTTAGCCTCCAAAATATGATAAGCTTGATATATTTGAAGTGTGTGCAGTATGTATGAGTCCTACTATATGAGATGAGTCACATGGTGTGTGGTTCCTAATGTAGATATGAATAATAGTTTTACTATGCAAGAACCCAACCTTATTGATAGAGGGGTAGTTGAATATGAGCTAATCTATATATGAGTGAGGGAGAGTCCCAAAACCCTAGAGGAAGTATCTTAAAAAGTGATATCAATGAACAACCCTAGTACTTGGGGTGGTGGTTCCATGTGAATGAATCTAGTGGTTTTACCCGCAACTAAGATTTGGGTAAACATTTATGATATGGGTAGAACTAATGTGGTTAACAAGTCATTCATAGACCAAGATATGTCTTGTATTGAGTGGCTAGAGCTTGTGAAGCTCAATGATAGCTCATAGTGAGATAATTACGAGAATTTGATATGGAGATTAAATTTTTTATCAAATAATTTTAGATTCAAGTAAGAATATCACTTGAACTATATTCATGATTTTTCACTCAAACAATCTTGAAATAGTATATGTAATCCATGCTATATATGTAAGTTTTATGTGACTTATATAAATTATGAATTGAGTATGTGTTTTGCTCATAGGTGACATGATCATAATGAATATATTTTTAACCTTTATTTTTTGTAGTAAATAGAGACTACATATTATCCATCCTACTTTCTACGACAAGTATTGAACACTATTACATTAGAGTTATCTCAAATTCACTTAGAAAAAAGGGAAGCATAGACCTATACATAATGGTTTGTTTTGAAGTGATTTCAACAATGACATTGAGCTCTCATGGTACATAGATCACACATATAGAAATATACTTGAGGATCATATGGCAACATCACCATTTGTGCAATAGGTAATTGGTGGAACATGCCCATTAGAAAGTAGCAACATAGTTGCAACTAGTGAGTTTGTAGACAACAAAGAATTCTGTCACCTTTGCTCGATGATCTTCTCCATAGATTTGGTGATATCTATAATCTTTTCTTCTAATTCTGATCTTGATAAATTAGTGTCACCAACCCAACATATTAGGAATCCAATATGACCATTAAATATGTAGCCAAAGGTAGTAGTCTGGTTTTAAATATGGAATGTGGCATAAATGCGTACAAAGAAGTGGAACATTTTTGCCCCACTATGCTCAACAACATGGGTCAAACACACAAGTGTGATTCTTGGGAGACAACTAATCATATGTACATGTATTATGATGAAATTAATAGCAACCTCAAGTTTCGTTATCTTTCCCACATGAAGATGCTCATTTTGGATGGCTAGATATGCCAAACTGCAACCACACTTAATATAGTTGAAGTAATTGTGTATCCTTTTGCATTGATATATATACACTCATCTTCATTTAGGAGGAAGTATAGAGGGTCCATATTCCATGATGCCTTATTAACTCCACAATCATGAAGCCAATGACGAATGATTTCTTTGCTATTATTACATCTTGGGCACAAAGGAGAGACATCAATATGATGACGTGTCTGCTTCACATTAGTCAGTCTAGTGGGATGTTCTAATAACCATACAAATGTTTTTAATCTTTTGCCAGATGTAAAATTTTTAGAGATTGTACTAAGTACCTGGAAAATGTTCTTCTTTAGATGTTTGGATGAATCTTTATGCTAACCAGGTCATCAATTCACCACACGATTAATGTGGCTATTTCAACAATGAAATCAAGGGATGGTGCATTGTTGATGACCTTCCATCAATATTTTAGAAGGTAAGTATGAATGGAGTCCTAGTCGCACTTTATAAAGTCTAGCATCATATAGTCTACAATGAGTTTGCTATGATTAGGAGGGGCTAAAGCTATTGGATTAATGTTTATTATCATCTGACAGGTAATCAAACAATCCTTCCGTACAAGTCTGCTTCGACCATCTTGAACTATCTCCACATAGAGGTTATTAATGAGAAGGATGTGTATTTAGATAAATATTCATAAGGTAGAGCGTGAATATGTGTCCCTGTCACTTCTTGTGGAATATTTATTCTGCATGATCTACACCCATATCTTTGAGGGTTGTGTGAGGTAAGACCACACGTTCTTCAATATTAAGGATTCATTTTAGGAACACACATCCTTGATGTCCAAGCCCCACCTATCTTTTCCATAGGTGATCTTATTTCAAGAAAAAGAGATAATTTTCTATGTTCCCTCCCCATGCCAGATAAAACTTCCAACATGGAGGTTTATGATCACATAACATTGAGGAAATATGAATTACTAGAATTTTATATGTTGGTATAGCTTGTAGAGTAAATTTTTCTAGTGTGATGCTCCTACTAAAGGTAGTTACTCAATCACCTAGATATTTATCCTCTGCATTATGGATTCAGTGATGCTAGCATGAGTGATCATGTCAACTCATTGATGGATGACTGGTACTTGTATATATTTTTCATTGGCTTCTAAGTAGGGGAACCCCAAACTCCTACTGATTGTTCTTTTTTCAACTTTTGATATGTTGGATGAGAAGAAAAGAAACTCATTTTTCCTAGTAAACTATTTTCCTAGAGGGAAGAGAGAAATCTTTGAGGACTTCATTAATATCCCTAACTTGTTGTTGTGCGCCTTCATCCACAGAAGGATGTCATCAACAAAACAAAATGTGTAATTGGGGTACCTCCCTTTACCAGAGTGATGGGTTTCTAATGATCCATGTCTCTCTCCATTATACTGGCTGAGTCTCTCCATAGATAAAATGAAGGGCTTGTCTTACCCTATGTACAACCTTGAAGGGATGAAGGTGGGAAACTTCCCAAAGAATGGATGAAACCCCATAGGTGATGATTTCCATGGTTAGAGTGACAACGTTAGAAGGCATGCCTACTCTCTTGAGGGTATCTTAGATGAATTCCAATTAATGTAATTAAATGATCAGGATTTGTCTGTCTTGATCATCATCCACTTCTTTTTTCCTTACCTAATACACATAATGTGGATTTCTTTCTATACCAAAAGAATATTGTCACTAATCTTCCTTCCCAAAATGAAGTTGGATTGTGTGGGTGATATCCATTCATTTAGGTAGGTTTGATGCACTCCACCACTATCTTTGAGGTGGTTTTGAAGACTTCATTGTTCATGGAAATTGGATGGCGGTCGATGTAGCATTGGGGGATGCATATTTTTGGAATCAATGTCGTATGAGAGAGTTTGTAAGGTTGTGATGCACAAAAGTAGTGGAGAGGGTATATTGCACCATTTTCATGCACCGGTGATGGACCCACATGGCCCTAGTGATGTTGAAGAAAATTCATACCTACTCTTTTGAGATTTGGAGCTTTAGATGGCACCATGGAGAAGATCGTATGATAGACTTCTTTAGCAAAATGAACTCTACCTATAGTGGAACAAGCCACATATGGGAGGCCAGGAAAGGTGCCTGCAAATTGCACAATATGTTTCCTAGAAATATGGCATGTTTTGGCTAATGGATTTTTGAAGTACATATGTACATGGGTTTCTAGGGCCTATAATCTACAACCTAGTTGTTTTACATATCTTTTAGGCTCATAATCTTGTTGTGATGTCTCCTATCTTGCATATTTGATTAAATTTTGGTATTACAATCTCCAAACTTTAACCAATCAATTCTCACCTTTCTTTGCCAATCCACTCACACTTTTAGTAAACATTGGTTATAGTGTTCTTGCAACTCTGTCACTCTTAATGAAATGGTTGGGGAGTCTGTATACTCCAATTTGGATTTAATATCATCAAGTTCTACAAACACATTGGCTTTTCGATAGTTTTTGTTGAAAAAGGTCTTCATGTCCCGCTTGCGGACAACATCATGTAAGTTGGATAGAGAGTCTAAAAAGGTAGCTTTGTTGTCCCAATTTTATGTCAAACACACTATGAAGTCTTCAGTTAGGTTCCATCTAGAATTGGTTTTAAACTACATGTGTTTATTGGCATGTGGTTTTATGATATTGATCAAAAGAGGGTTGTGTTCAGACATAAGTTATGGTAGAAATGTGACATAGACATTTGTATTAAACGCCATTCATGCTTCATTTTCTATTACTCGATATATCCCTTCTAACCAATGATTTCATCTGAAGGTAAAGGGTTGGATGGATGCAACCATGTTAGTGAGGCCTATTTTAAGAAGAAGGTCGTGGAAGAGAAAGAAAGGGACTGTGTTCAAGAAGGTTATGCCTTTCTTCTCCAATCTAAGGATGGGTGTTAAAGTCCCCTACAACTTCCCATGCCTCATCTTTTAAGGGGCGAGGTCTAACAAACACCTAAAAAGTTCCGATCAATTGGTGGGTTTGGGATTACACAATTGTGAGCATCCACCTTCCATTGACCCAACATGTAACATCCCAGGATTTGAGGCCTCAGATAAAACACTCTTAAAACGAATGATTGGACTACCCATATTACCAAGGTGCACCTCCTTTTCCGGGAGCCCATAGTTAAAGACCTCCACAGTTAAGCATGCTCAGCTTGGAGTAGTACTAGGATGGGTGACCAGTCGGGAAGTTGATCCTGGCTTGCGCGTCGGTGAGGACAAAGTGCGCAGTTAAGGCTAGTGGTGGTCTGTGGGGCCATTCGTCATTACTGAAACTCTACTAGAGCCTAGGGCAGTGAGCCCAGGAATTACAAATGGTATTAGAGCCATAACCCCTCCAGTAGGTGGGTCCCACATGAGCATGTGGCATGCCAGTCTTGAGTTGTGCGGTCCAGGCATGTTGGAAAGGGTTGTCCATGCTTGACGTAGCCACCCTTGTGCTGGTATTCCATGATCGGGAGCTGGGTGTCCATGGGCCATTCTGGGTATGTACTGAAATGGGGTGATATTATGAGGCTATATAGTTGAGTCTTGACGAGGATGTCAAGAGTTTAAGTGGGGGAGATTGTAACATCCCAGGATTTGAGGCCTCAAATAAAACACTCTTAAAAGGAATGATTGGACTACTCATATCACCAAGGTGCACCTCCTTTTCCGGAAGCCCATCACTAAAGAACTCCATAGTTAAGCGTGCTCAGCTTGGAGTAGTACTAGGATGGGTGACCAGTCAGGAAGTTGATCCTGGCTTGCGCGTCGGTGAGGACAAAGTGCGCAGTTAAGGCTAGTGGTGGTCTGTGGGGCCAGTCGTCATTCCTGAAACTCTACTAGGGCCTAGGACAGTGGGCCCAAGCATTACACAACAATTGATGAATTGGAAGTGATTTAGTAATATTTCCAAGTTGCAATGAGTATTATCCCAAAAGCAACAAAATCCCACAACATAAGGTAGTATCCTCCACATGATGGGATGAAGGGGAACCTACTCTTTAGATCTTGGAATATATCATGGTTCCACTACTACAATGTTTGATGCCATATAGAAGGTGGAGATAGTAAAATGTTTGTATCCTTTCATAATACAATTTTTTTCATCAGAGCACACAACCTGGACATCCCAACATATGTAGTTCACTAGATAATGTCCAAGGGGTGGCACAGGTGTAGGCTGGAAATTAGGTTATGTCTTCCCATATCCCAAATGATACCTCCTCAGTCTCTTTACTTGTCTCTTCCACTACATCTTCAGACTGGTCTAGGCGTTACACCCTCTTTCCAGAAACATCACTCATCTCATGTAGTTGTTTGTGTTTTCATTTATTCCTGACACGATCTAGACTCAGCGACACTAGTGTCTAAAAGATCACACTTCTATTACAAGGAAAGACAACTGATATCATCTCCTTCCTGGACCCCAAGTGGAGAAGGGAGGGGGTATACTACTGATGTCAATGGTTCTGAACTAAAAGATTTTGCAGTGATCACCCAATCCTCTTCCAACAACAACTTCATCCACTTCCAATGATATTACTATGTTGCTCATGCAAGGCTATTCAGTGTTGAGTTTCACTTCTTTTTGTTGATGCATTAGCCTGCTTTTTTCTTCTATTCTCTTTCTCTACCACCTAGACCTCCATCTTGACATCCCTCTTCTACTTTATTCAGATGACATTTCTAATGATTGATAGTGTGTGCTTGGTTAGCAACAGACACTATGAGCATTGCAGTGTGGCCATAAATGACTAGAGTCCCCTATGTTTATACAGATGGGTTTTTGAAATTCTTTGGCGGCATTTACTTTTGTGGCTTAGGCTTCTAGGCATGCGTACTAGAACAATTGTTAGCCCCACATTTGTTGTTCATGCCTTTGATTCATATCATTATTTTCATAGAGATTGGTCCCTTGACGAGGACCTTTCCATGAACTTCTTCTTGGTGGATGATCTTGGCCCCCTAGAAATCTTGAACCCCACCTCCCCCTCAACCGCCACCCCTTTCCAGCCCTGGAGACATCTCATCTCTGTACCTCAACATTTGGAACGTTTAATCTAACAATATATAATGAATCTTTGTTAATACTTGGTGATATCATATATTATTTGGCTATATACCCTTATCTAGTTGTTTAAAACCAAGATTTAGTTTATTATCATGTTTATTCTTATTCATATGTTTTATGTGGCACTTTGGAATGGTGTCTTAGATATAGTATAAATTATGACCTTACCATAACCCTAATTTGAGTTGGCTCGAATTCTTATTATGCATTGATGATAAGAATATTTGTTAATAATATTGGTAAATATTTATGATATGTATGGGCTTTAATGTATGCCTCAGGGGAAGAATATTAGACTATGAAACCTTTCCTTTCTGTGTATTTATGGTCAAGTTGGAGTTGGATTATTAAGAATCTTTGATCAATTATGGTTTTTAATGAGTAAGTTATGTTTTAAAAAATAACTAATATGTATTTATCTTAGAATTTATTTTTAAATGGTTACTAATCATATGCCATTGATTGTAAATCCACTTAGTTCGAACTATATGAACTACTTTTAATTGGTGCATTATCTAGGCCAATATGTGTAAGGAAAAAGTGGAAGCTTAGTAGCCCTTGGATGCCCATTTTAAGACAATTAGATCATACTCTATCTCTAAAACATATAGAGAAATTTTATCAACATGAAGTTTAATTCAATTTGCCTTGGTATTGCGGTTATCCATGCATCATGTAGGTCTTATACACCTATCACATGTTCAATATGCCATGTGTGCATCCAGATCAAAATCTACACACTCCTTAATTCACCTATTTGATATAAGGGGTAGAGGAGACTAAAGAGATGATTAGAGGAAACCATGTCAATGGGTGACAAGTACAATGGGGAGGTTATGGAGGTATGTGTGTTTAGGAAGAAGAAGAAGTAAATGGGTATTTTAAAACTAATTTTTGTTGAGTTGGGTAGGGGAGTTTGAGAGAAGTCACCAAATCACTTCCTACACTATACAAGGATGGACTCAAGTCCACATCATTTCCCCAAAATTTTTGTTCTTTCTGGACGTAATGGAAAGGTAGAAGGAAGAAAAGACCGAATCTTGAGGATTTTTGCCAGTCTAAATATAGAACAAGGTATTTAGGAGGTATGAGGCACTTGCACTACAGGATGAAAAGGAAATTTGGATGTTGTATCCACCTCAAAGAGGAAGGACACACCAACAACTCTCAATGTGGTCAGTTCTTTTGTGGATTCATATTCAAAGCTGGGTGGTGCAATAACACCCAAGGCAGTCAATACATAAATATTGATCGATTAAGGGAGAACACATTAGACTGAGAAGACTAGAATAGATGGATGATACCAAGGCCCCATTCAACTACTACAAGGTCGAATGGATCAAGTCTAGGCCCAAATCCGATTGACAAGCCGACTAAACCAAGGACCGAGGAGCATACTTGTGGATTAATCAGGATTGAGTGGCTCCCTGATCATCTTGTGCCATCATGAGCCTCCAAGGCTTAACATTCAATTGTTAGAATAATATAGAGAAGGTAAATCTTAAAAATACACAAAAAATTATCGATATTAAACTCATACAAATTATATTTTCATGTAGATTCAAGAATCTAATATATAAGCATGTACTGTATATTGGATTTTTTAAAGTGTTTGTGGGCTAATAATTGAAACATATGATCTATATATAACTTATTCAAGAATAATGATATTTTAATGACATATTTTGGAATTATTATGTTATAAGTTGATTTTTTGAAATCAGATGATGATTATCAAAAAATATAGTATCTTGAATTGTAGTACATTTGACATGTTCACCAAAATACATCCAAGAAACCATGGTTTTAAATAAAAACCCTAATTTGACTATTAACATGATGTAAAATGAATTTTGGGTTAAGAAATGTGTGAGGATGACCCTGATCTAACATGATAATCCTAATTTGGTTATAGTGACTTTAAATATGAAACATGATGCATGTAATGTCTTTATAGGTCTAGTTGAATAAAATGACATAAAGATTGATTATGAAATTCGAATCCTCTACATGGGAATATTATTTTATGACAATATACTCCATCTAGACTAGAGGAATAGTATTTATACTCTTGAATATGTTTGATATTATATAGTCATTCTTGGAATATTCTATTGCATGGAACACTTGTTCTCTATGACTATTTTTTGTTTGTTTGAATATTTTCTTGCAAAGCCTAAACCTAAATGAAATCACCATTATATGCTCCCAGTGCACCGATGTGCACTATTGGGGTATGGATACAAATATCACTGCACCCACCTATAATTTTAGTGTCATGACACAAATCTGAATGATACCTCTTATAATATCAATTTAAGTGCACAAACTTGAAAAGTTCAATGTTATTTGGGCATTGGTTCACCTTAAATAGAGATTTATGTCTCATTTATTCTTCTAGTGGATAAAGTATTGTCCCTTGTGGAAATACAAGCTTTGTATAATGGAAACTTGGATATACAATGTCTTTTATATTGTTAATGAAACCATTTTTGATAACTATCTTAGTTTTTTCTCATATAAAGTCAAGCAACAATTTTTCATAGTGCAAATTCACTTTCCTTATTTAAGTATATATGTCCTTTATGGTAACAAGTACATAATAGGAGCATGTTGACACTATTTTCCCTTTTATGTATAGAGAATCAGATATGGCATGGATGTAGGAATGAAGTCTGGAGTAAGTGGTAGGTGAAAAGGTGTTGTAGATATTCTAAACTTCGTACATGTTTCAATTACAATTTCTACCATAAGATTTCATCTTTATGTTAAAAGTCATTTGAAATATATATATATATATATATATATATATATATATATATATATATATATATATATATATATATATATATATAGTCAGTCTAGAATATAGTCGATCTTCACCATCATAGTATAACTAGGCTACATACAAATTGTGAGCCCATTTGGATGAGTGTAAGTCACTCATCCAAGGGCAACAAAATCGACATGCAAAACTAATTTGAAATGCATAAATTTTGTGGTATTTATAACATGACCTATAAATGTCCACATGTACTCAAATTACACTTGAGTGTATTCTAGCCTGACTCTCTCTCTCTATATATATATATATTATGTATATATATGTGTCTATATATATATATATATATATAGGAAAATGATCCAGTGAGAAACATATCTTGCTGAGAGCATGAGAGGCATTTGGATAACTTTTTATAATGATAAAATTTTCATAATCTAATAGTATGTATTGGAAAAATATACCCTATTAGTCACGTTCCAAATACTTTTCAACACTCAATATGGAGTTTTAGGCTGACCGTTGGATGTAAAATGTGTATATTGTATATATGGAGATGTAAAAGGTATCTGATTGTGATTATTTTTTGTGTGAAGGTAAATGTAATGGTGTTCTACCCATCCATAAGGTTGGATATTGAAAATAAGCTACAAATTTATAGTTATTCAAATGCCTCCCATGCTCTCACCATAGAATGCTTCTCATTAAATTGCTACACTATATATATATATATATATATATATATATATATATAGTCAGTCTAGAATACACTTGATCTTCACCATCATAGTATAACTAGGCTACATTCAAATTTTGAGCTCATTCGGATGAGTGTAAGTCACTGATCAAAGGGTAACAAAATCGACATGTGAAACTAATTTGAAATACATAAATTTTGCAGTCTTTATAACATGACCTATAAATGTCCACATGTGCTCAAACATTGTGTATGAGCTATTCACAAGATGTTTAACAAGATCAATGGATCAAATTTTTGAAAAAAATATTACATCATGAAAAACTACTCGAGTGTAGTCTGCTCTGAATACACTCGAGTGTATTCTAGCCTCTCTCTCTCTCTCTCTCTATATATATATATATATATATATATATATATATATATATATATCAAAATTATTCAGTGAGAAACATATCTTGGTGAGAGAATGAGAGGCATTTGAATAACTTCTCACAACGATCAAATTTTCATAATCTAATAGTATGGATTGGAAAAATACCCTATTAGTCACATTCCAAATACTTTTCAACACTCAATATGGAGTTTTAGGCCGACCGTTGGATGTAAAATGTGTATATTGTATATATGGAAATGTAAACGATATCTGATTGCGATGAGTTTTTGTGTGAAGGTAAATGTAATGATGTTCTTCCCATCCATAAGGTTGGATATTGAAAATAAGCTACAACTTTATAGTTATTCAAATGCCTCTCATGCTCTCACTGTAGATTGTTTCTCACTAGATCACTACCCTATATATATATTTATATATATATGAGCTCATCTTTAATACCCGCACACACTTCCTGATATTTTTTTTTTGCAATTGTAGAGGACCATTTTTTCTAGCTCCCCAAAATATTTTTGGATACCCGCGTGGGTAGCTACCCGCACACACTTCCCGATTTTTTTTCACAATTGTAGAGGACCATTTCTTCTAGCTCCCCAAAAAAATTTATCCAAAAATAATATCATTCCCCCCCCCCCAAAAAAAAAAAACAAAAAACTCGTCCATATATTTACTCACTGTATATTTTCTGCACAGTTACTCTTTTGCTCTCAGAGTTACTCCCACATACCATATAGTTACTCTTTTGATTAAGAAGAGTTACTCCAGTGTACCATATAGTTACTCTTTGGATCCCGAGTTACTCCAGCGGGTAGTGAAAATTAGGCTACCCACGCGGGTAACGAATGAACAACCTATATATATATATATGTATATATATGTATATATATAGATATATATATATATATGTATATATATGTAGTTCATTCATTGCCCACATGGATAACTAAGGTTTCTCTACCCGTGCATTTTGAAAATTAAGTATGTGGTAAGAAAACTAACATTGTCAAATAAGTAACTATATTGTCAAAAAAGTAATTATTGGTCAGAAAAGGTAAAAACATGCATATTACAAAGTAAAAATTATGAAAAAATATATATAATTGTATATATGTAACTAATATTCATGTAATGTAACTTTTTGGAAGGTAGTATAACGTTGTACATGTGTAAAGTAAAAAACGACATAAAAGTAACTATTTCAGGAGCAGGTAGCAACCTGTGTGGGTATTAAAGGTAAACCCTTATATATATCCATTGGTATTCTTTGTCAACTTTATGATATTTTAACGTGCATGCATACTCTTACATTGCATGTATATTCTAATACAAATAGTTAACATTTGGGGTTGTTCTCTTCTCATCCCCTTGGGATTGGGAAGGGAAAAGCCCATGATGTTTGAGATTTCTTAAACTAGGTCAAAGTGAAGGAGTATATGTAGTAATGGAAGAGAAATCCCAGATCTCATTTGGACAAAACTTCATAACCTAGATTTGACAATGCAGTGATGATTAAGAAGTAGTGGCTTGTGCCTAATGTTTAATGGATATACTCTTTTTACCAGTGTAGGTTGTGAAATTTTAGTTGAGAAATGTGAAGTCTGGGGTTGTTGGTTAAGCTAGAAGCCCATATACCATATAACTTAGCCTAGACTAGGATAGTGAGTAAGCACGAACAATATATATCATGTTTCCCGATGGACATAACCTTATAAAGTGTATGCATACAATTATTTTGAGGATGAAATCATGTTTTAAGATGGAGTGCTATAACATAATTTAACAAGACTTTCTAGCCTCATTTACCTTAACTTTATGAATATGATGCCAATGTTCTTGGTTTTTGTGAAATCCCCAAAGATGGTGTAAGATATAGTCATTAAACCTATGATGGGAAATTAGAGGAAAACATAACCTTAATATGCACCTATAATTAGCTTAGGTTATTTGCAACCCCATTATAATATTTTTTTAACCTTAAACCCTCATAAAAATAATAATAATAATAAGGTGGAGGAGGTTTCTCTCTCTAACGTTTTCTCCTATTTCTCTCTACTTAGTGGCGCTGTTGGGGGGAGGGGGGTCATCTCGGGTGCGCCCTCCCCTTGGCTTCCATTCAACCACAACGACTGAAGCTTAGAGTTTCGGGAGTAAAAGGCGGCGACCTGCAGTTCCAGCTGCCCCGACGAGTGCCCTTCTCAGTTCCGGTAAGCGCGGGACGAGCTGCTCTACGAGAGCCGTGACTTGAGCGAGAGCCTTCCCCTGGTTCATGGCGATGTTGTCTGCATCTGATCCTGCTTTGGCATCTAAGGCGAAGATTGGGCTCCTTGATGGGTATCTAGACATGCTCATGTGTCATCCTTCCATAGGGCCTTGACAGCTGCAGATCACAAAAGTCTTCTCCATCCAGGAGTGGTCGATCCTCAATGGTCAGTTTGGGCGTCTCCTATCTTGGCGGCGGTGCTCCCTGCTTGGCGGCACTCTCAGCTCTGAAATCCCTAACATAGCAGTGTGTACTCTCTCCGCCCACGTTGAGGTTTCACTACTGACTGAAGGGTTGTTGAGGTGTTGTCGCACTAGTAATGGGCGTCTTCCCCCCTCTACTACTGTGTGATGGAATGCTCTCATGGTGTTTGTTGAAATGCCTCTCCGCAAATGACAACATTGGGCATCTTGCCTGGCATTGCTGTTACATGTTTGATGGAATGCTTTATGCACACAGAGTAGGTTTACATTGGTCTTTTCTCCTGTTGCGTGTTGATACACCTTTTAGGTGTTCGATGCAATGTTGTTGTGCAAATAGCAGCTCTCAAGTGTACCTTTGCAAGCATGTTAGGGGTTCTATTTCGGTGGTTCCCCGAAGTGTCTGGACGCATCCCTTGTTATCTTGTTGTTGTCATGGGTTCTCCCAGGTCCTGCTATGGACTGATCGCCGATGGTATGAAGGTGTTCACTGATCTGCCTCTATGGGTAAGGGCACGACTGTGTCTAGTGTTTGATTGTTGAGGATCCAAATAAGGCCATGATCTAGTTAATTGGTGCTATCAATAGTAGGCTTTCTCTGGTTTGTTGTAGGTCTCTTTTGCTATTCATATCCTCTCTATGTAGGTGAGCTGAATTCCAGAGGCACTATGATGGATGAAGTTCAGCTATAGTAGCCAAAGGAAGTATGTTTGAGGTTGTGCTTTGGAGCTACTTTAGGTGCCTTGATTGGTTCTCTACCCAGGGAAGTAATGACCAGTTGCAGTTGGTTCATTTCTTCAGGAGGGAGACAAGAAGTGGCAGACTTGTCTCCTTTATATGAGTCTCTTGTGATCCATCTAAGAAGACTGACTAGGAGATGGGATAGGGGACGACAAACCTATTTGAATTGGCAGCCGAGGTGTAGTTCATATAGGCATTTTTTGTGGGTGTTTTGAATTGGTTCTGTTTGTTCTTTCTCTTCCCCTGTTAGCTCTTACTAGTTAGTTTGGAGCCTATCTTTTCTTTTGCCCCTTCTTAGTTTGGATTTCTTTTCTAGTTTCGGGTCCCTTATACCCCCCTACGTGGGGCTTGGGACCTAGTAGTTTCTTTATAGGAGCACAAAATTGTACCCAAAGTTTTGGTTTATTAAGTAAGAAGATTTTTGTGCAACTAAAATAATAATAATAATATAATTAATTTGTATTTTTCAAATGAATGGTACCAATGGATAACTAATAACGTGCCATTTTTTTGTTAAGACCCTGATTCACATGTTGTAAACATTTAATACACCTTTGTTGAAAAATGCACTAATAAAGTTTAAAACATAATTTGAAAATAAAAATAATTAAATGTAAGTTGTTATATAACCATAGGACTCACATAATATCCATACATGTAAGTATATACATATATATTCCAAAAACCTCATTAATATGTCATATTAAACTAATAAGAATAATAATGCTAAAAATGAGATCAACCACATACAAAACAAGAAAAGGGTTAGAAAGTCTTTGATGAATCAAAATGATAGTATACATATTATTGGATATGATGTATAAATGAATTCAAAAGGGATCTTGAGTAAAAGAATGGACATGGCTAGGAATAAGAACTGTAGAAAGATGGTCATAATAAATGATACCAAATAAAATTATTTCTATAATATTAGATACATTAACTAGTATAGTAAATAACATGATAACATAAAGATATCCTTATTTATTGGATTTCATAATAGATGATCTCAAAAGTGGAAACTAATATTCATACCAGATTTTGCATACCCAAGTTAACTATGAATCAAGTTTCACATATGTTAGAATTTTGGTTCCTCCCTAGATAATGTAAAGAGAAAAATATAATAAAAATATTTCTATTACTAATCATCCAAGGATTTAATTAGTTATCTTTTCTAAGATTACTGTATTACCCTCCCCTCTTTATGATTTCTAATTTTGGACTATACATCTGATAGTTGAGTTTTTGTTCACCTTGTTTTCTAGATATGGTTTAATCATAGGGATAAGATCTTTTCCCCTCACTAAATTTATAAACTAGAGAGATCCTATAGGAAATGATAATTTGTCACCCCTTCCCTCGCTCTCCTTTGCTCCTCTTGATACAACCTATTCACCCACACTTTCATCAAACTATTGTGATCTAAATAGGCCTTAGTTTAATTGGTATTGATAGTTTGTATCTCCTTCACAATCTTTGAACTCAACTACCTCTATGTTTCCCTCACCAACCTACTTTGTATCCATCTATAACCTCTTTACCTATAAGAATCAATCCCCTTATAATTATTACCATATTTATAAACTTCTATCCATAGGAACTTTTCCCTCCATTTCCCTAGAACCCATGCTCCATATTTTGACTTCAATATCGAGTTACTAGAGGGTATATTTAGTGGTTATGAGTATGACAATCTCTACCAACTTTCTGGAACATTTACATGGTCTACTACAAGGTTAGTGACATGTATAATTAGTTTGATAAGGTACTTTTGTTATTTTTCTATTTTGATTTTTCTTTAATATTTTATCCTCATGATGATTATTTGATATTTACAAAATTTAGTTGTGTATGTTTGGGTGTTCTACCTAATAGTGACTCAAAATTCTACTATGTAACAGTAGTTGTTCCTACCTTTGGCTCAACCTGATTCCTGAGCTCCTACCTTTGATCCATTAATGGAGGAGTGTTCTTTGAGACTCACCACAGCCTTCCCTAGAATTTGTACAACTAGAGAAAGATATGAACTTAGAAAAATCATTTCCCAATGGCAAGGACCAATGAATCACAAATTCTATTAATTCTTTCAAGCCAATGTTGTGAATTCATTGATAAATTAGATGTTTGATGTTTAGTTAGCAACTCCCATGTTTTTTTGGTTTATCTTTGTTTGTGCCTCAAAGTTATCTTGTTCTGTTGTCTTTGTTTTGATCATTATTGTGTGACTTTATGATGTGGAAGTAATGACTTTTTTTCATAGCGTTTAAGATTTATTTGTATTACAACATTGACATATTAGTATTTAGTATCAATTTTTAATTAAACCAATAAAAGGAGTTAATTATGAAAAATCAATAGAATAAAACATGGTTAGTCAGAAAATTAAAATAAAATATGTTTTGGAACCATGATAATATTCTATGTTGATCAATATAGGCTTTGAAACCTATAATAACTAATAATAAATGTCATTTTCTAGGATTTGACAAATTTATATAATTAATAACATAACATTCCTTATGTGAGGGATTCTTTGAGATGGATATAAAGTTTGGTTAAGTTTATTAGTTCAATTATTATGGTTTGTCATATCTCTTTATAAATAATTATGATACATAAAGAAAATTGTTCTCTCTTAACCTAAATTGAGGAATAATGTATTGAATTTCATTTTTGTAACCTAAATTGAGGAATAATGTATTGAATTTCATTTTTGTAAGTACTTGACCAAATTGGGTATTATCCTATGAATTTTATTTGATTTTGACTATTAAATTCACAAATTGAACCTTATCGCTTGTATCTTAGTCACATTTATCAATTTCGATCATGATTATCTAAATGACACACTATTGTAATAGAAAACCTATTGGACCCACTTTTGTGGTGGAAACCTTAAGTGATATGTTTTTGTTGCGAAAACTCTATTGTCTCATTGAAATACTAATTAGTTCATTTTTGTTACTATACTTGAACTTTCCTCTATATTTTAACATACCTAAATCTATTTTATATTCTACCTCTTACTTCATATTATTTTAATTGTTTCCTTCATTCTAAATCCTAGTCAATAATTTGATTGAATTAGCATGATCTATGATGAATATTAGTCTTCAATTGAACTCCCTTTTTTAAACATAGTTATTCTCTTACTTTGATAGATATTTACAAATTCGTCACCCAATTTGTCTTTGTGAATCATTTTAATATAAACTAGTGCAATTTGATTCATTATTTCCTAGATATCTTGATTCAACCTCATATCATGGAGTATTCCTGATTTTCATATTAATGTCTTGGAATCAATGAAAACTATTAATTATATTCAAAGATATACATTATTATTTATATTGTTATGATGACCCAAATAGTCAAACCTAGAGATATAACTATAGGTGTTGATATTTTTGAAACTATTTTACCAACTTAACCAAATGGTCAATTCTCGATGTAGTTGTATATCTAGTTTGGGAGTTATTTAGAAAGAGAGGGGTTATAATATTTACTAGAGTTAATATGTTAAGATTTGAGGAGAGACTATGTATTTGTGTTCCTGATGCAGGTAGCTACAAACAAAGGTGTAATCTCATGCACTCCTTCTCCAGTCTTCAAGTAGTCATTGGAAAGCCATAGTTTGTATATCCATGAAGATCTTCATCCCCAATGATCATTCAACAAGAGATTTAAACCCTTGAATTGCATTTGCATCACCTTTTTCATTGATGATTGGGGGAACAACATTGCGATCGGTGAAGATGTTCAAGACCCTCCATTAACCTCTGTCCTCACACATCCTCCTCACTTGAATGGAATCGAAGCCCTGGAAATACTTCTTTCCCTATATCAGAACACCCCGTTGATATGAAAATACAACAAAACTACAACTTGCCAAACCTTCCACCGCATACCTTAGTTTCCAGGAGACGTATATGTTGCTGACACACTCAACATTGTAATAATGGCTTGGACGTTGTGACAATCTATCAAATTTGCTACAATCTACCTCGATGACCATATGCTCCTTCTTCTTCTATTCTCTGGGAACCTAGTAGAGCAGGAAGTTCCCCTTGCAATCATTGGCCCCTTTTGCAATAGACTTGCTACTTGATACATCTGGACATGTGGTGAGAAAAACCCTTACCTCTTCCTAGAACCATGCCACCAATCTATTACATATCCCATTAACCTTCCATGCTATGAGGATAAGACTCACCATCTAATAGGAATCCAACCTCATGTCAGTTTAGAAACATACAACTCCTACCAACAACAACGCATACAACAAGAATGCCAAAAGTCTATACATCCCCTCAACCTCTCTCATTAGTGGAGTTATTTTGTATCTAGCCTAAGGAAATTTGGAGTTGGTCCAATTTGAAGTCCTCTTCTAGGTTTCAACCCAAGAACAAATTAAAAAAATTCAGTAGAAACTGAGTTTGTAGGTACTAGTGTTTTCCACACTTTCAAATTGTTAAGTATTTTGTTGACAAGATAACAAAAAAGAAGATAATATGATACAAACCTAGTTTAGCTGATCAAATTAGTTAAACTAACACCAATTTATGTATCATATTATTCTATAAAACATGCATATACCTTTTTGACTTATTTATAAAATATAATGTAGATGAGTGTACCCCATTGACTTTGGACTAGATTATAGTTAGATACATGAAATATTTTGATCTAGGTCAGATTTTGAAAATGACATCGTGAAATAAAAGCATGATCAATATAATGAGTTATACTGGTATGTTAGGGAACCAAAATGTTGACATCTATTTGTAACAACATAACCAAAAAACTATTCTTACAGAAACAAAAAATTTATCATTTTCTTCATAACTTCTCAACCATTTTTACTCAACCTCTCATATACCCTCCCTTAGGGTTTAGTACCTATAACACACCTTAGGCCACCTCTCAATCTGGAGCTAGGTGCCTTGTAGGTCTTCTCAATCAGAGGCATGACCTCTTATGACCTTCCCAATCGGGGGCCTGGTCTAACCTTCCCAACCCAGGGCCTGGTCTTTAGTCATCACCATGACTTTATATTTCTTTCCATTCTCAAATTTCCAGAGTTGATATGCGGGTTTGAGCAAGTTATATGCATAGTATTGTGATAGACATAGTCTCTATATAGATTGTAGGAAATAAATATCATCCAAGCATTTAATTTCAAGCGATCTAGTAAAACCTCCAAAAACATCAGGAAACTAAAGCGGTTAGTTATAGGCGTAGCCACATATCTTGATCAGGTGCATTGGATGTCCAAGCAAGATCAATCAAACAAGAAACCAAGAAAATCATTCTAAAAGTTAAATCAATACACCCATGTATTATTATTTTATCCAAATCATCATTAAGAATAACTTGGGTCTCAAGTTAGGGTTTCAAGGTCAACTTTAGGGTTTTAGTAGGGATTTGTCTTTCTAAACCCTAATTACCACTTTTCATGTCCTTTGGGTTTACAAACCCTAATTAATCACTAATTGCACTTTTAGTCTAAGGAAACCCTAATTCATCAAATTATGGGTTGTTATGTTCACATTAGGTCTGAGTTTCTCTTTTATCCATAAAATTCTAAAATTTCATCATCAACATCACTTAGAAACATTAGAATCATCAAAGCTTATAAATTAGGGTTTTGATTCATTTAACACATTAAATATGCTAACTTTAGGTACTTTTCAAACTGGTGCCAGATTAAGACAACACACATATTTTTATTGGATTATTTGTATTTTTCTGAGCAAAAATCATATATTACTTGTTATTATTGGACAATCATACATTTGTTATGATTTTTACAAATAACTACTTATGGTCCAATTGTAGTCCACCATCTAGGCAAAGGGCCACGAGACCCATCTTGCCAACATGGCTGGGTGGACCAATTGGCTTATGCCAATTAGGATGCCCACATGCGTGGCACTTCATTGATCAGGGTGAGAAAAAGAAGCAAAAGTAATATGATTGCCTTACCTAGTATGAAGATAGAGTGGGGCAAAAGGGTCTTTTCTTCCGATTTTTTCATCAAAATCTTGCTTGTCTCCTGTTCGCGAGCTAGCCTCCCCAAGCTAGTCAACTCAATAGTTGACTTGGTGCTTCTGACCTTCAGAGTGGAAGGAAGAAGCGCCAAAGCCTTCCCTTGGTCCCTTCATACCTATTGGTGGCCTCAATTGTCCACGAAGTAGCTTAGAAGAGGGGAAACAACAGAGACATATCTTCAGAGTAGATGGAGGAGAAATGACTAAGAGTGGTGGGCATCAATGAGGGAATTGAGGGGTAGAGAAATGATCTGGGAGTCAAGCGGCATCTCACAAATGAACTTATGTTCTCACAGGGGATGGTTTCCCCTTTATATAACCTAGGGCTATGGAAATATGGTAGCCAAGGAACCAGGGAATTGGGTAAAGCTTTAATGTCTTTCCAAAGATGCCAAAAGTTAGGATCATTTGACTCAGAATCATCTTCTCATTACAATGGGAAACCTTCCAAGCGTTCTGACTGGTCAGGGTTAGAGATAGGCGGAGAAACAAAAAGGAACTAACTGTTCCCAATTTCTATTTTCGGCTCCAGGTAGGTGATGATTCCATGGCCAACAGTTGTTATTCCTCATGAGAAAATAAAAAATCTGGTTTTTCCTTTCTTTTCCTGATAAATCATGACATTTATTATAAACTCTTTCACTTTAGAGATTCTAGAAAAATCCATATCTCCTAATCCATCCATCCTTTTAATCTCAATTTCAACGAAAAATCCATAATGACTTTATCTAGACATGTACCAGGATTGGAACCAAAATTCAAAAAGAAAAGGGACTTTTCTTCATTTGCAAGTCTTCCTCTAAATTCATGCATTTAAGGAATCAAAACTAATCCTTTTCCCTTTCTTTCTTTTCTATTTTATTTATTTAGGCTATTATTTATATTAGAAACCATGTGAAAATAAAAACTAATTAATAGTGGACATCCTTGCCACTTTCTAGAGAATTCTACACAATTCTCTCAAGCACATATAATTATTATCTAATTTCACTTGTTCATTGCTTATTATGGGGTTTTCTTCTATCCCTTTTCCCTTTTATCACTACTACAGAACCGACCTTTGGTGTCAGTTATTTAAAGCCTTTAGTAACGGTTAAAAAGTGACACCTATGTGGGCGACACTAAAAGGTGAACCCTTAGGCGTCCGTTTTAAAACCAATGCCAAAACCCTTCGTGCCACCCAAAACGTGCCAGCAGGGGCACTGTAGGCGTCAGTTATTAGTGGGAAAACCGACGCCAGAACCCTTCATGCCACAAAAAGGGCATCAGTAGGGGCACTATAGGTGTCAGTTATTAGTAGGGCAACCAACGCCGAAACCCTTCGCACCACCCAAAATGCGCTAGCAAGGGCACTATATGCGTCAATTATTAGTAGGGCAACTGACGCCCAAACCCTTCACTCCACAAAAGGGCACCATCTAGGACACCATCGACGTCAGTTTCTTAGTAATAACCGATGTCATATCACCTACCACCATGGTTGTGCTGGCCAGCTTGGTCGTGTTGTCTATCCACATTAAACGTCGGTTTTGTGCTATTAACCGACGTTGTAAGCCTTTGTTGTCAGTTTTTGACTAATAACTGACGCCTATGTTTTGATTTTTTTTTCTTATCAGTTTACAAGCCTATTGTGGCTGGTCGTAGGATAAAGAAACCTATAGTTTAGTGGAACTGAACTGTAGGTTTACGACATGCATTGATATCAGCTAACAATAGGCCACAAACCTACAAATTTAACAAGATTCACACACATGTAGAAATAGGCCACAAACCTATAGTTCCTTTCATTTTCACATTCAAACATTTAGAAACATTCAGACACATGTAGAAAATTCATGTAGCAACCTATAGTTCCTTTCATTTTCACATTCACACATGCACAAGTAGAAACATTCATGTAACAACCTGCAGTTCCTTTCATTTTCACATTCACACATGTATAAACATTCAGACACATGTAGAAACATTCACACATATGACAATTTAGAAAAAATCATTTACAAAATATCATTCTTTAGTCATTATCGCTATCAACAACCCAATTATATTTTAAAACCCCACTACTTGTATGGCTTTTGCCCATTCTTCTCTTACATCATTTAATTCTTCTATCATATAGGAAGTATGTACATATAATAAGGCTTTACTTGTAGTGTGGTCAGTTCTAAACACCTACAAAGAGAATGATGTATATATATAATTAATAATGTATAAATAAGATTGATATATTTCATATTATCTGATGAGACTATATATAATACCTCAGGTATGGTATCGATGTCCATTGTGGCATATTTGATAATCATGTGCATAAATCGCATCACATAGTATGCACATGCCCAACCGTTCTCTTGTGTAGCACACTATAAATTGAAACATACAAAATACTAAAAAATACAACTAAGCACAGTTCACATAAATAATATATACATTGGAGTTGGGAACTTACTTTCACATTCTCCCAAATTATTAGCTGGGTTTTTTCCTAGAGACCTTTTCTCCAGCCTTTTTGAACTCATGTAAATCCCTACATGTTAATGTAACACAGTAAATTGCATAATTAAATAGTAATGTAATAACAGATGTCAATGGATATAAAAATGAAATATTTCTCACCGGAATAATGCCATTTTCATTGCATGTCCATATTTTGGATTCAATTTCGTCCCCTTAGGATCTAGATAATAAACATTGAACATCACAGGGACAATAACTAGTAACTCCCAATGCGTACCCCTAGAGGTAAAAAAGTTAAAAATTAATAACTCAAAATCCACAATAAAAATGTAATTTTCATAAGTCCAAATTATAAGAAAAGTAAACTTACTCCATATTGAATGGATCTATTATCACCGTCTTCTTATTTTGACCAAAATTTGTAAAAGCATCACAACAATATTGTTGTACTGACGTAGGGTCTTTAGCTACTAGACTAATCAAAGATGGAATAAAAAATCCTACATGTTCAAATGAAAAATCTGCACATATTTTGTCTATGTAGCTACAAAACATGTATTATGTATGCATTAATATATAAGAAACCAGATCACCAGATCCTACACAAGGTATATGGATGTATAAACAAGATCTCACCTTATCCATAGCTCTATCATAGATGTATTCAACCAATCATAGAGAAACACCTCCAAAATATCTTATATAAATAGTTTGGTTTCGTATGATTGACCTGCAACATCCACATCTATAGAAACATTTATAGGGCAATTTATATCATGTTTGCCTAACCATACTGCCATAACCCTATAATTAGGACCTACCGGGGTAGGTAGGTCCTGTGGAACCCAACTTGGTAATGTAGGAGGTGGATGTGGAGGCCTAGATTCTCTGGGTGTCTTCATTTTAACCTGTATATAATAATTTCAGATCAATTGACCTCATATATACACACTAACACTTTAACGTAATGTAAATTTACCATACAATTTCAGTATAGATGACATCTTCTTTGGGCCACAATATCACTCCGCCTTCTGCCTCACCAAGCATTTCACAATCTGGGTGGGCATATGGCAATTGAAGATCTATCCAATTGGGGAATATACATAGCGGGCTCACACGAACCCAACTATTTGGTAATGGAGACCCATGAAACATTTCCCCTGGAAGAGATGGGTAAGATGACGCCTTTGCAATGACGTATTCGTTACTTTTTAGATGACATTGCTTCAACCCCTACAAATTTACATAAAGAATGTTATTTACATATATACTTATCATCTTGAAAACATATCATCTTGAAAAGATTGGCTACTATGTCATAAAAATACTTACAACGGATGTTCTAGGTGGTGGGTCTATAGGATTACTCCCAACCTCTGCAGTAGGAGTAGAGCGGGACACCATAGGTACTGTTTGAGTGACAGTCTGAGACGTCTGCCACTTCACCATTGCTTCTTGGATTATCCTATCAATTAATGCATCTACCTATACATTGATAAAAGAAATGTTAGCTTCTGATTATTGAATTCCCTTTTACAGTAACATTTAAAAAAAATAATAGGTTACCTCTTCTTGTGAAATTCCTGCTTTGGGGACATGTTTGCGCTGGGATGGCCCAAAGAACGCTTTGATGCCTACACCAGCGTCTGAACCCAAACACATCCAAGATGCTATGGGTTACCCAAAACAAATGTCAATTCATCCCTTGTGCCCTCAAGGATGAACATGCCTTATTTCCTTAGCTCATGCATCTCTCACTAATCGCCATCAACAGAAATTGGTAAGTAAGTAAACACCACAAATAATCAATATTCGAACAAATTGCTCTAAGAGTTGTATTTTACCATTTTCGCAGCCACCTCAGTAATTGCGGGCTTCTTTATTTATCCCTTCTTGTTTTGACGCCCATCTATCCTGACATCATGGTGCGGAAGAGGTGTGGTACCTATAGTATAAGACTCCTGAGTAGTAGCAGACTAAGCTATACACTCAGCATGTAGTGTTTGGTGAACGCCTGCATAGCCATTTGGACCCATTGTGTGGTCATACACATTTAGTGCACACCTTGCTCTTTGCACCTCACTGATAGCCTAGTTAGTATGCACATTGATTTGGTTAGTAACACTAAAGGTTAATATTGAATAGGTGAATACAACCTATATTAATTAAATAGGGAGTAACACCTAACACCTTGAATTCATCAATGTTTCTTGTAGCAACAAACACATTCCATTCTTCTTGGTCCAGGAAGTTCCATTGTTCAGTGGCTGAATTCTTCCTCTTCTCACCATCTTTTATGTATTCTCGAGTGAGATTTGTCCTATAGTTCCTTAGGATCCTCCCACAACATTGCATCATGCATTTATGATGCAACTTTTCATCCTACACAAATATACTCTGCAAAATAGAATTGCTATTAACTAGTATCCAAAAAATTAGTAATCTACAAAATAGAATTGCAAATAATAATAACTCATGCATAAATCCTTCCATATTAAGTCTTTCTTCCCCTTAGGAACTTTATGTCAAGAATCTATCTTACAACCACAATGGCTACGAGTAACATACCCAAGATATGAAACAAATGAATTGCGGTTCACTCCAATTGCATTTCCTACATTATCAAAATCCACAACCAGTTTGGGTCCATTGCCCCTTAGCACTGTTAACTTCTTCATCATAGTGATGCTCCTTCTCTTGTCAACTTTTTGGTACTTCTCATCAAGTGCCTCAAGTGCTTCAGAGGGTACATGTGCATCGTCAACCTAAAATTTGACAAAATAAACACAGTTACAGGATATAACTATAAATGGAGATATAGATAGAAATATATGATATATTTTTAAAACTTACATTTTAAGGTGTTGCATTGGTATCCTCACCATGCTCATCATGGACATCATGGTCATCATTCCCATGCTCAGCCATCTGAAAATTTCATTAAAAAATCAAACATTTAGCATTTGACATAACTAGAAGATAATGAAACGTTAAAAAATGAAACATTGTATAGTTCACATATACAAATGAAACATTGAAAAATGAAACATATAAAAAAATATAAACATGCATGCCTCTAGTATTGCGATCGTTTATCAATTAATAATCCTTCATTGTGATCTCCGCGCACATACAAGTCATCATTAGCTTCAATATTTTGTGGTGTTGGCAACCCAACTGAGAATGGACTGGAGTCATCATACTTATCATAGTACTCCTCTTCATCTATAGGATCTTTAATGAACTGTCTTTTACAATGAAGAACAACTAACCATTTATCATTTGCAAGATCATCAATATAAAACACTTATTTTGCCTGTGATGCCAATATGAATGGTTCTACCTTCTCGCCAATCTTTTCAAAGTTCACTAAAGTGAAACCCAATTCATCTACTATAACTCCTTTGGTGTTATCAACCCAATTACATTTGAAGAGTAGAATTATGAAATCTATGTAGTCAAACTCCCATATTTCTTCAATGACACCGTAATATGACATTTTAGCTTCACGTGGACTCTTATCCTTTGCACTTGCAAAAAACATAGTCGACGCTTGAAGGGTGACCCCACTGTTTTAGACGACACTCTTATCATCTTGGCACTTTGTGTAATATGTGAATCCATTAATGTCATACCCTTCATAAGACATAACATTCAATTTTGGTTTAAAGGCGAGGCATTTGATAGTTTCAGTAATATCATTTGGTGTTTGAGATAGTTGATGTAAGACTTTATCTTTAAACCACTTAATAAATTTCTTGTTATGCAATCTTGCAAGCCACATTGAATTGCCTCGAGGATATTGTCTCTTGATGAAATTGGTATGTTTCTTGATATAAACACTTAATTTGTCCATGTTGTGTAAAATATACAAGTGACCTTGTTCCAACTGCTCACGACTGATTACTTTCACCTGTGATCCCAAAATTCCTTTGCTAAAATGCTCCTCAATATTCTTGTCATTACTAGGAGTGTCATTACCACTCAAAAAGTCATTGCAAAAATCCATAACCTCTCCAACCACATAACCCTCAATAATACACCCTTCAGGCCAATAACAGTTTCGAACATCACTTTTAAAAATGCTCATGTATCGTTCAAAGGGATGCATCCAATGCAAGAAAGTTGGTCCCAACATTTTCACTTCCCTAGTTAAGTGGACAATAAGATGTACCATGATATAAAAGAACGAAGGAAGGAAATACATCTCAAGATGACATAGGGAAACAACCACTTCTCTTTGCAAAGTATCGAGAGTATCAAGGTCAATAACATTGCTGCAGAGACTGTTGAAAAAGAAACAAAGTCTAGTGATTGCAAACCTTACATGCTTCAACAATATATATCGAATTGCCACAGGCAATATTTGTTGCATTAGAGTGTGAAAATCATGAGATTTAAGACCTATCAACTTCAGATCTTTCATTGATACCAATCTACAAATGGTGGATGAGTAACCCTATGGCACCTTAACATTTACCAAGTATTCACAAAAAGCTTTCTTCTCTTTTCTAGACAACATGTAACAAGCGGGAGGTAAGTATGTTCTCCAATTTCCCATTTCACATAATTCTATTAATTCTGACCTTATTCCTATTTCATGTAGGTCCAGTCTCGATTTTATCCCATCTTTAGTCTTACTTGGTATATTCAACAGAGTACCAATGACGCTATCACAAACATTTTTCTCAACATGCATGACATCGATACAATGCCTGACTGTCAAAGAACTCCAATAAGGAAGATCCCAAAATATTGACTTCTTCTTAAATAAAGATTTGTCACTCCGTGTGGCCATAGTACATTGTGATATCTTACCAAATTCGTTGATAAAGTCTTTTACTCTTTCATAAACAACCTCCCACAATATAGGTTTAGGTGCACTTCGTTCCTCATTCCATCCATTGAATGCTTTGTGCTTCCAAAGATATAGATGGAATTTTGGAAGAAACCTTTGATGACCAAGATATACAGTCTTGCCGACATGTTTTAGTCTTATAGAAGTAGTGTTCTCTTCACATATAGGACACGCTTTAGCTCCTTTGACACTATATCCAGACAAATTTCCATATGCTAGAAAGTCATTAATAGTGCAAAACAACATAGCATGCAAATGAAATGTCTCTCTTCATAAAACATCATAGGTCATCACACCTTCACCCCAGAGTTTCTTTATGTCATCAATCAGAGGTTCAAGATAAACATCAATATCATTTCCAGGTTGTTTAGGGCCCGATATCAACAACGACAACATAACATACTTATTTTTCATACACAGCCAAGGAGGAATATTGTATTTAACAAGCATGACTGACCAAGTGTTATGTTGGCTGATCAATGTCCCACGCGGATTCATCCCATCTGTACAAAGCCCAAGTCTTAGATTCCTGACTTCTTCACCAAATTTAGGGTACAATAGATCAATCTTCTTCCACTGTGGGGAATCAGATGCATGTCGTAGGATCCCATCGTTATTTTTCTTAACATCTGCATGCCACCTCAAATTCTTCACATCTATCGGATTGGAAAACAAGCGTTGAAACTGTGATATTATAGGTAGATACCACATCACCTTGGATGGAGAACCAGTTTTGGACTGACCCGAAGTCGTCAATTTATACTGTGACGCACCACATTTTGGACAATCTTTCAAATCCACATAGTCCTTTTGAAATAATACACAATCATTAGAGCATGTGTGTATCTTCTTGGCCTCCATTCCCATTGGGTACAACAATTTCTTTACCTGGTATGTTGAGATTGGCAGCTCGTTTCCTTCAGGAAGAATTTCTTTCAACAAAGACAACAATGACGTGAAGCTTTTGTCGCTCCATCTTTTATTAGCTTTCAGCTTATAGAATATCAACACAACTCTAAGCTTTGTAAACTTAGTACAACATGTGTATAAAGGTATCTCAGCATCATGCAGAATGCTTCTAAACATGGAAGGTGGATCGGTTTCGGTGTGCTCTACACCACAACTATCCAGCATCACATCAACGATGTCTACTGGAACTAGTTCGTTCACATCTACGCCATCAGAGGCAATAACTTCTTCCATACAAGAACTGATATCGACATCTGTTGGTTTCAGGTTTGAAATCTCTCCATGCAAGTTCCATTATGTATAGCCTTGTACAATCTCGTTGCACATGACATGACTTTTGATTTCGTCACCAGTGTTGACTTTCAAGTTGTTACCGCAATGCCTACATGGATAGTAGAACCTATCTCCAGGTTGTTTCCTATGCTCCTCGACAAATCTAATAAACTGATCAAGACCAGATATAAACTTTGGGGTGCAGCGATTGCAAATGGACATCCATGATCTATCCATTCTATGATCAAAGAGAAAACAAGTATATATTACAACACGATTAGGGTCTAGGGTTAACAGATTAGAGTTTAAGCATGGTTAAAAATTTAGGGTTTAAGGTCTTATATATAATTTAGATTTACTCCTATTGAGTAAATCTTGGATGGGTTTCTAGGCTAAAAAATACATGTGTTGTCATTCTTATATATAATAAATGTGTACCACCTATCCCATTCTTGAACACCTAATCTCACTAGTAAGTGTATAATGTATATTAGGTTTTCAAGAAAATTTCAGAAACATTTCCCCGATGTTCTCCAACTACATATGTACTTAGAGAACAAATGGGGAAATGCTACCGAAATTTTCTTGAAAACCCAATACACATTATACACTTACATCCTAAGTGAGATTCGGTGTTCAAGAATAGTCCCAAACCATGGACTATCCAAGTTTACTCCTATTGAGTAAATCTTGGATGGGTTTCTAGGCCAACAAATACATGTGATGTCATTCTTATATATAATAAATGTGTACCACCTATCCCATTCTTGAACACCTAATCTCATTAGTAAGTGTATAATGTGTATTGGGTTTTAAAGAAAATTTTGGCAGCATTTCCCCGCTATTCTCCAAGTACATATGTACTTAGAGAACAAACGGGGAAATGCTACCAAAATTTTCTTGAAAACCCAATACACATTATACACTTACATCCTAAGCAAGATTAGGTGTTCAAGAACATTCCCAAACCGGGGACTATCCAAGATTTACTCCTAATTAGTAAATCTTGGACGGGTTTCTAGGCCAACAAATACATGTATGTTGGTATTCTTATACCTACAATCCTAGTTTCATCATTCATATCCTAAGTGTTGTGTAACATTATTTAATCATGCTTGTCAGTAAATACTAAACAATAAATAAACCATGATTCCATATAACAAAGATTTGAATCAGGGGGTGATGTAGCCCTATTTTAGGGTTCCATCCTGTGTCATTTTGTACTTAAATCACATCTAAACTTGTTAGATTACAAGCTTTTTCCCCTAATGTGTTTATCATTGCCAAATGCACTTATGATGTTCTTTGCCCTATTTTCAGGTACTTGGACCATGCCTTAGATGGAAGAGACAGAAAGAAGGAGTTCTAGGTCTCCTCCACTCATGGGGAGGTCCAAAGGAGGCCCCAAAATCTCCCTCAACCTACCTCCAATGGCCAAGAGTCGTCACCAAGCAAAGAAATCCAAGAATGATGAAGTTTAAAGGATAATCAAGTGGTGTAAGCCTCACCACAGCTGTGGGAACTTCCCACAGTCGTGCGAATTTATGACCAAGAACCAACATTTCAATAGGGTTTTTCCCCAAGTCGCCATGACTGTGGTCATCTGCCACGACCGTGGCCAATGAAGAACAAAACGACCGTGATGCAGCTCCATGACCACATCCCCCTCCTCCAAAATGGTTGTGTGACCCAACACGTCTGTGGTGCCACTCACCCACCACGATTGTGGCACTCCACCACGACCGTGGCCACCAACATAGCATATCACCACCAATCCCATACCATGACTATATTCTTACCCTATGACCGTCCTATACTACCCTCACCACGGCCGTGGCACACCAACACGACCGTGGTGACCAACCGACCCTACCATTACCACCACAAATCTACCTCAAATCAACTCCATTTCACCATTATCATTAGAGATTCATATATCAACATACATACTGGGTCATATTTCAAGTCAAGATTTAGGGATTTAATCACCTTAGGGTGCATACATGATTCACAAGGTATTTGGGTGCACAAAGAATAATATATGTTACTGATTTATGAGTTCACATTATCATTTTAGAAATAGAAGACCCACATGTGAGTTCAGTTTGAGATTTAACATCAATGTATCTTTAACATGCATGTTTCAAGGTTCAAAGCACATAATCAAATCAAACTAGGATGCTAGAATGGACAGGTTGAATCTTATTTCAAAAAGCATCAAAATTTATTGAATTAGGTCAAGCATGAGGATTAGAAGCACAAATATATGTAAGTACAAGATTTGAATCAAAATGAAGCCCAATGGCACGTTGGTAGAGTGAGATTATTCCTCACTTGAAGGCTTAAGAACAAATATATGCAAGTCAACAATGCAAATGGATGGCACAACAACTCAGTTCAGCCCAAGAGCACAAGTGCAATCAATGCAATTATGTTATAATAAATTAATTAGGTGTCAATAAGAATCAATTTTAGTGAGACTCTCTTAGGATAGATGAGACTAGAGTTCATATTAGATGAAAATATAGCAGCTTAGGACAAAGTCCATCCCTAAAGTCCCAAACTCAACATATATGCACAATTAGCATCAAATATAGGACAAAAGGGTAGATTAGAACCCTAATGTACTCAAACATGTATAAAAATTACCCTAATGACAAAAGGGCCAGCCAATGGTTGTCGAGCAGCAGCAGTGTACCTTGAGGGCCAAGGTAGTAGAGGAGGAAGAATGCTTTCTTGGCAGCACCGACGACAAATAGGTGTGCAGGAGCTGTGGTCGGAGCAACGACCTGGAGAGTATGAAGCAGAGCAGGGAGCAGGAGAGTCACGTCTTGGAGAGAAACGACCAGAGCACCAGCAAGCGGCGACGAAAGAGGCGAGCAACGAGCTGCGGTGGCAACGATGACCAGAGCACCAGCAAACAGTGGCAGAGGTAGAGGCAGTGAGTACAGGAGCAGTGGGCAGTGGTGAGTAGAGGAATCGCCAGACCTAACCCTCAATCGAGAATGAATGAAATAGAGAAAGGGGAGGAGTCTAGCTCGTACGGGTGTTGTTAAGTTAACAATAGGTGTTAGTTATTAGAATTTACCGACACTTAACACTATAGGCGTCAGTTACCAACAAGAACTCGACACTTCTGTTAGTTTATAGTCATTAGTTCCAACTAGAAAAACCGATGTCTATCTATATATGTCGACAAAAATAAATGTTCTCAAATTAAGACTATAGTCGTCGGTTTCCATATAAAAATCAACGCTAAAGGGAGGTGAAAAGTTTCGCGGTTAAGCGCGTGAAAACACATCAGTGTCGATAATTGTAAGACAACCGACGATAAAAATTGATCAAATTTCTATCTTGCGGAACACCTTTAGTCATCGGTTTCTTTGTTAAAAACCAATGTTGTATGTTAAATTTTGGAGGTAATCATTTTCACTGGAAAATTTAGATTTGGCGGTCAATTTTAGGGATCAGTTTCTTATTAAGAAACCGATGCTAAATAAAAAGTGATACCCGCGTCTGGTCACCCTTCACAGTTATATGTCAGTTATTTTATTTAACCGATGTTGTATGGATTAGGCATTGGATTTTGTATACAACCGACGCCTGTAAATGTGACGTTATAAGTCATTTCTATAGTAGTGTATCCATCATTGGATTAATAAAATAGAGAAAATCAAGAAATGATTCGTTGAAGGAAAATTTGCAAAGAAAACCATTCTTTTAAGATAAAGCATACAAATTTCCATTTAAGTCTCTTTTACTGGAATAATTGCATTCCAATTATACAAAATACAAGTGAAATTGAGGTTATAATAGATGTCCTCACCTAAGATTCAAATTAACATAAAAATGATAAAATTTCACCTAGTATCATTTAATAAGTCGTTTGAGCCAAATAGTAACGATATAACTCTAATTTGCAGCTTTACCTTTATCAGTTTGTGGTGCCACAAAAATTGCCGGTTTTGCAAACTTTTGAGTCTTGAAGTATTAAATTCTCTTTCTTTTATTATTTATCGTATCCCTCTTGGATTACATTCATAAAATCTTGTCAAGTGGTGAACCAAACTTGTTTATTCACATTGTCTCTCCTCCTAAACATCGCGACAACTACTATGATAATTGAATATTGTTAAATGAATGAATAAACTTGGACTTGTAAATTGGTGGAAATTTGAATTTGGGTTTGAGATTTGTCTCCTTGATTTGATAGGTTATATCCCCCAAACCTAGACAATGGATAATGTACATAGAGGTCCTACCATTACTAATTACCCCAACAGGAAAAAACTACTTTTATCTCATAGAGGGAAGAATACTAGGAAACTAGTACTGGAAAATACATAATATTTGATAGATTGTTCCAATGGATAAATCTTAAAATATCAATTTATTTAATATCTTTACATTTGTAATAATTGATATTATTCAATACAACTTCGTTAATGTACAATCTTCTAGATTCAGTATTTTGAATGCTCTTGTGAATTCTATCTTTCAAACTTTTGTGCTTCGAATTCTTAACTTGTTGACCATATTCCACAAAATATTCCACATCTAGATTGTAAATGCATTGAATCTCCTCTTGTTTATATCAATTTAAATATATCAATGATTAATATTTACTACCAACTTTGCTGAACCAAATGTTTCTTTTGTCCATTTGTGGATTTACTACCTATGGGAATCCATGGACATGTGATACAAAGAAGAAATAGAAGAGACATGCATGATATGCCCTCATTTGGAGAGTAGATAAAAATCATGTATGTTTTAAACACTAGTCCATATATATAGGCTTCTATGAACTCTAATTGTAAAGCATGAATTTACATTAGATTTGTTTATATGTTTTGATATAATTTTGTAAGAAAATGTTCATAAAGATGTGATCTTTATATATCCTATATATGGTCATGTCATATATTATGCATTTTTTATGTATTATTGCTATGTTTATAGAATTTTTATGTTTTGGTTGTTTTCTTAGGTTGGAAATTATGTGCCCCATACCATGATTATGTAACAAACATGCTAACTTTTATATGAATGGTTATTTGCCATACAATCAGACATTTATTTTTGTGTCACTCTTGATCAGGTTTAGGATTATATCACATGACCATCATTTTTCTTATATTTATACTAGTATGCTTTGATATCGTCACAATCTTGGATTGTCATTAATGGGTTGTCTATTCTAATTATTGTTTTTTTCTTTTGATTCATACTTTATGTTTCCAAATTTTCAAGTAATATTTTGAAATATCTTTTTGATTGAGATCTCTTTTTATAAGCAAGTTTTAAACACAAATTTTCTAAGTTGATGTTTATACTTCAAAATATTACTCTCTTGAATCTCTAGTAATGTTGATTCATCATATATTCTTAGGGGACATAATTACATCACTACATGCCTTTGATCCCTAATATATACCAAATTATTTTTGATACAAACATAGAAACTTTAGCTAATGTTTCTACAATCTTTTTATTTTGTGGGGTTTATTGACAAACCCTTAAGTGAAGAAAACATGGAATGTTTGACCTAGTTACGTCTAGAGTTGTTGGAGTTATTTATGATTGAGAAATGAAATTGAGATGGTATGGTTACCCTCAACACCCCATTGTTGTTTTTTGTATGCTTTCCATTATGTATTCCCATGTGTACATTTATTAGTGAATCTTGAAAATCATAAGTTTTAGATTTATTAGTTTACTATGTATACAGTCCAAAGTATATCTGCTCCATTACAGTTTGATTCTTCTTCCTTGTAATTTTCCCCTCTCCTAAATATAGGAGTGGGCTTTAATCTAATAATCATGTCATTACTCTTCATATTGTTTTCCACACGGTATGAGTGAATTGATCCTAAACCTAACCCTAGAGAAGAAAAGGAGGGTTCCTTCTCCTACATGAGGCCATATGTTCTTGTCTGGGATTCCCTCCAGACATATTTCCAGCCTCCTTGGTCATATCCTCTCTTGTTATACCATAAAAATTCATGCTTTCATAACATGCACACAAACCTTTCAATAATTATTCTTTTTCTTGTTCATAGGTCCTCTCCACTTTTCTTAATCCACAACACACTTCTCAATAATATTAGCATGTAACCCCTTTAGATCTTCATAATTTCCCTATTGCCTATTATTAGATGTTTTATGCAACAACCATAACCCATAAATCATGAGATCTTGAGAATCTTTGGAGACTCCACCACTGAAGATGTCATTATAGTTCCCATCATAAAACACTTACCCTACTTGCGTAGTCATCATGCAGAGGCCACAATACCAACCAAAGTGTAACAACAATGAGTACTAATAGATTTCAACTACTGCAATGTGTTGCGTGGAATTTTTCATCTTCTTTTCCGACCATCAGTTTAAAATTTAGCTTTATCTGACAGTTGATACCTAACTAAAAAAGTTGGATACTCCTCATTTTCATACTTTCTTCATGAAGTATGTCATCAGGATGGACATTGATACTCCTTTTTGCTAGAAGCCTTCATATGAACAACTAAGGATATAGAGTTTCTCAAGCAATTCTTCATGCAAGCCATCTCAAATTGGGCTTAAGTGCTAGAGGGGAACATCACATTCTATGAGGTTTGAGAATGATAACACAAATCTTGATGCAACCCCTACTATGTTCATCAATATTAATTGCCACACTCAAAGACACACTATACTTATTTCTCATTGGATTCCTAACCAGATGTGACTTTTTATCTAGTCCATAATGAAAGAGGTCTTCTCCTACAACCCCTAGATTCATGATATGGGCTGGGAAAATCTACCTTTTTGGGCCGTGCTAAGACACATTTATTTTTCTACCTCAATCTATCTATTTAGGTAATGTAGAATATTGACTCACATTATCAATCTTATGAACAATAATGCTCCGGTCCATGTGACAACCTTATGTTTCCTTATTCATCCAAGACATCACAAAGAAAGACCCCATGCTAGTATATAAGAACAAAAAAATTATATGAGGGAAATAAAATACTTTTTGTCTTCTCCATGTGGTTTCCCTAGCCCAAATGGCTTAGAGATTTTGTTTAAATTAGGGATTTCTATGTTAAATATCACTGTGCCTACATTCCTATTATTTTTCTTTTATTCTACCATGCCTAAATTTTGATATTTCTTCCATTTTCTCCTGTCTTTCCTACCGTGTCTAAATTCTGATAGTGCTTTTATGTTTTCGTATTTTACCTATCGTTCTTCAATCTGGTAGTGATATTTGTTGTTAGTGGGTATTATACCACATCTTGTATACCTAACATAGCCTCATAGAACCAACAAAAAGCCATCAATCATCACATTATTGTTAGTAGAGATGTAACCGATTTATAATGAAGATCCTTGTTGTATTCCACCCAACGACAACCACTGTGTTGTTCATCATGGTTGGTGTGAGGGGAGAATATAGAGGAAAATAGAACATCATGGATTTTTACATGTTGTTATGTTTCTAAATATTTGTCCATGAATTTTAAACACCTACAATAACACATCTTTCCTATTGTAACACGTCTCAAACATGTCACCCACATGCTATAGCGCAATATCTTGATAGCAGTGCTCTTCTCCCAACTACCACACATCATTATGGTATATGTGCTTCTTACATAAAACTACCTATACAACAACGAAAACTTTATTGATTTATACAAATAACATCCACCATCAAAATTTTTGAATGCTCATTATACATTGTGATGTTTAGTCATGATTGCTACTCTGGGTCAGGAATTGGGAAGACTTCCATATGCAATTACTAGTTCACCTTGGTTCTATCTTTTTCAGGGGGAGCAAATGTGCTTGTACCTACCATGTGATGTAGTCTTTAGGGGGGATGTTAGAGTTCTTCAATTGTAGTCTTACAAGATATATGGGGATATCATTTCTTGTTGGGGAAGATCAGATTCTATATAAGATAATGTTAATTTTTCTATATTCTAAATATTGCCATTTACTTCACCCATCCTCTAGCTTTAGGGGGTGTTCGATTTATTAATTTATTATCTATATGGGACCAAGTATACATGTCCCATTAGGGTTTGAGTTTGTTTCCTTGTAATTGTTCCCTCTCCTATATATAGGAGTGGGGTTTTGTCTAATAAATCATCTCGTCAAACTTATGTTATATTCTACACTAATGGTATATTATTTTGTTTTATATGTATACTTTTGTCTTTTTGAAACATACTTATTGAACAATAAAACATGCATCCCTTTGTACAAATATACTATAATGTTTTGCTTATGGGATGACAAACTTATTTGATTGCTTAATGAGTGATGCACCTCTTTGGCCCCCCTCATTCTAGTAAATTACATCACACTTCCATTAAGATAATACAAATATTTCTTATATTTTATTTCATTATAGTAGTCTAAGATATGTTCTATAATATTCTTATAATAATAACACACTCATCATAAATAGTTAGAATTTAGATAGAGTTCCTTTTCCTTTTAGAACTTGATTAGGAATAGAAAAATACAGAAATTTTCTAACGAGGACTTCAACCAGTGAACCCATGAATATTTGTTTGATAAGGCATTATTCAACTTCATTACTTGCAAATACCACATTCAATGACTCTGCATTAGCAGTAATATTATAAACACCAATTTATTCTAAGCAAGATTGAGTCTCTTCAATACATATACTTCCACAACTAGGACCCAAATCATTCTTATTCCATCTTGATAATGTAGTTCTCACAATTTTAATTTGTTAACATTCTTCATACTTAGATTTACCGAAAACCCAAATATTCCAAGACTCTTCCCAAACATCTATAAACTTAGGGAAATATTCCAACATTTACAAATTTGAAAGAGGTCTTGTTTTTGTAGTTACTTCCACCAAGACATGAAGTATTCAAAATGTGGTCATTATGAATAGATTCTAGACCTAAAAATAAATATATCATGCATCATTTATCACTTTATGTATCTTAGTCATTAATATATTTTCTCTATTTTCATGTCATTCCAAGCATAAGAAGCAGAATAATTCAACTCAATAAGACCAATATAGTTAATAAATTCATTAAAGAGAGTCTTGAATTAGAATAAGTCTCAAAATTACAATTACTTATGGGTTCAGAATTTTAATTTATTGTAATATCTAGTAATAATATATAGTTTATCCCCTACAAGATAATAATCTAAGACAAGATAGTCCATAATTGACTAATGATCATCAACATCATGATTTTAAATTACAAAAAGAGAACTTGACCCCAAGGGTGGGAGGACATTGTAATGAAGAAATTGTTGTATTATTTCACCTTAGTTCTCAAGTTAACATCTCTAGACCAAAATATAGCTATCCTACTCAATAGGATGAATTGCATGATTACTAAAACACTACTTCTATAGATACTAGTTGTGTCTTTGGTAATCTTCCTACTTGAAACCTTAGATTCAAGATTACATACAATATATTTCATTTTGTCTCACAATATGTCAAAGTAAATGACTATTCAGAACCATTTGACTCCAAGATAAGATGAATATGGGTTCAATTATTTATCATTAAAATTGAATATTTGTCACATTTGTTAAATACCATTTCATTACCTAATCATTCTCAATCTATTCAATACATGTCATATCCTTAATATTTATTATGAAAAATGATCACAAGGATTTTTTTGTGGGGTTTTTGGAGACTTATTTAGAGGGGATTTAGTAAAATTCCAGGTAGAAGGACCAACATATTATGTCAAAGAAGTTTTTAGACATGGTAATTTCTACTTTATTTTATCTTTCTTCTTCTACTGTGGGCTCACATGAAGTTGTTCATCGTGTTGATTTCACTAGGTTGACAACCATAATAGTATCCAAACCTTCTATTTATCTATTCTTTTACTCCTATATATTCTTTGTGTGAAGGTTCTTCCTATTGAGATTTACATAATCACCTTGACCACAACTATATGTCCCACAAAAGTTATAAATAGTGGGAACTTATCAGTACTCCCTCCTAATTATATATTTGATATGAGCTTTTTCTTCAAGCCCCATTTACACTTAAGCATGATGATTGAGTTATACATGACCTAGGGATGCAACATGTGATTGGTGGAGGGTATGAATTTGTAAGTCTATACTATCTCAGGCTTACTTCCGAAGTGTGTGTAGCAAAGACCCCTCTTCATATTCATAGTCATCTTGGACACATGTCTCTGGATAAACTCAGGATTCTTCATCCTCAACAATCTAGTCTTAGTAGATTAGAATGTGAGTCATGTTATTTTGTAAAGAATCATCGATCTAACTTTGGGGATAAGGATCAGATGATTGCTAAGTCACCGTTTGAGATTATTCATTCAGATGTTTGGGGACCGAGTTGGGTTCCTTCAAGAATTAGCTATAAGTACTTTGTTTCTTTTATTGATGACTTTTCCAAATTCACATGGTTATACTTAATTAAAGATTGTTTAGAGATTTTATCTGTAATCCAAAATTTTTGACAATGATATTGAAACAGAATTTTCTCAACATATATATATTCTTCAAGCCGTTATTGGCAAATAATACTTTGCATGCTCTTAATAAATTTTTGTCCTCAAAAGGGATTATCCATCAATCTTATTGTCCACACACACCTCAATAAAATGGGGTGTCCGAATGAAAGAACCATATATTATTTTGAAACAACTCCTACTCTTCATTTACAACTAAAAGTCCCAAAAGTGGTCTGGGGTGATGATGTTCTTACATCTACATATCTCATCAATTGTTTGTATTATACAATCACATACCATTCAAATTCTTTTTCCCAAACCATCCCATATATAGAGTTCCTCACAAAATTTTTGGATGTGTTTGTTTTGTTCACAATGATGGACTCGGTAGTGATAAAATGAGTTTTAAAACTTTTAAATGTGTGTTCCTTGGTTATTCCAAATCTCAAATCGGATACATATGTTACAACCCAACTGAATGAAAATTTATAGTGTATATTTATATCACCTTTTTTGAAGAAAATACATTTTTTAGAGTCTCAGTTTGTCAGGGAACTTGGGGAAGCTCTCCTACTTAAATTTATATTGAAATCTTGTCGTTCAATCCTCCTATCCAAGGTGAATCACACATGCATGAAAGTAGTCTAGAACATGTATTAGACAATGTTAATGACAACCCTCCTTCAATCACCACTTAGTCTAGAGATCCTACTAGTAGCAATAGCTCTCTTGATCTACCTATTTCACTAAGGAAAGGAAAATGATCATGTACTCTTCAAACTATTTCAAATTTTCTTTCCAATGATTGTTTATCTCATTCATATTTGTTCTTGTTGTACCTAATTCGGTATCTGTTGCTATGTGTCATCTAGGTTGATGTATTGCTATAGAAGATGAGATGAATTATCTTTTCTAAAATCACACATGAAGTCTTATCCATGCTACAAAAGATAGGGCTATTTTTGGATGAAAATGGATCTTCTCTATGAAAGTAGGGCCTATGTGTGTTTTTAATCATCTCAAGGCTTGACAAGTATCCAAGGGATATACTCAATTATATGCATAAGACTACCTCGATACCTTTTGTGCAGTAGCTAAAATGTCATCTATTTGACTTTTTATCTCACTAGTCGCTCATTTTTCATGATCTCTTCATCAACTAGATATTAAGAATTCTTTCTTCCCTGGTGATCTGTCCTAGGAAATATATATGGAGCAACCTCATGGATTCGTTTCTCAGGGGAGTCTCATCTTTTTTTTTGTCTTGATAATTCACTCTATGGGATCAAACAATCTTGATGAGTGTGATTTGGCAAGTTTAGCAACACATTCTTAGAGACTGGTCTTCTATAATCTAATCTTGATCACACTGTATCCTATCTATGAGGGTCCTCAGGTGTTGTTTTCCTTATTGTATATGTTGATGATATTGTTATCACTTGAGATAATCAACATCATATTCTACATCTCAAGCAATTTCTTTAAAATATATTTCACAATAAAGATTTAGGCCCCCAAAATACGTTTTGGGAGTTGAAGTGGATAGATCCCCAGATGGTATTATTGTATCAAAAGGAAAATAAACTCTTGATCTACATGGAGATAGATCTTCTTGGAGAGAAACTTGCGGATACTCCGATGGATCCCATAGTCGATTATATAAGGAGAAGGGGGATCCACTTCAAGATCAATGGAGATATAGAATACTGGTCAGAAAACTGAATTATCTTATTGTTACTCATCCAGATATATCCTTTGCTACTAGGTTGGTTAGTCAATTTATGGATAAGTGACATACTAGTCATATGGAGGTTGTCCTATGGATTCTTATATATCGCAATATAATACTCAAGTCATGGACATATCATAGTGCAACGCTTATTTGATACAAATTTGAACATATGAGTTAATGATTTTAGGTCTATTTCAATATATTGTGTATTTGTGGGAGGCAATCTAGTATCCTAGAAAAGCAAGAAAGTAAACAATGGTAGCACAATTTAGTGTGGAATTTGTATGCAGATCCATGGCTCATGTAGCCAATGATCTCTTATGGACCAAATACAACCTCGAAGAACATTGATGCATCCAATCTAAGGCAATGGAACTCCAATGTGATAACCAACATTCTATCCACATTTCTTCCAACCCAAATTTTCAGGAAAGAAATAAACACATCGAACATGATTGTTATTTCATTCAGGAAAAGATACAAGATCAGCAAATCATGTTTGTCCCAATTCAGTCTGAATATCAAGTAATAGATCTATTTACTAAATCCCTTAATAGTTTGTGTCAAATTCTTATGTAACAAGATTGGTCCCTATGATATATATGCTTCAGGGGGGTGTTAGAATAAGTATTTATTTTTCATTATTATTTTATTCTATTCCTTTGTATATATGGGTTTAGTGTCACATTTTGTAACTAAATTATTAACCACCACCCAAGTGCATATATGTATGTTTTCCCTATGAATAAAAAACAACAGAAGTTGATCTGCCTCATTCTATTGCTATTTACAATACAAATCTTTAGCCTTGTCTTTTAAAAATAATGGGAACAATTTAAGATCAAATGGAGTCCAAAGTTGGTTGTGATAACGTGAAAGTAGAACATGATTGCAAGAAGGTGTTAATAAGACTATAAGGGTTCTCATGATCCAAGACATAGAAAACTAGAAGCAGTCCCGCAAGGGCTGGTGGGATGGAGAACTCTTGCTCAAGCATATGACTTATTCTTGTAGCAACAAGGAATATGTAGTTTCCTAGTGTAAATAATTAAGGAGTGGCCTTGTAACTCCATTGTGAGGTGGTGGTTGTAGTCCTCCATTGTGGTTAGAAATGTCTTCCCTATCTAAAGTAAATTGTGACCTACACTTAAAAAAAAAATAAGAGTTAGCAACTTCAAATGCAAGATCAACACAAACAATAGATAATAAGAATGTTACAATTTTTGCATTCACTCTAAATTACGGGGCTAAATATTGGTATGATTAAATTATAAAGATCATGAGGTGAGAAGTTGTGAAGTATGTTTTTTGGAAAAAATCTACTCTATTGCAATATTGACACAAATGTGATGCACCATTGCCAATTTTAGGCAAAAGAACAATGAAAGATTCCATGATTCTTGGGAAAGATGATATAATATGTTGAGGGAGTGTCCTCACCATGAATTTCCTTTGCAGTAACTTATTCAATCATTTTACTCTAATCTCAGTCAATCTATAGTGGATACTTCTTGTGGAGGTGCATTCAAGGCCAAGCCCCCCTAAAGAATGATGACCTTTGTTTCAACATTTGGATGATATTTTAGGCATATAGACTCTAGTGCGGTTAATGATTAGGACCATGCCATTGGTGTGATACCATAAGCAACAACAGATTCAAGCCCACAAATAGTGAAGAATCTTGTTGAAATGATGAACATGATGAATAATCAAGTGGAAAACACTCCTAGTCATTTTGTTAATTCTATTAGGTCCTTTATTGAAGAGATGAAGGCCCTTCACTATCATAGAAATTATAAACAACAAGGTGAAAGATAAAATTCAAGGCTTGAAGATTAAGTCCTCTCTAGATTGAAAAGTTTTGATGAGGTTCAGAAGAATGTCATATGACTTAAGCAAGGAATGGAGCATCTCTCCTTGCCACTTTCCATCCATGAGTAATTGAAACTTCCTTCCAACCCATGGTGAACTTCTACAATGCACATCCAATAAGTGTTCTTAAAAATCCTACAGTTCACCCCAAAATCAAGTGCAACCCATCTATCAACATCAAGGACCCCCTTAACCTTACACACCTCCACCACCACAAACACCTACAAATGCCCCTACCACTACCAATACTCTCATCCAACTCATTTTCAACATCAAGGACCACATTCACCTCCTCCATATCAACAACAATCTACCCCTTTTCAATATGAGCAAGTTAATAAAGTGACAATTCTAAGGAGTGGAAGAGTGATTGAGTAGCCAAGAAGACAAGGGAGTCTTGATATTGTGATCCCCACTACTATTGATGCTATGAATTTTGTTGATATTGTGAGGCCTTAAAGTGCTATTGCACCACATCCAAGATATTTTGTGGTCGAAAGTGTTCCACTCATGATTCCAATAGTTCCTCAATTGATGTCTCAAGATAATCATGTCGATGTAATAAAATATAGTTCTAGTGAGCCTCCATTTCCTAATGCATTGGATGAACCCTCATCATAAAAAAGGAGGCAAAAACATAATGTTGGAATTCTAGAGATCTTTCTATAAAGGAAAGTGAATATCCCATTGCTTCATGCAATCAAGAAAATTCTGTAACATACTGAAATCTCCTTTGTGCCTCTTTGTACTCTTTTCTATAAAGCTTTGACCTTCATTTTCGTTCCTTTTGTCCTTGGTCTTGATTTAAAAGAAATTAAGATGGTTATTGGTTAAATATTTCCCATATGTTCTTATTTCAAGGTTTCATGTACAAAAGACTCAGTTAAAATTAGACAAGGGGTTTAATATGCAATTTCACCTTAAGAAATAAAAAGGGGATAAAATATTTCGTCCTAGAATCTTCTAGTGTTTCCTAGAATATAAGAAATAAGAAGAAAATCCGAATTTTATAAAAGAAAGAAGATAAATATAATAAGTAAAGGAAATATGAGAAAATATGAGTAAAGGAGATAATTACAAAAATTTTGTAACAAATAAGATAATATGAAACCATCATGATAACTTGATAGTTTAATTCGTTTCCTTGGGTAAAGAGTAACTAAAGGGTCAAGTATTATTTAAAATAAAAATATTAATAACATTATCAAAGGAATATAGGAAATAAGCCAATAAAAAGAAGTAAAATATTTAATGCTCTCAAATCAGGGAAATAACTTCAAATTCGTATTGTAAACATAAAAATAAGCCTCTGTGCAAATTTGCAACTAATTTGGATAATATATGAATAAATAGTAAAATAGGAGAGAGAAAGTGTGTAGAATGTTCTAATTAATTTAATAAATATAAAGATAATGTCAACTTGTGAAGATAATTGCAAAATCGTGTTTCAAACCATTAAGGAGACTTAAGGGTGAAGTTACATTAATTTTAGATAAGGTTATCACTTCTTTTGAGGGAGGAAAGAGAAAATGACATATTAATTATTTCACCTAATAACTTTCTCAAAATGAAAAACTAACTCCATATTCGGATTCTACACATCGAAATAAGTCAGAATATAAATTTTCATAATTTTTGGGCAACGTTTGAGCCTCCAAAATAAGAAAGAGAAAAACATTTAAAATCTAATAGTTTTAATCGACTTTTGCTCAGGGATATTTCCCTGATCTAATGTGTGATCGAACGGCCCAGATTGCTTGATGGACCAGCGTCCATCAATCCGACGGCATGTGATCGTCTTCTAGCTCGGGTCGGATAAGGCAACAGGCCTTGGATTTTCATTTTCTTAAAATCGCAATAACTTGAGATTTACTCAACGATTTTCCTTGATTTTTGTTGCGTTGGTTTCCTTGCGAGATTTCGCACAAGATTATCCCAACATTTGCGAGCTTTAACACGTATTTGAGAAACGCCCAAAGTAGCCGCCGACCACTTTCCTTTGCTCCTATCCACATCCTAGTCTAGGGTTCCTTGCCTATAAATAACTCCACCCTCGCAACCACAATCACCTTAGCAACCTGTTCGTACCTCCAATTTGGATTTTCGTCGACGTTTGGACCACCATCGAGCCGCCGTTTACCCTGCTCTTGCGGCGCATATTTCTCCCTACTCGCTTCATCTCCGTCCAAATTAAAGGTACTACTGACTTCGTCTTCTCGTTCTCTTTCTTTCGAGTACCTAAGCGTTCGAATTGGTCGAGAATCGTGGTTTTGCCCAAACCGGCCGAGCAAGCTGCTCGCGCGCGACCAAGGTTGAAGACGACGCGCATTTGACCGTTTTGCCCTCGCCTCACTTCTTTTCTGGACTTCACGCGCATGGGTTTTCGGTCTTTCCTCCGTCCCGCCCGACCGCTTTGCGCGGCTGGTAGCGAGAGACCACGGGTCGCGGGTCACCGCTGCCGGGCGCTCGCCACGCGCTCGGCCATCCAGCTTTGCCTACGTGGCAAGCTGTGATTGGTCGAGATAAAATAATTTTTATAAATTATTTCGTTGGTCAAAAATTAAAAATAAATAGTGTTTTGAAATCAGGAAAACGAGATCTATTTAATAAAAATGTTTTTGAGTTTTGGTTTTGAGTTTTTCGAAAAGGTGTTTTTAATATCGATTTAATTAACTTAAAAATCCCTAAAATTAATCCTAAAATCTATATTTCCAAAATATAAAATATTATATGTTATTTTGATCAGGAAAACCTAACTAAGACGATTATGAGGTTTTTGAAGTCTGAATCGAGATTTTGTACAAAAAGTTAGTAAATTAGGGCTTTCAATCTTTTAAGTGAATACATGTAATTCTAATAAATGAATTAAATGATGTATTAGGAAGTTTGGGGTTATAGTTCGTGAGAAGACTTGAAACAGGGAACTTAGGACACCTGTGGCCAAGGTATGTGATTAGTATGTGTTTATTATGAGTCTTGTTGTACATCTACCTATCAGTTGGGAAATACTTAATCCAATACCTAGATTTCTTCTATGAGGTTTAACTTGATCTAAACCATTGAATTTCTTGAAACCAAAATGTCTTATTTGCCTAAAAAATCAGATATAGTATTCTCTTGTTTGGGTATTCATACCCCATTGCCATGTTGACTATCTTTTGCTTATTCTTGCCATAAATCTCTTATTAGCATGAAATTAAATGTTCTATTTAAATTTTAAGTAGTGGTACTTATGTACAACCACCCATAGAGGGCATGTATAAAATCGCCCTAGGGGAATGTTTATTATTCTCCCCATTAAAAATTTGTAGGTGATTTGGAAATGTTTATAATTCTTCCCTCACCTAAGGTTAGAGGTTCGGTAGGTGCCTCAACCCTACTTAGTTAGATAGACATATTAATAAACATGCTAAAACCTTTTACTTACTTTGTTAATGGCAAGTTCTCTTATAAAAACCTCATACTCCTTGATATCCTTTTACACCAAATACTTAGTCTAGTTTACTTGTTACATCTTTTCTTTTCCTTTGAAAGATTATTAGTGTAACACATACTTTTCTTGTTTTCCCTCTTGCTGGGTGCCTTCCCAACCACCCAGGTGTTGGAGCTGTCCAAGGAGAAGGAAGGGCTTGAAGAAAGAATCCTTGCTGTGATCGTTTGCTTGAGAAGAAGGATGGCTAGGTTGCTATAGCTAGATACTCTATTCTATCTTATCTTTTCTTTTAGAAAGCAATGATGTAATAAACTATAAAGCCATTAGAAGGCTTGATATTTCTTTCTTTCCGCTGCTATTGACATTTTATTATGTATCTGGAATCATGCTTATTAATTTGGATTATTATGCAACCATCCTCAAAAGTCTCAATTTCTGTTAAAATTGTGGATGTTTGTATTTCCTTTAAATTTTAGTAGAGAGCTGATCTCGCCTCTTTACAGCATGGTATCAGAGCCTTTGGGCGACTATTAGGGCATGTAGTTGAGGCAAGGGTGTCTAGAAAGGATCAGGGCATGGGGGCTGGCAAGATTTTCCTCCGACCCACTAGCTTGGCATGCGGGGACTCCCGTGCCCATATGATCCGGCCTGGCCTGCGCCGATACGAACTTCCCGAAGTAGTATGCTTTTAGGCAATAGCATTCTAGTTGTCCTTTTCTCATCTCTATTTCTTTTCCCTCTCATCTATGATTCATTACTCCTGAAAATTTAATATGATAACCCTAATTTGAGGAGAGGTGACCTGTTTGACAACTCAAACCAGGAGTCCAACACTGACAACCTTGACACTCCTGCGACTCCTGCTGTTACTCAACCAACCTCTGGTGTACCTGCCTTCACACCTGAGCAAGAGCTGGCGATGTTGCGACAGCTGTTGTCCTCCACCATGATGGGACAACTCAACACCATTGCTGTGGTTGCCACCAAGCCGAGGGAGTTCACCCTCACTGATTTCATCAAGATGCAGCCACCCTACTTCAAGGGTGAGAGTGAGCCTAACATGGTGGACAAAGCTGATGACTGGGTGTTGGCCCTGGATCGGACCTTCGAGGTCATGGCTTGCCCTCCTCACCAGAAGGTTCGGTTCGCGACATACGTGCTGGATGGACCCGCGCGTGTTTGGTGGAATGGAGTTGCCCGTACTCGAGACACCTCCTCCATGGAGTGGACTCAGTTCCTGAAGCTGTTCAGAGAGAAGTACATCTGTCCTGCGTTCCTGAGGAAGAAGGAGGCTAAGTTTTATAGTCTCAAGCAAGGAAGCATGAGTGTGGCAGACTATGTTCAGAAGTTTCTGCTGCTGGAACGTTACGCCACCGACCTTGGAGCTGACAGGAGAGCAACCTTGTTCTTGGAGGGCCTGAACTACCACATTGGTCGAAGCCTCGTTCCACAGTTGCCACTCACGTTTCAACAGATGGTGGACAAGGCTCTCGCCATCGAGTCTTATCCGAGATTTCAGTCTTCCAGTAGCTTCAACAACAACAAAAGGAAGAATCCAAACCAGCATGAGAACCGTGGTCGTGATCGTTGCAACAGATGCAATCGCCACCATCCTCCTGGAAGATGTCCCGCCAATAATGCACCTGCTCGTGTTGGCAACCGTCCTCCACCAACCTGCCATGAGTGTGGCCAGGTTGGGCACATCCGGCCTAACTACCCTCATTTCCAGCAAGGGCAGAATTCGGCTCAGCAACCACAACAGCCGAGACAGAACCCTCCACCGCGAAACAACAACAAAAATAACAACAACAACCAGAACCCGAGACGTCCGCCAGCTGAGAGGCAGAATGGGAGAGTGTTTGCTCTCAATGCTGAAGAAGATGGTGAAGGTAATGAAGTGATTGAAGGTACACTACACCTCAATATGCATCCTTTAAAAGCTCTTTTTGACTCTGGTTCCTCCAATACCTTCATATCTAGTCAGTTTGCCTCTATGCTTGAAATTGAATCTGAATTCATGGATCATGTGTTAGATGTAAAAACTCCTAGTGGAAAAATCTGCTCCTCTTATCTCCAAACTCCTACCCTGAACCTCTGTATATCCGGGATAATGTTTCCCACAGTTTTTGTTTTGCTTGATATGACTGTCTTTGACATCATCCTGGGCATGGATTGGTTGAAGAAGTTTAAAGCTGTTCTATCCTGTGAGGAATCCAAGGTTAGTCTGTTCCATCCTGATGAAGGAAGAGTGTGTGTCAAGGGCAAGAAGCGAGGAGTCCGACAGTTCGTCATCTCTGCCATCAAAGCTGAAAAGCTCATCTCTCAAGGGTGTAGAGCCTTCCTAGCATCCATAGTTCTCGATGCTACACCTCCTGCCCTAGACCATGTTGTTGTGGTGAAGGATTTCCCAGATGTCTTTCCTGAGGAGTTACCCGGGTTGCCACCAAATCGCGAGGTGGAATTCTCCATCGAGCTCATACCTGGAACTTCACCGATATCGAAGCCACCTTATCGCTTAGCTCATGCTGAACTGGCGGAGTTGAAGAAACAGCTTGAAGACCTTCTTGACATGGGTTTCATTCGCCCCAGTGTTTCCCCTTAGGGAGCCCCTGTCCTGTTCGTGAAGAAGAAAGATGCCTCTTTGCGGATGTGTATGGACTACCGCATGCTCAACCAGGTGACAGTGAAGAATCGTTATCTGTTGCCACGCATCGACGACTTATTTGATCAGCTGAAGTCAGCCACAGTGTTCTCCAAGATGGATCTGCGGAGTGGCTACTACTAGATGCGGGTGAAGGATGATGATGTTCCGAAGACAGCGTTCAGAACTCGCTATGGGCATTATGAATTCTTGGTCATGCCTTTTGGTTTGACAAATGCCCCTGCTGCGTTTATGGACCTGATGAACCGAGTATTCCGCCCATACCTCGACAAGTTTGTGGTGGTGTTTATTGATGACGTTTTGGTTTATTTCGAGACATTGGAACAACATCGCAAACACTTGCGGATTGTACTCAACACATTGAGAGAAAATCAACTATATGCAAAATTCTCGAAATGTGAGTTCTGGATAAAGGAAGTGATGTTTCTTGGTCATGTGATTTCCGTCGGCCATATAGTTGTTGATCCTGCAAAGGTAGAAGCTGTGACAAAGTGGAATGCTCCGAGAAACCCGTCTGAAATCCGTAGTTTCCTTGGTCTAGCTGGTTACTATCGGAAGTTTATCAAAGGGTTTTCTGAGTTGGCTTTACCTTTGACCAAGCTGACTCGGAAGGAAGTCAAGTTCTCATGGACCCCTGAGTGTGAGGACAGTTTTCAGAAGTTGAAGATGAGTCTGACTTCTGCTCCAGTGCTTGCTTTTCCTGTAGAGGGCATACCCTATGTCATCTACACTGATGCGTCCTGACAAGGTTTAGGGTGTGTTCTGATGCAAGACGGAAAGGTGATCGCCTATGCTTCTCGACAGTTGAAACCTAATGAAGCTAATTGGCCTACGCATGATTTAGAGCTGGCTGCCATAGTTCATGCTTTGAAGATCTGGCGACACTACCTCTATGGAGAAAAGTTTGAAGTCTTTTCTGATCACAAGAGTCTGAGATATCTGTTGACTCAGAAGGATCTGAACTTGCGACAACGTAGGTGGATGGAATATCTTAAAGATTACAATTTCACCATCACCTATCATCCTGGTAAAGCAAATGTTGTAGCTGATGCTTTAAGTCGCAAGAAGGATGCTGTTTGTGCTGCTCTGAGAACGTCTGTGTGGGAAAACCTTGAGCTTGTGGCCAGTTGGAGACCTCAACCTCTCGATTCAATAGATGAAGATAAGTTGTGTGTTCATATGGCCAGTCTGACCGTTACACCAACTTGGATCTCAGAAGTTGTGTCTGCACAGTTGGAGAGTTCAGAGCTTGAAGAGTTGAAAGCTTTCTCTGAGAAACCGCAATCTGACTTCTCTGTCAGAGTGGATGGTGCTATCCGCTTTAGACAAAGGTTGTAGATACCTGATGTTGGTGATTTGAGACAGAAGGTTCTGAGTGAAGCTCATGGTTCCAAGTACATTATTCACCCTGGCACAACCAAGATGTACAAGGACCTACAGCGAAGTTTCTGGTGGAAGAATATGAAGAATGATATAGCTCTGTTTGTGGCAAAGTGCTTGACATGTCAGCAAGTCAAGATTGAACATCAACGACCTGGTGGTCTTCTTCATCCTCTTGAGATTCCAGAATGGAAGTGGGAGAAGATCACAATGGACTTTGTTACTGGTTTTCCTAAGTCCAAGAGAGGTTATGATGTTGTTTGGGTGGTGATTGATCGGCTTACTAAATCTGCTCATTTCTTGCCTTTCAAAACCACGTATAAAATTGTTGAGATGGCTCAATTGTATGTGGAGTGGATAGTTCATCTGCATGGTGTCCCTACTGTGATAGTTTCTGATCAAGACCCGCAATTTACTTCTCGTTTGTGGGGTCAGATTCAGGAAGAGATGGGTACTGATCTGCGTTTCAGCACTGCCTACCATCCGCAAACTGATGGTCAGTCCGAGAGAACAGTTCAGATTCTGGAGGACTTGCTTCGTGCTTGTGTGATGGATTGGAGTGGTGCTTGGGATCGGTATTTACCATTAGCAGAGTTTGCTTATAACAATAGCTACCAAGCCAGTATTGGTATGCCACCTTTTGAAGCTCTCTATGGTAGACCTTGTCGTTCACCTTGGCACTGGGATGATGTTGGTGAACGTTCCTTAGTGAAGTCTGATGACATGCAGATGATGCTTGAGAAGATACAGTTGATAAAGAAACGGATGAAAGCTGCTCAAGACAGACAGAAGATGTATGCTGATAAGAAGAGGTCGGATGTAAGCTTCTTAGTGGGTGACTATGCTTTTCTAAAGATCAAGCCTATACGTTCTATTGCAAGATCTAAAATAAAAGGCAAGTTGAGTCCTCGCTATGTTGGACCATTTGAGATCTTAGATAAAGTGGGAGATTGTGCATATCGTCTAGCTTTGCCTCCTGCTTATGATAAGATTCATAATGTGTTCCATGTTTCTGTGTTGAGGAAGTACGTTAAGGATCCGTCTCATGTGCTCACCTTTGAACCTGTGGAGATTAATGAGAATCTGACTTATGAAGAACTACCTGTGAAGATCCTTGACTCTCGAGTAAAGCAACTGAAGAATAAGGAGATAGAGTTAGTGAAGGTTTTGTGGAGGTATCATGGTTTAGAAGAAACCACTTGGGAGTTGAGAGATGAGATGTTACGTACTCACCCTTCCCTCTTTGTATGAGATTTCGGGGACGAAATCCTTTTTAAGGGGTGGAGTGCTGTAACATACTGAAATCTCCTTTGTGCCTCTTTGTACTCTTTTCTATAAAGCTTTGACCTTCATTTTCATTCCTTTTGTCCTTGGTCTTGATTTAAAAGAAATTAAGATGGTTATTGGTTAAATATTTCCCATATGTTCTTATTTCAAGGTTTCATGTACAAAAGACTCAATTAAAATTAGACAAGGGGTTTAATATGCAATTTCACCTTAAGAAATAAAAAGGGGATAAAATAATTCGTCCTAGAATCTTCTAGTGTTTCCTAGAATATAAGAAATAAGAAGAAAATCCGAATTTTATAAAAGAAAGAAGATAAATATAATAAGTAAAGGAAATATGAGAAAATATGAGTAAAGGAGATAATTACAAAGATTTTGTAACAAATAAGATAATCTGAAACCATCATGATAATTTGATAGTTTAATTCGTTTCCTTGGGTAAAGAGTAACTAAAGGGTCAAGTATTATTTAAAATAAAAATATTAATAACATTATCAAAGGAATATAGGAAATAAGCCAATAAAAAGAAGTAAAATATTTAATGCTCTCAAATCATGGAAATAACTTCAAATTCGTATTCTAAACATAAAAATAAGCCTCTGTGCAAATTTGCAACTAATTTGGATAATATATGAATAAATAGTAAAATAGGAGAGAGAAAGTGTGTAGAATGTTCTAATTAATTTAATAAATATAAAGATAATGTCAACTTGTGAAGATAATTGCAAAATCGTGTTTCAAACCATTAAGGAGACTTAAGGGTGAAGTTACATTAATTTTAGATAAGGTTATCACTTCTTTTGAGGGAGGAAAGAGAAAATGACATATTAATTATTTCACCTATTAAACTTTCTCAAAATGAAAAACTAACTCCATATTCGGATTCTACGCGTCGAAATAAGTCAGAATATAAATTTTCATAATTTTTGGGCAACGTTTGAGCCTCCAAAATAAGAAAGAGAAAAACATTTAAAATCTAATAGTTTTAATCGACTTTTGCTCAGGGATATTTCCCTGATCTAATGTGCGATCGAACAGCCCAGATTGCTTGATGGACCCGCGTCCATCAATCCGACGGCACATGGTCATCTTCTAGCTCAGGTCGGATAAGGCAACATGCCTTGGATTTTTGTTTTCTTAAAATCGAAATAACTTGAGATTTACTCAACGATTTTCCTTGATTTTTGTTGCGTTGGTTTCCTTGCGAGATTTCACACAGGATTATCCCAACATTTGCGAGCTTTAACACGTATTTGAGAAACGCCCAAAGTAGCCGCCGGCCACTTTCCTTTGCTCATATCCACATCCTAGTCTAGGGTTCCTTGCCTATAAATAACTCCACCCTCGCAACCGCAATCACCTTAGCAACCTGTTCGTACCTCCAATTTGGATTTTCGTCGACGTTTGGACCACCATCGAGCCGCTGTTTGCCCTGCTCTTGCGGTGCATATTGCTCCCTACTCGCTTCATCTCCGTCCAAATTAAAGGTACTACTGACTTCGTCTTCTCGTTCTCTTTCTTTCGAGTACCTAAGCGTTCGAATTGGTCGAGAATCGTGGTTTTTCCCAAACCGGCCGAGCAAGTTGCTCGCGCGTGACCAAGGTTGAAGACGACGCGCATTTGACCGTTTTGCCCTCGCCTCTCTTCTTTTCTGGACTTCACGCGCATGGGTTTTCGGTCTTTCCGCTGTCCCGCCCGACCGCTTTGCGTGGCTGGTAGCGAGCGACCACGGGTCGCGGGTCGCCGCTGCCGGGCGCTCGCCACCGCTCGGCCATCCAGCTTTGCCTACGTGGCAAGCTGTGATTGGTCGAGATAAAATAATTTTTATAAATTATTTCGTTGGTCAAAAATTAAAAATAAATAGTGTTTTGAAATCAGGAAAACGAGATCTATTTAATAAAAATGTTTTTGAGTTTTGGTTTTGAGTTTTTCGAAAAGGTGTTTTTAATATCGATTTAATTAACTTAAAAATCCCTAAAATTAATCCTAAAAATCTATATTTCCAAAATATACAATATTATATGTTATTTTGATCAGGAAAACCTAACTAAGACAATTATGAGGTTTTTGAAGTCTGAATCGAGAGTTTGTACAAAAAGTTAGTAAATTAGGGCTTTCAATCTTTTAAGTGAATACATGTAATTCTAATAAATGAATTAAATGATGTATTAGGAAGTTTGGGGTTATAGTTCATGAGAAGACTTGAAAAAGGGAACTTAGGACACCTGTGGCCAAGGTATGTGATTAGTATGTGTTTATTATGAGTCTTGTTGTACATCTACCTATCAGTTGGGAAATACTTAATCCAATACCTAGATTTCTTCTATGAGGTTTAACTTGATCTAAACCATTGAATTTCTTGAAACCAAAATGTCTTATTTGCCTAAAAAATCAGATATAGTATTCTCTTGTTTGGGTATTCATACCCCATTGCCATGTTGAATATCTTTTGCTTATTCTTGCCATAAATCTCTTATTAGCATGAAATTAAATGTTCTGTTTAAATTTTAAGTAGTGGTACTTATGTACAACCACCCATAGAGGGCATGTATAAAATCGCCCTAGGGGAATGTTTATTATTCTCCCCATTAAAAATTTGTAGGTGATTTGGAAATGTTTATAATTCTTCCCTCACCTAAGGTTAGAGGTTCGGTAGGTGCCTCAACCCTACTTAGTTAGATAGACATATTAATAAACATGCTAAAACCTTTTACTTACTTTGTTAATGGCAAGTTCTCTTATAAAAACCTCATACTCCTTGATATCCTTTTACACCAAATACTTAGTCTAGTTTACTTGTTACATCTTTTCTTTGCCTTTGAAAGATTATTAGTGTAACACATACTTTTCTTGTTTTCCCTCTTGCTGGGTGCCTTCCCAACCACCCAGGTGTTGGATCTGTCCAAGGAGAAGGAAGGGCTTGAAGAAAGAATCCTTGCTGTGATCGTTTGCTTGAGAAGAAGGATGGCTAGGTTGCTATAGCTAGATCCTCTATTCTATCTTATCTTTTCTTTTAGAAAGCAATGATGTAATAAACTATAAAGCCATTAGAAGGCTTGATATTTCTTTCTTTCCGCTGCTATTGACATTTTATTATGTATCTGGAATCATGCTTATTAATTTGGATTATTATGCAACCATCCTCAAAAGTCTCAATTTCTGTTAAAATTGTGGATGTTTGTATTTCCTTTAAATTTTAGTAGAGAGGTGATCTTGCCTCTTTACAAATTCCATCTTTTGCCAAATTTCTCAAGGATATGTGCACTTTCAAGAGAAAGTTAATAGGAAGAATGCCTAAAAATTTTAAGTTTTATAAGCTTGCGAGCTCCATTTTAGAACATGTCCTTCCCATGAATAAGAAAGACCTAGGATCCTCACTCATACTTTTCTAGATAGTTGGCATCACATAGACCAATCCCTGCTTGATTTGGGGTCTAGTGTAAATTTGATGTCATATAGTGTATATTTTGAGTTGGGTCTAGGCAATATAAAGCCATATAACTGCACTCTTCAATTGGAGGATCATTCTATCAAAAGATCTGGAGGAAGAGTGGATGATGTATTAGTGATGAAAGACAAACAAATAATTAAAATGACCATAACTTCTGATATACATATCAAAATCCAATGAAATTTATTTTGTTGGATTCCTATTTCAATTTTTCACACAACAAGTGCCCTTAAGTGTATAAGAGGAAAATTCAAAGGTGATTTATAGGGTGACTCTTGCAAAGAACATGAGGAAAAGGAGGAAACAAAGATCTATCCACATATTGATCATATTAAAGTTGGTTTTTACCATAGATTTATAGTTTCTTGATCTTCCCTTGCTTGAAATTAGTTGTAAGTCTTGTCAAAAGTTATCTTCTAGCTCTACTCTTTATCTTTTTACTCTTTTAGTCTCTATTTTAAGGAATAGATCTAACATCAGATTGGTATAAGATGGATCTTGATGATTTTAGCTCGAATCCAAAATTTCTACACCAAAATATGGATATATTAAGCTTATATTTGAGATCTATAATCTTGGGTCAGATCTAGGTGAATGGACAATCATTTCTTAAAGTTCACATTACATTGGTTAAGGCAAAAATCATAAAGAGTGTTTACTACCTTATACCTTGAGTGTCATTTTTTAACCAAACTAATTGATATTAGTTGAGCAATTGATTGTTTCAACATATCTATGATGACTTATATGTGTATTTGGCTCCAAAAAAGTTAGTTATGAAATTGCAAAAAACCCTAATGGTATAATTAGAGGAGCCAGAGCCACAGGTTTCCCCTAATTTCTATAATAAGGAATTGTGTTGTGAATATGTGATTTAATTAATGTTTTTTTCTAGAAATGTCCTTTGAAAGTCTAAGGAGTAGTTCATTCTAGTATTATTCAATATTCTCAGTTTTTAAGTCCATGTAGATTATCTTATTGATACAAGTGATTTAGATTAAGTCTAGTGTTTAGAAAGTGAAAATAGAAGCTTTAAGTATAGAGTTAAGCTAAGAATGGTGTAGTAGTTGTTTGATTAGTGAAATGAAAGAATGAACTAAACATTAGATCCCCTGCACACTATAAAATCCATAACGAAGGTCAGACCACGAAGAAGGAAAATGCCTATAAACTAGAAGAGTACAAAATAAGTTATTCAAAGTTACCAAAGAGGTTTGGGGGACTATGCCTAGTGACTAAGGTCCCATTCAATTAGCGAGGTACCCAACATCCATCATAGATTCCAATGTTACTCAATACATTTTCAATAACTAAGATATTGCTTAGTAGTTTATCCCTTGAGGAAACTCTTATGAAGGTAGTAAAGCCAAGTGCTTTGACTCTCCACCTGAATATAGAACTTCAAAGGAGAAATCTAGTTTATCCGAGTAGTTATTTAGAAACAGAGGCCATATGTAGTGAGCTCAATTGCAAACTAACAAACTAGTTTAGTAGACATAGAGTCCTAGGTCTACTCTAAGTCTAATATCATGAGATTGTAGCTTGATATGATACTTTCACATGTCATTGTACACTTAATGTGGATCCAAGACATAATAAAAAGAATAAAAGCCTAATTAATATATTTAATAGATTTATGTTTTTAACATTACTTGTTCTATGTCGTATGGTTTATATATTTCACCTAGCATTCTTATACATTTATGTATCATAATTGTATTACTAATATTTATGAATTATCATGGTTTCTTGATGACTTTCCATACACTGAGCTTGTATGTCACACATTCTACTAAAACATTTTTTAGATATGAGTCCAACTCAACCTGAGGAGTCAAAAGCTAGTTTCTATCAAGAGTAAATTAGTTGAGGTCTTGAGAAGAATAGCTAGTTTAGTTATATGGTCTCTTATTATTCCTTTTCTCTTGGGAACGGGGGAGTGAGGATTGAGAGCAATATTGTAATGTGTCATACATGCATATTAAATTCCAAACTCATTTCATGTATTTGATTATGTTGCAAAAGTTAAACTCAAATTGTGAACACATGATGCTCATACTTAAAGAAGATTCTATGTGTTATTTTGATATAATGTTTCATAGTCCTACATGTTTAGAGAAAGGAAAAATTTAAAGCTGATCTCATTTAGTAATAAAAAAAGGAATGGTTAGTCTAATCCCTCCTTGATGGGCTTAAACCCTAGTTTGTGGGTTTGGGTGACGTTAAACACTTGGTATCAAATTTTATGTTTGGGATAGAGGTGGTAAGAGATGAGAAATACTAGAATGGTTTCCTCTTTGAAATGTAATTTTCTAACAAATGCATTACTGTCATGGATATGAAATGGTAGGAAGAGATATAGTCATGGTGAAGAATAGGTTGAGACATATTATGGCCCTGATCCTCATAGAATGGATCATTATGGAGATGATGGAGATGAGAAATCCATAATGTATACTATATTTTTAGAGACAAAGGAGAAATATAATATGGATAGGAGGTCTTCATTTTCTAGTAAGAACATGATGATATCCTACGAGTTAGTGAAGAATCTTAGTGGGATTGAGTTATCTAGGATAACATACCCATCTGTGGAAAATGTGTGGCTCCAACAATTGGAAAAGGTTTTCTACCTAATAGAGTTATCAAAGGAGAAGTAGATTAACCATTCTACCTATTTACTTAAATAATATGCTAGGTTATGGTGGCATGGATTAGAGTTTATTAGGAGAAATACTTTGATGATATGGAAGGACTTTATGGATGAGTTTCACCTAAAGTATTTTCCTCCTACCTTAATAAGTGATATGATCATACAAATAGAGAGAATAAGATCGGGAAACATGACAAATGAAGAGTATGAATCATATTTACGAGTCAGGTTAACTTCTATCCACATCTTGTACTAGATGACATTGAAAAATATAGAAGGTTTGAGGCAGATCTAGACAAGAAATTAGATACAACATATCAGAAATGTGTTGAACATATAGAGAGAACTTTGGAGAGTTTGTGGAGGTAGCGTTACACATGGAAGAGTCAATTAATGCTTATAAACATTTTGAGGGAGAAAAAGAATCGAAATATCTTAGTAAAGTAGACAGAATAGTGGGGGATACAAAGATGGTGGTAAATCCTTTTGAAAAATATGATGAGGCTTTAGTTTTATGGAAGGAAAGGATTTGGTTCATGTGATGTTGTACCTTCCCATAATAGAAGGAGATTTGGCTCTCGCAGATGGAAAACAACACCTATGTGGGCAACTTCATCATGGTCACTAGGGTCATTAGAATTAGTGATGGGTTCACAAACATAAGATATTTCTCTAAATAAAACTTGTGGTAGGGCACACTTTGGCCAACGGTTAGGAACAAGTTTTCAAGGATGCCACTACTGTGGACATATGGTACATTTTAAGAAAACAAATTCCTAACATACAGATTGCACCAACATATAGTTCATAGTCATTGTCTCAGACTTCAAAGAGGTAGAATCTAGGTAGGGGAGAAAGTTATTCAGTATCTTTAGGCTCTAGATGGGGATCACTTAGTTCTAGTAGTGGATAGAGAGGAAAACATGGTAGAGGGAGAGCAATTGGTTCTCCATCAATCATCCAGAAGGATAAGTCTCACCTTGAGTTGTCAAAGGTGAGATTCTTCACTTTAATAACAATTTAGTTGTAGTTTTGATAGGTCATGGTGTGACACATTCTTTAATATAGAGATCATTAGTTATTCGATAAAATCTTTTAACTCAGAATATATCTTGTGAACTGATGTCGAGAGTACCCATAGGCAAGACAACAATTTTGGAAAATCTTTGACGTAACTATCTCTTAAGCTTTAGTGGGTATACTGTAGTGGTTAATCTCATAACCTTAGAAATTAGTTCTTTTTAGATTATTTTGGGTATGGATTGCCTTAAGACATACCATGGACAATTACATTGTTGTAAGAAAGATGCTATCTTTCAGCAAGGTAGCCTTCCATATGTCTTCACTGGAGACAATTTTTTTAACCATGTGCATAATATCAACTAATATAGTCGATAAGATGATGAAAAATGGATGTGAGGGATTTCTAGCACATCTCGTGGATGATAGGGAAGAGAAAAGAGTAGTGAATATATAGAATGTTCTTGTACTATGTGAATTTTCAAATATTTGTAACCCATGTGTACCATATGAGGGTGATGTTGACTTTGAGATACATATTTTACCTAGTAGTAACCCAATAGCATTACCATATAATAAAATGTCTCATTAGAGTTAATGGAATTAAAAATGCAGTTACACGAGTTACTGGATAAGGGTTTCATTCAACCTAGGACATCCTTATCATAAATAAGGATGGAACAATTTCATTGTGCATGACTATTAGAAGTTGAATAGATAATCATCAAGAAAAAATATCCTCTACTTTGGTTTAATGATAAGTTTGATCAACTACTTTGAGAAACAATCTTTTTAAATATAGATCTCAAGCCAGGTAATAATCAGTTGAGGATAAAGGTGTAAGATGTACCTAAGTCATCATTCAGAACAAGGAATAGGCATTACGGGTTTATAATCATGTCTTTTGAACTAACAAATGCCCCTGATGAATACAATTTCAAAACCATAATTATATGAGTTTGTAGTAGTATTTATAGATAATATACTTATATATTCCAAAGATGTAAAACAACATGAGAAACATCTATGAATAGCCCTATGATTGTTGAGACAACATCAATTATATGATAAGTTTGGAAAATGTGAGTTTTGGTTGTATGATGTTTCCTTTTCTTGGATATGTCATATCAGGAGAAGGAGCCAATGTAGAACCTAAGAAAGTAGAATTTGTTCTTCATTGGGAATAACTCACAACTCCTACTGAGATCTATCTTTTTAGGATTTACTAGATATAATAGGAGATTAATGAGGAAATTCAATGTATTAGAATCACCTCTTACACTTTTAACAAGGAAATATATGCCTTGTTTTTGGAATGAAACATGTAAGAAAATATTTTAAATGTTAAATAAGAAGTTAACTACACCATCAATTTTGATTTTATCTATGGTATACAATGGTTATGCAGTGTCCAATGATGCATCTAGGAGAGATTTAGGAAGCATACTTATGTAAGAAGGAAAGGTGGTAGCCTATGCTTCTAGAGAGCTCAAGAATAATGAAGAGAATTATACAACACATAATCTTGCGTTTAAAAGGCTTGACGCATCCGCAAAACCCCTAGCCAATTGATGTGTCTAGATGCACCTTATTCACACACCTAGGTATTTTAATATTTATAAAACTTAGTTTGAACACACACTTATATAATTCCACAAGCGCACGAGCTTAGGAGTAGTATAGGAATGGCAAGTCAGGTCAGACCCAAAGTGGAGTGGAGGAACTGGAGCTAATCTTTCTTTGTTAGGTTCCTATTGCATAGTGTAGGGTTTTAGGATCTTTCTTGGAGGTTTTAATAAGTGAACAAGCAATAAATAGATGCAAGAGTCAAACCTGATCTAACACTACACAAACAATGCTATCAAACTAAGAAATAAAGGTAATTACACTAATCTAGAAATTACACATGGAAGGAAAGAAATGAAGTTCATTAGCAAAACCTAGCACAAAAGACAAGAAAATAGTTAACTACTTTACCAAGGGAAAACTAACATGGGTAAGGCAATTATAAGTAAAAAAGCAAGGAAGCTAACTATATTAACACTAGCTAAGGAACTAAGTAATTATGGTTTTAAGAAATTAATTAGGGAAGTGGGCCATTTTGGGGAAATTGTGAGTATCAACTTAGTTGGGACAATATCATGAAACACATTCAATCAAACCATGTTATCTGACCAAACAACATAGTGGAATGATGGTGAACTGTCTTCTACTACTAGTTGACCATGGGTGGTGTAAGGTGTACATAGAGGAACTAGTCCCTATTACTGACATCCAACCTTATGAGGTTCAATTGACTAGGGTATAGGTATAATTCAATCACAATCACATTAGTATAGGTCTCTACGAGTGATTCTCCTAATGTACATAGTGGAAAAGGGTAGCATGGAGTGCAAGAGAAGGATATTCACCTCCTTTAAACTTCATCAAGCCTATAAACAATGACTTTGCTTAGCAAATTAGGTCAGGCACAAAAAACTACTAACATCACACAGCTAGGGATACAAGAATAGATGGGTATGTAGGAAGAGGGATATTTAGATAAGGATCCACTAGTTATACTTAGGAGTTTTTCCCCAAAAAGCAACATATACAATATTCTTCTATGCTTAGGTAGTTTTAGACATCAATCACCAAAATAAGAGATTGAAAAAATGAGATAGAAGCATGAGGCAACATTTCTAAATGAGATTATAGTGTTTACAATGATAATTCCCCAACATGGTATCAAAGTAACATCTATCCCCAAAATAACCCCAAATGAAGCTTAGCTAGTCGTGACAATGAAATATTTAAAAATGGAGAAGAAAGAGATAGAAGAAGCAATTGATCTCAAAGTAGAGGTTGAATCCTCCTTCTCTAGCATTTGTAAGCTTGAGATCGTCCCTCCCCTAAGGTGCACTGGCATGTAAATGGAATGGATAGTGGACAAAACCCTAAAATATAGATTGGGGGAGGAAGGTGATGGAATGGGAGTGGGGTAAGGTAGGTAGGTTATAAGGAGGTGAAATGAATGCTTAAGATATCCAACCTTCAACCTCTAGCTGCCTCCAAGGATTATATAGGGGTCTATGGTGTCTAGGGTTAAGTTGGGGGGGGGGGGGGGGTAATAGGGATATCACGTGATAAAATAGGTGGCTTTCAATTGTAGCTCGTCCATGGTGGGGCATGTTCAGAATGGCCATTATCATGTTGAATGTCTATTTTGGGCTCCTTCCCTTGTATTTGGGTCTTGAACTTGGCCATCCATGGAGGTTATTGTTGCAATACATTCTTTGATCACTTGGGGTAGGTTAGCAGTGGTTTTGTCCCTAGTTTGGGACCCTCCAAGCCTAACCAAACCCTAGATTCAAAAAAATTCTCTCACTTACATCAAGTAATGGTCAAAGAACCTATAAAGCATGCAGTTAATAGAGTTTATTAAGAAAATACCATGCAATAATATTGGGCCTAAATGAAACAAGCTGAAGATCCAATTAAGGGCTATCAACACCCCAAGCTTAAAACATACTATCCACAAGTATGCTCCAACTCAGTCTCTCTTCAACTTTTCAAGAAATGAAAAATGCATTCAAATAGATGTGCATTGACTAGATGGGATCAATAATGACTAAATACATGCATTTCTCCTATTTACTCTCCTCTTTTACAAGTCAATTATGAGCATAGAACTGAGCCTACAAATTACGATATAAGGAATAAAACACACACTCAATCCATATGGTTGTCACATAGATATGGGATTATCCACTCCATGATGGCTATGACAAAAAATTATTAGGAATGTTGTTTCACCATCATGCATTCAATCTCATACATCATCCATTCTAAGTGATGCAAATGGTTATATAAAGAATGATATGATCTAGGTTTGCATTTCATATCTTAATGGGAATGCAATTAGAAGTAGAGGGTCGTCGTAGAATATTAGAGTGTTATTAAATAGTAGTACGCTTATGTAGGATCTCTTGTATGGATATTACTCCAACATTCTTAACAATTAATGGAACACCACATGATGAGAAAATACAAAACCCCTATTTCTACCATGAGAGCCGACAAAACCTAAGCATTTGTAGTTTGCTTGTATCACAAATCAACTAAACATTTCACAAGAACCAAAAAGGTGATTCACATGAATAAAGTCAAACATTGAGACAATTTCACAATAAACAATGAGAATATGATATGCATTTGTCAAAGGTCAAAATTTCAATTCCACATTTAGAGATTGGGCTAAAACATGCTTTTTAGGCAAGAAAATTCAAGTTTGAGAAAAATTGGACAAAATAGTGTCTTACTGTATTCACATAAAGCTCTAAATTATTAAAAAAGAAAGAGAGAAACAAAAAATTTCAACTAGTTGCACACAAATAGATTAATAAAAGCTACATGCAATGCGATATAAAAGGATGCATGACAGAAGTGCAACATTTTGATTTTTTTTCAAAATTACACAAAATGCAAGGACATGAACTATATGGCATGCAAGGATGAAATGATGCAAATGAAAGGTTAAATTAGACAAGCTTAGGGTTCAATCAAACAATTCATCATTTTAGGAAAATATTTAGAAAAAAGGAACAAAGATAAATAAGTGCTTACCTCCCTACCACCCCAAGTTTTAAACCATGTTGTAGTCAACATTAAATAGAAACATAGAATGATAGATTAATGATCATGGAAGTGTGGAAGATAATCATCAAGAGGTGTGAAATACAAGTGGCACCCAATTTGTCAAGACTAGGGCACCTTGGCCTTACAATGAAGTATGGCCATGTTTGTATGGCTAACACCACACCCATGGTGGAGAGAATGGTTGTGTGGTGGCTATCGTGTAGCATTTTCAATTGAGTTCAACTTTCTTCTTATTCTTCTCATAAAACTTATTATAATTTAGTCATTCCATAAATCATTCTTCAATGTGGGATGCCTCCAGCAAGCACTAAGTTCAATGCCTTCTATCGGGCTCGTAATTCCAACAATCAATCAACCATTGTGGAATTTGTGGCCATTGCCTTGAAGTAAAGGTCTTTCTCATCTTCATTCAATACTTTTTCCTCATCGCATTAATCATGTGTCCTCAAAAGGTTCACTTTTAGTATCCCCATCTTTTAAGAAATCAAATGAATATTCCAAGTGACAATCCTCAACATACACATTTTTTTCTTTCTGGGTGGAGGTCTTGAACATATGGGTCTTTAGCTTCATGTTCACGAATGAGACTCTCATGGTGCCACTATGCACATGTATTTTGGCACTATTTGTATACAAAAATGGTCTTCCTATAATAGGAATTTAATTGTCCTTGGGTTCCATATCAAGAACAATAAAGTTTGCTGGGAACACCAACAACACACTTCATTTTGGTTGGTCTATGTGGATGTCGATCCAAGTGGCTATTGTCTGATGATCGATATGCATGGTTTTTTATATGTGTCTCCTTCAATCTTAGTGGCTAGTAACAAGTCATCGGTTTACACAGTTGTCAATTTGCGTGACCACCAATCTATATAGCTACTAACTAGTCATCAGTTTACATGATTTTCAGTCTATGTGGTCATCAAACTGTGTTGCTACTAACCGGTCATCGGTATGCATGTCCATCAGTTTGTGTGGTTGTCAGTTTGAATGGCTACTTACCATTCATTAGTCTACATAGTCATGGTCTATGTGGTTTTCAGGGTCTAGTCATCAGTCGGTGTGGTCTGACAAAAGTGCAGACTGATGATATATTTACACATGTTAATAATATTGTTATAATTTACTAATTATAAATTTGATTTCATCCATTCTTTTTGTGTTCAATTTATAATTAAATACTTTATAATTTTAGACTAATTTTTTAATAAAATTCTCAAATGATAATTTCTTAACTAGTTTCGCAAGTATCTTAAATTCTGTTTCCACATACATTTGTGGGATATTTCTAACTTAATTTCAATCTCATAATATGATCAAGCAATGATTTTCACTTGTCAACACAAAAAATTCATACCAGAAAAAGCCAAAATAAACCAACAAGCAATTAAGATAGTATCAAAGACATAATTAATGTTGAAGTTATCTTTAATACTAAAATTACCGATAAGGAATGATATGGCTAGTAACATGTAACATCAATGTGTTTGTAAAGATTCAATATTATGGTGTGCATTGTTATGAAGTTCACATAGGGATTAAGTAGTACCTTCTTGCCATATTTTATGAACTCATTCTCACTTTTCATAAGAACCATCACACAACCAATACAAGGATGCAACTCATTTGTCCACTAGAGGGGGGAAGTATAGTGGAAATCCAATCTTCTTCATCTAGGTCAAATAAGAGAGGATCACTTATGAGACAATTTCATATTATCCAGAATATGAAGTAGTGTTTCATGTTGTGTAAGAGTGAATCTGGGGCATTATTGCAAGTCGGGCACATAATATTGACTTCAATATGTCTTTGTAGTTTTTTGCATTATTGAATAGAGCCTAGTGCTGGAGTAACCAAGAATAGGTGCAAACTCTTTCAGCTAATTTGAGTTTGAATTCCAAATTCCGGCAATATGTACATTTTTTACTCAAGTAACCATGCATAGGTAGACTATCTAGTTATTGCTACAAAGGATTTCGAAACACGAAGGGTTACCTCAAATTGCTTTCTTGTTGCCTCTTCCATGAGCATGATATTTTTAGAAAGCAAAACATGAGGAGGATATGTGTTAATGCATCATTTAGCACTTACAATCACTAAGATTATTATCCTATAGTTTAATCCTTTTCTACTTCCGATTAAGGATAGTATAGAAGGGTCGATCCTACATGACAACTTTTTAAGATTGCTTACTTTATCCCAATTAATTTTTGAAGAACTATTTTATTATTTTTTTGTATTTTCAGATTTAAAATGGAAAGTAAAGATCGGGATGGGGGTTTGGTTGATTACACTAAAACAAGAAATAAACACAAAGTAACAATGTAATAGCAAGAATTTATTTTGCCCCTGTCACAAGGAAAAGAAACAAATAATTGTTAGCACGAGTAGACTATTGTGAATGGAAAAGACTAGAAGTAAAGAAAGAAAATCAACGCAGGTTGAAATCAAAGGGAGAAAATCGAGGCTCTTGGTGTTTTCACCACCTTAGCCTGGGCAAATGATTAATCCTTAAATGACGGGTTCGATGAAGGCAAGTGAATTAGAAATCCACGAAAGATGATCTCCACATGAGCCCATTGGTCCTGGTGCTCATGTTTCTTAGTTCATCATCCTAAAAAGAGAAAATCCGTGGTCATTTCAAAACTCTTATGTGATTGAGATTTTCGTTCTAAACCCAAATTTCCAAGGTCATATCCATTCGGATTAACTTTTGATATTATCAATTAATCACTTTGATATATCAACTAGTTATCAATCTCAAAAGCCATCTAGAATCGTTTAAGGAGAAATTGAAAGCCATGGCTAAGGGGTTATTCCCCTTGCCTCGATAAAGAACTACTCACTCATGGAGAAGAACCAAAGAGAGATGGAGGAAGGAAGTGATCTAGCCATCTTCAAGTCTTACGACTACTGATCCTCAATTAGAGACATTGAAGATGGTGGCCTCTTCCTAACTTGTTCGATTGCTCAAGAGAGGGGAGGATGAGAAAAGAAAGTACTAGATCAAAACACAACGGAATGAAAAAATTAAAAAAATAACATGTAACAAAATTTGCAAGGCTACTTTATTTCAGAACTAGAAGAATACAAGAAAACTTGCTCCAGAATGCTAATACAAGAGAAAACCCAAGATGATTAAATGAGGAGGAAGTGCCCCTCTTTTTATAGGAGAAGGAGGGGGTATACGTTAGGTTTAGGGAAAAATAAATGACCGACGGTGAGCAAAAGAAATGGATGATGGCGGCTGCTAACATTCTGGATCTAGTCAATAGAGGAAACAATTGATTACTACATTTTTTTCTCACATTAATTTCTCACAACAGAGATTTCACATGTATTTTTGGGCCATACATAAAGACGTAAGCGGTCCGAAAATATGTTTTTCCTTTAGATAATTGAATTCCCTTTCCAACGCATACTTTCACATTAAATTCCTCTTTGGGATGTGGGAGTTATACAAATTTTGGTGAAAGGTGTATACTGAAGTCAGACTCTGCGGGAATTTGTGCAAAAATATCTTCTAGGGGAATTTACTCATGAGCTATTTCCCTACAAAAAAACAAGAAAATATATTTAAAACTCTAAATAAATATAAAATTCCAAACTAATACAATTAATAAAAAAATGAAGAAGATAAATAACAAAACAATCCTAGAAAGCTATCTAAAAGATGTAAATAAAGGGATAAATATACATTTATCAAAATACCCCGGACTTGAATTTTTGTTTGTCCTCAAGCAAATAAAATAACAAATAAAGTTCAATTTATACTCTCAATATGCCATCCTCAACTTAATAACATCACTACAGTCTTCACCTCTAAATTTTGGCCAAGTGATCCAATCTCCTAGAACCACATAGCATAAAATTCTATATTCCCTATCAAAACAATTGTCAAATCTAGCTTCTAAAATAAGAATTTGTAGAAAAATAGGAATCGTTTTACTTTCACTTTGACACTCTCAATTTTTATTACTCTTTTGTTTTTTTTAGTTATTGTACAAGAATAGGATGAATTTGGGGGTGTGAAAATAAAGAAAGTAGTGACGAAAATATATTGATCCCTCCTGTATTCGACTCGGGATATGAATTTATGGAGTTGTGGCTACATTGGTCACAATTTTTTTCATGTGCAATTTTGGCATCTTTTGATGGTACACCCCTTTGTGGGGTATGGAGTTTTCATTTTGGGAAGCATGTCACCCCGGACTTGATTTTTGTCTGGTGGTGATTTTTTGCTTCTCTTTTTTAGAAACAAATAGAGGGAAGGATGAGATGTTCTTGTGCTTATAACTTTCAATTTTTTTTTTTCATATATTTTTGTCAAAGAGTGTCATTGCTCTAGTTAGAGTATTCCTATAAATCACATCATACCAATTTTATAACAAGAAAATCCATTGCTTAAATATAGAGAAATTTTAATGCTTGGTTCTGATCGATTCCTTTGACTTGCCAACTATTCAGAGGAGTGATGTTATTAGGGGTCCTAGGTGACATGGTGGTTTCAGACATGGCAATTTGTAATAGTCTTTGCAAAAAGTTTACTAAATTCAAAGGGGTACCATGATAACATCTATTCATATTAACCGACTAGATAAAGGCCATTTTGCAACAAAAGAAATAAAAATATGGTCAATTAGATAATGGCCATGAATAAAGAAACTATATGCAAAACCCAAAAGAAAGGTAGAAATAATGCAAGAATAAAAAGATAAGGGGGTGGAATAGAAACATACCACCCACCTCCACCCCAAAATTAGATTTTTTCTCGTCTCGAGCAAAATCGAAACTTGAGATGGAGGGAAGAGAAGAGTAAGGATTTCAAGGTGGCCCTGGTAGCTCAAAAAACATCTAGCTGAAGGGGATGTGTATGAGGGTTGGGACCTTTATCTGAGGAGCTTCATAGTGTTAATTATAGAAGCTCAGTGGGGTGCTCATATTTTCTTTCACCTCACATTCCCTCCAATAGGATCCACAGATCTTCCATCAATAGCGAAGGAAGTGTTGAAGATGTATGTTGATTGGGGGAGGTTGGTAGGTACCCGACTGGTAACACATGCAGTGTCGGATGTGTAAAGTTAGGTGGAGGATCTATGTCTAGTTTCCCTCAGTCATATTGACCTGCATATAGGAGAATTGGTGGTGATATGAAAGGGACAACTAAATTTAAATCAGCATGGTAAGTATTTTTTCTCTGCTTAAAATTCATGCAATCAACCTTGGGATAGATGGGATTCATGGTTGATATAGCATGTAACTCTAGTTCCTCTATGCAAGGAGTTCCCAAGAGTTCATGAGGGATAAAAATGGGGACATATTACTTGCAGTCAGTGGAAGGGGGTATGTAGACTTCTCCTAAGGCTTGTGTCTCTTCTTCTAAATCAGTTGTGCATGGAATGGGAATTGGTTGCGACAGAACGTGTGGAATCATTTTTTCAAAGGGGGTTGGATGCTTATTAGCCAAAATAGACTCAAAATAAGGGTATTGGTCTTTGTTGTCATTTGGATTTTTGTAAGTGGTGGAGGGAGTAGTTGGATTCTTAGATTGACTCTCCTACATTGACTTTTCATATTCAAGTAATAAAGTCTGTAAAGGAAAGATAGGGATACCCACATGCTCACTGCATGAAAAATATGGCTCCATTTTTTGTGCTATTTCTTTAGGATCCGACATATATGACACAAAAATAAGATCAGCATTGTCGTCATCACTAGGAAGAACCATCTTGGGTTGCTCAATATCTATAGGGGGAGTTTGTGATTGATCCTCTAGTAAGGTAGCTAACATGGCTTGACTGGATTCAAGTTTTGCTTATCCTTCTGCTGCCATCTTTTCTAGGGCCTTAAGTCTCTCTTCCAGTTCAAGATTAAATTGCGTTTCACCATAGGATTTATACACCCCAAAATTTTGGCCATCCTCACCACACTCCCCATAGTTTCCTTGGCCATAGTACCCCTCATATTATTTGGTGTGGCATTGCTCCACATAATAATCTCTAGAAGATGGTGGATTGTAACTTCCATTGCGTCCATCTTGGTAGGAAGATTAAATATTATAAGGTGTCACCAATTCATGAGGAAACATATTTGAACAATCTATATTTTGGGTTTGGGCTTCTAGCAGGGCAGTTAAGAAGGCTTGTCTGGTTTTTAGTTTTATTTCTCCTTCTACTGCTATCATCTCTAGGGCCCTAAGTCTCTCTTCTTGTTGAGGATTATATTGGGTTTCATAAACATCACTAGTACATAATCGACCTTTAGTTTCGGTTATTTAATGCCTTTAGTGTCAGTTTCTAAGAGACACCTATGTGGGTGATGCTAAAAGCCCAACCGTTACACGTCGGTTCAAAAATCGACTCCCAAACCCTTCACGCGCCACCAAAAACGGGCCAGCCGGGGACTATAGGCATCTGTTATTAGATATGAAACCGACACCATATACCTTTGCGCCACAGAAAGGGCGCCATCTGGGGCATATCAACATCGGTTATTAGATAAGAAACTGATGCCATATACCTTCGCGCCATAGAAAGGGCGCCATTCAGGGCACTATCAGCATCAGTTTTTTAGTGATAACTGATGCCATCTCACCCACTGCCACGGTCATGCTGGCCAGCACGGCCGTGTTGTCTGGCCCGCTTCCACATCCGTGCTGGTCAGCATGGCCATGGTGTCTGCCCCGCTGCCACGAACGTGGTGTTAAGGAAATAGATGTCGGTTACGAGTAGGGAAACTGACACTGTAACTATGTTGCGTCGGTTTTATACAAATAACCGACGCCTATTGTTTTTTTTTCTACACTCTACAGACCTACTGTGGCTGGTCGCAGGATGAGAAACCTACAGTTCAGTTATGAACTGTAGGTTTTACGACATCCATTGATATCAGCCAACAACAGGCCACAAACCTGCAAAATTAATAACAAAAATATTCACACATTTAGCAACCTACAGTTCCATTTGATTTTCACACATTTAGAAACATTCATGTAGCTAGCAATCTGTAGTTCCATTCATTTTCACATTCACACATGTAGAAACATTCATATAGCAACCAATAATTTCATTCATTTTCACTCAGACACATGTAGAAGCATCCACACATGTAGAAACATTCACACATATATTATAATTCAGAAATTCATTTACAAAATATCATTCTTTAGTCATTATTTGCTATCAACATCCCAATTATATGTTAAAAACCCCACTACTTGTATGGTTGTTGCCCATTCTTCTCTTACTTCATTTAATTCTCCCGTCGTATAGGGAGCATGTACATCTAGTAAGGCCTTTACTGTAGTGTGGTCAGTTTTAAACACTTGCAAAGAGAATGATGTATATATAAAATTAATGAGCTATAAATAAGATTGATATATTTCATATTATCTAATGAGACTATATAATACCTCAGGAATAGTATCGATGTCCACTGTGGCATATTTGATAATCATGTGCATAAATCGCATCACATGGTATGCACATGTCCATCCGTTGTCTTGTGTAGCACACTATAAATTGAAACATAAAAAATATTAAAAAATACAACTAATTAAGAACTGTTCACATAAATAATATATACATTGCAGTCGGGAACTTACTTCCACGTTCTGCCAAGTTATTTGCTGGTTGTTTTTCTTGGGGACCTTTCCTCCTTCCTTTTTGAACTCATCTAAACCCCTACATGTTAATGTAACACATTACATTGCATAATTAAATAGTAATGTAATAACATATGTTAACGGATATGAAAATGAAATATTTCTCACCGGAATAATGCCATTTTCATTTTGTGTCCATACTTTGAATTCAATTTACTCCCCTTAGGATCTAAATAATAGATAGTGAATGTCTCGGGGAAAATAACTAGTAACTCCCAATGCATACCACTAGAGGTAAAAAATTAAAAATTAATAACTCAAAATCCACAATAAAAATGTAATTTTCTTAAGTCCAAATTATAATAAGCAAAGTAAACTTACTCTACATTGAATGGAGCTATTATCACCATCTTCTTATTTTGAGAAAAATTTGTAAAAGCCTCACAGCAATATTGTTGAACTGACAGAGGGTCTTTAGCTACTAGACTAATCAAAGATGGAATAAAAAATCCTACATGTTCGAATGCAAAATCTACACATATCTTGTCTATGTAGCTGCAAAACATGTATTAATTATGCATGCATTAATAAATAAGAAATCAGATCACCAGATCCTACACAAGGTATATGGATGTATAAAGAAGATCTCACCTTATCCATAGCTCTATCACATATGTATTTAGCCAATCATATCGAAACAACTCCAAAATATCTTGTATAAATAGGTTGCTTTCGTATGATTGACCTGCAACATCTGAATCTATATAAATAGTTGTAGGGCAATTTATATCATGTTCGCCTAACCATATTGCCATACTCCTACAGTTAGGACCTAACGAGACAGGTAGGTCCTGTGGAACCCAATTGGGTAATGTAGGAGGTGGAGGTGGAGGCCTAGATGCTGTGGGTGTCTTCTTTATAACCTGTATATATATATATATATATAATTTCAGATCAACTGACATCATATACACACACTAACAATTTAACGTAATGTAAATTTACCATACAATTCCAGTAAAGAGGACATCCGCTTTTAGCCACAACATCACTCCGCCTTCTGCCTCACCAAGCATTTCACAATCTGGGTGGGCATATGGCAATGGAAGATCCATCCACTTGGAGAATATATGTACCGGGCTCACACGAATCCAACTAGCTGGTAATGGAGACCCGTGAAACATTTCCCCTGGTAGGGATGGGTAAGCTGACGCCTCTGCAATGACATATTCTTTACTTTTTAGACGGCATGGATTCAACCCCTACAATTTTTTGTGTAAAGAATGTTATATACATATATAAATATCATCTTTTTTTGAAATGACTACAATTTCATATATACATATCATCTTGAATTAAAAAACTAGTTACTATGTCATAAAAATACTTACAACAGATGTGCTAGGTGGTGGGTTTACATGATTACTCCCAACCTCTATAGTAGGAGTAGAGCGAGACGCCATAGGTACTGTTTGGTAAGTGGCAGTCTGAGATGCCTACCACTTTTTCAGCGCTTCTTCGAGTTTCCTATCAAATAACTTATCTACCTATACATGGATAAAAGAAACGTTAGCTTCTAATTATTCAATTCTCTTTTACAGTAACATTATAAAGAAAGAATATGTTACCTCTTCTTGTGAAAGTCCCACTTTTGAGACATATTTGCACTGGGATGGCCCAAAAAAAGCTTTGATGCCCACACCAACGCCTGCAGCCCTAACACATCCAGGATGCTCTGGGTTACCCAGAGCAACTTCCAATTCTTCCCTTGTGCCCTCACGGATGAACTTGCCTTGTTTCCTCAGCTCGTGCAGCTCCCGCTAATCGCCAAAACAAAAATTTGTAATTAAGTAAACACCACAAATAATCAATATTCGAACGATTGTTGTAAGAGTTGTATTTTACCATTTTTGCAGCCGCCTCAGCAGTTGCGGGATTCCTTATTTGTCCCTTCTTATTTTGCCTCCTAGCTATCCAAACATCATGGTGAGGCAGAGGTGTGCTACCTATAGTAGAGGACTCCTGAGTCGAGGCAGACTGAGCAGTAGCCTCAGACTATAGTCTTTGGCGAATGCCTGCATACCCCTTTGGACCCATTGTGTGGTCATGCACATTCAGTGCACGCCTTGATTTTTGTGCCTCACTGAGGGCCTAGTTAGTATGCACATTAATGATTTGGTTAGTAACACTAAATGTTAATCTTGAATAGATGAATACAACATATATTAATGAGATTGGGACTGACGCCTAATACCTTGAATTCATCAGTTTGTCTTGAAGGAACAAACGCGTCCCATTCTTCTTGGTCCAGGAAGTTCCACTATTCAGTGGTTGTCTTCTTCCTCTTGTCACCTTCTTTTATGTATTCTCGAGTGAGATTTGTCCTATAGTTCCTTAGGACTCTCCCACATCGTTTCATCACGCATTTATGATGCAACTTTTCATCCAATTCAAATATACTCTACAAAATAGAATTGCTATTAACTAGTATCCAAAAAATTAGTAATCTAGAAAATAGAATTGCAAATTAAAAATGGCTCACGCATAAATCCTTCCATATTATGTATTTCTTCTCCTTAGGAAATTTATGCCAAGAATCTATCTTACAACCGCAATGGCTACGAGTAACATACCCAAGATATGAAACAAACGAATTGCGATTCACACCAGATGCATTTCCTGCATTATCAAAATCCACAACAAGTTTGGGTCCATTGCCCTTTTGTGCTATTAATTTCTTCATCATAGTGATGCCCCTTCTCTTGTCAACTTTTTGGTGTTGCTGATCAAGTGCCTCAAGAGCTTCAGATGGTACATGTGCATCATCAACCTAAAATTTGACAAAATAAACACATACAAGATATAACTATAAATGGATATATAGATATAAATATATGATATATTTTTAAAACTTACATTGTGAGGCGGCACATTGATGTCCTCACCCTCACGGTAATCATCAGCACGGTCATCAGGAGAATGCTCAGCCATCTGAAAATTCACATTCACATTGTAAAGTTCACATTGTAAAGTAATTCAAATTGTAAAGCTCACATTGTAAAGTTCACATTCACATTGTAAAGTAATTCACATTGTAAAGTTCACATTGTAAAGTAATTCACATTGTAAAATTCACATTGTAAAGTTCACATTCAAAAAAATAAAACATATAAAAAATATAAACATACCTCTAATATTGTGATTTTTTTATCAATTAACAATCCTTCATTGTGATCTCCGTGCACATACAAGTCATCATTAGCTTCAATATTTGCTGGTGTTGGCAACCCAACTGAGAATGGACTGGAGTCATCATACTTATCATTGTACTGTTCTTCATCATACTTATCATAGTAGTGCATGGTTAAAACTTTAGGCCAACAAATACACCTAAAGTTTTCTCATACTTATCATAGTACATATCTACTTAGAGAACAAACGGGGAAATGCTACCAAAATTTTCTCGAAAATCCAATACACATTATACACTTACATCCTAAGTGAGATTAGGTGTTCAAGAACAGTCCCAAACCGGGGCTATCCAAGATTTACTCCTAATGAGTAAATCTTGGACAGGTTTCTAGGCCAACAAATACATGTGTTGTCATTCTTATACCTACAATCCTAGTTTCATCATTCATATCCTAGTTCTTCAAGTTAGGTGATTAACATTGTCAATATACTCAAAAAGGAAATAAGTTAACAATTTCATAGTTAGGACGGTAGAGATACCCTAAGATCTAGATCTAATGGTTCATAATGAGCCTGTGATAAAGTTACATCACTAGATGATTATATAATTTCAAAAGCAATACACAAATAAATTCAAATGAGTAGATAACTAAATAAAAAATAGTAGACAAAAAAATACAAATAAGTAGATGAAAAATACAAATAAGTAGATGAATAAATCATAAAAAAAAAACAAGTACATAAATAAACACAATCAGTAAATAACTTTAAAAAAAATCCACCAGCTTGGTGAAATTCGTACATAAATAAACACAATCAGAATATTTTTCAATGGCTTTTGGGGTGACTTGGTGAAATCAAAATGGAGGAGGATGTTGACTAACCTTAGAGAAGATAGGGGAGTAGTTATTTGATAGTGAGAAGAACAATAATGGTGCATGTAATCTTAATGTGGGAAAATGATGGTGCATGTTTTGGGCATCCTTTGTATAGGTTGATCTAGGGTTCAATCCAGGGATCAAAAGGTTCATGATTATCTCTTGAATCCAAACCTCAACAGTAGCTTAGGCGTGCCCTGGCGCCACCCAAGCATCCGCCCAGAGGCCTAACTAGGCAGGGCACCTGGGTTTGGCCTTGGCTGCTTAGGTGCCGCCTAGGTGAGGTCCAGGTCGGCGGCGACAGAGGAGGAAAGCCAGCGGCGGAGGAGAAAAGGCAGACGAAGGGTATACCTTGCTTTAGGTGTTCAGTTGCGCCAGAGCAAAGAACAGCAGCGGCAGCGGAGCAGCAGCAACGGAGGAGGAGCGTCAGACTAACGGCAGAGCAGCAACAGTGGCAGAGCAACGACGGAGGAGCAGCAACAGTGGGGGAGTGGAATCGCCAGAGCGCGAGAATGAAAAATCGGGAATGAAATAGAGAGAAAGGGGAACAGTCAGGCTCGCGGGGGTTAAGTTATCAATCAACATCGGTTATACAAAACAACTGACGCTATTTACTAATCGTGTCAGTTCTTATGTAAAACTGACAACTATGTTCAATAATAGTCGTCGGTTTCCATAATAAAAACCGACGCCTATAAACATAAGCCGATAAAAAAATGTTCTCGAACTCAGCTAATAGTCGTCGGTGACCTTATAAAAACCGACGCTACAGGGACAGCATGCGTAAACTCATCCACGTCGGTTACTTATGCGAAATTGACGATTAAATTGGGCCCAATTTTTGTCTCACGAAAATACTTTAGTTGTCAGTTTTTAAGTTAAAAACCGACGCCATATGTTAAATTTTGGAGGTAAATTTTTCCCCATGAAAAATTTGGTTTTTGCGGTCGATCTTAGGCATCGGTTGTTTATATAGAACCGACACTAAATAAAAAGTGATACCCGTGTATGTCCACTCTTCACAGATAGATGTCAGTTTTATGAAATAACTGACGTTGTATGTGTAAGGCGTCGGTTATTTGTATACAACTGACAACAGTGAATGTGATGTTATAAGCCATTTCTGTAGTAGTGCATGTTTATAACCCCCAAGGTTTTGTTGGTTACACCCCATAAATTTTGTTGATCATATCTCCCATTAGAATATGGATAGCGAGATTCCCCATAATGGTTCTCAGAAAAATGTGGATTCACACTGTACCCACCAGGATGAAAGGGCTCACAATTAAATGGGATGCTATCATAAGCATGGGGTAGAGTCAGGCATGCAAGAGATGCATAGTTGTAAAGACCACAATAATAACATTGTGGGGGATATTGGGATGCCCACTCCATTTGAAAAGTGTTTTTTTTTACAATTCAAAAAAGAACTAAAGATTTGTACAAGACCATAAATTAAAAGGAAAAGCTAAGGGATTATGACACAAGGTTAAAAATTACAAAACTAACAATTTTTTACAAACTAGCATATTTGTAGAAAAAATAGACTGCCAGAATGGAAACTCAGTAGAAGGAGGAGTAGCACTTCCGGAATGTTACTCGAAAGGCATAAAAAATAAAATAAAAAAATTCAAAAAAAATTGGGTTTGAAAGAAACAAATCTGTTGTCCCCGGCAACGGTGCCAAATTGTTAATGCGTCATTTAGCACTTACAATCACTAAGATTATTATACTAGAGTTTAATCCTTTTCTACTTCCGATTAAGGCTAGTATAGAAGGGTCGATCCCACATGACAAATTTTTAAGATTGCTTCCTTTATCCCAATTAATTTTTGAAGAACTATTTTATTATTTTTGTATTTTCAGATTTAAAATGGAAAGTAAAGATCGGGATGGGGGTTTGGTTGATTACACTAAAACAAGAAATAAACACAAAGTAACAATGTAATAACAAGAATTTATTTTGCCCCTGTCACAAGGAAAAGAAACAAATAATTGTTAGCACAAGTAGACTATTGTGAATGGAAAAGACTAGAAGTAAAGAAAGATAATCAATGAAGGTTGAAATCAAAGGGAGAGAATGGAGGCTCTTGGGGTTTTCACCACCTTAGCCTGGGCAAATGATTAATCCTTAAATGACGGGTTCGATGATGGTAAGTGAATTAGAAATCCACTAAAGATGATCTCCACATGAGCCCATTAGTCCTGGTGCTCATATTTCTTAGTTCATCATCCTAAAAAGAGAAAATTTGTCATCATTTCAAAACTCTTATGTGATTGAGATTGTCGTTCTAAACCCAAATTTCCAAGGTCATACCATTTGGATTAAGTTATGATATTATCAATTAATCACTTTGATATATCAACTAGTTATCAATCTCAAAAGCCATCTAGAATCATTTAAGGAGAAATCGAAATCCATGGCTAAGGGGTTATTCCCCTTTCCTCGATAAATAACTACTCACTCACAGAGAAGGAGCAAAGAGATACAGAGGAAGAAAGTGATCAAGCCATCTTCAAGTCTTACGACTACTGATCCTCAATTAGAGACAATGAAGATGGTTGCCTCTTCCTACCTTGCTCGATTGCTCAAGAGAGATGAGGAGGAGAAAAGAAAGTACTAGATATAAACACAATGGAATGATGGAATTAAAAAAATAACATGTAACAAAATTTACAAGGTTACTTTATTTCAGAACTAGAAGAATACAAGAAAACTAGCTCCAGAATGCTAATACAAGAGAAAACCCAAGATGATCAAATGAGGAGGAAGTGCCCCTCCTTTTATAGGAGAAGGAGGGGGGTATACATTAGGTTTAGGGAAAAAGAAATGGCCGACGGAGGCTTCTAACATTCTGGATCTAGTCAATAGAGGAAACAATTGATTGCTTTGCATTTTTTCTGTAGTAACTTCTCACAACAGAGATTTCAAGCATATTTTTGGGCCAGTCTTAAAGTCGGAAGCGGTCCGAAAATGTAGTTTTCCTGTAGATAATTGAATTATCTTTCTAACGCATACTTACACATTAAATTCCGCCTTGGGATGTGGGAGTTATATCAATTTTGGTGAAAGGTATATACTGAAGTGAGACATTGTAGGAATTTGCGCAAAAATATCTTCTAGGGGAATTTACTCATGAGCTATTTTCCTACAAAAAAAACAAGAAAATATATTTAAAACTCTAAATAAATATAAAATTCCAAACTAATGCAGTTAATAACAAAATGAAGAAGATAAATAACAAAACAATCCTAGAAAGATATCTAAAAGATGTAAATAAAGGGATAATAATACATTTATCAGTATGAACATTCTGATCAAGGTGTGATGGGGTCCATTCCCTAATGGTAACCTCATGGTGAATTTCTTGACTCAGGCACTCCATGTACATAGGGATTGATGGGGTATCCATGTATTACTCACTGCGTTAACTTGAAGGGTGGTAGGGTGTACCTTACGATAGGATGGATGTTTATCTGTTGAAGATGATGTCCATAATAACAGAGGTGATACTTTTTTAAAGACCCACATACTTGAGAGTGTCAAGGATGAATGAACGTTGTGTTGTAATGAATTCCTTAGAAAGGTCCATCTTGATGCATACCCAATTCCTCTTATTAGACTTGTTCATAGAGTTAATAAACTCATGTACAAGGAGGTTGTTGTCACGAATGTGTCTGCCCAATATGAAGATGGATTTCCATAACGACCCTCTCCCCTATAATTCCCAATTAAGGTGGAGTGAAAGGGAAAGGGCCATTATCATATGTACATGATTGAGGATTAAAAAATAACCAATAACAATTATAAATTTCATTGAATGGAAAACAGTTTGGTAAAATATGAAGATAAACTCTCCTTTAAGGAGGTACATGGAAAGGGAATTATATTATTTTCATCATGAAATAAATCTATCTATATATAATCCTCTAGGATAAATTTAAGGATCTATTCTTTTTGTGCCTTCTTCTCTGGATGTCCATTCTTGCATATTTATAGCAGTTTAACCTAAAACACCATGAAACAAAACACGGTAAGTATATCGAGATATATAGGTATGTGGGGAAAAAATATTTGCATGTAGGTGTAACAACATAATTAGCCCTGGCAACAATTATGATTACAAAATGGAACCTGCATTTTCTTTCTAACTAAAAACTCTTAATCAATTAATCTCTATGGTACACACCTTCAGTGGAGTACTCATAGTGGGGTACCCACTCTCTTGGGTAGTCCCTATAGTGGACTTCTCAAAACCTTCCTGATCTTGGGCTTGGTTTATTGTGTCCTGCATTTCCCTGCTTGGCTCATAATGACCATTCTATCTTGGCTTGGCCTCATAATGACCATCCTATCTCGGCTTGGTCTTATTGGTGATCATCCTATCCCAGATTGATCACCCATCATCATAAGGACATTTCATACATTCCACTATATCACTTAAATCCACCAGAGATAGTTAATTATGTTATATAATATGATACTCATAGAATCTTTATAGATTGTAGGAATAAAATAAACAACAAGTTTTTAATTTGTAATCAATTCGGGAAACAATGACAAACCACAGAAGTCATTTAAAATGAGTAGTCATAGGCATCACCACATACCTTTCTCATAAGTGATTTAAGTCCAAGTAATCAAATGCAAACAAAATCAAGAAAACAATCACCCTAGAATTAGTGCATAACACCCAAGTATTACTATCTTGTTCATAATCTAACATTAAGACTTGGGTTCTAAGTTAGTGTTTTAGAGTCAAATTAGGGTTTTGGCTTCCCAAACCCTAATTGTCACATTTAATGCCTTTTTAACTTACAAACCCTAATTTTGATATTGTATGCATTCTTTATTCCAAATTAAGTCCAGGATGTCCTTTTTATCCATAAAGATGAAACTTTATCTGTCAAAGTCAATTAAGCAAGTTATATTCATTAAACTTAGAAATTAGGGTTCCATGATTTTAATACATTAGAATTAGTAACTTTAGGCACTTTTGGAAATGGAGGAAGAGTGAGGTCATTAAACAAATTTTATTGAAATCCTTGCATTTGTCTGATCAACTTGCATATATAATTTATCATCATTGCAAATTCATATGATTTACTATGATTTTTGCGAGACTAATTCAATATGGGACAATCAGGGCATGCCACATAGGCAACCTATTCTGCAGGGACCGTGCCACATGTCCGAGTCAATTGGCTCACCCGGGCTCACCAAGATCTAAATGAAAAATGAAGGTAAAAGTCAGTAATAATCCTAACCTCAAGGAAGAGAAGATGGGGCAAGCTTGTATTTTTGTCGAGGTTAATCTTCAACCTCAGCTCAACTCTTCCTCACGAGCAAGTCAAATGGTGGGTTGACTCTAAGCTCTAGGCCTTTCCAATAATAAGCAAGGGCACCACTACATTTTCCGCACTTCACTGAACTTGAGGGTGGCAACTAATTTCCTGGAGATGGTGGTGTGATCTTCTCAAGACCACACACCAGCCAATTAAAGGTGACTAGATTCAACCCTAAGGGAAAACACACGAATCTCTTAAAAAATTTATATGGACCAAGTCCAACGCACAGGCTCGACTAGTCACACGAACCTACATGCGTACAAGGTCGTGCTATAGTATAGACTAGTGGTAAGATTAGGATCAATCCTCAGGGAAAGAGGGGGCACTAGAGCTAGGTTAATGTTAGCTATGTTCCTAAATCAGTGTCTAGGGTTTGAGGGTTTAAAGTTGGTTTTGTTTGTTTACACTATGATTGCAAGCAAGAAAGAGTAAGAAATAAATTAAGTTAACAAAAGCCATAGATTACCTTAAGAAAGTTAGGACTAAGAAACTAGGTAAGACGAGAAACTAAAAAGGAGCAAGGAGTTACACTACACTAGCAAGGAAACATATCAACTAAGATGCAAGCTACGAAACAAGATGAGAAAGAGCCTAAGTTATCACTAGCTAGCTAAATCAACACAATCAAGCTCAAAGGAGCCCTAACTACTTGAGAAAGAACTAACTATCAAGAACTAAGCAATTAGCTAAGAATTAACAAAGGCAATTGACTATGCTAGCATTAATAAGCTAAGAAGGCAAGGGTGGATTTTAAGAAATTAAATGGATAGGTGGGTTGTTTGGGAATGAAACTTGATAATAGTTGGGGGAAGGTTAACATAGCATGAAATTCTCATATTTCAATCTAGATTACCAAACCAAACAACAAGGCAAGTGTTATTGGAATATACCCTATGCTACTAGTTGGAGAACTAGGACTAGGTGTAATTCTAAAAGGACTTGACAAGTCTAGCTTTCTAGAGTAAGTGGTATTAGGGCATTTGAGAGCCAAGGGTAGGAATGGGAGCAGAGATGAGGGTGTTTCACCCCATGCTACTTGCCATCTCACCTTTAGGAAACTCTAGGCAATTGCACTAATCACACTTACACTAGCTACTTTGATCTCATACTTACTAGTGGAAGAAGAGAGATGTATGTAGGAACAAAGTGGGCTAATTAGAGATCCACTAATTGGACCTAGAAGCCATTCCTAAGATTGCCACATAGATTCCATTTCTTCTAAGAAGCTAAGTGTCTTCAAGCATCATAAAACAAGCAATCTATGTTTAAAAGCACAAACCACATGCAAGATAACAGGAAATGAGATAGAAGCAAGAGGCAATCATCATAGAATGAAATCAGGTTCAATACATGTTATTTTCTCCCAACATGGTATCAAAGTCACATTTTAACCAAAAACAACCCACCACTAGGGGCTTAGCTAGACATGCTTAAACAAAAGATAAAAGAAATGAGAAGAATAGGGTAGGAATCCATGGAGCTTGGCGTAGCTTCTTCTTCTTCACCTCCTAGCTATTGTAGGGTGTGTCTCCTCCTCCAAGTGGGATGAAAATCATGGGGATATGGGAGATTATGGAAGGGAACCTAGAAAACTAGGATTGTATGGTTTAGGTGGTCACCACGGTCGTGGTGAGGTGTCATGTCCATGGTGGGGGTTGCATGGCACAATCATGGGCTTTGGAATGGTTGAGGTGGAAAGTGGAGTTGAAGTGTAAGTGTGTATGGTGGTGATGACCGTGGTGGGGTGCCACAGTTGTGTTGGGTAGAGGGTACCACGGCCGTGTGGGATACCATGGTTGTATTGGAGGAGGTAGGCACGGGTGAGGTCACTCTGAGGTCATTTTGTCATCAGCTCGCCATGGTCTTGGTGAGAACCATGGGTGAGGTGGCTTCCAAGGGCTATGGTCATGATGATGGCAACAATTGTGGTCATTCATGTGTAAATTGAGCAAAATCCCTATTGATTCTTGGGGTCTTCATGCATAAATCGCAACAGTCATTTTGCTGACCAGGAGCGAGGTGGGAAGCACTGGCCACGGCCGTTTTGAGGACCAAGGCCATGTGGTCTTTAGTAACCATGGCCATTTTGCTGACCACAGTTGTGGTCATTCATACAATTTTTGCAACTTCCTTATAACTTTTGGAACTTAATTCCCCACGACCGTTATGATATGCCACGACAGTTTTGGGGCTTCTTGGTGTTGATCTCCACTTCAAATTCTTCATCTAGTCTCCTTTTGTTTTGAATTGCTCGTGTGCATTCATGGGAAGTTTGGGGAAGAGATCGGTCTACTCTTGAGGTGTACGAACCCAAAGATGTTCTTCATCTCTCTCCCATGCATCAATGCATATATAAGTGCCCTGAAATACACACAAAAGGAGGCATAAATGCATTTGTCATAAAAGATCATATTGGAGGAAATAGATTGTAATCTACGATGTTTAGATGTGATTATCATGAAAAAAATACAAAGGATGAATCCCTAAAATAGGGCTACATCACCACCCCAAACTTAAAACATACTTGTCCTCAAGTATGCACCAACTTAAACAAGAATGATAGAATGCATTGCAATAGATGATTATTGACTAAATGGTCTTAGAAGTGACTAAGTGCATGCATTCCACCTCTGTCCTCTCCACTTTCACAATACAATCATGAAAAGAGCATTAAGCATACAAACTTTAAATATAGTGAATATAATACACAAGCTTTCCATATGTCCTTCATGTAATTTTGGGTAAATTGTTTCAAGTTGGCATTAACCAATGATGACTAGGAGTGTTGTTTCACTTTCATGCAGTCAATCTTATGCCTCAAACCACACCAAATGACCCACATGGATGTAGAAAGGGTAAAGTGATCTAGGTTTGACATTTTCTAGCTCAATGGGTATGAAAAAGGAAGAAATGATTATGGTAAGAGATTGGAGTGCTTTTACACACTCATGTTTTCTTTACTTATATGCTCTTAAACATGAGCATCTTTTATTTTATTTTTTATTTTTTCTTTTCTTTTAATTTGACCTTGGTGTAGATAGGGCATATGATGGATAGAGTGATGCAGGGAGATGTAGATATGGCCACCCCAAGCTTTTGTAGGTGGCCAAGGATAAATATGTACACTAAAGCATCCTTTCTTGAGGCGGTGAGGTATGAAGATGGTAAAACAAGAGTCGGGTCAAAGATGGGTCATTGGTGTAGTACTCAACATAAAATCTCCTGAATGAAAACTAATCCAACACTTCATCAAATGATGTCACACCACATGTTTGAAAAACATGAGATTCACATTTATATCATGTGATTCCATAGGCTCTAAACATTCATAGCTTTCTCAATTCACAATTCAACCAAAACATTCACAAACTAGAGAGAGGTGATGCACATGGTAAAAGTCAACAATCAAGACCATATAGAAATAAACTCTAACTATGTGCCATGCATTTGTCAAAGATCAAAATTTTTAGTTCAAGAAATGGAGATTAAGTTAAAACATGATTTTGGGTAAGACAATCAAATTTGGACAAAATTGGCCAAATGGTGCCAATTTGCAATCACTCACATCAAAACCTACATTTAGGGAAATTAAAGCATAAAGCAGCAAGTCCTAATTTAAACACACAAAAATTACCAAAATCTACATGGAAATGCAATGCATGACATTGAAGTGCAAAAAGAGAAAATTTTTTGAAAAATTACACAAAAATACATGAAATTAAACTACATGTTTGCATGAATGCTAATAAGAAGAAATCTACACTATAAAGAGTAAAACCAAACAATCCAAAATTAGGTGGAATAGGTGTTAGAAAAATGAGAGATAGAGTCAGGGTGGTGCATACTGCCCTACCACCCCAAACTTTTGAATCATGCTATCCTCAGCATGAAACTAAAGCTTAGGGCTAGTAGGGTGAAGATTAAGGTTGGTGTTGCGAGTCAAAAGGTAGGTTTCCCTACTATGGCTAGTCTGGATACTCTGACTAGAGTTGATGAGGAGGTGGAGGACCTGGACGAGCTAGAGGGAACTGGTAATAATGGCCCCAATATGTGTCTCGGGGGGGGGGTGGGTAGGTCTCTTGATATCCCAAAATACCACCCTAGAAGTCTTCACCCCATTCAGGGTTAAGCTATGCTTAAGCATGGTGGTATTGGTACAAGTGGTTGACCTGATGATGCATCTGTTGTTGGTCTTGCCACATGTACTACTAGATGAGTTGCACATCTTGTTATGTCTTATGAATACCTTCAAGTTGTGCCTGGATGGATGACATGTCATAGGCATTAACTGAAGGCTCCTATAGCTGGGATGTTGCCTCATCCCTTCTTCTCACCCTTTGGGGCTGTCTTCTTTTCTCTTCTCCCTCTTCTTCTTGCTGACGTACATATGATTCTCCCACTTCTTCATGTGCAACAGTGGTGCTATAGTTTTCTTGAGGGTTGTCTCGCTCCCATTGCCTAATGTATTCACGTTCTAAGTCAGGGGGCCAATGCAAGAGGAGTGAGTGAGCATGATAGGGCAGCTCAAAAGTTTGTATTGGTAAGGATTTCACATTATATATTAACCTCTTGGGTTTTATCATGATCATCTAAGAGAAAATAAGGTATTTGAAATCAATAAAGTGAGCCCCCTCGACCTCTAAGTCTGGTGACATCAAAACCTAGGGATAGAGCAATATAGGTCACAATCCCTCCCATAACAAACACAGTTTTTCTTTTGAAAGGAATTTTCCTCATGTGATCTATCAAGAGCGACCCTAGTTTAATGTGTATTTTCTTATTTAATCCATGTAAAACACGGAGGTCCTTTTGTGAAATGCTTCCCTAGTTATCATACCTCCCCATAATAGTGTTGGCTAGGACTTTTTGCATGTATCTGGCCAAGGGATTGTAGATCAACATCATCTTTAACTTGCAAGCTTTGTATCCTGGTGTCCCTATCAAACTGTACCAAAAGTCACCATAGTCCAAGTCAACCTCCCTCTCAATTATGCCATCATTCAATTTTCTGGCTTCTTCAGGATCCTTTGCGAAGATGTAGTTTAATTCGGAAGCAGTCAACGTGTGTATTCTATTGAACATTCCAAACTTGATGGCTTCCTCCCCTTTTACCTTGTCCTTCTCATGTGTGGTGAAGAACTACTGAGTCAACTCTACGTATGTGGTTTGTGCCATGAAAAGCATCTTCCACAAACCTAGTCTTATCAGCTTGTTTTCCACCTCTACTTTAATGCCTAGGTGTTCAATCACCTTCTAACACATACCTTGTAGAGATGACTCTCCTTGATAAGCATTCAAGATATATGGGTGTGATCTATATCTTCCTTTGACACCTGCCATAAGAAGTCCCCTCAGGATCCTTGTCGAATCCTTTCTATCTTTCAGCCTCTAGGTATGCCAATGTATCCTCTGGCTCAGAATCCAACTCCTCCTCATCAGTGCCATCTTCTTCTATCTTAGCCTGGTAGGATCTTGACCCCAGGCTAATGTCAAGATTGAGCAGTACCTATTGCTCAGGGTATCGTTGTGGCTGATCCACCTCTTCAATCATCAATTGCCACCTTGCCTGCGGTTGCTGCTATGGTGTCTCCCCAATGAAGAGGTGAGTGGCATCTTTGCATTGCCCATGGGGGTAATCTCAATGAAGATGGGGATGCAACCCCCTTGCTCCACTTTTGTCGAGTTGTGATCTCTGGATCAACCTCGTCAGTCATGGCATCGAGGTTCTCCTCGGATGCCTCCTCCTCCTCCTCCTTATATGTCTTATCAGTGATGTGGTGGCTATTCGACAATTGGGTGCGTGATGCACTCACGGATGTCAAATGATGGGGTGATTGGGAAATGGAGTTTGATGGTGATGGAGTGTGGGATTTAGTGGAAAATTGAGAAGAGGCCCTATTTCCTCCATTGATCACCTCAAGGCTCTTTTGAGCCCCCTTCTTCACAGTCTTTGTAATCCCCTTCATTATATGGAGGTGGCGGTGGTGGTAGAGATGTGATTTTTGGATTTTCTAGGGGAAGGCAAAATGGAGGTTGAGAGATGGGTGGAATGGGCTATGATGGTTTCTATAATGGTGGTGGATGGATTGGTTTAAGGTTTTGGGAAAAAAATGGTGGATTTTTGTGTGGGGAAGATGTAGGTGGGGTGGAGGACAAAAATGGAGATGGTGGCTAGATTGATGGAGGTTTTAGAGTGGAAATGGAAGAGAGAGATGTGGTGGAGGTGTGGGAAGTGATTGGAGGTCAATTGGTTGGAGGATTCGGTGAAAATAAGTGATATTTGGGTTGTTGGGGGCGGAGAAAGTCACCATAGTCATTGGGTGCTCACAGAGGTGAGTTAGAATGAGGAGGGGTTGTGGTGTTTTTGGAAGTTTACGTGAAAATTAGGTGGGGTTGGGTCCTGCCACAGTCGTGGGGGGGGGGGTTGGAAACACGACCGTTGAGGGTGCTACGGTTGTGGTGGGTGGTGAAGGTGGATGTAGATCAATCCTTGCCATGGTCATGGTTTCCTCCTCTCGCCTCGGCTGTGGTGGTCACCACGGTCATGGTCGTTCATGTACAAAATCACATCCATCCCTATAACTCCTTAATTTTTTGCAACTAAATCACCACGGTTGTGGTGGTCTCCATGGACGTGTTCCTTCATGTGGAAATGCCCGTGGCAAAGGCCATGCCCGTGTTTTTATGCATGGGCCATGACCGTTTGGAGCGCCATGGTCGTGGCCATTCCTTCACAAAATTGGCCATGTTACTGTAACTTCCTTGAGTTTTTGCAATTAAATCACCATGGCCGTTTTGAAGCACCACGGCCGTGGTGGGTCTTAATTCTATACTTTGTCAATGCAATTTCGAAAATTTTGATATTTTTGCATTCTTTTGGCACTTTGCCATATTTTAACTTCAAAAACCATGCCTTACCCACTCTTTCTCTCTCTTACACAAGTTACTTGCATCTCATCAAAACTCAAACAAAAACTATCAAGCACAAGTGTGTGTGTGTGTATTTCATGGAAAAAGAAAGCAAAAGTATCAAAAAGTGAAGGTTGGGTGAAAACGTTCCCAAACTTAGGTGGGTTTCCTCCCACTAGTGCTAAAATTTTATGTCTTTAGGTGGGCTTATTGATTCTTGAACTCTTTCATCCTCTCAATACTCCTAAAGCATCTTTGTAGTAAACATCCTTCTCATGTGCATTCAAGCACATCTCTTCATCAAGATGGTGTTCCTCAAATAACATCACAATATCAAAACTTTTATTGACTCTATCTGGTCCTACTTTAATAACTTCCTTCAATCTTTGTTCATTCACGATAAACTCTCTTGCTCCATCCTTCTCACGTATCACAATGGATCTACACATTCTAGACTTGGTAAGGTCCTTCCCATCTAGATCGAACCTTTCTGGGAAAGAACTTCATCCTAGAGTTTTACAACCATATCCAATGCCCAGACTCAAAATCCTTATTCTTGATCAACTTGTCGTGAAGAAACCTTCTTCTTTCCTTGTAGCTTTTGGATAATTCATAGGCCTCATGCCTCATCTCCTCAAGCTCATGCAGATGTAATTTTCTTTTCAATTTGTTATTGTATCCATCCATATCCATGGCTTTCAAAGCCCACAAAGCTTTGTGTTGCATTTCTATGGGTATATGGCAACTTTTTCCATAAACAAGCTTAAATGGTTTGGTGCCAACCGGGGCTTTATATGCAGTCCTATATGCCCACAAAGCCTCATTGAGATGTAAAGACCAATCATTGCGGTTTGGCCTCACATTCTTCTCAATAATGAGCTTTATCTCCTGATTAGATAACTCAACTTGACCACTCATTTGAGGGTGGTAAGGAGTAGCCATATGATGATTCACTACATGTCTTTTTAGCAATCCTTCAAATGTATGATGGATGAAATGGCTTCCGCCATCACTAATCATGGCTCTTGGAACACCAAATAGGCTGAAGATGTTTGACTTCACAAAATCACACACCACTTTATGATCACTGGTTCTAGTGGCAATAGCTTCAATCCATTTTGATACGTAATCAACGGTAACCAAGATGTACACATATCCAAAGGAGGGAGGAAACAGACCCATGAAATCAATTACCCACACATCAAACACCTCAACCACAAGAACGGGTGATAGAGGCATCATGTCCCTTTTTGAGATAGTGCCCACCTTTTGGCACTTCAAACAACGTGTAAAACTCATGAGCATCTTCAAACAAAGATGGCCAGTAAAATCCATTTTGAAGAATCTTGCGGTTGTACGTTTCCCGCCGAAATGACCTCCACATGCACTGGAGTGGCACATGGCTAGGATCTCTTACTATTCACTTTTCGAAACACATATTCTAATGAGTTCGTCGGGAAAATATTGGAAAAGATGTGGGTCATCATAAGTATAGTTCTTCACCATAGCAATAGTCACTTGCTCTCCTCCCTTGTCCAAGTGCTTGATATCCTTCCACTAGCTAAGAAGTTAGATATGTGCTTATACCGCAGTCTTTGGGTGGATGAAAGTAAGAAGAGTTTCTCAAGTGAAATTATTTCTTTGATGTAGTTCCTATCATAATACGGTGCTTCAATGCAGGAGAGATGGTCAGTTGAAGAATTTTCTACTCATTTTTTATCAACAATCTCTAGATCAAACTCTTGGAGCAATAAAATCCATCAGATCAATCTTGCCTTAGAATCTTTCTTCATCATAAGGTACTTCAAAGCTGCGTGATCCGTATAAACCACTACCTTGTTTTGTAAGAGATAAGAGAGAAACTTGTCAAGAGAAAAAATAACAACAAGCAACTCTTTTTCTGTGGTAGTGTAGTTCCTTTGAGCTTCATCAAGAGTCTTTCTTACATAGTAAATGGCATGTGGAATCCTACCAATTCTTTATCCTAGCACAACCCCTACTGCCATATCCGATGCATCGGTTATGATCTCAAATGGCAAGGAGAAATCTAGGGGCTTCATGATAGGAGCAGAGACGAGCTTGTTATTCAAGTGGTTGAAAGATTCAACACACTTGTCATCGAAATTGAATTCCACATCTTTTTCAAGCAGATTACAAACTGGCCTCAAAATCTTACTGAAGTCTTTAATGAATCGATAGTAGAAACATACATGCCCCAGGAAAGATCAGACATGTTTTACAGTGGAAGGAATGGTGAGAGTGGAGATCAGGCCCACTTTGACCTTATCAACTTCAATTCCAACTTTAGACTTGGTGACCCACAAGAATGCCTTCTGGCACCATGAAGTGGCTTTTATCCCAAGAAAGAACCAAACAAACCTGGACACACCTTTCAAGAACAACTTCTAGGTGAAGCAAACACTCATCAAACGTTTTACCAAACACAAAAAAGTCATCCATTAAGACTTCAAGTGACGAATCAAGCATATCAGAAAAGATGGATGCTACACATCTTTGAAAAGTTGAGGGTGCATTGCACAACCCAAATAGCATTCTCCTATAATAAAAAGTACCACTTTGACAAGTGAACGTCATCTTCTCTTGATCGGTAGGATGAACATCTATTTGGAAGCAATCTGAGTACCCATCAAGAAAACAATAGAAACTCTATCCAACTAACCTCTCTAAGATTTGATCAAGGAATCGGAGAGGGTAATGATATTTCTTGGTCTTTTCATTCACACACATCCTCCACTTGGATTTTCTCTCATGGGCATCAATTCCCCATCTTCATTCTCAGCAATTGTGATCCCACCCTTCTTGGGTACAACTTGGATGGGACTCACCCATGGGCTGTTAGAAATGGGATATATGATTCCAGCATTTCTTTTGATTTTGGATTCAACCGTCTTTGCATTTGACAGGTTGGTCTAACATAATCCTCAAGATATATACTATGGACACAAATATAGGGTCAATACCCCTCAAATCAGTTGTAGACCATCTGATGGCCTGAATGTTCTTGTTGAAAACTACCATCAATGCACCTTCTTGCTCCAGAGAAAGAATAGAACAAATGATCACTGGGAGAGTGTCATTGGAGCCTAAGAAAGCATATTTCAATCCTTGAGGAAGAGACTTGAGCTCAAAAACTAGTGTCTCTTCAAGGGAATTCTTCAATGGTTTAGAAATGGATGGGAGGACTTCACTTACAGCCACTAAGGCTTGCTTTTCTTCCTCATCCTCATCCTCATCATCTTCTTTAGGAAATTCCATAATGGGCTCTAGACCTCTACCTTGTGTGGTTGTTTGAATCCATGGAGGTAGACACTCTTCTACAATTTCATCAAGACACTCAATCACATAACAATCCACTTTTGTATCACCTATCACCTCAACCTTAGCAGAAGGCTTGAAGATGTTTAGTGGGATCTTTATGTGCATGAAAGTCACATACATGGTGTTGGTCCTCACATGGATCACTACATCAACTATAGCCAATAAAGGTCTCCCTAAGATGACAGGCACTTTCCTCGAGTCTTTTTCCATGTCTAAAACAATATAATCAGCAGGAAAGAATGCAGAGGTCTCATCGTCAAGTCTAACCAACATATCATCAACACGCCCTCTAGGCATTTTCATAGATCTATTAGCCAAATGCAAGGTACAGTGAGAAGAACCCAGTTGTCCCATTTGTAGTTCAACAAACACATCATAAGGCATTAGATTTACACTATAACCCAAGTCAAGAAGAGCTTGGTCTTTGTGATGTGCTCCAATGTAGCATGAGATGATGGGAGAACTAGGATCTTTTCTCTTCCTTGGAATGGTGTATTACAGAATTGAGCTCACTTACTGAGTGAGATTGATCTTCCTTGGCGTCCTTCTAGTGGTCTTCCTTTTGAATGTGTACAAGTCTTTCAAGAACTTAGCATAAGATGGAATTTTCTTGGTCGCATCAAGAAAAGGAATGTTGATTTGGACCTGCTTAAAGGTCTCCATGATGTCCTCGGTATGTTTCTTCTTCCTTCTTTCATTGGATGGCTTTTCAAGTGCATCGGGGAATGGAGGAAGTTGTTCTCCTAATTGACTGAAGTCAATAGTATAATCAAAGGGGTATCACTGGAATCACAATATCATCTCTCAATATCATGGTATCAACCTGGGTGCCTATCACAGTATCATCAGCTTGAATCTCAGTATCAACATCCTTGATCATAGTATCAACCCTATCATCACTGGTTGTGTTATCAATAGAAGTACCATATGGCTGCTCCAAGGTCCTATCTCTCCTCAAAACTATCACTTCCTCCACATGGTCATGGTTAGTGGAAGAGGAAGATTGTGGAGGTGGTTGTGGTTGTTAGGTGGTGGTGGCCTTGACTGGGGTGGATTTGGGTTTTGAAGGATAAATTGTGGATGGGGTTGTGGTTGTGGTTGTTGTCGTGGATGTGGGTGATATTGTGGAGGGGGTTGTTCGTATGAATGATGTGGAGGGTATTGATAGTTAGAAGGGGTTGTTGAGGTGGAGGAGCATATGGATGTGGTGGTCTTTGGTACTGGTGAAGTGGGGGTACTTGGCCTTGTGGTGGGACATAAGCACCTTGAGTGGTGCTCACACAACCCCCATCAATGTTTGTGTTGGATATGGGTTGAGACGGGAGCCTCCGTTTTCTATGAGCTAGTGAAAGTGAAATTTTATCAAGCCTTTGTTCAAGGAATCTAATGTTTTGTCCTTGAGAGGATACTTTTTTCTACTCTTCATCATGGATCCTTATCCTTCCTACAACTTCTTCCTCAAACTTGGAATTGTACTTGGGCCCTTGGTGTTGCCTTGGTTTCCCTTGGCCCTCCTCATTTTTTTGTTCCCATGGGAAAGTTTGGATGATTCCATCACTTAGGAGTATAGGTGTTGGACATCGGGCCTTGGTTATTTCGGTTGCCAAAGGTATGCAAAGCGTGCACTTCTTCTTCCTCAGCATCAACTTCCATAATGGATTGGCTAGAAGAACCACCAGTTTGATTCTTCATTATATTCATCATATCCACCATCATCTTTAGCATTTGTGGGTTGGCTTTAGTTTGGGATGGAACTATAGGAGGAGGTGGATGGATATAGTTTCGGTCACAATGTTCCCCTTTAGTTGATGCCTAATGGTGAGAATTCTCAGCATGGTGCTCGAACAAGGGCCATGACTCCTCAGGTGGCTTTGCAATGAAGGTTCCTCCACATGAAGAATCAATATTGTTTTGGCTCAACTCAACTAGGCTAGTGTAGAATGATTGAACCAGCTGCCACAAAGGTGCCTTGTGATGAGGGAAGTCACATAGGAGCTTTTAGAACCTTTCCCATGCTTCGTGGAAGGGTTCATTTTCTTTTTGTGAGAAGATTGTGATACATCTTCACATCTGGGTCAACTTGGCAATTAGGTAGAACTTCTCAAGAAACTCATTCTTCATCGTGTTCCATGTTACCAACCCAAGCTTGGAGATGTACCATTCCTTGGCTTTTTCTTTCATAGAGAAGGGAAAAAGGATTATGCTGATTGAGTCATTTGTGGCAGAGGGTGTGCATAAAGTGGAACAAGTTTCAAGGAAGACATCGATATGGTGGTAGGGTTTCTCATTCTCCATCCCATAGTAAGTAGGAAGGAGTCCAAGAAGGGTGAGTGGAATGGAGAATTGTTGACCCAACATTTGGCCAACAAGGGTGGCAATTGGGGAGTTGTATTTACCTAGGGTGAAGTACTCATGGAGAGTGTGGTTGGCTTGTGGTTGAGATTCACAATCGGCTTCATCATGAGGACCATTGTCACCCATTTCAGATGATTGGTGTTGTTTGCGACAACTTTGTCATCACCTTCTACCTATCATGGGGTCGTATAGCACCAAGTCGATACAATTCAAACACGTATTACACATGCACATCTGTCACTTGCATGATACACAAACAAGCAACAAAAGCCAAGTTAGAATGATAGTATGAAAAAGTAAACAAAGAATAAAGAATAGCAAGGTGAGGGTAGCAGGAAAGGCTAAGCTACACTAACTAGCTAGGTCAAGCGCCCCTATCCCCGGCAATGGTGCCAGAAAGCTTGGTGTCATCTTCTCAAGGCCACACACTAGCCAACAAAAGGTGACTTGATGCAACCATAAGGGAAAACACACAGATCTCTCAAAATTTGTATATGGACCTAGTCCAACGCATAGGCTCAACTAATCACACATACCCGTAAGCACATCAGGTCGTGATGTAGTATAGGCTAGTGGTAAGATTAGGGTCGATCCTCAGGGATAGAGGGGGAACAATAGTTAGGTTAATGTTAGCTATGTTCCTAAAGTGGAGTCTAGGGTTTGAGGGTTTAAAGTTGGTTTTGTTTGATTACACTGTGATTGCAAGAAAGAAAGAGTAAGAAAGAAACTAAGTTAACAAAATCCCTAGATTACCTTAAGCAAGTTAGCACTATGAAACTAGGCAAGACAAGAAACTAAAATAGAGAGAGAAGTTACACTACACTAGCAAGGCAATTTATCAACTAAGAAGCAATCTAAGAAACAAGATGAGCAAGAGCCTAAGTTATAACTAGCTAGCTAAATTAACATAAGCAATCTCAAAGAAGCCCTAACTACTTGAGCAAGAACTAACTATTAAGAACTAAGCAATTAGTTAAGAATTAACAAAGGCAATTGACTAAGATAGCATTAACAAACTAAGAAGGTAAAGGTGGATTTTTAAGCAATTAGATGGATAGGTGGGCCGTTTGGGAATGAAACTTGATATTAGTCGGGGGAAGGTTAACATAGCATGCAATTCTCATATTTCTATCTAGATTACCAAACCAAACAACAAGGCAAGTTCTATAAAAATATACCCTATGCTACTAGTTGGAGAACTAGGTCTAGGTGTAATTCTAACAGGACTTGGCAAGTCTAGGTTTCTAGGGTAAGTGGTATTAGGGAAATTGAGAGACAAGGGTAGGAATTGGAGTAGGGTGATTTACCCCATGTTACTTGTCATCTAGCCTTTTAGAAACTCTAGGTAATTTCACTAATCACACTTACACTAGATACTTATATCTCACACTAACTAGTACAAGAAGAGAGATGTATATAGGAACAAAGGGGAATAGCTAGGGATCCACTAATTGGACCTAGGAGCCATTCCTAAGATTGCCACATACATTCCATTTCCTCCTAGAAGCTAAGTGTCATCAAGCATCATAAAACAAGCAATCTATGTTTAAAAGCACAAACCACATGCAATACAATGGGAAATGAGATAAAAGCAAGAGTTAATCATCATAAAATGAAATTAGGTTCAATACAAGTTAATTTCCCCCAACACGGTATGAAAGTCCCATTTTAACCCCAAACAACCCACTACTAGGGGCTTAGCCAGACATGTTCAAACAAAAGAAAATAGAAATGGGAAGAATGGGGGTAGGAATCCACGGAGCTCAGAGTAGCTTCTTCTTCATCTCCTAGCTACTGTATGGAATGGTTCCTCCTCCAAGGGGGATGGAAAGCATGGGGATATGGGGGATTATGGAAGGGAACCTAGAAAAATAGGTTTGTATGGTGGAAATGGAATGGAATAGGGAGTGGGAGGTAGGTGAGTGCAGTAAATGAAAGAAAGGGGATGAATGACCTCTAGAGTATCTAGGAAGAGGATAAAAGAAGCGAACCTTCATGTTGTGGATGCCACCTATGTAAATATAGGTGGTGGGGAGGCACTAGGGTAAGTGGGGCAAAATGGGATAATTAGTGGATAAAATGGGTAGCTTTAGGTGGTCACCATGGCCATGGTCAGGTGCCAAGGCCGTGGTGGGAGTTGCATGGAACGATCGTGGGAAGTGGAATTGCCGAGGTGGAAATTTGAGTAAGTGTAAGTGTATATGGTGGCCACAGTAACGGCGGGGTGCCACGGTCGTGTTGGGTAGAGGGTACCACGTATGTGTGGGATACCACGACTGTGTTCGAGGAGGTAGCTATGGGCGAGGTCGCACTGAGGTCATTTTGTCTTTAGCTCACCATGGTCATGGTGAGCACTACGGGCAAGGTGGCCTTCAAGGGCCATGGTCATGCTGATGGCCACGACCGTGGTCATTCACCTGTAAATTGAGCCAAGTCCCTGTTGATTCTTGGGGTACTCATGCATAAATTTTCACATTCATTTTTCTAACCACATGTGAGGTGGGAAGTGCCAGCCACAGACGTTCTGAGGACCACATTCGTGGGGTCCTCAGTGATCATGACCATTTTGCTGACCATGGTCGTGGTTGTTCATGTAAAATTTTGGCAACTTCCCTATAACTTTCAGAGCTTAATTTCCCACGACTGTGGTGATATGCCACAACCATTTTGGGGATTCTTAGTGTTGATCTCCACTTCAACTTCTTCATCTAGACTCCTTTTTCTTTGCATTGATCTTGTGCATCCAAGGGAAGTTCGGGGAAGAGATAGGTCCACTCTTGGGGTGTAAGAACCCAAAGATGTTCTTCATCTCTCTCCCATGCATCAATGCATGCATAAGTTCCCTGAAACACACACAAAAGAAGGCATACATGCATTTGTCAGAAAAGATCGTATTGGAGGAAATAGCATGTAATCTACAATGTTTATGTGGGATTATCATTCAAAAAGACACAAGTTGAAGCCCGAAAATAGGGCGCATCAGACAGTCTGGGTTAGGAGAATGGTGAAGAGGTTCCTCAATGGGGCCACAAATGTTGCACCAGGAAAACCCTAAGAAAAATCTCCTAGGTTTACCAAAAGCAATGCACTAATTCCCCACTCCACATGAGCAAAAGCCTTATTACAGTATACTTAAGGATCGAACCCAAATGACAACCTTTTTAAGTCGTTAAATATGATTCTGAAGTAAAAGGAGTAAGATTTATCATCAGATACTTGAAATATTAATTAAACTAAATTGTTGTTAAAAGCAATAGAGAATAAAGTGGTAAATAACATGGGGTAATTATCATAACAAGATCTAGCTCTCCAATAGTTGTTGCTAAATTGATGCTTAGTTGTTGCACCCACACAGGATACATGTCATATCCTAGTACAGACTCCCCTAGAACCGACCATCCTTGACACCCAAGTTCCTCACCTATGCTGCTAGGGGTGAGCAGAATTTGGTTAATAACCGATTAACTGAATGGTTAATTTTATTGGGTCAATTTGGTTAATTTGGTTAATTTATTTTGGTTAATCAATTAAATGGTTAATTTGATGGTTAAAGATATTTTTGGTTTGGTTAACCGAATTAGCTGAATAGTCAGAATGTATTCATAAATAATAACCTACCCATGCCTATATACATATATAGTTGTACTTTTATTTCAAGATACTTCCCCATATATATAGTAATCAAGTTTGTATGAGCCATACAAAATTAAATTTACAACAATACTACTATAATATAACAATATTGCCCCAAATTCTATGACTATTTCAAATAATATTATTACACGAGTGTTATTTGGTTAACCAAATTAACCAACCAAATTAACCATTAACTGATTGGACAATAACCGAATTAACTAACTCAATTTGGTTAGGTTAATGGTTAATATCTCAAGCCACAAATTAACCATTTAACCGAACTGAATTAACCGTAACCGACCGAACTAACCAAATGCTCACCCCTATATGTTGTTGAACTCCTTCACTTACAAATGACCATCCTCGAAATGTAGCAGATCGAAGTCCAAAGACCTCATTACCCATTGGTGATAGCTCAGGGGGATAATAAGATCATTATGTTGTTCTAATCATGCTCACAACAACCTACATATCCATGATTATAACTATTATGTAAAATAAGTTGTCAATTTGCAAAGCAAGGCATCACACAGAATGATACTTTATTTAGCAACTATATTATTGAGTTTAGATAGAACACAAGATAACATGCGGGAAATTGGGGCTAGTACCCATGCCCAAACACAAGGCGTCTACTCACTCATGGTGAGGGACAACAAAAAAGAGATAGTAGGAATGATGGAGAATGCCATGACACTTAGTGCAGCCACCTCCTCCTCGCTCCCCACTAGGGTTTTTGATGAAGAATGTGTCTTCTAATCACCAATTAGAGACCCCCTTGAATGGATGATGAGGGTCCCCTTTTATAGATGCATTCCTCACCTCTAAAACTCTAAAGTTGAATGCTTGCAGTTGAAGGTATCTTCTTGCTTTGCTCGTACTTGGTCGAATAGGTGACTCATGTGGGTTGCTCAATTTGAACCTCATGCCCGCTCCTCTAGCAAGATAGCATGGATGAACCAGAATGGGCTGGATGCTAAGACCACACCCCAAGTCAACAAAGTCAAGAGAATTTCAGGCAAAGAACAGCTTGAGTCGAGTGAATGGAAAAACTTCTTGCTTGACTAAGTGTTGGAAGGAGATCAATAGGAAATATTTTGGGCCTTCCTTTCCTTGAGGTGTAACATTGTGAGGCCTTAATCATCCATCTAGGCATTGTGGCAAACTGTGATGGAGTGAAATTTTGAAGTATTTTGAATACCTAAGGACATAAGTGATTTCATATGTTGAGTTACCTTGAGAGTTTGAAGTTTCTAGGTAAAATTTGAGGGTTGTTTTAGGTTGACATCATGATTGAGATCCCAAAGTTTATGCCTTTCGAGCAATTTTATTGATTGGTCGATAAGTAACTTTTTGGCGTCAAAAAATTAATGGGATGTAACATGGATGGTGATAAGTCTATGGACAAAATATCATGATGATTGGATGATTCTAGAGGAAGCTATTTATGTTTGAACCTTTAGAAAATAATAGGTATATAAATATGTTTTGAATCAAGGTATATAATGTCTGTAGCCTAAGTTGTCAATCAGTGGACATGTCATGGAGGCACAACTCTTCCTTCGAATGCAAAGTCATGAATTGGCTATGCGGCATCAAAATGACATTAGGATGGTCAGATCTGACAGGGCCTTCTGTTTGAATTGAATGGATAACGTGGGAGAGAATGAGGCTAGAACATCCCCACTACCACACGTAGTGATCATGTGTCAAGGACAGACCCCGAGTGGGCAGTTAGCCTCACCTCGTCCAGAACAATTCAATGACCGTTCATAATGCACCTTTGTGAAGCAAGAAGAGAGAACGGAGGAAGAGGTGGAGCAGAAAGGAGACCAGATGCCACTTCTTAGGGAGCGTAACAGATCAACGGAGCGACTCTTGTGCCCGTGACAACCTCACACAGACTGGCGTCGAGGAGGAGACGCAATAGCAGCAACGACCTGGAGGATGGAAGAAACCACAGCGGAGGTGCTAGCATGGAGCTTCGTCCTACTCGCCGAGGATGCTTTCACGGCAGCGGCAGGCAAACCCTCATGTGAAGGGCGAGATCCCTGGAGTTCCACGGTGGCGGCCACACACCAAAGGCCTGACAAACTCGCATCGCGTGAAACGCTAGTGGAGGAGGAGCCCAGGAAGTGCCTAAAGATGTCGAGGACGACCCAACAACATCCATAGATCCAAGAAGATCCCACATCAGAGACAAGCCCCCCCCCCATGGCGGCAGTCACAGAGAGAGCGAGAGAGAGAGAGTAGAGGCCATGAGTAGGGTTGTGCGGCAACGCCTGGAGCAGCTACGATGGCGCTTGAGAGAGAAGCCATGGCGGTGGCCTTGTTGTGGAGAAATCCAGTGGTTGTGGAGATCTCTCCAAGGTGGACGAAGCGGAGCGAGTGCACGAGGAGGACATGGTGATGGCTCACCAGAGAGCTTCCTCGTAGTGGCGGTTGCGGAGATCCAACGCACGTAGGTGTCGGGCGGAACGCGAACAAAGCGTGTGAGGAACGCAAGATCGGAAGAAGGGAAGTGAGTGGCCCAGCCTAGCTCAGGGGGAGAAGGCAGACCGGTGCAACACCCAAACCAGCCGACAAAACTTCTAAATAGCGCCTCTCATAGGCCACGTGGCCGCGCGTGATTGGCTACAAAAGGTAATAATTCAGTAAATGCCCAGTTCATATATAATTCCTACTAATTAGCTCCATTGTCAGAAAAATACAAACAATATATCAAAATGTTCATAAAAATGCGTAGAACAAGATGGAAGTATAATATCAGGATTTTGAGTAACTAATATAGTTTATATCATGTAAGATATGTAATGCTTAGTTCGTGGATAATAAATATCAAAGAATGATATAAAATTATGGGAAAATGTCAGTAACTCCATAATAATGTTTATAGTGTACCTGATGTCAGTGATGATCATGTTGATGCACAAAATTATGTAATTTTCTCCATATGTCTAATTAGGGCTAATTACCCTAAATAAAATGTAATAAATACATTGACGATCAATAAATGACAAGATTTATAGAATAATCTCATCTAAGTATCTGTAAGATAATATGTAAATATGAGATTAGTTTCATACATGAAATTCAAGTTATATGAAGATGGCCATTAATATATGTTATGAAACCATAATCTTAGTTAATTATGTAACCTAGGGTTAATATGTGCACAAAGAGGATATTGAACCTAATGTTCAGATGATGAACTTTGATAATGAGATGTAATCTAGAATATTACATTAGTCAGATAATCATAAGATAAGAATACAAGTAATGATATGCATATCCTAATTAACTAAGAGAAACTCTAATGAACATGATTAGGGTTAGGATGAGATGTAAGATGATGAGAATCTGATGACAGTATATGATCTTGTCTTAATCAGGGTTGACCATGATATAGATGACATGATGAATATGATGATTAAGTTTATCTCTTGATCAAGGTACGCCATTACCTCTTGCTTGGCTTATTATACATTATGCTTGTGTTATATGGTAGTAAAGACTTGGCATATGGTATTGATTGAAATGATTGTCTTGTATGATATGTTGCTGGAATTTCCATATTTATGGTTATGAACACCTACAAACATAATATAGATGTTCCATCAAAGTATAGCTCGTAAACCACTTGGTGGTAGAGCGCATGCATAATGATCACAAACCACTTGGTGGTAGATCATATGATGTTTGTATAATGATCAAAAACCACTTGGTGGTAGATCATAAGGCTTGAAGACGTCAAAGCCACTTGGTGGCATATGCACAAGATATATGATGGAAATGTGCTTTAAATATATGTGTTCTTGTTTTCTAATGAATATCTTTATGCAAGTATATGCTTTTCTTATATTCTTCTGTTACTGCCAAGTATTAGTTTTATCTTATTGCCAAGATATGATGAGAGGTATATAAAAGACACGTAGGCATACTCAGTACAATATTCTTAAATATTGTACTGACGTGTACCGCATGAAATCTTTTGTTTAGGTTGTGGTTTTGCTCTTGAAGATCCAGGATAGTTGAGAGTTGTGTGGCAAGCTAATGTACAGGTGGACATGTTGTCTTAAGATCGTGTAGTTTAGTGATAGTACATGTATATGTATAAGTTTGATGTTCAATATGTAATATCAAATGTTGTAACAATTCATATTGTAATTATATGTTGAATGGTGAACATGTGTTGTGGTTTTATTATTGTTCATGTGCATGTGCTATTAATTGTTTCCTTTTGACTTCCTCTAATTTCCTTCTTCTTAGCTTAGTGTGGGGTGTTTAAATTGGGATTCTTGCTGAGGTGAGAGTTTCAATTTGGACGTCACACATCAGATTAAGTTTTAGAAAATTTGGGGACGTCACAGGTGGTATCAGAGCATGAACAATAGCAAAGCCTAACATTTGCTCATTATGCAACTCAAAACTAAAGAACCTTGAACTTAATAATCTTTAGGGTTAGATTAGTCGTCTTTTAGAGACTAGATTTGACCTAGTCTCAAGGTTAGCACCTAGATGTCTGAGAACTAGGTCTAGACTGGTGCTTGTTGTTTAGCAAGTCCTTAGATGTCGTCTTTTTTCCTTTTAGTGTAGTGGTATGGGACGTTGCATTTTTTGTAAATGATGTACATCAAGGGAAGAGAAACCCTAGACATGTGGCGCTCGTTGTCTAGAGTAGCTACACTAGTCTACACCATGTTCTCACCCTTTTCACTAGTTTTCATGACACTGTACTCTCTACTATGTGTGGGACACTCATTTATGGATTTGGTTTTTGATTCCAATCGTATCAAACCTTGATAGTTTTCTCTGACACATGATTTATCGGAGAAAAACAATATAATATTTTATTAAATATATGTATTACAAAAATGTGTCCCCACACATGTACGAGTAGGAGGTGATAATGCAACCTAAGTGAAAGTGAATGACATTAGTCTAGATGAGAAAATAGTTCTAGATTAGATGTCTAGAGCCTTGTTAGAATATATGATAGTTGGAATATATGAAATGAGTTTGATGATACGATCAAAGTCTTATAGAGATGATATAAGATAGTTTATAATGATATATTTTGTCTTTGAGGATTTGAGATAAGTTTTGATGATGCAAGTAACTAGGCTTTTATGAGATAAGATAAACTAAGTTAAGACAAGGTTGTGAGTCTGCATGAGCCTCAATCTCTTTTACGAAGGAGGACCTCTAGTGTTAGGACCAATTTTAGGGTTAACTCTAGAGAGAGTGAGACCCATTGGGAGAAGGTTAGAGAACCTAAATTCTAAGATATGAGAATTCTGAGATATGTGATATGATATGTCCTAAACTAGAATACTCCTAAGTGAATGAGTTGTGTTGCTTAATGCATGATTCCTATAGTCTTTTTGAACCCTAGATGTCCTTAGGAGGACCAAACTCTAGAGACAGAGAGAGGTTGGTTAAATATGTGCATATGTGAACATCAATATGAGTGCCTGCCATCTGGGTGAGGGAGACAGCCCAAGACCCTAGAGGAGGTAGCTATGTTAGTTTCTATGAAGCCTCATGCTCGGCTTGGTGGTTTCCCACATAGGAATCTAGTAGTTTATATAGAGAGTTTTGGGTAAGATTGTATCATGGGTAGATGATCTATAAAGAGAATGTCACACTAGTACATAAATGGTCTATTGCTTCGGTTTTCTTAAGCCTATAGCGTCACTTTTCAGTCGACGCCTAAGTGGTCTTCGCTACAGTAATTGCTCTGTAGCGTCAGTTTTTTTAACCCAAAAAAACTGACCTTGTATAGTAAACAACCGACCCTATAGACTCTCAAAAACTAAACCCAAATGAGAAATGAAATTGTACCTGAATCCTATAACGTTGGTTTTTTAATAAATAACCGACTCTACAGATTATATCTAAGGACCTATAGCGTGTGTTTTCTTTAAAAACCGACGCTATAGGTCCCTATAACGTCAGTTTTTTAATAAATAACCGACTCTACAAATTATATCTAAGGACCTATAGCGTGTGTTTTCTTAAGAAACTGACACTATAGGTGTTTTGGCCTTCCAGCGTAGAACGGTCGTGCTACATAAAATGGCCGTGTTGGGAAGAGATAGAACGGTCGTGCTCACTAGCACGGTCGTGTTTATTAAAATAGCATGGTCGTGCTATACGGAACGACCGTTCTACCATATCTCAACACGGCCGTTCTACCTCCTCCCAACACGGCCGTTTTATGCAGCACGACCGTTCTACGCTGAACGGCCAAAACACATATAGCGTCGATTTTTTAAGAAAACCGACACTATAGGGTCGGATTTGTTTTTTATTTCTGTAGAAACTTAACAGAACAAAACAGAAGAACAAGAATATATAAGATATGGGAGAGGGGAGCATTGATGCTCAACTGTCACCATTCCAAACCACACATTCATAAAAAAAATGATTCATATATATTGAGTTGAGTACACATATTCACATCATAATTTACAAAATGATAGATTGCAAGTCTGAGATGATATGTATTAAAATGTTAGATACAAAAGTAACTATGAAGGATTACTGAATTCACATACATAAATGGAACGTGACTGACATGTTTATTCCAATGCTATATTGACTTCATTTAGAAAAGCATCTGACCACTCTTCTCAGAATTCATTTAAGTCCTCACGTGTGTAAGGCTGAGTTGTAAAGATCTGTAAACAGAAAATGTACATGATAATATTTTATAAAATGACTACAACTCATTTGTAAATTTATGATGTTATTCTTTATTACCTGATCTATAGTCTGAATGTCATTTGATGCTTGTTTGACAATAGCTTGCATATATTTCATTACATAGTAACCACAAGCCTAGTCATCATTTTGTATAGGACACTACAAATAATGAATTATACTTAATGTTAGTAACTATTATAAACAGAAGAATATAAGAGTTGACATATAAGAGTTGAAAATTAATACATATAAGACTAAGCAGTTGTCAAAGTAGCTACCTTGACATTTTTCAAAGTCAATGTCTTTAATTTTGTGGGTATTTGTCCTCTACCTTCACGAAAAGCTTTTATACCCCTATCAATTAAACGATAGTTGGTAAAATAGAAATTCTAAATAGAAATATCATGTTGAAGCATTGACTATATTTATGCTTACGCCATAGCTGGAAATTTTAGTTTGTGACCCCTTGTTATTTTTCCCATTGGGTCAAGATAATAAAGAGTCATCAATTTTGGGACAATCACCACTAATTCCCAATGTCTAGATCTGAGTAAGAATAAAACAAACATTAAAATAAAATACATTTATACATTTTTAAAATTATATTGAATAATAATACTTACTCGACGTTAAAAGGAATTAGGATAATTTCCTTTCCCACAGTAGCAAAATATTTGAATGCATCAGAGAAGTAATCACTCACTTTGTCAATATGTGTCTCCACCTGACTAGTGCCCAAAGGAACTAAGAATCCAACATTCTTTATATCAAAGTTTATGGCCTCGGTATATAAATGGTTGTTAAACATTTGTAATTATTTTCATATGTAGAAATAAGCTAAAAATGTGTATTGGAATTTTCTATATTGATAGAACCTTACCTTATCCATACTTCTAATATTGAAGTATTCATCCAATCATAACAGAACAACTCTATAATATCATCAAGAAAAATATAATTCTCAAAGTCCCTCGCATGTTCTGTTAAATTGATCAACATTTTTAGTCCAGAGCTTTGGTTGGCTAAGTATCGACACAAACATTTACATTTACTTCCCAACTCGTCAAAAGTGGATTCTGGAATAATAGATGGCTTGGGCACAGGAGGACGACTAGTAGATTTTTTACTTTTTGGTTTGCAAACCTGTTAATTAAATTACATACTTCTATTAGACGAGTTCATATATGCAGTCAAATATGAAAAACATGATAGAATTGAAGTATACCTTGTCATTGATAACCAAGTGTCTAGGCCAACCCACCATAGCACCCTTTGCTTCTTCAACTGTACTATATTCAAGATTAGGTATGGGTAGTGGTTTGTCACCCATTCCGTCATACACAAGATGGATGGACACACAGCAAATGTCATCAGTAATTTGTTGGCAATGCGATGTTCCACCAAGGTTGTACACCTTGCCCGCTGCCACAACATTATATTCTGGAACCTCCACTGTAAGTTTACAGTCATACCAAACTAGATTGAAATAATATAGGTTATATAAGAAGAAGTAGAACAGATACCTATTAAAACTATATATATTATCATATATCATACTAATAACACAACATATAGAACAAAAATTAACTACAGATTGTTGTGGTGGGTCATCGGGAGTGATCCCATGACCTTCTACAACTGCAGCATGGGCTTGTACCTCATCACTTGAGAGACGCACAGTATGATAAGGTTGAGAAGGTTGAGTAGGCTGAAATGAAGACATTATTTCTTTTACTTTCTGTGCTACTAATGCTTCAACCTCCTCTTGTGTAAGATTTCATGCACAACCTTTTTTAGATTGAGAAGGGCCAAAATAAGACTTGAATCCTATGCCAGCTCCCAATCCCCTAACACAGCCAGTATGCTCCTTCGTACCAAGCACAACTGATAGTTCATCCATGTGGCCAGTTGGGATGAACTTTCCTTCCTTCCTTTGTTCATGGAGATCAATCTATTCATAGTTAATAAAAAATATTAAAACACAATACAATTAGATATAAATAATTCTAAGTTTGTGGGAGTTACTCTTTACTTAGTTGGGATAAACCTACCATCTTTTGTGACACCTCCTTAGTTGCAGGGTTGACAATTTCACCTGCTCGATTCTTTCTAGCATCAATCCATGTCAAGTGTCGGGGTGGACGCTCAACTTGAGTTGTACTAGATTCTTCTCCAGAAGAGGATTGCTTCTCTTGTAGTTGGTGGCAGAAGGCATAACCACCGTGCCCCAAGTGATGGTCATGCACATTTTTGGCCCGTCTTTCCTTTTCAGCCTGGTGGATAGCCTGATCATTTAAAATGAAGTATTGCAATTTAGACTTGGCAAACATGTATAAAAAGATTCACCTCCTTAATTGTATAAAATTAAAGATTCATAAAATACATCACAATCTTTATTGCCTGAAACTCTTCTGATCCCCTAGCTGCAACAAATCTTTCCCACACCTCAGGATCTATACAAATATATACATCTTTTGCTTTCTTCTTTTGTTTAGGATTATCTATAAATTCCCTTGAGAGATATGTCTTAAAACCCCTCCATCGTACACCACAACGGTGTAGCACTCTTTTCTTGTGATCTTTTTCATTTAGATGAAAAAAACCCTATACATACAAAAGAAGCAATTAATAATGTTGTTTTGAAAAGCAATTAATTCCAAGGAAACTAAATTAGAATCAATAAATAAAAAACATAATAAAATAATATCACTTCCACTCACAGATATATCTTTCCATATGAGGTCTTTTTGGCATTAGGAACATCATGCCAATTTTCTATATCTATTGGCACCTTACTACGTGCGGTCGCCCCTACGTAATGCTTGAAAGCACTAGCATGTTCCCCAAAAGGTGCTCCTGTGATATCAAACTGGAGTGGCAATTTCTCCCCTTTAGCCATGAGCTCCTGTAGCCTATGCATTAGTGTGGGACCTCTACTTTTCTTAGCATCACCACTACCATCCTCATGGTGCTCATGCTCATGCTCAGAATGTTCATATTCACTCGCCATTTTAGAACCTGCAAGTATACATGATAAAAAAATAAGTGATAATAAAAGCACAAGTGATAAGGTATACTATCTTGAATGATAATAAAATACATGATAAGGTATACTGCAAGGAATACATGCCTCTAGTATTGGTTGAGTTTTTAGTCAAGGAAAATTCCTTCAACATGGTCTTGACATTTATAATAGTCATCGGTGTTATCTTCAGCATTTACACTTGGCAAACCAACTGAGAATGGACTGGAATCATCATACTTTTTGTAGTATTCTTCTTCATTTATAGGATCTACAGTAAACTGTCTTTTTCCATGAAGAACGACAGACCAATTTTTATTTGTCAGATCATCAATATAGAATACTTGTTTTGCTTCATTTGCCATGATGAATGGCTCATCTTTCTCACCAATCTTTTCAAAATTCACCAATTTGAAACCCAACTCATCCACTAAAACTCCTTTGTTGTTGTCAACCCAATTACACCTAAATATAGGAACTCAAAAATTTGTATAGTCCATTTCCCATATGTCCTCAATGACGTTGTAATATGACATCTCAGCTTCGTGTGGTCTTTTATCTTTGGCACTAGCAAAATACAACGAACAAGCTTGAACAGTGACCCCACTATTTCGAACTACACTACTTTCATCTTGATGCTTTGTGTAGACTGAAAATATGTTTATGTCATAATCTTCATATGACATGACATCCATTTTTGGCTTAAAGGTGAGCCATTTTATGTTCTCAGCAACATTATTCGGTGATTCAGATAGTTGATTAAATACTTTCTCTTCAAACCACCTAATAAATGTTCGAATATGCTCTCTTGCAAGCCACATTGAACTTAATCGCAGATGATTTCTCTTGATAAGATCATTGTGTTCTGTGATGTAGCTACTGACTTCATCGATGTTGTGTAAAATATACAAATGCACTTGTTCCCACAACTCATGACTGATTCCTTTCACTCATCCTCCCAGAGTTCCTTTGCCACAATAAGATCCAGTGTGATGGGAATTTTTTAGATCGCTACAAGTTTCATTGCAATTCAAAAAATCATTACAAAAGTCCATCACCTCCCTAGCCACGTAACCCTCAACAATACTCCCTTCAGGATGATAATGATTCCGAACATCACCTTTAAAAACACTCATGTAGCGTTCAAATGGATACATCCAGTGTAAGAAAATTGGACCCAACATCTTCACCTCCCTTTTAATATGTACTACAAGATGAACCATGATATCAAAAAATCGAGGAAAGTACATTTCAAGCTGACACATGGTAATAATTACATATTTTTGTAATTTATCGAGAGTATCAGGATGCATCACTTTCTTGCATATTTCATTGAAGAAGAAATAGAGTCTTGTGATTGCAAACCTTACATGCTTCGGCAATATAGATCGAATAGCCACAGGTAAAATTTGTTGCATTAAGGTGTGACAATCATGAGATTTGATACGTATATGTTTCAGATCCTTCATTGATACCAATCTACGAATATTAGAAGAGTATACTTGTGGAACCTTAATATTATACAAGCACTCACAGAAAGTCTTTTTCTCCTTCTTTGATAAAGTGTAACAAGCCGGTGGCAAATATGTGCGGTGACCCCTAATCTCCACTAATAATTCTTTTCTTATACCCATTAATTCTAAATATTTTCTAGATTTGATGCCATCTTTAGTCTTTCCTGGTATGTTCAATAGGGTACCGATGATGCTATCACAAATATTTTTTTCAACATGCATGACGTCAATGAAGTGTCTAATTGCCAAAGATCTCCAATAAGAAAGATCCCAGAATATTGACCTCTTCTTGTATAGAGATTTGTCACATGTGAGTGTATGAGTACTTGAACTCTTTCCAAATTCATTAACAATATGTTTCACCCTATCATATACAACATTTCCTGCTATAGGTTTAGGAGCACTTCATTCCTCCGTTGACACATTAAAGGTTTTGAGTTTCCTTCGATAAGGATGCACTGGTGGGAGAAATCTACGATGACCAAGATATACAATTTTACCACCATGTTTCAGTCTGATTGAATCAGTATTTTCCTCACAAATAGGACATGCTTTGTAACCTTTTATGCTATATCCAGAAAAGTTTCCATAACCTATAAAGTCATTAATCGTACAAAACAACATAGCACGCAAATTGAAGGTCTCTTTACGTGAAGCATCATATGTCATAATACCTTCTTCCCATAGTTTCATTAGGTCATCTATTAGAGGTTGAAGGTTAACATCAATATCATTTCCAAGTTGCTTGGGCCCTGATATCATTATTGACAACATGACATACTTATTTTTCATACACAACCAAGGAGGAAGATTGTATATAGCAATCATAACAGGCCATGTGCTATGTTGGCTGCTTAATGTACCATAGGGATTCATTCCATCTGTACATAGTCCAAGTCCTACGTTTCTTGGTTCTTTACCAAATTGAGGGTATAATAAATCAATTTTCTTCCATTGTGGTGAATCAGATGCATGTCGTAGGACGCCATCATCATTGGCCTTTAACTCCCCATGCCAAGACAAATTTTGTGCATCTTTTGTATTAGCAAATACACGTTGAAATCGTGGTATTATTGGTAGATACCACATCACCTTGGTAGGAGAGCGATTTTTAGCCTTAGCTAAATTTGTGGTCTTATACCTTGACACACCACATTTTGGACAATTTATTAAATTACTATAGTCCTTCTGAAATAACACACAATCATTTGGACATGCATGAATCTTCTTAGCCTCCATTCCCATTGGGCACATTATTTTTTTTGCTTGATATGCTGAAATTGGAAGCTCGTTGCCTTAAGGAAGAATTTCCTTTATCAAAGACAACAGTGAAGTGAAACTCTTATTGCTCCAGCGGTTTTGAGACTTAAGAGTATATAATCGCATAACATCACTCAACCTCATGAACTTAGTACAACCCTTATATAAAGGTTTTTCATCATCATGAACTATGTTTGAAAATAAAGAAGGTGGATCAATGACATTGTCCCGGCAACTGTGTAGCATCTCATCAACCATATCATCGTGAATTGGGTCATCCTGAATTGGTTCATCATTGAAATTATCATCATTATATATATCTTCTATGCCACAACTATTAGTATCGACGTTTTCTGATCCATTATTAATTTTCTCTCCATGCCAATACCATTCATTATAACCTTGTATGATCCCATTGCATATGACATGATCCTTAATTTCCTCAGCAATATCAACTTTCAAACTGTTACCACAATTTCTACATGGACAACAGAACCTATCTGTAGGTCGTTTCCTATGTTCCTCAGCAAATCTGATAAATTCATCAAGACCTTTGGCAAACTTTGGACTACAACGGTTCTTGACAGACATCCAACTTCGATCCATTTTCTATATCACATTAAAAATTAATTATAAAACTAAGAATTTAATATTGATACTATTATATGTAAGTTTTTATTGATAGGAAGTTAATTACTTTTATACTAAAGTGTACCACCTATCCCATTTTTGAATATTGAATCTCATTAGTAACTATATAATGTATGTTTAGTTTTGAAGAAAATTTTAGCAGCATTTCCCCTAAGTTCTCCAAGTACACTGATGTAAATGGTAAATAACCACTCACATATGTACCCAGAGAACAAATGAGGAAATACTACTAAAATTTTCTTCAAAACTAAACATACATTATACAGTTACATCCTAAGTGAGATTAAATATCCAAAAACATTCCCAAACCGAGGACTATCTAATATTTACTCCTATGAGTAAATTTTGAACGGGTTTCTAAGTTGATACATGCATAAAATGTATTATTGACTTATTTATATATTAAGTTAAACATCGTGCATTCTATGATCTCATATATAAACCCTAAAGTGTCAATCTAAGACTACACAATGTCTACCCTCATATTTCTGGAATGTCTACCAAGTGCTACCGTACATGTATTAAATATTTGAATCAAAATGAAGCATAATGGCACATTGGGAGAGTGAGAATAATATACCTCACTTGAAGGCTGAAAAAGAAATATATGCAAGTCAACAAAACCTACAGCAACACAAATGCACGATTCAATTCTCTTATAATGTCAGGCATTAGGGTCAATATACATCAATATTAGAGGAGCAGAAAGATTTTAACAAATGCAGTTCAGCAACTCAGCCAACACGGATGTGCTACCCAGCACGGCCGTGCTACCTAACAAATCCATTCACTCAGCCATAGCCACCACGGTCGTGCTACCCAGCACGGACATGCTACCAACCAACATGGTCGTGCTACCCAGCACGGCCGTACAACCTAACAAATACATTCACTCAGCCACAACCACCACGGCCGTGCTACCCAGCAAAGCCGTGCTACCTAACAAATACATTCACTCTGAACCTTTCCTCAATCGTGACATTACAATAAGAAGAAAAACGGTTGTGGTTATGGCATGATCGTTCTACTACCACCAGCACCCATCGCTACCCACCGCCGACCCCAGCCCCGATGTAAGATGTAAATGGAGGAGTGAGGCGGTAGAGACAATATACCTTGAGAAGAACCGGTCGGAGAGGGAGATTGTGTGGGAAAAGAACTAGAGAGATGCGCACGGCCCTTGCAACACCTAAGGTGTCGCCGTCGTCGACTTTCAAGGAACACGACATGATGGCACGACAGAGGAGTGCACGGCCTTTCCACGGCCCTTTAACGATGGAGGCACACGGCATGACGGCGGCACACGGCTGGACTCCTTGGATAGGGCGGCGGCGTCGGAAGCAAAGATGAGCTCCTTGGACACAGAGATGGACGTCGATGTCGAAAAGAGGGGTTTCTAGCACTGTGCTTTCGAGCAAAACGAAATGAAACAGAAGTCGATAGGTCCTAGGTCGGGCGTGTATTTGCTAGCAGCCCGACCTGTAGCATCGGTTAACTGAGAAAACCATCGCTACAGCCGTGCTCTATAGCGTCAGATACACCAAAAAACTGTCGCTATAGCCTAAGTGGTTCCCAAATTTTCATAAACAATCTATAAGGTCGGTTATTTTAAAAAAACTGTCCCTACAGGTCTGTGTCTATAAGGTCAGTTATCTTTAAAAATCAATGCTAGAGGTCCAATGCGGTGCCCGCATATTTGTTTGACGCTATAGCATCGGTTATTTGGCAAACCCGACGCTATAGATCGACGCGCGAAGCCAAAATCGTGTGAATTTTTTCGGCGGGAAACCTGTAAGGTCGGTTGTTATGATAAAACCAATGCAATAGTCTATTAGGTCGGTTATTCTAATAAAAATGACGCTATGGGCAGCGACATTACTGGCCAAAAATGTAGTAGTGTCATAGCATGTTTTGGTTGATGCTTATGTGACTAGGGCTTGTAAGGCTATCACTAGTGCCAATGAGGTAATCTGAGAACCCTAGACTAAGAGAGGAAAGATAAAGTATATGCATATGAAATACTCATAGAGTTGAGTTAGCTTAGAGAGAGTGAGCATGACACTATCCTCATGATATGGGTCAGGAGAACCTCAGTTGGACTAGATGAAGTTTTGATATATGTTTGATTAGCCACTCACATAAGTTGTGTAGCACAACCATGATTTAATATATGTAAGGATTAATCTAATCTCGAGATGTGATATATGGACATGATATGATGGAAACCTAGAGATGGTTTAATAGATGATAATGCATATATAATTAACTATATATGTGTGAATAGTGATACTATGTGAAATTGTTGGTTAATCTTGTGATGAAATCACTAATAAATGTATCAATTTATTATGAGAAATAAAACAATATCATATGAATGAAACATGTTACATGGGGTGTTAATCTTAGTGCTTAATAAATATGAAAGTTATAGTTTGACAATTAACACAACATAATGCTTACAACACCTTGACATGATCTATATGGATAAGGTGGGTTAACTTAGTTAACTCCCTCCTAAAAGACATATGTTAATGTTGAACATGTTCTAACAATTAGCTCAATAAAAAGTTGATGACACCTTGATATAATGGGTTAACGTTAGTTAACTCCTTTAGAACATGATGTGGGAACCCTAATGCATGGGTGAAGATAAGAATGCAATCCTAGCATATGAGATATGTCATGACTTCATCTGAGTTTTGAGACCTTTGCAGCAATCTTTTATGGAGGGGTGTTTTACCTTAGATCTTGTAAAACCTCCTAATAGTGGTTTAGATATGGTTCAGGAGCTTTGTTTTGGGATATGTTGCACCTATGTTAGTACCCCACAAGTAAATGTAGACCTTTTGGTTTCTCCTTGAAGTAAGAGGACAGTTAATTTCGAGGAAAAAATTTCTTTTAAGATATATATGATGTGACAAAGTGGTTTTTGGCTTAATTTCGAGGACGAAATTTCTTTTAAGGTGTGTAGGATGTGATGGAGTGAACTTTTGAAGTATTTTGAATACCTAAGGACATAAGTGATTTCATATGTTGAGTTACCTTGAGAGTTTGAAGTTTCTAGGTAAAAGTTGAGGGTTATTTTATGTTGACATCATGATTGAGATCCCAAAGTTTATGCCTTTCGAGCAATTTTATTGATTGGTCGAATAAGTAACTTTTGGGCATCAAATATTTAATGGGATGTAACATGGATGGTGATAAGTCTATGGAAAAAATATCATAATGATTGGATGAATCTAGAGGAAGCTATTTATGTTTGAACCTTTGGAAAATAATAGGTATATAAATATGTTTTGAATCAAGGTATATAATGTCCGTAGCCTATGTTGTCAATCAGTGGACATGTCATGGAGGAACAACTCTTCCTTCGAATGCAAAGTCACGAATTGGCTATGCAGCATCAGAATGACATTAGGATGGTCTGATCTGATAGGGCCTTCCGTTTGAATTGAATGGAGAACGTGGGAGAGAATGAGGTTGGAACATCCCCACTACCACACGTAGTGATCATGTGTCGAGGACAGACCCTGAGCGGGCAGTTAGCCTCGCCTCCTCCAGAACAATTCAATGACCGCTCATAATGCACCTTTACGAAGCAAGAAGAGAGAACAGAGGAAGAGGTGGAGCAGAAAGGAGACCAGATGCCACTTCTTAGGGAACATAACAGATCAACAGAGCCACTCTTGTGCCCGCGGAAACCTCACACAGGCTGGCATCAAGGAGGAGACGCAATAGCAGCAATGACTTGGAGGAAGGAAGAAACCACGGCAGAGGTGCTAGCATGGAGCTCCGTCCTGCTCGCCAAAGATGCTTTCACAGCGGCGGCGGGCAGACCCTCACGTGAAGGGCGAGATCCCTAGAGTTCCGCGGTGGCGGCGACACACCAAAGGCCTAACAGACTCACATCATGTGAAACGCGAGTGGAGGAGGAGCCCTGGCAGTGCCTAAAGATGTCGAGGATGACCCGGTAACATCCATAGATCTAAGTAGATCCTGCATCATAGACAAGCCCCTCCCCCCCAATGGCGGAAGTCACACAGAGAGAGAGAGAGCAGAGGCCACGAGTAGGGTTACGGTGCTTGAGAGAGAAGCCATGGCGGTGGCCTTGTTGTTGAGAAATCCAGTGTCCGTGGAGATCTCTCCAAGGTGGACGAAGCCGAGTGATTGGATGAGGAGGACATGGTGACGACTCACCGGAGAGCTTCCTCGTAGTGGCGGCTGCGGAGCTCCAACGCACGCAGGCGTCGGGCGGAATGCGAACAGAGCACGTGAGGAACGCAAGATCGGAAGAAGGGAAGTGAGCGGCCCTACTTGGCTCAGGGGGAGAAGGCATACCAGTTCAACACCCAAACATGCCGACTAAACTTCTAAATAGTGCCTCTCATAGGCCACGTGGCCGGGCGTGATTGGCTACAAAAGGTAAGAATTCAGTAAATGCTCAGTTTGTATATAATTCCTAGTAATTAGCTTCATTGTCAGAAAAATACAAACAATATATCAAAATATTCAGAAAAATGTGTATAACAAGATGGATGTATAATATCAGGATTTTGAGTAACGAATACAATTTATATCATGTAAGATATGTAATGCTTAGTTCATGGATAATAAATATCAAAGGATGATCTAAAATTATGGGAAAATCTCAGTAACTCCATAATAATGGTTATAGTGTACCTGATGCCAGTGATGATCATGTTGATGCACAAAATTATGTAATTTGCTCCATATGTCTAATTAGGGCTAATTACGCTAAATAAAATGTAATAAATACATTGACGATCAATAAATGACAAGATTTATAGAATAATCTCATCTATGTATCTGTAAGATAATATGTAAATATGAGATTAGTTTCATACATGAAATTCAAGTTATATGAAGATGGCCATTAATATATGTTATGAAACTGTAATCTTAGTTAATGATGTAAGCTAGGGTTAATATGTGCACAAAAAGGATATTGAACCAAATGTTCAGATGATGAACTTTGATAATGAGATGTAATCTGGAATATTACATTAGTGAGATAATCATAAAATAAGAATATAAGTAATGGTACGCATATCCTAATTAACTAAGAGAAACTCTAATGAACATGATTAGGGTTAAGATGAGATGTTAGATGATGAGAATCTGATGACAGCATATGATCTTGTCTTAATCAGGGTTGACCATGATATAGATGACATGAGGAATATGATGATTAAGTTTATCTCTTGATCAAGGTACGCCATTACCTCTTGCTTGGATTATTATACATTATGCTTATGTTATATGGTAGTAAAGACTTGGCATATGATATTGATTGAAATGATTGTCTTATATGATACATTGCTGGAATTTCCATATTTATGGCTATGAACACGTGCAAACATAATATAGATGTTCCATCATAATATAGCTCATAAACCACTTGGTGGTAGAGCGCATGCATAATGATCACAAACCACTTGGTGGTAGATCATATGATGTTTGTATAATGATCACAAACCACTTGGTGGTAGATCATATGATGTTTGTATAATGATCACAAACCACTTGGTGGTAGATCATAAGGCCTGAAGACGTCAAAGCCACTTGGTGGCAGATGCACGAGATATATGATGGAAATGTGCTTAAAATATATGTGTTCTCTTTTGCTAATGAATATTTGTGTGCAAGTATACACTTTTCTTATATTCTTCTATTACTGCCAAGTATTAGTTTTATCTTATTGCCAAGATATGATGAGAGGTATATAAAAGACATGTAGGCGTACTCAGTACAATATTCTTGAATATTATGCTGACTTGTACCGCATGTAATCTTTTGTTTAGGTTGTGGTTATGCTATTGAAGATCCAGGATAGTTGACAGTTGTGTGGCGAGCTAATGTATAGGTGGACCTGTTGTCTTAAGATCTTGTAGTTTAGTGCTAGTACATGTATATGTATAAGTTTTCTATTCAATATGTAATATCAAATGTTGTAATTATATGTTGAATGGTGAACATGTGTTGTGGTTTTATTATTGTTCATGTGCATGTGCTACTGATTGTTTCCTTTTGACTTCCTCTGATTTTCTTCTTCTTAGCTTGGTGTGGGGTGTTTAAATTGAGATTCTTTTTTAGGTGAGAGTTTCAATTTGGACGTCACACATCAGATTAAGTTTTAGAAAATTTGGGGACGTCACACAAACTTTGGGTGATAATGCATGAAATACATATAAAAATGCATTAAAATACAAAAAAGGGAAAATAATTGCATTTAAGTAAATATAAAGCTAAAACTAGGAAATAAACACACAACAACCCCTAAAAAGCAGATAAAACAACATGTAAAAATGGGTAAAAATATACTCATAAAACTACCTTAGACGTCATCCTTTGCTTGTCCTGAGTAAAGAAAAATAAAAAGGAAATCAACAATTGATATTAGGTTTTGGGCTTTCCTCTCCTAATCAAGCAAACCTCATAGTCCCCTTTCCACGAATCACGACCAAGACCCCCTTATCCTTGGGGATCACATAGTCACACTTGGATATCCCCCAACTGGGGCTTGTTCCTCTAATCACTAAACCCCAAAACCTGTAAGAAACTACTTTCATATCAATAATACTCCCAGTTTGTCCAAGCAAATAGAAGTAAGCACAAGTCAGGGCTATTTGGCTGTTTGGGGAAATTTTTTGATAAGTCCCCTAGGTATGAAAATTAGACCAAAGGGGGAGAAATACATGGCATGAACCCGATTCCCTGATCTCTCCTATATTCAACTTGAGACCTTATTTGGGATTTAATTATTTTATTTCTCTCTCCTCTATTCGGCTCAAGACTTTTTATTTGGTTGTGGTTACATCGACCACATGTTTTCATTTGGGCTCATTGGCCTCTTTTATTCATGCATGTCTATGGATGAAAATTGGAAGGAGAGAGTATTTATGGAAGGAATGCCACCCTGACTTAGGGTTTGGCATATGATCAAAATTTCATTTTTCTCTCTTTTATGGATGGAAAATAGATAAGAAGTGATGGAAGAAAAGTGGAATCAAGAGGCTGACTTGTGCTCCTTCATTTTATTACTGCATTGGAATTAGATTATCATATTATATCAGTTGATTCAATTAATATAAGGTAAATAGGTGTTCACAAGTATTGTTACAAGTCATGTTCAACGCACATGTGGCTTGACCTTTTGGATTCCATCTGATTAACGTCACTTCCAAAGGGGGAGGGATGCTCGATTGTTGTCATCAGGGCCTAGATATGTTCAAAACATGTCTATCCTTCAAATTCCTTTTGCACGAGTTAGCTCAAGAACCAGACAAAAAGGGACAGTTCATTCATAATTTTGTTTCCACTTTTAACATACATCATAGTGATCGGTTAGATAATGGTCACATAACTCACACAGAAAATGAAAAAGAAAAAAGAAAACAAGATAGATGTAAATAAAAGGATGGAGAAGGAGAAGAAGTGTTTGAGGATGAAAAAGAAAGGGAAAGGTTAGAGTTGAGGTGTTGGAGAAGGATGACATACCACCCACCCCCACCCCAACTTCAAACTTCTACCCATCCCCAGGGAGAAAGACATTAGAGAAGGAGGGGATTTTATATGGAGAGTGGGGTGGAAGAGATGAGGGTTGTTGCTCATCCAAGAGAAAACAATAGAACCCTAGGTGAGGGTTCATCTTTCATATGTACAACCGTCATCCAGGTGCAGTCGTGGCCACCACTCATCATGATCTTCATTGGTGGAGGAGATGGTGCCCTGGGCCACACACCCGATTCTCCACAGCCTACCCTTACGATTTTTCTCTTCATCTAGGGTGATCGCTAGCTGATCATGCATCCAATTGATCAACGAGTTTGGTTGTAGTGCTGGCATCCACCAGCGATGTGTTAGGTGTTCAAATTGAAGATCCCAGGGGACGTATGTACCCTGGAAATAATAGCATTGTAGATGTTCATTAGAGGAGATTTCTTTGGCTAGTGGAGGGCCTATGCCTCCTCGTTGGAGTCTGTCAGTCATGTTTGTTTCCTCCATGGTTGATGTCAATGCAAGAGAGAGATGGAAGTGTGGGATTTGGTTGATCATCAGAAGGTTTTGGTGTAGCCAAGACCTTATGCTTTGCCCGTTATATAGTTGCACTGAGGAGATGTTACAAGTTCCCCAAAAGGAATCGATGGTTACACCATCCATGTGTTATCCCTAGAGCATAGGTATTTCACATCACTTGTCCCTCATAAAGTCCTGATCAAAATATGGCAGTGAATATTCATGATTGGAGTGAGAAAAAAATGGCTGCAATTTCCAAGGAATAATAATTCTTGAAAAAGATAAGGACAAATTATTCACGAGAAAGAAGTAAAATCAGTTATGGAAAATATAAAAGTTAATCCGGTTGGGCCACATATCTCACATACCGCATCTCTCATTAATCCACAAGATCATGAGATCTCCATTTTTTAGCTGGCCCACTGGGCAGACGAGAGCATATCAACATGAGTCTTGCTCACCACATCGGTTGTCCATTCACTTGTCTTTCCTAGGATGTAATACTTGTCCTTATCCCTCTCGCTCTACACACTTCTTATTTCTCTTTTTTTGAGTGGATTTATCAAAATAAAATATGCAATAAAAATAAAGAAAAATAAAGAAATATAAAATAAAAATGGTTGGATTGCCTCCCAACAAGTGTCCATGTTTAGCATCTCATACTCGACGATAATAATGTTTTTTTTTCAAGTTGTACCAGCAGATAGGGTATCCAGACCCTTGTCCTTCAAATCTATAGGGTATGGATCACAGTTAGACAATATGCATGGATTGTCTATGAGTATGACTATAAGACTCCTGACCTAGAATAATGCTTAATTTTGCTTACTTTGTATAATGAGGTGCTTAAACCTTAATCTATGTTCTTAAGAAGTCTTGATATCATGCGACAAGCTTACATTTTCATTTTGATCCAATTTGATTAATGTTTGTGCTATCTTTGCAATATATGTGCTTATTTTGGACTAGTTTGAAATTTACTAATGAGAGAGGATTATCTTGCAAAATGTCACATGAAGAAAGTGTTCTTTGTACCTTGGCATCATGATAGAGAAGATGATGCAATGGGGTGCCTTGTTTGAATTATGGAAAATGGTGTGACATCATCATGTGATATTAGGGTTTCTAGGGTTTTCATAGTTGATAAGTGATTGACTTAGGGTTTGATGTGATGACCCCAACTCCACTTGTAGTGAGGGTTGTGATCAAAACACATTTTATGGGTGTATGGTCATGGCTGAGACAACATTGTGAAGGGTGGTTTGAAATACCTTATCTTCTAGTGTCTCGACCATGCACTTGTCAGAGCTAGGGTTTCAACCTTGGAGTTTCTCGAATGAGTCAAGGGTGTTCTTGAGAATTTCTCAATTGAGACATGAGAGAAACCGACCTTAGGATTCACGATACTTTGTTGGATAAACATGAACATTTCTATTTATGTATGCAAGTGGAAATTAGGTTATCTCTTTGTTAGACAAGTGTCCCTTGGTGATATAATATGTTGACACCTCAAGATCTTCTGTATTCCTTCTTATTTGGGATACATGACCCCTTCTCTTCCTTGTAAGAAAATATTTTCATCCCCACACTACTTCTTCTTCTTTCTTTGCATCTCCCTTGAAGCTTGAGGAGCAACGAAGGTCAGACTTTAAACCTTGGGTGGATGATCTACCTTACTTGGGGAAGATCTTGTGCTAGATCAACATATTGGTGGTGATTTCATGGAGATTTCCTCTCTTTGTAAGTTATCCTACTTTTGATCACATTTCCTCTCCCCTAAAACCTTCATCTTATTCCTCCTTCTCATTCATGAGGTTGTATACCATCCATGGTGACCATTTGAGAGGATGATTCCATCTCTTTCACCCTCCTTTTTTGGGTTTGGTCTAGATCTGATCTCCTCTTTTCTTGAACTTCCTTGTGACCATGGTTCTTCTTCCTTTTGGAGGTGATCCTTTGGATGAGTCTTTTAAGCCTGGTTGAAGCTTTTGGAGCTTGAGACCATGGGAGGTTGTTTCTCTCTGAATCAGGCGGATTTTATAACTCTTCCTACCTCTATTATGTGCATATTAACCTAATCATGTACTACTATTTATATGGAGCTTGAGACCATGGGAGTTGTTTCTATCCAAATCAGGTGGGTTTATAACTTTTCCTACCTCTATTATGTGCATCTTAACCTGATCATGTACTACTATTTATATGGTTCATTATAGTTGATCAAATAGGAAGTTTTTATCTATTCTATATGTACAAGAATCTAGGTTTTATCTCTCTATATACCTCACCTTTAGTTATCTTCAACGATCCATGATTTAGGGTTGATGAACACCTTAGTCTAGAAGATTTGTTCATAGGTAATGCTTGGTATTATTGGTCTAATCACCTACTTTGCCCTTGGTTCAGATCTACTATTAGAGTTGTAGATGGTTGAGACAAACTCTTGATCTTGTGTCACGGTCGACACTCTTTGGTGGGGTGGTTTCGGTCATGACACTCTCTTAACCCTAGATTAGTGACTACCTATCAACCTAATCACAATGCAGTGTTATTGCATGTTCTGCTTGGTTATTGGTAGACATTGCAACTAGATGGCTAAATAGGTGGGTCGAGACACATGGTCCAGTTCAGTCATGAGTGCAACAAGCTAAGGAAAAGATGGTTGTGGTTGTAACATCATGTAGCAGTGGGTCAACACCATATGGTGTAGTGGTCATGACACTGATGGTCGTGACGTTGCTCTGTCGCGGTTGAGACATCACATTAGCTCGGTCGCATCACCATGCAACATGTTTTTTGTGTCACAATCATGGTGACACATTACATGCCCCTGGTGTTGTGGTCATAATGTTGTGTTGTCAGGGGGTCGCAACTCCCCATTGTTGGTCAGGTCATGACACCCCATTGTTGGTCAGGTCGACACCCATGTGTTGGGAGGTCAAGACAATGGTGTTATGAGGGGTTGAGTCATAGGTGTGATGAGTAGTTGAGACACTGATATATGAGTTTGTACATGACCCATATCTTGTGTAATGAGCTACTTAATATGGTGTAATTATGAGTGGCTAACCATCGACAATAATGTTTAACCCTCCAACAATATGGGAAGTGATGGAATTCGGGTTTAGAGGTGGTACAACACTATTAAACCCTAATCAGGCATATAGAAACCCTAACTCTAATTTGATGATAACATTATAGGTGTGTTCACTTTATTTGAAGATTGTTATTCTATGATAGTGTTTTCTCTCTTCTACTGGTATAATAATAATTTGCAGGTGAGATGAATGGCAAAGATAAGGGAATACTATGGTGAGTTCTATACAATACAAAGTGGTGATTATGAGTAATGTTGAGGCATTTTTTGTTACTGAATGTGCAAAAGTATATGAATTGGTCTAATGAACTAGCAAGTTCCTTGTGCAAAAATTGAGGAATTGATATCCCATAGTGATGTCACATTGTTAATATCCGTGTGAATGACAGTATTACAAGTGCCATATGATGATGAAACAAGTTCTCATTTGATAGTTTTATATCTTCTAAAGTTGCATCCTACCGTAATTTTGTAGAGTTTGTTTAGGATTAATACGTTGTAACTTGATTGATGCACTAAAAGATACCCAATTGGTATATCTAATCAAGTAAAACTCTAATCATGTAGTTTCTGTTACAACCCCAATTTTTTGGGTTCATTGGTGAGAAATGTAATTTCTCATATGAAAGATAATTGAACAAATAAAGATATAATTTGGTTCAAATAAATGGATTTTCATTTACAATAGCCTCGATGGTTTTGTTGTGGGTTTTATTGGCTATTGGGCCCAAATAACAAGAAAATTCAATGAATAAATGGATAATTGAAGAAAAGAAATATGTAGAAACCTCTAGAAGGCAAATCCAAAGAGGATTTCGTGCCTCTTGGGTTCCTTGGGTACTAAGGAGTCCAAGGTTCCAAAAAGAGAGCAATAAGAAAATAAAAGTTTAATTAAGTATTTCTTTATTAAGAAATAAATTGGAAAATAATGATAAAATGTGGAAAATGAGTGGAAAGAGGTATAAATGAGATTTCTTGGGGAAATTTCGTATCCCAAGGATTTCTAATGTTAAAGGGAATACCAATGAGGAAAATAAAAGTGAAATAAAGAAAGATCCTCAAAAAGAATTATTTTAATAAGAAATAAACAAGATAATGTAATATAATGCATAATGATGCATCTAGAAGGATAATAAGTATCCAATAAAAATAATTTCGAAATAATAAGGTTTCTTGGGTGCCAAGGAGTCCCAATAAAGGAAAAAGAAGAGAAAATACCATAATTATAAAATAAAGAGATAATGGGAATACATAATCCATTAATTATGTAATTTTGATAAAAGGAAGTATTTTCCTAAGAATATATATATATATATATATATATATATATATATATATATATATATATATATATATATATATATATATATATATATATATATTCGTGGTCAATAGATTAAAAGGGAAAATTAAGAGAGTAAAGGAAAGGAATTTCGAATTCCTAATACTTAATGAAAAAGGAATGTTAAAAAGATTAAGAAGAGAGAGAAGGTTCTTCTCATGGAAGGTTTTGGTTTCATGTTTGTAAAAGGATTCTTTGAATCGAGGACAAGCCAACCTAGGGCTTCGTCTCTCACCCCTAGATAAGGGGAAGAGCCCAGGGTCGAGTTGAAAAGAGTTCCATGTATCCCTTTCTTCTTCCTCTCTTCCTTAAAAAGAAAAGCCTAATCTAAGGGAGGGATCTGATCCTCAAGCAACAGAGGCTCGTTTGGTGATCTTGATGGAGGAAGGAAGCCTCCACAACAACCACAGAGAGATCAGGGATCAAACCATGCTTCTGTTCTCAAGCCACTCCGCTCGAAGGACTAAAGCATACACGCCACCTCGGCGGTGGCTTGGAGGACCTGAAGGAGCGGCGAGGACCTAGGGAGTAGGGGGTCCTATCCCCGGGGGCCATCATGGTCCAGGTGAGGAAGACGAGCGTCGTCCATGGCGCCTAGGGCAGCAGCCGCGGTGCTGCTAGAGGTAGAAGATGGATGAGGTCGTGTTGGACGAATATACCCCTCAGTGGGCTGAAGAGGAACCCACTTAACAAGGGGTAGAATCGACTTTCAGTTATGTTCCCAAAAGCTAGCGTCGAATGGAAAGGGTGACATGGCACTTCTGGATTGGCCCAAAAATAGGTAATTTTTCTAAAATCATATCTATTTATTTGTAGCTCGGATCAAAACAAGTTATATATGAAACTTGATCCTCAGAACAAGGGGAATTCAATAAAAATATGTTTATAAGCCAATTCCTCTTGCTATTTGAAAAGTAGTGTAATTTATCAACTTTAACATAATGATGATTAAAGAAACCCTACTTTGATATGATTAAAGTGATTAATAGGGTTTAATGGATCATTAGAGTTGATATTAACTTGTTAAATGCAAAAAGATACGTTATGTTCAAAAATGAAGAACTTTGCACGTGATTAGTCTAATTTGGAGTTTATGTGCATAAATATGCTTGAATTGTGAGAAGTACACAAAGTTATCATCTTTAATGATTTGATTAAGGAAAAACCCTTAGATTTGATGATAGATGGATTTGATATTGTTCAATGGATAATTCAAGCCAATAATAACCTGTTGTTGATAAATGTGAGGATGGAATCTAAAAAATGATCTTTTTATAAAATTAGCTTAATTTAGGGTTTCATACATGATTATGCATTAATGAGCTTGAAAACCCTAATTTAAGAGAATATATCTTTTAATGGTTCAAATCCATGATAAAATAGAAATATGATGACCCTAAGTCAATTTGGATATAAAAGATTATTAAAATGAATAGTTGAGCGATTAAGGTCCATATAAATGGAAAAGAGTATTTTAGGGTTTGTTAACCTAAAAGGGATAAAGTTTGAGAAATTGATCTAAGAAACCCTAATGCATATTAATGGAACCTTAAGGCGGATTAGAAACACTAGAAAGTGAATCCAAGTCAGTAAAGTAGTTTCTTGATAAAGTGTGTAATAAATAGAGTACATATTTATTTTAGGAATTATGTGATGATTGAATTACTTGCTTGGATCTGATGATTGACTTGATTGTATACACATGAAGTATATGTTGAATAATCTGCATGAATCACCAAATCAGGTATGTGGTTATGATTATGAATAATTGCTTTAGGTTTTCTGATGGATTCCCGGATGTTTAATCGCATGGAATGCAACTAAACTGTTTGGATGTTCATATTGCAATTATAAAGTGACTATGACTATCACATAAGGTATACGCCTTCAAGCTCAGATTATGGTCCCCTTTGTGTCATAATGGCTGACTTGGTATATGGCTACCTAGAGGGTAGGTCCATCAGGTCATGAATGACTTAGTAAATGGCTTCCTAGAGGGTAGGTCCATCAAGTCACCTTTATAGAGGTACCATATAAGTCCTTACAGGGACATCACAAAGTTGTGGATAGGTATGGATTGAGTAGTTTGGCTTAAAATGTAATCTTGATTGTTAAATGATTAATTGAGTGATTATAATGTTAACATAGTTGAACATTATTTGTTTCCCCCACATACCAGCTTCGGTTGACCGACGTTTTGTTTGTCAGCGTTTTAGGTACAATGAAAAGAACAAACAGTAAAGTGGCACATGTGGTACTAAATGAGAATTAAAGTGCAAAGGAGGATTAGATAGATTAGTATATGTGTGGATAGAAGTTTAGAGATCCAAGTTTTCAAAAAGGTATGCAAAAATTTATTTTCTTACAACTTTCAGTATAGTATGTTAAAATTTGATAATTATTCTTGGTTATTTTCCGAACCTTTGATCCGGAAGTCATGGGTGCGGCTTCGACCTCTCGGTCTCCCTTAATTGGGGGTTATCAGGAGGTGAGGTCGTAACACTTGGTATCAGAGCCAATTCCCCTCCAGTAGGTGGGGCCCACATGGACATGGCATGCCAGTCTTGAGTCGTGCGGTCCAGGCAAGTTGGAAAGGGCTATCCGTAGAGATGAGATGGAGCCGCCCTTGCGCTGGTAGCCGTGGACGGGAGTTGGGTGTCCATGGGCCATTGTGGGTCTGCACTGAAATGGGGTCACATTATGAGGCCATATAGTTGAGCCTTGATGAGGACGTCAAGATTCTAAGTGGGGGAGATTGTAACATCCCAGGATTTGAGGCCTCGGATAACATGATCTTAAAAGGAATGATTGGACTACCCATATCACCAAGGTGCACCTCCTTTTCCGGGAACCCATCTGTAAAGAACTCCATAGTTAAGCGTGCTCAACTTGGAGTAGTACTAGGATGGGTGACCAGTTGGGAAGTTGATCTTGACTTGCGCGTGAGTGGACAAAAGCGTGCAGTTAAGGCTAGTGGTGGTTTGTGGGGCCATTCGTCATTTTTGAAACCCTACTAGAGCCTTGGGCAGTGGGCCCAGACGTTACAAATGGTATCAGAGCCTGGGTTCCTCAATTAACCATTAATAATTATTAAATTTTACAAACTCCATAGAACCCAAGGGAGTTATTAGAGGATTATCCGAAAGACAGAGGTGTCTAGAAATGGATCACGACCAGGGGCTGGCAATATTTTCCTCCACACCGCTAGTCGGAATATGAGGACTCCTGGATCTGTGTGACTGCCTGGACAAAGTCTTAGGGTATGAATCAAAATAAGATACCTTTAGGACTTCTCATCTTATTCATCCCTTCTCATCACAAAATTCTGATAAGGACCTAAAGGATTAGGGTTCCCTTTCTTCTCCTCACCCTCTTGAGGTATGGGTAAGGTTGATAAGGTTTAAGGGATCCTCCACCACATTAAAGGAAATGCATGTAAATAAGATGTCATGGACATAAGCTTAATAGAGTAAGCACAAATTAAAGAATAGATACATGCTTAGGCCGTATGACATAAGTTGTCATGTCCTCAGAAGAGATCTGAGGCTAAACCTTCTTGTCAGGAGGATAAGTCAGTTTTGGAGATAGAGATCTCCATTGCAAGTAGAGACCTAGCACATCCTCTGGGGATGATGCTAACCCTAACCCTAAGTGATGGTTAGAAAGAGACGAGTTGGACCAGGTGTTTGAAGGGACATGCCTTTGAGATGCCATATGAACCATGAGTGACCTAACACCTTTGACAACCCAACCCTGGGAAGGTTCGTGCATGTTAGGGTAAAGGATAGATCTTTAGATGATGATGTTAGTGAAGGACCTTAGAAACCCTATGGGCCTATGTGTGTAGGTCATAGCATGCACCCAGGGTATGTTAGTAGTGAGAGCAAAGGGTTGAAACCCTGGCTGAGAAAGTTTGTGTTAAGCATAAGGGGTTCTGGATAACCTTGAGCGAACATAAGTTGAACATAGGCTTCATCCAGGTAGGGGCATGCTTTTGAGGTTGAATGTTCTTTAAGAGAGGACCTCTACTGGTGAGGTTGGTTTTAGGGTTATCTCTAGAGAGAGAGCAGGAAACCCAACAAGAAGGTTGGAAACCTTGACCCCGCGATATGAGGAACAACGGGAGTCGGGGATGATGCGACCTAAGTGGATGATAGTGGTCACGACATGCTTGATCCCTAGGGTTGCTGATGTCTTGGTTACGATGAGAAAGAACCAAATCCTAGAGAGAGGATGGGTCTGCTTATACCTTTGTACCTATGGTATAGATGAAAAGAAGAGTTCCATAAACCCTGGAGAGGTATAGTAATGGGTTATGAGGCCTTGTACCTTATGGTTTGTCCTTGAGGAAAATCCAACTCTAAGTGTTGCTCGAGTTGAAGGAGGACAGGAAGTGCATGTTATGCCTTTTGTAAGCTTGATTCATGGTTAATAGATAGAGTATGCAGTTGGACACCTAAAAGTGAACCTAGGGTTCCTAGGCCTAAGAGGGGAAGTGGTATACCTAATGCTCATAATGAGAATTAAGTTTCTATAGTTTCGATCATGGTACGCCTCATGAATAAAGGAAAAGGGAAGTCTCTTAAGTTTAAGGTATGTGTAATGAACCCCTCATAACTAGGTTGATGATAAAGGAAGGTATGATCTTGATCCAGCATTGAGGAAAGAGGACAAGTATGACCAAGCATGGTATAGTAGGTGATCTGTTTATGCCTTAATAGCTTTCTAGGGTTAAGTAGGCTCATGTGGATGTAAACCCTAGACCTAAGAGCTTTTGTGACCTTGCTGTCAAGAGATAGTTTTCCTCCCATCCTGGGAGATAGACACCTTTGGTAGGGTGTATATCAGTTTTGGTTAGTTTAAGGTAACCTAAAGAGGTCTCTTAGGATCTTGAGAAGCTAAGTGAAAAGTACATGGTATGAGAATGAACTCGTAGGCCCATAGATATCCATCTCTAAGTGCATGCTGATGTGTTACCATGGAGGTAATAGGTATAGGGCTTGACCAAGGTAGGCAGGTTGCCATGATCCTGATGAAAGGATGAAAGTCAGCCCATGAATGCAGAAAGAGAGATGATGAAGGCTTGGGTAAGGTTCTAAGTGAACATGTACTATGATGGAGAATCCTAAGTCTATCCTAGGGTCAGGTAGGGATAAGACCGATGAAAGTAGGAGTTGCCTAATTCCCTAGTTGCACATGACCATAGGGTCAGGAGGTAACAGCTATCATTGTCTGAGGGCCATGGGTTAGGAGATTGATCACCTTCATGAACTCATGAGACCCAAAGGGCAGATGAGTAGGGCACTCTCTTGATGCACGAGGGAAGAGGGATGACCCCAAAAGAGTCGGTACCCTATAGACCTAGAGGAGATGACCAAGGATATAAACCTCAGTAGGCTCAAGACTAGTTTTCCATGGAGGTAACTTTGATATCAAAATGGTTGTGATGTAGAGACATATGTGGCACGTTGCAACTTAGATGTAAAGGTGTATTGGTAAGGTGGGATGTACCATCTCTACTCTTGGAACAGGAAGAACTCTGTATTTGGACTGCAGCCAAATGCTTATTTCCTCTTATTATGAGAGTGAGAGATAGGACATTACGCATGCTATACACCAAGGATAAGATATGTTGTAGGTTGGAACGTTGCCACAAGGAATGGGGATAGAGAAGATATCTTACCCTGGTAAAGTGAATGATAGATGGATGGTTTGCAAACACTAAGAGGAATAAGGTAGTCACCTTATGAGGACGTTTTTATCATGAGTTGTGTGGAACTTACAAGTTATATCAGGATGAGTTTGATCACCAGGATGATGAAATCAGAGAGTGTTCTTAATGAAAATAGACATAGAATTTGAGGTGAAATACATGGAAGTGTATGTCTTCAATGTTACCTAATACCTAAGAATGTGAAGTGGTAATGGTTGCACTGGTCGAGATACATCTAACTTGAAGCTAGAAGAGGTTGTTTTGCTAACCCTAAGTTTGGAAAGGAGAGGTGTTTGGACAACACTCAAATGTAACAAGATACGTTGAAAAGGTAAGGGTTGTTTGGTTAGCCAGTTTAGTCCTTGATACGGTGAAAGGATGGTGGTAGAACCTCAAGTTCACTTCTTTGGAAAAGAATGTGATGAAACCCTGATAAAATGGTTTAGGGTTTTGAGATATTGATCTTAAATAATAATGACATACAGGAAAGCATGATTTTAAGATCACCATACACTGTGGTAAATGGAAATAGCACTTTTGATGCTTAAGATAAAGTTGCATGTGGTTTATGATCATGCAAGCCAGGAGGTAAAGAACGAACCCCAGTAACCCAATGTATCGGTATAGAGGACAAAAGAGTCCCTGAGAGGGAATGGGAGTTCACCACTATGGATGTTGTGATAAGTCTCCCCTTGACCAAGAAAGGTCGGTATGCAATATGGGTTATGGTAGGTCGCCTTACCTAGATGACATGAGATAGAAAGAGTTCTATTAAGGGACAGATCTAGTTGAACTACCCATGAGAGAGATGGTTCAACTACACCAGGAAGAGAGTTCAAAGGTTCTTGAGTTTGACCTAAAGGTTCACTTCCATAAAGTGGAAGTAGGTACATGAAGAACTCGATGTTAGTGTAGTTTATGACCCCTACCTATGGTTAGTATGATCCAGACTAAAGGGTCTGATGAGGGCATGTGTGCTTGTTCAGGGTGATATCTGGAGACAGTTCTTGTCCTATGAAAGATGTGACAATGACCACCATAGCCAGTATTGGGTTTTATAAGAAGCTCTGTAAGGGAGGTTGTGTCGGTCACCACTTCAGTAAGGTGATGTTGGTGAAGGACCACGAGATGGTTATAAAAGGACCACAATGTGTGTAGATGAAGTCACTTTGATCGTGCAATGGCTGAAAGGAGCCTAGAGACGATAAGAGTCGTGAGCAGATGCAAAGTAGACTGACATGCAGTTCACTGTGGGAGATTATGTGCTATGAAAATCCGACCCCTCTGAGCTGCAGCTGAGAAAGCTGAGTCCCCGATACATGGGTCCATTAGATATGGATGGGTGGAGATGGTTAGGTTTTGACCCTACCCCTCAGGGTAGAGTTATGTGGAATGTTTTCCATGTGTCCAATTTAGAGCACTATGTGAGGTACCCCGACCATGTGCAGAGCAATGAACCTAGTGAGCCCAAGGGAGGCTGAAATGGCCTGAGTCACCTGTGTAGTTTATAGACGCCATGATAAAAGAACTCAGAGAAAAGGATATGTGATGATAAAGGTTCTTTGGATGAGCCATGGGTACGGTAAAGCCACATAGGGGCCAACGATGGACATAGAAAAGTATTATCATGAGTTGTTGTTTGTTTGTTGTTTGATTGATAGAATTTTGAGGACAAAATCCCTATAAGAGGGGAAGGATGTTACAACCCCAATTTTTTGGGTTCATTGGTGAGAAATGTAAATTCTCATATGAAAGATAATTGAACAAATAAAGATATGATTTGGTTCAAATAAATGGATTTTCGTTTACAATAGCCTCGATGGTTTTGTTGTGGGATTTATTGGCTATTGGGCCCAAATAACAAGAAAATTCAATGAATAAATGGATAATTGAAGAAAAGAAATGTGTAGAAACCTCTAGAAGGCAAATCCAAAGAGGATTTCATGCCTCTTGGGTTCCTTGGGTACCAAGGAGTCCAAGGTTCCAAAAAGAGAGCACTAAGAAAAGAAAAGTTTAATTAAGTATTTCTTTATTAAGAAATAAATTGGAAAATAATGATAAAATGTGGAAAATGAGTGGAAAGAGGTATAAATGAGATTTCTTGGGGAAATTTCGTATCACAAGGATTTCTAATGTTAAAGGGAATACCAATGAGGAAAATAATAGAGATATAAAGAAAGATCCTCAAAAAGAATTATTTTAATAAGAAATAAACAAGATAATGTGATATAATGCATAATGATGCATCTAGAAGGATAATAAGTATCTAATAAAAAGAATTTCGAAATAATAAGGTCTCTTGGGTGCCAAGGAGTCCCAATAAAGGAAAAGGAAGAGAAAATACCATAATTATAAAATAAAGAGATAATGGGAATACATAATACATTAATTATGTAATTTTGATAAAAGGAAGTATTTTCCTAAGAATATATATATATATATATATATATATATATATATATATATTCGTGGCCAATAGATTAAAAGGGAAAATAAAGACAGTGAAGGAAAGGAATTTCGAATTCCTAATACTTAAAGAAAAAGGAATGTTAAAAAGATTAAGAAGAGAGAGAAGGTTCTTCTCATGGATGGTTTTGGTTTCATGTTTGTAAAAGGATTCTTTGAATCGAGGACAAGCCAACCTAGGGCTTCATCTCTCACCCCTACATAAGGGGCAGAGCCCAGGGTCGAGTTGAAAAGAGTTCCATGTATCCCTTTCTTCTTCCTCTCTTCCTTAGAGAGAAAACCCTAATCTAAGGGAGGGATCTGATCCTAAAGCAACAGAGGCTCGTTTGGTGATCTTGATGGGGGATGAAAGCCTCCACAACAACCTCGGAGAGATCAGGGATCAAACCATGCTTCTGTTCTCAAGCCACTCCACCCGAAGGATTGTAGCATGACTGTAGGTGACAGTAGGTTTTCGGCCCCATTTGTTTCATATACACGCCACCTCGACTATGGCTTGGAGGACCTGAAGGAGTGACGAGGACCTAGGGAGCAGGGGGGCCTTTCCCCGGGGGCCGTCGCGGTCCAGGAGAGGAAGAGGAGCGCCGTCCATGGTGCCTAGGGCAGCAGCCGCGGCACTGCTGGAGGTAGAAGATGGATGAGGTCGTGTTGGACGAATATACCCCTCAGCAGGCTGAAGAGGAACCCACTTAACAAGGGGTAGAATCGACTTTCAGTTATGTTCCCAAAAGCTAGCGTCGCATGGCAAGGGTGACATGGCACTTCTGGATTTCCCCAAAATAGGTAATTTTACTAAAATCATATCTATTTATTCGTAGCTCGGATCAAAACAAGTTATATATGAAACTTGATCCTCAGAATGAGGGGAATTCAATAAAAATATGTTTATAAGCCAATTCCTCTTGCAATTTGAAAACTAGCGTAATTTATCAACTTTAACATAATGATGATTAAAGAAACCCTACTTTGATATGATTAAAGTGATTAATAGGGTTTAATGGATCATTATAGTTGATATTAACCTGTCAAATGCAAAAAGATACATTATGTTCAAAAATGAAGAACTTTGCACGTGATTAGTCTAATTTGGAATTTATGTGCATAAATATGATTGAATTGTGAAAAGTACACAAAGTTATCATCTTTAATGATTTGATTAAGGAAAAACCCTTAGATTTGATGATAAATGGATTTGATATCGTTAAATGGATAATTCAAGCCAATAATAACCTGTTGTTGATAAATGTGAGGATGGAATCTAAAAAGATGATCTTTTTATAAATTTAGCTTAATTTAGGGTTTCATGCATGATTATGCATTAATGAGCTTGAAAACCCTAATTTAAGAGAATATATCTTTTAATGGTTAAAATCCATGATAAAATTGAAATATGATGACCCTAAGTCAATTTGGATATAAAAGATTATTAAAATGAATAGTTGAGTGATTAAGGTTCATATAAATGTAAAAGAGTATTTTAGGGTTTGTTAACCTAAAAGGGATAAAGTTTGAGAAATTGATCTAAGAAACCATAATGAATATTAATGGAACCTTAAGGCGGATTAGAAACACTAGAAAGTGAATCCAAGTCAGTAAATTAGTTTCTTGATAAAGTGTGTAATAAATAGAGTACATATTTATTTTAGGAACTATGTGATGATTGAATTACTTACTTGGATCTGATTATTGATTTGATTGTATACACATGAAGTATATGTTGAATAATCTGCATGACTCACCAAATCATGTATGTGGTTATGATTATGAATAACTGCTTTAGGTTTTCTGATGGATTCCTGGATGTTTAATCGCATTGAATGCAACTAAACTATTTGGATGTTCATATTGCAATTATAAAGTGACTATGACTATCACATAAGGTATACGCCTTCTAGCTCAAATCTTGGTCCCCTCTGTGTCGTAATGGCTGACCTGGTATATGGCTACCTAGAGGATATGTCCATCAGGTCATGAATGACTTTCTAAATGGCTTCCTAGAGGGTAGGTCCATCAAGTCACCTTTATAGAGGTACCATATAAGTCCTTACAGGGACAACACAGAGTTGTGGATAGGTATGGATTGAGTAGTTTGGCTTAAAACGTAATCTTGATTGTTAAATGATTAATTGAGTGATTATAATGTTAACATAGTTGAACATTATTTGTTTCCCCCACATACCAGCTTCGACTGACCGACGTTTTGTTTGTCGGCGTTTTAGGTACAATGAAAAGAACAAACAGTAAAGTGGCACATGTGGTACTAAATGAGAACTAAAGTGCAAAGGAGGATTAGATAGATTAGTATCTGTGTGGATAGAAGTTTAGAGATCCAAGTTTTCAAAAAGGTATGCAAAAATTTATTTTCTTACAGCTTTCAGTATAGTATGTTAAAATTTGATAATTATTCTTGGTTAATTGCCGAACCTTTGATCCGGAAGTCATGGGTGCGGCTTCGACCTCTCGGTCTCCCTTAATTGGGGGTTATCGGGAGGTGGGGTCGTAATAGTTTCCCTATACCATAGATCCATCTTCAGTTTCAGTATTTATCTAGATTATGAAATGAGTAACTCCTATAAGGAACTCAGAGCACATATTGTTGAATATGAGGGGTACAGTGAAGATAACTCCTTGTATCCTTAAATTGTTGAAAATAGTGGTATATTGTGTATTATTGAATGGACATGCATGAGACAATTCTCTAGTTTTGTGCCATGTACCAAGGCAGACTAGTTGTTTTACAGGACCATCGCCTTGACTATGAGTTGTTGTCTTTACAGGACTATAGATTTGACTACAAGTTGTTGTCTTTGTAGTTTGACTGTTATGTCATTATGTTGCGGACTCGAACTAACTAAGTAGAGTTGGTGATGATCATGGAGTTCAACTCTTCCATGAATCTTGTATGGTATTGATTTCGACTTAGCTTTGGTTGGTTTGATTTGAGAGGTATGCCTCAAACCCGTAGGTTATAAAAATGGTTAACTAGCGTATAGTATAATTGTTTAGGGTCAGATACGGATCACATTGTATGATCCCATGCCGTATTTCTTGTACTAAGTTTATAACAGTTATACATGTTCTTTATATTCCTTTTAATAGTATAAAATGTTCTACTATTTAGTTGTAACTTCTTAAACTACTCAAATAGTATTACCTTCTTTATTTACTGCTCTTTATAGTATTATGCTTATAATAGACATTGGTGAAGAGTTATATCTCTCACTGGATTTGAGTTGTATGCCTCAAATCCTTAGGGCATAAAAATGGTTAACCATCCATATAGTATAATTATTTAGGTTCAAATACGGATCACATTCGATGATCCCATGCCTTATTTCTTGTACTGAGTTTATAATAGTTATACATGTTCTTTATATTCCTTTTAATAGTATAAAATTTTCTACTATTCGATTGTAACTTCTTAAATTGCTCAAATAGTATTACCTACTTTATTTACTACTCTTTATAGTGTTATGCTTATAATAGATGTTCGTGAAGAGTTATATCTATTAGTGGGATGTTTGGTCTCACTCTATGGGTTCTACAACTTTTTAGGTGGTCATGGATGTGGAGTTCGAGGACATCGTGCAGGTGCAGAACAACATAGTGAACAGTAGCTAACAGAGGTTGGAGATGCTACCAATTAGTGTCTTATAGTAGATTCTTATGTGTCATCCATGTACTCTCAGGTCTTCAGGGAGTTTTTTTTGAATTGTTTATCAATACATAGATTTTGTCTTTATGCCATGTTTGTGTATAAATGACATGTACATATAAACAGGTTGTGAAATGTAATAGTTTCGACTTGATAGCCTCTGAACATAAATATGTATCATCTTATGGCATATAATGAATACAGTTGGACCAAGTTTAAGGCTTGTTTATGAAATACTTCTGCTTGAGATGCTTATTTTCAAATGGTTTTAATTTACCCTATTTTATGGTAATATTGTGAATAGTAATAATTATGTACTTTGTTTTGAGTACTCTCGATTTGTGTGGTGAAGGGCATCACAATGAATCTGTTATCTTGATCAACATCCTACATGTATGATTGTTGTAGTTCCAATGTACATTTTCCCTTGAAAGCTTCAATCAAATTGTATACCCTCTTTAGATCTTCAAGAACTCAATACTCATCAGTCTTATTTCTTGGTCAGTAGAACACATTTTTTGGCATCAACGTCCACTAGAGCTCATGCAGTGGATAGGAATGGTCGTCCCAGAATGAGCGTGAACCTGTTGTCTTTTTTATGTGCATGACCATGAAATCTCAAGGGACGTAGGTGTCATGTCCTAAATTTATGAGAACATCTTCAATAATCCCTAAGGGCTTGGTGATGGTTGCATCTTCAAATTGAATGGTCATTGTCATGCGGAGGAGATCTATGAACCATATTTGTTGATATAAGGTGTAGGTCATAATAGATATGATTTCTCCTAAGTCAGTGAGTCCCCTTCGGCATGTGCCATTGCCCCAAAAGCAATCAATCCTCAAGTAACTGGGATCTTTCTGCTTCTGGGGAAGCTAAAATTTAACTATGTCATAAGTTGCTTGTGGAAGTTTCATGGTCTCTAGGTCTTCGGTTGTATATTTTCTGGAGAGTAAAGTTTTGAGGTATTTTCTCCAAGCTAGGATTTCAGCCAAGGCGTCAAGGAATGGGGTGTCGCCAAGTAGTTTCTTCATGGTTTCTTTAAATTTTTTGAACTGATCATCCAACTTGATTTCCTTGTGACACCCTACGTAGAGTATTCCTGGCATATATACGAGGCTTGCGGGAGCTTTGGAGTTTCCTGGAGGAGTTTCTTCCATTGCATTCTTGCTGGAGTTCAAATGTGTTGTAATCATAGAAGGTTCTATTGCCTGATATTCTAGATGTTTGACTGAGTATCGTGGAGTTTCAATTGAGGTTCTCCTAGTTCCATCACTAGGGTTGGAAATAGGAGGTGTGATATACACATTCTTTGACTTGGTCATCACCTCATTAACCTGCTCTAGCTTCACCAGATGCTTTAGATTATTTTCTGGCTGGTTAGTGATTGTGCCTACTGGAGGTTAATGACCTGATAACTATTTCCTCTACCCTTTTGAGAATTAGGGTTATGAGTATTAGGATTATGGCATCCTCTTCCAAATCATAATTGATGTATGTAATCAAGATGACATGGACATAAAATATGATGCTTTAATAACCTTAAACCTAAAATTGTGTTTAATTTTACTTAAGAAGATAATATGGTATATGATGACCTCAGATGTATTTGATGATTGTTTCCGAGCTGACATAAGATTTGATGTACAAGTATATATGCTTCTCTGATATAAGATAGACTAAAGTGTGAACCAACAAGTGCCTCATTTCCTTTTACAATGGGGGACCCCTAGTATTAGAACATGTTATAGGATTAACTCCATGAGAGAGGTATATATGCTTCTCTGATATAAGATAGAATAAAGTGTGAACCAACAAGTGCCTCAGTTCCTTTTACAATGGGGGACCCCTAGTATTAGAACATGTTATAGGATTAACTCCATGAGAGAGTGGGACCTAGAGGGAATTAGGAACCTAAACTTCAATATAAGAGACATTATGAGAAATAATAGTTGTGATACGTCCTAAACTAGATTACTTCTTAGTGAATGAGTTCAGTTTCTATATTCATGATCCCTAGAGCCATACCCTAGATGTCTTGAGAAGGAGAAAATCATAGAGATAGAGAAAGAGGCTTCTTACATATATGTGTATATGATATGAGTACCTATCACCTCGGTGAGGGAGAGAGTGTCCCAATAACCTACAGAGGTAAGGAATGGTAGTATGATGAGAATCCTCATGCAAGGGTTGGTGGTTCCTTGTTTAGGAATCTACTGGTTGTTGATGAGAAAAAGAAAGTTGGGTAAGAATATTTCATGTCTAGTGACCTAAGGTGAGAATGCCATATCGAGTTTTGGTTAGTCTTGTTCTAGAGTAGCTAGATTTTGGTGATCGATGCTAATAAGGTAGACCTAAAACCTACAAAAAAAGAGAAAACAAATCTAGGGCATCTGATATTCAATGAGTTGAGTGAGTTCATAGAATTTTAGCGTGACACCTCCCTGAAGTAATGGGTTAAGGGAAACCCCTCTTGGACTTGGATAACTATTTAGTGAGTCTCTCGTACAATTCAGTTGAACCACCATTATATCATGAAACTTGTGACACATCATTTGAATAAAACATTATTAACTTAAGTGGAACCAATCACTAAGCAGAGGATTACCAAAAAAACACTAAAAATTAAAACCTTTTTACCAAGAGATCCATCAAAGGAAAACTTTCTCACATAGAACCAAAGTAACATATTTACATTCTGGTTTAAAGGTATATGTCATGTATCATCTCTTTCTGAGAATTACAAGCATTAATTGCCTTGTTAAACTAAACAAAAATAGTATAAAATCTCAAGGCACTGAGAAAAAATCTTGAAGTACTAACTACTACTCTGAGTACCTGAGAGTACAAAGACGACACTTAGGACTCTATGTATATCTATACAAGGCATATCAGCCAGTGTCTCCACCTGAGACTTCACTGTTGTCCCTGCTGCTGCTTTTGTCCTTCACCTACTAAAGTATTCCTGCCTCCTCATCCACGTCCACCTAAAAATGTGGTTCCCATGGGGGTGAGACAATTGTAAATTTCCCCAGCGAGAGATATAACTCTCCATCAGAAACATTATTATTGCAGATAAATCTGAATAGAAGAATCATTATTGTTTAACAGTAGTTGTTCATTGTCTAACATATTAGAACATTATTATTATCTAAAGCATTGCAGTTATAACTTGATAGAGCAGAATTTCACTTAACCATTAAGGAATATGTATAACATTTATTCACTATACAATTATAACTACATCATATACTCTCTTCAGGCTTAGATCACATAGCTAATGCCTGGCATTGTCTTTGTGGAGTCATGGCATGTAGCCATATTCTTTTATCAATGTATTGGGATCTTAATCCCTCATCTTAACAAGTACAATTCCATTTCTTAACAAATTCATCCTCATGATTATAGAATATGGGTATTTGAACCCTTAATTCAACATAGAATACTTGTTACCACTTATTAGGTAACTTAATACCTTTAGGTCATCTGACCAAGGACATTATGATTCTTTTTACACAAAGCATTCCACATAGTTCACAAAGCTCATATATCCTCTTGTTAACCCTTAATAGGCCACAAGGCATATTATGGCTTATAAAGCCCATAAACAATTTCAATAAGTAAAACATCATATGGCACATAGGGCTCATAAATTTCCAGATTACCTCTCATTGAGCAATAAATCATATGAAGGCTTATAAGGCCTATAAAACATTTTCAATATACAGAGCATCATAGCCCATACCTGGCTATGCTCATCATCTCAACATACCTGCATGGTTAATACTCATGATAACAATCATATATCAATACCATGCAATACAAGGGTTTTCTTATTACATTCATAACTCATCCATTTGTATTTGAGCTTCACATATAATTACCCTGTGTTAAGACTTCACATAGCATCACCCTGTATTAGAGTTTCACATAGCATTACCCTGTATTAGGGTATCACATAGCATTACCCTGTGTTAGGGTTTCACATAGCATTACCCTATGTTAGGGTTTCACATAGCATTACCATGTATTAGGGTTTCACATAGCATTACCATGTATTAGGGTTTCACATAGCATTACCCTATGTTAGGGTTTCACATATCATTACCTTGTATTAGGGTTTTCCATAAATAACCATAAAGGTTCTCAAGATCATATTATTAAAGGTCACGTCCTATTCCATTGCTTCACACAGCTAGGAATCAATATGGATAACATAAGTATTCAATCATACTTATTTATTCTCATCATTCATCATTAAATGAATTATCAACACAAGGTATAAGTTTCTCTCTCATATTTACCAGAATATGATTGCATCATAGTCTATTGATTTGGATTAACCTTTTCATAAGGCACGTTAGACTACACTTATCAAAGTGCATTACATCTGAATGTAACAACTGCCATGACACACTTCATGTGTCACTCAGCCGAATATATTGGATTTAAATTACATTAAGGTATATCACATTTGAGGTGTTGGATGTGATATCTATTGTATTTTGATGCATCACTTCCCTCATCACCATTTCCTTACTTGAGTTCATCCACATAGCTTGTATTAGGGTATTTCCCATCTTAATACTTTATACAGCCGTTCATCACATTTATCATGTAATGTATTGGTCACAAGTCACTGTATTTAGAAAATACAACCATTGCTAATGATATGGACTCATCTTTGATTTAGGAACTATTGATATAAGGATATCCACTATCAACCTCTTTAGATGTTACACTTGTCAATATATCAATCACTATTCCATTATTAGGAATAGGATTTTCCATGTTTATAAATTAAGATTCACATAACATCTCCCATAAATATGGGTTTCACATAACATCCTCATATATTAGGGTTTCACATAGTGTTACCTGAAACTAGAATTTCACAGCACATCACCCAGTGTTAGGTCTTCACATAGCACTTGTAGCATTACCCTCAATTAGGGTCTCTCATGGAATCACCCTCAACTAGGGTTTCTCATGGAATCACCCTCAACTAGGGTTTCTCATGGAATCACCCTCAACTAGTATTTCTCCTGGAATCACCCTCAACTAGGGTTTCTCATGGAATCAACCTCAACTAGGGTTTCTCATGGAATCACCCTCAACTAGGGTTTATCATGGAATCACCATCAACTAGGGTTACACATTCAATAACCCACAATTAGGGTTTCTCATGCCTTTTCCCTGGATTAGGGTTACATCCTTACTCTGGATTAGGGTTTCACATAGGATTGCCCTGAATTAGGGTTAAGGTTCATTAATATTCTCATTTAGGGTTTATGCTCATTATTAGGGTTTCATGATCTCTTTACCATGGATCATACCCTTAATCACCACATGAATCATACTCAAGTATGAATTAATGTCTATTCTCTTCTCAACTTGATTAGGTTATATCAACCCTTCAATCAAGTACATACAATTATGATTGACATAGTGTACTAAATTATTGCTTTTATAAGCAATTAAGGTTTATCTCTTTAAAGATACTATCATTTAGGTACTTTAGGGATTCATCCTTTGTACCTATCATTGATTGTCATTACTATTAATCATTGGATCAATAAAACAATCATCACCTTCAACTTTCAATTGATTGAACCATAATTGACCTTCATTCGGTTTTGAAGTTTCATCACCAAACGGTTTTGAAACTGTTTGAACCCAAATGGTTTCAAGACCATTTGGACTCAAATGGTCTCAAGACCGTTTGGGCCAAATCAGTCTCAAAACTGAAAGGGTTCATTAGGGCAATCACCAATCATATTGAATGTAATTTGCACCATTGAATTGGCCATTGATTAGGCAATTGAAGGATTCATCAATCAACACCATTAGATCTTTATCCAATAATCAAGGATAAACCATTAAACATCCAAACAGTTTTGAAACCATTTGGTCCCAAATGGTTTCAAGACCAAACAGTTTCAAAACTGTTTGACCCAAGTTATCTTGAAATCATTTGAAACCATCATGGATTCTTCAATCTACTCGATTAGGGTTTCCAATTGAAGGATTGTACATTCATTGAATTAACCAATTGAATCCCTTGGATCATCATCCAACATGTACTAGGGTTCAGACCTCAAACAATCAACCCTACCAAATGGTCAACCCTCTCTTGCGGTTTGGAGTTCAAGTCAACAAACGGTTTGCAAACCATTTCGTCTCCAAACGGTTTTGATGAAACCGTTTGGACCAAAAGTTGAAACTATTTGCAACTCAAGTTTGTTGAGGTGTGTGCTTGTGATGATGTCATCATCATCAAGATACTATCCTTCATATTTTGCTGTAGTTTTCATGGTGGCTCTATTAATTTGATCAAATGAATTTCGAGAAGAACAATTAATCAACAATTGATAAGGAATTGAATGCAATAACAATATTAAGGGTTCAAGTAATAAAACCCGCCTTCAATTGAGCTTCAAAGCTTCAAGCTCACATAAACAATGGTGGATGAAACTCCTTTCACTATCCGAAGGCTTGTCCTCAAGCTTTGATGAAAAGGAATGGTTAGAATTGAAGAGGGGATCGAGATAAGAAGAAATCATGCATTAATGTTCGATTTCCACCATGCAATAAAGGTGAAAGGAGGTCAAGAAGCTTACCAACAGGTTCGGGGTCATGCTCATGTTGCTCCAAGCTCCCTTGGTCGTTTTTGCAAGCAAGAAGTGAAAGTGGATTCGAAATTATCCCTTCACCTCAAAGATAAAGGAGCTTATTTATGAATTTTATTGAAAATTCATTTAAGAGAGAGAAAGTAGGAATTATCTCCTCAACTTTCCTGCCATATGCCCCCTTCTCTTCCTTAGGGACGAGGCTATCCTATTTGCCTCTTATTCCTCTCAATTATCCATGATTTAAAGGAAAACAAACTAAGCACCTTAAATCATATAATAATAATATCCATAAGTGAGTGGATATTTCTTTTTCTTTTCTTAATGTGAGTGGGTTCTCCACTCACGTAGATATTTCTGTTTCCTTTGCAAGGCACAAGGACGTCCACACATAACCAAACTCAACCATTATAGTTTTTTTTGAAGGGAAATCCAATTAATGTAATTATTTTTACATCAATTGAATTACGGTTTCAATTATGCTTAAATATTGATTATTTTAATATCAAGATTCTCTCTCCTTCAAAATGATTCAAGTGAGGCGCCCCACTCAAATTATTTTCTCTAAATGATGCCAAGAATCATGACGGCCCCTCTTGAAGTGGTATTTTGCATATTGAACCCTAGATTTTGGGTAAATTGCACATTACACAAAAACTAGTTTTTAATGCACAACCATTGCTCAACAAGCTCTTTCTTTTTATTCAGGCTTGTAGAAGCCATACTATTGCATCATACTCATTCCCATGATGCTTCAACACATGAGGAACATTGTATCATGTACAATTTTCAAGTTAACCCCTCAACTTGGGTAATTTGCACTTTAGTCCGAAACTATCAAAACATTGTTTCAACATTATTCAAAAGGGACTAAAATTGCAATGTAAGTTCCCCTTGAGCCTTAATTACTTTAAAAAAGATAAGAGCAAGCATATAATAAACTTCATTAAGCAAAACATCTAGGTTTAAGCATAACCCAGGTCAGGGATGTTACAAAAGCGATCCAACCTAGACAGGTCATGTATGGGTATGGCATAATGGAAGACTTAGAAATGGTTTAATAAGTTTTCTATCTACATTGGTTAGCCATATGCATGAAATATGATAATGTGAAGTAACAAACTAACTTCAATATGAACCTTTAGTAAAGATTGCAACCTAATATGAGAAAGTGAAATGAGATAATGCTCAAGATAAATATTGAATGTGGTTATAGTTGACATGAGGAATATGTGCTAATTAAATTTCTCTTCTTCAAAGTACCCTTTACCTATTATTGGCCTACTATATAGTATGGATTGTACAAATTACTTGGCATATGAAATGATTGTGCCTATACTCCAGAACATGGAACATAATATATCAATTCCAAAATATCGAAGCACTTCCACCCTTAGAAGCAAAGTACTTGATAGTGATCCAACTCCTAAGTAGTACATCAAATGGTATAATGGTATAACTCTCACGTACAAAATGCATGGAAAATATAATGGAAAATATGCCTAAGAGATGTGTTCCTTTGTGGTAATATGACATTGGTTCAAGTTTGTTTCTATTGGTTACTTTTAAATGTTAGTTCCTTTTTGTCCTGGCATAGGACCTTCCCTAGAAGGGGGAATTTACAAATCAATTTAAGAATTGAGGTAAGCTTAAATGTCACTTATGGCTTAAGATATTAAGTGCATGAAGCATGAAAGAACATATATTGAGTATGATTCTTTGGACCCATGTATGCTAGAAGTAACTGATAGAATGGTACCAAGCCCGGACAGGAATGTCACCATGGCCCAATTAAGGGACATAAAGTAATATATGTGTTCCCTAATAGATAAAGGAAATGAGGGTGAAAAAATTATAATGGAAATATTGTTCTTAGATATTATAGAGAAATATCAAGTAAAAGGTGTAATGAAATAGAGTAAAGTTATGACTTCCCAGTGAAACCCTTTGGAAATGTAGGGCCCTAAGTCAACCCTAAGATTAGGTTGGATGATTGAAGGTACAAAGACTTTTGAGATTTGAGGGATGATCATGTTCTAAGTGTGTAATGCCCTTGTGGTTCAAGAGGAGGACATTCCAAAGGTACCTATGCCCCAGAGATCTTAAGAGGATGACTAATGCTAATGACACATGAGATGTAGATGAAAAGGATACAAGAAGGCATGTGATGATGTTTGAATAATAATATTAAAAGGGGTTATGAATAGACCTAGAAATTATTAGAAAAACGTGTTCCATATGAATGCACAAGAATTAGAAAATTGTGGTATACACGGTTTAGAGAACGACTCAAGCTAAATTTGAATTCTAAAAATGATGTGTGAATGCACCATCTCTACTCTTAGAATGGATGAGCTTTGTAATTGGACTGCAACCAAATGCTTATTTATCTTGTTATAAAGTGTGAGAGATTGGACATACACATGTGATTCTTGAAAAAATATGTATATAAATAATTTGATATGAGAAAATGAATACCTAAGTTGAAATCTAAATGGAATAATCTAGGGTTTGAGGTGTACCTCACCCTAATGAGAGAATAATGAATAACATGTTTAAAAACATCAGTGAACAAATTAGTTACCAAGTGAAAATGTCATGGTTGAGGTTGTGGATAAACCCTAAAATTGTACTTGGGTTCCAAGCCTAGCAATATGAGAGTTTTGCATGCTAATAAAAGTGAAAATTTAACACAACTTATCACCCCCATTCTAATGGACAACCAGAAAGAATGATCCAAACCTTAGAAGATCTGATGAGGGTATGTGTACTAGGTTGGGTGGATCATGGGAAACATACTTGCCCTTAGCTGAGTTTTCCTATAACTATAGTTACCAAGCCAATATCAAGATGCCTCTATATGAAGCTGTTTATGGGAAGTTGTGTCGGTCACTGCTTCATTGGGTTGATGTCAGTGAGAGGACCTTTCTTAGGTTAGAGGGACTACAGTTATATGCTTACAAGGTCTCTTTGATCAAGCATAGGCTAAAGAGCCCCAAGATCAACATGAGTTGTATGTTGATGCAAACTGGATAGATTTGCACATTACTATAGGTGATCATGTGTTTTTGAAAATCTGACCCCTCCAAACTATAGCCAAAAATAGAGGACATCTAAGTCCCTGATATGTGGGCCCGCTTGAGCTTCTAGAATGGCTTGGCAAGGCCGCATATCATTTAGCTTTACTTCCACAATATAGTATGATGCATGATGTGTTCCATATATTTAATTTTAAATGCTATGTGAGGGATCCTTCCCATGTGTTGAACATTACACCTATTGAACTCCAAGGGAGATTGACATACCATGTGTCGCATGTAAGGAGAAATGACTCCTAGGTGAAAGAGCTCAGGAATAAAAAGATAGAGATGGTAAAGGTTCTTTGGAAACACCATGATGAGGATGAAGCTACATGGGATCTAAAGATGAACATGGAAAAGTCTCATACTAAAATTTTTGTATGATTAGTTGAATTTTGAGGACAAAATTCCTTCAAGAGGGAAAGGATGTTATAGGATGGGTTTTGGCATGTATTTACATATTTGACAAGTAAATATTGATTTGTTAAGGATGTATTAGAAAACTTTCTATTCTTTGTTTTAAAAGTATGGATTTAAAATGCAATTTCTCCTTGGTGGTGGTTTTTTTTTTTTTTTTTTTTTCAATAATCCCATAATGAATTGTGAAAAGGAAAGAGGGAAAATACAATAATTAAGTGAATTTCCAAAAGTAATGGATAATTAGTATCTACATATAGAATTGTGTGGCATTTTCTAGAAAAGTGGTATTGAAGGAAACTAACGGTTTGGTTTTGTTTCCATATTTCTTTTATGAGAAAAGTTATCAAATTAAGAAATATAACCAAGTTAGGAAGAGAAAAGAATTATTTCTATAAATTAAATAAAAGGGAGACTGGAGATAAAGAAATTCTCCTTTAACTTTTATGTTTGGGTCTGAAATCTCATTTACATCTAGTTAAAAGTGTTTCAGACTTTCCTTCAAAATTTGGGACTAACAGGATTAAAGGAGAGAGAGATATCAAATTTGTTAGCTTTACTAAAGTGAAGAGGATTGTGACAAATGTATTATATGTCACATTATTTATCAATAAACCCATACCTTTTAATAGCAAACACACACCTTGACAGATGTACAATCAAGGATTGATGATTGAAAGACCATCTCCTACCTTTGGTGGATTAGGAAACTAAGAACAGTTCGGGTTCCTTTTCTTTTCTCACTTTTCTATCTCTTAAGTCCGTGTGAATGTCTGGAAATCATTCCATTGTGATCAGGAAACAATTTTGCACCAACCTATCCTAAGTTTTGACATCTTTGGAAAGCAATTAAAGAATCCCCAAATTGGCAGACCCCTCACCAACCTATCCACCATAGACATGGTCTATATAAGAAGGTACCATCCCCAGTGAGATCACCAGATCCTATAAGAGACTCCACTAGACTTGTGGTATTGATCACATATGCCAATTCCACCACTAACTCTACCTCTCATCGTCCCGACTTGTAGCATCCAACTCACAAAAACAAGATTAACTTAAGCGGAAGTGAATTATTTGCAGCGGATTACTGAAAATCACTAAAAATTAAAACTTTTTGCAAAGAGATCCATACATAGGAAATATTTCCCATCAAGAACCATTGTATAACAATTACATTCTAGTTTAATATACATAACATGTACCATCTCTTTTCAGAGACTACATCATCAACTGCCTTATAAACATTATATACAGACAACATACGAATCTCGAGGCATCATGCCAAAACCTGAGATTGATTGATCAAAAACACTGATTAAAAACTCTGAGGACCTGAGAGTACAGAGATGACACATAGGACTTTTTTACTACATAACTTGTTAGGCAGTATCTCCACCTGAGATATTACTACTGTCCTTACTATTACTGCTGTTGTCCATTCCCTGCAATGGAATTTTGCTTCTTTGTCCGCGTCCACCTAAAACGTTGGATCCCACGGGGGTGAGACAATTGTAAATTTCCCCAGCGGGAGATATAACTCTCCGCCAAAACATTGTAATAGCAGTTTATTAAAATAAACTGAGCAAAAGGATTTATATATTTAATCAACAACAGGTAATTCACTTGTATGAACAAAGTGAAGTAATATCCTTTTTCAAGGATAACATTGCATATACTCCTAGTAGACTCATAGTTCATCCATCTACTTGTAATGAGTACAACAGATATGAACAACATCAATGAACTATGGATATATAACAGAAATGTAACATCAACCAATGAATTTCCTTATTCAATCCTTAAGCAAACATGCTATACGGCTGATTTCATTTTACAAGCACACTTATGCCCTGAGGAGATGAGGTATACCGCTCATACTCCAACTGACCACTGCGAAGTCAAAATTGGTACCATACATAGGTCAATGGAAGAGCTGGATTCCCATGACCTCTCACATCCCGGTCAGTGAGGGACAACAAGTAGGACTGTGTTAACTGCTCAAAATAGCTTTCCAGGGTATACTGGAACTTCGCTATAGAGTTACTATGTCAACTGAACTCTCATCGGCCATCGAGAGATTTGTTGTTTATCTTCATCGACATGACATAAGTATTATGGGGAGATGTGTATGACATCTATCCCAATCATTGGGAGATTAGTGATACATCCATCCCGACACATGAAGGATTGAGAGGTTTGATGTTTACCTTCCCTCAAATCTCTTCACTGGACGTAAGGATATTTTTCTCCCATTTACCCCCATATATTCAAAATATGCATTCCGGGTTTTTCCGTGGAGCACCCATTTCACCATCACCTATTCCTGATGATGATGGATCTATGGTCAGGGCTTATACATGAAAAGATTTCACTTGATTAATTAAGTACATTCTCATATTCTTTTAGCATCATCCAAGTTCTCAAACAAGACTTATTATAACAATGCTATAATAAGACATGTACTACTTTCATCAGATACTTATCCATCTTTCAAAGACCTTGGGAACTCAGTCCCTCATTTCAATACTGGGAATTCTCATTCCTTCACATTCTCATCACCATAATCATATGGTTCTGGATATTCAAACCCTTTACTCAACATTGAGCATCATTACCATCTATTAGGTAATTATTACCTTGAGGTCATCTGACCAAGGAATTCATGATGCTTGTTACACAAGAATAACACATGGCTTTCAAGCCCATAGAATATCTTATCACCTCTTTATAGGCAACAACTTACTCATATGACTCATAAATTCTATGCACATTGCTAATTTCATTAAGCAACAATAACATCAAGGCACAAAAGGCCAATCAACATTAATTATATAAATGTCACAGCTCAAACCTGGCTATATTCATCATCTCATAATATCTGTATGGTTATTAGTCATGATAACAGTCATACAAGATATTCATCACATCATGTGATACAATAGTAACACCAATACTCCTTTCCCAGGAATTAAGGTTTACTATCAAATAGGGCTTTTCATTCCCTTTACCCAAATTAGGGTTAGGGCTCCCCATTTCTCATTAATTAGGGTTTCATGATTACATTAACTGTCCAACCCTTAATTCGTTATTCCATACCTTTGGGACATTCAAAGATATTGTAAATGATTATTCAAGATCATTACTTTCATCATGTAGTATTAATGATCATCAATTCAAGGTATGAGTTCATTTCTCATCCTCATCATGGTATGACTACATCATACTCATCATTTGGGCTTAACCCCATTCTCAAGGTACATTAATTAACACTCATCAAAGTGAAACAACTTATTACATTTCATTGTAATAGTTGCATAACACACTCCATATGTTTTTGAATCAGACATATAAGGTTTGGAATACATCAAGGTATATAAACCCTGAAGTGTTGAATGTGATAACTATCATATTTTGATGTATCACTTTCTCATCATTTCAGACTCTCTTGAATTAGCCTTCTTATTTTGTATTAAGGTATTTCCCCTCTTAGTACATTACATCACTAAACTCTCACCTTTAGCATATAATGCATAGGCCACACATTAGAATTGTCCAACTATCTTTAATGATATGGTATTGTCTAATGCTAAAGACATTGCTTACAATAAGGTTGCTTATAATCAACCACGTGAAATGTTTCACCTTTATAAGGCCATTCCTTCTATCTCATCATTACAGTTTCTTTATACCCTTACTTAAAATTAGGATTATGATTCATTGTCATATTTCCCGGGATTAGGGCTTTATGCATGATGACTTCACATTAGAGTCTCATATACCTTCACCCTTCTTAGGGCCTATCATTACAACATAGCATTAGAAAATCATGTGGTATTTTTCTTAATCAGGGTTTCTCATGGAATCACCCTCAACTAGGGTTTCTCATGGAATCACCCTCAACTAGGGTTTCTCATGTCATTACATAACATTACCCTAAATTTGATTCTCACATCACATCACCACATCAATGTTCCTTATACATCATTCTAACTTAGGGTTTCTTTTGACATAATCCTAGAATAGGATTTCACATGGAATTATCCTTAACTAGGATTTCCTCCATAGTCACCCACAATTTGGGACTATTATTCATCTCTATTAGGATTTCATTCAATTATCCATAATTGGGGATTCGCTGTTCATCCCAATTAGGGTTTTACATCTCATTTCCCTGAATTAGAGTTCCACTTATCATTACCCTAGATTAGGGCCACATCCTTACCCTGGTCTGGGGTTTCATTTAGAATTTCCCTCAATTAGGGTTAGAACCCAATAGCCCTGTTAATTAGGGTTTATGTTCATGATTAGGGTTTCATGATCTCTCTACTTAAGGATCATACCCTTAATCACCACATGAATCATATTCATGTATGAATTGATGCTATCAACTTCTCAACTTGATTAGGTCATATCAACCCTTCAATCAAGTACATACAACTATGATTAACATAGTGTACCAAGTCATTGATCTTATAAGCAATTAGGGTTCATCCCTTAATTGGCACTAATCACCTAGGTACTAGTAGGATTTCAACCTTTGTACCTTCATTGATTATCATTAATAATCATCATTGGATCAATGGATCATTTATCATCTTAATTCTCAAGAGATTCAATCACATTGGACATCCATTACATAAGGTATCCAATTGAATTGACCAATTGAATCTTCAATCAACTTTGTCTACTTGAGCCCGAAACAGTCTTGGTCTTTCAAAGTTCAAACGGTTTGAAACCGTTTGGTAAAGGTGGTGCTTGAGACCGTTTGCTAAAGAAAGTACTTGAAACCATTTGCTAAAGGTGACCTTCAAGACCGTTTACTAAAGGTGGTCACTTGAAACCATTTGCTAAAGCAACTTTTTGAAACTGCATGGGCTCAACCAGTTTGGGACCGTTTGGTCCCAAACAGTCTTGAGACCATTTGGCCCCAAACAGTCTTGAGACCGTTTGGACGCAAACGGTCTTGAGACCGTTTGGTCCAAACCTCCTCAAAACCGGATGGACCAAATATGGTCTCAACCAATCAAATTGAATTAGGGTTTCCAATGTTGATTCCTTCAATCATTGAATTCATGGAACCAATCATCAATTGGACCTATCATCATACTTCAATTGAGTTAAATAGGTCAACCTTCAACTGATTTGACCCTCAATTGACCCTCAATTGGTCACCACTTAGGGTTTGAATCAATTAGATTAGGGTTTGGAATCGATGATCCTTCAACACTAATCAATTACTTTGAAACCATTGAACCATCATCCAAATTGAACATGACCTGACCCAAAACGTTCTTGAGGTCATTTGAATGACCACCAAACGTTCTTGAGACTGTTTTCCCATCACATCATCAAAATCCAAGTCAACCAATTAGGGTTTGGATCATTGGATTGATCACCAAATCAACAATTGATTACACTCCAACATAGTATCTTTGGATCTTCAATTGCTTAACCATACTCAACCCTAGACCTTCAAACAGTCTTGGGTGACCTCCAAACGGTCTTGAGACCGTTTGGGTGATCCCCAAATGGTCTTCAAACTGTTTGGGTCAATCAACCTAAGTTTTCAAACTCAATGAACTTGGAAATCAGCACTTAACCCGATTAGGGTTTTGGTGATTGATTGACCTTGAACTCATGAACCAATTGGACTTAACCAATACTAATTTATGGGTCATAAACCTAGATCATTTTAAACAGATCTCCAAAAGGTCAACCCTAATCAACTCCACCAAACGGTCTAAAACCGTTTGGTCTCATGCGGTTTGGTAAAACCGTTTGCTTCTAAACGGTTTGAAATTGTTTGCTCCCAAACGGTTTGGGAACCGTTTGAGCAACCCAAACAAGACTGTTTGCCTTGGATATTTGCAGAGTTGTGTGCTTATCATCTTCAACCTATAAAATCACGAAACCTGCTGTGGTTTCCATGGTGATTGCATCAATCAACCAAATCAATTGTTGTGAATATGAAAATGATCATTATTTGATAAGGAATTGAATGCAATAACAAAATCAAGGGTTCAAGCTATAAAACTCACCTCCAATTGAGCTCCAAATTTCCATGTTCACAGAAAAAATGGTGGATGCAACTCATTTCACCATTCCAAGGCTCGTCCTCAAGATTTGAGTGAAAAGGAATTATTAGAATTGAAGAGGAGATCGAAATAGGAAGAAATCCATAATTTATTTTCGATTTCCACCATGGAATCAAGGTGAAATGGATCAAGAACCTTACCAACAGGTTGGAGGTCGTCCTCCTGACCCTCCCAAGATTCCTTGGTCGTTTCCCAAGGAAGGAGAAGAAGTGGGGTCGAAAAAGCCTTCCATTTGGCTTGTAAAAGGTTCTTTTATAAAAAAATCAATGAGAGAGAATATGCTTTGCAAAAATCCATTTAATCCCAAAAATTTGGCCACCTCTTCCCCCTCATCTTCCTTAGGGACGAGGCTATCTTGTTTGCCTCTTATTCCTCTCAAATATCCATGATTTAAAGAAAAGCAAATCAAGCACCTTAAATCATTTTATATTAATATCCATATGTGAGTGGATATTTCTTTTTCTTATAAAATTTAGAGTGAGTTATCCATTCCCTTTGATATTTTCGTGGTCCTTGCAAAGCTCAAGGACGTCACACACACATATGTATCCAACCATTTTAATTTTGGTTGAAGGCCCTTTAATTAATACATTTATTTTTGCCCTAAATCGAATTAGGGTTTCAATTAGGATTAAATCTTGATTATTTTAATATCAAGATTCTCTCTCCTCCAACATAAATCAAATGAGGCGCGCCTCTCATTTTCTTTGCTCTACACAATTAAAAGAAACATTAGGGACCTTATTGAAGTGGTAAATTACATATTGCACCCTAGGTTTTGGGTAAATTGCACATTACACCAAAACTAGGTTTTCATGCTCGTACATTGCTTTATCAGCTCTTTCTTGGTATTCAGGATTCCATATGCCATAATTCAACATCATTTTCTCCCTCATGATGCTTCAACACATGAGGAACATATTATCATGCACAATTTGCACTTAAACCCATCAACTTGGGTAATTTGCACTTTAGTCCAAAAAAGCAAACATTGCTTCAACATTATTCAAATAGGACTAGAATTGTAGCATAAGTCCCTCTTGAGGCCTAATTACTTTTCACAAGATGAGATTAAGCATTTAATCATCTTTCTTAATCAAAACACCTATGGTTAAAGTATAACCCAGGTCAGGGATGTTACAAATCATAAACCCCTAACAAGGATTTCGTCCTCAAAATCCAGATAAAGGAAGACAGATGTATTTTATTCATCATATTATCTAGTCTTCACATATCATCTCCTTATTATGGAGACACCATAAAACTTTGATCAGCACAAAGTGTTTCTATACAAGATTTTCATAGAATCAACATACAAGGCACATGCTCCACTGTTCCTCATCATTGACTATAGAGTCAACTTTGTGTCAAATAACACTTTTCTTATTCAAAAAGATATCATACATTCTTTATCATGTTTATGCAAAGCATAAACCCCAAACATATGATGTTCATATCATTTTATATAATCAGAATAATTTCATAGTTTGACCACTCCAGGTAGCCAACCTAAACTATCTGATACTTCTCAGATACTAGAATCTTTACCTTGGTATCCATCACATGTGTTGGAAACACATCATATATTTCTCTTCCTTTCATCTTGGAACATTAATTGTTTCATATGTCCTCATCTTGGGACCAAATTCCAAGATAACTAATACTTTTCTAAGTATCCATCACATTAACATATTTATCTTATGCACATAAAGTGTCCTAAGACCCACTTAATTGCCATGTCCCTGAAAGGAAAGAAAACAAGGATTCATATTCGTCTTATTAATTCATGTATTTTCAACTATTGATGAACCATTTAGTCTTTATCTCATCCTAGGTTCCTTTCCTTTAGCATTAGAATTTGTAAGGATGATTGCATGTCATTATCCCTTTCTTTATTATTGTCTAGCATGTTTATAATCATCTCATGATCTCATCACATTTCCCATTTCCTTATTATGGGAAAGATCTTTATTATGCTGGCAGCATTATTGAACATGGTTCATCTCCCTTATTCTTATTCTTATTTTATGAGGAGTACACTTTTCGTTCCTCATACAACATGCTCATCTGATATCATCTCAGACTCTCTTTCTTATGCATAGGATATGACACATTTATTCATTCCATATTTCTGATTTCATGATACTCATTAGATTGTCTCAGAATGACTACTTGATCAAAGCAATAAAAAATACAACAATCTAAGAGTTTCCATACCCACTTTATCATCAATAGTTGTATACCTGGCCAGGGTATATAAATACTGAGATTAAGTGGTATGCACTTTGTATACTATCATATTTCTTCTTTTCATATTATCACAAGCATAAGGCTTAACATCCCTAAATTTCATTCAGGCATCTCGTCTGTACCTCATCTTTTCTCAAGGAGGTAAGAACAACATAAAACATTTGTAATGTTTTACTATGCAAAACATAAGTCCTCACAGGACTAATTAAGGGAATTTCAATCAATTCCTTTCTCAGGTAATCCAGGAATTCATAGGATGACATATTTGAATGACATTATCTTGTCTAACTTGTCATAATTCATGAATTATTCACTACCTCAGACTAACTCTGCCTCAAAGATTGATTCAACAGGCTAATGGTTGAGCACATACTCAATTTAAGTCTAGAAATTCATCATTTCCTTTTGCTTCAACCTGTTGATGCTAATTACAAATCATGTTGATATCTAAAACATCATCATTGGAGCTGGTAATCTAGGTTACACTGCCAATGCTTGATCCACTATATACATTACTGTTTCCCTAATTCTCCAACAGTAATACTTAAAGAAGGATTTTCTTATTATAGTTGGATTAGCTAGGGGATTCTCAGGCAATTGTCTCTCTCTTGCCTATTCCCATGCACCTCTTCTTAGTGAAACATTGCTGCTTTCAGAAAACAACCTCCTCATGTGACCCAATCATCTTTAAGTTCTTCTTCTCTTATACGAGCAGAAGACACTATCGAATACATTGGATGACACCAGAATAGACTCTACTACCTTAGTCCTATGCCTCTATAGACTCAGCGAACCTAGAGCTCTGATACCACTAATTTGTGACATCCAACTCATAAAAACAAGATTAACTTAAGCGGAAGCGAATTATTTGTAGCGGATTACTGAAAATCACTAAAAATTAAAACTTTTTGCAAAGAGATCCATACATAGGAAATCTTTCCCATTAAGAACCATTGTATAACAATTACATTCTAGTTCAATATACATAACCTGTATCATCTCTTTTCAGAGACTACATTATCAGTTGCCTTATAAGCATTATATACATATAGCATATGAATCTCGAGGCATCATGCCAAAACCTCAGTTTGATTTATCAAAAACACTGATTAAAAACTCCGAGGACCTGAGAGTACAAAGACAAAACATAGGAATTTCTAACTACATAACGTGTTAGGTAGTATCTCCACCTGAGATATTACTGTTGTCCTTACTGTTACTGCTGCTGTCCATTCCCTGCAATGGAATTCTGCTTCTTTGTCTGCGTCCACCTAAAAAGTTGGATCCCACGGGGGTGAGACAATTGTAAATTGCCCCAGCGGGAGATATAACTCTCCGCCAAAACATTGTTATAGCAGTTTATTAAAATAAACTGAGAAGAAGGATTTATATATTTAATCAACAGTAGGTAAGTCACTTGTATGAACAAAGTGAAGAAATCTCTTTTTTAAGGGATAACATTGCATCTACTCCTGGTAAACTCATAGTTCATCCATCTACTTGTAATGAGTACAACAGATATGAACAACATCAATGAACTACAAATATATAAAAGAAATGTAACATCAGCCAATGAATTTCCCTACTCAATCCTTAAGCAAACATGCTATATGACTGATTTCATTTTACAAGAACACTTATGCCCTGAGGAGATGAGGTATACCGCTCATACTGCAATCGACCACTGCGAAGTCAAAATCGATACCATACATAGGTCAATGGATGAGCCAGATTCCCATGACCTCTCACATCCTGGTCAGTGCGGGACAATAAGCAGGACTGTGTTAACTGCTCAAAATAGCTTTCCAGGGTATACGTGAACTTCACTCTCATCGGCGATTGAGAGATTTGTTGTTTATCTTCATCGACCCGACATAAGTATTATGGGGAGATGTGTATGACATCTATCCCAATCATCAAGAGATTAGTGATACATCCATCCCGACACATAAGGATTGAGAGGTTTGATGTTTACCTTCCCTCAAATCTCTTCACCAGACATAAGGATATTTTTCGCCCATTTACCCCCACATATTCAAAAGATGCATTCCGGGTTTTGCCGCAGAGAACCCGTTTCACCATCACCTATTCTTGATGATGATGGATCTATGGTCAGGGCTTCTACATGAAAAGATTTCACTTGATTAATTAAGTACATTCTCATATTCTTTTAGTATCATCCAAGTTCTCAAACAAGACTTATTATAATAAAGCTATAAAGAGACATGTACTACTTTCATCAGATACTTATCAGTCTTTCAAAGACCTTGGGAACTCAGTCCCTCATTTCAATACTGGGAATTCTCATCACCATAATCATATGGTTCTGGGTATTCAAACTCTTAACTCAATAATGAGCATCATTACCATCTAATAGGTAATTATTACCTTCAGGTCATCTGACCAAGGCATTCATGATACTTGTTACACAAGCATCACACATGGCTTTCAAGGCCATAGAATATCTTGTCACCTCTTTCTAGGCAACAGCTTACTCATATGACTAATAAATTCTATGCACATTGCTACTTTCATTAAGCAACAATAACATCAAGGCAGAAAAGGGCAATCAACATTTATCATATAAATGTCACAGCTCAAACCTGGCTATATTCATCATCTCATAATATTTGTATGGTTATTAGTCATGATAACAGTCATACAAGATATTCATCACATCATGTGATACAATAGTAACACCAATACTCCTTTCCCAGGAATTAGGTTTTACTATCAAATAGGGCTTTTCATTCCCTTTACCGAAATTAGGGTTAGGGTTCCCCATTTATCATTAATTAGGGTTTAATGATTACATTAACAGTCTATCCCTTAATTTGTTATTCCATACATTTGGGACATCCAAAGATATCATAAATGATTATTCAAGATCATTACTTTCATCATGTATTATTAATGATCATCAGTTCAAGGTATGAGTTCATTTCTCATCCTCATCATGGTATGACTACATCATACTCATCATTTGGGCTTAACCCCATTCTCAAGGTACATTAATTAACACTCATCAAAGTGCAACAACTTATTACATTTCATTGTAATAGTTGCATAACACACTCCATATGTTTCTTATTCAGACATGTAAGGTTTGGAATACATCAAGGTATATAAACCCCGAAGTGTCGAATGTGATAACTATCATATTTTGATGTATCACTTTCTCATCATTTCAGACTCTCTTGAATTAGCCTTCTTATCTTGTATTAAGGTATTTCCCCTCTTAATACATTACATCACTAAACTCTCACCTTTAGCATATAATGCATAGGCCACACATTAGACTTGTCCAACTATCTTTAATGATATGGTATTGTCTAATGCTAACGACTTTTCTTACAATAAGGTTGCTTATAATCAACCACGTGAAATGTTTCACCTTTATAAGGCCATTCCTTCTATCTCATCATTACGATTTCTTTATACCCTTACTGAAAATTAGGATTATGATTCATTGTCATATTGCCCGGGATTAGGGCTTTATGCATGATGACTTCACATTAGAGTCTCATATACCTTCACCCTTCTTAGGGCCTATCATCACAACATAGCATTAGAAAATCATGTGGTATTTTTCTTAATCAGGGTTTCACATGGAATCACCCTCAACTAGGGTTTCTCATGTCATCACATAACATTACCCTAAATTTGATTCTCATATCACATCACCACATCAATGTTCCTTATACATCATTCTAACTTAGGGTTTCTTTTGACATAACCCTAGAATAGGATTTCACATGGAATTATCCTTAACTAGGATTTCCTCCATAGTCACCCACAATTTGGATCTACTATTCATCTCTATTAGGATTTCATTCAATTATCCATAATTGGAGATTCACTGTTCATCCCAATTAGGGTTTTACATCTCATTTCCCTGAATTAGAGTTTCACTTATCATTACCCTAGATTAGGGCTACATCCTTGCCCTGGATTAGGGTTTCATTTAGAATTGCCCTCAATTAGGGTTAGAACTCAATAGCCCTATTAATTAGGGTTTATGTTCATGATTAGGGTTCCATGATCTCTTACTTAATGATCATACCCTTAATCACCACATGAATCATATTCATGTATGAATTCATGCGATAAACTTCTCAACTTGATTAGGTCATATCAACCTTTCAATCAAGTACATACAACTATGATTAACATAGTGTACCAAGTATTTAATCTTATAAGCAATTAGGGTTCATCCCTTAATTGGCACTAATCACCTAGGTACTAGTAGGATTTCAACCTTTGTACCTTCATTGATTATCATTACTAATCATCATTGGATCAATGGATCATTCATCATCTTAATTCTCAAGAGATTCAATCACATTGGACATCCATTACGTAAGGTATCCATTTGAATTGGCCAATTGAATCTTCAATCAACTTTGACTACTTGAGCCCCAAATGGTCATAGACTTTCAAAGTTCAAACGGTTTGAAACCGTTTTGTAAAGGTGGTGCTTGAGACCGTTTGCTAAAGCAAGTACATGAAACTGTTGGCTAAAGGTGACCTTCAAGACCGTTTACTAAAGGTGGTCACTTGAAACCGTTTGCTAAAGCAACTTTTTGAAACCGCATGGGCTCAACCGATTTGGGATCGTTTGGTCCCAAACGTTCTTGAGACCGTTTGGACTCAAACGGTCTTGAGACCATTTGGTCCAAACCTCCTCAAAACCACATGGACCAAATATGGTCTCAACCAATCAAATTGAATTAAGGTTTCCAATGTTGATTCCTTCAATTATTGAATTCATGGAACCTATCATCAATTGGACCTATCCTCATACTTCAATTGAGTTAAATAGGTCAACCTTCAACTGATTTGACCCATAATTGACCCTCAATTGGTCACCAATTAGGGTTTGAATCAATTGGATTAGGGTTTGGAATCGATGATCCTTCAACACTAATCAATGCAAGATCAATTACTTTGAAACCATTGAACCATCATCCAAATTGAACATGACCTGACCCCAAACGGTCTTGAGGTAGTTTGGATGACCACCAAAAGGTCTTGAGACCGTTTTCCCATCACATCATCAAAATCCAAGTCAACCAATTAGGGTTTGGATCATTGATTGATCACAAAATTAGCAATTGATTACACTCCAACTTAGTATCTTTGGATCCTCAATTGCTTAACCATACTCAACCCTAGACCTTCAAACGGTCTTGGGTGACCTCAAAACGGTCTTGTGACCATTTGGGTGTTCCCCAAACGGTCTTGAAACCATTTGGGTCAATCAACCTAAGTTTTCAAACTCAATCAACTTGGAAATCAACACTTAACCCGATTAGGGTTTTGGTGATTGATTGGCCTTCAACTCATGAACCAATTGGACTTAACCAATCATAATTTATGGGTCATTAACCTAGATCATTTTCAACAGATCTCCAAATGGTCAACCCTGGTCAACTCCACCAAACGGTCTGAAACCGTTTGGTCTCATGCGGTTTGGTAAAACTGTTTGCTTCTAAACGGTTTGAAACCGTTTGCTCCCAAATGGTTTGGGAAACCGTTTGAGCAACCCAAACAAGATAGTTTTCCTTGGATATTTGTAGAGGTGTGTGATTATCATATTCAACCTCTAAACCCATGAAACCTGCTATGGTTTCCATGGTAGTTGCATCAATCAACCAAATCAATTATTGTGAATATGAAAATGATCATTATTTGATAAGGAATTGAATGCAATAACAAAATCAAGGGTTCTAGTTATAAAACCCACCTCCAATTGAGCTCCAAAGCTCCATGTTCACGACAACAATGGTGGATGAAACTCCTTTCACTATTCCAAGGCTCAACCTCAATATTTGAGTGAAAATGAATTGTTAGAATTGAAGAGGAGATCAAAATAGGAAGAAATCCATAATTTATTTTCGATTTCCACCATGTAATCAAGGTGAAATGGATCAAGAACCTTACCAAAAGGTTGGGGTCGCCCTCCTGACCCTCCCAAGCTTCCTTGGTCGTTTCCCAAGCAAGGAGAAGAAGTGGGGTCGAAAAATCCTTCCATTTGGCTTGTAAAAGGTTCTTTTATAAAAATTCAATGAGAGAGAATATGCTTTGCAAAAATCCATTTAATCCCAAAAATGTGGCCGCCTCTTCCCCCTCATCTTCCTTAGGGACGAGGCTATCTTGTTTTCCTCTTATTCCTCTCAAATATCCATGATTTAAAGAAAAGCAAATCAAGCACCTTAAATCATTTTATATTAATATCCATATGTGAGTGGATATTTCTTTTTCTTATAAAATTGAGAGTGAGTTATCCATTCCCTTGGATATTTTTTTGGTCCTTGCAAAGCTCAAGGACGTCACACACACATCTGAATCCAACCATTTTAATTTTGGTTGAAGGCTCTTTAATTAATACATTTATTTTTGCCCTAAATTGAATTTGGGTTTCAATTAGGATTAAATCTTGATTATTTTAATATCAAGATTCTCTCTCCTCCAACTTAAATCAAATGAGGTGCCCCTCTCATTTTCGTTGCTCTACATGATGCCAAGAAACATTAGGGACCTTATTGAAGTGTTAAATTACATATTGCACCCTAGGTTTTGGGTAAATTGCACATTACACCAAAACTAGGTTTTCATGCTCATACATTGCTTTATCAGCTCTTTCTTGGTATTCAGGCTTCCATAAGCCATACCTCAGCATCATTTTCACCCTCATGATGCTTCAAAACATGAGGAACATATTATCATGCACAATTTGCACTTAAACCCCTCAACTTGGGTAATTTGCAGTTTAGTCCAAAACAAGCAAACATTGCTTCAACATTATTCAAACATGACTAGAATTGCAACATAAGCCCCTCTAGAGGCCTAATTACTTTTCACAAGATGGTATTAAGCATTTAATCTTCTTTATTAATCAAAGCACCTAGGGTTAAAGTATAACCCAGGTCAGGGATGTTACAAATCATAAACCCCTAACAAGGATATCGTCCTCAAAATCCAGATAAAGGAAGACATATGTATTTTATTCATCATACTATCTAGTCTTCACATATCATCTCCTTATTATGGAGACACCAAAAAACATTGATCAGCACAAAGTGTTTATGTACAAGATTTTCATAGAATCAACATATAAGGCACATGCTCCATTGTTCCTCATCATTGACTATAGAGTCAACTTTGTGTCAAATAGCACTTTTCTTATTCAAAAAGATATCATACATTATTTATCATGTTTATGCAAAGCATAAACCCCTAACATATGATGTTCATATCATTTTATATAATCAGACTAATTTCATAGTTTGACCACTCCAGGTAGCCAACCTAAACTATCTGATACTTCTCAGATATCAGAATCTTTACCTTGGTATCCATCACATGTGTTGGAAACACATCATATATTTCTCTTCCTTTCATCTTGGAACATTAATTGTTTCATATGTCCTCATCTTGGGACCAAAGTCCAAGATAACTGATACTTTTCTAAGTATCCATCACATGAACATATTTATATTTTGCACATCAAGTGTCCTAAGATCCACTTGATTTCCATGTCCCTGAAAGGAAAGAAAACAAGGATTCATATTCCTCTTATTAATTCATGTATTTTCAACTATTCATGAACCATTTACTCTTTATCTCATCCTAGGTTCCTTGCCTTTAGCATTGGAATTTGTAAGGATGATTGCATGTCATTATCCCTTTCTTTATTATTGTCTATCATGTTTATAATCATTTCATGATCTCATCACATTTCCCATTTCCTTATTATGGGAAAGATTTGTATTATGCTGGCAGCATTATTGGACATGGTTCATCTCCCTTATTCTTATTCTTATCTTATGAGGAGTACACTTTTAGTTCCTCATACAACATGCTCATCTGAGATTATCTCAGACTCTTTCTTATCCATAGGATATGACACATTTATTCATTCCATATTTCTAATTTCATGATACTCATTAGATTGTCTTAGAATGACTACTTGATCAGAGCAATCAAAAAGACAGCAATCTAAGAGTTTCCATACCCACTTTATCATCAATACTTTTATACCTGGCTAGGGTATATAAATACTGAGATTAAGTGGTATGCACTTTGTATACTATCATATTTCTTCTTTTCATATTATCACAAGCATAAGGCTTAACATCCCTAAATTTCATTCAGGCATCTCTTTTGTACCTCATCTTTTCTCAAGGAGGTAAGAACAACATAAAACATTTATAATTTTTTACTATGCAAAACATAAGTCCTCACAGGACTAATCAAGGGAAGTTCAATCAATTCCTTTCTCAGTTAATCCAGGTATTCATAGGATGGCATATTTGAATGACATTATCTTGACTAACTTGTCATAATTCATGAATTATTCACTGCCTCAGGCTAACTCTGCCTCAAAGATTGATTCAACAGGCTAATGGTTGAGCACAGACTCAATTTAAGTCTAGAAATTCATCATTTCCTTTTTCTTCAACCTGTTGATGCTAATTACAAATCATGTTGATATCTAAAACATCATCATTGGAGTTGGTAATCTAGGTTACACTGCCAATGCTTGATCTAGTATATACATTACTGTTGCCCTAAATTCTCCAACAGTAATACTTAAAGAAGGATTTTCTTATTATAGTTGGATCAGCTAGGGGATTCTCAGGCAATTGTCTCTCTCTTGCCTATTCCCATGCACCTCTTCTTTGTGCAACATTGCTGCTTTCAACAGCAACCTCCTCATGTGACCCAGTCATCTTTAAGTTCTTCTTCTCTTATACGAGAAGAAGACACTATCAGATACACTGGATGACACCATAATAGCCTATACTACCTTAGTCCTATGTCTCTGTAGACTCAGTGAACCTAGAGCTCTGATACCACTAATTTGGGGCATCCAACCCACAAAAACAAGATTAACTTAAGAGGAAGCGAATTAATTGCAGCAGATTATAGAAAATCACTAAAAATTAAAACTTTTTGCAAAGAGATCCATACATAGGAAATCTTCCCCATCAAGAACCATTGTATAACAATTACAATCTGGTTCAATATACATAACATGTACCATCTCTTTTCAGAGACTACATCATCAGGTGCCTTATAAACATTATATACAGACAGCATATGAATCTTGAGGCATCATGCCAAAACCTCATATTGATTTATCAAAAACACTGATTAAAAACTCCAAGGACCTGAGAGTACAGAGATGACACATAGGACTTTCTAACTACATAACTATTTAGGAAGTATCTCCACCTAAGATATTACTGTTGTCCTTACTGTTACTGTTGTTGTCCATTCCCTACAATGGAATTCTTCTTCTTTGTCTGCGTCCACCTAAAAAGTTGGATCCCACGGGGGTGAGACAATTGTAAATTGCCCCAGCGGGAGATATAACTCTCCGCCAAACCGTTGTTATAGTAGTTTATTAAAATAAACTGAGCAGAAGGATTTATATATTTAATCAATAGCACGTAAGTCACTTGTATGAACTAAGTGAAGTAATCTCCTTTTTCAAGGATAACATTGCATCTACTCCTGGTAGACTCATAGTTCATCCATCTACTTGTAATGAGTACAACATATATGAACAACATCAATAAACTATAGATATATAATAGAAATGTAACATTAGCCAATGAATTTTCATATTCAATCCTTAAGAAAACATGCTATACGGTTGATTTCATTTTACAAGCACACTTATTCCCTAAGGAGATGAGGTATATTGTTCATACTCCAACCGACCACTGCGAAGTGAAAATCGGTACCATACATAGGTCAATGGAAGAGTCGGATTCCCATGACCTCTCACATCCCGGTCAGTGTGGGACAACAAGCACGACTGTGTTAGCTGCTCAAAATAGCTATCCAGGGTATACTGCAACTTCCCTATAGAGTTACAGCATCAACTGCACTCTCATCGGCCATCGAGAGATTTGTTGTTTATCTTCATCGACCCGACATAAGTATTATGGGGAGATGTGTACGACATCTATCCCAATCATCGGGAGATTAGTGATACATCAATTGTTATAACCCCAATTTTTGGGTTCAATTGGTGAGAAATATAAATTATCATATTAAAGATAATTGAACAAATAATGATATAATTTGTTTTGAAGACATGGATTTCATTTACAATAGCCTTGATGATTGTTTTGTGGGATTTATTGGCTATTGGGCCCAAATAACAAGAAAATTCAATTAGTAATTGAATAATTCAATATTTGAAGAATAGAAAGAGGTAGAAACCTCTAGAAGGCAAAGCGATGTACTTCAAGGATGGATTTCGTGCCTTTTCAGTTCCTTGGGTTCCAAGGAGTCCAAAGTTGCAAAAGAAGGCAATAAGAAAAGAAAAGTTTAATTAAGTATTTCTTTAATAAGAAAGAGATTGAAAATAATGTTAAAATGTTAGAAATAAGTGGGAAAAGGTGTAATTAGGAGATCCTTTGTGGAATTTCGTGTTTCAAGGATTCCTAATGATAAAAGGAATACCCATGAGGAAAATAAAAGCAAAATAAAGAGAAATCCTCAAAAGAGATATTTTAATGAAAAATAAACATGATAATGCGAAATAATGCATTTAGATGCATCTAGAAGGATAATAAATATCCTTGGAAAAGGATTTAGAATTATTAGAATTCCTTGGGGTCCAAGGAGCCCAATGAATAAAAGAGGGAAGAGAAAATACCCATAACAAAAAATATGAAGATAATGTGAGTATACAATTAATGTATTGTGTGGTATTACTAAAAAGAAGGTAATTTCTATTAAAGGAAAATAGATATTTCGTGCCTAAGGTTTGAAAAGCAAGAATAAAGAGGATAAGAAAGAGGAATTTCTTATTTCCTATATATTCAAATAATAGAGCAAAACAAAAGGATAATGAGGAGAAAGAAGGATACTTCTCCTAAAAGGAATATGATTCCTTTTGAAGAGGACTCATTGGTTCGAGTATAAGGCTATCTAGGGCTTTGTTTCTCACCCCTATATAAGGGGTAGAGCCCTAGTTCTAAGGGAAAGAGAATCCCACACTTCCCTAACCTCTTCTCTTTCTTCTTCCATGCTAACCCTAATCAAGTGAGCACATGGCAGTTTCAAGGACTTTAGAGGCTGCGACGTGAGCTTGGTGGAGGCACGAAGCTTCTTCTAGGGTCAAGGGTGGTTTTCCACCTTTCCCAGGCTGCAATCGTCACAAAGCGATCTGCAGCACGGCTGCGAGGCCGGCCGCAGATGATACGCTCGGCCTACGAAGGTCGGCCGCCATGGCGGAGTGAAAGAAGCTCCATCGGACACGCGGGAGCATGGAGGAGGGAGGCAGAGGCCAGAGAACCATCGCTGACGCTCTGGAGACCCAGGTCAGGGAAGAAGAGCTCCCCAGAGTCACTGCAGGCGGCGACCTAGTGTTGCTCGTGAGGTAGGAGAAGCTCAGGCGGGTTTTTGAAAAAAATACCCTCTGCGAGATGCAACAGCAATCGACTTAAGGGAGGGCATAACAGACCTTTCGAAATGTTTTCCATCGCATGAGCTTTGCATGGAAACAGCCACGTGGCGCCCTCTGATTGACCAAGTAAGTGAAACTTTGCTAAATTCATAATTAAAGATTCGTAACTCCGATCATGAAAAATTATATATGTATTTTGATCAGAAAAATGCAAGGAACCCATTAAAAATAGTTTCATAGCCTGAATCTGATCACAGTTCGAATTGTAGTGTAAAATATCATCTTTGATGAATTAAAGATTAAGAAACCCTATTTTGATATGATTAATGTGTTTAATAGGGTTTAATGGATCATTAGAGTTGATGTTAACCTGTTAAATGTAAAAAGGTACATTATGTTAAAAAAGGAAGAACTTTGCACATGATTTGTCTAAGTTAGAGTTTATATGCTTGAAATTGGAAAAGTACATAAAGTTATCATCTTTAATGATTTAATTAAAGAAAAACCCTTAGATTTGATGACAGATGGACTTAATGAAGTTATTTAGATAATTCAAGTTGAAATTAACCTGTTGTTAATAAAAGTGAGGATAGGATCTAAAAAGATGATCTTTTTATATATTTGGTTTAATTTAGGGTTTCGTGCATGATTATGCACTAATGAGCTTGAAAACCCTAATTTAGATGAATATGTCTTTTAATTGTTTAAATGTTCAAATCCATGAATAAATAGGGATGTGATGATCCTAAGTCAATAAAAGACTATTAAAATGGATAGTTGAGTAATTAAGGTTCATAAATATGGAAAAGGATATTTTAGGGTTTGTTAACCTAAAAGGGATAAAGTTTGAGAAATTGATCTAAGAAACCCTAATGAATACTAATGAAACCTTAATGCGGATTAGAAACCCTAGAAAAAGAATCCAAGTTAATGAGGTAGATTCTTGATAAAGTGTGTAATAAATAGAGTACATATTCTTTTCAGGAATTATGTGATGATTGAATTACTTGCTTGGATCTGTTGATTGGCTTGATTGTATATACATGAAGTATATGTTCAACAATCTGCATGATTCATTAAATCAGGTATGTGGTTACACTTATGAATAATCGCTCTAGTTTAACGGCAATTTCCGAAGTTTTAATCGGTTTCTTGAAAATAACTGTTGGATGTTTATTTATTTCATGCAACTATAAAGTGAATATGATTATCACTCTAAATGTGTGTATATAACTGACTAGATTCGGGTCCACCTCTATTGCTTTAAAAAGGCTAAAAAAGGGGGTAATCCTAGAGCAAGGTCTAGGTTACCAAGAGTTAGAAACTGGGCTACCTACGTGTAGTGCCATGAGACTCATTAGTCTGCCATGAGTTAAGGAGTGGGCTACTTACGAGTAGTGCCATGTGACTCAACCCTAGAAATTGGTTCACTTATAGGTGGATCATGAGGGGTTTTATGGGAACAACACAGAGGATAGGGTACCCTTGAATCGCAGAGTTATATTTAAAATGTAATCTTGATTGTTAAATGATTAATTGAATGATTACATTGTTAACGTATTACATGATTATTGTTTCCCCCACATACCATCTTCAGCTGACCGACGTTTCATTTGTCAGCGTTTTAGGAACAAGCCAAAAGGACAAACAGTAAATCGTCACTTTGTGAAATACATGAAGAAAGATACAAGGAGGATTAGTTAGCGTAGAATCCTTAAGTGGATAGAAGTTAGAAATCCAAAATTTCAAAAAGGTATGCAAAGTTCATTTTTCTTACAGCTTTTCAGTATAGTATGTTAAAATTTGATAATTATTCTTGGTTAATTGCCGAACCTTTGATCCGGAATTTATGGGTGCGGCTTCGACCTCTCGGTCTCCCTTAATTGGGGGTTATCGGGAGGTGGGGTCGTAACATTTGGTATCAGAGCGTAGGTTCCTCATTTAACCATTAATAATTATTAAATTTTACAAACTCCATAGAACCCAAGGGAGTTATTAGAGGATTATTCGAAAGATGGAGGTGTCTAGAAAAGGATCTCGACCAGGGGCTGGCAATATTTTCCTTCGCACCGCTAGTCGGAATACGAGGACTCCCAGATCCATGTGACTGCCTGGCCAAAGTCTTAGGGTATGAATCAAAATAAGATACCTTTAGGACTTTCTCATCTTATTCGACCCTTCTCATCACAAAATTCTGTTAAGGACCTAAAAGATTAGGGTTTTCTTTCTTCTCCTCACCCTCTTGAGGTATGGGTAAGGTTAATAAGGTTTAAGGAATCCTCCACCAAATTAATGAAAAGCATGTAAATAAGATGTCATGGACATAAGCTTAATAGATTAAGCGCAAATTAAAGAATAGATACATGCATAGGTCGTATGACATAAGTTGTCATGTCCTCAGAAGAGACCTTCTTGTCAGGAGGATAAGTTAGTCTTGGAGATAGAGATCTCCATTGCAAGTAGAGACCTGGCACATCCTCTAAGGATGATGCTAACCCTAACCCTAAGTGAAGGTTAGAGAGTGATGAGTTGGACCGGGTGTTTGAAAGGACATGCCTTTGGGATGCCATACGATCCATGAGTGACCTAGCACCTTTGGCAACCCAACCCTGGGAAGAGTCATGCATGTTAGGGTAAAGGACAACTCCTTAGATGATGATGTTAGTGAAGGACCATAGAAATCCTATGGGCTTGTGTAAGTAGGGATTAGCTGGCACCTAGGGCATGTCATAGTTCTGACAGTAGGATGAAACCCTAGATAAGGAATTGTGATGGAGCATAAAGGGTTATGGATGATCTTGAGCAAACATAAGTTCGAACCTAGGCTTCACCCATGTAGAGCATGCTTTTGAGGTTGATCCTTCATGAAGAAAGGACCTCTAATGGTGAGGTTGGATGTGGGGTTAGCTCTAGAGAGAGCAGGAAACCCAGCAAGAAGGTTGGAAGCCTAAAACCCTGAACAATGGATTATAGTGGTTACCTCATGATCGATCCCTGAAAGTTGATGATACCTTGGTTGCCTTTAGAGGGACCAAACCCTAGAGAGAGAAGATGAAGCTTCTGGTACATATGTGCCTACGTCATAGGTGTTTACCTTCTGAGGTAGGAAGAAGAGTTCCTTAGAACTAGAGAGGTTTAGTGAACAGGTTCTAAGGCCTTGTACCTTGTTGGTTGTCCTTAAGGAGGATCCAACTCTAAGCATTGCTCGAGTTGAAGGATGACAAGGAGTGCATGTCATGCCTTTTTCATGCTTGGTTCAGAGATAGAGCATGCGGCTGGACACCTACAAGTGAACCTAGGGTCCCACACCTAAGAGGGGGAGTGGTATACCTGATGCTTATGATGAGAGTTAAGTTCTTATAGAAGAGAGCTTGGTACTCCTCATGTATAGAGGAAAAAGGGGAAGCCCCTTAAGTTTAAGGTTGATGTGTTCCTATAGAAGTTGAGTTCCTTATGTTTGATGAACCCCTCACAACTAGCTTGATGATAAAGGAAGGTATGACCTTGATATAATGTTGAAGAATGAGAACCCAGATGACCTAGCATGGTACAGTAGGTGATCTGCTTGTGCTTTACTAGCTAGCAAGGGTTAAGCATGTGGATGTAAAACCTAGACCAAAGAGTTTTGTGACCTTGTTGTCAAGAGATAGTTTCCTCCCATCCTGGGAGAGGGACCCCTTTGGAAGTGTATATATCAGTTTTGTTGGTTTTAGGTAACCTAAAGAGGTCTCATAGGATCTTGAGAAGCTAAGTGAAAAGTACATGGTATGAGAATGAACCTGCAGACCCATAGATATCCATCTCTATTGCATATGAATGTGTTATCGTGAAGGTAACTGGTATGGGGCTTGACCAAGGTAGGTAGGTTGCCATGATCCCTATGAAAGGATGAGAGCCAGCCCATGAATGCAGAATGAGAGATGGTGAAGACTTGGGTAAGGTTCTAAGTGAACATGTACTATAATGGAGAATCCTAAGTCTATCCTAGGGTCAGGTAGGGGTAAGACCGATGAAAGTAGGAGTTGCCTAATTCCCCAATTGCACATGACCGTAGGGTCGGGAGGTAACATCTATCATTGTCTGAGGGCCATGGGTTAGGAGATTGATCACCTTCATGAACTCATGGGACCCAAAGGGCAGATGAGTAGGGCACTCTCTTAATGCATGAGGGAAGAGGGATGACCCCAAAAAGAGACGGTACCCTATAGACCTAGAGGAGATGACCAAGGATATAAACCTTAGTAGGTTCAAGACTAGTTTGATATCATGATGTCTGTGATGTAGAGACATATGTGGCACGTTGCAATTTAGATGTAAAGGTGTATTGGTAAGGTGGGATGTACCATCTCTACTCTTGGAATAGGAAGAACTCTGTATTTGGAATGCAGCCAAATGCTTATTTCCTCTTGTTATGGGAGTGAGAGATAGGACATTACGCATGCCATACACCAAGGATAAGATATGATGTAGGTTGGAACGTTGCCACAAGGAATGGGGATAGAGAAGATAACCTACCCTGGTAAAGTGAATGATATGTGGATGGTTTGTAAACACTAAGAGGAGTGAGGTAGTCCCCTTATGAGGATGTTTTTATCATGAGCTATGTGGAACTTACAAGTTATACCAGGTTGAGTTTGATCACCATGATGATGAAAGCATAGAATGTTCTTAATGAAGATAGACATAGAGTTTGAGGTGAGATGATAAGTAAAATACATGGAAGTGTATGTCTTCAATTTTACCTAATACCTAAGGATGTGAAGTGGTAATGGATGCTCTAGTTGAGATACATCTGACTAGAAGCTAGCAGAGGTCGTTTGGCTAACCATAAGTTTGGAAAGGAGAGGTGTTTGGATAACACTCAGATGTAACAAGATGCGTTGAAAAGTTAAGGGTTGTTTGGCTAGCCACTCTAGTCCTTGATATAATGAAAGAATGGTGGTAGAACCTCAAGTGCATTTCTTTGGAAAAGAAGGTGATGAAACCCCGACTAGAGTGGTTTAGGGTTTCAGAGGAATCAATCTTGAGGAATCATGACATACAGGAAATTATGATTGAAGATCACCATACACTGTGGAAAATGGCAATAGCACTTTAGATGCTTAAGATGAAGTTGCATGTGGTTTATGGCCATGAAAGCCAGGAGGTAAAGGATGAACCCCAGTAACCCAGTGTATCGATATAGAGGACAAATGAGTCCCTGAGAGGGAATGGGAGATCAACACTATGGATGTTGTGATGGGTCTTCCCTGGGCCAAGGAAGGTCGAGATGCAATATGGGTTATGGTAAGTCGCCTTACCTAAATGACATGAGAAAGAAAGAGTTCTGTTAAGGACAGATCTAGTTGAACTACCCATGAGAGAGATGGTTCAACTACACCATGAAGCGAGTTCAAAGGTTCTTGAGTTTGACCTAAAGGTTTCCTTCCAAAGGATGGAAGTAGGTGCATGAAGAAATCAATGTCAGTATAGTTTATCACCCCTAACTATGGTCCAGACTAAATGGTCTGATGAGGGCATGTGTGCTCATTTAGGGTGATATCTAGAGATAGTTCTTGTCCTATGAAAGATGTGACAATGACCACCATAGCCAGTATCGGGTTTTATAAGAAGCTTTGTAAGGGAGGTTGTGTCGGTCACCACTTCAGTAAGGTGATGTTGGTGAAAAGGGCCACATGATGGTTAGAAAAGGACCACATGATGGTTAGTAAAGGGACCCCAGTGTGTGTAGATGAAGTCAATTTGATTATGTAAGGGCTGAAAGGAGCCTAGAGACGATGAGAGTCGTGAGCAGATGCAAAGTAGACTGACATACAAGTTACTGTGGGAGAATATGTGACATGAAAATATGACCTCTCTAAGTTATAACTAAGAGAGCTGAGTCCCCGATGCATAGGTTCTTTCGACATGGTTTGTTGGAGAAGGTTAAGTTTGACCTTACCCCTCAGGATAAAGTAATGTGTGATGAGTTCCATGTGTCCAATTTAGAGCACTATGTGAGGTACCCGACCATGTGTTGAGCAATGAACCTAGTGAGCCCCAAGGGAGGCTGACATGGCCTGAGTCACCTGCGCAGTTTATAGACGTCGGGATGAAAGAACTCAGAGAAAAGAATATGTTTTAATAAAGGTTCTTTGAAATGCCATGAGTACGGCAAAGACACATAGGGGCCAATGATGGACATGGAAAAGTCTTATCCTGAATTGTTTGTTTGCTTGTTCGAATTTTAAGGACAAAATTCCTATAAGAGGGGAAGGATGTTATAACCCCAATTTTTGGGTTCAATTGGTGAGAAATATAAATTCTCATATTAAAGATAATTTAACAAATAATGATATAATTTGTTTTGAAGACATGGATTTCATTTACAATAGCCTTGATGATTGTTTTGTGGGCTTTATTGGCTATTGGGCCCAAATAACAAGAAAATTCAATTAGTAATTGAATAATTGAATATTTGAAGAATAGAAAGAGGTAAAAATCTCTAGAAGGCAAAGAGATGTAATCCAAGGATGGATTTCGTGCCTTTTGGGTTCCTTGGGTTCCAAGGATTCCAAATTTGCAAAAGAAGGCAATAAGAAAAGAAAAGTTTAATTAAGTATTTCTTTAATAAGAAAGAGATTGAAAATAATGTTAAAATGTTAGAAATAAGTGGGAAAAGGTGTAATTAGGAGATCCTTTGTGGAATTTCGTGTTCCAAGGATTCCTAATGATAAAAGGAATACCCATGAGGAAAATAAAAGAGAAATAAAGAGAAATCCTCAAAAGAGATATTTTAATGAGAAATAAACATGATAATGCGAAATAATGCATTTAGATACATCTAGAAGGATAATAAATATCCTTGGAAAAGGATTTAGAATTATTAGAATTCCTTGGGGTCCAAGGAGCCCAATGAATAAAAGAGGGAAGAGAAAATACCCATAATAGAAAATATGAAGATAATGTGAGTATCCAATTAATGTATTGTGTGGTATTACTAAAAAGAAGGTAATTTCTATTAAAGGAAAATAGATATTTCGTGCCTAAGGTTTAAAAAGCAAGAATAAAGAGGATAAGAAAGAGGAATTTCTTATTTCCTATATATTCAAATAATAGAGCAAAACAAAAGGATAATGAGGAGAAAGAAGGATACTTCTCCTAAAAGGAATATGATTCCTTTTGAAGAGGACTCATTGGGTCGAGTATAAGCCTATCTAGGTCTTTGTTTCTCACCCCTATATAAGGGGTAGAGCCCTAGTTCTAAGGGAAAGAGAATCCCATGTTTCCCTAACCTCTTCCCTTTCTTCTTCCATGCTAACCCTAATCAAGTGAGAACATGATAGTTTCAAGGACTTTAGCGGCTGCGGCGTGAGCGTGGTGGAGGCACGAAGCTTCTTCTAGGGTCAAGGGTGGTTTTCCACCTTTCCCAGGCCGCAATCGTCACAAAGCGATCTGCAGCACGGCTTCCAGGCCAGCCGCAGATGACAGGCTCAGCCAGCGAAGGCCAGCCGCCATGGCGGAGTGAAAGAAGCTCCATCGGACGTGCGGGACCATGGCCGAGGGAGGCAGAGGCCGGAGAACCATCGTCGACGCTCTAGAGACCCAGTTCAGGGAAGAAGAGCTCCCCCGAGTCCCTGCAGGCGGCGACCTAGGGTTGCTCGCGAGGTAGGAGAAGCTCAGGTGGGTTTTTGACCAAAATACCCTCCGCGAGATGCAACATCAATCGACTTAAGGGAGGGCATAACAGACCGTTTGAAATGTTTTCCATCGCGTGAGCTTTGCATGGAAACAGCCACGTGGTGCCCTCTGATTGGCCAAGTAAGTGAAACTTTGCTAAATTCATAATTAAATATTCGTAACTCCGATCAAGACAAATTATATATGTATTTTGATCAGAAAAATGCAAGGAACCCATTAAAAATAGTTTCATAGCCTGAATCTGATCATAGTTCGAATTGTAGTGTAAAATATCATCTTTAATGAATTAAAGATTAAGAAACCCTATTTTGATATGATTAATGTGTTTAATAGGGCTTAATGGATCATTAGAGTTGATGTTAACCTGTTAAATGTAAAAAGGTACATTATGTTAAAAAAGAAAGAACTTTGCACATGATTTGTCTAATTTAGAGTTTATATGCTTGAAATTGGAAAAGTACATAAAGTTATCATCTTTAATGATTTAATTAAAGAAAAACCCTTAGATTTGATGATAGATGGAGTTAATGAAGTTATTTAGATAATTCAAGTTGAAATTAACCTGTGGTTAATAAAAGTGAGGATAGGATCTAAAAATATGATCTTTTTATATATTTGGTTTAATTTAGGGTTTCGTGCATGATTATGCACTAATGAGCTTGAAAACCCTAATTTAGATGAATATGTCTTTTAATTGTTTAAATGTTCAAATCCATGAATAAATAGGGATGTGATGATCCTAAGTCAATAAAAGACTATTAAAATGGATAGTTGAGCAATTAAGGTTCATAAATATGGAAAAGGATATTTTAGGGTTTGTTAACCTAAAAGGGATAAAGTTTGAGAAATTGATCTAAGAAACCCTAATGAATACTAATGAAACCTTAATGCGGATTAGAAACCCTAGAAAAAGAATCCAAGTTAATGAAGTAGATTCTTGATAAAGTGTGTAATAAATAGAGTACATATTCTTTTCAGGAATTATGTGATGATTGAATTACTTGCTTGGATCTGTTGATTGGCTTGATTGTATATACATGAAGTATATGTTCAATAATCTGCATGATTCATTAAATCAGGTATGTGGTTACAATTATGAATAATCGCTCTAGTTTAACGGCAATTTCCGAAGTTTTAATCGGTTGCTTGAAAATAACTGTTGGATGTTTATTTATTTCATGCAACTATAAAGTGAATATGATTATCACTCTAAATGTGTGTATATAACTGACTAGATTCGGGTCCACCTCTATTGCTTTAAAAAGGCTAAAAAAAGGGGGTAATCCTAGAGCAAGGTCTAGGTTACCAAGAGTTAGAAACTGGGCTACCTACGTGTAGTGCCATGAGACTCATTAGTCTGCCATGAGTTAAGGAGTGGGCTACTTACGAGTAGTGCCATGTGACTCAACCCTAGAAATTGGTTCACTTATAGGTGGATCATGAGGGGTTTTATGGGAACAACACAGAGGATAGGGTACCCTTGAATTGCAGAGTTATATTTAAAATGTAATCTTGATTGTTAAATGATTAATTGAATGATTACATTGTTAACGTATTACATGATTATTGTTTCCCCCACATACCATCTTCAGCTGACCGACGTTTCATTTGTCAGCGTTTTAGGAACAAGCCAAAAGGACAAATAGTAAATCGTCACTTTGTGAAATACATGAAGAAAGATACAAGGAGGATTAGTTAGCATAGAATCCTTAAGTGGATAGAAGTTAGAAATCCAAAATTTCAAAAAGGTATGCAAAGTTCATTTTTCTTACAGCTTTTCAGTATAGTATGTTAAAATTTGATAATTATTCTTGGTTAATTGCCGAACCTTTGATCCGGAATTTATGGGTGCAGCTTCGACCTCTCGGTCTCCCTTAATTGGGGGTTATCGGGAGGTGGGGTCGTAACATTTGGTATCAGAGCGTAGGTTCCTCATTTAACCATTAATAATTATTAAATTTTACAAACTCCATAGAACCCAAGGGAGTTATTAGAGGATTATTCGAAAGATGGAGGTGTCTAGAAAAGGATCACGACCAGGGGCTGGCAATATTTTCCTTCGCACCGCTAGTCGGAATACGAGGACTCCCAGATCCATGTGACTGCCTGGCCAAAGTCTTAGGGTATGAATCAAAATAAGATACCTTTAGGACTTTCTCATCTTATTCGTCCCTTCTCATCACAAAATTCTGTTAAGGACCTAAAAGATTAGGGTTTTCTTTCTTCTCCTCACCCTCTTGAGGTATGGGTAAGGTTAATAAGGTTTAAGGAATCCTCCACCAAATTAATGAAAAGCATGTAAATAAGATGTCATGGACATAAGCTTAATAGATTAAGCGCAAATTAAAGAATAGATACATGCATAGGTCGTATGACATAAGTTGTCATGTCCTCAGAAGAGACCTTCTTGTCAGGAGGATAAGTTAGTCTTGGAGATAGAGATCTCCATTGCAAGTAGAGACCTGGCACATCCTCTAAGGATGATGCTAACCCTAACCCTAAGTGAAGGTTAGAGAGAGATGAGTTGGACCGGGTGTTTGAAAGGACATGCCTTTGGGATGCCATACGATCCATGAGTGACCTAGCACCTTTGGCAACCCAACCCTGGGAAGAGTCATGCATGTTAGGGTAAAGGACAACTCCTTAGATGATGATGTTAGTGAAGGACCATAGAAATCCTATGGGCTTGTGTAAGTAGGGATTAGCTGGCACCTAGGGCATGTCATAGTTCTGACAGTAGGATGAAACCCTAGATAAGGAATTGTGATGGAGCATAAAGGGTTATGGATGATCTTGAGCAAACATAAGTTCGAACCTAGGCTTCACCCATGTAGAGCATGCTTTTGAGGTTGATCCTTCATGAAGAAAGGACCTCTAATGGTGAGGTTGGATGTGGGGTTAGCTCTAGAGAGAGTAGGAAACCCAGCAAGAAGGTTGGAAGCCTAAAACCCTGAACAATGGATGATAGTGGTTACCTCATGATCGATCCCTGAAAGTTGATGATACCTTGGTTGCCTTTAGAGGGACCAAACCCTAGAGAGAGAAGATGAAGCTTCTGGTACATATGTGCCTACTTCATAGGTGTTTACCTTCTGAGGTAGGAAGAAGAGTTCCTTAGAACTAGAGAGGTTTAGTGAACAGGTTCTAAGGCCTTGTACCTTGTTGGTTGTCCTTAAGGAGGATCCAACTCTAAGCATTGCTCGAGTTGAAGGATGACAAGGAGTGCATGTCATGCCTTTTTCATGCTTGGTTCAGAGATAGAGCATGCGGCTGGACACCTACAAGTGAACCTAGGGTCCCTCACCTAAGAGGGGGAGTGGTATACCTAATGCTTATGATGAGAGTTAAGTTCTTATAGAAGAGAGCTTGGTACTCCTCATGTATAGAGGAAAAAGGGGAAGCCCCTTAAGTTTAAGGTTGATGTGTTCCTATAGAAGTTGAGTTCCTTATGTTTGATGAACCCCTCACAACTAGCTTGATGATAAAGGAAGGTATGACCTTGATCTAATGTTGAAGAATGAGAACCCAGATGACCTAGCATGGTACAGTAGGTGATCTGCTTGTGCTTTACTAGCTAGCAAGGGTTAAGCATGTGGATGTAAAACCTAGACCAAAGAGTTTTGTGACCTTGTTGTCAAGAGATAGTTTCCTCCCATCCTGGGAGAGGGACCCCTTTGGAAGGGTGTATATCAGTTTTGTTGGTTTTAGGTAACCTAAAGAGGTCTCATAGGATCTTGAGAAGCTAAGTGAAAAGTACATGGTATGAGAATGAACCTGCAGACCCATAGATATCCATCTCTATTGCATATGAATGTGTTATCGTGAAGGTAACTGGTATGGGGCTTGACCAAGGTAGGCAGGTTGCCATGATCCCTATGAAAGGATGAGAGCCAGCCCATGAATGCAGAATGAGAGATGGTGAAGACTTGGGTAAGGTTCTAAGTGAACATGTACTATAATGGATAATCCTAAGTCTATCCTAGGGTCAGGTAGGGGTAAGACCGATGAAAGTAGGAGTTGCCTAATTCCCCAGTTGCACATGACCGTAGGGTCGGGAGGTAACAGCTATCATTGTCTGAGGGCCATGGGTTAGGAGATTGATCACCTTCATGAACTCATGGGACCCAAAGGGCAGATGAGTAGGGCACTCTCTTGATGCATGAGGGAAGAGGGATGACCCCAAAAAGAGACGGTACCCTATAGACCTAGAGGATATGACCAAGGATATAAACCTTAGTAGGTTCAAGACTAGTTTGATATCATGATGTATGTGATGTAGAGACATATGTGGCACGTTGCAATTTAGATGTAAAGGTGTATTGGTAAGGTGGGATGTACCATCTCTACTCTTGGAATAGGAAGAACTCTGTATTTGGAATGCAGCCAAATGCTTATTTCCTCTTGTTATGGGAGTGAGAGATAGGACATTACGCATGCCATACACCAAGGATAAGAGATGATGTAGGTTGGAACGTTGCCACAAGGAATGGGGATAGAGAAGATAACCTACCCTGGTAAAGTGAATGATACGTGGATGGTTTGTAAACACTAAGACGAGTGAGGTAGTCCCCTTATGAGGATGTTTTTATCATGAGCTATGTGGAACTTACAAGTTATACCAGGTTGAGTTTGATCACCATGATGATGAAAGCATAGAATGTTCTTAATGAAGATAGACATAGAGTTTGAGGTGAGATGATAAGTAAAATACATGGAAGTGTATGTCTTCAATTTTACCTAATACCTAAGGATGTGAAGTGGTAATGGATGCTCTAGTTGAGATACATCTGACTAGAAGCTAGCAGAGGTCATTTGGCTAACCATAAGTTTGGAAAGGAGAGGTGTTTGGATAACACTCAGATGTAACAAGATGCGTTGAAAAGTTAAGGGTTGTTTGGCTAGCCAGTCTAGTCCTTGATATAATGAAAGAATGGTGGTAGAACCTCAAGTGAATTTCTTTGGAAAAGAAGGTGATGAAACCCCGACTAGAGTGGTTTAGGGTTTCAGAGGAATCAATCTTGAGGAATCATGACATACAGGAAATCATGATTGAAGATCACCATACACCGTGGAAAATGGCAATAGCACTTTAGATGCTTAAGATGAAGTTGCATGTGGTTTATGGCCATGCAAGCCAGGAGGTAAAGGACGAACCCCAGTAACCCAGTGTATCGATATAGAGGACAAAAGAGTCCCTGAGAGGGAATGGGAGATCAACACTATGGATGTTGTGATGGGTCTTCCCTGGGCCAAGGAAGGTCGAGATGCAATATGGGTTATGGTAAGTCGCCTTACGTAAATGACATGAGAAAGAAAGAGTTCTGTTAAGGACAGATCTAGTTGAACTACCCATGAGAGAGATGGTTCAACTACACCATGAAGCGAGTTCAAAGGTTCTTGAGTTTGACCTAAAGGTTTCCTTCCAAAGGATGGAAGTAGGTGCATGAAGAAATCAATGTTAGTATAGTTTATCACCCCTAACTATGGTCCAGACTAAATGGTCTGATGAGGGCATGTGTGCTCATTCAGGGTGATATCTAGAGATAGTTCTTGTCCTATGAAAGATGTGACAATGACCACCATAGCCAGTATCGGGTTTTATAAGAAGCTTTGTAAGGGAGGTTGTGTCGGTCACCACTTCAGTAAGGTGATGTTGGTGAAAAGGGCCACATGATGGTTAGAAAAGGACCACATGATGGTTAGAAAAGGGACCCCAGTGTGTGTAGATGAAGTCACTTTGATTATGTAAGGGCTGAAAGGAGCCTAGAGACGATGAGAGTCGTGAGCAGATGCAAAGTAGACTGACATACAAGTTACTGTGGGAGAATATGTGACATGAAAATATGACCTCTCTAAGTTATAACTAAGAGAGCTGAGTCCCCGATGCATAGGTTCTTTCGACATGGTTTGTTGGAGAAGGTTAAGTTTGACCTTACCCCTCAGGATAAAGTAATGTGTGATGAGTTCCATGTGTCCAATTTAGAGCACTATGTGAGGTACCCGACCATGTGCTGAGCAATGAACCTAGTGAGCCCCAAGGGAGGCTGACAAGGCATGAGTCACCTGCGCAGTTTATAGACGTCGGGATGAAAGAACTCAGAGAAAAGAATATGTGATAATAAAGGTTCTTTGAAATTCCATGAGTACGGCAAAGCCACATAGGGGCCAATGATGGACATGGAAAAGTCTTATCCTGAATTGTTTGTTTGCTTGTTCGAATTTTAAGGACAAAATTCCTATAAGAGGGGAAGGATGTTATAACCCCAATTTTTGGGTTCAATTGGTGAGAAATATAAATTCTCATATTAAAGATAATTGAAAAAATAATGATATAATTTGTTTTGAAGACATGGATTTCATTTACAATAGCCTTGATGATTGTTTTGTGGGCTTTATTGGCTATTGGGCCCAAATAACAAGAAAATTCAATTAGTAATTGAATAATTGAATATTTGAAGAATAGAAAGAGGTAAAAATCTCTAGAAGGCAAAGAGATGTAATCCAAGGATGGATTTCGTGCCTTTTGGGTTCCTTGGGTTCCAAGGAGTCCAAAGTTGCAAAAGAAGGTAATAAGAAAAGAAAAGTTTAATTAAGTATTTCTTTAATAAGAAAGAGATTGAAAATAATGTTAAAATGTTAGAAATAAGTGGGAAAAGGTGTAATTAGGAGATCCTTTGTGGAATTTCGTGTTCCAAGGATTCCTAATGATAAAAGGAATACCCATGAGGAAAATAAAAGAGAAATAAAGAGAAATCCTCAAAAGAGATATTTTAATGAGAAATAAACATGATAATGTGAAATAATGCATTTAGATACATCTAGAAGGATAATAAATATCTTTGGAAAAGGATTTAGAATTATTAGAATTCCTTGGGGTCCAAGGAGCCCAATGAATAAAAGAGGGAAGAGAAAATACCCATAATAGAAAATATGAAGATAATGTGAGTATCCAATTAATGTATTGTGTGGTATTACTAAAAAGAAGGTAATTTCTATTAAAGGAAAATAGATATTTCGTGCCTAAGGTTTAAAAAGCAAGAATAAAGAGGATAAGAAAGAGGAATTTCTTATTTCCTATATATTCAAATAATAGAGCAAAACAAAAGGATAATGAGGAGAAAGAAGGATACTTCTCCTAAAAGGAATATGATTCCTTTTGAAGAGGACTCATTGGGTCGAGTATAAGCCTATCTAGGTCTTTGTTTCTCACCCCTATATAAGGGGTAGAGCCCTAGTTCTAAGGGAAAGAGAATCCCATGTTTCCCTAACCTCTTCCCTTTCTTCTTCCATTCTAACCCTAATCAAGTGAGAACATGATAGTTTCAAGGACTTTAGCAGCTGCGGCGTGAGCGTGGTGGAGGCACGAAGCTTCTTCTAGGGTCAAGGGTGGTTTTCCACCTTTCCCAGGCCGCAATCGTCACAAAGCGATCTGCAGCACGGCTGCCAGGCCAGCCGCAGATGACAGGCTCAGCCAGCGAAGGCCAGCCGCCATGGCGGAGTGAAAGAAGCTCCATCGGACGCGCGGGACCATGGCCGAGGGAGGCAGAGGCCGGAGAACCATCGTCGACGCTCTAGAGACCCAGGTCAGGGAAGAAGAGCTCCCCCGAGTCCCTGCAGGCGGCGACCTAGGATTGCTCGCGAGGTAGGAGAAGCTCAGGTGGGTTTTTGACCAAAATACCCTCCGCGAGATGCAACATCAATCGACTTAAGGGAGGGCATAACAGACCGTTTGAAATGTTTTCCATCGCGTGAGCTTTGCATGGAAACAACCACGTGGTGCCCTCTGATTGGCCAAGTAAGTGAAACTTTGCTAAATTCATAATTAAATATTCGTAACTCCGATCAAGACAAATTATATATGTATTTTGATCAGAAAAATGCAAGGAACCCATTAAAAATAGTTTCATAGCCTGAATCTGATTATAGTTCGAATTGTAGTGTAAAATATCATCTTTAATGAATTAAAGATTAAGAAACCCTATTTTGATATGATTAATGTGTTTAATAGGGCTTAATGGATCATTAGAGTTGATGTTAACCTGTTAAATGTAAAAAGGTACATTATGTTAAAAAAGAAAGAACTTTGCACATGATTTGTCTAATTTAGAGTTTATATGCTTGAAATTGGAAAAGTACATAAAGTTATCATCTTTAATGATTTAATTAAAGAAAAACCCTTAGATTTGATGATAGATGGAGTTAATGAAGTTATTTAGATAATTCAAGTTGAAATTAACCTGTGGTTAATAAAAGTGAGGATAGGATCTAAAAATATGATCTTTTTATATATTTGGTTTAATTTAGGGTTTCGTGCATGATTATGCACTAATGAGCTTGAAACCCCTAATTTAGATGAATATGTCTTTTAATTGTTTAAATGTTCAAATCCATGAATAAATAGGGATGTGATGATCCTAAGTCAATAAAAGACTATTAAAATGGATAGTTGAGCAATTAAGGTTCATAAATATGGAAAAGGATATTTTAGGGTTTGTTAACCTAAAAGGGATAAAGTTTGAGAAATTGATCTAAGAAACCCTAATGAATACTAATGAAACCTTAATGCGGATTAGAAACCCTAGAAAAAGAATCCAAGTTAATGAAGTAGATTCTTGATAAAGTGTGTAATAAATAGAGTACATATTCTTTTTAGGAATTATGTGATGATTGAATTACTTGCTTGGATCTGTTGATTGTCTTGATTGTATATACATGAAGTATATGTTCAATAATCTGCATGATTCATCAAATCAGGTATGTGGTTACGCTTATGAATAATCGCTCTAGTTTCACGGCGATTCCCGAAGTTTTAATCGGTTGCTTGAAAATAACTATTGGATGTTTATTTATTTCATGCAACTATAAAGTGAATATGATTATCACTCTAAATATGTGTATATAACTGACTAGATCTGGGTCCACCTCTGTTGCTTTAAAAAGGCTAAAAAAAGGGGGTAATCCTAGAGCAAGGTCTAGGTTACCAAGAGTTAGAAACTGGGCTACCTACGTGTAGTGCCATGAGACTCATTAGCCTGCCATGAGTTAAGGAGTGGGCTACTTACGAGTAGTGCCATGTAACTCAACCCTAGAAATTGGTTCACTTATAGGTGGATCATGAGGGGTTTAATGGGGACAACAGAGAGGATAGGGTACCCTTAGATCGCAGAGTTATATTTAAAACATATTCTTGATTGTTAAATGATTAATTGAATGATTACATTGTTAACGTATTACATGATTATTGTTTCCCCCACATACCAGCTTCGACTGACCGACGTTTTGTTTGTCAGCATTTTAGGAACAAGCCAAAATGACAAACAGTAAATCGTCACTTTATGAAATACATGAAGAAAGATACAAGGAGGATTAGTTAGCGTAGAATCCTTAAGTGGATGGAAGTTAGAAATCCAAAATTTCAAAAAGGTATGCAAAGTTCATTTTTCATACAGCTTTTCAGTATAGTATGTTAAAATTTGATAATTATTCCTTATTAATTATCGAACCTTTGATCCGGAAGTTATGGGTGCGGCTTCGACCTCTCGGTCTCCCTTAATTGGGGGTTATCGGGAGGTGGGGTCATAACATCAATCCTAACACATGAAGGATTGAGAGGTTTGATGTTTACCTTCCCTCAAATCTCTTCACCGGATGTAAGGATATTTTTCGCCCATTTACCCCCTCATATTCAAAATATGTGTTCTGGGTTTTGCCATGGAGCACCCGTTTCACCATCACCTATTCCTGACGATGATGGATCTATGGTCAGGGCTTCTACATGAAAAGATTTCACTTGATTAATTAAGTACACTCTCATATTCTTTTAGCATCAGCCAAGTTCTCAAACAAGACTTATTATAACAGTGTTATAAATAGACATGTACTACTTTCATCAGATACTTATCAGTCTTTCAAAGACCTTGAGAACTTAGTCCCTCATTTCAATACTGGGAATTCTCATCCCTTCACATTCTCATCACCATAATCATATGGTTCTGGGTATTCAAACCCTTAACTCAACATTGAGCATCATTACCATCTATTAGGTAATTATTACCTTCAGGTCATCTGACCAAGGAATTCATGATACTTGTTACACAAGCATCACACATGGCTTTCAAGGCCATATAATATCTTGTCACCTCTTTCTAGGAAACCGCTTACTCATATGACTCATAAATTCTATGCACATTGCTACTTCCATTAAGCAACAATAACATCAAGGCACAAAAGGCCAATCAACATTTATTATATAAATGTCACAGCTCAAACCTGGCTATATTCATCATCTCATAATATTTGTATGGTTATTAGTCATGATAATAGTCATACAAAATATTCCACACATCATGTGATACAATAGTAACACCAATACTCCTTTCCCAGGAATTAGGGTTTAATATCAAATAGGGCTTTTCATTCCCTTTACCCAAATTAGGGTTAGGGTTCCCCATTTGTCATTGATAACACCAAATTTTGTGACGTTTTTGCCCTTTATTCTGTTATCAAAACTACCCTTTTCTACTATTTTCCTCTATTTTATTAGCATTTTCGCAATAATTGGCCAAGCAACGCTCTTATTCCAATTTTTCCTATCTTCTAAAGAGTTTTCCTCGTTTTTGTGCAATGAGGCCGATTCCGGCCCACAATAAGTCTAAGCCCGTCTCGACCTTCCTGACGCCCGATACAACCCAGCCCGACAGGGGCTGGGCGACACGAGAATGATCGGCGGAGAAGGGCGCTACGCAAGAAGGACGTGTCGGCCGACATACCGTCTACCCGACAGGGATCCAAAGCCGCATCGACGACCAAACTCGTCGGGCGACACAGCCACCCACCGACAGGCGTGCCGCCAGCCACGTGACCGATAGCCAGCACCTCGCGCCGAGACATACCTGTATCGGCCGTCTACATCCATCGACCGGCATATAAGGGAGCTACATGGCGTTTCCAGCACCATAACTCCTTCAACCTCCGCCTATAAATAGCAGCTACAGGAAGCCGAAAAGACAGGTTGGAGAGGTCGGACAAGTCGAGAGAGTCAGAAGAGAATTCGGACAAGACAGTTCAGAAGTTCGGGAGCCACCTTTGAAGGAAGCTGTGAGAGAAAGAGTATCGCGCCCCAGTGCTTGTGCCGGGTGACACTAGGTGAGCTTTCCCTCATCCTGAGAGGGAAGGGATGGTTCACTTAGTGTTGTCCCAGGCTGCACTGTGGGCCGATATCGGGCAGCGAAGATGAGCGACACGAGTGCCCGACAGTAGACTCGTAGCTCTTTGCCCGACACGATATCGAACCCGATACGCTCCGCCCATCATGCGTGCCGCCCGAGAGGGTGCGCCGCCCGACATGAGCGTATCGGCCAGGGTCCTTGAGCGATACAGTCAGTCGTCAGTCGGCGCTGCCCGAGAGGGGGTGCCGCCCGACACTGCCGTATCGGGCTCGGCTCCTGACCGGTATCGGGCAGGAGAGCTACAGTAGTCTGTCGTTCTTCTACATCAAGAAGGCGACATCTATCTTTAATTCTGTTATTTAAATTCTTAGCTTATGCATTGTATTAAGACCCTTATTGCTTATGGAAATAGAAATGCTTAATTGCTATTTGTTTAATGCTTGGTGCCTTATGATTGGGTAACTGCTGTGTTGGAAATATGAACTCTAGCTTGCATGTTTTGGATCGCGTTTCGCTTAGCTACCGAATCGTCTTTCCCGTCGCAACTACTTCGAGAGTTGGGTTGTGGCTCTAGTGTTTGGTCCGGTTCTGGAGTACGAGAGTGCCCGGAACGGAGTTGTTTTAGTATCATTCTACTCTAACTTGAGCCCAGCAACCTCGAGAGGGGTGTTGAATCTTGGTTAGAGGCACCCGCTCTGAGAGGAGGGGTACAGGGTGTTACTGCTACCGCTTGTCTTACTGAAGTCTTATCCCTTGCATTACGCCTTAAACTGCAGTTTATCTTTCTATTTTCTGTTGCATGAAAATTCCTAAAAACTGCTAAATGACAAAATCTTAATCTTTCTTGTAACTCCAGTTGGAGATAGTTTTCTTTGATTTAATCATGACATCTTGTTGTTCCCCTTCGGGGAACTTTAATATCTCTTTATACCCACCGGAGTGTAGAGTGTCGATTCAGAGTCATCAACACGACCCACCTTGTCCATGTATTCGACCCCGTATGACTACTTCGACCCCGTAAACAAAGTTGCGGGGGCCTAGAAGGATTTGGGTTATAAATGTGAAGGCTCGACTACCTCAAATGCGCCTCCAATTTTAGGACGCGCGATTTAGGCCGGTCAACTTTCTGGCGCCGTTGCCGGGGATAAGGCAAATGGCACTGTTGACGAATCCGAAGCCACTAACTACACTCCAGTGCCTCAAGCTTAGAAATAGGCTTGACAGCACCTCTTTTTCTTTTTCTTTTTCTTTTTCTTTTACTTTAAGCATTATTCTTTACCCCAATTATAATTTTCTAAACATGATTTTTATGTGGTTTTCAGGTACTCTGATCTACTGAACACCGAGACTGTCAACCATGCCTCCTCGCGTAGAGCCACCTTCTGGAAATGAAAGCCAGGGAGGGAGGCCAGTTTCGCCTCCACCGGAAGACAACGACCGGTATAGTGATAATGAGCGGCAAGAAGATCCAGAATCACCAGGGCATGATGACCAGCATCATCAGCATAGACGTCGTCGGAGACACAGGAGGAATCATGGTAACTGGGAGCGACGCCGAGACGCCAGCAACAGTGACGACTCGGAGGAAGAAGAGAAAACTCTGAGAGAATTGGCTTCTACAAAGGCCAATAGATCGAGGTGCCCCGTTATCATCCCAAGGTTCAATGCGACAAACTTTGAGCTCAAGCCATATGTGATCTCCATGATTCAAAATAAAAGCTTCAGGGGGAGTTCTAAGAGTGACAACCCTTACCATCACCTTGATGCTTTCAAAAATATATGCGACACCATAAAGATGCGAGGGGTTCCCCAAGAGGTCATTTACTGCAAGGGTTTCATCTTCTCTTTGGAGGATAAGGCTCTATCATGGTACCTTGGGCTACCCCACCAAGCGCTGAATGGATGGGGAGAACTGGCTGACGCATTTGTAAACAAGTTTTACCCCACTGAGAAGACGATGAGGAACAAGTTAAAAATCACGTCTTTCACGCAAAAGCCAAATGAAAACCTCCACGACGCCTGGGAACGATATCTGGAATATCAGAGGGACTTCCCTCACCACAATTTCAAGAAGGGCTTCCTGGTCTCTACCTTCTACAATGGGCTAACTCCAGATGAAAGGGTATCGCTGAATGCGGCAGCAGGAAGTGACTTCTTAGGGAAAAAGCCAAGAAAGTCCGAAAAGATCATTAGGAACATGGCTGAGTTGAAGGCTGATGTTGACTACGATAGATCCGATAGAGGGCAGGCGAAGAAGGAAGGGGAAGGAACCTCTCTTGGGTCCAAGGCTCTGGAAAACATTACTTCTCAGATTCAAAGGATAGCAACATATGTGAAACAACTGAAGGATCATGGCGGAAAGGGGAAGAAGCAAGTTGAGAAAGTCATGAAATGTGTTACCTACGGTGAAGGAGGACATGGGGTAGACAACTGCGTCTACACCAAACCCGGCACCGACAGCGACTCCGACTCAGAAGAAGAAAGGACCGAGAATGTATCCTACATGAACTTCAAGAGACCAGACCACCCTGGTTTTAATTATGGCAACAAGGACGCCGCCAAAAACTCACATCAGCTGCACACCTCGGCCAGGCCAGTGCAACCTTTCAAGAAGAGAGGGGGATCCGGGCAGTATAACAAGAATAGCCAGTTCCAACCAGTAAAAGGCAATTTCCAAGTAGCAGGAAAATACCAAGGCCCATCCCGTGAATAGGAGAAGGGAGCAAGCCAATCTGAGGTGATCGGCCAGCTGTTTGACTTTGTCAAGAAGCAAGATAGCGTCAATAACCAGTTAGCACAGAGCGCGTTGTCAAATTCGGGAGTCTTGAACTCACTGCAAGTCCAATTGGCAGATATACAAACACATCAGCGACAAATCGATCAGCAGCTCGCACAGCTCGCCGAGATTGTGAAGAATCCTTCGGGGAAGATCTCGTCCAACACTGAACCAGCAAAGTGATAAAGTATGATAAAGAAGCCAAAGATGTCTAGTTGAAGACAGAAAATGCATCGCTCCTTGGGAGGCAGCCCGTGCTTTTATTTCCCTAGTATAGGACGTTATTTACTTTTCGGAAAAACAGACATTACAAACATTATGGACTGTAATAAGGCCCGAGTCAGTGCATGCGCATGTGTGCTGACTCTTTTTGTTTTAGGGGCCACTGCTGTGTTTTGCGGAGCATTGAGGAGTAATACCATCTGAGGTAGGAGATCCTTCTCTATACCAATGATGTTTTACCCTGCAATGGCCTTTTACTTCACCCAGGTTTAGTTTTGGCCTTTTGACCGCCCGCTTTTCTACCGTGTCGACCAGCTGGGCGCAGAACTGCTTGTATCGGGCAGCCTCGCCCCAGGCGTCGCAAGGGCAGCGGATGACCCTTGGACTGCCCGATGGGACTGTGCGTCTCGGGAATGGCGTGACTAAAATGCCCGACGCGCGCCATGTTTTGCCCGTTTTACCCCCTAGCTGGGTTCTCTATAAATAGCGTGGAGGTTTCTTCGTGTCGGGCTATCATTTTCTCCTTTTTGCCACCTGGAACGCATGCAGTGATCCTCCCTTTTGCTCGGGTGTCGGCCATCTTGCCTTCGCCCTGGTAACGGGCGATGCCTCCTGAGATCAAAGGTATAGCCCGACACACCTTTTGCCCGACACGTTTTCTCTCGCCCGACATAGGTTTTGTATCGTGTGAAGCGTATCGGCTGGCTTGTTGTTTTCTTACCAAATGACATGGCTTTTCGCCCGATAGGGTTGTAGACCGACACGTTTATCGGCCGATAACCCTGTCGCCCGACGCCAGTATCTTTTACCGAGCCGCTTGTCGGGTTTACATGACCTGCAGATTTTCTATCGCCCGACATGCTTTCGCGCGTAACGCCGGTCGATAGCGTTTTCCCGATGTATCGTATCGGGCGTCATGCTTCTCACGGCGATGTCATGTTTTTGCTTCATGTGACCTCGAATCGCCCGTCACACCTGTGTCGGGCGTCGAGTCATATCACGCGACAACATCGTGTCGTCCGATCACTTATCGCACAGTTTTAATAAGTTTTTTTTTTTCTTTTCTTTCTTTCTTTTCATCTTTCTTGCCTAACGGATGAATAAATTCTAATTTTGAATAACAGGTATGGCTCGTATGGAGCAAACCACCGGCCGCGCCAACAAGCATGGTGCGGGAAACAGTAACAACAGTCGGGCAGAAGCGGCAACAACAATGAAAGGGGAGATTTTTCTTGATTTGGTAGCTCCAATAGTGAGTCACCTAGTTATCAGCCTGTCTTTGGGGTGGCTTGGGACCATCTCCAGAGACAGCAAGAATGCGGCAACCAAGGCCTCCGAACAAGTTCGAGGCACCTCGGTTCCGTCCTCTTAAGGGAGAGGGCCCACCCTGACTACACACTCCTGGGAACTGAACTAGGGACTGATAATCAGTCCTTTTGTTTACGTTCACAACGGAGATGTGAAGAAAGGGCGGGTCAGAAGTGAATTTTGAGGGTTACGCTCAAGCTCAACCGCTGCATAGCCAAAGCGAACCCGCTAGACAACCTCCCAATGGCATGCTGCAACTTCGTAGGAGAATTTTGCAGCACATCAGTGAGCTAACCCTCACTGGCTAAACTTTACCTCACTTTTGCTTTCTTCTCTACTCTGGGACAGAGTATGGAGTAAGTTTGGGGGGGTACCCTTATGCCAGTGAGGGGGGGTATAAATTTTCTTTTAACATTTCAAGCTTTCTACGATATTCACTCTCTTTTACCTGATGTGCTCTTATATCTTCTTGTATATTTGATCTACGCACGCATGCCATATATATAAAAATTTTTAATTTTCAAAAATCTTTCCTTTGCAAATTTTTGTCCCTAGGCATATGTACAAAGTTGCTGTTATAATAAAAACTTGTTGTGACTTCTTGCAAATTTTGCTTTCTATATGCTTAATGAGTTACAAGTTCTGTCATATCTTTCTGATAATGTTGTCTCAAACAAACAAAAGATTGTGCCTTGCCATCCAAAAATTTTCGAAAAATAATAATCTTGCAAACAGCTAAGAGACGAGTATGGAGAAGGAAAAAGCTGCCCAAACAGCAGATATCTCTTTTGTTTTCCCTTACCCAGCAAAAATCCCAAAAAGAGAAAGAAGCCTTATGAGCATGAATTAAAGCATGAGAGTTGTGCCCAATAAAAGAAAAGAAAGAAATATATATACATATATACACACTTGTTTTCCAAAAGTACCCATCTTTAGGCATGGTAAATCCGGGGCAGTGGTACGTAGGATGTGAAATCAATGCTCTAAAGCCAATTGGCTTGGACTGCAGGGACCACTTGCCCGTTAACGGACCCTTACCTGGATGGACTGATGGGAAACAAGAAGAAAAACCCAAAAAGCCTTAGCCTACCCTATACACAACTTTCTGCCCCTAAAATAAAGCTGTTTGGTGTGGAAGCTAACTTCGGAATCATACACCAAAGTCTCGCTGAAGCTGTGGAGAAGAAAAATTTTACTTAAATAATAAGGCAAGTAGGGCAAGGTCTTTTGTTCGCATTAAGACAGCATTACCTCCAAGACATCGCAAATCTTGTGCTACCCTTTAGCCTTAAAGTTTTACTGTGCAAGAAGAAGCAACACAAAGTTTAGTTTAAATATTGATTGAGGACAATCAAAAAGCTAAGTTTGGGGGAGTTGATAACACCAAATTTTGTGATGTTTTTGCCCTTTATTCTGTTATCAAAACTACCCTTTTCTGCTATTTTCCTCTATTTTATTAGCATTTTTGCAATAATTGGCCAAGCAATGCTCTTATTCCAATTTTTCCTATCTTCTACAGAGTTTTCCTCGTTTTTGTGCAATGAGGCCGATTCCGTCCCACAATAAGTCTAAGCCCGTCTCGACCTTCCTGACGCCCGATACAACCCAGCCCGACAGGGGCTGGGCGACACGAGAATGATCGGTGGAGAAGGGTGTTGTGCAAGAAGGACGTGTCGGCCGACATACCGTCTACCCGACAGGGAGCCAAAGCCGCATCGACGACCAAACTCGTCGGGCGACACAGCCACCCACCGGCAGGCGTGCCGCCAGCCACCTGACCGATAGCCAGTGCCTCGCGCCGAGACATACCTGTATCGGCCATCCACATCCATCGACCGGCGTATAAGGGAGCTACGTGGCGTTTCCAGCACCATAACTCCTTCAACCGCCACCTATAAATAGCAGCTACAGGAAGCCGAAAAGACAGGTTGGAGAGGTTGGACAAGTCGAGAGAGTCGGAAGAGAATTCGGACAAGACAGTTCGGAAGTTCGGGAGCCACCTTCGAAGGAAGCTGTGAGAGCAAGAGTATCGCGCCCCAGTGCTTGTGCCGGGCGACACTAGGTGAGCTTTCCCTCATCCCGAGAGGGAAGGGTTAGTTCACTTAGTGTTGTCCCGGGCGGCACTGTGGGCCGATATCGGGCAGCGAAGATGAGCGACACGAGTGCCCGACAGTAGACTCGTAGCTCTTTGCCCGACACGATATCGAACCCGATACGCTCCGCCCGTCATGTGTGCCGCCCGAGAGGGTGCGCCGCCCGACATGAGCGTATCGGCCAGGGTCCTTGAGCGATACAGTCAGTCGTCAGTCGGCGCTGCCCGAGAGGGGGTGCCGCCCGACACTGCCGTATCGGGCTCGGCTCCTGACCGGTATCGGGCAGGAGAGCTACAGTAGTCTGTCGTTCTTCTACATCAAGAAGGCGACATCTATCTTTAATTCTGTTATTTAAATTCTTAGCTTATGCATTGTATTAAGACCCTTATTGCTTATGGAAATAGAAATGCTTATTTGCTATTTGTTTAATGCTTGGTGCCTTATGATTGGGTAACTGCTGTGTTGGATATCTGAACTCTAGCTTGCATGTTTTGGATCGCGTTTCGCTTAGCTACCGAATCGTCTTTCCCGTCGCAACTACTTCAAGAGTTGGGTTGTGGCTCTAGTGTTTGGTCCGGTTCTGGAGTACGAGAGTGCTCGGAACGGAGTTGTTTTAGTATCATTCCACTCTAACTTGAGCCCAGCAACCTCGAGAGGGGTGTTGAAGCTTGGTTAGAGGCACCCGCTCTGAGAGGAGGGGTGCAGGGTGTTACTGCTACCGCTTGTCTTACTGAAGTCTTATCCCTTACATTACGCCTTAAACTGCAGTTTATCTTTCTATTTTCTGTTGCATGAAAATTCCTAAAAACTGCTAAATGACAAAATCTTAATCTTTCTTGTAACTCTGGTTGGAGATAGTTTTCTTTGATTTAATTGTGACAACTTGTTGTTCCCCTTCGGGGAACTTTAATATCTCTTTATACCCATCGGAGTGTAGAGTGTCGATTCAGAGTCGTCAACACGACCCACCTTGTCCCTGTGTTCGACCCCGTATGACTACTTCGACCCCGTAAACTATGTTGTGGGGGCCTAGAAGGATTCGGGTTATAAATGTGAAGGCTCGACTACCTCAAATGCGCCTCCAATTATAGGACGCGCGATTTAGGCCGGTCAGTCATTAATTAGGGTTTCATGATTAAATTAACTGTCCCACCCTTAATTCATTATTCCATACCTTTGGGACATTCAAAGATATCATAAATGATTATTCAAGATCATTACTTTCATCATGTAGTATTAATGATCATCAATTCAAGGTATGAGTTCATTTCTCATCCTCATCATGGTATGACTACATCATACTCATCATTTGGGCTTAACCCCATTCTCAAGGTACATTAATTAACACTCATCAAAGTGCAACAACTTATTACATTTCATTGTAATAGTTGCATAACACACTCCATATGTTTCTAATTCAGACATATAAGGTTTGGAATACATCTAGGTATATAAACCCTGAAGTGCTGAATGTGATAACTATCATATTTTGATGTATCACTTTCTCATCATTTCAGACTCTCTTGAATTAGCCTTCTTATCTTGTATTAAGGTATTTCCCCTCTTAATACATTACATCACTAAACTCTCACCTTTAGCATATAATGCATAGGCCACACATTAGAATTGTCCAACTATCTTTAATGATATGGACTTGTCTAATGCTAAAGACATTGCTTACAATAAGGTTGCTTATAATCAACCACATGAAATGTTTCACCTTTATAAGGCCATTCCTTCTATCTCATCATTAGGGTTTCTTTATACCCTTACTTAAAAATAGGATTATGATTCATTGTCATATTGCCCGAGATTAGGGCTTTATGCATGATGACTTCACATTAGAGTCTCATATACCTTCACCCTTCTTAGGGCCTATCATCACAACATAGCATTAGAACATCATGTGGTATTAGTTCTTAATCAGGGTTTCTCATGGAATCACCCTCAACTAGGGTTTCTCATGGAATCACCCTCAACTAGAGTTTCTCATGTCATTACATAACATTACCCTAAATTTGATTCTCACATCACATCACCACATCAATTTTCCTTATACATCATTCTAACTTAGGGTTTCTTTTGACATAACCCTAGAATAGGATTTCATATGGAATTATCCTTAACTAGGATTTCCTCCACAGTCACCCACAATTTGGGTCTACTATTCATCTCTATTAGGATTTCATTCAATTATCCATAATTGGAGATTCATTGTTCATCCCAATTAGGGTTTTACATCTCATTTCCCTGAATTAGAGTTTCACTTATCATTACCCTAGATTAGGGCTACATCCTTACCCTAGATTAGGGTTTCATTTAGAATTGCCCTCAATTAGGGTTAGAACTCAATAGCCATGCATGTTAATTTGGTTTATGTTCATGATTAGGGTTTCATGATCTCTCTACTTAAGGATCATACCCTTAATCACTACATGAGTCATATTCATGTATGAATTCATGCTATCAACTTCTCAACTTGATTAGGTCATATCAACCCTTCAATCAAGTACATACAACTATGATTAACATAGTGTACCAAGTCATTGATCTTATAAGCAATTAGAATTCATCCCTTAATTGGCACTAATCACCTAGGTACTAGTAGGATTTCAACCTTTGTACCTTCATTGATTATCATCACTAATAATCATTGGATAAATGGATCATTCATCATATTAATTCTCAAGAGATTCAATCACATTGGACATCCATTACATATTAAAGGTGGCGCTTGAGACTATTTGCTAAAGCAAGTACTTGAAACTGTTTGCTAAAGGTGACTTTCAAGACCGTTTACTAAAGGTGGTCACTTGAAACCGTTTGCTAAAGCAACTTTTTGAAACCGCATGGGCTCAACCGGTTTGGGATCATTTGGTCCCAAATGGTCTTGAGACCGTTTGGCCCCAAATGTTTTTGAGACTGTTTGGTCCAAACCTCCTCAAAACCGAATGGACCAAATATGGTCTAAACCAATCAAATTGAATTAGGGTTTCCAATGTTGATTCCTTCAATCATTGAATTCATGACACCAATCATCAATTGGACCTATCCTCATACTTCAATTGAGTTAAATAGGTCAACCTTCAACTGATTTGACCCTCAATTGGTCACCAATTAGGGTTTGAATCAATTGGATTAGGGTTTAGAATCGATGAATCTTCAACACTAATCAATGCAAGATCAATTACTTTGAAACCATTGAACCATCATCCAAATTGAACATGACCTGACCCCAAACGGTCTTGAGGTCGTTTGGATGACCACCAAATGATCTTTAGACCATTTTCCCATCACATCATCAAAATCCAAGTTAACCAAATAGGGTTTGGATCATTCGATTGATCACCAAATCAGCAATTGATTACACTCCAACTTAGTATCTTTGGATCTTCAATTGCTTAACCATACTCAACCCTAGCCCTTTGAATGGTCTTAGGTGACCTCCAAACGGTATTGAGACCGTTTGGGTGCTCCCCAAATGGTCTGGAAAGTATTTGGGTCAATCAACCCAAGTTTTCAAACTCAATCAACTTGGAAATCACCACTTAACCCGATTAGGGTTTTGGTGATTGATTGACCTTCAGCTCATGAACCAATTGGACTTAACCAATCATAATTGATGGGTCATTAACCTAGATCATTTTAAACAGATCTCCAAATGGTAAACCCTGGTCAACTCCACCAAACGGTCTGAAACCGTTTGGTCTCATGCGGTTTGGTAAAACTGTTTGCTTCTAAATGGTTTGAAACCGTTTGCTCCCAAACGGTTTGGGAAACCATTTGAGCAACCCAAACAAGACTCTTTGCCTTGGATATTTGTAGATGTGTGTGCTTATTATCTTCAACCTCTAAACTCACGAAACCTGCTATGGTTTCCATGGTGATTGCATCAATCAACCAAACCAATTATTGTGAATATGAAAATGATCATTATTTGATAAGGAATTGAATGCAATAACAAAATCAAGGGTTCAAGTTATAAAACCTGCCTCCAATTGAGCTCCAAAGATCCATGTTCACGGAAACAATGGTGGATGCAACTCCTTTCACCATTCCAAGGCTCATCCTCAGTATTTGAGTGAAATGGAATGGTTAGAATTGAAGAGGCACTACTACAGAAATGCCTTTTAGCGTCGGTTGTTTAACCCCCTTTGGCGTCGGTTTCTGAGCGATGCCTATGTGGGATCCGCTAAAGGTCGAACACTTTGGCGTCGGTATTTTAACCGACGCCTATTTAACATACTGGCGTCGGTTGTTTATAGAAAACCGACGCCAAAAGGGTTCGCGCCACAGAAAACGGCGTCATCTAGGACACATTCTGCGTCGGTTATCTACTAAAAGACCGACACCTATAATACATATAGCGTCGGTGTTTAATTGGTAACCAACGCAGAAAGTGTCCTAGATGATGCCGTTTTATGTGGCGCGAACCCTTTTGGCATCGGTGATCAACTAAACAACCGACGCTATATGGCATTTCCAGCACGGCCGTGGCCACATGAGGCCTCAGTTTTTTCAAAAAAAATCGACGCTGTATGTCTTTGCTGACAGTTTTTTGTAAATAACCGACGCCTATATCTTTTTTTTTTCATATCAGTTTGCAGGCCTGCTGTGGCTGGTCAGCAGGATGAGAACCTGTAGTTCAGTTTTCTGAACTACAGGTTTACGACATCCATTGATATCAGCCTACAAACAGGCCACAAACCTACAAAATTAACAAAAAAATTTCACACAAGTAGATACATTAAGACATCAATTCAATTCTCACATTCACACATATAGAAACATTCAAATACATGTATTAACATTCAGAAACATTCATTTACAAAGTATCATTCATTATCGCTATCAACATCCCAATTATATCTTACAATTGCCACTGCTTGTATGCCTTTTGCCCATTCTTCTCTTATTTCATTTAATGCTTCCATCGTATATGGAGAATGTACATTTTTTAAGCGTTTACCTATAGTGTGGTCAGTTTTAAACACCTGCAAAGAGAATGATGTATATATATAAGTAATAATATAAAAATAAGATTGATATATTTCATACAACTAATGAGACTATATATAATACCTCATGTATGGTATCGATGTCCAATGCGGCATGTCGGATAATCATCTGCATAAATTGCATCACATAGTATGTGCATGCCCAGCCGTTGTCTTGTGTAGCGCACTATAAATTGAAACATACAAAATAATACAACTAAGCACAATTCACATCAATAATATATACATTGGAGTCGGGAACTTACTTGTACATTCTGCCAATTTATTGGCTAGTTCTTTTTCCTTGGGACCGTACCTCCAGCCTTTTTGAATGCATCTAAACCCCTACATGTTAATATAACACAGTAAATTGCATAAGTAAATAGTAATGTAATAACAGATGTTAACCGATACAAAAATGAAATATTTCTCACCAGAATAATAGCATTCTCATTACGTGTCCAATTTTAGTGTTTAATGTACTTCCCGCGGGATCTAGATAATAAATAGTGAACATCCTGAGGACAATAACTAGTAACTCCCAATGTCTACCGCTAGAGGTAAAAAGTTAACAATTAATAACTCAAAATGCACAATAAAAATGGAGTTTTCTTAAGTCCAAATTATAAATAAAGTAAACTTACTTGACACTGAATGGAGCTATTATTATCGTCTTCTTTTGCTGACCAAAAATTGTAAAAGCATCTATACATTATTGTTGAACACTATCAGGGTCTTTAGCTACCATACTAATCAATGATAGAATCAAAAATCCCACATGATCAAATGCAAATTGTTTGCATTGATCTTCGACTAAGTAGCTGCAAAACATGTATTACGTATGCATTAATATATAAGAAACCAGATCACCGGATCTTACACAAGGTATATGGATGTATAAACAAGATCTCACCTTATCCATGTCTCTATCATTGATGTATTCAGCCAAGCATACATAAACAGCTCAATAATATCTTGTATAAATAAAGAGCTATCGTATGATTGACCTGCATAATCTGCATCTAAAGAAACAATTATAGGGCAATGTATATTATGTGCCCATAGCCAACATGCCATTCCCCTACAAGCAGGACCTAACGGGTATGTTAAGTCAGTTGGAACCCAACTTGGTAATGCGGGAAGTGGAGGTGGAGGCCTAGGTGCTCCTGGTGTCTTATTGTTAACCTGTATATATAATTTCATATCAGTTGACCTCATATATACACATTAACAGTCTAAATCAATGTAAATTTATCTTACAATTTCAGTAGTGTAGACGACATCTGCTTTGGGCCACAATATGACCCCGCCTTCTGCCTCAGCAAGTGTATCAATATCCGGGTGGGGATATGGCAATGTAGCTTCCCTCCAATCGGGTAACACACATAATGGGCCCACACGAACGTAGCCCTGTGGCATTGGAGTCCCGTGAAACCTTTCCCCAGGAAGGGACGGGTAAGCCTGCGCCTCTGCAACAACATAGTCTTGCATTCTTAAGCGGCATGGCTTCAATGCCTACAAATTTACGTAAAGAATGCTATACATATATACATATCATCTTGAAAACATATCATCTTGAAAAGACTAGCTACAATGTCATAAACAATACTTACAGCAGATGTGTTAGGCGATGGGTCTCCAGGATTACTCACAGTCTGTGCATCAGGAGAAGAGTGGGTCTCCATAGGCTGATTGGAAGCCTGAGATGCCTGCCACCGCAACAATTCTTCCTTGACCTTCTCAGCAACTACATCATTGACCTTCTTAGCAACTATATCCTCGACTCTCTTATTCTCCTATACATGGATAAAAGAAACATTAGCTTCTTATTATTGAATTTCCTTTTGCAGTAACATTCTAAAAAAAGAATAGGTTACCTCTTCTTGAGAAAGTCCCGCTCTGGGTTTGCGCTGGGATGGCCCAAAGAATGCTTTGATCCCCACACCAGTGCCTGCACCCCTAACACATCCAAGATGCTCTGGGTTACCCAGAGCAACTGTCAATTCATCCCTTGTGCCCTAAGGGATGAACGTGCCTTGTTTCCTCTGCTCGTGCAGCTCCCGCTAATCACCATCAACAGAAATTGGTAAGTTAACACCAAAAATAATCAATATTCAAATGATTGCTCTAAGAGTTGCATTTTACCATTTTCGCAGTCGCCTCAGCAGTTACGGGATTCTTTATTTCACCCTTCTTGTTTTGCCTCCCAGCTATCCAGATATCATGGCGAGGCATGGGTGTGGCAGACTCCTGAGTAGCCGCAGACTTTGCCTGTAGTCTTTGGCGAACGCTTGCATAGCCTTTTGGACCCATAGTGTGGTCATGCACATTCAGTGCACGCCTTGCTTTTTGTGCGTCACTGAGGGCCTAGTTAGTATGCACATTAATGATTTGGTTAGTAGCACTAAATGTTAATCTTGAATAGGTGAATACAATGTATATTAATTAAATTGGGAGTGGCGCCTAATACCTTGAATTCTTCAGATTTTCTTAAAGCAACAAAATTATCCCAATCTTCTTTGTCTAAGAAGTTCCATTGTTCAAGGGCTAACTTCTTCGTCTTATCACCCTCTTTTATGTATTCTCTATTCAGATTTGTCCTATAATTCCTAAGCATCTTTCCATCGCGTTGCATCACACTTTTACGATGCAACTTCTCATCCAATGCAAACAGATTCTGTAAAATAGAAATGTTATGAACTAGTATCCAAAATAGAATTGCAAATAATAGAATTTGTAATCTACAAAATAGAATTGCAAATAATAATAACTCACGCATAAATCTTTCCATATCAAGTCTTTTTTCCCCTGAGGAACTTTATGCCAATTATCATACTTAACACCACGATGGCTCCGAGTGGTACCCCCAAGATAGTTTACAAAATTATTGCGGTTCACTCCAATTGCATTTCCTCCATTATCAAACTCCACAACCAATTTGGATCCACTGCCATTTAGTGCTATTAACTTCTTCAACAGAGTGATGCCCCTTTTCTTGTTAAGTGTTTGGTGTTGCGCATCAAGTTTCTCCAGTGCTTCAGTGGGTACATGTGCATCATCAACCTAAAATTTGACAAAAATAAACACACTAAATTAGCCCAATATAGAAATATAGGATATATGACATAACTAGAAGATAATCAATTTTATAGAAATACAGGATATGTTTTTAGAACTTACATTGGTATCCTCGCCATGCTCGTAATGGACAACATGCTCATCATGGACTTCATGCTCATCATGGACATCATGCTCATCATGGTCAGCCATCTAAAAATGTCATTAAAAAGGCAAACATTTAGCATTTGTGTTAACTAGAAAAAGGCAAACATTTAGCATTTGTATTAACTAGAAAAAGGCAAACATTTAGCATTTGTATAAACATACATGTCTCTAAAATTGTGATCTTTTATCAATTAACAATCCTTCATTGTGATCTCCGCGCACATATAAGTCATCATTAGCTTCAATATTTTGTGGAGTTGGCAACCCAACTGAGAATGGACTGGAGTCATCATACTTATCATAGTACTCTTCTTCATCTATAGGATCTTCAATGAACTGTCTTTTACCATGAAGAACAACCGACCATTTATCATTTGCAGGATCATCGATATAGAATATTTGTTTCGCCTGTGATGCCAATATGAATGGTTCACCCTTCTCGCCAATCTTTTCAAAGTGAAACCCAATTCATCCACTATAACTCCTTTGGTGCTATCAACCCAATTACATTTAAAGAGCGGAATTTTGAAATCTATGTAGTCAAACTCCCAAATGTCTTCAATGACACTGTAATATGACATTTTAGCTTCACGTGGACTCTTATCCTTTGCACTTGCAAAGTACATAGTCGACGCTTGAAGAGTGACCCCACTATTTTGGACGACACTCTTATCATCTTGGCACTTTTTGTAATATGTGAATCCATTAATGTCAAACCCTTCATAAGACATAACATTCGGTTTTGGTTTAAAGGCGAGGCATTTGATAGTTTCTGTAATATCATTTGGTGTTTGAGATAGTTGATGTAAGACTTTATCTTCAAACCACTTAGTAAAAGTCTTATTATGCTCTCTAGCAAGCCACATTGAACTTGCTCGAGGATGTTGTCTCTTTATGAAATTGGTATGTTCCTCGATATAAACACTCACTTCATCCATATTGTGTAAAATATACAAGTGAGCTTGTTCCAACTGCTCACGGCTGATTACTTTCACCCGTGATCCCAAAATTCCTTTTCCCTCCTCAATATTCTTGTCATTATCAGGAGTGTCATTACCACTGAGAAAGTCATTGCAAAAATCCATAACCTCTCTCACCACATAACCTTCAATAATACTCCCTTCAGGCCAATAACGGTTTCGAACATCACCTTTAAAAACGCTCATGTATCGTTCAAAGGGATACATCCAATGCAAGAAAATTGGTCCCAACATTTTCACTTCCCTAGTCAAGTGGACAACAAGATGTACCATGATATCAAAGAACGAAGGAGGGAAATACATCTCAAGATGACATAGGGTAACAACCACTTCTCTTTGCAAATTATCGAGAGTATCAGGGTCAATAACTTTGTTGCATAGACTGTTGAAAAAGAAACAAAGTCTGGTAATTGCAAACCTTACATGCTTCGGCAATATAGATCGAATTGCCACGGGCAATATTTGTTGCATTAGAGTGTGACAATCATGAGATTTAAGATCTATCAACTTCATATCTTTCATTGATACCAATCTACGGATGTTGGATGAGTAACCATGTGGCACCTTAACATTTACCAAGCATTCACAAAAAGTTTTCTTCTCCTTTCTAGACAACGTGTAACAAGCGGGAGGTAACTATGTTCTTTTATTACCCATTTCACGTAATTCTGTTAATTCTGACCTTATTCCCATTTCACGTAGGTCCAGTCTGGATTTTATCCCATCTTTAGTCTTACCTGGTATATTTAATAGAGTACCAATGATGCTATCACAGACATTTTTCTCAATGTGCATTACATCGATACAATGCCTGACTGTCAAAGAACTCCAATAAGGAAGATCCCAAAATATTGACTTCTTCTTGAATGAAGAATTGTCACTCCATGTGGCCATACTACATTGTGATTTCTTACCAAATTCATTGACAATGTCTTTTACTCTTGCATAAACAACATCCCCTGGTATAGGTTTAGGTGCACTCCGTTCATCATTCCATCCATTGAATGCTTTACGCTTCCTACGATACGGATGGAATTTTGAAAGAAACCTTCGATGACCAAGATATACATTCTTGCCGCCATGTTTTAGTCTTATTGAATCAGTGTTTTCTTCACATATAGGACACGCTTTAGCTCCACCCAACATCCTTCGTCTAGTAGGCAGCACGAGGACGACGCATCCCTCACCCAGCCTGCTTCTCAGCCCGTCGGCCACAGGAACTATGCCCATAGAAGGAGGCTTTCGGATGGACAAACCCCTTTTTCTGATGATGAATGGGACTCTGGAGGTCGTGAGCGCTTCTAACTGGAGCTGTTGTCTTTGAGAACTCAGTCTCTAACCTAATGGATTCCAACTTTCTTTTCTGGAATATTAGGGGAGCGGCCAACAATAAAACCAGGAGAGTGCTTGGTCGTTTATGTAGAAGACATAAACCCATGGTTGTTTGCTTGTTCGAGCCTTTCTTACATGCTGTCTCAGCCGATGAGTTACTGGACATCGTTAGATTTGACTGGTCAGTTACCAACTATGAGGAGTCTGGAAAGATTTGGCTATATGCGGATAACTCGCTTCACCCGTCTGTGATGAGAATACACAATCAGCATATCACGATTAAGCTCAGGGATGCTGATGACATGGTTTTCTACATTACCGCGGTCTATGCGAGTTGTAGTGCTTCTCAGAGAAGATCTTTATGGGAGGACTTTGTTGACTTATCCGCTCACATTGGTGATGCTTGCTGGCTCGTAGCTAGAGATTTCAACATCATCAAGCATCATTCTGAAAAAAGGGGTGGGCTCGACAGACCTTATCAGGAGATCCTGGATTTCAATTCCTTTATGCATGACGTTAACCTGAGAGAGGCCCGTTTTCTTGGCAGCAAGTACACCTGGGTTGACAAGCAATACAATACTCCCACCATTTGGGAGAGGCTAGATAGAATCCTTCTTAGTGAATCATGGGGTCTGAAGAGACCAAATGCGGTCGCCTCACATCTCACGAGATATCGAGTTTCTGATCACTGCCCGATCTTGTATCTACTTGGTTGCTTGAGGATGTTCAATAGAAGGAGACCCTTTTCTTTCTCACAGGTATGGCTTGAATACGAAGATTGTCGGCATATCATTGATGATATTTGGGCACAGGATTTCTCTGGCTCTCCTTCTTTTATCTTCTACTCCAAGTTGAAGATGGTTAGAGATGCTCTGAAGTCTTGGAGCAGAGATACCTTTGGTGACACTAGCCAACGGATTAAAGACCTTGAGGATGTGGTTTATACGACACAAATGGCATATGATGAAAATCCCACCCTGGCCAATGAGATGAACCTCAAGATTGCTGAGAATGAAATCCAACAACTTCTTGATCTTGAGGAGAAGGTTTGGAGAGAACGATCCCGCATTGACTGGCTTCACGATGGTGAGAGGAATACTAAATTCTACCATGCGGTAGTGAGGTCGAGGAGAAAGGTCAACCGTGTTGTTCACCTTCAGTTGAGTGATGGAACGAGGATAGAGGATCTGATGGCCATCGCTCATCATGCTTCTTCCCATTACGCAAATTTCTACAAGGAGGATCCTGGTTATGATGTTGTCCTGCTAGATGATATGCTGACATCTATTCCTGGCCTGGTTACCCTCGATGATGATGCTTCCTTGACGGCCATTCCAAATGAAGAGGAGGTGCGTATGGCTCTAGATCAGATGGACACACATTCTGCACCTGGACCGGATGGATTCACGGTGCATTTCTTTTGTAATCTCTGGAACACGGTTAAGGATGATTTCATGAAGATGATGAGATCCTTCTTTAGTGGGCAACCATGCCACCGTAGTCTGTTTTGCTGTAATATTCTTCTTATTCCCAAGGTTGAGAACCCCTCTGACATTAGTAAGGATTTCCGACCTATCTCTATTGAGAATGTGGCCCTGCGTATCTTGGCCAGAGTCATGAGTAACCGCATGAAGAGTCTTATGCCTAAACTCATTTCTGATAACCAGGAAGCCTACGTCCAAGGAAGAGAGATTACACACCACATTAGATTGGTCAAAGAACTGGTTCATGATCTCTATCAAGGCGACGAGTTCCCGAATTTGATGGTCAAGATTGATATGTCGAAGGTGTTTGATCGTATCAACTGGGAGGTCCTCAAGAATATCATGTTGAGTTTTGGTTTCTCGGAGGGTTTCATTAAAACTGTGTTGCATTTTTTCATAGACACCTGGGCTACGGTCTCTAGTGGAGATGCTTCTGATGGTTTCTTTCCTATAAAACGGGGCCTAAAGCAGGGTAACGCCATCTCGCCCCTCTTGTTCATCATCTTCGAAGAACTGCTATCCAGACACATCCTTAGAGTGGATCTTCAGATGCACCTTGCGAGATTTTATACTCGTGGTCATGGAGTTGCTCCTTTACATCTGTTATATGCGGACGATATTATGCTCTTCCTCAATGCTAATCCGTCCACGCTGGCCTTTGTTAAGTAGATCCTCATGAACTTTGAGCAAGCTACGACACAGATGATCAATCGAAACAAGTCACAGTGTGTTGTGGGTAGTAAATGCGTTGCGATCTCTAGTGATGTTGTTGCGGCCCTTGATATTGATAGTACAGTGGAGACGCTCATTTACCTTGGTGTTCCGATCAAGTTTGGTAGGAGCACGCTGAATGACTTTGATTACTTGATACAGAAGATTAACCAGAAGATTGCCTCCTGGAAGTCGAGGCTCCTTTCCTTCTCTGGCCGCAAGATGTTAATTGCTCATGTCCTCTCGTCCACCACCGTGTACACTGCTGCTGCCATTGGTATTCCTCGTGGGACGATTGACCGCATTGATTGCATGCTCAAGAAGTTTCTCTGGGCGGATCGGGATAATAATCATAGAAAAGCTTGGGTGAGTTGGTCCAAGGTGTCCAAGCCGCTCGAGCATGGAGGTCTGAACCTGCCGAATATCCGTGTCACTGTTGACGCCTTCGTGGCCAAAGCCTGCTGGGAGCTAATTGCAATGGATTCGTTGTGGGCCAGTGTGATGACCCAAAATTTTAGGATTTTCTTAGCCAAAGCAGTACCTTATGGCCAAGAAGGTAATATGGATGATTGATGGTCAAATTTAGGAATTGGTATTTCATGAAGGATTATTGATCCTAAGGTATGTTTTAAGGGTTTAGATAAGATAAATCATTTGATAAATATTAGTTGCACTCATTGATTATCAATATCACTTATTAATGAGCATGGAAGTACTTGTGATTTTAAGTTCTCAACTGATGGTATTTATGAGTGGAAAGTAGTCTAAGGGTGGATCTTGAAGTATGACTTAGTAAAATAAAGTTCAGATCTATAATTTTGTTAATGTTGGAAACCATTTGAGATGTACTGGAACTCAATATACCTATACTTTAGCCTTTCTAAAGAACCAACATCACGTTGGTCAAACATTAATTTTGGTCCAAAATATTTGGATAGATTATATGATGAGAAACCTATGGTGGAAATTAGATGAATAAGTGATGTTCTATGATAAGTTATTAAGGTTTGATATTATAAGTAAATGACAAATTGATGCATTGTGGGCTATAAGGTCTAACGTAGAGGTGTGTCACGTGGGGCTCAATGGGATGAGAATCCATCGTACCCCCTAGCTCCTAGAGTTTAGGAGGAGGTGGCCTCCATCCAATCTGTGACGAAGGAGTCAGCTACAGGATTTGGGGATCGTTGAATGGAGTGGTTGAACCCACCGCACCTATCGGATCTAAACAACCCCTCCGACGGATTGGTACGAGGGCATCACCTGATCTCCAGATCTCCTTCCTTGACCGCAGGACCCCGAGACCCTTCCCCTACTCATCGGTGTCCTCCTATACAACAACTCTCCCAAACGGCATCAGGTTTCTGGGCGTGAGGGAGCAGAACAGAGAGAGAGAGATCGGGCTCCTCCGCCACCACCTAAACCACCCGTCATCTTGGAGGTCGGGACCGTCGAGAAGATCCAGAAGGTGCGGAGATCTGAGGAGGTCCAGGTTGCTTCCCGTTTCACCTGTGTACGGAAGTGCAGGGCCGACGATCTCATGGACTCACCGCTCCAGGTCTCCTCAACCAAGATCAAGAGGACGACGATGAGGAGAAGGCATGGAGCCATCCCGCAGGAGTATCGGGATACAGCAATGTTGTGTAGAAGAGAAGCTCGACGTCGGGCTTGAGGCAGTGTTGAAGAATGATAGGAGGACCCTTCTTCAGCGAGCCTAGGGTGTCCGGACGGCCCGCACAATCCCACCGAAGCGTAAGGGGCGCACAGCTCTGTTTTGCAGAGCAAACAGGGCACCGCACATGTGGGGGATCCATCCACCTAGCGGATTAGGTTCCTGGGTAGACAAGGCTCTGACGGGTTTCCTGGAGTGTCGAGGTAGAGCTGAAGTGCTCATCCATTTTTGAGTCTGACGCTAGCAGATTGCGAGGTTCCCCACCGTGAACCCAGGTTGCGGCGGCACTGGCAATCGTGCAGGCTGACACCGCGCATCGTGAGGGGAGGAGGAAGACGGGCCGGCTCAATAGGGAAACCCATCCAGCGATGGCCGGTTCAGGGCAAATTAGAAGGCTGAACCGCTCCAGCCCCTGGGACAGGTGGCGACCCATCTAGGGCGCCTAGAAGGGGATCCAACGACCCATTCTTTTCAAAGAAAGGTAAATACCTCCTAAAATTCCAAAATATGTCTATATCTTGTATAATACATAGAAAATAGCTCCAGTACCCGATAAATTCCCGAAAAATACCCCCAAACTTAGAAAAATGTCTACTTCCTTATAAGATCCCTAAATTAGACCTTTGAAGTAGTATTATGGTTTATTTTCCATTTATAAGATGATGCTTCTTTTAAGATTATTTGAATAGTATAATTAGCATATAGTGGCCATAAAACCTGGAAATATTACTCTTGAACTCTAATATCATTTGGATACTAAATACAACCTTTGATATTAATGAAATGTCCAAATACTAGGTCTTTTTATATTAGAATGGAATTAGATGCTTTTAACCTCATATTAACTCTAGAAAATAGACCGAGCATCAGAAAATTATGAAATCTGAACCAGACCTCTAAAATGACATCCTGGTCTGTAGAAAAACATCAAACACAAGTTTAGATCAGTTTGAACCTAGATTTGGCCAAACCCTAATTTTGGACCTAAAATACCAGTAATATAATGAACCATGTATTAATGATGATTAATTGATATTAACCAGGTCATGGACAAAGTTCTAGATGATCCAAGATGATTAGAATTCTCTGAACTCAGGTACGTGGGTTTATTTAATTATATGACTATGGTTTTCTTGCTTGCAATCATGATATGTATGTATGCTCTCTTCTATTTGCAAATATTGGATGTAGTAGCACTATATAGTACCTGTTGTTTTGTCACTTGAAAACATAAATTATGAGTAGGTGTTTTGTAGTTATTTAAGGTGTTCATTATCCCCCTTACGAGGGAATGGATTAATGTTGGCTAGTACACCTCCCTAGAGCACACGGTGTACGGGGAGTCTCCCTAGAGTACTTGGTACACAGGGATGGGCCCATATTTATGTTTTGGTACTAGTCCACCTTGATAATGCAATTCATCTAGGAAAATGACTTAAATTGGCATATTTCGCTTAATAAAGAAGTGTTTTCTATGATTTTCTTTCCTTCTGCAAATCTTTTTCAAAAATTATGCAAGCCATAAATATATGTATCTTTCTGCCCACGTACACAACACCTTGTGTGTTGATTTGTTGTTTCACGTATGTTTTAGGTTCAGAGATAGCATGGAAGGAAAAGTACAGGATGTGAGCAAGTTGTTCAGGTTGTACCTTTTGTCTAAGATCCTGTTAGCATACATGTCCAGACTTGTAGAATTTTCAATCAATATGTAACTGTAAATCTTGTTGTAATAAATTAATGTTGTATAAATTTACATGTTGAATGTTGAGAATGTTATGGTTGTATGTTCATGTATGCGCATTTTATGCTTCCGCATCGCTCTCTGGTATGATTGGATGATGTTCTCGAATTCTGACCTCTCATTCCCAATAGGGTTTGGAGAAATCAAAATTCGGGGACGTCACAGTTGGTATCAGAGCATGAACAATAGCTACACCTAACAATTGCTCACCATGAAACATAAAAACTAAATTTCACATTTCACGTTAAACCCTAGAAACTTAGTAAGTTGTTCTATACGAATAAGGTTTGACTTAGCCTCTAGGTTAGAACCTAGATGTTCGAGAACTAGGTTTAGACAGGTGTGAGAAACCCTTTCCATATAGAGCTCATATGTATTGGGTAGCTACACTAGTCTACATCCCGTTCTCACCATTTCACTAGGTTACATGACACTAGACTATCTACTGTGTGTGGGACACTCGGTTTTGCTGATTTGGTTTTGTTTTCCAATCGGCTCGAGCCTCGAGTGTTTTCTCTGACGTCTTCTTTCTCGGAGAAAAACTATATAATATTTTATTACCTATATGTAAATATAAAAATGTGTCCCTCACACTGGAGAGTAGTTAGTGTTCATGCAATCTAAGTGAAAGGGAGTGACATCCGTCTAGAAGAGAGAATAGATCTAGATTAGATGTCTAGAGCCTCATAAGGTTATGTGATAGATAGATAGACAAAAAGAAGGACAAAGGAAATAAGCATGTGAAATCTTATCTAAGTTTTATCTCTGATGGTATAAGTTTCCTTATATAGGTTTAAGTTGTATATTAGTTGAATCCAATTTTGGAGAATTTAAGCAAAATCTTGATGATGAAAGTACATTCCCTTTTCCTACTTAAGATAAGTTAAGTTAAGATAGAGATGAGTGTGCATGAGCCTCAAGCTCTTTTACAAAGGAGGACCTCTAGTGTTAGGACAAGATATGTGGTGAACTCCAGAGAGAGTGAGACCCACAAGGAGAGGGTCAATGGACCTACCCTACAATATATAAAAATATGTGAAATGATGTGTCCTAAGCTGGGTTACTCCTAAGTAGATGAGTTGAGTCATGTTGCATGATTCAAATCTATATGCGAGAATTGGGTAAAAGAAAAGGATGGGTAGATGACCCATATGATAAAGTCAATCCTTTGGCTGAGTTAGGTCCTAGCTGGAGTGACATATTTTGTGAATCTCATCATTAGTTGCAAGTGAGGTAATATATGAACTCTAGTTATGAGAGTACGATGCTTTGTGCAAAAGATACTCAAAATACATGTTCTCCCTTCTTCTTCTCTTTCTTAATATACAATGATAGAAACCTCACTTGAGCTATATAGATGATTTATATATGAGGAGTCACTCGCATAAGCTTGACCTATTCTATATTTTCCCCCCTATATCATACATGTAGCACCCAAGATTGAAATCATGATAAGTTTGACTTTAAAATATTCTTTTCCCCCTTCACATGAAACATGAAAGATATGATGCTGGGATCATGGGATAAACTCAATATATTCTCTTTTTCCCTTCACATAATACATGCAAGACATAAAAATTTGAACTTATAAACTTGATATAGAGATATTTTTAGATCACAGGGTACATGATCAGAAATATAGTTTGTAACCTTGATCCTTCTCAATGTATGCTTCTAAGTTGAGTAGAATATCACACCATAGGGTGAAACCCTAATGGTCAAACCTATTACATAAGCCTTTCTTATGTAGAAAAATCCTAATATCAAGGATGAAGATAAATCTTCTCTAATGCTGAAATCATTGTAATAGTGCATGCAATTATGGTGGTCTTATAACCTAAGCAATGATGATGTATATGAAGCCGAACTCCTAAATAACCTCTTAAGGATGAGACTAGTTGAATTTCGAGGACGAAATTCCATATAAGATGGGGTGAATGTGATGACCCAAAATTTTAGGATTTTCTTAGCCAAAGCAGTACCTTATGGCCAAGAAGGTAATATGGATGATTGATGGTCAAATTTAGGAATTGGTATTTCATGAAGGATTATTGATCCTAAGGTATGTTTTAAGGGTTTAGATAAGATAAATCATTTGATAAATATTAGTTGCACTCATTGATTATCAATATCACTTATTAATGAGCATGGAAGTACTTGTGATTTTAAGTTCTCAACTGATGGTATTTATGAGTGGAAAGTAGTCTAAGGGTGGATCTTGAAGTATGACTTAGTAAAATAAAGTTCAGATCTATAATTTTGTTAATGTTGGAAACCATTTGAGATGTACTGGAACTCAATATACCTATACTTTAGCCTTTCTAAAGAACCAACATCACGTTGGTCAAACATTAATTTTGGTCCAAAATATTTGGATAGATTATATGATGAGAAACCTATGGTGGAAATTAGATGAATAAGTGATGTTCTATGATAAGTTATTAAGGTTTGATATTATAAGTAAATGACAAATTGATGCATTGTGGGCTATAAGGTCTAACGTAGAGGTGTGTCACGTGGGGCTCAATGGGATGAGAATCCATCGTACCCCCTAGCTCCTAGAGTTTAGGAGGAGGTGGCCTCCATCCAATCTGTGACGAAGGAGTCAGCTACAGGATTTGGGGATCGTTGAATGGAGTGGTTGAACCCACCGCACCTATCGGATCTAAACAACCCCTCCGACGGATTGGTACGAGGGCATCACCTGATCTCCAGATCTCCTTCCTTGACCGCAGGACCCCGAGACCCTTCCCCTACTCATCGGTGTCCTCCTATACAACAACTCTCCCAAACGGCATCAGGTTTCTGGGCGTGAGGGAGCAGAACAGAGAGAGAGAGATCGGGCTCCTCCGCCACCACCTAAACCACCCGTCATCTTGGAGGTCGGGACCGTCGAGAAGATCCAGAAGGTGCAGAGATCTGAGGAGGTCCAGGTTGCTTCCCGTTTCACCTGTGTACGGAAGTGCAGGGCCGACGATCTCATGGACTCACCGCTCCAGGTCTCCTCAACCAAGATCGAGAGGACGACGATGAGGAGAAGGCATGGAGCCATCCCGCAGGAGTATCGGGATACAGCAATGCTGTGTAGAAGAGAAGCTCGACGTCGGGCTTGAGGCAGTGTTGAAGAATGATAGGAGGACCCTTCTTCAGCGAGCCTAGGGTGTCCGGACGGCCCGCACAATCCCACCGAAGTGTAAGGGGCGCACAGCTCTGTTTTGCAGAGCAAACAGGGCATCGCACATGTGGGGGATCCATCCACCTAGCGGATTAGGTTCCTGGGTAGACAAGGCTCTGACGGGTTTCCTGGAGTGTCGAGGTAGAGCTGAAGTGCTCATCCATCTTCGAGTCTGATGCTAGCAGATTGCGAGGTTCCCCACCATGAACCCAGGTTGCGGCGGCACTGGCAATCGTGCAGGCTGACACCGCGCATCGTGAGGGGAGGAGGAAGACGGGCCGGCTCAATAGGGAAACCCATCCAGCGACGGTCGGTTCAGGGCAAATTAGAAGGCTGAACGGCTCCAGCCCCTGGGACAGGTGGCGACCCATCTAGGGCGCCTAGAAGGGGATCCAACGGCCCATTCTTTTCAAAGAAAGGTAAATACCTCCTAAAATTCCAAAATATGTCTATATCTTGTATAATACATAGAAAATAGCTCCAGTACCCGATAAATTCCCGAAAAATACCCCCAAACTCAGAAAAATGTCTACTTCCTTATAAGATCCCTAAATTAGACCTTTGAAGCAGTATTATGGTTTATTTTCCATTTATAAGATGATGCTTCTTTTAAGATTATTTGAATAGTATAATTAGCATATAGTGGCCATAAAACCTGGAAATATTACTCTTGAACTCTAATATCATTTGGATACTAAATACAACCTTTGATATTAATGAAATGTCCAAATACTAGGTCTTTTTATATTAGAATGGAATTAGATGCTTTTAACCTCATATTAACTCTAGAAAATAGACCGAGCATCAGAAAATTATGAAATCTGAACCAGACCTCTAAAATGACATCCTGGTCTGTAGAAAAACATCAAACACAAGTTTAGATCAGTTTGAACCTAGATTTGGCCAAACCCTAATTTTGGACCTAAAATACCAGTAATATAATGAACCATGTATTAATGATGATTAATTGATATTAACCAGGTCATGGACAAAGTTCTAGATGATCCAAGATGATTAGAATTCTCTGAACTCAGGTACGTGGGTTTATTTAATTATATGACTATGGTTTTCTTGCTTGCAATCATGATATGTATGTATGCTCTCTTCTATTTGCAAATATTGGATGTAGTAGCACTATATAGTACCTGTTGTTTTGTCACTTGAAAACATAAATTATGAGTAGGTGTTTTGTAGTTATTTAAGGTGTTCATTATCCCCCTTACGAGGGAATGGATTAATGTTGGCTAGTACACCTCCCTAGAGCACACGGTGTACGGGGAGTCTCCCTAGAGTACTTGGTACACAGGGATGGGCCCATATTTATGTTTTGGTACTAGTCCACCTTGATAATGCAATTCATCTAGGAAAATGACTTAAATTGGCATATTTCGCTTAATAAAGAAGTGTTTTCTATGATTTTCTTTCCTTCTGCAAATCTTTTTCAAAAATTATGCAAGCCATAAATATATGTATCTTTCTGCCCACGTACACAACACCTTGTGTGTTGATTTGTTGTTTCACGTATGTTTTAGGTTCAGAGATAGCATGGAAGGAAAAGTACAGGATGTGAGCAAGTTGTTCAGGTTGTACCTTTTGTCTAAGATCCTGTTAGCATACATGTCCAGACTTGTAGAATTGTCAATCAATATGTAACTGTAAATCATGTTGTAATAAATTAATGTTGTATAAATTTACATGTTGAATGTTGAGAATGTTATGGTTGTATGTTCATGTATGCGCATTTTATGCTTCCGCATCGCTCTCTGGTATGATTGGATGATGTTCTCGAATTCTGACCTCTCATTCCCAATAGGGTTTGGAGAAATCAAAATTCGGGGACGTCACAGCCAGGTTCTGTAATGCAAAGTACTCCATACGTGTGCCTAGTAGGGCGGCCAATTATCCTAATCATGTCCAATATAGATCTACGGCCTCTCCATACTGGAAAAAACTGTGGAACGGCTTCCCATCCGTGGTCCCGTGGTGTAGGTGGATTCTTGGCAGAGGTATGATCCCGTTCTGGGATGCTATATGGTGTGAGGTTAGGCTGTTCGACTATGCGAGATTTCACAGTGACAGAAACCACGCCTTGTTTGTCCGAGACTTCTGGATTGACGATGAAGGGTGGGACTGGTTGGCTCTCCGGCAGGTCCTTACTGATGACGGCGTTGAGCTGGTCAAGCAAGCAAGGCAAAGGATTACTGATGATGAAGACAGGATTGTGTGGAGTCCTGAGCGGATGGGTGTGTTCACTATCAGATCAGTCAAGAAGATCCTCACTGCTGGTAATGCGCCCTCCAGTTGTGCCTATAGAAAGATCTAGAGTATAGATGCCCCAAAGGAATGCGCCTTTATTTGGAAGATGATGAACCACACAGTTCCTACGGATGACAATGTCCATAAATGCCATGTTCAGTTGGCATCTAGATGTGAGTGCTGCGTTGAGCGCTGCACGGAGGACATCGATCATGTCGTTTTCTTTGGACAGATGGCGTCCAGATTCTGGGAGGTGTTCGACTCGATTACAGACATGATGAGGCCACTGAGTAGAGCCGAGCTTGTAACCCTTTGCGCCTATGGCAGATCTGCCGACGTGCTCAAATGGACAGCGACCTGTTTAGCGACCCTCATCCCATACTGTTTGTGGAAATGGAGATGCAGAGCTAGATTTGATGGTATAGCTAGACCCTTTGAGAATGTGATCCGTTTGATGACTGACCAGCTGAATATCATGCTTAAGAAGAAGACCTTTCGTGCCTTCGCTGACCCTGAGGTTCATCTCAGATTTCATGAATACGGTGTGGCCGATCCTAGATATGTGATCAAGGAGATTGCTCTTCTGAGATGGAACAAGCCAGACATTCACAGCCTTAAGCTAAATATAACAGTTGGGAAAGATAGAGATCCGGTTGGAAGTAAGAGATGGTGGATGGCCAGCGTTATTAGATATCATCACGTGAAGGTCTGTCAAGTCACTAGGTCTTGGCTTACGGCTGAAGACCTTGACAATGCTTTGCTTCAAGCTATTCTGGTTAGTCTCAGACTCGCTGAGTCCCAGAATTTGAGGATTAATACTATTGAGGTTGACAATGCTCTTCTCTTCGATCTTGTGTGGGGCACACATCCCATCCCTTTGAGGTTGGCTTCTGTGGTAGAGGAGATCAGAAGTTACGTTGAGGAGGAAGGCATCATGGGTTCCCTTGTGCACAGATCTCTGAACTCGATACCCAGAGTTATTGGAAAATGGGGTAATTGTCACTATGAACCGATTGTAATCTCTGATCCGAGAAGATTGCCCCCTAGGATTAGGGGTATGCTTAACCTTGAGAAGGAAGAGACCCCCTATGTGGTGTTGAGATATACCTGATTGATCTTTCTTGTTTTTTCTGGGTGTGTTTTGTTTGCCTTGGTGGGCTGTCCTTTGTGTTGTTCGGGTCATCACCTGCATCTTATAAGCAGGAGCTGTACTTTTTTATCTTTGTGCTCACACGAGGAGGGTGAGGTGAATAGATGACCTCCTGGCTTGTACAAAAAAAAATTCCCATATGCTGGAAAGTCATTAACAGTGCAAAACAACATAGCGTGCAAACGAAATATCTCTCTTGCTGAAGCATCATAGGTCATCACACCTTCAGCCCAAAGTTTCTTTAAGTCATCAATCAAAGGTTCAAGATAAACATCGATATCATTTCCGGGTTGTTTAGGGCCCGATATCAACAACGACAACATAACGTACTTATTTTTCATACACATCCAGGGAGGAAGATTGTATATAACAAGCATGACTGGCCAACTGCTATGTTGGCTGCTCAATGTCCCGTACAGATTCATCCCATCTGTACAAAGCCCAAGTCTTAGATTCCTATCTTCTTCACCAAATTTGGGGTACAATAGATCAATCTTCTTCCACTGTGGGGAATCAGACGCATGTTGTAGGATCCCATCATTATTTTTCTTAAAATCTGCATGCCACCTCAAATTCTTCGCATCTTTCGGATTTGCAAACAAGCGTTGAAACTGTGATATTATAGGTAGATACCACAACACCTTGGCAGGAGAACCAGTTTTGGACTCCCCCGAAGTCGTCAATTTATACCGTGACGCACCACATTTTGGACAATCTTTCAAATCTACATAGTCCTTTTGAAATAATACACAATCATTCGGGCATGCGTGTATCTTCTTGGCATCCATTCCCATTGGGCACAACATTTTCTTTACCTGGTATGTTGAGATTGGCAGCTCGTTTCCTTTAGGAAGCATTTCTTTCAACAAAGTCAACAATGAAGTGAAGCTTTTGTCGCTCCATCTATTGTTAGCTTTCAACTTATACAATCTCAACACAGCGCTAAGCTTCGTAAACTTAGCACAGCCTGTGTATAACGGTATCTCAGCATCATGCACAATGTTTCTAAAGATAGGAGGTGGATCGGTGTGCTCTACCCTACAACTATCCAACATCGCATCAACGATGTCTGCTGGAACTGGTTCGTTCACATTTACGTCATCAGAGGCAATTTCTTCTTCCACCCAAGCACTGCTATCGACATCTACTGGTTTCGATTTTGAAATCTCTCCATGCCAGTGCCATTCTGTATAGCCTTGTACAATCCCGTTGCACATGGCATGACTTTTGATTTCCTCACCAGTGTTGACTTTCAAGTTGTTACCGCAATGCCTACATGGATAGTAGAACCTATCTGTAGGTTTTTTCCTATGTTCCTCGGCAAATCTAATAAACTGATCAAGACCAGATATAAACTCTGGGGTGCAATGATTACGAATGGACATCCATGATCTATCCATTCTATGATCAAAGAGAAAACAAGTATATATTAGGAAACAAGTATATATTAGGAAAAGATTAGGGTATACACTTACATCCTAAGTGTATAATGTGATGTCATTCTTATATATAATAAATGTGTACCACCTATCCCATCCTTGAACACCTAATCTCACTAGTAAGTGTATAATGTGTATTGGGTTTTCAAGAAAATTTCGACAGCATTTCTCCGCTGTTCTCTAAGTACATATGTACTTAGAGAACAAACGGGGAAATGCTGCCGAAATTTTATCGAAAACCCAATACACATTATACACTTACATCCTAAGTGAGATTAGGTGTTCAAGAACAGTCCCAAACCGGGGACTATCTAAGATTTACTCCTAATGAGTCAATCTTGGACGGGTTTCTAGGCCAACAAACACATTTGATGTCATTCTTATATATAATAAATGTGTACCACCTATCCCATCCTTGAACACCTAATCTCACTAGTAAGTGTATAATGTGTATTGGGTTTTCAAGAAAATTTGGGCAGCATTTCCCCGTTGTTCTCTAAGTACATATGTACTTAGAGAACAAACGGGGAAATGCTACCGAAATTATCTCGAAAACCCAATACACATTATACACTTACATACTAAGTGATATTAGGTGTTCAAGAACAGTCCCAAACCGGGGACTATCCAAGATTTACTCCTAATGAGTCAATCTTGGATGGGTTTCTAGGCCAACAAACACAATAATAGATATGTACATGTTAGGGTTTCATCACGATTAATGTTAGGGTTTCATCACAATTGATGTTAGGGTTTAATCAAATCAAATTAGGATGCTACAATTGACAAGTTTAAATCTTATTTCAACATGCATCAAAATCTAGGTTGTGCAAACCATTATATGACAAATATATGCAAGCAACAAACCATTATATGGAACGAATCCTACATTATACACATACTTTTCCTGAGTAAGATAATGTGCACTTCATGGAATTATTAATATCTGAATATATATAAGTTGTTTCTACCTACTTTGATGGGATTTTATAACATTCGAGTCTTCCATTTAAGGCATTAGATGCATATATTGCAGTCCATTGTGTTGAGATAAGAATCCCATGTGATACACATGATTGAATATCTTTCACCATACTAGGAAAATACTATAGCATGTCCTCTCTAAATCTAGGTTCAGCATATACATCCAAATTAAATACACAAATCATGGATGTGGAAGCATTTGTGGAAGCATTTCAGAATCTAATCTGGTCCTATAAAGTTAAATCTAACAGCTTGTGGATGTGGAAGCATTTGTGCAGCCTTAGAAGCACTATCTTGCCTTTGATTAAGCTGCATATTGGGGATGGGTCTAGTTTCAGAATTTGGAAAGATCCGTGGATGCCTGGAAATAAATTTATGGATGAGTATATTGATACTAAAAATGTGCTAAGGATTGGGTGTGGTTGGAATGGCTTCCTTAGCAAGTTCATCTGTGAGAAAAAATGGATCATTCCGGATAGAAGATGTTTCAAGGAGTTTAAGAAGTGCGTTGAAGAGGCTGATATCAGTCTTTATGATGATGATACTATTAGTATTCAAGGGTTTCATTCTCTGAAAATTAAAGATGTTTGGAACATCCTCAGAGGACCTAGAACTAAATCTGATTGGGTATGTTGGATCTGGAGGTTTGACCATCCCAGAGTTTTGATCATTAATGCGTGGAAAATCTTCTTAGCTAAACTACCTACGCTGGATTATCTTAAGAAGATTGGATTCCAGTTTGTCTACTCTTTTCATCATCTGGAAAGAGAGAAACTGCAGAACTTTCAGAAATTTATCTTCTGACAATAACAAATGCTGGAACAGCATCAGGGATCTAGTATCCCTATATGATTGAGCTGGTTTTTCTTTTATAGATCGGATGTATAGGTGGTTTGCAGTTTTCTTTTAAACCTTACTTGTACATAAACTCTGTTTTGTTGTCTAATAAAGAGGAAGGCGCTTACTGAGCGAGCAACAACAACTGACCTCCCAGTAGTGGTGGCGGTGACCGGCGAGCTCCAGGCGGCAGGGCAGGCAGGTGCAGCGGTGGCCGGCGAGCTCCAGGCGGTAGGGCAGACAGACCAAGGAGAAGCGGTGTCGGCGGCAAGGAGCAGTGGCGTCGGCGGGCGGCGGCAAGGAGGAAGGCGGCGCGGCGGTGAGCTCCAGCCGTCAGGCAGGCAGACCAAGGAGCAACGGTGTCGGCGGCAAGGAGCAGCAGTGGCGGCGGAGAAGGGGGCACGGCGGAGAAGGGGGCGTGGAGAAGGGGAAGAAGGCAGCAGCAGTGGCGGCAGAGAAGGGGGCACGGCGGCGGCGCTGTCGTGGAGGAAGAAGGAGCTTTCGTGGAGGAGAAATCGGCGGCGTGGTCGGGCGACAGTAGAGAAGAAAAGGGAAATCGACTCGCAATGAAACAGAAGAAAGGGGAAGAGTCGGGCGATCGCGGGATATTAAGTTCCCAAATAGAGTCGGTTGTTTCAAACAACCGACGCCGGAACCTCTTTAGCGTCGGTCGTTTGAAACAACCGACGTCCAATTGGATGATATTTTCACGAAATTGTTTGGCGGGAACCACTTTCAGCGTCGGTCATAAAGGATAACCGACGCTGAAAGTGACACTTTTTGTGCAAATTTTCATCGCACATAGGCGTCGGTTTCTATCTACATAGCCGACGCTGAAAGTGACACTATTTTTTTGCTCGAAAATTGGATTTCACGGGCGACTTTAAGCATCGGTTTGTCATTAACAACCGACGATGTATTCAAAGTGGTACCCGTGTCTGGCTGGTCTTCAAATATAGACGTCGGTTTGCCTAAATAACCGACGTCTAATATTGTAGGCGTCGGTTTTCCTAAAGAACCGACGCCCAGAAAAGTGACACTGAATATTGTTTCTGTAGTAGTGAGGAGATCGAAATAGGAAGAAATCCATAATTTATTTTCGATTTCCACCATGGAATCAAAGTGAAATGGATCAAGAACCTTACCAACAGGTTGGGGGTCGTCCTCCTGACCCTCCCAAGATTCCTTGGTCGTTTCCCAAGCAAGGAGAAGAAGTGGGGTCAAAAAAGCCTTCCATTTGGCTTGTAAAATGTTCTTTTATAAAAATTCAATGAGAGAGAATATGCTTTGCAAAAATGCATTTAATCCCAAAAATGTGGCCGCCTCTTCCCCCTCATCTTCCTTAGGGACGAGGCTATCTTGTTTGCCTCTTATTCCTCTCAATTACCCATGATTTAAAGAAAACCAAATCAAGCACCTTAAATCATTTTATATTAATATCCATATGTGAGTGGATATTTCTTTTTCTTATAAAATTGAGAGTGAGTTATCCATTCCCTTGGATATTTTCATTGTCCTTGCAAAGCTCAAGGACGTCAAACACACATATGAATCCAACCAATTTAATTTTGGTTGAAGGCCCTTTAATTAATACATTTATTTTGCCCCAAAATCGAATTAGGGTTTCAATTAGGATTAAATCTTGATTATTTTAATATCAAGATTCTCTCTCCTCCAACTTAAATCAAATGAGGCGCCCCTCTCATTTTCTTTGCTCTACATGATGACAAGAAACTTTAGGGACCTTATTGAAGTGGTAAATTACATATTGCACCCTAGGTTTTGGGTAAAGTGCACATTACACCAAAACTAGGTTTTCATGCTCATACATTGCTTTATCAGCTCTTTCTTAGTATTCATGCTTCCATAAGCCATACATCAGCATAATTTTCACCCTCATGATTCTTCAACACATGAGGAACATATTATCATGCACAATTTGCACTTAAACCCCTCAACTTGGGTAATTTGCACTTTAGTCCAAAACAAGCAAAAATTGCTTCAACATTATTCAAACATGACTAAAATTGCAACATAAGTCCCTCTTGAGGCCTAATTACGTTTCACAAGATGATATTAAGCATTTAATCATCTTTATTAATCAAAACACCTAGGGTTAAAGTATAACCCAGGTCAGGGATGTTACACGACTCATCTCTATGCAACTGGAGGAATGATGAGTATATTTTACCCATTTTTACATATTGTTTAATCTACTTTTTAGGGGACGTTGTGTCTTTATTTCCTAGTTTTATCTTTATATTTATTTAAACGCAATTATTTTCCATTTTTTGTATTTTAATGCATTTTTATATGCATTTCATGAAGAATCAACCAAAGTTGCTCTGTGACACCTAGATGGATGATTAAGCCCTCACAATTTTGCACCTCAAGGGAAAGAAGGCCCATAATATTTCCTTTTGATCTCCTTACAACCACCTTGTCAAGCAAGAAATTCTTCCATTCACCAGACTCAATCCATTCTTCGCCCAGAGTTCTCTCGACTTCATTTACTTGGCATGTTTTCTCAACATCCAGCCCATTCTGGTTCATCCATGTTGGCTCTCTTGAGGACCAGACACGAGGTTCAAATTGACAAACCCATGTGAGTCACATTCTGGACCGAGTACGAGCCATGCAAGAAGATGCCTTTGACCTCAAGCATTCAAATTTTGGGTTTTAGAGGGGAGGAATGCATCTATAAAATAGACCCTCATCATCCATTCAAGGGGGTCTCTAATCGGTGATTAGAAGCCACATTCCATGGCACAAACCCTAGTAGGGAGCAAGGAGGTGGCATCCACAACATGCGTCATGACGTTCTCCATCATTTCTACTATCTCTTTGCTATTGTCCCTCACCATGAGCAAGTAGATGCCTTGGATTGGGGCATGGTGACTAGCCCTGATTGCCTATATTTTATATTAGCTTGTATCTACACTCGATAATATAGTTGCTAAATAAAGTATCATTCTGCCTGATGCCTTACTTTGCAAATTGACGACTTGTTTTGCATATTAATTATAATCATGGATATGCATGTTGCTATGAGCATGATAAGAACAACTAAATGATCTTATTATCCCCATGAACTGTCAGTAATGGATAATGAGGTGTTTGGACTTTCATCTACTACCTTCCTTGGATGGTCGGTCATAAGTAAAGGAGTTCAATAGCATATGCAAGGAACTTGGGTTTTGAGGATAGTCGGTTCCAAGGGAGTCTATACTAGGCATAGACATGTATCCTGTGAGGGTGTAGCAGCTAATCCTCAATTTAGTAATGACTATTATATAGTTAGATCTTGTTAGGATAATTACGCAGGCCTGGTTAACAAAACCCCATGCCCTGGTTCTCTTTATTTACTTATTATTTACCTCTTTCATCTCTGTTGGTTTTTGCAACAATTTCGCTTAGTCAATCATTCAACTATCTGGTGATAAATATTACTTCTTTTACTTATGAATTATATTTAACTACTTAAAAAGATTGTCCTTTGGGTTCAATCCTTAAGTATACTGGAATAAGGCTTATGCTTGTGTGGAGTGAGGAATTAGTGAACTACTTTTAGTAAACCTAGGATATTTTTCTTGGTACAACATTTATAACCCCGTCAAAAATTGGTGTCGTTGCCGGGGACAACGGTAGTTAAATATTTTCAGAAGTATAAGTGTAACTAGGGTTTTTCCTTTTTCTTTCTTTTATTTTAGTTATTTTTCTTAATAAATATTGAAAGTCCTCTAGAACCAAGCACATTTCTCACAATCCTTCCTTCTCTTTTGAGGCACTTCTAGTCTATGCAAAGATCTAGGAGTCTTGACTCTGGATTTCCTTTCGATCCTAAAATCCAAAGAACCTTCAGAAAACTTTTCAAGGAGAGGACCACGGCAGATACAGAATCTACAAAAGAAGCAATCCAAGCATGCATCACCGCAACAGTCGTGACCCAGTGAGATTTACTTGCTACAGAAGATAGAGAACAAGATAAGGATGAGTTCAACACCAACCTAGAAGCCACTCAAGCCATGGAGCATATGAAGGAACTGTGTGAGTTCTCCATCCCCAAAGGCACCAACATGACTCCTACAGTTCAATCCCCAAGTGAGCCAGTCGAGATCAGAGCCCAATGGGTCATCTTGTTGTAGAACTCCACCTACACATGGAGAATACCTTCTTCTTTAGATGTCCATTCTTGTAGATTTATAATAGTTTAACCTAAAATGTCATGTAACAAGATATGGTCAGTATATTGAGATATACTGGTATGTAAGGGAAACAAAAATATTCACATGTAGGTGTAGCAACATAATCAACCATAGCAACAATTATGATTATAAATTGAACATGCATTTTCTTTCTAACTTATCAACTCTTAATCACTTAATCTCTTTATTGCACTCCTTTACTGGAATACTCATTGTGGGCTACCCTCTCTCTAGGGTTTAGTCCATGTAGTCGACTTCTCATAACCTTACCATTCTTGGGCTTGGTTTATCATGGCCTTCCTTTCCTGGATTGGTCTCATAATTACCATACTATCCTGGATTTTCCTCATAATGACCATTCTATCCTGGCTTGGTCTTGTTGGTGATTTTCCTATCATGACTCGATCACATGTCATCATAATGACATTTCATATATCCCACAAGTATCGCTTAAATTCACCAGAGATAGTTGAGTAAGTTATATTTTTGCAATATTATACTCGTCGATCCTTTATAGATTACAAGAATTAAATAAACAACCAAAAGTTTATTTGCAATGAATTCAAAAAACCAAAGAAAACTAAGGAAGTTATTTAAGGTGAGTAGCCATATGTGTAACAACATACCTTTCTAATAAGTGACTTGAGTCCAAGTAAATAGGTGAAAATGAAATCAAGCAAGCAATCACCTTGAAATTAATGCATAACACCCAAGTATTACGATCTTTTTCATAATCTAACAATAAGACTTACTTGGGTTCCAAGTTAGGGTTTCAGAGTCAAATTAGGGTTTCATTAGGGTTTGGTATTCCCATACCCAAATTATCACATTTAATGCCTTTTAAACTTACAAACCTAATTTTGATATTATATGCATTCTTTATTCCAAATTAATTCCAAGATGTTCTTTATTTGAAAATACTAAACTTTGTCCATCAAAGTCATTTAATCAAGTTATATTCATTAAAACTAAGAAATTAGGTTTCCATTCTTTTAATACATTATAATTAGAAATTTTAGGCACTTTTGAAAATAGTGACATATTTAGGTCTTGAAACTAATTTCATTAAAATCCTTGCATTTTTGAACAACTTGCATATATAATTTATCATCATCAGACAATCCTATGATTTACTATGATTTTTGCAAGATTAATTCAATATGGGCCAATCAGGGCGATATTATGCTCTTCCTCAATGCTAATCCATCCACGCTGGCCTTTGTTAAGCAGATCCTCATGAACTATGAGCAAGCTACGGCACAGATGATCAATCGAAACAAGTCACAGTGTGTTGTGGGTAGTAAATGCGCTGCGATCTCTAGTGATGTTGTTGCGGCCCTTGATATTGATAGTACAGCGGAGACGCTCATTTACCTTGGTGTTCCGATCAAGTTTGGTAGGAGCACGCTGAATGACTTTGATTACCTGATACAGAAGATTAACCAGAAGATTGCCTCCTGGAAGTCGAGGCTCCTTTCCTTCTCTGGCCGCAAGATGTTAATCGCTCATGTCCTCTCGTCCACCACCGTGTACACTGCTGCTGCCATTGGTATTCCTCGTGGGACGATTGACCGCATTGATTGCATGCTCAAGAAGTTTCTCTGGGCGGATCGGGATAATAATCATAGAAAAGCTTGGGTGAGTTGGTCCAAGGTGTCCAAGCCACTCGAGCATGGAGGTCTGAACCTGCCGAATATCCGTGTCACTATTGACGCCTTCGTGGCCAAAGCCTGCTGGGAGCTAATTGCAATGGATTCGTTGTGGGCCAGGTTCTGTAATGCAAAGTACTCCATACGTGTGCCTAGTAGGGCGGCCAATTATCCTAATCATGTCCAATATAGATCTACGGCCTCTCCATACTGGAAACAACTGTGGAACGGCTTCCCATCCGTGGTCCCGTGGTGTAGGTGGATTCTTGGCAGAGGTATGATCCCGTTCTGGGATGCTATATGGTGTGAGGTTAGGCTGTTCGACTATGCGAGATTTCACAGTGACAGAAACCACGCCTTCTTTGTCCGAGACTTCTGGATTGACGATGAAGGGTGGGACTGGTTGGCTCTCCGGCAAGTCCTTACTGATGACGGCATTGAGCTGGTCAAGCAAGCAAGGCAAAGGATTACTGATGATGAAGACAGGATTGTGTGGAGTCCTGAGCGGATGGGTGTGTTCACTATCAGATCAGTCAAGAAGATCCTCACTGCTGGTAATGTGCCCTCTGGTTGTGCCTATAGCAAGATCTAGAGTATAGATGCCCCAAAGGAATGCGCCTTTATTTGGAAGATGATGAACCACACAGTTCCTACGGATGACAATGTCCGTAAATGCCATGTTTAGTTGGCATCTAGATGTGAGTGCTGCATTGAGCGCTGCACGGAGGACATCAATCATGTCATTTTCTTTGGACAGATGGCGTCCAGATTCTGGGAGGTGTTCGAATCGATTACAGACATGACGAGGCCGCTGAGTAGAGCCGAGCTTGTAACCCTTTGCGCCTATGGCAGATCTGCCGACGTGCTCAAATGGACAGCGACCTGTTTAGCGACCCTCATCCCATACTCTTTGTGGAAATGGAGATGCAGAGCTAGATTTGATGGTATAGCTAGACCCTTTGAGAATGTGATTCGTTTGATGACTGACCAGCTGAATATCATGCTTAAGAAGAAGACCTTTCGTGCCTTCACTGACCCTGAGGTTCATCTCAGATTTCATGAATACGGTGTGGCCGATCCTAGATATGTGATCAAGGAGATTGCTCTTCTGAGATGGAACAAGCCAGACATTCACAGCCTTAAGCTAAATATAACAGTTGGGAAAGATAGAGATCCGGTTGGAAGTAAGAGATGGTGGATGGCCAACGTTATTAGATATCATCACGCGAAGGTCTGTCAAGTCACTAGGTCTTGGCTTACGGCTGAAGACCTTGACAATGCTTTGCTTCAAGCTATTGTGGTTAGTCTCAGACTCGCTGAGTCCCAGAATTTGAGGATTACTACTATTGAGGTTGACAATGCTCTTCTCTTCGATCTTGTGTGGGGCACACATCCCATCCCTTTGAGGTTGGCTTCTGTGGTAGAGGAGATCAGAAGTTACGTTGAGGAGGAAGGCATCCTGGGTTCCCTTGTGCACAGATCTCTGAACTCGATACCCAGAGTTATTGGCAAATGGGGTAATTGTCACTATGAACCGATTGTAATCTCTGATCCGAGAAGATTGCCCCATAGGATTAGGGGTATGCTTAACCTTGAGAAGGAAGAGACCCCCTATGTGGTGTTGAGATATACCTGATTGATCTTTCTTGTTTTTTCTGGGTGTGTTTTGTTTGCCTTGGTGGGCTGTCCTTTGTGTTGTTCGGGTCATCACCTGCATCTTATAAGCAGGAGCTGTACTTTTTGATCTTTGTGCTCACACGAGGAGGGTGAGGTGAATAGATGACCTCCTGGCTTGTACAAAAAAAAAATTCCCATATGCTGGAAAGTCATTAACAGTGCAAAACAACATAGCGTGCAAACGAAATATCTCTCTTGCTGAAGCATCATAGGTCATCACACCTTCAGCCCAAAGTTTCTTTAAGTCATCAATCAAAGGTTCAAGATAAACATCGATATCATTTCCGGGTTGTTTAGGGCCCGATATCAACAACGACAACATAACGTACTTATTTTTCATACACATCCAGGGAGGAAGATTGTATATAACAAGCATGACTGGCCAACTGCTATGTTGGCTGCTCAATGTCCCGTACAGATTCATCCCATCTGTACAAAGCCCAAGTCTTAGATTCCTATCTTCTTCACCAAATTTAGGGTACAATAGATCAATCTTCTTCCACTGTGGGGAATCAGACGCATGTTGTAGGATCCCATCATTATTTTTCTTAAAATCTGCATGCCACCTCAAATTCTTCGCATCTTTCGGATTTGCAAACAAGCGTTGAAACTGTGATATTATAGGTAGATACCACAACACCTTGGCAGGAGAACCAGTTTTGGACTCCCCCGAAGTCGTCAATTTATACCGTGACGCACCACATTTTGGACAATCTTTCAAATCTACATAGTCCTTTTGAAATAATACACAATCATTCGGGCATGCGTGTATCTTCTTGGCATCCATTACCATTGGGCACAACATTTTCTTTACCTGGTATGTTGAGATTGGCAGCTCGTTTCCTTTAGGAAGCATTTCTTTCAACAAAGTCAACAATGAAGTGAAGCTTTTGTCGCTCCATCTATTGTTAGCTTTCAACTTATACAATCTCAACACAGCGCTAAGCTTCGTAAACTTAGCACAGCCTGTGTATAACGGTATCTCAGCATCATGCACAATGTTTCTAAAGATAGGAGGTGGATCGGTGTGCTCTACCCTACAACTATCCAGCATCGCATCAACGATGTCTGCTGGAACTGGTTCGTTCACATTTACGTCATCAGAGGCAATTTCTTCTTCCACCCAAGCACTGCTATCGACATCTACTGGTTTCGATTTTGAAATCTCTCCATGCCAGTGCCATTCTGTATAGCCTTGTACAATCCCGTTGCACATGGCATGACTTTTGATTTCCTCACCAGTGTTGACTTTCAAGTTGTTACCGCAATGCCTACATGGACAGTAGAACCTATCTGTAGGTTTTTTCCTATGTTCCTCGGCAAATCTAATAAAATGATCAAGACCAGATATAAACTCTGGGGTGCAATGATTACGAATGGACATCCATGATCTATCCATTCTATGATCAAAGAGAAAACAAGTATATATTAGGAAACAAGTATATATTAGGAAAAGATTAGGGTATACACTTACATCCTAAGTGTATAATGTGATGTCATTCTTATATATAATAAATGTGTACCACCTATCCCATCCTTGAACACCTAATCTCACTAGTAAGTGTATAATGTGTATTGGGTTTTCAAGAAAATTTCGACAGCATTTCTCCGCTGTTCTCTAAGTACATATGTACTTAGAGAACAAACGGGGAAATGCTGCCGAAATTTTATCGAAAACCCAATACACATTATACACTTACATCCTAAGTGAGATTAGGTGTTCAAGAACAGTCCCAAACCGGGGACTATCTAAGATTTACTCCTAATGAGTCAATCTTGGACGGGTTTCTAGGCCAACAAACACATTTGATGTCATTCTTATATATAATAAATGTGTACCACCTATCCCATCCTTGAACACCTAATATCACTAGTAAGTGTATAATGTGTATTGGGTTTTCAAGAAAATTTGGGCAGCATTTCCCCGTTGTTCTCTAAGTACATATGTACTTAGAGAACAAACGGGGAAATGCTACCGAAATTATCTCGAAAACCCAATACACATTATACACTTACATCCTAAGTGATATTAGGTGTTCAAGAACAGTCCCAAACCGGGGACTATCCAAGATTTACTCCTAATGAGTCAATCTTGGATGGGTTTCTAGGCCAACAAACACAATAATAGATATGTACATGTTAGGGTTTCATCACGATTAATGTTAGGGTTTCATCACAATTGATGTTAGGGTTTAATCAAATCAAATTAGGATGCTACAATTGACAAGTTTAAATCTTATTTCAACATGCATCGAAATCTAGGTTGTGCAAACCATTATATGACAAATATATGCAAGCAACAAACCATTATATGGAACGAATCCTACATTATACACATACTTTTCCTGAGTAAGATAATGTGCACTTCATGGAATTATTAATATCTGAATATATATAAGTTGTTTCTACCTACTTTGATGGGATTTTATAACATTCAAGTCTTCCATTTAAGGCATTAGATGCATATATTGCAGTCCATTGTGTTGAGATAAGAATCCCATGTGATACACATGATTGAATATCTTTCACCATACTAGGAAAATACTATAGCATGTCCTCTCTAAATCTAGGTTCAGCATATACATCCAAATTAAATACACAAATCATGGATGTGGAAGCATTTGTGGAAGCATTTCAGAATCTAATCTGGTCCTATAAAGTTAAATCTAACAGCTTGTGGATGTGGAAGCATTTGTGCAGCCTTAGAAGCACTATCTTACCTTTGATTAAGCTGCATATTGGGGATGGGTCTAGTTTCAGAATTTGGAAAGATCCATGGATGCCTGGAAATAAATTTATGGATGAGTATATTGATACTAAAAATGTGCTAAGGATTGGGTGTGGTTGGAATGGCTTCCTTAGCAAGTTCATCTGTGAGAAAAAATGGATCATTCCGGATAGAAGATGTTTCAAGGAGTTTAAGAAGTGCATTGAAGAGGCTGATATCAGTCTTTATGATGATGATACTATTAGTATTCAAGGGTTTCATTCTCTGAAAATTAAAGATGTTTGGAACATCCTCAGAGGACCTAGAACTAAATCTGATTGGGCATGTTGGATCTGGAGGTTTGACCATCCCAGAGTTTTGATCATTAATGCGTGGAAAATCTTCTTAGCTAAACTACCTACGCTGGATTATCTTAAGAAGATTGGATTCCAGTTTGTCTACTCTTTTCATCATCTGGAAAGAGAGAAACTGCAGAACTTTCAGAAATTTATCTTCTGACAATAACAAATGCTGGAACAGCATCAGGGATCTAGTATCCCTATATGATTGAGCTGGTTTTTCTTTTATAGATCGGATGTATAGGTGGTTTGCAGTTTTCTTTTAAACCTTACTTGTACATAAACTCTGTTTTGTTGTCTAATAAAGAGGAAGGCGCTTACTGAGCGAGCAACAACAACTGACCTCCCAGTAGTGGTGGCGGTGACCGGCGAGCTCCAGGCGGCAGGGCAGGCAGGTGCAGCGGTGGCCGGCGAGCTCCAGGCGGTAGGGCAGACAGACCAAGGAGAAGCGGTGTCGGCGGCAAGGAGCAGTGGCGTCGGCGGGCGGCGGCAAGGAGGAAGGCGGCGCGGCGGTGAGCTCCAGCCGTCAGGCAGGCAGACCAAGGAGCAACGGTGTCGGCGGCAAGGAGCAGCAGTGGCGGCGGAGAAGGGGGCACGGCAGAGAAGGGGGCGCAGAGAAGGGGAAGAAGGAAGCAGCAGTGGCGGCGGAGAAGGGGGCACGGCGGCGGCGCTGTCGTGGAGGAAGAAGGAGCTTTCGTGGAGGAGAAATCGGCGGCGTGGTCGGGCGACAGTAGAGAAGAAAAGGGAAATCGACTCGCAATGAAATAGAAGAAAGGGGAAGAGTCGGGCGATCGCGGGATATTAAGTTCCCAAATAGAGTCGGTTGTTTCAAACAACCGACGCCGAAACCTCTTTAGCGTCGGTCGTTTGAAACAACCGACGTCCAATTGGATGATATTTTCACGAAATTGTTTGGCGGGAACCACTTTCAGCGTCGGTTATAAAGGATAACCAACGCTGAAAGTGACACTTTTCGTGCAAATTTTCATCGCACATAGGCGTCGGTTTCTATCTACATAGCCGACGCTGAAAGTGACACTATTTTTTTGCTCGAAAATTGGATTTCACGGGCGACTTTAAGCATCGGTTTGTCATTAACAATCGACGATGTATTCAAAGCGGTACCCGTGTCTGGCTGGTCTTTGAATATAGACGTCGGTTTGCCTAAATAACTGACGTCTAATATTGTAGGCGTCGGTTTTCCTAAAGAACCGACGCCCAGAAAAGTGACACTGAATGTTGTTTCTGTAGTAGTGAGGAGATCGAAATAGGAAGAAATCCATAATTTATTTTCGATTTCCACCATGGAATCAAAGTGAAATGGATCAAGAACCTTACCAACAGGTTGGGGGTCGTCCTCCTGACCCTCCCAAGATTCCTTGGTCGTTTCCCAAGCAAGGAGAAGAAGTGGGGTCAAAAAAGCCTTCCATTTGGCTTGTAAAATGTTCTTTTATAAAAATTCAATGAGAGAGAATATGCTTTGCAAAAATGCATTTAATCCCAAAAATGTGGCCTCCTCTTCCCCCTCATCTTCCTTAGGGACGAGGCTATCTTGTTTGCCTCTTATTCCTCTCAATTATCCATGATTTAAAGAAAACCAAATCAAGCACCTTAAATCATTTATATTAATATCCATATGTGAGTGGATATTTCTTTTTCTTATAAATTTGAGAGTGAGTTATCCATTCCCTTGGATATTTTCATTGTCCTTGCAAAGCTCAAGGACGTCACACACACATATGAATCCAACCAATTTAATTTTGGTTGAAGGCCCTTTAATTAATACATTTATTTTGCCCCAAAATCGAATTAGGGTTTCAATTAGGATTAAATCTTGATTATTTTAATATCAAGATTCTCTCTCCTCCAACTTAAATCAAATGAGGCGCCCCTCTCATTTTCTTTGCTCTACATGATGACAAGAAACTTTAGGGACCTTATTGAAGTGGTAAATTACATATTGCACCCTAGGTTTTGGGTAAAGTGCACATTACACCAAAACTAGGTTTTCATGCTCATACATTGCTTTATCAGCTCTTTCTTAGTATTCATGCTTCCATAAGCCATACATCAGCATAATTTTCACCCTCATGATTCTTCAACACATGAGGAACATATTATCATGCACAATTTGCACTTAAACCCCTCAACTTCGGTAATTTGCACTTTAGTCCAAAACAAGCAAAAATTGCTTCAACATTATTCAAACATGACTACAATTGCAACATAAGTCCCTCTTGAGGCCTAATTACGTTTCACAAGATGATATTAAGCATTTAATCATCTTTATTAATCAAAACACCTAGGGTTAAAGTATAACCCAGGTCAGGGATGTTACACGACTCATCTCTATGCAACTGGAGGAATGATGAGTATATTTTACCCATTTTTACATATTGTTTAATCTACTTTTTAGGGGACGTTGTGTCTTTATTTCCTAGTTTTATCTTTATATTTATTTAAACGCAATTATTTTCCATTTTTTGTATTTTAATGCATTTTTATATGCATTTCATGAAGAATCAACCAAAGTTGCTCTGTGACACCTAGATGGATGATTAAGCCCTCACAATTTTGCACCTCAAGGGAAAGAAGGCTCATAATATTTCCTTTTGATCTCCTTACAACCACCTTGACAAGCAAGAAATTCTTCCATTCACCAGACTCAAGCCATTCTTCGCCCAGAGTTCTCTCGACTTCATTGACTTGGCATATTTTCTCAACATCCAGCCCATTCTGGTTCATCCATGTTGGCTCTCTTGAGGACCAGACACGAGGTTCAAATTGAAAAACCCATGTGAGTCACATTCTGGACCGAGTACGAGCCATGCAAGAAGATGCCTTTGACCTCAAGCATTCAAATTTTGGGTTTTAGAGGGGAGGAATGCATCTATAAAATAGACCCTCATCATCCATTCAAGGGGGTCTCTAATCGGTGATTAGAAGCCACATTCCATGGCACAAACCCTAGTAGGGAGCAAGGAGGTGGCATCCACAACATGCGTCATGACGTTCTCCATCATTTCTACTATCTCTTTGCTATTGTCCCTCACCATGAGCAAGTAGATGCCTTGAATTGGGGCATGGTGACTAGCCCTGATTGCCTATATTTTATATTAGCTTGTATCTACACTCGATAATATAGTTGCTAAATAAAGTATCATTCTGCCCGATGCCTTACTTTGCAAATTGACGACTTGTTTTGCATATTAATTATAATCATGGATATGCATGTTGCTATGAGCATGATTAGAACAACTAAATGATCTTATTATCCCCATGAACTGTCAGTAATGGATAATGAGGTGTTTGGACTTTGATCTACTACCTTCCTTGGATGGTCGGTCATAAGTAAAGGAGTTCAATAGCATATGCAAGGAACTTGGGTTTTGAGGATAGTCGGTTCCAAGGGAGTCTATACTAGGCATAGACATGTATCCTGTGAGGGTGTAGCAGCTAATCCTCAATTTAGTAATGACTATTATATAGTTAGATCTTGTTAGGATAATTACGCAGGCCTGGTTAACAAAACCCCATGCCCTGGTTCTCTTTATTTACTTATTATTTACCTCTTTCATCTCTGTTGGTTTTTGCAACAATTTCGCTTAGTCAATCATTCAACTATCTGGTGATAAATATTACTTCTTTTACTTATGAATTATATTTAACTACTTAAAAAGATTGTCCTTTGGGTTCAATCCTTAAGTATACTGGAATAAGGCTTATGCTTGTGTGGAGTGAGGAATTAGTGAACTACTTTTAGTAAACCTAGGATATTTTTCTTGGTACAACATTTATAACCCCGTCAAAAATTGGTGTCGTTGTCGGGGACAACGGTAGTTAAATATTTTCAGAAGTATAAGTGTAACTAGGGTTTTTCCTTTTTCTTTCTTTTATTTTAGTTATTTTTCTTAATAAATATTGAAAGTCCTCTAGAACCAAGCACATTTCTCACAATCCTTCCTTCTCTTTTGAGGCACTTCTAGTCTATGCAAAGATCTAGGAGTCTTGACTCTGGATTTCCTTTCGATCCTAAAATCCAAAGAACCTTCAGAAAACTTTTCAAGGAGAGGACCACGGCAGATACAGAATCTACAAAAGAAGCAATCCAAGCATGCATCACCGCAACAGTCGTGACCCAGTGAGATTTACTTGCTACAGAAGATAGAGAACAAGATAAGGACGAGTTCAAGACCAACCTAGAAGCCACTCAAGCCATGGAGCATATGAAGGAACTGTGTGAGTTCTCCATCTCCAAAGGCACCAACATGACTCCTACAGTTCAATCCCCAAGTGAGCCAGTCGAGATCAGAGCCCAATGGGTCATCTTGTTGTAGAACTCCACCTACACATGGAGAATACCTTCTTCTTTAGATGTCCATTCTTGTAGATTTATAATAGTTTAACCTAAAATGTCATGTAACAAGATATGGTCAGTATATTGAGATATACTGGTATGTAAGGGAAACAAAAATATTCACATGTAGGTGTAGCAACATAATCAACCATAGCAACAATTATGATTATAAATTGAACATGCATTTTCTTTCTAACTTATCAACTCTTAATCACTTAATCTCTTTATTGCACTCCTTTACTGGAATACTCATTGTGGGCTACCCTCTCTCTAGGGTTTAGTCCATGTAGTCGACTTCTCATTACCTTACCATTCTTGGGCTTGGTTTATCATGGCCTTCCTTTCCTGGATTGGTCTCATAATTACCATACTATCCTGGATTTTCCTCATAATGACCATTCTATCCTGGCTTGGTCTTGTTGGTGATTTTCCTATCATGACTCGATCACATGTCATCATAATGACATTTCATATATCCCACAAGTATCGCTTAAATTCACCAGAGATAGTTGAGTAAGTTATATTTTTGCAATATTATACTCGTCGATCCTTTATAGATTACAAGAATTAAATAAACAACCAAAAGTTTATTTGCAATGAATTCAAAAAACCAAAGAAAACTAAGGAAGTTATTTAAGGTGAGTAGCCATATGTGTAACAACATACCTTTCTAATAAGTGACTTGAGTCCAAGTAAATAGGTGAAAATGAAATCAAGCAAGCAATCACCTTGAAATTAATGCATAACACCCAAGTATTACGATCTTTTTCATAATCTAACAATAAGACTTACTTGGGTTCCAAGTTAGGGTTTCAGAGTCAAATTAGGGTTTCATTAGGGTTTGGTATTCCCATACCCAAATTATCACATTTAATGCCTTTTAAACTTACAAACCTAATTTTGATATTATATGCATTCTTTATTCCAAATTAATTCCAAGATGTTCTTTATTTGAAAATACTAAACTTTGTCCATCAAAGTCATTTAATCAAGTTATATTCATTAAAACTAAGAAATTAGGTTTCCATTCTTTTAATACATTAGAATTAGAAACTAATTTCATTAAAATCCTTGCATTTTTGAACAACTTGCATATATAATTTATCATCATCAGACAATCCTATGATTTACTATGATTTTTGCAAGATTAATTCAATATGGGCCAATCAGGGCATGCCACATAGGCAGCCCAGTTAGCAGGGCCCATGCCATGTGGTCGTGGCCGAGCCAATCATCTCGTGCCTTGTTGGCACTCGGGCCCACCCGTTTCTAAAAAATGAAGGGAAAAGTTGGTAAGAACCCTAACCTCAAGAAAGAGAAGACAGGGTAGGATCGTCTTTTTGCCGAGGGTTGTCTTCAACCTCAACTGAGCTCTTCCTCATGAGTAGGAGGTTAACTATTAAGTTGACTATGCTCTCTAGGCCTTCCTAGAGACAAGTAAGGGCACCACTATGTCCACTACACTTCACCGCATTTGAGGGTAGAAACTAATTGCCTATAGTTAGTTTGGGTTAGGATAATGGTGAAGGGGTTCCTCTAATTACACAAAGATGAGCCAAGAAGATGAGAGGCAGGGTTAGTGGTGAAATTGGCATTAATGATCGATGCCACAAGTCTAGAGGAGTCTCTTGCATGATATGGGGATCTAGATGGGGATAGTACCTTCTTATATATCCCATTGCTATGGTGGATAGATTCTTGAGGGGTTAGAAAATTGGGGGATTTTTTAATTTATTTCCATATATATCAAAAATTAGGATAGTTCGATGTGAAATTGTTTCATAATCACAGTGGAAAGATTTCCAGACGTGCACATGGACCTAACAGAGATAAAAGTGAGAAAGGAAAAGGAACTTGAATTGTTCCTAGATTCCTAATCTTTAGAAGGTAGGAGATTGATCTTTCAACCATAGATCCTTGATCAGATGACTGTCAAGGTACACATTTACTAATGAAAGGGCCAGGTTTATTGATAAATATTTCCAAGTTTAATACATTTCCCAATCCTCTTCACTTTAGCAAATCTAGTAAATTCCATATCTCTCTCTCCTTCAATCCTTTTAGTCCCAAATTTTGAAGGAAAGTCTTAAATACTTTTATCTAGATGTGGGTGACATTTGAGACCAAAATACAATAGTTAAAGATAGTATTCTTTGTCTCCAAGTCTACCTTTTATTTCATTTATTTAAGGCATAAAATTAATTATTTTCTCTAACCAACTAGGCTATATTTCCTACTTTGATAACTTTCTCATTAAAGACAATATGGAACTGAAACCAAACATTACTTGCCTTTAATACCACTTTTCTAGAAAACTCCAAATAATTCTATATGTAGAATACTAATAATCCATTACTTTCTGTAATTCGATTTATTATTGAATTTTCTCTCCTTCATTTTCCCAATTATATTATTGGGTTATTGTAAATAGTAAAATCCATGAAAACCATTGCAAAGGAGAAATTGCATTTTAAATCCATACTTTTGAAACAAGGCATAGAAAATTTTCTAATACATCCTTAATAAACTAATATTTACATTTCAAATATGTAAATACATATGAAAAACTATGTTATAACAATTGCATTTCAGATATACAAGAGTTGAGGAGGGGTTTTAGGTGCTCGACAAAGATCTTAGAAATCAGTTTTAAGCATATGTTTTATAGTAAGATTGCGAAGAGATCACCACAACATATATGTTACCACACTTTGGGGATTATATATGAATCTAGATTTTGGGGATCAAATTTTCTAGTATTGAAGGCTAGTTGCATTGTCTTCACCAGATAGGGCCAAACATGAGTCTAGTTTTATTGGATGAAATTGTTGTGCATCACATAGGGGCCCAAATTCGTGGCTGGGTACATTAGGAAGGTGATCATCTTTATATCATTAGGTCCCTATATTATTGAAATTAAGTTCCTGAGGAGTGATCTTATCCCAAGGAAAAAGCCAATAAAAAGGGATTCCAAGAGTGGAGTTTCTCCTCTTCATCAGGTGTTTGAAGTGGCCTCTGACGTTGGTCTAGATGGAAAGCTTATCATCCATCCAACCACCCGCCTCATTTTTTATCTATGCAATATTGTTAAAATGATGAATCGCTCTTATGAAGGTTTGAAAGAACGTCGTATTGCAATCACCACTTTGAAGCTAGTTAATGTGTGTGTGCTTCTCCCAGTCAGATTCCTCGCATAGGAGGATGAGATAGTACTGCTCTTAGATCTCAATGACATGAATGTCATTAGAAAGAGAAGGATGGGAGTTAAAAAGTACCTGAATCCTATCTAGGCATGGAATAATGGTGAATTTCTCCTTGTACAACAATTTTAAATTGTTGGATTCTGAGTTAGATGCACCAGCTTGGAAGTGTGGAAAGGGTTAAAGGAAAGACTTTCCACTTTCATAGAGAGGTAGCAGATCATCTTGAATGCCTATTTGAGATTATACATTGCTTTGGTGTAGAAGATGGATTTATTCCTCACGGTGGAATGATTTTTAGAAACAAGAATGGGTTTATGGTCAGAGTAAAAATGAGGGGGAATGAAATAGTAAAACCCACTTCAGTAGATAGCTAACTATCATTGTCTATGAATTTTTCAAATCTCTCCCTAATTTGGAGCTGTTTAATGGTGAAGAAATGTCTGTTACATATCCATAAGTCATGTGTACATTATCATCTCTTGGACATTTTTCTAGATCGTCTGTCAAATTAGTGGTTGTTGATCTTCTCAAATGGGTCAATTTTGATGATGAAGTCACCAAAAATTACCCAAGCACTTGAGACTTAATGAGAGATTTCCTTCATCCTCTTCCAAAGGAGGGGGGTCTTGGTTGCATTTGATGTAGGGAGTGGGACACGAGAGGGGATCCACGCCCTACTAGAAAAGGAAAGGAAACATCCCTTGAACCAAACACTACATAAACTATTTCCCCAAAGGGATGAATATCAATACTTTCCACATGTATGTTTCACAATACCAAAATATAGTAGCGGAATATGAAAGTTCTAACTATTACAAAGCTTGATAACATTATACATCACTTCAACACACATGGGTATTAAAAAAGGAAATCTAGCATATCAAAAAAGGATCTAGATGAGGGTCATCTAACCACCTCTTCAAAGTCTCCCAAAAGCTCATCTACAAAGGTTGAGTTTTGAGATCACCTCTCCTTGCTCTATCCTGGGGTAGGAAGCATACCCCACAAAGAAGAGAAGAAAAGAAAACATTAGAAAAGGTTGGTATGTACATACTAAAAGAAAACTTGAGAAATGTAATAACCAAAGGACATCAAGTATAAATGATTCCCATGCAAGAGATAAGGACTACCCAAAGTAGCATAAAAGATAAGAATCATCATCACATGATAAAAGAGGATACTTGCCATAAACAAAAAAATAAAGTTGTGCCACAATAGCACATATAGAGAAAGTAGGGCACACACCCCACAATCATCATCAAACCTACATGTATGTGAGATAATCATAACAATAGAACAATATAAAGACAAAGGTGACCAAGGCTTCACATCCTTGAAACCTGATAGAGAATGACACACTTCCAAAGTCCCAATATATAAAGTTGAGCAACGGCTTCATATCCATGAAACTCAGGTATGGGGAAACACCACCTCCATCCCAAAACAGGGGTACACACCCAAAAACCAATGCAATTACACTACTCTAGTGCTACTGAATCACATAGCATGTAAAATATAGAGGCAAGTAAAAAGTATAGTCTATATATACAATGTTGTCGTCACACAATGGACAACACATACATCCACATGCAAGTGGGAATAAGATATCACATATCCACAAATAAACATCCACACCATAGTGGTAACATATCATTAGAGGTCCAACATGCACTAAGGCACAAGATAGGAGTCAAGAGAATATCCAAGATTACCACAAACAAGACAGTTCACAAGAACCATCACTACTACAGAAATGGCTTATAACGTCACATTTACATGCGTCAGTTGTATACAAGAAACCGACGCCTAAACCCTACAATGTCAGTTTATTACAAAAATTGACATCTATCTGTGAAGAGCGGCCAGAGACGGGTATCACTTTTTATTTAGCTTTGGTTCCTTAATAAGTAACCGATGCCTAAAATCGACCGCCAAATCCAAATTTTTCAATGGAAAAAAATTATCTCCTAAATTTGACATACGGCGTCGGTTGTTAACAAAACAACTGATGACTAAAGGTCTTTAAAACTGCTGACTTCAGCATGGGTGGAAAGCTATTAGATATACGTACTCCCTATACGAGAGAGGAATTAGATGTTGTAAGAGAAGAATGGGCAAAAACCCTACAAAGAGTGGGAATTTTTAAATATAATTTTATTAACAATGATGACAATGATGACGATGATAAATAAAGAATAACTTTGTTTTCATAATTATTTTTGTGTGAATGTGAATGACTTTTTATGAATTGTCATATGTGTGAATGTGAATGTGTATGGCTTTTTCTAATCAATACATGAATGTTTATACATGTGTCTGAATGTGAAAAAGATGAAACGAATGGAACTGAATGTGTATGTAAAAAACTTTGTTGGTTTCTACATGTATCTGATCAATACATGTGTCTGAATGTGAATAACTTTGCAGGTTTGTGGCATGTTGTATGGATGATATCAGTGGATCTTGTAAACCTATAGTTCAGAACTAAACTGCAGGTTCTGCATCCTATTGACCAGCCATATAGAAGGCCTGCAAACTGATAAGAAAAAAAATTAGCCATTGGTTGTTTATAAACAACTGAAACCAAAATCATATGACGTCGGTTATTAGCAAAAAACGGATGTCTTTATCCTGTCCTGGTGTCAGTTGTCGGTAAAAATTGATGCATATTACCACGGCTGTGTTGGCTAGCATGGCCATGCTGGCAATGATATGGCGTTGGTTATTTGCATAAAACTGACAACTTTATCAAGATATAGTGTCGGTTATATACAATAACCAATGTCGATAGTGCCATTGCTGGTGCTTTATTGATGGCAGGAAGGGTAACGGCATCGGTTCTTTTAATAATCAATGTCTGTAACCAGTCTATAGTGTCGATTTTCTTAAATAACTGATGCCTATAGTCCCATTTCTGGTGCGTTTTTGGTGGCGGGAAGTGTTTTAGCATCGGTTAGGGAACCGACGCCGAAGGGGTCCACCTTTAGCGGTGCCCACTTGGGTGTCACTTGGAAACTGACACTAAAGGCCTTAATTAACCGACGCTATAGGCATGTTCTGTAGTAGTGCATGATATCAAAAGATAAGAGCAATGTGTATAGGCTATTGTCCATAGGACCAAGAGAAAGAATAATACAGGTGAATTACTAAACATGGAGTAATAGGGATACAACATACCTCAACTTCAGAGTCCAAAGTCCAAATTCCAACTAGGTTCATGCCTAAGCAATCAAAGAACCCATTAAACATATTGGTAGATTTTGAGTTAATATCACATTGATTATTAAACCCTAAAACCCACCTTTTTATTATTATGTGAATTAGGTTATGAAAATTGTATCACATTTTAGTTTATATTATTAGGATTCCAAAACATATTTTATTATATTTTTTGACTTATAAATATTTATTTATGATTTTTATAAGTTAATTAGATCCATTAAAAACACATGATATTAATCATTGTATTTAGTCATCAAAATTTATACCATTAGTTAGAACTCATTTTTCTTATTCTAACGAGTATTTTTGCATATTTGTATGACCAATAATTAATTAGTTACTAAAAATTTTAAACGTCAGCCAATCAAAAAATTACAAATAAGCTATGCGTTTGCAAAAGAGAAGAGAGAGGGGGAGGGTCGTGGCTCTGAGTTAGCCCAATCATATCTGGCCAACTCATCTGGCCACTCATCCACATCAGCAAGGTAAGGCGCAAGAGAAGAAAAAGAGGTCGTAGTGAAATTACTAAAATACTCTCAAAGGAAAAACACAACAAAATGAGAAGACATGAGGGCAGGAAGGTCAAAGCAGTAAGGGAATTCCTCCCTCAACCCTGACACCCACACTCCATGGCTTGTGTCTGAAGCTGCAGTGAGGGAGAAGGAAGTACAGGCTGCCTCTCAACCACACGACCAAGAAAAACAATGCAAGGGTTGACCGGTGAAGCAGTACCCTTGCCCGAAGAAAAATGACGATAGACAGAGACAAACATACACACAGCCATAGAGCTCAAATAAGCAAAAACCAAAAATGAATTAGATGAAACAAAAATTACCAAATGATAATGCAGAAAGCTTTGTAAGGGAAAACCAAAGTCAAAAGGCAATTACCAAGATTAGAATGCCACAAAATATCTCTGGTCGAAGATCCGATGGCGGCGACTACTCCTAGAGTAGGGGAAACCAAATCGGAGAAAGTGAGATGAGGAGGAGACCACCACCAGCTCCTGGAAGGTCTAAATATGATGCACGTGCAAGGAATTGACGTCGGAAGGTTCCAGTAGCAATCTTCGACCACCAGACCAGGAAGAAGAAAGTAGAGAAGGTCAGGGGGTAAGGTGTGATGTCTAGGACAATTAAGGATAGAAAGGAGTTCGGTTGGGGTCCAAGATGTTTTATGTATACTTGTATTTATAGGAGGAAGTGTAGAAAGAAAGAAGGCAACATGGACCAATGAGGGATTTTGGGGTTTTCCATTTAGGAAGGAGAGAGGTAGGGAAAGTTATGATCACTATGTTCGTCTCCTTCTCCCGATCGAACTAGAAGACAAATCAAGGAAAACAAATTTGAGGAGAGGGACAAAGATCAAAACAAAATTTTAGCTAATGTTCACATCCGGGTCGAGCTCCTACTCAAGGCATGAGACAAATCAGATGTCATCCATCCCAGATCCAACAGTCATGGTAGAAAGGCACATAAGTAAAGTGTGTGACAACAAAGACTTTAGGCAGAAATCCCATTTAAATTGTGACATTTAATGCAATATGAAATATGATTAAAACTATAGTTTGACCCAATTGATGTCTTATTTTCTCTCTCTTCAATTATCCAAATTGAGTGAAAATTTGCACATAGGTTATATTAGGTATATAGATTTCAATTCTTCAATTAGATTTTCCTTTTGATGACCATAAATGTATTATTTAATTGACTCTTTGTTTCTCTTTCCTCATGCATTAATGACACTATGATTATCCAAATTAGGTGAAACTTCATCCATAAGTTAACTTAAGTGAGTTGAATATGAATTTGTCATTGTTTCTATCTTTTAGTGTCATATAACATATTTATTTATCATTTATTCCTTTTATGCATAGTCTCTCTCCTAAACTTACCTTTTTATTTCAAGGTTGTCCAAATTAGATGAAAATTGACATGTAGGCTTATTTTGATGTGTAGATTATGAATTTGAAGTCTATTTTTACTTTGAGATTTTATTATATATGTTATGTCACTTGGCCCACTAATGGCCCACTAACTTCATTAATCATCCAATTAAGTTCTTTTATATGATTATTAAGCACTATCTGTCATGTTTTCCACTATATACCTTTGTGACACATTTTATGTTTCATTATAGGCTCAATTACATGCATTAGATTATTAAAGTTGAACTTTGTTTTTCAAGTAAAAAATGTCAATGTTTTAGGGTAGGGTTCTAGTTCTAGTATGTTACAGCACACCACCCCTTAAAGGTATTTCGTCCCCAAAATCAAAACATCCATAAGCAAACAAATATAAACCACTGCTTAAAGGATTCATCTTATTAAGTCAATATAATTTTTAGATACAAATGGTTCAACTAAACTTCCTTACATCCTACTACATAAACATCATGCAAAAGGGAAAACATAACTAGTGAAGACTAACTATGGAACTATGGGTCAACTTGTTCTGGTCCTTGATCATCCTCATGAACTTGTTCTGCTTCCAAATCATAAACTTTTCCAACTTTTCTTTCCACATGCTTTCTACCATTATTACCATTATTATTGCCCTGATTCTGAGGAGGTGCTTGTTGTTGTTGCACTGGAGCTTGTCTATTATGGCGCTTAGGGAAATCAGGTCAGATGTGTCTAGGTTCACTGCAATAATGGCATACCACTGATGTTCCATAACGAGACCTATCCTGAGAACACTTCCCTGGTGGATGGTAACCATTACACTTAGCACACTTGTCTTTTCTATTCACCTCCTGAGGACTTCCTATTCTTGTTAAACTCCCTAGGTTGAAAACCTAGGTAAGACTCCATAGCCATATTTTTATCTACCATCTATTGAAAAGTCAAAGGCAGTTGTAGGATAAGATAATGACACACGTTGTAGTTGAGTCCTTGCAGATATAGGTCAGCTCTACGTTCTTCACAAAGTTCAGAAGCATATCTCTCAAGCAACAAGAATTTTTGCACATAAGCAGAAATAGTCATTGATCCTTGCTTCAAACTATAGAACTCAACTCACTTGACCCTTGTGGGCGTCTAGCCTCCTCCACGAGTTTGAGGGAGGGGGGATACTAATGTCTCTCCTAACTCAAAAAAAACTATAGAACTCAACTTCCTTTTTCTTCAAGGAAGAAGTGCAGATATACTTCTCATGGAAAAGCACCAAAAACTACTCCCAGGTCATGATTGAGATATCATGAGTCCTTGCTATTCTGTTCCACCAAACTCAAGAAGGTCCATCCAAAACATATGAAGTAAACCTAACCTTCTGGTGTGGAGGACATGCCATACCATAAAAAGTCCTCTCTATGGCTAACACCCAATCATCAACTTTATCAACCATCTCTATCTCACCTTCACCCTTGAAGGAGGGTGGTTGCATCTTCATGAATTCCATGATGGAATTCTCTTTAGGCTTTTCAGGTACATATGGGTCCTTCATCTTTCCTTCCATGGTAGTAGCAATAAATTATCAAAACATGGACAACTCTTACTCTGGAGAGATGACTACGCCTGTATTAGTAGAGGTTGGGGTCTCCTGGCCTACTGACGTTCCACCTTGAGTCACTGGTGTGGTAAAGGGAGGATCCATCCTTAGCAGCCCAAACCTAGGATCTTGGGGTGTCTCGTAGCCATACATGTTATCAAGCGTCGAGTTATCTCCCGCCATGAAGGTTTTTTCCTGCACAAGGCAAGGATACTAGGTTTAAGTAATCCATGGATAAAGGTAAACATCCTAAGGGAGACAAGATTGAAATATTTAGATAATTGATTGCTAGTAGCTCTAATACCATGTTGTAAGGAGTGGGACTCGAGAGGGGATCTAGTTCCTACTAGAAAAGGAAAGGAAACATCCCTTGAACCAAACACCACATAAACTTTTTCTCTAAAGAGATGAAAACCAATACTTTCCACATGTATGTTTCACAGTATCAAAATATAGCAATGGAATACGAAAGTTCTAACTATTACAAAGCTTGATAACATTAAACATCACTTCACCACACATGGGTGTCAAAAAGGAAATCTAACATATCAAACAAGGATCTAGCTGAGGGTCATCTAACCACCTCTTCAAAGTCTCCTAAAAGCTCAGCTACAAAGGTTGAGTTTCGAGATCGCCTCTACTTGCTCTATCCTGGGGTTGGAAGCTTACCCCACAAAGAAGAGAAGAAAAAGAAACATCAGCAAAGGTTGGTATGTGCATACTAAAATAAAAATTGAGTAATGTAATAACCAAAGGACATCAAGTATAAATGTTTCCCATGTAAGAGATAAGGACTACCCAAAGGGGCATAAAAGATAAGAATAATCATCACAGGATAAAAGAGGATACTTGACATAAACAAAACAATAAGGTTGTGCCACAATAACACATATAGAGAAAGTAGGGCACACACCCCAAAATCATCATCAAACCTACATGCATGTGAGATAATCATAACACTAGAACAATATAAAGACTAAGGCGGCCAAGGCTTCACATCCTTAAAACCTGATAGAGAATGATGCACTACCAAACTTCCAATATATAAGGTTGAGCCAAGGCTTCAGATCCTTGAAACTCGGGTATGGGTAACCCTCACTTCCATCCCAAAATAGGGGTACACGCCCAAAAACCAATGCAATTACACTACTCTAGTGCGACTGAATCACATAACATGTAAAATGTAGAGGCAAGTAAAAGGTATAGTTAGATTATACAAAGTTGCCATCATACAATGGATAACACATACATCCACATGCAAGTGGGAACAAGATATCACATATCCACAAATAAACATCCACAACATAATGGGCACATATCATCAAAAGTTCAACATGCACCAAGGTACAAGACAGGAGTCAAGAGAATATCCAAGATTATGATAAGCAAGATAGTTCACAAGAACCATGATATCAAAAGATAAGAGCAATGTGTATAGGCTATTGTCCATAGAACCAAGAGAAAGAATAATATAGGTGAATTGATCTACATGGAGTAATAGGGGATACACCTCAACTTCAGAGTCCCAAAGTCTAACGTCCAACTAGGTCCAAGCCTAGGCCTTCAAAGAACCTATTAAACATATAGGTAGATTTTCAGTTAATATCACAATGATTATTCAACCCTAAAAACAACCTTTTTATTATTATGAAAATTATGTTATGAAAACTATACCAAATTTTATTTTATGTTATTAGGAGTCCAAAACATATTTTATTATATTTTTTTGACTTATAAATATTTAGTTATGATTTTTATAAGTTAATTAGATCCATTGAAAACACATGTTATTAATCGTTGGATTTAGGATCAAAATTTATACCATTAGTTAGATCTTATTTTTCTGATTCTAATAAGTATTTTTTCATATTTGTCTGACCAATAATTAATTATTTACTAATTTTTTAAACATCAGCCAATCAGAAAAATTTAAAATTAGTAGAGCGTTTGCAAAAGAGAAGATAGAGAGGGAGAGGGTCGCAGCTCTGAGTTGGCCCAATCAGATTTAGCCAACTTGGTCGGCCAATCATCCACATCAGCAAGGTTAGACGCAAGAGAAGAAAAAGAGGTCATAGAGAAATTACTAAAATACCCTCAAAGGAAAAACATAGTGAAACGAGAAGACATGAGGGTTGGAAGGTCAAAGTAGTGAGGGGATACCTCCCCCATCCTCGACAGTCATGCTCCATGGCTAGTGCCTAAAGCTATAGTTGGGGAGAAGGAAGTATAGGTTACCCCTCAACCACACGACCAAGAAAACCAACACAAGGGTCGATTGGTGAAGCATGACCCTTTCCCGAAGTAAAACGATGACAAATAGAGACGAACACACAGCCACAGAGCTCGAATAACCAAAAACCAAAAATGAAGAAGAAGAAACAAAAAATGACCAAACAACGATGTAGAAAGCTTTGCAAGGGAAAACCAAACTCAAAAGGGAACTTACCGAGATCAAAATGCCATAGAAGAACAAGACCTGACGGCGATGACTACTCCCAAAATAGGGGAAACCAAACTGGAGCAAGAAAGATGAGGGGGAGACTACCACCAGCTCTGGGAAGGTCTGAAGATGATGCACACATAAGGAATTGGCATTGGAAGGTTCCATTAGCAAGCTCCGACCGTTGGACTAGGAAGAAGAAAGTGGAGAAGGTCTGGGGGTAAGGAGCGATGTCTAGGGCAATTGAGGCTAGAAAGGAGTTATGTTGGGGTCCAAGATGATTCATGTATACCTATATTTATAGGAGGAAGGGTAGAACAAAAGAAGGCAACAGGGTCTGATGAGGGATTTTAGGGTTTTCCATTTAGGAATGTGTAAAGACAAAGTCTCTACTATAAACCATGGCAACCAAAATCATCAATTGTGTAGCAGTGGAAATTTAAATATTGACTTTATTCAAAATGTATAAAGAGTACACTACAAACATTTCCATAAAGGAAGTACAACTTTATACAAAACATAGGATCTACATAGAGGAAGACTTAGACTAAGCCAATATTGTCTCCAAACAAAACAACTTAATATATAAAAGCAACTATGATCATGCAAGCTACATGTTCCTTTTCTTCTTGTCATATCCTTAGCCTTAGGTTCACCAAGCTTCCATGCGCACTCTGATCCTAGCCTGGATGGTTGGGGTCATCCAGCAAGAGAAAGATAAAAGTATGTGTTAATAATAGGATAAAGGCAATTATAAAGCTAAGCATTTCATAACAAAAGATTCCACTAAGGAATTTCAAGAAGTGAGAGGAAAATGAGTAGATAAGATTTTAGAAAATGACCACATTTCAATATCAACAGATATCACATTTGCATGAATATAAATTATGACTCAAAATCATCTCAATGTAGGGTGAGGCACCTACCGGACCTCACCAACATAAAATGGAAGGGGGACTAAAACCCTAGTGCATGGCAGGAGGACTAAAACCTCAGTGCCCTGTATAAAATTGGCAGGGGGACTAAAACCCCAGTGCCTACGGCAGGGGGACTAAAACCCCAGTGCCCTATGGGTGGTTTGTACTCATGTACACTACATTTTCAATTGGTAAATAACTATATCATGCATAAACATTCACTTGACAGTAGAGTGAAAAGTATAACAAGATTGCAACATAGCATTGGGAATAAAACCCAAGAAATAAAGGAGCCAACATAAGCAACAACAATATATAATGTTTCCAAGTATTTCAAAAAGATGAGCCAACATAGACAATAACAAGATTAAATATTTCACATAAGTGAGCCACAAATGCAATTGATTCATCAAAGAAGTAAAAGAGCGAAAAATGCATTTAGGAGAATAACAAGGCTAGCACAATAATGATTGTGGGGTTGGAAAAGACCCAACTGAGAGATTAGGATTGTTTGCACAATTACATTCCACATAGATTTCACATTCATCATGGATGTCACATACTAAAATAGGCTTCACATACCTGTTTTAATTAACTACCATCACATTCACCAATCTGATTGTATCACCATTCCATTTTCTCCTAGTTGCAAGCATTACACATGTATTAGGTTACTTAAAGGTACTTTAAGTGTAAAATGTCCATATTTATAAACCATGGATTAAAACTTTGGATTTTGGGTCTGTAAACAGGGCCAAACGATTCCTAATATTTTTCTACTCGAGAAAACATATTTATTTACCAAAAACAGAGTTAAAACACTATTATAATCATTTTATAACACTTTATACATTTAAATTAGAATTTGAATTCATTATCAGACTTGGGATGGAAAAAAAGACTCCAAAACTGGTAATTTGGATTCTACTCGAAAAATCCTTTCCAATGACTATTTATTTATATTTTTTTGATAATTGAGCGATTTACTACGAAATAAACAAAACTGACCAATTAATTGCTAAATGGGTCAAAGACAATAAGGTTTCGGATGACGAAACTGCCCCTGGCGAGAGGATCCGGAAAAGAGGGCACGCGGGGGAAAAATGGTAAAAAGCCACCTGAGCTTCTTCAAGCTCGGGCGCAGCCATGGCGCCGAGGTGTATCTTGGGAACTTGGGCGTTTTTTCATTTATCCACCAAAATCATCGTGCATGTACTCGAAACGAAGATAATCGAAAGAGGAACTCACCTAGCCAATAAATTTCGACGCACGAGCACTCTAGCTCCGGGGAGAGGCGCCGCAAGCACAGCTGGAAAAACTCCACGTCGCCGGCTACACACACGATCTCTGATGAAATTGAGGGGATTGGTAGGTTGCGAGGTGGCCGACACAACTGTGTGGGGAGTTATTTATAGGTGTAGAGGTGTCCTTTGGCCTAGCCAAGGTGGCCGTGACAGAGCCTTGGTCGGCACCCCTTGGCTTTTAGGCTACACCGCACCTCGCTGGATGAGTAATGACTCAAACAAACCGGGAGGAGGAGACGAAGCGAACGGAGAAGAAATCTCACAAAATGACCGAGTATACGAGGAGATCGAAGCTAAGGAGTCTAGGCCAGTTCTACGTGTAACTGTCGGAGGTGGAAGATGAACTCTTGGCCCTTGGATCATGATCGGGATAAACAATAGCCATTGAATCAGTGTCCACAGTAGACCTGTGCGGCCCTTGCTTGCATGATAGACATTTAAGCCCAACTTTGGCTTAAATGATGTGTATAATTGATGTATTGACTGATTTTATATCACACTTTATTAAAAACTTGTTTAATGCATTTGGAAGGTCAAATGAACTCCAAATGACCTCAAATTTTAACCCCAGGTTGATAATGACGTCTAGATTCATGCTATATAATTATATTTCCGTTTCACCTAACTTGTGGCCTCCAAAAAAATTATTTTCATTATTAAAGCATATATTAATATAATGCTTGGGAAAATAATTATGTGTTGCTTTTATAAGCAACCCTTGGTTCCCAAATTCGATATTTGGAGTCCAAGAGTCCTCTACTCACTAATAGCATGCATTTGCAAGTTTTATTATCCCATATGAAGAGTGAGGTATGTAGGTGGGTTATTATTCACCATTTTAATTTACACTATATTCAAAGTGTATTAAATAGTTTTGAGGGGTCAAAACAACTCCAAAAGCCACCAAATTTTAACCACATGCTCATATTAAAGTCTACAACAATGCAACGTAATTATATTCTTGTTTTATTCATAATATGGCCCTTAATAAATATATTGCTCTTTAAAGTGTATATTAATATATTAAAATGAATGAATTATATGAAAAGACTTCTTTTTATGAAACATGTGAGTAAATTTCGATATATTAAGCACATTAAGATTTCAATAATCATTTCTCAATTAAATAACATATTTTCATGAATTCAAATCATATTTTGAGGAGAGAGAAACAATTAAGGTTAATGTTCTCATTAATTAATTCAAATACACATTATTACTAATATATTTATCCAAAAAGCTCCAAATAAACATTATCCACTTATATTCTCACATAAAATTCCATTTTACATTATTAGCCCTTAATTATTACCTTAAGTGTGTTATTTGTGCAAACACCCTTCCATTTATATAAATGAGGGAAAAAGGTAACTTAAATCATGAATTGTGCTCAAATTGCACAAGGAGTCCAAAAATGACCCAAAAGGATGGGAAATTTATGAAAAAGGTCCAAATGGACTTAAAGGCAAAGAAAAGCTCAAAAGTGGGTAAATTGCAGGAAAGACCCTGAGATTCAGTATGTTACAGCACACCACCCCTTAAAGAGGATTTTGTCCCCGAAATCACAACAAGAGGGAATAGAGGGTGGGTTTGCAACATCCCAACCTTAAACACTAGGTTATAACCCTTAATCTAAGGTACAACATAAAATCTACATAAGTTAGTGTTACTAAGGTTTCCACAAAACCTATAGCCGTTTATCAAACTTAAATTAACATGTTTTCCTTATTCATATAATCTCCTTCATGAAGAGGTATCATATATATTATACTATCACTTGTGCCACATTTTATTCCCAAACAATTACATCTCAACACTATATCATGTGTATTTCCCTCATCAAGGGTTTTAAGCGCAATTAGGGTTTACTAAACCATTCAACATTAATTAATGTATTAGGTCAAAAGCCTTAATAACATGAATTCATTTTCCATTATCCTCTTAAAACTATCATGTAGAATTATCACAAATTATTTTTTAGAAAAGTTAACATTATCCAACAAGTTATTAAGCTTATAATAATTCCAAATAATGTTCATATTGCACATTTTCATATCATCTTTCATACTCATATTAATGACATCATTAATCATTTTCGTCCATTACACTTCATATTATAAATTATACATATTTTACTTCACATTAGGCATTTTATGAATATTTATGTGAATCCAATTATTCATTATCATATTTGAGTCATTATATTCATTTTAGTTAATAGGATGTAACACATTAAATATTAATGAATTAATTCATATATCAAATTATGATGAGGTGTTCATTAGAGAACAAGGTGATATACCTTATATATATAGAGAGAGAGAGAGAGAGTCAGGCTAGAATACACTCGAGTGTACGGATCGCACGAATACACTCAAGTGAGTTTGCATATCAAGACTATTTTTTGAAAAATGTGAACCGTTGATCTTCCCAAGCATACTATAACTAGGCTACATACAAAGTTTGAGCCCATTTGGATGAGTGTAAGTCACTCATCTAAGGGCAACAAAATCGACGCGCGAAACTAATTTTAAATGCATAATTTTTGTGGTCTTCATAACATGAGCTATACATATCCCAATGTGCTCAAATTTTGCGTATGAGTTGTTCACGAGATGTTTAAGAAGATCAACGGATTAGATTTTCAAAAAAAAATATTGCATCATCAAAAACTACTTGAGTATATTCCGCTCCGGATACACTCGAGTGTATTCTAGCCTGACTTTCTCTCTCTCTCTCTCTGTATATATATATATATATATATATATATATATATATATATATATATATATATATATATATATATATATATATTGATAACTTTGTGACTATAATCCATTTATATGCATTAAGGTATATTTAAGGTATATTATGTGATGATGACACCTAATGTCACTAATGTATCATGAAAGGCATTAAGGGTATATGTATGTGTTGTCAAGGCTATATGATTACATATTAGGGTTTAGGTCAACATAATCATTACATGTTAAAGAATCCTTAGGGTGCATTTTACCATTACGGTGGCATAGCCAACATTATGTATATTCACAATTAGTAATGAGTAACTCATTATTATGCGCATCAAGCCTATACTAAGGTTCAAACATATGAATTATTCCTATATGACTTACTACATATTCATGTGTGTATAAACAAACAAGTTGAATTACAAGTGTAATGTGTTTGGTAAATTCTTGTTCACATAAGTTATTATGTGCATATGTCCATATCGATAGGGTTTCTAACACTAAAGATATTTTGATTTTGCTATTAATTGGGATTCCATCCCCCTAAAAAGGGATTTCGTCCTTGAAATCAGCTTTGCAAAACCAAATAGGGTACTAACACCATTACCCTTATTCCACCCCTTAAAAGGGTCAAGCTAAATCAAACTAAGCTAAGGGTAAAAGGTATATAAGGTTCAACACCAAAAGGATTTAAAACCAAGCTTGTACATGTAATATAGGGTACACTAAACCCTAAACCTAGGAGTATAAGGTATTTAAGGATGATTTTTGTGTAAGAGATCAAATCATCACTTATGGTTTTCCTAAGATATTCAACAACTAGTCAACATGCCCAAAGATAGACTATTTTGAGTTGTCTGTATCAGATTAGGCCAGGCCAGGTCATATGAGCTCAGGAGTCCTCGTTACCAAGCTAGTGGGACGGAGGAAACTATTGCCAGCCCCCAAGCTCTGACCCTTTCTAGACACCATCACTTTCAACTTCTTGCTCTAGTAGCTTCTCAAAAGACAATTCACCAAAAAGTTGACACATTTTATTTTTAATTATGAAATTATTATGATCCTAAATTAAACTTTCATGCTAGGTCAACTCTAAGGTGAAAAACTAACCAAGGGGAAACTATTTACTCTAGGGAGACAATTTTTGAATTAGTCAAGAATCCGACTACCTTGATTCTCTGATACCATGTTGTAAAGACCAAGTCTCTACTATAAACCATGGCAACCAAAATCATCAATTGTGTAGCAGCGGAAATTTAAATCTTGACTTTATTCAAAATGTATAAAGAGTACATTACAAAAATTTCCATAAAGGATGTACAACTTTATACAAAACATAGGATCTAGGTAGAGGAAGACATTGACTAAGCCAATATTGTCTCCAAACAAAACAACTTAATATATAAAAGCAACTATGGTCATGCAAGCTACATGTTCCTTTTCTTCTTGACCTATCCTTAGCCTTAGGTTCACCAAGCTTCCATGCGCACTCTGATCCTAGCCTGGATGGTTGGGGTCATCCAGCAAGATAAAGATAAAAGTATGTGTTAATAATAGGATATAGGCAATTATAAAGCTAAGAATTTCATAACAAAAGATTCCACTAAGGAATTTCAAGAAGTGAGAGGAAAATGAGTAGATAAGATTTTAGAAAACTGCCACATTTCAATATCAACAAATATCACATTTGCATGAATATAAATTATGACTCAAAATCATCTCAACCTAGGGTGAGACACCTGCCGGACCTCACCAATATAAAATGGCAGGGGGACTAAAACCCCAGTGCCTGGCAGGAGGACTAAAACCTCAGTGCCCTGTATAAAATTGGCAGGGGGACTAAAACCCCAGTGCCTACGGTAGGGGGACTAAAACCCCAGTGCCCTATGGGTGGTTTGTACTCATGTACACTACATTGTCAATTGGTCAATAACTATATCATGCATAAACATTCACTTGGAAGTAGAGTGAAAAGTATAACAAGATTGCAACATAGCATTGGGAATAAAACCCAAGAAATAAAGGAGCCAACATAAGCAACACCAATATACAATGTTTCCAAGTATTTCAAAAAGATGAGCCAACATAGGAAATAACAAGATTAAATATTTCACATAAGTGAGCCGCAAATGCAATTGATTAATCAAAGAAGTAAAAGAGCCAAAACTGCATTTAGGAGAATAACAAGGCTAGCACAATAATGATTGTGGGGTTCGAAAAGACCCAACTGAAAGATTAGGATTGTTTGCACAATTACATTCCACATAGATTTCCCATTCATCATGGATGTCACATACTAAAATAGGCTTCACATACCTGTTTTAATTAATTACCATCACATTCACCAATCTGATTGTATCACCATTCCATTTTCTCCTAGTTGCAAGCATTACACATGTATTAGGTTACTTAAAGGTACTTTAAGTGTGAAATGTCAATATTTATAAACCATGGATTAAAACTTTTGATTTTGGGTCTGGAAATAGGGCCAAATGATTCTTAATATTTTTCTACTCGAGAAAACATATTTATTTACCAAAAACAGAGTTAAAACACTATTATAATCATTTTATAATACATTATACATTTAAATTAGAGTTTGAATTAATTATCAGAGTTGGGATGGAAAACATGACTCAAAAACTGAAAATTCGGATTCTACTCGAAAAATCCTTTCCAACAACTATTTATTTGTATTTTTTCGATAATCGAACGATTTACTACGAATTAAACAAAACTGACCAAATAATTGCTAAATGGGTAAAAAAAAACAAGGTTTCGGATGACGAAACTGCCCCTGGCGAGAGGATCCGGAAAAGAGGACGTGCGGGGGCAGAAAGGTAAAAAGCCACCCGAGCTTCTTCAAGCTCGGGCGCAGCCATGACGCCGAGGTGTATCTTGGGAACTTGGGCATTTTTGCGTTTCTCCACCAAAATCGTCGTGCAGGTACTCGAAACGAAGATAATCGAAAGACGAACTCACCTAGCCAATAAATTTCGACGCACGAGAACTCTAGCTCCAGGGAGAGGTGCCACAAGCACAGCTGGAAAAACTCCACGTCGCTGGCTACACATGCGATCTCGGATGAAATTGAGGGGATTGGTAGGTTGCTATGTGGCCGACGCAACTGTGTGGGGAGTTATTTATAGGTGTAGAGGTGTCCTTTGGCCTAGCCAAGGTGGCCGTGAGAGAGCCTTGGCCGGTGCCCCTTGGAGTTTAGGCTACGCCGCACCTCGCTGGATGAGTAATGGCTCAAACGACCCGGGAGGAGGAGATGAAACGAACAGAGAAGAAATCTCGCAAAATGATCGAGTATACGAGGAGATCGAAGCTGAGGAGTCTAGGCCAGTTCTACGTGTAACTGTCGGAGGTGGAAGATGAACTCTTGGCCCTTGCATCATGATCGGGATAAACAATAGCCATTGAATCTGCATCAACAGTGGACTTGTACGGCCCTTGCTTGCGTGACAAACATTTAAGCCCAACTTTGGCTTAAATGATGTGTATAACTGATGTATTGATTGTTTTTATATCACACTTTATTAAAAACGTGTTCAATACATTTGGAAGGTCAAATGAACTCCAAATGACCTCAAATTTTAACCCCAGGTTGATAATGACGTCTAGATTCATGCTATATAATTACATTTTCATTTCACCCAACTTTGGCCTCCAAAAAAATTATTTTGATTATTAAAGCATATATTAATATAATGCTTGGGAAAATAATTATGTGTTGCTTTTATAAGCAACCCTTGGTTCCCAAATTCGAGATTTGGAGTCCAAGAGTTCTCCACTCACTAATAGCATGCATTTGCAAGTTTTATTAGCCCATATGAAGAGTGAGGTATGTAGATGGGTTATTATTTACCATTTTAATTTACACTATATTAAAAGTGTATTAAATAGATTGAGGGGTAAAACTAACTCCAAAAGCCACCAAATTTTAACCACATGCTCATATTAAAGTCTAGAACCATGCTATGTAATTATATTCTCGTTTTACTCATAATATGGCCCTTAATAAATATATTTATCTTTAAAGTATATATTAATATATTAAAATGAATTAATTATATGAAAAGACTTCTTTTTATGAAACATGTGAGTAAATTTCGATATATTAAGCACATTAAGATTTCAATAATAATTTCTCAATTAAATAACATATTTTCATGAATTAAAATCATATTTTGAGGAGAGAGAAACAATTAAGGTTAATGTTCTCATTAATTAATTCAAATACACATTATTACTAATATATTTATCCAAAAAGCTCCAAATAAACATTATCCACTTATATTCTCACATAAAATTCCATTTTAAATTATTAGCACTTAATTATTACCTTAAGTGGGTTATTTGTGCAAACACCCTTCCATTTATATAAATGAGGGAAAAAGGTAATTTAAATCATGAATTGTGCTCAAATTGCACAAGGAGTCCAAAAATGACCCAAAAGGATGAGAAATTTATGAAAAAGGTCCAAATGGACTTAAAGGCAAAGAAAAGCTCAAAAGTGGGTAAATTGCAGGAAAGACCCTGAGATTCAGTATGTTACATAAGGAGAGAGGTAGGGAAAGCAAGGATCATTGTGTTCATCACCTTCTCCTGATCAAACTGGAAGAAAAATCAATGAAAATGGAGTTGGGGAGAGGGACAACGATCAAAATGAAATTTTGGTTACTGTTTACATCCAGGACGAGCTCCTACTAGAGGTAGGAGATGACTCAGATGTCGTCCATCCCTAATGCAACAGTCACGATAGAAAGGCATATAAGTAAAGCACATGACAACAAAGGCTTTAGGTGTAAATCCCATTTAAATTGTGATATTTAATGTGATATGAAATCCGATTAAAACTATAGTTTTTCCCAATTAATGTCTTTATTTCTCTCTCTTTAGTTAAGGGTTCTATCATTATCCAAATTAAGTGAAAATTTGCACATGTTATATTAGGTATGTAGATTCTGATTCTTCAATTAGATTTTCCTTTTGATGACTTTAGATGCATTATGTAATTGATTCTTTATTTCCCTTTCCTCATGCATTAAAGACACTAGGATTATCTGTAACATCCCTGACCTGGGTTATGCTTTAACCCTAGATGTTTTGTTTAATAAAGTTAATTATATTCTTGATATTATCTCTTGAAAAGTAATTAAGGCACAAGAGGAACTTATGCTTCAATTTTAGTCCTTTTTTAATAATGTTGAAAACAATGTTTTGCCTATTTTGGACTAAAGTGCAAATTACCCAAGTTGAGGGGTTAACATGCAAATGTTACATGGTAAAATGTTCCTCAAGTGTTGAAGCACCATAAGAATGAGAATGATGCATAGGTATGGCTCGTGGTAGCCTGAGCACCAAGAAAGAGCTTATTGAGCATTGTTTGTGCATTAAAACCTAGTTTTTGTGTAATGTGCAATTTACCCAAAACCTAGGGTTCAATATGCAAAATACCACTTCTAGAGAGTCCTTAATGTTTCTTGGTATCAATTAGAGACAATAAAATTAGAGGGCATCTCATTTGAATCTCTTTGGAAGAGAGAGAATCTTGATATTAAAATAATCAATATTTAAGCAAAATTGAAACCCTAATTCAATTTAATGCAAAAATAAATATATTAATGGAAGTGTCCTTCAACCAAAAAATATATTAATGGAAGTGCCCTTCAACAAAAAATGTATGGTTGAATTTACATAAGTACGGACGTCCTTTGTGCTATGCAAAGGCAATGAAATATCTAAAGTGAGTGGAGAGCCCACTCACATTAGTTAAAGAAAAAGTAATATCCACTCAATTTTGGATATTATTATTATAGTGGTTAAGGTGCTTAATTTGTTTTCTTTTAATTCATGGATAATGAAGAGGAATTACATGGTGGGGGAGATGGATTCGTATGCAAGGGATGGATGGGAGTATGTGGCACCAATTTTGGGAGTTGAAGGAATTATTTATCACTTTCTCTCTCATTGAAATTCCCTTATATACATCCCATTTTCAACCCACATGAAAGGCTTTTTCGATTCCGTTTTCCTTCCTTGCTTTGGTTGAACACAAGGGAGCTTAGGAGAAATAGGACGACGTTCCCCAACCTGTAGGTAAGCTCCATAGTCATCTTCAACCTTAATTTCATGGTGGAAATCAAAATTCAATGCTTAATTTCTTCTTTTCTTCATTCAATCTTAAACCTTAGCCATTCATTTCATTCAAAGACTTGAGGACGAGCCTTTGGAAGTTTTGAAAGCTTCATTCACCATTGAGGACGTGAAGCTTGAAGCTTGGATTAAATTTTGAAGGAGGGTTATATAACTTGAACCCTTAAACATCATTATTGATTGCATATTTTCATCATATGTCGATTCCTTTCTTCTTTCTCGATTTCCTTTTTGATTAGTTGTTGAAATCACCATTAGAATCAAAATTGATTTCGAAGGTTTGCAGCTTGAAGATGATGATGTCATCTTAAGCACACACCTCAACAAAGGAATGGGAAACGGTTTTCAAAACCGATTGAGCTAATTTGGTTTCAAAACCGATTGAGTTGATTCAGTTTCAAAACCAAATGGGTAATTTACCTCAAAACCAAATGGGTAATTTAACCCAAGACCGAATGGGTAATTGAACCCAAGATCGAATGGGTAATTGAAACCAAGACCGAATGGGTAATTTACTTCAAAACCAAATAGGTAATTGATTTCAAGACCAAATGGGTAATTGACTTCAAGATCGAATGGGTAATTGAGTTCAAAACCAAATGAGTAATGGACTTCAAAATCAAATAGGTAAATTGAACTTCAAAACCGTTTGGGTACTTTAACCATTTGAAGGTCTAAACGGTTTCAAACCATTTAGGGTTTAATAATTTTTAATTCAAATGGTCTCAAACCGTTTAGGGATTTTGAAATCAAAACCATTTGATGGTCTAACGGTCTTAAGATCAATTCAAGATTTTTGAACCAAGACCGTTTAAGGTCTAAACGGTCTTCAAGACCGTTTGAAGGTTAAGAAATTACAAGACCGTTTGGATGTCAAGTACCTCAAGACCGTTTGAGGTCAAGTAGAGTCATGGATGGATGGAGATCTAAGGGTTACATTTTGATCCCATTTCAATGATCTCAATGTTGGATGGTTCAATGAGTGCAAACCCTAAATTGATTGGTTGAAGGAAACCCTAATTGATCCTTTTGGTTTCAAGGTGGTTTGGACCAAATGGTCTTGAGACCGTTTGAGTCCAAACGGTCTTGAGACCATTTGGGATCAAATGGTCTTCACACCGTTTGGAGGGAAAATGGTCTCAAAACCGTTTGAAGCTTAAGGAGGTCAAAACCGTTTGAAGGTTCAAAAGTATCAAAATTGTTTGGAGATCTAATAGTCTCAAGGATATGAAAGATCAATTAACCTTATGATTGTGAATGATGTTTATCAAAGATAATTATAATGGTTGTACCTTTAAGGTACTAGGGTGATTAGTACCCTTTGAGGGGTTAATCTTTGATGCTTAAGGAAGCAATATCTCAACACACTGTGCTAACACTAAATGTGTGTACCTGAATGAAAGGATGACCTAATCTAATCTAGCTTGAAGTAATCAACATCCTAGAGAGGATGAGAGAGAGAGAGAGGAATTCGTACATGAATGATAATCATGTAGTGATTAAACCTCAAAACTCTCAACATGAATAGAATATGTACTTAGGGTATGATCCTTGATAAAGAGATCATGAAACCCTAATCGAGAAGGTTGATGTGTCCTAACCCTAATTTAGGGCAATGAAAGATGAAACCCTAATTTAGGGTAATGATGTAACCCTAATCTAGGGTGATGATATGAGAAATCCCATTTCAGGGTAATATGGTGAAAAACCCTAATTTAAGAGGATGTCATATGAAACCCTAATTTAGGCCAATGTTATGTGAAGCCCTAACATAGGGTGATGTTATGAGAAACCCTAACCCAGGGTGATGATATGTGAGACCCCAATATAATGTGATGTTATGTGAAACCCTAATACAGGGTGAAAGTCATGAGAAACCCTAATTCTAATGAGGGAATAGTGAAGCTACCATTAAATTGCATAGTGCTGATATGTAATTGATATAACTATTATCATGTGTACTAACCATGCAGGTATCATGAGATGTTGGGCATAGCCAGGTATGAGCTATGGTGCTTTATTATTGAAATTGTTTTATGGGCCCTGTGAGCCATAATATGCTTTTTTTCCTAGAAAGGGGTGACAAGAGATTAAATGAGCCTTGAAGAGCCATGTGAGATGCTTGTGTAACAAGTATCATGTTTACCTTGGTCAGATGATCTGAAGGTATTAGTTACCTGATAAGTGATAACAGGTGTTCTTGATGAACTGAGGGATTGAATACCCATATCCCATAATAATGATGATGAGATGTTAAGGGATGAGAATGCCCATCATGTGACAAGGGATTGAAATCCCAATGTTTTATAAAGCTTTGAGAAGTATTTGATAAAAGTATTACACATTCTTTGTAGAAATTGTTATAATAATTTATGTTTGAAAACCTGACTGATGCTAAGAAAATATGGTAATGTACTTAATTAATCAAGTGAAATCTTATCATGTAGAGCCCTGACCATAGATCCATCATCATCAGTAATTGGTGATGGTGAAACAGGTTTTCCTATGGGAATTCCTGGAATGCATATTTTGAATATGTGGGGGTAATGGGCGAAAATATCCTTACGCCTCATAGGAATGACTGAGGGCCATATCCTATGTACATGAATGGTTATGGACCATATCCCAATAAGAGTATGGCTATGGGTCATAACTCCACAATACTAGACATTGGCTACGATCCATATCCTAAAAAGAGTATATGCTACGGGCTATAACTCTATAGCGAAGATGCCAATATACCCTGGAAAGTTATTTAGCAGGGACACAAGATGTCCTGCATATGATCTCGTACTGACCAAGACAGATGAGGTGATGGAGTCTGACTCTTCCATTGACCAATGTATGATACCGATGCTTTACTTAATCGTGGTCGATTGGAGTATGAGTGGTATACCTCATCTCCTCATGGCATAAGTATGATTGTAAAATGTAATCAGCTGTGTAGTGTATTTGTTTAAGAATAAAATACAGAAATCATTGGTTGATGTTACATTGCTTATTGTATCCTAAAGTGGATAAATATTATATATGTTCTTCATATTCCTTATTAAAAGAATAGATGATATACTGCTTATCACTTTATAGTTGTCATACTATAAGAGGTGACATTGCTCTATTATGCTTAATAATGATTAAATATTGTTGTTTAATGAAGATTTCTCTGTTTAGTTATTACTGTCTATCTGCAATAATAATGTTTCTGGTGGAGAGTTATATCTCTCGCTGGGACAATTTTCAATTGTCTCACCCCTATGGGATTCAACCTTTTTAGGTGGATTAGGGTGAGGAGGTAGAAACGCTACTATAGGGGAAGGACAACAACAACAGGGACAATAGTAACATCTCATATGGAGATACTGACTGTCGTGTCATATAGATATGAGTCATATGAGTCGTCTTTGTACTCTCAGGTCCTAAGAGTTAGTAGTTAGTGCTTTTATGATCGATCTGAGATTTTTGGTTTGATGCCTCGAGGTTCTTATGCTGCATTTATATAGTTTTTTAACTGAGCAGTTGATACTTGTAACCCTTGAGAAGGGATGGTATAATATATGTACTTTGTGAACCAGAATGTATGTGTAAATTAATGTTTTGGTTCTTGATATAAGAGTTTCCTAGAAATGGATCTCTTTGTAAATGATTTTAATTTTTAATTATTTTTTTTCAGTAATTCCGCTGCTTATGTTTAATTCCAAAATTAAATACACTATGACGGTCTGATTTGATGTCGGGTCGTCTCATTATCTAAATTAGGTGAAACTTCATCCATAAGTTAAGCTAAGTGAATTGAATACAAATTTGTCATTGTTTCCATCTTTTGGTTTCATATAACATATTTATTTATCATTTATGCCTTTATGCATTTTCTCTCTCCTAAACTTACCTTTTTATTTCAAAGTAGTCTAAATTAGATGAAAATTGACATGTAGGCTTATTTTGATGTGTAGATTACGAATTTGAAGTCTGTTTTTACTTTTGAGAATTTATTATATATTTTATGTCACTTGGCCCACTATTGGCCCACTAACTTCATTAATCATCCAATTAAGTTCTTTTATATGATTATTAAGCACTATTTGTCATGTTTTCCACTATATACCTTTGTGACACATTTTATGTTTCATTATAGGCTCAATTATATGCATTAGCTTATTAAAGTTGAACTTTGTTTTGTCAAGTCAAAAAGGTCAAAGTTCTAGGGTTGGGTTTTAGTTCTAGTATGTTACATTGGAGTTCCATAAACTAAGGTGATGTGCCAATCACCACTAATACTACAATGGGATGAACTAAAGATGAATATAGACTATATCCATGTTTACATTGGATGAGTCACAAAGGAGTTGCATGCCTCTTGAGTAGCCTAATGCTCTAACACAACGAAAGAAAGTGTACACAAAAGAAATAAGAAGAAGCTTATGCAAAATTTTATATTCTTTTTAGAGTCTAATTTTGTCTTTGGATTTAGCTGCTTGTACATTCCAGTACGGGATGTTCAACTTAGAGAAACATATGTGGAAGGGAAGGGTGGAGAGGTGTCTAGGTGATGGAATCACACAATCCTAGCTATTGGTCACCATCTACCATTGCGTCCTACATATCTTGATTAGCTTCTTGAAATTGAAGGGTTTGCCTCACCTTGAGGATGTCATTGGAATTCATGATCAATTTGACAGGCTTACCCTTCTTTGTTTATCTACTAGGGTTGACTTGTACAGTTTGGTAAATCACCTTTTTATTGTATAACATCACTTTAACCCCTCCACCTCCCTTGTATCCCTAATGAAAGACTTGTCTAGGAGGATTTGTGTCTCTAGTAACATATGGGCCACCACATTGGAAGGTGAACTTCAACAAGTGACTCTCACTCATCTCATCATCAATGAGGGAAGTGGTGTATCCTTGTTAAGGTTATGTTCCTATATATCCTTACCATTAGGATTGTCAATGCCAGACAATTGATTATATTAGCTGGTGGTGCCTTCTGACCTTTGTTCTTCCAACGATTGATTTAGTAATAGTTTGTATCACCTTTCTTATCTTTCTGCTCCACGATTATTAAAGAATTAGATGATGAACCTTTTTTATTTCTGGTGGTGTTCTTAGCTGATGATTGTCCCTTGGGGTTTTCTTTGGTTGGTGTTTGTTCCCCAGATGGGTTATCCTTGCCATATTACTTCATTGGCATCCTTCTTCCATGTTTCTTAGCATAGATCATAGGGGAGCATTGCTTGGAATTGGCAGGGGTGTAGGTAGTAGATGAAGGATCGGGGACCATAAAGGTAGGGTTGAAGATGCAGTCTTCCTATGAGTGTCTTACTCTAACACACTTCATACATATGGCATACACGTTTTCATATTGAATGCAAAATCGGTCTACGTAGAGGAAGATAGTCAAAAGCAGAGGATTTGAAGTATCTATCTCAACCGCGATTCTTGTGAATGTAACATGGTATCCAACAAAGGTAGTGTCCTCAATCTTTATTGTGTGTCCTACCTGATTCTCAATGTGTCATAGGAGTTGGAGCTAGTGCTGGAACAATGCCATGTCTGAAAGCTTGGGGACCATGATTGTGTGAGATTGGATCGACAAGATGAAAAATTGGGGACCATGATTGAACCAAGAGGTAATTCCCGAATACTATTCAGGGATCTCTAGTCATAGCTACTACAAAATTGTCATGGTTAGCTAATTGTATGACATAGTATCTCATCTCATATCCTATGGCCATGAAAATATTTATTGGGGACTAGAGAATATGGAGTCTTTAAGCTAAGGCCTAAAACCCTATCTTGATGGTGAGGACCTTCAACACTAAGGCATACTTCTAGGGTTATAGGAGAGGTAGCAAAGCCACTAGGTTCACCATGATTAATGGAAGTGAACCACTCCATTCAAGAGTGATATCCTCTACCTTCAACATATCTGGTGATGCAAGTTTGATCACTGAGGGGTCAAAAGGACTATTTCCAACCGTAGTATCTGCATTTAATCATGTGTACTTGCAGTTTTCTCATAGAATGTGGTGATTTTGGTAGACACAAATCCATTACTCACAGCTTCTTGGGGATCTTGTAGCAGATCTTCAATGCAGACATTATTGTCAGAGTAACAACTATGGTGTAGGGAACCCCTAGCCCTATCATGATTTTCAGGCCACAACCACCACTATTGCCTCTCACAACCTTGGGCTTTAGTTGATGCATATTATACTGATTTCATATTAAGATAGTAAATATGTAGGGTACATGCAACACTTTCATTTAAAAATCCAATACTATTTTCATGTGATCCAATTTCTACCACTATAAGATACTCAATTTTTCACTCAAAATTTATAACAACGTATGAATACAATAATCAATTCTCATAGTAATAGATTAGTTCAAATCATTATACTACTCACAACATTGTAGTTAATAGAAGTCACTATAGTAATAAATTACTACAAGAATTAATAATAGAGTAATAAATAGATACTAAGTAAGGACAATACTCATAACATTGTAACTAACAAAAAATATATTTAAGAATTCATTCAATGTTAAATAATTAGATGCAAATAAGCAGAATACTAAAAAACTATATGCAAATTAGTTCAAAATAAGTACAATATGTATTGCACTACAATGGATAACATCAATTACAATAGAAACATTAGTACCATACTCAATAACTAGATTAACAAACTAGTCTAAAATAAGTATAATACGCATAACATTGTAATTATAGCAGGAATTGGATTAACAAATATGTACAATACTCAATAATTAGGGAAACAAAATGACAAAAATCCCTACTTGTTTTTGGAACATTACTTATTGTATTCAAATTCATTACTTATTTTAAATGAAATAATTTAATTTAATTTCAATTTTTTTAGTACAACACTAATTTCACTTAATTGAATTATGTACTTTCATTATAATACTTAATTTTCACAAAGGCAACAATCCTTTTATACATTGACTCATTTACATTACTAATTCTTAGATATATCCCTTCTAAATATTCCATCCAATTGATCCATTGTATCAGTAATAATTGGTACAATTATACAATACCCTTTTTAACACTACTTACTTCGTTTCATTGAAGTACTCATTTATTTTGAGGACAATGCTCTGTTTAAGTACGTTAGTCACTTTGTTTTTCAAATGCATGAATATTGGGATACATTGCTCATCCATTCGAAATATTACTCATCCATAGTACCCACACCATTTTTATTTTACAGATGCACTACTTTTAGTATACATTACTTAATTTTGGGGAAAACATACCCAATTAATTATGACCATGCTTATATGCAATACTCATTTTTTTTAGTACCATATAATACATCTTATTCATTTTTATCAAAAAGATATTGAGAAAAAATGTAATGCCCCACAAAATGACTTGCAAGTCTACCATCCTCATGTCAACACTAATAAGTGGAGAAGATGATGTTGGAAGAGGAGGATGGAGGGGGTCTAGAGCTTGTTGCTACCGTTGCAGAGTGCAAAGGCAATGTTGGTGACAAGAGAAGGCATTGTCGGTGACTAGAGAAGCCACCGCTAGGGAGGCAAAAAGGGACACAGAAGTGGATCAACTTGTAGTCGTCGTTGGGGACCTTGTGCTGATGACCAAACCCTAATAGTTGTTGGAGGAGGAAAAATCACCGCTATGAAAAATGAAGAAGGAATGCCGTCTCATTGTGGCGGCATTATCATAGGGTGGTTGTCAACAATTCTTGTCCAAGAAACTCATTTTCGGAGAACCCCCAAAAAGTGCCTCTTCGTTTCTTGAGCCTCAAATCATTGTCTATCCAATTTCGTGAACCAAGTTCTAGTGGAGTGACGTATTGTTCTTTTTCTTTTCATTAAGATTGCCAAGACAGAAAAAAAATGGAATTTATAAATTTTGCTAAGGATTTTACGAGACTTAGGGCCTGTTTGGTAGGAGGTAGTTGCACTTCATTACAATCAAATGTCCACTTTTCAGATCTAGATTTTATTTGGTTGGATGTAATCGGGTGCAGTTGATTGAATTCGTTTTGCATCAAACTCCACACTTGGCTCTAAAAACACGACATTAGTACCACGCTGGAATTCTGAGGAGTCGGGTGCAGTTGCCTCACTTTTCGGTTATTTACAGTTGTGAAACTGCGATCCCCGTACGAGTGCTCCAGTGCGAACAGGCAACAACCGGTGCCAGGAGGAAAATATCACGAGCACGCAACTGATACACGGTGAAGACGGGAGACAAGTCACCGTTCGGTTCTCCTTTTTTTAACTTACCAAATAGATATCAAATAGGTCAAACAAAATCGTTAAGTCTGTGCTGCATCCTACCAAATACAATTTGAGTAGCACGAAAGATAGGATTATATTTGACACGTTTTTTAAATCCTAAAACTACACCTGACTGCATCATACCAAACTGGCCCTTAATGAAAGTTGAAACCCTTTTGAAGAAAAAGACACCCCACAAAACCATAAATCATGTGCCCCGTCGTTTTCAACACTATCTCGAACCAGGTGTTCCTCCAAACAGCTCAAGTTTAGAATGCAATCATCCGTCCCTTTCTCAATCAAAGCTCCCCTCATTTATCATTCCACAATGCTCGAATTTATTTATGTTGCGCCCCTCGAGTGATGGCTCTGCCTTGTTTATTTCTATTATACGTCCGTGGAGTTGATTGCCCTGCCTTGCCATGCCAACGCTAAGATGGCCCTCCCCTTTACACTGACGATGGGCAAGACGTTGACAAAAATAGTGGATTTAAGGCAGCAACACAATTGAAGGTGCCCTTTTTACTTTTTAATAATCTTCTACAGAGCATGGCGCCGCACAGCAGGCAATTAATAAATACCATGGAGTCGTCTTTTGGATATCATAAGCCCCATCCGATCCAATCCGGCTCCATTCAATTTCAAAAATCTCCTCGTGAATCTGAGATAGAGATGGGCCGCCGACCCGTTGCTACCGTCCACCTATAGGGGATAGGAGTTGTCGTTGTCCATAAGCATGCAAGGGGAAACTAGTGGAGGAAGGTAGGAGGCCGGAGGTTAAGCTTTGCTGCGGCAGCCAGACATCCGTGGATCATGTATGCTTGTCTAGATAGGGACCTTGCACAATAGTTACTACTGCACGGAAAGGAGGAGGAGAAGGAGAAGCAGAATCTGTGCACCTTTCGTCACGTTTTGGTTCATCGTGGTTGACAATGTCAGCGCACATTCTGGGAACCAGTGCTCATGAAGGGTGAATCATCAAGAGACATTGTCTGGGCAGAGTTGCGTCGACCATCGCCGACCAGAAAAAGATCAACAATTACGGCGAAACAGTTGCGCACGGCAGAGGGATGGAGGAGTTAGGAGGAGAAGCAGCATGTTTGCACCTCTTTTCACCCTTTGCTCATCGTGGCTAAGAATGATACACTTTCTGAAATCAGTGCTAACAAAGGAGAGTCATCTCCAGTTGGTGTTAGCACATACTTGTTCTATGAGCACCACCAAGAAGAAAATCACCAACGTAACAACCAAACAGAAGATCACTCGTCATGGCAACAAGATTGCTATTGCTGACTAATATAGAAGAAAAGAACAAATCCAAAGAGGCAAAATTTTACGTGATTTGTTAATATTTCATAGTGCGGATCCTAGGGTCCAGTAGGAACAATATCTCATTACACCAACGGTTTAGGCAGAGTATTCGTTTAGAAAGGAGCAATTACTACTAACAACCTCGTAAGATAGAATACATCTCGATATTGGGTTTCATTATATTACCCGAATAGACAAATGCCCTTTCTTTTGTCTCTCCCGCAAACATAGATGCTAATGGTGTTGGGCTATGTTGTTTTCCAGCCCAAGTGGGCCTGTGAGCCGTGGCCAATTAAGGCAAAGGGAGTGCTTTCCTTGCTGCATGGTTATAAAACCCGGCAGCCCCGTCAATTGCAAAGTAGCCGGAGCAGCCGTCAAGACTAATTGTAGGAACCAATTGCAGCCTAAAGCCGAAGGCAGGAAGGCAGCTGCCAGGGTAGAAAAAAAGGCAGCGTTCCGCTGCGGAGACAGAAGAAGGGAAAGAAGGAAAAAGGAAGAAAAACAATAGGGAAGAAGAAAGGAAGCGGGTAGGACTGATAAGGCATCTATGTGTCTTCTTTGGGTCAGCTATTACATTGTACTTTGTGGAAGAGTGCATCTTCTTGGGAAGTTATGATGTGATAGAATTGTAGAGATCTCTTTCTACGGTGTGGTATCTTTTTATTTCTCCTTCTTAATATATTGTCTCGGATTTGAATCAAGATCCAAGAGGTAAAAATTGTATATTTGTTTCTTATAGTGGATTTTCCCGCGGTTGGCTCCATTATTTTTTCCTCACACATCGTCATATTTTTCACATAAAAATATGGTCTTTTTCTCTTTTATCTGCTTGCAATTATTATCTTGGGTTTACGCGTTCATTGGTGACGCTTCCACATATATTTCATTTTTGCCGCATCTTGGTTGCATAACATACGTGCACGTATTTCCCATCAAACAAACCTATCAAGTGGTATTAGACCGCAGGCTGCAGATACTGATCCAGATGGAGAAGGATGAATATGCGACGATGATAAAGTTGATCGACACAAATTGGTAGATTTCAAAATTCAAGATGGAGGATATTCTCTATTGCAAAGATATGTACGATTCGATAGAGGGAAAAAAGTCAGACAGTATGTCTGATGCGGACGGGAAGAAATTAAACATGAAGACCGTTGGAACAGTTCGATAGTGGCTCGACATTTCTGTATTTCATCATGTCTCAGAAGAGACCAATACCAAAGATCGGTGGGATAAGCTTAAGAAGTTATATGAGCGAAAGACTGCTACAAATAAAGATTTCTTGATTAGAAAGTTGGTAAACCTCAAGTACTGGGACGATACAAGCATCGCCGAGCATATGAATGAATTCCAAAGCCTTGTAAATCAACCAGGGTATATGAAGATGGTTCTTGATGATGAACTCCAGACTCTACTTCTTCTGGCACTATAGCAAAATTGCCCATTAGCGGCATTTATTCTAGTGGCATTTATAAAAAAAAGACACTATCTTTCTAATATACATACATTTTTAATTAAAAATGCCTCTAAACCTCCTATTATAGAGTTTCTAAAAAGGACTTAACATTAAAGGCATTTGTATTTTTAATTACTGGCAATTCTAAATTGTCATACCCAAATTTGCTAACGCAACATTGACTTTCCCGCTCCAAATTTCACGACACGTGCTCCAAATAGCTACTCTCTCCCTAATTCAGCCCGACATCTACCACTCTCTCCTTGCGACTTCCTCCCTCTCCAGCTAGCTCTCTCCTTGTGACGATATCGTGCCCTAGCTTTGGTGGATCACGTCGGATCTAGAGAAGCTGCCGGCCGCAGTTTGCAAGTTGTCGGCGGCCGACAGTGAGTCCCAACCTGGAACCAGCATTTGCGAGTGGAGGAGTGAAACTTGCCGGCCGTGCGCATCAATCGGGAACCGGGAACCTTCATCTGCCGCCTATTTTGACCTAGCCAACCTGAAGCACCGCCACAGACTGACTCTGCCCCTCAGGCACCGGTGAGCTCGAGTGAGGGACTCCAATCATCCAATTCCTCTAAGCTTTGCAATTTTCTGAAGAGGTACATGTTAATCTATTCAGGTTTCTCGTCCTTTATTCTTGATATTTCTCATGACAATGACACCAAACCAATAGGCTGAGTGAGCATTAAAGGATCTCAAGCGGTTTAGCCACCACATCTACATATTATTTGTAATCGTGAGTTGGAAAGGAACCATGCTAATTGATTCAATGTATTCCTTAGGTAGGAGTTGCAAGAATACATCTAGGTCCCATCCTATGTTGTTCTCAAGGATGATCTCACACACATTATTCATATGTGTGGTGATTCAGATAATCTAATAATTGGCTTTGAAGTCCTCTAAGATTTACTGATTGGGCACAAAATATTTTCCTAAGGCAAATTATACAAGATTTCAATAGAGATTTTAACTTAAGATTTACTGATTTTTTCCCATGCTTAGCTTTAGTTGTGTTTTTTTTATATGGATTGGATTGATATTATTTTTTCCATGGATATGAACCACCACTTTGTTTCATGACACACTTTCCTCAATTTGGGTCATATTATTCAGGCCAGATCACATTTTGTATGCTTAGTTCATTTTTAGCTAAGTTGTTTGCCAAATTCTGGCCATCAATAGGATTTAGACCTACCTTTAATAGGGTTTGGTTTCCATTTGAGCCAATGTAGTTGAACATGGCTCTTTTTCATGTGTAAAACAAGTTGCATGACATACTTTGCAGTCATTGATACATGTGTTAGGAGTCTGCAACTGGTCTGTAAATCATGATGAGGTTTTACTATGGTTGTTAATGTGTGTTGATCTTGGATTAACCTATTTTTTAAACAAGTAGATGTCAATGATAATTTAGTTAACCAATCCCTATAATTGATTCTAATTCAGTTCAGTATTGTTTTGCATTCATACACGATCACGCTAAAATTTGTAGTGTGCATTTCCAGTTTTAGGTTTGACTTTTTTTATGTTACAACTTTATTGTGTGGGGCATGACATTTTCAGTACATCCAATGCAATTAGTTCAGGGAAGACCACAATTTGTATGCCTACTTTAGGTTTAGCCAAACAATTTGCCAAATAGTGCTTGTGAGTCAGATTTAGACCTATCCCTAATAGGGTTTGCTTTCCACTTGGGCCAATACAACTGAACATGTCTCTCTTTCATGTGCCAAGCAAGCTGCATGATAGACTTTGCAGTCATTGATACATGCAATCATTGATACTTTCTGGCTGTATATGTTCTAAAGGTTTGTAGAAGGTGAGCTTGTAGAAGATGAGGTTGTAGGTTTGGAAACCATGTTGGTGGTTTTGAGGTTTATAAATTCTCCTTTGATACTGGCAGATAGGACCCAGGCTCCTGTTCATTTTTTGATTCACTTCAAAATGATTAGAATGTGCCTGGGTCCTTATTATAAGTATGTTCTTTTATCCTTTTAAAAAGTATTTCAAACATAGTGTCATGTACTCATAAAAATAAAGTGGCAGGAATCTATCCCATTTACATATAGGTCAGAGAATAATAACCTCACATAACTCATTTAGAAAATTTACAATTTTTAGATGAATCCTTCTTGTCATAAAATTTGTGCTACTATCAAAATAATAAGATGATAAGATAACTTGTAGTAGTGTTTTGATAAACAAAGAAGTACAAGACTATAGTAAAAATGTGCAAAGACACCAATAACCTCTTTAAATAGGTCTCACACCTTCTATAGTAGTGCATGGATACTCCAAATTAAATAGGTCTCACGCCTATACAAAATAAGCCAGACACCATTAACCTCTTTGATAATCTAAAATATGAGTGTTGATTAAACAAATAGATAATAAGTGTCACCTCATTTTATGAAATACCAAGATACATCAAATCCTATCAAGCCTAAATCCTATGATTCCTGGCTCTAGAAAAAATTGCTTAGACATAGGGATACTTTGCTTCTTCATGCTCATTTTAAGCTAGGCAATGGTTCCCATTTTTTTCCTTTGGAAGGATCTGTGGTGTGGTAATGGTACCTTCCTGTCCGATCATGTTGATGTGTAGTTCAAGAACAGATTGGGAAAAGGTGATGATTGTCGGGTGGATGCATGCTTGACTAATGGTAATTGGGCAATCCCAGGTAATATTCGTGGAGGAGATGATGTTCTCCGGATCCTTCAAAATCTGGCTATTCCCAATGCAAATACTGAAGATTGTATTCATGTTAATGGTAAGGTGTCCTTCTCGCTGAAAGAGTGTTGGGACTTATCAAGGTCCAAGGCTCAAGTTCTGAACTGGACTACTGATGTGTGGGCATCTTGGATTCCTAGGAATATCTCTATTTTCTTATGGAAATGTTACCTTTAGCGCTTACCTTCTCAGGACACTTTAAATAATTTTAACTTCCAGCTCCCTTCTGTTTGCTATCTATGTTGGAAGCATGAAGAAGATGGAAAACACCTCTTCTTTGACTGTTTCTATTGCATTGAGCTTTGGTCCTTCTTCAAGCTTAAGTACGGTCGTGCTCCTTCATGTCTGACATAGATTTTATCACTCAATCAAAGAGCCAAATGTGCAAATTTCTTCCTCGTCTCTAGTATTTGGAAGGAGAGGAATAGAAGAATCTTTTCTCAAAAAGTCTATGATCCTAAAGGGGTTTGGACCCTGTGTATACGTGATGTCAATAGAATAAATAGATAGTTATAGTTTTCCTTTATGTACAATTGTTAGCTTATTAGCTTGTAAAGAGTTAAACTCTATTTTGGTGTTGTTTTTAATAAAGCAGGAGGCACGCATGGTTCAGCAAAAAAAAAGATACATCGAATTATAGAAAATACTAGTTACTTCCTTGAAATTCTCAAAGAAGGATTAGTGAACATTGGACCAATTGCAAAGATATAGGACATGATCTCCTCTATTAGATTTCTTTTCAAGCTATCATGTCTACCACTATAAAGTTGGTTATGACAAGCAATAAAAGGTTAACTGATGTTATACAACTTTTTCTGAAAATATATAACATCATTATATGTACTTACACTTTGTTAATACTAATATTATGCAAGCTTTTTCCACCCACAACAATCACTATGAACTGGGCCTCTATGGCAATGTTAACGTTCCCGATTGAAGAACAATTGGACATCATCCTAGATGATCGTTCCTTAAACCAATTGGCCATACCCAAACATTGGCGTTTTCTAAAAGGAAGACACTACAGGCCTGGTGAAGTGACCCTAAATTTTGGCAATTATTCACATGCTATCGAGGTTGAGTATGATTTGGAGGGAAATCTTGTATCAAAATCCGGTTGGCGTGATTGGATTGGAAAGATGCATGTGGGCCGTAGCGACAGGCTTTTTCTCCGTCCAGTTGGCCATAATACCATCAAAGTTTGGATAACCAACATCAACTGTGAGAGCCCCGATCATCTACTGCGGTATGAGCACACATCGGAGGATATCAGCTCGGACGAATCTAATTATGAGTGCCATGTCACTTCAGATTCGTCTAAATACAGTGGGGAGCTTCGTGACACAACACGATCATCAAAAAGGCCACGGTAAGTCTAATTAACAAATATAATTATCAAGACAAAAAATTTGTATTTACACTTTTTGTCTGAAAGCAATCAATACTCATAGCTGCTTTCTTTTCTGAACTTCAGGAGAAGATCGCCACAATGATAAGTCCTCGAAGTTACTGATGCAGGACCATGTTGGTGTAGTATTTAGTTGTCTATCTATCTAGACTTATCTGTATTAATAGTTTTTTTAATTATGCGCATGTTTAGGGGTACACCAACCCCTTTGTTTAGTTACTGTTTAGGGATACACCCCTGTGTGTGGATGTAAAAAAAGATTAATGAATGGAACTGAAAGTTGCTACATGAATGCTTATAACTGAAGTGTGTGTTCCCATGAATGTTCCAAATTCACAAATCCATCCTATCTAATGACACATTCGAAACCAAACAACAAAAAGAAATATGCATATCCTATTATGTTACAAATTACTGATAAATTTCATTATAAATGTTCTTTTATCCTTATTATAACTATGTTCTTTTATCCTTATTATAAGTATTTCAAAAAATGCTTGGGTGCCCGCATAGTCGGATAGGCTCACGTGAACTTCATTTGCATGATTACACTAGTATTTTCTCATATTGTATAGTCTATTTTAATATGACATACTTACTCATATGTTATATGTTTTACTATTTTTATAGAATGGATAAGTCTTGGATAGCAGAGGATGACCGAACCGGCAGTAAATACTTATGTGGAGTGTCTAAATTTTTGGATTTTGCTTTTAAACATTCATCGATTGGAGACAAGATTGTATGCCCATGTAGAAAGTGTGCTAATGTATACCAGGTCACCAGACACTACACAAAAATGGGCTATTATTCAAGAACATTTATGAGGAACCAAAAACCATGAATACTAAATCCTATTTGTGAGGACTCACCCCTCAAATACAAGAGTGAATCCCTCAAGCGTGTTTTTAACATAAATCGATATTTGTAAGGGTACTAATCCCTCACAACTTCATTATTCACTCCTAATGTCGTGAAAAATAGCTTTTCAAGAATTTCCCACCATCGTGAAATAGGTTCCCTCCATTGCGTAATGTTTTTTTTGGCTATCTAAATAAGAAAACCAAAACTTCCATCCGTGCGCCCTGTTTCATCGCGCCCTCTGCATCCCCCACTCCTCGCACCCTCTGTATCCCCCCACTCCTCGTGCCGCTCCGCATTGCCATCGAGATACTTCTGTGGTATTGAGGGCTGTCAAGATACTTCTACGGCGCTAAGGGTTGAAGCTACATCACATCCTACACATCCCCCCACTCCTCGCGCCCTCCACATCCCCCCACTCCTCACACAGCTCCGCATTGCCGTCGAGATACTTCTGCGATGCTGAGGGCCGTCGGGATACTGCTGCGGCACTAAGGGTTGAAGCTGCATCACTGGAGCCTATTTCCTCTGCCAAGGGTTTGTCCTAGTTTCTATTTTAACAAACAACATGTCCACTTTCAGTCGGGCGTCAATGTCAGTTGTTGTTGGAGATGAGGTCTATTGATTTGTGAGGTGTTGTTTCTTTGAATTTGCTTCTTCTCGGGAGGAAGACTGCACATGTGCCTCCTTCTGCTTCATTGGATCTGTACACAACTGTTCATTTTCTTGGCATAAGTCATCCTGCTCATGTAAGAGAAGGGTGACTTCTCGTGTCATTATCGCCAACCCCTCGATAACTTGCAATTAATTTGTTGCTATTGGCTTCTTCTGTTATGGTAGTCCTAGCAGTGAATGCATGTCAGTAGTTATTATTTTTATCTACATGGTTAGTGTAGATATATGTACAGTTAATTTTGAAATATTTAGCACAAAAGTATAGAGAAGCTCATAGATGTCTTCTATCTCTTACCAAATCTCCATGAATCTTGTCGTTGTAGGTGCTTGTCCCGGTTGCTGTTGATGCCTTTTTGAGATCACCTCCTGCTCTGTTCTTTTATCTTGAATTTACACATTCTATTCCAAGCTCATTCATAGGTTGTGTTCAGCCTCATAATTTGATGGGTGCGCAACTTCATATCCAAGTTCATTTTGTCTTTTATCCTAGACTTCTCTATTGACTTCTAGGTCGGCTACATTTTCTAGTGCATCATTGTTGTTTGCATTTCTTAAGACAACATGGTGAGATGCCACACTTGCATTTCTAAAGGGCTCTGTGGCCTTCTCCTATTGCCCGCTTGACCGGTAACTTTGGTATAATCATTAGAATGTCTATTGTAGGAGCAGTATTGGCTAGAGCTTCATCAACTTGTTTAGGGACATTGGTAGTGATGTATCCATCAGAGGTTGAACCTCTACTCCACTAGATGTCCCCGATGCACTGATGATGGGGGTGATTTCTAGATTCTATATTTTAATCACTTCAAGATGTAATGCCTTGAGTGTGGGGGATCATTTCTTCTTAGGTTTTGCTTCCATCTTCTTTGTTAGGCTTACTATCACTTTGTTTCATGACAATTACTTTGTAGAAGTGTCTTCAAATTGCTCTTTTTGTTGCTCGACAGACTCTTGTACACTAATGGATGGAAGGGTTTTGGCTCCATGTTCATCTTTAGAATCTCATCTTACCCGAATATGAGTTTGTCATAGTCGTAGCTACACATCTCATGGAGGGGCAGAAAATCATTTAATTTGCAGAACATATAGTAATATTTTTGCTTTGCCTCCTCAGGACATTGGTTGCAGCGAGATATTTGGCATCTAATAGGGTATCTCCGTCAAACCTAACGAAGAACTTTAGTTTGTTGGGGTTACCCTAGGTAGAGATGTATGCATGTAATTAGTCCTCTTGTGTAGATGTCACGAGAATCTTCTACTCCAATCGTTGTTGCTATCCGGTCAATTAGAATGCATCCAATGTTGATGGGCTTGCTTCCATGGTGCTCCAAAAAATGAGGAGGTCCATTATGGTCACATTGCATGTGTTTGTCCTGAAGAATAGGGTGTTGGCAAACATTTTGTATACCACAAACATGAATTTAGACTGCATCATGGCGGCCTATGTTTGCCCCAAACTGTGCTGACTTTCTCCAAACAACTTCCCCCATGTATTATTAGTGAGAAAGCCTCGTACTTCTTTTCCCCCCTTTTCTCCATTGCCTCATTTTTCTTGTTCATCAAAATTGGTGAAGATCGAGTTGAGCCATTTCTTAGTGTTATATATTCTTCTTTGATAATGCACACTGCTATTTTTTAGCTTACCCCACACTCTTTAGCTTATTATTTTTCTAAGTGCATCTTCATTAGGGATGGCACAAATTTTTCAGTGAGTTAATTATAGGAGAGGTTCTTGTTGATGCTAATCTTGTAGATTTCTATATTTTCAAGAGTCTCTTTTGCCATTTGATAGATCCGTAGTCCCTCTTTGGTGTCCACATTGTCAAATCTTGTAGCCATAGAGTTTTTCTTCATTAATATTCAATCCCAGATCTCCATGTGTTCTTTATCCATGGGGAGGAAGAAATTATCTTATTGTTCCTTGTAAACCACATTTGTCATTCGTGGAACAATGATGGGAAGGACATCTATAATGGAGGTCACCACTTGATGTGGTACTGCTTGATCTGTGGCACTGTCTACTATTTATTTCTTGGTCACCTTGCATGGCCTATATAGAGGAGGAGGACTTGGTGCCCTCCTTTTCTTGGGATTTTGGACCTCTACAAAAGGCGTGTATTCATATGTCTCAATTCATGTGCATTCCTTAGTACTACACGATTCCTCACGAGTTGCCTCATATATTCTCTTGAGCCTATCTGCTTCTAGTCTTACCCTGATGCATTCAGAGGTAGGGTCTCCTTGTAATATAACATAATGCAATGCTTCATCTTTTAGTTTTTAAATTTTTCTTATTTCTTCTTAATTCATTATTGCCCTAGTTCTTCTTGTTTCTATTCTTCCCTAGATGATTCCTTGTTGATTCCCTGACCCTTGCCTATATGAACTACCATTGAATGGTCTGCTTCTATGTACATACTTTTATATCTCTTATAGGGTTAGGCTAACAATTTAATCTTCATTATAGAGATTAGTGAAAATATGTGATAACAACCAAATTAGGCTTGAGTATCCAATTGGAACATGTTTGCTAAAATATGGATGGCTGCTAGTAGGTTGGATCCCAATTTTGTTATGCCCTGCATCTGGGATTCCCTCGTTCAGGGTTCACATACAAGTAGCACAATTAGTAGCCTTATCTACCATACTGTTGGTGCGAGAGAAATCAAAGAGTCGATGATAACAAGTATAGATTTGTTGATGTTTTGTGGAAGCATATAGCTGAAGATTATAAACCCTTCCATTAACTCTTTTGATGTTCCTAGTGGATGCTTCCAACTGATGATGATTACGACTTTTCTACTGGTTCTCCTTGCTGACTTTTGGATTTTCTTCTCTGATGTTCTGAAGTTCCCAAGGCTTATGCATGGATACAATTTTGAATCTACATATTCTTATCTGTTGTTGTTGTTGATAGCCATTGTATTAAAAAACAACCCAGGCAGCTGCTTAATCGGCCAACACCCTCGACCACTTAATTTAGCCTATAAGTGCCCAATTAATCGTTTTGAAGAAAATTGCCCACTTTTTTCCGCTTAACCCGCTTTTTGTCTGCTTTTTTTCCCCACTTTTTGCCCACTTTTTTTAGAAAAAATCTATTGCAAACATGTAACATTAATTAATTACATGGTCCAAGTAGTGTTGACTATAATTTATGAAACTTGTATGCATTTAAGTGTTCTATAATATACCCAGTCCTAATTTAGAATGCATACTTTGTGTGTAAGCCCTGATAATAGGGTACTTCTATAATGTGTCTAAGTAAATATCATATTAGTCTGTTATACTTCTAAAGCATGATTTATTTTACTGATTTCCTTGCTACTTTCAGTGATTACTGATTGGTACTACTAGTTAGCATTACTTTTTTGGTGCAATATTGATTAATTGTTTCCTAGTAAAGTATTAAATCAATAATTGATAGTTTGTTATTTACAATATTACTGATTTGCTTGCTGATTATAGTGATTAGAAATATTGAGTAGTAGAAAAGTATTGATTAATACTTAGTTAATTACTAATTTGCTGATCAGATATGTATAAAAGTTCTTTAGAAATATAATTTTTATATACACATGTGTAATTTTATGTAAAATATATAAGCATTTAGGCACCCGCTTTTTCAAAAATCGCCTGCTTAATCACCCACCTACTGCTTAATTGGTTACAACGTGCTATCTGCACGCCTCCCGCTTCCCACTTTTTAATACATTGTTGAGATGGGTTTCAATCAACCATCATTTGATAGCAATATAGCAATCTAGCCTCTCATATAAACTGCCTATTTTGACAGTATACCACTATCCACCCCAATGGATGTCATCTAGTCCAACAGCGAGTAGAAGATCATTGAGTTTGGAGCTCAAGCTTTGGTAAAAGAAGGTGTCACCTTCCTTCTCCGTGTGAGAGATCATAGTATTGAATTCAAAAATGACTCCCCAACTTCCATTGATGGAGTCTAAATGGCAGTCAATCTTGTAATGTGCTTAACTTATTATATATTTTCCCTCATATAGATGGATTTTCTAATAGATCGGAGTTGGATGTATATTGGGAACAGAGTGCGAAGTGATGCATTCAAGGTAGGGTTACGAAAGTTCATTGAGTTTGCTCTTATCCATCAGAGACCAACTAGACAGGGAAAATTAATATGTCCCTGCAAGGTATGTTTAAACCGATACCTTAAAATAGAGGAGGAGGTATTCTCACATGTATTACAAAAAGGATTTGTGCATAGCTATGATGTTTGGACGTTTCATGGGGATGTGATTGGTAGGAGCAATCCTGTTTTGGCACCAAATGTGCCTAGCACCGAAAATATGCATCAGATGCTGGGGGATTTGTTTGGTATGGGTGACACAACAAACGACCATTCTGCTGAAGCTACAGAGGAACCTGCAAATGTAGATGCACAAAGATTTTACTAGCTGCTAAAAGAGGCCGATCAACCACTCTATAGAGGTTGCACAAGTCATTCTAAGCTATCCTATTTGGTTGCCTTGCTATATCTGAAGGAGGAATCTGGATGGTCCAACGATTCTTTCACGAAGTTGTTACAGTTGATTATTTTAGGATTTCCGGAAGAAAATTGTCGATTCCCAGAGACGTACTATGAAGCAAATGTGATCGTGAAGGATTTACGACTTGACCATTCTACTATAGATGCATGTACAAATAATTGCATGCTTTTTCGCAAAGATGCAACTTCGAAAGAAAATTGTGATACTTGTGGTGCTTCAAGATGGAATGAAAAGCAATACAAAAAAAAGGGAAAGAAGGTAGCTGCTAAGGTTATGTATCACTTCCCTTTGATACCTCGATTAGAGAGGTTGTATATGTCTTCATCTGTTGCTAAAGATATGATTTGGCCATCTGAAGGAAAAGGCAAGGATGGTCATATTCATCATCCTTCAGACACACCAGAATGGTTGTCTATTGATGCCAGGTATCCAGACTTTGCTCCTGAACCACGCAATATTAGACTGGCATTAGCAACTGATGGTTTTAATGCATTTGGAAATATGAGTGCATCACATAGCATCTATCCTGTGTTGGTGACACCTCTCAATCTTCCGCCGTGGCTTCTTATGAAAGAACAACTTATTATGATGTCCCTATTAATTCCAGGTCCACATATGGTTGGCAATGACCTTGATGTATACTTGGAGCCATTAATTGAGGAGCTACAACTACTTTGGGAGCTTGGAGTCAAAGTTTATGATGCATATAGCAAAAGGAATTTCACTATGCGGGCAATGATTTTATGGACCATTAACGATTTTCCAGCATATGGTGACTTATCTGGTTGGAGCACTAAAGGTAAGAAAGATTTGGGATGTCCTTGTTGTAATGTGGAGACTATATCGAAATGGTTGAAGTTTGGGAAAAAGCAATGTTATGGTTTCCATCGACGTTTTCTTCCAATGAATCATCCATATAGATGTGATAGGAAAAATTTTGATGGCGAAAATGATTTTCGCCTTCCACCTAAGCCACTATCTGGAGAAGATATACTGAGGCAATTTGACGGATATGAAAATATCACATTTGGAAAAACAAATAAGCACAAGAGGCATGGAGATCAGATTCCACCATTACCTCCTGGTTGGAATAAGATAAGCATCTTTTTTCAGCTACCTTATTGGAAGTATTTATCTGTTAGACACAATCTAGACGTGATGCACATAGAAAAGAATGTGTGTGAGAACATTTTAAACACATTATTGGGTGATTCTAAGAAAAGCAAAGACAACTTATAAGCTCGTCAAGATATGAAGAAAATGTGCATTCGAAGAGATTTATGGCCGGTAGATGCAGGTGACCAATATTACTTGCCTCCAACATCTTACACCATGACTAATGCACAGAAAGATAAGTTCCTATCTATGTTAGAAAAGCTAAAAGTTCCTGATGGCTATTCTTCTAACATATCTAGGTGTGTTAGCAAATCTGATAGAAAACTTATTGGGCTGAAAAGTCATGATTTCCATGTTCTTATGCATCAACTTCTACCTGTTGCCTTGAGACATTGCATAAGCTTAGATGTGTACAAGCCTATTGCTAATTTGTGCTCATTTTTCAACAAGCTTTGCTCTAACGTTATTGATGTGGAGGAATTCAAAGAATTGGAACAAGAAATTGTTGTCACTCTTTGCCAGTTGGAGATAATCTTCCCTCCTTCTTTCTTCACCATCATGATGCATTTTCCCATTCATTTAGCTTATGAAGCCAGGCTTGCTGGATCTGTCCGAACTAGGTGGATGTACCGAATAGAGAGATACTTGAAGAAATTGAAGAAGTATGTCAGAAACAAAGCTAAACCTGCTAGTTCTATTACTAGTGGATATTTAGCTGAAGAAAGTTTGACATTTTGTGCTAGGTACTTGCCAAATTTTGAGACAAAACTCAACCGCACTCATAATGTTGATGGATCTCCAATTAGAGTTGGAGTGTCAAGGAATTTTGACATCCACACTTTGGAACAAGCCCATCGCTATGTCATTTTCAATAAAGAGGAATTGGATGTTTACAGAAGGTAAGATTTACGTCATATAATTCTTGCGAAACTATGTTATATTTGTTGTACATTAATTTAGACACTTCTTATAAAGCAGTGAACACATGTTTATTCTTCAAGATATGGAACCCAACATTACCCCACGGACTCTAGAAACAAAACATGCAAAAGTGTTTTCTAATTGGTTGAAAGAGCATGTAAGTCTCAAAGATAAATATTTGTTGTCAATCTAAATGTTCAAATTAGTGTAGATTATAGTAATGTTCTACTTTTTATAATGAAGGTTATGCAAATGCGAGAGATTAGGCCGAATAGTATCAACGAGGAGTTGAGATGGTTATCCCAAGGTCCTTGTGCTGACAGAATGTCTTACAAAGGCTTTTCGGTCAATGGATATCATTTCTGTTCAAAGCATATTGAAACTACATGTACTACACAAAATAGTGGAGTGTACTTGTGTGCAGACACTTCAAGTTATTCAAGTGGTAGAGATAGAAATCCTATTAATGCTCAAGTCACATACTATGGCTACTTAGAGGAGGTTATTGAGCTAACTTATGGTCCAGGAATCAAAGTTCCACTGTTTAGATGTTCTTGGTATGATGAAAGCACTTCTAACGGGTTGCGAATTGATGAATATGGGTTCACACAAATCAACACTTCAAGGATAAAACAAAAATAGGAACCCTTTATCCTAGCTTCTCAAGCATTGCAATGTTTTTATGTGAAGGATCCTAATGCTGATGATTGGTGCACAGTGCTAAAGCATCCTCCTAAAGATTATTTTGAAGTACCTCTTATTGAGAATTGTTTGACTGGTATACAATTTCAAGCTATTAATGGTGGTGTAACTAATGATGTGTTTTGGACGAGGAGTGACACCGAGGGATCTTTTGTTGATAGAACTAAAAAAAAGCATGATGGGGCTGATGTTTAGTTCATTAATCTCTATATTTTCATCAAATTATTTAGTTTTGTTTGCAAATCCAGAATAAGGAATGTTCTTTGCTGTATTATTAGTATGTTCTATTGCTTTTTTTTTCAATTAGTTACTATATGGCATATTTGCTTTGTTGACCAAGAAAGGGTACACAAAGGACATAAACATATGCATATGCAGTAACAACATACCGATTCCACCTTTTCTAAGCCTAATAACCACAGAGATTATTCATCAGGTAGTTCTTTTTACGTTTATTGCTTAAAATGCAGATTTAGTTGAGATTACACACACATATTTTAAAAGGAAATGCTTTTAGTGTGTCTTTTAGTCTAAGTACATATTACCTCTCCTGTACTAGTATGGTTGATCGTTTCATGTTTTATGCGTTGGTTTTCGATGCAATTTTTTTTTCAATTGTAGCTACTACTTTTGTAAAAGATTATTCTGCCCTAATAATCTAATTTTTTTTCTTGTCAGTTGAAGGATGGCAAGAAGAAGAATCACTAGATCTAGTTGTAAAATCACACCCGCTGAACCTTCTGTTGTCCCTCCCTCCACAATTGAAGAAAATTTTGAGGAAGAACCTACTCTTTTATCCAACAATGCTGAGAATGATGTAACAATTGAAGAAAATGATGAGGATGAATAGGAGAATAGGAAGTATGGGCGTGGGCCTGCAAGTGAGCAAAGGCTACATCCTAAGCAAGGGGAGCCACATCACAAGGTCCAATGGGATTCTGTAGGAAATGCTATTGGTGATAATGGTGACAAATTGAATCGTTATTGTCATATTCTAGCAAGGAAACCACACATATGGCATCTAGACTTGAAGTGGGGTGAACAACCACAACAAGCTTTTGCAGATAGAAAATCATTTATTGAGGTAATCTTTTTCATAAAAAGACTAACAAATTGTATGATTGTTATATCCAAAGTAATATTTTCTATGTTTTTAGAAATACTTTGATTTAGGCAGTCATCCAAATGCATGAAATCACATTGATGAACATATTAGCAAAGAGATATCAGTGTGGAGGGCACGTGTAAAGAAAGATTACTATGAAAAGTATAAGATTGAACCAGAATTGATGATGAAGAAAGTTGAGATAAATGCTTCCATAGATATGGACCAATTTAAAAATCTTGTTAAAGAATGGGGAACCGAGAAGTCTAAGGTATAATGGTTTTATAAAACTTTCATGTATACCTATCTAATTTTTTAATTATATGTTTCTTATGGTTTAGAAAATTTCCGAGATCAACAAGGCAAACAGAGCAAAAAAAGTAATGGATCATACCACAGGATCAAAGCCATGGAGTTGCTACCGGGAAGAAATGGTATTAATAATGGACATTTGTCTTTCTTAGAATGAGTTGAAAAATATAACATGGACAATGAATATGTTATCTATCATGAGTAGGTCAGTGAAGAACAACCTGTTGTGCCTCTTAACAAATTTTTGGAAAAAGTTTACGACAAAAGCCCACAAGTGGTTAGAAAATGGATATTTTAATTCCTATCATGTCTACAAAGCTACATATGCTCAAATATCTCAATTTAAGCTTTCCTTTTATGATGATTTATAATTACAACTTGAAATCTTTGATATTGTGGAAAACTAAGTAGCAGACCAAGAAGAATTAGATCCTAGACATGTTGATAATCTAACACGTGAAGCTTATTTGCAAGTTTTAAATCCTTCCAAAACGGCGAGGATCTGTGGTCTTGGGATTGGGCACAAAGAGACAGGACATAAGGGAAAAGCTGCTCGTATAAGAGATGAAATGCTTCTTGAGGAAAGAAATGCAAAGGATGTATGTTGTATTAAAACTAAACTTGAACTATTAGTTGCAACTATTCTATTAGATCGATGTTTGTAATTTATTTTCTATTTCAAGAAAAACTTAAGGAACTTGAAGAAATAGTAAATGGATTGAAGAACTCTATCTCCCAAATAATGACTTGGTATAAACAATCACAGGTAACTTAGAGTCAGTTCTCTATGTCAATGTAATATACAGTTTTTTTTGACATTGTTGATCTATTTGTTATAGGATGGCTGTATTAATGCTGAGTGTGCAATTGAATATCCCAATCAGACTACTACAAGTGTCTTACACATCTAAAGTGGCACAAATAGGTCAGGTGTGGGCTCTTTTCACATGCCAGACAATACAAGTGGTGGTACATATGTAGGCATGTTTCCCAGGCAGAATAATTCAAGCGGGGATGGCTAAGGCAGACTTTCTAGACAAGGCAATTCAAGGGAGACTGGAGTAGGCAGGCTTTCCACACAAGGCAATTCAAGGGAGAATGGAGTAGGCAGGCTTTCCAAACAAGGTGTTGAAAGTAGTTCTTTTGGATTCATGGCTCCCATGCAAAGTGCTAGCAATGGACATCCAGTAATATTTCATCCACAAGTACCTCATAACAGCTATAGATTATTTTCAATATTCATACACACAAGAATATTAACATGTACACTTTATTAAAGGCTACAGTTGAAAGTTGGTGCCCTACTTTGGTAATAATTGACAAAGTCATCCTTAAATGCAAAACACACAAAGCACATCGTCATCGGTGTCTTTCACACCAAGAACTCAGTGTTTAAATGAGGTATTCAATATTATATTTCCTCTCTTGTGCTTAATATTAGTTTTATATTCTAGTTCTAGCTTTTGATTCAGGTGCTTGATTAACACTTATTTACTCTGAGTTGTTGCTAATGAGTTGGGAATTGACCTGTAAAAAGGACACACTGTAGACATTCAATTCATTTTCACTAAAAGCCTATGTAAAACCTTGTTGTTAGTTCCAATTCTGTTGCAACACCTGCTGGAACTCCTTATTAAGGAACCACGAGGCTTTCATTCAGAATATATTGTCATGTTATAATGCACATCTGGAACAATATACTCTTGAGGAACCTTCTAAGGAAAATTCCCTCTCCAACTTTTCCGTCTGATCAATATAAGGACCTTTTGATCATTGTTGATAAAGAAATCAATGATCTCTAATAACCATTTTCACAAAGACCTTATGAAGGAGATTTATATGGAGAAAGCCACTTGTGTTTGTTGATCAAGTGAAATCTACTATGGTCTATAGTTTCTGCAGATCCTTATATAGTCTGCAACAGTCTCCTTGAGCTTTATTTGGTAGATTCAGTCACATTATTGCTGATATTCATCATTAGAGATACAATGTGGGTCGTTATGTTTCTACATGAACGGTTCATCTAGTTATATCATTCTTATTATGTGAATGATATTGTTATTACTAGTAATTATCAGTAAGGAATATCTGGAATTAAAGGTCTTTCTTTAGGGGGAAATTCCAACTTAAAGGTTTAGGCAAGCTAAAATACTTCTGGGCATTGACGCTTCAAAATCTAAGGATGGAACTGTTATTTCTTAGTAGAAGTATATCCCAGATTTACTTGAAGAGACATGAATCTTGTGAGCCAAACAATCGATAGTCTCGTGGATCCTAAAGGTAAATTATTCCTGGAGGTGGGAGATCCTCTTGATAATTGATGGAGATATATGACACCAGTAGGTAAGGTGGGTATCTGATATTGTCTCTAATAGACATTACATTTTCTGCTAGTGTTATGAGACCAGTATGAGGCCAGTAGGTTCCTATTTTAATCATTGAGTGGAAGCAGTAACCTTAGCATAAAAGGCATCATTTGGTTCCTGTTGGTTGTCAACCTTACCTGGGCATAGACAACAACCTTAGACTATGGAGTAATGTTGACTCAACACACGATTTAGTTTAAAGTATTCTCAGAAAAATATATATATAGACATCCATCAAATATTATAAACAAGAACAGATTTTGTAGTATCATCACCTTAAACTACTGCAGGTTGGCCTTCGACAAGCATGTCCTTCATGCCCATATATGCTAGTATTCTTTTTGAAACTTGGCTGCTCCTTGGCCAACATTTTTGAAAAATAGACTTTAACCCTGCATAATGGTTCAAACTTGTGATTCAATATTTCGTTTCACAATTAAGTTGTCCTAAACTCAATCTAGGGACATAGAGGCTAGTGCAGTGGTGTGGAGTTTCCTTCTTGTTGATATAAGCAAAGAAAATTACTATAGGAACTATAGGTGTGATGATGACGGTAACTTTGACATGATAGTGTATTGCTTGAATGTCCAGATATAAGCCCTTGTATATGTAGTTATTACATATACTAGTATATGTAATAACCTATAGTTCCTATAAAGTATATGTAATAAATATATAAATAACCTATAGTTCCTGTAGGTATTTTTTATTTCATACTAAGAGTGAACTTCATTTATTCTCTCTTACATTATTTTTGTCAATCATAAAAATATACTATAAATTTGCTTGGACCGGATTTGATTTATATCAACGGTGTCATACTTCATTTGCTTGTAGTCGATCTCTTATTATTTAATAACATCAAATTTATCCGCAAAAATTGTTTATACCAGAAAAATCCATTATGTTTTACACAAAAACCCCATTTATCGGGTTGAGACATATCATTTTGCATACCTACCATTCTGCTTCAGTATTTCATAGACCATGTACTTGTACTATGTAGAGTTCAAATTGGGTTTCGTGGGTTTTTGATTTCTTATCAATTTTGAATTTTCATATGAGGTTTCATACTCAGCAGATGATCTCTGGAGTAAAAGGTTCTTAAGGAGATCATTATAATTTTTATGGGTCCTTATTCTCCATCGACTAACATGGATACCAAAAGGCTTAAGTTGAAGGTCACATGTTCCTGTGTAGCCAGTTAGCCACATTGATTTGGACTTGTTGTGGGACACTTTAGACTGTTTGACATCCTTTTTTTGGGATAAGTAAAGCTGTATCAGTGGTACCTATTTTAGTTAAAACATATTAACTATGCATTGATTCTTATAGATAGTATTCTATACAAGCACAGAATTTGAATGTCTAGAAACTGGTTGTGGCTGCATCCAGGAAATCTAGAATCTAAGGTTTTGCACGCACAAAGTTGATACGAGAAAAAAGGAGCATATAAGAAAATTTGATGTTAGAATTAGCATAGATAAAAGTAGTAAGGTAGGAGTTATTGACCCTGCAACATAGAGGGCTTTTGACCCTGCAACATAGAACAACTAGTTATGAAGAACATGCATCCAGATAAATTACCAAGAGGCCAAGACATATTGACTCTGCTATATGCTTAACTGTTATCTTGTCCTATGTATAACCGTAACTTGACTATAATTTTATCTACAGTAGTGCATAAAATGCAATAGGATCTAAAACAATTAGCTTACCCCCCAACATAATCTGCAATGGATGTTAAACATGTTCCTTCAACCATTGATCCAGCAAATTCAAGGGTCTTGCAAGTAGGCAACCTTGTAAGAACACAAGTCAAGGACCATGTTAGCATCATTATCTAGATATATATAGCAAACTGAGATTTTGAAGGAACTAAAAGGTTCAAGTTCATTAGCAATAAACATAGACTGTATACAGAAGGACAAAATCAGACATCCAGCCACCCACACCCCCTCAAGACTCACAAAAATAACTCCCTCAATGCTCTCTCAAAAACAAGTAAAATAAAACATCTGGTGCAACCTAAACTCTATTACCTGTTCACAATATTCAACAGATAAAATATCCTAATTCCAGAATTAGAACCTGTAGAGGTCACCCTTTCATCAGTCACATTGTTGCTTAATATCTCTTTCAACCCACTACTTCGGACCCTATACCACTCTTGAGTGCAGTTTCCTTTTTCTCTGAGAGGTAACATGTAGAAGAATTACTACAGCAGTGTAGAAAATGCAATAGGATCTAAAACAATTAGCTTACCCCCCAACATAATCTGCAATGAATGTTAAACGTGTTCCTTCAACCATTGATCCAACAAATTCAAGGGTCAACTTTTGGATGTTTGTATATTCTTAGGTAGATATTTGTGAAATCTACTATGATCTATAGTTTCTGTAGATCCTTATATAGTCTGCAACAGTCTCCTTGAGCTTTATTTGGTAGATTCAGTCACATTATTGTTGATTTTCATCATTAGAGATACAATGTGGGTCATTATGTTTCTACATGAACGGTTCATCTAGTTATATCATTCTTATTATGACAATGATATTGTTATTACTAGTAATTATCAGTAACATTATTTCTTTAGGGGGAAATTCCAACTTAAAGGTTTAGGCAAGCTAAAATACTTCTCGGCATTGACGCTTCAAAATCTAAGGATGGAACTGTAAATTATTCCTGGAGGTGGGAGATCCTCTTGATAATTGATGGAGATATATGAGATCAGTAGGTAAGGTGGGTATTTGATATTGTCCCTGATAGACATTACATTTTCTGCTAGTGTTATGAGACCAGTATGAGACCAGTAGGTTCCTATTTTGATCATTGAGCGAAAGCAGTAACCTTAGTATCAAAGGCATCATTTGGTTCCTGTTGGTTGTCAACCTCACTTTAGTTCAGTCCAGAAAGATGAGAGAAACATGAATCTTGTTAAAAAGCACACTTAATCGTTGTGACAGAAGTATGCAATCAGTAGATTAACACATGATGCTATCTTGTAGATGGCCTCAACATCGATCAAACCTGAAAATCAGAAACCTACTTCTATTTGTCATTTGTTCCAGCAATTTATGCCTTCTTGGGTGACTTGACCTTAGCCAGTGATATCAGAGTGGTCACACCCTCCTTGGCCTTGCCACATTTCCTGGAAAGCAGTCACTGACTGAAGTTGGGGGAGGAAACCTTCATATAGGATGGTCACAACATCCAACAATTTTCTGAGCTTGTCATCATTGTAGATGGAAAGGAGACGGAGTCATGGGATGATGTGAGTCTTCTTGTTGTCCTTGGCAGGGTTTTCTACTAGCCCCAGATTCTCAGTTGCAAGGTCCTTTAGGATAGCGGCGATGAAGACAGGCCCTGCTTTCTGACCCTATGGGTGTAGCACCCATTTTTCAGGTGTCGGCATATCCTACCGACGAGGAACTGCATGCCAGCCTTATAAGACCTTCACATACGTACCCTTCTTCCTGGGTGTGCTCGCCTTGCACCCTGGGGCAACCTTCTTCCACTTTCTTTTCAAGTTCTGTACTGCTTCATCCGCAATCAAAAAAGCAGGATAGTCGTTCTTCATATCCAATGTTGTTGTTATGATTTGGTCGTCTGCATCTATATATCAGCCATAATTGTGGCCCCCCGTATCACCTCTCTACCATAATGTTGGATATCTGTTTGATATGGTATAGTTTGGGGGAGGCTTGGTTCAGTTCTTTTGTATTAGGGTGATTATGCCATCCCTAGTTACAGCGACAAGCAGGGTCGTTGCAATGGTTAGCTGTTGGCCTATAGAGTTGGTAGTGGCTATGCCTGTGATGGGATCGCTTGTATCATTTTAGTTTCCAGTTGTTGCTTGATCCTTTGCTTGCCTTGTTGATGTGTACATCACAGCTACTTCTTAATTTATCGTTGCTTATCTAAATATGTACTTAGTTGTTGATATGTACCTAAGATATTTATGTCATTGTCTATATTGGTTCCTCATATTGTAAGCCCAATACAACTGAACAAGCTACACGTGCAATTTTCAGTGCTAATTATTGCATTTGTTCTTTTTCTGAATTATCCCAACACAGCTGAATTAGCAACGCAGCTAAATTAGCTGAACAATCTACACATGCAATAATATATCTGCCATTTAGTTGTAATAGGAGATGATTGGTTGAATATATTGTTCAATACCTTTTTGAGTCCGTAATAAGGGTGCATATAACCCACTGACTTTTTTATAATTATGTACTATTTACTGAGTTCAACCATAATTTTAATTTATGGGTGCATGTTGCTGCTATGTTGGTTCACTTACATTTATCTCTACTTCGCACTCACTCTGATTCTTTTTTGTATTTATATTGATAGGGTAGAATTACTTTTAATGATGGATTTTGACCAACAATGCACCTTGGAGTAGAACAGAATCATAATATAAGGGTAAGTTGTTTGTTGTACTATGATTTATGTATAAACTTTAAATTCTATTAATATAATGATTTTTCATTTTTAGGAGAAGAATACTCAAGTACCTAACCGTATGAGGCTTGACATTGATGAAGAGCACCACAACATTTGAAGGAATATGGAGACATTATAGATCATAAGAGTTTCTAACATGATATGTTGATTGTCATCAATCTCAAATTTTAGAACCATATGTATTCTTTATTTATATCAACTTTGAGCACACAATGTATGGATAATATTTTGCTTCAATAATAAAAATTGGTTTTGAGGTGATTTAACATTTTTATGTGTCATTTCAGTGTTGAATCTTCTTATGATGTCATGTGAATATTATAAAAATATTGCTTGAGGTTATATACACAAATTTTACATTTAAAATTTGATATCCACTATAGTAACAATTAATTAACATTCAATAAATCAATCAATAATCAATAACCAAATCATTTACTATAGTTCCTCATAAATATATTGATGAAGGTCTTTAGTCCCTAAAAAATGTAGTGTTGAGATCCAGATTGACCATCAAAATTGCATTGATGACAACCACATAGCCCCTAAAAAATAATATTAATGAAGGCATTAGCCCTTCAAAAATATATTCTACAGGACCATCAAGTCCCTCAAAAATGTATTTATGAGAACTAAACATGCCCTCAATAATGTTTTTATGAAGGCTAAATAGTCCCTCAAAAACATATTTATGAAGGCTAAATAGTCCCTCAATATAACATTCTTGAGGGTCAGTTGGTCCATGACAATTGTATTCGTGAGGGCCACTGGTATTTTTCACGTGAGTTCTCTTCACGGACCATTTGTGAGGGCCAGACTCACAACTGTCCCTATTTGTGAGGGCCTATAGAGAGGGCTTTGTGACAGGACTCACTCGTGAATAATGGCCCAATTTTTACTAGTGAGAAAGACTGCATTGAACCATCTACTGTGGCATGGCTTCTTACCAAGCTATATTTCTTGGGCTTTTCATGGTGAAGATGCCGATGTTCAAATGGATGCTCCTACTGATCAGGGAGATTTCCTTAATGCTGAAAATTTACAAGATATGTTGCATGATACTTTTTCGAGTTTCAGTGAAGATGGAAATACAGAAGGAGTGGAGCCATCTAGTGATCAACATTTCAATACTGAAAAATTTTATATCTTTTTAAAGGATTCTGAGACAAAATTATATCCAGAGTGTAAGAAATATAGCAAACTTACGTGCATCCTAGAATTCTATCACCTGGTTTGTCTTAATGGCTTGAGTAAGAAAGCATCATCTGGCTTGAGTAAGAAAACATCATCTATGTTTCTTACGTTCTTTAAGAAGATGCTACCAGAAGGAGAACAGTTACCTAATTCATTTTATGAGCTAAAAAAGACGATTACGGGGTTGGGCTTAGATTATGTGAAGATTCATGTTTGTCCAAATGGTTGCATGTTGTTTTGGAAGGATTCTGCTGATAAAGACATTTGTGATACATGTGGAGCATCAAGATGGGAACTGATTACAATCCCAGATGATGATGATGAGCTTGAAAAAAAACCCAAGAGAATACCTATCAAAGTTTTCAGACACTTTCCACTTATACCCCACCTAATGCGGTTATTCATGTCATCAAAAACCTCATCCTTAATGAGGTGGCATGTAGAAGAATATGAAAAAGATGACAAGTTAAGACACCCGGTTGATTCACCTGCATGGAAAACATTTGATGTGATACATCCAGAATTTGCTGCAGATGCTAGAAACCTTCGATTGGGACTTGCAACTGACAGATTTAATCCTTTTGGGACAATGACTACTTCTTACAGTGCATGGCCTGTTGTGATTATTCCATATAATTTACCTCCTTGGTTGTGCATGAAGCAACCAATTTTTTTTTTGTCCCTACTCATTCCTAGACCAGCTTCACCCGAAAATATAGATGTGTACTTGCGTCCATTGATTGATGAGTTGAAAGAACTATGGGATACTGGTGTACATACATATGACGCTGGAACCAAGGAATTCTTGCAGATGTGTGCTTCTTTATTATGGACAATTAGTGATTTTCCAGGATATGCACATCTATCTGGTTAGATTACTAAAGGCTACAAAGCATGTCCCTATTGTAATAAAGATACTGTCCCACATTGGTTGCCACATAGCCGTAAAGTTTGCTATAGAGGACATCGTAGGTTTTTGCCAACTAGCCACAGATTCCAAAAAGAAGCAAAGGCATTCGATGGTGAGAAAGAATTTAGGTGTCCACCTAAACCTCCTTCTAGAGCTCAAATCTTATCACAATTAGAGGACGGAACAACTGTAATTGGTAAGAAAAGGCCAATAGGTAAGGATTCAACACACAATTGGGAAAGGAAAAGCATATTTTTTGAGCTACCATATTGGAAAACTAACATTGTAAGGCACACTCTCGATGTCATGCACATTGAGAAGAATATATGTGAGAGTATTGTTGGAACATTGGTAGGTTTGAAAGATAAAAGTAAGGACAACTTGAATGAAAGGAAGGATTTGGAGGATATGGGAATTAGATTTCCGCTTCATCCAAAAACTATTGGTAAATATACCATCCTACCTCCAGCTTGCTATACAATGAAAAAAGATGAAAAAAATATTATTTTGCAACCTCCTAAAATCTGTCAAAGTTCCAGACAGGTACGCATCTAATATATCTAGATGTGCACGGCCGAAGGATCAGAAGATGCTACCAATGAAAAGTCACGATTATCACGTGCTGATGCAACAACTTTTGCCATTAGCTGTCACTATGTCCTTGCCCAGTAAGACTGCTAAGTCATGTATTATTAATCTTTGTCGCTATTTTCAAAGGTTGTGCACTAAATTCATAGATCCAATTGATTTTTCTGCATTGGAAAATGCAATACCTGTTACACTTTGTGAGATGGAGAAGATATTCCCTCCATGTTTTTTTTGACATAATGGTGCATCGATCAATCTATCTCTCTTATGAAGCTAAGATAGCTGGCCCTGTTCAGTATCGTTGGATGTATCCAATTGAAAGGTAACATTTCACACGTCGTGATGACTTTACCTATTGGAATGTAATTTATCATAATATTTTCCTCAACTTTGTTTTCAGGTATCTGATGACCCTAAAAAGATATGTTCGTAATAAAAGATATCCAGAAGGGTCAATAGCAAAAGGATATATAACTGAAGAGTGTCCAACTTTTTGTTCAAGATACTTGGATGGAGTTGAAACAAAATTAAATTGGCCAAATAGAAACGATACTAACAAAGTAAATTTGGAAAACGAGCCAACACTTGATAGTGATGATTGGTCTATTTTCTCGACAGTAGGTCGTGGTATTGGTAAAATGGTAACATGTGTCTTGGACGAACATACATTGAAACAGGCCCATAAGTATGTACTATTCAATTGTGAAGCAATTGAACCTACATTAAGTAAGTTAGTGTCAACTGTCTTCTATTAATAAAATGCTATAACATATTCCAATAACATATTGCACGTATTTTGTATTCAGGATGCACTATGATATCATTAGGCAAAAACATCCTCAAAAGTCCTTAAAGGAGGTTCAGAGACTACATAGTAACTCATTTGATGGTTGGTTTAAGGAACATGTAAGTTTAGTTGTGTTAATGAAATTAGTTATGCTTCATGAATAAAATCTAACAAACTTTTCTTTTGTTAGATTGAGACACTCCTAAGAACAGATATGGTAGATGATAAAATCAAGTTTCTTTCTCAAGGTCCACATCAACTGGCCATTAAGTACAAGGGCTATGTTTTCAATGGTCACATATTTAATACCAAGGCAAAAGATGCAAATCAAACAACACAAAATAGAGAAATATTTCTGGTAGCTAAGACTGATTGTTATTCTAAAACCACTAATCGCAATCCAATTACTAGAGATGTAACCTACTATGGTGTTTTGAAGGATGTTATTGTGCTCAATTATTATGAACACTTTAAGGTGACATTATTTAAGTGTGATTGGGTGGACATCTACTCAACGAGGGGAATAAAGCATGATGAACATGGGTTGACTCTTGTTAATTTGAGACACCTTCAAACTATAGGAGAACCATTCGCAGTGGCATCTCAAGTTGGACAAGTATTTTATGTAGAAGATGTCACTACAAAAGGGTGGCATTTTGCTGTAAAGATTGCCCCACGGGATATGTTCAACATGGAAGAACAATCTTGTATTGAGAATGTCGAAGCTTATGTGCAAGGTGAAACTGGAGATGGGTCATCAATGACATCAGAGGATGGAGGTACTGATTGTGACATAGTTAGATTGGATATGGAAGGAATTACTGTTGCTAGTTCAACAACTGAAAAAGACAAATCCTGAATTCAGCAGGATGATGAAAGTGTATCTCAAAGTGATGATGATGACTATTTTGAATGAGAAGATTACAAAATAGCAGCCAATGTTTCTTTTTGTTTGTCATTAATATTTAACTTAAATAAGCCTTTTTTGGATCAATGTATCTCTTTAATTTTCTGTCTCACATTGTGCTCTAGCCAGGTGTATCAATTTTGCATGTTTGACATTATTCTTATTCATATTTATCCTTGTCTCTACTTTCGTTTATAATTATATTTGCTTAAATATCTGAGTTTCATTTTTAAATATTATTAATAAAATTGTTATTATGTTGTTCAATATTTTTCTAAATGTGACCATTTTTATGTGACTTGATATACTCAGGATGAGAGAACAATACAGTGACAACTGCCATAACATGACAGCCGCAAGCAATGATAAGAACAACAACAATGACTCCTGTACGATGACTCATTTGCCTAGCATTACTCGACATGCTTGTTGGCAATCTTTGAACATGTCAACCTCAAATCGCTCCCAAAAAAATTTAGCTTCCCTTCCAACTGAAATTTGTAATGGTAGAGCAAACAAATTCAATAAAACTGTTGCTCACTCTGCCAAAAATGCTCAATCAACCACGTCTCCCCAAGACTCTAATATGGTTGGTGGTTTGAAATCCTCTCAAACATGCACAACTAAAAAGGAGATGGGAACAAGGTTCCAAAATCAGCAAAATAAAGAAAGTTGCGATAAAGTTACAAGATCAAGAATTTCACAGCTACCCCTTGTGCCTAATGTCAATGCTTCCATGTCTATTCATTCAAGAATTGTAGAGAATAGAGCTGCCGGTAACCAAAATTGCAATGTATTTCCTGATAACATGGACCAAAATAACATCTCTGATCACCATGTTGAGTCATTGAATGTTACAACAACACCTTCTGATGGGCTAGGTAATCATTTCATTCATATCATTGTATTTATAGCGCTGCATTTAATCATATATAATTATGCATATATATTTTATCCTTTATGAATGAATGCTTAGGTCAAAAACATCGAGCAAACAAATTCAATAAACTGCTGCTAGCTCTGCTAAAAATGTTCAATCAGCCACGTATCCCCAAGACTCTAATATGGTTGGTGGTTTGAAATCCTATCAAACATGCACAATTGAAAAGGAGATGGGAACAAGGTTCCAAAATCAGCAAAACAAAGAAAGTGGCGATAAAGTTACAGGATCAAGAATTTCACAGCTACCCCGTGTGCCTAATGTCAATGCTTCCGTGTCTATTCATTCAAGAATTGTAGAGAATAGAGCTGCCAGTAACCAAAATAGCAATGTATTTCCTGATAACATGGAGCAAAATAACATATCTGATCACCATGTTGAGTCATTGAATGTTACAACAACACCTTCTGATGGGCTAGGTAATCATTTCATTCATATCATTGTATTTGTAGTGCTGCATTTAATCATATATAATTATGCATATATATATTTTATCCTTTATGAATGAATGCTTAGGTCAAAAACATCGAGCACATGGCTGAACACAATGTTTGAAAGTTTGGAAAAGAAAGCCCGACGATCCAATTCCCATTGAGAAAAATCAATTTGGACAACCAGTAGGTGAAAACCAAAGTCACTTATCAAGTTTTCTGACAACCATTGCAAGAGATCCCAATCTTTTTCCACTAAACTATGAGGACTAGAGACAATTTCCAGCAAATAAAAAAGATTCTATATGGAATTTTGTGAAGGTATATTATTAAATTTTATTTTTAAATGGTTAAATGAAGGATCTAATTGATATCCTTTATGTCGGCAGAGTAAATTCACAATGGATTCAGATCTGAAGGAGTGGACAATGAAGAAACTAGGAAAGAAATGGAAGGACCACAAGTATGAGTTAAGGAGACTATACTTCGTAGAAGATAGTCCATACGAACAATAGCTTGAACAAGTTTTTCCCCGCATGGACAAGTCGCATTAGAAATTTCTTGTCAATTATTGGAGGAGTAATAAAGGAAAGGTAATATTATTTTTTCTATACGTTGATACTTACAATACCGCACAGATAATTACTATGCACAATACTGCAATGTTTTACATAGAGGAAGTCTATAACTAACAAGACAAGCAGAAAATTTCAAAAGGTTAGCCACACAACAGGAACCAAGTCGTTTGCATGTCTGAAATATGATGTAAGTTCGTAATGTTTGTGATCCATTTAGATAATTTGATGGCATCCGTTAATTTGATGTTTACAATAACCTTGTTTGAATGATAAAGATGGAGAAGGAAATAGGCGGAGAAGTGGATCCCATAATGTTTTTTGAGAAAACTCATCGTAAAAAAGATGGGAGCATAGTTGATGTTGAATCCGCCAAAATTTTGGTACAACACATAATATCCTATAGTATTATGTTACATTTACTAATTTCATAGAGGTATACATTTGGTATAAATTGCATCTCGTATGATTTGTTGTATGTAGGAAAAATTTTCTGAGGTAGGAGAAGAGCTACGAAGACAACAACCTGATGTTACTTCAGATGAAATTTATAGGAATGTTATGGGAGAAGAGAGACCAGGATATGTTCGTGGTTATGGACTTCCACCATCACCTTCTAATATCTGGGGCAAGAACCATAAATCCCGAGAAGCTGAAGAAGCACAAAGGAAGCATTTCCAGGATAAGCTTGAAGAACAACAATTGGAATTTGATGCAAAACTTCACCAACAAAAGGATGAATTCAACCAAAAATTAGAGGAGTTACTTGCCTTAACTAGAGCAGGAAACAGTCAAGCACAACATGTTGGCACTGGCCAAGTATGAATACATTTTATACAAGATGTGTGGTATCAATTATTTTCCATGTTGGTTTTTATGGACTTATGACAAAAATAAAATAATTATGCAGACAGACTTATCAATGCAAACTCCACTCCATATAAGACATTCATCATTTAAGAAGGGACAAGTATGTTTGTATTACTGTGAATTGCACTTCATTTTATGTTTATATAAATTTGTTATGTAAACTGTATTTTTTTGTAGGATGTGTATCTGCTAAGTTTTATAGATCTAGATGCTAGAATTGCATTCGGTCGAGTCTCTGAGGTTGACCCCATAAAAAGGGTGGGAGGTGCAATTTTAGGCTCATCATTTGTTGCTGTTTTTATAGAGGTTGCTTTGTTGGGCAACGATCCTCTAGTTAGACCTTATGATCAATATCAATCTATTGATGATGCTATTGGCAACGTCATAGCATGGCCGAAAACACATACGTTTCCAACGTGAGCATAAAGTATTGCTTATACTGTTACGTAATTGAAAACAAAAGTAGTATCTAAAGTCGTTTCCATTTGTTGCAGGACATGAAGTTTAAATTTAATTGCATTCTTGGTTACTATCTAAAGAGAGGAGAGCTATAGTTGTTTTTATGTAATCCACTTTGTTATTTGTACATGCCGATCCAAAGTAATGGTGTTTCATGTCCATTGTCGTAGACAATGTTGCCAAATAAGGAGCAGTGTTTTAGCTTCTTGTTTGTGGGTACGTATGAAAAATTTAGTTGAAAATGAGTTACGGTTATTTGATCCATTTCTTTCCATTTTGTAATTACTCAGCTAGTAAATGGATTATTATGGTTTCTATTTTCAAAATTACAACTAATGTGGATGGGTGATGTGGACTGAATAATTCTTTTTTATGTAAAAACTACTGCAGTAAAAGGGTAATTGTCCCTTTGTTTGGCAGCCACACATCATATACCATGATTTTTGTTTCCCAACCTATGCAGGTTTGATTCTGTTTGATAATATCTTGGAACACAATTGCTTATATAAGAAGGAATGCATATTTCAGGTGCTTCATATTTGTGGGCTTCATATCCAACTTGCATCATGTCAGATCATGAGGTGTGTTACTTCTACGAGTGCTGTTCTATTTTTTCACTGCATTGTTTTTGAATGTTTTGTTTTTGGTACTAAGTATAATATGCCTGGTGTTTTTGCATTTTGCAGAGGCACACTAAGTCATTGTCAACATTTCAGAGGTCTGCTCTAGTTGAGAAGTCTAGGAAGAAGCCTCAAGAAAGAATGGGTGTTCTTAGTAATGTGGGTTCCTCCTTGTTCCCTTAATTATTAAAACAACATTTGTATATTTGTCTTTTTTCCTTTACCCCCTCCATCTAAAATAATACCCTTTCTGTAACATGTGGTTGTGATGCAGGCCCTAAAATCCAATCACTATGGTAATGATCCTTTGCTAACTGTAGCTCTGTACTTGGAGATTAATTAAACACCAATCTCGAGAGCTGACAACCTCTGTATTGATGGCTTGTCCAACTGCCCATGGCTCCCATGGGACACATCCATTCCTAGTATAATAGTTGGCACTTGGGAGATCTTTGGCATGGATGGAGGATGCTCATGGTTGTGGTGAACTTCTCTGCGCAATGTGACACCCGTAGGCATATTCAGGATCTCATTCGCTGTGGAAACATGAAGGGCACTGTAAGTAAAATCTTTTAATGTATTTCATTTAAATTTGTTAAACGAAATACATAAATTTTTTTTACTGACAACGCACTTCATGTTTCCACAATGAATGAGATCCTGAATAGGCCTGTGGTTGTCACAACGTGCAGAGAAGTTCACCACAACAACTATTATACTAGGAATGGATGTGTCCCATGGGAGCCCTGGGCAGTCGGACAAGCCATCAATAACTGTTGTAAGTTTTGAATTTTGAAAGTGATATTCACTTCCACAGCTTTCCCAAGTTCCTGGATCATTGCTCAAGCTGAACTTCAAGCTATGCTCAGTGGCATCTGAAATTTAGTGTCCTTCAGATTCCAAAATGCGATATTTAGATTAAATTTGTTTTGAGGACTTTGTGCCCCTCATTTTTAAAGTATTATACCATGATTGCAAAGGTGAAAGGCTAGGAACATGCACATCATTCAATGGAATTTGATCAGGTATGTTCTTCCATTCTTTCTCAACACCAATAAGTCATATGAACTAGTGCTTAGATAACACCAATGTACAATATTGCTCACCATATATGTTGTAACATGAACTACACCCTAGCATGAATGCTTTTGCCAATTCATTCATTGATACATAACCATGTTGAACATCAAGTACCTAGCCTATTGTTAATACTAAGGCCTCACAAATATTGTTTCTACTAAACTAAAAAACCATTGTTCCATTTTGTATACACGTATGGAACTTCTAGATGACTATCAAACAAAATCACATCTGAATATATGTTCAACTTTTCTATCAAGCATATTAATTTCATAGCTATACTGTTATAGTAAAGGGGTGAAATTGTCCCTTTATAAGCAGTTATATGTAACAAGGATCATCACATTTGTTTCTACACATCTATTAATTGATCATATGTGGTATATTTCTGTGTTAGTGGTGTGATTATCAATAGATTTGTACTGTTCAAGGATGGCTGTAGCGAGTGCAAATACCTCTTGATGATGTGAATGAAGCTCAAGAATGAGAATGGGGGATGGCCGAGCCCAATAGTTTGATCTATAGGTATGGATTTTTTTTGTTTATTTCCTATACATGGTGCTAAATGTGATAATCTTGAAATTGATAGTGGCGGTTTGATGTTGTGGGCTCTAATGGATTTGAGGATGAAAATGAGCAAGTTCTTGAGAATGGCTACTTGTTTATCTATAATCTACCCTTTGCTGCCATGTAAGAATGAAATCTGGGGGGCTAACTACTATTGAACTCCCTGATAAGCAAAAGTCATTCCAATCAGCAGAGGTATCTTCATGTGCTAGATCCCTTCTTTTTTTCTACATTTCTAGTTGCTGGTTTTCCAGTTTATATGTTATTCTAGATGTTGGTTTCTAGTTGATTTGTTATTCTAGATGATGGTTTATAGCTGATTTGTTATTTCTTTTTCTAAGTCAAGTGGCTATACATCGATCAATTTGTTATTCAGATTTGAATGTTCCAGCTGATGCTTATAATTTCCACTCTTCAGTGACCTTTAGCCGGATAGATCCTGAAGGAAAGTTGGTCATGGGCTTCAGAGAGGCTTCCAACTTACAGACCACACAGACAACAGAGATATGCAATAATAAACCCGAAGTTCTATAGGTGAAGTCGATACCATCAGTTTTTCAATCTACCATTTGGCACATAATGTTAGTGTTAATCTGTTATTGACAACAAGTACAATAAAACAATTTTGTCAGTTGATATTCCCATTTCATTTCTGTAGGATGGCCATGAGCCTTTTATCACTACATTTTGTTTAAAACAATCTCAACAAGTCTTTATTCTCTAATTTATAGTTTGTAGTTGCTTTTTCCTAATTAATCTATATTATCTTCAGCTAGCAGCCGAAGTCAGTGTTGGAATTCCTACTCTGGTACGATGCTTCACATCTTCTAGCTTCAACTGAAAGTAGAGCAATACATATCCTTCTACACTTGACATTGAAGGTAGTGTGCTTGTCATAGGCACCATAGCATGTATGGCATTATTTTAATGGTAAAATGAAGTGGTTGATACTTCTTTTTGTTAATGCTCGCTTTGTATTTTGTAGAGGTGCATTATGAAGGGAGGCCATTGAGAAACTTGATTCAGTCCTTTGGTAGGTCTACTTAATCTAGAACGAGAAGGTGCTTGCTGAATGGGTTGCTGAATCAACTGTGCTATACTCAATTCATGTAATTGTTGTTAATTGCCGTTAGCCACTACTCCTTGTACATTTACTGAACTATGCAAAGTAGACAACAACCCTTGAGGCACAATTGGCCGGGAAGAAGGTAACATGATGCCCAAAATGACAAGTTGGCTTGCAGGTGGAGGCTAGGTGGTTGAGGGGAATCCACTAGAAAGATACATTTGAAGACGTGGAAGATGTCATGTAGGCTGCAAGTATGGTTGCATATTCTGTTTGTTCTATTGAAGACAAGTTCCTTCAATCAGAAGTTATTGTACTGTATAGAAAATTGTTGTATGAAAGTATGTAATTGGTGTTGTATTCAATATAAGGGGCAAGGTAAAATGTCCTCCCCATGTAACTGTCAGTTGTTTATAAATAAAAAATATTCATAATTTCAAAAAACTGAATTTGGTTGCAATTGACATTCAATTAGAAAACATGATAATGAATTGAAAACTGAATGACTAAAAGCCATGAAAATGTAGTAATACAGAACTAGTAATCATTAGTGGCTTTTTTTATATGCCATTAAACTCAATAAGAACATTTTCATACACCAACATAATACAAAATAATGGCATTTGTATAAAAGCCAATTGATGGATAGTGGCTTTTTTATAAATGCCAAATGATGGTTTAGTGGCCTTTATGTGGCATTTATTCGAAGCCACTAAAGACAAACCTTTAGTGGCTTTTACAACTTAAGCCACTATCTTCCTAGTGGCATTGGGCTAGAGGCATTTTTTTAAATGTCAACAAATGCCATTAAACCTGTTTACTGGCTTTTATTTTTTTTAGTGGCTTTTCTAAAAGGCCGCTAATGGGTATGTTTGATGTAGTGTGGGATCATTACCTGACAGTTAGAAGATGCTTGTAGTGATAGTCAGTAACTCTACACAGAAAGGCAATTTGACACTTGACTAGGTGAAGAACAGTCTACTGAATGAAGAGACTCGACGACGAGCTTCATGTGACAATGGATTAGAGGTGCACTTCATAAAGAGCAGTGGTGTGGATAGAGCGAGAGACTGTGGCAGATCCAAGAGTCGTGATGAGTCCCTGAATTGTGAGAAGTCTCATGGTAGATCCAAGTCAAAGAGTAGTAGAGGGTGCTTCCATTGCGACAAGTCAGGCCATTTCAAAAGGGATTGCAAGATTCTGAAAAAGAAACATGGGTCTAAAGTCAAAGATTAGCAAGATGACGATAAGAATACTACAACAACAATCTCAGATGGTAGGGACGATGACGATGATATGGTCTTAACAATCCAAGAGCAGTGTTTGTATGTTTAGGATGATGATTCTGAATGGGTGGTGGATACTACAACTTCTTATTATGCTTCCTTAAGTAAGGAATTATTCACTTCATACATGAGGGGAGACTTTGGGAGGGTGAACATGGGAAATTCCAACTTCTCCAAAATTATCTGGATTGTAGATATTTGTGTTCAAACAAGTGTCAGTTGTACACTCACACTTAAGGATGTCCGTCATGTTCCAGATTTGTAGCTAAGTTTGATATCTGGTTCATTCTTTGATAGAGAAGGTTGTCTTCTGGATTTTAGTGGTGGGAAATGCATGATCATCAAGGGTTCTTTGGTTGTTATACGGGGCAAATTGTGTCGCACATTGTATAAGACCTAGCTTAAGGTGCTCAAAGGCAGCTATATATATGTAGTTGAGGATCACCAGACATATTTATGACATAGATTGTTAGTATATATGCACATAGAGCCATCCCAAGCGATTGCATGGAGTCAGATATTAATTAAACAATTAATGTGATTATTTGGTTAATTAATGAACTCCAAAATATTTTAATTAATCCATGAGCATTTTAATTAACACAGTATTTATATTTACCAATGAGTTTAGGAAACCCTACTTCCCTTTGTCTCATATTTAAAGGAGGTTGACGGCTGATATCTATATAAGATATCGAGAGAGGATTTTCAGTTTACGCTCACGTATGTAAACCCTAGCCGTCACCGTCCTCAGGGGAGAAAGGAGAGCAACACACCGCTAGCACGTCGCCGCACAGACACGACTCCACCGGCTTAGGAAGCGCGATGTGGAGTTCCAGTCCATCTGCGTGGACAAAGTAGAGATGCAGACGTTGAGACGCCTGCGTTCGAAGGACATCAATGACCATCCGTGCACATTTCAAGCATCGTACATCATCACACGAAAGGAGCGTCGTCAATTCTTCCTGCGACAATGAACGGGAGAGATGTTTTGTCCGTGTAGGCCAGCGACGTTGCACACCTTTATACAGCGGGACATCGCCGGACATGCTCCACGATAAGGTATATCCCGCAAACACTCCTTCCAAATATGTTGTTGTTGACGAGATCCTATTTCGGGTTGAGTGGAATTTTTTTGTTGCTTCCGCCGCACATATTTTCTCCACAATACCCAACACATACGGCTAGGAAAAATGATCGAGAATGGTTTGAAGCTTTTATCAAAGCAAAGATTGATTCCTTGTGGAAAGGACACTAGTCTCAATTAATGTGATGCATGTCAGATAGGAAAGCATCGACATGTTTCTTTCAAGACAAGATCAAAGGTGAAGTCACAACTTCTATAGTTTGTTCATTGAGATGTCTGCAACCTGTTTGAGGTAGCTTCACTGGGTGAGAATAGGTATTTTTTTACATTCATTGATGATGCATCTAGTAAGGTGTGGGCCTACTTGCTGAAAACTAAGGATCAGGTCTTTTAGTGTTTTAAAAAATTTTATGCCATAGTGGAGCGGGAGACAGAGAAAAAACTGAAGTGTCTTCGCATGGACAATGGAGGAGAGTACACCTCCAAGGAGCTCCATGATTATTGTGCACAACACAGAATACAACATGAAAAGACAGAGCCTGATACACCAAAACACATTGGTACAACTGAGAGGATGAACCGTACCATAGTGGAGAAAGTTAGATGCATATTGAAGACTGCACAGTTGCCAAAGACATTATGGGGTGAGACAGTGTGTACTGCATGCTATCTAATTAATCGATATCCATCAATTCTTTTGGGGTTTGAAATACCTAAGAAGGTATGGGAAGGTAAGGATACATCCTATGCTCATCTATGAGTATTTGGGTGTAAGGTTTATGCACATGTTCCAAAGGAAAAGAGGCAAAAGTTGGATGATAAAGCGGTGTTGTGTATCTTTCTTGGATGTGGAGATCACCAGTTTGGCTACAGGTTATGGGACCCTGTGAAAAAGACCATGAGAAGACACAAAGATGTGACATTTTGTGAAAGTCAGACAATTACAGAGCCTGGGAGTGATGATGTAGATGCTGCAGGATCAGGTGATAATTCCTTTGATGATGCGTATGAGGATGCTTTAGATTCTTCACAGGTGCAGTCTTTAGATGATGAAGAAGAGAAGAAAGATCACCCTGAGTAGTAGAATTAGAGCACATCGAGTGTTCCTATTCCATACGTGCAATTGAGTGATTTAGATTCACAGTCAGAGACTTCTGGGTAGGGGGAGCAAGATCATCACCAAGAAGAGCCCTGAAAACAATAGTTGAGGACATCTGACAGAGTTCGTCATCCTTCATCCAGATATCTGGCATCTCAATATATTCTCCTTACTGATCAGGGGGAGCCAGAGACTTATCAAGAGGCACCGACTCACAGAGTTTGAGTACAATGGCATCAAGAGATGCAGGAGGAGATGTCTTCTTTGTAGAAGAATGATACCTATAAGCTTGTGTCAATTCCCAAGGAACAGATAGCTCTAAAGAACAAGTGGGTGTATAGTATGAAGAGAGATGAAAGAAGCAAGGATATCAGATATAAAGCCAGACTAGTTGTCAAGGGTTTTGTCTAAAGGCTAGGGAAGCATCATGATAGGGTTTCTGAACCTTGGTACATTAGGTCAGAAATAAGGTTTTCATCCAGGATGGCTCGACTTATCAGTTAGGGGGAGCCAACCAAGTTTTAGGTCTGGACATGGAGAGAGAAGAGGCACTGTCAGGATACTTCTTCTCAAATGCTTGGGAACTAAGTGAACTCAGGATTGGACTTCAAGAAGATGGATGAAAATGATAGGATGCTGACATATTTGAGGAGAGTGGATCTATCACAAGTGTTGATGAGGTCCACGAGCTACTCTAGATGATTGATGAATACAATGTTTCCCTCATGGGCCGGAGGAAAAGATTGTTGGGAAAAGGAAGAGGATTCTATCCCATGTCCTAGTTGGATTTGGACTTGATAGGAGTTGTCTTATGCTATCAATCCTAATAGGAGTCAAATCTTAATGGGAAAGAAGATGGTTTCTTATGTGCAACATGGAGTTGGACTTTGTAAAGTGTGTGAGATCACCCTTTACTAAATGTATGGTAAACAAAACACATTTGGAAAGCAGCATACAAAAAATTCTGAATATATTCAATTTCATAAAATATTGTACAAGATACATCAAAAATCTCCCTTTTAGGGTTACATCAAGATACAACATTTAGGATCTAGATAAGTGTTTAGGAAATCGGTCCTTACGGCCGCATATGCGGCCGCTTAAGCGGTTCGGACAGGGGACCGCACCGCATATGTCAAAGCGGACCAATAATCGGTCCAAGCCCGATTTTGCAGCCGATTCCCCACTTATGCGGCCGCTTAATCACCGCTTTTCCAAACACACATACATGGACTTGAAGAAATGAAATTTATATGATATTTTTTTGTTTCTAATTAAATATTTATATGATATTGATGCTCCCTTTCTTCTAATTAATCATTCTATGTTGTCCTTGTATGTAATTGTTCAATGTGATATATAATTTATATGACTGATATATAAATATACATAGAAATATTAATTTATTAAAAAAATCCAAAACCGCATATACTCCTGCATACCGCATATACTCTATTCAGTGCCTCGTCCTCCCGTACACCGAATAGCGCATTTCTAAACACTGATCTAGATAGAGGGAAGTCTAGACTACTCCACTTTTTTATCCAAGCAACATATCCATCAGGTAAGTCCATGCCAATGCTAAGATCTTCATGCCTTATCCATCACCTTGTTCCACATCTGGGTGGTTGGGAAAGCACCCAGTAAAAGGGAAGGAAAATAAAAGTATGTGTCACAAACTATTCTAATATAGAGAGGTAAGAAAAGCAAGTAAAATTAGGCTAATGTTCATCATAAGATGAAGACAACAAGAGAATGAGGCCATTTATATAAAAGAATATTTCAATAGATGCTTTCCATAAACAAAGTAAAACAACAACATTGCATGTATGATTAATATTGACTACCTTAACTATGTAGGGTTGAGGCACCTACCAGACCATCAACCAAAGAGTGAGAGGAGAATAACACATTCCCAGTCACCTACACATATTTCATGTGTGGGGGAGAGTATCACATTCCATGGGGTGATTAAATACATGCCCAACTATGAGTGGTTGTACATACAAGTACCACTACACTAGTTAATTAGTCTAATAAAATCAACATACTAAAAACTATGGCAAGTAATAGAATCATTTAAATAGAACATGGCAAAGGGGTACTATGACCCAAAAAAAATATTCCAAAACCAATTATGAGGCAGGTATAGAAAAAGAATCAAGAGTATAAGAAATAGAATTCAATGAAGCCTCATTATTGAAACGTAGGTCAAGGCACACATATTCCCAACTAAAGTGTATTAAGCACATACCTTTAATATTGATTCCAATTATCAACTTGCACCACTTAATCGATTCCATGTTCCACTTTTCCTAATATCAAGATCATGTTTATGTATTAGAACTATATTCATTCATTAAACGTTTAAAACCCTAAAGTTGTCAACTTTTTTTACAAACCACCGATTTAGGTCTTGAAAACATCATCATTGTCTTAGTTAGGGTTTTCTAATCAAAATAACATATAGGTTTGTATATTTTAGAGATATTGACTTTTAGGGCATTTTTTAATGATTTTAAGTTAATTAAACCACCACAAAAACACATACTCGAAAACATCAGAATCAAGAGACAAAACTATTTTTAATAGATACAAAATGTTTTCTCGATTCCAAAACATATTTTGTTTTTGTTTTTGGACAAACGAGTAAAAAGATATCAATTTTGCAATATCAGCCAATGGAACGATGCCACATAGGCAAAAACCTTTAAAAATGAGAGGCGAAAGAGAGGGGTGGGGCCAACGTCTCCATGACCTGGCCCAATCACGAGCTACTACGTGAGCAGTGGTCAACATCGAGTCAGTGGCAGACCAAACGAACAAAAGTTGGGTAAATCCTCATGCGAACAGAGACGAACGAAGAGTACAGAGGGGCAAAACAGTCATCTGACCAGGGGTTATCTTCTTCCCCCTTTACAAGCCATGGACACGAGGTCCTCAAGTAGTAGCTTGCCATGATTTGGGCAAAACCACAATACACAACGGAATTTGATGTTTGAGTATGCAAAAGAAAGATAAAGATGAGACAAATTCATGTATACCTTCAATCGAGCCGGAGACGAAGTGATGTGAGAGATATACCCACCACAAACTTAGCAGTTTCGGCCAATCTCCGACGGCTAAAATGTTGATAGAACTTGAAATTAAAAGGTGCATTGAGTTGTGAAGAATTCCACACAGCCATGAGTAGGGGTATTTATAGGTAAGGGGGTCTAGGCTAGGGTTTACATAGGCGAAGTGAGAGGAGAGTTTCGACCAAAAGGGGGATTCTCTAGATGTTCGTTAAAACTTGAAAAAGTTGGGATAATCCAGTGAGGAATTGAAAGAGGAATCCAACAAGACAAAAATCTCACGATTTGGTCGAGAAACGAGGAAGATATGGCCATCTAAAAAATAGCAAAAACTCGAAAATCACTGTTCACGCGTGTCCAAGGTAGGAGATGAAATGCGATCATTTAATACGACATCTAAACTTTGTTCTTTTGGTGCATTTAATGCATAAACATTTCCATAATTATTTAAAGGTGCAAACAAAGTCCAAATAAACTCAAATTTGGTAGATTTATTGATTTTGTGGTGTGGAATCCAAATATAAAATTATATTTGCCTTTTAAGAAAATTAGATTATTTAATTAAGACAATTACTGTTTTATCTTTCCTCTCTCATTAATGACTATTATATTCTCCAAAAAAATAAAAATGCACCCATAAATCATATTAAATATGTTGGATACAAATTTATCATTATTTCCATTTTTTATATTATTTTAATTCATGATTTTAATATTTTACATAATTTCTCTCTCCTAAATACACCTTCTTATCAAATATTTTCCAAATTGAGTCAAAATTCATCCAAAGATATATTTTAACATGAAGAACATGAATTTGGCATTAATTTTTTAAGGCTTTTATTATTTTATTTAATTAATTTAAAGTTTATCACTTATTTATCCTTTTAATTTATTAGAGGTATCTATAAACTTTCTAAAAATATACAACTTGGCCTATAAGAAATCCTAACCGATTGGGACACGATTTTGGAATTACTTAATATTTTTCAACATATAATTAATATTTTTGGTCTTTAAGTCATTTTCTCTCGCCTAAATAAAATAAAATATTAAACATTGGCCAAATTAAATACCAATTCACACAGAATCATTTTGATATATAGAATACGAATTTGGAGTTATTTTTCCAATTTTGAGGATGTTAGATATTTTATTTCACCTTATTGGCTTATCTCCTATTTTCTTTTAATAAAGACCTTAATATATGCATTTATCTTCCAAATTAGGTGATACTTGGCCCTGAAGTTTCTTTTAGATCAAGAAAATGAAATTGATATCCAAATTATCTTCATTGGTTTCCACTTATGACTTTTGAGACAATATGTTCCTCATTATCTCCTTTTATCCATTATATCCCATATTATTTCCAATTATTACATTTATCATCTCCTTTATGTATATTTTGAGATTTCCTTTCTTTTTCAGATTCTAAAAAAACACTAGAAAGTTTTAGGATGAATTTCTTTATTCTTTTTATCACTCAAGTGGACATTTTGCATATTAGACCCATTACTAAGCTTTCACTGAGGTATTTGTGCATAAAACCCAAATATTGAGAGAAAAGGTGAAAAAATGCTCATTAGGCCATTTTATTATCCACAAATTAAACAGAACGGATAAAGAGGATAGAAATGAGAGGAAAAGATGGGAAAGAGGACCAAAAAGGCAAAATGCCCAGAATTCAATATGTTACATCAGTCCACCCCTTAAAGAGGATTTCATCCCCGAAATCACTAGCAATTAGGGAAGGGTGAGTGTGCAACCTCACATCACAAAACTTCAGGTTGTTTCTCCAACCATAACTTCCATGAAACAACTCATCAACATATACATCACAAGCATCTCGACATAGGTCAAGTTCTCAAGGATCGCCTAGGGTTCCATTATTAAGGTATTCTTTTTATGAGATTTAGCATTATTTACATTTTGTCTCATTAACATTATACTCTTTATGATATCACATTATCAACATTATATTAATTATGCCATGTTATATTTACTTTATTACCAAAAGGGTTATATTTCATTATTATGCACAATTAGAGGTTACTCAATTATCTGATACATTTGATCATTAATAATTTGGATTTACACTTCATTATCCTCATATTTTCACTTTATTAAGTTATAACAAATTATTTCACATGGAATATTAATTTTTCATTAAGTCTATAATTAATCCAAATACTGTCACATCAAATACATATATTTACATTGAACATTATCTTATTTCCACATTATCTTTATTGCTCACATTAATGTCATCATTAATCATCTCTCATATTTATTCATTTATATTATTGATTTTGCACATTTAAGTGAATCTAATTACTTCATACTCATATTGAACCCATTACATGTATTTTAATGATCAAGGTGAGAAATAATGTATATCAATGAATTGATTCACATTAAGTTACTAATCACATGTGTATTAGATAACAAGGTAACTTGCATTTTATATAGATGACGTGATAAATATGTGAACAGATGATTATATATATATATATATATCATTTATGTGTATCAAAGTATGTAAACTGATTATGGCACTTAACATCATTAATGTATCCTGAAAGGCATTAAGGATGCATTCATTAGGGTTAGGTTATTGCAACTTAGGGTTTAGCTCAACATGACCTTTATTTTCACTTATCCATCCTTAACATGCATTAGGTTACAATTATCTTTCATATCGTTAGGGTTTATAGGTTCATGACATGATCAACATCTTACATATTGACAATTAGCATTAATATCCATGTTATGTGCATTGGATATTCATTAGGGTTCAAGCATATGAGTTATTCCTTAGATGACCATTACATGTTCATTAATATGTAAACAAGCATGTTAGTTTACCACTATTACATCTTTGGTCACAACCATAGATCCAAGCATACTATCCTCCTATTCAAGGAGTTAGGTTTTCTAAAGATAGAGTAGTTAGATTTCAAGATATCATAGGGTTCCATCTCCCTAAAAAGGACTTCGTCCACAAAATCTAACCACTCAAACATCATCAACTAACCATAATCCACCCCTTAAAGGGTTCGACCCATCAAGCCAAACTACATTAGGGATAAAGGATGAGTTTAACTAAACCATACTCAAGATCTATCATGCTTCCACTACACACTCTGATATCTTCCCGAACACCCAAACTTCAAGGTCTAGGTTCTACGAATAAACTTATCCAAGCATGTGGTCCTAAGGGATATAAGGAACTATGTAGGGTATATATACTCAAACAAGTCTCAAGGTTATCACACCTGAAAGAATAGGTCGACCTATTAAGGTTCCCAAAGATATACAACATATATGTCTAAGGTTACTATTACCTAAAAGCAAACTATTTTGAACAATTCATATTAGCTCAGGATAGGCCAGTATCATATGGGCATGGGAGTTCTCGTAAACCAAGCTAGTGGTGTGGAGGAAAATATTTCCAGCCCCCGAAACCCTGATCCTTTCAAGACACCTTTGCTTCAACTTCATGCCCTAATAGTTGCCTAAAGGCAAACCTAAACAACATCAAGTTATGCATATTTTAATTTTAAGCATATTAGAGTTTTATTCATCAAGACTCTAAGGTGAAACTATAGGGTCCTGAATCAACCTATCATCAACATAGATCAAATATAGAGCAAACATGTAACTTAAGGGAAAGTATGCAAACCTAGGGTTCTAACTAGGGAGACAAAACTGAAATAGCCAAATTCCAACTACCATGGGCTCTGAAACCATGTTGTAAAGAGTGTGAGATCACCCTTTACTAAACTTATGGAAACAAAACACATTTAGAAAGTAGCGGAAAAACAATTCTGACTATATTCAATTTTGTAAAAGATTGTACAAGATACATCAAAAATCTCCCTTTTAGGGTTACATCAAAATACAACATTTATGATCTAGATAGAGGAAAGTCTAGACTACTCCACTTTTGTCTCCAAGCAACATATCCATCAGGTAAGTCCATGCCAACACTAAGATCTTCATGTCTTATCCATCACCTTGTTGCACATCTGGGTGGTTGGGAAAGCACCCAGCAAAAGGGAAGGAAAATAAAAGTATATGTCACAAACTATTCTAATATAGTGAGGTAAGAAAAGCAAGTAAAATTAGGCTAATGTTCATCATAAGATGAAGACAATACAGAGAATGAGGCCATTTATATAAAAGAATATTTCAATAGATGCTTTCCATAAACAAAGTAAAACAACAACATTGCATGTATGATTAATATTGACTACCTTAACTATGTAGGGTTGAGGCACCTACCATACCTTCAACCAAAGGGCGAGGGGAGAATAACACATTCCCAAGTCGTGAAAAGTTTGGTCAAGCAAGGGAGAAGGATCGAAGATCCGCTGCTTCGCGTCTCCCGAAACCGAAGGGGGGAGAGTATCACATTCCCTAGGGCGATTAAATACATGCCAAAATATGGGTGGTTGTACATACAAGTACCACTACACTAATTAATTAGTCTAATAAAATCAAAATGCTAGAAACTATGGCAAGTAATAGCATCATTTAAATAGAACATGGAAAAGGGGTACCAAGACCCAAAAACAATATTCCAAAACCAATTATGAGGCAGATATATCAAAAGAATCAAGAGTATAAGAAATAGGATTCAATGAAGCCTCATTATTGAAAAGTAGGTCAAGGCACAAATATTCCCAACTGAAGTGTATTAAGCACATACGTTTAATATTGATTCCAATTATCAACTTGCACCACTTAATTGATTCCATGTTCTACTTTTCCTAATATCAAGACCATATTTATGTATTAGAACTATATTCATTCATTAAACACTTAAAACCCTAAAGTTGTCAACTTTTTCTACAAACCACCGATTTAGGTCTCAAAAACATCATCATTGTCTTAGTTAGGGTTTTCTAACAAAATAACATATAGGTTTGTATATTTTAGAGATATTGTCTTTTTGGGCATTTTTTAATGATTTTTAAGTAAGTTAAACCACCACAAAAACACATACTCGAAAACATCAGAATCAAGCGACAAAACTATTTTTAATAGATAGAGAATGTTTTTCCAATTCCAAAACATATTTTGTTTCTATTTTTGGACAAACGAGTAAAAAGATATCAACTTTGCAATATCAGCCAATGGAACGATGCCAAGTAGGCATAAACCTTTGAAACAGAGAGACGAGAGAGAGGGAGAGGGGTGGGGCCCACATCTCCATGACTTGGCCCAATCACGGGATGCTGCATGAGCAACAGTCAAAGTCGGGTTAGAGGCAGACCAAATGAACAAAAAGTCAGGTAAATCCTTGCGCGGACAGAGACGAATGAAGAGAACGGAGGGGCAAAATGGTCATCTGACCAAGGGTTATCTTCTTCCCCCTTCACAAGCCATAGACACAAGGTCCTCAAGCAGTAGCTTGCCATGATTTGGGCAAAACCGCAATACACAACGAAATTCGATGTTCGAGTAGGCAAAAGAAAGATAAAGATGAGACAAATTCATTTATACCTTCAATCGAACCAGAGACGAAGTGATGTGAGAGATATACCCGTCACAAACTTAGCAGCTTCAGCCACTCTCCAGTTTCTTAAATGTTGATAGAACTTAAAATTAAAAGGTGCATTGAGTTGGGAATAATTCCACGCAACCATGGGTAGGGGTATTTATAGGCAAGGGGGTCTAGGCTAGGGTTTACGTAGATGAAGTGAGAGGAGAGTTTCGGCCAAAAGGGGGATTCTCCGGATATTCATCAAAACTCGAAAAAGTGGGGATAATCCAGTGAGGAATTGAAAGAGGAACCCAACAAGCCAAAAATCTCGTGATTTGGTCGAGAAACGAGGGAGATATGCCCATCTAGAAAATAGCAAAAAGTCGGACATCACTGTTCACGCGTGTCCAAGATAGGAGATGAAATGCGATCATTTAATACAACATCTAAACTTTGTTCTTTTGGTGCATTTAATGCATAAACCTTTCCATAAATATTTAAAGGTGCAAACAAAGTCCAAATAAACTCAAATTTGGCAGGTTTATTGATTTCAGGGTGAGGAATCTGAATATAAAATTAAATTTGCCTTTTGAGAAAGTTAGATTATTTAATTAAGCCAATAACAATTTTCTCTTTCCTCTCTCATTAACGACTATTTGATTCTCCAAAAATAATAACACTTCAACCATAAATAATATTAAAAATTATGGATACGAATTTATCATTATTTCCATTTTTTATTTTATTTTTTAATTAATGATTTTAATATTTTACACACTTTCTCTCTCCTAAATACACCTTCGTATCAAATATTTTCCAAATTGAGTCAAAATTCATCCAAAGATATATTTTAACATGTAGAACATGAATTTGGCATTATTTTATTTTTTGAAGACTTTTATTATTTTATTAAATATATTTAAATTTTATCACTTATTTATCCTTTTAATTTATTTGAGGTATCTAGAAACTTTCTAAAAATATAAAACTTGGCCTATAAGCAATACTAAACGTTTGGAACATGATTTTTGCATTAATTGTTTTTAACATATAATTAATATTTTTGGTCTTTAAGTTATTTTCTCTCTCCTGAATAAAATAAAATATTAAACATTGGCCAAATTAAATAAAAATTCACACATACAATCATTTTGATATATAGAATTAGAATTTGGAGTTATTTTTCCAATTTGAGGACGTTAGATATTTTATTTCACCTTACTGGCTTATCTCCTATTTTCTTTTAATAAAGACTTTAATATATGCATTTATCTTCAAAATTAGGTGATACTTGGCCCTTAAGTTTCTTTTAAATCAAGAAAATGAAATTGATATCCAAATTATCATCATGGGTTTCCACTTATGATTTTTGAGACAATATGTTCCTCATTATCTCCTTTTATCCATTATATCCCATATTATTTCCCATTATTACATTTATCATCTCCTTTATATATATTTCGAGATTTCCTTTCTTTTTCATATTATAAAAAAACACTAGAAAGTTCTAGGACGAATTTCTTTATTCTTTTTATCACTCAAGTGGACATTTTGCATATTAGACCCATTATTAAGCTTTTAGTGAGGTATTTGTGCATAAAACCCAAATATTGAGAGAAAAGGGGAACAATTTCTCATTAGGGCATTATATTATCCACAAATTAATAACAGCCAAAGAGGATAGAAACGAGAGGAAAAGCTGGGAAAGAGGACCAAAAAGGCAAAATGCCCAGAATCTAGTATGTTACCGACTCGGAGTTGGATAAGAATTCCTAGTTGCATCCACATGCCATGGAGGCTTATTAATAGAGGCCCTGAGGGGCCTTGAGATCATCCACTGGTTGAGGTGTGATCCCTGCAGTTGCTTGTTGGTGTCTTCTATGGTAGAAGAGCCAAAGAATAAGAACAATTGGAGGATCTCTTTTGATTGAATAAGAGAGGGTCATCGACTTTACCTTGAAGCGAAGTAGCAACTGACATTCATTGACACATTGGGTGCACTGACAAAAAATCTCTCTTGGTTGATAAGAGAGGACTAGCGACTTTGCCTTGAAGCAAAGTAGTGGTTGGAGGTTACAAACATAGTATTTCCATAGAGGCAATGGTCTGACCCAGCCAACGGTCAGAGAAGCATCAAGTAGTCCCCAACAACGACAGTGGCCATGTGAGGAGATCAAGTAAAGAGGGATGTTTTATACACACTGAGTGTAATTCTCTTCTTCCTAATCTTTGTGCTCATGTGAGGAGGGCTATCTAGATTTAGGGGTAATTAAATCTGAACAGTGTGAGCTGTAATCTTAATTACATAGTACTTATTGGCCGGTATTGCCCTGTGATTTTTCTTTCGTTGTCTTGAGGAGAGTTTTCCATTTTAAATCTGATATTTCTTCATTGAGTTTATATGCTTGTCGGTAATGCTTCCGCAATAAGTTTTAATCACATCCGGGACCGTATTGGTACAATATCCTCAACATATGGATCACACAAATACCACGACTTAATGAATTCTTTCATAGATGTTTGTTCAGTCTCAGTTCACAAATTATAGTTAGAGGGGATTTTAGAAAACAATATCATGATGAAATGTTTGGTCAAATACTTCCATTGTATATAACATATGAGAAAGTAGGAAAGGGGGAACTTAAAGCACCCTCATAAGAGCACTATAGGGTTGGGGGATGGGGACACGTCATCTCCCCTACCCCCAATAAAGAATTGAAAAGAATTATACTTTACCATGTTGTACTTTGTATACAATATTATATTAGAGAGTGCATACCTCTAGAACAAACACATTAAATATTATATGTAATCACTCATATCATAGTATGATGTTATAATACAAAAAGTTTCTCCTAAATTTATTAAAACATAAAATATTAATTAGTGTCTGATGAGATTCGAGTTGGGTAATAAAATCAACTATCTTTCCTAGTATCTTTTATTATAAATGAAACAACACATTATAAAAGAATAATACAAATAAACTATTTAACATTAAAATAAAATATAAAATAATACAAAATTCTACACATATGTACAAAGAAAGAATATTTGGATAAAGTCAACTTTAATAGAATGATTTTTGTTAATTTGATCAAAATAGATTACTTATTAAAACAAAATGAATAAATAATTTATTAAATTTACTTAACGACATACATAAATTAATGTGAATAATTTGTTTGATATGTATATATTGGCTTATGTTAATGATGCATGTCTTTTATTCTCCATTACTAGTATAATGCATGATAGGATAATAAAATAATTATTGAAAAATGATAATTGGCTAAGCCTAAGAGTACATGGTGTCACAACATATTTATAAATATACCTAATAAAATATGAATGATATTTTAATGTTTAGAGAGTCATGATATCTTTGAGAAAATAAGAGAATATCATTTACATTTGTGAAATTTACTCTAAAACAATAAGATTGATTCTATAATAGTATAATAAATATACATTTCTCTATTTTTCGTGGGGTACATACATATTTCAACCTATATCGTAATATGTTTCTCACTGACTTGTATCTATATTTATTTTCCCTCTATAATATACTTTTCAATATTTTCTACATGTTTCTGGTTAATTTGGGATGTAAGATTATTCTAAATTTGTATCATACATTTAAGTGTCCTTAACACTATCCCAAAAAAAGTATTCATAACTTTGTTTAAATTTTTAGCTTTTCTTCACAATTTTTTTATGTCTCATCATGTTTTTCCTTTAATTTATAACATGCACTATACTTTATATTCTTCTTTCTCATTTACATTTCTCTATTTTGCGGGAAAAGATTTTATAGAAAATAAATGCCATTACTTGTTATGCAAACTCTTTCATTCCTCTCACTTTCAAATTACTTTGTCTACCCAAATTAATGAAAAAAACTTTTTTCTCTTCTTGTCATTCTCCCTCATTCCTCTAATACCTTATCATTTTTTTTCAAAATTGAAGTGAATGTATGTGCTAGAAATGTTGACTGGTTGAGTCATTATACAAAACTTATTCAATTATTTTGTATTTATGAGTCAATTTTTTAAAAGGGCACTAATGAATAGAGTACCCAAGTCTTCTCATATCATATCCATAATTTATTAGTTTAAGAGTTATACCATTAGGGAAAGTTATGTTGCTTGATGTGCATGTATATGATCTTAGTTCTTCTTTTCTAGTTTAGTATATTGTATTTATGCATTTATGATTTACATGTATTCATATCATTTTGCCTCTATTGATTTTGTAAAAAGAAATTTATCAAGATCTTTATAAAGACAATAAAATTGTAAAAGTGTCTTATCTATACTACGAATATATATTTTGAAAGTAATAATGACCAAACATTTAAAAATGACTTGATTAGGCACCATTATCCAAAAATATAAAGAAATGAATGGCATATCTAAATGTTAAAAATATATTCTAGTTCCAAAATATAATATGTTTTAATTAAAAATATATATTATTTTATGTTTTATTTTATTATTCAAAGTTATATTTTACTTTTATATGCCTAGAATAACATAGAAATTTCATCAAGTGTAAGCTTAATCAGACTTAATAGACCATAACAACATAGGATACTTTTGCCTCCCTCACAATTCTCGACCAGGATTCACCAGTGAAAAGCACCCATATATACTAAAAAAATTTAGCTCCCCCACCTAACACTTTGGTTCTCAAGCATAACTCATGTAGTTTCTATATCTATCAAGAGAAATGCATGAAAAATAAGAATGATACAAAATCTTCGTATTTATAGTGTTACACTTGATAAATGGATGGACCCAGAAGGGATATACATGGCTATATATGACCTCCCTGCCACCTCCCCTATGCACTCCTCTATAGATGAATTATACATAGGAAAGAGGAGGGGTGTAGAGGAAAGAGGAATAGAGGAGGGACAGAACATATGAGCGAGGGAGAGAGGACTAAATAGTGGTTGGGAATAGCTCCGCCTTTTCATTTGACAAGTTTGAGAAAAATAGGAGAGGGAACAATTGGTGAGAAGAGAGGGGAACGCCACGAATATAGAGAAAATAAAATAGTTGAAGAAAAATAATACATTATTAACAAAAACAAGTAGTTAAAGACGATGAGTTAAATATTTATAAAAAACTTATAAATTTAACACTAATATATATATATATATATATATGTGTGTGTGTGTGTGTGTGTTTGTGTTTGTGCATGTGTGTGAAAATAATGTGAATATAAATGAAAATAAACACAAATCAATATATGTTAGACATGTATATACAAAATGGTGTGTATTTGTTCAATATATGTTAATGTATTTAATTATAGGAACTCTCTTGCAACATTTATTGTGTAAATTCATACATCCACTTTATCTCTTTCCATACCACACTTCCTGTTTCTTTCTTTATTTCTCTCTCCAACATATAAGTTTTGTTCTAAGTGTGTGGGACGATCCACAATATGTTTCTAAAAAAAGGCACATGGGTATTGATGTATTCGGTTGAAAAATTCAATAGATCCTACGGTCGTAGGAACAAAAAAAGAAAATAATAAATTGATAAATTTTTGAGTCGCTACCCAATTTTATATGTAGAATAAGGAAACAAATAAAGTTGTCATTCAAATCAGCGGATAAACACATAAAAATCTGATTTTAAATCCCCTAAGGACGGATAAGAAAGGTATGCATTAATGTAGAGATTGGATCTGGCAGACTTGTTAAAAGTGGGAAAGGTATTAGTACCCTCATCTTACCCAATGAATGATATTTCCATATTTTTAGTCACCTCAAGTAAAAATAGCGGTGATTGAGGTTGTTGCTAAAGAAAATAGAGGTACAGATGATTAAGAATATTATTTTTACTATTGGTGAACCTTTTTTTCGATAGAGATGGTCGTGAATTTCCCATCACCTCCCATGGAGAAGATCCATCATTAACTGCTAGGTCATATGTGTAGGAAAAAAGAGGGAGAGGCAAGAGAGATATATAGATTCATTAGAACAAGGTTGGATTTTTGAGAAAGAATGTGCATGTATGAATAGTTATGAACAAATAGGAGAAAAATCAATTATAAATATGGATCATTAATAGAGCATTCAGTGTCAAAGGAAGCATCCTCTAATTACATATAGAAAATAAAAGGGAGACATTGTTGTTTCTCTGGCTTCTGAGACAGACGGGAGGGGCCTGGAATGCGTTGGGTATGGGGGTCTATTTATAGGTGAATTTTAGGGTTTAGTATTCTGGGAAAAACCTTCTAGAAGAGGTGGAAGATCACCACGTTGCACCCCACAAAAGACCATGTAGATTTAGACTATCCGTCATGTGTCACAAGACGGGTGGCTGTGATCTGCCCGATGTCCTAGGGTGAAAAATAGACAATCTCCCATTTTCCAGTAATTTCTAGAATGTTTCAATGAAAATCGGGGAAAACTTGCACAAAAAGATAAGTCAAAGTTATCTCTCAAATTTTTCTAAAATGAAGTTGGAAAGAAAATACTTAGATCTAAGCAAATCAACTGGAAAATTTGTGAAAAATAGCCAATTTCAGGCTAATTGAAGACTAATTGCACTTTTGGTCTGAAAAAGGTTTATTTTTAGAAAGTCTGGAATTGGGTTAAAGTCAGTGAAAATGGATGGATTAAATAGATGAAAAAATGTGGAAGAAGGGGTAAAATGTGGTGAGCTCCATAATTAGTAGAGAATTAATATTTAAGACAATTTTATATTGAGTGAGAAAAAATGGGGTGTGAATAGTTTGCCCCTCTCAAGGAAAGGTTCAAGATAAGGGTGCGAACCATAGGTTTGAGACAAGTCTGACCATCATTTCATCAAAAAAAGGCCAAAAAAGTTGGAATCATCAAAGATGTTCTGACAAGTCGTGTGGGGAGTGGAAAGTGTAGGTGATATCTTTTCCTTCTAAGGATGTATTAGTGTGATAAAGGTGGATATGAAAAAGGGGATGCAATTTGTGATTTGTCAAAGACATCAAGACCATGAGTCTGTGATCATTGAGGAGTAGTGGCAACCTCTCGACCTATAAAAATATCTTGAAAACTAGCTATCATATCTTCTCTTTTATTAGATTTATGTTTTAGGTCTTTTAGTGGCTCAATTTAGAGTTAGGACCTAAATTTTTAAAAGGACAATATGAATATATTGCCTATCAGAATAGGGCTTGGTTCATCAAGATGGATGATTGTATTTCAAAAAAGATTTTTAGATTTAAGACAATCTTTTTGGATAGTGATTGTATTGGTTAGTTGTCTGATTGGTTGATGCATCTAAGATTGAATTGAGTTTGAGTGTCTTGGACATTTTCCAATGAAAGGTACCCTCCATGACATGTTCCCTTACTGGTTCACCTTTTGTCTTCTAGAGTGTCAATGCTCCTTGAATTTCTACTTCTTAGTCCTAGAAATTGGAGATTTGAGCCAAAACTCAGGGTCATGAGTCAGGGTCGACAATTCAGTTCACTTTTGTGTCATGATTTGGCACCTTGAAAGATTTAGAAATATGAACAGATGATCAGTTCAAGTTTTGGTCATGATTAGGAACCATTGAATGATGTAGAATAAGGGCTTTATTTTTTCAGTTTTAGTTCATTTTTCTGTAGTCAATGTACATTCTCCAATCTATAACTACAACTTGATCTTATCATTCAACACCAATGTGGTGCCTCCCTTCTTTGGAACCACCTGTACAAGACGTTCCTATGGAGATTTAGAAATGGGGTGGATGGTTCCAACACAATTGATCACTTGAAGGTGAACTACCTCCTTCATGTTGGTATTCATCCTTATTTACAGATCTCTGGAAGGCTTGTAGTCTTCTACCATGGGAATCTTATACATGAAAATAGCATGACTAACCTAGGTGAAGTCAATAATATTGTAACCTAAGGCCTTGTACCTTTTTCTCAACTCAATCAAAAGCTTGTCTCCATATTACTTCTTTATATCAACATTGCTTAGGACTTGACAAACTTGAAATTCATCAAGAAATACATATTTCAGATCTTCAAGAAAGATCTTCATCTTAGGAGCTTTAGGTGTTGCTTTCCATTATTTAACAATATTTATTGACATGAGTCTTCAAATTCATCAAATGGGTCCACTTTGTAAGTGTTTAGATGTAGGGCACATGGTTCAAACTATGGGTTCACAAACTTGGTCTCTTTGGGTTCACTAAGAGATGTGTCTAGTGCATCATAATGGTTGAGACTGTCTTTCCTAATTTGGGATGTCTTCTAAATGCAATCTAGCAAGAAAACTACTTCATGAATATTGTGTCCCTTCAAACTATTAAGCACTCTACATTCTAGTGTCTCTTTGCTGAATCTCAAAAGCAAAGTTTTGACCATGACATGTATCAACACACTTTTCTGGCTAGTAAGGGTCTTCCAAAAATGAGGGGGTATGTAACGTCCCAGGATTTGAGGCCTCAGACAAAATGATCTTAAAAGGAATGATTGGACTACCTGTATCACCAAAGTGCACCTCCTTTTCAAGGAGCCCATAACTAAAGAACTTTCTGGTTAAGTGTGCTCATTCCAGAGTAGTACTAGGATGGGTGACTAGTCAGGAAGTTTATCTCGGCTTGCTCATGGGTGAGGACAAAGCACACAGTTAAGGCTAGTGGTGGTATGTGGGGCCAATATTCGTTCTTAAAACTCTACTAGAGACTTGGGCAGTGTACCCAAGCATAACAAATGGCATCAGATCTAGTAGTTGGGGCCCATGTGGGCATATGCATATTAGTCTTTGAGCCGTGTGGTCCAAGCATGTTGGAAAGGGCTATCTTAGTTGATGGAGTCACCCTTGCGCTGGTAGTGTCCAGGGATACTGGAAAGAGATATCTGAGTTAATGAAGCCATCCTTACACTGGTAGTCTTGATCAAGAGCTAGGTGTACATGGTCCATTTGGGTCTGCACTAAAATGGGAAGAGTTATGAGGCCATATGATCGGGCATTGACGAGGAAGTCAAGGATCTAAGTGGGGGAGATTGTAACATCCCAGGATTTAAGGCCTCAGATAAAATGATCTTAAAAAGAATGATTGGACTACCCATATCACCAAGGTGCATCTCCTTTTTAGAGAGCCCATCACTAAAGAACTTTGTGGTTAAGCATGCTCATCCTGAAGTAGTACTAGGATGGGTGACCAGTCAGAAAGTTTGTCCTAATTTACATGCGAGTGAGGACAAAGTGCACAATTAAGGCTAGTGGTGGTATGTGGGGCCAATCATCATAACTAAAACTCTACTAGAGTGTTGGGATGTGGGACCAAGCATTATAGGGTATCATAGATCCTCCTTGATCTTCATGACAAAAACATCACACAACACATAAGAATCTTTCCAACTCTTATTGGCATGTCTTCAATGATCATCATAATATATTTCATAAAATAATCTGCTAGCTATATTGTCATGGTAGCCAAGAAAAAAATTGTGAATACCAACCTCTAATATAAATAATGGGCTTGTTAGAGATTGCAATGTTCTAGGATTTGATGCCTCAAATAAAATGATCTTAAAAGAAATTATTAGACTATCCATATCACAAAGATTCACCTCCTTTTCAGGGATCCCTTCACTAAATAACTCTATGGTCAAACGTGCTCAACCCAAAGTAGTACTAGGATGGATGACCAATCTCGAAGTTTATCCTGAGTCATACATGAGTGAGGACAAAGTGCACAGTTAAGGCTAGTGGCAATTATGGGGCCAATTTTCATTCCTCAAACTCTACTAGAGCCTTAGGTAGTGGACATCGACGCTACAAATGGTATCAGAGCCATAGCCCCTCTAGTAGGTGGATCCCACATGGGCATGTTGCATGTCATTTTTGAGTCATGTTGTCTAGGAATGTTGGAAAGGACTATCCATGGTGATGTAGCCACCCTTGTGATGGTGTTCCATGTTTGGGAGTTGGGTATCCATGGGCCATTTTGGGTCTGCACTGAAATGGGAAAACATTATGAGGGCATATAGTTGAGCCTTGATGAGGATGTCAAGCATCTAAGTGGGGGAAATTGTAAGGTCCCAGGATTTGAGGCCTTGGATAAAATGATCTTAAAAGGAATGATTGGATTACCCATATCACTAAGGTGCACCTCTATTTCAGGGAGCCAATCACTAAAGAACTCTTTGGTTAAGTCTTCTCATACCAGAATAATACTAGGATGGGTGACTAGTCAAGCAGTTTATCTTGGTTTGTATGTGAGTGAGGACAAAGCACGTAGTTAAGGCTAGTGGTGGTATGTGGGGCCAGTCCTCATTCTTGGAACTCTACTAGATACTTGGGCAGTGGGCCCAAGTGTTACAAAGATGGTAGCCCCAATATTTGGAAGTTCCTCCTTTATAATATTTGATCCTAAAGGAACCCAAATATTTTTCTTTTTTGGCATTTTGTTTAAAACTATGACAAATGTAGTCCAGGACAACCTTGTATTATATTCCTCTATCATGTATTTCATTGTGAGAGGCATTTTGAGATATTTATAACATGCTAATATTTCAGTGAAATAATTCATAAAAGGGATGTCAACATGAAGCTTTTTCATGGATTCTTTGACTTTAATGCAATAAGCATCTAGCATTGTCTGCTTTAGGCAATTTTTATACGGAGATAGAGGTATGTATACTGGGATGGGCATGTCAACTGCATATGGTGTGGTGTGATGAGATTGTCCTTTTTGTTTCTACTTATGTCTTTGAGTTTAGTTGCACCTTGATCACATGCATCATGTATTTCTATCTCATGATAAAGCACAAAATCATACTCAACTTCAACAACCACTCTAGGGGAAGTAAGTGCTAGTGTGGGTTCTAAAAAACCCTTCCTCAGATGTGTATACATAGTGTTCAACTACTCTGGATGCTTGAGTTTGTTCTCAGGTTGTTGTACGAGTTAGGGTATAGGATGGCATCACGTTGAGCCCATTTTATCTACAAAGAAGGTGGAACAATAAAAAAGCTCAAAAAAATCAAGGTGGAACAATTAAGAGACTATAGGATCCATTCAATTGTTGAATATTATCTTAATCAAGAGGAGTGGGATTCCCCTTACGGTCTCCTTATTTATGTTGAGGCCTTTGATTATGGTTTTAGAATTGATATGCTTGGTTGTAACCCATGTTGTTGGTGTTCCTATAATTTCCTTGGTATAGTTTCTTTTATTTCTATTTTTTTTTGTTATTATGGAGACCCAAAGGACCCCGAGCTTGATTGCTCACATGTCTCACCTCAACTAATAAGAGTTCTCTACATATGTTGGATTGTATTACTCAGAGGATTTCTACTTTGGTTTGGATTGTAGTAACCTCATTGAGGAATGCAATGAATGGAGTAATACTCTATCTCATTGTAGTCACATTGTCACTTCAAGTTATTCACCATGATGTCATAATATAACTAGCATCCAATAGTAGAGTTGTCATGACCCTTAAATAATTCACTGCCTTTACTTACTATTGATGTGCTTTCCCTTTTCTTTCATAACATTTGAGAGAGGTGTCCAAAATATCTTTCTTCAAGTCTAGTTTCTTTAATGAATAAACAATTGACTTAAGCTTCAAACTATCTTTTGAGTTGGAAAATTTGAGAAATCCGCCATGTCCCATGTTAGGATGAGAGTGGTTTTTATCACTCAGTGTCACAAATGCTAGGCATTGATGTAGCTTTAGCACATGGAGTTTCCTCCAGATGAGGCATCTGAGAACTTTTTGATGTCTTCATCAAAACCACAATAGAATGTTTCAATCAAATGCACTTATGATATTTTGTGATGAGAGCATTTTCAAAGAAGTTATTCAAAACATTACCAAGAATCAGTAAGCTATTCTCCATAGACCATGAAAAATTTAGTGATATATCCCCTTATCTGGTATCTAAGAGAGGGAAGGTAAAAGCTCTCTATATACTTTCTTTGTAGTCCTTCACAAGTCATGATGGTGTCTCCCTTCATGGAGTTGAACATGCTCCTCGCTTTATCCATCAAAGAGTACTTGAAAATCCAAATTTTAATGGAATCTTTAGAAAGCACTCATTTCTTATTTAAGGTATAGAGATCTAAAAATATTTGTAGATAACTTAACAAACTTCAACTTTGTTACTGGAGAATGCTTTGCTCTACATCATGGTAATCAAGTGTTAATAGATCTTAAATTGTGATGTTGTAATAGCCAGTGGAACAACATGGTGATTGTTGTTTTTGGCCTTAGGGATAGAAAGGTCCCTAAGCTGCTTTTGACATTCAACTTAAAGGGATATAGATTTAGCCAACTTATTTTATTCTTCAATAGCCCTTGTCTCTTGCAAAAGACTTTCTCTTTGCATAGTAAGGGCTTAGTTCACAAGACAATTGACTTCCTACTTTTCCAATCATCCTCTACTTTTTCTAATTTGTCTATGAAAATTCTATCAACCTCTAGATCAAAGCTTGACAACGTGGAGTCAACACTAGTTGAGTGTTGCATGATATGGTGCCTAAAATAGTCAAGTAGAACATGATTAGGTGGTTACCAGAATATCAAGGTTCAAGTGTATATATAATGATACACTTATAAAATAAAAATCTTAATAGATCTTAATAAAAATCAAAGTATCAAGATTTCATTGTCTTGGGCAATGACAACAACGTTTGTTTGGGATAGTATAATACACATCAAATTGACTTAGAAATTAATCCTACAATCTTACATATTCAACATGAAATACTCATCACCCACAAATTGACGGATATTTTTACAGTATAACTTTAGATTAGACAACGATTTTAAAAATATTAATTAGTGAAACTGATATTAGATTAATATTTAAAACAAAGAGTTAATTTGATTTTTAAACTAAGTTGCATAGTAATAAGGAAAATGTTTGGATATAATTAATCAAAAACACTAGGATAGATAGAATAGTCTCCTACATAATCTATTACACCACTCGTTATCAAGGATATATAGAGTCAGGTTGCGGGAATCCATATCCTTGGAGAGTATGAAATTTTAGAGGGACATAATTCCCTATGAGATCGAGGTCTAGTTTCTTGCAGATCCTCCATTATTCACCCCCATTGAACGCCCTTATGTGGTCTCATATGGGTTTCAACAACATTGATTAGGGTTCTAACCTTAGATTTCAATGTCTCTACTTCTATGGTCATAATAAAGCAAGTCAGGTGATTAGTCTAACAAGAATGCAATAAATAATCAACCAGTAATCTAGAAAATATCAATTTATAATGTAAGGTATAATATAAAAGAAATGAGGCTACTCCCCGCAACCTAATGAGAGTCCTGCTCACTCTTGGTAGAAAAATTAAAACAATATTAGACAAAGATATTAGAATAACCATGCCACTGAGTAGAAGGGTCGAATCCTGATCTCCAATGGATTAACAACACTCTAGCAAGGTCAGTAGTCCGATGAAGTCTAGAGAGGGTGTCACCATATCCTCTTTCTTCTCTGCCTCACCCTCCAAAAGCATCAATAATCCTAGTGGACTTAGAACCACAATACATTCAGGAAAATATCTTTTGTAGGGGCACATCAGAGTCCACTCAATAAGTAAATAATTGTCATGGTTGTGCCTTTGATTTGTGCCTTGGATTTCTCTCACTCAATCAATGATTGGCCAATTAATAGAATGGTGACCAATGTTTGCAAACAAGGGTAACCCATTCCGATGACTCACAAATGTGTTGGCTGACTAGACAAGGGCATTTAGTTAACGATGTGCTAGGAGTGAATTCAAGTCGCCTGAATCACTAGTGAACTAGGCGTTTGGCCATGATAAGACACTCTAAATGTAATCTCAGTCAGTTTATCTAGCACATTAACTATGTGAGTGAATTTCACATTGAGCATGATGCAATTGGTCAGTTGGTGGACTCAAAGGTGGATCTGGTGATGCATAAATTCCCATAATTACTTATCTTCTTGATGAATTTCTTGCATGAAGTGAACGAGTCAATTTGAAAAGATATCAACCTACTCACTTGGCATGGATTTCTCCCTTTTAAGTGTGGCCCTTGCAACTGACTAGTAAACTAGTCACTCAACATGGATGCGTTGTGAATTCATATTGTAGTTCAACTTCTCTTAGATCTTCTTAATTATTAGAGATAGAAAGATAGATCCTAATCATAAAAAAAAGGTATTGAGTTGTCTGTTGCATTTTTTCCTACAACATGATGAGAAATAACCCCAAAATAAAAAAAAGGAGGAAAAAGGGAATTGAATACTTATTATGAAAGAAAAAGGAAATAATCATAGAAAATGCATGAAATGTACTCGAAAAAGCATAGAGAATCTATGATGAATATGCATTCATTAGTTAATATTAAGGAATGTGGTTGTACCATCTATTGTTTGAATTGCATAGTCATAATAACTAGAATTTGAAAGCATGATCATGATGGATCTAACCATAGAAACATGTGAAAAGCTTTTCTTAGTGAACTTGTATGAAATCTTTTTGTACCAATCACCATTATTGTTTTGTATATTACCATATATGTCAATCATCTTCTTGAATATCCATTTTCTCCTTTAGGTGGATATTGATTCCAACTATGATATCATGGTTTCGATCCATTTCATATAATATGGTTCCTTAATAACCTCATTGTAGGTTTTTGGATCATGAAAATATTTTGAAAAAAAATCTTCTTATTGAGGCACAAGAAATCCAAGTTTCTCTATATCTAGAGTCCAACTAGTCATCTAAAATTCACTAGCTACATGAGGAATGTGTGATTCCTCAAAACCTTATGATTCTCTTATTTCCTCATCTACCTCCTTAGGTTCAATTTTTTTCGTCTTGGTATCTAAATTCTTTGAGTTCTATTTCCCTCCCACTAGCTCCTATCTAAATAAAACCATTTTCAAGGAATAAATCAGTTTTCCCAACAAGCACATTGTCCTCTTATAGAGTAGAAAAATTATATCCCTTAGTATGATGACCTTGATTTTTAGAGTTTGAAACCCAATCTTGTATTTTGAGGACATATTAGAAGTAAAATGATTCAATTATGGAAACATGAGGTCTGATATGGTCAATTTGAGTAAGTTGAATTTGCATTGATGATTCTACAAATTAAGTAGTGCATATTTTGAACTCAACGTCCCTACATGTGTGTCACTTTTATGTATATGAACTAAATGGTGAAACAAGAATTGTTTGATCTCACTTTCAAATAGAGGTTAACATGGAAAAGGTTTATTCAATTCTAAATTAAGGTTTAATATATGATTTAGGCTTGAAAATAAACGTGTGACCCTTTATGAACAACCCCCCTCTTTTATGCGGAGAGGTTGTTGGGTGAAACTTTGAAGCATGATTGTGTGGCACCTTGACAACCATAGATCAAGAGAGACTAAACTGGTCCCATAGTTGAGGTATAGTCTCCATATGATGAATGTGGGTGAAAGCATTGGACATATTACTTGCAAAATAGGGCTCTGAGAAATAATATGAAACCATGGACCCTTTCACTTGATGCCAATGACTCATAATATTGAGAGACTATAGTCCCCATCTCCTTCTTCTCCATGGCTACAAGAAGAAGCAAATTTTCGAGATGAATGAACTTTTGGGTGTATTCCAACCTGAGTTTTACTAGGAAGTAGATACGATGGCTATCCATTTCTCCCAACCCCCTTCAATCAATGTTAAAAAGGTTTATAGAAGATGCTTGAGCTTGCCATGGTATGACATAGAGTCAGGTTTAGGGAGCATGCTATAGGCATTGTTAGTGTAATGTAGACCCTATTTCAAGTTCATGGAAGTGCCTTGATGCTTCTAGATAACTTGTTCAAAGGAAAAACAAGTTGAAGATCCATCGTCCCATTCCTTATGCTCTGCAGCAGTAGGGGAACTAACCACTAGAGAGATCGAGATGAACATATATGTCCAAGGATCCAAGATCTTGGAAACTCTCCAAGATCCATGATAGTTGAGGTACTACTTATTTTTTAAGGATGACACTACCAACAACTGTGCTCCTTACTGTAAACCTAGTCGGAGCTCATGGCGCCATGGTAGTGCCTCTTCCAAGGACTCATACTGAGAATCGAGGTTGAAGGATAACAAACATAAGAGGAAGAGAAGATTTGATGACCTTGTGATCTTGCCTCCTCGACTCCACGAGGTTAGAAGAAGATGCTATGTATTTATCTTTGGTGAGGAGATTCCAACCATCGTGGATTTCCTTGTTGCTTATTTCCTCAGCAATGTAGTCATCACACATAGAAAAAGTGCGTTGGGAATGTGAGAATGAGAGAAGGGAGACAGACTGGCTCAGAAGGTGGAACCCATCCACATAGTACTGTCAATTTAGGGAAAATTGGCAGGGTGAACTAGTCCAGTCCTTGGGTCAGGTGGCAACCATCTAGGGTGCCTAGATCGGGGATCCATTAGCATGTTCATTTCCTGAAAAAGGTAAATATATCAGTTAAAGTAACATATATTATAAACTCCCTTAAATATATATTACTTGGCATATAAATTGCCTAAAATACCTCTAGATTTTGAAATGTAAGAAACCTAGATCAAACTTTTGAGACATATTTGTTGGTGGTATCTAGATTTATTTTAATCTTCCTTCACAAGCTTCATATTATTGGAAAAATAGTATCCAGTTGTGATTAATTATCAGAAAATTGTAGTAGAACCCCAATGATAATTGAAACCTATATCTAAACTCAATCTGAGTATTGTGCTAAGGGTTAGGTCTTTTCTAATTAAATCATGAATTAGTTTATCTAACCTCTTTATAATTCTAGAAATTAGTACAAGCATAAAAAAACATGAAACTTGAACGAGATCTTAATTATGACATACAAGTTAGTAAAAAATACTAGACACATGTTTTAGATCAGTTTAACCTAGGTTTGGATAAACCCTAATTTGGACCTAAATAACCAAGAATAATGATGTACCTCTATTAATGATTGTGGATTTCTTATAATCAAGTGATGACCAATGGTCTGGATAGTCCATAATATATTACTAATATCTTAAATTAGGTATGTGGGACTATCCTCTTTGATGAATGTCTAGTTCATTCAGACTAGAAGCATATATTAGGTTTAATGTACTCTATTTCACATGTTGACCAATTTGATATGTTTTATAAATTTCTTGGCTTATGTTGTTGTTTATGTTAATTTTTTTATTGAATAACCTTCTAAAATGATATATACATATCTTGTAAATAATCTTGAACATAGATGATATGGCATTATCACTTCTTGAAAGATGATGATGATGATGATGATGATGATAATAATAATGATGACACTGATAATGATGATGACAACAAAGGTGATGATGATGATGATGATGGTGATGATGATTATGTTGATATTGGGTACAAGAAACCTCCTCAATGTGGAGGGTGGAACTTGTACAAAATGGTGACCTCCTCCATTGAAAGGAGAGATGGATCCAGGTGAGAACCCCCATCTTATTGGGGTTATGGAGCCATATATATACTTTTCGAAATCAACATAATGGAAAAACTCGTAATAAAACATTGTTGAATAAAGTAAGATACTAAATGTTGTTATTATTTCTTTTTAAATCTTTCCAAGTAATATTTTGTAATGCTATAAAGTTATGCTTCCTTTTCTATTATTTATGTCCTTTATGGGCACCATGCGTTCAACACATTTTTGTTGACTTTTTCTACCATTTTGATAATTTTAAGTTTAGAGCTTGCATGGGAGAAAATACATCTTATGACGAAGTGTACAAGATGTACCCATTTTGTAAAGATCCTAGTTAGTGCACATGGTCATGCACTTGTAAAATTCTTAAATCAATATGTAAATGTAAGTTGTAATAATTTATGTTGTAATAACGTTACATGTTGATTGTTAAGATATTGTTGTGTATGAAACTATTTTATTGTTCATTTATGCTAGTTATTCTACATTCACACTCTGGTATTTTCTACGGTTCATAGATTTTGAGTCCATGACACTTTGTTTCCAAATTATATCCAAAAAAGTAACATTTATCTTGCTTGGGTCCATGATTTTCAAAACGTTTCTTGACATAAACATCATATCCCCAAATAATTAGACACATTGGGATCTTTTGTAATCCATAACATAATATGGTGTCTACAAAACCAATTTAGAATGAACAAAGTTAAGTGTAAACTCTACAATTCCTAAAGAGTGTCCCTAGAAAAAATTTATAAGCTTTTCTAACCATCATTAATCTTAGAATATACGATGGGATGTTATCACTTATTTCTAATGCACCATTATGTTGTGATTTTATAGGTGGATTCAAGTGAAATACATTACCACAGTCTCTCAGAATGGACTTGAACTTTTGGCTTAGAAATTCGTCACCTTGATCAGTTTAAAGTTCCTCATTATTATTGAAAATTTTATTTGTACTTCATTCATTAATTCCTTGAACCTTTCAATATCCTGACTTATATTTGATAAAATCACATAGCCATATCTACATATATGATCAATAAGAGTGATGAAATACTAATACCTACTTCTAGCATGTGTTCTAAAAGGACTTTGTACAATAGTATGTATGAGTCCTAATAAGTCACTATTTCTATCATTGTTACCAACAAAAGGTGCTTTTGTCATCTTTCCTAACAAAAAAAAATACACATGTCTCTATTAATTTAAATAAAAAATATTCTAGATATCTATATCTATGGAATCTAGAAATGTTGTTCTTGTTTATGTTCCCTAATAAAAAATGCCAGAGTCATATTTTTTTTCTAGTTCTTGAATTTTATCTTCTTGAAATTAACATTTTCAATATTTGTCCTATGATCTAACAAATAAAGACAATAATACATTGGGTAATTACCATAAAAGATCCCACATTTTGAAATATAACATCAAACATTCTTTGTAAGTAATTACTTTTCTTTTCCAAACTAGATACAAAGATATTGTTTAAATTTATGGAAGGTAGATAAAAGAATTTTTTGAACTCTATTACCAGCCCACTATACAAACACAAAACATATGTTCCTACTCTTGTGGAAACATTTTTTGCTCCATTAGTAACACATAGTTCCTCCTCTCCCTTATTTAAGGATTGACTTTTTATATGATCTACATATAAGGAAAAAAATGTGAGATCCAAATCCGATATCCAATACCCATAATGAAGAAGTAGATAACTTAATATCTATAACACAAATACCTGAACAATAAATCATTATCCCCTTTGTTTTCTTACATCCCTTTAGGTAGAGAAAACAATTTCATTTTCAATGCAAATGTTTGTGACAGTGGTGACAATTTATCTCCTTTCCCACTCCTCCTTTTTTACTTAAAAGCAAACGAGCATGAATACCTTTCTTAGCTTTGATTTTTCCTTGGACTTCATCTTTACCTTGTTGGCCATTAACATAGTTTCAGTTCATCCTTCAATAGTTGAGTCTCGTATCTTCTTAACATGTCAAGTTACTATCACAATAATCTTACAAATAATTTTATGTTGTAATTCATGACAAATTGATTATAAGATTACATAAATAATTACAAGATTACATATATTTCCAACTCTAGTCCTAAGGTAATCCCAATCTTTTTTGGCATTCCACATACCCAATTAACCTAATCACATGGGGCATAACTAGACCACCCTATATGATATTGCACTTAGAAGATGCCTTGAAGGCATCATATCTCTCACCTAGCTTGTTCTTGGAACATATTACTGACATGTATAGACATCTCTAGAACTCCCATATATTCATGTCGCTTCTAAACACCATGGTTTATGGAGCATGGAACTCGACTCTTGATGTCTATAGCGTCATTATGATGCTTATGATAAGCTTCCCTTTCCATCCTAGGGAAGTTTTGACTTGGTTTTTCAAGCAGTGGTATATCTTAGACATATATCGTATTCTCATGACTAATAAAAATCTCAATGTCATATTCCACTTTACATATAGCTTCTTTGTATCAAGGATTGATCACAAAAAAAGGTTGCTTCTATTTTTCATATGATATAAAAGAATATATTTGAAAGAGTCAAAACTTTTATTTAATATTTTGACTATATTAATTAGACTTTAATCACCATAACTCCTACATTTTGATTGAAATCAACATCACTCATTATCAATTTGAAATATTAAATATGAGCAATGTTCTTAACGGGTCAACTTTGACTGATCACACATAATCTAACTATTTAGGTAGGTAGCTTTACCATTTGCATCCAGTACATCTCTTGGATAAATGGTTGCAAAACTCCTAGTCATATTTTATCATATGAACCATATGCCATAGTTATGCGTATAAGTGCTTAATCATGTTAATATTACCTTGTTAAGTCCAACCTATGTCCAACACAATAACCCCTCACACCTATATCATGCCCTCCGAAGATAGACAACACACCTTGTTTTGAAATAAAAACGTAGTTGATTGTGTTTTACACAAGGGAGGCATCTAAAACATAATATATAGTGAAAAATTATATGTAGTATTCATATATATTCAATCATCATTACAAATACGCAATTATAAATATTATATACTATAATTAATAACCACAAGTGATAAAACATTGGATACTAAAGATACCACAACAAATTGAGTGAACAAGTGTTTTGAATACACAACAAATAATAACATGGAATTTTATCCTTAGATTTATGAACCTCAGCTTTTAGTCGATGGACTAGTAAAGCAATAAATGGATTGTGGGGTTAGTTTGTAAAAATATATATATGATATTGTAGTGTGTTCTTTATCCTCATCACATGTACTCCAAGGACCTTCCTTGTGTTGGTTTTCTCATGATCACATCCACCTCTACTTTGCAGTCCACTAGTACTCACATTACAACATCATAATCATGTAAATAAAATTTACATGGACAATCTATAGATAGATGCATGGTACACATGCCATATACATGTTACATTAAAAAATATTCAACCAAAAAAAAATGATTTACATGATTCAAAAACATTCACAAGTCCCATTCTAATTTCTATATTTACAAGAACCAACAAAATAATTTTGGTGGTGTTGCATAGGATTCATTTTATACACACACATATATATACATATACATATACATATATAAATAAAAAATATATATATATATATATAATAGAGAGAGAGAACTAAGATACATTCAAGTTTACACATCACATCTTACAAAAAAATTTGGTGTACATGTAGATACAAATTTCTTTAGAAATCAAAACCATTTAGTTTTGTTGTCATAATAAAATTGACAATGAGAAAATTGTAATCCCATTTATATGTTTATAGGTCACTCATCAAAGAACAACAAAATCAATGTGCATAACTGATTTCAAGTGCATCATATTTTTTATCTTTAGATTCATGACTGGTAAGTGTCCATGTGAGCTCCACATTTGTAAATAGTTTATTTAACAGATACTTGAAAGATCCATGTTTTCAATTGTTAAAAATATTAATATATTATGGAAAATGAATTATTTGTATCGTGTCTCTAATACAATCAAGTATAGTCTAGCATGAATCTCTCTCTTTCCATATTTGTATATACATATGGAAAGTGAACTAAGTGTATTGTGTCTTTGTTACAATCAAGTGTCATATAGCCACAATCTCTCTCCTATTTATATGTATGTGTATGTGTATATATATGCATATATATACAAATACATGTATATACATAAATATATATCTATATATAAATATATATGTCTATTTGTGCATATGTATCATATGATATATCAACATTGATTAATGTTAATGCACAAAACTATTTGCATGTGTTGTTCAATGACAAACGAAGAAATAAGTTTGAAGCCCAAAATCAACCTAGTCGGTGTACGATGTGACTTTATGCCAATCTATGTTTTTTTTGTAGGCATCCACAACTTAAATCCATAAAATATACATCCCTTAACCCATGTTGTGGATCCCTCATATCCATAAAATGTAGATGCAAGATAACGATAAATATTATTGTTAATTATACCCTAGATGTTGACTCAAGATATAGAAATTTACTTATCACCATTTATTTTGATAATGACTAAAGCATTCCACTTGTTTGTGTCTAATGCTTCTACTATAGTGATTTCAAATTAGATAGACAGTCTCGAAAGTCCTACATTTGCAAATCCTAATTTATAGAAATCAAGTATTATATGCACAAAGATCAAGATTGATGAATATATAGTTTTTTCCTTCGATCCTTGATGCAAATCACTTGTAATGATATTATGACTTCTAATTAAGGTCATATGTAGAAAACAATCAATTATGATGGATTGATATTGCACCTAGAGGGTCTTCGAATAGACAAACAACAAGTGTAGTCACTTGAGTTTTCTCAGGGTGTAACTTGGCCAACAACTCTGTTCAAGGGATTTCTTGAACCTCCTATGAATGTTTTCTTTCCTGAATGCAAATCAGATGACTAGAAAATAGCCTAGACCCAAAGCCTAATAGTAAATTTGTATCTGAGCCCAATGCATAATTGCAAGCATTTCTATAGTGTAATATAGCTGTTCGAGGGCTGACAAGGGTGAAAAGATCTATTGGAGACCGTACCAGAGGCTAGAGTTCATCCTAGATGGTCCTAGGTACAATGAGTCATCCTTAGCTATAATAGGACCACTTGGGATTCATTTCATGGCTAGAAAAGCATTAAAAATGCTTCTATACTATATTTAAGGGATAAAGTACACCAAAGGGAACCTATCCACTCTCATGAGTTTAATCACTTGCTATGTTCAGTGAGTGAGTAGGAAATCTACAAGATAGCTAGTCATACATGTATATATTGTGAGACTCTCATTCCTATACCTCCAAAATCTCATTCTCTAAAAATTTTGAATATTCACTCTCTTGTGTAAGTGAGTATAAGAATAAGAAGGTCAAGAGGCCCTCAGTAAAAATCTCATCTTTGGTGAAGGCAAAGTTAAAGGCAAAAAATACAAGTCAAGAATGGCTAAGTCCTTGAAGGCCAATACTCTTTGTGAGATTGGCTAAGTTCTTTTAGTAGTTTTGTATCAATCTTACCCACTCATGAGCCCATTATACATCCAAAACTAGCATGATATTATTGTAATACAACAAGACATGCAATTTTTGTGTCGTATATTTCTCATATAGATCTGAATCCAAAGTCAAGTTGTGTAAAAAAAATGTCATGATTGCATTAGAAACATGGAGCAAAATGTCTTCCTTTTTTATACAAACCTCTAGCCTCTACACATGTGAAAAGTATATTGTGTAGTTGAAATATATGTAGGGAACCCTCAGGGTGCCGCCAATGTCTCAAAGGATCATTCGGTCCAAACTGCTAAATTGCTAGCATCTCCAATCCTCTCCTTGAGAGGTATTTCCATAAAATGTCTCTCTCTTTCTCAAAGAGATATATATTTATGTTTTCTCCCTTAGATTCCATCACCTATATAGAGGAATGCATAGGTTAGGGTTTTAGGAAATCCCAAGTCAATTTCCTAATTATAGTCAACAAACTCGTTGACATCTCAATGTTCTAGTCGATCGTCTGGATGATTAGTTGATTTATTTGGTTGTATCAATATGTGTAAAGGTAATTTCAACTGACAGAATTATAGTTTAAGAAATTGTTTGGACAACTCAATTGGTTTATTGATAAATAAATTGGTCTATAGTTGCTTCTATAAACTATCTTCATCTAGTATCAATTGATCGATCTACACTTTCCAATATAAAAAAATTAGTTTATGCTTTACTCACAATTTATTTTTTGATATTTCAATCTTTAGTTGACCGAAATGACTTATCAAATGATTATTTGGCCATATCGTCATCCTCTATCAACTTGAAACTATTTCAATTAAGAATTTTACATCAATCTCCTATTCACTTGAGAAGATTATGCATGTGACCATGTCCATTACACTTTTTTTTGTAGTGATGGCATCATGACTCTATAAATAATGAACTATATATAGAAATACAATATGGATGGAAATTTAATTGAAATGAGTTTGTTAATAACAATGAGCTTAATGCGGTCGATATTACTATAATATATAATCCATTTGTCTCTGATATCCAGACTAGATATAAAGCATGGAATCATCATCATCCTAATATTGAATCTATGATTTTTGATTGAAAAAACTATTGAGATATAGTGACCTCAATATCCAATATTAACTCACATGATGACATCCATGCATTTCATTTTATCACTTATCAAGTCGCCATGATATCACCAATAGAATGAATAATTTCATCTACAACATAATTATCCATATGTCTCACAGTGCACCAATAACTACTTCTATGTCAACCCTTATTCAAGCTCACATGGAGTAATGTTAAATTATAATCAACAATACATATTCATTGTGATGGAATCATCTATGAGGATCACAATCATCACTATTACATTGCGTACGATTCTAAATGCCACTAGAAGGAATCAAAGTAGCAACTTTTGGGGCCCTATACGCTACACTTGTTCTCTAACACGTACTTGTGTGTTTGACTTGATATCCAATATCATGAATAATGAGACTTAGTCACTAGTCATCCTACCCACTCAGTCATATATATTATTGTTTTTTTTTGCTCTGCAAGCGTGTGCCCCTTTTTATTGATTTTGGTAAAAAGAGTCTATAACAAAAGTAAAGAATAGAAAGGGAAAGGAAAAAAAAAACAGCTTGGTCAGACAAGACCGTAACAAAACTTCAGAAAACAACTCGATTAGCAGCTATCTTTCCAAAGCTTTCAGATATGAAGTGATATTTCCCCAACAGCTATCAGGTTCTATGGCAGCATTTAAGAAAACCCTTATGTTCCGTTCTTGCCAAACATGATAAAAAATAGTAAGGCAAGTAATCTTAGAGTTCCATTTAGTGAACAAGTGCCTGCAGTCCTCTTTATTTGAAGGCCGACTTGAAATCTTTCCATACTGTACAACAGAATCCCATACCCCAATTTGTATATTTACAGAAGAAAAAAATATGAGAAGTATCTTCATATGCTTCACTGCACAAGTAGCACCTTGTAACAATAATCATCCCAAATATTCTAAGAACATCCTGCGTGGCAAGCCTACCAAGAAAAAGCTTCCAACCAACCAGACCAAAGGACCTAGGAACACTTGCTTTCCAAAGATAATTTGCCCAGAAAGGTTCATCATATTTAGTTCTAACCAGGTTCCACCAATCCTTAATAGTAGGATTCTCCATTCCCTTCATAAGGATAGCTCCTTTATCTTCAATTTTGTAATTGTTAGTAGAAATAAACCTCTTAAACTCTCCAAATCTTCTCTTATCTGGAATACACCAACTCCTATCATTCATGAACTGCTGCAGGTCGCCATGCAGACCGCAGCCTAACTGAAGAACATTATTAGCACTAATCACTTCTTTCAGAAACTTCCCTCCAAGGATCCAGGGATCTCTCCATAATTTGATGGTGATACCCTTACCAATGATGTACGAGATGTGAGGCAAAGCAATATGTATGTATCTCAACAATTTTCTCCACATCCATGATCCATTAGGATCATAATTAACTGACCAGAAAGAATCCTTTCTCAGATACTTCCCATCAACCCACTTCATTCACAAAGCATCCTTCTTAGCTGCAATGTTCCAAATATTTTGAAGAATACCCGCAGCATTCATATTACTCATCCTTCTAACTCCCAAACCCCCTTCCCTTCTTGGGCGACACACATTGGACCATTTAACATAATGCACCTTTTTTTCCATATCAACACCTCCCCAAATGAACCTCCTACAGATGTATTCAATCTCCTTCATAACTTCTTATGGAAGAGGGAAATTCGAGGAACAAAAGAGGTGAAGCAAAAGGAGAGTAGATGAAGTAAGGTCGACTCTACCAGAGAAGGACATAGATTTATGTTTCCAACCCTCCAGCTTGCTGTTCACTTGATATATTATTGTTTTCCATATTGCTTCGTGAATAATATCCATTTAGGGGCTATATAAATACAAATAACCTTAGTATACAGACAATCTCATATGGAAGTCATATACCCAAAGCCATATGTTACTGATTCAAACATTCTCAGGGATCATTTTTATTCATTGTCTAATAATGAAAAAAACATAATAAATGAAAATTTCTTTAATAATAAAATCCAACACAAGGTACCCAGTAAAATCATCATATGGGTCATTCTTAAGGAATACATAAGGGCAGTTCCCTCCAAGACTCACCACCTATATGAGGAAGCTAAACACAAAATTAAAGAAAGGGAAGAAGGATTCACTATATGAATCATGGGAGAAATTCAAGGAAATGCAAATATTTTCCCTCACACATTTTATAACAGATTTTTGTTTTCTACAAATAAATTCATATGCTCATTAGGTGTATGTGGTATACTACAGAAAGCATATGTTGACAATACCAATATCAAAAGATGGTGAAAAGCAACCACACAAATTAGAGAGGAGAGAGGAATTCACTACCACTTTTGAATGTTGTTGCAAAGTTCGATTATATGCATTATCATGCTTTCAATGCAAGCTTGATTAGATGATGCACTTTATGAACAACTTGGATTTCAATCTAAATGAATCACATGGGATAACTTAAATTCATACTTAAAAGGTGCCCTCAATTTCCCCCCAAAAAGTTAGTAGCTTTCATAGACGAACAAATAATTATCAGTACCTAAGTCTCTCAAGTTCTTCTCAGACATTATACAATCTTGGAGAACTTGTGCAACATTACCAAGACTCATGTTGGAAAAATATCCCAAACTGCTATATCCACTCAACACATTTAAGCCCAACTTTACATGATGCAAATCATGAAACCAAAAAGAGAAGTGCAAGGCCACAATTACAATAAGTTTATAGTAACTATGCAAGGTGATAGTTATTAAAGGAAGAAACCAACTAAAGATGACAACTATTGACATTGACATGGCTCAAGAAAAGAACTAATGAGTGGAGTTCTCTCCCACACATGCCCACCAGAATCACATTTGTTTTGCAGAGAAACTAGTAAAGTCTCACCTTTAGAAGAATATGTTAAAGTTCATTGGCATATTAAAGAAGCTTCATCTCAATATTCCCTTCTTTCAAATATTTTCTGAGATGACCACCTCTCAATTTTCTTCAAGGAGATGCCAAAAAGGAATTCTATTGTGCATTACTAAGAGATAGTCAAACTTGGACACACTACCAACATCAAAGATGACCAAGAAGCTAAAAAATGAAGGTTCCTTTTGTCTACCATGCTACTTTGGAGATTCCACATGTCATATTGAGCTTGTGCACTTTGCCTCTAGCATAAGAATCATTCAATTATCCTTATATGAAAGGCTATGCCTCATCGACATGAAGCCTACGAAGATGACATTACAACTAGTGTATTCATCCATGAACACCTATAAGGGAATTGTTGAGACATACTAGTCTAGATAGAGAAACCCCACATCCCCAGTGACTTCTTCATGATGGATATAAAGGGTGATCCTAGACACTGATTCATCTTTGGGTGTCCATTCTTAATCACAACAAGAGATCTTATTGACGTGGAAGATGGGATCATCACTCTTAAGTTGGTGATGAGAATTTCATTCAAAATAATAAAAGCTATAAAGAGATCCCATCTCACTAAATAAGCCTACTATATAAGTCATGCATTTATAACTCAAGACACACATAGAAAGAATTTTCTTTTTTCTTCAGAACATACACTACTACCAGACCCTCCACTCCACCTCTGGGATCTTCCCCTTCATCCTTATCTTAGATTTACACTAGATGTTACATTGTCAAGTCTAGGGGAGGCGTATGGTAACTTATCTTAGATTTATTTATTTTTTTCATTACAAGTTCCTTTGAACTAGTAAAATGTCATTTGACTTTGTATTGTTTGAATTTGCATTCACTAAACTAGAAACTATCTCTGGGGCACCCTTTCTGGATGATGGTTCATGTTGAAATAATCATATTAATAGCCAAATATTTAGATAGAATAAAACCAATATTTAACTAAAATGAGAATTTTTATTTAGAGGTTTATTTTACTTAACTGTCAAACTCACTAACTATAATTTGTGGTGTTTGTATTAGTTTTTTAATGACCTAATGGAGCAACTATTATTTCCCATTTCATTCGATCTGATATAGAGTTGGTGACACGCGTATAACATGTGTGTAATACACAAGTGTACATGTCAAAGTAGTATGGGATTATGAGTCCCGAGTTATCGAACACGGGGAGTTGTGAGGTTAAAGACTATTACTAATTAGGATTGATCAGCTAAGCCGAAAACAAGAGTTGATTGAAAAAGAAAATAAAAATAAAAGAAAACAAAACAATCGATTAAATGGTTAGTTTAATCAACTAAAAGTGGAATCCTTAGGATTGCGGTTTCATCGCAGGTTCTCATTGTACTAATTTCTACACAATCATCCTAATTCGTCTCCTATTCTGGGTAGTGGTCTGTAGTCAAAATTGCTCACTTTCGCGATACAATTCACTACCTAAATCTAGGTCGGTTCCACGGTAGTAGTAACTTATACCCTAAACTAGGTGCATGAAGATCATACTCTGGGTTTCCACCATTAACTGTACATCGCCTTGTTCAAAGGATTTATTAGTTAATGTGATTATCGTCTCTTTTCAACCGTTAATTCTTCTTTCAAAGTAATTAAAGGTATTAGATTATCATTAGGGTGATCAATCATAATGATATAATGGAGAAAACGAAATCATACCACGGATTTGAGAGACAAATTATGATAAACTATGTAAAAAGTATCATACAATGATTCCCCGGACTACTCCCGGGTCCTAAGGAATTACGGTTTTTAGCCAAAAATAGACGACATGGTATCACAGTAAGTCAAAAAGATGTAAAACATGAATTTAAAGATACAGTAAATTGGAGAAAGGTTTACCGAGTGGATCTGGAGAAGATGGAGATAATTTTCCATCGTTTCCATCGCCAAAATGCCTCCGAGGTCTTCCGTGTAGGGTTCCTCTACTTTTCTCTCTCCGTTCGGCTGTCGTATCGTCCCCCCATGATAGATCTTGCAATTGCGGTTCTAATGGTATCTTTTATAGCCGTCGTACTTGTTTAGGTCAAGAGGAAACCTAAAATTTAATTTTTAATACAATATGTGTTAGATTTAACATATTAAAATTTAGTCTGCAGCGTCTGAGTCGATGGTATCGAGTTGGAAGTCGATGGTATCAACTTCTTCACAGTAAAACGTCCATTTCCTTTTCAATCTGAAGCAAAAAATATTCTTACTATGATGCCATGTCGGTACCATCGAGTTGCAAGTCGATGGTATCAACTTTGTTCCAGTAAATAATAATTATCTACAATAAAATAATCAATGAATAAAATCAAATAATTATTATAATAATTAAAACATGTAAAATTCATGTAAAATACATGTAAAAATATAAGAAATGATGCACAAGTGATTTTTACTAATTTGGTAAAATATGTATTAAAAAGATATTCAATTAAGCACAAATGACAAAGAAAATAACCAAATTAGATATCAAAATAATGACAATTTGTGCATACATCACACCCCTAAGCTTGAATATTGCTCGTCCTCGAGCAACACTACTCCTAGATTTGTTTTAAAAAGTCAGCAAGAAGACATGTACCTATGAATTACTTTTCCTAACTTCGCTCCACCAGTCGGTCCCAAACTGATCCTTGCCAACCACTGAACAAGTAACTACTCTAAAGCGATCAATCATGTTCATAATAGATGTACATAGTAAGATTAATGAAAAACACTATCAATATGAAGCAGTTAATATCATGGCCAGTAGGAAACATGCTTGATGCATCATGTGATCTCCCTATCTTCATTGCTCTAATCTACCTAAATAAACTACTTGAAAGCAGATCACCAAATAAAAATGGATGAGGGGATTAATTGTGATGGTGGCCTACCATACAGAGCAATGGGTGGAAAAAAATGGGTGGCTATGAAATCAGGAATCACAAGAATAATCCAAATCATTTATACAAGACATAAAAAAATATGATGCACCTATATGATGGATAAAATGTGAATGTTTTCCTTCTAATGCCTAATTTTTATTTTGGTGGGATGATGCATGCAATGAATGTCTCATCCTAATGATGAATATAGGTGGAAATGTGCTTATGAAAAGATCCACAATCCCCTCATTTGTTTCTTAGAGAGAATATGACATTGAACTTAAAATCCTTCTCCTCCTTTTCTACTATTTTTTTATTTTTCTTTTTCAATAACTGTTTTTTCTCTGCCCTTTTATTTTAGCAAGATAAATACTTCATGCTTGGGCTTTCTTTAATTTATTTTTTTATTTTATTTTTTTGGAGGAGTAAGGATAAACACATTTTTTCACTCTTACATGAGAAAAGATCATAGAAGATAACAAATATTTAATGCCTTATGAAATATGCAATGCAAATAAAACTATATGTGATTTTGTTATGCAAACTACAAATGCTCCAAAGATGATATGAATTTTTTTTTCCTTTTCTAATGCATAATAAAATGAACTAACTATATGCTTCCTATCATGCCTTGTAATGCAAACAAGAGGAAAATAACTTGGATTAAACTTGATCATCCTATGGTGGTGAATGAAGATGAATGGAAGGTGGATGAGATCACATGACTAAGAGACAATGTGTTTCCCAACCATGATATGTCCCTCTTCTATCAACTTGTGTAACATGGTAACCTTAGAGTTTATTTCTAAAATTCACATTAAAGATCACGCTATTGTTTGGTTGGTTTAGAATCAAACATCATCATCATAACACAAGCCATAGGGTTAAGTTAGGTTTTTTTTCATTCACTTAGTATGTCATCAAGCTGACTAATCCAAAAAATTCCTCCAGTTATGTACTCTTAAACATAGCAAATTTAGCTTAAAGTGCAAAGCATAAAAGCACATTCAGTTTTCAACAATTATTAGAATTGATACCACATCATCAAAAAACGGCTAATCCTAACAAAAAATTTTGTATTTTTGTCCAGAATTACACTAGATAGAAGTGGGCCCTAAGAACAAAATGAAAAACTAATTTTTATGAAACAAAAACATGTAGATGTATGAGATAATGAAAAGATGCAAGAGGTAAAGATAGAAGCACCATTCCATTCCCCCCAAGCTTGAATATGACATTGTCCGCAATGTCAAAAGTAAAGGAAGACAAATGGTACGATTGTACCGATATGTGAGCTCAGATTTGGGCAAAAGATGGGTGGGTGGGATGCTTGCTCAGCTTGTGAGATGTCACTAATGAGAACTCAGTACTACCGACAGTGAAGTCAGTGGTACCGACTCAATGCGTCCATGCACACTGAATGCACATATCAAGGCACCTTTTTTACTTGCATCAAAACTAGATATCACAATCTACAAATAGGAATGTAAAAGTAGAATTGAAAGTTTAACAAAATAAACCTAATTGGTGGGTTGCCTCTTACAAGCTTCCTTTTTTAACTTCCTAGGATGGACACATGTCAATCAACAACAATCAGGTGGTCGTGGAGGAGGGTAAAGCTCTCTCCGCCTCTTCCTTCTAAACTTTTGGTTCCTTGCAACAATGAGAAAAAATAAATAATAGTCAGAAGACCAACATGTATGGTTGATGTTCCATTTCAACAGTAAATTATTATTGCAATGAACATGAACATGACTCACAATCAAGTCTTGATCTGGGAGCACATGCAAAAATAGATAGCCATGAGGTGAAAGGTATAATGAAGATTGCTCCTTAATTTCTATGACCATCCCCAATGTATCACTCCTATCTACACATAATGGAGGGGTTATATCAAATGTGAATTTATATGCCTCCTTCTCTTCTAATAATTCAATTCCCCCACATTTAATATCCTCACAAAAATGTTAAAAATTATCATCTGGATATATATCCCATATAGGATCCTCAATAAGGAAATGAAGAGATGGGTCTTGTGGTGAAGGAATTATGTGATGGGTAATGGGAAATTCCTCCACCTTTTCACTCTCAATATCCTCTTCCTCACTCTCTTCCTCCTCTCTAAGATTACTATCAAATAAAGCATCTTTTGGATCCTCCTATCCTTCACTCATATCCCAAACACATGTATCAAAATTGTCATCCACCTTATTTGCATCATTCTTCTCATCTTCCTCATCAGATCCCCAATCATATTCAAAATCAATTCTAGGAGTCAACGGTGTGGGTGTGGGATCAATGGAAGGACATGGTAGAGGTGATTGTAAAACTTCTTCCAATATGTTCTCCTCACTCTCTAATTCCTTATCCTCAACCTCAACTTCTTTCATTTTCTCTACTCTACCCCAACCTCCATTAGAAATAGGACCTTTGTGATTTAAAACATATTGAACCATAATCCTAATATGCTGACGATGAATTTCCTTTGAGATTTTCTCATGATGTAATGAAGGTGGACTCAGACATATATAACCTACATGTGCATTTCCACACTCAGAACAAATAGGGGCCATGTGCTTTTTTTTATACTTTTTTTTTAAATGAAAGAAGACTAACTACAAAGAAATATTTAGATGAATATGTACAATGCCTAAACTAACAGTAAAGTTTTATGTAATGAAAAATGGGAAGAAAAAAACCTAAAAAAAGAAAATAAATACAATGGCCTTGAGTGGCCGATCCTAACTTTTTATAGTGTTAACCATGCCAACTCCCCGACAACGACGCCAAAAACTTGGCATGCACGTGTATAACGTGCGTGTAATACACAAGTGTACGTGTCGAAGTAATATGGGATTATGAGTCCCGAGTCACCGAACACGGGGAGTTGTGAGGTTAAATACTATTACTAATTAGGATTGATCAACTAAGCTGAAAACAAGAGTTGATTGAAAAAGAAAATAAAAAAAAAACAAAACAAAACAATCGATTAAAGGGTTGGTTTAATCAATTAAAAATGGAATCCTTAAGATTGCGGTTTCACCACATGTTCTTGTTGTACTAATTTCTACACAATTATCCTAATTCATCTCCTATTCTGGGTAGTGGCCTGTAATCAGAATTGCTCGCTTTCGCGATACAATTCACTACCTAAATCTAGGTCGGTTCCATGGTAGTAGTAACCTATACCCTAAACTAGGTGCATGAAGATCATACTCTGGGTTTCCACCATTAATTGTACATCGCCTTGTTCAAAGGATTTATTAGTTAATGTGATTATCATCTCTTTTCAACCATTAATTATTCTTTCAAAGTAATTAAAGGTATTGGATTATCATTAGGGTGATCAATCATAATGACATAATGGAGAAAACGACATCATACCACAGATTTGAGAGATAAATTATGATAAACTATATAAAAAGTATCATACAACGATTATAGTGGTGAGTATTCTCTCCTGTCCGCGGGTGACCCGGGTTCGATCCCTGGCAACGACGCCAAAAACTTGACACGCGTATAACATGCGTGTAATACGCAAGTGTACGTGTCGAAGTAATATGGGATTATGAGTCTCGAGTTATCGAACACGAGGAGTTGTGATGTTAACGACTATTACTAATTAGGATTGATCAACTAAGCTGAAAACAAGAGTTGATTGAAAAAGAAAATAAAAATAATAGAAAAAAACAATCGATTAAATGGTTGGTTTAATGAATTAAAAATGGAATTCTTAGGATTGCGGTTTCACCGCAGGTTCTTGTTGTACTAATTTCTACACAATTATCCTAATTCGTCTCCTATTCTGGGTAATGGCCTGTAGTAAGAATTGCTCGCTTTCGTGATACAATTCACTACCTAAATCTAGGTCGGTTCCATGGTAGTAGTAACCTATACCCTAAACTAGGTGCATGAAGATCATACTCTGGGTTTCCACCATTAACTATACATTGCCTTGTTCAAAGGATTTATTAGTTAATGTGACTATCATCTCTTTTGAACCGTTAATTCTTTTTCAAAGTAATTAAAGGCATTAGATTATCATTAGGGTGATCAATCATAATGATATAATGGAGAAAATGACATCATACCACGGATTTGAGAGACAAATTATGATAAACTATATAAAAAGTATCATACAACGATTACCTAGACTACTCTCGGGTCCTAAGGAATTACAGTTTTTAGCCAAAAATAGACGACATGGTATCACAGTAAGTCGAAAAGATATAAAACATGAATTTCATGATACAGTAAATTGGAAAAAGGGTTAAATAGTGGATCTAGAGAAGATGGAGAGAATTTTCTGTCGTTTCCGCCGCCAAAACACCTCCGAGGTCTTCCATCTAGGGTTCCACTACTTTTCTCTCTCCGTTCGGCTGCCGTATCGTCCCCCTATGATAGATCTTCCAATTGCGGTTCTAATGGTGTCTTTTGTAGCCGTCGTACATGTTTAGGTCAAGAGGAAACCTAAATTGTAATTTTTAATACAATATGTGTTAGATTTAACACATTAAAATTTAGTCCGCAGCGTCTGAGTCGATGGTATCGAGTTGGAAGTCGATGATATCGACTTCTTCATAGTAAAATGTCCTTTTCCTTTTCAATCTGGAGCAAAAAATATTTGTACTATGATGCCATGTCGGTACCATCGAGTTGCAAGTTGATGGTATCGACTTTGCTCCAGTAACTAATAATTATCTATAATAAAATAATAAATGAATAAAATCAAATAATTATTATAATAATTAAAACATGTAAAATTCATGTAAAATACATGTAAAAATATAAGAAATGATGCACACGTGATTTTTACTAATTTGGTAAAATATGTATTAGAAATATATTCAATTAAGCACAAATGACAAAGACAATAACCAAATTTCATATCAAAATAACTACAATTTGTGCATACATCAGTTGGTGTTTTAGGTAAATCTGGACAATTTGACCTAGTTATTTATCCATTGTTGTATCAAATTCAATAACTTTATTCTCTTTAAGGTCCACTCACACCATTATTTTCACTTTCGCTTGGTTCCACAACCCACTCACTTACAAGCTCCTCAATTTCAGTGGTGTACGATCTACCTTTGATCAACACCATTGCCACTAGTCACTGGTGACTCTACTTGATGACATCGTTGCTTCTTTGTGATGTTGAATGATGCCTACGACCCTCCCATTGGATGTTCTCTAGCTCTGCCACTACTCATTGCTACTCCACTGCTATTGTTGCATGTGTGTTTTACTATTCCTCATGTACAAAAATACTTACTCTTCTTCCTCCCACTCTAGCTTTGGTGCTTTTGCTTTCTGGTGATGCTTTTGTTCGTATTGGTGAAGTGTATTTGTCTTCCTATTGCTTCAATGTTAGATGAAAATACATTCAATTTATTTACATATCCCATTCACTTAACAATTGTTATATCTGATCTGATGTCTTTGCTTCTACCTTAATCGTTATTATCTATATACTAGAAACATGAACTCATTTGTATGTCCCATAAGTAATGCACCTATAAGACCTACCATGATCAAATTATGTGCACTGGATAAATGTCATAACTACAAATTAGAGTGTTTTTAGATATATAACTTAGAAATTGGCAATATGACCTACAAATGCTCATCTAAGGTTTACCTACTAGGGGTAAATCTTACATAGTCCCCATTGGGACTATTATTGAACAATTTATTATAGCTTAGGATGTGCATGTATGGTATGTAATATGGTATTAAGGAAATTTTGATAGATTTCCCTCCTATTTTCTTGGTGCATATGTGGGTGAGTTTCACATAACTACATTGGAGTACTGAAAAACTGTATGGAAATGTTGTCAAAATTTCCTCAATCAAATAGTACATAACATACACTTTCTAGTGAGACAAAGAGTTCAAGAATGGGCTAGATGGTACAAAGATGCAACATATATCTAAGTTTTTCCCCAAACAACTCATATTGGTTTCTTGATGTAGTAGTGGTTATGTAGAACCTACTATATTGTCTAAGAAAAAGATGATACAATTATAGAAATGGACCAAAGCTTGATAGATATTGAAAATAACAACATATGGGACCTCAAATGCATTCTTCAATATTTTATCTATCTTGTACATGAGCATAAGAAATCATTGGAGCATAGGTTTTACTGTACAAGTAGATCTTTTGATAAGAGTTTTAGAGTGGACAATGTTGATCAACTAAAAGATCATATCCTGTGTAATGGGATTAAAAGGATTATAGTGAATAATATTCTCATGGCAATAAATTGATACAGATTGCTCATTGTTGTAACCTAGACTCTAAAGTATTAAACAATTTTATTGTGAATGCAATTGATGTTGACATGGTTGAGGAGATTCTAGAGCATATTGAGGGTGACTTAGAAGAGAAACTTAATATATATGTAGTACCGTACTGCACAATGTTGAGAAAAGGTTGTATGTGAGTTGCACTAAATTTGTGAAATTGAGTGCATTTATGCTGTTGTATGGTTTTAAGGTGTGCAATAGGTGGAGTATCAAAATAGTCACATCTCTACTAATTTTGTTTGAAGACATGCTTTGATGAAATGAGCTTCCCAATTCTACTTATGTAGTGAAGAAATTGTTTTTCCAAATGGTATGGAGGCTACTAAGATTCATGCTTTTCCTAACGATGATATATTATTAAAAAATAAATACATTAGCTCATAGAGAGTCCAAAGTGTGGAACGCCAAGATAAAAGAATAACAAAAATGAAATATAAAGATTCTCCTACTAATGTGATGTCATATCTACCCATCATACCTTGGTTTCAAGATCCATCTATAAGATGGTTGATGCAAAAAACACTAGAATGACCTGCAAAACATAGAGAATGATGTCCTACCATGACATGCATCAAATGCACCCTAATAGAAGATAATATATTCATTGTTACCTCACTTTGGTGAAGGTCCAATGAATTTTGGACTTGTCATATGCGCTGATGTGTTAATCCCATATTGTAATTTAACAAGCTAACACACATTTTGGCATGTTATGGTCATACATATTATGCCTCACGGGTTTTGTAAAATTATTATTTCATGTTGCCACTATTAATTTTGGGGTCTAACCAATCGAGAAATGGCATTAACGTTACCCTGAGCCCTTAATTGAAGTTTTCATGAAGTTATATAAAGATGGAAGGGATACATTTGAAGCATGTTATCAAGAAATTTTTATAGATATGTGATATTTAATTATATGCAATAATGACTTCCAAGTGTATTGGATTTTTCTGGCTACAACATAAAGGGGTCAAAAATATGCCCAGTCTATGCGGAAAACACATATTTAATCTGATTTAAAAATATGGTGGTAAGACATTGATCTTGGTCATAGGTGATATATTACATCCAATCCATATTGCAAAAGTTGTGAATCCTTTGGTGGTTCATCTCATGATTGATGACTTACAAATTATTAATTGAAAATATGGTTTATTGAAATATGAAACTAAAAATGAATTGGTTAACTTGGCTCCAAATAATTCATGCGAGAAGTCATTATACAATCGTATGTATAACTTTCAATATCTTCCATAGTAATAAGTTTTGACCAACTACATCAATGTTATGCATGTAGAGAAAAATATGTGTGACAACATCATTGGTATATTGTTGAAAATACCAGGTAAGACTGAAGAAAGTGAAAGTTCTATGAAGGATCTATGGAATAGGTATAAAAAGTGAGTTTGCACCTAAGAGAAGGTGACAAAGGACATATATATCTCTGCTTTTTTATACATTATTTAGATAGGAACAATAGAGAATTAGAGTGTTTGAATAATATAAAGGTACTACAAGGGTATTCTTTTAATTTTTGGTCTCTTCTCTCAATGAAAAACTTGATGTTTGGTTGGCCTTAAAAAGTCAAGATTCTCATATATATATATATACACACACACATACATAATGGAGTGATCCAGTGAGATACCTATGATGGTGAGAGCATGAGAGCCTTTTGTAAGAGTTATTCAAAAGGCTCTCATGCTTTCACCATCATAGGGATCTCACTGGATCACTCCACCACACACACATTATATATATATATATATATATATATATATATATATATATATATATATATATATATATATATATATAGTTGTGTGTGTATATTCGTTTAGGTATGTATGTATAATTATATAGTGTGTATGTATATGTGTATATATGTCCATTTATAAAATTATTAAAATATATATCTATATATATGTGTCTATATATGCCAATATTGTGTATGATTTTAAAATCTATGAACTCTTTCACTATATGACAAACAAGATAGAATGATTGTACTCCTATCCATTAGTAAAATGTTGTGGAACTGGAAGGCTAGACTCATATACAAGTTGAATACATTCCAAACGAATCTATCTGATACATAGTACTTTCTTGTGTCAGTGATGTGGGGAGGGTTCATGACACAACACATAACAAAATGCTTTTAGGTAAATGCCCACCCAAAATTGTTATGTGTAAAATTTGCAATGTATATGCACTAATAGTTATATTATTACATGCTCAATATATAAGTGGAAAAAAATATTGGAAAAAAGTATGCATGACCACCAACAAGGATTTGGTGGCTAAGCAAGGCAACAAGAGAGATATGTTGAATAAGAGTTGTAGAGAACAACTGAGTATGGGACCCTACAAGTAAGCCTGAATCAGAAGATCCCAAAACTCTTTCCATGATGACATCCCCAATCATGTGTGCTTCTAAATGTGAATTGTTGCTCACACAATCCATGACACCAGACAAATACCCAACTAGAAGACAAAAGAAGAGGGTGACATAATGCTAAATATTTTGACTATTTGATTTTAACACATTGCACATTTGTCTCATACATAATTGTAATGTTATGTGATTTGTCATGTATTACACAAAGAACTACATGAAAAAAATATTAACCTCAGTTTTCTCCATGAGGGTTTTCTCCATGACCATAGAATGTTTCTCACTAGATCTCTACCCTATATATAGGACAGCGATCCAGTGAGAAACATATCTTAGGGAGAGCATGAGAGGCATTTGAATAAAATTACATAGAGATCAACTTTTCATAATCCAACCGTATGGATTAAAAATATACCTTCTTAGTTACCTTTCTACAAAATTTCATCATCAAAGGACTTGTATTGCATTCACAACAAGCAAACACTTTTCAACGGTCAATATGGAATTTCAGGCTGACCGTTGGATGTAAAATACATATATTCTATATATGGACATGTAAAAAATATTGGATTGTTGTGATTTTTTGTGTGAAGGTAAATAAAATGATGTTCTTCCCATCCATAAGGTTGGATATTGAAAAAAATATAATTTTATGGTTATTCAAATCCCTCTCATGCTCTCACCGTAGAATGTTTCTCACTAGATCTCTACCCTACATAGGATAGCGATCCAGTGAGAAACATATCTTGGTGAGAGCATGAGAGGCATTTGAATAACATTACATAGAAATCAATTTTTCATAATCCAACTGTATGGATTAAAAATATACCTTATTAGTTACCTTTCTACAAAATTTCATCATCATAGGACTTGTATTGCATTCACAACAAGCAAATACTTTTCAATGCCCAATATTGAATTTCAGGCTAACCGTTGGATGTAAAATCCATATATTCTATATATGGACATGTAAAAAATATTGGATTGTAGTGATTTTTTGTGTGAAGGTAAATAAAATGATGTTCTTCCCATCCATAAGGTTGGATATTGAAAAAAATATATAACTTTATGGTTATTCAAATCCCTCTCATGCTCTCACCGTAGAATGTTTCTCACTAGATCTCTAGCCTATATATAAGACAGCGATCTAGTGAGAAACATATCTTGGTGAGAGCATGAGAGGCATTTGAATAACATTACATAGCGATCAATTTTTCATAATATAACCATATGGATTACAAATATACCTTATTAGTTACCTTTCTACAAAATTTCATCATCATAGGATTTGTATTGCATTCACAACAAGCAAAAAAATTTCAACGCTCAATATTGAATTTCAGGCTGACCACTGGATGTAAAATACATATATTCTATATATGGACATGTAAAACATCTAGGGTTGTAGTGATTTTTTGTGTGAAAGTAAATTAAATGATGTTCTTCCCATCCATAAGGATAAATATTGAAAAAATATATAACTTTATGGTTATTCAAATCCCTCTCATGCTGTCACCGTAGAATGTTTCTCACTAGATCTCTACCATATATATAGGACAACGATCTAGTGAGAAACATATCTTTGTGAGAGCATGAGAGGCATTTGAATCATATTGCATAACAATCAATTTTTCATAATCCAACCAAATGGATTAAAAATATACGTTATTAGTTACCTTTCTACAAAATTTCATCATCATAGGTCTTGTCTTGCATTCACAACAAGCAAATACTTTTCAACACTCAATATTGAATTTCAGGCTGACCGTTGGATGTAAAATACACATATTCTATATATGGACATGTTAAAAATATTGGATTGTAGTGATTTTTTGTGTGAAGGTAAATAAAATGATATTCTTCCCATCCATAAGGTTGGATATTGAACAAAATATATAACTTTATGGTTATTCAAATCCCTCTCATGATCTCACCGTAGAATGTTTCTCACTAGATCTCTACCCTATATATTGGACAACGATCCAGTGAGAAACATATCTTGGTGAGAGCATTAGAGGCATTTGAATAACATTACATAGTGATCAATTTTTCATAATCCAACTGTATGGATTAAAAATATACCTCATTAGTTCCTTTTCTATAAATTTTCATCATCATAGGACTTGTATTGCATTCACAACAAGCAAATACTTTTCAACGCTCAATATTGAATTTCATGCTGACCATTGGATGTAAAATACATATATTCTATATATGGACATGTAAAAAATATTGGATTGTAGTGATTTTTTGTGTGAAGTTAAATAAAATGATGTTCTTCCCATCCATAAGGTTGGATATTGAAAAAAATATATAACTTTATGGTTATTCAAATCCCTCTCATGATCTCACCATAGAATGTTTCTCACTAGATCTCTACCCTATATATATATATATATATATATATATATATATATATATATATATATATATATATATATATATATATATATATATGGCTAAAGAATTGTGTATACGAGTACATGTAGCTTACATGTACCCACCATCATTTATGATTATTGCAATAATCTAATGAATAATGCCAACCTTATGGATGTAAAGTATTCACCGTAGATAAGATATGTATAAGAAATCATCCGAATTTTTTTTTGGGTATAATCGCAAACTACATAATTAGACTGTTATATGTTCATTGGAACTTTCCTCTATCAATATGCGGGCTATTTCAGTAGGAGGGTCTTGATATACTTTAAAATTTGTCTTTCTTTTGAGATGGACTTTGGCTAAGTTATCTACCAATATGTTACTCTCCCTACTGCTATACCGCATGGATGAACAACAATGCATGCACTCCTTGATTTTGGCCACCCAAAGTGCAAACCTTGGGTATAATCTCGCTTCATTCTCAATCATTTTTGTCACCTTATGGCAATCAGTCTCTATAATTATATTAGGCCATTCTTGTTTCTCAACTTGTTCAAGTGCTAGCAGAATACCCGCTAGTTCTGCTTCAGTTGCATTCTTTGTGTTCACCCACTTTGGCCACCCACACAACCATTGGCCCCGATCATCCCTTGCAACTACAACAATAGCTGCATACTTCTTGTTTAGAGATGCATCTACATTCACTTTGATCTGTCCCCTTGTTGGCATTATCTATCCACTATCTAGGAGGTATGTTATTGTCTTGTATGATGGTCCAAGCATCCTCGTTCAATTTTAGTTTTCTACGAATCCATGCCATCAAATGCTTAGTCGTCATTGTTCGACCTTCAAATATCACAACATTTCTGCTCTGCCATATGTAATAGCAGATTATTTAGAAGTTTTCTGCGGGTAATCCTACAGTTTGTGTAGTCACTTTCTTCCATTCTCCCAAGTTATGACAATCTAGGATTGTCAGTTGATAATCTGAGTGTATTAAATTTCTCCATATCTCTATCACCTTCTCGCAATCTCGCAAGGCATGTAAAGTTGTTTCTTCTGCCTTTCTACATCTGTTGCATTGGCTATCTTGAGTCATGTGCCTAGTTTTCCTCCTTTCATTTGTAAGCAGTCTGTTATGTTGTACTAGCCAAGCAAACGTCTTGATTCTTGCAGCTGTCTTCATATTCCATACACCTAACCAGTTACCTACTGTAACTATTTCCTTGTGTTCTCGTAGTAGTTGGTATGCTGATGCAGATGTGAATTGCCCATCCGGTGTGTGGATCCATACTTTTTGGTCCTCATGGCTATATTTAATCGGAACTTGGACTTTCAGAATTAGATCAACTATATCTTTTTCAAACCAATCATTCAAGAAGCTTTCATCCCATTCCATGGTATCTCGCACTAAAGAACTCACCCGTAGGCATGTAAGTTCTATTGGGATTGGTCGTTTAGTGATGTGTCTCAGCTATACTTTGGGTTGTATCCATGTATCATCCCAAACATTTACTGATGCACCATTCACGGGTATCATGATGGAGTTGTCTGTTATGAGCTGCTTATTGTTCAATGAGGCTTGGTCTAATCTGGATATTGACGATACCTTTGATTTTTGGTACTTGTTGAATCAATCTGTCATCATTTTACACCATAATGATTTCCTTCCTGACACCAAGTCCCATGCGTGTTTTGCTAGAAGGGCTATATTCCATTCTCTCATCGACTTAATTCCCAGTCCGCCATTTGACGGTGAGGACGTTACCTTTCCCCATGCCACCAGTGAAATTGGCTTTGCTTTATAGCTTCCTCCCCATAAGAATTTCCTTATAGTTCCATCAACCCTATCATAGAGACTCAAAGGTAGAGTTGTTGTTTGCATGGTGTAAGTTGGTATTGCTGATAGAGTAGATTTGGCAAGGCATACCCTTCCAGCAAAGGATAGACTTCTAGCAGACCATGCATTCACTTTATCTTCCATTTTGTCAACGATTTCAGCATAGGTTTCCTTAGTAACTCTTCCGTGAATAATTGGGACCCCCAGATACCATCCCAAATCACTGGTCACCTGGAATTTGCTTAAATTTAGTATACCCCGTCGTGTGTTCCTCGCTACACTCTTTGAGAAAAAAATGTGAGATTTGGCAACTAAAATCTCCTATCCTGAGGCATTCTCAAATTCCTTAAAACAATCCATTATACACTGTATATGCTTCTTGCTAGAGTGCGCAAACAGAATCAAATCATCCACAAAACACACATGTGCAACTTCCACTCATGATCTTCCTATTTTGACGGGTTTCTAGTTCTTTTTCCGAACTCTTTCCTGAATCATCTGGATATGCCTTTCAAGGCACAAGACAAACAGATATGGAGACAAAGGATCTCTTTGTCTCGATCCCATGCTAGCCATAAAGGGTCTTGATTGTTTTCCATTCCAAATAATTGATGTATTCCCTCCTGTGATTGAATGCATAATGTATCTTTTTATCTTCATAGGTAGGTCTACACGGTTCAGCATATCTTGGATGAATTCCCATGACATCTAGTCATATGCTTTTGTTTGATCAATTTTCAAGGCCATCGTTTTAGCTCCATTGATGTTCTTCATCCCATGAATTACCTCCTGGACCGAAGCTATATTGTCTGTAATTTTTTGTCCTGGAACAAAGCTGCTTTGTTCTGCTGAAACCCACTTTGGAATAAAAGTTTTCAGTCGTTCAACTACAATCTTGGATGTGAGTTTGAGAATGATGTTATTAAGTGATTTAGGATGCAGTTGTTTGCATCTTTTCGGCCTCCCAACTTTTGGAATAAGAACAATCGTCGAGTTACATACCTCCTCCTCTAATGGGTCACCACTGAGCATCTTCTGAATAGTCTTTGTAATTGAGTTTCCCACAATGTTCCAATTGTGTTTGAGGAAGTCGATAGATATTCCGTCTGGTCTGGCCGCTTTATATGGCTTCATAGAACTCAGTACCTGCCATGTTTCAGTCACTATTGGAATTGTTGTAAGCTTGACTTCTTCATGGGTTTGAATCTTTGCAAATGTTCTAGGAATAGCACCCAAGTCCCTTCCTGCATTCCCTCCAGTATCTGATAAAACCTTCTGAAAATGTGTCACCACCAAGTTTTGAAGGGTGTCTTCATCAGTGATCCACACTCCCGATGAATCTTTGAGTGTTGTGATAGTGTTATGATGTTTTCTTTGATTGACCCACGTCTGATAGAACCTCGTATTATTGTCTCCATTTTGTAACCAGTGAACATGTGATCTCTATTTCCAATCTTCTTCCTCTTTGTTTGTAAGCTGTTGTAGTTCTGCTTGCATTTCCATACATAGGGTATCCGTAGTCTCATCGTAATGGTCTTCCATCATCTGTTGTAACTCTTCATGTTTCTTATTAACCTATTTTCTTTTATGAAATTCCTTTCTTTTTCTTGCTGCTCCCATTTGATTGTCTTCCATTTTGATTCCCACAGTGCCTCATAAAATTCAGCTGATGGGTTCCACTCATTGGTAAGCATTTGTTTAAAACAGCCTCTTTGTTCCAAGATGCCTTTGTAATGAATCTATTGTCTCATTTTACTTTTTTCAGAAGTCTCAAAAGGATAGGGCAGTGATCCGATGATGTTCTGGGTAGGTGTTCAACCACCATTTGAGGAAAACCTCTAATGAACTCTTCATTTGCAACTGCTCGATCTAATCGCTCTTGTAATCTACCATGCTTGTATATATATTTTACCCTCGAGAATCTGAGATCTGACAGACCTGCCTCCATGAGTGTGTCTTTAAACACCCTTGCCTCATTGAAGTTGTAGTGATCACTTCCAAAATTTTCAAATGGGAGTAACGTTGTGTTGAAATCCCCCAACACCACCCATGGTTCAATGATTGTAGTACTCTCATAAATGAGATGTTTCCATAATAGATGCCTAACAGAATAGTGAGGATTGGCATACACGAATGAGATGATGAATCTGTTGTTAACTCGGCATGTTATAAACTGTCTGTGACTTGATAGAATTTGAATTTCAAGCTTTTCATTCTTGCATCAGACCCATATTCCTCCTACAAATCCTCGGGCATCCACCCAGTGTGAGTACTTAAACCCAAGCTTCCAAATAGTCCTGAGAGATGGATTTGATATTCATAGATCATCCAACGAAAGAAAATGTGTATTTTCTAATCAAGGGTTGTATAAATTGCATAAAATATTCAAAGATATATTGCTATATCTTATGATATATGTGAGATATGCTTATGATTTTTCAAACACATCTAATTTGTATAATGTTGAATCAATCCATATAGTTGGAGTTTATCAACATACTCCACATTTACTAGTTTAATGGCCAGTACACTTAAGTTACATGTACTGGCCAGTACACACTTCCTAATACACACAAAGACAAACACACACACACATATATATACATTGATATATATATCTATATATATACATACATATATATATATATATATATATATATATATATATATATATATATATATATATATATATATATATATATATATATAGGGCCCATCTTTATTGCCCGCGCGGGTAGCTACCCGCCCACCCTTCCGATCACTTTTTTTCAAAAAAAATTTCGAAATTGTAGAGGACTAGTTTGTCTAGCTCTCCAAAAAATTTGAGCCAAAAATAATATCATTTGCCCCTCCAAAATCAAAAAACCTATCCGTATATATATCTGCTGTATATTTTGTACATAGTTACTTTTTTGGCCAACAAAGTTACTTTTTTGACACCATAGTTACTTTTTTTACAGCAGAGTTACTTTCTTAGCTAGGAGAGTTACTTTTTTGGCTGCACCAAATTTGTAATGAGACAACCGAAATTGTAATACAAAAACTCGTTTTGTATTACAGCGCTGTTACAGTAATAAATATATATTTATTACTGTAACAACGCTGTAATACAAAACGAGTCTTTGTATTACAATTTCGGTCGTCTCATTACAAATTTGGATTGTCTCATTACAAATGCATACTTTCCCATTACAAAACTGATGCACGGGTAGTGAATCTTAGTTACCCGCACGGGTAGCGAAGATATACCCATATATATATATATATATATATATATATATATATATATATATATATATATATATATATATATATATATATATATATATATATATATATATGACATTCAATCGATGCCAGTAGGGGTAGCTACCCACTCCTATTTTGGTTACTTTTTTGGGGTTTCTTCCTTTTGACATGTAGAGGGTTACTTTACATTGCAAACTGTTACTTTTCATGTATAGATAGTTACATCTGTGCCAAATACTACAAATATACAATCACATATTTATTCCATAGTTTTTGTTGTGTATTTTACACCGATTTATTTTTTGAGTAGAATAGTTACTTTTTAATCAATATAGTTACTTTTTTGTCAAGTGAGTTACTTTTCTGACTAAATAGTTACTTTTTTTGACGCACTGATAGCGAATTCCAGGCTACCCACGTTGGCATTCAAGATAAACCCATATATATATATATGTACATATATATGCATATATATATATACATATATATATATATATATATATATATATATATATATATATATATATCTGTGTGTGTATGTATGTATGTATATGTAGAGGCATGATCCTATGAGATCCCTGCTGATATGAGAGCATCAGAGACCTTTGAATAATCTCAAAGTTATAGTTTATTTTTCAAATCCAATTGTACGGATGGAAAGAACATTATTGACACTACCTTCAGACAAAATTTTACTATGACCAGTTTTCATTTGATTGTTCATAAATGCAATTTGCATTTATTGCATCTAGCAGTCACCTCTACACACAATACGGAGCGTTGAAATTGTTTCGATTGTTGTAGACAATCTACATGTCCGGTGTGTATGAAATTTTGTCGGTAGGTATATATAGTGGTAGTCTTCCGATCCCTACAGTTTGATCATGATTAGAATGCCATTTGTAAGAGTTATTCAAAAGGCTCTCATGCTCTCACCATCATAGGGATCTCACTGGATCACTCCAATATATATATATATATATATATATATATATATATATATATATATATATATATATATATATATATATATATATATATATATATATATATATAGTTGTGTGTGTGTGTTTATATTCGTTTAGGTATGTATGTTTGTAGATATGTATGTATGTATATTTATATAGTATGTATGTATATGTATATATATGTCCATTTATAAAATTATTAATATATATATATATATATATATATATATATATATATATATCTGTGTGTGTGTGTGTGTGTGTGACTGTATATGCCAATATTGTGTATGATTTTAAAATCTATGAACTCTTTCACTATACAAAAAATAAGATAGAATGATTGTATTCCTGTCCATTAGTAAAATGTGGTGAGACTAGAAGACTAGACTCATATCCAAGTTGAATACATACCAAATGAATCTATCTAATACATAGTACTTTCTTGTGTCAGTGATGTGGGGAGGGTTCATGACACAACAAATAACACAATGCTTTTAGGTAAATGTCCGCCCAAAAATGTTGTGTGTAAATTTTGCAATGTATACGCACTAATAGTTATATTATTACATGCTCAATATATATGTAGGGAAAAAAATAAAGACTGGAAAAAAAGTATGCATGACCACCAATAAAGATTTGGTGGCTATGCAAGGCCACAAGAGAGATATGTTGAATAGGAGTTGTAGAGAACAACTGAGTATGGGACCCTACAAGTAAGCATGATTCAGAAGATCCCAAAACTCTTTCCATGATGACATCCCCAATCAGGCATGCTTCTAGATGTTAATTGATGCTCACACAATCCACAACACCAGACAAATACCCAACTGGAAGACAAAAGAAGAGGGTGACATAATGCTAAATATTTTGACTATTTGATTTTAACACATTGCACATCTGTCTCATTTATAATTGTAATGTTATGTGATTTGTCATGTATTACACAAAGAACTACATGAAAAAATCTTAACCTAGGTTTTCTCCATGAGGGTTGATGAATTTACATTCATCCTAGTTTTAGTGGCACTTTTAGCCCATTTTTACGTACAACTCTTTTAGTTTTCATTAGGAATAGATTTATTTTGTTCTATCGAGATTTTATGTTAGGTGTTAGAATTTTAATGCTTTTATTGACTCTCCTTAGAGATTTGGAGTCCCATCTATCCACACTAGATGAACCAACGTGGTCAAGGGGGTCCCTCTTGACCAAAAATTTAGTTTAAGACCTTGGTATACCACCTCAATTCACATGATAATCTACCTGAAAGAATTGACCTTCTAAGTGATTGAGCTCCATTGATCGATCGATACCAATCAACCCTTCATGCTCAATTCTCCAATCTATTGACCTTGAGGATGATAGCCATGTAATGGGCCTTCAAATTTGTTGATTTCCACCATACCTGCAACCTCCAAGACCTATCTATCGTTTAGGTCATTATCCAAGAGATTTAACAACATTCAAAGATGTATTAGCCTCCAAGTAAATGAGGCTCCAATTTAACCTAAAGATTGACCTGAAAGGTCGATAAATAAAAAATTGCTCACTTCATATTTATTGAAGTTTTCCTACCAATCTCTATTTCTTCAACCATCAGCTTGAGCAACATCCTGTCGACCATCAAGCTATCAACCTCTGTTGGTTGATTATCCACAGAGAAATAGATCTAGAACATCAAAATGAGAAAATATGAATAATGAAACTCAGGTTAGGATCCTATAACTACCCATTGTAAAACCACAAATGATCTATCTCTCAGACACCACATTGGTAAAGGGGGAAGTGTTCACACTCAATTCATATTGACCTTGTCACCTTGAGAAATATTTGTCTTTCTTCCTCTTCCACTTGAGAGAAAGGTTGATCAAGGTTCAATTCATCACCTCCCAAGTCCAAAGAAATCATCTTGCTACCTTCCAAGAGTAACCAACCTTTAACGAGAGTGATCAACCTCTAGGTCTATAGCAGAAATTGAGCACTAGTAATTCAACAATGATCGACCTCTAGGAGATTGATCTCTTTGAGCTTGACCGTTCGATAACCGACCTCTTCAAGTCAAGGGATATCAACCTCCCTATCTAGGGTGTTTGGCCTCTTCACTGAGCTTATTTCCTTCCACCTAATCCAACCACAAATTTGGGTTAATACCAAGAAAAGAGAGAAGGGAGGGAGTCTATCATGAGCTATTTTTAATACAGTTATGACCATGATTATGTCCTCTTCCTCAACCAGATATATAATTTTTCATGTCGAGGGAGTATTCCTTTCACTGGGGTGTGAGGACTAGTCCCGCTACCCATTTCTTGCAATTTCATTCTTGTTCCAATTCTTGTATGAACTCATTTAATTAATTTCTAATTGCTTCATGCATGTGTTGTGGATTGATCACCAACTTCATGTGATTTATTATAATCTTAGGCCGAAAGAATATCAATGTTTAAGACTTGAATATTTATTAGCGAAAGAACATCAATGTTTAAGACTTGAATATTTATTAGATTTGGTTGATGCCCTAATAAGAACTTCTAATCGAAAGTATTTGGATTAGTGTACATATCATCTATATGAAATCTAGACATCAAGCATATAAGAATATCTACTTAGGCAAGTTTCTAGTGCCAATAGGGGAAACTTGGATAACTCAAATTATCTATTAATATGAAGTTTGAACTTGAATGAATGTGAAGATTCTCATAGTGGTGGTGAAGCTAAATTACACCCTAGTGTCTCCATTCACTAACAACTAGAACATTAATCTTTGCATTCTGATTCTTGAAACCTTGGTTAATTAATCCAAACTCAATTTGTGATAAATACTAGTTCTTGAATGGTTACCTTAGGTTGATAATTCTTTAAAATGTTGGTTGTTTAGTTCAATCTTGAACTACACTTCAATAAGATCTACCTTCTTGTGGGTGGTGTTATCATACATGAGTTAAGGTAAACTCTAGGTTTTTTCATCCTTAGTAAATTTTCTTAAACGATAAATCACATATTAAACTTTGACACCATTTTGGGGGAAATATATTTTTATGATCTCTTTAACTAACTTTGATTAGTTAGGGATTATTATTATTTCAATTTATACTATTGAAAATCATCTCTAGCTAAACTTTTCATTCATGATCTAATTTTGGTTTTGTTCCCTCCCTAGGTCATATATGTTGTGTATGTAACAATCCTCTAGCATGCAGTCTATCACAAACCTTGACCCTAAGATAAAATGAACCTATATTAGGATCCTTTGAGAATATAAAGCACAAACAGTGAAAGAGGAGATCTATTGAGAAATATGGGCACAGAGTATAGAAGTGGAAACATTTTTTTATCTATCCATATTCCCTTACCAATAATATCTCTCAACTACTATGATATAAGAAGGATGGTTTAGCGAGTTATACATGATCCTGGTGCAAGGCCACCGAAAACATCTCACTTAATTGACACTATCAACTAGTTTCTCTTAGACAGTGGCTGTGCAACTCTGGGTCTTCACCATGAACAATGAACACGAACAACTTCTACAATGACTCCTGTGGTCTCACCACCTACTGTAAGCTAATGTTTCTCTCCTTGTAGCAGCTAAAGGACTCCTACCTCTAGAGTAGTCTACATAGACCAACTAGAAATCCTATCAATTAATTAGAACAGACAGGAAGGATTTGTCCCTCCTGTTGGCATACTAGTCACTGACTTTTTCTCTTACAACAACGATTCTTAGTTGTTCTCTCCTGTCGCTATCCCTCCCTTGTCGGGAGGACTTGCTTGGGCTCTCTTGGTTACCACAACTAGAGAGGACAACACTTTTTAGAGAAACTAATTCTCAGTTGTCTGTGTTGTATTCTGGGAAGCCCCTAGTCCCCCTCTATTTATAATAGAGGCTAGTGTCAGGGTTCCCAGTCTGTACATTATTGTGTGTGATTGGAAGGGATCTGAAGATCTTGAAGTTTCACAACCCGCAATAGCCAAAACGGTCATATGGTGACCCAGATGGTCATCTGGTCACACGAGACAATCGTCTCACATTGAAAAATAGATGTTTCATAGTTTCTAAATCACAGACAAATTTGGAAATTTTGAATCCAATTAATATCACTTATTATTTCCTTGCACCAAAAGAAAAGTACAATCAAAACAATTCAAGATACATTCAAAATCCTCATTCGACCCAACTGATCCATCTCACCCATGCAAAATGCCCGTCTCATTCACCCAGATGGTCGTCTGGTGAACTTGAGCTGAGCCGATCGATTCAACAACTTGAACCAGTCAGTTCACTCAATATGGGCAGAACTTAGCCAATTTGAATTTTGATTAGCGTGACAACCCAAATGAACATCTCAACACTTGAGACGCTCGTATGGCTACCCAAACGGTTGTATCAACACTTGAGGTGATCATTTGGTAGTCTAGTCAACCAATCTATCAATTTGTTGCGTGAATTAATATCTAAATGGTTTATTAAAAAATCCAATCATTATTAAAGATTAAAATACTCTTCTAGATGAGTTCCTATGTGTGTGTCCCTATAGGTCCCATATCACATTGGTAGTGAATGTCCATAACTAGCTTATGACATCACAAGCAAGGAGCGGGTGCCTAGTCACACATTAGTGCTAATGTTGGAGAACAAGTTCAATCGACAATCTATGTAAGGTGTTGTAGTGAGTGTATAATTCCTTTGTATTTGATATATGGAATGAACTTGAGGCATGGATTCATCATCCTCTCAATCATAAATCCATGTTCCTTGAACCAAGAGTAGAATGTCTGAGATAATGTAACTTGTATCATATACTAATTGACATGTGCATGCGCATGCATTTCTTAGTCTCACTTATCAAGTGGCTAGGACATCATACTCCAGTAGGAGGGACAAATCCTGTATCCATCACTAACAGTTTATCCCCATGTATCAAAGTCACTCAATCATCACCTTTATAACAACCCCTATTTTAGGATTGCATTTCATGATGTCAAAGCGTACCCAATGACATATGATGAGTGTAGTGATTACAAGTCTAAGAATCACAATCACCACCTTCACTATGATATCTGACTATGAATTATCATATGATGGTTTCCATGTATCATTCTCAAGGTGGGTCTATCCGTCACATTGTTCCCTAGCTTGTATCTGTGTGCTTAGTTTTATATTGCCATATTATAGCTAATGAGATTCTGTCATCAATCAACCCACACTCTAGCCTTATGTGTTACTGGTGTCTATCTGCCTTCCATAGTAACAACAAACTAGGTACATAATAATAATCTACATACTCAAAACATTTGTACGATCTCATCCTTCCAAGTCACGTACTTGAAGACATACATCAATGATTTTTGTCATTCTTTAGACATTCATAATATTTCCTAATTATCTCATAACTGAGTAAAACATAATGAATTAAAAGGTTGCCTTTATTAGTATTAATCAAATCCTTTATGGTTTATTCCATGTCAATTTTTACATGATTGGCTCTCTGGTCATACGTTACTAATAGACTCCCACTTGTAGTTAGAGTCAATCACCCGTGAATCTCATTCTTAGTGATCCAAACATGTCCATCATGCTTCTGTTGTGCAAGTGATTAATCCAACAGGTTAGCAACATTTTACTATTAGTCAGTATATTGCATGTTTCTTTCTCTTTTTGTTGTAGGATTTCTCATATGAGACAAAACTTCTATAATATGGTGTCTGATATTCCTTGCCTAAAACTTAGATTCATTGCTGTCATAATACTTCTATTATGCCATCAATGGTTGGAACATCCATAAGTTCATCATATGAACTTCTAAATCCATATAGTATCACTATGTGTTCCCAATACAAGTATTCTCAACATCCATTGTAGAATGGATATTAGTTTGGAACCCTTCCAACTAATAACATTTCTCCTTTTAAATCAAACATATTTGAATTTGGAAATCACCTTTGTCATTATGGAAGCTTGCATTAATGTAACCCTTTACATCCAAATCTTCCTTCTATGACTAGCTTTCTATCCTTTAGTATTTCTCAAGTAATATTGTATATCTTTAATGACTTTTCAATAACCCCGATTGGAATTTAATATCATCTTGTCATGTCTGATACATACAAGATTATATGGGATAAGTACATTTATAGCATTCATGATAGATTCATTGCTACATCGTATGCCATCTTAATTATGTCATTTCTATTCTTTACAAGAATTGGAACATATGGTTCATGAGAGACTAATCCAGATTCTCTCTCTTTGAATCCATCCTTATTGAACTCTTTCAGCATCTTGCTATTGTATGTGCACAAAATTCCATTGTGAAACATTCAAAAACTTATCTTTATAGATCGTTATCCTTATCTCATAAGATGTTTCACCTTATCCATCATTCCTAAAGGGATTTTCATGCCATTTCTCAAGATTCTCAATATTGATATGTTATTACTCATCATATATGTTCCCAATAAATCTTTTGTAACCACATATTCCATCTTTTATCTTGATTCAAGTTAAACTCTTTGACTATCTGGTCAAAATAAAAAAGATCCTCATCTGAGTTGCTTGTTTCAATCCCATATTGAACCTTGTAGTTTAATAGACTTTGATTGCTTTCTTGAAGTTATAAAACCTTTTAGTTGTCTCACGTATACATCCTATAAAGTATTCCTTTTAAGGAATCTAGTTTTATCTTCATATGCCAAATATCTTATTCTATTTTAACTACAACAATAAGAATGACAATTGGTAAAGGAATTTCTATCATGTTCAACAACTTGAACTGATTTGAAAAACTTATCCAACCAATCTATCTTTCTAGGTTATCCAAATAGGTCTTTACTACAAGAGCCTTTTAGGTATTACCCCTTCAGGTAGTTCTATCAAAGTCCTACCCTGCTAGCTTACATGAATCCCATATTGACTTTGAGCCATTACTCATATTATGATACTTTAATAGCTTCTAGTTTATTAGTGGGCTCATCATGCCATGGCCAACTTATTTGAGTCATTGGATTCCCAATCCTCAATTTCATACATATTCTACTAGAACTATTTTATTTTAGGTTATTTGATGAACTTGAGATTCCACAACAACTTGTGATTCTCTTAGTTCTCTTTGTAGCTATTTGTGGATCTTGACCATTTGGAGTTTTACTTCTACTCCCACTAATTCTTTAGGAACTCAATTATCCTATCAACAAAACACTTTTTTTATTGGATTGGGATTAATAGTAACACTCAACAATTATGGTTTATGGATGAAACTTCTTCAAGAAACTATTTTCTTAATATAGGTTCAATTCCTTAGACATATTGAGACATTCCCAAATCATATATGATGTCTTATATGTTGACTTGATTGTTATACATTGTCCATATTTTGATAATGACTTAATCATTCCATTCATATGTATCTAATATGTTTGTTTAAGATTGATTTTACACATTTGGTACATGAAAATGATCAAATTTACCAAGCCCAAGATTGTCCAAGTTCAAGTCAAAAGCAATGCAAATGTGCAATTTGAGAAACCACTCCAAATCACCTTAGAATATTTTTGTAATCATTTGTATTGATGATATGACTTGCAACTAAGATGAGAAAAAATTAGGGACACTTAATTACATCGTTAGATTACTTTCAAATCATTTTGAAAGTTTTTTCACAACAACTTATGCTCGAGTTTGAATCTCGACTGATCAGTGTATGATTTTTGGAAATGATTTGATTGGTCGAGTTGTGCACTCACAGAACTTGACAGACCAAATTTCTGACCAAAGTTTAATTTTGTCTAATCAGTCGAGTTAACCCAGGACAAACTTGACCAATAGTTTGAAAATTGGCTTTGTCAGATAGTGGATCAGTGGAGTTACCTTTTTTGAAACTCGACTGAATGCACTATATGGAAAATGTAGAAAAAGTGATTCCAACTCATAGACAAATGTTAGAAATGAAAATAGATATTTTCAAGTTGTAAAACTACTATTTTTCATTCTTAAGTGATCCCACACTCAAAGGAACACTATCATCTATAAATAGGAACTCATGGAGTTCTTTCCAAGGTTGCTCATTCATGCTATTTTTGGTCCCTACGATAGTTGAGTGTTCTAAACCCCTTTGATCCCCTTTCTCTCTCATTTACAAAGAATTTCATGATTATGAGTGAGTTAGGCATGTTGTAAGAGATCTACCTTATTGTTACCTCATAAAGCTCTCGATCTTTCAACTTCCCAATCCCCTTTCTCAAAGAACAAAGGATGAAATGATCTTCTCCAAGTGAAGGAAGAGTTGTTGTTCTTCTTCAAGGATAAAGAAGATGTGAACATTTCTCCAAGTGAAGAAGAAGCACAAGGTAGAAGATCCAAGGAGCTTGGTGGGTAAATCCTCAAGGCTGAAGACTTGTTGCAAGGAGGAGATGTCCTTGGAGAAGGAATCGAGCTGCTTGTAAGAGTGGGTAAGGCCTATTGTGAGGTAGAATACTAGCTCTTGGATAGCGAAGACCTTGGATGTAAGATATTATTCTTATATGTCTTATAATGGAATATATGTATACATTGTAGAGGTTGACCTCTAGGTAGTAGACTGACAGTCTCCTAGTTTGGAGATTGGAACCACTCTAAACACCTTGTCCAATTTTTTTTTTAATCTCTCTCATCCTTGCTATGATTGTTTAGACAGGACTTCAAATTCACCTTTAGCATTTGGTTTAAATTGATATAATTTGAAGGTCTAACTATTCTTGTGTAAGTTTTCAAGCTCTATTGACACCCTCTATAGCCCTAGATCCAATAATTGGTATCAGAACAATGATATTCTCCAAAAAATATCCTACGAGATGAGAAGATGGGTGAGAACCTACTTGGTTCCCTCAACCTAGAGGGAGGCTTCTCCATGAACCCCCCAGTCTTTAACGACACCAACTTCCTTTATTGGAAGTGGAGAATGCAATTTTACATTCAAGGGATGAACTTTGACATGTGGAAAGTGATGATTATGCCCTATAAGGATCCATCCAGAGCTGTATCGACTTGGTATGAAGCATCTCTAAAGAATGCACAACTCAATGCCAAAGCAATTAACATCCTCTATGCAGCCCTCATTCCTTCCTAATTCAACTGCATCTCCTCATTGGATACATCCTATGAGATATGGGACAAGTTGTGTATCACTTATGAACACACAAAGCAAGTAAAGGAGGAAAAGATCTACATGCTGAACAACCTCCTAGAGAACTTCAAGATGGGGAAGAAAGAAGGAGTTGTCGAGATGTACTCAAGACTCAACATCATCATCAACGATCTAGTTGCTTTGGGACATACTTTGGATACAGGAGAAATCAACTCAAAGATTCTAAACTCTCTTCCAAAGAGATGGGAGTCAAAGGTGACCTCCATAGAAGAAGTAAGAAGTTTTGGTGATCTTCCAACTGAGGAGCTTATCAGAAATCTACAAGCTCATGAGCCAAGACTTGACAAGAAAGAAGAGGAAGTGAATCCAAGAAGAAAAAGAATAAAGGAAGATCAAAGATAGTGCCTTCAAAGCTCAAGTGGAGGCTCTCATCCTTCAACAACAACTTTCTTGTCGGACCTCTCCCTCCTCCTCTAGTGAAGATGATGGCCCTAGTGAGCATGAAGCCAACTTCTCCAAGGGAAAACACTTCAAAGGAAAGTAATCTTCTTCATCTACTACAAGGTTCTACAAGTGTGGTAAAAAGGGACACTACTAGAGTGAATTTCCTAAGGCTAGAAAGTCACACTACAAGAGTAGATCCAAGAAGGAGGAAGAGAACAAGAAATATAAAAAATACAAGAGGAAGAACAAGAATTTGAGGAGGCACAAAGACATAGCTCATGCTGCATGGGAAGGATCATCCTCTAGTGGATCAAGCTCTGATGAAGATGGAAAATACCACCTTGCACTCATGGCCTCCACATGTGAAGATATTGGCAAGGTAAGTGAGGTAAGTGTGCATGAGTTAGCTAAAGAAATATTATTGATATGCTTATTACTACCTATTATTCTTATTCCAAATGTAAATCAGAAAAGAAGAGGTTGGGTAAAATAATTGATGATTTATATTCTAAACTTGATATTCTTGAGCAAAATGAGAAAATTCATCTTTAGAGCATTCATTCCTTACAAGGCCAATTTCTTGATCTTGAGCTCCAATACAATGGAGTTAAAGTAGAGAACAATGACTATCTTAAGAATATTTCCTCTCTTAATGAAGATAACCAAAATTTCCTTTGTGAGCTTGAGTTACTTAAAGTTGAAAATGTAGAACTTAAGCTTATTAGTGATGCTTGTAGAGATGAAAGAGATGTTTATCTCAAAGAAATTCAATTGCTTAATTCTAAAAATGCTAGGTTACTTGGTCAAGTTAATGATTTATCTTCTAGACCTATTTTTCCTAGTAATGATGTGGCCTCTATTACTCTTGAAAAGGACTCTTATTTGACTAAAGCCCTCTATTTACAGACTGACCTTGTTCATGCAAGAGATGATCTTCCTAGTTTGTCTTCCACTGTTATGTCTCTTACTGATGACAATCATGGACTTAGAGCCTCTCTACTGAAATTCCTCAAAGGGAAGAACTCCTAAAATGAAATCCTTAATCACTCAACCAAACAAAGTGGTAGTAGTGGTTTGGTATTTGTAGGGGGAGCTCCTAAGGGAAACACTAAGGCCAAAGGTAAGAAAAAGAGTAAGGAAACTCCTTTTCTCATTGAAGTGTCTTTTGGCTCAAAGAACCCTATGACTTGTTCACATTGCAAGAGTGATGATCGTTTTTCTACTTATTGTACGTACAATCCTAAGGGGATCAACCCAAAGATGAAATTGGTCCCCAAGATAACACCATATCCCAAAGTTTGAGTTGGGAATTGACATTATCCTTTCTTGCAGGAAAAAGGAAAATGGATTATTGATAGTGGCTACACAAAGTAGATGACAGGTGATATAAGACATTTCAACAATTTCACAAAGAAGAAAGGAGGATCGATTACTTTCGGGGAAAACAAGAAAGGTAAGGTAAAAGGTGAGGGTGATGTAGGTGAATCCTTGTGTATTAAGAATGTTCTCTTTATGGATGGTTTAATCCACAATTTAATATGTTTTAGTCAATAATGTGATAATGGTTACCTTGTGCTATTTACTTATTTTGAATGCTTTCTCCTAGATTCCGTCACTTACAATGTCATATATAAGGGAACCAGGAATGGTAATCTTTATGTAATTGTTCTTGACTCTATTAAACCTATTATTGGTAGATGCCTTGTAGTCAATTCAAATGGCATTTATATTTGGAATCGTTTGTTGGTTCATGTAAATATGCATCAATTGAAGAAGTTGAGCAAAAAGGACTTGGCCAAGGGATTTCCCAAATTGGATTTTGAGAAGGATGAGGAATTATGACATTGTACTCAAGGATAGAAAACCAAGTCCACCTTCAAATCCAAAGGAGTCCTTAGTACCATGAGAGCTCTTGAACTTCTCCATATTGATCTATTTGGACCTATGAGAACTCAATTGATTCATGGTTCCAAGTATTGTCTTGTTATTGTCCATGATTTCTCTTGATATACTTGGACCTTATTTCCTATTTCGAAGAGCGATACTCTTGATGTTTTCTCTAGATTTTTCAAATGAGTTGAAAACAAAGCTTCTTGTCGCATTATTTCTATCTATAGTGATCATGGGGGAGAATTTGAAAATGATCTTTTTGAACATTTTTATGAAGCGTCAGGCTGTGCACATAACTTTTCTTCACCCAAAACACCTCAACAAAATGGGGTTGCAGAGAGGAAGACCATGTCACTACATGAAATGGCTAGGACCATTGTTTTAGAGTATGACATTCCAAAGAATTTTTGGGCTGCGACCGTTAGTACTTCATGTTTTGTGCAAAATTGATTTTCCACACATAACTCTTTGAAGAAAACTCCCTATGAGCTATGGCATGGTAGGAATCCTTCTATTGAGTATTTTCACATTTTTGGGGGTCCTTGTTTTATTTTGAAGATGAATGATTCTCTTGACATGTTTGATCCAAAATCGTACAAGGCTTTCTTCCTTGTCTACAAAACTACTAGCAAGGCTTATAGAGTGTATAATATTGATATATCTAAAGTAGAAGAATCAATTAATGTCAAATTTATTGAGACTAACCCCTCTATTTCCAATGATCTTATTAAAATTGATGTTGTAGATGAAGTAATTCCTATCTTTAAAGAACTCAACATCACCCAAAAAGGAAAAGAGGTTGCCACTCAAGAAGAAGAGATAGATGAAGAAAAGAAGGATCCAACTCCCCTCTTTGCAAAGAATCATCCTTAAGAGATAATAATTGGTAATACTTTTAAATGAGTGAAGATGTGGGATGCCTACAACAAAGAACAAGCCAAAAATACCTTCATCTCACAACTCAAGCCAAAGAAAGTCAAAGAAGCTCTTGGGGATGATGAATGCATCCTTGCTATTGTAACATCCCTGACCTGGGTTAAGGCTTAACCCTAGAAATTTTGCATAAGTCATTTATATTCTTGTCTTTATTCTTTGCAAAGTAATTAAGGCTCAAGACACACTTATATTTCAGTTTTAGTCCTATTTGAATAATGTTGAAACAATGTTTTACTTATTTTGGACTAAAGTGCAAATTACCGAAGTTGAGGGGTTAACTTGCAAATGTTACATGATAAAATGTTTCTAAAGTGTTATAGCATCATAAGAATGATAATGATGCAGAGGTATATCTTGTGGTAGCATGGGCACCAAGAAAGAGCTTATTAAGCAATGTTTGTGCATTAAAACCTAGTTTTGGTGTAATGTGCAAATTACCCAAAACCTAGAGTTCAATATGCAAAATAATACTTCTAGAGAGTCCCTAATGTTTCTTGGTATCAACTAGAGACAAGAAAATCAGAGGGGAGTCTCATTTGAATCTGTTTGGGGGAGAGAGAATTTTGATATTAAAATAATCAAGATGTAAGCATAATTGAAACCCTAATTCAATTTAATGCAAAAATAAATATATTAATGGAAGTGCCCTTCAACCAAAAATGTGATGGTTGAATTTATATAAATGTGGACGTCCTTGTGCCTTGCAATGGCACCGAAATATCTAAAGTGAGTGGAGAGACAACTAACAGTAGTTAAAGAAAAAGTAATATCCACTACTTTTTGGATATTATTATTATATTGATTAAGGTGCTTAATTTGTTTTATTTTAATTCATGGATAAAGAAGAGGATTTACAAGGAGAGGATGATGGCTTCGTATGAAAGTAAGTGAGGGGGATAAGTGCCACCAATTTAGGGAGTTGAAATATTTTTATAATACTTTCTCTCTCTTGAAATTCCCTTATATACATTCCATTTTTCACCTACATGAAAGGCTTTTTCACCTCCTCTTTCTTTCCTTGCTTTGGAAGAACACAAGGGAGCTTAGTAGAAACAGGAGGACGTACCCCAACCAATAGGTAAGCTCGATAGTCATCTTCAGCCTTGAATTCATGGTAGAAAAATTGAATTTCAACACTCATTCTCTTCTTTTCTCCATTCAATGCTCAACGTTGATTATCCTCTACATCCAAAAACTTGAGAACGGACCTTGTAAAGTTGAGAAAGGTTCATTCACCAATGAGGACGTGAATCTTGAAGCTTGGATTCAAATTTGAAGGTGGGTTATATAAATTGAACCCTTAAATGTTATTATTGATTTCATTTCTTCATCATATGTTGATTCCTTTTTCAATCCCGAATTTCCTTTCTATTAGTTGATGAAATGACCATAAGAATCACACCGAATTTCGAAGGTTTGTATCTTGAAGATGCTGATGTCATCTTAGCACACACCTCAATTAATATCTTGAGTAAACAGTTTGTAATATTGATGACCAAACGGTCTCAAGACCGTTTGAGGGCAAACGGTCTCAAGATCGTTTGAGGTTAAACAGTCTCAAGACCATTTGGGGTCAATTGCTGATGTGGATGATTGAAAAACTAATGGTTCAAATTGATATAATCACAATGGTTGATGTGATGGATGATCCATTGATTACAAACCCTAATCAATTGATTGAAGAAACCCTAATTGAATTGGATCAATTTCTTGGTTGATGGTCCAAACAATCTCAAGACCGTTTGGAGGAAAATAGTCTCAAGACCATTTGAGGACAAACGGTCTCAAGACCATTTGGAGGTAAAGCACTGTGATGGACGGTTGGAGATCCAATGGTTGTAATTTGATGTACTTTCAATGGTCTCAATGTTGGATGGTTCAATGAGTGCAAACCCTAAAATCGATTTATTGGTTGAAGGAAACCCTAATTGATCCACTCAGTTTCAAGGTGGTTTGCACCAAATGGTCTTGAGACCATTTGAGTCCAAATGGTCTTCAGACCATTTGAAGGGCAAACGGTATCAAACCGTTTGATGTTTAATCTGTTTCAATGAAGGGTTGTTCATTCAGTTTTAATGATAGTTTGATCAAACGGTTTCAAAGGTTGAAAGCACCAAATGGTTTCAAAACCGTTTAAGGGCAAGATGCCCAAATGGTCTCAAGATCATTTGGAGGGCAAACGGTCTCAAAACTATTTGAAGGTCAAGGAGGTCAAAACCGTTCGAAGGTTCAAAGTATCAAAATTGTTTGGAGACCTAATAGTCTCAAAGTTATGAAAGATCAATTAACCCGATGATTGTTAATGATGTTTATAAAAAATAATTACTATGGTTGTACCTTTAAGGTACTAGAGTGATTAGTATCCTTAGAAGGGTTAACCTTTGATGTTTATGGAAACAATATCTCAACACACTATGCTAACCCTAAATGTGTGTACTTTAATGAAGGGTTGACCTAATCTAATCAAGCTTGAAGTAATCAACATCCAAAAGAGGATGAGAGAGAGAGGAATTTATACATGTATAATAATCATGTAATTGATGAGCCTCAACACTCTCAACATAAATAAAATATGTATTTAGGGTATGATACTTGATAAAGAGATCATGAAACCATAATCGAGAAGATTGATGAGCCCTAAACCTAATTTAGGGCAATGCTAGATGTAATCTTAATCTAGGGTAATGATGTAACCCTAAACTAGGGTTATGTGATGTGAAACCCTAATGCAGTAATGTGATGTGAAACCCTAATGCAGTGATGTGATGTGAAACCCTAATGTAGGGATGTGATGTGAAACCCTAATCTAGGGTGATGCCATGTGAAACCCTAAGGAAGTGATGTGATGTGAAACTCTAATCCAGGGTGATGCTATGTAATGTGATATGAAACCCTACCCTAATATAGGGTGAAGATATGTAAAACCCTAATTTTGGGTTATAGTGCATGAAACCCTAATATTGGGCAATATGATGATAAACCATAACCCTAACTTCAGGCTATGAGTTGAAAAACCCTAATTTCAGGTAATGCTATATGAAACCCTGATATAGGATGATGTTATGTGAAACACTAATATAGGATGATGTTATGTAAACCCTAATTGATAAATGGGAAACCCTATTCCTAAAAATGGAATAGTGACTAATATAGTGATAAGTGAAACACCTAATGTGGTTGTTAATGGATGACTTTATATCAATAATACCTTAACCCGAGATGAATCCATATCATTGATAATGGTTGAATAATTCAAGTAAGTGACTTATGACCAATACATTACATGATAAATGTGATGAACTGGTGCATAAAGTATTAGGATGGGAGATACCCTAATACAAGATAAGTTGAGGAACTTAAGATAAAGGTGATGAGGGAAGTGATACATCAATACATGATAGATATCACATCCATCACCTCAAGATTGATGCACCTTAATGTACCTTAAATCCAATATACTTAGATGAGTAACACATGAAGTGTGTCATCTCAATTGTTATATTGAGATGTAATGCACTTTGATAAGTGTACGCTAACATACCTTATGAAAAGGTTAAGCCAAGTTAATAAAGTATGATGTAATCATATTATGGTATAGTTGAGAGAGGAACTCATATCTTGTGTTGATAATTCATTTAATGATAAATGATGAACAAATAAGTATGATTGAATACTTATGTTATCAATGTTGGCTCCTAGTGGTGTGGAGCAATGAATTAGGTCTTGATCATTAATAATATGATCCTAAAAACCTAAATGGTTAATAATGGAAAATCCTAAATCTAATGAAGGGTGATGATATTTAAGAGAAACCCTAATCGATAAGGAAGGGAAATCCCTAACCCTAATGATGGAAGGTTGTAATTCTTTCATTGTATAATTCTTGTAGGGCATGTTAAATACTTAAATAATAGTATAATGTGCAATGGCCTTGTCAGCCATGTGAATAAGTTTTTGCCTAGTGAGAGGTGACAAGATGTGTAATGGCCTTGTGAGCCATGTGAATAAGTTGTTACCTAGTGAGAGGTGACAAGATGTAATGGCCTTGTTAGCCATGTGATAATTATTGCCTAGTGATAGGTGAAAAGATACTTAATGGGTCTTGTGAGCTATGTGATATGCATGTGTAGCAAGTATCATGTTTACCTTGGTCAGATGACCTAAAGGTAATAGTTACCTGATAAATGGTAACCATGTTTAGTGATGAACTAAGGGTTGGAATACCCAGATCCAGTAAACATAATGATGTTGTTGAGGGATGTGACTTTCTAGAACTGAGATAAGGGATTGAGATCCCAATGTTTTAGAAAGCTTTGAGAAGTACTTGATAGAAGTGATACATATTCTTTGTAGCATTTGTTATAATAATTTATGATTGAACACTTGACTGATTCTAAAAGAATATGGCAATACACTTAATTAATCAAGTGGAATCTTATCATGTAGTGCCCTGGACATATAACCATCAACGTCAGAATTTGTTGGATGGTAAAACGGGTTGTTTCGTGGCATAACCCGGAATGCATATTTTTGAATATGCGGGGGTGATGGGTGAAAATATCTATACGCCCTAATGGAGGAATTGATGTGAGATAAACATTAAATCTCTGAATCCTTCATTATATATGTCGGGATGGATGTATCCCTAATCTCCCGATGTCGGTATGGATGTATCACGCATCTCCCAATAATTTTAATGTCGGATCGATGTGAGGTAAACATTAAATCTCTCAATGCCGAAGGAGTGCAATTGATTCTGTAACTCTATAGCGAAGTTGCTAGTATACCCTGGAAAGCTATTTAACATAGACTAAGATGTCCTGCATGGAATCTCGTACTCACTGAGATAAGGGAGGTCATGGCAGCCAACTCTTTCATTGACCATGTATGACATTGATTTCAACTTTGTAATGGTCGGTTGGAGTATGAGTGGTATACCTCATCTCCTTAGGGCATAAGTGTGATTGTAAAATGTAATCAACCATATAGCATGTTTGCTTAAGGATTAAATACGAAAATCATTGGTTGATGTTACATTTCTTTTATGCATCTTTAGCAGATAGATGATATATTTATGTTTTCTTACATTCCTTGCAAAGCAGATAGATGACTTATAATCTACCAAGGGTAGATGCAATGTTCTCCTTAAGAAAGAAAATTATCTTATTCTATTCATACAATGATTAATACTGATGTTAATATTAAAGAACTTCTCCATTTTATTCTCTCAATCTGCAATAATAATGTTTCTGGCAGAGAGTTATATCTCTCACTGGGACAATTTAAATTGTCTCACCCCCATGGGATCCAACGTTTTTAGGTAAATGCAGAAGAAGAGGCAGATACCCTATAGCAGGGAAAGAGCAGTAACAACAACAATAGGGACAGTAGTGATATTCTGGGTGGAGGCACTGGCTATCATATTTTGTATAGAAAGTCCTATGTGTCATACCAATACTCTAAGGTCCTTGGAGTTAGTAGTTAGTACTCTTAATGAATCAATCTGAGATTTTGGCATGATGCCTCGAGGTTCTTATGCTTCCTGTGTATAGTTTTAATAGAGCAGATGATGCTTGTAATCCTCGAGAAGGGATGGTACATGATATGTACTTATGAACCAGGATGTAAATGAAATACATTGCTTCTTGATAAAAGAGTTCTCCTATGTTTGGATCTCTTTGTAAATGGTTTTAATTTTCAGTGACTTTCAGTAATCCACTACTAATGTTTTCTTCCACATTCATTATTATCTGATGTTTGGTGTCCGTCGTCACAATGTAGTGGTACCAGAGCTCTAGGTTTGCCCAGTCTACAGAGACATATCATTAAGGTTGTTGAGTCTGTTCTAGTGTCTTCCAGTTTATCTAATAGAGTCTTCAAATCATATAGGAGAAGAAGAACTTAAAGATGTCTGGATCACATGAAGAACATGTTGCTGAGAGTAGGAATATTGCACCAACAGAAAGTTTAAGGGACCAGGCAAGAAAAGAATGACTGCCTGAGAACCCCCAAGATGATCCAATTATGATAAGGAATCCTTCTTTTGATATCACTTTTGGACAAGTTAGGACTGAAATAATGCATATAGTGGACCATATATTAGCAATACAACCTAGATTACTAGCCCCCAATGATGAAGTTTTGGACTCCAACAAGATTCTTGCTCAACATCAACATGTTGAAGCAATGAATATCGATGAAAGGAATAGGTTACAACCTAAAACTAGGATTTTTCATAGGTGTAGGCAGTTAGGACATATCAAAAAAGACTGTCCAGAAAAGGATAATGAGGAAAGAATTAAGAAAAGGCCTATCCAAACTCAGGATCAGAGGCCTAGTAGTTCCAAAAAAGGGAAGTTTTTGGTACCCCCCGATACAACTAGGGTCTAGTGCACTAGGGAAGGGGTTACCCAGAAAGGGTAAAGGGCCTTTTATACCATATCAAGAGAATAGAACATGTCACCGGTGTAGACATGTAGGACATATAACAAGGAATTGTCAAGTTGGAAACATAATGGTAACCCAACCACCGAGACGGAGACATCAAGGTCATCAGAGGAAACAGTGTTCTAGTGACATTCGAGGACATGGACAGACGTCCCAAGTAGGATCAACTACATTAAATAACAACGAAAGAAGTCAACATCAGGAAATGGTAAGATTCTTTGAAAAGAACCAGCCTGAGGTAATAAACAAACTACGAGGTGAGACAGGTCAGATGAAATAGCTACATTCTAATATATTATTTCATGATTTTATGTGTTAAATATAATAAAGTAGTTTTTTCTGAGCTTCCTTTGACTAGTAATATGAGGACACAAGGAAGATGAAGAGTTATATTTTACTCAGTATTCCTTTAAAAGCTTTATAATTTCTCTTATCTAGGTGATAAAGTATGAGATATAGAAGAAATGCCTAAAGAAAATCTAGGAATGTTAAGTCCTCTATTTATGATGATATAAAAAGTGAGGACCATGATAGTAAATAAAGTGCATACTACCTAATCTCAGTACTTGTACACCCTGTCCAGGTATATGATTATTGGAGATAGGGTAAGTATGGAACTCTTAGATTGTTATCTTTCTGATTACTCTGATCAAGTAGTCATTCTAAAACAATCTAGTGAGCATAAAGAAACTAGATTTATGGCATGGATATATTTATCAATTCCTAAGTACAATAAAATGGAATCTAAAATGATCTCAGATCAATCTGTGTGTATGAGGAAGTAAAAGTATAATCCTCATGATAAAGAAAATGAGACAAGGGAGATGATGCCTATCTGATAAATCCTATGTGTATAGTAAAGATCTTTTCCCATGATGTGGAAATGGGAAATGTGATAAAATCGCAAAATGTTCATAAATATGTTAGACAATAGAAAAGGAATGAGTAATGACATGTAATCATCCTTATAATTCCTATGTTGATAGTAAGGAACCTAGGATGAAATAAGAGTAAATGACTCATGAACAGTTGAAGGTTCATGCTATAATGAGAAGAGATAATAATCCTTTCTCTTTGATAAACAACCCTGGGTGATGATCGGGTGATACGAGGAATATGTTTCTTTGTGTTCTTTTCTTTTTGGAACATGGGCAACTGTGAAATCAGTCTAATTACATAAAATAGTATGGACATCACATGTTACGGGTTTATGCTCCACATAAACATATCATCAACAAGGATGTAATAATTGAAGGAACAATTGTAAAGTCATTGCGGGAAAATCTTATCAAGCTAAAAATAATTCTTTCAGATACCTCTAAGATAAGTTCTTATTTGATAGGTAACCTCCCCTTGTGACAAAAGTATGTACAACTAATAAGATAGTTGGTACAAGCAGTATGAAAGTTTTGTGTTGTGTCAGCAGATTGGATGGCACAACATATGTATGATAATACTTGTAGTCACAAGTGGGTGACAAAATGTAACTCTGGTCTTTTCTTGGAAGTGAAATGCTAAAGTAAATGAGGAGTATGGGAGACTCCCCGATTGAGACTCCCTAGAATCAAGAATCATGTCACATAAAGTTATGAGTTGAGAAAGGTGATAAATCAGTGAGGTTTCTCACTTGAATAGAATGAGGTGTGTATAATGTATCTCTCACAAAGAAAAATGCTACCTAACACAGAGTTGACTCTACAGTCAATAATGAAAAGGATAGTGGAGTAAGTGTCCTGTGTGACTGATTCTATGATAACCTTGTGTGGAAGAACTTTGTATTGTTCAAAGTTCTATGGCATCTCCACGACATTAAGATGTTATGTGGATACCTGATGATATAGTGAATGAATAATATTTGTCTTCCTTTACCTGTGATTTTGGGGATGAAATCCTTGTTAGGGGTTTATAATTTGTAACATCCCTAACCCGGGTTAAGGCTTTACCCTAGAAATTTTGCTTAAGTAAGTCATTTATAATGTTGTATTTATTGTTTGAAAAGTAATTAAAGCTCAAGAGGAACTTATCTTTCAATTTTAGTCCTTTTTGAATAATGTTGAAACAATGTTTTACTTGTTTTGGACTAAAGTGCAAATGACCCAAGTTGAGGGGTTAACTTGCAAATGTTACATGATAAAATGTTCCTCAAGTGTTATATCATCATAAGAATGAGAATGATGCAGAGGTATGGCTTGTGGTAGCCTGGGCACCAAGAAAGAGTTTATTAAGCAATGTTTGTGCATTAAAACCTAGTTTTGGTGTAATGTGCAAATTACCCAAAACTTAGGGTTCAATATGTAAAATACCACTTCTAGAGAGTCCCTAATGTTACTTAGTATCAATTATAGGGGCATCTAATTTGAATCTCTTTGGGGGAGAGAGAATTTTGATATTAAAATAATCAAGATGTAAGCATAATTGAAACCCTAATTCAATTTAATGCAAAAATAAATATATTAATGGAAGTGCCCTTCAACCAAAAATATGTTGGTTGAATTTATATAAGTGTGTACGTCCTTGTTCCTTGAAATGGCACCGAAATGTCTAATGTGAGTGGATATCCCACTCACATTTGTTAAAGAAAAAGTAATATCCACTAATTTTTGGATATTATTATTATATTGATTAAGGTGCTTAATTTGTTTACTTTTAATTCATGGAAAAAGAAGAGGATTTACAAGGAGAGGATGATGGCTTCATATGCAAGGAAGTGAGGGGGATAAGTGGCACCAATTTAGGGTATTGAAAGATTTTTATAACACTTTCTCTCTCTTGAAATTTCCTTATATACATTCCATTTTTCACTAACATGAAAGGCTTTTTCGACTCGTCTTTATTTCCTTGCTTTGGACGAACACAAGGGAGCTTAGGAGCAACAGGAGGACGTACCCCAACCTGTAGGTAAGCTCCATTGTCATCTTCAACATTGAATTCATGGTAGAAAAATCGAATTTCAACACTCATTCTCTTATTTTCTTCATTCAATGCTCAACCTTGATCATCCTTTGCATCCAAAAACTTGAGAACATACCGTATACAATTGAGAAAGCTTCATTCGCCATTGAGGATGTGAAGCTTGAAGCTTGGATTCAACTTTGAAGGTGTGTTATATAACTTGAACCCTTAAATGTTATTATTGATTTCATTTCTTCATCATATGTTGATTCCTTTTTCATTCCCGAATTTCCTTTCTATCAGTTGATGAAATCACCATAAGAATCACAACAAATTTCGAATGTTTGTATCTTGAAGATGATGATGTCATCTTAGCACAAACCTCAATTAATATCTTGAGTAAACAGTTTGTAATGTTGATGACCAAATTGTCTCAAGACCGTTTGGTGATCAAACGGTCTCAAGACTGTTTGGTGATCAAACAGTCTCAAGACCGTTTGAGGTTAAACGGTCTGAATATCGTTTGGGGTCAATTGCTAATGTGGATGATTGAAGAACTAATGGTTCAAATTGATATAATCACAATGGTTATAATGATGGATGATCCATTGATTACAAACCCTAATTGATTGATTGAAGAAACCCTAATTGAATTGGATCAATTTCTTGGTTGATGGCCCAAACGATCTCAAGACCGTTTGGAGGCAAATGGTCTCAAGACCTTTTGAGGTCAAACAGTCTCAAGACCATTTAGAGGATAAGGGCTGTGATGGATGGTTGGATATCCAAGGGTTATAATTTGATGTACTTTCAATGGTCTCAATGTTGGATGGTTCAATGAGTGCAAATCCTAAAATCAATTGCTTGGTTGAAGGAAACCCTAATTGATCCATTCGATTTGAAGGTGGTTTGGACCAAACAGTCTTGAGACCGTTTGAAGGGCAAACAATCGCAAACCATTTGATGTTCAATCAGTTTCAATGAAGGGTTGTTCATTCAGTTTCAATGATAATTTGATCAAACTGTTTCAAAGGTTGAAAGCACCAAACAATTTCAAAACCGTTTAAAAGAAAACGATCTCAACCTAGATGCCCAAACTGTCTCAAGACCGTTTGTAGGGCAAACGGTCTCAAAACCATTTGAAGGTCAAGGAGGTCAAAACCTTTTGAAGGTTGGAAGTATCAAAACCGTTTGGAGACCTAATAGTCTAAAAGCTATGAAAGATCAATTAACCTTATGATTGATAGTGATGTTTATAAAAAATAATTACAATGGTTGTACCTTTAAGGTACTAGAGTGATTAGTATCCTTAGAAGGGTTAACCTTTGATGCTTATGGAAACAATATCTCAACACACTATGCTAACCCTAAATGTGTGTACTTTAATGAAGGGTTGACCTAATCTAATCAAGCTTGAAGTAATCAACATCCTAAAGAGGATGAGAGAGAGAGGAATTCATACATGTATAATAATCATGTAATGGATGAGCCTCAACACTCTCAACATAAATAAAATATGTATTTAGGGTATGATCCTTGATAAAGAGATCATGAAACCCTAATCAAGAAGATTGATGAGCCCTAACCCTAATTTAGGGCAATGCTGGATGTAACCTTAATCTAGGGTAATGATGTAACCCTAAACTAGGGTGATGTCATGTGAAACCCTAATGCAGTAATGTGATGTGAAACCCTAATGCAGTGATGTGATCTGAAACACTAATGCAGTGATGTGATGTGAAACCTTAATCTAGGGTGATGCCATGTGAAACCCTAAGGCAGTGATGTGATGTGAAACTCTAATCCAGGGTGATGCTATGTAATGTGATATGAAGCCCTACCCTAATATAGGGTGAAGATATGTAAAACCCTAATTTTGGGTTATAGTGCATGAAACCCTAATATTGGGCAATATGATGATAAACCATAACCCTAACTTCGGGCTATGAGTTGAGAAACCCTAATTTCAGGTAATGCTATGTGAAACCCTAATATAGGATGATGTTATGTGAAACCCTAATATAGGGTGATGTTATGTAAACCCTAATTGATAAGATGGGAAACCCTATTCCTAAAAATGGAATAGTGACTAATATATTGATAAGTGAAACATCTAAGGTGGTTGTTAATGGATGACTTTATATCAATAATACCTTAACCCGAGATGAACCCATATCATTGATAATGGTTGAATAATTCAAATAAGTGACTTATGACCAATACATTACATGATAAATTTGATGAACTGGTGCATAAAGTATTAGGATGGGAGATACCCTAATACAAGATAAGTTAAGGAACTTAAGATAAAGGTGATGAGGGAAGTGATACATCAAGACATGATAGATATCACATCCAACACCTCAAGATTGATACACCTTAATGTACCTTAAATCCAATATACTTAGATGAGTAACACATGAAGTGTGTCATGTCAATTGTTATATTGAGATGCAATGCACTTTGATAAGTGTAGGCTGACATACCTTATGAAAAGGTTAAGCCAAGTTAATAAAGTATGGTGTAATCATATTCTGGTATAGATGAGAGAGGAACTCATATCTTGTGTTGATAATTAATTTAATGATAAATGATGAATAAATAAGTATGCTTGAAAACTTATGTTATCAATGTTGGCTCCTAGTTGTGTGGAGCAATGAATTAGAGCTTGATCATTAATAATATGATCCTGAAAACCAAAATGGTTAATAATGGAAAACCCTAAATCTAATGAAGGGTGATGATATTTAAGAGAAACCCTACTCAATAAGGAAGGGAAATCCCTAACCCAAATGATGGAAGGTTGTAATTCTTTCATTGTATAATTCTTGTAAGGCATGTTAAATACTTGAATAATAATATAATGTACAATGGCCTTGCGAGCCATGTGAATAGGTTGATGCCTAGTGAGAGGTGACAAGATGTGCAATGGCCTTGTGATCCATGTGAATAAGTTGTTACTTAGTGATAGGTGACAAGATGTAATGGCCTTGTCACCCATGTGATAATTATTGCCTAGTGAGAGGTGGCATGATACTTAATGGGTCTTGTGAGCCATGTGAGATGCATGTGTAGCAATTATCATGTTTACCTTGGTCAGTTGACCTGAAGGTAATAGTTACCTGATAAATGGTAACCATGTTTAGTGATGAACTAAGGGTTGGAATACCCAGATCCAGTAAACATGATGATGATGTTGAGGGATGTGAATTCCCAAAAATGAGATAAGGGATTGAGATCCCAATGTTTTAGGAAGATTTGAGAAGTACTTGATAGAAGTATTACATATTCTTTGTAGCATTTGTTATAATAATGTATGTTTGAAAACCTGACTGATGCTAAAAGAATATGGTAATACACTTAATTAATCAAGTGGAATCTTATCATGTAGTGCCCTGGCCGTATAACCATCAATGTCAAAATTTGTCGGATGGTGAAACGGGTTGCTCCGCGACATAACCTGGAATGCATATTTTTGAATATGCGGGGGTGATGGGCGAAAATATCCGTATGCCATAATGGAGGAATTGATGCGAGATAAGCATTAAATCTCTCAATCCTTCATTATATATGCCGGGATGGATTTATCACTAATCTCCCGATGCCGGGATGGATGTATCACGAATCTCCCAATAATTTTAATGCTGGATCGATGTGAGGTAAACATTAAATCTCACGATGCTAAAGGAGTGCAGTTAACACTTCAACTCTATAGAGAAGTTGCCAGTATACCCTGGAAAGCTATTTAGCAGAGACACAAGATGTCCTGCATGGAATCTTGTACTAACCGAGATACGGGATATCATGGAAGCCAACTCTTCCAATTACCTTGTATGGCACCAATTTTGACTTCGCAATGGTCAGTTGGAGTATGAGTGGTATACCTCATCTCCTCAGGGAATAAGTGTGTTTGTAAAATGTAATCAGCCGTATAGCATGTTTTCTGAAGGATTAAATAAAAAAATCATTGGCTGATGTTACATTTCTTTTATGCATCTTTAGCTGATAGATGATATATTTATGTTTCCTTACATTCCTTGCAAAGCAAATAGATGATTTATAATCTACCATGGGTAGATGCAATGTTCTCCTTAAGAAAGAAAATTATCTTATTCTGTTCATACAGTGATTAATATTTTTATATATTATCTTATTTTGTTCATACAGTGATTAATATTTTTATATATTATCTTATTCTGTTCATACAGTGATTAATATTTTTGTTAATATAAAATAAATCCTACTCCATTTTATTCTATCAATCTGCAATAATAATGTTTCTGGCACAAAGTTATATCTCTCACTGGGAAAATTTCAATTGTCTCACCCCCGTGGGATCCAACATTTTTAGGTAAACGCTGAAGAAGAGGCAGAAACCCTATAGCAGGGAAAGAGCAGCAACAACAACGACAAGGACAGTAGAGATATTCCAGGTGGAGGCACTAGCTGTCATATTTTGTATAGAAAGTCCTATGTGTCATCTCTGTACTCTCAGGTCCTCAGAGTTAGTGTTTAGTACTCTTAATGAATCGATATGAGATTGTGTCTTGATGCCTCGAGGTTCTTATGTTGCATGTGTATAGTTTTAACAGAGCAAATGATGCTTGTAATCCTCGAGAAGGGATGGTACATGATATGTACTTATGAACCAGGATGTAAATGAAATACATTGGTTCTTGATAAAAGAGTTTTCCTATGTTTGGATCTCTTTATAAATGGTTTTAATTTTTAGTGATTTTCAGTAATCCACTACAAATGTTTTCTTCCACATTCATTATTATCTGATGTTCGGTGTCCGTCGTCACAATTTAGAGGTATCAGAGATCTAGGTTCACTGAGTCTACACAGACATAGGATTAAGGTTGTTGAGTTTGTTCTAGTGTCTTCCAGTTTATATAATAGAGTCTTGTACTCATATAGGAGAAGAAGAACTTAAAGATGGATGGATCACATGAAGAACATGCTTCTGAGAGTAGCAATGTTGCACCAACAGAAGGTGTAAGGGACCAGGCGAGAAAAGAACGACTGCCTGATAACTGCCAAGATGATCCAATTATGATAAGGAATCCTTCTTTTGATATCACTGTTGGGCAAGTTAGGACTGAAATAATGCGTATAGTGGACCTTACGTTAGAAGTTTTAGACTCCAACAGGATTCTTGCTCAACATCAGCATGTTGAAGCAATGAATATTGATGAAAGGAATAGGTTACAACTTGAAACCAGGATTTGTCACGGGTGTAGGCAGTCTGGACATATCAGAAAAGACTATCCAGAAAAGGATAATGAGGAAAGAATTAAGAAAAGGCCTATCCAAACTCGGGAATAGAGGCCTAGTAGTTCCAAAAAGGGGAAGTTTTTGGTACCCTTGATACAACCAGGGTCTAGTGCACTAGGGAAGGGGCTACCCGGAAAGGGTAAATGAACGTTTAGACCATATCATGAGAATAGAACCTGTCACTAGTGTAGACAGGTAGGACATCTACCAAGGAATTATCCAGTTGGAAACACAATGGTAACCCAACCACCGAGGCGGAGACATCAAGATTATCAGAGGAAACAATTTTCTAGTGACATTCGAGGACGTGGACAGACGTCCCAGGTAGGATCAACTGCATTAAATAACAAAGCACAAAGTCAAAATCAGGCAATGGTAGGATTCTATGAAAAGAACTGGCCTGAGGCAGTAAACAAACTACGAGGTGAGATAGGTCAGATGAAATAGTTACATTCTAATATATTATTTCATGATTTTATGTTTTAAATATAAGAAAGTAGTTGTTTCTGAGCCTCCTTTGACTAGTCATATGAGGACACACGGAAGATGAAAACTTATATTTTACTTAGTATTCCTTTAAATGCTTTATAATTTCTCTTATCTAGGTGATGAAGTATGAGATATAGAAGTAATGCCTGAAGAAAATCAAGGAATGTTAAATCATGTGCTTATGATGATATAAAAAGTGAGGAACATGATAGTAAATAAAGTGCATACTACCTAATCTCAGTACTTGTACTCCCTATCCAGGTATATGATTATTGGAGATAGGGAAAGTATGGAACTCTTCGATTGTTATCTTTTTGATTACTCTGATCAAGTAGTCATTCTAAAACAATCTAGTGAGTATAAAGAAACTAGAAATATGGCATAGATATTTTTATCACATCCTAACTACAATAAAATGGAATCTAAAATGATCTCAGATCAATCTGTGTGTATGAGGAAGTAAAAATATAATCCTCATGATAAAGAAAATGAGACAAGGGAGATGATCCCTGTCTGATAAATCCTGTGAGTATAGTAAAGATCTTTTCCCATGATGTGGAAATGGGAAATGTGATAAAATCGCAAAATGTTCATAAATATGTTAGAGAATAGCAAAGGAATGAGTAATTACATGTAATCATCCTTATAATTCCTATGCTGATAGTAAGGAACCTAGGATGAAACAAGAGTAAATGACTCATGAATAGTTGAAGGTTCATGCTATAATGAGAAGAGATAATAATCCTTTCTCTTTGATAAAAAACCATGGGTGATGATGGGGTGATAAGGGGAATATGTTTCTTTGTGTTCTCTTCCTTTTAGAACATGGCCAACTGTGAAATCAGTCTAATTACATAAAATAGTATGGACATCACATGTTAGGGGTTTATGGTCCACATAAACATATCATCAACAAGGATGTAATAATTGAAAGAACAATTGTAAAGTCATTTCGGGAAAATTTTATCAAGATAAAAATAATTATTTAAGATACCTCTAAGATAAGTTCTTATTTGATAGGTAACCTCCCCTTGTGACAAAAGTATGTACAACCAATAAGATAGTTGGTACAAGAAGTATGAAAGTTTAGTGTTGTGTCAGCAAATTTGATGGCACAACAAATGTATGATAATACTTGTAGTCACAAGTGGGTGACAAAATGTAACTCTGGTCTTTTCTTGGAAGTGAAATGCTAAACTAAATGAGGAGTATGGGAGACTCCCCGATTTAGACTCCCTAGAATCAAGAATCATGTCACATAAAGTTATAAGTTGAGAAAGGTGATAAATTAGTGAGGTTTGACACTTGAATAGAATGAGGTATGTATAAAGTATCTCTGACAAAGAAAAATGCTACCTAACACAGAGTTGACTCTACAGTCAATAATGAAAAGGATAGTGGAGTAAGTGTCCTGTGTGACTAATTCTATGATAACCTTGTGTGGAAGAACTTTGTATTGATCAAAGTTCTATGGCATCTCCATGACATTAAAATGTTATGTGGAGACCTGATGATATAGTGAATGAATAATATATGTCTTCCTTTACCTGGGATTTCCGGGATGAAATCCTTGTTAGGGGTTTATAATTTGTAACATCCCTGACCTGGGTTAAGGCTTAACCCTAGAAATTTTGCTTAAGTAAGTTATTTATATTGTTGCCTTTATTCTTTGAAAAGTAATTAAGGCTTATGAGGATCTTATGTTTCAATTTTAGTCCTTTTTGAATAATGTTGAAACAATGTTTTACTTATTTTGTACTAAAGTGCAAATTATCCAAGTTGAGGGGTTAACTTGTAAATGTTACATGATAAAATGTTCCTCAAGTGTTATAGCATCATAAGAATCAGAATAATGCAGAGGTATGGCTTGTGGTAGCCTGGGCACCAAGAAAGAGCTTATTAAGCAATGTTTGTGCATTAAAACCTAGTTTTGGTGTAATATGTGAATTACCCAAAACCTAGGGTTCAATATGCAAAATACCACTTCTAGAGAGTCCCAAATGTTTCTTGGTATCAATTAGAGACAAGAAAATAAGAGGGGCGTTTCATTTGAATCTCTTTGGGGGAGAGAGAATTTTGATATTAAAATAATCAAGATGTAAGCATAATTGCAACCCTAATTCAATTTAATGCAAAAATAAATATATTAATGGAAGTGCCCTTCAACCAAAAATGTGACGGTTGATTTTATATAAGTGTGGACGTCCTTGAGCCTTGCAATGGCACCGAAATATCTAAAGTGAGTGGAGAGCTCACTCACATTAGTTTAGGAAAAAGTAATATCCACTAATTTTTGGACATTATTATTATATTGATTAAGGTGCTTAATTTACAAGGACAAGATGATGGCTTTGTATTAAAGGAAGTGAGGGGGATAAGTGGCACAAATTTATGGAGTTGAAAGATTTTTATAACACTTTCTCTCTCTTGAAACTCCCTTATATACATTCCATTTTTCACCTACATGAAAGGCTTTTTCGGCTCATCTTTCTTTCCTTGCTTTGGATGGATACAAGGGAGATTAGGAGCAATAGGAGGACGTACCCCAACCTGTAGGAAAGCTCCATAGTCATCTTAAACCTTGAATCCATGGTAGAAAAATCGAATTTCAACACTCAATCTCTTCTTTTCTTCATTCAATGCTCAACCTTGATCATCCTTTGCATCCAAAAACTTGAGAACGGACCTTGCATAGTTGAGAAAGCTTCATTCACCATTGAGGATGTGAATCTTGAAGCTTGGATTCAAATTTAAAGGCGGGTTATATAACTTCAACCCTTAAATGTTAATATTTATTTCATTTCTTCATCATTTGTTGATTCCTTTTTCATTCCCGAATTTCCTTTCTATTAGTTGATAAAATCAGCATAAGAATCACAGTAAATTTCGAAGGTTTGTAGCTTGAAGATGATGATTTCATCTTAGCACACACCTCAATTAATATCTTGAGTAAACGGTTTGTAATGTTGATGACTAAACGGTCTCAAGACCGTTTGATGATCTAACGGTCTCAAGACCGTTTGAGGGCAAACAGTCTCAAGACCGTTTGAGGGCAAACAATCTCAAGATTGTTTGAGGTTAAACTATCTCAAGACCATTTGGGGTCAATTACCGATGTGGATGATTGAAGAACTAATGGTTCAAATTGATATAATCACAATGGTTATAGTGATGAACGATCCATTGATTACAAACCCTAATCAATTGATTGAAGAAACCCTAATTGAATTGGATCAATTTCTTGGTTGATGGTCCAAACGGTCTCAAGACCGTTTGAGGCCAAATGATCTCAAGACCATTTAGAGGTCAAGGGCTGTGATGGATGGTGGAGATCCAAGGGTTGTAATTTGATGTAGTTTCAATGGTCTCAATGTTGGATGGTTCAATGACTACAAACCCTAAAATCGATTGATTGGTTGAAGGAAACCCTAATTGATCCATTCGGTTTTAAGGTGGTTTGGACCAAACAGTCATGAGACTATTTGAGTACAAATGGTCTTGAGACCATTTGGGATCAAACAATCTTCAGACCGTTTGAAGGGAAAACGCTCTCAAACCGTTTGATGTTCAATCAGTTTCAATGAAGGGTTGTTCATTTGGTTTCAATGATAATTTGATCAAATGATTTCAAAGGTTGAAAGCACCAAACGGTTTAAAAACCATTTAAGAGCAAATGGTCTCAACCTAGATGCCCAAATAGTCTCAATACTTGTTTGGACGGCAAACGGTCTCAAAATTGTTTGAAGGACAAGGAGGTCAAAACTGTTTGAAGGTTCAACGTATCAAAACCATTTGGAGACCTAATAGTCCCAAAGCTATGAAAGATCAATTAACCCAATGATTGATGATGATGTTTATCAAAAATAATTACAATGGTTGTACCTTTAAGGTACTAGAGTGATTAGCATCCTTAAAAGGGTTAACCTTTGATGCTTATGAAAACAATATCTCAACACACTAAGCTAACCCAAAATGTGTGTACTTTAATGAAGGGTTGACCTAATGTAATCAAGCTTGAAGTAATCAACATCCTAAAGAGGATGAGAGAGAGAGGAATTCATACATGTATAATAATCATGTAATGGATGAGCCTCAACACTCTCAACATAAATAAAATATGTATTTAGGGTATGATCCTTGATAAAGAGATCATGAAACCCTAATCGAGAAGATTGATGAGCGATAACCCTAATTTAGGGCAATTCTAGATGTAACCTTAATCTAGGGTAAGGATGTAAACCTAAACTAGGGTGATGTAATGTGAAACCCTAATGCAGTAATGTGATGTGAAACCCTAATGCAGTGATGTGATGTGAAACCCTAATGTAGTGATGTGATGTGAAACCCTAATCTAGGGTGATGCCATGTGAAACCCTAAGGTAGTGATGTGATGTGAAACTCTAATCTACGGTGATGCTATGTAATGCTATTTGAAACCCTACCCTAATATAGGGTGAAGATATGTAAAACCCTAATTTTGGGTTATAGTGCATGAAACCCTAATATTGGGCAATATGATGATAAAACATAACCCTAACTCTAGGCTATAGTTGAGAAACCCTAATTTTAGGTAATGCTATGTGAAACCCTGATATAGGATGATATTATGTGAAACTGTAATATAGGGTGATGTTATGAAAACCCTAATTGATAAGATGGGAAACCCTATTCCTAAAAATGGAATAGTGACTAATATATTGATAAGTGAAACACCTAAGGTGGTTGTTAATGGATGAATTTATATCAATAATACCTTAACCTGAGATGAATCCATATCATTGATAATGGTTGAATAATTCAAATAAGTGACTTATGACCAATACATTACATGATTAATGTGATGAACTGGTGGATAAAGTATTAGGATGGGAGATACCCTACTACAAGATAAGTTGAGGAACTTAAGATAAAGGTGATGAGGGAAGTGATACATCAAGACATGATAGATATCACATCCAACACCTCAAGATTGATACACCTTAATGTACCTTAAATCCAATACACTTAGATGAGTAACACATGAAGTGTGACATGTCAATTGTTATATTGAGATGTAATGCACTTTGATAAGTGTAGGCTGACATACCTTATGAAAAGGTTAAGCTAAGTTAATAAAGTATGGTGTAATCATATTCTAGTATAGTTGAGAGAGGAACTCATATCTTGTGTTGATAATTCATTTAATGATAAATGATGAATAAATAAGTATGATTGAAATCTTATGTGATCAATGTTGGCTCCTAGTTGTGTGGAGCAATGAATTAGGGCTTGATCATTAATAATATGATCCTGAAAACCAAAATGGTTAATAATGGAAAACCCTAAATCTAATGAAGGGTGATGATATTTAAGAGAAACCCTAATCAATAAGGAAGGGAAATCCCTAACCCAAATGATGGAAGGTTGTAATTCTTTCATTGTATAATTCTTGTAAGGCATGTTAAATACTTGAATAATAGTATAATGTACAATGGCCTTGTGAGCCATGTGAATAGGTTGTTTCCTAGTGAGAGGTAACAAGATGTGCAATGGCCTTGTGAGCCATGTGAACAAGTTGTTACCTAGTGAGAGGTGACAAGATGTAATGGCCTTGTCAGCCATGTGATAATTATTACCTAGAGAGATGTGACAAGATAATTAATGGGTCTCGTGAGCCATGTGAGATGCTTGTGTAGCATGTATCATGTTTACCTTTGTCATATGACATGAAGGTAATAGTTACCTGATAAATGGTAACCATGTTTAGTGATGAACTAAGGGTTGGAATACCCAAATCCAGTAAACATGATGATGATGTTGAGGGATGTGAATTCCCAAAAATGAGATAAGCGATTGAGATCCCAATGTTTTAGAAAGCTTTGAGAAGTACTTGATAGAAGTATTACATATTCTTTGTAGCATTTGTTATAATAATTTATGTTTGAAAACATGAGTGATGCTAAAAGAATATGGTAATACACTTAATTAATCAAGTGGAATCTTATCATGTAGTGCCCTAGACATATAACCATCAATGTCAAAATTTGTTGGATGGTGAAACAGGTTGCTCCGCGGCATAACCCAGAATGCATATTTTTGAATATGTGGGGGTGATGGGCAAAAATATCTGATGACCTAATGGAGGAATTGATGTGAGATAAACATTAAATCTCTCAATCCTTCATTATATATGTCGGGATGGATGTATCACTAATCTCTTGATTTCGAGATGGATGTATCATGAATCTCCCAATAATTTTGATGCCAGATCGATGTGAGGTAAACATTAAATCTCTCGATGTTGAAGGAGTGTAGTTGATGCTGTAACTCTATAGAAAAGTTGCCAGTATACCCTGGAAAGCTATTTAGCAGAGACACATGATGTCCTGCATGGAATCTCATACTGACCGAGATAAGGGAGGTCATGGCAGCTGACTCTTCCATTGACCTTGTATGGCACTGATTTTGACTTCGCAATGGTCGGTTGGAGTATGAGAGGTATACCTCATCTCCTTAGGGCATAAGTGTGATTGTAAAATGTAATCAGCCGTATGTCATGTTTGCTTAAGGATTAAATACGAAAATCATTGGTTGTTGTTATATTTCTTTTATGCATCTTTAGCTTATAGATGATATATTTATGTTTCCTTACATTCCTTGAAAAGCAGATAGATGATTTACAATCTACCATGGGTAGATGCAATGTTCTCCTTAAGACAGAAAATTATCTTATGCTATTCATACATTGATTTATATTGTTGTTAATATAAAAGAACTCCTACTCTGTTATATTCTATCAATCTGCAATAATAATGTTTCTGGAAGAGAGTTATATCTCTCGCTGGGACAATTTCAATTGTCTCACCCCTGTGGGATCCAATGATTATAGGTAAACACAGAAGAAGACGCAGAAACCCTATACAAGGGAAAGTGCAGTAGCAACAGCAACATGGATAGTAGTGATATTCCAGGTGGAGGCACTGGCTGTCATATTTTGTATAGAAAGTCCTATGTGTTGTCTCTGTACTCTTAGGTCCTCAGAGTTAGTAGTTAGTACTCTTAATGAATCGATATGAGATTTTGGCTTGATGCCTCGAGGTTCTTATGCCGCCTGTGTATAGTTTTAATAGAGCAGATGATGCTTGTAATCCTTGAGAAGGGATGCTACAAGATATGTACTTATGAATCAGGATGTAAATGAAATACATTGGTTCTTGATAAAAGAGTTTTCCTATGTTTGGATCTCTTTGTAAATGGTTTTAATTTTTAGTGATTTTTAGTAATCTGCTACTAATGTTTTCTTCCGCATTCATTATTATCTGATGTTTGGTGTCCATCGTCATAGCTATGTAGGACGAACTGGTGCAATTCGAAAAGAACAAAGTGTGGAGTCTCATTCCAAGACCATGTGATAGAAAGATCATTGGCAGCAATTGGTTCTACTGCAACATGCTAGATGAAAGAGACAAGGTGGTAAGAAACAAAGCAAGTTTAGTGGCTCAAGGTTACAAGCATCAGGAAGGTATATATTTTTTATGAAATGTATGCACCCGTAGCTAGACTTGAGTCCATTAGGATGTTGATTTCTTTTTCTAGTTACAAGAATTTCCTTCTATATCAAATGGATATTAAAAGTGCTTTTTTGAATGGTACAATTGAGGAAAAAGTGCATGTTGCACAACCTACGGGCTTTGAACATGATAGTTTTCCTAATATGTTTATGTATTGCAAAAAGCTCTTGGTGGTCTCAAAAAAGCACTCTGATCATGGTATGAGAAACTAAAGAACTTTCTGTTAGATCATGTCTATATCATGGGAAAAGTAGATTCTACCTTGTTTCTCAAACACACTTCTAACAATTTTCTTATCATTCAAATTTATGTTGATGATATCATTTTTGGCAGAACTAATCTTGATCTTTGCAAGGAGTTTAGTGATCTTATGCAGAGTGAGTTCGAGATGAGAATGATGGGTGAGCTTACTTTCTTCCTCAGCTTTCAAATCAAGCAAACTAAAGATGGGGATTTCATCAACCAAGGCAAGTACAAAAGTGAGCTACTCAAGTTCTTCGGGATGGAGTACACCAAGACAATGGACAACCCCATGTCAAACACCACCAAACTTGATAAAGAAGAAGTAGGTGAGAAAGTGGATGAGAAGCTCTAAAGAGGTATGATTGGAAGCTTACTTTATTTAACTGCCTCTAGACCTAACATAATGTTTAGTGTTGGCTTGTGTGCTCGCTTTCAATCAAATCCTAAGAAATCACATCTTACAGTTGTTAAGAGGATTTTAAGGTACTCGGAAAAAACCCAAAATTTTGGACTATGGTATTCTAAGTCAAGGGACTTTACTCTTATTGCTTATAGTGATGTTGATTATGAAGGATGTTTGATTGATAGAAAGTGCACAAGTGGAACTTTCTTCCTCCTAGGACCATGCTTGGTGTCTTGGTTTTCCAAGAAATAGAGAACAGTGGCTCTATCAACTACCGAGTTTGAATACATTACTGTCGAGAGTTGTTGTGCCCAGGTTCTATGGATGAAGCAAATGCTCCAAGACTTTAGCATTTATTTAGATGATTCTCCTATCTTTTGTGATAATACTAGTACAATAAATTCATCTTACAATCCTAAATTGCATAGTAGAGACAAGCATATAGAGGTTCGTCATCATTTTCTTCATGATCACATTGCCAAGAACTATATTTATATCATACATGTGGACACAGAAAATCAGCTAGAGAACATTTTTACTTAACCTCTAGCTAGAGAGAAATTTAATTTTATTAGATATAAACTAATCATAACTAATTTGGATGATACTAATATACCATCTAGCTAGTTGTTATCTATCATATATTCTTTTCTCATGACTTGATAACCCTTTCTTTCTAAAGTGCTAAATTTTTCATGTTCTTATGCCTTTTTTTTGCTTGTTTTGGAAAATTTTCACAAATGATTGTTTTATCACTAAATAGTACCCAATGATGAGTGATATGTTCCTAAGTATGTCTAAAATGCAAAATGGACCAAAAATATAAATTTAGTTAGGGCTAGAAACTAGAATTTATAAAGTTGGGTCAAAACTTCTATATGTCGAGATGCCAACTTGACCAATTGGTGGCTGAGGGATTTTGTAAAAAAGCCATTCGGTTGGGTTTCTTTCTCTCAAAACTCGACTGATGGCTGGGCTAGATCAACTCTTAACTAGGTTTTGGCAGACTTTTTTCCCTCTCAACGAAAGAAAAGTCATATGATCCTCCTCCAGCTCCGTCAAGATCTCAACACTAGCCCTGACCTTCCCTCTCCTTGACCTAGCGAACGTTCATTTGACCTACCTAGCACCCTTTCTTATTTGCCCTAAGTGGTTATACGACTTTTCATGGTGTTTCTCTCACATTTGATCTCTCAATTTTTTCCATTTTGCCTCCATGGACTTCAATAGAAGAAAGAGGGACACACCTCCTAGAGCACCATCATTATCCTCAAGCTCTTGCCCCATTCCTTATGATGACACCTTCTTTGTTTCAACCAAAGCTCTAAATAGGTACAAGAAGATCCTTCCTAGGAACCTATTCGTTTCCGTTCCCTATATGAGCCTCATCCGCGTAAACAAGAAGTGATATATGAGGTAGCTGAGTTGCTTTATAACCATCACCTAGCAGCCCAAAGTGTTGAACGCTAGTGCTTTCACAATTCCATTACAAGCACTAAGGAGGTTCATGAATTTTATGCCAATCTATTGTAGAATTATGACACTCTCGTACCCCCTCCTAATACTCAAGTGATTATCACTTCTCATGATCACCGATAAGAAATTCAATATCTCAGAAGATACCTTGAATATCTTTCACAATGGTACAAGGTAATTGACACATGGAGAAAAGATTATCCTGAGTATTTTGACCTTCTTAACCCTTAATCCTTCTACAAGAAATATGATATCACTCTCCCTAATATTCATATGTTCTTGAAGAAGCCGCAGACACCCTATAGGAAGAATTCCACCATCCCATCCTCTTCCTTAGGTCTCAAAAAACCACATATTGCTCTGGTATTCAACTGCAATATTCACCCCAAGAAAAGTCAAACTAAAATTGCAGATAATACCATAGTAATTATATTTTGTCTTTTGAAAAACATAGGAGTCAAGTGGCATAGATACATTCTCCACTACATGATCTACTTTGACTCCAGGAAGAATACATGAGGCACCCACCCTCCCTACCCAATCTTTATCTGTGGTCTCTTCACCTTTGCGACTAAGAAGTCTCTTTTTCATTATTTTCATTACAAACCCTCCAGAAAAAGAGTCTATATCAGTTAGAACACTATCAAGAAAACCTTTTTGCCAACATTTTCTTCCACCACACCTGGATCCTCTGCCTCCACCCAGGCACCTACACCTTTTCCACCCTCCTGACCTAACAGTGCCTCATTTAATGTATCCAATGAAGTCCTCATGGGTTACATGGTGCATCAACATGCGTATAACCTACAGGTTCATGAGCATATGCACCAGGATCTTTTCCAAATAATGTCAACCATTAACATATCGTGTGGCCATCCTTACCCTACCTACCATCCCTACCCAGGTGGTGATCATGCTTCCTATGCATGCATATAATCACTTCTACCCAACACGTCTACCCGTTGCTTCTGCTGCTACACCCTCTGTTGTTGGTGGACCTACAGTAATATACTAAATCTTGGTTTTATTTCCAATTTAACCCATTTCCAAGATTTTATTTCCTCTTATTCTTTTGGTCCTTTTCCCTAAATTTTACTATCTTTTCTATACTCTTTGGCCTCAATGTTGAAATTGAGCTATACTCAATGGTTTGAACTATATTTACCCACATTCATTACAATGAATGGGTTTTTGTACAAATATATCAACTAGTAGGTTAATTAGAGGCTAATCATGCAAAGTGACCATTAATGAGAGATAATGAGTGAATTATATTAATTTAGAGTTTTTATGGCTTTTTGGGATAAGAAATGAGTAATAATGTAGAATTGAGTTAGTTAATGGGATAAAAAACCTATTTTCATTTCTCTCTCCTTCTAAATGTTAATGAAGTAATTAAAAGGAGAACATGAGGTGTGACATGACCCTTGAATGATTTTATCATATTCATTTCAAATTTTTATTTAATGATTTTCTAAGAAATGTCATTTTATTAATTCACCCTTTAAAATGCATATAATATACACATTAATGGCCAATATGGTGATTAAGGGCTAAATATTTTGCAAAATGAAAATCTAATTCCATGGAATTAATATAGGCATTAATATTAGCCTATGGTTCAAATTTGGGGTCAATTGGTCATTGTTTGACCCTCTAAATTGATTACATGAGTTTCAATAAAGTTGGACAATGGTTTAATTCGATTTACATTCAAATGCTTTTAATTGCCTATAGTCTGCGATTTAATCGCTGTCATGCATTACATGTATTTAGATTCCATATCATGCGTACCATGTAATGACCCACAGTCCATCATCCGTGAAACTATACCCAATCTGACGGCCTAGAGGTCGTCCTCTTCCTCTATTTTCTTTCGTGAGATAGAACCATTTCCAGTGTTGGTATCTGCGGTCTCGTTCTCCCTCCCTGATGCATTTTTGCTCAAATTTCCTTTGCCATTCAATATGTGAGGACTCACCAAATTGAATGAGCCTTAACTCACATTCTCTCTCACCTTGAGCACAAAATTCCCAAACTAGGGCTTAACGACCTCTCAACGCCGTCATTACAGAGCAAGCTACAGGACACCCCCTACCAATATACAACTTGGTAGAGCATCATAGTACCTCAGGCTTCATTCCTCATCACCCAATTTCACCTTCTTCTCCCCCAAACTCCCCTACCTAGTCCTCCTTCTCGTCCTCTTCCTCTGATGACCTTGCCCCGAATGTAGGCACTGCCTCAAGCAAATTGGGTACGCGGTGAGGATCCTTGATACTCCTTCTTTCCTTTTACTTCGTTGGCTAGCCCTGGTTTGGCTCACGTCACTGTATCCTATAGATCAGGATTGACCCCTTGCAAGAGATCAAATGCCTCACCGTGTTGATGCATCTCCAATCATACAGAACAATCAGTTGACCTCATTTGACCTCCATGCTCATTTTCTAGCGGTCACTTCGTTGTTTCGAGTTGTTCTTCCTTGGTTTTGAACCCTCGACCGCCTCCCTGATCTTATGCTTTCCCCATCACTCTTATGCCTCTCCCTACCTTCTTTTTGTCTTTTTGAATTTGCCATGACACCATGAAGGTGGTAGGACACTGGCTGAGCTCTAAGGAACTGTAGAGTTCCATGTCGATGAGAGTCATGGAGCTCCAGATAGTTGCTTGATCTTTGGTCTGCACCATGGCTCCCAGGGAACAATCTAGGGCTTCGAATGACCTGCGTGACCATATGTGAGTAATTAAACAATCTAATGAGCATGGGCATTTTGGTCCTTTCACATTGGTTTTGATTTATCAGCGCAATGCATGTCATGTGAAATTACGCTTTTATCCTTGGTCGTTTAATCAAATTATAGATCATACATGGGTATTTTTAGGGTTTCCTCTATCACCTCTCACCCTCATATTTTGAGAACATTATTCCATCCTGGAGTGATCCTACTGGGCCACGAGAGTGGGACTCAGGCCCAGTATCCGCTAGGTAGATAAATGCCACGTGGTTTTTCTCTGAATTTCCATCAGTCAGATTTCTTTAATTCATAATAAATCATAGGATGGTCATAAAAATACAAATAAATACTCATTGGAAAGGATTATTCAAAGAGATTCAATTTTGTAGTTTCCAAGACATGTTTTGCATCCCTATTTTGATGTTTATTATAAAAACCATTTTAATTATATAAAAATCCTTAAAAAATAGCAAACTAGGAAGGCAAGGAATCAAATAAAATCTGTGATGATTGAAGATAACCAAGTCCAGGATCTGGAGAACATTAAGCAGACCTTCAAGCTGCATTATGTAGATTTATTCAGAGAAAGGGGATGCAAAACCACTGATTACAATTGGAAGAATATTCCAAAGCTCAATGAAGATCAGATTACTCAATTGAGCAAGTATGTGACGAATGAGGAAATCTATGAAGTGGTCAAGAACGCCAGTGATGATAAATCACCTGGCCCTGATGGCTTCAATGCACACTTTTTCAAACATACCTGGGACATTGTGGGTGAGGACGTGTGTGCTGCCATTAAGGATTTCTTTCTGAAAGGTAGTATGCTCAAGGAAGCAAATAAAACATTCATTGCCCTTATTCTGAAAGTAAAGCAACCTCAGGCACCAGGGGAGTGGAGGCCTATCTCACTATGCAATTTTGTATACAAAATTATACTGAAGATTATGGAGAATAGGCTGAGAGATATCATGACCTCAATTATTAGCCTTAATCAATGTGCCTTCATAAAGGGTAGAAGAATCTCTGATGCGATTCTCCTTGCAAATGAAGTAATGCATGACCTCAAAAGCACAAACGCAACTAACAAACTTTGCGTCAAAGCTTATTTGAGTAAAGGATATGACTCTATCAATAGAAAATACCTGCTGAATATCCTGAAGGAAATGAATTTTCCCAATTTCTGGATCCAATGGGTCAGGGAAAGTATGGAATCCTCTTCATTCCAAGTACTAGTTAATGGTGCTCCCATGAATATTATTCAAGCCTCCAGAATGATAAGGCAGGGCGACCCTCTCACCCCTTATCTATTTGTCATTGGTATGCAAGGGTTCACTGCTATTCCTGACAAAGCTGTAAAGCAGTCCCAGATTAAACCTCTAAAGGCTGGTGGGACTGATGTCTCCCACCTTATATTTGTAGATGACCTTCTCATCTTCACTGAAGCATCTAAGGAAAGTGCAGAAGGTATCCTAAACTGTATGAAACAATTCAATGCCATGTCCGGGTTAGAACTAAACCCAAAAAAATCCAGCTTTTCATGAGTCCTAATGCTCCACCTGACATTGCTGACATTCTGGAAGTTGAGAGAAACAACTTGCCGGTTAAATATCTCGGCCTTCCACTTTTCCCTGGAAGACTTACTAAAAGTCTGTGCTCCCCCTTGGTGGACAAAATTAAGCAAAAACTTGACTCATGGCAAACCAAGCTCCTCTCATGGCTGGGAGGGTCGAGCTGGTGATTTCTACACTTAATTCATATCATCTTTTCTAGACCGGGGTTTTCCCATTGCCTAAAGAAACTATGAATGAAATTTGAAAGACTATGCAGGACTTTTGTGTGGAGTGATAGTGAGGATAGCAGACACTTTCACACAGTTGCATGGGACGACATCTGCAAACCCAAGTTAGAAGGTGGTCTCATCATCAGGAAAGTCGAAGATTGGTCTGCTGCTGGACTGACTAGGCTGCTCTGGGACATTGCTAACGGTAAAAATAATCTTTGGATCAGGTGGATCCATGCTAGATACATCAAAATGGAATCCATTTGGACCTACAAAGCTAGGCAGTATCATAGCTGGATGTAGAGGTCTATTCTCAAACACAGGGATCGCATGTTCCATCTGGTCCGATTTGACATTGGTGATGGCAACACGATTAAGGTATGGAAAGACACATGGATCAAGGGGTGTTACTTGCAGGACATGATTGGTATAAGGCTTATGTATAGAATAGGACAGGAACCTTCCTCGTATCTATGTGGTCTCATCAAATACGGAAGATGGGAACTACCACCTGTGCGTGGTGTTGATTTGCTAATTGATATATGCAACTCTATCCAACTAGTTACCAGAGATAAGTGGTATTTCGTTGGTCTCAATAATTTTACCTTGAAAGCAGCTTGGGACCTCTGTCGCACCAAAAACCCTACTCCCAGATGGGCGAAGTGGCTGTGGGAAACTAAGGCCCCAAATTGTATGAGAATCTTTGGATGGAAACTGCTCCATGGCAAACTTGTTACTGAAGAATACCTACAACAAAGAAATTTCTCTCTGGCATCAAGATGCTCTTTATGCAAGTCGTGCTCAGAAGATACTCATCATATTTTCTGGAGCTGTGATTTCACTCTAGAACTACAGAATGAGTTAAGGATCCCAACAAACCTGGATGACATGCTAAAAGTGGTTAATAAGAAAAGGCGTCTCAAATGTCTCATTGCTTGCTATCACATTTGGGTGCATAGAAACCAATGCGTATTTGAAGAAGCTCGACAAGATTTGGGGAGACTTCAGAAAAACACAATAACAAATTATAGCCTACTTGTATAGATAGGTTTCTTTCTATCATAGCTCTTTATATGAAAACCACTTGTACAACTGAATTTGGATTTAATATAGAAAGGAAGTATGCTTACTGATAAAAAAAAGCCTTAAAATATGTAACTAATTCATTTTAACTCCAAATTTAAGAAATAAATATGTTTTCTTAATCAAGAGAATCCAAGTAATTTATTGGTCCATGTTTTGAGTCCTAAATTGATGGTTTTCATAGAAGGTCCAAAATTAGGGTTTTCTTATACATTATGTTTTATAAACCCTAATACATGTGATATAATTGTAATTAGAATAAAGTGGTCTTGGAATCAACATAGTGATGAAAGTGATTACAAGGATCCAGATGAGGTATGTGTATGTGAAATCCTATTTATATATGAGTTTAAACACTTGTTCTTCAGTTGGGCATTTTGATATCCAACCCTAATGTTTCCAATGAGGCACTGTCTTATCCTTCATTCTCTTTATTGCCTTCTTATGGTACCTTTACTTCAATTATTCTAGGGTATTGGACCCCACTTGCAAAGTTTTCAATTTCTTAAATCTGCCATTAAATTATTCTAGCATGATGATGTAAATGACTAATTAACTAATGTAGTGTACATGAGTACAAACCACCCATAGTGGACATGTGTAAATTTGCCCAGGGGAATATGATAATTCTCCTCATTTTATATATATCCGGGTGCTTGGGAATGTGTTATTTCTCCCTCCCCTAGACATTGAGGTTGGTAGGCGCCTCGTCCCTATATTATTTTAATGTAGTCATATTAAATCATGCATGCAACTTTATTATTATTTAAATTGGTAGAATTCTTATTTATTTACTTGACTCATACTTTTAACCCTCTTAGCATAATAGTTCTTTTTCATACGATACTTTCGTTTATGTTTGTCCTTATTCATTTAATTTGACAAATACCTTTATTCTCCTGTTGATGGGTGATCCCAACCACCTAGGTTTAGGATCAGAGTGCACAATAGGAGCATGGTGAACCAACCTAAGACCAAGAGAAAGGAGTTCATCCTTCAATCATGGACTATAAGTTATTTATTTTATTGGAGACATACTGATGTAGTTGAGTTTCCCTCTATATAGATCCTTTATTTGTATAAAGCATGTGCACCCTTATTGGGAAAATTTTCATGTACTCTTCATTAAATTGAATATAGTCAAAGTGTCAACTTCTACTACTATTCATTTGATTTTGTTTACCATTATTATTAGTAAAGAGGTGGTGGTTTCACTTTTTTATACCTACCATTGGAGTGAAACTTGTACCTATTGGCCCCATAGAGTTTGTTTACCATTATTACTTGAACGCCTTGGAACTTCTACTCCAACTTTCACTCAAGCCAAGGAGTTCCATGATCTTGGCATGACTTGGGACGAGCAGAATGCCATGTGCCTTGGTCGCAGTTTCGTTCCTTCTGCTGATGAGGAGATGCCTGACCAGGTTGATGAGGAAGTTTTTGTTGATGATGAGGAGGCATCTGAGGATGATGGTCCTGATGATGGTTCTGATGATGATGGTTTTTCTGGTGCCTCTAGTGATGAAGGTGAATTTGTTGTCTCTACTGCACCTTCAAACAATGATGAGGACTATGAGCCTGAGGCTGAAGCTGTTGATGATGACCCTCTAGACATAGATGCCATAAATGTTTATATGTTTTAGTTTTTAGTCATTAGCTGTTGATCATATATATATCTTTTTGGATTTTTTGTACTAAAGACATCTGGGCACATTATCTCAGCTGTACTATTTCTATCATCATGTTGTTTTCCTTATTTGGCTTGTAGTTGTTTTGAGGACATGTTTCAGTGTTGTAATCTTAATCATATGTACCCTTACTCTCTAGTTGACTATATCTTATTAGTTGGTGGTATGATACCCATATTTTGATTATGACATAGGTTTCTTGTTTCTCTCTCATCTCTATTTTTTGTGTGTTATGTGATTGCGAGATTTATCTTGTGGTTGGATGTTTTCAGTTGTGCTTGGAGAAGACCTATTTTTGTGCTCTTCTACTCCCATTACTTTTTGATAATTCCAAAATGGGGAGAGAATTTTGATGTTTTGCAGCTCAACCATATTGTTTTCACTACCTATATGATCCTTTTGTTGTCTAAGAATATATTTTATCATGTGACTTGCTAAAGGAGCATATAGTATACATGTTATATAGCTTTGTGTAGAAAGGCTAACAATGTAGGTAAGAATGAGCATAGCTTTAGGGAGATAATTCACATTGTTCAAATTATGAATCCCCTTGCAATTCACAAGGCCAAGGTATAACTTTACATATCCTTTTCAATATGTCAAGGAATGGTTTGTCATTATCAAAAGGGGAGATAATGCTGACTTGAGAGTTATACAATGTCCATATTTTGATAATGACTTAACCAATCCATTCAAATGTATCTAATATGTTTTTAAAATATTGATTTCAGACATTAGGTATATGAAAAGGACCAAATTCACCATGCCCTAGCTTGTCCAAGTTCAATTTAAAAGCAATGCAAATGTGGAATTTGGGAAATCACTCAAAATCACCTTAGAATATTTTTGTAATCATTTTTATTCATGATATGACATGTAACTAACATGATAAAAAATTAGAGACACTTAATTCCATCGTTTGATCACTTTAAAATCATTTTACAAAATTTTTCACAGCAAATTAATTGGTCGAGTTTGAATCTCGAACGATCAATGATGGATTTTTGGAAATGATTGGATCGATCGAGTTGTATATTCACAAAACTCCACCGACCAACTTTTTGAGCAATGTTGACTTTAGCTGATTAGTCGAGTTACACAGGGACAAACTCGACTGATAGTTTGGAAATTGTCTTTGTCGAATAATGCAATGGTCGAGTTACCTTTATTGAAACTCGACCGAATGCATTGTATGGAAGACATACAAAAATTGATTCCAACTGTTGGAGAGTTGTTATAAATGAAAATAGATACGTTGCAAGTTATAAAATGGCAATTAGTTATTCATAAGTAACCCCACACTCAAAGGAACCCCCCAACTATAAATAGGACCTTCTGGAATTCATTCCAAGGTTGGTCATTCATGCTATCCTTGGTCCTTGATATAGTTGAGTGTACTAAACCCCTTTGATCCCCTTTCTCTCTCTTATTTACATAGGATTTCAGGATTATGAGTGAGTTAGGCATGTTGTAAAAGAGCTACCTCATTATTACCTTGTAAATCTCTCTATCTTTCCACATCCCAATCCCCTTTCTCAAAGAGCAAAGGCTGAAGTGATGTTCTCTGAGTGAAGGACGAGTTGATTTTCTTATTCAAGAATGAAGAAGGTGTGAAGATCTTCTCCAATTAAAGGAGAGGGACAAGGCATATGATCCAAGGAACTTGGTGGGCAAATCCTCAAGGATAAAGACTTAATGCAAGGAGGAGATGTCCTATGAGAAGGAATCAAGCTGCTTTCAAGAGTGGGTAAGAGCTTTTGTGAGGTACAAGACTAGCTCTTGGATAGGTAAGACCTTAGATGTAATGCGGTCTTCTTCTATGTCTTATAATGAAATATAAATATACATGGGTTGCAAAGTCATAGAGGTTGACCTATCTAGGTTGTGGACTGACGATCTCCTAGTTTGGAGATTGGAACCACTCTAAACACCTTGTCCAAGTGTTTATTTCAATACCTCTCATCCCTTCTATGCTTTTTTCGATAGGACTTCAAATTCACCCCCACTAGGGCCCTATATCCAACATGATAAACCATTTAAACAGTTCGCCATTTAGTGATAGCTTTATATTTTATGAGGGTTTAAGAATACTAGATTAATTGATAATTATATCATGACACATCATGGTATAATTCCTTCTCATGAAAAATCATCATGCTTAGATGGATTTGACTTATGATACATTATCAAAATCCTTTCAAGAAGGTTCTCAAGCTATTCATGCAAATTATTTCAACATTTGATTTCATCAATGTTTCTTAATACATTCATCATCCTTGAACACTTTGAGAGATTTATGTTTCTATTTTACTGAGTACATGTCATCATATTACCATTAAGTTAAACAAAGTATGATTAATCATCTATAGTATTTATTCCATAAGATCTTCATCCATCATATGTATGATGTCTAGTGGAAAACTTATCCTCCCACTACATCTGGTGAAGGATGTCATGTCACATTATGTGTAAATAAGGCCTTGCATGTTTCCTTAGGTTCAATAATGACACAAATTTTCCGTGCGTAGAACGCAAGTGTATGCATCAATGTAATATATGCCCTTGTGAGGCCCGAGTCGAACTCAGGGACACTGAATTATCGGAGACTACTACTAACTACTCGCAATCAGCTAGACCGGTTAAAGAGTTGGAAGTTGTTGTAAAATTAAAAGAAAATAAAATGAAACAAAACAAAATAATCGATTAAAGGTTTAGTTTAATCAATTCAGGTGGAGATCTTTAGGATTGCGGTTTCACCGCGGGTTATCATTGTATGAATTTCTATATAGTCACTCAGATTCATCTCTTTATCTAGGTAGTGGCCTATAGTCATAATTGCCCACTGTCGTGGTACAATTCACTACCTATGTCTATGTAGGTTCCACCATCGTAGTAACCTATACCCTAAACTAGGTGCATTAATGTCGATCTTTGGGTATCCACCATTAACCTTACACCACCTTGTTCAAGGGATTTGTCAATTAATGTGAAATTCGTCTCTTTTCAACCGTTAATTCTTCTTTCAAAGTAATTAAGGGCATTAGGTTATTATTATGGTGATCAAGCATAACAATATAATTGAGAAAACGAATTCATACCATAGATTTCAGAGATTAATGATGAATTACTATGATAAAATTGTCATACAATGCTTCCCCGGGCTACTCCCGGTCCTAAAGATAAAGGGTATTAGCCCCGCATGTTCATCTCAAAGAAAAACATGGTAGAGAAAAGGGGAAACATGGGGGAAAACGTGATTGAGTGGTGAAACCCCTGAACGGAGAAGATCCAAGTGTTCCTTGGCGTAGAATACGCGATCTCCCACCTTTTGGTGGTGGAAAATGTCTTCTTCGGTGTCCGAAATGACTAGGGCGTGCTTCTGGGCTCAGTTCTTCTCTCCACAACTTTTCAAGATGTGTGCAGCGGCTAATGACATGATAGTTTGCTCTTGGCCGCCTTCATTAGGTATAATCACCAAGTTAGGTCGCCAAAATATCACAGCCGTCGGATTTAGATCGATCTGAAGCAAACTTGTATCTGACGGTGTCGATACCATCGAAACGGGTCGATGGTATCGACGTTGTGTGGTACCGACAATTCTGCTTTCTTTTCGATGATGCGCCTGATGCTATCTCGATACCATCGACGCGGGTCGATGGTATCCACACCCTGAGGCGACAGTTTTTTCCTTTTGTGTCGTTGTAGCTCCACCTATCGATAGTATCGACATATTTGTCGATAGTATCAATTCTCTTCTCGCCAGCAACCTGTTGGTACATCGATACCATCGACTCTCATGTCGCTAGTATCGACTTTTCTCTGCTCCTTGCGGCTAGTAACCTGTGGTCGTGTCGATGGTATCGACCACTGTCGATGGTATCAACAACAACAACTATTTGTTTTTCCTAAAATTGCAACACAAAACCACATAATCCGGAATAAAACATATTATTGTAGTAATTTATGCTCAAAATACTGAAATAAGGGAGATTTGACATAGAGAAGGATCATAGACCAAAGTAGATGAATTATGCAATATTAACCACCAAAATGACCAATAAATGTATAAAACACAAGTAAAATATGTCTATAAATGCGACTCAAAATCATCGCATCAAACTCCCCTAAGCTTGAACATTGCTCACCCTCGAGCAACAAAACCTTAGAATAGAATTGCTAGGGTCAACTAAAGAATAGATCATCACAACAAACATTACCGTATGATCCCCACCAGACATTCACATTCCGGCCCTCACTAACCACGGAATGATAATTACCCTAAAGGCGACAATAATCATCTAAAAGATATCTACCTCAAAACTGATGAACACTATCACATAAGGCAATTAACAAAATAAAATTCGCCGGTTCAGACTCGGTGCATCTTGTGATCTCCTATTCTACGTTGCTCGCCCTAACTACCATCTACATGGAAGCAGCTCTCCTGATATTCATAAGTGAGGAGAAAATCACGGTGGCCTACCAATTTGAGCAATGGGTGGATGGAATGGGTGGCTAATGGAAGAAATGGAAGCATTATACGGTTTCAATATGCATAAAATAAAACACCCTAAATGATGCATTTGCACATGAAAATGCCCTAATGCCTATAATTGGGTGGAATGATGCATGCACTACATCCCTTCTCAAGATGAAAAGGAATATCTAAAGTAGATACATCATGTACTTACTCATCTTAAAATGCAGGTGAGACTATGTTCCTTTCTCCCTCTTATTCTACTTGATTATCGATACTTTCTCTTTTTTTTCTTTCTTTTTCCATTTTTTTTCTTTTTTTAAGAGATTATTAGGCCCTTATATCCATAAATGACAATGAATTATTTTTTGGGCTCACTTTTTCTGCATAGCTCAAATATTTGAAGCATTTATGAAGGTATGGAACAGGTTAATCATCCTTAAAGAAGAAATTAGATACATGATGTACTGTATGCATAAAAGAATTATGAATGCAGCTAAATGACACGCACTGAAGGATAATGTGCATGTATAACTACTCTTTTTTTAATTTTCATGCAAGACATGTGAGAATACTTTGCAATGCAAGACCTATCTACATGAGATGCAATCAAAAAGGTTACAACCGTAATATACTTCCAATTCTTATGGTGGATTGTGAAAAACAATGAGGTGGAAAGATCACAAGACTAATTGACTGAACCTTTGAAAATTATTATGTGTCCCTCCTTACTGACCTGTGTAGTAGTTAAGAGGTTTTTCTCTCTTACTTCAAATTAGAGTCTCATTATCATTTGGTCAGTTTAGGCTCACACAACCAATTTCGTCCACTTTTCATGAATCATTAGGAATGTACAGTTGTCATTTTTCTATTTTAGAGTTGACAAAACCAATCATTTTCTTAAGTTATGTGCTCAAAGTTGAACAACACAGCTTGTGAACACTCAATTTTTTTTTTTAATTTTCCCTTAATTCCCATGTACAAGCAATTGAGATGACACAAGACTTAAGACATCCACAATTACACTAGATAGAGTGTGGATCCTACAAACAAACTAAGATTGCAAAAACTAAATAACAAGAAACAAAACAATAAAAACTAAAAAGTAAGAAAACTAAAGGATAGAGTTGTTCCAACACCCCCCCTAAGCTTGAATCCGACTATGACCTCATAGTCAAAAAAAGTCTTAAAGGTTGGAACAGAGGTACCGATGACTCTTCTGGCGGAGGCAGGTACTGTGGGGCCATGGGGTCCCAGGATGGGTACTGCCCCTGAAAGCTAGGATCATACTGGGGCATGGGTGGAGGTTGTGGATACCCCCCAAAGTAGTTCTGGCTCCAGTAGTGATCATAGAAGGGTTGTTGCTGCATCTCCATCCTATGCAACCTGTCATGAATCTGTTGTTGGTTGTCGAGGAGGAGGAACTCATTCTCAAAGATAGCCCTCTGATTGTCAAGTAACCGGTTCGTCGTCTCCTGAACACCGGTATACACTGCGGTGTGGTGCCGCTGCATCTGCTGTATATCTTGTAGCATGGAATACATTCCTTGCATTGAGTAGACATCCTCGCTTGTCTATGAGCGCGGTGGTGGTGGCGGAGGCTGCGAAGAGTAAGATGCACCCGGATGCATGCGAGGACGCTTCCTAGGTGCCACTCGTGCACGAAGAGGAGTGTAGGCCTCCTCTTCCTCTTCAGCCTCATCATCATAATTATTGTTTTCGTTGTTACTGCCGTCTTCATCTGAATCATCAATAGCAATAACCGGCCATCAAAAATGCTGAGCACCCTCGATGTGGAAGACATGGTCGGGAAGTGAACATTCCTGATAAGCATGATTAACGTGGCAGTGTGCATACGTCAGTCCATCACGCAGCAGAACGAGGTTGGAGCGGTGAAGTTGCTGCAAATTGACCTTACTTCTGTTGGAGAGAGGAGTCAACTGGGAGAAATTCAGCCCAAGATAGTGGTCCAGTGGTGTAATGAGCCCTCCAAAGTGAATCGGAGCCTTCCGCGTACTCCTCTTTACCGCCAACACGCAATGCAAAAAGAATGCTCCCCAATTGCACTCTTGCCTCTTCAGTACTTTATGCAAGAAAAAGAGGTCTGTCTCTTGAAACTTGCTAAGAGACAGATCACCCCTAGCAAATAGAGTGGAGCAAAGCATGCAGTGAAGAATCCACACGAATGGGTGCTCGAAATCCGCTACCGCCGCATTGTGGTAGCTCACAGATTTGTCCGACGGCACAGCCACGAGCTCGGTGAAGATAGCGTCGTAATCCGTCTGATTGTTTGGCCTTCGATTGTCAGTTCACCCATGGTTCCAGTTGTAGATTTCATTGAACTACCGGAGGGTGAGATTGTAGTCATTATTGTACAGCCAGAAAGAAACACAAACCTTGATCCATTCACAATCCGTGGCGATGACATCATTTGGCACGATGCATATGTCCAGCGACGCCATGAATTCCGCCACCATCTCCTTGTATGTCGACCAATCACCAAAGAACGGCTGGCCATCAACATAGTATTCCATCTCATCGGGTGTCCTGCTCATGTGTCTCACTTACCCCTTGAGCACATAGGCCAGATTAGCCTCGAACCCCAGGTTATGGATCATGTCGCACTCAACGTAACGAGTCAGCTCAATCTTCCTTTTCATGATCTCCTCGTAGATCTTCTGGACCTCTGTAGAAGGATGAATGATACACATGCATGTAATAGATGCGATCGGTGGAGGAACGAACTCCGGGATCTCCATTGGATTCGCCCGGGAAGAGGATGTGCCAGCAACATGCACCATTGTCGTAGAAGAGAAGAAAGATTATAAGACGGAGCTCGGAGAAGGTCGGAGAAGATTATCTCCGCTCAGTGAAGAATGCACTCTGTGGATGCTCGTAGCCAGGCTTCAATTGCTCACAAAGATGCTCGGCACAAGTGGACAAGAATTTCTATGAAGTTGTGACGTCATCTGACAACAACACCTCCCTTAAATAACTGTGGCCAGCGCTGCTGTATGCCCGCTGATACCATCGATGTGGGTCGATGGTATCGACTCGCGTAGTACAATCCGTACTACCGTTGGTATCGACAGTCGTCGATGGCTAGATGTGGGGGCCCGGATCGATGACGTGTCAATACTATCGATAGGTGTCGATGGTATCGACTCGTCCCACAAATTCACTCTCCTCGTGCAGCAATCACCGTAGATTCTCTCTCGCGGATCGGTGACGTGTCACGTCGATACCATTGACGCGGGTCGATGGTATCGACCTCTGGTTAGGGCAACACCTTCACGAGGACCAGCCGCCGCTTTCTTCCTGTAACTGGGTCGATACCATCGACAGGCCCGTCGATGGTATCAACTTCACTGAGATGATTTCTTCTGAATATCTCCAGAGATCTCACGAGTATCGACACCCATGTCGATACTATCGACCTCATTCTTGCGATCAACCTGTTGGTGTGTCGATACCATCGACGACGCCGTCAATGGTATTGACGCAGAGCAATTTCTGTGGTCGCCAACCTGTACCCAACTCAATACCATCGACACGAGGGTCGATGGTATCGACTCTGCCTCAGTCCTGCACATTGCACAAACGATCATGATACCCTTTTTTTACACTAAAACAAAGTCATATCAAACCAAAGTACGAATGTGAAAAAAACTAAACTAAACTACTGATGGTTAGGTTGCCTCCCAACAAGCGCACTTATTTAACATCTTAGGCTAGATGACATGAAGCTCGTCATGCATCTGGAAGTGCAATGAGTTTGACCTCATTCACTTTCCTCATGTAATATTCACCAAAGTACAATTTCAACCGTTGTCCGTTGACCAGGAACGTTGTCTCACCATCACGCACCATGATTGCGCCATGTGGCCTGACCTCCTCTATGGTGAATGGTCCACTCCATCGGGATTTCAATTTCCCGGGATGCATCTTCAGCATAGAGTTGAACAACAGTACACGATCTCCTTTCTTGAAGACAAGCATCTGAATATGCCGATCGTGAATCAACTTTGTGCGCTCCTTGTAGATCCACGAGCTTTCATATGCATTCATCCGCAGCTCGTCAAGTTCATTAAGCTCAAGCAACCTTTTCTTTCCTGCTTCATCATATCTCAAATTTAGCTTCCTCAACACCCAATGCGCTTTGTGCTCCAATTCCACCGGTAAGTGGCAGGCCTGACCATAAGCCAACCTAAAAGACATAGTGCCTATAGGTGTCTTATATGCCGTCCTGTATGCCCAAAAAGCATCCGGTAGCAGGGTACTCCAATTCTTCCTCGTGGAAGCCACAGGGCGCTCCAATATCTTCTTAATCTCCCGATTGGAGACTTCCACTTGCCCTTGAGTTTGCGGGTGGTACAGGGTACCAATGTTGTGTTTGACCCCGTACTTTCTCAATAGTGTCACGAACTTTTGATTCCGGAAGTGTGTACCCCCATCACTAATAATCATTCTTGGTACACCAAACCTGCAGAAAATATATTCTTTTACAAACCTGCACACTACAGCGGAATCATTAGTCCTTGTGGGTATTGCCTCTACCCACTTCGACACATAATCAACAACTAAAAGAATGTACAAGTTAGAATTTGAGGACACAAAGGGTCCCATAAAATCTATACCCCACAAATCAAACACCTCAACCTCTTGAAATACATTGAGGGGCATCTCTTGTCTTTTTGAGATATTACCTGCCCTTTGGCAGGAATCACATTGCCGCACAAAATCATAAGCATCCCTGAACAAAGTAGGCCAGTATAGGCCACTTTCAAGTACTTTGGCTGCAGTGCAAGAACTAGCATGGTGGCCGCCCGTCGGTAGTGTATGACAATGATGAAGAACACTTTCGTATTCCACCTCCGGTACACACTTTCTTCATCTATCACTCAACTGTTCACAACATGCCCAACAACTATGTCAATGACTTGTCAAAGTCATTCATGTTGTAGTTCATGACAAATTGACTGTATGACTCTGGAAGATACTGCAGAATCATGCCAGTGGCCAACTCTTGACCCAAAGGGAATCCCAGTGTAGCTAGGTTCTCGACATACCCAATAAGCTTGAGTACATGAGGACCTACTCAATCTCCTTCTTCCTTGATACATTTGAACAACGGCTTGGAAACATCATATATCTCTTGTCTTTCCTGATCTTGGTACATGTTCTTGAGATGTGTGACCATCTCAATCACACCCATATTCTCATGTTACCTCTGCAACTCGTAGTTCATGGGGCATATAATCAGACACTTGACATCCATGACCTCTTCATTATGCTTCTTGTAAGCATCCTTTTCATCCCTTATGCATTTTTGAGGTGGTTTCTTTAGTTCTAGCATCTGTAGAATGTAGAGCTTGTGCTCCAGTGTGAGAACAATTCTCCACGTCCTAAACCGGTCCTGGAAGTTTTCCCAGTTAGTTTGTCATTCTCAAGGACCAATCATAGAGAAAAGAGATTGTTGTTTGTTGCCATTTGATTCTACAAAAGAATTTGCAATTTTGTCAAAAACTCATTTTTGATTTGATTTGATTTGATTAAATTTGGGTGATAATAATTAGGTCTTTAATGCATTACCATTCTCATTATTTTGATCAAATTGGCAACCCTCATGTATCAATTTAGAAAATTGCAGCGAACACTTTTTTAATGAGCTAATATCCAAAATGATTCAATTATTACCCGACATACACATACATCCATAATCAATCAGTAAGGTAGGCAATCATGCCAAATGCATCATATGCAACTCTTAGATAGATGATATTCAAAATTTTTTTCCCTAATCATCTACATGCTTTTGGGCTTAGGCTCTCCAAGTCACCAGTTAAGCCTGACCCAATAACCAATATGATAGATATGCACCATGCTTCATGTAAATCTACATCTCTACCATCACACTTCCATGAGATAGATGGCGCACCTTGCTTTGTGCACATCTATGCTTGGTTGATCAACCTTTTTATGTGTACTGCTAATTGGAATGCATCTTAGATTTAATATGTTTAATTGAGGGATATATATATATATATATATATATATATATATATATATATATATATATATATATATATATATATATATATATATATATATATATATATATATATATATAGGGTATATCTTCGCTACCCGTGCGGGTAACTAGAATTCGCTACCCGTGCATCAATTTTGTAATGAGATGACACATATATGTAATGAGACAACCAAATTTGTAATGAGACAACCGAAACTGTAATACAAAAACTCATTTTGTATTACAGCGTTGTTACAGTAATAAATATATATTTATTACTGTAATAGCGTTGTAATACAAAACGAGTCTTTGTATTACAATTGCGGTCGTCTCATTACAAATTTGGATTGTCTCATTACAAATGCATACCTTCCCATTACAAAATTGATGCACGGGTAGTGAAGATATATATATATATATATATATATATATATATATATATATATATATATATATATATATATATATATATATATATATATATATATATATATATATATATATATATATACTGTATCCAATCACCACATATATAGTATGTATCATATACATTCTATATCCTGCAATGCAAACATGCAATATAAAATGAAAGTGATGTTTATTGGCCTGTCTACTTGTAATTCCTTGGTGACATAAGGAATTACTACCACCTAGGTCAATCATCACATCTCATGTATGAACCTGTTATTGGTGTAGATCTTTGTTTGCAAATCTGAGTAGATCAGTTCAACCCTTGAACCAGTCGTCTTGCCTCTTGGCTGATCGGTTGGTCCTCCTATCCAACCGATGTCTGGAAACCTTTCAGACAGTCATTTAGCCCTCCTGAGATGGTTGTCTGTCTTCTTCTCCAACCGATGTTTGGACTCCTTCCAAACGGTCGGTTGGGCCCACTAGACGATCATCTAGTTCCATCATCTAGTCCTCCATGGTCCTCCAGACGCCCGACTCATCTCACAAACTAGTTGTCTCTATCAGCGATGATCATCTTCTTTGTCATTTTAAGAAAATAAACTATCCTATTGTTACTTTATTACATTGAATATGTGAAACCTCGAGTTACATTCGAGGGGAGCAAAGGTTGGAAAGAATTAACTTTACATTGGGAAGAGGGAGGTAAAGGCTCAGTACAGATACCCAAATAAACATGAACCAAATCATCCAACCACACACAGATATAGGGTTTAAGCCATAACCATGCTACACATCCACCATAAAAATTGCTTTTAGGGTGATGCGTGTAAATTCCATATATATATATATATATATATATTTATTTATTTATTTAGTATATATTAGTTTGAGATTATGTGGTATTTAATCGCCTACACATATGAGACAGTTTAAATATTTGCATCTATGTAATAGATAAACGATTAAACCAAAAATCTGATCATATCGATTATCCTAAAATATAGTAAATTGATGTGGTTTTCATACCACCATTGGGAAATACTGGCACTAAGTATAGTAGTGAAAACACAATTTTTTATCTATCTGTATTCACATATCAGTAAGATCAAATCAACTACTATGAAATAGGAAGGATGGTTTAGTGAGTTATACCTGGTCCTGGAGCAAGTACAATGACAACAACTCGCATCAATGCAATTGTCAACTAGTTTCTCTTGAACAGTAGCTGTGCAGATCTTGGTCATCACCAAAAATAGTGAACACGAACAAATTCTGCATCGACTCATGTGGTCTTGCCACAGACTGTAGGCTGATGTTTCTCTTCTAGAAGTAGCCAAAGGACTCCTACCCCTAGAGTAGTCCACACGGACCAACTAAAACACTTTTCATTCAACTAGAATAGAGAGGAAGGAGTTGTCCCTCCCGTTGGTGTACTCATCACCAACATGCTCTCCCACAACAACAATCCTCAGTTGTTCTCTCCCATCACTATCCATCCCTTTCCATGTAGGACTTGCTTGGGCTCTCTCGGTCACCACAACCAGAGAGGACAACAATTGTTAGGGGAACTAATTCTTAGTTGTCTGTGTTGTGTTCTGGGAAGCCCATAGTACCCCTCTATTTTTCGTAGAGGCCAGGTTCAAGGTTTCCAACTATACGAGATTGTGCCGGAGTGGAAGGGACTGAAATATCTTAAATTTTCGCAACCTACAACAGCTAAAATGGCCATTTGGTGACCTAGATGATCTTCTGGTCACACAACATGGTCATCTCACACTTCCTAATGACCGTTTGGTAGTTTCCCAATCACACATGAATTTGGCAATTTTGAATTAATATCACATATTATTTTCTTGCACCATAATAAAAGTGCAATCAAAACAATTCAGTAAACATCCAGAATCTTCATTTGGCCCAAACATGTCATCTCACCCATGTGAGACGCCTTTCGCATTCACCCAGATGGCCTTCTAGTGAACCTGAGTTGATCCGATTGGTTCAACATCTTGAACCAGTTAGTTCACTCCTCAATTTAGGTAGAACTTAGCCAATTTGAACTCTAATTAGCCTGACAAACCAAAAGACTGCCTCAACACTTGAGACACTCATTTGGCTGCCCAAACGACAGTCTAAATACTTGAGATAGTCGTTTGGCAGTCCAGACAACCAATCTATCGATATGTTGCGTGAATTGAATACCTAAATTCTTTAGTAATCAATGCAATCATCATTCAAGATTAAAATCCTCTTATAGATGAGTTCCTATGTGTGTGCCTATATAGGACTCATATCACATTGGCATTGAATGTCCATAACTAGCTTATGACATCACAAGAAAGGAGTGGTGCCTAGTCGCACATCGGTCCTACTACCCAAGTGAATGGAAAGTTGGAAATGACTTCAACCTACAATTTGTGTAAGGTTTTGTAGTGTCTGTATAATTCCTTTGTCTCTGATATCTAGAATAAACTTGAGGTATGGACTCATCATCCTCTCAATGTTCAATCCATGTTCCTTGAACTAAGAGCAGAGTGTCTGAGATAATTTGACCTCAATATCATATATTGATTCACATGTGCATGCAAATGCATTTCTCAATCTCACTTATCAAGTGGCCATGATATCATAGGAGGGACAAATCCCATATCTATCACTCAGATTCTATCCCCATGTGTCAAAGTCATGCAATCATCACCTTTATAATAATATGTGTTTTAGGACTACATTTGATGATGTAAAAGCATACCCAATGACATGTGATGAGTATAGTGATTTTATGTCTAAGAATCACAATCACCATCTTCACTATGAATGTTGACTATGACTTACCATATTATATGGTTTCCATGTGTCATTCTTAAGGTGGGTATGTCTAACACACTATTCCCTAACATGAATCTTTGTGCTTGGTTTGATATTGTCTTATCATGACTAATGATATTTTTTCATCAACCAACCCACATTCTAGTCTTATGTGTTACTAGTGTCTATCTACTTTCCATAGTAACAACCAACTAGGGATATAATAATAATATACATAATATTAACATTCATATGATCTCATCCTTACAAGTCACGTACTTGAAGACATATGCCATTGAGTATTATCATTCTTTAGACATTCATAATATTTCCTCATTATCTCATAACTGAGTGAAATAGAATTAATTGAAAGCTTTCCTTTATTAGTAATAATCAAATCCTTTATGGTTTATGCCATGTCAATTATCACATGATTGGATCTCTAGGCATACCATACCAACAAGATCAACCATAGGGTTGAAGCAACACTTGAAGAACAAATGGATAGGCTCATGGAAGAAGCCAGACCTAGAGTAAAATTGAGTTAGAAATGATAGAAAAATTAGAGAGATAAAGGGAGAGTTCTTTATCTATAAGGCACACACATCTTTACCCAATCATCCAATCAAAGATGGAGGTACCTCACTCTAAAATCAAGACATAATGGGTGATAATGATGCAAAAAACATGCTTTGAAGGAGATTCAGTAGGGACGCACATGATCACCAACAAAAGTTCACAAATTTATATGGAATAAGGAAACAAGTTGATGTGTCTGATGAATCCATGTAGCTGTGACTATTCTACTACTCCCTTTCCAACAGTCTAGGGTGTGGTATAAATCCCTAGATGATCCATGTATTAGAACTTGGTAGGAACATCAAAATGTGTTCCTCATGAAGTTCTTTCTACTCTCTCTCACTAACCAGATTAGATGGAAAAAAGAAGGGAAAATATCTATACAAAGATATATATATATATCAATCATATGAGTCCAACTGATATTGAACACATCCTTCCTATCCTAAAAAATGAGCCTATTTCTTTCAATCCACAAGGCATAGAAAATAAACATGACAATAGTTTTAGTAGATCCATGGAAATTGCAAATGCAATCATTCATACTAGCAGGTTTTTTTTCTAATATAACTATATCTGATGGCCTTGTTCCAAATATCAGTAGCATAGGAATAGTAAAAAAAATGCTTAAGGTCTTCCTCATTACTCTCACAAAGGCCACACCTTGAAGGAAATTGAAAACCTCTTTTCTTTAATTTGTCATGTTTCGTAACCTTGTTGAGAAGCATCTTCTAGGTATTAATAATACACCTTTTAGGAGCCCTAGCCTTCCAAAGCCATACATACCACTTGATAGAAGGACCTTTGGTTCGAATAGAGTTCCAGAAATCCTTGAATTTCAAAGGAATAACCTCTTCCAAAAGAATAGAATCATCTTCACCAAACACAGGAGAATAGAGAATTTTAACTAAGTCAATAATAGACCTAATGTTTCTAGATTTTGAGAGAGTTCATTCTTAGTGAAGATTGCATGTATAGTTTTCTCTTTTTCCTAGAAATGTAAATACCTTTTTGAAAATCAATGAAAAGAGTAGCAACATGCTTTTAAGGACCAAAAAAAATATTAGATAGAAAATTAGTTAGTTTGAATGGCTCCCAGCAAAAAAACCTCTTTGAATCTTTGAAAATATTTGCAGAGTTGTTGTGTAAATTCCCTCGTCATGCAATCTCTCTGTACAACTTTGTGAAACTTTTTATAGGGGAGTCGATGATGATGTCAAGTAGTTTCTATATCCTGCCTCTAATGGAAACTTCATGCAAGAAAGTTTTGATGATGAGTGTAAGGTGGTAAGTTAGAGATATAACAACCAAGCACATTGGGGATCCTCATGCAAGAGAGGATTTCTCAAAGTTTCTATGGCTGGAGACAAATACGAGCTTAAGGTTGTTGCTGAATCCTTAAAGGTCCTAGCCCTTAAAGAAGACAACCTTGAGTCAATTTTCTTAAGGAATGGGCTAGGATGCCAACCCTCTTTCAATCTAGGTAAGCCCAAGAGGTCTGTAGGTTTGCGCTACTGAGGGGTACACAAGTCTAGAGTGCAGTCACCTATACCGAGGAACTTTGAACATGCATCAACCCTATTTTAACATTAGCTCTCTCATTCAAGAAGTAAATGTTGTCAACTCCATTCCATGACAAGGGTACTATAACCCCAACAAGATAAGAAATTTTTAGTTTCTAGTATGGAAATCCATATGGAGAAATTCCCACCAGCAGAAACAGGACCATAATCAAAATCAAGTTTGGGGTCCTCCTAGTTTCCAACAAAAGAAAAACTACCACTAAAACAATTTAAATTTGGAACAATATCACAACAAATTTAACCAAGACAATATCTACAATCAAGCCCAGCAACCCTACAACCAACAAGGATAAGAGAAACAAACAAAATGCACCTAAATTCAATGATCAAGGTCATTTAGACACTATAGAGAAGATACTTGCTAGCCAGCAAGCTTAAAAAAAGTCTTTGGAGAATCAACGTGCACAGATTGTTGCGACCATTCTTCCTCCACTAGGTTCATTTGCTAGTCAAATTGAGAACAATGCCAAGAATTAAGAGGAATAGTTGAATGTAGTGACCACATATTCTAGACATGTGCCACTAGAAGCTCTTGCCTGAATTATCAACAACAACTGACTGAGTCTTGAAGATGACAATGATGGGGAAGTTACTCCTATGGCTATACTAATATACATACCGGTGGAAGTGGTTGAACATGTTGAACTAGTGACTGAACTAGAAAATAGAGGCAATACAATTGCTCTTAATATAAGCAACACTCATGATTATGAGAGGCTCTGGATAAAACATCTTCTCCCACCATCCATCTTGTTTACAAACTACATATCCCATAGTAGAGTCATCTAGATGAAACACATTTAGACTCTAGATTCAATAAGTTCAAGAGGCAATGAGTAAAGTACATGTTCATATTCCCTTTCTTATGTTTTGGATGAAATCCCCTCCCTAAACCAATTCCTCAAGACTCTCATAACTTGCAAGTACCTAGTAGAGGAAGCTGAAATTGTAAATCTGGCAGGGACAATGTTATATATCGTATAGGGAAAGATGTCCAAAAAGCTCAAAGATCTAGGATCTTTTGGCATCTCTTACTTTTTTGGGGACTTCATATGCCAAAAAGTGCGTAGTGATCTTAGGGCAAGCATTTATATCATGTCAAATAGCTTGTGTAAATGAATGGGCTTCACCATTGACATCCTTCCTACTGACATTATGATTCAACTTGTTGACTTTTCTGAGACTACCTATATAGGTATCCTAGAGGACATTCCTATGAGAGTGAGTACCAAATCATATTTCCCTTATGACTTTGTCATCATGGAAATCATGGAGGACCTATAATACCCTCTCATCTGAGTTTGTCCTTTCCTTGTAAATGTTGGTGCACTCATTGACGTTGAATCTATAATTCTGATGTTGAGTCTAGGAATTGACACAATTGACTTCAAAGTCTTATAGAATCTCTAAGGTCCCTCTTTCCAGGAACAAGCTTCGTCATTTATTGCATTGACTAAATGAGCCACCTTTGGCAAGAAACTCCTACCTCTTAAAACCCCCTTGAGACAACTCTCATCAACCCCAATGCTAATGTGTTGAATGATGAACAAGTGGAGCAAATCCTCTTCCACCTAGACAGTGCTGAGGAAGACCCCAAAGATGAGTTGGAAGATCCTAAATCCATCTCCACCATTGAATAAGAAGACAAAGAGCCAATTGAACTAGAAATGAAGCATCTACATGTGGGACTTAAATATATCTTCCTAGATGAGCAACTTGTATATTGGTAATCATCAACGAAGATCTCATAGTAGTGTAAGAAGACAAGTTGTTTACTGAAGTAAGAAAGAGGCAGAAGGAATTATGATACAAAATGAATTAATTTACTAGAGTTAGCTAAGCCCTTCGTGTGCAACAAATCAATATGATTGACAATTACAAGCCCTCCATCAAGCCTCAATGCAAGTTGAACATAATTTTGAAGGATGTTTTGTGTAAGGAGATGATAGAACTACTACTTTCTGGGATCATCTGTCCCATCTCTAATTCACCTTCGGTGAGTCGAGTGCAAGTTCTGCCAAAGATAGGAGGCACTATAGTTGTCTTAAATGAGAAGATTGAGCTTATTCCCACCCGCATTATTATGGGGTGGCACATGTGCATTGATTATCATACTCAACCAGGAAGGATCATTTTCCACTCCCATTCTTTAATCAAGCCTTTGAGAGACTTTCTCCCTAGGAGTTCTTCACTTACTTGGATCGATACTGTGGATTCGATCAGATACCAATCCACCCCAGTGATCAAAAGAAGACTACCCTAATGTGTCCCTTTGGCATGTATACTTTCTAACAAATGTCCTTTGGACTACACAATCCAACCACCACCTTCCAACATTACATGTCTGATATCTTCTCCCTCCCTATAGAGTTAATAATGTAAATCTTCATGGATAACTTATCAACCTATGTAGATTCTTTCAACTCTTTCCTACATCATCTCTTGCATGTCCTAGAATGATGTGAAGAAGAACATCTACCCCTTAATTGGGAGAAATTCCACTTCATGGAGAAGGATGTCATTGTTATAAGAAAGCATGTTAACTCTAAGACATTACAGATGATAAAGAATACATAGAAGTTCTTTCAAAGTTATCTCCTACAATCAATGTTAAAGAAGTACAGGTGTTGTTGGGACATGTCATACTATATAAGAGGTTTAAACATGACTTCAAAAAGATCATGAAACCTCTCACAAATCTTATTCAAATGGACATTGACTTCAACTTTGATTTCACCATGAGCTTTAACACTCTGAAAGAAACTGTCATCACTACCCCAATCCTTCATGTAGAAGATTGCTATCTTCCTTTGAGATCATGTGTGATGCCAATGACTATGTTGTGAGTGTAGTTCTAGAGTAGCGTGTCAAAAAGAAACATCATGCCATCTACTATGCCAGAAAGACACTAGACAATGCAATATAGAATTATTTGACCACTAAAAAGTAGGTTCTTACCATTTTCTACACCTTGGAAAATTATTCTACATTTAATAGGATCTCAAGTGGTGTACATTGATCATGTGGCTATAAGATATTTAATGTTGAAGAATGATGCAAATCCCAAACCGATCTGATGTGTGACAACCCATCACAAAATGCCATATTACTCAAAATGAAAACACAATCAACCAGTAATAAAACACATATCTGAAAAGAGGGTTAATTAAAACCGATTAAATTTTCACAAACTTACTAAACAACATTTTTATAAAAGCCCAACATCTCATATTATTTCATAAATCTTATCAAAAGTCTCATACAAAGGATCCATAACTTTAGCCACAACATATATACATGAGATATAGTCTACATGTAAAATATCAAACTACTATGAAAGCTTGAGTGGATAAAATACTATATACAAAACTTTCTCACCTAGACTTGAGAGTCCATGGAAAAATAGAGGACACACCAAACATCTAATCAACTCCTTCTATGTTCCATCACATCAGCTCCTCCTCACTACCACGGGTCCGCTATAGCTACTCACAATCACCTAAAAAGATTGTGGTGACCCACGTGTGAGACCCATGTCCCAATGATAGATATCCCTCTAAAAGTTCTTATGGATTGCAATATGTTATGTAATTAAATAAGTTAAGTAGATTAAGAAGGTTAAATAGATAGATAGATAAAGTAAAGGAATGAAATTATTAGTTGCAAGGACTTCATTAATAGCAATTCTAATCAGAGTTTTAGAAGTTAGCATTATTCTCAATTACTAGATGTAGCTATTAATATGAGCATAACCATCATCATTAGCCTAACTACAATCATAAATATCAATAATAGTATGAGCACATTTGAATAATAAGAGAATGTCTAACAATATAACATGTCTATAGTCATAAAAAAACTAACAACATAAGCATATCTAACAGTTAACCATATCTAACAACAAAGGCATATCATATGGATGAGCAAAGATAACAATGTGAGCATGTATAATAGAATATCATGTTTGACATGATAAGCATATCTACATCTTAAATAGAGTTAACAACATAAGCAAAAGTACTGGAATAAGCATGATTATTGGTATAAGCATAGCTAACTACATAGACATGGCTACCATTATAAGCATAGAAAACATAATGAGATAACTTTCATCATAAACATACCCAGTAGTAGCAGTTTTTTCTAATAACAGGAGCATGGCTACTTCTTTTATAGCACTATACATCATATATATAGGAAAAGAAAGAAAAGGGTTATCATCCAATGTGAAATGTGTTTAATCCTAAATAGATATACAACATAGCTATATGGTGTCTTTGATTAATGGCATGAGGAATTAACTTATACCACTCAATTCCAATTAACCACTACTAAGTTGAAATTAGTTCCATACAAGATCTAGGAGAGTTAGAGTCCTAGGGTATCCCACACCCTCAGCTAGTACAAGTCCGCGATAGTGACATACAAATTCAAACTACAAAACACCTAGCTCGCCTTGGTATATAGGTCATGATGCTAGACACCAGGGTATATGAAACCCTGTCACTGAGGTACAACCATCATTTTCCTCAAATTATCACATATACAAATATCTAAGATATTACCAAAAACTTTTCACACTGAGGCATGACCATGTCTATCCTCCATACACCTTGGGATCAAGATGACAAGGACACACAATCACTTGCACCTCACATACTCAACAATATGCACTCTAAGTTTCCCTTAGGAATACTTGTTTCATCATCCAGTATGTCCTAACACCAGAATGGATCTATGTCATAGGGAAATTACATGATTAAGGTTTTACTTGATTAGTTAATGCCAATTAGGTGAATTAAGTCTTTATCAAATAAATGGACAAACAAAACCTAATTAATTTCTAGTAAGCCTTAATTGTAAGACCCTAACTCTTTCTTAAAGGTTGAATATGTTTTATTACCTTAATTAAATGCTTAAAAAACCTTAATATAACCTTGTTTTGTGCATTTATATCATGTGGCAAGATTAAGTTTCAAGTTTGGTCCATTTTGGACACTATTTGAGCAAATTATGCAATTTTATGCTTGTTTTGGGATTTTCTGCAAATTACCCACATCTGAGGTTTTTCTTACAATTTGTCACATGTTCTATGTTCCTTACATGTCTTCATATCATTCTTGAGTTTTTGTGTCTTGGGGTGCCTTGGTTTGGTGGTGTTACCCTTCTACGGTTGAGTTTAGGTTTAGCCCTCGTAGACAAGACACCTTGAGAAGCTACCAACCAATGGTTCCCCGGGATTGATGACCAATGCTCATCATCATCTAGGACAACTGGTGGTGTTTCCCAGAGGTTCTAGGTCTATGGATTTCTCTTTTAGGGTCCTTGGATCTGATGGTTTTCTCGGAAGGAGTGCCCAATCGATGGTTTTCCAGCTAGTGACCTAGGGTTTCAACATCCGATAGTCTCCACATGAGGAAACTTTATGGACGCCCAAGAAGAAATAAGATCCAATGTCCTATCAATATCCACAACTGATGGTTCTTCTACTTGCATGGACGTGATGTCCCTTGGTCGTGGACACTTATATAACATATTAAGACACCTAGACCTTCTCTTCTCTCTAGCTATAGAACCCTCCCACCTTCCATGAAAATGAACATTTTTGACTTCTTTCTCTTCCTTTCTATCTTGAGATTTGTCCTCCTAAATCTAGTGGAGAATAAGGTGACCAACGTAGAAGAAGGTGGTTGAGCTTCTTGCATGTGTTGTTAGATCTTGGATCTTCCCTCCTTTGGAGCTTGTAGAGCTTTCCTTTTTTGTTCTTGACCTAAGCAAGTAAGCTAGCTTTCTTTCTCTTCATTTTCCTTACTTCCCTACCTCCTTATTCCTCCTTCTTGGTTGTGTCCATATTGTTCCATGGTAGATCTTTCTCTATAGATTAAAGAACCCTTATTTCTTGATTCCTTGACCTAGGGTTGCTCTCTTTCTTAGAGAAGAAGCTTGTTTAAACGTGTGGAGAGCTAAGATAGGGTTTCCTTCCTCTTGTGCTCAAGGTATCTTGCTATTTGGAGCTTTTTGTTATTCCTAGAGGTGAGTTATATAACTTTCCCCAAGTTTATTTCTTACTTGTGGCTTGATTGTGCTATACCTTGCTCTAAAACTATGTTTTAAGTAGAAAGAACCTACCTTTGCCTAGGGGTTTGAATTAGATGCTAGTTTCTTGGAGGGTTTACCTTCTTGGATGTGTTCTATACTGTGTGCACAACCTTTATATGATAGGGTAAGCTTTAGGGTTACTTGATTAACAACTGATGGTTTTTTCTTGCTCATCAAATAATGGTTTACTTATGGTTTCTATGGCTGATTTCTACTGGTTGTAACACTCGATGGTGTGCCTCACTACAACAAAAATGCCCATTAGTGGCTTTTATTCCAGTGGCTTTTCTAAAAAAAAAGCCACTATCTATCTAATGTACTGGCAGTTTTAATTAAAATTCCTTTAAACCACCTATTATAGAGTTTATATAAAAGACTTAAGATTAAAGGCATTTTTAAATTTAATTAGTGGTAATCTAAAATTTCCAAACATGTGTAATATAATTTTCACTTCCCACTTTTCTCTTCGCGCTCCAATCCAGTAATAGCTAGCGGTGCGAGATTTATCTCCACAATCCCTTTTCCTCACTTTCGTGAGACCAATGCGTGGAGGAGATAGCTTGTTGGTCGATCATAGCCCTAACTATGTCTTGGAGGATCACATCGACTGCGAAGATGATACATGCCGAGACCATCTAGCTGCCAATCCTAGACCAACAACCTATGCAACAACTAGCGCCTACAACACAGTCGACCGTCTGCTCCACTACATGAGGCACAACTGGGCATCGTGTTGATTGAATCAGGTGTTGGAATCAAAAGGCAACCATTATCAAGAGTGCCACGTTGTTGGCGTCGAGGAAGCCATGAGTGCCACATTGCAACATTGGCGCCAGGTGATCAGTCCCAACCACATTACAAATAGATTATCTTCCCCAACCATTATCACCATCACAATCGACCGATCTATCTTGATTCACACTAGTAGTGGAAGAACTATGTCTATGTAAGATATATTCCTACCTCTACAATTTTCTTGCCCCTCCCTTAATTTTTCTATATTCTTGCTTTTTTTGGACTAATTTTAGTTTCACATTGAAAAATTGTATGTCGATGCATTGCATGGTATTAGAGGAAAGCTGATATAAATAGGAGGGACTCATGAGTTTGTCGATGGACAATAGTTGTGGGAAATGATAGATGGTGTGTGTCAAGGTTGATCGGGTTTTTATATGGGTGGCCATTAGGGATGGACCAGGGTTCCTTATGCTTCAGTATATCCAATATGAGATTTGGAAAAAGGGGAGAGCTTCAATCTCCCAACAAGATAGGATTGTTTTCCCCAATTCAAAAATTGTTCCAACCCTAACTCGGCGATGTTCCTAGTTCAGGATAGCAACCATTAATGGAAAGATTTATAGTTTGAACAACATGCTTCATGGGTCCTCCTTGTTTTGATTCAGAGGGTAGTTTTCTTTTTGCTTGCTTTAATAAACAACATGGAGGGCATGTATGCAATAGCTATAAATCTATAAAAAATGTTCTGCACAAGCCTCCTAAACCATCACCTTACTCCTTTTTAGCTTTGGAGGTAAACTACAATGCAATCTGGAAATAATAAAAGCTATAAGTGATTAGAAGTTGCATATCAAAATACATATAGGAATTGACTACTGTTACTGTTATGTTACTAAAATACATATAGAAAATGATCACATATTGAAATGCTTATCAAAACATCCTGATAGATTACCAAATGGTATGGTGTAACGAGCATGTGATCCTTTTTAATACAACAATTGTAGCAATAGGTTAAGATTTATGTCTATATTCTTTTATTGGTTGTCATAAATCAGTAATTATTTAGATAATATTGTAACTTAGTATATCAATATCATTAAGTACATCCATCAACACTTATTGGTATACTCAATTTTTTGAAGGTCTGTAATTTGTCATTTTATATTCTTTTAGCATTACTAATTGCATGTTCTGTATCAGTACCATATCAGAGTGTATCAGTTTTGTAAAGTAACATCTGTTTCACTTGTATAGTAAGTAATTTGATGCTCTATAATCTTGTCATATACTCATAATATAAGTATAAGAATTGCAAGACATGTAATTTTTTTCATATGATGATACAATATAACAATATTGCAGTACAATGTAACATGAGTCAATACTCACTAATATACAAAGTAATTTGATGGTCTGTAATTTTATAGCATGTTAAAATACCTGCTTGTTAGTTATCAATTTTTACTGAATATACAAGCTTGTTTGAAACAACTAAATTCGATGTAGTGAAACATTATACTAAATGCTTGATTGTTAAGTAATATTTCTTTTTGTTATTAGTATGACAATCACTAAATTTTTCTAAACGTTTTAAAACAATGTGGATGACTTTTTCAAAAAGTGTCCACTTTAGTCCGCTTCAAAACTCATTTCCTACTTTCTGCTTCAAGGGGAGCAATATGCATGCTTCCCGCTTTGCGCTTTCCAAAACCTAGGTTTTGAGCCAAGGAACCTCCCCAATATTAGACCTGGTATGCCATCCTGATTCCCATGTTCTAATTATAAGCTAATTTTAATGAAGTGTAATTATTCATGGTTATGGTATATACATGAAATTAGGTTTGATTAGGCTTAGCTATTTTTAGTATACATTGTGATATGTCATTACCCACATTAATTTTCTTCTATTCTTTTAGATTAGTGTATATAAATAGGTTACGGAACAATGTCATTTTATTGTTATATATTTACCTTTAATATAAGTGAGAAATCTAATATGTTATTAAAAGAACAGAGGCCAAGAATGATTAATCATCTCATCTTCATCACAGTTAATTTCTATACCAAAATACTTGGGTTGATCCACTTATATATTAGAAACTATACTTCAAATGAAATTCTAAAAAAGTAGGGGCTTACTGAGCATCATTGACTTTTAAGGGGGGGGTAGTCTGAAGATGATAAAACTAAGAAATAGCAAAGAAAATACACCATTTCCCTTCACCATGAATTAATTACATGTGACCACAATTATATTCTGTTCATTCTATTCCCCTTGTCAAGGGGGGGGGTTGTTCCCCTTATCATATTATGTTCATTCTAATTCTAGACTTTTGGATGCTATGTAGCTATTCGTATGCTTGCTTAAGGTTCATTCCTTTTCTCCCACCTCTTATCAGGCTCTACTGGTTGAAGCTTCTGTTGGTTTTGATTGGAAGGTCTTCTATACTGTTTTCTTTTGAATCCTTTTTCTGATGTGGTTTTGAGTGATATAATACTCTTTTCTCCTGCTGGTTATCATTGGCTGAAGGATCTGTGATCTATCCTTGGGTTGGTTTTTCTTTTCCCTATTTGATGTCAACCAAGGATGGGATTCTATGCTGGCTCTTGCCTATGGAAGTGCCTTAAATGGCTTCGTATGGTTCTCCTTTTTTCTTAAGGCTCTTTTGGGATTCTTTGAGAAATGATATTCATGTCCTTTAAAAATAGGAGTTTTGGCCGACCAAAAAAGGAATATAGCCATGATTGAGTACCATGTTATGAAGAACATACACCTTGGTGTTCAACTTCATATCAAGGAGTGTATCTTTGGTATTTGTTTGTATAGTTTCCTACTTTCTTGCTGTATATGTTCTAAAGGTTTGTAGAAGGTGAGGTTGTAGGTTTGGAAACCATGTTGGTGGTTTTGAGGTTTATGAATTCTCATTTGATACTAGCGGATAGGACCCATGCTGCTGTTCATTTTTTGATTTAGTTCAAAATGATTAGAAAGTGCATGGGTCCTTATTATAAGTATGTTCTTTTATCCTTATAAAAAGTATTTAAAAAATTAGTGTCATGTACTCATAAAACTAAAGAGGTAGGAATCTATCCCATTTATATATAGGTCAGAGAATAATAGCCTCACTAACTCATTTAGAAAATTTTGAATTTTTAGAAGAATCCTTATTGTCATAAACTTTGTAGAAGTGTTTTGATAAACACATAAGTACAAGACTATAGTAAAAATTTGGAAAGACACCAGTAACTCTTTAAATAGGTCTCACAACTGCTATAGTAGTGCATGGATACTCCAAATTAGATAGGTCTCACATCTATACAAAACAAGCCAGACAACAGTAACCTCTTTGATAATCTAAAATATGAGTGTTGATTCAACAAATAGTTAATAAGTGCCACCTCATTTTATGGAATACCAAGCTACAACAAATTATAGAAAATAGTAGTTACTTTCTTGAAATTCTCAAAGAAGGATTAGTGAACATTGGAACAATTGCAAAGATATAGGACATGATCTCCTCTCTTAGATTTCTTTTCAAACTATCATGTCCACCACAATAAAGTTGGTTATGACAAGAAATAAAAGGTTAAGTAATGTTATACTACTTTTTCTAAAAATATATAACATCGTTATATGTACTTACAATTGTTAGTACTAATAATTTGCAGTCTCTGTCCACCCACAATAGTCACTATGAACTGGGCCTCTATGCCAATGTTATTGTTCCCTAATGAAGAACAATTGAACATCATCCTAGATGATCATTCTTTAAACCAACTAACCATACCCGAACATTGGCATTTTCTAAACAGAAGACACTATAGGCCAGGTGAAGTGACCCTAAATTTTGGTAATTCTTCACATGTTATCGAGGTTGAGTATGATTTGGCGGGAAATCTTGTATCAAAATCTAGTTGGCATGATTGGATTAGAAAGATGATAGTGGGTCGTAGCGATAGGCTTTTTATCCATCCAGTTGGCCATAATACCATCAAAGTTTGGATAACCAACATCAACAATGAGACCCCCGACCATATATATCAGTATGAGAAGACGATGGAGCAAATAGACTTAGATGAATCTGATGATGAGGCACAATTGTCTATCTAGACTTGTCTGTATTAATAGTTATTTTAATTATGTGCATGTTTAATGGTACACCAACCCCTTTGTTTAGTTATTATTTAGGGGTACACCCCTGTGTGTGAATGTAAAAAGAGATTAATGAATGGAACTAGTATTTTCTCGTATTGTATAATCTTTTTTGATATGACATACTTACTAATATATGTTATAACTGAAGTGTGTGTTCCCATGAATGTTCCAAATTCACAAATCCATCCTATCTAATGACACATTTGCAACCCAACAACAAAAAGAAATATGCATATCCTGTTATGTTCCAAATTATTGATAAACTTCATTATAAATGTTATTTTATCCTTATTATAACTATTTTCTTTTATCCTTATTATAAGTATTTCAAAAAATGCTTGGGCACCCACCTAGTCAGATAGGCTCACGTGAACTTCATTTGCATGATTACACTAGTATTTTCTCATATTGTATAGTCTTTTTTAATATGACATACTTACTCATATGTTATATGCTTTACTATTTTTATAGAATGGATAAGTCTTAGATAGTAGAGGATGAATGAACGAGCAGTAAATACTTATGTGGAGTATCAAAAATTTTGGATTTCACTTTTGAACATTCATCAATTGGAGACAAGATTGTATGCCCGTGTAGAAAGTGTGCATATGTATACCAGGTCACCAGAAAGACTGCATTGAGCCATTTATTGTGTCATGGCTTCTTACCAATCTATATTTCTTGGGATTTTCATGGTGAAAATGTCGATGTTAAGTAGATGCTCCTACTGATCAGGGAGATTTCCTTAATGCTGAAAATTTACAAGATATGTTGCATGATACTTTTCTGAGTTTCAGTGAAGACGAAAATACAGAAGGAGTGGAGTCATCTAGTGATCAGCATTTCAATACTGACAAATTTTATATCTTGTTAAAGGATTATGAGACAAAATTATATCTTGGGTGTAAGAAATATAACAAACTTGCTTGAATCCTAGAATTCTATCACTTGGTTTGTCTTAATAGCTTGAGTAAGAAAGCATCATCTATGTTTCTTACGTTCTTTAAGAAGATGCTACCAGAAGGAGAACAGTTACCTAATTCATTTTATGAGCTAAAAAAGATGATTACGGGGTTGGACTTAGATTATGTTAAGATTCATGTTTGTCCAAATGGTTGCATGTTGTTTTGGAAGGATTCTGTTGATAAAGACGTTTGTGATACATGTAGAGAATCAAGATGGAAAATGATTACAATCCCAGATAATGATGACGAGCTTGCAAAAAAACCCAAGAGAATACTTGTCAAAGTGCTCAAACACTTTCCACTCATACCATGCCTAATGCGGTTGTTCATGTCATCAAAAACCTCTTCATTAATGAGGTGGCATGTAGAAGAATATGAAAAAGACGACAAGTTAAGACACCTGGTAGATTCACCAGCATGGAAAACATTTGATGTGATGCATCCAGAATTTGCTGCAGATGCTAGAAACATTCGATTGGGACTTGCAACTGACAGATTTAATCCTTTTGGGACAATGAGTACTTCTTACAGTAGAAGCCTGTTTTTATTATTCCATATAATTTACCTCCTTGGTTGTGCATGAAGCAACCATATTTTATGTTTTCCCTACTCATTCCTAGACCAACCTCACCCAAAAATATAGATGTGTACTTGCGTCCATTGATTGATGAGTTGAAAGAACTATGGAATACTGGTGTACATACATATGATGTTGGAACCAAGGAATTCTTTATGATGTGTGATTCTTTATTATGGACTATTAGTGATTTTCCAAGATATGCACATCTATCTAGTTGGATTACTAAAGGCTACAAAGCATGTCCTTATTGTAATAAAGATATTGTCTCACATTGGCTGCCACATAGCCGTAAAGTTTTCTACAGAGGACACCATAGGTTTTTGCCAACTAGCCACAAATTTCAAAAAGAAGCAAAGGCATTTGACTGTGAGCAAGAATTTAGGTGTTCACCTAAACCTCCTTCTAGAGCTCAAATCTTGTCACAATTGGAGGATAGAAGAACTGTAATTGGTAAGAAAAGGCCAAGAGGTAAGGATTCAACACACAATTGGGAAAGGAAAAACATATTTTTTGAGCTACCATATTGGAAAACTAACATTGTAAGGTACAATCTCAATGTCATGCACATTGAGAAGAATATATGTGAGAGTATTGTTGGAACATTTCCAAGTTTGAAGGATAAAAGTAAGGACAACTTGAATGCAAGGAAGGATTTGGAGGATATTGGAATTAGATTTTTGCTTCATCCAAAAACTATTGGTAACTATACCATCCTAACTCCAGCTTGCTATACAATGAGAAAAGATGAAAAAATATTATTTTGCAACCTCCTAAAATCTTTCAAAGTTTGAGACGGGTATGTGTCTAATATATCTAGATGTGCACGACCGAAGGATCAGAAGATGTTACCAATGAAAAGTCACGATCATCATGTGCTGATGCAACAACTTCTGTCATTAGATGTCACTGTGTCCTTACCCCGTAGGAATACTAAGTCATGTATTATTAATCTTTGTCACTATTTTCAAAGGTTGTGCACTAAAGTCATAGATCCAAATGATTTTGCTGCATTGGAAAATGCAATAATTGTGACACTTTGTGAGATGGAGAAGATATTCCCTCCATGTTTTTTTGACATAATGGTGCATCTATCAGTCCATCTCACTTATGAAGCTAAGATAGTCGGCCCTATTCAGTATCATTAGATGTATCCAATTGAAAGGTAAGTTTTCATACGTCGTGATTAATTTACCTATTGGAATGTAATTTGTCATTATATTTTCCTCAACTTTGTTATCAGGTATCTAATGACCCTAAAAGAATATGTTCGTAATAAAAGATATCCAAAAGGATCAATAGTAGAAGAATATATAGCCGAAGAGTTTCTAACTTTTTGTTCAAGATACTTGGATGGAGTTGAAACAAAATTAAATTAGCCAAATAGAAACGATACTGATGAAGCAAATTTGGAAAATGAGCCAACACTTAACAGTGATGATTGGTCTATTTTCTCGACAGTAGGTCGTGGTATTGGTAAAATGGTAACATGCATCTTGGACGAACATACATTGAAACAAGCCCATAAGCATGTACTATTCAATTGTGAAGCAATTAACCCTACATTAAGTAATTTAGTGTCAACTCTCTTCTATTAATAAACTGCTATAACATATTCCAATGACATATTGCACATATTTTGTATTCAGGAAGCACTATGATATCATTAGGCAAAAACATCCTCAGAAGTCCTTAAAGGAGGTTCAGAGAATACATAGTAACTCATTTGATGGATGGTTTAAGGAACATGTAAGTTTAGTTGTGCTAATCAAATTTGTTATGCTTCATGAATAAAGTCTAACAAAAGTTTATTTTTTTAGATTGAGACACTCCTAAGAATAGAGATGGTGGATGATAAAATCAAGTTTCTTTGTCAAGTTCCACATCAACTGGCCATTAAGTACAAGGGGTATGTTGTTAATGGTCATAGATTTCATACCAAGGCAAAAGATGCAAATCGAACAACACAAAATAGTGGAGTCTTTCTGGTAGCTAAGATTGATTGTTATTCTAAAACCACTGACCGCAATCCAATTACTAGAGATGTTACCTACTATGGTGTTTTGAAGGATGTTATTGTGCTCAATTATTATGAACACTTTAAGGTGACATTATTTAAGTGTGATTGGGTGGACATCTACTCAAATAGGGGAATCAAGCATGATGAACATTATTTAAGTGTTGTGACACCCACAGGCTTATTTAGGATCTCATTCACTGTGGAAACATGAAGGGCGTTGTAAGTAAAATATTTTTATGTAAGTAAATTATTTTTATGTATTTCATTTAACAAAAATTAGTTAAACAAAATACATAAAAAGATTTTACTTACAATGCCCTTCATGTTTCCACAACGAATGAGATCCTGAAGAAGCCTGTGGGTGTCACAACGCGTAGAGAAGTTCACCACAGCTGAGCATCCTCCATCCATGCCAAAGATCTCCCAAGTGCCAACTATTATACTAGGTATGGATGTGTCCCATGGGAGCCCTGGGCAGTCGGACAAGCCATCAATAGCTACTGTAAGTTTTGAATTTTGACTCCTTAGCATATATATCAGTTTTTTGTCCAATTATTTTTGTATTTTTGTTGGGCTCAAATTTGTATGTCGTTGTGTTCATTTTTCTTATCTGGGGTGTTCTATGCTGCTCTGCTTGTGTCTTAGGTTGTTATCTCTCGAGAATGGCCTTTAATCTCCAAGTACAGAGCTTCTGTTAGGACTCAGTCACCCAAGGTAGAAATGATAGACTCTCTATTTAAACCCACTGATAATAATCGGGATGAGGGTCTTATCAGGTTTGTTGCCTCTTTTTCCTTCTTGTCTCTACCTTTTTATCATCTATACTTTGCATTGTCATATTGGCTATCTCTATACGGGGTCATTTTAACTTATCTATATTGGTATATTGGCTATATGTTTGTCTGCAGGGAGGTCGTGGTGGATTTCTACCAAAGTACCAAGTGTAGAAAGCCTGAATAAATTATCATATTTAGGTATAATCTAGACCTTTGTACTTTTCATTGTACTTAAATGTGATCTGCTCTGATTGTTTGTGTTTTGATGTTTGGTTATAGCTATAAGGGATTTAGTATAATGAATAGTTTATCAGAGTTTGATTACTCTATACTTTCGTGTTTTGTTAAAGCATAAATTGAATATGTATGACTTTCTACTGGAAGTACACTTACACTTATATTCAAATGTTGGGAACACAAGAAATTAATCCAACCTAGTTCAATCTGATGCCATACTCATTCTATTTGGTTAAATAGATTTTCTTCAATAGGTGTATATTTATTAAATGCTCTCTTTTTCTGATTCCATGTCATGAGTATGTGTTTTTCTTTGTTATGCTATTATAATTTTCTTTGCCTCAATTTTTTATCCATTTTAGGGATGGAGTTAGTGAGTCTCAATTAAGCCAGGTGCTAAACAAAGTGCTTGATCAAATTATTGAGGTAAGACCATGATCACATGATCATGATCTCTCTACTATATAAAATGACTTGATAATCATGTTCTTTATACTATTTACTATCCCTGATATTCCTATTCTTTATACTATCATTGCAGGTACGGTAATTGATAGTAGTATCTGCCACCTAAAGAATTTTAATTTCTATATGTGTGCTCATGCAGGAATGATCGTCCGTCATTGTTTGGAACTCTTGTGAATTCCTACATATCCAAGATGGAAATCAATTTGCAGCAAAGGTCGTTAGCCAGTTTTGGTCTCCCTTGGTGAGTATCCAGCTGAGTAGTGACTGAAAATAGAGCAGTGGTCTCATTCAATCCATTTGTCATAGATCATTTTTAATGGTTGCTTTAAAGGAAGTAGAATCAATATGGATTATGTTGATGCTTTATTTATGGTTACTGTGATGCAATTTCTGTTTCAGATGTGCAATAACCTATGGTTCTCTAATTTTGATGAGAAATTTTGTTTTTAATTTTGTAGGGAATCTATAGAAGAAGGCTGTCTTCAAGAAAGAGTCTCTAATCTATTGACTTACAGCATGATATACCACAATATTTACACAATTGCTTGATTATGCTGGTGTGTAAGAGTTTCTAATCTGTTGGTCTACAATAGTTTCAATTTCGGTGAGCCATTTATCATTATAGTAAATTGGATCTTCTTCATGCACTATTTAATACATCTTTCATGGCATCTCTTTCCTTCATGACTTACCTTATCTTTGGTGTTTCTATACCTGCCCTAAATATTATATGTTTTGGGATCTATATTACCCTACAGTCTGGTATGGGATAGAACAAAAAAGGAGGACCACTACTCAAATGATGAAGGTTCTGTTGGTAAGGAACAACACTCTAATTATTACCATGAGGATGGTTGGTAATGACTCATCATGTTCTGAAGATGCCATACAAAATATAGTAGCAACAACAAGAAACACAGGACAGCTGCCAGTAGATATAAAGTAGCTGACTACAAGTTATCCAGTATCCATGTAGGCATCCTATTTAAAGTACAAGGAAACACTCCTATCTATGTTCGATGCATTTTTGCAGTTTACATCTTCAATAACACAGAACTTGTATCTTTTGACAGGTTTTCATGCACAAGGATATGTGTGCATGCACATGCACACTTAAATATATAGTTATATTGCACTTGGATGATTGTTTGGGTGGATCTCTATTGGTTCAGACTTGGAGTTTCTTATCAGTGGACTTCTAGATATTGATTGTAAGTATATGTTGTTTGATATCCACACTTTATAGTTGTGTGGTTATATTAACTTCTAATTGTCTTATGGTTTATTGTAGTGGAAGATTTGAGGGAAAATACAGAATACTCCGGATATATCAATGCATCACCTTTTATCCAGTGGTTCTGGGAGGTGGTTCAAGGATTCCACCATAATGTAAGTAACATCTATGATGTAGGATGTCTTGATAAGTATTTGTATAAGCAATAACTCTTTATACATATTTTGGTAGCAATAACATTACTCTATTTCAAAATGGACAAAGGGGGCGCTTAAGCAGACCCACTAAAGCGGGTTGACTACTCATAGCTTTCTTATTCTCAAAGTAAGTGGAATACTAATGATACAAGGAGAATGAAACATGTCTATTTTCTTAAATTCTGTTGGTAACTCTTCTATAGAAGATTATGCTATTACTTTGGATGGGGCTGAATTCATTAAAATGTGATTCATCTATGGTGCAAGTTAAAATGTCCTATTGTTAATATACATGTGTTCCAAGTTATTAATTTCTTCTAGTGTCTAATTTTGGCTTGTGATATGAACTGTCTTATTTTGTTTAGCTTCTTGTTCTAGTAACTATTACATTTTTATGGTGCGTGAATAATATGTGATTTTGTACCAATGGGAATTTTACATTTGTTCATAGACATGACCTAAACTTTTTTCAATTTGGAAGTTCCTTCTTGAACTTACCACACTTAGGAATGCATATATTGTGTTATTCAACAACGCCTCTATCCCAACAAAAAAATGCTACACTTACCTATGAGTTCGTCTTATCAGGGAAATGGAGCTATAAGTTTCTTCAGTTAGGTGTATTGCAATGCAGTCAAACTGGCATCTGGTATTCCCAAGATCATTAAAGGTTAATCTAATTATCTACTTGATATAATGGTTGTATTTATCACCCATGAATCAGTTAAGAACATCATTGCTAATGTTGGAGAGCTCTATCTTGAGATATGCCTAAAAGAATAACAAGAATATTATGTGTGAATTAGGAAATGATTGTCCTGATCATCTTGTCTCATTTTGTGCCTATCCTTGAGAAGTCTAGATATACCTCCATTATGAATAACTGGATAAGGTGTGTATAACAATGCACATATAAACAAATGCTGGTTCATTTTGTGGAAGTATATATTTATTAAATGCAAAATATTAAGTATTAACATGATGAGTGCAGGACAACAGGAGAGCTAGAAAGCAAATAGGTAAAGCAGCATTCTCTCCTGAACTAGAGTTGAGATCAGTGAGAGTAGAGGGATTTCATTTGAAGTGCATAAAATACACACTGATGAGGTACAAGTTCCTGAGAAGATGAGTAAATGAAAAATAGCCCTTCGCAATTTTGTTTCCAGTGCTTGGGTGGGCATCAAATACTATTGTTGTAGCTTGTTACTATTACACTAATGATCATTCTATCCATAATAGAACTATTGGTTCATAGAATTTTCATATGATCATTGATAAACTATTGCAACTTGCTTTTTTCACATTTCCAACATGTAAATAAACTTCACTACTAACAATTTGTTTGGTAGTTTGCTGATTTAGCTACCCCTGTGGAAGAATGGACAGTTGGTGGAGATAGACTAGTTGATAGGTGGGAAGATATTACAAAGTTTCCTCAAAACCTATGCCCCCAATCAAAATGTTTACAACACATAAACTTCAGTTTGTCAAGACCCAAGGGTTGATATTTATGACGAGACTCTACTCAACTCTGAAATAATCTGATTAATGAGAACCTATAATTTTCTAAAACTAGAAAATAAATCCACATAGATTCCTGCTAACTGGATTTGAGCTGTTTTTTACAAGGTGACATGCTTTTATCTAGTAAATACATTTGTTCTGGTTCGGAAACACATTATTATGACAGGATAATATTAATTTGAGCAGGTTGGCCTCATGAACAGTGATACTCTTGTAATTAGAGTAACTGGATGCCCCAATGGTTGTACCAGTCCATACATGGCTGAGTTGGGATTTGTAGGTGATGGTCCTAATAGTTACCAGGTAAATAATTAATGAGGCTAAGTGGGATGGTTTCACTCATGTTCTCTCAATTTATTTTTATTTATATATATTTTTTAAAATCTAGTCCTGAAATCTGGATGAACTAGACAAGAAAAAATTTTCCCTTTAGATTAATGATGAATATTTCAATTTGAAGCATGATGTTTGTAAGACCTTCTAAATTTCTATAATGAGTTTTATATCTTAATCAATGCTATTAACAGATATGGATAGGAGGTACAGCGAATCAGACGAGATTGGCAAGTTTCTTTATGAACCAAGTAAAGATCTACAATTTTGAAAAAGTATTGGAGCCTCTATTCTACCATTGGAAAGCAAAACGTCTCTAGGGAGAATCATTTGGTGATTTTTCCACCCGTTTGGTAAGCACTGAAGATTTTAATTCTCTTCTTTAATTTTGAGTGATCACATGTAATATATGCATTATGCTACTCTATATTCTGCTAAGCAACCACACATACAATATACTTCTCTCACTATTAGTGGTGATCTCTCACATGATTTTTTGTTCCGACTAGTATCTGTTAAGTTTTTTCTTACAATACACTGGTATATGAATTAGTAGTGGGATTTCCATTCCTTTTTTTAGGAACAACAATATAGGTTGACCCCCAGCCCCCCCCATCCCAATAACCACACAATGATAGGTGTGATCTTCTTTTTCCAAAGGAGCTGCTTTTGACTCAATTTTAAAATGTCTTTCAAGCATAACATATGGTGCATTCTTTCTTTGCATTTCAATTCCTTGGGCTCTCAGGGGAGTAACTAGTTAGAAAGGGTAATACTTTTTCTTTTCTTGCAGTGCCTTTTTTATTGTTGTTGATCGAGTCTTAACCCTTTCACAACGTCCTTAGGTCTGATAGCATCCCAAACTCAGATGGCAGCTCACAAACATAACCAAATCCATGGAAGTTCCTTGAACCAGATCATATCTCCAAGATGAAGAAAAGGTTGGTGTTTTAATAACTACATTCAAAACACTCCAAATCATATATACAATTTGACAATTTCTTATTATATAACTCTTTAGAGTTCCAATGGTGTTTACTATTTTTTTACGTATGTATAGGTAAGTGAATATGCTTCAACTTTTAAAATCAAATTGATGCACTCCATGGAAGACCAACAACATGTTGATCAATTGATTAATGACATTAAGAAATTGAGAAAGGAATTTCAATCTTTAGAGGGGCCAGTATTGGACATGGAGATTCCACAAGAATGCAATTAAAGCTATTTCTTGAACGAGTTCTGAAGTCGGCATGCAAAAATGTAGATAGTCATATCATTGAAGAGACATATCCAATGATGTAGAAGTTATTGTACTGAATAGAAAAATGTTGTATGAAAGTATATCATTGGTGTTGTATTCAATATAAGGGGCAAGGTAAAATGTCCTCCCCATGTTATTCTCAATTGATTATAAATAAAAATTATTCATACTTTCAAAAAAGTGAGTTCGTCTACAATTGGCATTCATTTAGAAATCATGATAATAAATTGAAAATTGAATGACTAAAAGCCATGAAAATGTAGTAATATAGAACTAGTAGTCATTAGTGGATTTTTTATATGCCATTAAACTCAATAAGAACATTTTCATACACCAACATAAGACAAAATAGTGTCATTTCTATAAAAGCCAATTGATGGATAATGGCTTTTTTATAAATGCCAAATGATGTTTTAGTGGACTTTATTTGGCATTTATTGGAAGCAACTAAACACAAACATTGCGTGTCCTTTACAAGTTACGCCACTATTTCTAGTGGCATTGGTACTAGTTGCATTTTTTTAAGTGTCAACAAATTCCACTAAACATGTCTAGTGGCATTTATTTTTTTTCAATGGCATTTCTAAAAGGCCACTAATGTGAATGTTTGCTGTAGTGCCTTAGTGTAACAACTGATGTCCCTAATTTTTAGTGCTATGTTTCTGGTGTTCTTCATGTCAACTGATGGCCCTACTTGAGGTTCTTTTTTGGTTCCTTTGGTTCTCAGGAATTGATGCTCTAAGTACCCTTGAGTGGTCTAAATCGATAATTTTCCCTTCCATTCATCAATGATGGTTTTGTCTTGTTTTTTTTCTAGTTTTCTCTCTTGTTCTTGACTACTTATCGGAGTCTTGAGTCCCACAACTGATGACCAACCTGGCTCATCAACCAATGGTTGTTTTGGGTCTCAAACGATGGTTTCTTGGGCTCATGATCTAATGGACCAACCATGGTGACACTGAGTGTCACAATTGATGGTGTTCATGGACCCTAAAACCGATGGCCTTGTTTAGGTAATGTTACAGTATCAGAATCCCTGTCCCATGAACCAAAAAAATACCAAATGCAAAATGTGGAAGCCTAAATCTTAGCACACATGAACAAATAACAAGATAAAGGCACCAACACAGTCTCAACATTCAACAAGTATAATTTATACAAGGTACAACATATTCATGAGTTCAATTATATGTTTCCAAATTCAAGGTACAAGGCATTCATTTGCACTAAATCTAGATCTTACAACAAGTACACCTAACATATCTCACCAAGCCCATCAACCTTCTAGTCATCTCTAAACCTAAAAACCAAATATGAGAAATGGGTCAACACACGAGGTGTTGAGTATGGGGTAGAAAGATACATATATATGTATAAGCTTTGCATAATTTGAAAATATTTCAAGACTAAACGAACAAAAATAAACATGTTAACTATTTAACAAAATGTGAAACCATATTTTATTTCATTGCACTCCATTATACCAACAATATAAAGCATATTTAAGGCCTTTGACCATATTCCCGTCGAAAGGGTCTGTAAGGGTGCTCAAGATTAGCTAACCCTTTTATACGAGAGGGACCTCAAGGCCATAGCTAAGAGCTAACCCTTTATCAACAATATTATAATGGAGTTCTATATATATATATATATATGTTCAAGTTAAAAAACCGACAAGACAAACATCAAGTAAGACATAGCAATACTACCTAGAAATATTTGAGCAAGTAAACAAACAAGCATACAATACATGTATTTTCAAGCACGAAAGCGATCTTCATATAACTAGATAAGACCCATACCTAATTCAGAGATTCTTAACTTAACTTGTACATCACCATCTAGATCATAAGCCAACCTGATTAACAATAAGATTATATATATACATTAGATTCTCGTCATTAACCCTAATTATCCTCATTTTAGGGTTTTGGACAAGTTGGGTTCAAGGATTCTTATTAGTACATTAGATTATCTCATATTGATTTAGGGTCAATCATAAGAGTGTGGTTCAAGTTTCATATCCTTTTGAGGTTCATCTACACATGACAAGATTTAGGATACTTATGCTCAAATTAGGTCACGAGACACAAATAGAGTAACCAACGTCAAAGATCTAAGTTCAAAGATCATCAATTTAAGGGGTTTGAGCATAGGAGTTGATTTATATCAATAAGAAAAGAAGACAAGAACACATTCAAACTAAGGTGATGTCCATTAGAGTCTAGGCATCAAACCACCAACATGGGGTACCAACATTCAATCATACATGCAATTATCGTAATAGCATACTTATGTCATCAAGAGTACAAGGAAAGTTATAAGGTTTCCCAGGGGTTTCAATAGCATAAAATTACTGACCTCATGATTGGTTAAGTATTGGGAGTCATTAGGTAGCAATGTTAGCATCAAAAGAGCAATGTACATCATTATAGTCCATTATGGTCACATATGTACAAAAAGGAGTCATTTATGAGCAATAGGGAGAGTAGGACCTTTAATAGGGATACAAAGACATGAGGGTTACTGATTTGATACTTAGGTGGGTATATATGCATCAAAGTTCCAAAATTCATCATAACATTGCATTAAATATGTTAAGAAGATCAAAAGGTAGCATTTTTGGAAAAGTAGGAGAGATAGGATCATATCCAGGTCTAGAAACCATGCGCAAGTTGTAGATCTTTTTGAGATGATCAAAATGGTATATTTACCCTATTTGGCCAAGGGAGTTGGGAGTTATCATTTTTTTAAGATCAACATTAAAAAGTATAGTCGAGGGAGTTGTTACCATTGATATTATTTTAGTGTGCATCGGCGTCGTCGGTTGGCGATCGGGAATCTGGCGTTCAAGCGTGGATCCATGGTCTACCATTGTCTCCCACCAGCCCAAATGTGGTTATGGTGATCGATGTTGGAAATCTAAGGTCACAGCCGATAGTCAGGATAGACTACCCCTCCTTGTGCACCCTCCAGTCGGCGATCCTTCTGTTCTGCCTCATGGAATAGAGGAGGAACAAGGGTTCTGTGCCCCCGCTCAAAATCCATGGCCATCATGCCTGTTTAGCCTGGGGAAGAAGCAACAAGGATGTTGGAGGTTTGAGGCATGCCATATTCTTGGAATCTGACCGTGACTGCTATTGTGGTGGCGTGGGAGGGGGCTGGCTAGCTACCTTAGCCACCGACTTTGACCAACCCACCACCTGGGAAAACCACTACAAGGAGGAACGAGAAGGGAGAAGGGGGCCTAGGGTTAGAACTCGAGGGGGTATAAAAGGGAGAAAATATAGGGTTCAATCACCTCTTCCCCTCACTTTCATTTCCATATTTGGGGTGGAGGTCCGAGAAGCCTCCCTAGCCACAGGATCATTTCCTGAAGAGGAAGGGTATGGAGCGGGTAAGCAGTTGGATGATCAGATTAATAAACCATGGTGGTCTGATCTAGATCTGAGGGTGGTGAAGATATGTGCCCATTTAACCCAAATATGCTAGGCAGATGGGCTGTGGGCAAAAAGGGCCCAACAAGCTCAAAATCCAAATAAAATTGATCAATACATGTGCAAATCGAGCTAATTTCAAATGATCATATCTTGGGCTAGGAGCCTTCGATTGAGGTGATTTTTGCACTGTTGGACTCATAATTTAAAGCTCTACATCATGATTCATATTATGAATCAAGGTGATAACATATAAGAGGTTTCATTTTAGTTTACGTGAGGGTGATTCTTGAAGTAAGAAACTTAGATAAATCAAGTTAATCAGTGTCACCTATTATGACATTAGTCATGAATGTGACTAAATTGGAGTCCACTACTATCAAAAAATGGAATTGACATTGAATTCAATAAGAGGAGACTTGATGAGAGATAAAGCATATAATATAGGGGAGAGAAAAATCTAGGTTGTCACATCATTCCCTTTATAAAAGAAATTTCATCCTTGAAATTGTCTAAGATTGTGCTCAAAAGTGAAAGTCAAAATCCACCGAGTATAGATATTCCACCATGGTGGTCATGGCATTCTTCATATGGGTTGCACACTTAGTTTATCATCACCAAGGGTGTACTCCTCTCGATTATAAACACATTTACTTATTGTTCTATCATATTATGGCATCATCAAGGCATTAAGGTTTTCTCAATCCTTAGTATCCCTCCACTAAGGTTTTGTTTATATCTCCATACGAGACCAAGGTGTATTATCAAAATCTATGTTTATCAATTCTCAAGCGAACATGTTTGTGATCATGACTTCCGAAAGTGATCACCACGGGACGTGTAGACTTCATTATCATACTAGATTTCATGCATGTTTTAAATTTCTCCCTAAAATTCTACCAACTTCACCCAATCATGCTCATCATTTCTAATTTTTGGAAATTAAGAAATTTATTCATCTTGTTTATTCGAGTTATCATCCCAAGAGAAACATCATATTGAGTTTGATTTATTTTTATTTAGGCATGTTACCCCGGATTATTCAAGCTAAGATCTCTAGACATCATGATTTCCAAGTATAGTATGATTTCATGTATAGTATGATTTCATACTAGTTCTAGCTTATGAGAGTGGCTATTGAACATTTATCAAAATTTTAACTTAAGTGATATTATTTCATGTATCGAGCATCATTCAAGGAACAACATTATCATCAACGTCAAGGTTTTGAAACTTGTATCTAGAAAGAGATCTGCAAGCTCAAGCCACTCAAGCTAAGACATATATATGTCCAACAAGACATGTTAATCACAAAATTCTACCCATAATAAAAATTTCTACCCAACTTTTGAGAAACAAGTGTAACCACTATATTCCTTTATATACGACTACTAACTCGAGTATGAGGCTCATCGTGGATATCACACAACATGTACATCATCTTAGGGTCTTGGGACATCTCCCTCACCTATATAGCAAGCATCAAATTTTCAATTTCCTCTTTCTCTAGGGTTAGATATTTTCAAAGGACATCTAGGGTTCAACACTTTCAAGAAAACCACAAACTGGGTCACTCAACTCATATACTTAGAAGTAGTCCAGCTAGGGAATCATCAACATGTATTTCATTATGCATATTTTTCAACATTTTACATATATTTTGGAGTATAGGTACTCTGACCTTCTCCTATGGTGGTTCAACTCATATCAAAAGGTCACCCTATTCATATGTCCCATGTAAGAGGTCCTCCTTTGTAAAGATATTAATTCCCATATTAGTCTCAAACTATATGTCACATATCATATCTCAATACACACAAGACTAGGAACAAGCAAGCATACCAACCCACTAGCTATGTTTAGCACATCAACCAAGTCATATGTATCAACAAGGTGCTAGGTATATCTAGGGTTGCATGGTGAAACTCATTTCATATCATCAAACTACTTGGCCCTCTTAAGGACAAACTTGGGTCTTATCAACATCAACATCATCATCAATATCATTATCATCATCTTAGGTTTCTAGGTAAATCACTTACCTAACCTATATCATAGATCTAGACAACTCTAGAGACTATCATTATCATCTAAACTCTATCATCTAGACTTGATGTTACATCTCTTTCTCCTAGGTTGCATGGAAACTCACTTCCTTTACATGTGTGGTAACATTTTTATATGTACATATAATAATACTTGAAATATGTTTTATCCAATGTTTAAATAGGTGATGGAAACCACCATACTCCATATAAATAAAACCAAAACCAAAATGAGTTACCACACTCATGAGGCAGTCTAGTACCATGACACCTAGAGAACTAGCAAGAACATGGTGCACACATGTGCAAATATCCTAAGCACATGTCATGAGCATATGTCTAGGGAGGTAAATTACACAAGTCTACACCTAGTTCTAGAACATCTAGGTTTTAACCTAGAGGCTAAGTCCACCTAGTCCACAAAGGTCATCTCATTAAGTTTTCTAGGATTGTGATGTAAGGTGAGTTTAGTTTGTGTTTTATGTGAGCAATGTTTGGTGTAGTTATTTTTCTTGCTCTGAAACCATCTGTCATGGTACTGGAATCCCAGTCCCATGAACCAAATGAATACCAAATGCAACATGAGGAAGTCTAAAGCTTAGCACACATGAACACATAACAAGATAAAGGCACCAACACAGTCTCAACATTCAACAAGTATAAATTATACAAGGTACATAATACTCATGAGTTCAATTACACATTTCTAAAGTCAAGGTACAAGTCATTCATGTGCACTAAATCTGGATCTTACAACAAGTACACCTAGCATAGCTTACAAGCCCATCAAACTTCTAGCCATCTCTGAACCTAAAAACAAAATACAAGAAATGGGTCAACACACAAGGTGTTGAGTATGGGGAAGAAAGATACATATATATGAATAAGCTTTGCATAATGTGAAAAAATTTCAAGACTAAACGAACAAGAATAAACATGTTAACTATTTAACAAAATGTGAAACCATATTTTATGTCATTTCACTCCATTATACCAACAATATAAAGCATATTTAAGACCTTTGACCATCTTCCCGTCAGAAGGGTCTGTAAGGGTGCTCAAGATTAGCTAACCCTTTTATATGAGAGGGACCTCAAGGCCATAGCCAAGAGCTAACCCTTTATCAATAATATTATAATGGAGTTCTATATATATGTGTTCAAGTTATAAAACTGACGAGACAAACATCGAGTAAGACATAGCAATACTACATGGCAATATTTGAGCAAGTAAATAAACAAGCATACAATACATGTCTTTTCAAGCAAGAAAGTGATATTCATATAACTAGATAAGGCCCATACCTAATTCAGAGATTCTTAACTTAACTCATCCATCACCATCTAGATCAGAATCCAATCTGATTAACAACAAGATTATATGTATACATTAGATTATCATCATTAACCCTAATTATGCTCTTTTTAGGTTTTTGGCAAAGTTGGGTTCAAGGTTGCTTATTAGTACATCAGATGATCTCATATTGATTTAGGGTCCATCATAAGAGTGTGGTTCAAGTTTCACATCCTTTTGAGGTTTCATATGGACATGACAAGATTTAGGCCACATGCTCAAATTAGGTCACAAGACTCATAATAGAGTAACCAAGGTCAAAGATCACCAATTTAAGGGGTTTAAGCATAGGATTTGATTTAGATCAGCAAGAAAAGAACATAAGAACACATTCAAAGTAAGGTGATGTCCACTACTGTCTAGGCATCAAACCACCAACATGGGGTACCAACATTCAATCATACATGCAATTATCATAATAGAATACCTATGTCATCAAGAGTACAAGGAAAGTTATAAGGTTTCCCTGGGGTTTAAATAGCATAAAATTACTGATCTCATGATTGGTTAAGTATTTGGAGTCATTAGGTATCATGGTTTTCATCAAAAGAACCATTTACATCATTATAGTCCAATCTGGCCACATATGTACAAAAAAGGGAAAATTTATGAGCAGTAGGGAGAGTAGGATGTTCAATAGGGATATAAAGACATGAGAGTTACTAATTTGAGACGTAGGTGGGTATATATGCATCAAAGTTCCAAAATTCATCATAACATTGCATTAAATATGTTAAGAAGATCAAAAGGTAGCATTTTTGGAAAAGCAGGAGAGATAGCATAATATTCAGGTCCAGAAACCATGCTCAAGTTGTAGATCTTTTCGAGATGATCAAAATGGTATAAATATTTACCCTATTTGGCCAAGGGAGTTGGGAGTTATCATTTTTTAAGATCAACATGAAAAACTATATTCGAGGGAGTTGTTACCATTGATATTATTTTAGTGCATATCGATGTCGTCAGCTAGCGTTCAAGCATGGATCCATGGTCTGCGATAGGCCCACCGACCCAAACATGGTCTGGGTGGTCTCTATTGGAAATCTAAGGTCACATCCGACGGTCAGGCTAGACTCCCCCTCCTCACATGCCCTCCAGTCCTTGATCCCTCTATTTTGCTCGATGAAATAGAGGAGGAACAGGGGTTCAGCGCCCCCACTCAAAATCCATTGCCATCACACCCGTTTAGCCTGGGGAAGAAGCAGCAAGGCTATTGTAGGTTTGAGGCACGCCAGGTGCTTGGAATCCAACCATGAGTGCTACTATGGTGGCATGTGGGGGGGGGGGTTGGCTGGCTGCCTTAGCTGCTGACTTTGGCCAGCCCGCCGCCTGGGAAAATTGGCACAAGGAGGAACGAGAAGGGAGAAGGGGGTCTAGGGTTATAAATTGAGGGGGTATTAAATGGAGAAAATATAGGGTTCAATCCCCTCTTCCCCTCACTTTCATTTCCAGATTTGGGGTGGAGGTCTGAGCAGCCTCCCAAGCCACAGGCTCGTTTCTTGAAGAGGAAGGGCATGGAACAGGTAAGCAGTTGTCCAGTTAAATTAATAGACCATGGTGGTCTTCTCAAGATCTGAGGGTGGTGAAGACCCGTGCCCATTTACCCCAAATAGGCTAGGTTGATGGGCCATGGGCAAAAAGGGCCCAGTAAGCTCAAAATCCATAAATTGATCAATACATGTGCAATTTGAGCTAATTTTAAATGATCATATCTTGGGCTAGGAGCCTTCGATTGAGGTGATTTTTGCATTTTTGGACTCATAATTGAATGTTCTCCATATGATACATATTAGGAAGCAAGGAAATAACATATAAGAGGTTTCATTTTGGTTTACATGAGGGTGATTATTGAAGTAAGAAACTTAGATCAATCAAGTTAATTAGTGTCACCTATTATGACCTTAGCCATGAATGTGACTAAATTGGAGTCCACTACTATCAAACTATGGAATCTACATTGAATTGTATAAGACACTAATTGATGAGAGATAAAGGGTACAATATAGGGGAGAAAAAATATCAGTTGTCACATGTGATTTGTCGACGATACTTGTTATAATGTCAACCAATGGTTTTGTTCAAGTGGTCAATCGATTGTGGGATATGTTCTAACTACCAATGGTGATTTATATTTTAATAAACCATGACTTGACTAGATGGTATGGTGATTCAACTAATGCCACAACTCGATGGTTTCTAATGTGGTTTGTTTAAGATGGTTTCTTGTGTTACAACTAATGGTTTTACCTCTGCTCATACAATGGTTTTGGGTTGATGCTTGTGGTATGTTGGTTAGGTTTGAATGATGTTAAATCTTATGGAGGTTTTCCCTTAATCATGTAGTCTTAGCTTTTCCCTCGTATGAATGAAAACTTTTGATCACCATAATGAGAAGATGTGTAATTCTAATCTAGCTTACCTTGATACGCTAAATCCTAATACAACTAAGTGGTGATATATTATGTTTACTTTCCTTTTGTAACTTATGTGGTGATGGAATATCCCTTTCAATGTGGTGGTAACCCTAATGTTCTATTATGTGAACATCCTTATTCTAGGTTATTTTAAACATGTGCATCACAAGTATGGAGGTGGTGGTTGAGCCTTTGATAAGGTATGGAAAGATAATGATGTACTTACAGGTGATTGTGATGTGATAGTCTTAGTGACCCTTGGTCTTGGTTGAGCCCTATTAGAGTTATAACCCTCTTGCTTATGTGACAAGGGATTGGTATCCTATGATGATGTAATAAGGAGTCTGGATTCAATGATGGAAGTAAGATTGTACCATGTGGTGATGTGACAAGATTTGTATTCCATACATTTTGTATCTTTTGAAGTTGCTTTACTTTAACGCTTGCTAGAAATGGATTAGGGTTTGTATGTCCACTTGTTTGATGCAACCTTAGTTCACCCAATCAACTTAACTAATTAAGTAGAATCATGTAGTTTCTATGTGCCATAGATCCATCATAGTGTAACTTACTAGATGGTGAAATGAGTATTCCTAAGGGAAACTTGGAGCACATAGTGTTGAGTATGTGAGGTTCAAGTGACCATGTGTCCTTGACATCTTGACCTTAGGAGTTTGATGGCTGACTATGGTCATGTCCCGGTTGAGAATGGCTACACATTCAAATCTTAGTGTTGCATAAGATATTTTGAGGAAAACTATAGTTGTACCTCGGTCGCATGGTTTACCCTGGTGACTAGCATCGTGACCTATACTAAGGTGGGCTAGGTGTTTCCAGCTTGACTATATGTCGCTGGTAGCAGTTTAACTTATATGTCACTATGGTGCACACTCGTACTGACCGAGTGGTATGGGGGAAGATCTTAGATTCCAACTCTTCCTAGATCTTATATGTCACTAGTTTTGTCTTAATAGTGGTCAGTTGGATTTAGGTGGTATGATTCAAATCCTCAGGGCACTAATAAAATATTTAATACAACCATGTAGAATTATTCTATTTATAGTTAAACCCACTTCACATTGGATCTTTACCCTTGCCTTGTTCCTTATGTTGTTAGTTGTTTATGTTGCAATAGTGTTTCTTAAACTGCTCAATTATTATGAATGTGGAAATGAAAGTTATCTATGATAGAAGTTTCTCATGCAACTATTAATCACATAACATGCTCTGCTTATCTGCTATAGTTTTTCAATCTTCCTAAACTATATACCCAGTTTAAGTAATTCATTTAGTTGAATCTTCTCATCCTATTTAATTGTAGTATATTTGTGGTAACAATAATCATTGGAGGAGATCTCTCTTGCTGAGACATTGACCTCATGGATTTCCACACCTTCTTAGGCATTCATTAGAAATGTGGTAGATATCGTGTTGTTTAGGAGGAGTAGCTGGAAGATCAGTGAGCTCAGAAGGTTGGATAAGTTGCTTGTATAGTAGTAGAGTCTTATGTGTCATCCATGTACTCTCTGGTCCTGAGAGGGTTGTGTTTTGTAGATGATGTATATCGACATGTGTTTTGGCAGTATGCCTTAGTTGTATATATATGGCATGTACATGTGAACAGGTCCTTCTATATACAGGTGGTAGCTATGGCCATCGGATAGATATGTAAATACTTGATATGGTATATGTTTCTATGCAAGTGTTATGGACTTTTATGTAAATGTTTCCACGTGTGATGGTTATATGAATTAGTTTTAATTTATTGTGTATTTTCTAGTAATATGGATGTTTAGTAGTTGACCTAATGCTTTGGGTTTTGAGTTATCTTGTTGATGTGATCATAGTGTCACATTAATATATAACAACTTTGGAAGAAATAAAACATATGAGGCATAATCCTTAATATATAACAACTTGGAAGAAATAAAACATATGAGGCATAATACTTATTTTGATATCACAGGGTACTATTTCATTACCATTCATGAGACTCTACTAGTCATAACACCAACACATGATGTAAATCCTTATCAAATTATCCCAGGGTACCAACCCTTATCGCATAATGAAGATAATAACACCTCTATTAGTGTTCAACCATGTCAAAAGTCATTAAGATCTACACATTATCTCTTGCAAGAATATCATTATCTTTACATGCCTTCCAAAATACTTAACAAACCATCATCATGTTTGTGAAACATATGTTCAACACAACATCACAATAAATAACTAAAAGATGTTCACATGATAACATAGTAAGGATATTTTATCATTAAGGGTATTCCTTTATTATAACAATAAGCAAGGGAACTAGGTATAATGAACCACCATGAATTAGTTGTACTATGATTAGAATTAGCAACACAAGTTGAACTTAACATTACAAATCATCACTTCACAAAAACCTTAAGTTTATATTTATTTGAGGGCAAAGGTAAGAATACAAACTCATGGCCTTAAAATAATTGATCCTAAATCATCAAATCCCCACCATCAGATCAAGTGCAGCAAACACAACCCATTGAATCATGGACCACACATCACACCATCAGGTTCAAGGCAACCAAAAGCATTACGTTGTGTGTAAGAATCACCACCATTGAATCATGGTTGCATAAAATATAATCAAAATATTAGGGCAGCAAAGATAAACCTTCTAAGAGTAAATTTCTCACCCAAGACCTTTGAATGTCATATAGTTTAAACCATCAGATGCAAAATATGTAAAACCTTGCTACTTAAATCTAAGTTAACCATTGAGTTATGACCTATAAAGATCATGTATGACCATTAAATATGACCCCTAAGCTCATCATCGATTGTGATCTCTAGGATCACCATCAGTTGTAAACTCCAGGCTCACCATCAGTTTCAAAAGTAAGGAAATCCATCAAGTTAGAAATTAGTGAAATCATCATTTTTATTAGCCAAGAAAACCATCTATTGAAAACTAAGTGAACTATCATTCTGATACATAGAGAAAACAGTCCATAAAAATTTAGGACGATCATCAGTTGTGTCACTAAAGGGTACCATCGATCTAAAACTTAGAGAAAACAACAACTGGGATAGCCATAAGTTGTAAACCTAGTGAGACCATTGAATTTCATCACTAGATGGAAGAACAAATTTCAAACATCGAGTAAAACCATCAATTCATTAGAGGGGAAAAACCATTGTTTGGATAGGGCTTACGGAACCATCCTTTGAACAAAAGATAGAATAAACATGACCATCGGTTCTTGAGCAAATCAGTCATCAAAATAGAAAGAAGGCATGAACATTCAATTGTCATAAGAAGGTCAACCATCAGGTGTTGAAGCAAGAAGGGATAATAGTTCATAACACCTAAGTAAAACCATCATTTGTTGGGGTTTATAAAACCAACTATTGAACTACTTGGTGAGAGAACCAACACCATTGTTTCTTAAGCATAAGGAGGTATAAAACAAAATCTATGTCCAAGGCATAAGTTGGCTCAAGAAGGTCAGATAAAACAACTCAAAAACCAAATCGTCAGGTAGCAACACAAGGAGGGGAAATCAACTCAAATCCTTAGGAATAAAAATCATTGTTTGTGAGAGTTAATATATCCATTTATCATTCAGTACAAAAAAAGGTACTATCAATGTTTCTTCCAAAAAGCCAAACCATCGGGTCACACTACACAAGAGAAATCAATTGAAGGCTCTATGGAAAACCATTGCTTCAACTACTCAACTCCATCAATTATTATGGTTGTGTGAACCATCGACCATCCAAAGATAAGATTATTATGAACATCAATTATTAGGATTATGACAATTACATGAAAATAGTATCAAATAACAACCATCATTATACACAAAAAACTATCCATCAGATCATGAGGCAAGATAGAAATCAACTCAAAATAGGTCAAGGACAACCATCAATTTTCACCATAACAACACCATTGATTCATGGTCAAGCAAGGTTGAAATATCATATTTCAAAACAAAAACGTGCCTAAGATTAAGGAGAGTAAAAAGAAGATTATCTACTCAATATTCATCATATATAAGTGCAATTTAAGTAAGGATTCCAATTTTTGTACACATCACTATGTTTTAGAGCAAGATTTGTTCATGGCAAGTTAAAAGTAAGCAATAAACATGAAGAGAGTTATATAACTCTCCTCAAGGATGAATATGGGGCTCCAAACAGCAAGGTATATTGAGTAAAGGGAGAAGAAAATCCTAACTTTGAGCTCCCCACTCGTCCAGGCTAGCTTTTCTCCAAGAACAAGCAACCCTAGGCCATGGAAGCGAGAAGAATGGTGTTCTTCAAGAGTTCTAGCACAAACTCCACCATGGAAACCATGGATCCAAACAATAAGAAGATAGAGGAAGGTAGGACATAAGGAAAATGAAGGAAAGAGAGTAGATATTACTTGGTTGGTTCAAGGACAAGCTAAGGAAGCTCCTAAACCTGGAAGGGGGTACATCTGAGTTATATGTGCACATGCAAGTAGATCGACCAAGATTCATACTCCTTGGGATCCTTCTTCTCCACCAAGTAGGGGGGATGAGTTCCAGAAACAAGGAGAATGAAGTGGGTGAAGGAAGTGTGCAAGGGGTCCATTTGCACATAAGGAGAGGAGTATAAAAAGCTAAAGGGGAGAGAGAATGAAGAGGCAAGGTGTCTTAGCCAAACTTGCCAAGTGTCCATGGTCAAGAGCATCTTTTCAATGCAACCCAACAACCCATCGTTATTGGAACTCAAGAGTCCCATAATAACTTGATTTCCAGGTTATCCACCAATCCAATTTATAAGAAAACACATTGAATCTATTAGACAAGGTATCCCAATTATGAGAGGAAATCCTTAGTTCAACCTTAGGTAGATGTCACACAACAAACCAAGGAGCATCCTGGTGCCTCATGGTACTACTAACTCAAATTTGATATGAAAACATGTGAGGCACAACAAGCATGTGAAATATTGCAAGAAAAACCTCAGATATGGGTAAATTGCATAAAAGTAAAAAGCATGCACATAATTGCATAACTTGCACAAACAATGTCCAAAATGGACCAAACTTGGAACATGGCTTAATTAAATGATATAAAAGCATAAGAAAGTGTTTAATTAAGGTTCTAAGAATCCAATTAGGTAAATTAAGCATAATTAGGGTTTAGGTTAGGGGTGTTACAACCATAAACTCCTAAACGGGATTTCTCCCCTGAAATCCAAAGCAACACAAGGATGGTTATCCTCTATGCATCTTATCCTCTATCTTCCACAAGGTTCTATCAAACCCGGGTGATGTCACAACATATCCACTAAAACTATGACCTTCCTCCTCAACATGGAACATGGATCTATAGTATACCATGTGCAACTTTTGAGTAATGACTCCAACTTGGAACTCTAGTGGTTCACCATGGTTACCAACATGTGATTCAACATATCTTGAACCACTTCTATCTATTGTTGAATCATTATACCTTCAAGTTAATACTTCCCTACTTTATTACAAACAAAGAGTGTCCCTATCACAAACTTCAAAATCCCAGAACTATAGTCCAAATCAGCCACATATTGCACCAAGATATCCATCCCTAGGATTACATCAAATCCTCGCACACAAAGTGGCATAAGATCCACTCAAATGAAGCATCCTGAGAAAGGAAGTGCAAAAAAGGAATGGTTTAACTCTTACAACACAACAATACCATCCCAAAAATTTTTAATAGATAGGATTATCGATCCTACTATTAGCAAACAAGTTACAACTTTTTATGTATTATTCACCTTCCACTTGGATTCCTTGCTAGTTGCATATGAATTTAACATGATTATTGTACCTCATTACTCTTTCATGTTAGTCATGTATTATACATTCATGTATATTCTCATTTACCATGTTTCGTATTCACCATTTTAGGGGTTAGTTCATCATATTTCTCATTCTTATGCATCCAACATGGATCAATTCTATTTATTTTTGTTTTTATGTCATATTAACATCTTTTCTCACATAGGTGGGTATGAGATTACTCAGGTTCCTCTTTGTTCATCCATCTTTATCCTCTTTTATTACCTCATATCATGATTATCATCGGAATTCTCTTATTCTTATATGAATTTTACACTTTAGGTTATTAAACCAACATAGATTCATCTTTCTTTTACTCTATTATATTCCATAATCATAGTTTCAGGAACTCCTTCTCAGCTTATTTTCATTCAAATTTAAGCTTTGTGGTGTCATATCTCTTTCATTAATCATCAAACTTTCAAGTTTTGATGAGTTACAATATGATTTTCGCCTTTACTTTTAGGGTATAATTAAGATATGTTCACCATGTTTTCTTAATTATTATGCTCTTTGGATTATTTCCAACTGACTATTTTATCAGGGTAATAAGAAAGACAATAATTAAAGTGCTCCACATTTTCCTTTCTTTCAGTAAATGAATACTTGCCAGGGCATCCAAGTACTAAATGTAAGAAGTATGCATTATATTCATGTCATTTTCATTACTTAGTTATCATCCTAGTCCTAAGTTCTAGTGTCCCTTTAGACTTAGTGAACCTAGAGCTATGATACCACCACATGTAACAACCCATCACACAAAGCAATATTACTCAAAACTCAAACACAATCAACCACTAATAAAACACATATCTAAAAAGAGGGTTAATTAAAATTGATTAAATTTTCAAAAACTTACTCAACAAGATTTTCATACAAGATCAACATTTCATATTATTTCATAAATCTTATCAAAATTCTCTTATAAAGGCTCCATAACCTTAGCTACAACATATATACATGAGATATCATCTACATGTGCAAGATCAAAATACTATGAAAGCTCAAGTCAATAAAACAATATATACAAAATGTTCCCACCCATACCTGAGAGTATAGGGATGACTCTAGGACACACTAGACATCTAATGAACTCCTTTTATGTTCCATCACATCATCTCCTCATTGTCACGGGTCCTCTACTACTACTGACGATCACCTAAAAAGATTGTGGTGACCCACGGGTGAGACCACCATGTCCCAATGAGAGATATAACTCTCAACAACACTTATTGATTACAATAGGTTATGTAATTAAACAAGTTAAGTAGATTAAGACAATGAAACAAATAGATAGATAAAGAAACAAAACAAAATTATCAGTTACAAGGACTTTGTTAAGAGCAATTCTAATCAGAGTCTTAGAAGCTAGCATTATTCTCAATTACCAGATGTAATTATTACCATGAGTGTAACCATCATCATGAGCCTAACTAGCATCATAAATATCGATAACAGTATGAGAATATTTGAATAATATGAGCATGTCTAACAATATAACATGTTTACAATCACAAACAAAACGAATAGAATAAGCATTTCTAACAATATACCGTATCTGACAACATAGGCATATCCAATACGATGAGCAAAGCTAAAAATGTGAGCATGTCTAATAGAATATCATGTCTAACAGGATAAACATACTACATCTTAAGTAGAGTTAACAACATAAGCACAACTATCGATATAAGTATGATTAGAAGTACAACAATACACTAACTACATAGGTATGGCTAGAGTTATAAGAATAGCTAACAACTTGAGATAACTTCCATCATAAACATAATCAATAGTAGTAGTGTTTCTAACAACAGAAGCATGTATACTTCTCTTATAACACTATACATCATCTATGTGAAAAGGGAAAACTAGAGTTATCATCCAATCTAAAACGAGTTTAATACTAAGATGATATACTACATAGTTGTATCACACAATTTATTAATGCCCTCGAGAATTGAGGCATACCACACAATTCTATTGACCACTGCTAAGTTGAAATCAGTGTCATACAAGATCTAGGAGAGATGGACTCCTAGGATCTCCTAAAGCCTTGGTCAGTACAAGTCCCCCGCAGTGACATATAAAGTCAAATTACAAAACTCCTGGCCCACCTTGGTCTATAGGTCACAGAGCTAGACACCAGGGTATATGAAACCATGCCACCAAGGTACAACCATCGTTGTCCTCAAAATATCACATACACAAATCTATGAGATATGACCGCATCCATTATCACACTGAGGCATGATCGTGGCCATCCTCCATACACCTTGGGATCAATAAGACAAGGACACAAAGTCACTTGCACCTCGTATACTCAACAATATGTGCTTTGAGTTTCCCCTGGGAATACACTTTTCTCCATCCAACAAGTCCTGACACTAGAATGGATCTATGACATATGGGAACTACATGATTAAGGTTTTACTTGATTAGTTAATGACAATTGGGTGAATTAAGGCTTTATCAAACAAGTGGACAAACAAAACCTAATTCATTTCTAGCAAGTCTTAATATATAACAACTTCAAAAGATATAAAATGTATTAGGCATAATCCTTGTTTCAACATCACAGGGTACTATTTCATTACCATTCATGAGACTCTACTTTTCTTCACACCAACACAGGTTATAAATTCTTCTCACATTATCCCAGGGTACCAACCCTTATCACTTCATGAAGAGAATCACACATATATTAGGGTTCATCCATGCCCAAATGTCATTAAGACCATTACATTATATACTACAAAAACACCATTATCTTTCCATGCCTTCAAAAAGACTCAACAAACCATCATCTTATTTTTATACATATGTTCAACACTACATTACAATAAAGAACTAAAATATGTTCACATGATAACATAGTAAAGTTATTTTAGCATTAAGGGAATTCCTTAATTATAACAACATGCAAAGGAACTAGGTATAATTAACCACCATGATGCAGTAGTACTAGGATTAAAATTAACAATGCAAGTTGAACTTAACATTACAAATCAACACTTTACAACAACCTTAGTTTTATATTTATTCGAGGGAAAAGGTAAGACCACAAAATCATGGGCTTAAAACAATTGATCCTAAATCATCAAATCCCCACCATCAGATCATATGCAATAAACATAACCCAGCAAATCATAGACCACACATCATACCATCAGGTTCAAGGAAATTAAGACCATTGAATCATGTATAAGAATCACCACCATCGAATCATGGTGGCATAAAACATAACCAACAAATTAGGGCATCAAACCCACACCTTATAAGTATAAAATATTCCCAATACCTTCATATGTCAGATAGATAAAACCATTGGATGTAAAACATGTAAAACCTTGAGACATAATCTAGGGAAACCATCGAGTTATCATCTAGAAATACCATGTATCACCATCGGATGTGACCCCTAAGCTCACCATCAGTTGTGACATCTAGGCTCAACATTGGTTGTGAGCTCTAGGCTCTCCATCAATTTTAAGATTAAGGAAACCCATCAAGTTAGATATTAGTGAAAACATCATTTGTCTTAGTTAAGAAAACCATCTATTGAGCAACTAAGTGAACCATCATTCTAATACTTAGAGATAACAATCCATAACCATTTTGGATGACCATCAGTTGCGTCACTAAAGGGTACCATTGATCTAAAATGTAGAGAAATTAACAAATCAAAAATTAGGGTAGCTATCAGTTGTGAACTTACTGAAACCATTGAATTTAATCACTAGATGAAAGTACAGACTTCAAATGTCGAGTAAAACCATCAATTCATTGGAGGGGAAAACCATCATTTGGATACAGTTTTAGGAACCATCGTTTGAAAAAAAAGAACATGACCATCGGTTCTTGAGCACATCAAGTCATGAAAATAGAAACAAAGTGTGAACCTTCAGTTTTCACAAGAAGTCCAACCATCATATGTTGAAGAAATAAGGGAAAACAATTCATAACACCTAAGGCAAACCATCGTTTGTTGGGGTTTAGAAAACCATCAATTGAACTACTTGGTGAGAGCACCAATACCATCATTTCTTAAGCATAAGAAGGTACAAAATAGAAGCTATGTCCAAGCCATCAGTTGGAAAAACAAGGTCAGACAAAATAGCTCAAAATCCAAATTGTCGAGTTGCAACACAAGGAGGGGAAATCAACTCAAATCCTTAGGAAGAAAATGCTTTGTTTGTGATAGTTAAGATAACCATGGATCATTCAGTGATGAAGGCAGGATAACCATCATTTCTTGATCTCACTAAAATCATGAAAATAGTAACAATGGTACAATTGATGTTTCTTCCAAAAATCCAAACCATCAAGTCACAATACAAAAGAGATCAATTTAAGGAACCAAGGAAAACCATTGTTTCACCCACTCAACTGCATTAATTATTATAATTACAGAAACCATCGGTCGTCCAGAGATAAGAGTATTATTGTTACAACCCCAATTTTTGGGTTCATTTGGTGAGAAATGTAATTTCTCATATTAAAGATATTTGAACAAATAATGATATAATTTGCTTCAAATAAATAGATTTCGTTTACAATAGCCTTGATGATTTTTTTGTGGGCTTTATTGGCTATTGGGCCCAAATAACAAGAAAATTCAATTAGTAATTGAATAATTGAATAATTGATAAAAGAAATATGTGGAAACCTCTAGAAGGCAAATCCAAAGAGGATTTCGTGCCTCTTGGGTTCCTTGGGTTCCAAGGAGTTCAAAGTTGCAAAGAAAAGGCAATAAGAAAAGAAAAGTTTATTAAGTATTTCTTTAATAAGAAAGAGATTGGAAATAATGTTAAAATGTTGGAAATAAGTGGGAAAAGGTGTAATTAGGAGATCCTTTGTGGTATTTCGTGTTCCAAGGATTTCTAATGATAAAAGGAATACCAATGAGGAATATAAAAGAGAAATGAAGAGAAATCCTCAAAAAGAGATATTTTAATGAGAAATATTGCATAAAGATGCATCTAGAAGGATGATAAATATCCTTGGAAAAGAATTTCTAAATAATAGAGTTTCTTGGGGTCCAAGGATCCCCAATAAAGAGGAAAGAAAGAGAAAATGCCAAATTTGCAAAATAAAAGATAATATGATACCTTATTAATGGATTTTGTGATAAGGATAGAAAGGAAGTATTTTCTAATAAAAGGGAATATATATTTGTGGTCAATGAATTAAAGGCCAAGTCTAATGAGATTAAGAGATAGGTTTTTCGTATTCCTAATTATCCATGGAATAATGATTATCAAAGGAGATAATTAGGAGAGAGAGAGACACTTGCTTCACATTGAAGGAAAAGAGTTTCCTTAATGAGGGGCTTGGTAACTCACCTAAGGCTTCGTACCCTACTCTATAAAATATTAGAACCCCTGGGTCGAGCCCGAGAGATCCTTGCATCCCTTTCTCTCTTCTCCCTATATTCTTCTTCCTTGCTTTCACCCGTAAACCCTAAACCCAGAACGTAGCCCTAACCTGGAGCTATATGAGGTTGGGGAGGGTTAGAGAGGAAGGTCTGCCACTTCTACAATGACATGAGATGCCTGGGTGAGCATTCCCTCGCTCTAGATGGCCGTGGTGGCAGCAGCACGGCTGCTTAGGGCGGCCGTGTGACAGGTCTATCCGGCCTGTTATCCACCACCATGGTGGTGGTTCTGGATGCCAGTGGGTGCGGCGGAGGGTAGTGGATCGAAAGGGACCTCCGCCGGTCACTAAAGGAGTCCAAGACGAGAGTTGGAGTTGTGCCTTGGGCGGCTAGGGCAGTCGTGTCGCGGCTGATCCAAGGAGGAAGACGATCAAATTTCACTGGACGTCTTGCCCCTCCACGGGATGAACAAGAAGCAACTTAAGCGGGGGTATAACGGTAATTCCGTTATATTTCCAAATTGGGCGCTTGCATGGGATAAGTGATGTGGCACGTCCTCATTGGTCAGAAGTAAGTGATTTTGTTAAAATCGTAACTTTTTAATGGTAACTCCGATTAGGACAAGTTATATATGTATTTTGATCAGAAAAATGCAAGGAACTCATTAAAAATAGTTTTATAGCCGGAATCTGATCATAGTTCGAAAAGTAGTGTAAATCATCATCTTTAATGAATTAAATATTAAGAAACCCTATTTTGATATGATTAATGTGTTTAATAGGGTTTAATGGATCATTAGAGTTGATATTAACATGTTAAATGTAAAAAGGTACATTATGTTCGAAAAGGAAGAACTTTGCACATGATTAGTCTAATTTAGAGTTTATATGCTTGAAATTGGAAAAGTACATAAAGTTATCATCTTTAGTGTTTTAATTAGGGGAAAACCCTTAGATTTGATGGTAAATGGTTTTAATGACATAATTCAAGTTGATATTAACATGTTGTTAATAAAAGTGAAAATAGGATCTAAAAGATGATCTTTTTATATATTTGACTTTATTTAGGGTTTTGTGCATGATTATGCATTAATGAGCTTGAAACCCCTAATTTAGATGAATATGTCTTTTAATTGTTCAAATCCATGAATAAATAGGGATGTGATGATCCTAAGTCAATTTGGGTATAAAAGACTATTAAAATGAATAGTTGAGCAATTAAGGTTCATAAAAATGGAAAAGGATGTTTTAGGGTTTGTTAACTTAAAAAGGATAAAGTTTGAGAAATTGATCTAAGAAACCCTAATGAATATTAATGAAACCTTAATGTGGATTAGAAACCATAGAAAGTGAATCCAAGTTAATAAATTTGGTTCTTGATAAATTGTGTAATAAATAGAGTACATATTCTTTTCAGGAATTATGGGATTGTTGAATTACTTGGATTGCATGCTTGGTTGGATTTTCTTAATGCTTCTGAAATCATCAAATCAGGTATGTGGTTAATTATGAATAACCGAATTAGTTTCCGATGGATTCCCGAATGTTTAATCACATTGAATGCAACTAAACTGTTTGGATGTTCATACTGCAATTATAAAGTGACTATGACTATCAGATAATGTATATGCCTTCTAGCTCAGATCCAGGTCCCCTCTGTGTCGTAATGGCTGACCTGGTATATGGCTACCTAGAGGGTAGGTCCATCCGGTCATGAATGACTTAGTATATGGTTGCCTAGAGGGTAGGTCCATCAAGTCACCTTTATAGAGGTACCATATAAGTCCTTACAGGGACAACACAGAGTTGTGGATAGGTATGGATTGAGTAGTTTGGCTTAAAATGTAATCTTGATTGTTAAATGATTAATTGAGTGATTATATTATTAACATAGTTGAAATTATTTGTTTCCCCCACATACCAGCTTCGGCTGACTGACGTTTTGTTTGTTGGCATTTTAGGTACAATGAAAAGAACAAACAGTAAAGTGGAACATGTGGTACTAAATGAGAATTAAAGTGCAAAGGAGGATTAGATAGATTAGTATCTGTGTGGATAGAATTTTAGAGATCCAAGTTTTCAAAAAGGTATGCAAAAAATTTATTTTCTTACAGCTTTCAGTATAGTATGTTAAAATTTGATAATTATTCTTGGTTAATTGCCGATCCTTTGATCCGGAAGTCATGGGTGCGGCTTCGACCTCTCGGTCTCCCTTAATTGGGGGTTATCGGGAGGTGGGGTCATAACATTTGGTATCAGAGCTTAGGTTCCTCAGTTAACCATTAATAATTATTAAATTTTACAAACTCCATAGAGCCCAAGGGAGTTATTAGAGGATTATCCGAAAGACGGAGGTGTCGAGAAAAGGATCACGACTGGGGGCTGGCAATATTTTCCTCTGCACCTCTTGTCGGAATACGAGGACTCCCGGATCCGTGTGACTTCCTGGCCACAGTCTTAGGGTATGAATCGAAACAAGATACCTTTAGGACTTCTCATCTTATTCATCCCTTCTCATCACAAAATTCTGATAAGGACCTAAAAGATTAGGGTTTTCTTTCTTCTCCTCACCCTCTTGAGGTATGGGTAAGGTTAATAAGGTTTATGAAATCCTCCACCAAATTAATGAAAGGCATGTAAATAAGATGTCATGGGCATAATCTTAATAGATTAAGCACAAACTAAAGAATGGATACATGCTTAGGTCGTATGACATAAGTTGTCATGTCCTCAGAAGAGACTTGAGGCTAGACCTTCTTGTCAGGAGGATAAGTTAGTCTTGGAGATTGAGATCTCCGTTGCAAGTAGAGACCTGGCACATTCTATGAGGATGATGCTAACCTTAACCCTAAGTGAAGGTTAGAGAGAGATGTTGGACCAGGTGTTTGAAAGGACATGCCTTTGGGATGCCATAGGATCCGTGGGTGACCTAGAACCTTTGGCAACCCAACCCTGGGAAGGGTCGTGCATGTTAGGGTAAAGGATAGCTCCTTAGATTATGATGTTAGTGAAGGACCATAGAAATCCTTTGGGCTTGTGCAAGTAGGGCATAGCTAGCACCTAGGACACGTCATAGTGCTGACAGTAGGATGAAACCCTGGATAAGGAATAATGATGGAGCATAAAGGGTTATGGATGATCTTGAGCAACCATAAGTTCGAACCTAGGATTCACCCACGTAGAGCATGCTTTTGAGGGTGACCCTTCATGAAGAAAGGACCTCTAATGGTGAGGTTGGATGTGGGGTTAACTCTAGAAAGAGCAGGAAACCCAGCAAGAAGGTTGGAAGCCTAAAACCCTGAACAATGGATGATAGTGGTTGCCTCATGATTGATCCCTGAAAGTTGATGATACCTTGGTTATCTTTAGAGGGACCAAACCTAGAGGAAGGAGGAGGTTTCTGGCACCTATGTGCCTAGGGTATAAGTGTTTACCTTCTGAGAAAGGAAGAAGATGTTTTGTATACCCTGAAGTGGATTTGTAACAGGTTATGAGGCCTTGTACTTAATGGTCTGTCCTTGAGGAAAATCCAACTCTAAGTGTTTCTCGAGTTGAAGGATGACAAGAATTGCATTTCATGCCTTTTGTAAGCTTGATTCATGGTTAAGTGATAGAACATGTAGTTGGACACCTAAAAGTGAACCTAGGGTTCCTAGGCCTAAGAGGGGAAGTGGTGTACCTAATGCTCATGATGCGGAGTTGAGTTCCTATAGAAGAAAGCATGGTACTCCTCATGTATAGAGGAAAAAGGGGAAGCCCCTTAAGTTTAATGTGTGTTTGATGAACCCCTCACAACTAGGTTGATGATAAAGAGAGGTATGATCTTGATCCAACATTGAGGAAAGAGGACAAGTATGACCTAGTATGGTTCGGTAGGTGATCTGCTGTGCCTTAATGGCTTGCTAGGGTTAAGTAGGCTCGTGTGGATGTAAACCCTAGACCTAAGAGCTTTTGTGACCTTGTTGTCAAGAGATAGTTTTCCTCCCATCCTGGGAGAGGGACCCCTTTGGAAGGGTGTATATCAGTTTTATTGGTTTAAGTAACCTAAAGAGGTCTCATAGGATCTTGAGAAGCTAAGTGAAAAGTACATGGTATGAGAATGAACCTGTAGACCCATAGATATCCATCTCTAATTGCATATGAATGTGGTACCATGGAGGTAACCGACATGGGACTTGACCAAGGTAGGCAGGTTGCCATGATCCCTATGGAAGGATGAAAGCCAGCCCCTGAATGCAGAAAGAGAGATGATGAAGACTTGGGTAAGGTTCTAAGTGAACATGTACTATAATGGAGAATCCTAAGTCTATCCTAGGGTCAGGTAGGGATAAGACCGATGAAAGTAGGAGTTGCCTAATTCCCCAGTTGCACATGACCATAGGGTCAGGAGGTAACAACTATCATTGTCTGAGGGCCATGGGTTAGGAGATTGATCACCTTCATGAACTCATGGGACCCAAAGGGCAGATGAGTAGGGCACTCTCTTGATGCATGAGGGAAGAGGGATGACCCCAAAGTGTCGGCACCCTATAGACCTAGAGGAGATGACCACGGGATGTGTGTAAACCTCAGTAGGTCCAAGACTAGTTTGATATCATGATGTCTGTGATGTAGAGACATATGTGGCACGTTGCAACTTAGATGTAAAGGTGTATTGGCAAGGTGGGATGTACCATCTCTACTCGTGGAATAGGAAGAACTTTGTATTTGGACTGCAGCCAAATGCTTATTTCCTCTTGTTATGGGAGTGAGAGATTGGACATTACACATGCCATACACCAAGGATAAGAGATGATGTAGGTTGGAACGTTGCCATGAGAAATGGGGATAGAGAAGATAACCTACACTGGTAAAGTGAATGATACATGGATGGCTTGCAAACACTAGGAGGAATGAGGTAGTCACCTTATGAGGATGTTTTTATCATGAGCTATGTGGAACTTATGAGTTATACCAGGTTGAGTTTGATCACCATGATGATGAAATCAGATAGTGTTCTTAATGAAAATAGACATAGAATTTGAGGTGAAATGATAAGTGAAATACATGAAAGTGTATGTCTTCAATGTTACCTAATACCTAAGAATGTGAAGTGGTAATGGATGATCTGGTTAAAGATACATCTAACTTGTTGGACTAGAAGCTAGAAGAGGTTGTTTGGCTAACCCTATGTTCGAAAAGGAGAGGTGTTTGGATAACACTCAGATGTAACAAGATACATTGAAAAGTTAATGGTTGTTTGGTTAGGCGGTCTAGTCCTTGATATAATGAAAGGATGGTGGTAGAACCTCAAGTGCACTTCTTTGGAAAAGAAGATGATGAAACCCCAACTAGAGTGGTTTAGAGTTTCGGAGGAATCGAGCTTGAGGAATCAGGACATACATGAAATCATGATTGACGATCACCATACACTATGGAAAATGGCAATAGCACTTTGGATGCTTAAGATGAAGTTGCATGTGGTTTATGGCCATGCAAGCCAGGAGGTAAAGGACGAATCCTAGTAACCCAGTGTATCGATATGGAGGACAAAAGAGTCCCTGAGAGGGAACGGGAGCTCAACACTATGGATGTTGTGATAGGTCTTCTCTGGGCCAAGGAAGGTCGAGATGCAATATGGGTTATGGTAGGTCGCCTTACCTAGATAACATGAGAAAGAAAGAGTTCTGTTAAGGGACAGATCTAGTTGAACTACCCATGAGAGAGATGGTTCAACTACACCATGAAGCGAGTTCAAAGGTTCTTGAGTTTGACCTAAAGGTTCAATTTCATAAAGTGGAAGTAGGTACATGAAGAACTCAATGTTAGTATAGTTTATCACCCCTAACTATGGTTAGTATGATCCAGACTAAAGGGTCTGATGAGGGCATGTGTGCTCATTCAAGGTGATATCTAGAGACAGTTCTTGTCCAAGATATGATGTGATGATAACCACCATAGCCAGTATCAAGATTTAATGAAGCTCTGTAAGAGAGGTTGTGTCTGTCACCACTTCAGTAAGGTGATGTTGGTGAAAGGACCACATGATGGTTAGAAAAGGGACCACAGTGAATGTTGATGAAGTCGCTTTGATCGTGCAATGGCTAAAAGGAGCCTAGGGACGACAACAGTCGTGAGCAGATGCAAAGTAGACTGACATGCGGTTCACTGTGAGGGGAAGGATGTTACAACCCCAATTTTGGGGTTCATTTGGTGAGAAATGTAATTTCTCATATTAAAGATATTTGAACAAATAATGATATAATTTGCTTCAAATAAATAGATTTCGTTTACAATAGCCTTGATGATTGTTTTGTGGGCTTTATTGGCTATTGGGCCCAAATAACAAGAAAATTCAATTAGTAATTGAATAATTGAATAATTGATAAAAGAAATATGTGGAAACCTCTAGAAGGCAAATCCAAAGAGGATTTCGTGCCTCTTGGGTTCCAAGGAGTTAAAATTTGCAAAGAAAAGGCAATAAGAAAAGAAAAGTTTAATTAAGTATTTCTTTAATAAGAAAGAGATTGGAAATAATGTTAAAATGTTGGAAATAAGTGGGAAAAGGTGTAATTAGGAGATCCTTTGTGGAATTTCGTGTTCCAATGATTTCTAATGATAAAAGGAATACCAATGAGGAAAATAAAAGAGAAATGAAGAGAAATCCTCAAAAAGAGATATTTTAATGAGAAATAAACAAGATAATGAGAAATATTGCATAAAGATGCATCTAGAAGGATGATAAATATCCTTGGAAAAGAATTTCTAAATAATAGAGTTTCTTGGGGTCCAAGGATCTCCAATAAAGAGGAAAGAAAGAGAAAATGCCAAATTTGCAAAATAAAAGATAATATGATACCTTATTAATGGATTTTGTGATAAGGATAGAAAGGAAGTATTTTCTAATAAAAGGGAATATATATTTGTGGCCAATGAATTAAAGGGCAAGTCTAATGAGATTAAGAGAGAGGTTTTTTGTATTCCTAATTATCCATGGAATAATGATTATCAAAGGAGATAATTAGGAGAGAGAGAGAGACACTTTCTTCACATTGAAGGAAAAGAGTTTCCTTAATGAGGGGCTTGGTAACTCACCTAAGGCTTCGTACCCTACTCTATAAAAGATTAGAACCCCTGGGTCGAGCCCGAGAGATCCCTGCATCCCTTTCTCTCTTCTCCCTATCTTCTTCTTCCTTGCTTTCACCCGTAAACCCTAAACCCAGAACGTAGCCCTAACCTAGAGCTATATGAGGTTGGGGAGGGTTAGAGAGGAAGGTCTGCCACTTCTACAATGACATGAGATGCCTGGGTGAGCGTTCCCTCGCTCTAGATGGTCGTGGTGGTAGTAGCACAGCTGCTTAGGGTGGCCGTGTGATAGGTTTGTCCGGCCTGTTATCCACCACCATGGCGGTGGTTTTGGACGCCAGTGGGTGCGGCGGAGGGTAGTGGATCGAAAGGGACCGCCTCCGGTCGCTGAAGGAGTCCAAGACGAGAGCTAGAGCCGTGCCTTGGGCAGCTAGGGCAGCCGTGTCGCTGCTGATCCAAGGAGGAAGACGATCGACTTTCACTAGACGGTCTTGCCCCTCCGCGAGCTGAAAAAGCAGCAACTTAAGCGGGGGTATAACGGTAATTCCGTTATATTTCCAAATCGGGCGCTTGCATGGGATAAGTGACGTGGCGCGTTCTCATTGGCCGGAAGTAAGTGATTTTGTTAAAATCGTAACTTTTTAATGGTAACTTCGATTAGGACAAGTTATATATGTATTTTGATCAGAAAAATACAAGGAACTCATTAAAAATAGTTTTATAGCCTGAATCTGATCATAATTCGAAACGTAGTGTAAATCATCATCTTTAATGAATTAAAGATTAAGAAACCCTATTTTGATATGATTAATGTGTTTACTAGGGTTTAATGGATCATTAGAGTTGATGTTAACCTGTTAAATGTAAAAAGGTACATTATGTTCGAAAAGGAAGAACTTTGCACATGATTAGTCTAATTTAGAGTTTATATGCTTGAAATTGGAAAAGTACATAAAGTTATCATCTTTAGTATTTTAATTAAGGGAAAACCCTTAGATTTGATGGTAAATGGTCTTAATGACATAATTCAAGTTGATATTAACATGTTGTTAATAAAAGTGAAAATAGGATCTAAAAGATGATCTTTTTATATATTTGGCTTAATTTAGGGTTTTGTGCATGATTATGCATTCATGAGCTTGAAAACCCTAATTTAGATGAATATGTCTTTTAATTGTTCACATCCATGAATAAATAGGGATGTGATGATCCTAAGTCAATTTGGGTATAAAAGACTATTAAAATGAATAGTTGAGCAATTAAGGTTCATAAAAATGGAAAAGGATATTTTAGGGTTTGTTAACTTAAAAAGGATAAAGTTTGAGAAATTGATCTAAGAAACCCTAATGAATATTAATGAAACCTTAATGCGGATTAGAAACCATAGAAAGTGAATCCAAGTTAATAAAGTAGGTTCTTGATAAAGTGTGTAATAAATAGAGTACATATTCTTTTCAAGAATTATGTGATTGTTGAATTACTTGGATTGCATGCTTGGTTGGATTTTCTTAATGCTTCTGAAATCATCAAATCAGGTATGTGGTTAATTATGAATAACCGATTTAGTTTACGATGGATTCGCGAATGTTTAATCACATTGAATGCAACTAAACTGTTTGGATGTTCATACTGCAATTATAAAGTGACTATGACTATCACATAATGTATATGCCTTCTAGCTCAGATCCAGGTCCCCTCTGTGTCGTAATGGCTGACCTGGTATATGGCTACCTAGAGGGTAGGTCCATCAGGTCATGAATGACTTAGTATATGGCTGCCTAGAGGGTAGGTCCATCAAGTCACCTTTATAGAGGTACCATATAAGTCCTTACAGGGACAACACAGAGTTGTGGATAGGTATGGATTGAGTAGTTTGGCTTAAAATGTAATCTTGATTGTTAAATGATTAATTGAGTGATTATATTGTTAACATAGTTGAACATTATTTGTTTCCCCCACATACCAGCTTTGGCTGACCGACGTTTTGTTTGTCGGCATTTTAGGTACAATGAAAAGAACAAACAGTAAAGCGGCACATGTGGTACTAAATGAGAATTAAAGTTTAAAGGAGGATTAGATAGATTAGTATCTGTGTGGATAGAAGTTTAGAGATCCAAGTTTTCTAAAAGGTATGCAAAAAAATTATTTTCTTACAGCTTTCAGTATAGTATGTTAAAATTTGATAATTATTCTTGGTTAATTTCCGAACCTTTGATCCGGAAGTCATGGGTGCGGCTTCGACCTCTCGGTCTCCCTTAATTGGGGGTTATCGGGAGGTGGGGTCATAACAATTATGACTGTCGGTTCTTAGGCTATTAACAAGTCCATAAAAATAGTAACAAGATAGAGTCATTATTCTACACAAGAAATTAACCATCGAATCATGAGGCAAGGTAGAAACCAGCTCAGAATAGGTCAAGGACAACCATCAATTTTCACCCTAAAAACACCATTGATTCATATTCAAGCAAGGTCTAAAGCTCATGTTCTAAAATAAAAAATGTGATCAATATTAAGGAGAGTAAAAAGAAGAGTATCTACTCAAGAATTATCATATATATGCACAACTTAACTAAGGATTCAAATTTTCTATTCATTACTATGTTTTAGAGCAAGATTTGTTCATGGAAAATTGAAAGTAAGCAACAAACATGAACTAAGTTATTTAACTCGCCTCAAGGATGAAGATGAGGCTCCAAAAAGAAAGGAAGATTAAGGAAAGAGACAAGAAAATCCTATATTTGAGCTCTCCACTCGTCCAAACTAGCTTTTCTCCAAGAACAAGCAACCCAACGTCATGGAAGTAAGAAGAACAGTCTTCTTCAAGAATTCTAGCACTAGATCCACCATGGAAAACATGGATCCGACCAATAAAAGGAAGAGATGGGAAGGTAGGACAGTAGAAAATGAAGGAAAAAATAATGACCTTACTTTCTTGGTTCAAGAACAAGCTAAGAAAGCTCTGAAACCTTGAAGGGGGGTAGATCTGATCTCTAAGTGCATATGCAAGTAGATTGACCAAGATTCATCCTCCTTGGGCTCCTTCTTCTCCACCAAGCAGGGGGGGTGAGTTTAGGATCAAGGGGAATGATGTGGGTGAATGGAGTGCGTAAGGGTTCTATTTTCATGCAAGGAGAGGAGTATAAAAACTAAAGGGGAGAGAGAATGAAGAGGCAAGGTATCTTAGCCAAACATGCCAAATGTCAATGGTCAAGAGCATCTTTCCTAGGAAACCCAGCAGTCCATCATTAGTGGAAGTCAATAGGCCCACCAATACATGATTCCCATATTAGCCACCAACCCAACTCATAAGAAAACCCATTGAATCTATTACACAAGGTAGCCCATCTCTGAGAGGAAATGCTAAGTTCAACTTTAGGTAGATGTAACACACAAAACCAAGGTGCATATAGGAGCCCCATGGTACAACTAACTACAAATTTATATGAAAACATTTGAGGCATAAACAAATTGTGAAATATTGCAAGAAAAAACTCAAATATGGGTAAATTGCATAAACGTCCAAAATGTGCACAAATTACATAACTTGTAAACAATGTCCAAACTAGATCAAACTTAAAACATGTCTTAATTAACTTATATAAAAGCATAAGAAAGAGTTTTATTAATCATATAAACATCCAATTAGGTAAATTAAGCATCATTAGGGTTTAGTCTAGGTTAGGGGTATTACAAGATGGATCTTGTTGCTACAAGAGTTTGACATGGAAATCAAGGATAAGAAGGGCATTGAAAATGATGTTGTTTATAATATTATCCAATTACATATAAAAGTCAATGAAATGATCCCTATCAATGAATCTCTACCTGATGATCACTTTCTAAAAGTATACATGTTCACCTTGTGGTATGATATCTTTGTGAACTACCAAGTTGTGGGGTCATTCACCCCAAAAGAAAGAAGTTCTTGTCAAACATTTTTCATTACAATTGGGATGAGCCTTATCTTTTTGAGTTATATTCAGATGGCCTAGAATGTCGATGTGTCACTTAAGAGGATGCTACTCTTATTTTAGAACAATGTCAATTGGGCCCAACTGGGGGCCACATGAGCTCTAAGAAGACTACATTCAAAGTCCTTCAATGTGGGTTTCTTCTTGACTTCTACATTTAAAGATACCCATATCTTTATCAAGACGTGAGATCAATGACATAGATCTAGAAACATTTTGAATAGGAATGAGATTCTCATCAATCACTGACAATAATTTTAGATTTTTGACATCTAAGGTGTGGAGTACATGGGCATATTCCCTTTTTATTATGGCTACTCCTATTTCCTCATTACAGTCAAAATGTTTCCAAGTGGGTTGAAACCATCCTCACAATTTCTTACGAATCCAAACCAGTCATAAAGATGTCCAAAGATATTATCTTCCCTCTCTTTAGTGACATGCACACCATCATATTTGATGGATGATAACACTTCTCTAGCCCAACTTTGTAATGCTCCTTTGCAAACACAGTGTGGGATTTCCACCAAGTGGCCACTCCATATCTTCATCAGATGAGTGTTCAACTGAAGGTTTATAATTGCCAAATATAAACCATTCTTGAAAAGACAACCAATAGGACAAGAAAAGATTGGGCTCACAAGATGAAGATACACTTAGAGATTATCAAAATGCATATAAGACTACATTGGACACTACACATTTTATCTGATTTATGGAAAGTCTTGATACTGACCATTGGTGAGCTTGAACACAAAGCTCAATGGTACATTAAATAGATCAACTTTGGTCTCTGTTCAACAAGGGAAAACTATCTACTTCAAATATAAGAGGTAGAAATATTACGACTAATATTCTATGAAAATGCATGTATTTACAAGGAGTACACAAAAATGTGGCATGATGGCCAATTGAAGAGGAAAGATCTACATGACAGAGATCAAGTATTATTGCACAAGTCTAGCCTCTTCCTTTTTCCAAAAAATTTCAAGTATAGTCATCCTCATGCAGTGGTTCTCATTTTGAGTGAGAAGACTAGAGAATTCAAAGTCAATGGCCAATATCTCAAATGTTACTTCATAATGAATGATGTGCATGACAACCAACATCTCTCGCTTCTCCCTCCAACATATCACGATTAAGTTTCAGTTGTCAACGTGAAACAAAGGCTCTTCTTAGGAGGAAACCTGATGTTAACCTCAATTTTTGTTTTCAATATTAAATTAAATAATCTTTTTCATGCATTGGATAACACATTGCAAGTTGCAATCTTCAGTTCTAACAATTTCATTTCAAATTTCATAAGGAGGAAATGTTGTTGATAAGATCACACCAACGTCATGTGGTCCAACCAACACAATTTTCCCCTCCATCTCAGATTTAGTGTTTTCTTAGGGACAAGAAATTATTTAAATTTGAGGTGGAGGGTTGTTGGTACGTATTCTAGTTACCATACATACCTATATGTTTCAGACTTAAGGTTCCATCCTTGTGTTTTTGTGAAATGTTTCAAAATTTACTATTTTATAACAATTAAAGTGATTATCTAGTCATCTTAGATTCAATTTTTCAATATATTTAAAATATTCAACTCCACTTTTTTTAATAAACACCTCATAAGGACCAATTTTTACAACTAACCAATGGCTAAAAATTATCCCTATGAATCCAAATGTCATGTTTTCTTAGAATAGATGGAAAGATATGAAAGAACTAAGAGGGATCAAACACATTGTCCACTCTACTGAATAGTGACGCAATTTCATGGAATCACCACATGTAATGTCTTTAAGTTATTATTTGAGCATAGTGGGTAAGGATAACGTCCTAGTGCACTAAACTATAAATCAAGTTGCATAACAATTTGAACCCTCATCTACACTTTTTCCTTCACCTTCTTACCTTCTATTAGTAAATGAAAATGCATAAGAGAATGTAAAACCCTATGTTTAGGGTGACCCATCCCCTTCCTTTTCAATACCCCTCACTATGTAATAGGGGCCTACCACCAAAAGCAAGGAAAGATGCCGATGTGCACAAAAAATACTATTATATATGCACTTGCCCAAACAAAATGCAATCTCGAGTCAGATAGAGGAGAGGTGTCCTTCTTGCTTCCATACCCCCATTCATTTACTTTTCTACCTATGGCAACAATGAATGCCTCAAAATGTTAGCATTCTCATGAGTTACACCAGTGTCAGGTCAACGACATACTTGTTGTTCTATGAGTCTCTCTGAATTCTCATGAAACTCCATGATGTGCTTTATGTTGGGGGTTTGGTGAGGAAGTGTTTTTGAGAAACAAAGTTGGGAACAAAGATATAGAAAGATTTTTTCTTGAACACAAGAAGTTGGGAATATTGGTCATATATAGTGGTGAGGAATACTATATGATGGGAAGATGACAAAATGAAATGGGAAAAAATCCATTTGGTTATTGGTTTAGATTTTTTTTTTACTCAAGGAAGAACAACATTTATGTTCGGGATAGTTTGATGAAGGCATATAAATCTTAGTTTTAGTCTAGTTTTGCATTTAGATCATTTTATTTTCATTACAAATTGATTTATTTTATTACATTTAGATTTTATGTTAATTTGTTAGAAACTTTAAGCTTTTCTTTACACTGCTTGCAGATCTGGAGTGTAATCTATCTACGCTATTTGAATCAACATGACCTAGGGGGTCCTTCTCGATCAACAAACTTAGTTTAAGACTACGGAATACCACCTCAATTTATATTATTATTGACCTCCAAGAATCAACCTTATAAGTGATCAATATCCATTATTTGATGAATACCAATAGACCTTCATTATTGAGGCTCCTACCTATCAAGCTTCAGGTTGATAGCCAGGAAATCAACACTACACTCATCAAGATCCACCACCCAAGCAAACTCGAAGACCTATCAACCCTTCAAGTTGGTATCCAAGAGGTGATGAAACATTTAAAGACACCAGGTCAATAGCCTAAGGATAGTGCAACCTAAAGATAAACCCAAAAATCATAACTCCATAAATTCATCACTCACATTTATCGAGATTAATCAATTAATACCCTCTTCTTGAACTTCAGCTCAAGAAACAACCAATTAACCGTCAAGATATCGAACGGTGTTGGTTGCTTGGTTGGCAAGAAATTAATTTGGAACATCCACATGGATCAGATCCGACTACAAACACTTGAGTACGGAGTCCTATGAATACCCATCATACAACCACATGGGATCTCTCTCTCGGGAAGCACGTTGTGAAACGGTGAAAGTGATGCCACTCCAGTCATTTCTAGAGTGATCGATCTGGTCACTTATAAAGTGATGGATCTATTGGTAATCATTCTAGTGTCATTAAGAAAGATTGATATCCTTCCTCCTCTACTCGAGGGAAAGGTCAGTCAAGGTGCATTTCATCCCCTCCTAAGTATAGAGAGATCGACCTACTACCTACCCAGAGAAATCAACCATTTATGAATGTGATCAACCTCTAGGTCTATAGCAGAGATCGTCCACCAACAATTTTGTATTGATTGAGCTCAAGATGATCAACTTCGTGGTGTTGAACTCTATGGTAATCAACATCTACAAGTCAAAAACTATTGACCCCCCTCTCCTGGGTGATCAAACTATTTGTTGATATTTTATCCATCCACCTTCTTGTACTACAAGTTAGGGTTAATACCTATAAAATAGAGAAGGAAGAGAGTCTATCACCACACACACACCGAGCTACTTTTGTTATAGTAATGATTGTAATTGTGTCCTCCTCCTCTACACTTCATATAAATATCAGCATGTCGAGCGAGTCTTCCTTTCATGGAGGTGCAAGGAATAAAACCCTACCTATTCCTTACAATTTTATTCTTGTTCCAATTCTTGTATGAACTCATTAAATTCGTTTCTAACCTTTAATCCATGTTTTGTGGGTTGATCACCCACTTTATGTGATTTATCATAAACTTATTCCTCAAGAACTTCAACATTTAAGATTTGAATATCGATTAACTTTGGTTGATTCCCTGATGTGAACTTCTAATGGGAAGTCTCTGGGGTATTGGACATATGATTTTTAAGTATCAATACATTGAGATTACGAGGATATCCTCTCATACAATTTTCTGACTCTAAATGGGGAAACTTACATATCTCTAGTTATCTATTAATAAAAAGTTTGGATTTGAATGAATAGTCAGATTCAAATAGAGGTGTTGAATCCAGATTCCACTCTATTCTCTCCTTCCATTTATAACTAGACCATGAATCTTTCTCCTCTGATTCATCCAACCTTAATTAATTAAACCAGACTCAACTTGTGATAAATACTAGTTCTTCAATGGTTTCCTTGATCTGATAATTCTAAAAAATGATGTCCTTTTGGTTCAATCATGAAATATACAAAGATAAGATCCGTCCACTTGTGGGTGGTGTTATCAAGACTAGTTAACACAAAATATAATGATTTCATGCCTAGATAATTTTCTTGTGAGATCAATAATACAATAAGGACTAAAGGGATGATATCCCAATTGATCTAAGAACTCAAGAGAATATAGGTTGTCTTTAAGGCCTTGGAGAATGGACATGAATAAATGATTTCTTTGGAACCTCCAAAAATAAACACTAGAAAGATACTTGGTGATCCAAGACACCCTAGATGAGTTAAATATAAAGATAAAGATAGAGTCAAAGAATGAAATAGAGGAACTCCTTTGAGTAAAATTGATGGAACTAATGGCAGCTCACTAGTGTGCCTTCCAATAAGGACCATTTTCTAACACAACAAAAAATCCTTAGGTTAGAGTAGTTTCCATTACAGTGAAGTCCCTACTATGCAATACAAAATTATTTTCTAGTGTTGTACGTTATATATTGTAAATAATATAAACTAATTGTTATATATGACATCCTGATATAACTTGTAAGATTCTAGTGGACATCCCAGCGAACGAGTTTGTGGGTGAGGTTGTAGTGAACCAAACTAGGTCTAATACAGTTCATGGTTGACCCTTAGAGCCTAAATACTATCATTTATTGACAACTCACATATTCTATGGTATGGATGATATGCCTTTTGCCAATATCATTCATAAATTTGATATTGTGAGTGATATGTAAAATAGCTTTGTCATGTGGAAAATTAAATTAGTATGTTAACTGGGTTAAGTTCTTATTTTTCATGAAATATTATTTCATTTCCTCCACTATATTTGAATAAAACCACAACAAATAAATCTCCATGCCTTCCTCCAAAAGTCGATAGACCAGACTTGTTGGATCCATATGTCCAATAAAACATATAACAAACTGAATTAGTGTTCAATCATCTGCTGAAACTCTATTTGAGTAATACAAACAAGTCAGCATTGATGGTTGTTGATGTTGCAACTGAGAATATACAATTCAATATAGGGTTTTAGGACTCTGTGGTGTTATTTTCCCACCAGTGCTTAACCAATTTAGTAATAAATTTGTAGATGTGATATCAAAATATCCATATACATATATAAAGTATAATTAATCTAAAAGTGATTTTCATAGCCATATTTACAATAATGGACAACTATTTGCAATTGAGAAGGTGGGCAATTTGATCCCTTCCATACTTAAACTTTTTGAGAATGATCAAATGTGGTTGACAAGTTGTGCTACATGATCAATGCATTTAAGGTCTTTAAGAGCCTTAGAAAATATGTCATATTACTTCCTTAAAAATTTAAGCATGTATATATACTACTAGTAAATGCACGTGCTTTGCACATGGTACTTGTAAAGTTTAATATGTTTGTACATTACATATATGACTAATTTTCCAAGTTTCACATTGAAAATTTATGGTACCACCAAACTGTTCTTAGATTTAAGTTTTTATTATATTTGATAGAAATTGAGTTCTATTTTGTATCTTTCATCATTTTGTATATTTTATTACATTTCATGCTAAACTTTTCCTAATACTATAGGAAATAATTATATCATATAAAAACAACACATTTTTAAAATTTTCATAAATATGATTAATATCATGATATATTGTATGTTCCTTTCAAGTTTTCATAAAACAAATATTATAGAAAAGATTTTTTTCCTAATACTATGCTTAAGATTCTAGTAGATACACATTTAGAATATTCATTCATCTTTCATCCTTTAAAGAATTATATCTATTTCATGTTGTCTTTTCTCTTAAAAATACTAAATTAAAACTTCCAGTGAGCTTAGGTATATTATGTTTAGAGTTAGAAGAACTTTTTGACACCATACTTTAATTCTATACTATATTAGTAAAATAATTTATTATTGGTCAGATTATTAGCGTCATTTAGAGTCAGCCAATACTCCTTGATTACTCTTCTGGTTCAATTTAATTTCATCTACATGCAATTAACTATGGCAAGAAATGTTTTATGCAAATTATGATGTACATTACATCACAAAAATGTTATGTTGTATCAATGTCATGATAAAGTATATGTACATATACTAATACACCCTTGGAACGATATATAGTACATGCATTTATATTTATAAATGCATAAATAAGACAATGTGTGACGAATATGATATTAAGAGTTCAATGATATCTTGGTAAACAACAATGTGTTACAGTTATTAATGAATCTTAGATGCGAAGGCAAAGAGTTGAACGTTCAATCTAGTGACTGTAATGAAAATCATGTAACATGTAAGAGTACCTATTGAAGGAACACAAGTCCAAATAGACCGATCATGTATTATAACACATTAGTCTCCCTTACAAATGGTCATGAAAACGGATAGAAATCACATAATGTTTGGTCAACCTAAAATTCTTGACCTAGTCTACAGTTGTATTTTGGACACGGAATTCTTAATTTGTCATTTCTACTAAAAGTAATCAGTAGATGTATTACAATATGTAATTGTTCTGAATATATAGCCCCTCGCCTAGTGCGTCCCAACAAACCAACCCAGTTTTACACATACAAAAAGTACAAAAGTAATATTTAAAAAAACTACATCGTTGTGTACTAAAAAATATTATTCCTTTGTAGTAGTGTCAACGATTCTCTCTAATAATATAGTGTTCTCTACTTTCTAGACAATAATAAACTAATTGTCTTCTTTACCGTAGAAATAGAGTTCACAAGAAATGCAATTTGTATAAAATAAGAAGAAAACTCCCATACCTTTGTTAACACATACATACCCCATACCCCACATCTACAGTGCTACTGTTAATAAGATCATGTGATACTTCTTTTCTAATATCAAACTTCCTCAAAATTGTATATGTGATCGCCTTCGGCCCTGCACTTAAGAATCCATATGAGACACATATTTCTCTTGGCCACATCCCAACATTAACCAGATCTGCAAATGTCAGCCAAAACCTATTTTTCTGAAACCTTTCTGGTCATGTGTACAAAGCTCACGCAGGGAATAGGTCATCAAGCTCCCCTCAACAATTATTAAAAATTACCGAACGACAAGAAGGTATCTATTATCGAGTCCATCTTTTTTTCATTACGTTGAAGATCACAACTGAAACAAGGCTATCCACTTATCATGTCATCTTCAAATTAAACTACTTGCATCCATACAAGCCACTTAGACCATTGATACCCTCATAATGAAATTTCATTGTCCTAACACAGTTAGAAGAACTGCACGAGCATGTCATATCTGATGATCATCGTTCATACTATAAACAAATATATAATAGCATCATCCTCATTGACTTGGTAAATTAGATGAGCAATCTACTGCCAGTGATAAGAAACACTTCGACCTGATCAATTATAATATAGTTACTATGCGTTACGGGAGACTGAATAGATACGGACGTTGCCTGCTATTATCAATGCACTTCTTATTACTTAGGGCATGTTTGGTTGACCGAATCTGTCTATATTGGATTGCATCTTCTGATCCAGCTAGGCAAAAATTACGTTTGGATTGACGGAGCAAGCAAATGCATTTATGAACAAGCAATAAATGCTGGATGGAGTTTCCCTTTTCAAAACCATCGGATGCCATGATCTAGCAAAGGCTTCCTACTTTTACTCTTCCGCTCCGTACAAAAAACGCTCCATCCGCTCTGCGCCCCTCAAAGCATTGTAGGCATACCAAACGTCATGTTCCAAAGCACAAGGATCTTTTAAACATGAAATCTCTTGTACCGGGATTATCTAGATACTACATTTGGATAAATCTATTTGAATCCAACAAAACAAACATGCCCATATTAATAGAAGTGTGCTAAACTGGGTCGTAATGATCATTGAACGTATCTCTAAAACAATCCCAATGAGAAGTATGGCGCTTCTGTAGGATTGAATGATGTAGAACAAGCCAGTCTTGAGGGCTACCGGGTTACCCTGAGGGTTGATCCAACTGTCCGGATACATATAGGTTTATGGACATCACACAATGCCTATATTGACTTGCTCTGAAGGCAGATCTTGGCACGTGGAAGACATTGATTAGATAGATGGGGTATGAGGTTACATCTGAAATTATCTAATTACTGCAGCATGAGTAGATACATAAAGATCCTTCCGAAAAAGGTTATGTACAGATTTGTATTCTAGTTGTTAGGGCAACCTGAAACATGTTGTCGTCTATGCTCTTTAATCACCAATTTCTTCACACCTAGTTCCTCAAAACTGGATGCCATTGCTGGCCAGTAGCCTTCATCTGCCAAGCGGTAGCAACCACCCCCCATTGCTTAGATTGGTTTTGATGAACAACCATAAAAGCCTCATGGTGGTGGTAATGGTATAGACCACCAATAGGTCCAAGATTTAGGGCGGAATTAAGGAGAGAGTGTTTCGTAAAAATAAGGCACGCACGTGTTTAGCATGCGTGGATAGAAACGGGTAGTTTTTTTATCGTGCTTAGTATGGTAAGATAGTAGATGTGAACAAAATAAAATTGTTACATACATTTTACAACCATAACTTCTAATATATAGAATGTGGACATGAAAGGCTCGATACTAGTTGTTTCTAGTGATTCATCTAGAACAAATTATTGTTATTATTTTTGTAGTTAGTGACTATCTGTGAGATTTAGAAATGCTCAAATTTCCCTTTAGCTATGTAAATTTTCTACTTCTAAATATGTGTTTGATTTTCTTGTATTAACAAGAAAAATACATAAACTTTGTTCTTGAGCTTAAAAGCTCTTCCATCCAACATCGGTAGGGAAAAGCCTCTAAGGGATAAGCCAATCATATTTATCATCATTAATGTAAGTCTTTAGTTTGATGTTTGTATACTTTAATGTTTTATTTTCTTATATTGTTATTGATTTCATTGTAATTATTTCATTATATATGTGGTTGAGTATTAATTTTTCTATCAATGCCCCTTACAAAAAGACAACTAGTCATTAGGCTATTTCATTATGAAGTACATGTATGTTATTGTGACTCTAAATAATGTCACACAAATTCAATTATAATACGTTATTGGGTGTTTTGTAGAGTTCATTCCATCATCTAAACTCACCTAATGTAATAGGTCTACTAAAATGCATGAATATTTTGAAGATTCTCGATGTAAAATTGTATTCCATTAGGGAATTAAATTACCTTTGAGAATCTTGGTATGAATTATTTGTTGGACATGTGAACATCTCTATTTGATGCATACAAGTACACAATTTTATAAGTGATGGTATTCATTAGATTAAAATTATATTATTACATTAATTTTGTGAACTTGATTTCTTAAGACCTTGCAAACCAATTTTTGACTATATACATGTTGTAAACTAGTTTGTTATTATGTACAACAAATAAAAATGCCACTCCTTATGTTTCTGTTCCTCTTTACAACTAAAAGAGAAACTAGGTATACCTCGCATGTAAGGTGGCTTGGCGGAGGGGCCATGACATTAGTGTGCACGACCTCTCCCCCTGGCCTCTTCCTTGTTAGAATGTGGGTTGCAATGTGTAGGTGGTGAGATGTGTTGTTCTTACACCTCTTCTCCTTAGGTCACCTGGTGTTGATGGTTGGATCCTATCTACTTTTCATGGAGGTGTTAATGGTAGTGAAGGTGGTTTTTTGTGTATTGGCTTGTTGGCCTTCCGCGGTTGTCTTCCTTATAGTACCTTTAGGCTAGTTTTGGTGTTACTCTCCTCCCTTTTTTTCTGACCACTTCAGTTCTCCTCCCATTTTTATTTCTTTAGTATCAATAGGGAGAGATTCAGTATCCCCTCACCTTCGCCAATCCTTGATTTGACTTTTCCCCCAAAAGCTTTCAAATAAATCATTTTCAAATTGACAGTGGCTCTTTCTCAGTTAAGTTAGACACTAATCGACTAACTCAATGGCGAGTAGGTTGACTAGATGGATCAATATATTTACTTATTTTGTAGATAATTGAATTTTTCATCCAACGACTTCTGAATATCTAAATTTGTTGTTCAAACACGAAATCTAGAGCCACCTTCTTAATCTACTATATGTTCTACTCGATCATTGTGAATGTGGCACCCTCATTCCAATTGTCAAAGTTTTAGAGCAAGGATATTACAACCTTAGATCATGTTTTTTACTTTGAGGGTAACATTTTCTCTCTTCTACTTGTATCAACCTACAAATAAAACACCAAATTGTACTAAATACCATATAGATTATATGAACTACGAATAATCTAAAAGAAGAGAAATATCAAGTGAAAACGCAACAAAACTAGTAGTAAAATCATGATGAATAGACTCTTCATCAAATTAACTCAAGAATGAATGAATATCATCCTCAAGTTACACAATATAAAAGACTTATTAGAGAAATACTTTCAATCGATATACAAGGCTCATACTCACATCATGTTTAAATCCCTACCACAAGTATGGAAAACCTATCAAATCTCTTAGTATCACAGATTGTAGATTTCCATGTCCTCATTCCCAAAGTCACTTCACAACATCACTTCCTCAACATGATCGCCAATACCATACATGCCCAAGGATTTTGTTAAAAGCTGAGGAATCCAAAAGAAATGACAAATATGCACACAATCCAACTCTAGGGTATAATTCACTAATTAGTAAGAAGAACACCTAGTTTTATCCCCAGTTGTTCATTAAAAACCTATGATCCTTCCCAGGTAACGTGACTGCTAACATCCATTGGCTACAAAGTGTGATTTCTACCCATTGGAATGTTCATAGAAAGATATTTAACATCAAGATTTAGCTTTGAACAAGGGAGGTTGTTAGACAAATTCCATATACAATGCAAAAAAATAAACACTAAGACAATAAGATAATGGCTTCAACTTTGCATTGCAAGAACTATGAATAGAAGCGATAATAGTTTTAAGATACATGCAATTCAAGCATTCTAAATGCAATTGATACATGTAAGATTAACTTGTTGAATAAAACAATAGAATATAAATAGATAAAGTGTTGGTGTTAAGGAATATGTCCCTCCCAACCTCCTCCATGATCATAGAAATTTGCATGTCACTAAGAAAATAGTAAATCAAAGATGGAGGGTGTAAAGATTAGGGCCCAAGAGGTGATCCACTCATCACATAATTTGAGGAACAAACCATCTATTCCAAACACACTCAAAATGTATGCTGGTATAGGTGTTTTATTTTTTCAAATAGTGGTATTAAAAAGACCAAAGTATAACAGATGAATAAAATTTTATGACTATATTCAATTTTATAGAAGTACATCATTATCTCCCATATATGGTTTACATGAAAGTTACAAGATAAGGATCTAAGTGGAGTGATATCTAGCTATCTCAACTCTATCTTACCAAAAGATCCACTTAGCAGGTCCATGCCACCAAGTCCAGTCTTCACAGTCCTACACTTGGGGTTAGAAGCATACCCCAACACAAGGAGAAAAAGTAGATGATATCATCATAAAGGATGGTGGTATGCTGATATTGAATATTAACTTAGCAACTTAAAGAAAAAGGACATCATATATAATAAGGCTTCCTGTAGAAGAGAAAAGTTCCACCCAAGCTGATATCATAATAATTTAAATTTTAAAATATGATAAACAAGAAGAACACTTACAAATAAGCAAACATAAAAGTTTTGATACACAAGCACACATGATTTTTTAGGTACAAAACCAATGACAATAATATCAACCTACATGCATGTGAGAAAAGCACAGAACTAGCATAATATAAAGACAAAGACAGCTGGGGATCACAACCTTAAAAGCTAACAAAGAATGGCACACAACCAAACTCCCTAGGAATACAAGTCGGGGAATGAGGCATACAATACTCCATCCTAAATATATAAAAGTGCAAGAGGACTAAAATTTAGTGCATGGAAGGGGGAATAGAACTCAAAGCAAAATAATATCTCATAGGGGAATAAAACTAAAATAACCAAAGTATTACATTACTCTAGGGCTACTAAATCATACAACATCATAAATGTAGAGGCAAGTGAAAGTATGGTCATATAAAATAATAAGATTAGAATATCCAACAATTATTAGGTAGGGTCAGAGGACCTATAACCAAATATCTACTCATGCCCACATAAGATCATAAAGTCCAACACAAAACATGGTGATAGAAAGGGAGAAAACAAAAAGGAAGAAGGGGAGTCAAGAAAACTAGGGTTCCAAATGAACACCTTGATATACGGCGAAGGTGGAGAAATTGAGAATCACGATAGACAAAAACTTGACTCTAATGAAAAAAACAAAGCACAAGCAGAACGAACCAAACGAGGCCTCTATGGTGGTACCTAGGTCCAATTCAGATTCAATGTGGTAATCTACTGAGGCACACAAATCTTCCAATTCCTTGTTGTGTTGTTAAGAGTGCGGTCATAGACTTGGGATGGCGACACATGATAGGAAAAGAACAACAAAATTAGGGAGAAGGGGCAAGGTTGGTTAGGATTCTTGATGGTCTTACAAAGTTGAAGGGGTGTTAATATATATATATATATATATATATATATATATCTGTGCGTGTGTGTGTGTGTATTTGTAAGATCATGTGATATCAAGGAGGAGCATATGGGAAAATGCAGAGAAAGGAAGGGTAGCTCAGCAGGAGATCTCCAATCTCATGGGAACCTGGTTTCAAGGTGTTTGAGTTGAGGTTTCATAGATGATGGAAACACAACCGGAGGAAAATGAAATATGAGAAAGAAGAAAAGTACCTGATAAAGTCTGAGTTTAGTTCATGTAGGGAATTAGCTGAGAATATAAAATAGAAGGAAGATGTGTAGTCATACGATAGATAATCCAACCGCATAGATCTACCCGAGTATAGAATAAGGAAGGAAGTTTAACATGACCAGATAAATGTTCATGACTTAGTGAAAATAGTGTACATTACTCAAATAATTGCAACACCATTCATTTAAAATATGATTTCCTTTCCTAACAAAATTTAGGGATCAAACAATATTGAAATAAAATTAATTTTGGCACCTAGTCAAATTAATATATGTAGATTTTGATTTTGTAATTAATTTTCCCTTTTGATATCATTTACTATTTTATTTAATATTTTGGACCTTTCAGTTTTATTCTCTCTCCAAAATATAACTAGAATAAATAAGATTGTCCAATTAATGTGAAAATTCACTCATAAACTAAATTTTTGTATGTAGAATCTGAAGTTGGGGTTTATTTCCACTTTTAAAGTCTTTGAGAATATTAATTAATAATATGGAGAAAAACTCATATTTTTTTCTAAATGAAATTAGGATAGTTATTATTATCTAAATAGTGTGAAACTTGGCATCCAAGCTAATTGGGACCCAAGAATCAAGTCTACATCATTAGAATTCTCTGTTTGATATTTCCATTTTTTATATTTTAGGATCTTCGTCATTATATGTATTACAATATTATCAACTTCTATTAAATTTTGTCATATTGCATAAAATTACTATCAAAAGAGTTATCTTTGATTATTGTGCATTATTCCACATGTTATTTATATAATACATTTAGTATATTAATTCCATATTTATTTAAATAAAGATCATTGTTAATATTTATGGACATGGAATTACCAATTGTTACTCCAAATCATATGATACATGTTTGTTTAGATATTATGTAACTATTCATTATCAAAGGAAATATAAGTAACATATTATCTATTTAAGTTATTATGTAAATGTGTGAGGTTGTTAAATTTTATCCTTGTTTGGTAAAACCTATGAAACCAATCTCACAAATTTTCTAATTTTGAAATAGGTCAAGATTCTAGGTTTTGGTTTGTTACAACACTCCACCCCTTAAAAGGATTTTGTGATACAAAATCACAACATCATCAAGGTATTAGGGTTATTTATGGATCATTTCTTTGTAATTTTTTTTAGTGTTGACATTGTTCATTGATCATGGATCCAACTAAGATGTCATGTCCAACTAGGGTTGTGGTTTAGGTCATTTTGTTACTAACCTAACAACCCAAAGATTCACATGAGATCCCAATAAGTCATAGGGGATATAAGGGTGTGCCAGCTAAACCTTTAACACTAGCCTTACTATCCTAGTCATCATTTCCACTCAAAACTGGGGTTTATAATTTCCACTACAACTAAATCTAGGGTTTATATATCAAACTTCATACCTCTCTGTGACGTCCCCAGATTTTCTAAAACTTAATCTGATGTGTGACATCCAAATTGAAACCCTCAACTCAACGAGAATCCCAATTTAAACATCCCACACTAGGCTAAGAAGAAGAAAATCAAGGGTGTCAGAAGGAAACAATCAGTAGCACATGTACATGAAGAATAATAAAACCACAACACATGTTCACCATTCAACATATAATTACAACATGAATTATTACAACATTTGATATTACATATTGAACAGCAAACTTCTACATATACATGTACTACCACTAAACTATAGGATCTTATGACAACAGGTCCACCTGTACATCAGCTCGCTATACAACTCTCACTATCCTGGATCTTCAAGAGCATAACCACAACCTAAACAAAATATTACATGTGGTACACGTTAGCACAATATTCAAGAATATTGTACTGAGTACGCCTACGTGTCTTTTATGTACCTCTCATCATATCTTGGCAATAAGATAAAACTAAACTTGGCAGTAATAGAAGAATATCACAGAAGCATACTTGAATAAGAATGTTTATTAACAAAAGAGAACACATATCTTTTAGGCATATTTTCCATTATATCATCCATGCATTTACTACTTGAGAGTTGAATGCATTAAGGCCTTTATGATCTACTACCAAAGAGTTGGATCATTTCACAATGTGATCTACTACCAAAGAGTTGGATCACTTCCAAGTACTTTACTACCAAAGAGTTGAAGTACTTGTTTTCCAGCACTTTACTACCAAAGAGTTGAAGTGCTTAGATATAATGGAACAGATATATTATGTTTCATGTGTTCATATCAATAAGTATGGAAAATCATGCAACACATCATACAAGAACAATCATTTCATCCAATATCATATGCCAAGTATTTTACTACTCATATAACACAAGCATATTGCATAATAAGCCAAGTAAGAGGTAATGGTGTACCTTAGATCAAGAAAAACCTAATAATAAAATTCCTCATGTCATCTATATCTTTGTTAAACCTGATCAAGACAAGATCATATACTATTGTCAGGTTCTCATCTCCTCACATCTCATCTTAACCCTAATTATGTCCTTTAGGGTATAGCTTTGTCATTAGGATATGTGCATCATTACTTGTATTCTTGCTTTATATTTATCTTACTGATGTCATATTCCAAATTATGGTTCATTATCTAAATATTAGGTTCCATATCCTTTTTGTGCACATATTAACCCAAGGTTACATCATTAACCTAAATTAGGATTTCATAACATGTATTAAGGGTCATCTTCATATAACATGGATTTTATGTATAAAACTGATCTCAGATCTACATATTATCTTCCAATTACTGATATGAGGGTATTCTATGGATTTCATCATTTATTGAGCATGTATATCTTTACTACATTTTAATTAAGGTTATTAGCACTAGTTAGCCATATTGAGCCAATTACATAATTTCGTGCATCAACATGATCATCACGGACATTAGGTGCACTATACACATTATTATGGAGTTACTGACATTTTCCCATAATTTTATATCATCCTTTGATATTTATTATCCATTAAAAAGCATTACATGTCTTACATGATATTGATAATATTGAATCATCAAAAGTCTGATATTATTATTCCATCTCGTGCTATGCATTTTTCTGAGAATTTTGATATATTACTTGTATTTTTCTGATGCTCGAGCTAATTACTAGGAATTATGCAAGATCCAGGCATTTCTTAGATATTTACCTTGTTCAACGAATTAGTGTTGGCTAAATGGACATCTATAGATCCCTTTGTTTTGATTATGACAAACATTTCATTCTTATTGATCTAACGAGCTACTTGAGTGTGCAGGATTAAGGTGGATGACAAAGCAACTAGGGAAATCCATATGCTTACATGTTTATGTTTTCATGAAATGTAATCGCCTTGTAAAAACTTGTACAAATATATAATGTACAAGTACTTAGATTTCAGGTAAATCAAGCGTTAGATTCTCCCTAGCTAAACACCACATTTAGATAAGTCATCCCCTTCAAACATGATCACATTTGCACACTCATACATATAATTAGTGCCTAAATTGAAACATTGAAACAAGATCAATCTCTGTCGACCAACTCTTCAACCGAGACACTCTCGGTCGACAATCTTCTCGACTGAGAAAGATCCAAAGTAGCCATTAGACACAACTGACAAGGTAGTTGGCAGTTGGAGATAGACGTTGCAAATCACTTGATCCAGAGAGAATGTCGGTTGACAAAACTTTGACCGAGTAGGTATCTCGGTCGACCATTCCTCGACCGAGATGAACTCTGACAGCAACTGCAGAGTAAATTAATTAGCCGTTGCTAAAGCAACAAACTTGTACCTAACGGCTAGTTAAGCACTTAGAAACCCCTAGAAGTTGTCTAGAACGTCCTTAAGCATCCTTAGATCATTCCTATAAATAGGACAAGCCATAGGACACTCAAACACACTTGTTACACTTGAGAAATCCTTGAGCATACTTTGAGCAATCTGTTTGTGAGCAATTTCAGCATTGTGACAATTGGATACTTCCTTCCTTAGCTCAAAATTTGTGTCCTATAGGCTAGTATCTCCTACCCACTGCAATCACAAGTCCATACACTTGGTTAGGAGATCTATATGCTTGATCTAGGCAAATCAAGCCTTGGGCTACAAAGGATAAGTTGTAATTTCCTTTTTCCTTTCTTGTTCTCTATTACTGTTTGTACTCTCCTTGCTACTCCTAGGTTGGAGGCTGCGGATTGGAGAGGGTGGAGATCTTCTTGGTGAAGAAGGTGACCTTGAGCTACTTCAGAAGGCTGGTGCAACGGGAGGTTACTTCTAGAGAGGAAGGCTACTTCAAGGGGGAGCTTGGAGTTACTTCAAGAAGGCTACCTCAAGTTGGTGCACCTACTTCAAGTGAAGGTTGTTCAAGGGGTGTAAAGGAAAGTATTGTATTTTGTATAAATCCTTGACAAGGTAATAAAATAAATACTTTCAAAATCCCAGTTGGGTAAGCAACCGGGTAGTGGACTGACAACTTTAGTATTTGCTAAAGTTGGAACCACTCTAAACACCTGTCTCCTTCTTCCAATTTCAATTGTGGTTGTTTGAGTTCAATAAAATTTTAAAATTATTTTAAAACTCTATTCACCCCCCTCTAGTGTTTTTCAATTAGCAGTCACCACGTGGCGTGCGAGAGGTGTAGCCCTTTGCTTGGCCTGCTTGAGCCGGGCGATCTACAAACTGGACCGGACTGCGTTGTGAACCCGGGTCATCCTTCTTTTCTTCTCTCACGTGATTCCAACCTTGCTTGGGCTCTGTGTGAGCGTCGCCGTCGGGCGTTGTGGCAGAAGCAGGCGTCATCCCCTTGTCTCATGATTTGTTGCTTCACGCAGGGCATGAGCGCCACCTTCAGTCTCTCCTCCTAGTCCGCTGGGTCACTGTCCTTAGGCGTTGCACCTGCTCTGCCTCACGACACCCACCAGTCAGCGCCCATGGAGCTCGTCGGCTTGCTGGGTTGCCGCTCGAGACTCTGGGCTTTGCTTCCACGAGATGCATGACCCTATTCTTCCGTGAACAGGAGCCGCTGCCGCCGGTTCCCCCCTCCGTCTGCCTATGCAAGCCTGGCTGTTGGACTGGAGTGCCAATGAGACACTAGACAATGTCTGCTCCTCCTCGCCAGTTCTGCTAGTTCAACGCCCTTCGTGTGTGCTAGGTCTGTTAATAGAAGTCGCTGCAATTGGGCTTCTCTGTGCCTAGGTGGCAAAGCACAACCCCGATCTGTTCCTCACATCTCACAAATCTTGTCGACTGGTTTTCACTGTGAGGCTGGTCTCCGGTGAGGGATCAGTGCTGCTCCGCTCCCCTTCATCTACATCTGTTTCATGGACATCGTCGAGACTCCTTCTCACTGTATCTTGCTGCCAAGGTCCTTGCCATCTCTCTCGAAGCTCGTCGACTACCCTCCGTCAACTTCACCCAAAAACTGGGTTCGGCGTCTATCAATACCACCTCGCACTGGGATGCGTCGTGGTCTCTTTCCATACTTAGGTGATGGTGAAGCAGCCTTGAGTGGTCTGGTGTGTCAGTTTGTAGGTCTCGAAAAGGCCAAAGCAACCACCCACTCCCTTTTCTTCCTCAGGCTACCACTCACGACGTGGGATCGTTTAGACCCCAAAGTTGCTAACTATCCCACGACCCCAGCTTGATAGGAGGTAGAGGAACAAGGCATTAAACATCTAATTAATCCAAATCCAATGGACTTGATCTCTCCATGTCACCCATCCAATTATGACCCAGAAAATAGGTGATAGCCAAGTCCACCGTAGACAAGGGCATCGTGAGATATATTGTCACACTTATGCTAAACCATTAACAAACTCAGCTCTATTTATATCGATATGACAAATATGTTACCATATTCAAATTTATAAATCTCAACCTAAGAACATCAAAATATTATTAAGGTTCAACCATAGTTTATCATAACTTAAGATGCATTCTATGCATATTTGATGCAACACTCAAATCCGTGAGCATGTTTATCCAAAATGGTATTCAAGAACATCAAAATTTCACTCTATCACATCCTACACACCTTAAAAGAAATTTTGTCCTCGAAATTTAGCCAAAAAACCCACTTAGTCACACTCTCTTCCTTGTGGCTCAGTTTTGAGAGCACATCGATAAATCCATAAAAGTTTCTTTTGTACATAATAACAATCAAAAAATTAACCCTAAAGTTAGATGTTAACATCCAAAGAGATATGTCACCATCATCCTATATTGTTGGTTAAGATCACCTAAATCCTCATCACATTAGGGTTTTTGAATCATGATTCTTATGTGTACCTAAATCCTCATCTCATGAATATCATAGATCAAATATAGGGTAAACATCTCACATAGAGGATGACTATGCAAGGTAAGGATTCTAAATAAGGAGATGAAATTGAAATAGTTAGAATTTGACTACCAATGTGTTTGCTACCATATTGTAGGGAGTGGGACCCAAGAGGGTATCCACTCCTCAATTAATTTGAGGAACAAACCATCTATTCCAAACACACTAAGAAGGTGTGCTGGAATATGTGCATTTTTTCTCAAATAGTAGTATTCAAAAAGGCCAAAGTATAGGAGTTGAATAAAATTTGATGACTATATTCAATTTTACAAAAATTACATCACTATATCCTATACATAGTTTGCATGGAAGTTACAAAATAAGGATCTAAGTAGAGGGATATCCAACTATCTCAACTCTTTCTCCGTAAAATCTCAACTTAGCAGGTCCATATCACCATGTCCAATCTTCACAGTCCTACACCTAGAGTTGGAAGCATACCCCAACAAAAGGAGAAAACGTAGATGATATCAAAATAAAGTGTGGTATGTGCATATTAAATATGGCTTGAGAAACATAAGAAAAGGGGACATCAAATATAACAAGGCCTCGCATACAAGAGAAAGTTCCACCCAAGCGAGTAATAAAAGAATATGATTTTTTTAAAGATGATACACAAGAAGAACAGTTTCCAAAAAACAAACATAAAAGTTGTGCCACACAAGCACACATAAATTTATGTGTGCAAAACCATCACAATAATACCAATCTACATGCATGTGAGATAATCAAAGCACTAGAGTAATAAAAAGTCAGTTGTGGCTAAGGCTTGCAACCTTAAAACCTGATGGAGAATGGCACACAACCAAACTCCCTTGCCATACAGGATGCAATATGGGGCATATGATCCTCCATCTAGTATATATAAAAGTGCAGAAGAGCTAAAACCTCAATACATGGAAGGGAAATAAAATCCAGTGCTAACTAATATCAAAAAGGGGAATAAAACCCCACATGAATAAAACCAAAATAGCCAAAGTATTGCATTACTCTATGGCTACTAAATCACAAAGGATACAAAAATGTAGAGACCAATGAAAGTATGGCCATATAAAATAATAAGATGAGAATATCCAACAATTATCATGTGGGGTTAGAGGACCGATACCAAATATTTAATAATGCCCACATGATATCATAAAGTCCACCAAAAGAAGGTTAGGGTTTCAAATACTCAAGTGAGGGTTTTCACATTGAATAAAACAAACAAGATATCAATAAGGGTCTAATAATATTATTGTCACAGAACCATTATTACCCTAATCCCAATCCCAATACCCACTTAGGTAGTGTTAAGGGGATTAGAGCATCTATCTCTGATTGGCCTGAAACTCACACATACATGTTTTGCAAAAACAAATAATATTTCATTTTATTGAAAAGAACAATGGATCCTATTTCATCAGGGGCCCGAAGTCAACAAGAAAGAAAATATTACAAGATGACAGAACTAAAAACTATATCTATATACCATTTACATTTAATCCCCTGTGATGAGCATTCTTCATTCTGGAAGATATTGGCAAGAGTATACTATATCATCTTTATCAAGTCTTCAAATCTTCATGCCTAAAATCAATTAATTCAAGACACAATCAATGCAAATGTATCAATATGCTTTGAAAAGAGAAATATTGAACAATTGAAACATTTATATCAAAATAGTACTTGGCAGGGCTTATAAGAAAAATATTCAATGGAAATATTCAAAGTCATCTTTATTTTGAACAATTCAATTTTTATTATGACTTTCCCCAATTATGCTAAATCAAGATGCATGCATGTATGTATAGATCCATCACCCCAACAAGATGGGAGAGGTCACAATGTTATACAAGTTCCACCCTCAAATATGAGGAGGTCATTTGTACCAAATATCAACATTGTTATTACTAACAGTCATAAGGGGTGTTATCATTTTTGTTTGAGGTTTTTCAAGAGTATATATATACAAATCAAAATAATACTTAGTAGGGAATGTTGTAGCTCAAACAAGAACATAGCTAAGAGTTTTAAACAAGAGTACATACACGTATCATTCAATACTACTAGTTTGTTCAAGGGGGAATTAATATAAAAGTGCATCTCTTTTGGATCTAGAGTTTTATCAATATTCCATTCAACAAGTTTAACGACCATTTGATTTTGATACATTTGACAACAATATGTATCAATATATGTGGACCATATCTTTAATGACCTACTAGGGAGTTTTTTCATGTATTATTATGCTCTTGAATTTAATACCCTATGATCATTGAGATTACTGATCTAGGTTTAAATAGATGAGATCTAGATCTGATTATTCAAATTAGGTCTAATCTGATGTACAATATATCACGTGTTGGTGATAATCAATCATTTAGTCATTTTCATGTACAATCATGTCAAGAGTAGATTGGGTGATGATTTAGTAATTTAAATCATGTGATCTAATCACCAAGATTTTAGCAAGATTAGGGTTTGAAATTATCAATAGAAAACCCTAAATATGATGATAAGAGAGATAAAATTATTATCCTAAAAATGTATAGTAAAGGTCAAGATAAAGGTTTCAGATTGTTCTTGTAAGTTTTATGAGAACAACAACATTTTCTAGTATTTTTTTGACAATCGAGCTATTTTTATTGTCGAATCAATAAAAGGATGGAATGCAAAAATGAGAAAAAGGATTTCCATCCTGGCTTCATGGATCAGGGAAGGGATTTGACTTTGTGGATCCTCCCAATGACCCATGAGCCAAAGCTTGGCTTTTGGTTGTGCAAGTCGGTGCAAGAGGGTGAAAATGCCTATGATAATGAAATATATTTTTGATAGGATATGAGGCATATCAATCAATAGAGAACCTTGAATGTTGCGATCAAAAGATTGGGACCTGGCCCTCGTGCCATTGATGTACAAGTGAGAAGAGAAAAAAGAAGTGACAAAGAAAAACTAGAGGGAGATCTGTGAGGACAAAATAGGAAGATTGTTGACTTCATATCGGTCATACAAAACCAAAGATCTATGCTTGGCTTGAAATTGATAACGAGATGAACATGTGAAATTGTGTTGCAGGTAAAGAGGTGAATGTGGGATCAAGAAGAGTACTAGGAAAAAAAGATATCTAGTGGTCGGGAAAGCTCCACAAGCCACTAGGAAGTTGTCTATTGGTTTCAAATCCCTTGGGCGTAGTCTGACAATGCCCAGTGCAACTCACTAGCGACATCCTCTCAAGGCATAGAGGTGTCTCGTCAACCCATCTCTCGATGCTCCCACACCTCCTCACAAGGGTCAGGGACTCTTCACCAATACTTAGAGATGGTGTGGATGTCAAGAATTGAAGGGAGGATCTCTGATGTGAGAGCAGGCCATTCTGGTTTAGATGATCGAAGATGGATTTAGGTGGTAAGATGGGAGGTTAGTAGTGACAAATTAATGCATTCGTTCGACTAAAGGGGTTGTGTCAAAACTACTAGCACCTTTAAATAGACAACATGAAACCTAGGGTTTCCTGGGATGAGGTGGCTGACTGGTCTGTAGTACCGCCATTTTGGGTGTTTTCAAGATATTAGTTATTAGGGATAATTTGGATCTAATGCAAGTAATTTGACCTAGTGGAGTTTAGAGATGAGGGAGAGCTAATGATTTGAAAATTGGCACAACTGTGGGGTCTCTGTTCCATGAGAGGCAGGTGAAGGAGACAACTCAGTCATCTCATTTGCTAGTTCTGGATCCGGGTCTGGATCCATCACAACTAGGTATTTTATGGTTTTGAATGTATTTCTTGCAAAAATGATATGTTTTAACTCCTTTATTCAAAAATTCAAGATTCTAGTTAGATATTTATCAAGATCTTACCTATTTATATAAAAAAATTTAGGTCTAAATGATCAAGTTTGAGTGATGAATAAAATCAATCAATTAATAATAATAGTTTGGCTCTATTGAATGTCACAAGGTACATGTTGGGAATCACAATTGAAATTAGGGTGTCAAAATCATTTAAGGATCATGAAGTCACGAAGTGAGGTCAATTGAGAAACATTAGATACTTCAAGTTCATAATTGAAATTTGGATCATAAATGTGGAAAAAAAATCAACTTCATCACATCCTTCCCTCCTTAAAAATAATTTGTCCTCAAAATTTAAATAATACAACAATCGAGATTGGGACTTCATATCACATACCATAACCAACTCGGCATCAACAATATTTCATAATCTATCAATCGAACATTAGGTTTAAAGCAAAGTCACATTGTTCACTAATAACAAAAAAATATCACATGAGTCACAAATTGGGAAAGGTCATCCTATACATCACAAATTTGAAGATATTAGATTTTAAGTCAAATGGATAGACCTCTTGAATGAAGTGCACATGACTATAAGTCCTAATATTTTAGGGACCTAGCTTCTATATTGTCCTAGGCGAGGTTATGCATCCGTGATTGAGGTTTCCTATTTCAAGAATTCAAGACAAATGTCAAAATTTCAATACCATGATTTCATGCTCAAAATCAATGGAAGGTTCCACTTTAGTCCTCATGGAAACTAAACCCTAAGTCATAAATTTCAAATTTGGGAATTATGAAAGTCATTAGTCATAGATTGGGAGTGATCTCAAGATCAAAATAGTGTGATCATACGATTTGTAACATTATTGAGATTGATAATCATGAGTAAAATTTTTATTAAGAGAATATTGAGAGTTGAGATTTTTGGATATTAAAAGTCATAGTTGTCCAAAATTTTGAAGCTAGGCTTTAAATTCCCGTTTTAGACCATAGGGTGATCAATCAACATTTGAGCAATGATCGAGTAAAATTTGGAGATAGTATTGAGTTCATTATGATATTCAAGGTAAATGAATGATCTAGACTTAGGTCTTTCTAGAAATTCAACCACAAGCTATAGTCAACATTTTCATATTTCTTTATCATCATTAAATCAAGATTCACAATCCAATATCAATTTCATCATGGATTTAACCTAGTAGAGTCTTAGGTCAAGTAATCAAAATTGGGTGAAAGTGTTACCTTTCTAAAACTTTAAATAATCATCAAGGTGAAAATTTAGGTAGTCATACCAGGGATGTTATCTAGGTTTGGGGAGTCATGATTCACAAGCACCCTATTCTAGAATATTAATCTACATTAGTCATAAACCATTAATCATATCCAAATAGGGAGAGCATTAATGACCAGATCATATTCCACAAAGTTATGAGATGAAAACTCAATATTATAAGGCAACCATGTGTGAAGATTTCGCAAAATTAGGGTCACATCTGCATTCCCTTCCTTTCATGATCAAGGTAATGGCGTAATTTGGAAATTGCAAATTTTGATAGGGCATTAGATTAATTAGAGAATAATTTCATGATTTAGATCCATATTAATAATATCAAAATAAATATTACAAAGAGGCATAATAGTCAATACGGAAGGTGTCTTCTGCACCATAATATTACATCATGATTTGAAAGTACTAAGGCATAGTAATTTGATGGCATAATGATGTTGTGTATAAAATTGGTAAAAAAGTTTACTTAACTATGTTTGAGGCTTAATAAACAATAGGGAAACATACATTTAATCAAATAGGGACCTCATCAACAATGAGATATAAGTCATAAATCCTCCTCATTTCACCATATCTAAATTATTATCATTTACCTCAAATATAGGAAGCATGGTCTTGTTTTGGTGAAATTGAGTTTTCATGATATGATGGGTCTTACATGAGTACTTTACTATTTTCATTGATCGAAACCTAGTTTTCAAATTAAGATCAGATCATGGCATCATCATATTAATAAACTTTGATGATCTCAAGTGAACTTTAGTTTTCCTCACATATAAGTTATCCATAATCGAGAAATCATGTAGTAAATAGTAATAAAAAAGAACCACATCAGGAGATGAGAATGCTAACTAATCATCTACTTGGGTGTCTTGGTGTTGTAATTAAAGAAGATATGACAAGCCAAAAGACTCTCTAGGGTTATAGGAATCCTTCAGTCTATTTCTGGATCCACTAAGGCTAGGTGGAACAGGGGAACCTCAGCCAACATAACTAGATGGATAGGAGGAATTACTGCCAAAACCCCTTATGATCTTTCTAGACACCTCAGTTTCACCATAGTAAAATTTACGGTTTTCCATTGGTTTGGACATTAGAAATTTTATTTCGATAATGCATAAGAGGTGTGTGGTAGCTATGATACCAAGTATCACAAAATTGTTCTTGCCATAATCCCAATCCATTGCCCAGGTAGGCAGTGTTAAGGCGATTAGAATGCCCATCTCTGAGTGGCCCAAAAATCACACAGACATTTTATGAAAAAAGAAATAATATATCATTTTATTGAAAAGAACAACAAATTTTATTACATCATGGGCCTGAAGGCAACTACAAATAAAATATTATAAGATGAGATAACTAAAACTAGATTTATATACCATTTAAATATAATCACATGTGATGAGCATTATTCATTCTAGAAGATATTGACAAGAGTATAGTAGATCATTTTTATCAAGTCTTCATGCTTAAAATCAAGAAATTCAAAATGAAACCAATGCAAATGGATTAGTACGCTTTAGAAAGAGCAATATTGAACAATTGAAAACAATTATATCTAAATATTGTACTTCGTAGGACTTATAACCAAAATATTTAATGGTGATATTCAAACTCATATTTACTTTGATCAATTATTTTTTTATTATGAATTTCACACTTATGCTGAATCAAGATGCATGCATGTACGTATTGCTCCATTGCCCCAGTGATATGGGGGTGGTCACCATGTTATACACGCTCCACCCTCAAATATGTGGAAGTCGCTTGTACCCAATATCAACATTATTAAGACTGGAAGTAATAAGGAGTGTTATCTTTTATGTTATAGGTCTTTCAAGAGTATATATAAAAATAAAAAAAACTACTCATTAGGGAATGTTGTAGCTCAAACAAGTACATAGCCAAGATTTTCAAACATTACATACAAGCACCATTCAATACCACTAGTCTGTTCAAGGGGGAATTAATATAAAGTGTACATATTTTAGAGTCTAGAGTATTATTAGTATTCAATTAAACAAGTTTAATGAGAATTTGATCCTGCTACATAATGCGAACAAACATGTATCAATATATGTGGTCCATTTCTTTAATGAATTATTGGCATTTATTTATGTACAATTATGATCACTGCATTTAACACCTCACAGTCATTAATATTACTAATATAGGATCAAATGGCTGAGATCAAGATTTGATTATTTTGAATTAGGACTAATATGATGCACAAAATATCAAGAAATGATGATAATAACTCATTTAGTCATTTTCATGACAATCATGTCTAGAGTAAATTTGATGAGTATTTAGTTTCTTGATCATGCGATTAAGTCATAAATAGAAGATCAGAGTACCACAGGGTCAACATGTGATCACATATCCTATAAATTAGATTTAAGCAATATTAAGGCTTGAAATTATCCATAGAAAACCCTAAATATGATGATAAGAGAGATATATCCTCAAAATCTACAGTAACAAGTAAAGATAAAGGTTTCAGATTGTTCTAGAAATTTTTCTTAGATAATAACTATTTGGGAATTTTTCTGATTATCCATCTATTTTTAGTCACATTTACAAGACCGACCAATAAGGAAAGTCTAGAATGCAAAAAAAAGGATTTCCAGCTTGGCTTCATGGATCAGGGGAGGGACCTGTAACACCCCAAAATTTGAGGCCTCGGATAACATGATCTTAAAAGGAATGATTGGACTACCCATATCACCAAGGTGCACCTCCTTTTCAGGGAGTCCATCTCTAAAGAACTCCATAGTTAAGCGTGCTCAGCTTGGAGTAGTACTAGGATGGGTGACCAGTCGGGAAGTTGCTCCTGGCTTGCGCATGAGTGGACAAAAAGCGTGCAGTTAAGGCTAGTGGTGGTATGTGGGGCCAGTCATCATTCCTGAAACTCTACTAGAGCCTTAGACAATGGGTCCAAACATTACAAATGGTATCAGAGCCATAACCCCTCCAGTAGGTGGGGCCCACATGGGCATGTGGCATGCCAATCTTGAGTCGTGCGGTCCAGGCAAGTTGGAAAGGGCTATCCGTAGAGACGAGATGGAGCCGCCCTTGCGCTGGTAGCCGTGGACGGGAGCTGGGTGTCCATGGGCCATTGTGGGTCTGCACTGAAATGGGGTCAGATTATGAGGCCATATAGCTGAGCCTTGACGAGGACGTCAAGAGTCTAAGTGGGGGAGATTGTAACATCCCAGGATTTGAGGCCTCAGATAACATGATCTTAAAAGGAATGATTAGACTACCCATATCACCAAGGTGCACCTCCTTTTCCGGGAGCCCATCACTAAAGAACTCCATAGTTAAGCGTGCTCAGCTTGGAGTAGTACTAGGATGGGTGACCAGTCGGGAAGTTGACCCCGGCTTGCTTATGAGTGTGGACAAAGCGCACAGTTAAGGCTAGTGGTGGTCTGTGGGGACAGTTGTCATTCTTGAAACTCTACTAAAGCCTAGGGCAGTGGGCCCGGGCGTTACAAATGGTATCAGAGCCATAACCCCTCCAGTAGATGGGGCCCACATGGGCATGTGGCATGCCAGTCTTGAGCCGTGCGTTCCAGGCAAGTTGGAAAGGGCTATCCGTAGAGACGAGATGGAGCCGCCCTTGCGCTGGTAGCCGTGGACGGGAGTTGTGTGTCCATGGGCCATTGTGGGTCTGCACTGAAATGGGGTCAGATTATGAGGCCATATAGTTGAGCCTTGACGAGGACGTCAAGAGTCTAAGTGGGGGAGATTGTAACATCCCAGGATTTGAGGCCTCGGATAACATGATCTTAAAAGGAATGATTAGACTACCCATATCACCAAGGTGCACCTCCTTTTCCGGGAGCCCATCTCTAAAGAACTCCATAGTTAAGCGTGCTCAACTTGGAGTAATACTAGGATGGGTGACCAGTCGGGAAGTTGATCCTGGCTTGCGCGTGAGTGGACAAAAAGCGTGCAGTTAAGGCTAGTGGTGGTCTGTGGGGCCAGTCATCATTCCTGAAACTCTGCTAGAGCCTTGGGCAGTGGGCCTAGGCATTACAAAAAAAAATTGTCGATTCATTCATCCCGTCGTCTGGGTTCGCACTCATGACCTCTTAGTCTTACATCATCACTTTCACCACTGGGGTGCCACTTCATTGGCTACCCATATCACCAAGGTGCACCTCCTTCATTGGCTCTGAACTTTGTAATGTCTGGACCCATTGTCTAAGGCTCTAGTAGAGTTTCAGGAATGATGACTGGCCCCACAGACCACCACTAGCCTTAACTGCATGCTTTTTGTCCACTCACGCGCAAGCCAGGAGCAACTTCCTGACTGGTCACCCATCCTAGTACTACTCCAAGCTGAGCACGCTTAACTATGGAGTTCTTTAGAGATGGACTCCCTGAAAAGGAGGTGCACCTTGGTGATATGGGTAGCCCAATCATTCCTTTTAAGATCATGTTATCCGAGGCCTCAAATCCTGGGGTGTTACAATCTCCCCCACTTAGACTCTTGACGTCCTCGTCAAGGCTCAACTATATGGCCTCATAATCTGACCCCATTTCAGTGTAGACCCACAATGGGCCATGGACACCCAGCTCCCGTCCACGGCTACCAGCGCAAGGGTGGCTCCATCTCGTCTCTACGGATAGCCCTTTCCAACTTGCCTGGACCGCACAGCTCAAGACTGGCATGCCACATGCCCATATGGGCCCCACCTACTGGAGGGGTTATGGATCTGATACCATTTGTAACGCCTGGGCCCACTGCCCAAGGCTCTAGCAGAGTTTTAGGAATGATGAGTGGCCCCACAGACCACCACTAGCCTTAACTACACGCTTTTTGTCCACTCATGCGCAAGCCAGGATCAACTTCCCGACTGGTCACCCATCCTAGTACTACTCCAAGTTGAGCACGCTTAACTATGGAGTTCTTTAGAGATGGGCTCCCGGAAAAGGAGGTGCACCTTGGTGATATGGGTAGTCTAATCATTCCTTTTAAGATCATGTTATCCGAGGCCTCAAATCCTGGGATGTTACAGACCCGACTTCGTGGACCCTCCTAATGACCCGTAAGCGAAAGCTTAGCTTCTGGATGCCCAAGGAGGTAACAAAGGGTGAAAATGCCCTCTTTAATGAAACATGTGTGTGAAAGGATATGAGGCATATATGTCAATATTAAACCTCAAATGTTGCGATCAAGATTGGGACCGGGTCCTTGCACCGTTGTTGTATAAGAGAGAATAAGAAGTAGTCAGAAAGGAAAACTAGAGATAGATCTACAGAGATAAAACCAAGTAGATTGTTGACTCAGTGGAAACCATATGTAACCAAAGAGTAATGCTTGGATCAAAATTGACAACCAAATGAACATGTGCAGTTGCGTTGTAGGTAAATACGTGAGGGTGGGATCAAGAAGAGTACCAAAAGTAGGGGATCTCTACTGGTCGGGAGAGCTCCACAAGCCATTGGGTAATTGTCTGCTAGTTTCAACTTCCTTAGGCGTGGTCTTACAATGCCCAGTGCAACTCACTGGTAGCATCCTCGTAGGGTAGAGAGGTGTCTTGTCAAGGGGGTCCCTATGCTCCCATACCTCCTCACAAGGGTTAGGGACTCTCCACCTGCGTTCATACATGGTGTGGATTTTGGGAATTGATGGGAGGAGCTCCATGGCGTGACCATGTCGTTCTATTTTAGATGATCAAAGATGGATCAGGTGATGAGTTGGGAGGCTATTAGTTTGAAATTGATGTATTTATTTGTCTAAATTGGTTGTGGAGAATCTACTAGAACCCTTAAATACACACCTTGAGGCCTTGGCTTACCTGCCCTGGGTTAGTCAATAGGTCCATACAGCCACCATTTTATGTATTGTCAAGATACTTGTTGTAAGGAATATTTTTGGAGTTTGTTAGATAGAGGATGGAAATTTGGATTTGATGCAACTAATTTGACCAAGTGGAGTTTATAAATGAGGGAGAGTTGATGATTTGAAACTCAACACAATTGTGGGTTCATTGTTTGTGACAGGTGGATGAGGGAGATGATTCAGTTGTCTCCTCTACTGGATCCAGATCTGGTTCATGGTCTGCGTCCATCTAGGTTAGGTATTTAAGGGTTTCAAATGTACTTCATGTAAATTCATATCTCTCAATCCCTTTCTCCAAAAAATGCAAGATTCTAACCATATCGAAATTTTACCTATCTATATAAAAAGTTTCAAGTTCAAATGATCAAGTTTGACTCATGAATATCAATCAATTAATAACAATAATTTGGCTAAATTGAATGTCATAAGGTTCATATTGGGCATCACAATTGAAATATGGGTCTCAAAATAATTCAATGATCATGAGAATGATTAAGTGAGTTCAATTGAGCAACATTAGATATTGCAAGGTCATAATTGAGATTTCATCCATAAATGTGGAAAAAATCCACTTCATTACAATTATCCATCAAATTAGGTTAACAAGATCAATAAAAGAATATATGTACTCAAACAAGGCAACCTCTAAGGAGAGAGAGAGAATAGTGTGTAGGGAAAATGTACAAAGGACCATGAGAGAGAGGAAAACTAGGTTTATTGCTTAATAAGAATAATATGGAATGCAACATACTTCAGATAGACTCTACATTCATCAAAGGTCAACCCTAGGTCCAATCGATAATCTTCCAACATCTATTAAACATGTTGTATAGAATTAAGGTTAGTTTCACATTAATTAATAAAGCCTAAAATTCACCATTTTATTATTAGTGAATTAGGTTATCAAAGCCTTTCCATATTGTAGATTATATTTTGTTGAACTCATAACATATTTTACTTTATTTTTCTGACTTATTGATTAGTAGTTATGAGTTTTAGAAATATTAATCAATTAGATAGAACCATAAAAATCATATAATTATCAGATTGGAATTAGGTGATAAAATTGGTACCGTGGGTTAGAAAATAATTTTATGAATTGAAAACATATTTCATTTCATTTTTTTGAGCTATATAAAAATTATTATAAATTTTGAAAAAACAAACCATTCAGAAACTCAGTAAAAGCCACATTGATTAATTAATCTAAATTTTGGGTGTCCCACACCGAGATGGACTAATGGTACTGGGCCACCTGGCTCCACGGCCCACTAAATCTTGGACACACAGATAACTCAACATGGAGTAGCAAAACACCTAAATACCCTAAAGTAGTGCATTGAAAGATGAAGTATGACAAAAAAAACCAAAACTCTCGTAACAATTGTCTTCCTCCATTAACATACATGAAAAACTACGAGATTGTTGACTTCCTATAGACAAATCAACATTAGGGTAAATAATAGCAAACAAGACTCCAAGGTCTCCGTAGCTGACCTGTGAGGGTGAGGGACCAAATTTTAGGGAAATTTTTTTGTGTCATTGTTGAGAAAAGAAACCTTTGAATGACTGAAGGAGACACCCATTGATCTTCTTGGGGTATGAAAACCATATTGAGCCCATACAAGGACCACAAGAAGGGTCATATGACTACAAGTACACTGTCACCATGGCTGGCATGGAGAGGAGGATCAACTACATACATTATCAAACTTCACACAGACACTCAAGCCCAAAGCTTCATGAAGTTTGAAGAAACCAAGACTAATTCAAAGTGAACCCAACAAGAAGCATGGCAACAACAAAGGTGTAAATAGAAAGAAATAAGGAAAGATGAGAAAACTCGGGTTCCAAGTGAGGACCTTGATGTATGATTAAGGTAGTGAATTTGAGAAAATTGATAGCAAAAAACTCAACTCTACTTAACAAATACAAAGCACATACACAACAAACGAAATGAGGGCTCTATTGTGGTACTTGGGTCCAGGTCAAATCCAATGTGGGAATTGGTCGAGGCATGAAACTCTTCTGGATCCTTTTTGTGGTGTTGGGAGTGCGGCTATAGACCTGGGTTGGAAGTGTAAGGTAGGTAAAGAATAAAAAATCAGGTAGAATGGGCAAGGTTGGTTAGGATCCTTTACGGTCTTACAAAGTGGAAGGGATGTTAAATATACATATGTCAAATAATGTGATGTCGAGGAGGAGCATATGGGAGAACATAGAGAAAGAGAAGATAGGTCAACTAGAGATCGCCAATCCTATAGGATCCTATTTTCAAGGGGTTTGGGTTGAGGTTTTGTAGGAGATGGAAAAAAAATCAGAGGGGAAAGAAATAAGCAAAAGGAGAAAACTAATTGATAAAGTTAGAGTTCAATTCACATAGGCAAATAGCCAAGAATTTAAAATAGAAGGAAGATGTGTAGCGATTCGATAGAGAATCAACCGGTGTAGAGAAACCCAACCACTAAACAATGAAGGTAATCCAGCATAACCAGATAAATTTGTGTGACATAGTGAAAATAGTGTACATTGATCAAATAATTGCAACATCAATCATTTAAATTATGATTTCCTTTCCTAATCCAATTTAGTGATCATAAGATATTGAACTAAAATCTATTTTGGCACCTAGGCTAACTAATATATGTAGATTTTGATTTTTCCATTAAATTCCCCTTTTCAAACCAATTATTATTTTATTATATATTTTTTGACTTTTCACTTGTATTCTCTATCCTAAATATAACTATGATAAATAAGATTGACTAATTAATGTGAAAATTCACCCATAAACTAAATTTTGTACGTAGAATCCAAAATTGGGGGTTATTTTTACTTTTTATGTCATTAACATATTATTTAATAATATGGAGCAAAACTTATATTTTCTTTTCTAAATGAAATCAGGATAGCTATTAACATATTAATAATTTTACACTAGGCAAGCGAATTGGGACCCAATTAACAAGTTTATGCCATTACATTTCACTTTTGATATTTTCCTTTTTGTGTACAATATAGTTAGATTTTAGGATCTTCATCATTATATGGATTATAATATTATAAACTTTTATTATATGTTTTATTATCTTCAAATTATTACCAAAAGAATTATCCTTGATTATTATGCATGGAATTCCACAGTTTTCTTGTTTAACATATTTAGTCTATTAATTCTATGATTATTTAAATAATAGATCATTATTAATATTTATGGACATGGAATTACCAATTGTTACTCTAGATCATATTATACATTTTTACTTAGTAATTACGTGTGTACTAGTTATCAAAGGAAATACATGACATACTAGAACATATTTAAGTTATTATGTAAATGTGAGAGGCTATTAAGTTTTATCCTTGTTTGGTCAAATATAGGAAAGCAATCTCGCACATTTTCTAATTATGAAATATGGTAAGATTCTAGATTTTGGTTCATTACAGAGCAAAAGAAATTGCCAATGATCATCTGGATGGTCATGAAAACTCAAAGAAAGTCCATATGGAAAGAATATAAACAAGATTTGGCACCTTTATTATTAGATACAAGGTATGAAATATTATTGGGTGGTCATAATATCTCAAGAGTATAGTTTGGATGCTTAAAATAATATTATCATTCATCCTGCACCAACAATCCTCTGTTACTATAAGTAGTGTCTTAGCGGTACCTGGATCTATAATAAGTGACACAAATAGAAGTGCCAAGATGGTGGCCTCAAATTCGGGTCCTCTATAATTTTTAGACGTGGACTGTCTTCTTTTGTGCATAAAGTAGAATTTTCTAAATCAACTCCCACAAAAATCAACTTGCTAGATTAGGAGGACATTGTATCTTTACCTTATTCTCATACCCTGGATTTACATGTAAAAGATGTGATGATGGCATCGGAATAACAATCTCACATATTAAATCACCCTAGTAGATATTTTAAGAAGTTGTGTGTTACACCCCTATTTCACAATTACCATTAATCATGAAATTAGGGTATAAATTGAGGATTTAACGTAATACAAAGATCACCATTAACTTTTTCTTCTTTTTCAAACTCTTTGTTTTCTCGCATTGAACCACATAAACTAACTTTACAAGGGAATATAAACATTGATTTCTTTAATATGATCTCAACATAAATGATACACATCCATACATTCATTCTTAGGAACATACGACATGATAATCAGATACATTCTCTCTTATTAAGGAAAAAAAGATACAAAACATTATTTACAACACTCACACATCTATACTAGGACCTAGAGTGACAGGGACCGACTGAACTTAACTAATCTCATACTTAACTCATGTGGTAGATCTACTGTGATGCTTTGACCTTCTTCAAGTCCACTTGGTTTCCCTAAAAATTGTGAGTAGAGGGGTGAGCCTACTCGCTCAGTGAATGAGTACTTCAAAGAAACAATCTAAAGTGCTGATATAATTACATATATACTTTTGAGCAATTGATGTCAATTATAATAGCAGTAAGCTTTAAAGAAATTGATCATTGACAATCATAAATATGGCAGGATACTCTAGATATCAACAAGAGTAAATCAATATATGAGTATGCTTAATTAATTTCAATGAGAACTAATAATTTAGAAACATACACAGAATAATTGATGGGAAACGGTACTCGAACCTTTCTTAGCCTTTCTTACTTATAAGAAACTCTTTAAACCTATATGAACATATTTTATCTTATGCCCTGATCCTATGCAGTGTACTCTACATATGAAGACTTGTAGTGAACTACGATCTCACCGTATAAGACTTAGCTGACACACCCGAGAATGCTAAGCCTGACTATGTCGCTTGTCTGCAACAGGAAAATGGCTCTTTGGCCTCAGCACTCCTATTATGCCATAAAAACTGGACTCCTCCTCTAACCTGAGCACACATGTAGAGAGTTAAGCCACCTATTGGCTTTATGTACTCTAGTGCCACCAGGACCTCTGGTTGATGTTGGACACTACATGTTGTATATTAAGGAGACTTCCACTAGGTCTTCATCCCACGTACCACCTGTTAGTACGTTCTGACCCCCGTATATTGGACACGGCCAGGGTTAGGTCATTTCATCCCTACGATGCAGACCTCTCATAGGGAATCTACGGTGTTCAAGGCTCTTAAGTCTATTATTTTACTTTTTCTTAGAAAGTTCTTACTATATTGTATCTTTTCCCTTACTTATACTTGACTCTGGTATCTCTATGGTACCATGTCTATTTATTTGAAGTTTATAACACAAAATGTATATCGTCCTTAACTTGGCAGAGCAGTATATTTAAACATTGTAATATACTGAGAAATCAACATACTATACATGCAAGCAGACTGAAATACTTAAATAAACATAATGCATGTTCATTTGGCACTTATACACTAGAATCATGCAATTAAATATCTTAATATACTGATAAGAGCTAATTACTTGGCATACGAGAAATCATCATTTGCACCCATAAATAATTTGCACTTACTTGGAAAACGTGCACATCGACCCAAATCCTGGGTTGTGCATCTCATACTGAGAACATGGTAATCAAAATTCTTAATTCATTGAACGCCCTATCCTTAGGGTTTCATTTACCTCATTCACTTATCACATGGCTCTCATAAGGATTTTATGTGACATAAACATTCACTGAATAAAGACTACTATCAACAAATAATATAAAATCAATATATGTTTGAAACCTTGGAACTGAGCTGAATTTGGGTTTCCATGCCATTCACTGAAATAAAATGCATCAATAATAAAATTGAATAAATAATTCTATCATGTCAAGAAAATCCATTCAAATGGATTTTACAATATCTATTCGCAAATATCCAACTTTCCTCGCATCTAGGGTTTCAACCTCTTTACTGAGATATCAAACAGACACTATTCACCTTAAATGAAATCCAAGATAGTATCTGACATATATGAACTATGAATTCAGATAAACAATCATTCATAACCAAGGGGATCCATATAAACAAATTTCTCTATTTAATTATACAATAATTTTAGTCATAGACAAATTCCCTATATTTCAGTTTACTCTTATAACCTTTGCAAATACTTAGGGAATTCTCATTAGGATGTATTGTATACATTTCTAATATGATTTTATCAACTGATCAAATTCATCCAAACAGAGGAAGAATCCATTTCATATCATTTTGCAACAACTTAGATCAAACATACAATTTAGGGTTTGTAGTCGCATACTAAGCAATTAAAGATTATGGATGATTTAACCAATTTTTGTGCAATATACTATTTAAAGGAAGTTCCCACTCACCCTAAGGTGTGAAAACACCTTAAAAACGTATCCCATATCTGAAAATATTGAATCCATATCAAAACCCTAGCAATCGCCACTTTCTTCTTCCTTTCAACTCGAAAACCCTGGAATTGAAGATTAGGAGAGAAAGAGTGAGAAAAGGACTTGATTTGATATGATTTCATATAAAAACAGGGGAGGGATGGAATCTTAACATCTAAGAGAAGATTCACCATGAAACTATATCCAAAGAAGCTAAACTTACATGATTTCATCATTCCTCAAACCGCAAAACCCTAGGTCAGCATCTGCATCACTTTGTCCTCTCAAACCCTAACTCTCCATATCTCTCTAGGATTTCGTTTCTCTGGAATGAAACATGAATTATGAGAGATGCTAGTGTATTAGGTTGACCATATAGAGCAATTGAGCTTCTTGGGTCAATTGCAGATTGACCCCTCACTATACTTTCTCTTATTTCAGTTGAATTTTCTGTCATACAAATATTACTATAATTCATGTATTTCAGAGATCAAACCTTCTCCAAAAATTATGTATAAAGCTTAAGTTAAAATTTTAGATCATTCCGAGCTACCATTAAATAATTAAAAATATAATAGTGCCCTACTGTCCAGAAATCTACAGAACAATCGACTGAAGAGAAAATGCCCCAGAACGACCATGCTAGCTGCCACAGGCATGCTATCCTATCCTTCAACTACCATTTTCATTCTCCTTAGCATACCTCTCTCATTCCTCCCTAACAAGAGCCTATTTGGTGAAAACCCTAATTTCATCCGACTAGGGTTTATATTTTCTCAAACCCTAATTATACAAAGAGATAGCATACTTGGGGTTCTCATAAGTTTAACATATCATGATTGAGATATCATCATTAATCATTTTTAAGTAATTATCAATCTAGTAAAGCATGTAATCATCCACATAAACCCTAACTTACTGATTAAGCTCAGATACAGTCATAACATTGTGCATCCTCCTGGTCTACAGCCCAGTGAGTATAAAAACCAATACAAGAAGTGGAATCCTATAGCATATCAAACTATAGATAGGTTTCATGCACATGGAACACACCCAACTCATCCACTTGTTGAGTTGAAACTAAAATTATATATGATATATAACAATCTATTTGTTTTGGCATGTAAACCTCCTTCTAGAGTGAGATCTCATCATTTGAAACAACCAAATATGCAATAGAAGTTTATTGTTCATCTTCCAGGATAGACTCAACAAACTTCGGTTCTGTATCATAATCATATGGATATGGGCCTATAGTAGGAAATGGTGGTGGAGCATAAAGATGTCGAGAGAGTTCTACTTTTGTATTGGCTACTTGTACCACTAATATTTTTCTTCAGGCTTCTTCTTTCAATGGAATCATATATCAGTTAGATAAGTTCCTATTAATGGCTCCTAGCCTCTCACTCATATCACATGAAGAGTAATATACTGTTGGGAAATACAACATCAGGTAAGAAACAAAAACAAAAAATTTATTGACATATTTTACATTAACTAACAAATCACGTCAATATTTATGCAATGGGAAAGATGGTTTCACAAAGATATATTGGTCCTAGAGCAAGTCCAGCGACAATCCTCGTTGATGTAGATGTATCCTCTATCTAGGACAGTCTCTGTGTAGCTCATGTATGCACTGGGACTCGTCTGACTGCTTCTTCATTGACATCAGACTCAGACAACTACTGCAGCGGCTCCTCAAATCTCGCCACAAATAGTGAGTTGATGTTGCCCTCCTAGAAGAAGCCAAAAGACTCCTGCCTCTAGAGCAGTCCACCCGGACCAACTAGAACTCATGCCATCTTGTAGGAATGGAAAGGAAGGAGTTGTCCCTCCCTTTGGTGTACTAGTCACCAACATGCTCTCCCACAACAATGATCCTCAGTTGTTTCTCTCTTGTGGCTATCCCTCCCTAGTCGGGTAGAACTTGCATGGGCTCTCATGGTAACCACAACAAGAGATGACTAAAATTGTTAGTGTTGGAATGTATGCCCTGAGAGCCAATCATGGGATGATTGGTGGGATAAATTAAGATTGATTTGATAAACATCAAAGGCAAGCTTCCAATTCTTTCTGGTTTAGTCATATGAGATAATGATAGAACAGATTGAATGTCTAGAGAATGACAATACTCAATGACGTATGCTTTTAGGTTGAGGACCTGAACGATGAGATCATACGGATGCTACGAGTTTGTACATTCTTATTATGTCCCTAGTCTGATGTCATTGTGGAATGTAGATAGACAAAAATGACACACACAACTAGATTGTGGTGTTGGTTGATGACAGAATCTCATTAGTCATGATATGGAGATGTCAAACCAAACACATAGGTACTTTTTAGAGAACAAGTGTACCGGATAGACCCACCGTGAGTTTGACACATGGAACCATGACACGGTAATCACAGTTAGTTCTCACAGTGATGGTGGTGAGTGTGATTCTTTGACTTGAAATCACTACACTCAACACATGTCATTGGGTACACTTTGACATCATGAAACGCAGTCCTGAAACATGGGTTGTTATAAAGGTGATGATTGGGTGGCTTTGACACATGGGGCTTTTGAGGGGTGAGTGATAGATATGGGATTTGTCCCTCCTGAGGGAGTTTGATATCCATGGCCACTTGATGAGTAGGATTGAGATAGGCATGCACACACATGTGTGAATCAGTATGTGATATTGATGTCATACATATCTCCTCCAATCTACTCTGAGATCAAGAAAGTGAATGAACGTTGAAAGGATGACTGTTCCATGCCTTGAGTTCATTTGGGATATCAGTGACAAAGGAATTATACATTAATTGTAACACCATTTATGGATTGTAGGATTGAAAGTTGTTCTCGAGCTTTCTATTTCACTTGGGTAGTACTGATGTGCGACTAGGCATGACTCTTTTCTTGTGAAGTCATAAGTGTTATGGACTTTCACTGCCAATGTGAAATGGGCCTGTAGGGTCACACACATAGGATTTCACCTAGAAGACGAGTTTATCCACATACAATGTTTAGATTTATTGATAAAGGAGTTTAGTAGTTCAATTAAACACTCAATTAATTGATAGCTCAAAATCATAGTGTTCAAGGTGTTGGATCAGATGATTAAGAGTATCAGATTGATTGGAACTCCAATTGACTGATTTGCATAGTCTACTACTCCAACCGATCAGCTCATAGGGTTGAACCGATCGACTCCGGTTGGTGAACCGACCGGATCAAAGTGGTGAGTCAATCGGCTCATGTGTCAATGAAATGATCAGCTCAATTGTTGAACTGGTCGATTCGTGTAACCAACCGAGATCGTTTAGAAAGTCAGAAGACTCTTTTTGTAAATACATATTTGTTCCACCTGTACAAATTTGATTTGGACAAGGACTAATATTTGATTAGTTGGAAATGAACATGAAAGTCAATTTGAGTTGGACCAGGACCATGAACCGATCAGCTCAAGCATGAACTGATCGGCTCATTTGTCCCAACCGATCAGTTCATGTGTGAACTGATCGGCTCAGGTCCCCAACCGATCGGTTCAGCTGGTGCAGTTTGTCAAATTTTGTGGAAAATCTCAAACCCTTCTACTCCTACTTTAATCCTGCATTACCTGGGGTAGAGAACCCTATCCCATGACCCTCCTATATATAGGGGTATTGGGGGCTTCTCAGGAACAACAACTCAGAACACTAGTTGCTCTATAAAGTTGTCATTCTCTCCGGTTGTGGTAATCAGGAGAGCCCGAGTAAGTGCTACCCGATTAGGGAGGCACAATAAGGGAAAGACAACTACAAAAAAGTGACTGGTGGCAGGAGAATGTGTCGGTGACTAGTACGCCGACAGGAGGGTACGACTCCTTCCGGTGCCTTGTGTGATAAGGCGATCAGAGTTCCAGGTGGTCCGTGTGGACTACTACAGAGGCGTGAGAGTTCTGCCGCTCAGAGGACAACTGTCAAACCCGATAGTCCCAGTGAGACTAGGAGCTTCACAGACACCGTCCAAGACCGAAGGTGAAGACCACGCAAGCCATGAGGTAACGTCGTTGACCAAGCCTCAGGATAAGGTATGTCTCTACAAACCATCCTTCCTAATGTGTAGACGTTGATGTGATTCATTTGTTCTGAGTTTAGGGAAAAAAATTTGTTTCCGTTGCCTTCTCTGTCTCCCCTAAAACCCAACAATGGTATCAGAGCCACATCAACTACTCTATACTTTAGGATTATCAATATGATCGATTTTGGTTTGTCACCTTTTGTAACGTCTCTGACCTAGGTTATAAACTAACCCTAGGTTTTTTGCCTAAAAATGTAATTAAACCCTGGTGATTATCTTTTGACATGTAATTAAGTTCCTAAGGAACATATACTTTCAATTTTGTCCTTTTTAAACAAAGTTGTAGTATTATTTTGGTAATGCAGGGGCTTATGTGCAAATTACCCAGTTAAGGGGTTAAATTGCAATTGCACATGTTAAGATGTTCTTTTGATAATGAGACATAATATGAGTGAATATGATGAGACATGATGGATTTCCCAAGCTTGGGCATCTAGATGTAGCTTGTGGAATAATCCTTATGCTTAAAAAAAAACTAATTTGGAGTAAAATGCAGTTTACCCAATTTGAGGGGTGCAACTTGTAAAATGCACCATCTAGAACATCTTTTATGACTCTTGTCATCATTTAGAGTAGAAATGGTGAAAGGGACACATCAATGAATAATCAGATAAGAAAAATGACCTTTGTACATAAAATTCACTAAGTTTGAGTAAGGAAACCTTTCATGTATGTACCCTAGTTGAAAGTTGGCTTTCTTTACCCCTAGATCTTGAGATTTCATGAGCTTTGCATAAGTTTTGATGAGATTGGACGTTCCCTTAAATAAGAAAGGACTTGGATGAGAATTTCAAAGTGCTAGAGGTCTTTATGGTGTAAATCAGCCTAAACTATATAAGCACCTTTCTTTCCAAACCAAGCAAATGTTTTCCTTCGCTTCCTCACTTCTTATCTTTCTCAACCGGCCAAAGAAAAGCTCAGGAGCTCAAGGGGACGACCAACCTGTTCTAGGTAAGAGAACACCACCTTCTATCTTGGATTCATGGAGGAAATCGTATTACAAGGTTGAATTGCTAGTTTTCTTACTTAGGTTCCTTGTTCTAGCCGACCATCCCCATCTTTTTCTTGAAGAATTGACCTTGGCCGACCTGTGGAGCTCAAGACACCATTAAAGGATTGAAGCTTGGAAGCTCTAGGAACCACGTTTGAGGCGGGTTTTATAACTCTAACTCTTAGCTTTGTTATGCATATCTTTGTTCTTGTTTTCTATGATTAGTTCTTTTTCTACCTCCCTTCTTCCTTGCTATTTTGCAAGCAAAACGGTGGAGGAACCGACCTGAACAGAGGTTCAGGATGATGGGAGTGGATTCCTAGGTCACTTTATGAAACAACCTTGAACCCTTTTGGTCCAAACGGGTGCAACACGTTTAAGGTCAAACGGGTTCAACTCGTTTGATCTCAAACAATCCTGCAAGATCGTTTGGATCAAAATGACCCCAAGACCATTTCATAGGGTTGACCAAGGTACGACCGTTTGAGGGTTTGTTCATAATGTATTGAATTTCATTCCTACAAAGAATTGTAATCTAATTCCTAACCAATTAAGAGTTGAATACACTTCAATAACCTAACCCTAATCAGGTGAAAGTTGCTGATTTCAATATAGATCTTGTTGAGTTTTGGGTTGAAGGACCCAAACGGGTTCCAACCCATTTGGAGGTTCATCCAAACGATCTCACACTCGTTTAGTGACACCCCAAGATCGATTGGAGGTCTAAGGTTAAAGAAATTTGATGGTTTGAGGGTCCAATTACAAGATGTTGATAAATTGATGAAAAGTGCTGATTTTAATTTAATTAGGGCTCAACCCTTATCAAATCATTTTGGTTTTTGGTCAAACTTTGGGCAAACGGTCTCAAGATCATTTGGAGGTCATCCAAACGACCTCAAGACCGTTTGAGCCAAGTTTGGGCCCAATTGGAGGTCAACTGATAGGTTCAACTCTGATTTGAATCATATTGTTGAACATTGATGATTAGCCGATTGGAAACCCTAATTGAGTTAGATTTAACCCTAATTGGCTTTCAATTGAGGGTCAATTTGGTGTCCAGTTGATTGAGGCTCATCCTAATTGACTCAATTTGTATATGGTTAACATGGCTTGGGCCAATTGAAAGCTTCAACATAAGAAATTCTTTTCAAGCATAAACTTTGTGTCACCTTTTATGTTCATGCGGTTTGAACCCAAGTAGACCCACAATCATTTTAGACCAAACGAGTCCACACTCGTTTAAACCCAAACGAGTTCACACTCGTTTGAGTCCAAATGTGTCCACACTCTTTTGAGTCCAAATGAGTTCACAGTCGTTTGAGTCCAAACGAGTTCACACTCGTTTGAGTCCAAACGGGTTCACACCCGTTTAAGCTCAAACGGGTTCACACTCGTTTAGGCTCAAATAGGTCCACACTCGTTTGGACTTAAATGGGTCCACACCCATTTAATATTAAGTGGGTCCACACTTGTTTAAGGTTCAAATGGATTCAAGGTCATTTGAGATTAAACAAGTTCAAGGTTGTTTAAGAATCAAATGGGTTAAAGGTTGAAAGTTAAACTCTAAACCAATTGGAGACCTTCAAGGTTGATTATACTTAATCACTTGAAGGTGTAAATGGTTCAATGATGATCTAATCTAAACCCTAATGGTAAACTAAGATGTTAAGGGACTAAGTGGCTAATGAATTGACCCATGATGATGGTCAATGGGTAAATTACCAAAATGCCCCTGAAAGGTTCAATTGAATGATACCTTGTTTTAATCAAACCCTAATCACATGATAGTGATGAGTTGACTTGTGTTAATCAATGAGGACTTAACCCAACCTAATCTAGAGTGGTGTAATTACTATCTATTAGTTATAGGAGAGAGAAAGTACTAATTATAATGGAAACTCAAGTAAAATACCTTCAATATACATGAACGTGCAAGTTTAGGTATGATCCACTTATGTGAGATCATGGAAACCCTAGTTATGATAATTGATGAATCTTAATCTTATTTGAGGTCTTTAAAGATGATGTTTCTCATACATGAGGATGTTATGAGATCATTTCACCATGAGGTGAATAGTAAACCCTAATTTTAGGGTGATGATATGTAATGTGAATAGTAAACCCTAATTGATGAAAACCAGGAAAACCTAGCTCTTGTATGAGTAGGGAGATACAACTTCTTTAAATGAGTTATTTACTGTAATCAGTTGATTTAACCATGCAGGTTCCTTTATGAGGATGATCATATCCAGGTATGGATGATGATACTATATTCATGGAAAGCATGTTGTTAGCTTTATGAATAGTGATATATCCTGATGCCTTGTTAATAGCATCTTATGAGATTGATAGGCTGTGAGAGCCATGAATACCATCAAGGTCATGTTTTAAGAGATGACTTGTGATGAGAATACTGAGAAATGATAATTGATGAGAGTTAGGCTTGTTACATTTAGTATTCTTCCTTCATACCTGCTATGCTAATTATTAATGTTTGAAAACATGTATGATGATAAAAGAATACTGAAATGTACCTAACTAATCAAGTATAATCATACCATGTAGAGCCATGATCATAGATCCATCATTGTCAGGAGTTAAATGATGGTGAAACAGGTTTTCCTAAGAGAATTCTTGGAGCACATACTTTTGAATATGTGGGGTAATATGGATGTGAATTTCCTTACATTCTAGTGTAGGAATTGATGTAGATGTATCTTAATCTATCAATCCTTCACTATGTATTATGCTGGGGTGATGTAACACTAATCTCCCGAGGAAATATTTTATACCGCATCGATGAGAGATAAACAAGAAATCTTTCGGTAGCGAAGAGAGTACAGAATGCCACTGTGACTCTAATAGTGAAGTACCAGAATACCCTGGTAAGCTATAGTAGTAGAGACACTAGATGTCCTGCATGTTGATCCTCTTACTGACTGAGGAAGATGAGGTCATAAGAATCCGGTTCTTTTGATGACCTATGTATGATACCGATGTGACTTAATAGTGATCGGTTGGAGTATGAGCAGTATACCTCATCTCCGCAGGGCATAATGATGTTTGTAAAACATAATCAACCACGTAGCATATCTTCTTAGGTTGAACTGCGAGATACATTACTCAGTATACATGTTCTTCATATTCCTTAAATGTTGTTGTTCTAATTGATAACAAGCTGCTGCTGATTACCTTAAATCTTTTATTGCCTATGTTATTCTTGGTTGCTATAATAAAGCTTCTGGCGAAGAGTTATAACTCTCGCTGGGACAATTATTTTAAATTGTCTCACCCCGTAGATTTCAACTTTTTAGGTGGTCGTCGAGGGCGAAGGAATCAATCTTCAGGTGACCAATATCAGCAGTAGCAGCATTAGGAGCAGCAGTAAATCTCAGGTGGAGATTCAGACTGCTGAGTTGTATAGTTAGATAGTCAGTCCTATGTGTTCTCTATACTCTCAGGTCCTTGGAGTCTTTTTGTCTGAGACTTTGGTTTTGAGTTCTTGAGATTTTGTATCATGTTGTATATAATTACTCAAGAAGTAATTATCTGAGATGTAAACAGTTTATCTCCTTTTATGAAAGAAGTTTTTATAGATTCAAGCTCTTATCTCGAAAAGTTTTAATTTCCCGTGATTTTTGTCTTCCGCTGTTAATCGAATCGCTCCCGCTAAGTTTATATCGTGGTTTTGGAGATCAGAGCCCACAATTAGTGGTATCAGAGCTCTAGGTTCACCGAGTCTACAGAGACATAGGTTTTAGGATGTCGAGTCTATCCTTAGTATCTCTTTCATATCTAATAGAGTCTTCTGCTCCTCAGGAGAAGAAGATAATTAAGGATGTCTGAACAACACGAGGAGTACGTGGCAGAAAGTAGTGTTGCTGCACCCCAAGGTGGTGCAAGGAACCCGGAGATAGAACAACCTGTACCTGAGCCATCCAGAGAGCCACCTCAGTTTGACCCAGCTGACAAGGGAAACCCAGCTGTTCAAACTATGTTCGGGCAATTTATGACTGCTATGACACACATCACCGACAAGATGCCCATGCCTGCACCTAGGGCACCTGCCCAGCCTGAAGGACAAGGTATCGGTAAGACGTTCGAGCGACTTCGTCGTATTGGAGCAACCGAATACTTTGGAACAACTGATCCTGCAGATGCCGATCTGTGGTTAACAGAGTTGGAGAAAGCTTTTAGAATCCTCAACATCCCAGAAGCTCAGAAGGTTAGACATGCTGTCTATCTTCTCAAGGGAAGTGCTGGTCACTGGTGGACCATGGAAGAGCAGAAGAGGCCTGGAGTGGAGATCTTGTGGGAAGATTTTCGTCAGGAATTTATCAATAGATATTTTCCAAAGACCTTCCTAGACGAGAAGATCTCTCAGTTTGAGAGATTGAGGAAAGGCATGATGAACATTAGCGAGTATGAAGCTAAGTTCATGGAGTTATTGCGGTTTTGTCCGCACATGGCTGCCACAGAAGAAGAAAGAATCAGAAGGTTCGAGAAGGGTTTAAACGCCGACTTGACTACTCCCGTGTCTACCCTAGAGAATCGGGAGAGGTTTGCTACCTTCGTTGAGTCAGTCCGAAGGATAGAGAAATTCGTAGTCGAGAAGAGACAAACCCATAAAAGCTATCTACAGTTCCAGGGTTCTTCATCTAGAAACTTTAAGAAGCCTAGATTCTCTGCACCTACACCTCCACCACCCAGAACTAGTGCTCAGACACAGTGGACACCGAGTAGAGGCAGGGGACAAAGCCTACCACTACAAGAGACTCACAGTTCAACATCAATGTCAGTTACAGGACCACCCAGACCACAACAACTGGAGAAGAGCTGTTACAACTGTGGGAAGGTGGGACATTTGATGAAGGACTGCCGATCTAGGCCTGTCAGTGTGACACAGCCTCCGAGACAGAGTCAACAGGGATCACAAAGAAGGCAATCTCAAGGAGAAGCTCAAGGACGTGGACAAGCGTCTCAAGCTGGATCATCATCACCACCTCAACACCAGGCAACAGTGAGGTTCTATGCTATGAACCCACCAGATGCAGTGGTCAATCCACAGGTAGTGGCAGGTCAGATGGAACTTTTATATTCTGATATGTCTAAATCCTATGTTGTATCTGTTCTGACTGACCCGGGTGCTACACACTCCTTTGTCACTCGGAGAGTGATTCGCAACTGCAATATGACAATTAGTCATAGGGCAGATAGCTTGTTTTTGGAGACTCCGTTGAGTGGGTCTGCCATTTTTCAGGAGGTATGCTCTCCCTGCATCCTCTTCTTTTCTGATCATCGCATTCAAGTGGACCTTATACCACTTGATATGCAAGGATTTGATATAATCCTCGGGATGGATACCTTAGAAAGGTATCTAGTTGTCTTGGATTGTGAATCCAAACAGGCTGTGTTTGCTGATGATAGCAGCACATGGATCTTTCAAGGAGAGAGAAAGATTCTGCCCACCTGTCTTGTATCAGCTATGGTTGCTAACAAGCTAATGAGGCAAGGATGTTATGCATTCCTGGCACATGTAGTAGATGTTACCAAAGAAGGTCCCAACCCTTCTGAAGTTCCTATAGTCAGGGAATTCAAGGATGTGTTTCCTGAAGAACTTCCAGGTATACCACCACCTCGGGAAATTGATTTTGAAATCAATTTGATCCCAGATACAAAACCTATAGCCCAGACACCGTATAGGATGGCGCCTGCTGAGATGGCAGAACTCAAGAAACAACTTCAAGAGTTGCTTGAGAAAGGTTTTATTCGACCGAGCACTTCACCGTGGGGTGCTCCGGTTTTGTTTGTTAAAAAGAAAGATGGGTCAATGCGGTTGTGCATTGATTATAGACAACTCAATAAAGTAACAATAAAGAATAAGTACCCGTTGCCGAGGATTGATGATCTTTTTGACCAGTTGTGTGGTGCAACAGTCTTCTCAAAGATAGACTTGAGGTCTAGATATCATCAACTCCGTATTAAGGATAGTGACATATCCAAGTATGCCTTTAGGACACGATATGGTCACTATGAGTTCACGGTTATGTCGTTTGGACTAACCAATGCACCGGTTGCATTCATGGAACTCATGAATAGAGTTTTTCGACCTTTCCTTGATCAGTGTGTTGTCGTCTTCATAGATGACATTCTGATTTATAGTAAGGATGCTCAAAAGCATGAACAGCATCTCCGAGAGGCTCTAACTCTGCTAAGAAAACATAAGCTATATGCTAAGTTTAGCAAGTGTGAGTTCTGGTTGCCGGAAGTATCTTTTCTTGGACATGTGATATCTGCCTCGGGTATTCGTGTTGACCCTACAAAAGTAGAATCTGTTCTACAGTGGGAACAACCAAAGACACCAACGGAGATTCAAAGTTTCTTGGGATTAACTGGTTATTATCGAAGGTTTATTAAGAATTTCAGTTCTATAGCCTTACCCTTAACCAAGTTAACCCGGAAAGATGTTCCTTTTACCTGGAGTGATAAGTGTCAACAGTCTCTTCAGCTGTTGAAGGAGAGGTTGACAAGTGCACATGTGCTTGTGTTACCTGAGCAAGGAAAAGGATACATAGTTTTCTGTGATGCCTCCAAGAATGGACTCGGATGCGTTTTGATGCAGGATAAGAAAGTGATTTCTTTTGCTTCACGACAGCTTAAGAAACACGAAGAGAATTATCCGACACACGATCTGGAGTTAGCTACTGTGGTTCATGCCCTAAAGATCTGGAGACATTATCTCTACGGAGAGACATTCCAAATTTTCACAGATCACAAAAATCTTAAGTATATCTTCTCTCAGCATGAGCTTAACATGAGGCAACGTCGCTGGATGGAGTTAATCAAGGACTACGATTGTACAATTGATTACCATCCAGGAAAGGCCAATGTGGTTGTAGATGCCTTGAGTAGGAAATCAGCAACATCAACCATGGATAGATCACAACTAAACTCTTTAGTATGCTCTAAGAGACATATGCTTATCTCTTTAAGGCAAGATAATGTACAGTTGAAGGTGTCATTGTTAGCCGGGTTGTTGGATGAGATGCATATTAAACCTACCCTAAGAGAGCAGATTAAGGAGGCACAACAGGTTGATGCTGTAGTTCAGAAGATTAGATCAGAGTATGGAAATGAGAAGCGAGATGGTTTCTATGACTCAGATGATCATGTAGCATGTTATCATGGGAGGATGATAATGCCGGATATGGATAACTTGAGGAAGTTAGTTCTGGAAGAAGCTCATTCTTCGATGTATGCTATGCATCCAGGGAGCACCAAGATGTATCGAAATTTGAAATATTTGTATTGGTGGCCTGGAATGAAGAAGGATGTTGCAGAGTTTGTGATGAGGTGTCTTGTGTGTAAGCAAGTTAAAGCTGAACACCAAAAGCCTGCAGGAACAATGCAACCTTTACCCATACCACAGTGGAAGTGGGACCATGTGACCATGGACTTTGTTGTTGGCCTACCTAGGACAAGCAAAGGACATGATTCCATTTGGGTAGTTGTTGATAGGTTGACTAAGACAGTGCATTTCTTACCTATCAAAACAACCTTTTCTATTGAAAGGTTATCATAGTTGTATGTTCAAGAGATAGTGCGTTTGCACGGAGTTCCTGTCACCATAGTTTCTGACAGAGGTCCCCAGTTTACAAGTCGCTTTTGGGAGCAACTACACAGGGCCTTAGGCACCAAACTAAGGTTTAGTACGGCTTTTCATCCACAGACTGATGGACAGTCGGAAAGAACCATACAAACCTTGGAAGACCTGTTGAGAGCATGTGTTCTCCAGTTTACCGGAAGTTGGGATCTACACCTAAGCTTGATAGAGTTTGTCTATAACAATAGCTATCAGCATAGTATTGATATGGCACCTTATGAAGCCTTGTATGGTAGACGTTGTAGATTCCCTTTGTGTTGGTATGATACTGGTGAACATCAGTTGTTAGGTCCTGATCTTGTGCAACAAACTACAGAGAAGATCAAAGTTATACAACAACAACTTAAGACTGCATAGGATAGACAGAAGTCGTATGCTGATAAGCGCCGTAGACCGTTAGAGTTCCAGGTTGGAGGCAGAGTGTACCTCAAGGTCTCGCCTTGGAAGGAGTCCTTCTCTTTGGAAGGAAAGGAAAGTTAGCACCTAGATTTATGGGACCTTATCTAATCATTGAATAGGTTGGAAAGGTAGCCTATAGAATAGAGTTACCACCAGAGTTGCAGAGGTTACACCCTGTGTTTCACATTTCTATGCTGAGGAAATGTCACCCCGACACTGAGTCAGTTCTACAACCTATGGAGGTAGAATTGAATGATGACATATCTTACGAGGAAGGACCAGTGTCAATCCTTGATAGAAGAACTAAAATGTTAAAGAAGAAAGATATAAGCCTTGTGAAAGTCCTCTGGAACCACCGTGGTGTTGAAGAAGCCACTTGGGAACTAGAGGATGAGATGAGAAGGAAATACCCTGCTCTTTTCTCCTAATACGTTTTGTTGATTTCGAGGACGAAATCCTTGTAAGGGGTGGATAATTTGTAACGTCTCTGACCTGGGTTATAAACTAACCCTAGGTGTTTTGCCTAAAAATGTAATTAAACCCTGGTGATTATCTTTTGACATGTAATTAAGTTCCTCATGAACATATACTTACAATTTTGTCCTTTTTAAACAACGTTGTAGTATTATTTTGGTAATGCAGGGGCTTATGTGCAAATTACCCAGTTAAGGGGTTAACTTGCAATTGCACATGTTAAGATGTTCTTTTGATAATGAGACATCATATGAGTGAATATGACGAGACATGATGGATTTCCCAAGCTTGGGCATCTAGATGCAGCTTGTGGAATAATCCTTATGCTTAAAAAAAAACTAATTTGGAGTAAAATGCAGTTTATCCAATTTGAGGGGTGAAACTTGTAAAATACACCATCTAGAACATCTTTTATGACTCTTGTCATCATTTAGAGTAGAAATGGTGAAAGGGACACATCAATGAATAATCAGATAAGAAAAATGACCTTTGTACATAAAATTCACTAAGTTTGAGTAAGGAAACCTTTCATGTATGTACCCTAGTTGAAAGTTGGCTTTCTTTACCCCTAGATCTTGAGATTTCATGAGCTTTGCATAATTTTAGATGAGATTGGACGTTCCCTTAAATAAAAAAGGACTTGGATGAGAATTTCAAAGTGCTAGAGGTCTTTATGGTGTAAATCAGCCTAAACTATATAAGCACCTTTCTTTCCAAACCAAGCAAACGTTTTCCTTCACTTCCTCACTTCTTATCTTTCTCAACCAGCCAAAGAAAAGCTCAGGAGCTCAAGGGGACGACCAACCTGTTCTAGGTAAGAGAACACCACCTTCTAGCTTGGATTCATGTAGGAAATCGTATAACAAGGTTGAATTGCTAGTTTTCTTACTTAGGTTCCTTGTTCTAGCCGACCATCCCCATCTTTTTCTTGAAGAATTGACCTTGGCCGACCTGTGGAGCTCAAGACACCATTAAAGGCTTGAAGCTTGGAAGCTTGGAAGCTCTAGGAACCACGTTTGAGGCGGGTTTTATAACTCTAACTCTTAGCTTTGTTATGCATATCTTTGTTCTTGTTTTCTACGATTAGTTCTTCTTCTACCTCCCTTCTTCCTTGCTATTTTGCAAGAAAAACGGTGGAGGAACCTACCTGAACAGAGGTTGAGGATGATGGGCGTGGATTCCTAGGTCACTTTATGAAATGACCTTGAACCCTTTTGGTCCAAACGGGTGCAACTCGTTTAAGGTCAAACGGGTTCAACCCGTTCGATCTCAAACGATCCTGCAAGATCGTTTGGATCAAAATGACCCCAAGACCGTTTCATAGGGTTGACCAAGGTACAACCGTTTGAGGGTATGTTCATAATGTATTGAGTTTCATTCCTACAAAGAATTGTAATCTAATTCCTAACCAATTAAGAGTTGAAGACACTTCAATAACCTAACCCTAATCGGGTGAAAGTTGCTGATTTCAATATAGATCTTGTTGAGTTTTGGGTTGAAGGACCCAAACGGGTTCCAACCCATTTGGGGGTTCATCCAAACGATCTCACACTCGTTTAGTGACACCCCAAGATCGATTGGAGGTCTAGGGTTAAAGAAATTTGATGGTTTGAGGGTCCAATTACAAGATGTTGATAAATTGATGAAAAGTGCTGATTTTAATTTAATTAGGGCTCAACCCTTATCAAATCATTTTGGTTTTTGGTCCAACTTTGGGCAAACGGTTTCAAGATCGTTTGGAGGTCATCCAAATGACCTCAAGACCGTTTGAGCCAAGTTTGGGCCCAATTGGAGGTCAATTGATAGATTCAACTCTGATTTGAATCATATTGTTGAACATTGATGATTAGCCGATTGGAAACCCTAATTGAGTTAGATTTAACCCTAATTGGCTTTCAATTGAGGGTCAATTTGGTGTCCAGTTGATTGAGGCTCATCCTAATTGACTCAATTTGTATATGGTTAACATGTCTTGGGCCAATTGAAAGCTTCAACATAAGAAATCCTTTTCAAGCATAAACTTTGTGTCACCTTTTATGTTCATGCGGTTTGAACCCAAGTAGACCCACAATCGTTTTAGACCAAATGAGTCCACACTCGTTTAAGCCCAAATGAGTTCACACTCGTTTGATTCCAAAAGAGTTCACACTCGTTTGAGTCCAAACGGGTTCACACCCGTTTAAGCTCAAACAGGTTCACACTCATTTAGGCTCAAACGGGTCCACACTCGTTTGGACTTAAATGGGTCCACACCCGTTTAAGATTAAGTGGGTCCACACTCATTTAAGGTTCAAATGGATTCAAGGTCATTTGAGATTAAACAAGTTCAAGGTCATTTTAAGAATCAAATGGGTTGAAGGTTGAAAGTTAAACTCTAAACCAATTGGAGACCTTCAAGGTTGATTATACTTAATCACTTGAAGGTGTAAATGGTTCAATGATGATCTAATCTAAACCCTAATGGTAACCTAATATGTTAAGGGACTAAGTGGCTAATGAATTGACCCATGATGATGGTCAATGGGTAAATTACCAAAATGCCCCTGAAAGGTTCAATTGAATGATACCTTGTTTTAATCAAACCCTAATCACATGATAGTGATGAGTTGACTTGTGTTAATCAATGAGGACTTAACCCAACCTAATCTAGAGTGGTGTAATTACTATCTATTAGTTAGAGGAGAGAGAAAGTACCAATTATAATGGAAACTCAAGTAAAATACCTTCAATATACATGAATGTGCAAGTTTAGGTATGATCCACTTATGTGAGATCATGGAAACCCTAATTATGATAATTGATGAATCTTAATCTTATTTGAGGTCTTTAAAGATGATGTTTCTCATACATGAGGATGTTATGAGATCATTTCACCATGAGGTGAAAAGTAAACCCTAATTTTAGGGTGATGATATGTAATGTGAATAGTAAACCCTAATTGATGAAAACCAGGAAAACCTAGCTCTTGTATGAGTAGGGAGATACAACTTCTTTAAATGAGTTATTTACTGTTATCAATTGATTTAACCATGCCGGTTCCTTTATGAGGATGATCATATCCATGTATGGATGATGATACTATATTCATTGAAAGCATGTTGTTAGCTTTATGAATAGTGATATATCCTGATGCCTTGTTAATAGCATCTTATGAGATTGATAGGCTGTGAAAGCCATGAATACCATCAAGGTCATGTTTTAAGAGATGACTTGTGATGAGAATACTGAGAAATGATAATTGATGAGAGTTAGGCTTGTTACATTTAGTATTCTTCCTTCATAGCTGCTATGCTAATGATTAATGTTTGAAAACATGTATGATGATAAAAGAATACTGAAATGTACCTAACTAATCAAGTATAATCATACCATGTAGAGCCCTGATCATAGATCCATCATTGTCAGGAGTTAAATGATGGTGAAACAGGTTTTCCTAAGGGAATTCCTGGAGCACATACTTTTGAATATGTGGGGTAATATGGATGTGAATTTCCTTACATCCTAGTGTAGGAATTGATGTAGATGTATCTTAATCTATCAATCCTTCACTATGTATTATGTCGGGGTGATGTAACACTAATCTCCCGAGGAAATCTTTTATACCGCATTGATGAGAGATAAACAAGAAATCTTTCGGTAGCGAAGAGAGTACAGAATGCCACTGTGACTCTAATAGCGAAGTACCAGAATACCCTGGTAAGCTATAGTAGTAGAGACACTAGATGTCCTGCATGTTGATCCTCTTACTGACTGAGGAAGATGAGGTCATAAGAATCCGACTCTTTTGATGACCTATGTATGATACCGATGCGACTTAATAGTGATTGGTTGGAGTATGAGCGGTATACCTCATCTCTACAGGGCATAATGATGTTTGTAAAACATAATCAACCGCGTAGCATATCTGCTTAGGTTGAACTGCGAGATACATTGGTTGAAGATACATTACTTAGTATACATGTTCTTCATATTCCTTAAATGTTGTTGTTCTAATTGATTACAATCTGCTGCTGATTACCTTAAATCTTTTATTGCCTATGTTATTCTTGGTTGCTATAATAAAGCTTCTGGCGAAGAGTTATAACTCTCGCTGGGACAATTATTTAAAATTGTCTCACCCCGTAGATTTCAACTTTTTAGGTGGTCGTCGAGGGCGAAGGAATCAATATTCAGGTGACCAATATCAGCAGTAGTAGAATCAGGAGCAGTAGTAAATCTCAGGTGGAGATTCAGACTGCTGAGTTGTATAGTTAGATAGTCAGTCCTATGTGTTCTCTATACTCTCAGGTCCTTGGAGTCTTTTGGTCGAGATTTTGGTTTTGAGTTCTTGAGATTTTGTATCATGTTGTATATAATTACTCAAGAAGTAATTATCTAAGATGTAAACAGTTTATCTCCTTTTATGAAAGAAGTTTTTATAGATTCAAGCTCTTATCTCGAAAAGTTTTAATTTCCCGTGATTTTTGTCTTCCGCTGTTAATCGAATCGCTCCCGCTAAGTTTATATCGTGGTTTTGGAGATCAGAGCCCACACCTTTATTGCATACGATGCAAATAAAATTGTCTTTATGCATGTCCAATCCTAAATCCACAAATCCCAAAATACATATATGATATGTAATATGAATGCACTCGACACACGTCACCCTTAAATGAGTTTTATGGTGGATGTATAGCGTGGTTATGGGCAATAAACCCTATGTATGTGTGCTTGGTTAAATTTGGTTGCTTACATCTCGGTCTTCACATCGATTCCCTATCTCTTATTCCTGATGTAACTCGAGATAAATTGAGATTTATTTCCTACCTTTGCTACCCTCAAATGTAACTCGGGGTTTCTCAAGTCAAATGTAAATTGGGTAGAACTTTTATTTCCTGTTATGTCAAAGAATGGCAGACAACCTGAAGACAACTGAGAGGATTGATTCAAGGCGTGAATCGATCGGTTGGCATTCTAGATGACCGGTTCGCGGAGCGAGATGGGAGGGTGGTAGCCATGAGGAGATGCACGATGACCAGACGAATTGATCGGTTGGAGGAGCCAATCGATCGGCTGGTGGCACCCAACCGGCTGGCCTAATGGTGAGCCGATCAATCATGGAAATGAGTTGATCAAACCCAGTAAAGGAAAAGCACAAATTTCATCTTGTACATGTTGCATGTGATGTAGACCAAGATGGCCATAATTTCTCTTGGCTCGAGGAATCACATTAGGATGGTCATAATCATTGCTTTTATCATTTCACATGTTTTCTGTGAGATATATCATGTACATGATACACACTATATATTGTGGTGATTGGATATGTATATGTACATATAAAACCAAATCCCTCATTAAATATTAAAGTTTTAGATGCCTTCCAAATGTGACACATGTGAAAAACTTGATCGGCCAAGTGTGGGCATGCCCTAGCATGGTGCATCGTCTATCTCATGGAAGCGTGAAGGATGGATATGTGGGTCTGCCCTAGCAGGGTGCATATTCATCGTTTTGTCTTTGGGTCAGAGTTAACAAGGTGAACTAGATAGGATCTGTGACACACCGATAACAAAACATAATTTATTTAAGCAGAAGCATTCACTAAGCAGTGGATTAATGAAAATCACTAAAAATTAAAATCATTTTACAGAGAGGTCCACACATAGGAAAAACTTCTTTCACAAAGAACTAAAGTAATTTAATTACACACTAGTTCACAAGTACATGTCATGTATCATCTTTTTTTGAGAATTACAAGCATCAACTGTCATGTTAAACTAAACACAGGCAGTATAAAATCTCGAGGCACTGAGCCAAAATATTGAAAGCACTAACTACACCTCCGAGGGCTTGAGAGTACAGAGACGACACATAGGACTCTATATACATCTATACAAGGCATATCAGCCAGTGTCTCCACCTAAGACTTCACAGCTATCCCTGTTGCTGCTACTGTTGTCCTTCACCTACTGAAGGATTCCTTCCTCCTCATCCACGTCCACCTAAAAAAATGTGGTTCCCACAGGGGTGAGAGAATTGTAAATTGCCCCAAAGAGAGATATAACTCTCCACTAGAAACATTATTATTACAGTTTAATAGGATAAACCTGGACAGAGGAATCATAATTGTTTAACATCAGTTATTTCATTGTCTAACAGATTAGAACATTATTCTTATATAAAGCATTGTAGCTATAACTTGATAGAGCAGCATGTCATTTATCCATTAAGGAATATGAAGAACATGTATAACATTTATTCACTATAGAGTTATAACCGCATCATATATTCTCTTCAGGCTTAGATCACATAGCTAATGCCTGGCATTGTCTTTGTGGAGTCATGCTTATAGCCATATTCTTTTAACAAAGTACTGGGATCTTAATCCCTCATCTCATCAAGTACATTTCCATTTCTTAACAAGTTCATCATCATGATTATAGAATATGGGTATTCGAACCCTTAACTCATCATCGAATACTTGTTACCACTTATTAGGTAACTTAATAACTTCAGGTCATCTGACCAAGGACATTATGATTCTTGCTTCACAAAGTATTCCACATAGTTCACAAAGCTAATTTCACCTCTTATTACCCCTTAATAGGAAACAAGACATATTATGGCTTATGAAGCTCATAAACAATTTCAATAATTAAAACATCATATGGCACACATGGCTCACTAATTTTTAAGATTACCTCTCACTGAGCAATAAAGCATATGAATGCTTATAAGGCCTATAAAACATTCTCAATATACATAGCATCATAGCCCGTACCTGGCTATGCTCTTCATCTCAACATACCTGCATGATTAGTACTCATGATAACAATTATATACCAGTACCATGCAATACAAGGGTTTTCTTATGATATTGATAATTCATCAATGTGTAATTGAGCTTCACATAGGATTACTTTGTGTTAAGACTTCACATAACATCACCATGTGATAGGGTTTCACATAACATTACCCTGTATTAGGGTTTTTTATATCTACTTACCCAATTTAGGGTTAGTATGCACTATTCACATCATATTAGGGTTCATCTTGTCCTTTTACCCAATTTAGGGTTTACTGTAACATTACATAACATCACCCTGGATTAGGGTTTTCCATAAATAACCATATAGGTTCTCAAGATCATGTTATTAATGGTCAATTCCTATTTCATTGCTTCACACAGCTAGGAATCAATATGGATAACATAAGTATTCAATCATACTTATGTATTCTCATCATTCATCATCAAATGAATTATCATCACAAAGTATGAGTTTCTCTCTCATATTTATCAAAATATGATTGCATCATAGTTTATTGGTTTGGATTAACCTTTTAATAAGGCATGTTAGCCTACACTTATCAAAGTGCATTACATCCCAATGTAACCATTGACTTGACACACTTCATGTGTCACTCATCCAAATATATTAGATTTAAAACACATCAAGGTATATCAGTCTTGAGGTGTTGGATGTGGTATCTATCATATCTTGATGTATCACTTCCCTCATCACCTTGATCTTACTTGAGTTCATCCACTTAGCTTGTATATGGGTATTCTTCATCCTAATACTTTACGCACTAGTTCATCATATTTATCATGTAATGTATTGGTCATAAGTCACTTATTTAGAATATACAAACATTGCCAATGATATGGACTCATCCTTGAGTTAGGAACTATTGATATAAGGGTATCCATTATCAACCTCTCTAGGTGTTACATTTGTCAATACAATAATCACTATTCCATTATTAGGAATAGGATTTTCTATATTTATAAATTGAGGTTCACATAGCATCTCCCATAAATATTAATTTCACCTAATATCACTCTTCATTAGAGTTTCACATAACATCCTTCTTTATCAGGGTTTCACTTAGTATTACCTGAAATTAGGATTTCACTTGACATCTCCCTCAATTAGGGTTTCACCTAGCTTTTCCCTAATTTAGGGTTTCACATAGCTTTGCCCTAGTTTAGGGTTTCACATAGCTTTGCCCTAATTTAGGGTCAAGGCTCATTAATCTTTTCAAGAAGGGTTTCATGATCTCATTATTATGGATCAAACCCTAATTACATATTTATTCATAATGATAGAATTAGGGCTTAATTATGTAAGCATTCCTCTCTCTCTCGCACCCTTTCTAGGATGTCAAGTACTCCAAGATTGATCTTGGTCATCTCTTCATTTAAGTACACACAGTTAGGATTAACCATTATGATTACCTTTAGTCTACATCATTATCAATCAAGTAGCTAACTAACCTTTAATCATATTAGGTGTCCAAATGGTTTAACCAATTTGAACTTCAAAAGTCTTGGTGACTTAGACCCCAAACGGTCTTGGTCACTTAGACCTCAAACGGTCTTGGTCACTTAGACCTCAAACGGTCTTGACCAATTAAGTTCAAACGGTTTGAAATTGTTTAGCAAGGTTTGTGCTTGAAACTGTTTAGACAAAACATATTGAAACCGAATGAACTTGGGTCTCCAAATGGGTTTAGACCATTTGGTCCCAAATGTTCTTGAGACTGTTTGATCCCAAATGGTCTTGAGAACATTTGGACTCAAACGGTCTTAAGACCATTTGGTCCGAACTCTCTCAATACCGAATGGACCAAAAGGGTCTTCCATAACTTAGTCAATTTAGGGTTTCAATCATTGAACTATCTATCAATTGAGCCACTGATTTATTCTTCAATTGAACAATTAAATCACCCTTCAATTAGACCTTCAATTCGGGTTTTAAACCCAATTGAACTAGGGTTTATAATCAAGACACCATCAATTAGGGTTTTGAAATCGAGGAACCATTAATGGTTGACACTGTGGAACTAATTCGATTGAAATCATTGAATCACCACTTAGCTATGTCATGACCTGACCTCAAATGGTATTGAGGTCGTTTTGATGACCTCCAAATGGTCTTGAGACCATTTTCCCAATCCATCATTAAAATCTGTGGAATTCGATTAGGGTTTGCATCATTGAATCAATCATCAATTGAGCTACTGATTGTATTTCAATGTAATATCATTGGATCTTCAACCATACAATCATACTTCATCATAAACTTCCAAACGGTCTTGGTTGACCTCCAAACAGTCTTGAGACCGTTTGGGTGACCTCCAAATGGTCTTGGGACTGTTTGGGTTAGTCAACCCAAAAGTTGACTCAATCAATGGAGAATTCAACACTCAACCCGATTAGGGTTTCCAATTGGAGGATTGTCCATATATTGAATCAATCAATTGGATTCATTGGATCACCATCCTACATGTACTAGGGTCCTGACTCAAATGGTCAACACATACAAATGGTCATCCCTTCAAAACGGTTTGGGATCCAATCCTCCAAACGGTTTACAAACCGTTCGGTCTCCAAACGGTTTGGTGAAGCCGTTTGGACCAAGGTTACAAAACCGTTTGCAATAGATATTTATGGAGGTGTATGATTATGATGATGTAATCATCATAAAGCTATAAAACCATGAAACTTTCTATGATTTCCATGGTGATTGCATCAATCAATCAAATAAAGTTCTGAAAATGAAGAAATGATCAACAATTGTTAAGGAATTGAATACAATAACAATATTAAGGGTTCAAGTTATAAACCCACCTCCAATTGAGCTCCAAATCTTCAAGCTCGCATCAAAAATGGTGGATGCAACTCCTTTCACTATCCAAGGCTCATCTTCAAGCTTTGAGTGAAAAGGAATGGTTTGAATTGAAAAGGGAATCGAGATAAGAAGAAATCATGCATTGATTTGTGATTTCCACCATGGATTCAAGGTGAGAGAAAGTCAAGAAGCTTACCAACAGGTTGGGGGTCGTCCTCCTGATCCTCCAAAGCTCCCTTGGTCGTTTTCCAAGCAAAGGGAAGAAGGGGATTCAAAAAAGCCTTTGATTTGGCTTGTAAAGGGTGTTTTTATAAGAAAACCAATGAGAGAGACAATGCCTTATATAAACTATTTAATTCCAAAATTAGTGCCACCTCTTCCCCCTCAATTCCTTGGATATGAGGATATCTTCTTTTCCTCTTATTCCTCTCAATTATCCATGATTTAAAGAAAAGCAAATTAAGCACCTTAAATCATATTATACTAATATCCATAAGTGAGTGGATATTTCTTTTTCTTATAATATTGTGAGTGAGTTATCCACTTCCTTTGGAAATTTTCGTGGCCTAGAAAAGGCACAAAGATGTTCAAACTTGATAAAAATCAACCATCTCGTTTTTGGTTGAAGTCCCTTCAATTATTTTATTTATTTTTGCATTAAATGGAAGTAAAGTTCCAATTATGCTTAAATCTTGATTATTTTAATATCAAGATTCTCTCTCCTTCAAGAGGTACAAATGAGATGCCCCTCTCATTTTGTTTTCTCTAAATGATGTCAATAAACATTAGGGACCTTATTGAAGTGGTAATTTGCATATTGAACCCTAGATTTTGGGCAATTTGCACATTTCACCAAAATTGGGTTTTAATGCACAAACATTGCTTTATCAGCTCTTTCTTGGTATTCAGGCTATCACAAGCCATACCTCTACATCATACTCATTCTCATGATGCTTCAAAACATGAGGAACATCTTTATCATTCAACATTTGTAATTTAATCCCTCAACTTGGGTAATTTGCACTTTAGTTCAAAACAAACAAAACATTATTTTCAACATAGTTCAAAATGGACTAAAATTGAAATATAAGTTCCTCTTGATCCTTAATTACTTTTAAAAATATAAGAGAAAGCATATAATCCACTTTATTAAGCAAAAAATCTAGGTTTAAGCATAACCCAGGTCAGGAATGTTACAAATTATAAACCCCTAACAAGGATTTCATCCCCGAAATCCCAGGAAAAAGGAGAAACAGATTTTACTCATTTATCATACCATCAAGTCTCCTCATAACATCTTAATGTCATGGAGACACCATAGATCTTTAATCCACACAAAGTTCTTCCACATAGGGTTATACGAAGGAAATATTTTTAGCTTGATAAACTTTTCCACCAATTACAACTATTCCTTTCATTAGTTCAACCTTATCAATGTTTATGTTTATGCAGAGCATAAACCCCTAACATATGATGTCCATATTGTTTTATGTAACTAGATTGATTTCACAGTTGGCCAACACAGGTAACCAACATAATCATCTATTATTTTTCAAATACCATAATCCTTACTTTGGTATTCATCATATGTGTTGAGAACACATCTCATTCTTATTTTATTCATTTCTCTATTATTACCACCAAAGGTACACATAAACAAGGTATTTATTTTATTTTAGGACATTGCTTGTTCCATATATCATTATCTTGGAACCAAAGTCCAAAGCAAACTGATACTTTTCAAAGTATCCATCAACAGATTATTTCTAATCCATGTGCATCAAATGACATAATAATTACTTGATTTTTGTGTTAATGAAAGGAAGAAACATAAAGGAACATACCACTATCATTACCCAAGGTTGTTCATCAAAGAGGAAACATATATAATTAACAGAGGTAATCCACTCAGCAATCCTTTATTTGTTTGAGAAAGTTCAGTTAGAAAACCCTATGTGGCTGGGAAAGTTCACCTCAAAAACCCTATATAATTGGGAAAGTTCACTTCAGCAATCCCTATGTTATTGGGAAACTTCACTGAGCAATTTCCTATTTAATTGGAAAAGTTCACTTAGCAGTTCCTATTTATTTGGGAAAGTTCACAGAGCAATTTCCTATTTAATTGGAAAAGTTCACTTAGCAGCTCTTATTTAATTTGGAAAGTTCACTGAGAAATTGTCTATTTAATTGGAAAAGTTCACTTAGCAGTTCCTATTTAATTGGAAAAGTTCACTAAACAATTTCTGATTTAATTGGAAAAGTTCACTTAGCAGTTCCTATTTAATTGGGAAAGTTCACTGAGCAATTTCCTATTTAATTGGAAAAGTTCACTTAGCAGTTCCTATTTAACTGGGAAAGTTCACTGAGCAATTTCCTATTTAATTGGAAAAGTTCACTTAGCAGTTCCTATTTAATTGGGAAAGTTCACTTAGCAATTTCCTATTTAATTGGAAAAGTTCACTTAGCAATTTCTATTTATTTGTGAAAGTTCACTGAGCAATGTCCTATTTAATTGGAAAAGTTCACTTAGAAGTTCCTATTTAATTGGGAAAGTTCACTAAGCAATTTCCTATTTAATTGGAAAAGTTCACTTAGAAGTTTCTATTTAATTGGGAAAGTTCACTGAGCAATTTCCTATTTAATTGGAAAAGTTCACTTAGCAGTTCCTATTTAATTGGGAAAGTTAATTGAGCAATTTCCTATTTAATTGGAAAAGTTCACTTAGCAGTTCCTATTTAATTGGGAAAGTTCACTGAGCAATTTCAGATTTAATTGAAACAATGCACTTAGCAGTTCCTATATAATTGGGAAAGTTCACTGAGCAATTTCCTATTTAATTGGAAAAGCTCACTTAGCAGTTTCTATTTAATTGGGAAAGTTCAATGAGCAATTTCCTATTTAATTGGAAAAGTTCACTTAGCAGTTCCTATTTAATTGGGAAAGTTCACTGAGAAATTTCCTATTTAATTGGAAAAGTTCACTTAGCAGTTTCTATTTAATTGGGAAAGTTCACAGAGCAATTTCCTATTTAATTGGAAAAGTTCACTTAGCAGTTTCTATTTAATTGGGAAAGTTCACTGAGCAATTTCCTATTTAATTGTAAAAGTTCACTTAGCAGTTCCTATTTAATTGGGAAAGTTCACTGAGAAATTTCCTATTTAATTGGAAAAGTTCACTTAGTAGTTCCTATTTAATTGGGAAAGTTCACTGAGCAATTTCCTATTTAATTGGAAAAGTTCACTTAACAATTTTGATTTAATTGGTAAAGTTCACTGAGCAATTTCCTATTTAATTGGAAAAGTTCACTTAGCAGTTCCTATTTAATTGGGAAAGTTCACTGAGAAATTTCCTATTTAATTGGAAAAGTTCACTTAGCACTTTCTATTTAATTGGGGAAGTTCACTGAGCAATTTCCTATTTAATTGGAAAAGTTCACTTAGCAGTTCCTATTTAATTGGGAAAGTTCACTGAGCAATTTCCTATTTAATTGGAAAAGTTCACTTAGCAGTTCCTATTTAATTTGGAAAGTTCACTGATCAATTTCCTATTTATTTGGAAAAGTTCACTTAGTAGTTTCTATTTAATTAGGAAAGTTCACTAAGAAATTTACTATTTAATTAGAAAAGTTCACTTAGCAGTTTCTATTTAGTTGGGAAAGTTCACTGAGAAAATTCCTATTTAATTGGAAAAGATCACTTAGCAGTTCCTATTTAATTTCATTATACTCTCTAGATTGTTTCAGAATGACTACTTGATCAGAGTAATTAGAAAGATAACAATCTAAGAGTTCCATACTTGCCTTATCTCCAATAATCATATACCTGGACAGGGTATACAAGTATTGAGATTAGGTAGTATGCACTTTATTTACTATCATGTTCCTCACTTTTCATATCATTATACACACAAAATTTTTCATTTTTGGATTTTCTTCAGTCATCACTTCTATATCTCATCTTTTATCACATAGATAAGAGAGATTATAAAGCATTTTAAGGGGCACTGAGTAAAATGTAAATTATCTTCTTACTTGTGTCCTTATAGGACTAGTCAGGGAAAGTTCAAAAACAACTACTTTCTTATTTTTAACACATAGAATCATAAAATGAAATATCAGAATGAATCTATTTCATCTAACTTGTCACAACCCGAGGGTTGACTATTGCATCAGATTGATTCATTGCATAGAACCTCACAGTTGTTTGTTGTTGACCCTGTGCTTGATTGTTAGGTGTTGATGAACCAGCTTGGGATGCTTGCCCACATCCTCTAATATTACTACAAAACTACCTCGTTTGTGAGCCTTGTTGACTCTGCCCCTGGGGTTGAGTCATCATTGAATTCTTGTCTGGACAATCCTTTGCTAGATGTCCCGGTTGTCAACATTGGTAACATATCCTGGGTGCAAAATAGGGTCTATGAGATCCAGTCACTGATGTTGATTCTATGTTGGGGGCTCTACTTAGAGCAATACTATGATCTCTACCCGTACTTGACGTCCATTGCGTTTGGGTATGGAATCTCGATGGTGTTGCTGATGCAGAAAATCTCAGTTTCTTAAAACTTTCAGATCCTTGTACTTGAAACTGAGTGTATACCTTCTTACCACTGGTCTGTCTTTTCTCAATTTCAGGCCTTTCTATCCTCATTACGGACTCCATAAAAGTGGCAAACATCTCCATGTTCTCTAAAGCAGACACAGGAGTTGTTAGTTCAGCGTTCAATCCCTTCTCAAAATGCCGAATTCTTTCCTCATCACTAACTGCCATATGCAGACAAAACCACAACAACTCCATGAACTTAGCATCATATTGGCTAACGTTCATCTGTCCTTGTCTGTTCTTCTCAAATTGAGAGATCTTCTCGTCGAGATACGTCTTAGGGAAGTATCTACTGATGAACACTCATCAGAATACCTCCCATCCAATCTCTTCACCTGGTCTCTTATCTTCTTCTATCATCCACCAGTGACCAGCACTCCCTTTTAGGAGGTACACAACATGTCTTACCTTTTTGGCTTCAGGAATATCAAGGATCCTGAAAGCCTTCTCTAGCTCTGTCAGCCACAAATCAGCATCTGCTGGATCATATGTACCAACATAATCTATGGCTCCAACCTGACGAAGCCTCTCAAAAGTCTTGCCGACTCCATATCCCTCATGGTGGGCTGGTGCCCTAGGTGCAGGTGGTGGCATCATGTCTGCCATGTGTGTCATGGTTGTCAGGAATTTCTTGAATAGAGCATGGAGGTCTGTGTTTTCTATCACAACTGGGTCAATCTAGGGTTGTTCAGGTACATGCCCTTCCCTATTCTGGTCTCTTGCACCTCCTTCCGGTGCATCAACACTACTATCAACAGCTTGTTCGTCATGTGTCACAAACATCTTCAAGTTTTTCTTCTCCTCCTATATGAGCAGAAGTCACTATCAAATGAACTAGAATACACTAGAACAGACTCAACATCTTAGTCCAATGTCTCTGTAGACTCAACGAACCTATCTCTCTGATACCACTAAATTGTGACACACCGATCACAAAAACATAATTTATTTAAGTGGAAGTGCTCACTAAGCATCGGATTACTGAAAATCACTAAAAATTAAAACCATTATACAGAGAGGTCCACACATAGGAAAAAATTCTTTCACAAAGAACTGAAGTAATTTAATTACACACTAGTTCACAAGTACATGTCATGTATCATCTTTTTATGAGAATTACAAGCATCAACTGCATTGTTAAACTAAACACATGCAGTATAAAATCTCGAGGCACTGAGCCAAAATATCGAAAGCACTAACTACAACTTCGAGGACCTGAGAGTACAGAGACGACACATAGGACTCTATATACATCTATACAATGCATATCAGCCAGTGTCTCCACCTGAGACTTCACTGGTAACCCTGTTGTTGCTATCCTTCACCTACTGAAAGATTCCTTCCTCCTCGTCTGTGTCCACCTAAAAAAAATGTGTTTCCCATGGGGGTGAGACAATTGTAAATTGCCCCAGCGAGAGATATAACTCTCCGCCAAAACATTATTATTGCAGTTTAATAGGATAAACCTGGACAGAGGAATCATAATTGTTTAACAACAGATATTTCATTGTCTAAAAGATTAGAACATTATTCTTATATAAAGCATTGCAGCTATAACTTGATAGAGCAGCATGTCATTTATCCATTAAGGAATATGAAGAACATGTATAACATTTATTCACTATGGAGTTATAACCACATCATATATTCTCTTCAGGCTTAGATCACATAGCTAATGCCTAGCATTGTCTTTGTGGAGTCATGGCTTGTAGCCATATTCTTTTAACAAAGTACTGGGATCTTAATCCCTCATCTCATCAAGTACATTTCCATTTCTTAACAAGTTCATCATCATGATTATAGAATATGGGTATTCAAACCCTTAACTCATCATAGAATACTTGTTACCACTTATTAGGTAACTTAATAACTTCAGATCATCTGACCAAGGACATTATGATTCTTGCTTCACAAAGTATTCCACATAGTTCACAAAGCTCATATCACCTCTTATTACCCCTTTATAGGCAACAAGGCATATTATGGCTTATGAAGATCATAAACAATTTCAATAATTAAAACATCATATGGCACACAAGGCTCACTAATTTTTAAGATTACCTCTCACTGAGAAACAAAGCATATGAAGGATTATAAGGCCTATAAAACATTCTCAATATACAGAGCATCATAACTAATACCTGGATATGCTCTTCATCTCAACATACCTACATGATTAGTACTCATGATAACAATTATATACCAGTACCATGCAATACAAGGGTTTTCTTATGATATTCATAATTCATCAATCTATAATTGAGCTTCACATTGGATTACTCTGTGTTAAGACTTCACATAACATCACCATATGATAGGGTTTCACATAACATTACCATGTATTAGGGTTTATTATATCTCATTACCCAATTTAGGGTTAGGATGCACTATTCACAGCAGATTCGGGTTCATCATGTTCTTTTACCCAATTTAGGGTTTACTGTAACATTACATAACATCACCCTGGATTAGGGGTTTCCATAAATAACCATATAGGTTCTCAAGATCATGTTATTAATGGTCAAGTCCTATTTCATTGCTTCACACAGCTAGAAATCAATATGGATAACATATGTATTCAACCATACTTATGTATTCTCATCATTCATCATCAAATGAATTATCAACACAAAGTATGAGTTTCTCACTCATCTTTATCAGAATATGATTGCATCATAGTTTATTGGTTTGGATTAACCTTTTCATAAGGCATGTTAGCCTACACTTATCAAAGTGTATTACATCCCAATGTAACCATTGACTTGACACACTTCATGTGTCACTCATCCAAATATATTGGATTTAAAACACATCAAGTGTAACACCCGGGCCCACTGCCCTAGGCTCTAGTAGAGTTTTAGGAACAATGACTGACCCTATAGACCACCACTAGCCTTAACTGTGTGCTTTTTCCTCACTCACGCGCAAGTCGGGGTCAACTTCCCTACTGGTCACCCATCCTAGTGCTATTCCAAGCTAAGCACGCTTAACTATGGAGTTCTTTAGTGATGGGCTCCCGGAAAAGCAGGTGCACATTGGTGATATGGGTAGTCCAATCATTCCTTTTAAGATCATTATATCTGAGGCCTCAAATCCTAGGATGCTATGATTTCCCTCACTTAGACTCTTGACGTCCTCCTCAAGGTTCATCTATATTGCCTCATAATACCTTCCCCATTTCAGTGCAGACCCAGAATGGCCCATGGACACCCAGTTCCCATCCATGGCTACCAATGCAAGGGTGCCTCCATCTCGTCTCTACGGATAGCCCTTTCCAAATTACCCAGACCGCACGGCTCAAGACCGGAATGCCACATGCCCATGTGGGCCCCACCTACTAGAGGGTAATTGGCTCTGATACCATTTGTAACGCCCAGACCCACTGCCCTAGGCTCTAGTAGAGTTTCAGGAATGACGAATGGCCCCATAGACCACCACTAGCCTTAATTACGTGCTTTTTCCTCACTCAAGCGCAAGTTGGGGTCAACTTCTCGACTGGTCACCCATCCTATTACTACTCCAAGCTAAGAACGCTTACCTATGGAGTTCTTTAGTTATGGGCTCCCGAAAAAGGAGGTGCACCTTGGTGATATGGGTAGTCCAATCATTCCTTTTAAGATCACTATATCTGAGGCCTCAAATCCTAGGATGTTACATCAAGGTATATCAGTCTTGAGGTGTTGGATGTGGTATCTATCATATCTTGATGTATCACTTCCCTCATCACCTTTATCTTACTTGAGTTCATCCACTTAGCTTGTATTAGGGTATTCTTCATCCTAATACTTTATACACTAGTTCATCATATTTATCATGTAATGCATTGGTCATAAGTCACTTATTTAGAATATACAAACATTGCCAATTATATGGACTCATCCTTGAGTTAGGAACTATTGATATAAGGGTATCCATTATCAACCTCTCTAGGTGTTACATTTGTCAATACAATAATCACTATTCCATTATTAGGAATAGGATTTTCCATATTTATAAATTGAGGTTCACATAACATCTCCCATAAATATGTATTTCACCTAATATCACTCTTCATAAGAGTTTCACATAACATCCTTCTTTATCAGGGTTTCACTTAGTATTACCTGAAATTAGGATTTCACTTGACATCTCCCTCAATTAGGGTTTCACCTAGCTTTTCCCTAATTTAGGGTTTCACATAGATTTGCCCTAATTTATGGTTTCACATAGCTTTACCCTAATTTAGGGTCAAGGCTCATTAATCTTTTCAATAAGGGTTTCATGATCTCATTATTATGGATCAAACCCTAATTACATATTTATTCAAAATGAGAGAATTAGGGATTAATTATATAAGCATTCATCTCTCTCTCTCATCCTCTCTAGGATGTCAAGTACTCCAAAATTGATCTAGGTCAGCTCTTCATTTAAGTACACACAGTTAGGATTAACCATTATGATTACCTTTAGTCTACATCCTTATCAATCAAGTAGCTAACTGACCTTTAATCATATTAGGTGTCCAAATGGTTTAACCAATTTGAACTTCAAAAGTCTTGGTCACTTAGACCCCAAACGGTCTTGGTCACTTAGACCTCAAACGGTCTTGACCAATTAAGTTCAAACGGTTTGAAACCATTTAACAAGGTTGGTGCTTGAAACCGTTTAGACAAAACATATTGAAACCGAATGAACGTGGGGCACCAAATGGTTTGAGACCATTTGGTCCCAAACGTTCTTGAGACTGATTGATCCCAAATGGTCTTGAGAATGTTTGGACTCAAACGGTCTTAAGACCATTTGGTCCCAACTCTCTCAAAACCAAATGGACCAAAAGGGTCTTCCATCACTTAGTCAATTTAGGGTTTCAATCATTGAACCATGTATCAATTGAGCCACTGATTTGTTCTTCAATTGAACCATTAAAACACCCTTCAATTAGATCTTCAATTAGGGTTTTGAACCCAATTGAAATACGGTTTATCATCAAGACACCATCAATTAAGGTTTTGAAATTGAGGAACCATTAATGGTTGACATTGTAGAACTAATTCGATTGAAATCATTGAATCACCACTTAGCTATGTCATGACCTGAACTCAAACGGTCTTGAGGTCATTTGGATGACCTCCAAATGGTCTTGAGACCATTTTCCCAATCCATCATTAAAATCTACGGAATTAAATTAGGGTTTGCATCATTGAATCAATCATCAATTGAGCTATTGATTGTATTTCAATGTAATATCATTGGATCTTCAACCATCCAATCATACTTCATCATAAACTTCCAAACAGTCTTGGTTGACCTCCAAATAGTCTTGAGACTGTTTGGGTGACCTACAAACAATCTTGAGACCGTTTGGGTTAGTCAACCCAAAAGTTAACTCAATCAATGGAGAATTCAGCACTCAACCCGATTAGGGTTTCTAATTGGAGGATTGTCCATATATTGAATCAATCAATTGGATCCATTGGATCATCATCCTACATGTACTAGGGTCCTGACCTCAAATGGTCAACCCATCCAAACAGTCAAACCTTATAAACGGTTTGGGATCCAATCCTCCAAATGGTTTGGGATCCAATCCTCCAAACGGTTTACAAACTGTTTGGTCTCCAAATGGTTTGGTGAAACCGTTTGGACCAAGGTTACAAAACCATTTGAAATAGATATTTATGGAGGTGTGTGCTTATCATGATGTCATCATCATCAAGATATAAACCCACAAAACTTTCTGTGATTTCCATGGTGATTGCATCAATCAATCGAATAAAGTTCTGAGAATGAAGAAAGGATCAACAATTGATAAGTAATTGAATACAATAACAATATTAAGGGCTCAAGTTATAAACCCCACCTCCAACTGAGCTCCAAAGCTTTAAGCTCACGTCAACAATGGTGGATGCAACTCCTTTCACTATCCAAGGCTCGTCCTCAAGCTTTGAGTGAAAAGGAATGGTTAGAATTGAAAAGGGAATCGAGATAAGAAGAAATCATGCATTGATTTGTGATTTCCACCATGGATTCAAGGTGAAAGAAGGTCAAGAAGCTTACCAACAGGTTGGGGGTCATCCTCATGATCCTCCAAAGCTCCCTTGGTCGTTTTCCAAGCAAAGGGAAGAAGGGGATTAAAAAAAGCCTTTGATTTGGCTTGTAAAGGGTGTTTTTATAAGAAAACCAATGAGAGAGAAAATGTCTTATAAAAATTATTTAATTCCAAAATTAGTGCCGCCTCTTCCCCCTCAATTCCTTGGATATGAGGCTATCTTCTTTTCCTCTTATTCCTCTCAATTATCCATGATTTAAAGAAAAGCAAATTAAGCACCTTAAATCATATTATACTAATATCCATAAGTGAGTGGATATTTATTTTTCTTATAATATTGTGAGTGAGTTATCCACTTCCTTTGGATATTTTCGTGGCCTAGCAAAGGAAAAAATATGTTCACACTTGAGAAAAATCAACCATCTCGTTTTTGGTTGAAGGCCCTTCAATGATTTTATTTATTTTTGCATTAAATGGAAGTAAAGTTCCAATTATGCTTAAATCTTGATTATTTTAATATCAAGATTCTCTCTCCTCCAAAGAGTTACAAATGAGACGCCCCTCTCATTTTATTTTCTCTACATGATGTCAAGAAACATTAGGGACCTTATTGAAGTGGTACTTTTCATATTGATCCCTACCTTTTTGGTAATTTGCACATTACAACAAAATTGGGTTTTAATGCACAAACATTGCTTTATCAGCACTTGCATGGTATTCAGGCTATCACAAGCCATACCTCTGCATCGTCTTCATTCTCATGATGCTTCAACACATGAGGAATATCTTTATCATGCAAAAATTGCAATTTAATCCCTCAACTTGGGTAATTTGCACTTTAGTCCAAAACAAACAAAACATTATTTTCAACATAGTTCAAAATGGACTAAAATTGAAATATAAGTTCCTCTTGAGCCTTAATTACTTTACAAAATATAAGAGAAAGCATACAATCCACTTTATTAAGCAAAACATCTAGGTTTAATCATAACCCAGGTCAGGGGTGTTACATGATCTAGCACCTTGAGGCATGGAGGTGATCATGGCAAGGAGTTGCATATGACATATTTCAAGAGTTGCATATGATGCAATTGGCAAACGTTGCCTACTTGGAAGATCTAAGTTGTGGGTGACAACCCTAGCTGGTCCATGAGTCAGAGGATTTTAGGATCTTGACCCACTAGAAGATTGTACGCTGCAATCTTTTGAATTGATGGTGAGGGCTACCAATTTGAACAAAAATCGTGCGAGTGATAATTAATTAAAGTCCTAATTATATCGTCAACATTTCAAATCAATCAAATAAGTCAAAATTGAGTTTTGGACTAAATTTCATATATTTCCTTTTGTAGTAGAAATGACAACAAACAACAATCACTTTTCATTGTGATTGGTCCTTGAAAAGGACAAGATGAATGAGACTAACTTCCACGACTTGTTTAGGACATTGAGAATTGTTCTCACTCAAGAGTGAAATCTCTATGTCCTGGATACTCTACCTCCATGGGAACCTGCTCCTACCGCACCAAAGGCAGAAAGGGATGCTTATAAGAAGCATTCTAAAGATTCCATTGATGCAAAGTGCTTGATGTTGTGCTCCATGAACCACGAGTTGTAGAGACAACATGAGAACATGGGTGTCATTGAGATGATTCAGCATCTTAAGAACATGTATGAAGATCAAGCACGGGAAGAGAGATATGATGTCTCCAGGGTGTTGTTAGAGTGTGTCATGAGAGAAGGAGATCCAGTTGGTCCACACACACTCAAAATGATTGGGTATGTGGAGAACCTGACAAAACTGCGATTTCCCCTGAGCCAAGAGTTGGCTACTAACATGATATTGCAATCATTGCAAGAATCCTACAGTTATTTTGTGATGAACTACAACATGAACAACTTTGACAGGCCATTGACAGAGTTGTTGGGCATGTTGAGGAAAATCGAGGCACAAATGAAGAAGGACAAGCCTAAATTTGTGATGATGATCAGCAACAAGAAAGGCAAGTCCAAGCGCAAGGGTAAGGGCAAGGTTAAGAAAGGTTCTGATGTGAGCCAGCATCCCAAGTCGTCTTCAACTCTCAAGGCCAAGGGTGGTGTGACCAAGAGAGGCAATTGCCACCATTGTCAAAATCCAGGACATTGGAAAAGGAATTGTCCACTCTATCTAGAAGAACTAAAGAAGAAGGAAGCAACAGACGTCTTCACCTGAAGGTATCATGAAATAAACTTATAACACTTTTGAGATATATGATACTAAGATATATAGTGTAAAGAACCCAATAAATGGGGCAAGTGTTTCCTCCATAGATAGGAGTACTTTAGTTTATTTTCAGCCTTGAAGGCATGTAATAGAGTTATAAACTGTTATTTCATATTTTCTAATGGATAGAAACACCTTATTCTTGCATATTGTATGACAATAATGGTAATTAATAAAGTGGATGTTTCCTTGTGGCAATGCCTTGTTTATCTTGTGGTACTTGGTATGTATAAGATAAAATGATACCTAAAAGTTACTGATAACTCAAACAATGAATTAGCATTATCATGAGAAATTGATCTCTAGTTTCCATATGATGGATAAATCTAGACTCTTTTAGTTAGAGAACCAGTAAGAGACATGAATCTCTTAGACATGATTAATAAATATTCACTAGTGGTAGAGGGATAATGATTATCCTATTAGGTATAATACATGTGATGTATTTACATACCTATTAGAGTTAATGCTACTACTTCAAATAGTGTTTAGAGAAATACCAATATGAATATATTCAAGTGTTCAAGAATATCATAGATGAAGTACGAATTTGGTAAAGTGTTAATTCTTGATGAGATCAATGAACGAAATACTTGGACCAAATGTTTGAGAACCTTGTGAGTGATTATGATAGTGTATCATAGTAAACTCATGATTAAGGCATGGTGATTTCTAAATCAAAAGGAGTCATACTCTAAGGAGTTAGTGAATGATTATTAAATAACTAATTTCTTATTAAATAAAGAATACCCCACACTAATAAAGGACATTAAGAATCATAAGGAGTTGTGAGTTCTTATATCCTTGACTGATACACCTCCATTATCTATGTGATGAGTTGGTCATGTGATGAATAACCTATCTAGATGAATATGAGGAATCAGATTTTGAGTTATGGTTTATGACCATTACATCCTAAATGACTTCCATGTGAACCATAAGGTATGAACTTGATGGTAGTACCCATTGGGATGAAATCCATAAGTGTGAATGAGTCTTAAGCGATAAGACACATGGATAACATTTTGAGAAGGATGATGCTTGTTGATTTCAACTTAATGACTAAGAAATTTGGCATACATATACTAAAATTGCATTCCTATGAGGAATAAAAACAAGGATGTGTATGTGACACAACCTATAAGGTTTATTAATCAATTAATGCAAATGAAGTCTATAAGTTACAATGTACAAATCAATGTGATTGATTGAGTACAAGCAACTCAGAACGGTGATCTTTACTTTGATAATATAGTCCAAGGGTTTGATTGATATTTCAAAGATAAAGAAGGAATCTATGATTTAGTAGGAGCATATTCACATTCCACATGTTGATGTGAAATGGAAATGTTCTAGAATGGAAATCCAAAGTGGAAATTATCTTTAGGGAAGATAGAGATGTTTCCTATGTAATAGGAATAGAGATCTATAGAGATAGTTCTTGAAAACCTCTTGACCTGATAAGAGAAAGCATACATTGGCAATCTATTTTGAAGGGTTCAGTGTACACAGATTCAGTGGGAGAAAGCTTGTCCATGTTACATGGAGTTAGTATCCCAAGGGCAAGTGTCTAATTCTTATGAAGAATGGGAACACTAAGAATAGATATGGATCTATCATGTATGTAATTATCCCATTATCTTGCATGTATGATCATAGCAAGAATAAAAAGCATTCATATTGTATGTAGGACATGACAATATGTTATGATCATTCTGATAACTCATATGTGGGACATGATGAATGGATGTTTGTCTAGTTCTAGTAAGGGTTACTAAGATACCATAAGAACTTGATAAGTACCTGAGAAGAAATAGTTCTATGGAAATAAGGAAGGGTTCACTATAAAGAGTTACATTGATGCGAACTTCCTAAAAGGACATAACATTAATCACAAAATATATATGGGATATATAAAAGTGAATGTTTGTTAATCGCAAAACATGTGTGTTAGAGAACATTAGTGGATACTATATGGATCTCGAAGTTCATGAGATGAACTTATAGGTATTCTGGTAATTGATGACAAATAAGGAGTGCTTGGTCATGCAATGTGGCTAAAGGTTAGCAAAGGAATACTAGATCGCATATTATGACAACTCCATCTCATAAGTGTGACATATAGCGAAGAGATGAGATACATACAGTTAATACCGACTCTAGCAAGGTGTTGCCATAACTCACTACGTAAGCACTAGAGCATAGTAACGTGTGAGACATGTTTGAAGATTACTATGAATATGATTCAGAGGGTGATTGGCTCACATTGCAAGTGGGAGTTTGTTGGTATGTATGCCCTGAGAGCCAATCATGGGATGATTGGTGGGATACATTAAGATTGATTTGATAAACATAAAAGGCAATCTTCCAATTCTTTCTGGTTCAATCATATGAGATAATGATAGAACATATTGAATGTCTAGAGAATGACAATACTCAATGACATATGCTTTCAGCTTGAGGACCTAAATGATGAGATCATATAGATGTTAAGAGTTTGTACATTCTTATTATGTCCCTAGTCAGATATCATTGTGGAAGGTAGATAGACAAAAATGACACACAAGACTAGATTATGGTGTTGGTTGATGACAGAATCTCATTAGTCATGATATGGAGATATCAAACCAAACATATAGGTACTTGTTAGAGAACAAGTGTACCAGATAGACCCACCATGAGTTTGACACATGGAACCATGACATGGTAGTCACAATCAGTTCTCACAGTGATGGTGGTGAGTGTGATTCTTTGACCTAAAATCACTACACTCAACACATGTCGTTGGGTACACTTTGACATCATCAAACACAGTCCTGAAACATGGGTAGTTATAAAGGTGATGATTGGGTGGCTTTGACTCATGGGGATTTTGAGGGGTGAGTGATAGATATGGGATTTGTCCCTATTGAGGGAGTTTGATATCCATGGCCACTTTATGAGTAGTATTGAGATAGGCATGTGCATGCATGTGTGAATTAGTATGTGATATTAATGTCATAGATATCTCCTCCAATCTACTTTAAGATCAAGAAAGTGAATGAACGTTGACAGGATGACTATTCCATGCCTTGAGTTCATTTGGGATATAAGTGACAAAGGAATTATACATTCACTATAACATCATTCATAGATTGTAGGATTGAAAGTTGTTCTCCAACTTTCTATTTCACTTGGGTAGCACTGATGTGCGACTAGGCACCGCTCTTTGCTTGTGAAGTCATAAGTGTTATTGACTTTCACTACCAATGTGAAATTGGCCTGTAGGGTCACACACATAGGATTTAACCTGGAAGAGGATTTTATCCACATATGATGTTTAGATTGATTGCTAAAGGAGTTTAGTAGTTCAATTAAACACTCAATTAAGTGATATCTCAAAATCATAGTGTTCAAGGTGTTGGACCAGATGATTAAGAGTATCAGATTGATTGAAACTGCAATTGACTGATTTGCACAGTCTACTTGTAACATCCCTGACATGGGTTATGTACTAACCCTAGGTTTTTTTGCTTAAATATGTGATTAGATGCTTGTAGTTATCTTTTTATAGGTAATTAAAGCTTCTAAGGAACATATATTTCCATTTATGTCCTTTTTGAACAATGTTGTAATATTGTTTTGTTAAATATGGACTAATGTACAAATTACCCAATTAGAGGGGTTAACTTGAAAATTGCACATGTTAAGATGTTCCTCTGATGTTGATACATCATAAGTATGAGTATGATGTGGTGGAAAGGATTCTACAAGCTTGGGCACCGAGATATAGCTTGCAGAGCAATCTTTGTGCTTTAAAACCTAGTTTTGGTGTAAAATGCAATTTACCCAAAACATGGGGTGCAACATGTAAAATATACCCTTTAGATCATCTTTCATGATTTTTGGCACCAAGTGGAGCAAAAAAAATTAGGAGGGCGCCTCATTTGAATGATCAAATAAGAAACATAACCTTAATATTTAAATAACCAAGTTTTAGGCAAAATGACCCTTTTATATATGCAACTTAGTAAGGTGTTTGGTTCCTCTTTCCTTTAACCTTGGTTGAGAGAGGGGTTTTGCATGTTATATGGAGGGAGAAACGTGGCCAAGAAGTGGAGAAGGGCATGGTGGATATAGTTGCAAATAAAGGAAATAATCTTCCTTGCCTTGAAAATACTCAAAAATATATAAGTAACTCTTTTTCCACTAAGCAAGGGATCGTTTCCCTTCATTCCTTCACTTATCCTCTTGCCTTGGCCGACTAAGGATAAGCTCAGGAGCAGAGGAAGACGACCAATCTGGTTTGGGTAAGTTTTGACCATCACCTAGCTCGAATTCATGGAGGAAACCCTAGTATAAGGTTGGTTTAGTAGTTTTCCTTACACAACTCTTCTTTCTAGCCATCTTATCCAACCAAATCTTGAGGAACGGACCTTAGATGACCTATGGAACTCAAGCCACCATTAATGCTACGATGCTTGGAGCTCTGGATCAGTCCTAAAGGCAGTTTTTATAACTCTAACCTTTAAGTTTTGTTAAAAGCATCTTCTCCTTCTAGAATCGTTGCTTATTCTCCTTCTTTAGACACTTCTATGTGTTCTTGCTAGCAAATCCGCGAAGAACAGTCCATGTTCTTGAGGTAGAAGAAGATGATGTTATTTCCAAAGTTTATCCTAATCTTTCTTTAGCAAACGGTCTCCCACCTCTTGCACAAACGGTTTGCAAACCGTTTGAAAGAAAACAGTTTCAAAACTGTTTGAAGAGCAAACGGTTTCACAAGAACATTTTGGAGAAACCAGTCCAAGACCATTTGGATGGGTTGACCAAGCATTGACCATTTGCAGATCTTCTGTACACATTATGGACTAATCACCCACCAAAAATCATCATCTAATTCCAAGTAAATCACCAATTGAAGGCTAATTAGTCAGCAAAATCCTAATAGGGTTTATTGCTGATTTCAATGATGCAATCATGTTGAAGTTTAGGTTGAGTGGCCCAAACGGTTTCAAAACCGTTTGGGGATCACCCAAACGGTCTCAAGACCATTTGGTGATCACCCAAGATCGTTTGGAGGTCTTGGGTTAAGTGGGGTTGACCAATTGAGGGTCCAATCATATCAAGTTGTTGAACAATTAAATGCTGATTAAGTAACCAAATCTAGGGTTCAACTCTTAAGTGAATGACTTGGTTTTTTGATAAAATAATGGGAAAATGGTCTCAAAACCATTTGGAGGATGTCCAAATGATCCCAAGACCGTTTGGGGTCAGGTCATGACTCTATCGAATGATGGTTCAATAGGTTCAACATCAATTAGACTCATGTCGATGCATGTTGAAGGGTGATCGATTCCAAACCCTAACCCAATCAATCCAAACCCTATTTGGTGATCAATTGAGGGTCAATTGAGGGTCAAATCAGTTGAGGGTTGACCTAATTGACTCAATTTATAAGTGGGTAATCATTGCATGATCGATTGACAGGTTCAACCTTGGAAACACTAACTCAATCGGATAGGTTGAGGCACTTTTTGGTCCATGTGGTTTTGAGGTGGTTTGGACCAAACGGTCTCAAGACAATTTGGGACCAAACGATCCCAAACCGTTTGATGACCATATGGTTTCAAGATCAATTTTTCCATGCGGTTTCAAAAGTCAAAGTTGGCCAAACGGTCAACGAGACCAAATAGTCTTCACCTCACCTAGGGAAAACGGTCTTGAGTGTGTACTTTATCAAACGGTCTTTAAAGTCAAAGGGACCAAATGGTCAACAACTCCAAATGGTTTCAAAACCGTTTGGAGGTTGAAAGTGCAAAACTGTTTGGGGTCTATTAAGGTCAAGAATGTTTGATGCCTTAGTGGTCAATATGGTTTAGTAGTTGATTAACTTAAACCCTAAAGATACCTAAAGTGATTAAGGGAACAAGTAATTAGATGATTGATGCATGTTATGGTCAAGGGTGAATATCACAAAAGTACCCTTAGTGGGATAGTGTGACTAATACTCCTTGATCAAGAAAACCCTAATGACCATAATGGTGATGACATGACTTATGTTATCAAGGTTGATTTGACTTAACCTAACTAAGAGTGATGTAAACATCATCTAATAGTCAGAGGAGAGAGAAGACTCCCTATATGTATGAGAATCAAGTAATATACTTCCAACATGTATGAATACACATAATTAGGGTATGATCCTTCATAGTGAGATCATGGAAACCCTAATTATGGTGATTAATGAATCTTAACTTAATTGAAGGCATTAATGGTACCAATCTTCATACATGATGATGGTATGAGCTCAATATCATGTAATATGAATAGTAAACACTAATTCTAGGGTAATATCATGTAATGTGAATAGTAAACCCTAATCTAGGGTGATGTGATGAAATGAACAATAAACCCTAATTTGGAGTTATGTTTTTAAGCATGAAGCTCTATTCTTGAATTATAAATGAGTAATCATTATACCTTTGAAAGTCATAAGGGTTGAATAACCCTTATTAAATTGAATAGGGAAACCCTAACCCTAGAAACCAATCGTGGTGATGTAACACGGTCGTGGTAAATTGTCAATAGCACGACCGTTCTAGGTAGCACGACCACAGTAGCTTCCCCTTGCACGACCATGCAAGGTAGTATAGCTGTGGTGTTCTATGATTAAATTGAAAAGAACTTGTATTGTGCTAAGACAGATATAATGTGCATGTTTTCAATTATATTAGTCATACAGGTTGTTACCAAGAGGTAATCATAGCCAGGTAAGGGTTATGATACCACATTCATTGAAAGTATTCTTTATGCTTTGAAAACAATGATATGTTATGTTGCCTATTAAAAAGGTAACTTTTGAGATGGATAGGTTGTATGAGCCATGAAGACCATTTGTATTGTTACAATCAAGGTCATGTTGTTAAATGACTTGATGACTATATGTCACATGGTAACAAGTGTTATGATGATCTAAGGGTTTTGTAACATACTGAAATTCAGGGTCTTCCCTACAATTTACCCACTTTTGAACTTTTTCTTGACCTTCTAGTCCATTTGGACCTTTTTCATAAATTTTCCTTGTTTTATATTCTTTTTGGACCCCTTGTGCAATTTGAGCACAATTTAATGTTTAAAATCACCTTTCTCCCTCATTTATGATAATGAAGGGGTGTTTCCACAAATAACCCAATTAAGGAGATAAGTGAAGGTTAATAATTTAATTTGGTCATTAAGGATGGATATAAGTAGATAATATTAATTTGGAGCTTTTTGGATAAATATATTAGTAATACTGTGCATTTGAATTAATAATGAGTATATTAACCTCTTTATTTTCTCTCTCCTCTTAAGTAGATAAAATATGTGAAAATGGGATAATATGGTGAGTTATTTCTCTTGAAATAATTAGGAGATGTTTGCCTCGAAATATTACTCCCATATTTCAATTAATTAGTTTTCCATATTATCTCACCTCTTTTAATATATTAATACATTTAATAATGGACAACATATGAGTTATGGGCCTTAGTGAGCTTGAATACGAAATCTAATTATATAGCATGATGCTACACCTTAATGTGAACATGTGGTTAAAATTTGGTGGCTTTTGGACTTCATTTGACCCCTCAAATCCATTTTACAAGCTTTTAATAAAGAGTAACTTTAACATTTAATCGATTTTATTTAAATCAAATTGTAACGCTATAGTTCGATTGATATTTCCTGTCACCCGCTCGGTTCCACTGTAGGGACTCATCCAATTGCCTGCACTTGCACACGTGTTCATCTAACGGATGCGAGGCTATCTTCAACCTCAGTCCGTTCACGGGTCGCTGAACAGTGACGACTGTTGGGTTCCTCGGACCCGTCCTCACACCCTCCTTCATCATTTCACGTGGTTCTTCTCCCTTTGAGTTCGGCTCTCCACGACAGGTAGAATGAGCCCTAGCTCATCGTCTACCTCACTGGTTTGATGAAACACCCAATCGGGGCCTCCTCCTCTTCTCTGTCGTGAAGTTACAGAGGGACCTTCGCCCACTCTCGCGCCTATTTAAGGCCGAGTCAAGTACCCTCAGCCCCCGAGAAAATCTCCTCCACACTCAGTTGACCCTAGGCTGCCCTCAGTCACCCCAACCTGCTCAAAGTGCATCTCCGACAACGGCGGCTGAGAACTCGTCCTCCCGACCACTTCAGTCCAATACCCTATGCGGTGAGCTTCCCCAACCCTCTGTAAATGCATCCCTGGATCCGCCGGACCACCACGGTCCTTCCTGCATTTCCTGGTTGCGGAGTTGAGGCATGGGGTGCGGAGTCTCACTGGACTCGAGCTCCAGGAGTTGCTACTCCGCACCATGGATCGACTGAAGATCCCTGGTCATAGAATGACCAAGGCACCCATGCCCCGGTCATGGGGCCATTGTTTTCGGGCTTGGGCATTTTTGACTTTTCGCCCCTGGTTTTCTCTTGCTATCGCAAGCAACTGATTTGTTCAAATGACCAAACTGCCCATGTGACTGTGATGAACCTATTTAACCCACAAGGGTATTTTAGTCATTGCATCTACTAATTACAACAAATTGCATTTTGATTTAAATAACTGTCACGCTATGGTTTCCTTGCAATATGATTGGTCAGATTTACTCAATTCATAGTAAATCGATGCATGGTTAGAAAAATGCAAATAAATAGTCAGTGGAAAGGATTTTCATGTAGAACCTGATTTTATGGGTTTTGAGTCCCAATTATGATTCCTTTTTCGAAGTTTGCTTTGAATGCCTTTTTAAGTATATAAAATATTCTAAAATACCTAATTAATTCATTTTAACTCCAAATGAGGAAATAAAATATGTTTTATTATTCAGGAGAATATGACTTATCTGTTGGGGTGGATTTTAAACCCTAAATAGTGGTTTTGTAAAATTAGGGTTTTTCCTATGCTGTATGTCTTTATATATATTAATACATGTGAAATAATGTAACTAGGGAAAATATGGAATGGATGCAATCAGATTGGTGAATGTGATGGTAATTAATTAAAATAGGTATGTGCACCCTATTTTGTATGTGATGCCTATTTTAGTATGGGAATCCTATGTTAAGGTATGTGACTCCTATTATGTGGACCCTATTCATATATGTGATCTCTATGGATGAATGTGAATGATTATTGTGCAAACAATCCTAATCTCTCAGTTGGGACTTATCCAACCCTACCTTAAAGATGTGCTAGCCTTGTTATCCTTCTAATTGCATTTATTGGCTCTTTACTTATTTTATGCTTCTAATGCCATTGTGGCTCATTCATTTGAATCATGTGAAACTTGCTACTACATATGTTGCCTCATTTACTTGGAAATGCTTAATCTTGCTATTGCCAATGTTGGCTCATCCTTTTGAAATACTTGGAAACATTGTATAATGTTGTTGCTTTGTTGGATCCTTTACTTCTTGGAGTTCTTGGATATTGTTGTTGCCTAAGATGGCCTATTTATTTATTTTGTGGGTGTTATTCCCAATGCTATGTTGCAATCTTGTTATACTTTTCACTCTACTGCCAAGTGAATGTTTATGCATGATATAGTTATTGGCCAATTGACAATGTAGTGTACATGAGTACAAACCACCCACAGGGCACTGGGGTTTTAGTCCCCCTACCATTTTATATATTAGGCATTGGGGTTTTAGGCCCTCTGCCACTTTTTAGGCACTGGGGTTTTAGTCCCCCTGCCATTGGTGAGGTCCAATAGGTGCCTCACCCTACATTGAGAGGATGTTGAGTCATAATTTATATTCATGCAAAGGTGATATTTGTTGATATTGGAATGTGGCAGTTTTCTAAAATCTTATTTACTCAATTACCTCTCACTCCTTGAAATTCCTTAGTGGAATCTTTTGTTATGAAATGCTTAGCTTTATATTTGCCTTTATCCTATTATTGACACATACCTTTTATCTTTCTCTTGTTGGATGACCCCAACCATCCAGGCTAGGATCAGAGTGCGCATGGAAGCTTGGTGAACCTAAGGCTAAGGATAGGACAAGAACAAAAGGAACATATAGCTTTCTTGGACATAGTTGCCTTTATATATATTAAGTTGTTTTGTTTGGAGATAAAGTTGTATTAGTCTAAGTCTTCCTCTACCTAGATCCCATGTTTTGTATAAAGATGTACTTCCTTTATGGAAATTTTGTAATGTACTCTTTATACCTTTTGAATAAAGTCAAGATTTAAATTTCCGCTGCTACACAATTGATGATTTTGGTTGCCATGGTTTATGGTAGAGACTTGGTCTTTACAACATGGTATTAGAGCATCAAGGTAGTCAGATTCTTGACTAATTCAAAAAAAATTGACTCCCTAGAGTATATAGTTGCCCTTTAGTTAGTTTTTCACCTTAGAGTTGACCTAGCTTGAAAGTTTCATTTAGGATCATAATAATTTCATAATTAGAAATGAAATTTGTCAACTTTTTAGTGAATTGTCTATTGCGAAGCTACTAGAGCAAGAAGTTGAAAGTGATGGTGTCTAGAAAGGGTCAGAGCTTGGGGGCTGGCAATATTTTCCTCTGCTGCACTAGCTTGGTAACGAGGACTCCTGAGCTCATATGACCTGGCCTGGCCTGATCTGATGCAGACATCTCAAAATAGTCTATCTTTGGGCATGTTGCCTAATTGTTGAATATCTTAGGAAAACCATTAGTGATGATTTGATCTCTTACAAAAAAATCACCCTTAAATACCTTATACTCCTATGTTTAGGGTTTAGTGTACCCTATGTTACACCTTGAAGCTTGGTTAGTAAATCCTTTTAGTGTCGAGTTTTATGTACCCTTTTACCCTTAGCTTAGTTTGACTTAGTTGACCCTTTTAAGGGGTAGGATGAGGGTAATGGTGTTAGTACCCTATTTGGTTTTGCAAATCTGATTTCGAGGACGAAATCCCTTTTTAGGGGGATGGAATCCCAATTAAAAGCAAAATCAAATACCTTTAGAGTTAGAAACCCTATCTATGTGGACATATGTACCTAATAACTTATGTGAACAAGAATTTATCAAACACATTACACTTGTAATTCAACTTGTTTGTTTATACGCACAGGAATATGTAGTAAGTCATATAGAGATAATTCATATGCTTGAACCTTAATATAGGCTTGATGCACATAATAATGAGTTACTTATTACTAATGGTGAATATACATAATGTTGACTATTCCACCCTAATGATAAAATGTGTATGGATAATGTACCCTAAGGATGATTTATCATGTAATGATCATGTTGACCTAAACCTTAATATGTAATCATGTAGTTTTGACAAAATATACATATATATATATATATACCCTTAATGCCTTTCATGATACATTAGTGACATTAGGTATCATCATCACATAATATACCTTTAAGCATATAAATGGATTATATTCACAAAGTTATCAATATATGTAAGGTATATCACCTTGCTCTCTAATGAACACCTCATCATAACTTGATATATGAATTAATTCATTAAAATTTAATGTGTTACATCCTAATCACTAAAATGGGTATAATGACTTAAACATGATAATGAATAATTGGATTCACATAAATATTCATAAATGCCTAATGTGTATTAAAATATGTATATTTTATAATATGTAGTGTAATGGACGACAATGATTAATGATGTCATTAATATGAGTATGAAAGATGATATGAAAATGTGCAATATGAACATTATTTGGAATTATTATAGGCTTAATAACTTGTCAGATAATATTAACTTTTTCTACAAAATAATTTGTGATAATTCTACTTGATAGTTTTAAGAGGATAATGGAAAATGAATTCATGTTATTAAGGTTTTTGACCTAATACATTAATTAATGTTGAAGTGGCTTAGTAAACCCTAATTGTGCTTAAAACCCTTGATGAGGGAAATATACATGATATAATATTGAGATATAATTGTTTTGAATAAAATGGGGCACAAGTGATAGTATAATAAATATGATACCTCTTCATGTGGAGATTATGCTAATAAGGAAAAAATTTTAATTCGAGTTTGATAAAAGGCTATAGGTTTTGTGGAAACCTTAGTAACACCTGACTTATGTAGATTTTGTGTGGTACCTTAGATTAAGGGTTATAACCTAGTGTTTAAGGTTGGGATGTTGCACACCCACCCTCTATTCCCTCTTGTTGTGATTTCGGGGACGAAATCCTCTTTAAGGGGTGGCTTGCTGTAACATACTGAAATTCAGGGTCTTCCCTGAAATTTACCCAATTTTGAACTTTTTCTTGACCTTCTAGTCCATTTGGACCTTTTTCATAAATTTCCCTTGTTTTATATTCTTTTTGGACCCCTTGTGCAATTCGATCACAATTCAATGTTTAAAATCACCTTTCTCCCTCATTTATGATAATGAAGGGGTGTTTGCACAAATAACCCAATTAAGGAGATAAGTGAAGGTTAATAATGTAATTTGGTCATTAAGGATGGATATAAGTAGATAATATTAATTTGGAGCTTTTTGGATAAATATATTAGTAATAATGTGCATTTGAATTAATTTTAAGTATATTAACCTCTTTATTTTCTCTCTCCTTTTAAGTGGATAAAATATGTAAAAATGGGATAATATGGTGAGTTATTTCTCTTGAAAAAATTAGGAGATATTGGCCTATAAATATTACTCCCATATTTCAATTAATTAGTTTTCCATATTATTTCACCTTTTTTAATATATTAATACATGTAATAATGGACAAAATATGAGTTATGGGCCTTAGTGAGCTTAAATACGAAATCTAATTATATAGCATGATGCTACACTTTAATGTGAACATGTGATTAAAATTTGGTGGCTTTTGGACTTCATTTGACCTATCAAATCCATTTTACAAGCTTTTAATGAAGAGTAACTTTAACATTTAATCGATTTCATTTAAATCGAATTGTAACGCTATAGTTCGATTGATATTTCCTATCACCCACTCGGTTCCACTATAGGGACTCATCCAATGGCATAGACTTGCACACACATTCATCTAACGGACGCGAGGCTATCTTCAACCTCAGTCCGTTCACGGGTCTCTGAACAGTGACGACCACTGGGTTCCTCAGACCCGTCCTTGCACCCTCCTTCATCATTTCATGCGGTTCTTCACCCTTTGAGTTAGGCTCTCCACGACGGGTAGACTGATCCCTAGCTCATCGTCTACCTTGATGGTTTGATGAAACGCCCAATCGGGGCCTCCTCCTCTTCTCTGTCGTGAACTTACAGAGGGACCTTCGCCCACTCTCGCGCCTATTTAAGGCCGAGTCAAGTACCCTCAGCCCCCGAGAAAATCTCCTCCACACTCAATTGACCCTAGGCTGCCCTCAATCACCCCAACCTACTCAAAGTGCATCTCCGACAACGGCGGCCGAGAACTCATCCTCCCGACCACTTCAGTCCAATACCCTATGCGGTGAGCTTCCCCAACCCTCACTCTCTAGTTTCCAACCCTCAGATTACCTCGTGATGCCCCCAAACACCTGGTAGTATGGACACCGTGAAGCTCCTCCATGGGCACCTGCCATTTCTGGGCTTGGTTGCTCCTCCGTCCTCGCCGACGCCTTCCTTCGATTCACCTTTCATCCGCGAGCATTGTCTGAGGTTTTGCTTCTCGAAACTTAGCCTCAATACTTGGTTCTATTCTCGATTTTTCTTCTCTGCTCTCAGGGATTTCCGACGAGTTTGATGATCGTATGGAGTCTCCGCCTGGTGGTGAATGCATCCCAGGATCTGCCGGACCACCACAGTCCTTCCCGCATTTCCTGGTTGCGAAGTTGAGGCATGGGGTGCGGAGTCTCACTGGACTCGAGCTCCAGGAGTTGCTGCTCCGCACCACGGATCGACTGAAGATCCCTGGTCATAGAATGACCAAGGCACCCATGCCCCAGTCATGGGACCATTGTTTTCGGGCTTGGGCATTTTGGACTTTTCGCCCCTGGTTTTCTCTCTCTATCGCAAGCAACTGATTTGTTCAAATGACCAAACTACCCCTGCGACTGTGATGAACCTATTTAACCCACAAGGGTATTTTAGTCATTGCATGTACTAATTACAATGAATTGCATTTTGATTTAAATAACTGTCACGCTATGGTTTCCTTGCAATCTGATTGGTCAGATTTACTTAATTCATAGTAAATCGATCCATGGTCAGAAAAATGCAAATAAATAGTCAGCGGAAAGGATTTTTCATGTAGAACCTGATTTTATGGTTTTTGAGTCCCAATTATGATTCCTTTTTCGAAGTTTTCTTTGAATACCTTTTTTAGTATATAAAATATTCTAAAATACCTAATTAATTCATGTTAACTCCAAATGAGGAAATAAAATATGTTTTATTATTCAGGAGAATATGACTAATCTGTTGGGGTGGGTTTTAAACCCTAAATCGTGGTTTTGTAAAATTAGGGTTTTTCCTATGCTTTATGTCTTTATATATATTAATACATGTGAAATAATGTAACTAGGGAAAATATGGAATTAATGCAATCAGATTGGTGAATGTGATGGTAATTAATTAAAACAGGTATCTGCACCCTATTTTGTATGTGAAGCCTATTTTAGTATGTGAATCCTATGTTAATGTATGTGACTCCTATCATGTGGACCCTATTCATATATGTGATCTCTATGGATGAATGTGAATGATTATTGTGCAAACAATCCTAATCTCTCAGTTGGGACTTATCCAACCCTTCCTGAAAGATGTGCTAGCCTTGTTATCCTTCTAATTGCATTTATTGGCTCTTTACTTATTTTATGCTTCTAATTCCATTGTGGCTCATTCATTTGAATCATGTGAAACTTGCTACTACATATGTTGCCTCATTTACTTGGAAATGCTTAATCTTGCTATTGCCAATGTTGTCTCATCCTTTTGAAATACATGGAAGCATTGTATAATGTTGTTGCTTTGTTGGCTCCTTTATTTCTTGGAGTTCTTGGATATTATTGTTGCTTAAGATGGCCTATTTATTTATTTCGTGGGTGTTATTCCCAATGCTATGTTGCAATCTTGTTATACTTTTCACTCTACTGCCAAGTGAATGTTTATGCATGATATAGTTATTGGCCAATTGACAATGTAGTGTACATGAGTACAAACCACCCACAGGGCACTGGGGTTTTAGTCCCCCTGCCATTTTATATATTAGGCATTGGGGTTTTAGTCCCCCTGCCACTTTTTAGGCACTGGGGTTTTAGTCCCCCTACCATTGGTGAGGTCCGATAGGTGCCTCACCCTACATTGAGAGGATGTTGAGTCATAATTTATATTCATGCAAAGGTGATATTGGAATGTGGCAGTTTTCTAAGATCTTATTTACTCAATTGCCTCTCACTCCTTGAAATTCCTTAGTGGAATCTTTTGTTATGAAATGCTTAGCTTTATATTTGCCTTTATCCTATTATTGACACATACCTTTTATCTTTCTCTTGCTGGATGACCCCAACCATCCAGGCTAGGATCAGAGTGCGCATGGAAGCTTGGTGAACCTAAGGCTAAGGATAGGACAAGAACAAAAGGAACATATAGCTTTCTTGGACATAGTTGCCTTTATATATATTAAGTTGTTTTGTTTGGAGACAATGTTGTATTACTCTAAGTCTTCCTCTACCTAGATCCCACGTTTTGTATAAAGATGTACTTCATTTATGGAAATTTTGTAATGTACTCTTTATACATTTTGAATAAAGTCAAGATTTAAATTTCCGCTGCTACACAATTGATGATTTTGGTTGCCATGGTTTATGGTAGAGACTTGGTATTTACAGGTTTAAACACCCCTATTTTTGGATCATAATGATGAGATGGTTAGGGATTGATATCCCAATGGTAATGATGTGAAATGAACTTGATATAATTAGTACTCCTTTATAGAAATTGTTTTAATGGTTTGTGTTTAAAAACATACCTGATATTAAAAGAATGTTATAATGTACTTAAATAATCAAGTATAATGATATCATGTAGAGCCCTGACCATAGATCCATTAATGTCAGAAGTTAAATGATGGTGAAATAAGTTTTTCTAAGGGAACTCCTGGAGAGCATACTTTTGAGTATGTTGGTGTTATGGACGTGAATATCCTTATGTCCTAATGTAGGGATTGCTGTGAGATCTACTTTAATATCTCATCCCTTCATTATATGTTTATACTGGTATGATGTATCACTAATCTCCCAATGATGTTGTTAATGTCGCATCTGTGTTAGATAAACAAGAAATCCCTCGACGGAGAAGAGAGCATAGAATGCCACTGTAACTCTAATAGCGAAGTTGCCAGAATACCCTAGAAAGCTATTATAGCAGAGACACGAGATGTCCTGCATTTTGTCCTCACAGTGACTGAGGAAGATGAGGTCATAGGAATCCGACTCTACTGATGACCTATGTATGGTACCGATTGTGATTTCATAATGGTCGGTTGGAGTATGAGAGGTGTAACTCATTTCCTCAGGGCATAATAATGTTTGAAAAACATAATCAGCCGTGTAGCATAACTGCTTAGGTTGAACTACGAGAAATAATGATTGATGATACATTGTTTAGAATATTCTAGTTAAATAACTAGTATACATGTTCTTCATATTCCTTATTGAGATATGCCTTGATATTCAATTAAGTTATAATTGAAATGATTGCCTAAGAGAATATTGCTTTACTTAATATTAAACCTGCTATTAAATGTTTATAGTTTTATTGCTTATTGTTATTCCTTTATTGCAATAACAAAGCTTCTGGCGATGAGATATAACTCTCGCTGGGACAATTATTCAAGTTGTCTCACCCCCGTGGGATTCAACTTTTTAGGTAGACGTCGAGGATGAAGGAACCCATCTGAGGGTGAGCAACAATAGCAGCAACAACAACATCATCAGGGACAACAGTGATTCTCTGGTGGAGACACTGTCTATCAAGTCTTGTAGATAGTATGTCCTATGTGTCGTCTCTGTAATCTCAGGTCCTAGGAGTCCGTAGATGTTTAAAGTAGATCTGAGATTTTGGCTTAATGCCTCAAGATTTTGTATCTTGCTTTGTACAGATAACAGAGCAATTGATGTGGTAATCACTCGAGATGTGATTTTACAGAGATGTAATGATGGATCATGTTGTAAACAACTTATCTTGTTCCTTTATGAAAGAATTTTGTTGTTTAAATATATCTTTCCAAAAAGTTTTAATTTTTAGTGATTTTAATAATTCCACTGCTAGTTAATCACTTCCGCTTAGTTAATCTCGCATTTTGGTGATTCGGTCGCCACAATTTAGTGGTATCAGAGCTCTAGGTTCACTGAGTCTATAGATACATATGACTTAGGATATCGAGTCTGTTCTAGTGTCTTCCAGTATGTCTGATAGTGTCTTCTGCTCCTCAGGAGAAGAAGATAAGATTAAGGATGTATGGACCTCACGAAAACACGAAGAAAACGTTGCAGAGAGTAGTGTTGCTGCACCCAAAGAAGGTGTAAGAAACCCAGAGACAGAAGAACATGTGCTTGAACCACCCCAGTTCAATCCAACTGACATGGGGAACCCAGCCATCCAGACTATGTTTGGGAAGTTTATGACTGCCATGACACATATAACTGATAGGATGCCTATACGTGCACCTAGGGCACCTACCCATCTTGAAGGATAAGGAATCGACAAGACGTTTGAACGACTTTGCCGAGTTGGAGCCACAGAGTATGCTGGAACAGCTGACCCAGTAGATGCTGACTTGTGGTTAACTGAACTAGAGAAGGCCTTTAGAATCCTGAACATCCCAGAAGCTGAGAAGGTTAAACATGTTGTGTATCTTCTCAAAGGGAGTGTTGGTTATTGGTGGACCATGGAAGAACAGAAGAGGCATGGTGTAGAGATTGCATGGGAAGATTTCCGACGGGAATTTATCAAAAGATATTTCCCTAAGACGTTTCTGGACGTGAAAATCTCTCAATTTGAGAGGTTAAGGCAAGGTCCAATGAACATTAGCGAGTACGAGGCTGAGTTCATGGATCTATTGCGGTTCTGTCCGCACATGGAAGCTACAGATGAAGAAAGGATTAGGCATTTTGAGAAAGGGTTAAATGCTGAGTTGACTACTCCCGTGTCGGCCCTAGAGAACAGAGAAAGGTTTGCTACCTTTGTAGAGTCTGTCATAAGGATAGAGAGGTCGATGGCAGAGAAGAGACAGACCCAGAACAAGAGGATGTATCCCCATTTCCAAGGATCTTCATCCAGAGGTTTCAAGAAACCTAGGCTTTCTACGCCTACACCACCACCTAGATCCTATACCTCGATGCAGTGGACGTCGAATAGGGGTAGAGGACGAAGCCTACCACTAGAAGGAGCTCGTAGTTAAGCATCTATGTCGGTTATAGGACCACCCAGACCACAACAACTGAACAAAAGTTGTTATATATGTGGAAAGATGGGACATATGATGAAAGACTATAGAGCTAGAGAAGTGAGTGTGACTCAACCCCAGAGGGAGAGTCAACAAGGATCTCAAAGAAGACATTTTCCAGGAGGAGCTAGAGGATGTGGACAAGCATCCCAAGCTGGATCATCGACACCCAATCAACGAGCACCGAATCAACCACATGCAATGACAAGGTTTTATGCAATGAATCCACCTGATGCAGTAATCAACCCTCAGGTTGTGGCAGGTCAGATGGAATTGTTATATTCTAATATGTCTACATCTTGTGTTGTATCTGTTTTAATTGATCCATGTGCTATGCACTCCTTTATCACTCGAAGAGTGATTCTTGACTGCAACTTGACTATAAGTCATAAAATAAATAGTTTGTTGCTAGAAACTCCGTTAGGAGGATCTGCTGTGCTGCAGGAGGTATGTTCTCCCTGCATCCTCATCTTTTCTGAACATCGCATTCAAGTGGATCTTATACCACTTGAGATGCATGGATTTGATATAATCCTTGGGATGGATACCTTACAAAGGTATAAGGTTGTTTTGGATTGTGAATCCAAGCATGCTGTGTTTGCTGATGATAGTGACACATGGATCTTTCAAGGAGAGAAAAAGATTCTACCCACCTGTCTTGTGTCAACTATGGTTGCTGAGAAGCTGATGAGACAAGGATGTTATGCATTCTTGGCCCATGTGGTACATACTACCATGGATAGTCCTATCCCTACTGAAGTTCCTGTAGTTAGCGAATTTGAAGATGTATTTCCTGAAGAACTTCCAGGTGTGCCACCGCCTCAAGAAATTGATTTTGAGATCAATCTAATCCCAGATACACAACCAATAGCACAAACACCATATAGGATGGCACCTGCTGAGATGGAAGAACTCAAGAAACAACTGTAAGAGTTGCTGGAAAAGGGTTTCATCTGACCGAGTACTTCAACCTGGGGTGCTCTGGTCCTTTTTGTTAAGAAGAAATACGGGTCAATGCGGTTGTGCATTGATTATAGATAGCTAAATAAAGTAACAATAAAGAACAAGTATCCTCTACCGAGGATTGATGATCTCTTTGACCAGTTGTGTGGTGCAATCGTCTTCTTAAAGATCGATTTGAGATCGGGATATCATCAACTCTGTATTAAGGATAGTGACATACCCAAGTCTGCCTTCAGGACAAGGTATGGTCACTATGAGTTCACTTTTATGTCGTTTGGACTAACAAATGCACCAGCTGCATTTATGGAACTCATGAATAGAATCTTCCGACATTTTCTCAATCAGTGTGTTGTTGTCTATATAGATGACATTCTGATCTATAGTAGAGATGCTCGACAACATGAACAACATCTTCGTCAGGCTCTAACCTTGCTAAGAGAACACAAGCTATATGCTAAGTTTAGCAAGTGTGAGTTTTGGTTACCGAAAGTATCTTTCCTTGGACATGTGACATCTGCCTCGGGTATTCATGTTGATCCTAAAAAGGTAGAATCTATTCTACAATGGGAGCAACCGAACACACCGACAGAGATCCGTAGTTTCTTAGGGTTGGCTGGCTATTATCGGAGATTCATTAAGAACTTCAGTTCCTTAGCCTTACCCTTGACCAAGTTGACCAGGAAGGATGTTCCTTTTGTTTGGAGTGATTAGTGTCAACAATCTTTTCATCTGTTGAAGGAGAGGTTAACAAGTGCACCTGTGCTTGTGTTACCTGAGCTATGGAAAGGATATATAGTTTTCTGTGATGCCTCTAAGAATGGACTAGGATGTGTGTTGATGCAGGATAAACAAGTGATTTCTTTTGCTTCCCGACAGCTTAAGAAACATGAGGAGAATTATCCGACACACGATTTAGAGCTAGCTGTTGTGGTTCATGCCTTGAAAATCTGGAGACACTATCTCTATGGAGAGACATTCCAGATTTTCACTGATCATAAGAACCTTAAATACATCTTTTCTTAGCATGAGCTTAACATGAGGCAACTACACTGGATGGAGTTAATCAAAGACTATGATTGTACAGTTGATTACCATCCAGGGAAAGCCAATGTGGTTGTTGATGCTTTGAGTAGGAAATCAGCAACACCAACCTTAGATAGAGCACAACTGAACTCTTTGGTATGCTCAAGGAGAGATATGTTCATCTCCTTAAGGCAAGACAATGTACAGTTCAAAGTATCATTGTTAGTCGGTTTGTTAGCTAAGATGCACATAAAACCTACTCTGAGGAAGCAGATTAAGGAGGCACAACAAGGTGATGCTACAGTTCAACAGATCAGATCCGAGTATGGTAATGAGAAACAAGATGGTTTCCATGACTCAGATGACCAAGTAGCCTGTTATCATGGTAGAATGATAGTGCCGAATGTGGATAACTTGAGAAAGTTTGTCATGGAAGAAGCTCATTGTTCGATGTATGCTATGCATCCAGGAAGCACCAATATGTATCGAAATTAAAAAGATATGTATTGGTGGCCTGGTTTGAAGAAGGATGTGGCTGAGTTTGTTATGTGATGTCCTGTGTGTCAGCAAGTTAAAGCTGAACACCAGAAGCCTGCAGGAACAATGCAACCCTTGCCCATACCACAGTGGAAGTGGGATCATGTAACCATGGACTTTGTTGTTGGCCTACCCAGGACAAGAAAAGGGCATGATTCCATTTGGGTAATAGTTGATAGGTTGACAAAGACAACACATTTCTTGCCTGTCAAAACAACCTATTCTCCTGAAAAGTTAGCACAATTATATGTTGAAGAGATAGTGCGACTGCATGGAGTCCCAGTCACAGTTGTTTCTGACAGAGGTCCCCAGTTTACGAGTCATTTTTGGGAACAACTTCATAAAGCTTTAGGCACACAGTTAAGGTTTAGTACATCCTTTCATCCTCAGACTGATGGACAGTCAGAAAGGACTATACAGACCCTGTAAGACTTTCTTAGAGCGTGTGTTCTTCAGTTTACATGGAGTTGGGATCTACACCTAAGCTTGATAGAGTTTGCCTACAACCATAGCTATCAACATAGCATTGACATGGCACCTTATGAATCTTTGTATGGTAGACGTTATAGATCACCCCTATGTTGGTATGAAATTGGTGAATATCAGTTGTTAGGTCCTGATCTTGTGCAGCAGACCACATAAAAGATTAAAATAATACAACAACAGATAAAGACTGTGCAGGATAGGTAGAAGTCTTACGATGATAAGCATTGTAGACCTTTAGAATTTCAAGTTGGAGACAGAGTGTACCTCAAAGTCTCACCTTGGAAAGGAGTTCTGAGATTTGGAAGGAAAGGGAAGTTAGCTCCTAGGTTTATGGGGCCTTACCCAATCATTGAATGGACTGGAAGAGTAGCCTATAAGCTAGAGTTACCACCAGAGTTACAGAAGTTACACCCTGTGTTTCAAATTTCTATGCTGAGGAAATGTCACCCTGATACTGAATCAATTGTGCAACCTATGGAGGTAGAATTGAATGATGATGTATCTTATGAGGAAGGACCAGTGTCAATCCTTGATAAAAGAATTAAAAAGTTGAAAAAGAAAGACATAAGTCTTGTTAAAGTCCTCTGGAATCACCGTGGTGTTGAAGAAGCCACATGGGAACTAGAGGAAGAGATGATAAGGAAATACCCTGCTCTTTTCTCTTAATATGTTTTGTTGATTTTGGGGACGAAATCCTTGTAAGGGGTGGATAATTTGTAACATTCCTGACCTGGGTTATGTACTAACCCTAGGTGTTTTTGCTTAAATATGTGATTAGATGCTTGTGGTTATCTTTTGATATGTAATTAAAGCTTCTAAGGAACATATATTTCCATTTCTGTCCTTTTTGAACAATGTTGTAATATTGTTTTGTTAAATATGGACTAATGTGCAAATTACCCAATTAGAGGGGTTAACTTGAAAATTGCACATGTTAAGATGTTCCTCTTATGTTGATACATCATAAGTATGAGTATGATGTGGTGGAAATGATTCTACAAGCTTGGGCACCAAGATATAGCTTGCAGAGAAATCCTTGTGCTTTAAAACCTAGTTTTGGTGTAAAATGGAATTTTCCCAAAACATAGGGTGCAACATGTAAAATATACCATTTAGAGTATCTTTCATGATTCGTGGCACCAAGTGGAGCAAAGAAAATGAGGAGGGAACCTCATTTGAATGATCAAATAAGAAAGATAACCTTAATATTTAAATAACCAAGTTTTAGGCAAAATGACCCTTTTATATATGCAACTTAGTAAGGTGTTTGGTTCCTCTTTTCTTTAACCTTTGTTGAGAGAGGGGTTTTGCATGTGATATGGAGGGAGAAACGTGGCCAAGAAGTGGAGAAGGGATTGGTGGATATAGTTGGCAAATAAAGGAAATAATCTTCCTTGCCTTGAAAATACTCAAAAATATATAAGTAACTCTTTTTCCACTAAGCAAGGGATCGTTTCCCTTCATTCCTTCACTTATCCTCTTGCCTTGGCCGACTAAGGAGAAGCTCAGGAGCAGAGGAAGACGACCAAGCTGGTTTGGGTAAGTTTTGATCATCACCTAGCTCGAATTCATGGAGGAAACCCTAGTACAAGGTTGCGTTAGTAGTTTTCCTTACACAACTCTTCTTTCTAGCCATCTTCTCCATCCAAATCTTGAGGAACAGACCTTGGAAGACCTATGGAACTCAAGCCACCATTAAAGCTACGAATATTGGAGCTTTGGATCATTCCTTAAGGTGGGTTTTATAACTCTAACCTTTAAGTTTTGTTAAAAGAATCTTCTCCTTCTAGAATCGTTGTGTATTCTCCTTCTTTAGACACTTCTATGTGTTCTTGCTATCAAATCTGTGAAGCACAGTCCATGTTCTTGAGGTAGAAGAAGATGACATTATTTCCAAAGTTTATCCTAATCTTTCTTTATCAAACGGTCTCCCACCTCTTGCACAAACGATTTGCAAACCGTTTGAAAGAAAACAGTTTCAAAACCGTTTGAAGAGCAAACAGTTTCACAAGAACGTTTGGGAGCAACCTGTCCAAGACCATTTGGATGGGTTGACCAGGCATTGACCATTTGGAGATCTTCTGTACACATTATGGACTAATCACCTACTAAAAATCATCATCTAATTCCATGTAAATCACCAATTGAAGACTCATTAGTCACCTAAACCCTAATCGGGTTTATTGCTGATTTCAATGATGCAATCATGTTGAAGTTTGGGTTGAGTGGCCCAAACGGTTTCAAAACCATTTGGGGATCACCCAAACGGTCTCAAGACAATTTGGTGATCACCCAATACCATTTGGAGGTCTAGGGTTAAGTGGGGTTGACCAATTGAGGGTCCAATCATATCAAGTTGTTGAACAATTAAATGTCGATTTTGTAACCAAATCTAGGGTTCAACTCTTAATTGAATGACTTGGTTTTTGATAAAATAATGGGAAAACGGTCTCAAAACCGTTTAAAGGATGTCCAAACGATCCAAAGACCATTTGGGTAAGTTTTGACCATCACCTAGCACGAATTCATGGAGGAAACCCTAGTACAAGGTTGCTTTAGTAGTTTTCCTTACACAACTCTTCTTTCTAGCCATCTTCTCCATCCAAATCTTGAGGAACGGACCTTGGACGACCTGTGGAACTCAAGCCACCATTAAAGCTACGAATCTTGGAGCTATGGATCATTCCTTAAGGTGGGTTTTATAACTCTAACCTTTAAGTTTTGTTAAAAGCATCTTCTCCTTCTAGAATCGTTGTATATTCTCCTTCTTTAGGCACTTCTATGTGTTCTTGCTAGCAAATATGTGAAGAACAGTCCATGTTCTTGAGGTAGAAGAAGATGACATTATTTCCAAAGTTTATCCTAATCTTTCTTTAGCAAACGGTCTCCCACCTCTTGCACAAACGATTTGCAAACCGTTTGAAAGCAAACAGTTTCAAAACCGTTTGAAGAGCAAACAGTTTCACAAGAACGTTTGGGAGCAACCTGTACAAGACCATTTGGATGGGTTGACCAGGCATTGACCATTTGGAGATATTCTGTACACAATATGGACTAATCACCCACCAAAAATCATCATCTAATTCCAAGTAAATCACCAATTGAAGGCTCACTAGTCACCTAAACCCTAATCGGGTTTATTGCTGATTTCAATGATGCAATCATGTTGAAGTTTGGGTTGAGTGGCCCAAACGGTTTCAAAACCATTTGGGGATCACCCAAACGGTCTCAAGACCATTTGGTGATCACCCAAGACCATTTGGAGGTCTAGGGTTAAGTGGGGTTGACCAATTGAGGGTCCAATCATATCAAGTTGTTGAACAATTAAATGCTGATTTTGTAACCAAATCTAGGGTTCAACTCTTAAGTGAATGACTTGGTTTTTGATAAAATAATGGGAAAACGGTCTCAAAACCGTTTGGAGGATGTCCAAATGATCCCAAGACTGTTTGGGATCAGGTCATGACCCAATCGAATGATGGTTTAATAGGTTCAACATCAATTAGACTCATGTTGATGCATGTTGAAGGGTGATCGATTCCAAATCCTAACCCAATCAATCCAAACCCTATTTGGTGATCAATTGAGGCTCAATGGAGGGTCAAATCAGTTGAGGGTTGACCTAGTTGACTCAATTGATTAGTGGTTAATCATTGCATGATCGATTGAGGGGTTCAACCTTGGAAACCCTATCTCAATCGGATAGGTTGAGGCACTTTTTGGTCCATGCGATTTTAACGTGGTTTGGACCAAACGGTCTCAACACTATTTGAGTCCAAACGGTCTCAAGACCATTTGGGACCAAACGGTCTCAAGACCGTTTGGGACCAAACTATCCCAAATCGTTTGATGACCATATGGTTTCAAGATCGATTTGTCCATGCGGTTTCAAAAGTCAAAGTTGGCCAAACGGTCAATGAGAACAAAAGGTCTTCACCTCACCTAGGGAAAATGGTCTTGAGTGTGTACTTTATCAAACGGTCGTGAAAGTCAAAGGGACCAAATTGTCAACAACTCCAAACAGTTTCAAAACCGTTTGGAGGTTGAAAGTGCAAAACTGTTTGGGGTCTATTAAGGTCAAGAATGTTTGATGCCTTAGTGGTCAAGATGGATTAGTAGTTGATTAACTTAAACCCTAAAGATACCTAAAGTGATTAAGGGAACAAGTAATTAGTTGATTGATGCATGTTATGGTCAAGGGTGAATATTACAAAAGTACCCTTAGTGGGATAGTGTGATTAATACCCCTTGATCAAGCAAACCCTAATGACCATAATGGTGATGACATGACTTATGTTATCAAGGTTGATTTGACTTAACCTAACTAAGAGTGATGTAAACATCATCTAATAGTCAGAGGAGAGAGAAGACTCCCTATATGTATGAGAATCCAGTAATACTTCCAACATGTATGAATACACATAATTAGGGTATGATCCTTCATAGTGAGATCATGGAAACCCTAATTATGGTGATTAATGAATCTTAACTTAATTGAAGGCATTAATGGAAGTAATCTTCATATATGATGATGGTATGACCTCAATATCATGTAATATGAATAGTAAACCCTAATTCTAGGGTAATATCATGTAATGTGAATAGTAAACCCTAATCTAGGGTGATGTGATGAAATGAACAGTAAACCCTAATTTGGAGTTATGCTTTTAAGCATGAAGCTCTATTCTTGAATTATAAATGAGTAATCATTATACCTTTGAAAGTCATAAGGGTTGAATAACCCTAATTAAATCAAATAGGGAAACCCTAACCCTAGAAACCAACCGTGGTGATGTAACACGGTCGTGGTAAATTGTCAATAGCACGGCCGTGCTAGGTAGAACGACCATGGTAGCTTCCCCTTGCACAACCATGCAAGGTAGCACGACCGTGGTGTTCTATGATTAAATTGAAAAGAACTTGTATTGTGCTAAGATAGATATAATGTGCATGTTTTCAATTATATTAGTCATGCAGGTTGTTACCAAGAGGTAATCATAGCCAGGTAGGGGTTATGATACCACATTCATTGAAAGTATTATTTAAGCTTTGAAAACAATGATATGTTATGCTGCCTATTAAAAAGGTAACTTTTGAGATGGATAGGCTGTACGAGCCATGAAGACCATTTGTATTGTTACAATCAAGGTCATGTTGTTAAATGACTTGATGACTATATGTCACATGGTAAAAAGTGTTATGATGATCTAAGGGTTTGAACACCCCTATTTTTGAATCATAATGATGAGATGGTTCGGGATTGATATCCCAATGGTAACTGATGTGCAATGAACTTGATATAATTAGTACTCCTTTATAGCAATTATTTTAATGGTTTGTGTTTAAAAACATACCAAATATTAAAAGAATGTTATAATGTACTTAAATAATCAAGTATAATGATATCATGTAGAGACCTAACCATAGATCCATCAATGTCAGAAGTTAAATGATGGTGAAATAGGTTTTGCTAAGGGAACTCCTGGAGAGCATTCTTTTGAGTATGTTGGGGTTATGGATGCGAATATCCTTACGTCCTAATGTAGGGATTGATGTGAGATTTACTTTAATCTCTCATCCCTTCATTATATGTTTATGGCGAGATGATGTATAACTAATCTCCCGATGATGTTGTTAATGCCGCATCGGTGTGAGATAAACAAGAAATCCCTCGATGGCGAAGAGAGTACAGAATGCTACTGTAACTCTAATAGTGAAGTTGCCAGAATACCTAGGAAAGCTATTATAGCAGAGACACGAGATGTCCTGCATGTTGGTCCTCACACTGACTGAGGAAGATGAGGTCATAGGAATCCGACTCTTCTGATGACCTATGTATGGTACCAGTTGTGATTTTGTAATGGTCAGTTGGAGTATGAGAGGTGTAACTCATCTCCTTAGGGCATAATAATGTTTGAAAAACATAATCAGCCGTGTAGCATAACTGCTTAGGTTGAACTACGACAAAATAATGATTGATGATACATTGTTTAGAATACTCTAGTTAAATAACTAGTATACATGTTCTTCATATTCCTTATTGAGATATGCCTTGATATTCAATTAAGTTATAATTGAAATGATTTCCTAAGAGAATGTTGCTTTACTTAATATTAAACCTGATGTTAAATGTTTATAGTTTCACTGCTTATTGTTATTCCTTTATTGCAATAACAAAGCTTCTAGAGGAGAGCTATAACTCTCGCTGGGACAATTATTCAAATTGTCTCACCCCCTTGGGATTCGACTTTTTAGGTAGACGCCAAGGACGAAGGAACCCATCTGAGAGTGAGCAACAACAGCAGCAACAACAACATCATCAGGGACAGTAGTGATTCTCAGGTGGAGACATTGTCTGTCAAGTCTTGTAGATAGTATGTCCTATGTGTCGTCTTTGTACTCTCAGGTTCTAGGAGTCAGTAGATGTTTAAAGTAGATCTGAGATTTTGGCTTAATGCCTCGAGATTGTGTATCTTTCTTTGTACATATAATAGAGCAATTTATGTGGTAATCACTCAAGATGTGATTTTATAGAGATATAATGATGGATCGTGTTGTAAACAACTTATCTTGTTCATTTATGAAAGAGTTTTGTTGTTTAAAGATCTCTTTCCAAAAAGTTTTAATTTTTAGTGATTTTAATAATTCCGCTGCTAGTTAATCGCTTCCACTTAGTTTATCTCGTGTTTTGGCGATTCGGTCGCCACACTACTGCTCCAACCGATCGTCTCATTGGGTTGAACCGATCGACTCGGGTTGGTGAACCGACTGACTCAAAGTGGTGAGTCGATCAGCTCATGTGTCAATGAAACAATTGGCTCAATTGTTGAACTGGTCGATTCGTGTGACCAACCAAGATCATTTGGAAAGTCAGAAGACTCTTTTTGCAAATACATATTTGTTTCACTTGTACACATTTGATTTGGACAAGGACTAATATTTTATTAGTTGGAAATGAACATGAAAGTCAATTTGAATTGGACCAGGACCACGAACCAATCGGCTCAAGCATGAACTGATCGACTCAGGTGTCCCAACCGATCGGTTCAGGTGTGAACCGATCAGCTTAGATCCCCAACTGATCGGTTCATACTTGAAATGATCGGTTCAGCTGGCACAGTTTGTCAGATTTTGTGGAAAATATTGAACCCTTCTATTCCTACTTTAATCCTGCATTTCCCGGGGTAGAGAACCCTATCCCATAACCCTCCTATATATAGGGGTATTGGGGGCTTCTCAGGAAAAATAACTCAGAACACCAATTGCTCTGCAAAGTTGTCGTTCTCTCTAGTTATGGTAATTAGGAGTGTCTGAGAAAGTGCTACCCGATTAGGGAGGCACAACAAGGGAAAGACAACTGTAGAAAAGTGACTGGTGGTAGGAGAGTGTGTCAGTGACTATAATGCCTATAGGAGGGTACAACTCTTTCTGGTGCCTTATGTGACAAGGCGATCGGAGTTCCAGGTGGTCCGTGTGGACTACTATAGAGGCGGGACACTTCTGCCACTCAGAGGATAGCTATCAAACTCGATAGTCCCAGTGAGACCAGGAGCTGCACAGACATTGTCCAAGATCGGAGGTGAAGACCGCATAAGCTGTGAGATAACGTCACCGAGCAAGCCTCGGGACAAGTTATGTATCTACATACCATCCTTCCTAATGTATAGACTTTGATGTGATTCCTTCATTCTGGGTTTGGGGAGAAATTTTTTGTTTCTGCTACCTTCTCTGTCTCCCCTAAAACCCAACAGTTAGAGAAATTGAATATCAATTATCTATGTAGTAGTTGTGCTCTGGTAAGCCCCCAATACCCCTCAATATAGGAGGGGTCAGGTTCAGGGTTCTCAGTCCCAAGCTAATGTTGGACTAAAGCGGGAGTGGAAAGGATGAGATGATCTTAAATTTTCACAACAATTCTGGAAGTTTCACAACCTACTTGCACCAAAAAAATCATCTTCACACGAGACAATCATTTTGCTAAGAGAACGTCATTTCACACTTTCCAATTCTACACCTATGTCGGCTATTCAGTTCCAATTAGTACTCAACTTGACATCAGCAACAATCCTTTGTGCAATCAAATTGCACCCCCGAAAAGGGCATCTGGTGTAAATGAGATGGTTGTCTCATAGAGGTGAAATGATCATCTCACAACCTAAGTCAGGTAGAATTCCAACTATTGTACAATGCAATCAAGATGATACTCCAGACGGCTATCACAATACTTGAACCGATCATTTGGTAGTCTAATCATATGATCCATTGCATGAATTGAAATACCTAAACACTTTAGTAATCAATCCAATCATCATTTAAGATCAAAATCCTCTTCTAGATGAGTTCTTATATGTGTGACCCTATAGGTCCCATATCACATTGGTAGTGAATGTCCATAACTAGCTTATGACATCACAAGCAATGAGTGGTTCCTAGTCGCACATCATTGCTACCCAAATGAATGGAAGTTGGACAGAAACATCAACCCACAATATGTGTATGGTTTTATAGTGTTTGTATAGTTCCTTTGTCACTGATATCCAAATTGAACTAGAGGCATGGAGTAGTCATCCTCATTATTATTCAATCTTGTTCCTTGAACTAGAGTAGAATGCATGAGATATGTGTAAGCTCAATATCATATATTGACTCACATGCGTATGGACATACTTTTTTTAGTATATCTAATCAAGAGGACTTTAGATATCATATTCCTGTCGGAGGAACAAATCCCATGCCTAACACGTACTGCCAATCCCCATGTGTCAAAGTCACCCAATCATCACCTTTATAACAACCCATGTTTCTGGACAACATTTGATGTTGTCAAAGCATACTCAATGACATGTGATGAGTGTAGTGATTTTAGGTTCTAAGAACTACAACCACCACCATCACTATGAGATGTGACTATGATTCCCTGAAGATGGATTCCATGTATCAGTCTCATGGTGGGTCTATCAGACACACTTTTCTCTAACATGTATTTGTATGCTTAGTTTGATATTTCCATATCACGACCAATGAGATTTAGTCATCAACCAATTCACACTCTAATCTTATGTGCCATTGTTTTCTATCAACCTTCCATAATGGCAACCGATTAGGGACATAATGAGAATATGAATATGTACTCTTAACATCTGTAAGATTTCATCCATAAGGATAGTAACTTAAAAACATACGTCATTGAGTAATATAATTCTCTAGACATATACTATGACATTAATTATCTCATAACTAAATATACCATATAATTTGGAATCTTGCCTTTGTTGTTAATCAAATCATTTATATGTTCTGCCATTACAATCATCACATGATTGGCTCTCTGGGTATACATACCAAAAGACTCCCACTTGCACTTAGAGAAAATTACCCACATATCTCATCCTGAGTGACCTAGCATGACCATCATTCTTCTTGTGTGCAAGTGCTTTTATAGTGTGTGTAACAATGTTTGCTTTAGGTCAATACTTTGTAACTTTCACTTCTCTTCATTATAAGACTAATTGTATGAGATGCAAGTGCCATAGTATGTTGTTTGAGATTCCCAGCCTAACTAGTAGCTCCATTGTTGTCATCAATATTTCTATTGTAATTTCAACAGTTGGAACCTCACATTAGTTCATCTATATGAACTTCTTGATCCATACAATATCCTCTGTTGTTCTTATAACATAGAGATACTCAAATTCTTTTGTAGATTTGAACAACTATCACTAATTCCAAATTCTTTCTAGCTAATAGTCCTCATTTAATGTTAAACATAGATTGTTAATGTATTATTAGTTTGGAAGCTTACATCAGTGTAACTCTTAACACCCAACTCTTCCTTATTAACATAACCAAGGAACCAAACCTTTTGAGTGCTTCACAAGCACCTAAGGATATTTTTTATGGTAGTTCAGTGAATCTCACTGGTATCTGACATATACCCTTTCGTCATGTCTAATACATACGAGATTGCTAGGTAGGTATATATATGTCCTCTCATCACGTTAATACATATGAGATGACATGATATCCTATCATCATGTCCAATACATATGACATAACTGGATAACTTCTTGTCATGTCCAATACATACAAGATAATGGGATAAGTACATAACATTGCATTCCAGATAGATCCAATTGTGAATGCAAATGGCATTTATCCATGTGTTCCTATTCTTCATAAGAATTTGGACACTGGCTCCTGAGGGACTAACTCCATGGAACATGGACACACTTTCTCTCATTGAGTCCCGCATGTTGAACTCTTCAACATCTTACCAATGTATGTGCTCTTTCTTAGGTCAAAAAGCTTACCAAATTTATCTCTATAGACCTCAATTCCTATCACATAGGATGCTTCTCCTAAACCCTTCTTATAGAATGTTCTTTCCTTGACAGGTTTTAACATTTGCAGGATAAGGACGTCATTCCCAATCATTAAGTGGAATGTAAAATATGCTCCCATAAAATCTTTTCTAATCACGAATTCCATCTTCACTCTGACTCAAGTCAAACCATTTGACTATCTTATCAAATAGAAGATCCCAACTCTGATATTCTCACTTCAATCCAAAGATTGACCTTTGTAGCTTATAGACTTTATTTGCATTAAAGGATTTATAAAACTATTAGGTTGTGTCATGTACACATCATCTTAATTGCTCGAATTGAGGAATGTGGTTTTAATCATCCATATGCCAAATCTCATAGTCATACTAAGATGAAACTACAAGCATGATCAAGATGGATTTAACCATGGTAACTAGTGAAAGGACTTCATCATGTTCAACATCTTGAACTATATTGAAACTCTTTACAAACAATTTACCTTTCCATGTTGGCCTTCTTACAAAGACCCAAATGCACCTCATGGGTTTTACCCCTTCAGGTGGATCTAGCAAGGTCATACCTTGTTGGTGTACATGGAGTCCATCTTTGATCCCATGGCTTCAAGCCATTTCTCAGATTCTAGTCTGTTAATAGTATTTAGATAGGTTGTTGACTCATCTGTATGATCAACTTATCACCTTCTTGATTTATTAGATGTCTTAATATTTCAAACTCAAGGTGTGTTCTACTATAACTATGAGTTTTGTGTTTACAGAAGGAACTTGAGATTCCACAACAAAATGTGATTCTCCATGTTCCTACTTTACCTCTTTAGGTTCCATGTTTTCTTGTTTGTCTCGAACATTTTGATTTCTACTTTTACTCCCACTGATTCCTGTGGAATTAATTTCCATTTAGGAATTTAGCCATCCTAGAAACAATCACTATGTTGTCATGTTGAAATATAAGTAGTATTCAACAAGAAAACATTTATGTGATTTGTGGAAAAAGCCTTTTACAAAACTATTTTCTTATACAAGCTTTCAATCCAAATCATTATAAAAGACATAATGGGACACATCCCTTGTCAAATCTCATATGGTGTCTTTTGAAACAATTTACATGGTACATTATTTTGGTGTAAAATACTGCCATATATGTTGATAATCGCACCATGACTTAACACATTATGATTCCTTCTTTTTGATACACATTAATGAAATATTATCATTGTCTTTTATGTGAAGTTTATCATGATACACTATCATGATCTACCAGAAGGTCCTCAAACTCTTGTTTTAAAATATTTCAACATTAACTCACTTCGTAAAGTATTAAGACACATTGATCACATCAATGCACCTGAATACTTTACCAGGTCAGTTACATACTTCATTCATAATATCCTTGAATGTTTCAAGAGATATATAGTTGTATTTCATTAAATACATATTACAATATCTACTGATCACATCAGTGAATATAATGAGGTACTTGTAACTTCCTTTAGCATTCATTCTAAAAGGTCTATGTACATTACTATGTACTAGTCCTAATGGAATAGTCGATCTCCCACTACATCTAGTGAAGATGTTTTTTTCATATTGTACAACAAATAAAACATGCATGTTTCTATTGGTTCAATAACCAAAAGAGCCTAAATAACCATCATATGGATTCTAGAAATGCATTTCTCATTTATGCGCTCTCAATGATAGTGCTATAGGTATTTAGTTGTTTGAGTTATTAGGTCATTCAATATATGTGTCATACACATTTTTCTGTACAACTATCAAGTATAGTTTGTGAGACATAGAGCACTGCCATAAAAGATCATAGTGTTCTTTTCATACAAAACATATGATGTTTTGTAAGTACACAATAGAAATTCTCTAAGTCTATTATGTGCCCATGAATGACAACCTTTACTATAGTGGTACTAACCCTTGATCCATATAGTTCTAGCCTACTTCTTCTCAGGTCCTAAAGTGGAGATCTCTATCTCTATCTTCATCTTGAGATCCTCTATGAACAGGATAATTCCTTTCTAATGTCCAAACATGTGACAATGGTGATACTTTGCTTTCTTTATCCTTTAAGTGAAAAGGGCAGATTCCTTTTTACACTTACCCTTCTCATTATTTGAGTGTAGAATACTTGGACTTGAGCTTACCCTCAGAACACTTCTTAGCCTTGCCTTTTCCCTAAGACTCACTTCCGCTGATCATCATGATGTATTTTTCCTTCTTCTTCCTTGATTTGTCATCAACATGTTGAGCATTTGATAAACTGACTATATGATTCATGAAACATTTGCATAATCATATTCATGGTCATTTCTTGAACTAAGAGAAATCCCAGTCATTCCACATGTCCAATTATGATGAGCACATGAGGTTCTACTGAACCTCTCTTTGTCAGTTTTGCACTCAAATTATACCTTATTTGCTTTACATGATTCTTAAGACGTGTTACCATCTTGAGAATGTCCATGTATTCATGTTGTTCATGCAACTCATAGTTCATACAACATATCATTAGGTATTCAAATGTCTATGGCATCATTGGCATGCTTCCAATGAGCATCCATTTAGCCTTAGGCTCATTTCGAGTGGGTTCCTCTAGAAATGGTCTATTAGGACATTTCTCAAAGTCCTTTACCAACTATGGCACTTTATACCATTTTGTCCTTCTCATGAACTGATCACATTGATTCTACAAATCAATATTGCAACTTTTAAAAACATTTTTGATTTGGTTTGATATGAAAATTTGATATTAGTTAGGTCTTTAATACTATCATTCCCACTATTTTATTCAAATTGATAGCCCTCAATATCAATTCAAATACTACAATGTACAATATTCTAGTGGACCAAGATCCAAATTTCATCAAATCATGAGCCAGCTAGGATTGTCACCTACAACTTGATTCTATCAGGTAGGCAACTTTTGCCAATTGCATCATATGAAACTCTTGATAGATGATATGCGAATTCCTTTCTATTGATCATCGTATGCTTCTTGGTGCTTTATCCAATTAAGGTCACGTAGTTAAGCCTAGCCCAAAAGCCAACATGGTAAATATGCACCCTGCTTGGGAAGACCCACATATCTACCATCACACTTCCACGAGATAGATAGTGCAACACACTAGGGCGTGCCCATGCTTAGTCGATCAAGGTTTACATGGGTGATACTAATGGAAAGCATCTAAGACTTCATATTTTAATGATGGAGTTTGTATAAATACATATACTTTTCCAAATACCACATATATAGTATGTATGATATACAAGCTATAACCATAAACGAGAACATGTAATAAAAAAAACACACAAGTGATGGTTATGGCCATACTAATGTAATTCCTTGAAGCCACAAGGAATTACTACCACCTATGTTCCACATCATATGCAACTTGTTGTTGGTGAATATCTATGCTCGAACCAATCTGGGTTGATCGGTTCAACTCTTGAATCGGTCATCTCGCCTCCTAATTGCTCTATTGGCCTCTTCTGAAATGGTCATCTAGTTCTCAGGTCCAAGCAGTGTTTGGACACCTCCAGTCAGTCGTTTGGGCCACCACTTGATCGGTCCATCCTCCTGTCATCTAGCATCCTCGGTCCTCTTGTAAGGACCCAGACCTCCATTTTGGGTTTACCCTATTTGTTTTGCCTAAACCCTATGCTTAGATGCCTACCTAATTACCTAAGTTGTAATTAGGGTTTGTTTGTGCTTTGTTGAGAGGTTGAGGTGCAACTTGAAAATTACCCAAGTTCTAGGTTTGGTGTGCAAGTTTGTCACCTTGAGAGATATCCTTCTCTCTGCTTGCATCCTCTAGGGTTGAGAGGATGGGTTGGGTGCCTTGCTTGAGTTGTTTGGGCCTTGTTTGAGCTTGTTTAAGGTTGGGCTTATTGTTGGGCTTGAAGCCCTTCCAACTTTATTGAGTGTGTCGGGCAAGGGAGAGCTTGGTGCCTTGTGTCGGCCATGGTGTGTCAGGCAAGGGAGGTGTATTGGCCAGAGGGTGCTGGTGGGTGTGACAGGTTGCCATGTTGGGCGACACACACCCCTCCACTTAGCCTCATTTGTGTCACCATCTTTGGACAAGTGGTCATTGTTTTGCTAGTTGGTGGCAAGTCATGAGCATGTGGCTTGAGATGCTAGCAAGGTGGCATAGTTTGGACAAGTAGTGGTTTGGGCGAGCACATGTGGATCAATCCCCTACTGGACGCCCACTTAACCCCCTTGCATATATGCCCCCTTCTTTTCTAGCTTGAGATCCCTTTAGCTCCTTAGTTGCTTCCCTTCTTTCTTGGTGGCCGATATCTCCCCTTGGTATAGTTTGGCGGCCGATCTCCTTAGTGGAGTCTTCTTCTTCCTCTAGTGGTGGCCGAAACCCTAGACGTGCCTTGCTCCTTTTACTCTTGTGGTTGTGCCTTGGAGCTTGTAGCTTGGTTCTAGAAGCTTGGAGCTTTAGAGATTGAGTCGGGTTACATAACTCCTAACCCTAGATATACTACTTCTTTTTCATTTTGCATGCTATATGTGCTATCTTGATCGGCCATGTCATCTTTTAGCTATGTTTCTTGCTTTAATTGTTATAAGGTTGTTTTAGATGTACCCTAGACTTTGTGGAGATGGTTATCTTGGGTTTCCTTGGGTTGGTCGAACCATGGATGTGGAGTTCCTTAGGAAAAATCCCTCTCTCACTTAGTTATTGAGAGGTGAGCTTAGGGTCTCCAAATACACTAGTGAGTTGAGCTTTGGTTGGTTGGCCGATATGATATGATGGACCTCCTTGTTGCCCGATAGATGATGGAAGTTGTGCAATACCCCTCTCTCACTTAATTGTCTTGAGAGGTGAGCCAACAATCTAGAACTTTTAGGGCTTCTTGGTGACAGTCTTGAGGTTGAAGATGACCAACCTGTCATGGTATTTGAAACCTTCCACGATACACTCGACACCTGGTTGTATGATACACCCTGCACCTGGTTGCACGACACACCTTTGGCTCTAGTCTTCCTGTTACCCCTTGTGCATGGGTGCACGTTATGCTCATGGCTGATATGTGTGGCCAGTGCCCTAAGGTTTTGGTGCCCTAACCATTAGCGTTTTGGGTGAGGAATATGACCCTACTGATATCCCTTGGGTGAGGGATTGTGCTACCTACCACACCTTTAGTGAGGGTAGGTGACACCTTTGGTGAGGGATGCGCCTAGCCCGGGAACCTTAGTTGATGAGATGTGAAAGATAGAATGTGACAAGTGACATGTTTGTTACCTAAGGTTGATGTTAAGTGAGATGATAAGATCATGGTTGTATAACCTTTAAGGATGTATCCTTAGGGGTGGTTGTGTTCATTATGTCATGAGAGATAGGGCATGGTGGATGCTCAGAGTTTGATAAATTTAATATGAGTTGTTTGGCTTACCATCTACAACTTTATGCTTCACATGTTCATAATAATGAATGTTGTTTCAAATCATATGCACCCTAAATCTTAATGGCATGATAATCATAACATGTTCTCTAAAGATCTATGTTTGATGATCAAGTTATCTCTCTTGATATGCATGCTAACCATGTAGGTGTTATCAAATGAATTCATATCCATGTAAGAGCTATGATGTATATATATATATATATATATATATATATATATATATATATATATATATATATATATATATATATATATTGTAACATTGTGTAATGATACTCCTTGTTGATGAGATAACATGTATTGCTAGTATGATGAGAAAGGTATGGTGACATGATAAAGGCTGAGTGCTTATTTGAGGTGTTATCCTCTATGATGAGATAAAGGATTGAGATAAAGGGAGTGGCATTATGTGATGAGGAATTGAGATCCCATGGTAATATGATAATGGATGTTATGGTGTCACACAATATTGTTTATGTTTTATAACTAGTTTGCCTCAATAATTCACCTAAAATATACTAATTAATTACAGTGGAACATTCCATGTAGTTTTGTCTTGGCCATAGATCCATCATCATCAGTAGCTAGTGATGGTGAAACAGGTTTATCCTACGGAATTACCTAGAGCGCATATTGTTGATTATGTGGGGTTTCACCTTTCCGAAAATAGGAAGATTAGAGTGCAACTATGGTTTTGGACTGAAGATGTGTATAAGATCATGGTGAACATGCCCATGGCTCAGTTTGATGGAGCATGAATGTGTTCATGGCTCAGGTGCATGGTGAATAGGCTTGTGGCTCATGATATACTAGCACCGTGACATGTACCAAGATGGGCTAGAGGAAAGGGTAGCCTGCGGGAGCTGACCCTGTGGCTGAGGCCACTTAAGAAAAAGATTGCGGTCCTACTTTGGATATCATGAACTGACCACAAGGAGGTGAGGTCATTGAGTCTGTATCTTCTAGTGACCTTCTATGGGACCAGTTTTGGGCTTCATAGTCGAGTGGCACGACTCACTTTCTCAGGGCATAATAAATCATAATCCAGCTGTATAGTATATTTTGCTTAGGGCAAACACAAAACATTGGTTGAGGCTTTGCTTGTATTGTTTCCCTAGTTATATCTTGTAGCTAATTACATGTTCCTTAGATGTTATGATAAGATCATATAAGACTTGTCTTGTCAATCATGTTCCATATTATTATCTGTGCATGTGCTTCCAAAATATCCTGGTAAGAAGTTATAGCAAGTTAGCTCTGCTCAATATGTTGCTTATATCAGTTACTTGTTTGATCTATTCTAGCTCTCCTTTGAGGTTTTATAGTTTCAGTGGGGGTTATGTTTCTCGCTGGGACGATGTGTCTCACCCTGCTGGTTTAAAACCTTTTTAGGTGATCATGCCAGATGTGGTGGTGGTCGTGAGGTTGCAGCAGAGCAGCAAGAAGAATAGTAGGAGACAAGAGATAAATATGATGTTGTTTTGGTTGTTTTGTAGTAGAGTCCTAGAGTCATCCATGTAGTCTCAGGTCCTAGGAGGTGTTTTGATGACGTTTCATGATGTATAGCTGATGTAGCTTGTTTATCCTATTGTTGGCCTGGTAAGAACACTTCTCTATAAAATAGGTGGTGAACTCTTTGTGCCTACGTGACAGCTGGATCCTACGAACTATGGAAATGTATCAAGGTTTATGTATTTTTATATAACATGTTTCCTTGTAGGATAAGGATCTGGATGTAATAGTTTATGTATTTATCTGCTTTCCGCAATTGGTTTTAATTAACCCATTTTTTTGGTAACATGAGGTTTATGGATATTCCGCATGTTTTTGTGTGGCATTTCATTGTCTGTGTGATAGAGGGATGTCATAATAATTTTTGGTATCAGAGCTCTAGATTCACTGAATCTATAGGGATCTAGGACTAGGTTTGTGTCTGTTCTTGTTATTTTCTCTAGATTTTGTCATAATGACTTCTACCCCCAGCAGAAGATAAAGCTAATAGATGTCTAGAAATCACAAAGACCATGTTGCCGAGAGCAGTGCTACTGCATCTGTTGATGGAGAATGAGTGTAGTCACATGAAGATCGGGTGCCTGAGGTCCCCCAAATCGACCCAGCCATTATCAAGAATCATGTCTATGTGCACCTTATAGGACATGTAATGGCAACGATGATTCACATGGTGGATAAATTTCCAGTGCCTCTGCCAAGAGTACAAGATCCCCATGGTGAATCTTCGGGTATTGGGAAGACCTTTGAGCGGCTTCGTTGAGTCGGAGCTTCATATTATGCTGGAACGGATGATCCAGTAGATGCAGATCTTTGTCTTAGAGGTCTTGAGAAGGCCTTCTGGATCCTTGACATCCCCAAAGTAGACAAAGTCAAGCATGTTTTCTACCTTTTGAAGGGTAGTGTTGGCCACTGGTGGGCCATCAGGGAGGAGAAGTGACCCAGTGAGGTGATCTATTGGGACATCTTTCGGTGGGAGTTCGTGGGTCAATACTTCCCAAAGACGTATCTAGATGAGAAAATCAGCCAGTTCAAACATCTACGCCAAGGTTCTTTGAGCATCACCGAGTATGAAGCCATGTTTATGGACCTCCTGAGGTTTTTTCCTCACATGGAAGTGACAGATGATGAGTGAATCAGACATTTTGAGAAATCTTTGAGTGTCGAGCTATCGACACCTGCTGCTGCTTTAGAAAACTGAGAGTGGTTTTCCACATTTGTGGAGTCTTTCTAAAGGATTGAATGGTTAGTCTGAGAAAAGAGAGAGACTGTGTCGAAGAAAAGGCATGCGCAATTCTAGAGACAGAGGTTTGATATCCACAAGAAGATGAGGTTTTCTGCAACTTCTATGGGGCAAGGCTCTAGCGCACCATCACAGTGGTCACCAAGTAAAGGAAGATGGCATGGTTATTCACCATCATGAGTGTAGAACACTGCTTCAGTAGCAGTGACAAATCCATCAAGGCCACAGTTAGAAGATAGGTCATGATATCTCTATGGACAGACATGGAATTTGAAGTAAAATTTCCCAAGGAGAGATGTCAAAAAGATGCAACAATCGAGACAGAGTCAACAAGGTCCAAGAAAACAATAGTTTAGTGGTGCCAAAGGGCAAGGATGCAGCCAAGCATCACAAGATGGATCGTCTACTCAAGGAAGAAGAGGACGTGGATAGCAAGAAACGTATCAATTCTATGCTATGAGTCATCCAGAGGTGATAGTTCACCCGCGAGTGGTGGCAGGTCAGATGGAGTTATTTCATTTTGATTTCTCTTCTTCTTGCTTTGTATCTATTCTGGTTGACCCGGGTGATACGCACTCTTTTATCACTCGTAGTATACTCGGTAGTTGTCTTTTACCTGTTAGTTGTAAGAAAGATAGCTTGTTGTTAGAAACCCCTCTTGATGGTTCCTCGATGCTTCGAGAGGGGTTTCCATCTTGTGTCCTATCCTTTTTGGGACACAACGTACAAGTGAATCTTATACCACTTGATATGTATGGATTCGATGTAATCCTTGAGATGGATACCTTAGAGAGGTATAAGGTTGTGCTGGACTGTGGTTCCAAGCAAGCGGTGCTTGTTGATGATGGTGATAAGTGGATCTTCTAGGGAGATGGGAAGATTCTTTTGACGTGTTTGATATCGGCTATGGTGGTAGAAAAGTTGTTGCGGCAAGGTTGTAGAGCGTTTTTGGCTCATGTTGTGGATACCAAAGCGAAGGGTGCTAGCCTAGAGGATGTTTTATTGTTAGAAAGTTCACGAATGTGTTTCCCGATGAGTTTCCTGGTGTTACTCCACCTCAATAGATTGACTTTGAGATCAATCTAGTGCTAGGGACACAACCAGTTTCTTAGACACCATACAAGATGGCTCTAGCTGAGATGGCAGAACTGAAGAAGTAATTACATGAGTTACTGGATAAAGGTTTCATCATATTGAGCATATCATCGTGGGGTGCTCCAATTCTCTTCATAAAGAAGAAGGATGGATCGATGTGTCTATGCATAGATTACCGGCAGTTGAACAAAATTATGATCAAGAATAAGTATCCTTTACCAAGGATAGATGATATGTTTGATCAGTTGTATGGTGATACAGTGTTCTCAAAGATCAATCTACGATCTAGATATCATCAGTTGAGGATCAAGGCAGATGACATACCAAAGTCATCTTTTAGGACAAGGTATGGTGACTTTGAGTTTGTTGTTATGTCATTCGGGCTAACCAATGCACCTCCTGCTTTCATGGATATAATGAACAGGGTGTTCCGTCCGTTTCTAGATCAATTTGTTGTGGCCTTCATAGAAAACATCTAGATCTATAGTCAAGACAGTCAACAACATGAAAAACACCTTCAACAAGCGTTGACGCTCCTTCGCCAGCATCAGTTGTATGCCAAGTTCAGTAAGTGTGAGTTCTGGTTGAAGGAAGTAACATTCTTGGGTCATGTGATATCTGTAGAAGGATTTAGAGTGGACCCCAAGAAGGTGGATTCAGTTGCGGACTGGGAGCAACTGAAGACGCCGACTGAAGTTCGTAGTTTTCTGGATTTAGAAGGACACTACTGAAGGTTTATAAAGGACTTCAGTGTGATCACATTGCCATTGACGAAGTTGACTAGGAAGGATGTACCTTTTGTTTGGGATGATCATTGTCATCAAGCTTTTCAGAGCATAAAGGAGACGCTTACTAATGCTCCAATGTTGGTGTTGCCAGAGCCTAGGAAAGGCTATGTTGTTTTCTGTGATGCTTCCAAGAAGGGCTTAGGATGTGTGTTGATGCATGTAGATCATGTGGTTTCTTTTGCTTCATGACAACTTAAGAAACATGAGGAGAGTTATCCGACACATGATTTGGAGCTGGTAGTGGTGGTCCATGCGTTAAGGATTTGGAGAGACTATCTTTATCGAGAGGTTTGTTAGATCTTTACGGATCATAAGAACATGAAGTATATCTTCTCACAGAGTGAGTTGAAAATGTGACAACATCGTTGGATGGAGATGATAAGTGATTATGATTGCACCAGTGAGTATCATCCTGGTAAGGCAAACATAGTAGCTAATGCGCTCAGTAGGAAGTCTTCTTCTCTTCCTACAAAGAAGGCACAGTTGAGTTCTTTGATATGCCATAGGCGGGATATGTTCATCTGTTATGACCCCACCTCCCGATAACCCCCAATTAAGGGAGACCGAGAGGTTGAAGCCGTACTCATAACTTCGGGATCAAAGGTTCGACAATTAACCAAGAACAATTATTAAATTTTAACAGACTAAACTGGAAAACTATAAGAAAATAAACTTTTGCATACCTTTTTGAAAACTTGGATCTCTAAACTTCTATCCAATTATGGATTATATTCTAACTAATCCTCCTTGTATTATGCTTCATGTATTTCACAATATGAAGATTTATTGTTTGTCCTTTTGGCTTGTACCTAAAATGCCGACAAACAAATCGTCGGTCAGCCAAAGTTGGTATGTGGGGGAAACAATAAACGTGCAACTATACAAACAATGTAATCATTCAATTGATCATTTAACAACCAAGATTACGTTTTAGATATAACTCTGCGATCCATGAGTACCCAATCCTCTGTGCTATCCCTGCAGTGGACCTAGATACTACCTTCCTTATGGGAGATCCCCATTAAACCCCTCATGGTCCCACCTATAGGTGAACCGATTTCTAGGGTTGACTCACATGGCACTACTCGTAAGTAGCCCACTCCTTAACTCATGGCATGCTAATGGGTCTCATCGCACTACACTTGGTAGCCCAATTTCCAACCCACGATAACCTAGACCTTACTCTAGGTTACCCCTGTTTAGCCTTTACAAACCATAGAGGTGGACCCAGATCTGGCCAGTTATATATGTATATTCATAGTGATAGTCATAGTCACTCTATAGTTGCATGAAATAAAAGCATCCAACAGTGATTTCAAGCCATGAGGGAAACGTCGATAAAATCCTCGGAAAACTAGTCGGGATAATCATAAGCGTAACCACATACCTGATTTCATGATTTCATAAACATTAATCAATTCCAACCAAGAAAGCAATCCAAGCAAGCAATTCAACAATCACATAATTCCTGAAAAGAATATGTACTCTATTTATTACACACTTTATCAAGAATCTACTTTATTGACTTGGATTCACTTGCTAGGGTTTCTAATCTGAATTAAGGTTTCATTAATATTCATTAGGGTTTCTTAGATCAATTTCTCAAACTTTATCCCTTTTAGGCCAACAAACCCTAAAATAATCTTTTCTACTTATATAAATCTTAATTACTCAACTATCCATTTTAATAGTCTTTTATACCCAAATTGACTTAGGATCATCATATCTCTATTTATTCATGGATTTGAACAATTAAAACAATTAAAAGACATATTCACCTAAATTAGGGTTTTCACGCGCATTAATGCATATTCATGCACAAAACCCTAAATTAAGCCAATTATATAAATAGATCATCTTTTTAGATCCTATTTTCACCTTTGTCAACAACAGGTTAATATTGGCTTGAATTATCCAATGAACAACATCAAATCCATCTATCATCAAATCTAAGCCTTTCTCATTAATTAAATCATTAAAGATGAGAACTTTGTGTACTTTTCAAATTTCAAGCATATTTATGCACATAATCTCTAAATTAAACTAATTACATGCAAAGTTCATCCTTTTCGATCTTAATGTGCCTTTTTACAATTAACAGGTTAATATCAACTTTAATCACCCATTAAACTCTACTAATCACATTAAACATAACAAGCTAGGGTTTCTTAATCATTATTACATTAAAGTTCATAAATCACACTACTTTTCTATTTTCAAAAGGAATTATCTTCTAACAATATTTTTATTGGATTCCTCTCATTTTCTGAGCAATTTTCATGTATTATATGTTTCCATTGGAGCTACCAATAATTAACTATGAATTTTGTAAATTGTATACCTCTTGTCCAATGGAAGAGTGCCATGTGTCTCCGTCTATGCAATGATGGCTGATTGCAAACATAACGCAAAGACTCTTCTGCCCTTTCTTGAGTTTCCAAATCTGTGTACCCGAAGGGGTAGATCTGTCCAAAACTTCTCCCGTCTTCAACCTTGCAATTGGGACTCCGCTTCCACCACAACTGTGGCTAGGAGCGAGTTCTCTCCCTACTCCAGACCTGAAGGAAACCGATGAGGGTTCTGTTCACCTCCTCCATCCCTAGCCGCACCTGTGGGGCTCCAAAATATGGCCGAGGCAGCCCGAAGTCAGGTTGTGGCTGCTCCTCCATCACCAACCTTGCAGTCATGCAGTAGGTGGCTGGAGTGACAGTGAGAACCAGGGGAGGATGGTCGAGCCTTTCCTGATCATTGGGGAAACCGTGCGCCGCTCTCTCGGCTCTACCTACGACTACGACTCCTTGAACCCCAAGAAGAACTCGCCATTGTTGCTCCTACGACCAAGCTTGGTCGACTGCAGTTGGCCCTGACCTCCATCACACACTCAAGGGTGACGCCTGTACAGGCCATCTGGGTTCTGCATCCCATGGTTGTTGGTCAGCCCTACACCACTTAACTGCCATGGATAAAAGTAGGAGACCGACTATGAAGAGGGAAAAAGGGCACCGCTACAACCAGGGTTCATCTGCGGGATAGACTTTGGTCAGAAGTAACAGAGTGTCGCCTCCCTTGATGTCTATACTTTGTCCACTACCACAGAAAAGGCCTGCCCTTTATATAGGTATTCCTCCCACAAAGCTTAGGGTTATGAGGGAAACATAAAAGGAAGATACAGGTGGCAAGCTTGTCTAGCATCCTTGTGTATTCACATTATTCCCTTTCTTGATTAAAAAGGTACTCCTAGAAAGGTATATATACATATGTAATTGTTAAAAGGAAGTCATTCACTATCCTTCCCTTATGGGTCTTATACATCCCAACATGTTCCTATTTTATTCGGTTGGCACTTCCAAAAGCCATTAAAGAAAGTGCATCACCATGTAAAATCTAGATTATTTCTCCCTCTTTTATCAAATTAATCCCACTTTGGAAAAATGGTCTTAATTATTTCCTTTTTTTATCAAAACGTGGGCAAGGTTGGAGACCAACTTATGTTTTTCTTAATATGCAAGTCTTCCCCTTAAGGAACATTATAATCATCAATACAAATCTTTTCCTCTTTCTTTCTTTTCATTATCATACTTATTTCTTTATTAAGATATTATTTTTGCAAGGATTTCTCATTATCTTTCATCTCCTTTTCCTCTTTTCATATTTCTTTTATTAGAAAACATATGTAAATGAATTTTACTCAATTGCGGCCATTACTGCTACTTTTAGGTATTTCCAAGTATTTCTCATGAATACTTTTTCTTAATATCCATTATCATGTATCTTTTTTTTCTTACTTGGACTTTTCTTCTTTTCTTATTATTGGGCCCAATAGCCAACAAAGCCCACAGAACAAACATCAAGGTTATTGTAAACAAAATCCATTTATTCGGACCACATTATATCATTATTTGTTCAAATATCTTTAATATTATAAATTACATTTCCCACCAAAAGAACCCAAAGATTGGGGTTGTAACATCCCTCCCCTCTTATAGGAATTTTGTCCTCAAAATTCTATCAAGCAATCAAACAATTCAGGATAACCCTTTTCCATGTCCATCATTGGCCCCTATGTGGCTTTACCTTACTCATGACACTTCCAAAGAACCTTTATCATCCCATATTCTTTTCTCTGAGTTCTTTCATCCTGGCGTCTATAAACTGCACAGGTGGACTCAGGCCATTTCAGCCTCCCTTGGGCTCACTAGGTTCATTGCTTAGCACATGGTCGGGGTACCTCACATAGTGCTCGAAATTGGACACATGGAACTCATCACACATTACTTTATCATGAGGTGTAAGATCAAACATAAACTTCTCCACCAAACCATGTCAAAAGAACCCATGCATCGGGGACTCATCTCTCTTTGCTATAACTTAGAGGGGTCGGATTTTTTTCATGTCATATATTCTCCCACAGTGAACTACATGTCTGTCTACTTTGCATCTGCTCATGACTCTCGTCATCTCTAGGATCCTTTCATCCATTGCATGATCAAAGCGACTTTATCACGTGCTCCTTTCACCAACGTCACCTTACTGAAGTTGTGCCTGACACAACCTCCCTTATAGATCTTCTTTAAATCTCGATACTGGCTATGGTGGTCATCATCACAAGAACTGTCTCTAGATATCACCCTGAACGAGCACACATGATCTCATCAGACCCTTTAGTTTGGATCATACTAACCATTAGTTAGGGGTGATAAACCGTACTATGATAGAGTTCTTCATGTACCTTCTTCCATCTTATGGAAGTAACCCTTTAGGTTACACTCAAGAAATTTTGAATTCACCTCATGGTGTAGTTCAACCATCTCTCTCATATGTAGTTCAACCCATTATGTCCCTTGATAGTACTTTTTCTTTCTCATTTCATCTAGGTAAAGTGATCTACCATAACCCATATTGCATCTCAACCTTCCTTGATCCAGGGGAGACTTATCACAACATCTATAGTGATGAACTCCCTTTCTCTTTCGGGAACTCTTTATCCCCTATTTCAATTCACTGGATTACCAGTATGCATCCTTCACCTTATGTCATGCATGGCATCATACCACATGCAGCCTCATCTCCAACATCCATAGTACTTCTACCACTCCTTATCTTAGTAGTACCATGGTGTATGGTGATCTTAAAATCATGATTTCCTATATGTAATGATTACTCAATATCGATTCCTCAGAAACCCTAAACCACTCTCATCAGGGTTTTATTACCTTCCTATCCAAAGAAGTGTATCTGAGGTGTTGGTATGTATGCCGTGAGAGCCAATCATGGGATGATTGGTGGGATACATTGAGATTGATTTGATAAACATCAAAGGTGAGCTTCCAATTATTTCTGGTTCAGTCATATGAGATAGTGATAGAACATATTGAATGTCTAGAGAATGACAGTACTCAATGACGTATGCCTTCAGGTTCATGACCTGAACGATGAGATCATACGGATGCTAAGAGTTTGTACATTCTTGTTATGTCCCTAGTCGTATGTCATTGTGGAAGGTAGATAGACAGCAATGACACACAAGACTAGATTGTGGTGTTGGTTGATGACAGAATCTCATTAGTCATGATATAGAGATATCAAACCAAACACATAGGTACTTGTTAGAGAACAAGTGTACCGGACAGACCCACCATGAGTTTGACACATGGAACCATGAGATGGTAGTCACAGTCAGTACTCATAGTGATGGTGGTGAGTGTGATTCTTAGACCTGAAATCACTACACTCAACACATGTCGTTGGGCACACTTTGACATCATCAAACGCAGTCCTGAAACATGGGTTGTTATAAAGGTGATGATTGGGTGGCTTTGACACATGGGGCTTTTGAGGGGTGAGTGATAGATATGGGATTTGTCCCTCCTGAGGGAGTTTGATATCCATGGCCACTTGATGAGTAGGATTGAGAAAGGCGTGCACGCATGTGTGAATCAGTATATGATACTGATGTCATACATATCTCTTCCAGTCTACTCTGAGATCAAGGAAGTGAATGAACATTGACAGGATGACTGTTCCATGCCTCGAGTTCATTCGGGATATCAGTGATAAAGGAATTATACACTCGCTGTAACACCATTCACGGATTGTAGGATGAAAGTTGTTCTCCAACTTTCTACTTTCACTTGGGTAGCACTGATGTGTGACTAGGCACCGCTCTTTGCTTGTGAAGTCATAAGTGTTATGAACTTTCACTGCCAACGTGAAATGGACCTGCAGGGTCACACACATAGGATTTAACCTGGAAGAGGAGTTTTGTCCACAAGCAATGTTTAGATTGATTACTAAAGGAGTTTAGTAGTTCAATTAAACACTCAATCAGTCGATGACTCAATATCGTATGGTTCAAGGTGTTGGACGCATTGATTGGAGTATCAGATTGATTGAAATCGCAATTGACTGATTTTGCCCAACCTGTGCTCCCAACCGATCGGTTCATGTGATGAACCGGTCGGCTGAGGTTGCTGAACCGGTCGGCTGGAGTGTCCAGGCCGATCGGCTCATGCCCAGGTTGAAATGACCGGTTCAAGGGTTGAACCGATCGGCTCAACTGGTGCAACCGACCAGTTGGGAAAAGTCATGTCGGCAAGAATTTTCCTTTGGTTTCAAATTGCCCAATTCGATTGGGAATAATATTGGTATTCGATACCAATTGGGAAAGAAACAAGGAAAGTCTTTTTGAGCCGGATTAGGACCATGAACTGATCAGTTCAGGGAACCAACCGATCGGTTGGAGTGCCCCAAACGATCGGCTCAGGTCCAACCGATCGGCTCAATGGACGAACCGATCGGTTCAGTTGTGAACCGATCATTTCAAGTTGCGAACCGGTTGCTTTTTGTGGAAAATTCTCGAACGCTTTTACTCCTGCTTTTAGTCCCGCATTGCCCAGGATGGAGAACCCTGTCCCATGACTCTCCTATATATATAGGGGTATTGGGGGCTTCTCACAGTACAGCTCAGTGCAACCAGTTGCTCTGCAAGTTGACGTTCTCTCTAGTTTTGGTAACCGTGAGAGAGCCCGAGCAAGTGCTTCCCGCAAAAGGGAGGTGCAGCAAGGGAAGGACAACTGCAGTTGCAATAGGAGGCAGGAGAGCGTGTTGGCGACTAGTACATCAACAGGAGGGTGTGACTCCTTCCACTTCCTTGTGGGACAAGGAGAGTGGAGTTCTAGGTGGTCCGTGTGGACTACTACAGAGGCGGGAGGACACTTCCGCTTAGGAGGACAACTGTCATCCGACTGTCCGGTTCGAGTAGGAGTTGTCAGTCCTGGTGCGACCAGGAGCTGCACAGACACCGTCGAAGTCCGGAGTTGAAGACCGCGCATTGCGCGAGGTATTGTCGCCGAGCAAGCCTCGGGACAAGGTATGATTCCACAAACCATCCTTTCCTATTATATAGACGTTGACGCGTTTCCTCGGTATGGGTTGGGGGAGAAAATTTTTTGTTTCCGCTGCCTTCTCTGTCTCCCCTAAAACCCAACAGTGGTATCAGAGCCACGTCAACTGCTCTATATTTTAGGAATATCGATATGATCGATTTTGGTTTGTCGCCTTTATTTATTGCATACGATGCGAATAATATCGGCTTTATGCATGTCCAATCCTAAATCCACAAATCCCTAATTACATATACGATATGTATTATTAATGCACTCAATACGCGTCGCCCTTAAACGAGTTTTGTGGTGGATGTATGTAGCATGATTATGGCCTATGAACCCCTATCTGTGATTGGTTGTGTGTGGTTGGTTGCATCTCGGTCTGCGCACCGATCTTCCCTCTCTTAATCCTGATGTAACTCGAAATAATTCGAGATTCTTCCTACCTTTGCTCCCCCCGAATGTAAATCGGGGTTTCTTTTTAAAGCAATGTAATAAATAGAATAAGATTTTATTTCTTGTTATGTCAAAGACCGGCGGACATCAAGACGACTTCTCAGACGATCGGTTCAAGGAGTGAACCGATCAGTTGACCTTCCAGACGGTCGGTTCAAGGAGTGAACCGATCGGTTGATGACCGGTTTGAGGAGCGAGACGAGCGGGTGGCGGACATGACGAGATGCATGACGACTAGGCGAACCGATCGGTTGGAGGAGCCAACCGATCGGCTGGTGGCACCCAGACGACCGGCTGGAGAGTACAGATCGTTCATGTGATGAGTTGATCTACTCAGATGGCAAAGCATAGAGTTCATCTTGTACAGGTTGCATGTGATGTTGACCTAGATGGCCGTGATTCCTCTTGGCTCGAGGAATCACATTAGGATGGCCATAATCATCGCTTTTATCGTTTTGTGCATGTTTTCTGTGGGATATAGCATGTATATGATACGTACTATGTATTGTGGTGATTGGATATGTATATGTATATAAAACCAAATCCCTCATCAAAATATTAAGTTTTAGATGCCTTCCAAATGCAACACACATGAAAAGCTTGATCGACCAAGTGTGGGCATGCCCTAGCATGGTGCACCGTCTATCTCGTGGAAGCGTGAAGGATGAATGTGTGGGTCTGCCCTAGCAGGGTGCATATTCATCGTGTTTGCTTTTGGTCGGACTTAACAAGGTGATTTAGATGGGATCTAGTACCTTGAGGCATGGAGATGATCATTGCAAGGAGTTGTATATGGCATCTTATCAAGAGTTGCATATGATGCAATTGGAAAAAGTTGCCTACCTGAGAGATCTATGTTGTGGGTGACAGCCCTAGCTGGTCCATGACTTAGAGGATTTCAGGATCTTGCCCACTAGAAGGTTGTACACTGCAATCTTCCGAATTGATGGTGAGGGCTATCAATTTGAAGTAAAATAGTGGGAGCGATAATTAATTAAAGGCCTAATTATATCGTCAAACTTTCAAATCAATCAAATAAGTCAAAAATGAGTTTTGGACTAAAATTGCATATTTTCTTTTTGTAGTTAAAATGGCAAAAAACAACAACAAGTTTTCTTTGCGATCGGTCCTTGACAAGGACAAGCTAAATGGGACGAACTTCCATGACTGGTATCATACATTGAGAATTTTTCTCACTCAAGAGCGCAAGCTCTATGTCCTGGATACTCCAATTCCAGAGGAACCCGCTCCTAATGCACCAAAGGCAGAATGGGATGCTTACAAGAAGCATTCTGATGATGCCATTGATGCAAAGTGCTTGATGCTATGTTCAATGAACCATGAGTTGCAGAGGCAACATGAGAACATGGGTGTCATAGAGATGATTCTGCATCTCAGGAACATGTATGAAGATCAGGCACGGCAAGAGAGGTACAATGTTTCTAGGGTGCTGTTCAAGTGCATCATGACAGAAGGAGATCCAGTTGGTCCTCACACACTCAAGATGATTGGGTATGTGGAGAAACTGCAGAGACTGGGATTTCCACTGAGCCAAGAGTTGGCTACTGACGTGATACTGCAATCGTTGCCAGAATCTTACAGTCAGTTTGTGATGAACTACAACATGAACAACTTTGATAGGCCACTATCAGAGTTGTTGGGCATGTTGAGGACAACCGAGTTACAGATGAAGAAGGACAAGCCTAAGTCTGTGATGGTGATCACGAGCAAGAAAGGCAAGTCCAAGCACAAGGGCAAGGGCAAAGCTAAGAAAGGTTCTGAAGCTAGCCAGGAGTCCAAGCCATCTTCAGCTCTCAAGGCCAAGGGAGGCGTGACAAAGAAAGGAAATTGCCACCATTGTCAAAATCCAGGACATTGGAAAAGGAATTGTCCTCTCTACCTGGAAGAACAAAAGAAGAAGGAGGCGACTGAAGCCTCTACTTGAAGGTGTCATGTAAATAAACTTGTAACACTTTTTGAGATATATGATATCAAGATGTAAAGTGTAAAGCATTCTTACTTGGGGCAAGTGTTGCCTTTATAGATAGGAATACTTTAGTTTATTTTCAGCCAATAAGGCATGTAATACAGTTATGAACTGCTATTTCATACTTGCCAATAGATAGAAACACTTTATTTTTGCATATTGTTTGACAATGATAGAAATTAATAAAGAGATGTTTCAATTTATAAAGATGTGATCTTTATGGAAATGCCTTATTTATCTTGTGATATTTGATATGCATAAGATAAGATGATACCTAAAAGTTATAGATAACTCAAACAATTTAAGTAGCATTAATCATGAGAAATTCATTTCTAGTTTCCATGTGATGGATAAAACTAGACTCTTTTGGTTAGACAACCAGTAAGGGACATGAATATCTTGGACATGATTGATCAATCTTCACTAATGTAGTGGGAGAGTGATTATCCTATTAGGTATAATACATGTGATGTATTTACATGCCTATTGGAACAAATGCTAATACTTCAAATGGTGTTTAGAGAAATACCAATATGGATGTCTTGAAGTGTTCAAGATCATCATAAATGAAGTGCAAATTTGGTAAAGTATTAATTCTTGATGAGATCAAAGAATGAAATACTTGGACCAAATGTTTCAGATCCTTATGAGTGTTTATGATAATGTATCATAGTGTACTCATGATTAAGGCATGATGATGTCTGAATCAAGAAGGAATCATACTCTAAGGAGTTAGAGAATGATTATCAAATAATTGAATTCTTCTTAATAAATGAATACCCCACACTAATAAAAGAAATTAAGAATCACAAGGGTTGTGAGTTCTTATATCTTTAACAGATACACCTCAATTATCTATGTGATCAGTTGTTCATGTGATGAGTCAACTATCAAGATGAATATGAGGAACCGAATCTTGAGTTATGGTTTATGACCATTACATCCTAAATGACATCCATGTGAACCATAAGGTATGACCTTGATGGTAGCACTCATTGGATCATATCCATAAGTGCAAATGAGTCTTAAGTGTTAAGACACATGGATAACATTTTGAGAAGGATGATGCTTGTTGATTGAAACTTAATGACTAAGACATTTGGCATATGGATACTAAAACCGCATTCCTATGAGGAATAAAACCAGGATGTGTATGTGACACAGCCTATAAGGTTTATGAATCCACTCATGAAAATGAAGTCTATAAGTTACAATGGACTAATCAATGTGATTGATTGAGTACAAGAAACTCAAAATTGGATCTTTATTTTGATAATATAGTCAAAGGGTTTGACTGATATGTCAAAGATAAAGAAGGGATCTGTGATTCAGTGGGAGCGTGTTCACATTCCACATATTGATGTGAAATGGAAATGTTCTAGATTGGAAATTCGAATGTGGAAATTATCTTTAAGGAAGATAGAGATATTTCCTATGTGATAGGAATAGAGATCTATAGAGATAGCTCTCGAAAATCTCTTAACCTGGAAAGAGAGAGCATACATTGGCAATATGTACTGAAGTGTTCAGTATGCACATATTCAGTGGGAGAAAACTTGTCCATGTTACATGGAGTTAGTATCCCAAGGTCAAGTATCCAATTCTTATGAAGAATGGGAACACTAAGAATAGATATGGATCTATCATGTATGTAATCATCCCATTATCTTGTATGTATGACATGGCAAGAATAAAATGCATTCATCATCTTGTATGTAGGACATGGCAATATGATGTGCTCATCCTGTTAACTCGTATGTGGGACATGACGAGTGGATGTCTGTCTATTTCCAGTAAGGGTTACTGGAATACCATGAGAACTTGATAAGTGCTTGTGAAGTACTAGTTCGATGGAGATAAGGAAGAGTTCGATGTAAAGAGTTACATTGATGCGAACTTCCGAAAGGACAGAAAATTAATTGCAATATATATATACATAAGATGTATAAAAGTGAAAGTTTGTTGATAATTGGAAATGTTCCAATAAAGCCATTTAAAAGGGAAATGCCGAGTATCTATGTGTTAGTAAACAGTAGTAGATACTATGTGGATCTGCAAGTTCATAAGATGAACTTATATTCCACTCATTGTTGATAAGTCTGGAATCCTTGATCATTCAATGTGGCTAAAGGTTAGCAAAGGAATACTAGATCGCATATTACGACAACTCCATCTCATACGTATGACGTACAGCAAAGAGATGCGAGACATGCAATTTGTACAGACTTTGGCAAGGTGTTGTCATTACTCACTATGTTGGCACTAGAGCACGGTAACATGTGGGACATGTTTGAAGATCACTATGAATATGATTCATGGGTGATTGGCTCGCAGTGCAAGTGGGAGTCTGTTGGTATGTATGCCCTGAGAGCCAATCATGGGATGATTGGTGGGATACATTGAGATTGATTTGATAAACATCAAAGGCGAGCTTCCGATTCTTTCTGGTTCAGTCATATGAGATAGTGATAGAACAGATTGAATGTCTAGAGAATGACAATACTCAATGACGTATGCCTCCAGGTTCATGACCTGAACGATGAGATCATACAGATGCTAAGAGTTTGTACATTCTTGTTATGTCCCTAGTCGGATGTCATTATGGAAGGTAGATAGACAGCAATGACACACAAGACTAGATTGTGGTGTTGGTTGATGACAGAATCTCATTAGTCATGATATAGAGATATCAAACCAAACACATAGGTACTTGTTAGAGAACAAGTGTACCGGACAGACTCACCGTGAGTTTGACACATGGAACCATGAGATGGTAGTCACAGTCAGTACTCATAGTGATGGTGGTGAGTGTGATTCTTAGACCTAAAATCACTGCACTCAACACATGTCGTTGGGCACACTTTGACATCATCAAACGCAGTCCTGAAACATGGGTTGTTATAAAGGTGATGATTGGGTGGCTTTGACACATGGGGCTTTTGAGGGGTGAGTGATAGATATGGGATTTGTCCCTCCTGAGGGAGTTTGATATCCATGGCCACTTGATGAGTATGATTGAGAAATGCATGCACGCATGTGTGAATCAGTATATGATATTGATGTCATACATATCTCTTCCAGTCTACTCTGAGATCAAGGAAGTGAATGAACGTTGACAGGATGATTGTTCCATGCCTCGAGTTCATTCGGGATATCAGTGACAAAGGAATTATACACTCACTGTAACACCATTCACGGATTGTAGGATGAAAGTTGTTCTCCAACTTTCTACTTTTACTTGGGTAGCACTGATGTGTGACTAGGCACCGCTCTTTGCTTGTGAAGTCATAAGTGTTATGAACTTTCACTGCCAACGTGAAATGGACCTGCAGGGTCACACACATAGGATTTAACCTAGAAGAGGAGTTTTGTCCACAAGCAATGTTTAGATTGATTACTAAAGGAGTTTAGTAGTTCAATTAAACACTCAATCAGTCGATGACTCAATATCGTATGGTTCAAGGTGTTGCACGCATTGATTGGAGTATCAGATTGATTGAAATCGCAATTGACTGATTTTGCCCAACCTGTGCTCCCAACCGATCGGTTCATGTGATTAACCGGTTGGCTGAGGTTGCTGAACCGGTCGGCTGGAGTGTCCAGGCCGATCGGCTCATGCCCAGGTTGAAATGACCGGTTCAAGGGTTGAACCGATCGGCTCAACTGGTGCAACCGACCAGTTGGGAAAAGTCATGTCGGCAAGAATTTTCCTTTGGTTTCAAATTGCCCAATTCGATTGGGAATAATATTGGTATTCGATACCAATTGGGAAAGAAACAAGGAAAGTCTTTTTGAGCCGGATTAGGACCATGAACTGATCGGTTCAGGGAACCAACCGATCGGTTAGAGTGCTCCAAACGATCGGCTCAGGTCCAACCGATCGGCTCAATGGCCGAACCGATCGGTTCAGTTGTGAACCGATCATTTCAAGTTGCGAACCGGTTGCTTTTTGTGGAAAATTCTCGAACCCTTCTACTCCTGCTTTTAGTCCCGCATTTCCCGGGATGGAGAACCCTGTCCCATGACTCTCCTATATATAGGGGTATTGGGGGCTTCTCACAGTACAGCTCAGTGCAACCAGTTGCTCTGCAAGTTGTCGTTCTCTCTGGTTTTGGTAACCGTGAGAGAGCCCGAGCAAGTGCTTCCCGCAAAAGGGAGGTGCAGCAAGGGAAGGACAACTACAGTTGCAATAGGAGGCAGGAGAGTGTGTTGGCGACTAGTACGTCAACAGGAGGGTGTGACTCCTTCCACTTCCTTGTGGGACAAGGAGAGTGGAGTTCCAGGTGGTCCGTGTAGACTACTACAGAGGCGGGAGGACACTGCCGCTTAGGAGGACAACTGTCATCTGACAGTCCAGTTCAAGTAGGAGTTGTCAGTCCCGGTGCGACCAGGAGCTGCACAGACACCGTCGAAGTCCGAAGTTGAAGACCACGCATTGCGCGAGGTATTGTCACCGAGCAAGCCTCAGGACAAGGTATGATTCCACAAACCATCCTTTCCTATTATATAGACGTTGACGCGTTTCCTCAGTATGGGTTGGGGTTGAAATTTTTTTGTTTCCGCTGCCTTCTCTGTCTCCCCTAAAACCCAACATGAGGTTCTATTACCATCCTTTCATTATATCAAGGACTAGACTAGCTAACCAAACAAACATTCAATTTTTCAACATATCTCGTTACCTCTGAGTGTTAGACAAACACATCTCCTTTCAAACTTAGGGTTAGCTTAACAACCTCTTCTAGCCAAACTAGGCAGCTATATCTCAACTAGGGAATCCATTACTACTTCACCTTCTTATGTATTAGGTAACATTGAAAACATACACTTCCAAGTATTTCACTTATCATTTCAAACTTGAACTCGAAGTCTATCTTCATTGAGAACACTTTGAGCTCATCTTCTTGGTGATCAAACTCAACCTTGTATGACTCATATCTCATGATAAAAACATCCTCATAAGGTGACTACCTCATTCCTCTTAGTGTTTGCAAACCATCCATGTATCATTCACTTTACCAGGGTATGTTATCCTCTCTATTCTCATACCTCGTAGAAACATTCCAACTCACATCATCTTTTATCCTTGGTGTATGGCATGCGTATTGTCCTATCCCTCACTCCCATAACAAGAAGAAATAAGCATTTGGTGGTCGTCCAAATACAAAGTTCTTCCTGTTCCAAGAGTAAAGATGGTACATACCACCTTGTCAGTACACCTTCAAATCTAAGTTGAAATGTGTCGTTTATGCCTCTATATTACAATCATCTTGCTATCAAAGTTACCTCCATGGAAAACTGGTTTCGAACCTACTTGGGTCACCACACAACCCTTGGTCATTTCCTCTAGGTCTATAGGGTGCCGACACTTTTGGGGTCATCCCACTTCCCTTATGAATTTAGAGAATGCCCTACTCATCTGCCCTTTGGGTCCCATGAGTTCATGAAGGTGATCAATCTCCTAACCCATGGCCCTAAGACAATGATAGTTGTTACCTCCCGACCCTATAGTCATGTGCAATTAGGGAATTAGGCAACTCCTACTTCCATCGGTCTTATCCCTACCTAAACCTAGGATAGACTGAGAGGATTCTATCATAGTACATGTCCAACCTAGAACCTTACCCAAGCCTTCATCATCTCTCTTTCTGCATTCGAGGGTTTTCTTTCGTCCTCTCATAGGGGTCATGGTGACCGACCAACCTTGGTCAGGCCCCATACCGGTTACTTCCATGGTAACACATCCCCATGCACTTAGAGATGGATATATATGGGTCTACAAGTTCATTCTCATACCATGTACTTTTCACTTAGCTTCTCAAGATCCTATGAGACCTCTTTAGGTTAACTTAAACCAAACAAAACTGGTATACACCCTACCAAAGGGTCCCTCTCCCAGGATGGGAGGAAAACTTCACCTTGATAACAAAGGTCACAAACGTCCTTAGGGTTTATATTTACATGAGAATGCTTGACCCTAGCAATCCATTAAGGCACAAGTGAACCACCTGCCAAACTATGCTAGGTTACACTTATTCTCATCCTCAACATTGGGTCAAGATTATACCTTCCCATGTCTTCAACTTAGTTATGAGGGGTTCATCAAACATACCTTAAACTTAAGGGGCTTCCCTTGTCCTCTATACATGAGGAGTACCATTCTCGAAACTATAGAAACTTAATTCTCATCATGAGCATTAGGTATACCACTTCCCCTCTTAGGCCTAGGAACCCTAGGTTCACTTTTTGATGACTGACTGCATGCTCAATCTCTTAACCATGAATCAAGCATGAAAAATGAATGACATGCACTTCCTGTCATCCTTCTATTCAAGCAACACTTCATAGTTGAGTCCTCCTCAAGGACAACCAGCAAGGTACAAGGCCTCACAACCTGTTACTAACCCTTTTCAGGTCCAAGGAACTCTTCTTCTCTTCTATACCATAGGTACAGAGGTACCAATAGACTCATCCTCTCTCTAGGGTTTGGTTCCTATCATGGAAACCAAGACCTCATCAACCTCTAAGGATCCAGCATGTGGTGACCACTATCATCCACTTAGGTCACATCATCCTCAATTCCCTACTTTTCCTCATATCTCAGAGTCTAGGATTCCAACCTTCTTGCTTGGTTTCTTTCTCTCTCTCTAGAGATAACCCTACAACCAACCTCACCATTAGAGGCCCTCTCTTCATGAAGGATCAACCTCAAAATCATCTTCTACATGGGTGAAGCCTAGGCTCGAACTTATTTTTTCTCAAGATCATACATAGCCCATTATGCTTATTTCATAAGCCGTCCATCATGATTCCTTAACCAGGGTTTCATCCTACTGTCAACACTACTGAAGTGCCCTAGGTGCAATCTATACCCTACTTGCACAAGTCCATAGGGTTCTATAGGTTTTTATGTAACCTCATTAATGAAGGAATTAGCCTTCACTCTAACATGCACGAACCTTCCCAGGGTTGGGTCACCAAACATACTAGGTCATCCAACCTCTCATGGCTCATATGTCATCCAAGGCATGTCCATCCAAACACCTGGTTTACCATGACATCTAACTCATCATGTCATCTCTCTCTCTAACCTTCACTTAGGGTTAGAGTTAACATCATCCCCAAAAGATGTGCTAGGTCTCTACTTTTAATGGAAGCCTCTTCCTCTAAGACTAACTCTCTTTACTCATCCTCCTGACAAGGAGGTCTATCCTAAGGTCTCTCCTGAGGGCATGACAACTTATGTCATATGACCTAAGCATGTATCTATTCTTTAGTTTACGCTTACTCTATTAAGCTTATGTCCATGACATCTTATTTACATGCTTTTCATTAATTTGATGGAGGATTCCTTAGACCTTATTAATCTTACCCATACCTCAAGAGGGTGAGGAGAAGAGAGAAAACCCTAATCCGTAAGGTCCTTAATAGAATTTGTGATGAGAAGGGATGAATAAGATGAGAAAGTCCTAAATGTATCTTATTTTAATTCATACCCTAAGACATTGGCCAGGAAGTCACATGGATATGGGAGTCCTCATATTTTAACTAGCAGTGCGGAGGAAAATATTGCCAGCACCCGGTCTTGATCCTTTTCTAGACACCTCCGTCTTTAAGATAATCCTCTAATAACTCCCTTGGGTTCTATGGAGTTTGTAAAATTTAATAATTATTAATGGTTAAGTGAGGAACCTATGCTCTGATACCAAATGTTACGACCCCACCTCCCGATAACCCCCAATTAAGGGAGACCGAGAGGTCGAAGCCGCACGCATAACTTTCGGATCAAAGGTTCGGCAATTAACCAAGAACAATTATTAAATTTTAACAGACTAAACTGGAAAACTATAAGAAAATAAACTTTTGCATACCTTTTTGAAAACTTGGATCTCTAAACTTCTATACACTTATGAATTCTATTCTAACTAATCCTCCTTGTACTTTACTTCATGTATTTCAAAATATGACGATTTAGTGTTTGTCCTTTTGGCTTGTACCTAAAACGCCAAAAAACAAAATGTCGGTCAGCCCAAGCTGGTATGTGGGGGAAACAATAAATGTGCAACTATAATAACAATGTAATCATTCAATTAATCATTTAACAACCAAGATTACGTTTTAGATATAACTCTGTGATCCATGAGTACCCTATCCTCTGTGCTATCCCTACAGTGGACCTGGATACTACCTTCCTTATGGTAGATCCCCATTAAACTCCTCATGGTCCCACCTATAGATGAACCGTTTCTAGGGTTGAGTCACATGACACTACTCGTATGTAGCCCACTCCTTAACTCATGGCATGATAATAGGTCTCATGGAACTACACTTGGTAGCCCAATTTCCAACCCACGATAACCTAGACCTTACTCTAGGTTACCCCTTTTTAGCCTTTAGAAACCACAGAGGTGGACCCAGATCTAGCCAGTTATATATGTATATTCATAGTGATAGTCATAGTCACTCTATAGTTGCATGAAATAAAAGCATCCAACAGTTATTTCAAGCCATGAGGGAAACGTCGATAAAATTATCAGAAAACTAGTCGGGATAATCACAAGTGTAACCACATACCTGAGTTGATGATTTCACAAGCATTAAGCAATTCCAACCAAGAAAATAGTCCAATCAAGCAATTCAACAATCACATAATTCATGAAAAGAATATGTACTCTATTTATTACACACTTTATCAAGAATCTACTTTATTGACTTGGATTCAATTTCTAGAGTTTCTAATCGAAATTAAGGTTTCATTAATATTCATTAGGGTTTCTTAGATCAATTTCTCAAACTTTATCCCTTTTAGGTCAAGAAACCCTAAAATACTCTTTTCTACTTATATAAACCTTAATTACTCAACTATATCCATTTTAATAGTCTTTTATACCCAAATTGACTTAGGATCATCATATCTCTATTTATTCATGGATTTGAACAATTAAAACAATTAAAAGACATATTCACCTAAATTAGGGTTTTCAAGCTCATAAATTCATATTCATGCACGAAACCCTAAATTAAGCCAATTATATAAAAAGATCATCTTTTTAGATCCTATTTTCACCTTTCTCAACAACAGGTTAATTTTGTCTTGAATTATCCAATGAACAACATCAAATCCATCTATCATCAAATCTAAGGCTTTTTCATTAATTAAATCATTAAAGATGATAACTTTATGTACTTTTCAAATTTCAAGCATATTTATGCACATAATCTCTAAATTAAACTAATTATGTGCAAATTTCATCCTTTTCGATCTTAATGTACCTTTTTACATTTAACAGGTTAATATCAACTTTAATCACCCATTAAACTCTACTAATCACATTAAACAAAACAAGCTAGGGTTTCCTAATCATTATTACATTAAAGTTGATAAATCACACTACTTTTCGATTTTCAAAAGGAATTAGCTTCTAACAATATTTTTATTGGATTCCTCTTATTTTTCTGAGACATTTTCATGTATTATATGTTTCCATTGGAGCTACCAATAATTAACTACAAATTTCATAAATTGTATACCTCTTGGCCAATGGAAGAGTGCCATGTGTCTCTGTCCATGCAATGTTGGCCGATTGCAAACATAACACAAAGACTCTTCTTCCCTTTCTTGAGTTTCCAAATCTGTGTACCCCAGAGGGGTAGATCTGTCCAAAACTTCTCCCATCTTCAACCTTGCGATTGGGACTCCGCTTCCGCCACAACAGTGGCTGGGAGCGAGTTCTCTCCCTACTCCAGACCTGAAGGACACCAGGGAGGGTTCTCTTCACCTCTGCCATCCCTGGCCGCACCTGCGAGGCTCTAAAATATGGCTGAGGTGGCCCGGGGTCAGGCTGCGGCTGCTCCTCCATCGCCGACCTTGCAGTCATGCAGTAGGTGGCTGGAGTGAAAGTGAGAACCAGGGGAGCATGGTCGAGCGTTTCCTGATCGTTGGGGAAACCGGGTGCCGCTCGCTCGTCTCTACCTATGACTCTGACTCCTTCAACCCCAAGAAGAACTCGTCATTGTTGCTCCTGCGACCAAGCTTGGTTAACTACAGTTGGCCCTGACCTCCACCGCACACTCAAGGGTGACGCATGTACAAGCCATCTGGGTTTCGCATCCCACGATTGTTGGTCGGTCCTACGCCACTTAACTACCACATTTAAAAGTAGGAGACCGACTATGAAGAGGGAAAAAGGGCACCGCTACAGCCAGGGTTCGTCTGCGGGACAGACTTTGGTCAGAAGTAACGGAGTGCCGCCTCCCTTGATGTCTATGTGTTGTCCACTACCACGGAAAAGGCTTGCCCTTTATATAGGTATTCCTCCCATAAAGCTTAGGGTTATGAGGGAAACATAAAAGGAAGATACAGGTGGCAAGCTTGTGTATTCACGTTATTCCCTTTCTTGATTGAAAATGTACTCTTAGAAAGGGATATATACATATGTAATTGTTAAAAGGAAATCATTCACTATCCTTCCCTTATGGGTCTTATATGTCCCAACGAGTTCTGATTTTATTCGGTTGGCACTTCCAAAATCCATTAAAGAAAGTGCATCACCATGTAAAATCTAGATTATTTATCCCTCTTTTATCAAATTAATCCCACTTTGGAAAAACGGTCTTAATTATTTCTTTTTTTATCAAAACGTGGGCAAGGTTGGAGACCAACTTTTATTTTTCTTAATATGCAAGTCTTCCCCTTAAGGAACATTTTAATCATCAATACAAATCTTTTCATCTTTCTTTCTTTTCATTATCATACTTATTTCTTTATTAAGATATTATTTTTGCAAGGATTTCTCATTATCTTTCATCTCCTTTTCCTCTTTTCATATTTCTTTTATTAGAAAACATATGTAAATGAATTTTACTCAATTGTGGCCATTACTGCCACTTTTAGATATTTCCAAGTATTTCTCATGAATACTTTTGCTTAATATCCATTATCATGTATCTTTTCTTTTCTTACTTGGACTTTTCTTCTTTTCTTATTATTGGGCCCAATAGCCAACAAATCCCATAGAACAAACATCAAGGGTATTGTAAACAACATCCATTTATTTGGATCACATTATATCATTATTTGTTCAAATGTCTTTAATATGATAAATTACATTTCCCACCAAAAGAACCCAAAGATTGGGGTTGTAACATCATCTATTTGCGGCAGATGAATGTACAGTTGGAGGTATCCTTGTTGGTAGGACTGTTGGCACAGATGCAAGTGAAGCCTACGTTGAGACAACAGATCAAAGGAACACAGCAGGTAGATGATATAGTTCAGTTGATCAGGATCGAGTTCGGCAGCAAGAAGCATGATGGCTTCCATGAGTCTGAGGATGGACTAGTTTGTTATCATAATGGAATGGTGGTCCCAGATGTTGACGATTTGAGGAAGTTAGTGATCGAGGAAGCACATACGTCAATGTATGCTATGCATCTAGGTGTCACCAAGATGTATCACAATCTAAAGGATCTATACTGGTGGCCTGGTTTGAAGAGAGACATGGCTGAGTTTGTAGCTAAGTGTTTGGTATGCCAGCAGGTCAAGGTTGAGCATCATAAGTCGGCATTTACATTGCAACCCATGTCGATACCATAGTGGAAATGGGATCATGTAACTATGGATTTCGTAGTTGGTCTCCTGAGGACAGTTAGGAATCATGATTTCATATGTGTGATAGTGGACAGTTTGACAAATTCTGCTCATTTCATTTCGGTAAAGACAACGTACACCGCAAAGAAGCTTGCTTAGGTGTATGTGGATGAGATAGTGCGTTTGCACATTGTTCCAGCAATAATAGTCTCTGATAGAGGTCCTCAGTTCACAAGTCATTTTTTGGAATAGTTGCACAGAGTATTTGGGAACACAATTGCAGTTCGGTACTGCTTTCTACCCACAAATAGATGGACAGTCTGAAAGGACTATTCAGACTTTGGAGGATCTTCTCTGAGCTTGTGTTTTGCAATTCCTAGGTAGTTGGGATGTGAATCTCAGTTTGATATAGTTTTCCTACAACAACAGTTACCAACGGAGTATCGACATGGCACCTTATGAGGCTTTGTATGGTAGGGAATGCAAATCTACTTTATGTTGGTATGAGTCTGGTGAGTATCAACTTCTGGGTCCTGAGTTAGTACAACAAACAACAGAGAAGATCAAGGTGATACATCAATAGTTGAAAGCGGTATAGGATAGACAGAAGTCGTATGTAGATAATCGACGATGAATCTAGAGTTTTAGGTGGGAGACAAGGTGTATCTCAAGGTCTCACCATGGAAAGGCATGCTGAGGTTTGGCCGGAAAGGCAAGTTGGCACCTAGGTATATGGGGCCATATCCGGTAATAGCACGTGTTGGCAAGGTAACTTACAAGTTAGAACTACCGCTAGAGTTGCACAAGTTACATCCGGTGTTCCATGTCAGTATGCTGAAGCAAAGTCATCCTGACACAGAGACAATAATACATCCAGTTGAGGTTGAGCTTGATGAAGATGCGACCTATAAGGAAGGTCCGATGTTTATCCTCGAAAGAAGAGTAAAGAAGTTGAAAAGGAAGGACCTAGTTCTTGTGAAGGTTCTTTGTCATCATCGTGGCATTGAGGAAGCCACGTGGGAGCTTGAGGAAGAGATGAGGAGGAAGTATCCCTTGCTTTTCTCTTCGGATTTTAGGGCCAAAATCCTTTTGTAGGGGTTTATGGCTTATAAGGACCCTGACCTCCATTTTGGGCTTACCCTGTTTGTTTTTCCTAAACCATGTGCTTAGATGCCTGCCAAATTACCTAAGTTGTGATTAGGGTTCGTTTGTGCTTTGTCGGGAGGTTGAGGTGCAACTTGCAAATTACCCAAGTTCTAGGGTTGGTGTGCAAGATTGTCACCTTGAGAGATATCTTTCTCTCTCCTTGCATCCTCTAGGGTTGAGAGGATGGGTTGGGCACCTTTCTTGAGTTGTTTGGGCCTTGTTTGAGCTTGTTTAAGGTTGGCTTGTTGTTGGGCTTGAAGCCCTTCCTCCTTTCTTAAGTGTGTCGGGTAAGGGAGAGCTTGGTGCCTTGTGTCGGCCATGGTGTGTCGGGCAAGGGAGGCATATCGACCAGAGGGTGATGGGGAGTGTGATGGGTTGCCATGTTAGGCGACACACAGCCCTCCACTTAGCCTCATTTGTGTCACCATCTTTGCACAAGTGGTCAGTGTTTTGCTAGTTGGTGGTAAGTCATGAGCATGTGGCTTGGGATGCTAGCAAGGTAGCATAGTTTGGACAAGTGGTGGTTTGGGCGAGCACATGTGGAGCAATCCCCTAGTGAACGCCCACTTAATCCCCTTGCATATATACCCCCTTCTTTTCTAGCTTGGGATCCCTTTAGCTCCTTAGTTGCTTCCCTTCTTTCTTGTTGGTCAATATCTCCCCTTGGTAGAGCTTGGTGGTCGATCTCCTTGGTGGATTCTTCTTCTTCCTCTATTGGTGGTTGAAACCCTAGATGTGCCTTGCTCCTTCTCCTCTTGTGGTGGTGCCTTAGAGCTTGGAGCTTGGAGCTTTAGAGCTTGATGCGGGTTACATAACTCCTAACTATAGCTATACTACTTCTTTTGCATGTTGCATGCTATATGTTCTATCTTGATCGGCCATGTCATCTTTTAGCTATGTTTCTTGCTTTAATGGTTATAAGGTTGCTTTAGATGTACCCTAGACTTTGTGGAGATGGTTATCTTAGGTTGCCTTGGGTTGGTCGAACCATGGATGTGGAGTTCCTTGGGCAAAACCCCTCTCTCACTTAGTTGTTGAGATGTGAGCTTAGGGTCTCCAAATCGACTAGTGAGTTGAGCTTTGGTTGTTTGGCCGATATGATATGATGGCCCTCCTTGTTGCCCAATAGATGATGGAAGTTGTGCAATACCCCTCTCTCATTTAATTGTCTTGAGAGGTGAGACAACTCTCTTGAACTTTTAGGGCTTCTTAGTGGCACTCTTGAGGTTGAAGATGACCAACACGTCATGGTCTTTGAACCCTTGCACGATACACCATGCACCTAGTTGTATGATACACCCTACACCTGGTTGTATGATACACCATGCACCTGGTTGCACGATACACCCTACACCTGGTTGTACGACACACCTTTGGCTCTAGTCTGCCCGTTACTCCTTGTGCATGGGTGCATGTTATGCTTGTGGCCGATACGTGTGGCCAGTGCCCTAATGTTTTCGTGCCCTAACCGTTAGCATTTTGGGTGAGGGATATGACCCTAACTGATATCCCTTATGTGAGTGATAGTGCTACCCGCCTCACCTTTAGTCAGGATAGGCGACACCTTTGGTGAGGGATGCACCTAGCCCAGGAACCCTATTTGATGAGATATGAAAGATAGGTTGTGACCAGTAACATGTTTTTTACCTAAGGTTGATGTTAGGTGAGATGATAAAATCATGGTTGTGTAAAATTTAAGGATGTATCCTTAGGGGTGGTTGTGTTCATGATTTCATGAGATATAGGGCATGGTGGATGCTCACGGTTTGGTAACTTTAATATGAGTTGTTTGGCTTACCATCTACAACTTTCTGCTTCACATGTTCATGATAATGGATGTTTTTCAAATCATATGCACCCTAAATCTTAATGGCAAGATAACCCTAACATGTTCTCTAAAGATCTATGTTTGGTGATCAAGTTATCTCTCTTGATATGCATACTAACCATGCAGGTGTTATCAAATGAATTCATAGCCAGGTAAGAGCTATGATGTATATATATATTGTAACACTGTATAGTGATACTCCTTGTTGATGAGATAACATGTATTGCCATTATGATGAGAAAGGTCTGGTGACCTGATAAAGGTTGAGTGCTTATTTGAGGTGTTATACTCTATGATGAGATAAAGGATTGATACCCCATGATGATGTATGATGATGAAGCCTTGAGAGGCAGTGGCATTATGTAATGAGGGATTGAGATCCCATGGTAATATGATAATGGTAGTTATGGTGTGACACAATGTTGTTTATTTTTTATAACCTGGTTGCCTTAACAATTCAGCTAAAATATACTAATTAATTATAGTGGAACATTCCATGTAGTTTTTCCCTATCCATAGATCTATCATCGTCAGTAGCTAGTGATGGTGAAACAGGTTTATCCTATGGGATTACCTGGAGCGCATATTGTTGAATATGTGGGGTTTCTCCTTGCCGAAAATAGGAGGATTAGAGTGCAACTACAATTGTGGACTCAAGATGTTTATAAGAGCATGGTGAACATGCACATGGCTCAGTGTAATGGAGCATGAATGTGTTCATGGCTCAGGGGCACGGTGAATAGGCTTGTTGCTCGTGATATACTAGAACCGTGACCTATACCAAGACAAGCTAGAGGAAAGAGTAGCCTAAGGGAGCTGACCCTATGGCTGAGGCAACTTAAGAAAGAAATTGTGGTCCTACTTTTTATATCGTGCTCTGACCATGAGGAGATGAGGTCATGGAGTCTGGATCTTCCAGTGACCTTGTATGGTACCGGTTTTAGGCTTCGCAGCCAGAGGTTGGATTTGAATAGCGTGGCTCACTTCCTCAGGGCATAATAAATCGTAATCCAGTTGTATAGTATATTTTGCTTAGGGCAAACACAGAACATTGGTTGAGGCCTTGCTTGTATAGTTGCCCTAGTTATATGTTGCAGCTAATTACATGTTCCTCAGATGTTATGATAAGATCCTATAATACTTGTCTTGTCAATCATAATCCATATTATTATATATGCATGTGCTTCCTAAATATCCTGGTAAGAAGTTATAGTAAGTTAGCTATGTTTAGTATGCTGCTTATATCCGTTACTTGTTTGATCTGTTCTAGCTCTCCTTTGAGGTTTTATAGTTTTATTGGGGGTTATGTTTCTTGTTGGGACTATGTGTCTCACCCCATTGGTTTTAAACCATTTTAGGTGATCGTGCCATATGTGGTAGTGGTCGTGAGGTTGTCGCCGAGTAGCAAGAAGAATAGTAGGAGGCTAGAGATGGATATGATTTGGTTTTTATTTTTTTTAGTAGAGTCCTAGGGTCATCCCTATACTCTCAAGTCCTTGGAGGTGTTTTGATGACGTTTCATGATGTATAACAAATGTAGTTTTTTTATCCTGTTGTTGGCCTGGTATGGCATGCTCTATATATAAATAGGTGGTGAACTCTTTGTACCTACGTGATTGCTGGATCCAATGAACTTTGGACACGTATCAAGGCTTATGTATGTTTATATAAATGTTTCCTTGCAGGATAAGGATCTGGATGTAATAGTTTCTCTATTTATCTACTTTTCGCAATCAGTTTTAATTAACCCGTGTTTTTGGTAACATGTGGTTTATGGATGTTCTGCATATTTTCACGTGGCATTTCATTGTCTATGTGATAGAGGGATGTCACAATAAGTGTTGGTATCATAGCTCTAGGATCGCTGAGTCTACAGGGATCTAGGACTCAGTTTGTGTTTGTTCTTGTGATTTTCTCCATATTTTCTCATAATGACTTCTTCCCCCAACAGAAGATAAAGCTAAAAGATGTCTGGAAATCACGAAGAACATGTTGTCGAGAGCAGTGATGTTGCATTTGTTGATGGAGAACGAGTGTTGGCACATGATGATTGGGTTCCTGAGGTCCCCCAAATCGACCCGACCATTCTTGAGAATCCTGTCTACGTGCACCTTATGGGATAGGTAATGGCAATGATGAATCACATTGTGGATAGGTTGCCAATGCCTCTGCCAAGAGTATAGGCCCCCCATGGTGAATCTTCGAATATCGGGAAGACCTTTGAGCGGTTTTGCTGAGTCAGATCTTTGGATTATGCTGGAATGGCTTCTCCAGTGGATGTAGATCTGTGGCTGACAGGTCTTGAGAAGGCCTTCTAGATCCTAGACATCCCCAAAGAAGATAAAGTCAAGCACGTTGTATACCTTTTGAAGGGTAGTGCTGGCCACTGGTGGGCCATTGAGGAGAAGTGTCCCAGTGAGGTGATCTGTTGGGACATCTTTCGGTGGGAGTTCGTGGGTCGATACTTCCCCAAGACGTATCTGGATGAGAAAATCAGCCAGTTTGAGCATCTGAGCCAAGGTTCTCTGAGCGTCACTGAGTATGAAGCCAAGTTGATGGACCTCCTGTGGTTTTTTCCTCACATGGTAGTGAGAAATGATGAGAGGATCAGACATTTTGAGAAAGGTTTGAGTGTTGAGCTGTCGACACCTACTACTGCTTTAGAAAACTGAGAGTGGTTTGCCACATTTGTGGAGTCTGTCTGAAGGATTGAATGGTCAGTCCAAGAAAAGAGAGAGACTATCTCAAAGAAAAGGCTTACCAGTTCCAAAGACAGAGGTTTGACATCCACAAGAAACTGAGGTTTTTTGCACCTTCTGTGGGGCAAGGTTCTAGCGCACCATCGCAGTGGTCACCATGTAAAGGAAGATGGTGTGGTTATTCACCATCCAGAGCGTACAACACAGCTTCAGTAGTAGTGACAAGGCCATCAGGGCCACAGTTAGAAGACAGGTCATGCTATCTCTATGGACAGACATTGCATTTGAAGTCAAATTGCCCAAGGAGAGATGTCGAAGTGACACAACAACAGAGACAGAGTCAACAAGGTCCATGCAAACAATAGTTTAGTGGCACCAGAGGGTGAGGACGCGGCCAAGCATCACAAGTTGGATCCTCTGCTCAAGGAAGCAGAGGACGTGGACAACAAGCAACGACTCGATTCTATGTTATGAGTCAGGTAGAGGCGATAGTCAACCCGCTAGTGGTGGCATGTCAGATGGAGTTATTTCATTCTGATTTGTCTTCTTCTTTCTTTGTATCTATTTTGGTTGACCCGGGTGCTACACACTCTTTTATCGCTCATAGTATGCTTAATAGTTGTCTTTTACCTGTTAGTTATAAGAAAGATAGCTTGTTGTTAGAAACCCCTCTTGATGGTTCCTTGATGCTTCGAGAGTTGTGTCCATCTTGTGTCCTATCCTTTTCGAGACACAACGTACAAGTGGATTTTATACCACTTCATATGTATGGATTCGATGTAATCCTTGGGATGTACACCCTAGAGATGTATAAGGTTGTGCTGGATTGTGGTTCCAAGCAAGCGATGTATGTTGATGATGGTGAGAAGTGGATCTTCTAGGGAGATAGGAAGATTCTTCTGACGTTTTTGATATCATCTATGGTGGCAGAAAAGTTGTTGCGGTAAGGTTGTAGAGCATTTTTGGCTCATGTTGTGGATGCCAAAGCGAAGGGTGCTAGCCTTGAGGATGTGTTTGTTGTCAGAGAGTTCACTGATGTGTTTCCCGATTAGTTTCCCGATGTTCCCCCACCTTGAGAGATTGACTTTGAGATCAATCTAGTGCCAGGGACACAACCAATTTCTCAAACACCATACATGATGGCTCTAGTTGAGATGGAAGAACTGAAGAAGAAATTACAAGAGTTGCTAGATAAAGGTTTCATCAGACCAAACACATTGTCGTGGGGTGCTCCAGTTCTCTTCGTAAAGAAGAAGGATGGATCGATGCGTCTATGCATAGATTACCGACAGTTGAACAAAGTTACGATCAAGAACAAGTATCCTTTGCCAAGGATAGACAATATGTTTGATCAGTTGCGTGGTGCTACAATGTTCTCAAAGATCGATCTACGATCTGGATATCATCAGTTGAGGAACAAGGTAGATGACATACCAAAGTCAGCTTTTAGGACGAGGTATGGTCACTTTGAGTTTGTGGTTATGCCATTCGGGCTAACCAATGCACTTGCTACTTTCATGGATCTAATGAACAGGGTGTTCCGTTCATTCCTAGATCAGTTTGTTGTGGTCTTCATAGATGACACCTTGATCTATAGTCAATATAGTCAACAACATGAATATCACCTTTGACAAGCGTTGACTCTCCTTCGCCAACATCAGTTGTATGCCAAGTTTAGTAAGTGTGACTTTCATGGGTCATGTGATATCTGTAGAAGGAGTTAGAGTGGACCCCAAGAAGGTGGAGTTAGTTGTTGACTGGGAGCAACCGAAGACTCCAACTGAAGTTTGTAGTTTTCTAGGTTTAGCAGGATACTACCTAAGGTTTATAAAGGACTTTAGTGTGATCGCGTTGCTGTTGATGAATGTGACCAGGAAGGATGTACCTTTTGTTTGGGATGATCGTTGTCAGTAAGCTTTTTAGAACTTAAAGGAGAAGATGACTAGTGCTCCAGTGATGGTGTTGCCAAAGCCTGGGAAAGGCTATGGGATGATCGTTGTCAGTAAGCTTTTTAGAGCTTAAAGGAGAAGATGACTAGTGCTCCAGTGTTGGTGTTGCCAAAGCTTGGGAAAGCCTATGTCATTTTCTACCATGCTTCCAAGAAGGGCTTAGGATGTGTGTTGATGTAAGCAGATCATGTGGTTTCTTTTGCTTCATGACAACTTAAGAAACATGAGGAGAGTTATCCGACACATGATTTGGAGTTGGAAGTGGTGGTCCATGTGTTAAAGATTTGGAGACACTATCTTTATGGGGAGGTGTGTCAGATCTTTACAGATCATAAGAACCTAAACTATATCTTCTCGCAGAGTGAGTTGAACATGCGACAACATCATTAGATGGAGTTGATAAGTGATTATGATTGCACCATTGAGTATCATCCTGGTAAGGCAAACATATTAGCTGATGCGCTCAGTAGGAAGTCTTCTTTTCTTCCTATAGACAAGGCACAGTTGAGTTCTTTGATATGCCATAGGCGGGATATGTTTGTCTTTTTGCAGTAGATGAATGTATAGTTGGAGGAATCCTTGTTGGCAGGATTGTTGGCACATATGCAAGTGAAGCCTACATTGAGATAGTAGATCAAAGGAGCACAGCAGGAAGATGCTACAATTCAGTTGATCAGGACAGAGTTCGGCAACAAGAAGTGTGATGGCTTCCATGAGTCCAAGGATGGACTAGTTTGTTATCATAACAGGATGATGGTCCCAGATGTTGATGATTTGAGGAAGTTAGTGCTCAAGGAAGCACACACGTCAATGTATGCTATGCATCCAGGTGTCACCAAGATGTATCATAATCTAAAGGACATGTACTAGAATCCTGGTTTGAAGAGAGACGTGACCGAGTTTGTAGCTAAGTGTGCGGTATGCCAGTAGGTCAAGGTTGAGAATCAGAAGCTGGCAGGTACGTCGCAACCCATGCCGATATCGTAGTGGAAACGGAATCATGTAACCATGGATTTCATAGTTGGTCTCCCGAGGACAGCTAGGAATCATGATTTCGTCTGGGTGATAGTGGACAGATTGACAAAGTCTGCTCATTTCATTCTGGTAAAGACAATGTACACCACAAAGAAGCTTGCTCAGGTGTATGTGGATGAGATAGTGCGTTTGCACGGTGTGCTAGCAATGATAGTCTTTGAAAGAGGTCCTCAGTTCACAAGTGGTTTCTGGGAATAGTTGCACAGAGCGTTGGGAACATAGTTTAAGTTCAGTATCACTTTCTACCCACAAACAGATGGACAGTCTGAAAGGACTATTCAGACTTTGGAGGATCTTCTCCAAGGTTGTGTTTTGTAATTCCTAGGTAGTTGGGACATGCATCTCAGTTTGATAGAGTTCACCTACAACAACAGTTACCAATGGAGTATCGACATGGAACCTTATGAGTCTTTGTATTGCAGGAAATGTAGATCTCCTTTATGTTGGTATGAGTCTGGCAAGTATCACCTTCTAGGTCCTGAGTTAGTACAATAGATGACATAGAAGATCGAGGTGATACAACAATAGTTGGAAGCGGCACAGGATAGACATAAGTCATATGTAGATAATCAGCGATGACCTCTAGAGTTTCAGGTGGGAGACAAGGTGTATCTCAAGGTCTCACCATAGAAAGGCATGTTGAGGTTTGGCCAGAAAGGCAAGTTGGCACCCAGGTATATGGGGCCATATCTGGTAATAGCATGTGTTGGCAAGGTAGCTTACAAGTTTGAACTACCGCCAGAGTTGCACAGGTTACATCCGGTATTCCATGTCAGTATGTTGAAGAAAAGTCATCCTGGCACAGAGATAGTAATACACCCAGTTGAGGTTGAGCGTGATGAATATGTGACCTACGAGGAAGGTCTGGTGTTGATCCTCGACAAAAGAGTAAAGAATTTATAAAGGAAGGACCTGGTGCTTGTGAAGGTTTTTTGGCATCATCGTGGCTTTGAGGAAGCCACGTGGGAGCTTGAGGAAGAGATGAGGAGGAAGTATTTGTAACATCCCTGACCTGGGTTATAACCTAACCCTGGAAGTTTTGCCTAAATGTGTAATTATATACTTGTGAATACTCCCCGGCATGTAATTAAGTTCCTCAGGGACATATATTTTCAATTTTTGCTCCTTTTTAAACAAAGTTGTAGCATTGTGTTGTATGCAGGGACCTATGTGCAAATTACCCAGTTTAAGGGTTCAACTTGCAAATTCACAAGTTAAGATGTTCCTCTGATGTTGAAACATCATGAGGGTGTTTATGATAAAGTTTGAAGGATTTCCCAAGCTTGAGCACCAAGGTGCAGCTGTGGAAGCAATCCTTATGCTTGAAAACCCAAATTTGGAGTAAAGTGCAATTTACCCAAATTGAGGGGTGCAACTTGTAATTTTCACTTTATAGAACATCTTTTATAACTCTTGTCATCATTTAGAGTATAAATGATGAAAGGGACACATCAATGAATAATCATATAAGAAAAGTAATCTTTGTGGTGAAAGTCACCTAATATGGGTATGGAGACCTTTCATGTATGTACCCTAGTTGAAGGTTGGCTTTCTTTACCCTCAGATCTTGAGATTTCATTAGCTTTGCATAAGTTTAGATGAGTGTGGACGTTCCCTTGAGCAAGGAGGGACTTAGATGTAATTCCATAACTTAAGAGGTCCTTATGGTGTAAAAAGGGCTAAAGTATATAAGCCTTTTTCCCCTCTTAGCAAGGGAACGATCCTTTCCCTTTCATTTCTTTTTCCCTTGCTCAAAACAACTAAGGAGAGCTCTAGAGCTCAGGAGGACGACCAGGGGAGTGCAAGGTAGGTTTGGATCCTTCCCTTTTGCTTAATTCTTGGAAGAAACTCGAATTCAAGGTCAAATTCATGGCTAGCTCACTTAGTTCTATCTTTCTAGCCATCTCTTCTCAACTTTCCTTGGAGGATTCACCTTGGCCGACCTGTGGAGATTCTAGGACACCATTAAAGCTTGGAGCTTGAAGGCTTGGAGCTCTAGGATCGACCGTTAGGCGGGTTTTATAACTCTAAACTCTTGCTTTATATGAATACCTTGTTCTTGCAAAATTAGCATGTTAGTTCTTCTTCTACCTTCCTTCTTCCTTGCACTTTTGCAAGAAAAACGGTGGGAGAACCGACCTTGACAGAGGTTGAAGATGAGGGGCGTGAATCCCTATGTTACTTTATCAAACGACCTTGGACCCTTTTGGTCCAAACGGTTGCAAACCGTTTGCCCTCAAACGGTCTTGCAAGACCGTTTGGATTGAAACGGTCTCAAGACTGTTTGATAGGATTGACCAAGGGACGACCGTTTGAGGGTCTGTTGGTTATATATTGAATTTCATTCCTGCAAAGAATCAAAGTTTAATTCTTAACCAATTGAGAGTTGAAGGCACTTCAACATCCAAACCCTAATCGGGTCAAAATTGCTGTTTTAAAACATAAATCTTGTTGAGTTTTGGGTTGAAGGACCCAAACGGTCTCAAGACCATTTGGGGGTTCCTCCAAACGATCTCAAGACCGTTTGGGAACAACCCAAGACCGTTTTAAGGTCTAGGGTTGAGATAATCTAATGGTTTGAAGGTCCAATTGCAAGAAGTTGATGAATTGATAAAAATGCTGATTTTTTAACTAATTGGAGTTTAACCCTAATCTAAACGACTTAGATTTTGGTCAAACTTTGGGCAAACGGTCTCAAGACCGTTTGGACGACCTCAAGACCGTTTGGGCCAAGTTTGGGCCCAATTGGAGGTCAATTGATAGGTTCAACCTTGATTTGATTCACATTGTTGAATATTGATGACCATCCGATTTGAAACCCTAATTGAGAAGGATTAAACCCTAATTGGATTTCAATTGAGGGTCAATTTGATGTCTAATTCATTGAGGATAATCTTAATTAACTCAATTTAGAAGTGGTTATCATGGATTTGGTTAATTGAGGGGTTCAACATACATATCCATGACCAATTGTATCTTTTGAACCACTTTGGAGGTCCAAACGGTTTGAGCCCATTTGGACCAAACGGTCTCAAGACCGTTTGGATCCAAACGGTCCCAAGACCATTTGAGGCCAAACGGTCTCAAGACCATTTGGGACCAAATGGTCACAAGACCGTTTGGGCTCAAACGATCTCAGGGTCGTTTGGTCCAATCGATCTCAAGTTGATTTGATCAAACGGTTTCAAACCGCATGAGCTTCAAACGGTTTGGAAAGTCAACCTTTCTAAACGGTCAACACATCCAAACGGTCTCAAGACCGTTTGGTGGTTGAAACCGTTTGAAGGTTGAAACCATTTGAAGGTGTTGATGGTGGTTTGTACTTAATCAATTGATGGTGTAATTGGTTCAATGGCGATCTAATCTAAACCCTAATGGTAACCTAGGTCATTAAGGGATTAAGTGATTAATGAGTTGACCCATGATGGTGATCATGAGGTAATTTACCAAAATACCCTTGAGGGGTTTAATGGAGTAAAACCTTGTTCTAATCAAACCCTAATCACATGATAGTGATGTCTTGGCTTATGTTGGTCAATGAGGACTTAACCCAACCTGATCTAGAGTGGTGTTATCACCATCTACTAGTAAGAGGAGAGAGAAAGTATCCTAAGAGAGAGAAAGTACCCTTTTAAGGTGGAAACTCGAGTAAGATACTTTCAATACACATGAATGTGCATGATTAGGGAATGATCCACCTATGTGAGATCATGGAAACCCTAATTATGATGTCTAATGAATCTTAATCTTATTTAAGAGCTTTAATGATGATGTTTCTCTTACATGATGATGTAATGAGTACAATTCACCATGGGGTGAATAGTAAACCCTAATTCTAGGGTGATGACATGAAAGATGAATAGTAAACCCTGATTGATGAATTGCTTACTGTTACCAGTTGAATTAAACTTGCAGGTTGTCATGAGATGATGATCATATACAGGTATGGATTACAATACTATATTCATTGAAAGCATGTCTTAATCTTTATGAATAAGTGAAATATCTTGATGCACTGTTAGTGACATCTATTGAGATTTATGGGCTGTAAGAGCCATAAATACCATCAAGGTCATGCTTGACAAATGACTTGTGATGAGATGATTGAGAACTGATGATTGAAAAGAGTTAGGCCTGCTACATTTTAGTATTCTCATTTATAGCTGTTATGCTAATGTTATTATTTGAAGAACAATGTATGATGTTAAAAGAATACTGAATGTACCTAACTAACCAAGTGTAATGTAGAGCCCTGATCATAGACCCATCATTGTCAGAGTCTAAATGATGGTGAAATAGGTTTTCCCAAGGGAACTCCTGGATCACATACTTTTGAGTATGTGGGGTATATGGATGTGTAGAACCTTACATCCTAGTGTAGGAAGTGATGTAGATTTTTATAGTCCGTCAAACTGTCACTACAAAACCCAATAGGTGAGATGTATCACTATTCTCCCAAAGAAAATACAAACACCGCATCGTTGAAAGATAAACAAGAAATCTTCTGGTGACAAAGAGAGTACAGAACGCCACTGTAACTATAAAATAGCGAAGGTCCAGTTTACCCTGGAGAGCTATAAATAGCAGACATCATGCCAGATGTCCTACAAACAATCCTCTAACTGACTGAGGAAGATGAGGTCATAAGAATCCGGCTCTTTTAATGACCTATGTATGATACTGATGTGACTTCTTAGCGATCAGTTGGAGTATGAGTGGTATGCCTCATCTCCACAGGGAATAATAATGTTTGAAAAACATAATCAACAGTGTAGTATATCTGTAAGAGTTAACTACGAGTTACTTGATTGATGTTACATTGAATAATGTAGATGTTCTTCATATTTCAGAGATATTGAACTCTTGTTTATCATCAAAACTACCATTGAATACTTTGAAAGCTTTTACTGCTTAAGTTATTCTTTGTTTTGCTTATAAAGCTTCTAGTGGAAAGTTATAACTCTCGCTGGGGCAATTATGTATAATTGTCTCACCCCGTAGACTTCAACTTTTTAGGTGGTCGTCGAAGACGGAGGAACCGGTCTCAAGGTGACCAATTCCAGCAGCAGCAGCACCAGGAGCAGCAGTAAATCTCAGGTGGAGATTCAGCCTGCTATGTGGTGTAGTTAGAGTCAGTCCTATGTGTCCTCTGTACTCTCAGGTCTTGGAGTGTTTTGGTTATGAGTTCTTGAGATTTTGTATCATGTTGTATATAATTACTCAAGAAGTAATTTGACAGAGATGTATACAGTTTAAATCCTTTTTCTATGGAAAAGGTTTGTGGTTTCAAGCTCTTGTCTCGAAAAGTTTTAATTTCCCGTGATTTTTGTCTTCCGCTGATTATCGATTGCTTCCGCTCAAGTTTTAATCGTGATTATTTCGTGATTTGGAGATCGGGGCCCACAATTAAGTGGTATTAGAGCTCGAGGTTCGCCGAGTCTACAGAGGCATATGACTTAGGAAGTCGAGTCTATCTTTAGTATTCCTTCCTTATCTAATAGAATCTTCTGCTCCTTGGGAGAAGAAGATATATAAGAATGTCAGAGCCACATGATGAGAACGTGGTAGAAAGTAGTGCTAGTGCACCTCAAGGCGGTGCAGGAGTACTAGAGATAGAAAAACCTGTACCTGAGCAACCCAGAGAGCCACCCCAGTTCGACCCAGCCGACATGGGTAACCCAGCAGTTCAGACGATGTTTTGGCAGTTCATGACTGCCATGACACACCTAACTGACAGGATGCCTATGCCTGTACCCAGGGCACCTGTCCAACCAGAAGGTCAAGGTATCGGGAGGACGTTCGAGCGACTACGTCGTGTCGGAGCTACCGAGTACCTTGGGACTGCTGACCCCGCAGATGCTGATCTGTAGTTGATAGAGTTGGAGAAGGCTTTCAGGATTCTCAATATCCCTGAAGCTGAGAAGGTTAGACATGTTGTCTATCTTCTCAAAGGAAGCGCTGGTCATTGGTGGACAATGGAAGAGCAGAAGAGACCTGGAATAGAGATCTCGTGGGAAGACTTTCGGTGGGAATTTGTTCATAGATATTTCCCAAAGACCTTCCTAGACGAGAAGATCTCTCAGTTTGAGAGACTAAGGCAGGGCATAATGAACATTAGCGAGTATGAAGCTAAGTTCATGGAGTTGTTGCGGTTTTGTCCGCACATGGCTGCCACAGAACAAGAGAGAATCAGGAGATTTGAGAGGGGTTTGAATGCTGACATGAGTACCCCTGTGTCTGCCTTAGAAAACCGAGAGAGATTCTCTACCTTCGTTGAGTCAGTCTGAAGGATAGAGAGATATGTGGTTGAGAAGAGGCAAACTCAGAAAAGATATCCACAGTTCCAGGGTTCTTCATCTAAGGACTTTAAGAAGCCTAGATTCTCTGCACCTAACCCTCCACCACTTAGATCTAGTTCTCAGACTCAGTGGTCTCCAAGTAGAGGTAGAGGACGAGGACAACCACCTCGGGAGACTCAGAGTTCTGCATCAATGTCCGTTACTGGACCACCAAGACCACAAGAGAGAAGCTGCTACAACTGTGGTAAGGTGGGACATTTGATGAAGGACTGTTGATCTAAGCATGTCAGTGTGACACAGCCTCCGAGACAAGGACAACAGGGATCACAGAGAGGGCAACCTCAAGGAGCAGCTCGAGGACGCGGGCAAGCGTCTCAAGCTGGATCATCAGCACCACCTCAACAACAGGCTACAGCGAGGTTCTATGCTATGAACCCACCAGAGGCAGTGGTTGATCCACAAGTGGTGACATGTCAGATGGAACTTTTATATTCTGATATGTCTAAATCTTGTGTAGTATCTGTTCTGATTGACCCGGGTGCTACGCACTCTTTTATCACTCGAAGAGTGATTCACAACTGCAATATGACATCTAGTCATAGGGCAGATAGTTTGTTGTTGGAGACTCCGTTGAGTGGGTCTGCCGTTTTGCAAGAAGTATGCTCTCCTTGCGTACTCTTCTTTTCTAAGCATCGCATTCAAGTGGACCTTATACCGCTTGATATGCAAGGATTCGATGTAATCCTAGGGATGGATACCTTGGAAAGGTATCGAGTTGTCTTGAATTGTGAGTCCAAGTTGGCAGTGTTTGCTGATGAAAGCAACACATGGATCTTTCAAGGAGAAAGAAAGATTCTGCCCACCTGTCTTGTATCAGCTATGGTTGCTGATAAGTTGATGAGGCAAGGATGTTATGCGTTCTTGGCCCATGTGGTAGATGTTACCAAGGAGAGTCCCCACCCTGCTGAAGTTCCTATAGTTAGGGAATTCGAGGATGTGTTTCCTGAAGAACTTCCTGGTATACCATCACCTCGGGAGATTGATTTTGAGATCAATTTGGTCCCAGATACGAAACCTATAGCCCAGACTCCATATAGGATGGTGCCTACTGAGATGGCAGAACTCAAGAAACAGCTTCAAGAGTTACTTGAGAAGGGTTTCATTCGACCGAGTACCTCACCTTGGGGTGCTTCGGTTTTGTTTGTTAAAAAGAAAGATGGATCAATGCGGTTGTGCATTGACTATAGACAACTCAATAAAGTAACAATAAAGAACAAGTACCCTTTGCTGAGGATTGATGATCTTTTTGACCAGTTGTGTGGTGCAACAGTCTTCTCCAAGATAGACTTAAGGTCTGGATATCATCAACTCTGCATTAAGGACAGTGACATATCCAAGACTGCCTTTAGGACAAGATATGGTCACTATGAGTTCACGGTTATGTCGTTTGGACTAACCAATGCACCAGATGCATTCATAAAACTCATGAATAGAGTCTTTCGACCCTTCCTTGATCAGTGTGTTATCGTCTTCATAGATGACATACTGATTTATAGTAAGGATGCTCAGCAACATGAGCAGCATCTTTGCCAAACTTTGACTTTGCTAAGTGAACATAAGCTGTACGCTAAGTTTAGCAAGTGCGAGTTCTGGCTATCTGAAGTGTCTTTCCTTGGACATGTGATATCTGCCTCGGGAATTTGAGTTGACCCTAAGAAGGTAGAATTTGTTCTACAGTGGGAACAACCAAAGACACCGATGGAGATTAGAAGTTTCTTGGGATTAGCTGGTTATTATCGAAGGTTTATTAAGAATTTCAGTTCTATAGCCTTACCTTTGACCAAGTTAACCCGGAAAGATGTTCCTTTTGCTTGGAGTGATAAGTGTCAACAGTCTTTTCAGTTGTTAAAGGAGAGGTTGACAAGTGCACCTGTTCTTGTGCTACCTGAGCAAGGAAAAGAATATGTAGTTTTCTGTGATGCCTCCAAGAATGGACTTGGATGTGTGTTGATGCAGGATAAACAAGTGATTTCTTTTGCTTCCCGACATCTTAAGAAACACGAGGAGAATTATCCGACACACGATCTAGAGTTAGCTGTTGTGGTCCATGCCTTGAAGATCTGGAGACATTATCTCTACGGAGAAACCTTCCAGATTTTCACAGACCACAAGAACCTTAAGTATATCTTCTCTCAGCATGAGCTTAACATGAGGCAACGTCGCTGGATGGAGTTAATCAAGGAGTACGACTGTACAATTGATTACCATCCGGGCAAGGCCAATGTGGTTGCAGATGCCTTGAGTAGGAAATCAACAACATCAACCATGGATAGAGCACAACTAAGTTCCCTAGTATGCTCTAGAAGAGATATGCTTATCTCTTTAAGGCAAGACAATGTGCAGTTAAAGGTGTCATTGTTAGCTGGTTTGTTAGCTGAGATGCAGATTAAACCTACTCTAAGAGAGAAGATAAAGGAGGCACAACAAGTAGATGCTACAATTCAGCAGATTAGATCTGAGTTTGGTAATGAGAAGCGAGAAGGTTTTCATGAGTCAGATGACCAGGTGGCATGCTATCATGGGAGGATGATAGTACCAGATGTAGATAACCTAAGGAAGTTAGTTCTGGAGGAAGCTCATTCTTCAATGTATGCTATGCATCCAGGGAGCACCAAGATGTATCGAAATTTAAAAGATATGTATTGGTGGCCTGGGATGAAGAAGGATGTAGCTGAGTTTGTCCTGAGGTGTCCTGTGTGTCAGCAGGTCAAAGCTGAACACCAGAAACCTGCAGGAACAATGCAACCTTTACCCATACCACAGTGGAAGTGGGACCATGGGACCATGGACTTTGTTGTTGGCCTACCCAGGACAAACAAAGGACATGATTCCATTTGGGTAATTGTTGATAGGTTGACAAAGACAGCACATTTCTTACATGTCAAAACAACCTATTCTGCTGAAAGGTTATCCCAGTTATATGTTCAAGAGATAGTGCGTTTGCACGGAGTTCCTGTCACTATAGTTTCTGACAGAGGTCCCCAGTTTACAAGTCTCTTTTGGGAACAGTTACACAGAGCCCTAGGCACCAAGTTAAGGTTTAGTACAGCCTTTCACCCACAGACTGATGGACAGTCAGAAAGGACTATACAGACCTTGGAAGATCTGTTGAGAGCATGTGTTCTCCAGTTTACCGGAAGTTGGGATCTACATCTGAACTTGATAGAGTTTGCCTATAACAATAGCTATCAGCATAGCATTGATATGGCACCATATGAAGCCTTATATGGTAGACATTGTAGATCACCCTTGTGTTGGTATGAGACTGGTGAGCACCAGTTGTTAGGTCCTGATCTTGTGCAGCAAACTACAGAAAAGATTAAAGTTATACAGCAACAACTTAAGACTGCACAGGATAGACAGAAATAGTATGCTGATAAACGTAGTAGACCCCTAGAGTTCCAGGTTGGAGACAGAGTGTATCTCAATGTTATGACCCACTCTGTAATTAACCGGTAAATATTAAGTTTAGCATATAATTTAGTTAATGATGTTGAACTGAGAACTCACTTATGTTAATGAAGTTTGAACTAATAACAAAGTATTTTTAGCTTGTTTCCCAGCCCTAAGTTGTGGAGAATTCAGTGCTTAAACCGTTGTAAGAAAAATCATTCGAAACCGACTTTCGAGTCAAAAGATATGGACATTTGAGTGTTTTTGGACCTAGTTGTAAATATCGGAAATGTTTGGGAAAATTGCAGCTGGCCCCCTCCGCGACCTTGACCCTTATCCCCTTCCTTTTTCTTCGTTCTTTTCCTGTAAACCGCTTGAAGCGGCGCCCGATAGAACAGGACACAGCAGTAGCTGTGTACAGGGTGCGATTGAGAGTTACAGCAAGAGAGAGATCGCGTGGGCGATTTCTTGGGTTGGTTTCCTCCAGCAGCATCCGAGCTTCCTCCCTTCTTCTTCCTCTTTCCTTCCTCTTTCCTTGTTGGGTGGTGCCCCATCTGCAGCCAACCTGCTGCGTTGCAGCACCACCAGTGGCGCCCAACGACCAGCTAAGGAAGCTCTTGGGTGAGCTTGACCGGCGATTTACCTCCACCTACCTTCCTCTTCCTTCTTCCTCGCCCAACCCAACCTCAACCAGCAGTGGTAGAGCGCCCTAGCGCCGGCCGACCCGCAACTGATCTGTTGCACGGAACCCCAACCTACAGCATGTAGCCAACTGCCAAGGGAAGATGAGGGGCGGCTCCGCAGCACCCTCACACCTCCATGACTACGCCTCCGTCCTCCCCTTCATCCTAGCCCTAGCCATGATGCCAAGAAGCAAAGGACAACGCCCCTACCTAGCAGCAGCTTGGCGGCCGATGCCTGTAGCCAGCTACTTCTTACGGCAGTCAAGGGCGCTGCCTAGGGCATGCCTTGCAGCAGCAAAAGCTACTCTCGAGCTCGACTACGAGGCTAGGATCCAAATCCACAGCCATTCGTTCAAATTAGCAATCAATTGAAGCTTAGTTAGATTAACAGCAAGGTCAGTTATCAATCGGCCGAGTTATACAGTGATCGGCTGAGTTTCTTTATTAAGTATATCGATCAGTGTTTTGATCGGCCGAATTGGGAGTGATTCGGCCGAGTTTTCTTTATAGGTTATCGAGCAGGGTTCTGATCGGCCGAGTTGCAGGCGGATCGGCCGCGTTTCCAGCCAATCGGCCGAGTTCCTAGATTGGTCGGCCGAGTTTCAGTACTGTGAGTAGTAGTTCATTTAGAAATCATTATTTAACTCAATTTAAATGCTTAATTACTTCTGTATCAGTTAGTATAACTTTTAAACAGTGTAGTACATACAATAGAGTATGTTAGATTCATTGGAACTTGAAATACTTGATATGCTTAATGAAAATGATGAAATTTCCTGTAATATAGTTGCAATGTATTTGCTGATTTAAAAGTAGATGTTTAGCATTGAAACTGGATAAATGATACTGAATCATGTTTAAGAATGACAAAGGATATACATGTGTTTCAAGTGAATATTTAGAATGTGCAATATGCATGAAATGTGATATTCCTGTTTATATGGTTATATGTTAATCAGTTAATAGACTTAGGTGCCCTAACACCGTAGAACCCCTTTGACAGATCTGCTTCTTAGGGGTGAAACTCGTGTCCAACATCTACCGGTTGAGTAATTCTGGTGGCAAGAGGGTTGATAGACAGTGTCCAACACCAACCGATTGAGTAATTTCGGTGGCACTGGGGTAAATAATAAATAAAGTAAAGGGTTATCCAACACCAACCGGTTGAGTAATTCTAGTGGTAACCTAGTGTTGACTCCCTGCGCCTATGTACTCAGGTAAGAGGAGGAGTCTAGAACACTCAGAGTAGTGCATTGAGGCCGTAGAGCCTATGAGTCAGGTCGGAGAGCCTGGGGTCCTGTGGTAGAGCAGGGCTGGCGTCAGACTTAGCATTTCCCGGGTGTGTCGCTAAGTCTTGTACGGTGGGATCGTAGTTCGCTACGGATCTTCATATGCAGGGTACACTGCATATGATTAGGGCATAATAATAATATAAATTGGTACTCATATAGGATCACAGTAAATTAAAGTATTCGAACTTTTGTACTATTTCTTTATATATGTTTATCTGTTGAAATTATCTATTATGGCATGGAAATGTGATTATATTCTGCAAATTTGTTATGTTATTAGAACTGCCCTGCTTAGTACTGCACTTATGTTTAATTTCAATTTATAAACCTGATGAGTTGTTTAGTGATAGCTAAATGAAAGGCTATTCACTGAGCGAGTAGGCTCATACCTCTACTCAAAACATTTTCAGGTCATCATCAGCAGCAGGAATCTGAAGGATCCTTTCATCCTAACGCTTAGTCTGTAGAAGGTATATGTAGTTAGTAGTTAGAGGTCTCTTAGTCCTTTCCCCTCGATCTTTGGGACATGGTGTGGGTGAGAGAGAATGTGTATTAAGATGTAAAATAACTTTCATGCCTTATTTTATGTTGATCAATGTAATATGCTGTAGACTCTGTTTATATTGCTAGTCAGTTTAATAAAAATGCTTCTGCAGTTTGTTTAGATTTAGTTTACAACATAAATCAGATTACCTTTTTAATGTCTTTAAAATGTTTTAAAATCTCAAAGTGGGTTGACTTGTGTGTAATCCCTCCGTCGCGCCCTAATCTTGTGATTAGTGGGTAATGCGAGATCGGGGTGTGACAACTTGGTATCAGAGCATAGGTTGAGTATATGAATACTCTAAGTCAAGGTCAGGGGACGATAAGAGACCAATAGGATTAGGACTTAAGTGTCTTCCTTCTAACTGCAATTTTCTAACAGGAAGTGTTCTGTTATACTATTGCAGATGGCAGGAAGAGGACGTGGTCACGAGAATCAAGTTGAGAGTTTAAGCTGAGTTATCAGGGATCATTAGGATCAAAAGAGAGTATTATAATTAAGATGGATAAGAAATGATGTGTTTTTAGCTCTGGGAGGTCTGAGTGTTTAGATACCCTGGCCAGGTGTCTGAATACTTAGATTGACCAGTATCAAGCTACTCTGTCTATTCTTCTCTGGATGCCCTGGCCAGGTATGCAGAGGAAGGATAGGCTAGAGAGAAAACCCTAGAAATCCTAGGGTTAAGAGATCGGAAATTAATGTAGGAATAAGAGATTACATATAAGATGCGATTCAACTCTTGTCTATTATTGTTTATTTGATTTAAAGATCACTAGAAATGCTTTTATATGCATGAAATGAAATTTTCAGTTTGTAAAGTAAACATGATTCTTTTATATTGTTGTGTCATGAAGTGAATTGTTAAGTGTTTGTTTTCTTAGTACTAAAGTAGACCCAAATTTATGTTTAAATGAGTTTGCTCTGAGTGGATATTCATTCCACATGTTTAAGATTAATAGGGGTAGATTAATCCCGAGTAGCTCTTGGCTTCAGGACTACAGGTTCGGCCTGGTCCGGCTGGCAGGATGCGTTACTGGGATCTAATGACTCCTATTAACAATAAAATAAGAGTAGACTCTGGATGAATTAGACCCGTAACATAGTGAGAATGTATATACACTAGGATGTTTTAACTATGATAAGAAGTCTAAATGTTCTTTTCTTGAGAATTAGGGTTTGAGAAGCATAGATCCTAATCGGCCCAAAATAGGGTTTTGATGATACATAAACACAAAATTTGATAAGTAAAGTGTCTCAGTAAATGATTTTTAGTATTTTATGTGTAACTCTGATTTACCTCAAATTTGGATATGATTTGGATATATAAAATGTAAACAACATTGGAAAATATCAGAATTTTTGAAGAATGTTCTGACTTGTTTATCGGCCGAGTTTCAAACTCGACCGATCACATTTTCAGAATGATGTAGCAGTGTGGTAATTGAATTTTATCTTTTTATTGGTATATCCAATTGATCTCAAATTTTAACTATGCTTGAAAAACACAATTTTAGACACTATACTAAATTGGCGTAATTTTTTGGATGACTTTTGATCTCTACAGTGAGGGTGTCGGCCGAGTTTACAACTCGACCGAACCTGCTGCAGACTGCCATATAACAGTGCACTGTTTGATTTTTAATTATTTATTGGTAATTAGAAATGATCTCAAATTTTTACTGGAGGTTTGAAACTTCATTAGGTATAACATATAAAATTTCCAGAATTTTTGGAGCTTCTGTTAGCTATTTAATAAACGAATTACAGAAACTATTGTGAAAACTGAATTTTCAGCCAGTATAATTAAAGTTGAGTGTTGGGTTAATATGCTATTGACCCAAGCAGCTCAAATTGATCTATATGATCGACCACACACACACACAATAACGCTATGTTATTGATAAGGATCAAACCCTAGAATGATTAGAGTTGTAGTAGTTCAAGGGATATCACTAGTGATTTAATCTTGAATACTAGCATCTCTATAAAATAAGACCTTGAGATTTGATCTAGGTAAAGTAAACTAGCATTGATAGTGATCTAGGGTTTTGAGGTAGATAATCTGAACGGTACATGAGCAACATGTAATGACTTAGAGAAAAGAGTAAGACATAAACTTGAAATGTAACAATAAGAGAGTAGCATAGAAAGCGGAGTATTATCCGATATGTGATCTAAAGATAGTTGATGTAGTTCATGTTTTTAAGGCATGACGTCACTATCTTTATGATGTGAAAATATATTATCACCCTGGTAAAGAGAATGTGGTGGCTGATGCTTTCAGCAGAAAGTCAAGTTCAACGGCTAATGCATTCTCTATGGCAGGTTTCAATAGAGACCTGTTAGTAGAAATGTGAAAGTTGAACTTAGACTTAGGGGTGACAACACAAAGTGGTTTGATTGTACAGATACAAGTCAAGCCTACTTCTTATGATTAGATCAAGGAACTACCATAGGGTGACAGTGAGTTAAACTAGACCATGCATGACATGATAGGAGGAAAGAGAGATCATAGTTTAAGTTTTTAGATGATGATGTGTTGCATCAACATGACATGTTGTGTGTACCTTGAGATAGTGTTTTGAAAGAAAAGATTCTTGTGAAAGTGCATGCATCGATGTATGCTATGCTTTCAGGGAACACTAAAATGTATATGAATCTCAAGGAATTGTACTGGTGGTCAGATAGGAAGAAGGATGTAGCTGAGTACGTGATTAGAAGTAGTGTGTGCCTGTAGGTTAAGGTTGAACCCCAGAAATCTACAGCTACCTTGTAATCTTTTCCTATACTAGTATGGGAATGGGAACATATCACAATGGATTTTGTGATAGGGTTGCCCTAGACACCTAGAGGTTGTGATTTGATATGAATGATTTTGGATAGACTAATTTAGTCTGCTCACTTTCTTCATACTAAGTCAACCTTTGATGTTTCGAAACTTGACTAAGATATACTTGGATGAAATAATTAGGTTGCCTGGTAATCCAGTTTCAATCATATCATATTGAGATTCTAAGTTCACATCTAGGTTGCAGAAATAGTTGCATCGTGCTTCGGGCACAAAGTTAAGATTCGATACAACCTTTCCACCCGCAGACGGATGGTTAGTCTGAGAGAACCATTCAGACTCTTGAGTACATGCTAAGAGCATGTGTTTTGCTTTTCAGTGGAAGTAGGGATGAACATTTAAGTCTTATAAAGTTTTCTTAGTGTGAATGTTGAGTTTAGAAATACACAACTGATAATGGTACGGTTTGGGTATAAACCCAGGCAATACAAATTTGGTAAACCATTAGGTGCATGATTTCAAGGTAGTAAGATAGCATTAAAATATGCAAATAAATCTAGCTACATGTTTCATGTTATGTTAATGTGTATGACTTAACATTTACATGAATTGGCACATTTCTCTGAGATATTATTAGAAATTCTCAAGTACTATTAAATATTTGTGTATGATACGTAAATAACTCTTAATTGAGTTACGTGATGCATAAACCAGGATTTGGGTTAATATGCACGTTCTTTGAGAAATTTCAGATAATTGAAAAATATTACAGATGGTTTCTTATAGGTGAAGTAAATTACTCTTATTGATGTAATAAGATGTTCAATTACATGAATTCAATATGTATGTGCCAAAATTGATTTGAGTTTGGAATATTTATGATTTTTTAATCTGCCTGCATGCATGATATAAAGATTACTCAGTAATTACAATGATTTTGAATATACTGCTCTGCCAGTTCTAGAATGATACCGTATTGTGATTTGAACTGCAATCAAACAGATGAGATAACGGAAACCCTAAGAGTAGGGTGTTTCCATGTGACTAGTGAATGAGATAACCCTAAGAGTAGGGTGTTGGCATGTAATGAATGAATAAGGCAAATGAAACCCTAAGGATAGGGTGTACGATGAATCAAGTGTTTTGATATCAATTCTCAGTATGAGATGTAGTGATGTTTAACAGTTAAATTGCATGATTTTATTTTAGTACCCAATTGACATGCATTCTGTTTATTTAAGAATCTTAGTTTGTCTACATGTATAGTATGATAATTTCTCAGTAATTTCCATAATTTGAGATATTGTTATAACAGTTCTACACAGACAATGTTTTGTGGTTTGATCTGGAATCAGATCAGATGTGTTCTAGGTTGAGGGACCAATACAGATGGTTGATCAGAGGATCAAGAAAACTCAAAATCGTGAGAAACCTTTAGAGAAGGTTTTGTGGAAAAACCACAACCTGGAGGAAGCCACATGGGAGTTTTGGGTTATATATGCGTAACAAATTCCTTTTCTCTTTTAGGAATTTTGGGAAGAAATTCTTATAAGGGAGGGAGATTGTTATGACCCACTCTGTAATTAACCGGTAAATATTAAGTTTAGCATATAATTTAGTTAATGATGTTGAACTGAGAACTCACTTATGTTAATGAAGTTTGAACTAATAACAAAGTATTTTTAGCTTGTTTCCCAGCCCTAAGTTGTGGAGAATTCAGTGCTTAAACCGTTGTAAGAAAAATCATTCGAAACCGACTTTCGAGTCAAAAGATATGGACATTTGAGTGTTTTTGGACCTAGTTGTAAATATCGGAAATGTTTGGGCAAATTGCAGCTGGCCCCCTCCGCGACCTTGACCCTTATCCCCTTCCTTTTTCTTCGTTCTTTTCCTGTAAACCGCTTGAAGCGGCGCCCGATAGAACAGGACACAGCAGTAGCTGTGTACAGGGTGCGATTGAGAGTTACAGCAAGAGAGAGATCGCGTGGGCGATTTCTTGGGTTGGTTTTGTCCAGCAGCATCCGAGCTTCCTCCCTTCTTCTTCCTCCTTCCTTCCTCTTTCCTTGTTGGGAGGTGCCCCATCTGTAGCCAACCTGCTGCGTTGTAGCACGGCCAGTGGCGCCCAACGACCAGCTAAGGAAGCTCATGGGTGAGCTTGATCGGCGATTTACCTCCGCCTACCTTCCTCTTCCTTCTTCCTCGCCCAACCCGACCTCAACCAGCAGTGGTAGAGAGCCCTAGCGCCGGCCGACCCGCAACTGATCTGTTGCGCAGAACCCCAACCTATAGCACGTAGCCAACTGCCAAGGGAAGATGAGGGGCGGCTCCGCAGCACCCTCACACCTCCATGACTATGCCTCCGTCCTCCCCTTCATCCTAGCCCTAGCCATGATGCCAAGCAGCAAAGGACAACGCCCCTACCTAGGAGCAGCTTGGCGGCCGATGCCTGTAGCCAACTACTTCTTACGGCAGTCAAGGGTGCTGCCTAGGGCATGCCTTGCAGCAGAAAAAGCTACTCTCGAGCTCGACTACGAGGCTAGGATCCAAATCCACAGCCATTCGTTCAAATTAGCAATCAATTGAAGCTTAGTTAGATTTACAGCAAGGTCAGTTATCAATCGACCGAGTTATACAGTGATCGGCCGAGTTTCTTTATTAAGTATATCGATCAGTGTTTTGATCGGCCGAATTGGGAGTGATTCGGCTGAGTTTTCTTTATAGGTTATCGAGCAGGGTTCTGATCGGCCGAGTTGCAGGCGGATCGGCCGAGTTTCCAGCCAATCATCCGAGTTCCCAGATTGGTCGGCCGAGTTTCAGTACTGTGAGTAGTAGTTCATTTAGAAATCATTATTTAACTCAATTTAAATGCTTAATTACTTCTGTATCAGTTAGTATAACTTTTAAACAGTGTAGTACATACAATAGAGTATGTTAGATTCATTGGAACTTGAAATACTTGATATGCTTAATGAAAATGATGAAATTTCCTGTAATATAGTTGCAATGTATTTGCTGATTTAAAAGTAGATGTTTAGCATTGAAACTGGATAAATGATACTGAATCATGTTTAAGAATGACAAAGGATATACATGTGTTTCAAGTGAATATTCAGAATGTGCAATATGCATGAAATGTGATATTCCTGTTTATATGGTTATATGTTAATCAGTTAATAGACTTAGGTGCCCTAACACCGTAGAACCCATTTGACAGACCTGCTTCTTAGGGGTGAAACTCGTGTCCAACATCAACCAGTTGAGTAATTCTGGTGGCACGAGGGTTGATAGACAGTGTCCAACACCAACCGATTGAGTAATTTCGGTGGCACTGGGGTAAATAATAAATAAAGTAAAGGGTTATCCAACACCAACCGGTTGAGTAATTCTGGTGGTAACCCAGTGTTGACTCCCTACGCCTGTGTACTCAGGTTAGAGGAGGAGTCTAGAGCACTCAGAGTAGTGCATTGAGGCCGTAGAGCCTATGAGTCAGGCCGGAGAGCCTGGGGTCCTGTGGCAGAGCAGGGCTGGCGTCAGACTTAGCATTTCCCGGGTGTGTCGCTAAGTCTTGTACGGTGGGATCGTAGTTCGCTACGGATCTTCATATGCAGGGTACACTGCATATGATTAGGGCATAATAATAATATAAATTGGTACTCATATAGGATCACAGTAAATTAAAGTATTCGAACTTTTGTACTATTTCTTTATAACTGTTTATCTGTTCAAATTATCTGTTATGGCATGGAAATGTGATTATATTCTGCAAATTTTTTATGTTATTAGAACTGCCCTGCTTAGTACTGCACTTATGTTTAATTTCAATTTATAAACTTGATGAGTTGTTTAGTGATAGCTAAATGAAAGGCTATTCACTGAGCGAGTAGGCTCATACCTCTACTCAAAACATTTTCAGGTCATCATCAGCAGCAGGAATCTGAAGGATCCTTTCATCCTAACGCTTAGTCTGTAGAAGGTATATGTAGTTAGTAGTTAGAGGTCTCTTAGTCCTTTCCCCTCGATCTTTGGGACATGGTGTGGGTGAGAGAGAATGTGTATTAAGATGTAAAATAACTTTCATGCCTTATTTTATGTTGATCAATGTAATATGCTGTAGACTTTGTTTATATTGCTAGTCAGTTTAATAAAAATGCTTCCGCAGTTTGTTTAGATTTAGTTTATAGCATAAATCAGATTACCTTTTTAATGTCTTTAAAATGTTTTAAAATCTCAAAGTGGGTTGGCTTGTGTGTAATCCCTCTGTCGTGCCCTAATCTCGTGATTAGTGGGTAATGCGAGATCGTGGTGTGACACTCAAGGTCTCACCTTGGAAAGGAGTCCTTCGTTTTGGAAGGAAAGGAAAGTTAGCTCCTAGATTTATGGGACCTTATCCAATTGTTGAAAGGGTTGGAAAGGTGGCCTATAGACTAGAGTTACCTCAGGAGTTGCAGAAGCTACACCCTGTGTTTCACATTTCCATGCTGAGGAAATGTCACCCAGACACCGAGTCAGTTCTACAACCTATGGAAGTACAATTGAATGAAGATATAACATATGAGGAGGGACCAGTGTCAATCCTTGATAACAGAACTAAAAAGTTAAAGAAGAAGGATATAAGCCTTGTGAAAGTCCTCTGGAACCATCGTGGTGTTGAAGAAGCCACTTGGGAACTAGAGGATGAGATGAGGAGGAAATACCCTACTCTTTTCTCTTAATACGCTTTATCGATTTCGGGGACGAAATCCTTGTGAAGGGGTAGAGAATTTGTAACATCCCTGACCTGGGTTATAACCTAACCCTGGATGTTTTGCCTAAATATGTAATTATATACTTGTGAATACTCCCCGGCATGTAATTAAGTTCCTCATGGACATATATTTTCAATTTTTGCTCCTTTTTAAACAAAGTTGTAGCATTGTGTTGTATGCAGGGACCTATGTGCAAATTACCCAGTTTAAGGGTTCAACTTGCAAATTCACAAGTTAAGATGTTCCTCTGATGTTGAAACATCATGAGGGTGTTTATTATAAAGTTTGAAGGATTTCCCAAGCTTGAGCACCAAGGTGCAGCTGTGGAAGCAATCCTTATGCTTGAAAACCCTAATTTGGAGTAAAGTGCAATTTACCCAAATTGAGGGGTGCAACTTGTAATTTTCACTTTCTAGAACATCTTTTATAACTCTTGTCATCATTTAGAGTAGAAATGATGAAAGGGACACATCAATGAATAATCAGATAAGAAAAGTAATCTTTGTGGTGAAAGTCACCTAATATGGGTATGGAGACCTTTCATGTATGTACCCTAGTTGAAGGTTGGCTTTCTTTACCCTTACATCTTGAGATTTCATTAGATTTGCATAAGTTTAGATGAGTGTGGACGTGCCCTTGAGCAAGGAGGGACTTAGATGTAATTCCATAACTTAAGAGGTCCTTATGGTGTAAAAAGGGCTAAAGTATATAAGCCTTTTTCCCTCTTAGCAAGGGAACGATCCTTTCCCTTTCATTTCTTTTTCCCTTGCTCAAAACAACTAAGGAGAGCTTTGGAGCTGAGGAGGACGACCAGGGGAGTGAAAGGTAGGTTTGGATCCTTCCCTTTTGCTTAATTCTTGGAAGAAACTCGAATTCAAGGTCAAATTCATTGCTAGCTCACTTAGTTCTATCTTTCTAGCCATCTCTTCTCAACTTTCCTTGGAGGATTCACCTTGGTCGACCTGTGGAGATTCTAGGACGCCATTAAAGCTTGGAGCTTGAAGTCTTGGAGCTCTAGGATCAACCTTTAGGTGGGTTTTATAACTCTAAACTCTTGCTTTATATGAATACCTTGTTCTTGCAAAATTAGCATGTTAGTTCTTCTTCTACCTTCCTTCTTCCTTGCACTTTTGCAAGCAAAAAGGTGGGAGAACCAAACTTGACAGAGGTTGAAGATGAGGGGCGTGAATCCCTATGTTACTTTATCAAATGACCTTGGACCCTTTTGGTCCAAACGGTTGCAAACCGTTTGGGGTCAAACGGTTTCAAACCGTTTGCCCTCAAACGGTCTTGCAAGACCGTTTGGATTGAAACGATCTCAAGACCATTTGATAGGGTTGAACAAGGGACAAACGTTTGAGGGTCTGTTGGTTATATATTGAATTTCATTCCTGCAAAGAATCAAAGTTTAATTCTTAACCAATTGAGAGTTGAAGGCACTTCAACATCCAAACCCTAATCGGGTCAAAATTGCTGTTTTAAAACATAAATCTTGTTGAGTTTTGGGTTGAAGGACCCAAACGGTCTCAAGACCGTTTGAGGGTTCCTCCAAACGGTCTCAAGACCGTTTGGTCACAACCCAAGACCGTTTGAAGGTCTAGGGTTGAGATAATCTAATGGTTTGAAGGTCCAATTGCAAGAAGTTGATGAATTGATAAAAATGCTGATTTTTGACCTAATTGGAGTTCAACCCTAATCTAAACGACTTAGATTTTGGTCAAACTTTGGGCAAACGGTCTCAAGACCGTTTGGATGATGTCCAAACGACCTCAAGACCGTTTGGGCCAAGTTTGGGCCCAATTGGAGGTCAATTGATAGGTTCAACCTTGATTTGATTCACATTGTTGAATATTGATGACCATCCGATTTGAAACCCTAATTGAGAAGGATTAAACCCTAATTGGCTTTCAATTGAGGGTCAATTTGATGTCTAATTGATTGAGGATAATCTTAATTAACTCAATTTATAAGCGGTTATCATGGATTTGGTTAATTGAGGGGTTCAACATACATATCCATGACCAATTGTATCTTTTGAACCACTTTGGAGGTCCAAACGGTTTGAGCCCATTTGGACCAAACGGTCTCAAGACCGTTTGGATCCAAACGGTCTCAAGACCGTTTGAGGCCAAACGGTCTCAAGACCATTTGGGACCAAACGGTCTCAAGACCGTTTGGGCTCAAACGATCTCAGGGTCGTTTGGTCCAATCGATCTCAAGTTGATTTGATCAAACGGTTTCAAACCGCATGAGCTTCAAACGGTTTGGAAAGTCAACCTTTCTAAATGGTCAACACATCCAAACGGTCTACAGACCGTTTGGTGGTTGAAACCGTTTGAAGGTTGAAACCGTTTGAAGGTGTTGATGGTGGTTTGTACTTAATCAATTGATGGTGGAATTGGTTCAATGGAGATCTAATCTAAACCCTAATGGTGACCTAGGTCATTAAGGGATTCAGTGATTAATGAGTTGACCCATGATGGTGATCATGAGGTAATTTACCAAAATACCCTTGAGGGGTTTAATGGAGTAAAACCTTGTTCTAATCAAACCCTAATCACATGATAGTGATTTCTTGGCTTATGTTGGTCAATGAGGACTTAACCCAACCTGATCTAGAGTGGTGTTATCACCATCTACTAGTAAGAGGAGAGAGAAAGTATCCTAAGAGAGAGAAAGTACCCTTTTAAGGTGGAAACTCGAGTAAGATACTTTCAATACACATGAATGTGCATGATTAGGGAATGATCCACCTATGTGAGATCATGGAAACCCTAATTATGATGTCTAATGAATCTTAATCTTATTTAAGAGCTTTAATGATGATGTTTCTCTTACATGATGATGTAATGAGTACAATTCACCATGGGGTGAATAGTAAACCCTAATTCTAGGGTGATGACATGAAAGATGAATAGTAAACCCTGATTGATGAATTGCTTACTGTTACCAGTTGAATTAAACTTGCAGGTTGTCATGAGTTGATGATCATATCCAGGTATGGATTACAATACTATATTCATTGAAAGCATGTCTTAAGCTTTATGAATAAGTGAAATATCTTGATGCACTGTTAGTGACATCTATTGAGATTTATGGGTTGTAAGAGCCATAAATACCATCAAGGTCATGCTTGACAGATGACTTGTGATGAGATGATTGAGAACTGATGATTGAAAAGAGTTAGGCCTGCTACATTTTAGTATTCTCATTTATAGCTGTTATGCTAATGTTATTATTTGAAGAACAATGTATGATGTTAAAAGAATACTGAATGTACCTAACTAATCAAGTGTAATGTAGAGCCCTGATCATAGACCCATCATTGTCAGAGTCTAAATGGTGGTGAAACAGGTTTTCCCAAGGGAACTCCTGGATCACATACTTTTGAGTATGTGGGGTATATGGATGTGTAGAACCTTACATCCTAGTGTAGGAAGTGATGTAGATTTTTATAGTCTGTCAAACCTTCACTACAAAACCCAAAAGGTGAGATGTATCACTATTCTCCCAAAGAAAATACAAACACCGCATCGTTGAAAGATAAACAAGAAATCTTCCGGTGATGAAGAGAGTACCGAACGCCACTGTAACTCTAAAATAGCGAAGGTCTAGTTTACCCTGGAGAGCTATAAATAGCAGACATCCTGCCAGATGTCCTGCAAACAATCCTCTAACTGACTGAGGAAGATGAGGTCATAAGAATCTGGCTCTTTTAATGACCTATGTATGATACTGATGTGACTTCTTAGCGATCAGTTGGAGTATGAGTGGTATGCCTCATCTCCACAGGGCATAATAATGTTTGAAAAACATAATCAACAGCGTAGTATATCTGTAAGAGTTAACTACGAGTTACTTGATTGATGTTACATTGAATAATGTAGATGTTCTTCATATTTCAGAGATATTGAACTCTTGTTTATCATCAAAACTACCATTGAATACTTTGAAAGATTTTACTGCTTAAGTTATTCTTTGTTTTGCTTATAAAGCTTCTAGTGGAGAGTTATAACTCTCGCTGGGGCAATTATGTATAATTGTCTCACCCCGTAGACTTCAACTTTTTAGGTGGTCGTTGAAGACGGAGGAACCGGTCTCAAGGTGACCAATCCCAGCAGTAGCAGCACCAGGAGCAGTAGTATATCTCAGGTGGAGATTCAGCCTGCTATGTGGTGTAGTTAGAGTCAGTCCTATGTGTCCTCTGTACTCTCAGGTCTTGGAGTGTTTTGGTTATGAGTTCTTGAGATTTTGTATCATGTTGTATATAATTACTCAAGAAGTAATTTGACAGAGATGTATACAGTTTAAATCCTTTTTCTATGGAAAAGGTTTGTGGTTTCAAGCTCTTGTCTCGAAAAGTTTTAATTTCCCGTGATTTTTGTCTTCCGCTGATTATCTATTGCTTGCGCTCAAGTTTAAATCGTGATTATTTCGTGATTTGGAGATCGGAGCCCACAGTATCCTTTGCTTTTCTCTTTGGATTTTGGGGGCGAAATCCTTTTGTAGGGGTTTATGGCTTGTAAGGACCCTGACCTCCATTTTGGGCTTACCCTGTTTGTTTTACCTAAACCCTATGCTTAGATGCCTGCCTAATTACCTGAGTTGTGATTAGGGTTTGTTTGTGCTTTGTTGAGAGGTTGAGGTGCAACTTGCAAATTACCCAAGTTCTAGGATTGGTGTGCAAGTTTCACACCTTGAGAGATATCTTTCTCTCTCCTTGCATCCTCTAGGGTTGAGAGGATGGGTTGGGCACCTTGCTTGAGTTGTTTAGGCTTCATTTGAGCTTGTTTAAGCTTGGGCTTGTTGTTGGGCTTGAAGCCCTTACTCCTTGCTTGAGTGTGTCAGGAAAGGGAGAGCTTGGTGCCTTGTGTCAGCCATGGTGTGTCAGGCAAGGGAGGCGTATCGGCTAGAGGGTGTTGGTGGGTGTGACGGGTTTCCATGTTGGGTGACACACACCCCTCCACTTAGCCTCATTTGTGTCACCATCTTTGGACAAGTGGTCGTTGTTTTTCTAGTTGGTGGCAAGTCATGAGCATGTGGCTTGGGATGCTAGAAAGGTGGCATAGTTTGGACAAGTGGTGATTTGGGAGAGCACATGTGGATCAATCCCCTAGTGGATGCGCACTTAACCCCCTCGCATATATACCCCCTTCTTTGCTAGCTTGGGATCCCTTTAGCTCCTTAGTTGCTTCCCTAAACCCTAAACCCTAAACACTTTAGTAATCAATCCAATCATCATTTAAGATCAAACTCCTCTTCTAGATGAGCTCCTATGTGTGTGACCCTATAGGTCCCATATCACACTGGCAGTGAAAGTCCATAACTAGCTTATGACATCACAAGAAATGAGTGATGCCTAGTCGCACATCATTTCTACCCAAGTGAATGGAAAGTTGGGGAGAAAATTCAACCTATAATATGTGTATGGTTTTATATTATTTGTATAGTTCCTTTGTCACAGATGACCAGATTGAACTAGAGGCATGGAGTAGTCATCCTCATTATTATTGAATCTTGTTCCTTGAACTAGGGTAGAATGCATGAGATATGTGTAAGCTCAATATCATATATTGACTCACATGCGTATGGACATACTTTTTTTAGTCTCACTAATCAAGAGGCCTATGGATATCATACTCCTGTCGGAGGGACAAATCCCATGCCTATCACCCACAGCCAATCCCCATGTGTCAAAGTCTCCCAATAATCACCTTTATAACAACCCATGTTTCTAGACAACATTTGATGATGTCAAAGCATACTCAATGACTGCAATGAGTGTAGTGATTTTAGGTTCTAAGAACCACAACCACCACCATCACTCTAAGACATGACTATGATTCCATGTAACAGTCTCACAATGGGTCTGTCAGATGCACTTTTCTCTCACATGTATTTGTGTGCTTAGTTTGATATTGCCATATCACGACCAATGAGATTTAGTCATCAACCAATTCACACTCTAATATTATGTGTCATTGATGTCTATCAACCATCCACAATGACAACCGATCATTGACATAATGAGAATATGTATATGTACTCTTAACATTTGTATGATTTCATCCATAAGGATAGTAACTTGAATACATATGTCATTGAGTAATATAATTCTCTAGATATATATTGTGTTATTAATTATCTCATAACTAAATATACAATATAAATTGGAATCTTTCCTTTGTTGTTAATCAAATCATTTATATGTTATTCCATTACAATCATCACACGATTGGATCTCTGGGTATACATACCAACAGACTCCCACTTGTACTTAGAGGAAATTACCCACAAATCTCATCCCGAGTGACCTAACATGACCATAATTCTTCTTATGTGCAAGTTGTTACGACCCCGCCTCCTGGTAACCCCCAATTAAGGGAGACCAAAAGGTCGGTGTCGTTATCCCAATTAACTGGATCAAAGGTTTGACAATTAATCAATAACAATTATCAAATTGTTACCAGCTACACTAAAAATTGGTACAGAATAAAACTTTCATACCTTTTGAAAACATTGGAAAACTATCTATCCACAACTTGAATTATTCTATCTAACCCTCCTTGTACTTTACTTCTTATTTTCATGATGTGTCACTTTACTATTTGTGCTTTTCAAACTTGTACCTAAAACATCGACAAACAAAACATCGATTAGCATATCGAAATATACTGGTATGTAGGGACAACCAAAAGTTTGCACATATGTATAGCAATCTAATTATCACAATCAAGTTAATTGACAAGCCAATTTACGCTTTTCAATATGAAATTCTCCACCGCTTTTGCCCTAACCCTGGCATACCCACCTTAGGGTTTCTTATGCCAATGACTTAAGGCCACCTTCTGAATACTAAGCTTGGTGCCTGGGGTCACCACTCATAGTGCCTGTTAGTCATTCAATATCATAGGCCACCTTCTCATTCCCGAGCTTGGTGCTTGGGGTCACCACTCATGGTGCCCATTGGTCTACCCATCTGGGCCTGACCTTTGGCATCATCCATCAGGGTGGCATGTAGGTGCAAGAATACAAACTTCTATTATTAATGTGATAATCATAGTGACTTTATGATTTGCAAGTATGAACATCCAAACTGATAATTTGCATTCAATGTGATTAACCATCTGGAAAATCCTCAGGAAACAAAGGCGGTTATTCATAATTAACCACATACCTGTCAGGCAGACTTAGGTACAGGAATAATCCAAACAAGCAAGTAATCCAGAATCAAGCAAGCACACTATTCAGTCCTAAAATTACATTCAATTCCTTTTTATCAAAATCTATCCAAACCATCTGGCTACTTATGGTTTCTATTCCTTTTTAGGGTTTACTTTGCAATTAGGGTTTTACTTCTCTTTTCTCTTTTTAATCCCTAATTTTCTCATCTATCCTTCACGAAAGTTATTAAGGTTACTTTTACAAACACATAACCTTAATTCCAGATTAATGCATAATTAACCATCAATTAAGTCCATTAAGCTTTTTTTTACATTAAAGCTATCATTTTTATCTTCTTAATTCATGACATGATCATTATCATCAATTCATAGTTCATTATGATCTAATTCACATATGAACGTTATTTATCATTAATTCTACCTTTTATCCACTAGGAAACCCTAATTTCCACATTAAGGGTATTTAACCACAAATTAGCAACTTTAATGCTCAAAATAGCTTAGGCTCATCATATTTTAGGTTTACTTACAATTTTGAATAATTAAAGCCATTAAGAGTCGCATTTACCAAAATTAGGGTTTCAATGCTTATTAAAGCATATTTATGCACATGAAACTCTAAATTAAACTAATTACATGCAAAATTCACCTTTTTCGATCTTAATGTATCTCTTTATGATTAATAGGTTAATATCAACTTTAATCATCAATTAAACCCTACTAATCATCTTAATCATATCAAAATAGGGATTCTTAATCATTATTACATTAAAGTTAATAACTTCCATTACTTTTCGAATTGAAAGAGGAAATATCTCCTAACAATATTTTTACTGGATTCCTCTCATTTTTCTGAGCAAAATTCATGTATAATGCGCATCTATCTGAGCTACCATTAATTAGTTACAATTTTAGTAAGATTTCACTTACCCGGACCAATGGCAGGCCGCCATGTCGCCAAACCCATGCAACGTTGCTTGACTTCTTTGGAAACATAATGAAATGTCATCTTTGCCCCTTACTTACGTTAACCGGCCTTCATACCCCATAGGGTATTTCCATCCAATGACCGAGGGGTCATCCCCTACCTTCAGTCAGCCGTGCGACGCTGGCCCTGCCCGCCCTAGGCACGACTCTACTCCTCTCCCTGGGCCACGAACCTCGTCAGAAGCTATTCCTTTACCTCCGCCGCTCTTAGGCGCAAAGATGGTGCCCCTAGTTCTTGGCCAAGGTGGCCGATTCTCCGCTCATGGGCCAAGCTTTTGCTATCGCTACTGTAGCCTAACGGCTACCGTTGTGCATGGTCCAGGGCACGACCTTGATGGTTGTGCTCTCCTGCGGCATTGTGGGAACACCCTGCTTCCATCCGGACCTCGACACCACCCCTAGGTGTCCTCGGGTTAGACCAATACCCTCAACTAGGGTTTATACGCAAATAACTAAGAAGAAGAGGAAGAAGGAAGAGGGGTACGCGTGGGATCCTTCCGGGGCTCGAACTGGAGGGTCTACCTTTTATATGGGGGGTATCCACGCCCCATATCACTTGCCCACAAAGAAACCAAGGCTTCTTCAACTTGGAATCCTATTCCTTCATGAAGAATAAATGTTCTCTCTCTTCTTTATTCTTTTTAATATCTGTCATTAGTTGGATGTTTTTGGAATTCAAAAACCTTTTCCCTTATCCTATTTATCCTTGGCTTTTAATCCATTAACCACGAAAATAATATTTTCCTTTAGTAGAAAATACCACTTCTTTATTAACGCCACAAAATTCATTAGTTATGAATCATATTATATTCTCTTTTTCTATTATTGGTATTTTCTCTTTCTCTTTCCTCATTGGGACTCCATGGATCCCAAGAAACTCTATTATCTCTAAATCCCTTTCGTTAGATATTCATTATCCTTCGAGATGGATCTTTATGCATTATTTCTCATTATATTGTTTATTTCTTATCAAAATATCTCCTTCTGAGGATTTATCTTTATCTCTCTTTTATTTTCCTTATGGGAGTTCCTTTTAACATTAGGAATCCTTGGGATACGAAATCCCACCAAGGATAACTCAATTATACCTCTTTTCACTTATTTTCCACATTTTATCATTGTTTTCAATTTCTTTCTTAATAAAGAAATGTCTAATTGATCTTTTCTTTTCTTATTGCATTGTCTTTGCAATTTTGGACTCCATGGGACCCAAGGAACCCAAGAGGCACGAAATACACTTTTGGATTACACTTTTTTTCCTTCTAGGGGTTTCTACATTTTTCTCTTCTCCATTTCTTATTAATAATGGAGTTTCTTTTGTCTTTTCCTTATTATTGGGCCCAATAGCCAATAAAGCCCACAAGTAAATCAACAAGGCTATTTTAAACAAAATTCATGCATTCAATCAAAAGACATCATTATTTGTTCATTTATCTTTATTATGAGAAATTACATTTCTCACCAAATGAACCCAAAACTTGGGGTTGTAATATCCTTCCCCTCTTATAAGAATTTTTTCCTAAAAATTCCATCAAGCAAGCAAACAAATAGGGTAAGCCTTTCTTTTGTCCATCAAGTCTCCCATGTGGCTTCACCCTTTCAATGGTGCTTCCCAAGAACCTTCATCATCTCATATTCTTCCATCTGAGTTCTTTCTTACCTTGGTATATCGTACCCTCATAGGTGACTCAGTACATTTCAGCTTCTCATAAAGTTGAATAGGTTCAAGGCTCAACACATGGCTTGGGTACCTCACATAGTGCTCTAGATCAGACTCATGGAACACATTATACATCATGTTATCCTGAGGGGTAAGGTTAAACCTAACCATCTCCACCAATCCATCTCCAATGGACCCATATATCGGGGACTCAACTTTCTTAGCTATAGCTTAGTGGAGTCAAATTTTCACATCACATACTTTCCTACAGTGAATTGCATGTCAGTCTACTTTGCATCAGCTCATGACTCATGTTGTCTCTGGGCGCTCTCTCTCTCAGCCATTGCATGATCAAAGCAACTTCATCTGCACCCACTGTGGTTCTTTTCTAACCTTCGAGAAACCTCCTTCACCAACATCATCTTAATGAAGTGGTGACCGACACAACCTCCTTCTAGAACTTCTTGCATCCCGATAAAGGCTATGGTGCATATCATCACATCTTAAGAACTATCTCTTTGTATCACCCAAAATGAGCACACATGCTCTCATCAGACCCTCTAGTCTGGATCATACTAACCATTAGTAAGGGGTGATAAACTGTACTAACATCGAGTTCTTCACGCATCTACTTCCACCTTATGGAAGTGAACCTTTAGGCCCTACTCAAGAACTTTTGAACTCGCATCATGTTGTAGTTGAACCATCAATCTCTCATATGTAGTTCAACTAGATTTGCCCCTTGACAGTAATCTTTCTTTCTCATGTCATCTAGGTAAGGTGAACTATCATAACCCATTTTGCATATTGACCTTCCTTGGTCTAGGGGAGACTCACAAAATCCACAGTGATGAACTCCCATCCCCTCTCAGGAACTCTTTATACTTTATATCTATGCATCAGGTTACTAGTGTTCATCCTTCACCTCCTGACTTGCATGGCCACATTCTACATGAAATATCAAATTAAGCATCCCAAGTACTACTATCACTTACTATCTTTGTAGTATCACAGTGTTTGGCGATCTTAAACCATGATCTCATGTATGTCATGGTTCCTCAAGATCAATTCCTCGGAAACCCTAAACCACTCTCATCAGGGTTTTATTACCTTCCTATCCAAAGAAGTGCATCTGAGGTTCTACAACCATCCTTTTATTGCATTAAGGCCGAGGCTGGCTAACCAAAAAACTACTAACTTGATCAACTGATATCGTTACATATGAGTGTTAGCCATACTTATCTCTTTTTCAAACTTAGGGTTAGCCTAACAACCTCAACTTCTTCTAGCTTCCAGCTAAACTAGGCAACTATATCTCAAACAGAGTATTCATTACCACTTCACCTCCTTAGGTGTTAGGCAATGTTGAAGACATACACCTCCATGTATTCCACTTATTATGTCATCTCAACTCCAAGTTTTTCTTCATCAAGAAACTATGAGCTCATCCTCATGGTGATCAAACTCAACCTTGTATAACTTCCAAGTTCCACATAGCTTCTGCTAAAAACATCCTTATTTCTATTACTATTTGTAAACCATCCATGTATAGTTCACTCCACAAGGGTATGTTATCATCTCTATCCTCATACCTCATAGAAACGTTCCAACTTCCATCATCTTTTATCCTTGGTGTAAGGCATGCGTACTGTCCTATCTCTCAATCCCATAACAAGAGGAAATAAGCATTTGGCTGTAGTCCAAATACATAGTTCCTCCTATTCTAAGAGTAGAGATGGTACAGCCCACCTTGCCAGTACACTTTCAAATCTAATTTGAAACGTGAACCATATGTCTCTACTTCACAATCATCTTGATATCAAAGTTACTTCCATGGAAAACTGATCTGGAACCTACTTGGGTCACCACACAATCCTTGGTCATCTCCTCTAGGTCTATAGGGTGTCGACACTTTTGGGGTCATCCCTTTTCCCTTATGCATCCAGAGAGTGCCCTACTCATCTGCCCTTTGGGTCCCATGAGTTCATGAAGGTGATCAATCTCCTAACCCAGGGCCCTCAGACAATGATAGTTGTTACCTCCCGACCCTATGGTCATGTGCAACTAGGGAATTAGGGAACTCCTACTTTCATCGGTCTTATCCCTATCTGGCCCTAGGATTGACTTAGGATTCCATTACAGTACATGTCCAACATAGAACCATACCCAAGCCTTCATCATCTCTTTCTGCATTCATGGGTTGTCTTTCATCCTTTCACAGGGGTCATGGCGACTTGCCTTCCTTGGTCAGGCCCCATACTGGTTACCTCTATGGCAATACATCCACACGCACTTAGAGATGGTTATCTATGGGTCTACAAGTTCATCCTCATACCATGTACTTTTCACTTAGCTTCTCAAGATCCTATGAGACCTCTTTAGGTTACCAACAAAACCGGTATACACCCTACAAAATGGTCCCTCTCCCAGGATGGGAGGAAACTACAACTCTTGACAATAAGGTCACAACCATCCTTATGTTTAGGGTCTACATCTACATGAGCATGATTAGACCTAGCAAGATACTAAGGCACAAGTAGATGCCTACAAAACCATGCTAGGTCACACTTGTTTTCATCCTCAACATTAGACCAACTTAGTTGTTAGGGGTTCATCAAACATACCTCTAACTAAGGGGTTTACTTTCCTCTAAACATGAGGAGTACCATGCTCGAAACTATAGAGACTCAAATCTCATCATGAGGTTTAGGTACTTCACTTCCCCTCTTAGGTCTAGGAACCCTAGGTTCACTTCTAGGTGTCCAACTTCATGCTAAATCTCTTAACCATGAGTCAAGCATGTCCAAAGTATGTCATGTACTTCCCTGATCCTTTTATATAAGCAACACCTCAGAGTTGAGTCCTCTTTCAGGACAACCAACTAGGTATAAAGCCTCACAACTTGCTACTTAAACCTCCTTAGGGTCTAAGGCACTCTTTGTCTTATCTCAGCAGGTAACTACTTATACCATAGGCACATAGGTACCAGAAGCATCAACCTCTCTCTAAGGTTTGGTTCCTCTAAATCCAACCAAGATATCATCAGCCTCTAGGGGTCAAGCATAAGGCAACCACTATCATCCACTTAGGTCACATCATCCTCAACTCCCCACTGTTCCTCATGTCTTGGAATCTAAGTTTCCAACCTTTTTGCTCGGGTCCTACTTTCTCTCTCCAGAGCTAACTCCACATCCATCCTTACAACTAGAGGTCCTCTCTCCATGAAGTTGGATCAAGCTCACAAGCATATCCCTACCTAGTGAAGCCTATGTTCACACATATCTTTACTCACGATTATCCATTATTCCTTAGGCTTATCTCATCATCTATCCAACATGCTCCCTTGGCTAGGGTTTTGACCCACTGCCTGTACTACTTGACATGCTCTGGGTGCATACTATGCCATGCTCATATAAGCTCATGGGGTTTTCATAGGTTCTTCTCTAACCTCATCCATGAAGGAGCTATCCTTCGCTCAAACATGCACGACCCTTCCCAAGGTTGGGTTTCCAAAGGTGCTAGGCCATCAAACCTCTCATGGCTCATATGGCAATCCAAAGGCATGTCCATCCAAACACCCAGTCAACCATGACTTCTAACTCATCATGTCATCTCTCTCTCTAACCTCCACTTAGGGTTATGGTTAACATCATCCTTAGAGGACGTGCTGGGTCTCTACTTTAATGGAGATCTCTACCTCTAAGACTAACTTTCTGTACTCATCCTCCTGACAAGAAGGTCTAGCCTCAGGTCTCTCCTAAGGGAAATGACAACTTATGTCAAACGACCTAAGCATGTATCTATTCTTTTATGATTACTCTATTAAGCTTATGTCCATGCCATCTTATTTACATGCTTTTCATTAATTTGGTCGAGGATTCCTTAGACCTTATTAACCTTACCCATACCTCAAGAGGGTGAGGAGAATAGAGAAAACCCTAATCCTTAAGGTCCTTAATAGAATTTGAGTTGAGAAGGGATGAACAAGATGAGAGAGTTCTAAAGGTATCTTATTTCGAGTCATATCCTAAGACATCAGCCAGGCAGTCACACAATCCGTGAGTCCTCATATTCTGACTAGCGGTGTGGAGGAAAATATTACCAGCCCCCAGACGTGATCCTTTTGTAGACACCTCAGTCTTTCAGATAATCCTCTAATAACTCCCTGGGGTTCTACGGAGTTTGTAAAATTTAATAATTATTAAAGATTAAGTGAGGAACCCATGCTCTAATACCAATTATTACAACCCCACCTCCCGGTAACCCCCAATTAAGGGAGACCAAAAGGTCGGTGCCATTATCCCAATTAACAAGATCAAAGGTTTGACAATTAATCAATAACAATGATCAAATTGTTACCAACTAAACTAAAAATTGGTACAAAATAAAACTTTGCATACCTTTTGTAAATTTTGGAAAACTATCTATCCACAAATTGAATTATTCTATCTAACCCTCGTTGTACTTTACTTCTTATTTTCACGATGTGTCACTTTACTATTTGTGCTATTCAAACTTGTACCTAAAACACTCACAAACAAAATGTCAGCCAGCATATTGAAATATACTGGTATGTGGGGACAACCAAAAGTTTGCACATATGGATAAAAATCTAATTATCACAATCAAGTTAATTAACAAGCCAATTTACGCTTTTTAGTATGACATTCTCCACCGCTTTTTCCCTAACCCTGGCATACCCACCTTAGGGTTTCTTTTGCCAATGACTTAAGGCCACCATCTCAATCCTGAGCTTGGTGCTTGGGGTCACCACTCATAGTGCTCATTAGTCATTCAATATCATAGGCCACCTTCTCATTCCCGAGCTTGGTGCCTGGGGTCACCACTCATGGTGCCCATTGGTCTACCCATCTGGGCTTGACCTTTGGCATCATTCATCAGGGTGGCATGCAGGTGTGAGAATACACACTTCTATAATTAATGTGATAATCATAGTGACTTTATGATTTGCAAGTATGAACATCCAAACTGATAATTTGCATTCAATGTGATTAACCTTCCGGAAAATCCTCAAGAAACTAAGGCGGTTATTCATAATTAACCACATACCTGTCAAGCAGACTCAGGTGCAGGAATTATCCAAACAAGCAAGTAATCCAAAATCAAGCAAGCACACTATTCAGTCCTGAAATTACATTCAATTCCTTTTTTATCAAAATCTATCCAAACCATCTGGCTACTTATGGTTTCTATTCCTTTTTAGGGTTTACTTTGCAATTAGGGTTTTACTTCCCTTTTCTCTTTTTAATCCCTAATTTTCTCATCTATCCTTCACAAAAGTTGTTAAGGTTACCGTTTACAAACACATAACCTTAATTCCAGATTAATGCACAATTAACCATCAATTAAGTCCATTAAGCCTTTTTTTACATTAAATCTATCATTTTTATCCTTTTAATTCATGACCAGATCATTATCATCAATTCATAGTTCATTATGCTCTAATTCACATATGAACGTTATTTATCATTAATTCTACCTTTTATCCACTCAGAAACCCTAATTTCCACATTAAGGGTATTTAACCAAAAATTAGGAACTTTAATACACAAAATAGCTTTTTCTCATCGTATTTTAGGTTTATTCATAATTTTGAATAAATAAAGCCATTAAGAGTCGCATTTACCAAAATTAGGGTTTCAAGACTTATTAAAGCATATTTATGCACATGAAACTCTAAATTAAACTAATTACATGCAAAATTCATATTTTTTGATCTTAATGTATCTCTTTATGATTAATAGGTTAATATCAACTTTAAGCATTAATTAAACCCTACTAATCGCCTTAATCCTATCAAAATAGGGTTTCTTAATCATTATTACATTAAAGTTAATAACTTCCATTACTTTTCGAATTGCAACAGGAAATAGCTCCTAACAATATTTTTATTGGATTCCTCTCGTTTTTCTGAGCAAAATCCATGTATAATGTGCATCTATCTGAGCTATCATTAATTAGTTACGATTTTAGTAAGATTTCACTTACCTGGACCAATGGTAGGCCGCCACGTCGCCAAACCCATGCAACATTGCTTGACTTCTTTGGAAACATAACGAAATGTCATCTTTGCCCCTTACTTAAGTTACTCGACCTTCATATCGTGTAGGGTATTTCCATCCAATAACTGAGGGGTCATCCCCTACCTTCAGCCAACCGTGTGATGCTGGCCCTAGCCGCCCTAGGCGTGGCTCTACTCCTCTCCCTGGGCCACAAACCTCGCAGGAAGCTATACATTTATCTCCACCGCTCTTAGGAACACACATGGTTCCCCTAGTTCTTGGCCAAGGTGGCTGATTCTCCGCTCGTAGGCCAAGCTTTTGTTGTTTCTACTACAGCCTGACGGCTGCCGTTGTGCATGTTCCAGGACTCGACCTTGATGGTTGTGCTCCCCTGAGGCATTGTGGGAGCACCCTGCTTCCATCAGGACCTCGACACCACCCATAGGTGTCCTCAGGGTAGACCAATACCCTCAACTAGGGTTTGTATGCAAAGAACTACGAAGATGAGGAAGAAGGAAGAGGGGTGTGTGTGGGATCCTTCCTGGACTCGAACTGGAGGGTCTACCCTTAATATATGGGGGGTATCCACGCCCCAGATCGCTTGCCCACAAAGAAACCAAGGATTCTTCAACTTGGAATCCTAATCCTTCATGAAGAAGTAATCTTCTCTCTCTTCATTATTCTTTTTAATATCCTTTATTAGTTGGATGTTTTTGGAATTTGAAAACCTTTTTCCCTTATCCTCTTTATCCTTGGCTTTTAATCCATTAACCATGAAAATAATATTTTCCTTTAGTAGAAAATACCACTTCTTTAATAATGCCACACAATTCATCAGTTATGCATCATATTATATTCTCTTTTTCTATTATTGGTATTTTCTCTTTCCTCATTGGGACTCCTTGGATCCTAAGAAACTCTATTATCTCGAAATCCCTTTCATTGGATATTCATTATCCTTCGAGACACATCTTTATGCATTATTTCTCATTATATTGTTTATTTCTTATCAAAATATCTCCTTCTGAGGATTTCTCTTTATCTCTCTTCTATTTTCCTTATGGGAGTTCCTTTTAACATTAGGAATCCTTGGGATACGAAATCCCACCAAGGATAACTCAATTATACCTCTTTTCACTTATTTTCCACATTTTATCATTGTTTTCAATTTCTTTCTTAATAAAGTAATGTCTAATTGATCTTTTCTTTTCTACTTTATCTTTGCAATTTTGGACTCCTTGGGACCCAAGGAACCCAAGATGCATGAAATCCACTTTTGGATTACACTCTTTTGCCTTCTAGGGGTTTCTACATTTTTCTCTTCTCCATTTCTTATTAATAATGGAGTTTATTTTGCCTTTTCCTTGTTATTGGGACCAATAGCCAATAAAGCCCACAAGTAAATCAACAAGGCTATTTTAAACAAAATTCATGCATTCAATCAAAAGACATCATTATTTGTTCATTTATCTTTATTATGAGAAATTACATTTCTCACCAAATAAACCCAAAAATTGGGGTTGTAACACAAGTGCTTTTATAGTGGGTTTAGCAATGTTTGCTTTAGGTCAGTATTTTGTAACTTTCACTTCTCTTCATTGTAAGTCTAATTGTATGAGATGGAAGTGCCATAGTATGCTATTTGAGATTCCCAGCCTAACTAGTAGCTCCATTGTTGTCATCAATATTTCTATTGTAATTTCAAAAGTTGGAACCTCAAATTAGTTCATCTATATGAACTTCTTAATCCATATAATATCCTTTGTTGTTCTTATAACATAGAGATACTCAAATTCTTTTGTAGATTTGAACAACTATCAAGAATTCAGAATTCTGTCTAGCTAATAGTCCTCATTTAATGTCAAACATAGATTGTGAATATATTATTAGTTTGGAAGCTTGCATCGGTGTAACTCTTTACACCCAACTCTTCCTTATTACCATAACCAAGGAACCAAACCTTTAAGTGCTTCACAAGCACCTAAGGATATTCTTTATGGTTGTTCAGTGAATATCACTGGTATCTGACATATACCATTTCGTCATGTCCAATACATACGAGATTTGTAGGTAGGTATATATATGTCCTCTCATCACGTTAATACATATGAGATGACATGATATCCTATTCTCATGTCCAATACATACGACATAATTGGATAACTTCTTATCATGTCCAATACATACGAGATAATGGGATAAGTACATAAAATTGCATTCAAGATAGATCCAATTGTGAATGAAAATGGCATTTATCAATGTGTTCCTATTCTTCATAAGAATTGGGACACTGGCTCCTGAGGGACTAACTCCATGGAACATGGACACGCTTTCTCTCATTGAGTCTTGCATGTTGAACTCTTCAACATCTTACCAATGTATGTGCTCTTTCTTAGGTCAAAAAGCTTACCAAATTTATCCGTATAGACCTCAATTCCTATCACATAGGATGCTTCTTCTAAACCCTTCTTATAGAAGGTTCTTTCCTTGCCAGGTTTTAACATTTGCAGGATAAGGACATCATTCTCAATCATTATGTGGAATGTAAAATATGTGCTCAGTAAATCTTTTGTAATCACAAATTCCATCTTCATTCTGACTCAAGTCAACCCATTTGACTAACTTGTCAAATAGAAGATCCCAACTCTGATATTCTTGCTTCAATCCATAGATTGACCTTTGCAACTTATAGACTTTATTTGCATTAAAGGATTTATAAAACTATTAGGTTGTGTCACATACACATCCTCTTAATTGCTCTAACTGAGGAATGTGGTTTTAATCATCCATATGCCAAATATTATAGTCATACTAAGATGCAACTACAAGCATGATCAAGATGGATTTAACCATGGTAACCGGTGAAAGGACTTCATCATGTTCAACAAGTTGAACTATATTGAAACTCTTTACAAAAAATTTACCTTTTTATGTTGGCCTTCTTACAAAGACCCAAATGCACCTCATGGGTTTTACCGCTTCAGGTGGATCTAGCAAGGTCATACCTTATTGGTGTATATGGAGTCCATCTTTGATCCCATGGCTTCAAGCCATTTCTCAGATTCTAGTCCGTTAATAGTATTTAGATAGGTTGTTGACTCATTTGTATGATCAACTTACCACCTTCTTGAGTTATTAGATGTCTTAATCTTTTAAACTCAATGTGTGTTCTACTAGAACTATGAGTTTTGTGTTTACGGAAGGAACTTGAGATTCCACAACAAAATGTGGTTCTCTGTGTTCCTACTTTACCTCTTTAGGTTCCATGTTTTCTTGTTTGTCTCGAACATTTTGAATTCTACTTTTACTCCCAGTGATTCCCTTGGAATTAATTTCCATTTAGGAATTTAGCCATCCTAGAAACAAACACTTTGTTGTCATGTTGAAATATAAGTAGTATTCAACAAGATAACATTCATGTGATTTGTGGATAAAGCCTTTTATAAAACTATTTTCTTATACAAGCTTTAAATCTTAATCATTATAAAAGGCATAATGGGACACTTCCCTTGCCAAATCTCATATGGTGTCTTTTGAACTAATTTACATGGTACATTGTTTTGGTGTAAAATATGTGCCATATATGTTCATAATCGCACCATGACTTAACACGGTGTGATTCCTTATTTTTGATACACATTAATGAAACATTATCATTGTCTTTTAGGTGAAGTTTATCATGATACACTATCATAATCTACCAGAAAGTCTTCAAACACTTGGTTTAAAATATTTCAACATTAACTCACTTCATAAAGTATTAAGACACATTGATCACATCAATGCACCTTAATACTTTACCAAGTCAGTTACATACTTCATTCATAATATCCTTGAACGTTTCAAGAGATATATAGTTGTATTTCGTTAAATACATATTATAATATCTACCGATCACATCAGTAAATATAATGAGGTACTTGCAAGTTCCTTTAGCATTCATTCCAAAAGGTCTATGTACATCAATATGTACTAGTCCTAATGGAATAGTCGATTTCCCACTACATATAGTGAAGATGTTTTTGTCATATTGTACAACAAATAAAACATGCATGTTTCTATTGGTTCAATAACCAAAAGATTCTAAATAACCATCATATGGATTCTAGAAATGCATTTCTCATTTATGCGCTCTTGATGATAGTTCTATAGGTATTTAGTTGTATGAGTTATTAGGTCATTCAATATATGTGTCATACACATTTGTCTCTACAACTATCAAGTATAGTTTGTGAGACATAGAGCACTGCCATAAAAGATCATAATGTTCTTTTCTTACAAAACATATGATGTTTGGTAAGTACACAATAGAAATTCTCTAAGTCTATTATGTGCCCATGAATGACAACCTTTACTATAGTGGTAGTAACCCTTAATCCATATAGTTCTAGCCTACTTATTCTCAGGTCTTGAAGTGGAGATCTCTATCTCTATCTTCATCTTGATATCCTCTATGAAGAGGATAATTCCTTTCTAATGTCCAAATAGGTGACAACGGTGACACTCTACTTTCTTTATCCTTTAAGTGAAAAGGGCAGATTCCTTTTTACACTTACCCTTCTCATTATTTGAGTGTAGAATACTTGGACTTGAGCTTACCCTCAGAACACTTCTTAGCCTTGCCTTTTTCCCAAGACTCACTTTTGTTGATCATCATGATGGATTTGTCCTTCTTCTTCCTTGATTTGTCATCAACATTCTGAGCATTTGATAAACTGACTATATGATTCATGACACATTTGCATGATCATATTCATGGTCATTTCTTGAACTAAGAGAAATCCCAATCATTCCATATGTCCAATTATAATGAGCACATGGGGTTCTACTGAACCTCTCTTTGTCAGTTTTGCACTCAAATTATACCTTGTTTGCTTTACATGATTCTTAAGATGTGTTACCATTTCGAGAATGTCCTTGTATTCATGTTGTTCATGCAACTCATAGTTCATACAACATAACATTAGGTATTCAAATGTGTATGGCATCATTGGCATGCTTCCAATAAGCATCCATTTAGCATTAGGCTCATTTGGAGTGGGTTCCTCTAGAAATGGTCTATTAGGACATAGAGCTTTCACTCAATGATGAGAACATTTCTCAAAGTCCTTAACCCACTATATAACTTTATCCCATTTTGTCCTTCTCAAGGACTGATCACATTGATTCTACAAATAAATATTGCAACTTTTCAAAACATTTTTGATTTGGTTTGATTTGAAAATTTGATATTACTTAGGTCTTTAATACTATCATTCCTAATATTTTATTCAAATTGATAGCCCTCAATATTAATTCAAATACTGCAATGTACAATATTCTAGTGGACCAAGATCCAAATTACATCAAATCATGAGCCAGCTAGAGTTGTCACCCGCAACTTGATTCTATCAGGTAGGCAACTTTTGCCAATTGCATCATATGAAACTCATGATAGATGATATGCCAACTCCTTACTATTGATCATCGTATGCTTCAAGGTGCTTTATCCAATTAAGGTCACCTAGTTAATCCTGACCCAAAAGCCAACATGGTAAATATGCACCCTGTTAGGGAAGACCCACATATCTACCATCACACTTCCATGAGATAGATAGTGCAGCACGCTAGGGCGTGCCCATGCTTAGTCGATCAAGTTTTTCATGTGTGATTCTTATGGAAAGCATCTAACATTTCATATTTTAATGATGGAGTTTGTATAAATACATATACTTTATCCAAATACCACATATATAGTATGTATCATATACAAGCTATAACCTAAAATGAAAATATGCAATCAAAAAAACACACAAGCGATGGTTATGGCCATACTAATGCAATTCTGTGGATCTACAAGGACTTACTACCACCTATGTTCCACATCATATGCAGCCTGTTGTTGGTGAAGATCTATGCTCAAACCAATCTGGGTTGATCAGTTCAACTCTTGAATCGGTCAACTCGCCTCCTAGTCTCTCTATTGGCCTCTTCTGAAATGGTCATCTAGTTCTCAGGTCCAAGTAGTGTCTGGACACCTCCAGTCAATCGTTTGGGCCGCCACTCGATCGGTTCATCCTCCTGTCATATGGTATCCTCGGTCCTCTTATAAGGACCCTGACCTCCATTTTGGGTTTACCCTATTTGTTTTGCCTGAATCCTGTGCTTATATGCCTGCCTAATTACTTGAGTTGTAATTAGGTTTTGTTTGTGCTTTTTTGAGAGGTTGAGGTGCAATTTTCAAATTACCCAAGTTCTAGGGTTGGTGTGCAAGTTTGTCACCTTGAGAGATATCTTTCTCTCTCCTTGCATCCTCTAGGGTTAAGAGGATGGGTTGGGCACCTTGCTTGAGTTGTTTGGGACTCGTTTGAGCTTATTTAAGCTTGGGCTTGAAGCCCTTCCTCCTTTCTTGAGTGTGTTAGGCAAGGGGGAGCTTGGTGCCTTGTGTCGGCCATGGTGTGTCAGGAAAGGGAGGCGTATCGACCAGAGGGTGCTGGTGGGTGTGATGGGTTGCCATGTTGGGTGACACACACCCCTCCAATTAGCCACATATATGTCACCATCTTTGTACAAGTGGACGTTGTTTTTCTATTTGTTGGCAAGTCATGAGCATGTAGCTTGGGATGCTAGCAATGTGGCATAGTTTGGACAAGTGGTGGTTTGGGCGAGCACATGTGGAGCAATCCCGTAGTGGACGCCCACTTAACCCCCTTGCATATATACCCCTTTCTTTTCTAGCTTGGGATCCCTTTAGCTCCTTAGTTGCTTCCATTCTTTCTTGGTGGTCGATATCTCCCCTTGGTAGATCTTGGTGGCTGATCTCCTTGGTGGAGTCTTCTTCTTCCTCTACTAGGGGTCGAAACCCTAGATGTGCCTTGCTCCTTCTCCTCTTGTGGTGGTGTCTTGGAGATTGGAGCTTGGTGCTAGAAGCTTGGAGCTTTAGAGCTTGAGGCATGTTACATAACTCCTAACCCTAGCTATACTACTTCTTTTTTATGTTGCATGATATATGTGCTATCTTGATCGGCCATGTCATCTTTTAGCTATGTTTCTTGCTTTAATGGTTATAAGGTTGCTTTAGATGTACCCTATACTTTGTGGAGATGGTTATCTTGGGTTTCCTTGGGTTGGTCGAACCATGGATGTGGAGTTCCTTGGGCAAAACCCCTCTCTCACTTAGTTGTTGAGAGGTGAGATTAGGGTGTCCAAATCCATTGGCGAGTTGAGCTTTGGTTGGTTGGTCAATATGATATGATGGACCTCCTTGCTTCCCGATAGATGATGGAAGTTGTGCAATACCCCTCTCTCACTTAATTGTCTTGAGAGGTAAGCCAACTCTCTTGAACTTTTAGGGCTTCTTAGTAGCAGTCTTGAGGTTGAAGATGACCAACCCTTCATGGTCTTTGAACCCTTGCATGATACACCCTGCACCTGGTTGCACGATACACCATGCACCTGGTTGCACGACACACCTTTGCCTCTAGTTTGCCCGTTACCCCTTGTGCATGGGTGCACGTTATGCTTGTGGCCGATATGTGTGTCCGATGTCCTAAGATTTTGGTGCCCCAACCGTTAGCATTTTGGGTGAGGGATATGAACCTACCTGATATCCCTTAGGTGAGGGATAGTGCTACCCGCCACACCTTTAGTGAAGGTAGGTGACACCTTTGGTGAGGGATGCGCCTAGCTCGGGAACCCTAGTTGATGTGATATGAAAGATAGGTTGTGACCAGTGACATGTTTGTTACCTAAGGTTGATGTTAAGTGAGATGATAAGATCATGGTTGTATAACCTTTAAGGATGCATCCTTAGGGGTGGTTGTGTTCATGATGTCATGAGAGATAGGGAATGGTGGATGCTCATGGTTTGGTAACTTTAATATGAGTTGTTTGGTTTACCATCTACAACTTTATGCTTCATGTGTTCATAATAGTGGATGTTGTTTAAAATCATATGCATCCTAAATCTTAATGGCATGATAATCAAAACATGTTCTCTAAATATCTATGTTTGGTGATCAAGTTATCTCTCTTGATATGAATACTAACCATGCAGGTGTTATCAAATGAATACATAGCCATGTAAGAGCTATGATGTATATATATTGTAAAAATGTATAATGATACTCCTTGTTGATGAGATAAGATGTATTTCTAGTATAATGAGAAAGGTCTGGTGACCTAATAAAGGCTGACTGCTTATTTGAGTTGTTATCCTCTATGATGAGATAAAGGATTGATACCCCATGATGATGTATGATGATGAAGCCTTGAGAGGCAGTGGCATTATGTGATGAGGGATTGAGATCCCATGGTAATATGATAATGGCAGTTATGGTGTGACACAATGTTGTTTATGTTTTATAACCTGGTTGCCTCAACAATTCACCTAAAATATACTAATTAATTACAGTGGAACATTCCATGTAGTTTTACCCTGCCCATAGATCCATCATCATCAGTAGCTGGTGATGGTGAAACCGATTTATCCGGTGGGATTACCTAGAGCACATATTGTTGAATATGTGGGGTTTCTCCTAGCCGAAAATAGGAGGATTAGAGTGAAACTATGGTTGTGGATTCAAGATGTGTATAAGAGCATGGTGAACAGGCCCATGGCTTAGTGTGATGGAGAATGAATGCGTTCATGGCTCGGGAGCACGATGAATGGGCCCATAGCTCATGATATACTAGCACCGTGACCTGTACCAAGATGGTCTATAGGAAAGGATATCCTGCGAGAGCTGACCCTGTGGCTGAGGCCACTTAAGCAAGAGACTGCGGTCCTACTTTGGATATCATGCATTGACCATGAGAAGTTGAGGTCATGGAGCCTGGATCTTACAGTGACCTTGTATGGAACCAGTTTTGGGCTTCGCAGCGGAAGGTTGGATTTGAGTGGCACGGCTCACTTCCTCATGGAATAATAAATTGTAATCCAGTTGTATAGTATATTTTGCTTAGGGAAAACACAGAACATTGGTTGAGGCCTTTCTTGTATAGTTGCCCTAGTTATATCATGCAGTTAATTACATGTTCCTCGGATGTTATGATAAGATTCTATAAGACTTGTCTTGTCAATCATGTTCCATATTATTATATGTGCATGTGCTTCCTAAATATCCTAGTAAGAAGTTATAGCAAGTTAGCTCAGCTCAATATGTTGCTTATATCAGTTACTGTTCTATCTCTCCTTTGAGGTTTTATAGTTTCGGCGGGGGTTATGTTTCTCGCTGGGACTATGTGTCTCACCCCGTTGGTTTTAAAACTTTTTAGGTGATCGTTCCAGACGTGGTGGTGGTCGTGAGGTTGCGGACGAGCAGCAAGATGAACAGTAGGCGGCAAGAGATGGATATGTTGTTGTTTTGGTTGTTTTGTAGTAGAGTCTTAGAGTCATCCATGTACTCTCAGGTCCTTGGAGGTGTTTTGATGACATTTCATGTTGTATAGATGATGTAGCTTGTTTATCCTACTGTTGGCCGAGTATGTCTTGTTCTGTATATAAACAGGTGGTGAACTCTTTGTGCCTACGCGACAACTAGATCCTATGAACTATGGACACGTATCAAGGTTTTTGTATGTTTATATAACATGTTTCCTTGCAGGATAAGGATCTGGATGTAATAGTTTTTGTATTTATCTGCTTTCCGCAATTGGTTTTAATTAAACCGTGTTTTTGGTAACATGTGGTTTATGGATGTTCTGCACATGTTCGTGTGGCATTTTGTTGTCTGTGTGATAGCAGGATGTCACACCTCTAGTCAATCAGGTTGTCTCATGAGCCGGTCATTTTGTCTTTGTGTAGATTGTTATCTCATGTCGAAACATAAATTAAAACTATCCAATTTCTTATTAGAATGTATATGGAGAAAACCTTGAGTTACATTCGAGGGAAAATAGGAATAAGAGCATTAATTTATATTTGGAAGGGAGAGAGAAGCTCGTTACATAGACAAATTAATAAAAGGAATAAATAACCACAACCATGCACACATAGATCTGGGGTTTTGGCTGTTATCTGGATTCACATCCACCATCAAAATAGATTTTATGGGGATGCATGTAAATTGCATATATATATATATATATATATATATATATATATAGGGTGTTCATTCATTGCCCGCGCGGGTAGCATGGATTTTCGCTACCCTGCAGCCAAAAAAGTAACTCTCCTAGCTAAGAAAGTAACTCTGCTGTAAAAAAAGTAACTACGGTGTCAAAAAAGTAACTCTGCTGGCCAAAAAAGTAACTCTGTACAAAATATAGAGCAGATATACATAAGGACGGGTTTTTTGATTTTGGAGGGGCAAATGATATTATTTTTGGCTCAAATTTTTTGGAGAGCAAAACAAAATAGTCCACTACAATTTTGAAATTTTTTTTGAAAAAAAGTGATCGGAAGGGTGGGCGGGTAGCTACCCGCGCGGGCAATAAAGATGGGCCCATATATATATATATATATATATATATATATATATATATATATATATATATATATATATATATATATATATATATATATATATATATATATATATATATATATATATATATATAGAGAGAGAGAGAGAGAGAGAGAGAGAGAGAGAGTCAGGATAGAATACACTCGAGTATACATATCACACACTACACTCAAGTGGTGTTTGTATATTAAGACTATTGTTTTGCAAAATGTAAACTAATGATCTTCATTTTCATACTATAATTAGGCTACATAAAAATTTTGAGCTCATTTGGATGAGTGTAAGTCACTCATCCGAGGGAAACAAAATCGACGCACAAAACTAATTTGAAATTATAATTTTTGTGGTCTTTACAATGTGAGCTAGAAATGTCCAAATGGGCTCAAAGTTTATATATGACCTGTTTATAACATGTTTAAGAACATCAAATGATTATATTTTAGAAAAAAAATGTTGCATCATCAAAAAGTACTTGAGTGTATTATGCTCTGGAGTGTATTCTAGCCTAATTCTCTCTCTCTCTCACTATATATATATATATATATATATATATATATATATATATATATATATATTCATTTGGGTTATTGTGTGGTGATTAGACAGATGTGCAAATGAACTCGTTTAAATATTTGCATCGCATGCAATAAATAAACACGGTAAAAACCAAAATCCAATCATGTCGATTATCCCAAAACATAATTAATTGATGTGGATCTGATACCACTATTGACAAATATGACATTAGGGATCTGATACCACTATTGACAAATATGACATTAGGTAGGGAGTGGAAACAATAAATTTACTGCATATTTCCCATTAACCAACATATTGCGTCAATAACTATGCAATGAGAAAGATGGTTTCATGAAAATATATCTGCTCCTAGAGCAATTCCAACAAAATTCCTTGTCGATGTAGATGCACCCTCTGTCTAGGAAGGTGTCTATGCAGCTCATGTATGAAGTCAGACTTGTCTGACTACTCCTTCATGGACATCAAACTCAGACAACTATTGTAGTGGCTCCTAAGATCTCGCCACAGACTGCGAGTTGATGTTGCCCTCCTAGCAGTAGCCGAAAGACTTCTCCCTTTAGAGTAGTCCACACAGACCAACTATAACTCTTGTTATCCTATATGAACGAATAGGAAGGAGTTGTCCCTCCTATTGGTGTACTAGTCGCCAACATGCTCTCCCACAACAATGATCATCAGTTGGTTCTCTCACGTGGCTATCCCTCCCTAGTTGGGTAGGACTTGCCTAGGCTCTCGTCGTTACACAACCAGAGAGGACAACAATTGTCAGAGCAACTGATTCTCAATTTTTTGTGTTGTAGTTGTTCTCTTAGAATCCTCCAATACCCCTCATAGGGGTTAGGGTTAGGGTTACCAGTCCCCAACCAATGCGGGACTAAAGAGGGAGTGGAAAGGACTAGAAGATCTTGAATTTTTGCAACAATTCTAGAAGTTTCACAACTTGTAGTGCCAAAATGGTCATATTGCCCATTGAGAAAGTTGTCTCTCATATGATATGGTCATTTCTCTAAGTGAAATAGTCATTTTTCACTTTCCAATTATGCACATATGTCGGCTATTCAATTCCAATTAGTACTCAACTTGATGTTAGCACCAATCCTTTGTGCAATCAAATTGCACCCCCAAAATGGACGTCTGGTATAAATGAGACGGGCATCGCACACCAACCTAGAAGGTCGTCTTACATAGGTGAAATGGGCATCTTACAGTCGAGGTCAGGTAGAATTCTAACTAATGTAAAATACAATCAGCCTGACATTCCAAATGGTTGTCTCAACATTTGAACTGATTGTTTGACAGTCTAGTCAACTGATCTGTTGCATGAATTGAAATACCTAAACACTTTAGGAATCAATCCAATCATCATTATATATAAAATTCCTCTTCTAGATTGATTTTAGGAATTAGGTACATGAAAATATCAATTCAATAAATCCCTAGCTTGATCAAGATCAAGTCAAAAGCAATGCAAATGCACTTTTGTGGAAAACACTCTAAAACCCTTAGGATCATTTTTTTAATCATTTGTATTGATTCTATGACTTTTAACTAAGATGAGAAAAAATTAGGAGCCCTTAATTCCAACGTTTAATCTCTCTAATAACATTTTCTAAAATACATCACAAAGTGTATATTCGGTCGAATTTCTCTTGTGACAAACTTGACTGACACCCTTAATGCATTTTGAGAATGTCCAGTTAGGTAGAGTTTTCAATACATAAAAGTCTACTGACACCCTGCACTAGCAAAACTAATTATAAGCAATTGGTTGGGTTTCATCCAGGATAGACATGGACAATGCTTCATATTTGTTATGTCATATAGTGAATTAGTCGAGTAACCTTTATTCAAACTCGACCAATTACATTGTATGGAGTGTGTAGAAAAAGTGATTCTAACAGTTCGAGTGTTGCAAAACATAAAATTATATCCATTGCAATACCCCAAATGGCAAGAAAATGTTCCTTAGTTCTCCTAGACTCTACTGGACACCCAGAATTATAAATAGGACCTCTTAGAGTACATTCCAAAGTTTCTCCTTCATGCTATTCAATCTCCTAGCTATAGTTGAGTGCATCTAGTCCACTTGAGCCCCTTTCTCTGTCTTGCTTGCAAATATTCATACGAGTGAGATAGGATATCTGTGAGAAAGCTACTCCATTGTAGACATGTAAAGCTCTCAAAGCTTCCCTTTCCCCAACCCTTTTCTTTAAGATCAAGTTGGTGAAATATTCTCTAAGTGAAGGAGAAGGTGCAAGGCTTATCCAAGTGGAAGGAGAAGGTGAAAAAACTTCTCCAAGGAGAAGGAAAAGGTCAAGACTGAAGATTCGAGAGTAAATTGGGTAAATCCTTCAAAGCAAAAGACTCAGTGCAATAAGGGGATCTCCTTCATGAAGGTGTCCAGCTGCTTGTAAGAGTGGGTAAGACTTTTTAGATGTATAAGACTCTAGCTTAAAGGATAGGTAAGTCCTTGGTTAGTTTATTGGCTCCTTTTGGTTCTTAAAAAGGAGGTTGGGTATCTATGGGTCCAATAAAGGAAGGTCATCTTGTATGTCTTATAATGGAGTATAAGTATAAATGTGTTGCAAAATCCTAGAGCTTGACCTATTTAGGTAGTGGACTAACTTTCTTCTAGTTTGGAGATTGGAACCAATCATCATAGCTTGTTCTTATATTTTTTCAATCTCTCTCATCCTTTCTATGTATGCTTAGTTGCACTACAAATTCAATATTTGAATCCCATATCTTGAAGTAACTTGAAGGTCTAACAAATCTTGTTTAAGTGCTTTTATCTCTATTCAAACCTCCCTCTAGAGACCACTAATACAACAAGTTGTATCAGATCCACAATCTTCTCCAACAAATATCCTATGAGATGATAAGATGGGAAACAACCTACTTTGGTCTCTCAACTTGGAAGGTGGTTTCTCGATGAGACAACCAATCTTTGACAACACAAACTTCCTCTATTGGAAGAGATGGATGTAGTTCTACCTTCAAGGGATGAGCTATGACATGTGGAAAGTAGTCATCATTCCAGAAAAGGAGCCATCGGGAGATGTAGCTACTTGGGATGAAGCTACACTCTAGATAACATAGCTGAATACAAAGGCTATAAGAATCATCTATGCAGCTATCATTCCCTCTGGGTTCTACCAGATCTCCTCTTGGGACACAACCCATGAGACATGGAACAAATTGTGCCTCACCTATGAAGGCACAAAGCAAGTCATGGAGTGCTAGATATACATGGTCAAGGGTCTCCTTGAAAACTTCAAGATGGAAAAGAAGGAGAAAGTGGTTAATATGCACACGATGCTCAACACCATCATCAACAGACTTTCTTTTTTGAGCCACACCATGGATAGAGGGACCATCCACTCCAAGATTCTAAGGTCTCTCCCCAATAGATGGGAATCCAAGGGGACTTCCATTGAAGAACTTAGAAGACTTGGTGACATCCATCGAAGAGCTCATTGGCAACCTTCAAGATCATGAGCCAAGACTTTACAAACAAGATGAAGATGAGAAGAAAGAAGAGAAGGAATCAAAGCAGACCAAAGACAATGCATTCAAAGCTCAAGTGGAGGCAATGATTCTCCAACAACAACTTTCTTATTAGTCCTCTCCTCCTTCCTCAAGTGAAGATGAAGCCCCCGGTGACCATGAAACTAACTACTCCAAGGGGAAGCACTTCAATGGAAAGCCATCCTCGTCCTCCCCTCCAAGGTTCTATAAATGTGGGCAAAAGGGACACTACAAGAATGAGTGCACCAAGGCCAATAATTCCTATGACAAGAGCAAATCCAAGAAAAGGGAGGACTACAAGAAGGATGGCAAGTACAAAAGAAGGACAAGAAGGAAAGAAGAAGCAAGGATGCAACCCATGTTGGATGGGAGGAGAGTTCTTCTAGTGATTCCATCTCTAATGAGGGAGAATGCCACCTTGCACTAATGGTCTCTACTAGTGAAGACATTGGTGTTGTAAGTGAGGTAAGATTTCACGAGTTATCTAAAGAAACCCTCATTGATATGCTTAATGCTTCCCTCTCTTCCCTTTTCGAATGAAGATATAAGAAGAAGACATTAGGGGAAATCAATGATGACTTGAAACCCAAACTTGACATCCCTGATCAAAATGAGAAAATGCATCTTAATAGTATTGATTCTTTGCAAGGGTAGTTTTTTTATCTTGAGCTCCAATATAATGGAGTTGAAGTAAAGAATGGTATCTACCTATAGAACATATATAGTCTTAAGTAAGAAAGCCAAGCCCACCTCGATGAGCTTATTTTACTTAAAACTAGAAATGATGATCGTAAACATGCTTGTGATGCTAATAAAGATGAAAATAGAATCTATCTTGATGAACTAATCATGCTTAGAACTGAAAATTCTAGATTGCTTGCTCAAATTAATGACATTTCTTCAAGAACTCTATTTCTTAGTAATGAGGTATCTAGCATTACTCTTTAAAGAGATTCTTATCATACTAAATCCCTCTATTTGGAGGATGAATTACTTCATGCACATGATGATCTTACTAGCTTATCTTCCACTTTCATTACTCTTAGTGATGATAATCACAAACTTAGAGCTTCCTCGTAGAAATTTCTTAAGTAAAAAAGTCCCTCAGTGAAGTTCTAGATCACTCTACCAAACAAGTTGGTAATAGTGGTTTGGGATATGTAAGGGGATCTCCAATGAGAGAGTAAGATTAATGGTAAGAAAAAAAACAAGGGACCTATTTTCTTCCATGAAGAATCATCTGGCTCTAAGAACCCTATGGTTTGAGTGCATTGCAAGAGTGATGAACATTACTCTACTTATTTTCCTTATAGAGAGAAGGAGACAAACCCAAAGATGAAATGGGTCCCCAACTTAACACCAGATCCTAAGGTTTGAATTGGACAACAACATATTCCTTTCTTGTAGGTAAAAGTAAAATGGATTGTTGATAGTGGTTTCACAAAGCATATAACAGGTGAAATCAACCACTTCTATCAATTCACAAAGAAGAAAAGAGGATCGGTAACATTTGGTGACAACAACAAAGGTAAAGTGATAGGTGAGGGTGATGTAGGTCATTCAGTATGCATCAAAAATGTTCTTCTTGTGGATGGCCTACATCACAATTTAATTAGTGTTAGCCAATTATGTGATAATGTCTATCTTGTTCTTTTTACCTCACTAGAATGCTTACTTCTAGATTGCTTCTCCTACAATGTTATATATAAGGGAACTAGAAATGGTAATCTCTATGTTGTTGTTCTTGACTCTATTAAGCCTATTGTTGGTATATTTCTTATTGTCAATTTGAATGATATATCTTTGTGGCACCGTAGGCTTGGTCATGTAAATATGCATCAATTGAAGAAATTGATCAAAAAGGAATTGCTCAAATGACTTCTAAAATTGAATGTTGAGAAGGATGAGGAATGCCAACCTTGTACCCAAGAAAAGCAAGCCAAATCCTCCTTTAAATCCAAAGTAGTCCTTAGTACCAAGACAGCTCTTGAAGTTCTTCACATTGATCTATTTGGACCAATGAGAACTCAATCGCTTTGTGGTAGTAAGTATTACCTTGTGATTATTGATGACTTTTTATTCTTTACTTAGATCTTCTTTCTTGTTTCAAAAAGTTATACTCTTGTTGTTTTCTCAACATTTTCTAAATGAGTTGAAAAACAAGCTTCTTTCTAGTTTATCTCTTTCCACAATGACCATGGGAGAGAATTCAAAAATGACTTGTTTGAAATTTTTGGAGAGTAATCTGAGTATGCACATAACTTTTCTTGACATCAAACACCTCCAAAAAATGGAGTTACAGAGAGAAAGAATAGGTCACTTCAATAAATGGCTAGGACCATGCTTCTAGAATATCACTCCAAAGAAGTTTTGGTAGAACTCGTTAGCACTTCATTTTTTGTGCAAAATTGGGCTTTCACTCATCCATCTTTAAAGAAAACCCCCCTATGAGTTATGGCGTGGTAGAAAGACTTTTATCGATTACTTTCATCTTTTAGGTTGTCCTTGTTTTGTTTTGAACACCAAGGATTCCCTCGACAAGTTTGATGTGAAATCATACAAAGCTTTATTTCTTGGCTATAGCACTACTAGAAAGGCTTATAGAGTGTTTAGCATTGAATTCTCTAAAGCTGAAGAATCTATCAATGTTAAATTTGTTGAAAATAACCCGTCTATTTCTAAGAATATTGTGAATGATGTTGTTGTATATGAGCTGATCCCTCACTTGAATGAGCTCAACATTATTGGAAAAGAAATATAGGTGATAGCTGATGAAGAAGAGAAAGAAGAAGAAAAGAAGGATCCAACTCCCCGCTTTGCAAAACATCATCCTATAGATCTTATCATAGGTAATATTTTGAAATGGTGAAGAGGCAAGCTGCATACAACAAAGAACAAGCTATAAATGCCTTCATCTGACAACTGAGCCCAAGAATGTGCAAGAAGCTCTTAAAGATGATGAATGGATCCCAACTATGCAAGAAGAGTTAGAAGAGTTTGACAAGATCAAAGTGTGGACCTTAGTGACTAGACCAAATGATAGGAAGATCACTGGCACCAAATGGGTCTACCGCAAAAACCTAGATGAAAGTGGCAAAGTGGTAAGAAATAGAGAAAGGTTAGTTGCACAATGCTACAATCAACCAGGAAGCTATTATTTTGATGAAACTTATGCTCCTATTGTTAGACTTGAATCTATTAGAATGTTACTTGACTTTGCAAGCTATAAATTTTGTTTGCTTTATCAAATGGATGTTAAAAATGTGTTTTTGAATGTTACAATAGAGGAGGAAGTCTTTCTAGCTCAACCTTCCAATTTTGAACATGATAAATTTCCTAACCAAGTTTATTTGTTGCAAAAGGCTCTCTATGGACTCAAACAAGCCCCTAGAGCTTGGTATGAGAAACTAAAGAAATTTTTCCTAGACAATGGCTACATCATGGGAAAAGTCGAGTCTACGCTATTTCTAAAACACACTTATAAAAACTTTTTTCATTCAAATATATGTAGATGATATTATTTTTTGCAGAACTGATCTTGATCTTTACATGGAGTTTAGTTCTCTTATACATAGTGATTTTGAGATGAGCATGATGGGGGAGCTTAGTTTCTTCCTCGGCTTCCAAATCAAGAAAACCAAGGAAAATAACTTCAACCAAGATAAATACACAAGTGATTTCTTGAAGTTCTTTGGGATGGAGAACACCTAGCTGATGGACACCCCCATGTCAAACAATGCCAAGCTTGACAAAGATGAAGAAGGTGAGGAAGTGTATGAGAACATCTATAGAGGTATGATTGGAAGATTATTATATTTAACTGCCTCTAGACCTGACATAATGTTTAGTGTTGGCTTGTGTGCTCAATTTCAATAAAATTCAAGAAAATCACATCTCATAGAGGTTAAGAGGATTTTGAGGTATTCAAACAAAACTCAAAATCTGGATTATGGTATCCCAAGTCAAGGGACTTTACTCTTACTACCTATAGTGAGGTTGATTATGCAGGGTGTTTGATTGATATAAAGTCCACAAGTGGCACTTGCTTATTCCTAGAACCATGCTTGGTTTCTTGGTTTTCTAAGAAATAAAGTACAATATCTCTTTCAACTACCAAGGTTGAATACATTACAGATGGGAGTTGTTGTGCCCAAGTCATATGGATGAAGCAAATGTTCCAAGACTTTAATAATCATTTTGATGCTTCAACTATCTATTGTGACAATACTAATGAAATTAATCTCTCTTATAATCTTATATTTCTTAGTAGAGATAAATATATAGAGGTTCGTCACCACTTTCTTCTTGACCACATTGCCAAGAAGGATACTTGTGTCATGCATGTGGACATAGAGAATTGGTTTGTAGACATTTTCACTAAACCTCTACCTAGAAAGCAATTTAAATTTATTTGATCAAAACTGCTTATAACAGCTCTTGATAATATTTACATACAATCTAGCTAGAAGTTATCATACTTATATGTTTCTTGCTTATAATTGGTCATGTTTTTACTTGAATGTGCTATAATTGCCATGTTTTCATGCCTTGTTTCAATTATTTTTGGTTTTTTTTACAAACAGATGTTTTATCGCAAAATAGTAACCAATGATGAGTGGAATGTGCCTCAATATGTTTCAAATACATGATAGGCTAGAAGAATAATTTTATATATCACTCTAGAGGCTTAGAATTAAATTCTCACTATTTTGGACATGCTGACCACTCGATCGAGCTTAACCGGGTACAAACTCAACCGATCCCTGGCTGAGGGTTGAACTAAAATGCAGTGTTCGTCGAGTTTCCTAAGCATGGAACTTGACCGACACCATGTCTGGATGCAAATGAAAAAGGGACATTACCCGACTTTTCTTCCTCTCAACTAGAGGAAGTCGAGTGATAGACGACCTCCAATGTTTGTCCTCCAACCCTCCAACATCTCCTACACCCTTCCTACACTCTAACCATCCCTCCTTCCCTCTCCCAACTATGACATAGATGGATAGGTGACATGCTACTTGCATTTTCCTTCTCGTTTGGTGGTCACTTCCTCTCAATCCAACCTAAATGGCCTCAACCCGTAGGAAACAATCCAGACCAGTTGGAGCTTCATCCTCCTACACTGCTCCTCACCATGTCTCCTTTGATGGAATCTTTTTCATCTCAACTCAAGTCATGAATAGGTATAAGGAACTCCTTCCTAGGAATCCCTTCATGCTTTATTTGAACCTCATTTGCAACGACTGAGGTGATCAAATATGTTTTTAAGGTGTTAAAAACACACCATCTTAGTGCTTTGTGTGTAGATCGTTCATTCTTCTCAAATGCTTTGTATAGAACAAAGGTTGTCAATGAATTTTATGCCAATCTTATGTGGAACTACAACAATAGTGTGCCACCACCTAATACTCAGGTCATCTTGACTTCAATGATAGCCAGTACCAATATAACAATATCCAAGGATTCATTGAATACCTATTTCTCTGGTACAAACTTCATCTCTTCTTGGTTGGCTTCCTATCCTTCATACCATGACCTGCTAGACCCTGAAGGTTTCTACAATAGCTTTAATCAATGTGCTTACCCTTCCTGATATCCATAAGTTTTTGAAGAAGCTTGATGTCCCATACCATAAGAAGTCCACCTAACCTTCCTCTTCCATCAATATTAAGAAACATCTAATCACTCTAGTATTCAATTGCAATATCCATCCCAAGAGGAATCAAATAGATATAGTAGAGAATACTACAATATTCATGTATTGTGTATTGAATAATATCAAAGTCATGTGGACTCATTATATTCTTCATCATATGACTTATTTCACCTCAGGGAAAAACACCACAGGTACCCATCTCCCTTATCCAAACTTGATCTGTGGTGTGCTTGCTCACCATGCTTAAAAATCTCTCTTACATGACCTTGGCTACAAACCAAGTCAGAAAGGAGTTTGCATTAGTGAGAATGCCATAAAGAAAATCTTTCTTCCTAGCTCCTCCACCATGCCAGGTACCTCTACCTCCACCTAGGCCCCTCCTCCACAACCACCACCCAGACCTAACTGTGCCTCTATTTCTATATTCAATGAAGCCCTCATGAGATATATGATATATCAACAGGCGTTCAACCTTCAGGTTCAGGACTACATCCACCACAACCTCATTCAAATCATATCACATGTGAACATGTCCTACAACCATCCCTACCCACCTTACCAGGCTTATTCAAGTGTTGAATATGCTTCTTATGGATATAGCTAGTTCTACCCTGACCCACCACCTACTGCTTCCATTGTACCCTCTACTGCTTATGATGGTGGACCTGCCCCTACCCCTAATGCTCTTCCACTTTTTCTTCTTCCCGTTGAGCCTGTCACGACTCTACTTGGTGTCTATGATGGAGTTGCTACTCCCAGTTTTGAGCAAGAAAATGTATTACATGCATGTGGCATGTCTTGGGATATGTAGAATGCTAGGTGTCCTGGTACTCATGATTTTGGACCTCCTACTAATGAGGAGGAGATTCTTGACCAGGATGTTGTGGAGGACGTTGGAGATGGTGATGATGTTCTGGATGTTGATGATGTTGCTGGTGATGATGGCTCTTCCGATGGTGATGATGGTGAGGCTACACGTACTACCACAGATACAACATCAGATGGAGATGAGGATTACCAGTAAGAGGATGAGGATGATGATGTAGTTGATGTAGATATCCTAGATATTTAGTTTTTTAGTCTATTAGGGTGCTCATATATATCTCTTTTTGTAGACTATCATGTACTAAACATTTGGGCATTGTATCTGAGGCATACTATTTTCCTATATCATCATTTTTCCTGGCTTGTACTTTTCATATCGAGAGGACATATCTAATTTTGTAATCTTGATCTTATGTACCTTAACTCTTTGTTTAGTTACATATTATGAGTTGATGGTATGTGTTCCCAAATTTTGGTTATGACGCTAGATTTCTTATTTCTCTCTATTTTGTCTTTGTTTGGTTCCTTCTTTATTGGTTTCTTATGCAGTTTGGGCCTATAGTGAAGGTTTGTGTTTTATAGCTCTGCTACACACTACCTTTTTGATATGACAAAGTGGGAGAAATGAGCTCTCAATATTGAATTTTTTGTTGATTGCTTATGTGATCCTTTTCTAGTCAATCGTCTGAAATATCATGTGACTTGCTAGAGGATCATGTAATATATATATGTGCTATTACTGTTTGTGGAAAGACTAACCATGTAGGAAAAAGTAAGCATGAATTGAGGGGGAGAAATTAACATGTTTCATTCATGTATCTCCTTGCAATTCACAAGGTAAAGGTTTAATTTTCATATCCTTTTCAATATGTTGAGGAATGGTTTGTCGTTGTCAAAAAGAGGAGAATGTTCACCTGAGAGTTATACATTGTCTATATTTTGATAATGACTTAACCATTCGATTGATATGTATCTAATATGTCTACTTGAGATTGATTTTAGGTATTAGGTACATGAAAATGATCAATTCAATCAAGCCCTAGCTTGATCAAGCTCAAATCAAAAGCAATTCAAATGTACTTATATTGAAAACATCCTAAAACCCTTAGGATCATATTGGTGATCATTTTTATTAATGCTATGACTTGTAACTAAGATGTGAAAAAATGAAGAGCCCTTAATTCGAACATATAATCACTCTAAATGATTTTTCAAAAATACATCAGAAAGTGTATATTTGGTTGATTTTCTCCTTTGACAAACTCAACCGACACCCTTGATGCATTTTGAGAATGTCTTGTTTCAATTGAGTTTCCAATATACAAAAATTGACTGACACCCTACACTAGAAAAACTAGTTTTAAGAGACCGATGAAGTTTCATCCAGGATAAACTCGACTGATGCCTCAAATTTGCTTTATCAGATAGTGCAATTGGTCAAGTTACCTTTATTGAAACTCGACAGAATGCATTGTACGGAGTGTGTAGAAAAAGTGATTCTAACCGTTGGATTATTGGAAAACTCAAAATTATATCCGTTGCAACACCCCAAATGGCTAGAAAATGTTCCTTGGGTCTCCTTGACTCTAATGTACACCCCCAACTATAAATAAGGCCTCTTGGACTTCATTCCAAGGTTGTTCCTTCATGCTATTAAAGATCCTTGATATATTTGAGTTCATCCAGTTAGCTTGAGCCCCTTTCTCTGACTCACTTGCAAATAAGAACATTCATATGAGTGAGATATTATCTGTGTGAGAGAGCTACTCCATTGTAAACTTGTAAAGCTCTCAAAGTTTCCCTTTCCCCAACCACTTTCTTAAGATCAAGTTGATGAAAGCTTATTTAAGTGAAGGAGAAGGTCTGAGGGTTATCCAAGTGGAAGGAGAAGGTGCAAAAGATTCTCCACAGTGAAGGAGAAGGTCACGACTGAATATTAGGTAATAGAGTGGATAAATCAGTCAAGGCAAAAGACTCAGTGTAAGAAGGGGATCTCCTTGGCGAAGGTGTCCAGCTACTTGCAAGAGTGGGTAAGACCTTTTAGAGGTAGAAGACTCTATCTCAAAGGATAGGTAAATCCTTGGTTGGTTTATAGGATCCATTTGGTCCATAAAAAGGAGGTTCTATATCTATAGGCCCAGAAAAGGAAGGTTGTTGTGTATGTCTTATAATGGAATATAAGTATACATGTGTTGTAAAATCCTAGTGCTTGACCTCTCTAGGTAGTGGACCGACGTTCTCCTAGTTGGAGACTCTACATAGCTTGTTCTTGTGTTTGTTCAATCTCTCTCATCCTTCCTATGTATGCTTAGTTTCACTACAAATTCTATATTTACAATCCCATTTCTTGATGTAACATGAAGGTCTAATGAATCTTGTTTAATTGCTTTTAGCTCTATTCACCCACCCACCCTCTAGATCCCATTGATCCAATAGGTTTTGTATGCAATGATGACCCTAACCATTAACGCTCTAACTTGTGTATTCCCTTTAGGGAAGCCCAATATATTATTATTAAAATGATTAAATTTTGACATTGTACAAAGTTGTAATACTAGCCACTCTATGATGATATGAATGCATGGAAACAAATATAGAATTCAACAATAAGGCTTAGAATAAAATATCAATGAATGAAGATATAAAATTGATTTTTATGGAGAATGTATCAAAAAATATAAGTGAGTAACAATTTAAATGAACTAAGAATATAAATTATGAAACCAATCTAAAAATTACAAAAAAAAAGAATTACATAAACAAACTAGTAATTAAGATAAATTAAAACTTACAAAAATAAATGTAGAGGAAAATATCCTAACTTTATCTTGAGCAACGAAATATCTAAATGTTCCATTTTCCCCAAAAATGCTGCCAATATTTAATGTGATGAATATTAGAATAAGAAATTTATATCAGAGGTTATTCCCAGGTTTTACCTAATCTAACATGTAATAAATACCACCCACAAGTAGACATGTCTTATCATAGTACAGCTTCATGATCAAACCCAAAGGATAATATTTGTAACAGAAAATTGGACCGTAGGCCTAATCAAGAAAAAATCAATCAACATAAATAATCTTTTAAATATATTTTATTAACCAAATTAACTTAGAAAGAAAAATAAATTGAACTAAGTATGAAATGGTTTTTTTGGTACTATTGCCACAATGACGTGTTTTACTACTTATTCCTACAATAATTTTTCAAATCATTGAATCATTCATTCATTTTTATACTAGAATGGGGATATGAAATTTCATATACTTTCAAAATATAATATTTGAAGGACTAGTTTTCTCATAGGCTCAAAGTCTCATTACCTATAGATTCCTAATCTATTGCCTCAAAGGACACCCATCCCTAATCATTTTTGGGGTTCAATGACATTGTCTGGTGTTCTAATATTAGTCTATGAGGTCTCTACTTTTTATATTATAACAATCATGCAAGATAGGTGATCTAGATATAAAAAAAACATAAAACATTCAATCATAAATCCAGAGGTCCCTATGAAAAACAATTCACTATGTAGAAATAATATGGGAAACATGGCTAATCCTTGTGTTGTTGTAAAAGATCTACTCTCTACTTGTGTTTATGGTATAAGAGAAAAGAAAACAAAGAAAAAAATATCATTTACACGATATTCACGTGGAGGAGAGGATCGGTGGTCTTCTTTTCCCACTCTCCAAATATTAGTTGAAATCTCTAATCACAATCTATAATGGAGCACATCTACATGTCAATACATCAAATTTTTTTCTCTAGATATCTCTTTGGTGGCGGATGGGAACCTAGATTGGATTTATAGGTAATGAACATCTTCCCTAGACGTCCCTAATTACTTTGAGATCCGCCCATGGAATATCAAAGAAAACAACATCAATCAAACAACCATTAGTCATTTGTTGTAATTTATTAGCACATGCAAGTCAGTCAATTCAAGGTCCATTTAGGAAGCTAGATATGTCATTGGATATACTCTTTCTATGTATAATTGAACTATACTTCCAAATCATGGTGAATTACCCAATTTTGACATCGAATGTTAAATTGATGTGGATATAGTGACTCTATACTTTTCTCAACCGATTGAATAGGTCAAAAATTAGGAGACTTACCTATAGATTGACATATAACCAAATCATGCAATCGAATGACTGGGAAATGAATTGGCCAGCTAAATGGATGTCACTATTTTTGGAGCCGGATTATGCTTTTCTCCAAATAGCAAACCTGCCAATTCAGTTATCCAATAGGTCGAGTGGATTCTTTTTATCCTTTTAAATGTCTGATATCCTAATTGACCGACTCAAGAGTTAGTCGACAATTTAGTTTTATCATTAAATATAATTGTTTTGTAGGTAATTAATTTCCGCATCAAATAGCTTTTCAAATTGCTTAAATCTGAGTTCAAGCATGAATATAAATCCACTATATTGACTTACTAAACTTTTCACACAGTCGCTTGTGAGTGTGAGATCCTCACTTCGGTTGTCAGAGTTGGGGAGTGAGGATATGCAACTTTTGATCATTTTCATGGGATTTTCATGTAGGTCATATGGTTTCTCTCTTCTACTTGCATCAACCTACAAATAAAACACAAAAATGAATTAAAATGAACTAATATAGATGAATTACTAAAAACCTACAAGAAGTGAAACATCATGATAAAAGTAATATTAACATGTGAAACTAAATATGATGTGTTGGTAAGTATGCTTAGAGATCCATGTAGGGAAATCAGGGTGACAGATAAGGAAGGTGAAACAAAAGTTTAAAGCCTGATTCCCCTTAACAACAAGATCACGTCAACAATTATATAATAGCAAGGATGGTTTAATGAGTTTGTACCTATCATGGAGTAAGTCCAACGACTATTCCTCATTGTAGTAGTTGTGCATATGTCTTATAGTTTCATAGAGACGGTGTCTTTAGTAGCTTCTGGTCTCACCACGGATAGTGAGTTCACATTGTCCTCCTAGCGGTAGACAACAACCTCCTTGCCTCTATGGAAGTCCACATGGATCATCAAGAACCCTTATCATCCTTCGAGAATAGATAAGAAAAAGTTATCCCTCCTATTGGTGTACTAGTCGCCAACTTGCTCTCCCAAAATTGTTCTCCCTTTCTATCCCTCTCTTTATCGGGTAGAACTTGATCTGGCTCTCTATTAGTTACCACAACTAGAGAGGACAACAATTGTTAGTGGAAATTGAGTTATTTCTCAAAGGAAGCCCCTAATACCCCTCTGTTTATAACAGGGTTAGGGTCAGGGTTCCCAGTCTATGTGGGAGTAAAAGGGACCAAAACCTCATGAATTTTTGCAACTTTTGACAAGAAAAATAGTCAGTTTACTAGTAAACTGACCGATTGACATGTGATTCGATTGGTTCACCTAGTGAATCATTTTTTTCATCATGTTTCCCAATTCCAATTGTATTGGCAATTCATATCTGATTTAATGCACAACATGATGTCAGCACAAATCCTTGAATTAATCAAATTGATCCACCAACCTCTGAGTTCACAACCTGAGCCAGCGGGTTCATGGACATGATCCAATCAGTTCACTTCCTGAATTGATCGACTTATTGTCCAGAATTTCCAAACTTAGTTCTATTGACATGCCACACTGAAATGATCGATTCAACACTTGAACCTATCTATTCAACTATTTAGTCAGTAAATTCTCAACTAATGTCGTTTAAATTGAATACCTTAACACTTTAGCAATCAATTTAATTATCATTCATGATTAAACTCCTCTTCTAGGTATATCCTTTGTTTGTGACCCCATAGGTTCCATGTTATGTTGGTAGTGAATATCCATAACTAATTTATGATATCACAAGAAAAGAGTGGTGCCTAATCACACATCACTACTACCCAAATAATTATGAATTCTGGAGAACAACTTCAGCCTACGATCTATGCTAGGTGTTATAGGGATTGTTTAATTCCTTTGTCTATTTAGAATGAACTCAAGGCATGGAATAGTCATCCTCTCAATGTTTAATCCATGGTCCTTGATCTAGAGAAGATTGTTTGAGATATATGTGACCTCAATATCATATATTGATTCACATTTGCTTGTGCATTGTTTTCTCAGTCTCGCTTATCAAGTGGCCATGATGTCAAACTCCTATAGGAGGGACAAATCCCATCTCATCACTCATAGTCATCCCCATGTGTCACAATGCACCCAATCAAAACCCTTACGGTAATCCTTATTCAGGATAATGGTAGATGATGTCAAAGCACACTGAACGACATGTGGCATGTGTAGTGACTTGAGGTCTAAGAACCACAATCACCACCTTCACTATGAGAGATGACTATGACCACCAAGTATGGTTTCTATGTGTCACTCTCAAGGTGGGTATGTCTGATACATATTTCCTAACAATTATCTATGTACTTGGTTTGATATCACATATCATGACTAATGATATTTTTTCATCAACCAACACACATTCTAGTCTTTAGTGTTACTTCTATCTAACTTTATTCCACTTTAACATCTGACCAGGCACATAATAACAATGTACATACTCTTAACATCCGTATGATCTCATTGTTCAAGTCACGTACTTGAAGACATATGTCATTGAGTAATTGTCATTCTTTAGACATTCATTATGTTTCCTCATTATCTCAAAACTAAGTGAAATGAAATGAATTATAATATTTCCCTTATTATCAATCAAATCTTTTACATTACATGCCATCACAATCATCATATATTCTCTCTTTGGGAATAGATACCAATAGACCCCCACTAGCACTTAGAGCCAATCACCCACAAATCTTATTCTTAGTGATCTAAACAAGTCCTTCATGTTTCTACTGTGCAAGTGCTAAACTAGTGGGTTAGCAATATTTTGTTGTATTCAATATATTACATGTTTCTCATCTCTTTGTTGTATGAGATGGAATTGCTATAATATGTTATCTGATATTCCTTGCCTAACCAATAGCTCCTTTGATGACATAGTATTTCGACTGTGTCATCAATGGTTGGAACATTCATAAGTTCACCCATATGAACTTCTACATCTATATACTATCTACTCATGTGTTCTCAACACATGGATACTTGATGCACTGGATAAATTTCATTTTCATAGTCTGTTTTATATGGATTATTGTGCACTATTTATTCATTTTCATATTAATTTGTGCAACATTTACTATCATTAGATTGTTATACTTACTTTCATCAAATAAATGTAATTTTGATGTTTCCTAATGACTTAATATATTTCAAAAGCTTATGTTTGATTTTTGTGTATTTCAGGTAATCTACACAGCTTGTTACTATCGAGTTTGGAGTTAGTGGTATCGACACTTGCTCAATTTCGAATATAGAAAAATTTGAGAAGACTCGGCAGTACTGACATAGAAGTCAATACTACAGGTAGCATCATAGATATGGATTCAAAATTAATCGAGGAAACTCATTACTATAAACTTCAAGCTCGGTATTACAAACAGCTACCTAGGCAACTGCACTTATCAAAGGAATTGGTAGTACCGACACCCAGTCGGTAGTACCAACATGGTGAGATCAGGTAGATCTGGAAATTAAGTCTAATCCAACAATTGACAATTAATTATGCCCTCGGTCACTTATATGACTTAGAGGGATTTTGGCCAACCCTAGCCATCTCATTCTATTCTGTTGGATGGCATTTGATAGAAAGGAGTGGAGAAAGAAGAGAAGAAGACCACATTCTAGACGATCCCGACACTTCCAGTGGACGGATTTGTAGCCGAAAGGTAGAAAATTGGTGCATGCCCAAGAGGCGATCATTTTGACCATCTCCTTTAGGGATTCATTGGTTTTACTAATGTTTCCCAGATTTTTATTCTTCTCTCCCATGTTTTTGATAATGGAAACCATATAGGGCTAAACCCCTTATTTCTTGGGACTCGGGAGTAGCCTGGTTATACATTATAGTTGACATGTATGCATTAAAATATCATTCTCTCTTAATTTATGGACATATTTTTATGAAATTGTCATGACTTATCCATGCTTGATAACTATAGGTAGTTAATTATACATTTAATTGCTTTGAAAAAGGAAATTAATGGTTGGATAATCCATAGAAATACATATTTTATATCACCCTTTGAGAAAGGTGGCTTACGAATATGAACAGATTACCTAGAGTTTTTGATATAGCTCCTAATTAATAACAAATCGATATGAGAGTGGGATTGGTATTAGGTTAGGTAGTGAATTATGTCGTGACAAAGGGTAATTCTTTCTACAGGCTCTTAGTCTAGGGTTAGGAGAGATATTTATTAATGGTATACTATTGATTGCAATGTTAACTGAGGTGAAACTGTAACCCTAAGGAAATCACTCCAATTGAGATCAACAACCAGTAATTTTAGATTTATTTTCTTCTTTATATAATTTAACTATTCAACCAAGTTTTCATCAGTCTAGATGATCACATTATAGTTTGTATATTTACATTTCCCCATGTTCGATATTTAGGCCTCATTGGCGTATATTACTCTAATAGCATACACTTGCACTTTAGGGTGTATAGTAAATCCCTATCAAGTTTTTGACCCATTGCTGGGGAAATGGAAAATCCAACATTATGAGTGTTGTAATAGGCCACTCTAGGCCACACCGTTTATTTTCTTTAATTCTTTTAAAGCTAAATTTCAAATATCATTTAGTCAATCATTAGTACCCATTCTTACGTTATCTTCAAAAATTTCAGGTACTAGTGCATGGTGCACACTAGAGATCATGACTATGGAGAGTCATCTCTACATGGATTTAACCAGGTTGAACTATTACTCCAATTAAGAGAGTTTGGTAACTCAGCACTAAGAAGAGCAGACTATTTGGGACCAGAGGAACTAGAAGAACCAACTAAGATGGAAGCTATAAGATTGATCTAGGGTTGGTGGTATTGGTCAAGTCACAAGCTTTTCATGGACATAGTACTGAAGATCCAATGACGCACATAAAAAATTTTGTGGAGAGCTACAATATGGTGAAGATATACAGGGTATCAACTATTGTGATCTACCTAAAGTTATTTTTATTTTCATTGGCAGACAATGCCAAATCTTGGTTCTATAACCTTCCACCTAAGTCGATTGAGACATAGGATCAGATGATAGACGCTTTCTTTGAGCGCTACTTCCTTCCGCTGAAGACAAATGAGCTGGTTAGGAAAACATACAATTTAAACAATAGACAGAAGAATCCTACTCTAAATCTTGGGAAAGGTACCAAAATATGTTAAGGAATACCCTGCATCATGGGATCGATGTGTATGGTCAAGCAAAGATATTTCATTATGGTCTGCATCATTGGGAAAGGACAACATTGGACAGTGCAGGAACATGCTTCTTTATCAACAACAAGTCATCCAAGTGACATTAAATCTTGAAGAATATGCTTAAAAAATAGTCTCGAGAAAAGAAAGGGAACATTCAACATCTATTAAAAGTGTTGGAGAGTCCAATGTGATTTCTGCATTGAATGCAAAATTGGACTTGATTGCTAACAAACTATGTGCCAAGGATGGAAGCTCTTATGGAGGATAAGAAGAGGAGTGCATGTTTGCACGTCAGCAAACTTATAGGGGCAATGACTATTCCTAAAGAAAAGACCCTAAGTTCTCTTGGAAGGACCCCAATAACTTCCACTAGGATCCATCACAAGCACATCATCAAGAAAATATACAACAACATGAGAGGGATCCTAGAAAGATTGACCACATTGAGGACATTCTTGGTAAGCTAGTAAGCCAGAATGAAGTTCTCATAGGCTAGACCCAAAAGGAACTACAGAATCAAGGAGCACAGATTTGTAGTATAGAAACTCAGATTTCTCATATTACACAAGAGGTTTCTTCCTTGAAGAAGCTAGGTCAGCAAGGATTCCCAAGAAATACAAATATACCATCTAACAACCAACAAGTGAAGGTTGTGTTGTTACATAATGGGAAGAAGTTTTTAAATGAGCATAAAATAGTTTCATAAGTAAATGGCAAATAGGGTGACATAGGATCTTAGGTGACCATTGTTGTAGTTGATCCAGTTGAGCCTGATATTGTTGTACAAGACAAAAAATCTGATGGAGAAATTCAAAAATGAAAGGAGACAAGGAAGGAGGCACATATTCCACCTCACCAAGGAAGTAGGTGAAGCCAGTTCCCTTCTCGAACAGCTTGAAGGAAAATAAAATGGACCACCAATTTTAGAAATTTTTGGGTAGTTTTAGAAAATTGCATGTCAACATTCCTCTCATAGATGCAATTGAAGAAATCCCTTCCCACGACAAATTCTTGAAGGAAATCATCAATAAGAAAAGGAGAATATCTGACATAGATGTAGTGTATTGAAGAAGCAAGTTAGTGCTTTTATATTTCGAGAATTGCCACCAAAAAGGCAAGATCCAGGCTACTTCAACATATAATGTTACATCGGAAAGACAAAATTTGGAGAGGCTTTTTGTGATTCAGGGGCTAGCATTAATCTCATGCCCTGGACCACCATAAAGAAGATGGGTCTTCAGAAGTCCAAAAAAAAAACAACATGATTGCATAGTTGGCAAACAACTCAGTAGTCAGGCCATATGGTACATGTGATGATGTTCTTGTCAAAGTGGATAGATTTGTATTTCTGAAAGACTTTGTGGTCATGTAGATGAAAGATGATCATGGAAAAGAGTTACTACTTGGGAGACCATTTCAATCCACTACTGATATGATTTTAGATATGGGTAGAGGAAGGTTGACACTTGGGATTAAAGAAGATCGATTTGAAATCAATATTCTCAAATCCACACTAAATACTAAAGAGAAGGAACAGTGCCATATGTTGTAGTAGGTCCAAGGAAAGATGTTTCTATATCTTGGGAGGCCATTCCTAGATATGGCTCATGTGATGTCACTGGTTCACAAGGGCACACTAGTAGTGGATATCTTAGAGAACACTAAGGAAGTGTCATTGACATAGGCAGTTTGATTTCCAAAAGATGATGAGGAGGAACATTGCCCAGTAACAATTGAAGAGGCAACTTCTTTTGTGCTTGAGTAAGCATATCCACAGTTGCCTTTGGAGGCATGCCTCATGAATCTAATAGATGACTGCATCTGATTGTGTTCTCTGGGGGAGTGTGTCTTCTTCCTGAAGGCATTGCCGTGCTACTCCAACAGGCACTTTGAGGATATGGGACCACCTCCTCCACCTTTTCTCCCATCTTTGTTGAGTCCCCTAGATCTAGAGCTAAAGACACTTCCACCACACTTGATGTTATAACCCCAATTTTTGGGTTCAATTGGTGAGAAATGTAATTTCTCATATTAAAGGTATTTGAACAAATAAATGGTTTTCGTTTACAATAGCCTTGATGTTTGTATTGTGGGCTTTATTGGCTATTGGGCCCAATAACAAGGAAATAACAAAGAAAATTCAATTAGTGAATGGATAATTGAATATTTGAGAAAAGAATAATGTGGAAACCTCTAGAAGGCAAATCCAAAGAGGATTTCGTGCCTCTTGGGTTCCTTAGGCACCAAGAAGTCCAAAGTTGTAAAGAAAAGGCAATAAGAAAAGAAAAGTTTAATTAAGTATTTCTTTAATAAGAAAGAGATTGAAAATAATGTTAAAATGTTGGAAATAAGTGGGAAAAGGTGTAGTTAGGAGATCCTTTGTGGAATTTCGTGTTCCAAGGATTCCTAATGATAAAAGGAATACCCATGAGGAACATAAAATAGAAATAAAGAGAAATCCTCAAAAAGGAGATATTTTAAGGAGAAATAAACATGAGAATGTGAGATAAGGCATTTAGATGCATCTAGAAGGATAATAAATATCCTTGGAAAAAGATTTCAAAATAATAGAGTTTCTTGGGACTCCATCTTTCACATAAGAATATTCACCACCCACCGATCGAGGAAGAAACCCAACCCCAAACCATCTTCCGGTTTCTCCAGGCTATTGCGCGGCGCAGAGAGGGGTGCGACGGCCATGGATGGGAGTAGTGATCCCATCAACAGAAATTTCAAGATCGAAGTAGGTTAAGACCTTGGGTGAGAGTCGACAGGAGTCTTGGATATGGGGACGCAGTGGCTAGAAAGGGCTGTTGCAATAGCCTAGGTGATCATCGCAGTAGTGTTGCACTGCTGCAGAGTCAAGGCTACAGCTGCTGGTGAAAACACGAGAAGAAGTACCTGGCTCAAGGCGGTTTCGGGGTGGATTCTTACACCTGTTTCGGTGGCGGGATGATCACTGTTGGGGCAGGAGGCGCCCAGGTCGACTCTAGCAAGTATTCGTGAAGGTCCCTGAGCGACCAAGTGAGCCTCCGGAGTTTGAGGTATGATTCCCATCCTTCTTCTCCATCTGTCTGCGTCTGCAACCCTAGCGAGATCTAGATGCTTTCTCCCTGGAGTCTAGCTGCATCTGACCAAAACTCAGGTCTTGCTAGCTTCGGAGGCAATAGGGAAGACCTCCCCGACGCCCTTGGGTCTCCCCGTGGTCTGGAGCCGCGAGGGTGGGTCACCGGGGCCGGTGCGTGCGTGGCGGCACAACGCGTCGCGAGGTTGGGGATGACTTATGGCCACTGGACCATAATGCCCCCGAACACACGATAGCCTAAGTCATTGTGGGAGGGGCAGTACTATCTTTTAATTATAATCTTGACCAATTCGCGATTTTTGCTAAAAGGGGCACTATATGCTGATGTGGCACCTAACGATTGGTCAGAATCAAATAACCTTGAAATAATTATACTTAATTATTCGTGACTCTGATGGGGACATATAATATACGAAAGTTGCTTAGAAAAATATGAGGAACACATTAAAATTGGTTTACGAACCTGAATCTATGCCTATTTTCAAAAGTGTGTTAATTTAAGGAAAAGTGCTTGTGTATTGGATTAAGAAACCCTAATTGAGCATATTCGGTAAGTTCATGTTACTCAATTAATGAAATTAAGTAGTTGCAATCTGTTGAGTTGTGGATAACAAACTTGAACCTGATCTTGAAGTTTCTTTCATGATTTAGGGTTTTTAAAACTAAGATATGGTTAGTGAACGTAAATTGGATCTAAGTGATCATAACGAATAGATTTTTTGGATATGTTAATTAAGGTTACACATGATGTCTAATTTGGACTAATAATTATAATAAACAATTATGCGATGGAATTAGGGTTTGTACCTCTATTCATTAATCAAACCCTAATACCCTAGATTAGGACCGAGTAAGGTTTACTTGGAATAATATGTGATGGTGACAATCTAGGATTTACATACATGCAGATTTAAATGATCGATTGCTTGGTTGCTTGCTCGGATCTATTGATTGGTTGATTGAATATACTTGAAGTATAACTGTATATTCTACATGGAAAAGGTATATGGTTATGATTATGAATAACCGCTTTAGTTTCCCGATGGATTCATGGATGTTTAATCGCATTGAATGCAACTAAACTATTGGATGTTTATTTATTTCATGCAATTATAAAGTGACTATGATTATCACTATAAATGTGCATATATAACTGGCTAGATCTGGGTCCACCTCTGTTACTTTGAAAACGCTAAAAAAGGGGTAATCCCAGAGTAAGGTCAAGGTTACCGTGAGTTAGAAACTGGGCTACCTACGTGTAGTGCCATGAGACTCTTTAGCATATCCCGAGTTAAGGAGTGGTCTACTCACGAGTAGTGCCATGTGACTCAACCCTAGAAACTGGTTCACTTATAGTTGGATCATGAGGGATTTAATGGGGACAACACGGAGGATAGGGTACTCTTGGATCGCGGAGTTATATCTAAAATGTAATATTGGTTGTTAAACAAGTAATTGAATGATTACTTTGTTATCATAAGTTTCATGTCTATTATTTCCCCCACATACCAGCTACGGCTGACCGACGTTTTGTTTGTCGGCGTTTTAGGTACAATGAAAAGAACAAACAGTAAAGTGGCACATGTGATACTAAATGAGAATTAAAGTGCAAAAGGAGGATTAGATAGATTAGTATCGGTGTGGATAGAAGTTTAGAGATCCAAGTTTTAAAAAGGTATGCAAAAAGTTATTTTCTTACAGCTTTCAGTATAGTATGTTAAAATTTGATAATTATTCTTGGTTAACTGTCGAACCTTTGACCCGGAAGTCATGGGTGCGGCTTCGACCTCTCGGTCTCCCTTAATTGGGGGTTATCGGGAGGTGGGGTCGTAACATTTGGTACCAGAGACTGGGTTCCTCAGTTATCCATTAATAATTATTAAATTTTACAAACTCCATAGAACCCAAGGGAGTTATTAGAGCATTATCCGAAAGACGGAGGTGTCTAGAAAAGGATCATGACTGGGGGCTGGCAAAATTTTCCTCCGCACCGCTAGTCAGAATACAAGGACTCCCGGATCCGTGTGACTGCCTGGCCAAAGTCTTAGGGTATGAATCGAAATAAGATACCTTTAGGACTTTCTCATCTTATTCATCCCTTCTCATCACAAAATTCTAATAAGGACCTAAAGGATTAGGGTTTTCTCTCTCATCCTTGCCCTCTTGAGGTATGGGTAAGGTTGATAAGGTTTAAGGGATCCTCCACCACTTTAAAGGAAATGCATGTAAATAAGATGTCATGGACATAAGCTTAATAGATTAAGCGCAAACTAAAGGATAGATACATGCTTAGGTCGTATGACATAAGTTGTCATGTCCTTAGAAGGGACCTGAGACTAGGACTTCTTGTCAGGAGGATAAGTTAGTCTTAGAGATAGAGATCTCCATTGCAAGTAGAAACCTGGCTCATCTTACGAAGATGATGTTAACCCTAACCCTAAGTGAAGGATAGAGAAAGAGATGGCATGATGAGTTAGACCAAGTGTTTGGATGGACATGCCTAGGATGCCATATGAACCATGAGAGGCTGGATGACCGAGTACCTTTGGCCACCCAACCCTGGAAAGGGGTCGTGTAGGTCAGGACGAAGGATAGCTCCTGCCTTAGTAAGGATAGAGAAGAATCCATGGAAACCCCACGAGCTGATATGAGCATTGCATACACAGTAGGCATCAGTGGTGCAAGCTATAGGTTTAAACCCTGGACGAGGGAGTTTGATGGATGGCTTATGTGATAAGTATAAGGGGTTATGGATAACCTTGAGCAAACATAAGTTGACCATAGGCTTCATCTAGCTAGGGGCATGCTTTTGAGGTTGACCCTTCACGAAAATAGGACCTCTAATGGTGAGGTTAGTTATAGGATTAGCCCTAGAGAGAGAGCAGGAAACCCAACAAGAAGGTCATAAACCTAGACCCAGAGATATGAGGAACAATGGATGATAGTGGTTGCCTCATGATCAATCCCTGAAAGTTGATGATATCTTGGTTGCCTTTAGAGGGACAAAAACTTAGAGGGAGAATGAGGCTTCGGGCACCTATGAGCCTACGGTATAAGTGTTTACCTTTTGAGAAAGGAAGAAGATGTTCTGTGTACCCTGAAGAGGATTTGTAACATGTTATGAGGCCTTGTACCTTATGGTTTGTCCTTGACGAGGATCCAACTCTAAGGTGTTGCTCATATAAAAGGATCATGGAAGTACATGACATACCTTGGACATGCTTGATTCGTGGTTAAGAGATTGAGCATGCAGTGGGATACCCAAAGGAGAACCTAGGGTTCCTAGGCCTAGGAGGGGAAGCAGTGTATCCGATGCTCATAATGAGATTTGAGTCTCTATAGTTTCGAGCATAATACTCCTCATGTGTAGAGGTAAAGGAAACCCATTAAGTTAAGGGTATGTTTAAGGAACCCCTCACGGCTAAGTGGATGATGTGGGAAGGTATGATCATAATCTAGTATTGAGGATGAGAACAAGTATGAACCAGCATGGTTTAGTAGGTGGTCAGCTTGTTCCTTCGTAGCTGACTAGGGTTAAGCTTGCTCAGGTGGATGAAAACCTGAGACATAAGGACGTTTGTGACCTGTGTTATCGAGGTGAAGTTTTCCTCCCATCCTGGGAGAAAGGACCCTTTGGTGGGGTCTTTACTAGTTTTGTTGGTTTAGGTAACCTGAAGAGGTCTCATGGGATCTTGAGAAGCTAAGTGAAAAGTACATGGTATGAGAATGAACCTGTAGACCCATAGATATCCATCTCTAATTGCCTATGAATGTATTACCATGGAGGTAACCAGTATGGGGCTTAACCAAGGTAGGCAGGTTGCCATGATCCCTATGAAATGATGAAAGCTGGCCCATGAATGCAGAAAGAGTGATGATGAAGATTTGGGTAAGGTTCTAAGTGAACATGTACTATAATGGAGAATCCTAAGTCTATCATAGGGTCAGGTAGGGATAAGACCGATGAAAGTAGGAGTTGCCTAATTCCCCAGTTGCACATGACCATAGGGTCGGGAGGTAACAACTATCATTGTCTGAGGGCCATGAGTTAGGAGATTGATCACCTTCATGAACTCATGGGACCCAAAAGGCAGATGAGTAGGGCACTCTCTGGATGCATCAGGGAAGAGGGATGACCCCAAAGGAGCCGGTACCCTATAGACCTGGAGGAGATGACCAAGGTTATAAACCTCAGTAGGTTCAAGACTAGTTTGATATCATGATGTCTGAGATGTAGAGACATATGTGGCACGTTGCAACTTAGATGTAAAGGTGTATTGGTAAGGTGGGATGTACCATCTCTACTCTTGGAATAGGAAGAACTCTGTATTTGGACTGCAACCAAATGCTTATTTCCTCTTGTCATGGGGGTGAGAGATAGGACATTACGCATGCCATACACCAAGGATAAGAGATGATATAGGTTGGAACGTTGCCACGAGATAGAGAAGATAACATACCCTGGTAAAGTGAATAATACATGGATGGTTTACAAACACTAAGAGTAATGAGGTAGTCACCTTAAGAGGATGTTTTTATCATGAACTATGTGGAACTTACGAGTTATACCAGGTTGAGTTTGATCACCATGATGATGAAATCAGAGAGTGTTTTTAATGAAGATAAACATATAGTTTGAGGTGAAATGATAAGTGAAATACATGGAAGTGTAATGTTACCTAATACCTAAGGATGTGAAGTGGTAATGGATGCTCTGGTTGAGATACATCTGACTTGTTTGACCAGAAGCTAGAAAGGGTTGATTGGCTAACCTTAAGTTCGAAAAAGAGAGGTGTTTGGATAACACTCAGATGTAACAAGATACACTGAAAAGTTATGGTTGTTTGGTTAGCCAGTCTAGTCCTGGATGCAATGAAAGGATTGTGGTAAAACCTCAGATGTACTTCTTTGGAAGAGAAGGTGATGAAACCCCGACTAGAGTGGTTTAGGGTTTCAGAGGGATCGATCTTGGAAGAATCATGACATATAGGAAATCATGGTACACCATGGAAAATGGCAATAGCACTTTAGATTCTTAAGATGAAGTTGCATGTGGTTTATGACCATGCAAGCCAGGAGGTAAAAAACAAACCCCAGTAACCCAGTGTATCCCTGGGAGGGAATGAGAGCTCAACACTATGGGTGTTGTGATAGGTCTTCCCTGGACCGAGGAAGGTCGAGATGCAATATGGGTTATGGTAGATCGTCTTACCTAGACGACATAAGAAAGAAAGAGTTTTGTCAAGGGACAAATCTAGTTGAACTACCCATGAGAGAGATGGTTCAACTACACCATAAAGTAAGTTCAAAGGTTCTTGAGTTTGAACTAAAGGTTCCCTTCCAAAAGGTGGAAGTAGGTACATTGAGAACTTTATGTTAGTATAGTTTATCACCCCTAACTATGGTCCAGACTAAAGGGTATGATGAGGGCATGTGTGCTCGTTCAGGGTGATATCTAGAGACAGTTTTTTTTGTCCTATGAAATATGTGAAGATAACCACCATAGCCAGTATCGAATTTTATAAGAAGCTCTATAAGGGAGGTTGTGTCAGTCACCACTTCAGTAAGGTGATGTTGGTGAAAAGGACCACATGATGGTTAGAAAAGGACCACATGATGGTTAGAAAAGGACCACAGTGCGTGTAGATGAAGTCACTTTGATTGTGCAAGGGCTGTAAGGAGCCTAGGGACGATGAGAGTCGTGAGCAGATGTAAAGTAGACTGACATACAAGTTACTGTGGGAGAAAATGTGACATGAAAATCCGACCCCTCTTAGTTATAGCTAAGAGAGTTGAGTCCCCGATACATGGGTCCATTACACATGGTTTGGTGGAGAAGGTTAAGTTTAATCTTACCCCTCAGGATAAATGTGATGAGTTCCATGCGTCCAATTTAGAGAACTATGTGAGCTACCCCGACCATGTACTGAGCAATGAACCTAGTGAGCCCCAAGGGAGGCTGAAATGGCCTGAGTCACCTGTGTAGTTTATAGACGCCACGATGAAAGAACTCAGAGAAAATAATATGTGATAATAAAGGTTCTTTGGAAACTCCATGAGTACGGCAAAGCCACATAGGGGCCAATGATGGATATGGAAAAGTCTTTTCCTGAATTGTTTGTTTGCTTGCCTGAATTTTGAGGACAAAATTCCTATAAGAGGGGAAGGATGTTATAACCCCAATTTTTGGGTTCAATTGGTGAGAAATGTAATTTATCATATTAAAGGTATTTGAACAAATAAAGATATAATTTGCTTCAAATAAATGGTTTTCGTTTACAATAGCCTTGATGTTTGTATTGTGGCCTTTATTGGCTATTGGGCCCAATAACAAGGAAATAACAAAGAAAATTCAATTAGTGAATGGATAATTGAATATTTGAGAAAAGAATAATGTTGAAACCTCTAGAAGGAAAATCCAAAGAGGATTTCGTGCCTCTTGGGTTCCTTAGGCACCAAGAAGTCCAAAGTTGCAAAGAAAAGGCAAAAAGAAAAGAAAAGTTTAATTAAGTATTTCTTTAATAAGAAAGAGATTGAAAATAATGTTAAAATGTTGGAAATAAGTGGGAAAAGGTGTAGTTAGGAGATCCTTTGTGGAATTTCGTGTTCCAAGGATTCATAATGATAAAAGGAATACCCATGAGGAATATAAAAGAGAAATAAAGAGAAATCCTCAAAAAGGAGATATTTTAATGAGAAATAAACATGAGAATGCGAAATAAGGCATTTAGATGCATCTAGAAGGATAATAAATATCCTTGGAAAAGGATTTCAAAATAATATAGTTTCTTGGGACTCCATCTTTCACGTAAGAATATTCACCACCCACCGATCGAGGAGAAAACCCAACCCCAAACCATCTTTCGGTTTCTCCAGGCTATTGCGCGGCGCAGAGAGGGGTGTGACGGCCATGGATGGGAGTAGCGATCCCATCAACAGAAATCTCAAGATCGAAGTAGGTTAAGACCTTGGGTGAGAGTCGACATGAGTCTTGGATATGGGGACGCGGTGGCTAGAAAGGGCTGCTGCAACAGCCTAGGTGATCATCGCAGTAGCGTTGCACTACTGCGGAGTCAAGGCTACAGCTGCTGGTGAAAACAGGAGAAGAAGTACCTGGCTCAAGGCGGTTTCGGGGTGGATTCTTACACCTGTTTTTGGCGGTGGGATGATCACAGTTGGGGCAGGCGGCGCCCAGGTCGACTCTAGCAAGTATTCATGAAGGTCCCTGAGCGACCAAGTGAGCCTCTGGAGTTCGAGGTATGATTCCCATCCTTCTTCTCCATATGTCTGCGTCTGCAGCCCTAGCGAGATCTAGATGCTTTCTCCCTGGAGTCTAGCTGCATCTGACCAAGACTCAGGTCTTGCTAGCTTCGGCGGCAGTAGGGAAGACCTCCCCGACGCCCTTGGGTCTCCCCGTGGTCAGGAGCCGCGAGGGTGGGTCACCGGGGCCGGTGTGTGCGTGGCTGCACAGCGCGTCGCGAGGTTAGGGATGACTTATGGCCAGTGGACCATAATGCCCCCGAACACACGATAGCCTAAGTCACTGCGGGAGGGGCAGTACTATCTTTTAATTATAAACTTGACCAATTCTCGATTTTATCTAAAAGGGGCACTAGATGCTGATGTGGCACCTAACGATTGGTCAGAATCAAATAACCTTGAAATAATTATAGTTAATTATTCGTGACTCTGATGGGGACATATAATATATGAAAGTTGCTTAGAAAAATATGAGGAACGCATTAAAATTGGTTTACGAACCTGAATCTATGCCTATTTGCAAAATTGTGTTAATCTAAGGAAAAGTGCTTATGTATTGGATTAAGAAACCCTAATTGAGCATATTCGGTAAGTTCATGTTAGTCAATTAATGAAATTAAGTAGTTGCAATCTGTTGAGTTGTGGATAACAAACTTGAACCTAATCTAGAAGTTTCTTTCATGATTTAGGGTTTTTAAAACTAAGATATGGTTAGTGAACGTAAATTGGATCTAAGTGATCATAACGAATAGATTTTTTGGATATGTTAATTAAGGTTACACATGATGTCTAATTTGGACTAATAACTATAATAAATAATTATGCAATGGAATTAGGGTTTGTACCTCTATTCATTAACCAAACCCTAATACCCTAGATTAGGACCGAGTAAGGTTTACTTGGAATAATATGTGATGGTGACAATCTAGGATTTACATACATGCAGATTTAAATGATCGATTGCTTGGTTGCTTGCTCGGATCTATTGACTGGTTGATTGAATCTACTTGAAGTATAACTGTATATTCTACATGGAAACGGTATGTGGTTACGATTATGAATAACCGCTTTAGTTTCCCAATGGATTCCCGGATGTTTAATCGCGTTGAATGCAACTAAACTGTTGGATGTTTATTTATTTCATGCAATTATAAAGTGACTATGATTATCACTATAAATGTGCATATATAACTGGCTAGATCCGGGTCAACCTCTGTTACTTTGAAAACGCTAAAAAAGGGGTAATCCTAGAGTAAGGTCTAGGTTACCGTGAGTTAGAAACTAGGCTACCTACGTGTAGTGCCATGAGACTCTTTAGCATATCCCGAGTTAAGGAGTGGTCTACTCATGAGTAGTGCCATGTGACTCAACCCTAGAAAGTGGTTCACTTATAGGTGGATCATGAGGGATTTAGTGGGGACAACACGGAGGATAGGGTACTCTTGGATCGCGGAGTTATATCTAAAACGTAATATTGGTTGTTAAATAAGTAATTGAATGATTACTTTGTTATCATAAGTTGCATGTTTATTGTTTCCCCCACATACCAGCTATGGCTGACCGACATTTTGTTTGTCGGAGTTTTAGGTACAATGAAAAGAACAAACAGTAAAGTGGCACATGTGATACTAAATGAGAATTAAAGTGCAAAAGGAGGATTAGATAGATTAGTATCGGTGTGGATAGAAGTTTAGAGATCCAAGTTTTAAAAAGGTATGCAAAAAGTTATTTTCTTACAGCTTTCAGTATAGTATGTTAAAATTTGATAATTATTCTTGGTTAATTGCCGAACCTTTGATCCAGAAGTCATGGGTGCGGCTTCAACCTCTCGGTCTCCCTTAATTGGGGGTTATCGGGAGGTGGGGTCATAACACTTGAAGTACACTTTCTTAGCAACAGAGAATACGTTTATGGTCATCATCTCGGCTTCGTCTGAGCATTCAAGAAGAGGAGTAGCTCCTTGTGGTTTTGAGAAAACATTGTGCAATGTTCGAATGGTCTTTTGCAGACATAAAGGGGATCTCCCCTAGTTTCTTCTAGCACAAGATCAGACTGGAAGAAGGAGGAAAGCCGATCGTGAAACCTCAGTAGTGACTCAACCCCATCATGACTGAGGTAGTAAAGAAGGAGGTAGTATGACTTTTATTTGAAGGTCTAATATATGCTATCTATGACTCTAGATGCATTAGTCCAACCCAGGTAGTTCCTATGAAAGGGGGTATAATAGTAAAAAAAATTCAAATTATGAATTGATTTCTTTTAGGTTGGTGACTGGGTGGTGAGTTTGTATCGATTATTGATATTTGGACACTGCCACTTTGAAGGATCAGTTCCCACTCCCCTTAATTGATCAAATTCTTGAGTAGCTCGTTGGACGCTCTCACTTTAGTTTTCTCGATGGTTATTCTAGATACAACCAGATTTCTATCTTGCCACAAGATCAAGAGAAGTCAACCTTCACTTGTACTTATGGCACATTTTCATATCGTCAAATGTCGTTTGGTCTTTGCAATGCACCAACTACCTATCAGCGATACATACTCACCGATTTTTTGGATATGGTGGAGTGATATCTGAAGGTATTCATGGACAATTTTTCAGTGTATGGTGAATTGTTTGATGATTTCCTTGCTAATCTAGATGAAGTTTTACAAGATGTGAGGACACTCACCTATTTTGAACTGAGAAAAATGCTACATGACGGTGATTGAAGGGATATTTTTGGGACACAAGGTGTCCAGTAAGGGAATGGAGGTTGACCTAGTAAAAATAGAAGTCATCTCCAAGCTACCTCCACCATCATCGGTGAAGGGAGTGAGGAGCTTTCTAGGACATGAAAGATTTTACTGACAATTTTTAAAAGATTTTTCAAAAATTTCCAAACCACTCTTTGAGTTAATAGAAAAGGATTCTAAATTCAATTTTGATGAGTGATGTTTGAGGGTGTTTAAGGTGTTAGAGGAAAAGCCAGTCTCTGCACCTGTTGTCCAGGCTCCAAATTGGAGCCAACCCTTTGAGCTGATGTGTGACACATCAGATTACGCAATGGGAGCTATTCTAGGCCAATGTCGAGATAAGGTTCCAACGGTCATGTATTATGCGTTTAAAACTCTTAATGATGCCCAATTCAATTACACAACCACATAGAAAGAACTATTGGTAGTTGTTTTTTCTTTTGAGAAATTTCACCAATATTTGATAAGGGCTAAGGTTATTGTTTGGACAGATCATGCAATCATTAAATACTTGCTATAGAAAAAGGAAGCAAAGCCTAGGTTGATAAGATGGATCTTGTTGTTGGAGGAATTTGATATTGAAATCAAAGACAAAGCTGGTACTAAACATGTGGTGGTTGATCATCTGTCTAGGCTTGAAAGGGTGGATGAAAAGGACATATATATACCTATAGTGGAAGAATTCCCAAATGAACAACTCTTTTCTATGAAAAGCAAAGATCCTTGGTTTCCAAATATTATAAACTACATGGCATGTGGATAGCTGTCAGAGGATTGGGGATATCAGGGAATAAGAAATTTTTCCACTCTTTGAGGTATTACATTTGTGGTGATCCCATTTTTCTCATGCAATCTACGAATGGTATTTTCAAGAAGTGTGTGCCGAATTGTGAGTTTGAGAGTATTTTGGTACATTGTCATTCCTTACCTACTGGGGGTCATCACACTAGTTCTAGGACTGCAACTAAGGTTCTAGAATGTGGTTTTTATTGGCCTATGCTTTTTAAATACATATATAACTTTGTACTTCATTGTGATTCTTGTCAACGCGTAGGTAATATTTTGTAAAGACATGAAATGCCCTTAAATTTTTATGAGGAAATTGAGGTGTTTAATTTTTGGGGGATTGATTTTATGGACATATTTGTGTCTTCTAATTCTAATTTATACATATTAATTGCTTTTGACTATGTGTCTAAGTGGGTGGGAGCAATTCCAACCCACACTAATGATGCCCAAGTTGTATGTAGGTTTGTGAAAGAACACATCTTTTACAGGTTTGTGGTGCCTAGGTTGATAATTAATGATGGTGGATATTGTTTCACCAATAACAAATTTGGTAATCCTTTGATAAAATATGAAGTGAAACACAGGGTAGGTACTCCATATCACCCCCAAACCCAAGGACAAGTTGAGGTGTCTAATTGAGAGATCAAGACAATCTTAGAAAAGACAATCTCAACTAACATGACAATTTGGAGCATGTTTCTTGATGATGCTCTGTGGTCATATAGGACAGACTATAAGATATCTATAAAACCATCCCTTTTAGGTTGATCTATGGGAGAGCTTGTCACTTACCTGTGGAGTTAGAGCACAAGGCTAAATGGGCCCTAAAAAAATTGATTACAATTTGGATAATGTAGGGAGAAAAGGGATGCTAGAATTAAATGAGATAGATGAGCTTAGATTTGATGCTTACAATCCCAATGATCTACAAGGAGTGAACCAAAAAGATCCATGATAGCCACATCCTAAAGAAAAAAAAATTGTAGTTAAGGTTTTTCTTTTTGGTTCAAATTATGAATTGATTTCTTCTAGATTGGTGACTAGGTGGAGAGTTTGTATCGATTACCGATGTTTGATGCTACCACTTTGAAGGATCATTTCCCACTCCCCTTTATCGATCAAATTCTTGAGAGGCTCACTGGTCATGCTCACTTTTGTTTTACCGATGGTTACTCTGGATACAACCATATTTCTATCGAGCCAGAAGATCTAGAGAAGTCAACTTCACTTGTCCTTATGGCACATTCACATATCGTCGGATGTCACTCGGTCTTTGAAATGCACCGGCTACCTTTAAGAAATGCATGCTTGCCATTTTTACCGATATTGTGGACTAATATCTGGAGGTATTCATGGATGATTTGTTAGTGTATGGTGAATCATTTGATGATTTCCTTGATAATCTAGATAAAGTTTGCAAAGATGTGAGGACACTCACCTAGTTTTGAACTGGGAAAAATGCCACATGATGGTGAGTGAAGGGATTTTTTGGGACACAAGGTATCCAATAAGGAAATGGAGGTTGACCTAATAAAAATAGAAGTCATCTCCAAGCTACCTCCACCACAATCGGTGAAAGGAGTGAGGAGCTTTCTAGGACATGTCGGATTTTATTGACAATTTTTAAAGATTTTTCAAAAATCACCAAACCACTCTATGAGTTATTAGAAAAGGATTCTCAATTCAATTATAATGAGTGATGTTTGAGGGAGTTTAAGATGTCAAATAAAAAGCCGGTCTCTTCACTTGTTGTCCAGGATCTTGATTGGAGCCAACCCTTTGAGTTGATGTGTGACACATCAGATTACGTAGTGGGAGCTATTCTAGGCCAACATCGTGATAAGGTTCCCACAGTCATCTATTATGAATCTAAAACTCTTAATGATGCCCAATTGGATTACACAACCATAGAAAAAGAACTATTGGCGGTTGTTTTTGTTTTGCGAAATTTTACCAATATTTGATACGGGCTAAGGTTATTTTTTGGACACATCATGGAATCATTAAATATTTGTTGTAGAAAAGGGTGCAAATCCTAGGTTGAAAAGATGGATCTTTTTATTCCAGGAATTTGGTATTGAAATTAAAGACAAAGCTGGTACTAAAAATGTGGTGGTTTATCACCTGTCTAGGCTTGAAAGGGTGGATGAAAAGGACATAGATACACCTATAGTGGAAGAATTCCCAGATGAACATCTCTTTGCTTCTATGCTATGAAAAGCAAAGATCATTAGTTTGCAAATGTTGTAAACTAGTGGCATGTGAAGAGCTACCAAAGGATTAGGGATATCAAGAGAATAAGAAATTTTTCCACTCTTTGAGGTATTACATTTGGGATGATCCAATTTTTCTCAAGTAATGTAAGGTTGGTATTTTCAGGAAATGTGTGACAAATTGTGAGTTTGAAAGTATTTTGGTGCATTGTCATTACTTAACTATTGGTGTCATCAAGCTAGTACTAGGACTATTGCTAAGGTTCTAGAATGTGGTTTTTATTGGCCTATGATTTTTAAATGCACATATAACTTTGTACTTCGTTGTGATGTTGTCAACGCATAGGTAATATTCTGAAAAGACATGAAATGCCCTTGAGTGTTTATCAGGAAATTGAGGTGGTTGATTTGTTGGGAATTGATTTTATGGGCTTGTTTGTGTCTTCTAATTCTAATTCATACATATTACTTTATTTTGAATATGTTCTTAAGTGGGTGGAAGCTATTCCAACCCGCACTAATCATGCCCAAGTTGTATGTAGGTTTGAAAAGAACACATCTTTTGTAGGTTTGGGGTGCCAAGGTTGATAATTAGTGATGGTGGATCTTGTTTCACCAATAAGAAATTTGGTACGCTTTAGAGAAAATATGAAGTGAAACACAGGGTAGGTACTCCATATAACCCCCAAACCCAAGGACAAGTTGAGGTGTCAAATAGAGAGATCAAGACAATCTTAGAAAAGACAATTTCAATGAATAGGACAAATTAGAGCATGTTTCTTAATGATGATCTGGGGGCATATAGGATAGACTATAAGACACCTATAGGATCCACCCCTTTTAGGTCGATCCATGGGAGAGCTTTCCACTTACCTGTGGAGTTAGAGAACAAGGCTAAATGGACCTTGAAAAAACTGAACTACAATTTGGATGTTGCAGGGAGAAAAGGGATGCTAGAATTAAATGAGATAAATGAGCTTAGGTTTGATGCCTATGCAATCTCAAGGATCTACAAGGAGAAAACCAAAAAGATCAATGATAGCCACATCCAGGACAGAAGGTTCTTCTGTTCAATTCTAGGATGAAATTACAACATGGTAAGTCGAGGTCTAGATGGAGTGGACCTTTTGATGTAGTTAAGGGTTTTCCCCATGGGGTAGTAGAAATAAGAAATGGGGTTGAGCCATTCCTTTTTAATGGCCAGCAGCTTGAACACTACATTGGGGGATATGTTGTGAGGAAAGAGGAAGATTTAAAGCTCATTGAGCTTCACCAATATTTTAATTAGGTTCGTCGAGCCTATTATGTAAAACTAGGGCACTTGTTGGGAGGCAAGCCAACCATCATTTTTTGTTATTTACATTCAAGCTTGTTTTATCATTACTTTAGTTTTCATTTGATTTGTTTTATATAAAAAAGGTACCTTGGTCAATTTTGTTTGGTGTGTAGTTTGAGCATCAATCGGTACTACCAACCCTAAAGTACGCACTACTGACGAGGTCACATGGAAAAGGATCAAGTTTCACACAAAAACATGGTACTACCGACCATCATGTCAGTGGTATTGACAACGTCATAGGGAGTCTGAGCGAAAACTCAAAGAAACTTAGTACTACATACCCAAGGTTCAGTAGAACCGACTTTTTGCAGAGAAGGATTCGAGAAGACTGATAAGTACTCAGTAATACTGACAAAGAGTCGATAGTACTGACATAAATGCCAGCTTTAGTTTCAAAACATTGAGTTCGCACTCAGAAGCATCAACAAATTTGAATGACTTGGCACTACCGACACAAAACTCAGTTGTATCAGCATTAGGAGACACATAATCTATTGGAGTGTCATCGATGATGGAGAATGTTCAAATCTAACAGCCGGTACTACCGATCCATAGCACAAGTCGGTACTAACAACACCACATCAGTACTACCAATACATGGCTAGTCTCATATACCAACTTCGGAGAATGATGACCATTGATATCGATGTCGATCATGGAGGAAAACTCGATAAAATCGACGCACAGACAGTAGGATAGCCTGGTGCTATATAAGGAAGGATTGTTTTCATTTTCTCTTCACACCTTCTTCAAATAACCTCTGAGCAAGTTCAAGGAAGCATCCCCAGGTGTGCAGAGTCTACTCCAAGCATCTTTTCTCTCTATCTCCTTTTTGTACCACCATCATGGCATCCAAGAAGAACACTTCTTCATTAGTGGGGAATCCTACATAGATTCCAAAACCAAGCCACATTACCCACCCCAATGCTGACGTGAAGAATATATATGAAGATCTACAAAAGAGGGATATGGTGGTGATATAGTGTGGTGACTATGCCTTTCTTTCCTCATTGGGATTCACAGATAGTATGCGCCAAGTATGTGAGAATCAAGGGCTGGTGGATGGCGATCCATTCTTCAGCAACTGGCTTACCTTCCTAGATCTCATCTGTGAGTTCCTTGCCTCACTAGAGATCTATATCATCCTTGAGCATGAGGATGGATGGAGGGAAGGATTCGTAAACTTGCTCCTTTTCAACACCAATTTTCACCCGACGTTAAGACAGTTCAAAGCCATCTATTGGTGGACAATGGAAGTAGAGTGCTTCGTCCCCAACAACTTTGATTTCAAGACTGCTTAGGAGTTGTTAGCGGAGGTTCCAGAAGGCTTCCATATTAGCTGGCACACAAACTTCATCAGTGATATCGAGCATCCTTTTTCTCATATCCTTCATCGCCTCCTCACAAACACCATCTTCTCTAGGTCCATTTAGGGGAAGGGGAGACTCAACGGTTTGACCTCTACTTAATTGACAAATTGCTAGAATTAGGAGGAAGGTCTTGAGATTTGGTTCTTTCCTCCTTAATCATATGATGGGCATGAACTGATTGGTGCAGAGGGCTCCTCCTATCCATTTTGGAGGGCTGATCACGTCGCTAGGGATGCACCTAAATCTTGATCTCTCCACCTCCAGATCTTTAAAAGCTGTCCCCAAGCTAGACCTAAAGAACTTTAAAAGAGCAAGCCTCTTCAACGTATGCTAGGGTACAATGTATGCCTATTGTACAACAGACATGTAGTACAAGGAGAGGGCTCTCCCAAATGTTGTCTTCGACTTACAAGGACTCCACCTCAAGTGGTGGCATGTAGATATCTTCAAAGAAAGAAGAAGAAGAACATGTTGACGGGCAAGATCATCAACAAGAGGAATTTAACAAAGAGGAGGAGGAACCCACCATACCCATCACGAGAAGGAAGATTCCACACAAGTGCCCTTGACTATATGGATCCTCCAGTTCTTCTACTCCACTACCTTCACAAGAAGATGATCTATATTCCATGGTGGGAATGTATGGAATGTTGCAGGAGATACAATAAGGGAAATAGAAGACGGTGACTTTGACGGGCATCCTCGATGTCTAAGGATGGCCTGCCACAACCAGAAGGGGATCTTTGAGATTGAGTGACTTCTCTTGTACAACCAATAGAACATGAACATGTGCTTTTAGCAGATGGAGGGATAGCAGCTGTCATTCTTCAACCATTACTAGAGCCATGGCTACTTTGTTGGTTATTCACAACCTCCACCATTGTCACAATAGCCATTGAATTTCTAGGAAACGTTCTACCTCTTTTATCCTACCACGCCACATCCTCCACCACACCCATGTGATCGGTACCACTTCTCCACATCTTAAGTTACAATTTTGACTATGCGGACATAGTTAAGTTCAAGCGTAGGGGGGTACTTGGAACAATCTCTATCCTTTAGCTTTTTCTGTAGTCTTTATTTTCTTTTTAGTTTTTATCTTTTCCAAGTTGTAGGAACCATGATCATTCTCGTGCAAAAGTGGATCTTAGTTCATGGTTCATGTCAACGTCATGTGCTTTTAGGTGTTTGCAATGGAAATTAAAATAAAAAAAATATAAAATTTTTGGCTTAGTTGCAAATTTCTTGAGTTGCACCACCTAGAGGAAGTGTATGGGTTAGTCAGCTTAAGGACATTTGATATAAATGGACATATTAATTATTCATGTAATGTGGATGAAGATGGAGTTTGAGCATAAATCAATCAAGCAATCAATGAGATCTTAAATTGGAGTTTAAGAAAGAAATCCTAAGGTTACACTTTTCACATGTCATTATAGAGGGACATATGATGGTTCATGAAAGGCATTGTCTTTTAATTATGTCATTCCTTCCATTTACCATTCATTTTGACTCACCACCTTAAGATGATCAAGTACTCCAAATTATTTCCTCTGGTTTGCATTGCATGGCATGATAGGTGTCATGATAGTTAGTTTCTTTTTTATTTCATTAGTTACAAAATGGAAAAAAATATATGCATAAACAATCCTTGTGCAGATAATCTAGTTGCATAACAATTACATATAGATAGCTTGCATTTTTCATCATTCCTTTTTATATCATGTGGTTACCTTATTTTCCTATAAAATAAGAGTGAAGGTATTCTTTTCTTTAATTCATTTTCATAAATTTTATAAGATCTTTAATACATGCACCATTTCACCCAACAATATTAAGCATTAAGATTCATGCATTTTTCACTCTCTTCACCATATAGGTTCGTCATGTTTTATTTTTTCATAAATAATCAGATGCTACTTGTGATTCTTCATAGCTACCTATTTCATACCATCCATTGCTCTTATTGGTAGGCCTATTAAATGATTATTCTCCCCATTCATTCTTAAAAGGATAATTCCTTCCAAGTAGTTGGTATTTAGGATAGAGAAATGTAGAATAGGGAATCACATGATGCACCAAGTGAGTACCTGATTGACTATGATATTAACTACTCTCTTGATAGTGTTTATTGATCTAAGGGTAGACAACTTTTATGGATATTTTTGGTCTCTATGGAGTAGTTGTTTGTACAATGGTCAATAAAGGCCGGTTTGGGACCACAGGGTGGGGATGGTTGAGAAATGAAATGCATATTGTATGTCCTTTTTCTGATTTGTCACAAACATATTTGAGGGTGTGTTGCTCAAGCACGAGCAACATTTAAGCTTAGGGGAGTTTGATGCAATGGATAAATGTCATTTTCACAAGCTTGTTAATATGGATTCTTGTGCATTATTTGTTCATTTTCATATTAATCTGTGTAGTATTTATTATCATTATCTTGTGATACTTATTTTCATCAAATAAATGTAATTTTGATGTTTCTGAATGATTTAATATATTTCAAGAGATTATGTTTGATTTTTGTGTATGTTAGGTAAGTTAAAAGAATCTACGCAACTCAGAACTACCAACTTTAGAGTTGGTGGTACCGAAACTTGCTCAGTTTGGAATAGAGAAAAATCAAGAAGACTCGATAGTACCGACACAGAAGTTGATACTACCGACAATATCATAGACTTGGATTCAATATTAAATGAGGAAATTTGGTGCTATCAACTTCAAGCTCAATAGTATTGAAAACTGCCTAGGCTACCGCACTTATTGAAGGCATTCGTAGTATCGACACTCAGTCAATAGTATCGACATGATGGGATCAGGCAGAACTAAAAATTAAGTCTAATCCAACAGTTGGGAATTAGTTACGCCCTAAGTCACTTACATGGCTTAGAGAGATTTCCTCCAAGCCAAGCCATCTCATTATATTTTTTTGGATAGAAGTCGAGAGAAAAAAGAGGGGAAAGCAAGAAGAAGACCACATTCTGGACAATCTTGGAACTTCCAGTAGATGGATTTGCAACCGGAAGATAGAAAATCAGCACGTGCGTGAGAGGTGATCATTTTGATCGTCTTCGTTAGGGGTTCTTTAGTTTTAATAATCTTTCCTAAATTTTTCTCCTCCACTTCTATTTTTATGATAATGGAAACCATGTGGGGCTTAATCCCTTATTCCTTAGGACACTGGAGTTGCCCGTTTATTCATTGGAGTTGACTTTTATGCATTAATATATCATTATCCCTTAATTTTTGCACTTATTTCTATGAAATTGTCATGAACTATCCATTCTTGATCACTATAGGTAGTTAACTAGACCTTTAATTGCTTTAAAGAAGGAAATTAGTGGTTGGAAAATTCATAAAAATACATGTTTTATATCGCCCTTTGATAAAGGTTGCTTACGAATGTCAACAGATTACCCAGAGTTTTCAATAAAGCACATAACTAATAACTCAATCGATACAAGAGTGGGATTGGTATTAGATTAGGTAGTCAATTACATCGTGAGGGAGGGTAATTCTTGCTATTGGGTCTTAGTCTTGGGTTAGGAGAGATATTTATTAATGTTACATTGTTAATTGCAATGTTAACCGGGGTGAAACCATAACCCTAATGAATTCACTCCAATTGAGATCAACGACCAATAATTTATATTTATTTTTTGCTTTAAATAATTAAACCATTCATCTAAGTTTTCATCAGTCGAACTAACAACATTATAGTTGGTAATAGTCTCTGGATTTACATTTCCCCGTGTTCGATATTCGGGCCTCATTGGCTTATATTACTCTGATAGTGTATACTTGCATCTTAGGGTGTATAATAAATCTCTATCAATACTCGACTTCTATTTGTAGAAAATTAATGGTATGTTAATTCGAAACTATTTCCAACTAATAACTCTTTTCAAAGATTAAACACACACTTCCATGCCAATTTTCAATACATAGTATTGATAAGCTATTCCTCATTGATATGTGGAATATTTATATATATGCTCACACTAAATCTTTTCTAATCACAGATTTCATCTTTTATATTGACTCAAGTCAAACTCTTTGACTATGAAAACAAAGATTACAATTGTAAATTGCTCGATTCAATCTCTAGATTGAACATTGTATTCTATAGACTTTATTTGCATTAATAGAGTCATAAAACCTTTAAGTTGTGTCACATACACATCCTCTTAGTTATTCCTATTAACGAATGTAGTTTTAAACTTCATATGCCAAATCACATAGTCTCAACAATCTGCAATAACAACCACATTCATTGGTAAAGGGATTTCATCATGTTCAACACTTAGAACAGGTTTGAAAAACCATTCATCCAGTATGTCCTTTTATGCCATCCATTTGGTCATCCTTATGAAAACCCAATTGTACCTTATGGTTTTTACCCCTCCAAGTGGTACCGCCAAAGTCATACCTTGTTGGTGTTCAAGGATTCCATTTTGGATACAATGGATTCAAGCCATTGTTCAGACTCTAGTTCCTCAATAATTCTTAGTAGAACGATAGCCCATTGTCTTATCACCAACTCACAACTCATCTGAATTATAGGATACACAATCTTTTAATTTTAGACATGTTTTACCAAAACTATGAGTTTTGTGTGTTACATAAAGAACTTAAGATTCCACAACAATTTGTGACTCTATTTGTTCTCATTGTCCCTCCTATGGTTCAAATGTTCTTTGTTGAATTTGAACTTCTCAATTTCTACTTTACTCCCATTAATTCCACTGGAGTTCAATCATCTAGTAACAAAAAATTTTGTCATTGGTTTGAGATAGGTAGTGATCAACATACTAACATTTATGTGCTTGAATCCTTTTAAGAAACTATTTTCTTGTACATGTTTCAAAATTTAGGACACATCAAGACATTCCTATAACATATCTCATATGTTGTCCATTAAAACCATTTGTGGATAGTGCATTGTTTTAGAGCTCAGCATATTCCTTTAAAGGAAATTGGAAGATTAGATTAAATGTTAATTGTATCATAACTCATCATGATGTGATTCCTTCTTTCTAACACATCATCATCTTTAGGTGGACTTAATTGTGAAACATTCTCACATTTAATCCAAAAGAGCCTCAAACTATTTTTGTAAAGTATTTCAACTTTTGATCATATCAAAGTATCTTAATACCTTTCAGGAAGTTGTGTACTTCATACATGTAGTCTTCTTGAAAATTTCAAGAGATTTGTATTTTATTGAATACATATCACCATATAATTAGTAAATGAAGTTTAAACAACTATCAGTATCATTTATTCTAAAGGTCATTGTACATCATTACGTACATGTCTTGATAGAATGTTTATTCTCCCACTACACCTAGTGAAGGTGGCTTGTCATGTTTGTATAAAACTTCATGTCTCTTGTTGATTCAATAACCAAAAGAGTCTAGATAAACATGAATATGAATTCTAGAAATGCATGTCACATATGTTTGCAATAGGCATAATGCTATCGATCATTGATTGTTTGAGTTATCAATTATAATCCATTGGTATTTACATTATGAATATTCATATTTTGATCCTTTCATATAAAGATCACTAGATGTTTGGGGCATATCCATACAAGATCACATCTTTGAAAATAGAAACATTAACAACTCTTTATTGACTTACCATCCTTTTCATATAGGATGCATAAAGTTAAATGTTTCTATTTATTGGAATAATGAAATAGCAATTCAACTAGCTCTATTACATGCCCAATGGGATAGATAAATTTTAAATGTAGGCTGAAATTGTAGCAAGTCTTGCTCATCACAATCCATCCTTGTCCTTTCATAAAGGATTTACTTTTTATCAGATCATGCACATCAACGTATGTCAGATCTACATCTGGTATCACATAACAAGATGAAGAAGTAATCAAATTTATCTTATAACATTTATACCTAAAGTAGAGGCCTCTGCCTCTTCCTTCTTTTTCTTTAGTTCCTCTAGGAAGAGAGTTCAATTCCTTTGCCAATGTCTAGTTTAGTGATAGTGGTGACATTTGCCTCCCTTCTTTGCACCTCCTTTTTCCTTGTGATTTGAAGATTTGGGTTTCTGGACAACTATATAACACATCTTATCTTTTCCTTTGCCTTTACATACTTTCCCTTTGTCTTTATTATCATCATCACTGACTTGAGCTTGTCTTTCTTCATTTGTGCCTCAGCTATTCTCAACATGCCTACTAACCCCATCAACATCTTGTCATTGTCATTTATGCCAACCTTGTAACACCTAGATTTTCATAACACATGAGCGGAAGCAATAATTTTTTTTCATCTGCGAGTGACACAAACATGATAGTCATTGCAATTAAAGCAAATTAAACTATTTACACTGAGTAAAATTGATTCATACATAGTCCTTGATAAAAAGAAAACTACAACTCATCTAATATGTTGTGGTAACAAGACTAAGCATAAAAAGAGATGTCTAAACTCTAGACCGCCTTAGTAGATGGCACCCCACTAGGCAAGCTAGAAAATATCCTAGACCTTTACTTGTTCCATTGATCCTCAGCTGCTCTAAATCATGCCGACATCGCGTCCCCAGCCATGCATTGGAAAAAAATTCATTAGAGTAAGTGGCATGAGTATTCTAAAGTATACATTGCTAAAGAACTAAAATTTAATATTATAAACATGAACTAACATCAAACTATGAGTAAACTGAAACATAAAGTATCTTATATCTCAACTTGGATTCTTATCTTTCAACCTTACATTATTCTAGAGACATGTACCATGGAACATGGGTCTCATGACCTACACCAACGTGTTTGGGTCATACTTATTGTATCTGATTCCTTCTCATCACACTCATGGATGAGATTATGGGCATGCTATAAACTAAGATATCTTTCACTTATGATTTTTATTTAATTGTGGCCACCATTCTACAATAAGTCCTCCTATGTTGACAGCGAAGTGTCCTCTATGATGCAACACACCATATGTTAGCACAACGTGCCCTCTGTTGACACTGAAGTGTCATCTATGGTGCAACACACCCTCTATTGGCACAACGTGCCCTATGAAATGGAGTAAACACTCCTTTGTATTGGCAACAGATGCCTCTGAATCGTCCTGACACTCTCTGAATGAGGACTTATCATATAATGTATTATGTGAATGTTCTAAATTAATTATCTTAAGTCTAAACTTACTAAATTCTGAATCTAAACTTGTCTAAAACTGAATACTGAGTACTAAACATGTACTAAACTCTAAATCTAATTATGAATATGAATCTCTTCTCTTAAATTATGAACTAAATCTTTTACTAAATGTGAATATGGATCTCAATTACTTCATAATTGAGATTGGGTCTAAAACCCTTATCATGTATCTTTGTTTAGTATTTGGCTACTCACACAATGAGTAGTCTAAGTCTGAATCTAAGTTTGATGTCCTTGTTATCTAGATACATCTTAGTTTCAAACTCTAATTTATTCAAATGGCGTCATTGATAATAATTATATGACAAATGAGTCTAGAGTCTTAGGAAAAAGGATTTGAATTATATATAGAACGACTAAGCATACCAAGTACCTTAAGTCAAGTTTATGAAAGTAGTTTAAGTACAAAGTATCTAAAAACATGAATTCTGACAAGATGATTTAACCTTTATAAGATCTTATTAAATCTGATCTTATCCTGAATATTAATACTTACATATGAGTCCACACCTTACAACTTGAACCCTAAAATAGCAATATTATATAATCTTATCTTGAAACTTAATCATAACTTAATCCATCATAATTCATATTATCATCATAAGTCAATTAACAACACATTCTAATCCCAACGGTACATTTATCTTGCAAATTGGATCATGTCTTGTATTCTCACCTTGTACTTAACTTAAAGATATTACTCATTTTATAGAATCTGATTAACTACATAGTTCTTGGATCTCTATATAAAAAAAACATGATTCTAATTGAAATATTAATACATGGCTATATCTATGTATATGATAAATCCTAACAATCATACTTGAACTTAAAATCTTGATACAAAGTTATCCCAAACCATTAACTAACTATGACTATATTACTTGCTTATCTTATATTGAAATCTCATTCAATAATTTAAATCACTTATAAGAAATTGTGTCGAAACATGATTCATTATTTTACTCATGGACATGGCCCATGAATCACAAATATTGTGGGTAACATATCTCGATTTTGGATTTTGGGCATAATAATTTACATAATCATAGAACCATGAGGAAAATCTTATTCACATAGCTTAACATTAAAATCTTCCAACAGTGAACCAAATAAATCATGAAAGTCTTATTTAATGTACTTGTAAACATGGTTACTTAAAAATATGAATAGGGCATGAACCACTTACCTCTTGTACAGATGGTATCGATAAGGATGTCTCGATTCCAAGTTCCATAACTTTAATAACCTGGATATCATCATAGTTTTACTAGTCCAAGCCTATGTTCCCTCTTTCTATATAGAAATCTCAAATCCTATCTTCCTAAATATATATACCAACTTAGGGTTCTTAAACATAACTTTAATCTATGATCACCATAAAATCTTGGCGTTGAAATAAAATAAAACCCATACTATATAATCAATATTATCTTTATACTCAAATAAGACATAAATCGCTTTATGCACTAATATGAACATATATATCATATAAGAAGAAAATCTCAAACATAGTCATATATACTAATATTATTTGACTCTATTATGAAATCAAATTAAAACATCATTTAGATAAATAATATCGGACTTAATTAGGCATATATATCACTTATTGTCTCAAGATAATCATCTATTATTCTAGATAATGGCCACTTAGGTCCAAAAGTACATACTAACATAATAACAAAAGAAAATACATAAAATCTCTATAAAAGTAATCATATCATGTAGTAATTCCCTAAATAAAAATACCAGGTCATTTTATGATCATGTCATGGGTGAAATACCCAAAATACCCGTACTAGGGTTTACATTAAAAACTTGATTTAAACTTCATATCAAAATGATCAGGCTTGGAAATTGTGTTAAACACATTGATATATAGTTATTACTAAATTTTCAGGAATTTATGAAGTCATTTCCTATTTTTAATATCCAAAACATTGAAATTTCCTATATCTTGAAAATAGAATTATACTAATTATCAAACGTCAGAAAAACCCTTTGTAACCATTTTTATAAGATAATAGACATCATAAGCTTTCCACAAACACCTTATTTGCTAAAATCTAAGTTTCCAATCCCTAGATATGAATTTGTAACAGTACCTTAGTTTGGATCATCCTCAGCCGTTGATTTGAAATCTATAGGTCATGTGCTCAGCAGTGCCCCTCCTCTCCTTTTCTTCTCTTGGTCACAGATCCACCCTCTGACCCACTTCCTTCATCACCTGATAGTCCAGATAGGCTCATTCTATGTGAAGTTGTCCCCCGACCACCGTGAAGAAGCTCTACGGTGACTCCAACCTTAGCGTGGAGGTCGTCGTCCTGCAATCTGATGCCACCAATCGCTTTGGCTAGGCTTCCATGCCATGGGCAGCACCGTCTTGGTGAAAAAGAGAGGTAAAGACTCAAGGTCCCCTAACCACAGACCTCATAGCCATCATCTCCTCCTTCTCCTTTTGTCTCCTTCTCTCTCGATCTCCATTCAAACCGTAGAAATAGGTTCTTCTAACCCTAAACTTCAAATATCGAAGTCTTTTATATGATCAAAACCCCAGATCTCATGAGGAGATTACTTCTCATACAGACTCTGTTCAGGTCCCTATTTCGGATGAATAGGGATCGTGAACCAGCTTTATATTTTTTTTTTCTTTTGCATATAAGTCCAGTTTCTAGAAATATTTCTATAGCCTAACTCATAGCTCCATATGATTCCAAATTTTGGTACAAACATTATATTTATCATCATCTTTACATGAGCAAGATTCTAGGTAGAATCTAACTGGATAGACAATCTAAAACTATCTTTTAAATAAAACCATATTATTACTAATTTAATCACCTAGGCCACAAGATAAAAACAAAAACATCTAAATTTACTCCCTTGATCTTATATATCAATTATCCATCTATAACAATTACATTGAGTATTTATTATGAACACAGAATGTTGCATTCTCAAATTTATACTCCAAGGACCCATATGTGAATCATCATTGGCCCAAACAGGATTGAATAAAGTTCTAGGGCCCCTAGACCACTCCTTGATCTTTCAAAGGTCTATTATCTATTCTCAGTTATGGAACTAAAGCATGAATCAATGTTCCCTTAACAGAAGCTTTCATATGATACATTAGGTCAACATTACTTTACTTGCTTAATAATGAGACCTAAGTTGGTCTAGAGCTCAAAGCAATAACTGAAGTCAACATATAATGTATTCGTCACATTACCATTTACATGAATTATTCATTCATATATACTTGACTACAATCATGAACATTTAAGCCATCATGTGTGTATTGGTTGACCAGATTACTTGTATTACAAATTTTGCGAACTTAATTACATACCTAGCCATGGTTAGGTTCATTAGGTCCCTTGACACACACTTACTAGAAAACTCCACATTAAAGACTTACATTAGTTATGAGATTGAAGATGTTACAATTCTACCCACCTTAAAATAAATTTCATCCTCGAAATTTTACTAGGCTACTACCAACCATGGGGTTCTGTTTACCTATTCATTTATTGATAATTGACATATTAAGGTACTCATGCTCAAAATTTTGCATGACAAGAGATATGTAATGTATTTTCATTAAATGATTATGTGAGCATTATTTGTTACCTTGGTCCACTACTCAAGTCATACTTAAGGTCTACTAGTTTATGCATGTGCTTTGCACGTGATTAAATAGGTGTATTTTCTACAATCAATTAGGCATATTTTTAATCTTCTTCAACTTCATTATAATTTATTATATTTAGCTACCGAATTGAGTTGTTTCTTGTTTCCTTAGAAATTTTTATGTATATATATGATAAAAATTGAAAATTATCATGGGTTATACACTTAGTTGTAAGTGTGTCCTAACTGTAAAATCTAAAAAGTATCATGAGATATACATTTAGTTGTCAGTGTGTCCTAACTATCAAGGAAACTCATAATGTCTCCCCAATAGTATGAATAAAAGGTAAATGATTATTTTACCCTACCCTAGTTACTTTCCTTACATAATTAGTGATGTAATCCTCCTTTTATTTTTCTTACACGGGGAGGGACAAATGAATAAAACCCTCCAAAATTCTCAAAAGATATCATGTCATATTTTCTGGTGTATGTATATTACCAAACAAATTTTATGGAATCTAACTGTCTAACAAGAACAAAACAACATAAGACATGCATCAATTGGTTTCCAATATGTAATATTTTCTTTCTACCTTGAAGTGTATTTCCTTTTGGTGATGTCGAATGCAAAAAATCATGGAAATTTGCAAATAGGAAGAGTTTGCATATTAGTTTTGGGATCTATGTACAAAATATTTTGGAAGCCATAAATAGAGTACAAAATCTTCATAACTAAGTGGGGAAAAAATGCCAATGCATCATAGTCCTTTAATTATTAGTTAAGTGATACTTTGTTTGTTGAAGCATAGAGTAAATGAATCTAAAGAGCATCACTAATGGAAGGAGTTTGACTAAATTTCATGCTTGTATGACTAATAGAGAAGATCTCTAACTTGATAGAATAGATGACCAAAACAAGGCAAATATAGGTGTACATGTATAGATGAGTAGAAAAGTAGATGTATTCATCTCAATGAAATAGATCAAAGTCATGATTAGTGTACACCACACCACCAAGAAAAAAAATGCACATGGTATATTTTAATAATATTTTAATATGTAGATAGTTTATGATATTGCACAACTTTCTCATCCATCATTACCCAAACCATTTTCTAAATTATGATTTAATTTCTTCATGTTTGTGTGAATACTATCTAAAGAACCTATCAATAGATATAAGGTATAATATTTCATATTAGATTCGTTTTTTTTATGGAAGTCAGGCGATAATTTTATTCATCTTGCTCACCTCGTGCAAGCATATTCAAAGGCAAATTACATATGTGAGTTATTTGCATAGAATTAAACATGGTAGTACTACTACCATTACAAAAAAGGATTTGTCCAGTATCAATGACATCCTTGGGAGGGATATCATAGTACCTGACTCTACAGGTGTTTTGTAAGTGTGCCTTAGCCAAAGCATCAGCTGGGCCATTGTGCTGCCTCTCCACATGGTGAATAGCCGCAGTGTCTCCCAATATCAACTGGATCCCCCTTATTATACTGGCATATCGAGGATGTTTGTTATAACCATCTTGTAGCATCTTCCTGGACGTCAAATAGTCAGTGACCACAACTGTACCTTGCATCCTGCTGGATTTGATCAGTTTAGCAGTAAGGGCAATGGCAATAAGCTCTGCCTGTAGAGGCTTGTCTGCTGAGACCAGCTGGCCTACCCCTCCCTTCCATTGGTTATTGCGATCCTGAATTACCACAGCGATGGCGCCTTTGCCCTTCTTCCAGGCGGCGTCAACATGCATCAAGAACTGTCCTCTGATATGAAGATCATCTTGCGCCGTTGTAGTTGAGCTCTTGACGGCTTTCTCTCTGTCCCAAGCTTCGATTGTTCTCCTGTTTTCCAAGAAAATTATGTTCACCTGTTGTATCGCAGGGGTGTCTTTAGCTCCAAAGACCTCCATATTGCATTGTTTCCAAATCACCCAGCATGCTATTAGAAATATGGTTCTGGTATCCTCATTTAATCGGAGCCCATGACTGATCCATTGCTGAAAGTTGGTGGAGTTCCAAAAATCCGATGAAACAGACATGGCGTTCCCAGGCATAGATCCGGCTTGTAAACGTAGCCAAACTGGTTTCACCTTCTCACAGTCTCTCAAAGCATGGAGACTGGTTTCGTCTTCCTTGTTACAGCGACTGCAAACGGAATTGATAAAAATGATAGAAATTGATTTATGTTCATCATATACAATAATCTCTTTTAGGTTATATGTGATGTTTCATTTTCTGACTGCGGATGAGAACTATTTTAAATCTTTAACATTACCCATTTTATGTATAAGGGAATGATAACTTAAGGTACCAGAAAGAAGAAAAACATCCAATGCTTATATAGTGAAATGAAGGTTACATGCTTAATATTTTAATGTGTATTATAGAAATGAGGGAAATTACATACCAGTATGTGTAGTATAAAATAAATATCTTTACCATTCAGAGTCGACCAGTTTAACACATTTGTATGTAATTTTCTTAGGGGGAAATATATTACTTAGTATGGTTTGACAAGTTACAACTCAAAGTGGACTTTGAGTAACTAATGAAAACAATGTTTCACACAATATAAGTAATCCACAATCAAAATTTATAATTATAATTTACAAGAATCATAAAATATCTCTTATAAAGTGTCCATCTAGCGAATATTATTTTATAATCCCAACAAAAATGCTTCCAAGTGAAATCCAATTTCATTTATTGAATTTTTATAATATTCAACATTTTAAAAAAAATAATGTATTTATTATTTAAATATGTCTGCTTTATTAATCGGTCTAAACTTTTAGATGCTAAGTACATGTAGAATTACTATGACAAAATGACTAAAATGGAAAATAGAAATATGAAGTTATTATTGAATTATTTTTAGATATGAAAATATTAATACATAATCAAATTCTTTTGAAAAAAGTTCATTATTACTTACATTCACATTTTTTTAATTATGGATAAGAATTAAGAATCTTTCATTTACAAAAACTTTAAGAATTCCTATGTAAAAATTATTAATATATTACTTTCATAAAAAGAATAAATCTATAGTGTATGTACTTTGATCAAATGTGAATGAATATGTGCAGGAATATCAACAATAATAGTTTTAAAAGAAACATAAAACATCATCTTTCCCTGAAACTTTTGTGTATAAGTTTTAAAAAGGCAAGATTTAGATTTATTGATTGTAGGATATTTCTTATCTTATGCTTCAAAATATAGTGAAAATACACGTAAAATTTGGGAAATTTTGAATTAATTATGAATACTAATCCAAAGGGAAAATGAAACTCTATTTTACTTATAATAATTAACCGATTCATATATCTTTAGATCATTAAGACAATAACCATTAATATTTGATATTTTGTTAGTACTATTACAACTATAATGATAAAATAAAAATGAAATGACACTATGAATCAAGACCCTAAGATGAGTACAGTAAATTAAACTAATAGCTATGCATTATCATTAATGTTAGATTATATGTCAAAGTTATTTTTCTACTTAGTCACATGGACATACACTTTATCATATGAAAATAGGATGTGAGTTTTCTCTTGGTCATACAATATCGGCAATATAAATTTTGTGCTCTTTTTTTGTTCTAACGTTTTAAGGTATAACATATCACATTAAATAAAGGGAATAAACAATTATTGGAGGATATATATGATATTAATTTGTTTCAAAATTTGTACCAGGAGAATTTATTAGAAGGTAGGCTTTGGGAGGATAGTTACATGTATCATGTAAATTGTTCATATCGTAACCGGCGGCGCGCCCCAACAATGCCTTCTGCTTTTTGTATTAATGAAATGATGTGACAGATGTTTTCACATGTGTTACACTTATTTTTCTGCTTTTGTTATTCTAATGTAGATATTGTTTATAAATTCATCATTATCAGTAAACAAGCTAATAGAATTGTGAAAGATCATTTACAAATTCATCAGATTTAGTAGCAAAGATAATGGAATAGTTCAAGGTGAAATATTTACTTCTTGTTTGTCATAACTTTACTCCTCAACAATATTAAAGAATAAATTACTTATGCCTGATGGGTTGAAACTTATGAATGAAATATATAGTTGAGATTTACATAGTGGTGGCTGCAATCTCATTATCAATGTGCTTTAAGTGCATTGGGGATTCATTAGAAGTTTATTTTACAATTTAAACTCACGTATAGTAACATTTGTACAAATCAACAAGAATCATTATTATAGTTGTCGTAAGTTCAATCTAACTTTCCTGGTTAAGAATTTTTGTTAAATGCTTAATCTCTATGATTTGATACAGTAACTCTTTTACAGACATGAGTAGGCCAATCATTAACATTGGTATTAGCTGGTTACTAAAGTAAAACAAAGAGCAAATAGGGAAAATATAAAGTTGTGGTTTTTCTGTACAGGTAAGGAGTATGAAGCTATGACTTAATTTTCTTCTTCTGGTCATGCAGTCAAAGGAAGGTTGCAACCTATCTATCAATGAGAAGGAATTTAATGGAGTAGGCAGAAGATAGTAGAATTTGGAAGCTAGAGAGGCATTGTTGCATCTCGCCAACAGAGGACTATCGACATAGTGGTATCTTGAAATATCTAGATCTAGATCAATAGTTAAATATGTGACCAACCTTCCTTGCTAATTCTTTTTTTGATAAAGTGTTAAGTGCCACCGCCGCTGCAAGACCCCGAGAAGTTTTGAAGCGATAAAAATCTCCCACAAACCTATCACTCTTGTCAAAAACATTATTGGGAAAGTGCAGTGGCTACTTGTCATTTTTCTAATAGCAGTGTTACAACCTCCATGTGAACTGGATGAGCATGGGTCGTCACTGTCTAGTAGAGCCTTACTGAATGAATTTTTAACATATATATAATCAAACAAAGGAGGGTGGACTGAAGAAAACAAGGACTAAAATGAGGACCCAAAGGAAGGCAGACTAAAGAAAACAAGGAGAACGGATGGATTGAGCATCAGTGCAAAATAGAGTGATCAATTCAATATGCATTTGTAGAGGAACAACTATAGTACAGACAGACCGTTATAGGTTTTTTTCAATGCACTTGAAGTCAAAATAGCATATAAGATGCAGTATTCATAGAACATCCATGTCATAGTCCCAATTAATAGGTTAACAATAAGATACCTTCATACCCAATGACGGATTTTGAAGGAAGTAACATCAACAAAAAAGTTGGATAGACAAGGATAAAAAAATGAATATAGTTAAACCAAGCCACAATAGGTTGAACACTCTGTAAAAATCATTGGGTTAACAAACACATAAATACAAATAAATAGATTGACAAATTGGAAGAAAAAAATCATATAATGTCAGCAGTTTAGACTGTGCTACAGTCGATATGGAAGTTATGCTAGGACATGTAGAGGAACTAAACTAAAATGTGTACAAAGGATGTCTTCACCCTAGAATTCATTGACATGTAGATGGAATGGAATGAAATTATTGAATAATATCAGCACTCTAGTGTTGTTATGGAAAGGTAATGCTGAAAAGCTTGGAAGATGTGCCTCAGTTAGGTTAGGATCTGATGGGGATGGACAAAACAAACGCAGCAGTGAATTTAAAATCGATGGAAATACTACAAAAGAGGATCGTCCTCATAGGCCCTAGTAATTTTAAAATCCTTTGGAAAAGCAGATGACAGAATCTCAAGTGAGTCTTTCATATGTCAACGAAAATGTATTATACAAACCTGAAGGATTTCTTACAATGATGATCATTAGATAAGAAGGGATCCCAACAACAATATACCTCTTCACGCATTCTCTGGACCTTGCTTAAGATCGTCATCAATAGCCTTAGAGGTGCATGCCATGGAAGATGAAGACCCTCTGTGGTTTGGATTCAAGGATGAGAAGACAACGTATTCACCAGTGATAACTGAATTGATTTACCATTGTGCACTTTATAGATGGATGGAAGGGTTCAATATGAGAGAGCTGAAGCTCGTGCACTAATCGATGATGATGACTGCATTAAGGGTTATGCCGCTCTCAAGATGGGTTGATGAGAGCACATATCTGAAGTTCGCAACCTGGCCTATTTCTTTGGATGGTTGAAAGTATGTGCTTTATAGGATTCTTCCGCTAATCCATTATGTGAGAAAAGGCTACTGTGTAGCACGTGACATGACGGAAACGAGTCATGGCTCTTCGTATGGTAATAGTAGATGAAGCTAAACTTGTCTCTATACTTAGGGCATCTGACTCAACCTTGTCATGTACTTCTAACATTAGGTATAGTTGACCGTCTATTCTTAGGTCATCTATGTGCCTCCTACATTTCTAGATATGTGGTGATCAAGAACATACCTAGAGATGTGAGATCCTAACATGATATCTCTCACTAACCTACTAATACATGTGTCCCATACCACACAGACCAATAAGAAATGAGAGATGCAACAAACTCTAGTACTTATGACATTCCTGTTCAATTCTCAATTGGATGGCCATAACCATTAAGAATGGAGAAGCAACATCATTATCTAGGGTTAGGTTGAAACTTGAGACCTAGAATAGGTAAACATCTATCTATGACATCGCTATTTCTTCTAAGGTGAAAACTCTTAGTCATTCTAGATCATTGTATCTTTCTTTAGGAATCTAGCCTAAACCCTAATCTCTTATCTTCATCCTAGGGTGACTATGAGAATCATCTCTTCCTAGTGGCCATTTACCAAATTGCTCTGATACCATATTGTAACACCTAGATTTTCATAACACATGAGCGGAAGCAATATTTTTTTTTCATCTGGGAGTGTCACAAACATGATTGTCATTGCAATTAAAGCAAATGAAACACTTTGCACTGAGTAAAATTGATTTATATATAGTCCTTAATAAAAATAAAACTACAACTCATCTAATATGCTCTGGTAACAAGACTAAGCATAAAAAGAGATGTCTAAACTCTGGACCACCTCAGTAGATGGAACCCCACTACGCAAGCTGGAAAACCTCCTAGACCTTTACTTGTTCCTTTGATCCTCATCTGCTCCAAATCACGCGGACATCACGTCCCCTTCCCTGCATTGGAAAAAAAGTCTTTAGACTAAGTGGCATGAGTATTCTAAAGTATACATTGCTAAAGAACTCAAATTGAATATTATAAACATGAACTAACATCAAACTATGAGTAAAATAAAACATAAAGTATCTTATTTCTCAACCTGGATTCTTATCTTTATACCTTACATTATTCTGGAGACATATACCATGGTACATGGGTCTCATGACCTACACCAACGTGTTTGGGTCATACTTATCTTATTTGATTCCCTCTCATCACACTCATGGATGAGATTATGGGAATGCTCTAAACTAAGATATCTTTGACTTATGATTTGTATCTGATTGTGGCCACCATTATACAATAAGTCCTCCCCTGTTGACACCAAAGTGTCCTCTATGGTGCAACACACCATCTGTTGGCAGAATGTGCCCTCTGTTGACACTGAAGTGTCCTATATGGTGCAATACACCCTCTGTTGGCACAATGTGCCCTCTGAAATGGAGTAAACACTCCTTTGTATTGGAAATAGATGCCTCTCAATCGTCTTGAGACTCTCTGAATGAGGACTTATCATATAATGTATTATGTGAAGGTTCTGAATTAATTATCTTATGTCTAAACTTACTAAATTCTGAATTTGAACTTGTCTGAAACTAAATACTGAGTACTAAATGTGTACTGAACTCTAAATCTAAATTTGAATCTGAATCTCAATTTGAATCTCTTCTCTTAAATTATGAACTAAATATTTTACTAAATGTGAATATCGATCTCAATTACTTCATAATTGAGATTGTGTCTAAAAACCTTGTCATGTATCTTTATTTACTATCTGGCTACTCACACAATGAGTAGTCTATGTCTGAATCTAAATCTGATGTCCTTATTATCTAGATACATCTTAGTTTGAAACTCTAATTTATTAGAATGACCTCATTGATAATAATTATATGACAACTAAGTCTAGAGGCTTAGGAAAAAAGGATTTGAATTACATATAGAAACACTAAGCATACAAAGTACCTTAAGTCAAGTTTATGAAAGTAGTTTAAGTACAAAGTATCTAAAAATATGAATTCTAAAAAGAGGATTTAACTATTAAAAGATCTTATTAAATCTGATTTTATCTTGAATCTTAATACTTACATATGAGCCCACACCTTACAACTTGAACCCTAAAATAAAAATCTTATATAATCTTATCTTGAAACTTAATCATAACTTAATGCATCATAATTCATATTATCATCATAAGTCAATTAACAACACATTCTAATCCCAACAGTACATTTATCTTGAAAATTGGATCATGTCTTGTATTCTCACCTTGTACTTAACTCAAAGATATTACTCATTTTATACAATCTGATTAACTACTTAGTTCTTGGATCTCTATATAAAAAAACATGATTCTAATTGAAATCTTAATACATGGCTATGTCTATGTATTTGATAAATCCTAACAATCATACTTGAAATTAAAATCTCAATACAAAGTTATCCCAAATCATTAACTAACTATGACTATATTACTTGCTTATCTTATATTGAAATCTTATTCAATAATTTAAATCATTTAAAAGGAATTGTGTCAAAACATGATTCATTATTTTACTCATGGACATGGCCCATGAATCACAAATATTGTGGGTAACATATCTCTATTTGGGATTTTGGTCATAATAATTTACATAATCATAGAACCATGAGGAAAATCTTATTCACATAGATTAACATTAAAATCTTCCAACATTGAACCACATAAATCATGAAAGTCTTATTTCATGTACTTGTAAACATGGTGAATTAAAATATGAATACTCATGGGCATGAACCACTTACTTATTGTACAGATGGTATTGATAAGGAAGTCTCGATTCCAAGTTCCATAACTTTAATAACTTAGATATCATCATAGTTTTATCATTCCAAGCCTATGTTCCCTCTTTCTATTTATAAATCTCAAATCCTATCGTCCTAACTATATATACCAACTTAGGGTTCTTAAACATAACTTTAATCTATTATCACCATAAAATCTTGGCGTTGAAATAAAATAAAACTCATACTATATAATCAATATTATCTTTATACTCAAATAAGACATAAATCGTCTTATGTACTAATATGAACATATAGATCATATAAGAAGAAAATCTCAAACATAGTCATATATACTAATATAATTTAACTCTATTATGAAATCAAATTAAAACATCATTTAGATAAATAGTATCAAAGTTAATTAGTCATATATATATCACTTATTGTCTCAAGATAATCATCTATTATTCTAGGTAATGGCCACTTAGGTCCAAAAGTACATACCAACATAATTTCATAAGAAATCCATTGAATCTCTATAAAAGTAATCATAGAGTGTAGTAATGCCCCGAATAAAAATACCAGGTCATTTTATGATCAGGTCATGGGTGAAATACCCAAAATACCCATATTAGGGTTTACATTAAAAACCTAATTCAAACTTCATATAAAAATGATCAGGCTTTGAAATTGTGTTAAACATATCAATATATAGTTATTACTAAATTTTCAAGAATTTATGAAGTCGTTTCCTATTTTTAATATCCAAAACATTGAAATCTCCTATATCTTGAAAATAGAATTATACTAATTATCAAACGTTTGGAAAACCATTCACATCCATTTTTATAAGATACTAGACATCATAAGCTTTCCACAGACACCTTATTTGCTAAAATCTAAATTTCTGATCCCATGATATGAATTTTTAACAGTACCTTAGTTTGGATCATCCTCAGCCATTGATTTGAGATCTAAAGGTCATGTGCTCAACAGTGCCCCTCCTCTCCTTTTCTTCTCTTAGTCATGAATCCACCATGTGACCCACTTCCTTCATCACCCGATAATCTAGATAGGCTCATTCTATGTGAAGTTGTCCCCCGACCACCGTGAGGAAGCTCTATAGTGACTCCAACCTCGGTGTGGAGGTCGATGTCCTGCAATCTGACACCACCAATGGCTTCAGCTGGGCTTCCATCCATGGGTAGCACCGTCTTGGTGAAAAAAAGAGGTCGAGACTCAAGATCCCCTAACCGTAGACCTCACAGCTGCCATCTCCCTCCTTCTCCTTCATTTGTCTCCTTCTCTCTTGGTCTCCATTCAAACCCTAGAAATAGGTTCGTCTAACCCTAAACTTCAAATATTGAAGTCTTTTATAGGATCAAAACCCCAGATCTTGTGAGGAGATCGCTTCTCCTGCGGACTCTATTCAAGTCCCTATTTCAGATGAACAGGGATCGCGAACCAACTTTATATTTTTTTCTTTTGCATATATGTCCAGATTCTAGAAATATTTCTATAGCCTAACTCATAGCTCCATATGATTCCAAATTTTGGTGCAAACATTATTTTATCATCATCTTTACATGAGCAAGATTCTAGGTAGAATCTAACTGGATAGACAATCCAAAACTATCCTTTAAATAAAATGAGATAATTACTAATTTAAGCACCTAGGCCACTAGATTATACAAAACATATAAATTTTCTCCCTTGATCTTATGTATCAATTATCCATCTATAAAAATTGCATTGAGTGTTTATTATGAACACAAAATGCTGCATTCTCAAATTTATACTTCAAGGACCCATATGTGAATCATCACTGGCCCAAACAGGATTGAATAAAGTTCTAGGGGCCCTAGACCACTCCTTGATCTTTCAAAAGGTCTATTATCTATTCTTGATTATGGAACTAAAGCATGAATCAATATTCCCTTAACAGAAGCTTTCATATGATACATTAGGTCAACATTACTTTACTTCCTTAATAATGAGACCTAAGTTGGTCTAGAGCTCAAACCAATAACTGAAGTCAACATATTATGTATTCGTCACATTACCATTTACATGAATTATTCATTCATATATACTTGACTACAATCATGAACATTTAAGCCATCATGTGTGTATTGGTTGACCAGATTACTTGTATTACAAATTTTGTGAACTTAATTACATACCTAGCCATGGTTAGGTTCATTAGGTCCTTTGGCACACACTTACTAGAAAACTCCACATTAAAGACTTACATTCATTATGAGATTGAGGATGTTACAAACCCCTTTTAGGTTGACCTATGGGAGAGCTTGTGACTTACCTATGGAGTTAGAGCACAAGGCTAAATGGGCCCTAAAAAAATGAACTAAAATTTGGATGATGCAAGGAGAAAAGTGATGCTAGAATTCAATGAGATAGATTAGCTTAGGTTTGATGCCTATGAAATATTTAGGACCTACAAGGATCGAACCAACAAAGATACATGATAGTCACATCCTACGTAGAAATAAGCAATGGGACTGAGCCATTCCTTTTTATGGGCCAGCGGCTTGAATACTACTTTGGGGGATATGTGGTAAGGAAAGAGGAGGAATTCAAGCTCATTGAGCTTCACGAATAGTTTCATTAGGATCATCGAACCTATGACATAAAACAAGGGTGCTTGTTGGGAGGCAACCTAACCATCATTTTATTTTCTTTACATTCAAATTTGTATTTTCATTACTTTCCTATGCATTTGATTTGTTTTTATATAAAAAAGGTACCTTGATCAATTTTATGTGGTGTGCATGCTAAGTATCAGTCACTACTACCGACCCTAAAGTCAGTACTACCGTCGAGGTCACAAGGAGAAAGATCAAGTCTCAGACAACAATTTGGTACCACCAACCATCATGTTAGTGGCACTGATAGCATCATAGGGAGGCCGAGCCAAAATTCAAAGAAACTCGGTACTACCAACCCAAGGTTTGGTAGCACCGACTTTTTGTAGAGAAGGAGTCGAGTTGACTGATAAGGACTTGGTACTACCAACCAAGAGTCGGTATTACCAATGGAAATGCTAGCTCTAGTTTCAAAACATCAAGTTCTCGCTCAAAAGAATCGACAAATTTGAATTACTTGGTACTACCGACACAAAAGTCAGTAGTACCGACATCAGGAGACACAAAATCAGTAGGAGTGCCATCGACGATCAAGAATGTACAAATCTGACGGTTGGTATTACCGATCCATGGCTCAAGTCGGTACTACCGACACCACATGAGTACTACCAATACATGGTGATCCGCATAAACAGACTTTAGAGAATGATGATTGTTGATATCGACAGATGGTACCAAGTCACACAAATCATGGAGGAAAACTCAGTACTACTGACACACAGACAACATGTTGGATGGGTGTTATATAAGGAGGGGTTGTTTTCATTTTCTCTTCACACCTTCTTTACATCTCCTCCGAGCAAGTGCAAGCAAGCATTCTCCGATGTGTAGAATCTACTCCAAGAATATTTTTTCTCTATCTCCTTCTTGTAACACCATCATGGCATCTAGGAGGAATACTTCTTCATCGATGGGGAATCCAACATTGATTGCAAAACCAAGTCGCATCGCCCACTCCAATGCCAGAAGGAAGAAGATATATGAAGATCTAAAGAAGAGAGATATGGTGGCAACACGGTATGGTGACCGTTCCTTCCTTGCCTCATTGGGCTTCACCAATAGAATGAGCCAAGTATGTGATCATCAAGGGTTGGGGACGGTGATCCATTCTCTAGTGGCTGGCTTACCTTCCCAGATCTCATATGTGAGTTCCTTGCCTCACTAGAGATCTACATCATCCCTGAGCATGGGGATGGAGGGAGAGAGGGTCGTGTCAACTTTTGCCTTTTCAACACTGATTTTCACCTAATGTTGCGACAGTTCAATGCCATCTATGGGTGGCCAATGGAAGGAGAATGCTTCGTCCCCAATAAATTGGATTTCAAGGCTGCTTCAGAGTTTTTAGTGGAGGTTCCAAAAGGCTTCCATATTAGATGGAACACAAACTCCATCACCGACATTGAGCATCCTTTTTCTCGTATCCTTCATTGCCTCCTCACCAACACCATCTTTGCCAGGTCCATTCAAGGGAAAGGCTAGACTCAATGGGTTGACCTCTACTTCCTCTACAAATTACTAGAATTAGGAGGAAGGACCTTCAGCTTTGGTTCTTTCTTCCTTAATCATATGATGGGCATGAACCAAATGGTGTCGAGGGATCCTCCTATCCATTTTGGAGGACTGATCACACCGATAGTGATGCACATGAATCATGATCTCTACACTTCCATATGTTTGAAGGTTGTCCCCATGCTAGACCTGAAGCACTTTAAAAGAGCAAGCCTCCTCAACATATGCTAGGGTACAATGTATGCACATTGTACAACAAACATCCAGTACAAGGAGAGGGCTCTCCCTGATGCTATCTTCAACTTACAAGGACTCCACCTCATGTGGTGGCCTATAGATAGCTTTAGAGAAAGAAGAAGAAGATGTTGTCAAGCAAGATCAACAGTAAGAGGAACGCAAAGAGGAGGAGGAGGAACCCACTATCACCATCACAAGAAGGAAGATTCCACGCTAGTACCATTTCCCATATGGAGCCTCCAGTTCTTCTGCTCCACCACCTTCACAAGAAGATAATCCATATTCCATGGTAGGAATGTATGGAATGTTGTAGGAGATACATCAAGGACAAAAGTAGATGGTGACATTGGTGAGACCCACGATGTCCAAGGATGGCCTACTACAACCAGAAGGTGATCTTTGAGATTGAGTGACTTCTCTTAGACAACCAAAAGAACATGCACATGTGCATATAGCGGATGGAGGGATACCAATAGCCATTCTTTGACCAGTACTAGAGTCAGGGCTACTTTTGTGGTATTCCACAACCTCCACCAATGTCACAGCAGCTGTCCAGTTTTGAGGAGATGTTCTACCACTTTTATCGTACCACACCACATCCTCCACCACCACCCATGTGATTAGTACCACTGTTCCACCTCTTAAGTCAGAATTTGACTATGTAGACATAAGTTCAAACTTAGGGGGGTAGTTGGAACAGTCTCTATCCTTTAGTATTTTTTCTATAGTCTTTATTTTCTTTTTAGTTTTTATCTTTTCCAAACTGTAGGATCCATGATCTATGCAGTGTAAAAGTGGAGCTTAGATCATGGTTCATGTCAATGTCATGTGCTTTCGGGTGTTTGCAATGGAAATTAAAATGCAATATATATATATAAATTCTTTGGCTTCATTGCATATTTCTTGAGTTGCACCACCTAGAGGAAGTGTATGGGTTATTTAGCTTGAGGACATTTTATATGAATGCACATCTTAATTATTCATGTAATGTGGATGAATATGGGATTTGAGCCAAAATTGATCAAACAATCAATGAGATCTTTAATTGAAGTAAAAGAAAGAAATCCTAAGGTTACCTTGTTCACTGGTCATTAGAAAGGGACATACCATAGTTCATGAAAGGAATTGTTTCTTAATTATGTGATTCCATCCATTTTCCATTCATTTTGACTCACCACCTAAAGATGAACAAGTAGTACAAATGATTTCCTCTTGTTTGCATTGCATGACATAATAGGTGACATGATAGTTAATTAGTTTCTCTTTGATTGCATTATTTACAAAACAGAAGAAAAAAAATATTCATAAACAATCCTTGTGCATATCATCTAGTTGCATAATAATTACATGTAGATAGAATGCATTTTTCATCATTCATTTTTATATCATGTGGTTACATTGTTTTCCTTTGAAATAAGAGTGTAGGGATTTACGTCCATACCCCTAGAAGAAAAACAAGGAAAATATGAAATGAATGATGTATGTTAGTAAATCCCAAGTATAACACTCCATCATGCTAAAATAATGGGCCGATGGCAAAAAAAGAATTATTGTTGTTTTGAAATAAAGAGGGAAAAAGGATGCCCTAAACTCTTCACAAAAGAGATGGAAACATTCACATAATGGATTATTTTCTTTAATTCATTCTCATCAATTTTATGAGATTTTTGATACATGTACCATTTTACCCAACAATATTAAGCATTAGGATTTGTGCATTTTCACCCTCTTCACCATATATGTTCATCATGTTTTATTTTTGCTTAAATTATTCAGATGTTGCTTGTTATTCTTCATAGCTACTTATTTCATACCAATCACTGCTCTTATTGGTAGGCCACTTAAATGATTATTCTCCCCATTCATTCTTATAAGTAGAACTTCTTCCAAGTAGCTTCTAGTTAGTAAAGAGCAATGTAGAATAGGGAATCACATGATGCACCAAGTGAATGCCTGATTGACTATGATATTAACTGCTCTATTGATAGTGTTCATTGATCTAAGGGTAGACAACTTTTATGGATATTTTTTATCACTATAGAGTATTTTTTTTATTTAGTGGTTTGTAAAGGCCAGTTTTGGACCACCTGGTGGGGATGGTTGAGAAATGAAATGCATACTTTATGTCCTTTTGCTGACTTGTTGCAAACAGATCTGAGGGTGTGTTGCTCGAGGATGAGTAACATTTAAGCCTAGGGGAGTTTGATGCTCTAGATAAAAGCCATTTTCACAGGCTATTTTATATGGATTCTTGTGCATTATTTGTTAATTTTCATATTAATTTGTGTGGTATTTACTATCATTAGCTTTTGATGCTTATTTGCATCAAATAAATATAATTTTGATGTTTCTGAATGATTTACTATATTTTAAGAACTTATGTTTGACTTTTATGTATGTTAGATAATTTACAAGAATCTACACATCTTGGTACTACTGACTTTGGAGTTGGTGGTACTGACGCTTGCTCAGTTTTGAATAGAGAAAAATCGAGAAGATTCGGTAGTACCAACATAGAAGTTGATTCTACCAACAACATCACAATGATGCATTCAAAATTAAATGAGGAAACTTGGTACTATCAACTTCAAGTTTAGTAGTATAGACAACTATCTAGGCGACCACACTTATTGAAGGCATCTGTAGTACCAACACTCAAACAGTAGTACCAACACGATGAGATCAGGAAGAACTAAAAATTAAGTCAAATACAACGGTTGGAAATTAATTATGCCCTAAATCACTTATATGACTTAGAGGGATTTCCGTCAACCCAAGCAATCTCATTATATTCTGTTGGACGACAGTCGAGACCAAGGAGAGGGGAAAACGGAGAAGAAGACCACATTCTGGACGATCCTGGCACTTCCAGTGGATGAATTTGTAGCCAGAAGGTAGAAAATCGGCATGTGGATGAGAGGAGATCATTTGGACCATCTTCTTTATGGGTTCTTTAGTTTTACTAATGTTTCCCACATTTTTCTACTTCTCTTCCATGTTTGTGACAATGGAAATCATGCGTGGCTAAACCCACTAGTACATAATCGGCCTTTAGTGTCAGTTATATAAGGCCTTTAGTGTCGGTATTAATGCGACACCTATGTGGGTGCCTCTAAAAGGCCAACTGTTAGGCCTCGGTTCTCAAACCGTCGCCACAACCCTTCGCGCGCCACCGAAAATGCGCCAGCAGGGGGGTATAGGCATCGGTTATTAGCTTTGAAATCGAAGCCATAAACCTTCGCACCATAGAAAGGGTGCCATCTGGGGCATTATCAGCGTTAGTTTATTAGTGAACACCGACGCCATATCACCCGCTACCACGGTCGTGCTGGCCAGCATGACCATGTTGTCTGGCCAGCTGCCACGGCTATACTGGCCAACATGGCCATGGTGTCTGGCCTGCTACCATGACCGTGTTAGCCAGCACGGCTGCAGTGTCTGGCCTCATTAGGGAAATCGACGTCGATTACTAGTAGGGAAACTGGTGCCAGAACCATCAATATCGGTTTATTAATGATAACTGATGCAACATCACATGCATTAGGCGTCAGTATAATTATTTATCTGACGCTGTAATCATTTCTCATCGGTTTTAAATAAATAATTGATGCATATTTCATGTTTTTTTTCTTTTCAGTCTGCAGGCCTACTGTGGCTAGTCGCAGGATGAGAAACCTGCAGTTCAGTTATGAAAGTTTTACGACATCCATTGATATCATCCAACAATAGGCCACAAACCTACAAAATTAACAACATTAATTTTCACACATTTAGCAACCTGCAGTTCAATTCGATTTTCACACATGTAGAAATATTCATTTAGCAATTTGCAGTTCCATTCATTTTCATATTCACACATGTAGAAACATTCATATAGAAGCCATGAGTTATATTCACATATGTAGAAACATTCACACATGTATAAACATTCAGATACATGTAGAAACATTCACACATATTATAATTCAGAAATTCATTTACAAAATATCATTCTTTAGTCATTATTCACTATTAACATCCCAATTATATGTTAAAACCCCCACTACTTGTATGGTTGTTGCCTATTCTTCTCTTACATCATTTAATTCTTCCATCATATAGGGAGCATGTACATCTGGTAAGGCCTTTCCTGTAGTGCGGTCAGTTTTAAACACCTGCAAAGAGAATGATGTATATATATAATTAATAATATATAAATAAGATTGATATATTTCATATTATCTAATGAGACTATATATAATACCTCAGGAATGGTATCGATGCCCACTGCGGCATATTTGATAATCATGTGCATAAATCGCATCACATAGTATGTGCATGCTCATCCGTTGTCTTGTGTAGCATACTATAAATTGAAACATACAAAATATTAAAAAATACAACTAATTAAGCACTGTTCACATAAATAATATATACATTGCAGTTAGCAACTTACTTCCACGTTTTCCCAAATTATTTTCTGGTTCTTTTTCTTGGGGACCATTCCTCCAACCTTTTTGAACTCATCTAAACCCCTACATGTTAATGTAACACAGTACATTGCATAATTAAATAGTAATGTAATAAAATATGTTAACAGATATGAAAATAAAATATTTCTCATCGGAATAATGTCATTTTCATTTTGTGTCCATATTTTGTATTCAATTTAGTCTCCTTAGGATCTAGATAATAGACAGTGAACGTCTCAGGGACAATAACTAGTAACTCTCAATGCATACTACTAGAGGTAAAAAAGTGAAAAATTAATAACTCAAAATCCACAATAAAAATGTAATTTTCTTAAGTCCAAATTATAAGCAAAGTAAACTTACTCCACATTGAATGGAGCTATTATCACCATCTTCTTATTTTGACCAAAATTTATAAATGCATCACAGCAGTATTGTTGAACTGACGGAGGGTCTTTAGCTACTAGACTAATCAAAGATGGAATAAAAAATCCTACATGTTCGAATGAAAAATCTACACATATCTTGTCTAAGTAGCTGCAAAACATGTATTACGTATGCATTAATAAATAAAAAACTAGATCACCAGATCCTACATAAGGTATATGGATGTATAAAGAAGATATCACCTTATCCATATCTCTATCACATATGTATTCAGCCAATCATATCAAAACAACTCCAAAATATCTTGTATAAATAGGTTGCTTTTGTATGATTGACCTGCAGCATCCGCATCTATAGAAACAGTTATAGGGCAATTTATATCATGTTCGCCTAACCATATTGCTATACCCCTACAATTAGGACCTAACGGGACAGGTAGGTCCTGTGGAACCCAACTTGGTAATGTAAGAGGTGGAGGTGGAGGCCTAGATGCTCTGGGTGTCTTCTTTTTAACATGTATATATATATATATAGGGAAATTTATATCATGTTCGCCTAACCATATTGCTATACCCCTACAATTAGGACCTAACGGGATAGGTAGGTCCTGTGGAACCCAACTTGGTAATGTAAGAGGTGGAGGTGGAGGCCTAGATGCTCTGGGTGTCTTTTTTTTAACATGTATATATATATATATATATATATATATATATATATATATATAATTTCAGATCAATTGACATCATATACACACACTAACAATTTAACGTAATGTAAATTTACCATACAATTTTTGTATAGAGGACATCCTCTTTCAGCCACAATATCACTCCGCCTTCTGCCTCACCAAGCGTTTCACAATCTGGGTGGGCATATGGCAATGGAAGATCCATCCAATTAGGGAATATATGTACCGGGCTCACACGAACCCAACCAGCTGGTAATGGAGACCCATGAAACATTTCCCCTGGTAGGGATGGGTAAGCTGACACCTCTGCAACGACAAATTATTTACTTTTTAAACGGCATGGCTTCAACTCCTATAAATTTTTGTGTAAAGAATGTTATATACATATATACATATCATCTTAAAAACATATCATCTTGAAAAGACTAGTTACTATGTCATAAAAATACTTATAGAAGATGTGGTAGGTGGTGGGTCTACAAGATTACTCCCAACCTCTGTAGTAGGAGTAGAGTGGGACACCATAGGTACTGTCTGTTGAGTGGCATTCTGAGATGCCTACCACTTGCTCATTGCTTCTTCGAGTTTCCTATCAACTAACTTATCTACCTATACATGGATAAAAGAAATGTTAGATTCTGATTATTGAATTCTATTTTACAGTAACATTATAAATAAAGAATAGGTTACCTCTTCTTGTGAAAGTCCCACTTTTGGGACATGTTTGCGTTGGGATGGCCCAAAGAACACTTTGATGCCCACACCAGCGCTTGCAACCCTAACACGTCCAGGATGCTCTGGGTTACCCAAAACAACTGTCAATTCATCCCTAATGTCCTCAGGGATGAACTTGCCCTGTTTCCTCAGCTCGTGCATCTCCCGCTAATCTCCAAAACAAAAATTTGTAATTAAGTAAATACCACAAATAATCAATATTCGAACGATTGCTCTAAGAGTTGTATTTTACCATTTTTGCAGCCAACTCAGCAGTTGTGGGCTTCCTTATTTCTCCCTTCTTAATTTTCCTCCCAGCTATCCAGACATCATGGCGAGGCAGAGGTATGGCACCTATAGTAGAGGACTCCTGAGTAGCAGCAGACTGAGCAGTAGACTCAGCCTGTAGTCTTTGGTGAATGCCTGCATACCCCTTTGGACCCATTGTGTGGTCATGCACATTCAGTGCACGCCTTGCTTTTTCCGCCTCACTGAGGGCCTAGTTAGTATGCACTAATGATTTGGTTAGTAACACTAAATGTTAATATTGAATAGGTGAATACAACGTATATTAATTAAATTGGGAGTGATGCCTAATACCTTGAATTCATCAGTTTGTCTTGAAGCAACAAATGCATCCCATTCTTCTTGGTCCAGGAAGATCCACTGTTCAGTGGTTGTCTTCTTCCTCTTGTCACCTTCTTTTATGTATTCTCGGGTGAGATTTGTCCTATAGTTCCTTAGGACTCTCCCACAGTGTTGCATCACACATTTACGATGCAGCTTTTCATCCAATTCAAATATACTCTACAAAATAGAATTGCTATTAACTAGTATCTAAAAAATTAGTAATCTACAAAATAGAATTGTAAGTTAATAATAACTCATGCATAAATCCTTCCATATTACGTCTTTCTTCCCCTTAGGAACTTTATGCCAAGAATCTATCTTGCAACCGCAATGGCTTTTGATTTCATCACCACTGCTGACTGTCGAGTTGTTAACACAATGCCTACATGGACAGTAGAACCTATCTCCAGGTTGTTTCCTATGTTCCTCGGAAAATCTAATAAACTGGTCAAGACTAGATATAAACTCTGGGGTGCAGTGATTGCGAATGGACATCCATGATCTATCCATTCTATGATCAAAGAGAAAACAAGTATATATTAAAACAAGATTAGGGTCTAGGATTAGAGTTTTTGCATGGTTAAAACTTTAGGCCAACAAATACATGTGTTGTCAAGAACAAACGGGGAAATGCTACCGGAATTTTCTTGAAAACCAAATACACATTATACACCTACATCCTAAGTGAGATTAGGTGTTCAAGAGCAATCCCAAACGGGGGACTATCCAAGATTTACTCCTAATGAGTAAATCTTGGACGGGTTTCTAGGTCAACAAATACCTGTGATGTCATTCTTATATATAATAAATGTTTACCACCTATCACATTCTTGAGCACCTAATCTCACTAGTAAGTGTATAATGTGTATTGGGTTTTCAAGAAAATTTTGACAGCATTTCCCCACTGTTCTCCAAGTACATTTGTACTTAGAGAACAAATGGGGAAATGCTACTGAAATTTTCTTGAAAACCCAATACGCATTATACACTTACATCCTAAGTGAGATTAGGTGTTCAAGAACTGTCCTAAACTGGGGACTATCCAAGATTTACTCCTAATGAATAAATCTTGGATGGGTTTCTAGGCTAATGAGTACATATCCACTACATGTATTTGCTCACTTACATTGCATCACTCACAATTAGAGCATTATTAAATAATAAATCAAGAATTCAATATTTTCAAACATGCAATAATTCACAATTAGAGCGATAAGATTTACTTTGTACAAACATACATGGCATAATTCAGGCACAATAGCAGGTGTGGTCATTGACCGGATTCAACATTATAAGAATAATTTTAGAAGAGTAATAATATTTCCCAATTGAGAGTATATGAATTGTCCAACAATTGGAACAAGAGCAAGGTATTGTAAAAATTGCCTCATTATGGGAAAAATTAGTCATAATAATGCCCAATCATGTTTAAATCAAACAAAATATCACCTGGGTCTGAGCAAAAATTAATATCTCAAAGATTAATATCACCTACGCATGAGATTATGCTAGAGTTAATATTATGTCTTCTGCAGTCATTTAATCTAAAAAACCACTCCCGTTAAAAAATCAGCCACACAAGTATACACAAATGTATATGCATGTTCATCATCAAGATAATCATTACACACAAATGTAGCTATCCGATTATAATTGAGCTATATAGCACAAAATTAGCCAACACGACCGTGCTATGCACCACGGCCGTGCTACCAACACGGTCGTGCTGCCCAGCACGGCCGTGCCACCTACGATTTCACACGGTCACAGAGTAGGGTACCTTCTTGAGGGCGGAGGAAGACGAGGAGGAAGAAGATTAGAGCAGGTACCTTCAGAGGAGTCGGCGGGGAGAGTAGCAGCAGTGAGCGGTGGCGGTGCAGGGAGAGCAGGCCACCAGAGTAGGAGAGAAGGTCGGCGGTGCGGGGAGAGCAGGCCGCCGGAGCAGGAGAGAAGGCCGTCGGAGCAGCAAGCTGGGGGTAGAGGGCAAGTGGCGGCGGAGGTGGGTAGAATACCAGTAAGCGAGAGGAGAAGTGTGCGGCAAGAGAAAGCGGCGGCGGAGGTGGGGGCATAGGAGAAATCGTCGGACCAAACCGTGGAGTAGCACGAGAATGAATGAAACAGAGAAAGGGGAAGAGTCGGGCTCGCGTGGTTGATGTTAAGTTAACAATAGGTGTCGGTTCTTAAATAAAACTAACACATAAAGCTAAACGTGTCAGTTCTACAAACACACCGACACCTATTCTCAATGATAGTCTTCGGTTTTTACTAGACAAAAATCGACGTCTATATACATATGCCGATTAAAAAAATTGTTCTCGATTAATGACCATAGTCGTCGGTTTCCTTCGAAAACCGACGCTCAAAGGGTGTGAAAAATTTCCCAGGAACAACGTGGGAAAACCCATAAGCGTCGGTCATTATAGAAAAACTGACGACCAAAATATGCCCAATTTCTATCTCGTGAATAACCTTTCGTCGTAGGTTTAATAGTTAATAATCGCCGCCATATGTTAAATTTTGGAGGTAATTTTTTCACTGGAAATTTTGGTTTTGGAGGTTAATTTTAGGCGTCGGTTTATTATTAGGGAACTGACACTGAATAAAAGCGATACCCATGTCTGGTCGCCCTTCACAGATAGATGTTAGTTTTTTTATTAAACTGACACTTTAGGTTTTAGGTGTTGGTGTATTTATACAATTGCCGCCTTTAAAAGTGACGTTATAAGCCATTTATGTAGTAGTGACCCCTTATTCCATAGGACCCAAGAGTAACCCAATTATACATTGTAGTTGATTTTTATGCATTAATATATCCTTCTCCCTTAATTTCTACACTTATTTCTATGAGATTGTCATGAACTATCCATGCTTGATCACTATAAGTAGTTAACTAGACCTTTAATTTCATTGAAAAAGGAATTTAATGGTTGGAAAATTTATAAAAATACCTGTTTTATATCGCCCTTTGAGAAAGGTGGCTTATGAATGTCAAAAGATTACCCAGAGTTTTTGATAAAGAAACTAACTAATATCTCAATCAATATAAGAGCAGGATCGGTATAAGATTAGCTAGTAAATCACATCATGAGAGAGGGTAATTCTTGCTACAGGCTCATGGTCCAGGGTTAGGAGAGATATGTATTAATGTTATATTGTTAATTGCAATGTTAACTGAAGTGAAACTATAACCCTAAGGAATTCACTCCAATTGAGATCAACAACTAGTAATTTATATTTATTTTCTACTTTAAATAAGGAAACCATTCAACCAAGTTTTCATCGGTCTAACTGATCACATTACAGTTAGTTATAGTCTCTGCATTTTCATTTTCCTATGTTTGATATTTGGGCCTCATTGGCATATATTACTCTAATAGTGTGGACTTGTGTTTTAGGGTGTATAGTAAATCCCTATCAATACTTGACTTCTATTTTTAGAAAATCAATGGTCTGTTAGTTCAAAAATATTTCCCACTAATAACAGTTCTCTAAGATTAAACACACACTTCTATATTGCGATTATTTTCTTTCATTTGGGAAGCTTGCATTGATGTAACCCTTTACATCCAACTCTTCCTAATTGCCATGCATATTGTATCAAAAAATCATTTAATGCTTCTCAAGTACTAATGGATACTACATATGGCATTCAAATGACCTTCATTGGTTTTGTCCAATATCTTCTTGTCATGTCTAATACATACAAGATGATGGGCACTATGTTGTAGATAGATCAAATGTGAATGCATATGACATCTTTTCCATTATTCACAAAAATTCGAAACTAGATTCTTGAGGTATTAAACCAATCTATATGGATATATTCTCTCTTATTGAATCTTTCATGTTGAACCCTTTCAACATCTTTCCAATAAATGTGCTCGCATTTAGGTTTAGAAACTTTCAGGACTATCTCTATAGGTCTTAATACCTATCATATGGGATGTTTCACATGACCCTTCATGGTGAAGGTAATTTCCATGCTTGGTTTCAATACTTAGTATTGATATGTTATTCCTCATCAATGTGTGAAATATTTATATATATGCTCCCATAAAATCTTTTTTAATCACATATTTCATTTTTTATCTTGACTCAAGTCAAACTCTTTGACTATGAAAACAAATATTCCAGTTCAGAATTGCTCATTTCAATCTCTAGGTTGAACATTATAGGCTATACACTCTATTTGAATTAATGGAGTCAATAAACCTTTAGATTTTGTCACATACACATCCTCTTATTTATTCCAGTTAAGGAATGCAGTTTTAAACTTCATATGTCAAAACACCTAGTCTCAACAGGTTGCAATAACAATCACATTCATTGGTAAAGGGGTTTCATCATGTTCAACACTTTGAACTGGTTTGAAAAACCTTTCAACCAATATGTCCTTTTATGTCATCCATTTTGTCTTCCTTATGAAAACCCAACTGCACCTTGCGGCTTTTACCCCTATAGGTGGTACCGCCAAGGTCATACCTTGTTGGTGTTCAAGGATTCCATTTTGAATAAAATGACCTCGAGCCAATGCTCAGACTCTAGTTCCTCAATAATTCTTAGTGGAATGTTGGCTTATCATCTTATCACCAACTCACAACTTATATGAGTTATAGGATTCACAATCTTTTAATCTCAGACATGTTTTACCAGAACTATGTGTTTTGTGTGTTACATAAAGAACTTGAGATTCCAAAACAATTTGTGACTCTATTTGTTTAAAATGTTCTTGGTTGAATTTGAACTTCTAGAGTTCTACTTTACTCCCACTAATTCCACTAGAATTCAGTCATCTAGTAATAAACAATTTTTTCATTGGTTTGAGATAAGTAGTGCTAAAAAAACTAACATTTATGTGATCTAATCCTTTTAAGAAACTATTTTCTTCTACAAGTTTCAATCTTTAGGACACATTAGAACATTTCCATAACATATCTCATATGTTGTCCATTAAAACCATTTGAGCATGGTGCATTGTTTTAGTGCTCAGCATATTCTTTTAAAGGAAATTGGAAGATTAGATTAAATGTTAATTGTATCATGAATCATCATGATGTGATTCCTTCTTTATGACACATCATCATGTTTATGTAAACTTAATTGTGATACACTCTCACATTTACTCCAAAAGGGCCTCAAACTATTCTTGTAAAGTTTTTCAACTTTTGATCATATCAAAGTATCTTAATACCTTCCAGGAGATTGTGTACTTCATACATGTTGTCTTCTTAAAAATTTCAACATATTTGTATTTTACTTAAATCATATTATTAGTAAATGAAGTGCAAACAACTATCAGTAGCATTTATTCCAAAGGTCTTTGTACATCATGATGTACATGTCTTGATAGAATGTTTATTCTCCCACTACACCTAGTGAAGGTGGCTTGTCATGTTGTTCATGTATAAGACTTACATGTTTTTATTGATTCAATAACCAAAAGAGTCTTGATAAAGGTCAATCTTAATTCTAGAAATGCATTTACCTTATGGATGCAATAGACACAATGCTATCAATTGTTGATTGTTTGAGTTATCAATTATAATTCTTTAGTATATACATTATGAATATTCATCTTTTGATCCTTTCATATAAAAATCACTAGATGTTTGGGGCATATTCTTACAAGATCACTTCTTTAAAAATAGAAGCATTAACAACTCTTTATTGATTTATTATCCTTTTCATACAGGATGCATAAAGTAAAATGTTCCTATTTATTGGCATAATGGAATAGCAGTTCAACTAACTCTATTACATGCCAAATGGGCTAGATAAATTTTAAATATAGACTGATGTTGAAGCAACTCTTGTTCATCACAATCCATCCTTGTCCTTTCATAAAGGCTTTACTTCTTATCATATCTTGCACATCAATGTATGTCATATATGTTGGATTTTAGGTGAGGGAAAAGGTAGCGGAAACAATAAATTTCTCTCACCACAAAACCATAACCACGGATCGCATCCATGACTATCAAATAGGAAGGATGGTTTTAGCAAGGTATACCTGGTCCTGAGGCTTGCTCCAATACCTCGCAGCTAGTGCGGTCTTCAACCACATAGTCTTCGACGACATCTGTCCATCTCATGGTCCTGACCCAGACTATGGTTGAAAGTCATCCTCCTAAGCGTCAGAAACCTCCCACCTCTATATATAGTCCACACGAACCACTGGGAACTCTAGTTGTCCTGTGCTACAAGACACTAGAAGGAGTCATCCCCTTCTATCGGCGTACTAGTCACCAACACACTCTCCCACAACCAGTTGTTGTCCTATAGTTGTCTTTCCCTCGTTGTTCCTCCCTGGACGGGTAGAACTTGCTTGGGCTCTCTTGGTTACCATAACTAGAGAGGACAACTTTGCAGAGAAACTAATGTTATGATTTATTCTATCTGAGAAGCCCCCATTACCCCTTCTATATATATGAGGGGTCAGGGTTAGGGTCAAGGTTCTCAGCCCCGAGTAATGCGGGACTAAAGTGGGATTAGAAGGGTCAAGAATTTCCATGAATAATTTGTACTGCAGAAGGCGAACCGATCATTTCACAAACAAACCAGTCAGTTGGGAGTGTGAGTAGATTAGTTCACCAGTTGAACCGATCATTTCACATTCCAAAATCACCTCCAAGTGACTTTCCTCTTTCATTTCCAATTAATACTAAGATCAATTCTTGTCCCAATCAAATTGTACAAGTGAAATGAAAAACTTTTCTCACAAATCGGGACAACCCAACCTTCCTCGTTTGGTTTAGTTGAACTAATTGGTTCACCGAGTGAACCAGTCGTCTCACTGACCGTGAGCCGACCGGTTCACCCAGTGAACTCGTCAATTGGTGGTCCATATTGTGCAGAACATTGTCAATGTAGTTCTCAATCAATCTGACACTCAAATCAGTTAGTTCAACACTTGAACTGGATGATTCAGAGTCAAGTTAATTGATTGAATGTTTGATTGAGTGACTAAACACCTTTATAAATAAATCCAAACATCATTCATGGATAAACTCCTCTTCCAGGTAAATCATTTGTGTTTGACCCTATAGGTCCCATTTCACGTTGGCAGTGAATGTCCATAACTAGCATATGACATCACAAGCAAAGAGTGGTGCCTAGTCGCACATCAGTGTTACCCAAGTGAAAAGGAAAGTTGGAGAAAAACTTTCAATCCTATAGTCTGTGATTGGTGTTCCAGTGAATGTATAATTCCTTTGTCTATAATATGTTGAATGAACTCAAGGTATGGAGTTGTCATCCTTTCAATGTTCATTCATGTTCCTTGATCCAAAGTAGACTTTATGAGATATGTGTGCCATCAATATCACATATTGACTCACACATGCATGTACATGCCTTTCTTAGACTTTCTTATCAAGTGTCCATGGACATCATACTCCCATAGGAGGGACAAAATCTCATATCTATCACTTACAATCAAAACCCCATGTGTCAATGTCACCCAACCATCACCTTATAACAATCAAAATTTCTGCCTTTGATGATGTCAACGTGTACCCAATGACATGTGATGAGTGTAGTGATTTTAGGTCTAAGAATCACAATCACCACCATCACTGTGAGAGCTGACTATGACTACCATGTCATGGTTCCATGTGTCACTCTCACGATGGGTCTGTTTGATACACTGCTCTCTAACATGTATCTATGTACTTGGTTTGATATCACATATCATGACTAATGAGACTCTATCATCAACCAACACACACTCTAGTCTTATCTATCAAGCTTCCACAATGACATCCGACTAAGGACAAAATAAGAACGTACAAACTCTTAGCATATGTATGATCTCATTCTTCAGGTCCTCAACCCGAAGACATATGTCATTGAGTACTATCATTCTCTAGACATTCATTCTTCTCTATCTTATCTCATAAATATTTGAACCAGAATAAATTGGAAGCTTGCCTTTGTTATTTATCAAATCAATCTTAATGTATCCCAATCCAATCATCATATGATTGGCTCTCAAGGCATGCATACCAACAAACTCCCACTTGCACTACGAGCAAATCACCTTTGAATCATATTCTTAGCGATCTCCAAACATGTCCCACATGTTTTTGCTGCTCCAGTGCTAACACAGTGAGTTAGAAACACTTTGCTTTAGTTGGTATATTGCATGTTTCACATCTGTTCACTGTATGACATATCGTATGAGATGGAGTTGCCATAATATGCGATTTGATATTCCTTGCCTAACACTTATCTCCATTATTTGACTAGTATTACTACTTGTCATCAATGGTTGGAATATCTGTAAGTTCATCTCATGAACTTCTAGATCCATAGTGTATCCTTTGTTGTTTATAACACAAGGACACTCGACATTCCCTTTAGAATTAAACAACTTTTAAATCAGAATGTTTCCATTTATCAACTCATACTCACTTTTATATTTTATATTTTGTGATCATTTTTTATCATTTTGGAAGCTTGCATCAGTGTAACTCTTTACATTGAACTCTTTCTTATATTACCATAGAACTAGTACTTCATAAGTACCAAACAAGTTCTTCATGGTATTCTAGTAACCCTCACTAGAAGTAGACCGACATCCACTCGTCACATGAGTTAACAGGATGAGCATATCATATGGTCATGTCCAATACATACAAGATGATGAATGCATATTTTCTTGTCATGTCTAATACATACAAGATAATGGGATGATTACATACATGATAGATCCACATCTATCTATGTGTTCCTATTCTTCATAAGAATTTGGGACACTTGGCTTCTGAGATACTAACTCCATGTAACATGGATAAGTTTTATCCCGCTGAATATGTGCATACTAAACCCTTTGGTACAAATTGCCAATGTATGCTCTATCTTTACCAGGTCAAGTGGTTTTCGAGAACTATCTCTATCGATCTCTATTCCTATCACATAAGACATTTCTCTGTCTTCCTTTTTTTAATTTGAAGTCGGGAGGCAATCTTATTCATCCCAGCCTCCCCGTGCGAGCCAAAAATTGCAAGTATTAATTAAGCAAGAATAAGTAAACATGGTAGTACTACTACCATTACAAATGTCTGCTACTAAAGAGTCAAACACCTCTATGGGTGGTTGGGTATACGTAGCGTACGAAAGGTTGTTTTTTAGGGCTAGCTTCGCTAGCTTGTCAGCAACAGCATTCCCTTCTCTGCCATTGTATACTACCTTCCAATCCGGTTTCATTCAGCGTTGGATAGAGTGAATGATCTTGGCATACCTCGGGTTGGAGCTGGATTCCTCTGCTACCATCCTCACTGCTACCTGAGAGTCTGCCTCGAACGTCACAGCCTGTAGGTTGTTTTTCTCTACTATCTCTATTGTGATTCCAATCCACACAAGCTCAACTTCAAGCATGTCCGTGGTGTGGAACTTGGCAGTGACTCCTCCCATCCATAGACCTTGGTTGTCCCTGGAAACGCAAGCGTCGTAAGCTTCTTTGTTCTTGACGGCAGTGACAGAGTTGAACTTCACCCTTCCTTGTTCTGGTTTCTCCCAGAGGGTATGTCTCCTCAGTTGTGTGTCTTCGATAACGTTCAATTTTGCTCTCGCCCAGGCTTCCTCGTGCAGCTCAATGTCATTCCAAATACGTCTTACTACCTGCCTGGCGTGGGTCGCCTCCTTGTCAAAAATATGTTTGTTTCTTGCTCGCCATATGTGCCAGCAGGTAATAAGGAACCTACTGTCCGATCTAGGTTCAAGTTGCAGATGACTATTTATCCAACTCTTTAGATCGTTAGTGTTTAAGAAGATGAGTTGGTTGTTTCGATCCAGCATGTTATTCCATATATACTTCACCAATTCGCAATCTCTTAGTGTGTGGAGCGTTGATTCATCTTGTTTTGAGCATCTAGGGCACAACGTGTCATTGGTCATGTTGCGTTGGGCCCTTTTGCAGTTAGTCAGCAAGGCCTCATGCATCAGAAGCCAGGCGAAGGTCCTGATTCGTGTTGATAGGTGCAGACTCCACAATGTTTTCCATTTGCCTGGGGTCGTCCTGCCTCTGCCCTTTGTTAGCTCTCTGTAGGAGGATTTCGTCGTGAACTCTCCATTAAGGGTATGCATCCAGACTCTAATGTTGAGGCCATCGCCATTGTCTGGGGTCTTAACACATTTAACCTCCTAAATCAGGTTGTCGGGCAGCCAACTTTCAAGAAAACATGTGTCCCAGCCACCTCTAAGGTCGACCATGCTAGCCACCTTTAGGTCGATAAGCTCCTCAGGGATGGGTCTTAACATGTGTTCCTTTAGGATGCAGCCATTTTTTAGCCATCTGTCTGACCAGAAACATGTGTCTTTGTCGTTCATCAGAACAAGGTATGAGTTGTCCTGAATGAAATCTTTCTGGACGAGGACATCCCCTCCCAGCTGAGAGATGTTTATATGCTTTCCGAGTGTATGTCGCTGGTACCGCATCCTCATGTTGCTATTCCAAGATGAGCTTCTACCATTGTGAATCTCCCAAGCATGCTTGTATATTAAAGCCTTGTTCCATTCCCTCATGGTTCTCAGACCAAGGCCGTCGTCATTTCTATGACAGATCATATTGTCCCAGGCGACCAAGGCAGTAGGATGACTATTACAGTTACCCCCCCCAGATGAATCTCCTGATGGTCGCATCAATTCTATCGCATAGCTGAATAGGAATGACCGTCGTCTGCATGGTATAGGTGGGTATAGCATCCAAGGTCGTTTTAGCAAGACAAATTCTACCAGCGAGGGAGAGGCTCCTCGCAGCCCACGCCGACGCTCTTCCTTCGATCCTCTGGAAGATGTCGCTATAGGTCGTTCTATTGACCCTTTTATGAATAATCGGAATGCCTAGGTATCTCCCTAGGTCCTCCGTGCGTTGGAAGCTACAAATGTGAGTGATTCTTCTGCTAAGGTTGTTGCTCACATTTCTTGAGAAATAGATTCATGTCTTTCCACTGAGATGGATTAGCCTGAGACCTCCCTGAAGATTTGGAAGCATTCCATGATGGTGCGTATTTGTGGGACACCAGCTTTGGCGAAAAGAATTAGATCATCTGCAAAACAAATATGGGAGAGTTCGGGTCCATGTCTCCCCATAGTTATAGGATTCCATCTTCCATCTTTCGCTCGTTGCTGAATCAATTGACTCAACCTCTCGAGGCACAACACGAAGAGGTAGGGTGATATCAGGTCTCCCTGGCGGAGGCCTCTAGTCGCCTTGAATGGGGTCGTCTTCTTTCCATTCCACACAATGTTGGTTTCGCCCTCTGTGATGGATGACATAATGTATCTGGTGATATTCTGGGGGATGTTAATTCTATTAAGGGTGTCCTTCACGAAACCCCATTCCATCCGATCATATGCCTTGGTCAGGTCGACCTTGATAGCAATTACTGGGGCGCCTTTCTTCTTCTTCAAAGTGTGGATAGCCTCCTGTACAATAGCAATGCTATCCGTAATCCTTCGGCCTGGTATGAAGCTGCTCTGAGATTGTGAGACCCAGTGAGGCATGTGAGGCTTTAATCGCTCGACCACTACTTTGGAGATAATTTTCAGAGCAAGGTTGTTTAGGGAAATGGGTCTTAAGCTTTCACACTTGACAGGTGTAGGTATCTTAGGGATGAGGACCAGAGTGGCATTGCAGAGCTTGTTGTTAACTCGGCCCGTGTCTAGTGCCTCCCTAACTGTGTGCACTAATGGCAGACCCACTATATCCCAATTCTTCTAGATGAATGTCCCATTCACGCCGTCGGGTCCAACTACTTTTTTGGGGTTGAGGTCCTTCACAATGTTGTGAACTTCATCAATAGAGGGTGGGGACCCGACCTTGCTCGCTTCTTCATCAGACAGAGGCACAAAATATCCCGGGCAGGAGGCATAGCAGCTCAGCTCTGTGTGGGGTATATCCACAAACACCTTGTGGAAGTGTTGTGTGACGTGGTTCATCAGCGCATCCTCACCCGTAATCCACTTGCCATCAGGGCCCTTGAGGGCAGTGATTGTGTTTCTCCTGTGACGTTGGTTGATGTAGTTGTGGTAGAAGTGTGTGTTGTTGTGGCCTTCATTCAACCACTGGATATGGCTAATATGCTTAAGGTCCTCCTCTTCCTGTCTCAAGAAGTCGTCCAACTGTGCTTGGAAGCTTGCACATAGGGCATCCGAGATGTCATTATATTGCGTCGCCAGCTCAGTTTGTAGAGAGTTGATGTTTTGCCGCAACCTATCCATGGTTCTTCATTTAGCTTTCCTCGAGGAAGTGTCCCATTTCTGGATAGCCTTTTCTCTGTCTTCCTTTAAAGAAGGTATTTCCACACTAGTTTCCATTTTAGAACATTTCATTCCTCATCATCATGCGGAATGTAAATATGCTCCCACTAAATCTTTGTAATCACAAATCCCTTCTTTATTTTGATATATCAGTCAAACCTTTTGACTATATAATCAAAGTAAAGACTTCTTGTTCTGAGTTGCTTAAATTTAATCAATCATATTGATTAATCCCTTCTAACTTATGGACTATATTCGCATTATTGGATACAAAAAAACCCTTCAGGTTGTGTCACGTACACAGCCTTATCTTATTCCTTCCAGGAATGTGATTTTAATATCCATATGCCAAATTTCATAGTCTTTCAAGTTCCAACATCAAGCATGATCCTTTCTCTAAATGTCTTCCATGTCAGTATTAAGTCTTAAGACCCAATTGCAGTTATGGGTTTTATCACAATCAAGAGCTACCATAAGGTCATACCTTAATTAGTTCACATGGAAGTCATTTTGGATCTTATGGCCTTAAGCCATGAATCAAAATATGGTCCCTCAACATCATCTAGATTATTGTCTCATCACGACCAATTCATCACCTAGATATATGAGGTGTATCTATTATATAAGGAATTTGAGAATCCACAACACTTGTGATTCTTAATCTCCTTTATTTAGTGTAAATCATGTTCTTTAGAAGAATTCTAGAAGATTAGTTATTTGATGATCATTGTCTAACTCTTTAGAGTATGATTCCTTCTTTGATTTAGACATCACTATGCCTTTATCATGAGATCTCTATGATACATTATCATAATTACTCACAAGGTCCTCAAGCATTTGGTTTAAGTATCCCATTCATTGATCTCATCAAAGAATTAATACTCTTACCAAGTTTGTATATACTTCAGCTATGATATTCTTCAACACTTCAAGATATTCATATTGGTATTTCACTAAACACCATTTGAAGCATTAGTATTTATTCCAATAGGAATGTATATACTTCAGTATGTATTATAACTCATAGAATAGTCATTCTCCCACTACATCTAGTGAATATTAACTAGTCATCGTTTCCAATAAATAAGACATTCATATCTCTTAATGGTTCATTAACCAAAAGAGACAAGCCTATCCATCAACATGGAAACTAGAGATGAATTTATCATTCATAGATGATAATGCTAATTAATTGTTTGAGTCATCAATAACTTTAAGGTATCATTTTATCTTATGCATACCAAGTACCACAAGATAAATAGGGCATTGACACAAAAGATCATATCTTTAAATTGAGACATCAACTTTATTGATAAACATCCTTGTCATTACAAGATGCAAAAATAAAGTGTTTCTATTTATTGGAAAAATGAAATAACAGTTCATAACTCTATTACATTCTCTTTAAGCTGAAATAAATTGAAAATTAAACCCATGTATGGCAGCAACAGTTTCTCCAATGATGAGTGCTCCTTCTTGGTCCTTTCATAAAGGCCATCACTTCTTTTCATATCCTGCATATCATATATGTCAGATCTATGTCTTTGTATCATATACCTCAGATTAAAGAAGTGTTTCACGTTTATTTCATGATACCTGAGGTGGATAATTTCATCCCCACTTTCTTCTTCTTTTGTTCATCCAAATAGAAAGGGCAATTTCTCCTCCAATGTCCAGGATCTTCACAATGGTGACATTTTCCTCCCTTATTCACCCCTCCTGTGACAAAGTGGTTTTTAGCAAAATAATGAGATAATTACTCTTTTGACCTCATTATATTCTCTCATGGTCTCAAATAATTTTTCTTGGCTTCATAATCAATATTGAGACTCAAATCCAAGATATGGTGACCAATGTGGATTTTATACACATTATAACACTTCAAATTGGATTCATTCGTCACTTTGTCCAAAGAATCAAATTGGTCAATTAAACTTTGTCTTTTGGTTATCAAACTTTTTCTATACGTTCTATAGATTTTTGTGAATCTATGGTCCAAATTTCACTCAAATTGGACACTCCTTCGAATTTCTATGATTTTCTGAAATTTAATCATGAAATTCCCCTTGTTTTGCTTTTATTTTTGCCCTTTTATGGGCCTGCGATCCTCTGAGGTGGGCGGGAGCGATCCCTGGCCCTTGGATCGGGCACCTGCGGATTGGGGCCCTGATCAGACGGTCGCAGGGTCGTCCCCTACCTCCCGCAATCCACGGGAGGAGACCAAGGGAGGGACCGAGACCCCAGTTCCACTTATCTTGACCCATTTCAAAAATTGAATGAACCAGGATGTTTTTCCCCACCGATCCAGATGCAATCACATCCTTTTTACCCTTAAAATCTCCACGTAGCTAGGGCAAGTGTGACCCACCTCTCGAGGCCGCCGCCATGGGAGCAGACTCCCCGATAACCCTAACCCTAGCCCCTTTAGGCTATAAAAACTAGGCTCTCACCTTCTGCGAGCCCTGACGACTCCAGTCAGCACTTCTCCTCTCCCAATCTCTCCCTCACTCGCGTTGCCCTAATTCCTCCGGCCGCTGCGCCACCACGGAGCAAGCCTGCTTGCGGGCGAGTTCTTGTGCTTGGACGATCAACGGAAACCCTAGGATCTGGGTCCACACTGACCCAACCCGGATCAACGGTCCTCGTGCGCCCCCCCTGCTCCTTCAAGTCTCGTGCAAGCAATCAGAAGCGGGAAACCTCCCTGCCACTGGATCGCGATCTGGTCAACATTGACGGAAGAATCCAACGGCTGTCCTTTTTCTCAGCCTTTTCCTTTTTCGGGTAATTGCCTCCCCTCTACTCAAATATTCATGTTTATGTCCTGATCTTGTTTTAATTGTAGAAAATAAATACTAACTCCAAAAATTACAAATAAGTAGTCAATTTTGATCAGAAAAACCCACTGAATCGATTAAAATTGCTTTTGAAACCTGATTCCAAATGTTTCTCATTGATATCTCTAAATCTTTGATCCTTTGCATATTTAAATTGTCAAATGACTCATAATCATGATTAATCTTTGGAAACCCTATTTTTGGACTCTGATTATATTTTGTAACCTAGATCTGATCTTTTTGAATAATCTACTCTTGAAAGTGAATCATCAGTGAATCTAGATCTATTTACTTGATTCAATCTTGATAATAATCTTGATGATGAGCAATCTTGATCTTGCAAAATAATTGATATAGTTTTGACCCATCAATATGATATTGAATACAAATTATGTAGAACATGATGATGACCTAAAGACTTGATGACTTGAATAATGATGATAATGTTTAGGGTTGACATATATTCCTAAAATACCTAGGTAGATCATCCATCCTCGAATATGCTTGACACTTGAGTAAATATTGAAATCTTGATATAATGTTGACTATATATGAATGGTCTACCTTAGGGATGAATAGGATTGGAAAACCCTAATTTGGTGTACTTGATTTTGGTCTATAATATGATCTTGATCCTCGATCCATATCTTGATTGATCTAGGAACCACTTGAGACCCTGATCTTCTACTCTAGTTGATTAATACTCGAAATCTCGGTGAAAGGTACGCTATTTATATAACTCCTCCTTGATTGTATTGAAGATACTTTTATGTATCTCTTGACCGTATGCTTGGCTAGTTATTTGGATGAGCTATTGTTCCCTATGATTAGTCTTCTGTTTTTCTATATTATATTTTGAAAAACATGAAAACATAAATTGAATGCCCATTATGACTGCCCGTATATTGATAATGATGATGATATTGATAATGTTGATAAAGTTGATATTGAGTACAACAACCCCCTCATTTGGAGGTGGGACTTGTACATTGGCTTCCTATGTTCCTATAGTGAAAAGGGGCCTAGTGACCTTCCCCATCGCGTTGGGGTAATAGAGTCATACAAAATATATAAGCATGCTTATTGAATTACAGCATGGGAACTCGTAATAAAAGTCGATTTGCTTGAAAACGTTGTCGAATAAATGTTGGTTTTGCAAATTGCTTGTTTTCTTTGAAATATAAGTCCTGCCAAGTATACATATCTTTCTTATAAACTGTTTCCTTGATTTTGATAGCGTACCGTGCAATTGCATGATTGTGTCTTGATTTTATTGATTTTAGGAAATACAAATGGAATATTGGATAAGATCGCTTCCGCACTCTAAATACTCTGATGACAAAGACAAATTGGTTATATCTTCATATTGGGTTAGTTTGTTCTTTAATTATCCAGTTTTTGAGTTATTTATTTCTTATTGTATATGACAGTGTGTTAGATCCTACGGGGCCACTCAGGGACGGGCGCTTCAATCCTTTTTCTATTGTTTCGACAGTAGGATTGGGATTGGGGTAAGAACGGTTCCGTGACAGTTGGTATCAGAGCCTACACACTCACATATACTTTAAGTAAATGATTTCTCAAGTCTCTTACACCCAAGAAACCCTGAAGTCCATAATGGTGAAAATTGAGGTGTCTAGGCTCGGGGTCCTGGCATAATTTCTCCTATCCGTTTTCACGGTGGCTGAGATCCCCCACTCTACCTGGCCTTAATTGATCCAGAACTGGACCTAAAGGTTCTCTTGTGAAACCTAGAGAGTCTTCTAGCATCTCATCTCTTCTTTAAGGACTATCCTAAGCCACCCATGTAGATGAAGATTAGGTAGTCTTCTCATCTCATCATGTGGTCCTTTCTTGTGACTTTTTACCACATGATGTCTCGATTATGGGTAGCTTATGCATGGAAAAAAAAATGAATATTGATAAATCTAGAAATTTTGATACCATTATCTGACCATTATTTGAAAAACTCGATTTTGATCAATTAGAACTTTGAAATCAAATACTCATGCTTGACCCTTCATGAAAACTTGATTTAACCAAAACTCGACTACTTGTTTTCTATGTTTGAGGTAAATCTTAATTTGGTGAAATAAGAAGGATTTATACCTTGTTGTTGATAAGGTCCCTATTTGATCAAATCTGTGTTGCCCTATTATTTTGACTAAACCTCAAACATAGTTAAGAAAACTCTTATCCTATTTGATGCACATCATGAATATGCTATCAAGTGACTAAGTCTTGTACTAACATAACCATGATGTAAAACTTTGATGCAAAAAGTAGTTTCCCTGTTGACTATTGATGCCTTTTGCAATTTCGATTTTGATATGATGATTATTGACCTAGATTTTGCACATTATGCTCTGATTCATTGAATGCCAAATTCAAATCCTAAATTTCCAAATTATATCATTACCTTGATCATGAAAGGAAAGAATTACAAATTTTGACACTATTGCCCTATTATCTTGAATTTTGGTGTTATGACCTTATAAAACATGCTTTGATCATTGGTACTCTCCCTATTTGAATAAGCTCGATTGATAAATACTAATGTAGGTAATGTGCTAGATTAGGGTAGTAGTTGACTCATGACTCCCCTAACCTAGGTCACATCCCTATTTTGACTATCTCTATATTTTCATATTGTTGATTATTTAGAGTTTGGAAAGGTATTTCCTTCCACCCTATTTGGATTGGTTGACCTAAACCTAATAGGTTAAACCCATGGTTGGTACTCGATCTTGAATATTGATTTGATAATAACCTTGACATATGGCAATATTGACTATAGCTTGAGGTTGACTTCCTAGATAGACCTAGGTCTAAATCATTCATCAACCTTGGAAACTATGATAATGTAATCTTGACATGTTGATCAAATATTGATTGAATATTGTTTCTAGAAATTGAATATAGATGAGTGATCTCCCCTAAGGTCTAAATAGGAATCTAAACCCTAGCTTGAAAATTTTGGACCTATAACTTTTGATGCTTAAAATCTCGACTCTTGATATTGATTAATAGATTTGTGACTCATGATTATCAATCTCAATAATGATACAAATCCAATTTTCACATTTTTTTTGGATTTACAGATCATACTAGATATATGACTAATGACTTCAAAATCCCAAATTTTGGAATTTTCGAAATGATGACTATTTTGACTTCTCGATTTATGAGTTAGGGTTTAGCTCCCATTAGGACTAGGGTGGGACCGCCCGGTGATTTTGAGCTCGAAAATTATGATATTGAAAGTATGATGTTGTCTTGAAATGTTGAAATGTGAAATCTCAAATCATGGACGCATAACCCACCTAGACCAATGGAGAAGCTAGGACCCTGAGATATTGGGATTGAAAGTCACCTTGTACACGTGAACTCTATTTGTTTGACCTAAAATATGATATGTCCAAATTTGTGATCAATATGATGTTTTCCATATTTGTGACTCATATAATGACTTTGGACAATATATGTGTTGATCTTGATACTCAATTGCTCGATGATGAAATGATGTTAGTACCAAGTTGATTATGATATGGAACATGGAATCTCAATTATGATGATTGTACTAATTGAAGTTTGAGGACATGATTTTGATTTTATATTTGAGGATGTTCTAGTAATTGAGGATATGATCTGAATTTGAATAATTCTAACTTTGAGGTTGTTTTGAATTTTGGGGACAAAATTCTTTTTTTTAAGAAGGGAAGGATGTGACAAAGTGGTTTTTAGCAAAATAATGAGATAATTACTCTTTTGACCTCATTATATTCTCTCATGGTCTCAAATAATTTTTCTTGGCTTCATAATCAATATTGAGACTCAAATCCAAGATATGGTGACCAATGTGGATTTTATACACATTATAACACTTCAAATTGGATTCATTTGTCACTTTGTCCAAAGAATCAAATTGGTCAACTAAACTTTGTCTTTTGGTTCTCAAACTTTTTCTATACGTTCTATAGATTTTTGTGAATCTATGGTCCAAATTTCACTCAAATTGGACACTCCTTCGAATTTCTATGATTTTCTGAAATTTAATCATGAAATTCCCCTTGTTTTGCTTTTATTTTCGCCCTTTTATGGGCCTGCGATCCTCTGAGGTGGGAGGGAGCGATCCCTGGCCCTTGGATCGGGCACCCGCGGATTGGGGCCCTGATCAGACGGTCGCAGGGTCGTCCCCTACCTCCCGCAATCAACGGGAGGAGACCAAGGGAGGGATCGAGACCCCAGTTCCACTTATCTTGACCCATTTCAAAAATTGAATGAACCAGGATGTTTTTCCCCGCCGATCCAGATGCAATCACATCCTTTTTACCCTTCAAATCTCCACGTAGCTAGGGCAAGTGTGAGCCACCTCTCGAGGCCGCCGCCATGGGAGCAGACTCCCCGATAACCCTAACCCTAGCCCCTTTAGGCTATAAAAACTAGGCTCTCACCTTCCGCGAGCCCTGACAACACCAGTCGGCACTTCTCCTCTCCCAATCTCTCCCTCACTCACGTTGCCCTAATTCCTCCGGCCGCTGCGCCGCCGCGGAGCAAGCCTGCTTGCAGGCGAGTTCTTGTGCTTGGACGATCAACGGAAACCCTAGGATCTGGGTCCACGCTGACCCAACCCGGATCAACGGTCCTCGCGTGCCCCCCTGCTCCTTCAAGTCTCGTGCAAGCAATCAGAAGCGGGCAACCTCCCTGCCACTGGATCGCGATCTGGTCAACATTGACGGAAGAATCCAACGGCTGTCCTTTTTCTCAGCCTTTTCCTTTTTCGGGTAATTGCCTCCCCTCTACTCAAATATTCATGTTTATGTCCTGATCTTGTTTTAATTGTAGAAAATAAATACTAACTCCAAAAATTACAAATAAGTAGTCAATTTTGATCAGAAAAACCCAGTGAATCGATTAAAATTGCTTTTGAAACTTGATTCCAAATTTTTCTCATTTATATCTCTAACTCTTTGATCCTTTGCATATTTAAATTGTCAAATGACTCATAATCATGATTAATCTTTGGAAACCCTATTTTTGGACTCTGATTATATTTTGTAACCTAGATCTGATCTTTTTGAATCATCTACTCTTGAAAGTGAATCATTAGTGAATCTAGATCTATTTACTTGATTCAATCTTGATAATAATCTTGATGATGAGCAATCTTGATCTTGCAAAATAATTGATATAGTTTTGACCCATCAATATGATATTGAATACAAATTATGTAGAACATGATGATGACCTAAAGACTTGATGACTTGAATAATGATGATAATATTTAGGGTTGACATATATTCCTAAAATACCTAGGTAGATCATCCATCCTCGAATATGCTTGACACTTGAGTAAATATTGAAATCTTGATATAATGTTGACTATATATGAATGGTCTACCTTAGGGATGAATAGGATTGGAAAACCCTAATTTGGTGTACTTGATTTTGGTCTATAATATGATCTTGATCCTCGATCCATATCTTGATTGATCTAGGAACCACTTGAGACCCTGATCTTCTACTCTAGTTGATTAATACTCGAAATCTCGGTGAAAAAGGTATGCTATTTATATAACTCCTCCTTGATTGTATTGAAGATACTTTTATGTATCTCATGACCATATGCTTGGCTAGTTATTTGGATGAGCTATTGTTCCCTATGATTAGTCTTCTGTTTTTCTATATTATATTTTGAAAAACATGAAAACATAAATTGAATGCCCATTATGACTGCCCGTATATTGATAATGATGATGATATTGATAATGTTGATAAAGTTGATATTGAGTACAACAACCCCCTCATTTGGAGGTGGAACTTGTACATTGGCTTCCTATGTTCCTATGGTGAAAAGGGGCCTAGTGACCTTCCCCATAACGTTGGGGTAATAGAGTCATACAAAATATATAAGCATGCTTCTTGAATTACAGCATAATGGGAACTCGTAATAAAAGTCGATTTGCTTGAAAAACTTGTCGAATAAATGTTGGTTTTGCAAATTTCTTGTTTTTTTGAAATATAAGTCCTGCCAAGTATACATATCTTTCTTATAAACTGTTTCCTTGATTTTGATAGCGTACCGTGCAATTGCATGATTGTGTCTTGATTTTATTGATTTTAGGAAATACAAATGGAATATTGGATAAGATCGCTTCCACACTCTAAATACTCTAATGACAAAGACAAATTGGTTATATCTTCATATTGGGTTAGTTTGTTCTTTAATTATCTAGTTTTTGAGTTATTTATTTCTTATTGTATATGCCAGTGTGTTAGATCCTACGGGGCCACTCAGGGACGGGCGCTTCAATCCGTTTTCTACTGTTTCGACAGTAGGATTGGGATTGGGGTAAGAACAGTTCCGTGACAGTTGGTATCAGAGCCTACACACTCCCATATACTTTAAGTAAATGATTTCTCAAGTCTCTTACACCCAAGAAACCCTAAAGTCCATAATGGTTAAAATTGAGGTGTCTAGGCTCGGGGTTCTGGCATAATTTCTCCTATCCGTTTTCACGGTGGCTGAGATCCCCTGCTCTACCTGGCCTTAATTGATCCAGAACTGGACCTAAAGGTTCTCTTGTGAAACCTAGAGAGTCTTCTAGCATCTCATCTCTTCTTTAAGGACTATCCTAAGCCACCCATGTAGATGAAGATTAGGTAGTCTTCTCATCTCATCATGTGGTCCTTTCTTGTGACTTTTTACCACATGATGTCTCGATTATGGGTAGCTTATGCATGGAAAAAAAAACGAATATTGATAAATCTAGAAAATTTGATACCATGATCTGACCATTATTTGAAAAACTCAATTTTGATCAATTAGAACTTTGAAATCAAATACTCATGCTTGACCCTTCATGAAAACTTGATTTAACCAAAACCCAACTACTTGTTTTCTATGTTTGAGGTAAATCTTAATTTGGTGAAATAAGAAGGATTTATACCATGTTGTTGATAAGGTCCCTATTTGATCAAATTTGTGTTGCCCTATTATTTTGACTAAACCTCAAACATAGTTAAGCAAACTCTTATCCTATTTGATGCACATCATGACTATGCTATCAAGTGACTAAGTCTTGTACTAACATAACCATGATGTAAAACTTTGATGCAAAAAGTAGTTTCCCTATTGACTATTGATGCCTTTTGCAATTTCGATTTTGATATGATGATTATGGACCTAGATTTTGCACCATTATGCTCTGATTCATTGAATGCCAAATTCAAATCCTCAATTTCCAAATCATGAAAGGAAAGAATTACAAATTTTGACACTATTGCCCTATTATCTTGAATTTTGATGTTATGACCTTATAAAACATGCTTTGATCATTGGTACTCTCCCTATTTGAATAAGCTCGATTGATAAAGACTAATGTAGGTAATGTGCTAGATTAGGGTAGTAGTTGACTCATGACTCCCCTAACCTAGGTCACATCCCTATTTTGACTATCTCTATATTTTCATATTGTTGATTATTTAGAGTTTGGAAAGGTATTTCCTTCCACCCTATTTGGATTGGTTGACCTAAACCTAATAGGTTAAACCTATGGTTGGTACTCGATCTTGAATATTGATTTGATAATAACCTTGACATATGGCAATATTGACTATAGCTTGAGGTTGACTTCCTAGATAGACCTAGGTCTAGATCATTCATCAACCTTGGAAACTATGATAATGAAATCTTGACATGTTGATCAAATATTGCTTGAATATTGTTTCTAGAAATTGAATATAGATGAGTGATCTCCCCTAAGGTCTAAATAGGAATCTAAACCCTAGCTTCAAAATTTTGGACCTATAACTTTTGTCGCTTAAAATCTCGACTCTTGATATTGATTAATAGATTTGTGACTCATGATTATCAATCTCAATAATGATACAAATCCAATTTTCACATTTTTTTTTGGATTTACAGATCATACTAGATATATGACTAATGACTTCAAAATCCCAAATTTTGGAATTTTCAAAATGATGACTATTTTGACTTCTCGATTTATGAGTTAGGGTTTAGCTCCCATTAGGACTAGGGTGGGACCGCCCGGTGATTTTGAGCCTGAAAATTATGATATTGAAAGTATGATGTTGTCTTGAAATGTTGAAATGTGAAATCTCAAATCATGGACGCATAACCCACCTAGACCAATGGAGAAGCTAGGACCCTGAGATATTGGGATTGAAAGTCACCTTGTACACGTGAACTCTATTTGTTTGACCTAAAATATGATATGTCCAAATTTGTGATCAATATGATGTTTTCCATATTTGTGACTCATATAATGACTTTGGACAATATATGTGTTGATCTTGATACTCAATTGCTCGATGATGAAATGATGTTAGTACCAAGTTGATTATGATATGGAACATGGAATCTCAATTATGATGATTGTACTAATTGAAGTTTGAGGACATGATTTTGATTTTATATTTGAGGATGTTCTAGTAATTGAGGATATGATCTGAATTTGAGTAATTCTAACTTTGAGGTTGTTTTGAATTTTGGGGACAAAATTCTTTTTTTTAAGAAGGGAAGGATGTGACAAAGTGGTTTTTAGCAAAATAATGAGATAATTACTCTTTTGACCTCATTATATTCTCTCATGGTCTCAAATAATTTTTCTTGGCTTCATAATCAATATTGAGACTCAAATCCAAGATATGGTGACCAATGTGGATTTTATACACATTATAACACTTCAAATTGGATTCATTCGTCACTTTGTCCAAAGAATCAAATTCGTCAACTAAACTTTGTCTTTTGGTTCTCAAACTTTTTCTATACGTTCTATAGATTTTTGTGAATCTATGGTCCAAATTTCACTCAAATTGGACACTCCTTCGAATTTCTATGATTTTCTGAAATTTAATCATGAAATTCCCCTTGTTTTGCTTTTATTTTCGCCCTTTTATGGGCCTGCGATCCTCTGAGGTGGGCGGGAGTGATCCCTGGCCCTTGGATCGGGCACCTGAGGATTGGGGCCCTGATCAGACGGTCGCAGGGTCGTCACCTACCTCCCGCAATCAACGGGAGGAGACTAAGGGAGGGATCGAGACCCAAGTTCCACTTATCTTGACCCATTTCAAAAATTGAATGAACCAGGATGTTTTTCCCCGCCGATCCAGATGCAATCGCATCCTTTTTACCCTTCAAATCTCCACGTAGCTAGGGCAAGTGTGAGCCACCTCTCGAGGCCGCCACCATGGGAGCAGACTCCCCGATAACCCTAACCCTAGCCCCTTTAGGCTATAAAAACTAGGCTATCACCTTCCGCGAGCCCTGACGACTCCAGTCGGCACTTCTCCTCTCCCAATCTCTCCCTCACTCGCGTTGCCCTAATTCCTCCGGCCGCCGCGCCGCCGCGGAGCAAGCCTGCTTGCGGGCGAGTTCTTGTGCTTGGACGATCAACGGAAACCCTAGGATCTGGGTCCACGCTGACCCAACCCGGATCAACGGTCCTCGCGCGCCCCCCTGCTCCTTCAAGTCTCGTGCAAGCAATCAGAAGCAGGAAACCTCCATGCCACTGGATAACGATCTGGTCAACATTGACGGAAGAATCCAACGGCTGTCCTTTTTCTCAGCCTTTTCCTTTTTCGGGTAATTGCCTCCCCTCTACTCAAATATTCATGTTTATGTCCTGATCTTGTTTTAATTGTAGAAAATAAATACTAACTCCAAAAATTACAAATAAGTAGTCAATTTTGATCAGAAAAACCCAGTGAATCGATTAAAATTGCTTTTGAAACCTGATTCCAAATGTTTCTCATTGATATCTCTAAATCTTTGATCCTTTTCATATTTAAATTGTCAAATGACTCATAATCATGATTAATCTTTGGAAACCCTATTTTTGGACTCTGATGATATTTTGTAACCTAGATCTGATCTTTTTGAATCATCTACTCTTGAAAGTGAATCATTAGTGAATCTAGATCTATTTACTTGATTCAATCTTGATAATAATCTTGATGATGAGCAATCTTGATCTTGCAAAATAATTGATATAGTTTTTAGCCATCAATATGATATTGAATACAAATTATGTAGAACATGATGATGACCTAAAGACTTGATGACTTGAATAATGATGATAATATTTAGGGTTGACATATATTCCTAAAATACCTAGGTAGATCATCCATCCTCGAATATGCTTGACACTTGAGTAAATATTGAAATCTTGATATAGTGTTGACTATATATGAATGGTCTACCTTAGGGATGAATAGGATTGGAAAACCCTAATTTGGTGTACTTGATTTTGGTCTATAATATCATCTTGATCCTCGATCCATATCTTGATTGATCTAGGAACCACTTGAGACCCTGATCTTCTACTCTAGTTGATTAATACTCGAAATCTCAGTGAAAGGTACGCTATTTATATAACTCCTCCTTGATTGTATTGAAGATACTTTTATGTATCTCTTGACCGTATGCTTGGATAGTTATTTGGATGAGCTATTGTTCCCTATGATTAGTCTTCTGTTTTTCTATATTATATTTTGAAAAACATGAAAACATAAATTGAATGCCCATTATGATTGGCCGTTTATTGATAATGATGATGATATTGATAATGTTGATAAAGTTGATATTGAGTACAACAACCCCCTCATTTGGAGGTGGGACTTGTACATTGGCTTCCTATGTTCCTATGGTGAAAAGGGGCCTAGTGACCTTCCCCATCGCGTTGGGGTAATAGAGTCATACAAAATACATAAGCATGCTTCTTGAATTACAGCATAATGGGAACTCGTAATAAAAGTCAATTTGCTTGAAAAACTTGTCGAATAAATGTTGGTTTTGCAAATTGCTTGTTTTCTTTGAAATATAAGTCCTGCCAAGTATACATATCTTTCTTATAAACTGTTTCCTTGATTTTGATAGCGTACCGTGAAATTGCATGATTGTGTCTTGATTTTATTGATTTTAGGAAATACAAATGGAATATTGGATAAGATCGCTTCCGCACTCTAAATACTCTGATGACAAAGACAAATTGGTTATATCTTCATATTGGGTTAGTTTTTTCTTTAATTATCCAGTTTTTGAGTTATTTATTTCTTATTGTATATGCCACTGTGTTAGATCCTACGGGGCCACTCAGGGACGGGCGCTTCAATCCTTTTTCTACTGTTTCGACAGTAGGATTGGGATTGGGGTAAGAACGGTTCCGTGATAGTTGGTATCAGAGCCTACACACTCCCATATACTTTAAGTAAATGATTTCTCAAGTCTCTTACACCCAAGAAACCCTGAAGTCCATAATGGTTAAAATTGAGGTGTCTAGGCTCGGGGTTCTGGCATAATTTCTCCTATCCGTTTTCACATTGGCTGAGATCCCCCGCTCTACCTGGCCTTAATTGATCCAGAACTGGACCTAAAGGTTCTCTTGTGAAACCTAGAGAGTCTTCTAGCATCTCATCTCTTCTTTAAGGACTATCCTAAGCCACCCATGTAGATGAAGATTAGGTAGTCTTCTCATCTCATCATGTGGTCCTTTCTTGTGACTTTTTACCACATGATGTCTCGATTATGGGTAGCTTATGCATGGAAAAAAAATGAATATTGATAAATCTAGAAAATTTGATACCATGATCTGACCATTATTTGAAAAACTCGATTTTGATCAATTAGAACTTTGAAATCAAATACTCATGCTTGACCCTTCATGAAAACTTGATTTAACCAAAACCTGACTACTTGTTTTCTATGTTTGAGGTAAATCTTAATTTGGTGAAATAAGAAGGATTTATACCTTGTTGTTGATAAGGTCCCTATTTGATCAAATCTGTGTTGCCCTATTATTTTGACTAAACCTCAAACATAGTTAAGCAAACTCTTATCCCATTTGATGCACATCATGACTATGCTATCAAGTGACTAAGTCTTGTACTAACATAACCATGATGTAAAACTTTGATGCAAAAAGTAGTTTCCCTATTGACTATTGATGCCTTTTGCAATTTCGATTTTGATATGATGATTATGGACCTAGATTTTGCACCATTATGCTCTGATTCATTGAATGCCAAATTCAAATCCTCAATTTCCAAATTATATCATTACCTTGATCATGAAAGGAAAGAATTACAAATTTTGACACTATTGCCCTATTATCTTGAATTTTGATGTTATGACCTTATAAAACATGCTTTGATCATTGGTACTCTCCCTATTTGAATAAGCTCGATTGATAAAGACTAATGTAGGTAATGTGCTAGATTAGGGTAGTAGTTGACTCATGACTCCCCTAACCTAGGTCACATCCCTATTTTGACTATCTCTATATTTTCATATTGTTGATTATTTAGAGTTTGGAAAGGTATTTCCTTCCACCCTATTTGGATTGGTTGACCTAAACCTAATAGGTTAAACCCATGGTTGGTACTCGATCTTGAATATTGATTTGATAATAACCTTGACATATGGCAATATTGACTATAGCTTGAGGTTGACTTCCTAGATAGACCTAGGTCTAGATCATTCATCAACCTTGGAAACTATGATAATGAAATCTTGACATGTTGATCAAATATTGCTTGAATATTGTTTCTAGAAATTGAATATAGATGAGTGATCTCCCCTAAGGTCTAAATAGGAATCTAAACCCTAGCTTCAAAATTTTGGACCTATAACTTTTGATGCTTAAAATCTCGATTCTTGATATTGATTAATAGATTTGTGACTCATGATTATCAATCTCAATAATGATACAAATCCAATTTTCACATTTTTTTTGGATTTACAGATCATACTAGATATATGACTAATGACTTCAAAATCCCAAATTTTGGAATTTTCGAAATGATGACTATTTTGACTTCTCGATTTATGAGTTAGGGTTTAGCTCCCATTAGGACTAGGGTGGGACCGCCCGGTGATTTTGAGCCCGAAAATTATGATATTGAAAGTATGATGTTGTCTTGAAATGTTGAAATGTGAAATCTCAAATCATGGACGCATAACCCACCTAGACCAATGGAGAAGCTAGGACCCTGAGATATTGGGATTGAAAGTCACCTTGTACACGTGAACTCTATTTGTTTGACCTAAAATATGATATGTCCAAATTTGTGATCAATATGATGTTTTCCATATTTGTGACTCATATAATGACTTTGGACAATATATGTGCTGATCTTGATACTCAATTGCTCGATGATGAAATGATGTTAGTACCAAGTTGATTATGATATGGAACATGGAATCTCAATTATGATGATTGTACTAATTGAAGTTTGAGGACATGATTTTGATTTTATATTTGAGGATGTTCTAGTAATTGAGGATATGATCTGAATTTCAATAATTCTAACTTTGAGGTTGTTTTGAATTTTGGGGACAAAATTATTTTTTTTAAGAAGGGAAGGATGTGACAAAGTGGTTTTTAGCAAAATAATGAAATAATTACTCTTTTGACCTCATTATATTCTCTCATGGTCTCAAATAATTTTTCTTGGCTTCATAATCAATATTGAGACTCAAATCCAAGATATGGTGACCAATGTGGATTTTATACACATTATAACACTTCAAATTGGATTCATTCGTCACTTTGTCCAAAGAATCAAATTGGTCAATTAAACTTTTTCTTTTGGTTCTCAAACATTTTCTATACGTTCTATAGATTTTTGTGAATCTATGGTCCAAATTTCACTCAAATTGGACACTCCTTCAAATTTCTATGATTTTCTAAAATTTAATCATGAAATTCCCCTTGTTTTGCTTTTGTTTTCGCCCTTTTATGGGCCTGCGATCCTCTGAGGTGGGTGGGAGCGATCCCTGGCCCTTGGATCGGGTACCCGCGGATTGGGGCCCTGATCAGAAGGTCGCAGGGTCGTCCCCTACCTCCCGCAATCAACGGGAGGAGACCAAGGGAGGGATCGAGACCCCAGTTCCACTTATCTTGACCCATTTCAAAAATTGAATGAACCAGGATGTTTTTCCCCACCGATCCAGATGCAATCGCATCCTTTTTACCCTTAAAATCTCCACATAGCTAGGGCAAGTGTGAGCCACCTCTCGAGGCCGCCGCCATGGGAGCAGACTCCCCGATAACCCTAACCCTAGCCCCTTTAGGCTATAAAAACTAGGCTCTCACCTTCCGCGAGCCCTGACGACTCCAGTCGGCACTTCTCCTCTCCCAATCTCTCCCTCACTCGCGTTGCCCTAATTCCTCCGGCCGCTGCACCGCCGCGGAGCAAGCCTGCTTGCGGGCGAGTTCTTGTTCTTGGACGATCAACGGAAACCCTAGGATCTGGGTCCACGCTGACCCAACCCGGATCAACGATCCTCGCGCGCCCCCCCTGCTCCTTCAAGTCTCGTGCAAGCAATCAGAAGCGGGCAACCTCCCTGCCACTGGATCTCGATCTGGTCAACATTGATGGAAGAATCCAACGGCTGTCCTTTTTCTCAGCCTTTTCCCTTTTCGGGTAATTGCCTCCCCTCTACTCAAATATTCTTGTTTATGTCCTGATCTTGTTTTAATTGTAGAAAATAAATACTAACTCCAAAAATTACAAATAAGTAGTCAATTTTGATCATAAAAACCCAGTGAATCGATTAAAATTGCTTTTGAAACCTGATTCCAAATTTTTCTCATTGATATCTCTAAATCTTTGATCCTTTGCATATTTAAATTGTCAAATGACTCATAATCATGATTAATCTTTGGAAACCCTATTTTTGGACTCGGATGATATTTTGTAACCTAGATCTGATCTTTTTGAATCATCTACTCTTGAAAGTGAATAATTAGTGAATCTAGATCTATTTACTTGATTCAATCTTGATAATAATCTTGATGATGAGCAATCTTGATCTTGCAAAATAATTGATATAGTTTTGACCCATCAATATGATATTGAATACAAATTATGTAGAACATGATGATGACCTAAAGACTTGATGACTTGAATAATGATGATAATATTTAGGGTTGACATATATTCCTAAAATACCTAGGTAGATCATCCATCCTCGAATATGCTTGACACTTGAGTAAATATTGAAATCTTGATATAATGTTGACTATATATGAATGGTCTACCTTAGGGATGAATAGGATTGGAAAACCCTAATTTGGTGTACTTGATTTTGGTCTATAATATGATCTTGATCCTCGATCCATATCTTGATTGATCTAGGAACCACTTGAGACCCTGATCTTCTACTCTAGTTGATTAATACTCGAAATCTCGGTGAAAGGTATGCTATTTATATAACTCCTCCTTGATTGTATTGAAGATACTTTTATGTATCTCTTGACCGTATGCTTGGCTAGTTATTTGGATGAGCTATTGTTCCCTATGATTAGTCTTCTGTTTTTCTATATTATATTTTGAAAAACATGAAAACATAAATTGAATGCCCATTATGACTGCCCGTATATTGATAATGATGATGATATTGATAATGTTGATAAAGTTGATATTGAGTACAACAACCCCCTCATTTGGAGGTGGGACTTGTACATTGGCTTCCTATGTTCCTATGGTGAAAAGAGGCCTAGTGACCTTCCCCATCGCGTTGGGGTAATAGAGTCATACAAAATATATAAGCATGCTTCTTGAATTACAGCATAATGGGAACTCGTAATAAAAGTCGATTTGCTTGAAAAACTTGTCGAATAAATGTTGGTTTTGCAAATTGCTTGTTTTCTTTGAAATATAAGTCCTGCCAAGTATACATATCTTTCTTATAAACTGTTTCCTTGATTTTGATAGAGTACCGTGCAATTGCATGATTGTGTCTTGATTTTATTGATTTTAGGAAATACAAATGGAATATTGGATAAGATCGCTTCCACACTCTAAATACTCTGATGACAAAGCCAAATTGGTTATATCTTCATATTGGGTTAGTTTGTTCTTTAATTATATAGTTTTTGAGTTATTTATTTCTTATTGTATATGCCAGTGTGTTAGATCCTACGGGGCCACTCAGGGACGGGCGCTTCAATCCTTTTTCTACTGTTTCGACAGTAGGATTGAGATTGGGGTAAGAACGGTTCCGTGACAGTTGGTATCAGAGCCTACACACTCCCATATACTTTAAGTAAATGATTTCTCAAGTCTCTTACACCCAAGAAACCCTGAAGTCCATAATGGTTAAAATTGAGGTGTCTAGGCTCGGGGTTCTGGCATAATTTCTCCTATCCGTTTTCACGGTGGCTGATATCCCCCGCTCTACCTGGCCTTAATTGATCCAGAACTGGACCTAAAGGTTCTCTTGTGAAACCTAGAGAGTCTTCTAGCATCTCATCTCTGCTTTAAGGACTATCCTAAGCCACCCATGTAGATGAAGATTAGGTAGTCTTCTCATCTCATCATGTGGTCCTTTCTTGTGACTTTTTACCACATGATGTCTCGATTATGGGTAGCTTATGCATGGAAAAAAAAATGAATATTGATAAATCTAGAAAATTTGATTCCATGATCTGACCATTATTTGAAAAACTCGATTTTGATCAATTAGAACTTTGAAATCATATACTCATGCTTGACCCTTCATGAAAACTTGATTTAACCAAAACCCGACTACTTGTTTTCTATGTTTGAGGTAAATCTTAATTTGGTGAAATAAGAAGGATTTATACCATGTTGTTGATAAGGTCCCTATTTGATCAAATCTGCGTTGCCCTATTATTTTGACTAAACCTCAAAGATAGTTAAGCAAACTCTTATCCTATTTGATGCACATCATGACTATGCTATCAAGTGACTAAGTCTTGTACTAACATAACCATGATGTAAAACTTTGATGCAAAAAGTAGTTTCTCTATTGACTATTGATGCCTTTTGCAATTTCGATTTTGATATGATGATTATGGACCTAGATTTTGCACCATTATGCTCTGATTCATTGAATGCCAAATTCAAATCCTCAATTTCCAAATTATATCATTACCTTGATCATGAAAGGAAAGAATTACAAATTTTGACACTATTGCCCTATTATCTTGAATTTTGATGTTATGACCTTATAAAACATGCTTTGATCATTGGTACTCTCCCTATTTGAATAAGCTCGATTGATAAAGACTAATGTAGGTAATGTGCTAGATTAGGGTAGTAGTTGACTCATGACTCCCCTAACCTAGGTCACATCCCTATTTTGACTATCTCTATATTTTCATATTGTTGATTATTTAGAGTTTGGAAAGGTATTTCCTTCCACCCTATTTGGATTGGTTGACCTAAACCTAATAGGTTAAACCCATGGTTGGTACTCGATCTTGAATATTGATTTGATAATAACCTTGACATATGGAAATATTGACTATAGCTTGAGGTTGACTTCCTAGATAGACCTAGGTCTAGATCATTCATCAACCTTGGAAACTATGATAATGAAATCTTGACATGTTGATCAAATATTGATTGAATATTGTTTCTAGAAATTGAATATAGATAAGTGATCTCCCCTAAGGTCTAAATAGGAATCTAAACCCTAGCTTCAAAATTTTGGACCTATAACTTTTGATGCTTAAAATCTCGACTCTTGATATTGATTAATAGATTTGTGACTCATGATTATCAATCTCAATAATGATACAAATCCAATTTTCACATTTTTTTTGGATTTACAGATCATACTAGATATATGACTAATGACTTCAAAATCCAAAATTTTGGAATTTTCGAAATGATGACTATTTTGACTTCTCGATTTATGAGTTAGGGTTTAGCTCCCATTAGGACTAGGGTGGGACCGCCCGGTGATTTTGAGCCCGAAAATTATGATATTGAAAGTATGATGTTGTCTTGAAATGTTGAAATGTGAAATCTCAAATCATGGACGCATAACCCACCTAGACCAATGGAGAAGCTAGGACCCTGAGATATTGGGATTGAAAGTCACCTTGTACACGTGAACTCTATTTATTTGACCTAAAATATGATATGTCCAAATTTGTGATCAATATGATGTTTTCCATATTTGTGACTCATATAATGACTTTGGACAATATATGTGTTGATCTTGATACTCAATTGCTCGATGATGAAATGATGTTAGTACCAAGTTGATTATGATATGGAACATGGAATCTCAATTATGATGATTGTACTAATTGAAGTTTGAGGACATGATTTTGATTTTATATTTGAGGATGTTCTAGTAATTGAGGATATGATCTGAATTTGAATAATTCTAACTTTGAGGTTGTTTTGAATTTTGGGGACAAAATTCTTTTTTTTAAGAAGGGAAGGATGTGACAAAGTGGTTTTTAGAAAAATAATGAGATAATTACTCTTTTGACCTCATTATATTCTCTCATGGTCTCAAATAATTTTTCTTGGCTTCATAATCAATATTGAGACTCAAATCCAAGATATGGTGACCAATGTGGATTTTATACACATTATAACACTTCAAATTGGATTCATTCGTCACTTTGTCCAAAGAATCAAATTGGTCAATTAAACTTTTTATTTTGGTTCTCAAACTTTTTCTATACGTTCTATAGATTTTTGTGAATCTATGGTCCAAATTTCACTCAAATTGGACACTCCTTCGAATTTCTATGATTTTCTGAAATTTAATCATGAAATTCCCCTTGTTTTGCTTTTATTTTCGCCCTTTTATGGGCCTGCGATCCTCTGAGGTGGGCGGGAGAGATCCCTGGCCCTTGGATCGGGCACCCGCGGATTGGGGCCCTGATCAGACGGTCGCAGGGTCGTCCCCTACCTCCCGCAATCAACGGGAGGAGACCAAGGGAGGGATCGAGACCCCAGTTCCACTTATCTTGACCCATTTCAAAAATTGAATGAACCAGGATGTTTTTCCCCGCCGATCCAGATGCAATCACATCCTTTTTACCCTTCAAATATCCACGTAGCTAGGGAAAGTGTGAGCCACCTCTCGAGGCCGCCGCCATGGGAGAAGACTCCCCGATAACCCTAACCCTAGCCCCTTTAGGCTATAAAAACTAGGCTCTCACCTTCCGCGAGCCCTGACGACTCCAGTCGGCACTTCTCCTCTCCCAATCTCTCCCTCACTTGCGTTGCCCTAATTCCTCCGTCCGCTGCGCCGCCGCAGAGCAAGCCTGCTTGCGGGTGAGTTCTTGTGCTTGGACGATCAACGGAAACCCTAGGATCTGGGTCCACGCTGACCCAACCCGGATCAACGGTCCTCGCGCGCCCCCCCTGCTCCTTCAAGTCTCGTGCAAGAAATCAGAAGCGGGCAACCTCCCTGCCACTGGATCGGGATCTGGTCAACATTGACGGAAGAATCCAACGGCTATCCTTTTTCTCAGCCTTTTCCCTTTTCGGGTAATTGCCTCCCCTCTACTCAAATATTCTTGTTTATGTCCTGATCTTGTTTTAATTGTAGAAAATAAATACTAACTCCAAAAATTACAAATAAGTAGTCAATTTTGATCAGAAAAACCCACTGAATCGATTAAAATTGCTTTTGAAACCTGATTCCAAATGTTTCTCATTGATATCTCTAAAGCTTTGATCCTTTGCATATTTAAATTGTCAAATGACTCATAATCATGATTAATCTTTGGAAACCCTATTTTGGACTCTGATGATATTTTGTAACCTATATCTGATCTTTTTGAATCATCTACTCTTGAAAGTGAATCATTAGTGAATCTAGATCTATTTACTTGATTCAATCTTGATAATAATCTTGATGATGAGCAATCTTGATCTTGCAAAATAATTGATATAGTTTTGACGCATCAATATGATATTGAATACAAATTATGTAGAACATGATGATGACCTAAAGACTTGATGACTTGAATAATGATGATAATATTTAGGGTTGACATATATTCCTAAAATACCTAGGTAGATCATCCATCCTCAAATATGCTTGACACTTGAGTAAATATTGAAATCTTGATATAATGTTGACTATATATGAATGGTCTACCTTAGGGATGAATAGGATTGGAAAACCCTAATTTGGTGTACTTGATTTTGGTCTATAATATGATCTTGATCCTTGATCCATATCTTGATTGATCTAGGAACCACTTGAGACCCTGATCTTCTACTCTAGTTGATTAATACTCAAAATCTCGGTGGAAGGTACGCTATTTATATAACTCCTCCTTGATTGTATTGAAGATACTTTTATGTATCTCTTGACTGTATGCTTGGCTAGTTATTTGGATGAGCTATTGTTCCCTATGATTAGTCTTCTGTTTTTCTATATTATATTTTGAAAAACATGAAAACATAAATTGAATGCCCATTATGACTGCCCGTATATTGATAATGATGATGATATTGATAATGTTGATAAAGTTGATATTGAGTACAACAACCCCCTCATTTGGAGGTGGGACTTGTACATTGGCTTCCTATGTTCCTATGGTGAAAAGGGGCCTAGTGACCTTCCCCATCGCATTGGGGTAATAGAGTCATACAAAATATATAAGCATGCTTCTTGAATTACAGCATAATGGGAACTCGTAATAAAAGTCGATTTGCTTGAAAAACTTGTCGAATAAATGTTGGTTTTGCAAATTGCTTGTTTTCTTTGAAATATAAGTCATGCCAAGTATACATATCTTTCTTATAAATTGTTTCCTTGATTTTGATAGCGTACCGTGCAATTGCATGATTGTGTCTTGATTTTATTGATTTTAGGAAATACAAATGGAATATTTGATAAGATCGCTTCCGCACTCTAAATACTCTGATGACAAAGACAAATTGGTTATATCTTCATATTGGGTTAGTTTGTTCTTTAATTATCCAGTTTTTGAGTTATTTATTTCTTATTGTATATGCCAGTGTGTTAGATCCTACTGGGCCACTCAGGGACGGGCGCTTCAATCCTTTTTCTACTGTTTCGACAGTAGGATTGGGATTGGGGTAAGAACGGTTCCGTGACACCTCCTTTGTCCTTGAAAGCTGAAGATGACTTGGGTTACTTTCTAGCATCAGAACCATTATTTGCTTTGCCCTTGCCCTTGCCTTTAGACTTACCCTTCTTTCTTCTAATCAACATCACATATTTGGGTTTGTCTTTCTTCATTTATGCCTTGACTATCCTCAACATGCCCAACAACTCTATCAACAACTTGTCAAAGTTGTTCATATTGTAGTTCGTCACAAATTGATTGTAAGACTGTGGCAAATATTACAGTATCACATCAGTAGCCAACTCTTGGCTCAGAGGGAATCCCAGTCTTGTCAGGTTCTCCAGATACCCAATCATCTTGAGTGTGTGAGGACCAACTGGATCTCCTTCTGTCATGATGCACTTGAATAGAACCTTGGAGACATCATATCTTTCTTGTCATGCTTGGTCTTGATACATGTTCTTGAGATTTTGAACCATCTCAATGACGTCCATGTTCTCATGTTATCTCTGCAACTCATAGTTCATTGAGCACAACATCAAGCACTTCGCATCAACGAAATCTTCAGTATGCTTCTTGTAAGCATCCCTTTTGACCTTTGGTCCGGTGGGAGTGGGTTCCTTTAGCACTGGTATATTTAGGACATAGAGCTTACGCTCTTAAGTGAGAAGAATTCTCAATGTCCTAAACCAGTCATGGAAATTATTCCCATTCAGCTTTCCCTTCTCAAGGACCAATTACAATGAAAAGTGATTATGGTTGACAGCCATTTGTTCTACAAAAAGGAAATTTGTAATTTTAGTACAAAACTCTTTTGACTTAATTTGATTGATTTGAAAATTTTGACGATATAATTAGGCCTTTCATTAATTATCGCTCCCACTATTTTTTTCAAATTGATAGCCCTCACCATTAATTCAGAAGATTGTAGCGTACAACCTTCTATTGAACCAATATCCAAAACAATTGAATTATTACCCAGCCAACACAAGCATTTGTAATCAATTATTAAGGTAGGTAACACTTACCAATTGCATCATATGCAACTCTTGGATAGATGACACGCACAACTCTTTGCCATGAACATATCCATGCATCTAAGTGCTTAATCCCATTAAGATCACTTAGTTAAGCCTGACCGAAAAGCCAACACAATAGAAGTGCACCCCGCTTGGCGGGCCCACACAACTACCATCACACTTCCACGAGATATATAGTGCACCACCCTTGGGATGCCTACACTTGTTGATCAAGCTTTTCGTGTGTGCTGCTTATGGAAAGCATCTAAGACTTAATATTATATTGAGGGGTTTAAATATGCTCATATATGCATATATGTATCCAATCACCACATATATAGTACGTATCATATACATTCTATATCCCACAATGAAAACACACAATAATGATAAAGTCATGATTATGGCCATCCTATTGTAATTCCTTGAGCCATAAGGAATTACGGTCATCTAGGTCTACATCACATGCAACCTATTGTTGATGAAGATCTTGTGCTTAGGTCGTTTCGGGTTTGATCAGCTCATCACACGACTGATCGGCTCGCTGGTCAGTTGGTTGTCTCCAACCGATCGTCTGACTCCTCCAGATGGTTGATTCATTAGGTCATCTCTCTCCTCGTCAGACCACCAGCTACACCATCAGTTGGTCATTTCGGTCCATCAGCCGATCGGTTGGCACCTCCAGCTGTTCGTCTGGGTGCCCATCAGTCTTCGACGTAACATGAAATAAACTATCCTTCTTTTACATATCTTATGGGAAACCCCAAGTTACATTTGGGGGGAGCAAAGGTAGAAGAGAATCTCGAGTTATCTTGAGTTACATCAGGAAAAGAATAAGAGGGCTTTGTTTGCAGACCAAGAGCAAACAACCACAGCCAACCAAGCACACACATAGGGGTTTATAGGCCATAACCACGCTACACATCCACCATCAAAACCATTTTGAGCGATGTGTATCAATTGCATATATATACCATATCATATATGTATATATTTAGTTTGGAATAATGTGATCTTTGTCGGATATTTAGATCAGTCCTTTAAATATCCGCATCATATGCAACAAATAAAAGATGATAAAACCAAAAACTGATCATATTGATTAATCCTAAAACATGGTATGTTGACGTATCTCTAATACCACTGTTGGGTTTTAGGTGAGGGAGAAGGTAGCGGAAAAAAAAATTCTCTCACCACAAAACCATAACCACGGATCACATCAATGACTATGAAATAGGAAGGATGGTTTTAGCTAGGTGTCCCTGGTCCTGAGGCTTGCTCAGTGACAATACCTCACAGCTAGTACGGTCTTTAACCACCTGGTCTTTGATGATATATGTGCAACTCCTAGTCCTGACCCAGACTGCGGTTGACAGTCATCCTCCTGAGTAGAAGAAACCTCCTACCTCTATAGATAGTCCACATGGACCGCCGAGAACTCTAGTCATCCTATCCTATAGAAAACTAGAAGGAGTCATATCCTTCTATCAGAATACTAGTCACCAACACACTCTCCCACAACCAGTTGTTGTCCTGCAGTTGTCTTTCCCTCGTTGTTCCTCCCTGGACGGGTAGAACTTGCTTGGGCTCACTCAGTTACCACAACTAGAGAGGACAACTTTGCAGAGCAACTGATATTCTGTGTTGTGTTATCTGAGAAGCCCCCAGTACCCCTTCTATATATAGGAGGGGTCAGGGTTAGGGTTCTCAGCCCGGGCAATGCGGGACTAAAGTGGGAGTAGAAGGATCCAAAATTTCCATGAATAATTTGCATTGCGGAAGGCGAACTAGTCATTTCACAAATGAACCGTTCAGTTGGGAGTGTGAGCCAATCCATTCATCAGTTGAATCGGTCATTTCACATTTCATACTTGCCTCCAATTGACATTCCTCTTTCATTTCCAATTAATACTAAGATCAATTCTTGTCCCAATCAAATTGTACAAGTGAAACGAAAAACTTTTCTCACAAATCGGGACAAGCCAACCTTGATCATTTGGTCCAGTCGAACCGATCGGTTCACCAATTGAACTGGTCGTCTCACTAACCTTGAGCTGATCGGTTCACCCAGTGAACTGGTCGGTTGGTGGTCCAGATTGTGCAGAACATAGTCAATGCAGTTCCCAATCAATCAGACACTCAAATCAGTTAGTTCAACACTTGAACTTGATTATTCTGAGTTAAGTCAATTGATTGAATGTTTGATTGAGTGACTAAACACCCTTAGAAATCAATCCAAACATCATTCATGAATAAACTCCTCTTCCAGGTAAATCCTTTGTGTGTGACCCTATAGGTCCCATTTCACGTTGGCAGTGAATGTCCATAACTAGCTTATGACATCATAAGAAAAGAGCGGTGCCTAGTCACACATCAGTACTACCCAAGTAAAAAGGAAAGTTGAAGAACAACTTTCAATCCTACAATTTGTGATTGGTGTTCCAGTGAATGTATAATTCCTTTGTCTCTGATATCCTGAATGAACTCAAGGCATGGATCTATCATCCTTTCAATGTTCATTCATGTGTCTTGATCCAAAACAGACTTTTTGAGATATCTGTGCCATCAATATCACATATTGACTCACACGTGCATGCGCATGCCTTTCTCAACCTCTCTTATCAAGTGGTCATGGACATCATACTCCCTTAGGAGGGATAAAATCTCATATCTATCACTCGTAGTCAAAACCCCATGTGTCAAAGTCATCCAACCATCACCTTTATAACAATCCATATTTCAGGACTACATGTGATGATGTCAAAGTGTACCCAACGACATGTGATGAGTTTTGTAATTTTAGGTCTAAGAATCACAATCACCACCATCACTATGAGAGCTAACTGTGACTAGCATGTCATGGTTCCATGTGTCACTCACACGGTGGGTCAGTCTGATACACTGTTTTGTAATATGTATCTATGTGCTTAGTTTGATATCACATATCATGACTAATGAGACTCTGTCCTCAACCAAAATACACTCTAGTCAACTGTGTCATTGTTGTCTATCAACCTTCCACAATGACATCTGACTAGGGACAAAACAAGAATGTACAAACTCTTAGCATTTGTATGATCTCGTTCTTCAGGTCCTCAACCCGAAGACCTACATCATTGAGTACTTTCATTCTCTAGACATTCATTCTGCTCTATCATTATCTCATAACTATTTGAACAAGAATAAATTGAAAGCTTGCCTTTGATATTTATCAAATTACTCTTAATGTATCCCAATCCAATCATCATATGATTGGCTCTCAGGGCATACATACCAACAATATTGACATCTGATATCACATACCAAGTTGAAGAAGTAAACAAAATTTATCTTATAACATCTAAACCTGAAGTAGAGGCCTCTGCCTGTTCCTTCTTCTTCTTTAGTTCCTCTAGGAAGAGAGTGCAATTCCTTTCCAAATGTCTAGCTTGGTGACAATGTGACATTAGCCTACCTTCTTTACTCCTCCTTTTTCCTTGAGATCTGAAGAGTTGGGCTTCTGGCCAGCTTTATAACACTTCTTAGCATTGTATTTGCCTTTACAAATTTCCTTTCTCCTGCTAATCATCATCATCGTCTTGGTCTTTTCTTTCGTCATTTGTGACTCAGCTATTCTCAACATGCCTAGTAACTTGTTAACAACTTTTCACACTCATTTATTTCATAGTTCATGACAAACTAACTATATGACTCTGGAAGAGACTGTAGAATCACATCAGCAACCAACTCTTGACCCAAGGGGAATCCCACTCTGGACAACTTCTCCACATAACCAATGAGCTTGATTACATGAGGACCTATTGGTTCTCATTCTACCATGTTACATTTGAACAATGCCTTGGAGACATCATATCTCTCCTAGATTGCCTGATCTCATAACATGTTCTTAAGATGTGTGACCATCTTAATGGGAAAACCACTGATGATCTATCTTTAGTAGGTCGTCTATTCTTTCTTACCTTGGGATAGGATTTCCCAATTTTCTACATCTATGTTCTTGTGCTTCCTTTGCAACTCATAGTTCATGGAGAACAACATCAGATACTTGACATCAACAACATCTTCAATATGCTTCTTATAAGCATCCCTATCATCCTTAGGTGCATTGGGAAGAGGTTCATTTAGATTTGGAGTCTCTAGGACATAGATCTTATGCTCCTATGTGAGAAAATTTCTCAGAATCTTGAACCAGTCATGGAAGTTATTCCTGTTAACTTGTCCTTCTCAAGGACTGATTGTAGAGAAAAGGTGATGTTGTGTGTTGCCATTTGATTTTACAAAAGAATTTGCAATTTTCTTAAAAACTCATTTTGATTTGATTTGATTTTTAAAATTTTAAGATATTCAAATAGGTCTTCAATTAGTTATCACTCCCACTATTTTATTCAAATTGATAGCCCTCACATATCAATTTGGGAGATTGTATCATACAACCTTCTAGTAAACCAAGATCCAAAACAATTCAACTATTACCCAACCAACGCCAACATCCATAGTCAATCATTAAGGTAGACAACATTAGTCAATTGAATCTTATACAATTCTTGGATAGATAATATGCACAACCCCTTGCCATAATCATCTACATGCATCTAGTTTTCAATCTCATTAATGACACACAGTTAAGCCTAACCCAAAATCCAACACAATAATAATGCACCTCACTTGGTAGGCCCACACTATTACCATCACTCATCCATGAGATAGATAGTGCACCACCCTTGGGGTTCCCGTGCTTAATCAATCAAGCTTTTCCAGTGTGTTTCTTATGGAAAGCATCTAACACATAATATTTTAGTTTGAGGGAGTTTTTATTTATATATACATATACTTTATCCAATCACCACATATATATAGTATGTATCATATACATGATATATCCCATAACGTAAACATGCAATATAAAACACTAGCAATGGTTATGGTCGCACTAGTATAATTTTTTGGATCGACAAGGAGTTACTATAACCTAAGTCTACATCACATACATGAACCTGTTGTTTGTGTAGATATGTGCTTGCCAATTTGGGTTGTTTAGTTCAACCCTTAAACCGTTCATCTCGCCTCTTGGATGGTCAGTTAGTCATATAAAATGATTAGTTGTCCTCCTTTCCAACTAATGATTGGACACCTCCAAATGGTCAGTTGGGTCCACCAGTCGATAGGTTCATTCCTCCTACTGTCTGCCCTCCTTGGTCCTCCAACCGATCGGCTCATCACATGAAATAGTCGGCTTGTCTAACGTTGATCGTCATCTTTGTTGTTGCAAGAAAAGAAACTATCCTATTGTTATTAAACTTATTATATGATAATGAGAAACAGTGAGTTACATTTGAGGGGATCAAATGTAGGAAAGAATAATACTTTTACTTTGGGAAGAAGAAGGTATGCAACCTGAGATAAAACATACATAAAAGAAACCATCCAACCACACACAGATATTTGGAATATTGGCCATAAGCATGCTACACATCCAACATCAAAAACTTGTTTTTAGGGTGATGTGTGTAAGTTGTATATATATATATATATATATATATATATATATATATATATATATATATATATATATATATATATATATATATATATATATATATATATATATATATATATATATATATATATATATATATATATATATATATATATACAGAGAGAGAGAGTCAGGCTAGAATACACTCGAGTGTACAGTCGCACAGATACACTCAAGTGTGTTTGCATATCAAGACTATTTTGTGCAAGATGTAAACCATTGATCTTCATTGTCATACTATAATTAGGCTACATAAAACTATTGAACCCATTTAGATGAGTGTAAATCACTCGTCCGAGGGCAACAAAATCGACATACGAAACAAATTTGAAATGTATAATTTTTGCGGTCTGTATAACATGACCTATAAATGTCCAAATGTGCTCAAATTTTTTATATGAGTTGTTCACAAGATGATTAAGAAGATCAATGGATTAAATTTTTGAAAAAAATATATTGCATCATGAAAAACTACTTGAGTGTATTCTATCCTAACTCTCTCTCTCTCTCTCTCTCTCTCTCTCTCTCTATATATATATATATATATATATATATATATATATATATATATTAGTTAGAGATTAGGGTGGTCTTTGATCAGATATGTATATGAAGTAGTTTAAGTATTTGCATCATATGCAATAAATAAATAGTGAAAGCCAAAAATATGATCATATCGATTATCCCAAAACTAGTAAATTGATGTGTCTCTGGTATAATTGTACGGAAATCAAGATGACAGATAAGGCTGCAAAAAAAAAATTAAAGCTCGATTCCCCTTGACAGCAAGATCGCATCACCAACTATATAATTGGAAGGATGGTTTAACGAGTTCATACCTGGTCCTAGAGCAATTTTAGTGTCTATTCCTCATTGTAGTAGCCATGCAACTATCTTCTAGTTGTATTGGGGTGGCGTATGCATCAGATCTTGGTCTCACCAAGGACAGTAGGTTGACGTTGTCCTCGTAGGGATAGACAATAGCTTCCTAACTTCTATGGAAGTCCACACGAATCGCCTCGAACTTTTTTCGTCCTTCTAGAACAAATAAGAAGAAATTGTCCCTCTTGTTGGTGTACTAGTCACCAACTTGCTCTTCCATAATTGTTCTCCCTTGCTATCTCTCCCTTCATTGGGTAGGACGTGCTCAGGCTCTCTATTGGTTACAACAACCATAGAGGATAACAATTGTCATAGGCGATTGAGGAAGCCCCCAATACCCTTTCATTTATAGGAGGGTCAAGATCAGGGTTCCCAGTCAATGTGGGAGTGGAAGGGACTTGAATATCACAAATTTTCACAACTTAGATAGGAAAAATGGTCGGTTCACCAGTGAAACAATCGGTAGGCATGTGAGCCAATCTGTTCAACCAATGAATTGATTGTTTCATCATGTTTCCCAATTGCAATTGTATTGGAAATTAATATCTGATTTAATGCAAAACATGACGTCAACACAAATATTTGAATCAATCAAATTTATCCACCAACTGCTTGGTTCACAACCATTGTCGACCAGTTTATGGACCTGAGTTGATCGATTTAATTCTTGAACCGATCGGTTCACTATCCATAATTGCCAAACTTGATTCTATTGACCTGACACACTGAAATGATTAGTTCAACACTTGAACCACTTGGTTCAACTATTCAGTCAGTCTATTTTCAAGCATTGAATACCTAAAATCAATGCTTGAAAAACATCACTTCAATGAAACTTCACTTGGTACTATCTTCACTTTTTAGTTAATGCATGTACTAATTTTGAGATTAATCATCTTGGATAATCAAGATTATTATATGATGCCTATATACCCATAAAATAAATAAAAATGAAAACATATTTGATCAATTATCCATGATGCATCATTGCAAAGGGGAAATTTAAAGTTGCAATGTGTAGGAGGTCAGCATATAGCTCCAATTCATTTGGGTTAGCATATAGTGACTGATTGCTTACTAATAGACCCCTGGTCTGAGGAACTCTAGAGGACTGAAGAGAGAGAAAAGATCATCATTTTTTATTTCAATTTTAGTTTCTAATAAAGTATACAGAGGTGATTAATACATATTTATTAGATGATGTTATGATGAGACCCCATTGTTATAAATTTTGCATTTATATTTAAAATGGGTTATGTTATATTGTAAACTCAAGCTCATTGATTGAAATCTACCCCTTTTAAAATTTCTTGCTTAATCTTCTTTTGGTTCTAGGAATAATATCAATTACAAAATTGAATGAATGTGGAAGGTGTTGTTTGAATATAATATTAATTTGGTTAAATACAAGGCTCAATGTTGGATATCTTATTGAATATACATAACTCAATTTTCTTATCATGTTATGTTTCTTGATGATTATGCTTTTTTCACTTTGTTGAGGACAATTTAGAAGCTATGTCTTAGGGATATTGATACATGCCCAATTTTCTATTTTACATGGTCAAATCCCAAAAAAATTATATATTTTATCATGTATATTTTCAATATTTCTTACCATTATTTGATTTTGACAATATTGATACATAATCACCCTATTTCATGTGATTTTTGTCTTTAATGATAAAATGCAGAAAATAGATGACATAGTGGAAAACAATTGTCATGCACACCATTCTAGAGTTCTCCACACCTTTGAAGTGGATAAAGAAGTTTAGAAATTATCTTAATCATTTAGCAAGTAAAATGTATTATAACTTGCACTCTACATGGCTACTAGTCCTCTGATTGATCGATTTGATGGTTAGGCGGTCGACTAGCTATAATCAAAGATAGGAGCAACACACACATATAAGCAATAGACATTATATCGATATGTAGATATTAGTTAACCAACAACTATTTCATTGAAGAACTCATATCCTTTTTTTGCAGCAACCAAACATAGACAGGATTGTTGGTCAATCGATCGGGCTACCAGAAAAAAACTTCCATATTAACATTGCCTCCAGACTCCAAAAAATGTTCCCAAAGGAATAAATTCTTATGAACACATCCCCTTACTACAAGGGTAGGAATCCAATATCTTGAATTTGAAATGTGGAGTTATTAGTAGGAGGAAACAAATGATACAAAGTGCGGAGTGAGAAGGGAAAATCTAGGTAGCTTTTAGACTTTCCACCTATTGGGATGAGATAAATTAAGAGATTCCCTTCCTCTCTACTTTATAGTTTCATCTCAAAATCATATCTTTTTATTTCCATCTCTATAATTATTATGGACTTTACAATAGTCATGTATAAGTACGAGTAGATCATGCAGATAAGCATTAGGAAGCAGACACATGAAACAATTTATTTTCATAACTTTACATGTATTAACTTGGTTATTAAAGATATATCATTTTAATCATGACAAATTAGAATTTGGATATTTGGCCATCATTTATGAGTGGACAAGTTTGGGTGAGACCAAGGAAATGAGTAGTTCTCTTATATATGGACTAAAATAGAGAAGTATGTGTAGATTGCATACTTAATAGGCTATTGAGAAACTGACTTTCATAAGAGCACATACTTATCTATGATAATATGTGTTTCTTATACATTTTAAAGGGAATTTATAAGTTATCTAAGAAATTATCAATACATCAATATTCAATGTCTTTGTAGAGTTCTTTATAAAAGATTGCATGTTCATGGTGGTGAAACCACAACCCTTATTATTTGTTTGATTGATTTGAATCTAAAGTTACTTCATATATTTTATTTTAGTTTGTTAAAAATAGTCTAGTAAATCACTCTAGTTATTTATTTGCCTATATAATTCATTATAGTTTAGTAGATCATTCTTTCTCTCGGGAGGAATAACCCTAAAGTGCTAAATTGACACTATTATCTTGGGAGATCAAGGTTCTATTTAATGTTTAAGGTTTATACTTTCATTTTTAAGATACATAGCATTGGTGTCACCACATCATCTCCAATTAATGTGAGTAATGGATAGAGTTTTAACTACACAAAGTGGATACTATAAGGGTATAAGGTATAAGGGAAATATTTTGCTTAGGCCATCCTGACTTTGCAAAAGGGTAGAGCACAATAATACCTTTCTTCTATTGTCATTCAAATTATCACATTTATATCCCATACCCTTAAGGTTCCACTCATCCTGATTGACCAGAATTTCATTTAGGGTCCATACCTAGAATAAGATCATATTTATCCACATAATTGACTATTAATTCACATTCATTATTTGTTTATCATTATAATGCATGCCTTGAATTATCTATGTCTAACTTATATTATGTATTTCTTATATCATATATTATCATTAATTGCATGATTTCATTATAGGAATGACAAATAACTTACTACAAGGACTCTATTATTCAACACACTTTAAACATTTACAAATGCAATGCATTGCTAATCCTCATTGCAGACACTTTTTTTTCTCTTTTATTCTTTTCCTCAATTCAAGATTAGGTGCTCAGGTGTTACCTTTTTAATATTGATCATTCCCATACAAATATGATATGTACCACCATGTATTGTTCACATTACTGGTCACATCATAAAAAAAGGAACATACATTGTTATCTATATTCAAATCTCATATTTAGAATAGAAGAGAACATCTTTTATTGTTTATTTATTTAGAATCATTAGTAAATTCACATAATCCTACAAGATAGATAACTACTAATTTACAAGATGATCTCTATAATGATTATTTGTAGTTATTAAGACTTACATGCCAATTTTCGAATCCTTACAGACTAAGAATTCCTAGATTTTACATTATACATCAGTTACTTCATGTAATGTGTGAGACTATCATTCTATAGCACTCTTCACCAAAAATAGTATGAAGGCACAATATTGTTGAAGAAATATAGTCATCTCATTTTTGTTCAAAATATTCTAGAAAGTGTGGGAATTTATTACTATTCCTACATCTGAGTTAGAATAATAATTTTAACATAACAACATATGATAAACATTTAGCATAAACAATCATCAGTTTACCATTAATATAAAGTATACACAGATCCCATTTCGTTTCTATGTCATTCCAAGATTTAGGAAGAGTATACACTCACTAAAAGCTTGCTACAAAATCCTCAAACCCAAAACAACTAGGCTATAGCCTCCTCTTTTGTCCCTAGTTAGCAAGAAGAGAAAAAGTAAGGGAAGAATAAGAGAACTTCTGGACAAATATAGCTCCATGAGATAGGTATTTTTCACCTAATCAAGAAGGTGGATTCACATGAAGAGGAGAAGAATAAGCCTGGATAAGTAACCATTTTGACCTCAATTTCACATGTAAGTCACATCCAAATCTCCAAGGAAGGATACTTTAAGGAGGACACCCTAGTTATCCTCAAAATGTCCACCCCTCACTTCCTATAGACTGTCATTATTTTTATGTGTTTTGTGACATGTATTGTGACGTCCTAGGTCCTGAGGCCTTGGATAAAATGATCTTATAAGGAATGATTGGACTAACCATATCACCAAGGTGCACCTCTTTTTTAGGAAGCCCAACTCTATAGAACTCTATGGTTAAGTGTGCTCAACCCAGAGTAGAACAAGGATGGGTGATGGCTCGAGATGTTGATATTGACTTGTGTGAGTGAGGAAAAAGTGTGTAGTTAAGGATAGTGGTGGTCTACGGGGGAAATCTATCATTCATGAAACTCTACTAGAGACTTGGATAGTGGGTTCAGGTGTTACAAATGGTATCATAGCCAAATCCCGTCCATTAGATGGAGCCCACATGGGCATGTGGCATGCGAGTATTGTGTTGTGCGGTCTAGACAAGTTAGAAAAGTTTGTCCATGGTGATGTAGACACCCTTGCACTGATATTTCGTGATTGAGAGTTGGGTGCCCATTAGCCATTTTGAGTCTGCACTGAAATAGGGATATATTATGAGGCCTTATAGTTGATCCTTGGTGAGAATGTAAAGAGTCGAAGTGGGAGAGACTGTAACATCCCAAGTCTTCAGTCCTTGGATAAAATGGTCTTATAAGGAATGATTGTACTACCCATCACCAAGGTGCACCTCCTTTTTAGAGAGCTGATCTTTATAGAACTTTGTGGTTAAGCATGCTCATTCTATAGTAGTACTAGGATGGTGAGTAGTCAGGAAGTTGATCATGGCTTGCACGTGAGTGAGGAAAAAGTGAGCAGTTAAGGCTAATGGTGGTCTGAGGGTCAGTCGTCATTCATGAAACTCTATTAGAGCCTTAAGAAAACTTCAAACATCAAATTGTAAAGGTAAGTTAATTTCTTCAGAGGTGGTACCAATTTGTTAAAATATGGGTAACGTATGCCAGTATTTGTCACTCAGTGACCTTAGTAGGAACCCATGTTCATGGAAATTCATCCAACTTGTTAAAGGTAGAAGCAAAGTCCATCATAGTGACCCATAATAACAACTCCCTTCACAATGAGCTATTGTCGTTCCTCATTGCCAATAAGATTGACTAATTTCTTCAACAATCAGTCAACTTGTCAGGCCAGCAAGACCCAAACCTATTTCAAGTTATTAAAATGTCATCAACGTACCTCTACCTTTCTTAGAGTTCATCCATAAATAGACGCTTGGAAACTCCACACCCTCAATTATGCTAGAAAAATAGTAGTGTAATCAAACAAGAGTTCAAAACCCAACATTATGAAGACCCTTACCTACCACATGGTTTACTCCTCTTAATCCTAATATATTTCAAAAAAATTAGAATTCATCTCACATTATTTTTTCATTCCAAAATCATTTAAAATTTAATATTAATGCAAGAGCATAAACTTCATCACTAATTAGTAGATAAATGTATCCAATGTCCAAACATCAAGAGAATAAAAGAAAACAAAATGTATAGGGATACATATTGGGTAAGGGTGTTATAAACACATTTGTTTTGTTCACATGTTGATTATATTATTTGAATTTAAGTAATACAACCCCATAGATATTAAGATAACATTGTTTACTATTCAACTACTGCTTTTAAAACGATCATAATAATTGAACATCCATAAACATTCTATAACTGGGTGTTTATATTTCTACGCTTTTGAAACAACAAGATTATAACCTAATTTAATACAAATGGTTTTACTTTTAGTATGTAACATATACAACTTTTTGTATTACTGCTAATATTTCATAATATATTATTTTCCATAATCAACGTAAATTATTAGTTGGTGAAAATTTAATTTGTCTGGATTATATAGTTAATCCTTCTTAATTTAAATTAGGATGTTCTCATGTTACCTTGTTTACAAAATAAAGATAAATGATTATGGATAACATGTAACTGAAATAATTATTATACAAACCGGTATGCACTAGATTCTAACCACCCTAGAATATATTTTTCTTGAGCTTTGCCAACCCCAGTAAAAAGGGTATTTCATACATTCCATAGACAATTATCATATCCTTGCACACATCATGATTATTCGGATGTTCCAACAATAAGTGTTGTTCTTCAATATCCTTTAGGCGCCATGCCTTCTCCATGTCCGAAGATATTAAAAATCTGGCCTTGTGAGTATGACCTTTCTCGCTAGTCAAGCTAGCATCTACGCCAAATGTGACAATATTCCACATATTCCTGATAAACCACTCCCACAATTTACTATAAAAACCAACATTTTACCATGGTAATGGTATATTCGTTATTTTGTTGGTATATAGATGAACATGTATATGCATGTCTAGTGAAACAATGTCATTTGGCTTCTCCAATTTAGTTCTTTATAGACATGGCATAATCTAAATGTGATATTATACCACATGACAATTAATTGACTAAATTTTGGGGGAAGACATGTGGAAACACAAGTACAATCTTGTTACATTACTAGTGTGGTGTTACACATCATGTATAAAGAAGATCAACAATATTGATGTTACAAATTGACATTATTTTTATCTATCAAGAGTTACACTGTGAGCAATATTAGCTTATTAAGATGATTGAAATCTTTAGTATATAAAGTTCTATAAGATCATTTACCATGTTAATTGTTGTGATATTAGCTTTTTCTTCACCATTTTTTGATGTCCTACTATAAATTCTTATAATTTGTTTTAAAAATGCAAACTACCTTTTTTACAAAATTCAGTTTCATTGTGAGTTTCGGTTTGCTGCATGTATGATCGCTATGAACCGAAATGATCGTCATCTTGTCAAGGATGTGCTTAGATATCTAACACAAGTTGTAATTTTGATTAAAAGCAAAGATAAAACACAAGACTATCTATACATGTTTTATGTCTTTTAACCGAAAATAGTATTAGTGAATGAAGTGCGTAAATCAGGAAACACCAAAATAAAATACCAACATCACACTAGTACTTCTATTTTGTTTGTAGTAAATATACTGAAATATTAAATTTTGATTTACTTTTTTTTTATTAGTTTCTCTCAAGGTCGGGACTTAATTCCGACTGACTTTCATTACTGTACTAAGTAAAATTTAGACAGTTTCGAAGATTCCTACTAACTGGAGAAAAGTGACTTCCATGTTAACTAACCACATACCCCATTATTTTCTTGTTATACTTTTTTAGTCAACAAGTTCGTAGTCTTAATAGGATTTTCTACAACAAGAAGTCTGGCTAAGTAATGTGATACATAAATTCGTTTCTGTAATTTCATAACAAACAAACTATATTAAGGTCTTCCTGCTCACGTTTCAATAACTGGATTAGAGCTACTTCAAATTTACAATCAACTATTATTATCCTTACACACTCTCTTAAAAATGCTTCTTTTCTTACCACAAAACATTTTGTTTTTAGAATTATTGCACTAATGGTAAACCATTAACAGTATATGTTCCCTAATTGATCCCACCCTTGCTCCTCTGTGTAATTCTTGATATGCATCTTGTACGCGAAACCTTTTCTGAAAAATGTTTTTGATGTAACATGCAAACTCGTGAATTAGATAAAATATTAATGGATACTCTTTACATTGTAGGACTCCTCGAGATGATTTCCGTTGAACTTTTTGTTTTTCGTTTTCAAGATTAATCCATCACAAGCATGCCCACTAACGGAGGTAAAATCTATTAGGCAATGAACATGGTTTTTACTTATCACAGAGAAACTATGTAGTATAAAAGTATATAAGACTTATTTCACAAGTAATCAATTATTAATGGAATAGTTTTCTCACAAATGTAATTAATTATTAATGGAATAGCTTTCTTCTTACCCTCAATTTAAGAAGCTTATTTATTGGGTCTTACTTGTCTCTATCTACTCATTTAACTTCTTTTACCATCTTTTAGTTCTTTACGTCAAGCCCTAAATAACAAACGCACTTTTCTACATATTTATTATTTAGCATATGTTTACGTGTGCTTCTAGTACCCAAAAGTTTACAACACAAACTACTGTACATCTAACAGTTTATCAAGGCGCATATGCATAACAACACGTAGTTATATTTAGTAGTATCTTGCACACATATTAGGGCACACTTCTGCTGTGCCCGGGACATTGTCCCGGCAGATCACGGTTGTACACTGTGTCTGCATCTACTCATCACGGGAAAAACCTGCAGAAAAGTGGCTAGGATGTATGGGTACAGAGGCGAGGACAGACAGTGGGACAGAAGATTTTATCCCCACATATTAAGTGTACACCAGGATGTGCACTATTCCATTTGCAACGGAGAAAGTGGAATTAAGTGAATTTAATTCAAAATTAAAGTCACAAGTTAAAAATAATTGAGGCTTTTTAATGCAGTGTTTTTCCCACGTAGAGTTAGCGTAGCTTAAACCCCAGATACTCTGGAAACCTTACTTTATTCTGGACCACTTAGGAGGGGCCCTGCCCAGAATCGTCTGTGGGTAAGGGCAAACAATCTAAGAAATCAATCGATTTGGGCTTGCTAGCTTTATTGAAGGAACTACAGTTTGGGCTTGTGCTCAGATGTGTCGCAATGAAGGTATTTAACGAGTAATTTCAGAGCCAGCCTGATCAAGCCCAATCACTGAACCGGTTTGGCATTCTAAAGCCCAACTTCAGCAACTATGAAGCCCATAATTTGATAGGGTCTACATGATTATAGCATAAAAATTTGGAGAAGGTGGTATCAGGTAATTCTGTAACATTTTTTATTGGGAACATTACATATAATTTATTATTTTAAAAATGTCATGTATCTATAATCTATTACCTTATGAATAACACAACTGGCGTCTGGCATGGCTGTTCCTCCTGCTACCTATGTTGCTCTTCAAGCAACTAATTTACGGCTGAAATATAAATATGCAGCAAGGTCTGCTATCATCCACTTTGACATATGAAGAGCGGTTGTCAAAAGCCTATGGTTTCTACAAGGACAAAGAGGCATATTAGAAAGAGTTTTTTCCCATTAACCCTCTTGACTATCGTAAAATTCCATAATACCCCCTTACGTTTGCAAAATCGTAGTTAACCCCCGCAGCCTTCACCTCCGTTACCGGTTTAACGGCCGGGTTCGTTCTGTTTTTTTTAATGCCTTTATCCTCCCGCTACTTCATTCTCCGTTTCATTTTCTGTTTTCCTTTCACCTTTTAATTATCTACCTATTGCGTCATTATAATATTAATCAACGATCAATGCAATGGTATACGTGGATGCATTTCATTTAAGTCTACTAGTGGATCGAATTTTTCTTAACCCGACTGAAATAGACCGTACCAAAATAGATCTGAATCCAGACAGATCTTATCCGAAATAGCCCTGGATCTGAATTAACACGGACCCTTTGAATCCTACCTAAAGCCAACCGACCGGACCCGAATAGACCTAAAAATTATAAAAAGTAGTCTACTACAACTGTAAATAATAAGAGTATTGTAAACCTAAAACCCAACCTTACCAGACCTAAACTAGACAAGACATGTACCATACCTAAACTAGACAAGATCTGATCGGACTCGACCCAGAAAAAGAAGGATCTGCCTCGACCGAACCCGAAAGCTCTATGAACACAGAAAAGACTCAAATTTTCAGGTCGGGTAGTGCAAGGTCGGGTTTGGTCGGGTAGAGTTAGATATTTTACCCGTAATTTCATTAATGTAATATAATTTTTTGATATAAATGTTTTGTCCAAACTATAGTTTAACAACAATTATATAGACTACGATAGTATTTTTCAGATCATATTTCATAATATACTTGATCTAAAAAAATTAATTCAATAACTAAATGCATATATTATTACGTAAATATTATTAATCTCGACATGTAGTATTGGTGTCGAGTACAGGCCCTCCCGAATCTCAGGTTCGAGGCCATCTACATTGTACATTATTTATTACTTACACAATACACGCTGGCACACTCTTTTAGGGAGAGAGAAGATTAATGTCGTTTTTCTATTAAAACTGGCGATTCATTCATACCGTCGCCTAGATTTGAACTCATGACCTCTCGGTCTTACATCATCATCACTTTTACCACTGGGGTGCCACTTCATTGGTAAATTAATGTCGCATCTAACTCAAAAAACGCATTATTACATATATATTCTTAATACAAATTAGTAATATATATATATAGAGAGAGAGAGAGAGTTAGTATTAGTTGCCCGCGCGGGTAACAACTTTAGGCTACCCGGCAGCAGTTCCGGAGCGGAGAAAAACGGGAAAAAAGAGACCGGCTACCCAACAGCAGTTGCGGAGCAGAGAAAAGCGGAAAAAAAGAGACCGGCGCGCGGAGAGAGCTACTCGCGAACCCCAGATCATCGCCGTCCTCACTGAATCAAACCCCCAGTTCGTCGCGCCGTCCCCGCCGAAGCAAAACCCCAGTTCGTCGCGCCGTCCCCGCCGAAGCAAAACCCCAGTTCGTCGCGGACAGCGTTCGAACGCGACCTGCCCAAGACTCTCGCTCAGTCCGTCACTCTTCCTTCCCGCTGCCATCGCTCTGCCTGTCATGCAAAAATCACCGGCGACCCAAACTCCTCCGTCTCTAATTGCTCCTCCATCTCGCTGCATCTCAATTCCGACAGTTACCTCTTCCAATATGACGAGAACAAAGCAAGCGTCAAGGAAGACCTCGACAGGGCCGCCGTGGCTAAGGCGTCCACGACCAATGATTGAAGTAGATGATGACTTCGAAATGCAGCCCCATCAGGCCGAGGAGAAGATGGCCAAAGAACCAGAAGAAGCGGCGGCCGCAAAATCACATACTAGACAGAAAGGGGATGCGAACACCGGTGAAACGGGGCAAGAGGAAGCTGCTACCCTGAAAGGGGATACCGAATGGGCTACAATGCCCAAGACAACAGATGTAGAGGATAAAGGGACATCGGTTGATTCTGCGAAAGGGGATGCGAACATCGGTGAAACGGGGCAAGAGGAAGCTGCGAAAAGGGATGAGGTTGCTTCTGCGACTCCTCTGTCAGAAACGAAAAGGAAGAAAAGAGGGGCTGTAGATCCCCTGAAGAGCAAACCGTCTGAGAAAAGAGCAAAACGAAGTAAGCCAGTTACGGCTGAGAAAGAAGGAAAAGGATCTACCAAGACTGGAAAACCTCGGAGTGACAAAGCGGATAGAAAAGAACGGCAAGGTAATTTATGATAGCATGTAAAAGAGTAATTGTTATAAGAAGTAGAGTAACTGATACAGAACATTAGAGTAACTGTACCATAGCCTAGAGTAACTAGAGTAAATGTTGGAGTAACTGTGCATGATACCAACAAGGTAATGCTCGAGTAACTATTACATTATGCTTGAGTAACCGAGAGTAATGCTGGTGTAACCGATATTAATGCTTGAGTAACTGATAATAATGTTTGAGTAACTGAAATTAATGCTTGAGTAACTATTACGAAATGCTTGAGTAACAGACATTAATGTTGAGTAACCGAAATTAATGCTTGAGTAACTATTACAGAATGTTTGAGTAACCGAGAATAATGTGTGAGTAACCGAGATTTATGCTCGAGTAACTATCACATAATGCTTGAGTAACCAATATTAATGCTTGAGTAACCAAGAGTAATGCTTGAGTAACTGAAATAAATGCTTGAGTAACTATCACATATTGCTTGAGTGACCGATAGTAGTGTTTGAGTAACCGAGATTTATGCTCGAGTAATTATCACATAATGCTTGAGTAACCGAGATTAATGCTTGAGTAACCAAGAGTAATGCTTGAGCAACTGAAATTTATGATTGAGTAACTATTACATTATGCTTGAGTAACCGAGAATAATGCTTGAGTAACCGAGAGTAATGTTTGAGTAACTGAAATTTATGCTCGAGTAACTATCACATATTGCTTGAGTGACCGATAGTAGTGCTTGAGTAACCGAGAGCAATGCTTGTGTTACTCAACCATTACGTTGATTGTTAATTCGAGTACCTGAAAAAAGCATGCGAGTAACTGGAAAAGGACTGTGAGTAACTGAACAATGCACTTAATGGTTGAGTAACTGAGGTAATGTTTGAGTAACTGAAATTTATGCTTGAGTAACTATTACATAATGCTTGAGTAACCGAGAGTAATGTTTGAGTAACCGATAATAAGCTATAAAACAATATTGTTAAGCTAACTACTACATTCTTGGAATAACTTTATTCGTATGCAGAAGAAAGCAAAGGGGATGAGGAGAGTACAACTGCAAGTCAGAAATAGAAAGAGACAGAAAAGGCTAAAGAGAAAGGTAAGATTGTATGGATTTGTAATAGTTTTGATTTTCAGTTACTTACAATTTATTAAATAGCTTTTACAAAATAAACAATGAGCTCTAACGATAAATTTTGATATGTTTGCAGTGGGAGTAAATAGACTGTACCACAGGTACTCCTTAAAGAGCTACAACAATACCAGCAAGAGCATGGTTTATACAAAGGAACAACTTATGATGCTGAGCTCAACAACCTTTGCAAACCTCGTAAATATGCCAAATCTTGCGGTTGACATAGGCTTGTTAGAGGATTTAATAGATAGATATGTCGATGAAGACATATTTCTACTGGCCGACGGAGAGGAAAGAAGGATGGCAGTAGATGACGTGGGGATAATTCTAGGTATCCCCAGCAAAGGTATAGAAATAACACAAAGAAAAGATTCTGCCATAGTAAAGTCGATATGGAAAGAGTTTGCGAATGCGACTTGTAAAAATAGAAATGAAGGTGAGACATCAAAGAAGTTGAGAGAAAAAGATGTCCTACATAAGGACAACTTAACAAAACTTTGGCAAGAATATGCCAAGACCAACAATCCAGCGGACAATACAAATATGTGTCGTGCGTGGATGTTGCACCTGCTGGCAACATTCCTAATCCCAGACACTAGCTATTGCGCACCAATCTACATTATCCACTACCTAGATGATGTCACTGCCACTGGGCAGATGAATTGGGCAAAGCTGGTGCATGGAAGTATCTTCAAGAATATGAAGATGCTGAAGGAGAATGTCCAGCTAAGAAGGAAAGGAGATAAAGGGGCTAAGAACACCCTATACACAACAGGCTGTGTCATGTGCCTATGCGTAAGTGAATAAAATCATATTCAAATATATTGATACAATATTGACTATGGGGGTGCAGTTACATATGCATTATATTTTCTATATATTACATGCAGGTTTGGGCATATGAGATGATAAAGATGGCAAAGCCAACATTCCTTGACTCCAAGCCAAGGATAAAAAAGTGGGCTGCGCCGGTCGAGAAATTGATGGAATTAGTGAAAGTGGACCCTACGGATGTAAGATTATCTAATCTTTGTTACAAAATCTAATATACAACATAATCATACATGTTTCATTTTGTGACATTATTTTTTTTTATATGTTGGACATGTATGTCAAATGATAGTGGTAGACCAGGGAGATGATTGGCATGCTGCAAAATCATCGAATGACATGCCAGAAAAAAGTACGCCAACAACCACTGAGGCACCAGCAAAACCAATCATCGAAGAGGGAGACACTATTGACACCTCCACCCTGGAGACAAGAATCAAAATGTTGGAGGAGGAGCTCAAAATACATAAGGAGATCTGCACAAGAATAAGTGTTGAGAAATTCACAGAACTGCAATTGGAGAATAAAAGGCTAAAGAGAAAGAATAGCCAAGTTAGAAGAAGAGAATAAAAATCTAAAAAGAAAGTGGGAAGATGAGGGTAACAAATCACAGTCACCTGGAAGTGGATTCCAGGAATTTGTAGAGGGTTTTGTCTCGGTGAATGTAGATGAACCGAAAGACACACCGACAAAGGATGTCGCCCCACCGACGAAACGAAGAAGGCTAACCCTCAGAAGAAAATACGTGGAATCAGAAGATCACAGTGAGGACGGGAAAAATGCTGATGAAGAGGATGACAAAGAAACAAAAGACAACAGTTCTGCACAACCAAAGTCTGCAGAAGATGCAGACCAAAACAAACAAGAAGAAGAGGAGAAAAAAGAAACAAAGGACAACAGTTCTGAACAACCAAAGTCTGCAGAAGATGCAGACCAAAAGAAACAAGAAGAAGGGAGCAAACAGCCGGAGAAGATAGTAGAAGAAGAAGGGAAGAAGAAGCCCAGAAGAAGATTGAAGAAGAAGACGATGGAAGAACTAAAGATAGGAAGCATAGAGAAAAATGTGAAGAAAAGAAGGGAGGAAAAGGTAATTTTCATCTCCTTTCAAGTATATCATAACTGCAAGTAATGCTTGAGTAACTGAACCTAAAGCTTGAGTAACTGAACCTAATGCTTGAGTAACTGCAAGAAAGGCTTGAGCAACTGCACGTAAGGCTTGAGTAACTGAATATAATGCTTGAGTAACTGCACATAATGAATGAGTAACTGAATGTAATGCTTGAGTAACTGAACATAATGAATGAGTAACTGAGAGTAATGCTTGAGTAACTAATAGAAATGCTTAAATAACTTGGGAAAAATGAAGATTGATTCTAACATGGATTTCTCTATTGTTGTTGACAGCACAAGATGTCAAACTTCATAGGTTTTAAACATTTCAAAACAAAAGAAGCCAAAGAAATTGTCCATCACTTCATGGACAACATAGAAAAAATGTAAGAGAATTGGTTATTGTCAAATGTAAAATGATAAAACATTAATGTTTCTATATCCAACTCGTATGTATAACATCTATAAAAATAATTTGCAGGTCAAAACGAGAATGGAAATTCAGTGAAGACACTTGGTGCACGGGGAAGGACCTCGCCGCCCTCCTGTACAAGGATCAAATGACACAATCACATGTAAGAAACAAGAACGTAGTGTAACTCTTTGAAATATATAATTTGGATTGCTAAACTGATAAAGCTTTTGGTTTTATTCAGGTTCTCGACTGCTTTGTACAGATGCTCAAGGAGAGCACAAGCAAGCAGAGGAAGAAGGGATTGACGTGGCACTGCATGAGCACTTATTCTCCGGTAAGACAAATAAATTTGGTATACAAATTTACATGAAATTACAATATATAAACACAAACTGAAACTTATAGATGTGGTTTTTAAACTCTACATTTGCAGCAAAAGCTATCATTTAATATTGAGGACATCACCTTGGAACAGATAGACATGCTATCTCCACAATTCAACGTTCCAATGAAATATTGGGACGCAATAGACTCGGTGTTCACAATACTAAACAACGACAACCACTGGCACTTGTTCGAAGCAAGTTTCAGGGATGGAGCACACTGGTCCTATAATTCAATGAGTTGGAGTAGCAACTCAGGAAAGGAATTCAATAGATGGGTAAGTGATCTATAAAAATTAAGTCTATTATAAGTGGATTGAAAGGATTAATGATCTTTAATTGATGATGAATAAATGTGTTGTTTTTTTAATGCAGGTGGGTATAGTGCACGACTTCTTTAGGGGTGCACCTGAAAAGGGAAGCCAATTGTTGCAGTGGAAACGGGATTACCCGATCTGCCCACAGTAGGAAGAAGACTCACTTAACTGTGGGATCTTTGTTATGAAGTACCTAGAGTGCCTAGTAAATTGTAAACCTATGGACTTCACCTGCAAAGACATACCATCAATAAGGGCTGATATTTTTCAACGAATGATGACAAGGGGGCAACTACAGCCTCCAAGAGACGATGAAAAAGATGAAATTGAAGAGATCAAAGAAGGTATATCTGCTGATAACAATGGAGGAGAAGCTGAAGCTGATAAACAACCAGAAACAAAAAAGAATGAAGAAACAACAAGTGTATAGCTGCTATTGTATAAGCTGTTGTTCAGTTACTCGTTGTTGTATAAGCTGTGTATATCTGAATGTACAGCTGCTATTGAATGTACAGCTGTTAAAAGACTGAAGTTACAACTGATCTTAATGTACATTTGATCTTGCTGTACATGTCATCTTGAACATATATTAATTTTGCCCTTATATTTTGGCTAAATGTTCTTGAATGCTTTAGATAACTTTATGCTTTGAATGCTTATGTACATCTTGAAACTACTACGAGTAACTGAGCTGAAAGTAACAGAATGCTTGAGTAATGCTTGAACACCCGACAGTAATGATTGAGTAACTTAACAAACTATTCGAGTAACTGAAAAAACCCTGGGATTAGCTCTTGAGTAATTGAGAGTAGTGCTTGGGTAACCGACAGTAATGGTTGAGTAACTGAACAATCGTTGCGGGTAACTATCACAACCCTGGAGTAACTGAAAAACACTACGAGTAACTGGAAAAGGACTGCGAGTAACTGAAAAAGGACTACAAGTAACTGAAAAGGGACTGCGAGTAACTCAAATAGCCTGCGAGTAACTGTCACAGCCGCTCCGAGTAACTTGAAAAACACTGCGAGTAACTCAAAATAGCCTGCGAGTAACTGAACAACCCTCTGCGAGTAACTGACCAAACACTGCGAGCCACTAAACAACCCTCTGTGAGTAATTGAACAAACACTGCGAGTAACTGAACAACCCTCTCCGAGTAACTAAACAAACAATGCGAGTAACTGTCACAACCACTCCGAGTAACTGGAAAAACACTGCGAGTAACTGAAAAACCACTACGAGTAACTGAAGAAAGCTCGCGAGTAACTGGAAAAACGCTGCGAGTAACTGAACAACCCTGCGAGTAACTGAACAACCGCTCCGAGTAACTGAACCAACAATGCGAGTAACTAAACCAACACTGCGAGTAACTAAACCAACGCTGCGAGTAACTGAACCAACACTGCGAGTAACTCAAATATCCTGCGAGTAACTGAACAACCTTGCGAGTAACTGAACCAACGCTGCGAGTAACTGAACCAACGTTGCTATGAGTAACTGAACCAACACTGCGAGTAACTGAACCAACACTGTGAGTAACTGAACCAACACTGCGAGTAACTCAAATAGCCTGTGAGTAACTGAACAAACACTGCGAGTAACTGAACAACCCTGCGAGTAACTGTATCAACACTGTGAGTAACTGAACAAATGCTCCGAGTAACTGAACAACCCTGCGAGTAACTGAATCAACACTATGAGTAACTGAACAACCGCTCCGAGTAACTGAACAAATGCTCCGAGAAACTGAACAACCCTGCGAGTAACTGAACCAACGCTGCGAGTAACTGAACCAACGTTGCTATGAGTAACTGAACCAACACTGCGAGTAACTGAACCAACGCTGTGAGTAACTGAACCAACACTGCGAGTAACTCAAATAGCCTGTGAGTAACTGAACAACCGCTCCGAGTAACTGAACAACCCTGCGAGTAACTGTATCAACACTGTGAGTAACTGAACAAACACTGCAAGTAACTGAACAACCCTGTGAGTAACTGTATCAACACTGTGAGTAACTGAACAAATGCTCCGAGTAACTGAACAACCCTGCGAGTAACTGAATCAACACTATGAGTAACTGAATAACCGCTCCGAGTAACTGAACCAACGTTGTGAGCAACTGAACCAACGTTTCTATGAGTAACTGAACCAACGTTGCGAGTAACTGAACCAACACTGCGAGTAACTGAACCAACGCTGTGAGCAACTGAACCAACATTGCGAGTAACTGTATCAACACTGTGAGTAACTGAACAACCGTGTGAGTAACTAAACAATAATGTTGCGAGTAACTGAACAACAAAAAGGTATTGGCGAAAACCATACGAGTAACTCAATCCTATGCGAGTAACTAGACAACCATGTGATCTACATAAGCTCAAGGAGAGCACAAGAAAGATTACAACATTCAAGATTACACCATTCAAAACACTACAACTAAACATTCAAGATTACAACATTCAAAACATAAAACGTTATATATTATACAACCAGATCAACTATAAAGAAGGTCCATCAACTGAACTTAAAATACAGAAAAATACAGCCAGATCGGCTATAAAGAAGGTCCATCAACTGAACATAAAAATCAAATAGCTCAGGGGGTTGGATCCATCCCTGGCGACACCTATTTGTGAAAGGAACGCTGGACAGACGATGAAGCGGTGTCTTCTGCAAATGTTGAGGTGTCCGCTGTTGTGGATGAGTCAACCTGAACGGGATTCACAGCTGATCCCAGTGCTGCTTGGTATATGTCCCTAACGAAGAGCTGATCTGTAGAGTCCTCTGATCCAGAGTATACTTCGTCGCCAGGCATTCTGAATAGAGGAATAAGCTCAGTTGGTGTTTCTAAGAACTGATCTGTGATCCATGCTATGTTGGTCTGGTGATCAGTTGGCTTGAGGTAGATGATCCAACCTTTGCGAAGACTGAGCTGTGCGATCATCCTCTTCCAGCCCTTAGTAGTTGAAAGTGACCCGTTTTTATTCTGCATAAGGGTTATCTGGAAAGACTGGTTTCCGATTAGGAAGGTGGTCTTGCCTGGTTTGATGTGAAAATGGAGATGGTTCCATTCTATAGGAAGTAGAATGGATTCCACTGTCTTGTCGTCAATGGTGTAGTTGATTGGCTGGATGAATGGCTCCATTGTAGGCTGTCAAGAAATGTTAAAGGGGATCTGAGGAGATGGTCAAAGGGGGTGCTATTGAAATGTTAAGTGGGCTGTCTGTATTTCTTCTGTAAAACTGTACCTTCTGTAAACCGGAGCAGTGGTGGATGAAGAAGAGATGGACATCGAGGGTGCCGTGGAGGATGAAGATGTTGAAGATCTGAAAGCCCCCGCTGTGTTGTAAACCGTAGCAGTGGTGGATGAAGAAGAGATGGACGTCGAGGGTGCCGTGGAGGATGAAGATGTTGAAGATCTGAAAGCCCCCCACTGTGTTGTAAACCGTAGCAGTGGTGGATGAAGAAGAGATGGACGTCGAGGGTGCCATGGAGGATGGAGATGTTGAATATCTTAAAGCCCCCCGCTGTATTGTTGGTGCTGCAAATATGTGCAGCACTGAGAGTAATGGTCTGTGCTGTTGGTGCTGCAATTATTGACAGCAGTGCTCTGTCCTGTTGGGTTGCAAAGATGTCGCTGTATTGTTGGTGCTGCAAATATGTGCAACACTGAGAGTAATGGTTTGTGTTGTTGGTGCTGCAATTATTGACAGCAGTGCTCTGTCCTGTTGGGTTGCAAAGATGCCGCTGTATTGTTGGTGCTGCAAATATGTGCAGCAGTGAGAGTAATGGTCTGTGCTGTTGGTGCTGCAATTATTGACAACAGTGCTCTGTCCTATTGGGTTGCAAAGATGTCGTTGTATTGTTGGTGCTGCAAATATGTGCAGCAGTGAGAGTAATGGTCTGTGCTGTTGGTGCTGCAATTATTGACAGCAGTGCTCTGTCCTGTTGGGTTGTAAAGATGCCAGCATACTCTGGGTTGTTCTGACGACACATCAGTGCACTATTCTCCTACTATTACTGAACAACCCCTGCGAGTAACTGAAGAACCCCTGCGAGTAACTGAAAAAACCCTACGAGTAACTGAAGAAGCCCTGCGAGTAACTGAAGAAACCTTTTCGAAGGTTGCTGAACCAACACATCGAGTAACTGAACCAACCACTGCGAGTAACTGAAAAAAGCACGGGAGTAACTGAAAAAACCCTGCGAGTAACTGAAAAAACACTGTGAGTAACTGAAAAACCACTACGAGTAACTGAAAAAAGCACACGAGTAACTGAAAACCCCTGCGAGTAACTGAAGAACCCCTGCGAGTAACTGAAAAACCTCTGTGAGTAACTAAAAACCCCCTGCGAGTAACTGAAGAAAGCACGCGAGTAACTGAAGAAATCCTTTCGAAGGTTACTGAACAAACACTGTGAGTAACTGAAAAACCCCTGCGAGTAACTGAAGAAAGCAGGCGAGTAACTAAAAAACCCCTGCGAGTAACTGAAGAAAGCAAGTGAGTAACTAAAAAACCACTGCGAGTAACTGAAAAATCTTGCGAGTAACTATGACACAATACGAGTAACTATGAAAACAATGCGAGTAACTGAACGAGCACTACGAGTAGCTGAAATAGCAGTTAGAGTAACTGTGAAAAAAATAGCCTGTGAGTAACTGGAAAAACATTGCGAGTAACTGGGACAACCCTACGAGTAACTCTAACAGCAATAAGAGTAACTGACAAACCACTGTGAGTAACTATGACAGCAATAAGAGTAACTGTGACAACACGAATAGTATCCATTGTACACAAAGACAAACACATAATATTCAAAAAGAATAACAATTGATCAGAAAACATTCTTTGTAACATATTCAAAGTATACATACAATTGCTGGAGCACAAGGTAACACAAAGATAGATTACAAACACAAGTGAAGTACTTAGAAAGTTACAAACTCACTTTCATAAAACTACACAAAAAGAACAACCCCATTACAGATTTGAACATGCCTCACAAACACACTATAAACTCCAATAAAAAAGATAGAACCACATATACATCAATAGCAACAACAAGATCACCAGAACACGAGCAGTATAAATAGTAGCAGCAAATCCCAATCATATAATGCACTACTTCTTAGGACAATTCCTACTGTCATGGTTAACACCAAACTCTAAACAATTCTTGCACTGCCTCTCTCTTTTAGACTGTGCAATCTCAACTCCAGATTTAAACCTCACATCTGTGGATTTGGGTCTCCCCTTAGTTTTACAAACATTGGGGATATTAACCTTGACAGCTGAAGAAGAAGCTGTATTTGAAGCAGTTACACCAGCACCTGCATCTGTACAACTATCAGAGACATCCAATTCTAACAGCTCCTTTTGCAATGCTAGCAGTTTTTCATGGCAAATATCTACAGCGTTGTTCCTACACGCTATGTTCATAATAGAATTGTAGGCAGAGACAAGCTTAAGAGTCCTCCCAGTGGATAGATGACTAACTGCAGCTTTGCCAAAGATCAAAGGATGTTCTCTGTAGCCTTTGGTCCACCTCTTATATATGTATGGCTCGGGAAGAGTGCAAAAGTCACGACTCTTCAAATAGGACAGGATGTGCCTGCAAGGTATACCTTTGAATTCCAACATGTAACAGTTGCAAAAAACAATCTCACTTGACGGATTTTTCTTCAAAATGCGGGCAGATCCAAGGCCACCAACACGATACACTTCAAACACACCTTCTGAAGATTCCTTTACATTATATATCATGCTTTGATGAACCTCACTCTGAAAGATCTTAAAAATTGACTTTGTGTATATACCTCTCATCTGCTCCTGCAGAGGCCAAAGTGATGACAAAGGGAGATTACTATACTCATCTTCAAAGTCTTTGAAATTTTCAATCTCCCGTATATGAGAGTAAGCAGTCTCCAATGAGCATACAAGTTCAAATAAAGTCTTCTTACTGTTCACATGGCTTCTAATGAACGCATTCAAGCTCTCGCTCCTTTGCGTTGTCCTCATGCCTGCGAAGAAGGAAGACTGCAAATAGCACGGGACCCAATCTGAACGCATAGCATACATGTCAGACAACCAATTAATAGACGACAGACCATACACCTCAACAATAGAATGCCACCTCTCTTCAAAGGTACCAACATCATCCACATTCCACACACAATCATTTAAGGAGCTTATGATCTGCTCCTTGTTAGGAACACCACCAAGCTTAGAGGGAAGCTTTTGTAGGATGTGCCAGCTGCAGAACTGATGCTTGCAGTTCAGAAAAACAGTAAGGATAGTAGCATTCATAGCCGGGTCTTGATCGATTATGATGGACACTGGCTCTTTGCCAAAACAAAGTAGATACTGCTTGAAAACCCATACAAATGACTCGTACTTCTCATCAATCATAAGAGCTGAAGCAAACAAGACCGTCTTACGATGGTGATCAACACCACCAAACATTCCAAAAACCATCGAATACTTGTTGGTGCGGTAGGTGGTGTCAAAAACTATCGCATCGCCAAACAACCCACAGTCTTCAACGGAAACAGGACCAGCCCAAAACAGATGAGTCAAGCAACAATCAGGATCGTTTTGGTATGTATAGAAGAATTTCTGATCGAGTACCTTAAACTTGGCAAAACGATCCAAGACAATGTCGACGTCGTACTTAGCCGACTCTTTCCTCTTGCTACTGATGTGTCCATGAGCTTGTCTGCTAGTAAATGTCAGATTTTCATAACCACCAGACTCTGATGCCATCAATGCAATTTGTCTCGATACAGGTATGTTAGCTTGGCTCATGGAAGAAATCATATCTTTTTGAGTTTCATTAAGAGATGAGTTACACTTCAAGTAACGGAGATGTGCATCATCAACAAGATAGTGGTTGTGTTCCTCAACAAAGGCAGTCACAACCCACGTGGATGAGGACTTGTCTAGTGTGAATCGGATCATGGCTCCACAACCACACCTCTTCACAGATCGCTTGTGCTTCTTAGACAGATTTTCCTGGAACTTACCCACTTCATCACAAACGGGGCTCAGCAGCCCTCTTGACCTCTTAGAACGGCCCATTGTACCCTGCTTGTCACAAACCAGATCTTTGGCAACAAGAATCTTAGTTCCCCGTTCATACCTGTTGTCATCTTTCCTGATATTAAAACCATTCATGCCAGCATAGCTAGAATAGAATGAAATAGCTTCATCTAAACTTCCAAAATGGAGACCAATTTTAGGAACTGTAGCTGGCGGCAGAGTGGAAGCACCAACAGATGGATAAGAATTAGCATTATCATTATCAGGGCCAACATTTGAATTGGAAGCATCTGTATCAAGGCTGGGATCCATTACAACGTCTATCAGTAACTCAGCAGTACAGAGGAGTAAATCTGAAACAGCAAAGAGTAACTCTATCAGGCCAAAGAGTAACTCATCATAACAAATGAGTAACTGAAGGAAGATTTGTATTCCAAATTACAAATCAGAATAAAATAGATTTCCAAGTTGAACCTAAACACTTAAATTGAAAAAGAAAATACAGATAGAAAACTTGTACAAATAAATTTATATGTAGATTTTCAAGTGAGCTTCACAACAACAGAAAAAAGGGCAAGGATTTGAAACTGATGGCTATAAATATGTTCACCTGATAATCGGACGACCACCAAATACGGTTCAGATTAGTTCAAATACATCCGAGTAACTCAGCAGGATAGAGGAGTAACCCTGAAACAACAGAGAGTAACTCTGTCAGGCAGAAGAGTAACCCAGCATAACAAATGAGTAACTGCTTCAAAAATGCAGTTGGATACAAAAGTCAGAGAGAAGAAAACACATTGGTGATACAATAGTCAGAGAGATGAATACACATTCTTTTGGATTTTCTACTATAAGTCAATCAGTATAGATAGATTAATATTCGAAATTACAAATCAGAATAAAACGGATTTCAAGGTTGGAAAGACACACTTGAATAGAAAAATCGGTATACACATTACAAATCAGCATTCTCTTCGAAAATCAGTATACACATTACAAATCAGTATACACATTACCAGTTGAGTCGAGCGGTCCTTTGAGGTGCCTAGGCACTATGCAGTTGGGGGAAATGCAGGTTGGTATGGCTTGACGGCGGAATAGCCTGTATGGCAGCGTCTTTCGCGTCGGACTGGCAACGACAATGAGCGCCGCGCTGACGGAGAATGGGCGCCGCATAGACGGAGAAAGAAGACCGCGTGTGAGGCGAAGCAGTGACGGCGGTATAGTCGCTGTGCCTGGAAGTGTCGTTTGGGTTGATTTGTGATGAGAACAGTCCAGAGATTCAAGGCCGCCTGTGCCGCGCAGACGGAGAATGGGCGTCGTGTAGACGGAGAAAGAAGACTGCGTGTGAGGTGAAGCAGGGCGAAGCAGTGACGGCAGAATAGCCTCCGCGCGTGGAAGCGTCGTTCGGGCACGATGAGAACAGTCGCCGCGCGTGACGGGTAGCGAGGGTAAGACCCAAATACTCTGCGGAAGATGGACGGTATAAGCCCGTCTAACGGCGGATGCTTACCAGCGGCGGAGGAGATCAGAGAAGAATCGCCGGAGATTTGCAGGATCTTCCATCTTTGGTCGCACGTAGGGGAAGGAGGCAGATAATAGAATAGTGCCGCTGCGGCAGATGGACGATATGAGCCCGTCTAACAGCGGATTCACTGGAGATGGAAAAGCCACCGGAAGAGGGGGTTGGAATCACCGGAAGAGGGGGTTGGAATCGCCGGAAGAGGGGGTTGGAATCACCGGAGATTTGCAGGATATTTCGTCTTTGGTCGCGCGCAGGGGAAGGAGGCAGAATAGAATAGTGCCGGGTAGCGAGGGTATGTTACCCGCGCGGGTAACAAATATTTAGCCATATATATATATATGTAAATATATGTATAAACTATTACATATTTGTTTAAATATGTGTATTTTATAAAGATATTTGATTTATTATTCATAAATACATTCTGCATGCCATTATAAAACACTCGTATTGAGGCCACCAAAAAAAATTATGAACATTTTTACAATAAATAAGCTCACACCATTCGTATATCAACCAAGAAGCACCCGCATTAAGAGTGTCAAAAAATTGGGTCCTGGATAAAAGATCTAACTTGGATTGTTTGATTGAAAAGTTCGGACCCTGAACACAATTCTGAATTTAGTGAGACATCTCAACCCGAAATCGAGCCGAAAATTAGAACCAAACTCGAAACTGGATCTGAAGATTGTTTTCTAAAAAACTCAATTCTCTAGTAGAATTATCCACACGATTGTAAAGTATTTCATATATTATACCAAAATAACACATATATAACTTCAAAATGTAGCCTACATCTCATCTCATATAAATATATGTATATAAGTAAGTACTTAGAATATGATTTTGTCCGACATTAAATCTGAACCTAACACAATTTAGATTGGGATACCTAATCTTGAACTTAGAACTATCCCAGAATGTCATATTCAAAATGTGAACCCATTTTTCTCCAAATCAGACACAATTGTCTTCATTGATTGAAATAAGTTTGGACAACCCTAACTGCCAGCCTTTATACCCTCTCAACAGTTTCAAAACACAATCAAAAATATTATCTTGAAAATTTAATACAAATCCATTGGATACTTAAAAAGAAATCCAAAGTTGGGTGTCACTAGCAATGAAATTTCTTCATTTTGATGTAGTTTATGTGTCTCGATCCAGTCTACCATTACTTAAATGATTAATTAATATCACAATGCACACAATAATAGAGACTAATCAAGAGATGAAAAGAAAAAGCAAAATAATAGGACGGCCAAATGAGGCAGCGGGCTGCGGGGGGACAATGGAAACAAGAAAAGGAAGTAAAAGAATGTTACTATTGAAGTACTGTAAACGGTGTTAACAACTGGGGCTTTTTTAGGATTTAGCAAAACTGAGGGGTATTCTACAATATTGGCATAGTTGAGGGGGTTAATGGGAAAAAATCTATTAGAAAAGTGGTTCCTGACCGAACCAATTTCTCACAATGGATTATTCTAGTTGTTGCTATTTATGATCAGAAGCTGTAAGTTTGAGATATTGTTGCTCAGTTGAAATGAGTATGAGGATACAAGTAGCCACCTTGTTATCGATTGCAACTATAGCCTAGTGAGAGAAAACTCCCTAGTGAGAGAAAGCTCCAACTTCTCTCTAAGCACCATCCACCCTGCACATCCCTGGCCTAACACAACTTCACTGACCAGATACACCACCTAAATAGATACAAAATTACTCTCTCGAGCACCTGCTACTATCTCAACTACTGCACTCCAACCACATCGGAGACACTCCATCGACAATGTGAGACCCCTAACTTTGCTTAAAGTGTTGAACAAGCTTAATTATCATAATTGAATTCTTATAATCCTAAGATAACCTTGTTATATGCTTTGAAATCATAAGACAAGTTTAAGTTTCAAATTTGGTCCAATTTGGACATTGTTTGAGCAAGTAATGAAATTTTATGTATATTTTGGACTTTTTTGCAATTTAGCGAATCGAGGGGTTTTATTTGCAATTTGTCACATGAATCATGTTTCTTAGATGTTATCTTATCATTATTGATCTTTTTGAGCCATGGGGCTCCTAGTTAAACCTTGGTTTGCAGGTGTTTTCTCCACAGGTATTTTAGGGTTTACCCCTTCATGGATGAGCTACCTTTAGTAGCTATCAACTAATGAATTGTTTGATTGGCTTGGAAATTCGACAAAGGAGAGCTAATAAGGTATATATGGATGGTAGGGGAGCTTCTTGTGCGTGTTCTTGTATATTCTTAATAGTTTAAGGCCATGGACACTTGGAAAGATACTAGAACTTTAACTTTTTCTTTTTCTTTATCTTAAAGTTTTATATACTTATTCCTAAGCACCCAAACAAACCATTTTCTCTCCACCAATTCTCTCCTCCTATGAGCCTCATTCTCCCTCGGTGCTATTGCGAAGTTACTATCCAAGGAAGAAGAAAGTGGGGATCTTCTTGGGGAAAAAGCTCTAGGGTTGCAATTGACTTCCTATTAGGGTTTAAAAAGTTTCCTTCTAGTGATCTTGACCTAAAAGAGTAAGAATCCCCTACTTTCCTCCATTTATTTCTTTCTTATCATTCCTCCTACCTTTCTCTAGGTCGGAACCTTGTTGTTCCATGGTAGAAATTGCTTTAAATCTCTAAAACCCTACCTTTCTTGCTCCTTATGCTTAGGGTTTGCTCATTTGATGAAGAAAGGTGCTAGATGAACGTGTTTACAACTTATGCTTAGATTTCCTACCCCTACCTTCTCATGTTTTCTTCTGTTTGGGACTTTATCTTCTAATTAGAGGCAAGTTTAATAACTTTCTCCATGTTTATTGCTTACCATAAGCTTGCTAACTCATGTTCTTGCTTGAAAATGATGATCCATGCACGAAAAAGCTATGCTTGACTTGGATTTCAATTTTTATAATGTTCTCTATTCTGATTTCAGTTCTAAATGAACCTGTATTGATGTGTATATTCTTCCTAAGGTATAATATGACTTGTATCAGGTTGGTTTGACAACCTATGGTGTTAAGCACCTATCAACCAATGGTCAATTTTAGGGTTTAAAGCTGATTTTTTCTATAAACACATGACCCAATGGTGGTACCATTGCAAAAAATGATGGTGTTGTATTCATGACAACTGATGATGGTGACCAAGGGTGTTAACTAATGTTCACCCCTTAGGTCAGGTTTTGTCTTAATTGTAATCTTAATAATCAACAACTAAATACCCTAATGATGCTATCAATCAATGGTGACATTAGCTTGATATTCGATGGTGATTAATGAATATAGTGATGATCTAAAAACTTATGGTGACTTAATGGTCACTAGTGATGGTAGATCAGGTCCCCAAATCCTATGATGAGTTAAGCATGTATATGTAGCATCAATTAATCCTTAAACCAATGGTTTCTTGGGTCATTTGATGCAATCATTGGACCTATAATCCAATTGATGGTTTTAATATATGAACTTTACCCAATGGTTAAGAATTAATGATTCTTCATCCAATAAATTGGAATGATGCCTAATGCAATATTTTGGTCCTAATAAAGTGATTTATATGGTATCCCTTATGAGATCAACTTAAGAAGCTCATTTAGTGATGATTTGTTTTAAATAAACAATCTCTTATGGGTTTTACCCTACTCTCAATGGAAATTTTTATGTTGTTAATCAACGGATGTCTAGGGTAAAATAGTGACTCTTTCTAGAGAACAACTCAATGACTTCATAGGTGGTTTGTTCAAGATGTTTACTTATGTAGACGACCAATGGCTTTACCTTTTCAACATTTAATGGTTAGAAGTCGATGCCTCAATATTCCCATTGTTTTGGGTGAAGCCTATAGTGCAATGTTATGATTCTAATGATGAGAATTTGATGGTTCAATTCCTTAAACTTGTAGTCTTACCCTTTCCCTTGTATGATTATGATTTATAATCACCATAATGAATTAATGGGTAACCCTAATGAGGTATAGCTTGTTATACCTAGCTTTAATATAACTAAATGATGGTAATTGGGTATGAATAGTCCTTAAATGACTAATACAATCATGGAACACTCTCTTATTGTTTTTGAAACCTTAGTATTCTATAACCCGGTGGTTACACCTTGATTTATGTGTGGGTTCATACTTGTTAATTGTATGGAATGTGATGGTGATGCTTCACCTTATGCATCCATGATCCAATGGGGATGTCGTGGGTTAGGGTTTGGGTATGAGTGTTGATTAGTAACATTAATATAATTTATCTTATTGAACCTAACTCTAATGCAAATAGATAAAGATGAGTATTCAAGTTTAACCTTCCTATATGATGCCATGATGGTGAAATAACCTCCTTAATATGATCATAACCTTAATGTGTTAATTGGTGATTGTCATAGCCACATGGTCGAGACTTTCTTATGCTAAACATGTGCATTATGAATATGATGAGGGTTAATCATATATAGATTCCTTGGATGTTGATGTAATAAAGGAATATTCTTAATTAACCCTTCTATGATGGTTTATGAATATGTCCTAGCTCATTAATGCAATATTGTGCTGATATGGTGTATTATATGTAAGTGGTGTTGTTGAGCCTTTCTATAAGGCATGGAATGATAATGGTGATCTTGTAGGGAATAGTATGATGGTCTTAATGACCTTTGGTCATGGTTGAGCGCTGAATGAGGTGTAATCTTGTGATGAACCAGAAATTGAGGGAGTTTGATACCCAATATAATAGTTGATGACAAACATGGAGCAAAATAGTCTAATTATGTATCATGACGTGTATATGGGTCACCGAACAATGTATTGAGGTTTGTGTTGAGTATTCACAACTAACTTGATTTGATGAGAAATGGATGAGACATATTCATAAGTATATGGATTATATGGTTGTAGGATTGAGCCTTGTCAAGGAATTTATGTGACTAGTCAAACACATGTATCCTAAGCTCATTTTTTGGTTAAATACTAGAATTTCCTATGATAGAGCTATATTAAAAAAAATTGTTTCCTATTTAGGGGCTGATTTTGGGAGCCATTCATGTTTATATTTTGACTAAATGAATATATGTCTAGACTTTCATGAATGAATAAGGTTCCAACACAAAGTTGTGCAAGTGCGGAAGTATGGGATATTTTGATCAAATGATTAAGGTTTCACTGATTTTGAAGCAAAGTCAGGCTCCCCTATTTTGTCGCACAGTCTTTTATAGTGTGGGATGTGTGGCACCTAGGAAGTCAATGATCTAGGATGAGGCCAATCTTCACCTCCGAGAATAGAGGAATAGAAATCCTTGAGGAGTTAGCGAGATCCGATGTAAGTGGGGATATCACGTAGAGTGGTGATCTACACAAAAACCTGAGAATACTGATCCCTCATTCTCCAAGAACGATACCACATCAAGGATGAATGATCGCTTCCTCCCTGCCTCCACAAGGAACGGAAATCACCACTGAAAACCCAACCCACAGTTTTGGGATCGGAGGATGGGTAGCTAGATCTCCATTGTCGAACACTAGCTCGACCGTGGGACCAAATCTGGAGGCAGTGCTCACTGCTCAACCTTCGTCGCTATTCTTTGGAGGTTGCATCTGGTTTGCATCATCAAACTAGGGATCCAGGAACATTCAGTATTGAAGTTCAGAGACCCCCAATATTTCATCTACTGCTCGACACCCCACCTCAACGAACCAACCTGGTAAAGTCATTATGTGATTCATGTTTGCCCCAACTACCAGAAGATCCTTATGCCTGATGATGGAAACATGACCAGATGGAGAGAATGGCTTGCTCCACCAGATTTGATGTCGCAGTGCATTGATCACGATGACATAGCAAACAACAGTCGTAGTTCCTCACTATCATCGACTCAGACATTTCTGATGGACCAGATTCGCCGTAGTGGAGCCATGGTCACCAACCACAACAACTACGAACTCAAGGCCGTCGATTGCAGCAGCTGGAACATGAGGAGACCTCGTTGTTTATCTGCAAACCATCAAAGATGCTACCGGAATCAAAGGGGCGACCACTTTCACTTACGCGCTGGACTTCTATGGTGGTCGACCCCTCCACCGTCGTCCAGATTGGATTGGGTTGGGGAGTGCATCCCCTCACATCCCAACCACAATTGAGCACTCCTCTGAGTTCTGCAAGCCTGGTAGAAGACCCAATATTCGAAGACAGAGGTTTTGGTCCGAATTTTGTAGACGCCCAATCTTCCCAACGTTCTCTGTTGTTACCTGCAACTGTTAGACTGAGCTGAGGCTTCGAGGGCAGTATTCCATCCTGACCCAGCCGCCTCAGATCTGCGAAGCTTCCCAAAGCTTTTGGAAGAAGAAATATTTGGGAAGATAGGCTCTAACCTTGGCTCCTTGCTCATCGGAGAGAAGCCTCACGGTGGCGTAGCCCTTCTGCCCAGATCATATCGCTCACAGCAGAGTCGCAAGGAGTCTGATGACGAATCACGATGACTCAATAGCAAGAAAGACCTAGTCAAAGACAGTCAGTTCAAGAAAACCAGCAGAGTGAACCGCGCCCCACTTTGAGTACACATGGTAGAGATCGATACCCCAAGAAGCAAGATCCAACAGCCATAGAAATTTCCATACAAGGTAAATATTTTCTTTTATTCTAGACAATGACACCAGCTTAGAAAATGCTTAGAAAATAGCCCAATTGTCCAATAAATCCTCCAAAAATACCTCTAGACTCAGAAAATGATCCCCTATATTATTGAACCCTTATTTTTAGATTTTGAAGCACAACTACTGATGATATTCAATTTAAGGTGAAATGCTTCTTTTAGGGTTCATTTAATTTGTATAATTAGAAAACAATGGATATAAAATACAAGAACAATACTCTTGAACCCTAATACCACTTGGAAACCAAATGTGAACTCTGATATGAGAATTATGTCAAAATACTAGGTCTTTTCCAATTTATGCATTTTAGATGCTTTTTACCTTATATTAATTATAGATAATAGATAAGGCATCAGAAAAATATGAAATTCGTACCAGACCCTTATAATGACCTTCTGATTAGTAGAAAAATATCAGAGATACACTTCAAATCTGTAAAACCTAGATTTGGTCAATCCCTAATTTGGACCTAAAATACCTAGAATATGATGAACATATATTAATGACAAATATTTGTTATTAATCAGGTGATCACCAGATATGTAGATGATCTAGAATGTAAATAGGAATCTCTGAACTCAGGTACGTGGGATTTATTAAGTATATGACTAGTTTTCATGAATGCATAATGATATGATGTACTTTGGATGCTTTTATTTGCATATAAATTCTTGGATGCGTATTAGTATTATATGCTTCACCAAAACTTAATGAAACATAAATGGACATTTTGATGAGTTGTAGCTACTAGTGCACATGGCCCAGTATGGATGTATGTTGCCTAACATGGATGTATGATGAATTGCCCATGTTAGATGTATGATAAAATAATTTTTCCCATACTGGATGTACGAGAAATGCTTATAAAATTGTAGTACAACTGCATCAAATGAAGTGTATAAAAGATGTGTTCACCTGATTATCGCTTTAAATAATGCTTTCTTTTACTCTTTCTTTCTCAAGTTATTTCAATTATGCAAGCATATTAGTATGTATCTTTCTACCCACGTACACAACACCTTGTGTGTTGATTCGTTGTTTCACGTATGTTTTAGGTTCAGAGATAACATGGAATAAGAGACGGGAAGTGAGCAGTTGTATAGGTTGTACCTATTGTGCAGATCCTAATTAGCATACATGTTCATAGACTTGTAAATCTTCTTTTAATATGTAAATGTAATTCATTTTATAATATACATGTTGAATGCTGAGAAATGTTATGGTGTTTGTTATATTGAATGTTCATGTATGCACAAATTGCTTCCGCATCGCTCTCTGAAACAATTGCCTAACATGTTTGGATTTTGTCTTCTCATCTCCATGGGGTTTTGAGAAGGTGAAAATCTGGGGACGTCATAGTTGGTATCAGAGCATGAACAATAGTTACACCTGACAATTTCTCACCATGAAATGTTAAACTAATTTTTACCTTTCACCTTAAATCCTAGAAACTTAGTAATTTGTTAAAAAAAGGACTAGGTTTGACTTAGCCTCTAGGTTAGAACCTAGATGTTCGAGAACTAGGTTTAGACAAGTGTGTGAAACCCTTTCCATATAGAGCTCATATGTATTGGGTAACTACACTTGTCTACACCATGTTCTCACCATTTCACTAGGTTACATGACACCGGTCTATCTACTGTGTGTTGGACACTCGAGTTTGCTGGTTTGGTTTTGTTTCCCAATCGGCTCGCACCTCGACAGTTTTCTCTGACGCCTTCTTTCTTGGAGAAAAACTATATAATATTTTATTAGATATATGTAAATATAAAAATGTGTCCATCACATAGGAGAGTAGTGGGTGTTTGTGCAATCTAAGTGAAAGGGAGTGACATCGGTCTAGAAGAGAGAATAGATCTAGATTAGACGTCTAGAGCCTCATAAGGTTATGTGATACATAGACAAACAAAAGAAAGATAAAGGAAATAAGCATATAGAATCTTATCTATCTTTAATCCATGATGATATGAGTTTCCTTATTAAGATTTGAGTTGTATATGAGCCAAATCCACTCTTATAGGATCTATGCTAAGTTGTGATGATGAAAGTATATTCCCTTTTTCCTATTAAGATAAGCTAAGTTAAGATAGAGATGAGTGTGCATGAGCCTCAAGCTCTTATACAAGGAGGATATCTAGTGGTAGGATGAGATATGTGGTGAACTCTAGAGAGAGTAAGACCCACAGGGAGAAGGTCATAGGACCTAGCCTTCAATATATGAGATATGTGTTAAAAAAAATGTCCTACACTAGATTACTCTCGAGTGTTGAGTTGAGTCCTTATGCATGATTCAAATCTATATGTGAGAATTGGGTAAAAGAAAAGGATGGGTAGATGACCCATATGATAAAGTCAATCCTTTGGGTAAGTTAGGTCCTAGCTGGAGTGACATATTTTGTGAATCTCATCATTAGTTGCAAGTGAGATAATATATGAACTCTAGTCATGAGAGTATGATGCTTTATGCAAAAGATACTCAACATACATGTTCTCCCTTCTTCTTCTCTTTCTTAATATATGATGTTAGAAACCTCACTTGAGCTACATAGATGATTATACATGAGGAATCACTCACAGAAGCTTGACCTATTCTATATTCCCTTCCTATGTCATACATGTAATATCCAAGTTTGAAATCATGATAAGATTGACTTGGTATATTCTCTTTCCCTTCATATCATACATGAGACATATAAATCTAAAATCATGATCTTGATATAAAGATATTTTTGGATCATAGGATATATGATCAGAAATATAGTTCGTAACTATGATCCTTCTCAATGTATGCTTCTAAGTTGAGTATGAATATCACACCATAGGGTGAAACCCTAATGGTCAACCATGTTAAGTAAGCCCTTCTTATGCAAAAAAAATCCTAATATAAAGGATTAAGATACATCTCCTCTAATGTTGAAATCATTGTAAGATGTTGATCATAAAACATATTAATGATGTTAGATTTGAATGATTTGAATATCATAGCATATAAATGAAATCCCTCCTGAACATTAAAAGTATGAACAGAACATGTACCCTTAGTGGTGATGTAACCCTAAGATATCATAATGTCATGTTATGGCTAAGACATTCAGTGATGCTTCCACATATATAAGGTGGGGTGGACACACCCAAGAATCTCTAGACCCTAAGCTGACAACTTAGAGTGCATGCAACTATGGTGGTCTTAGAACCTAAGCAATGATGATGTATATCAGGTTGAACTCCTAAATAGCCTCTTAAGGATGAGATTAGTTGAATTTAGAGGACGAAATTTCATATAAGATGGGGTGAATGTGATGACCTAGAAATTGAGGGAGTTTGATACCCAATATAATAGTTGATGACAATCATGGAGCAAAACAGTCTAATTATGTATCATGATGTGTATATGGGTCACCGAATAATGTATTGAGGTTTGTGTTGAGTATTCACAACTAACTTGATTTGATGAGAAATGGATGAGATATATTCATAAGTATATGGATTATATGGTTATAGGATTGAGCCTTGTCAAGGAATTTATGTGACTAGTCAAACACATGTATCCTAAGCTCATTTTTTGGTTAAATACTAGAATTTCCTATGATAGAGCTATATTAAAAAAAAATTGTTTCCTATTTAGGGGCTGCTTTTGGGAGCCATTCATGTTTATATTTTGACTAAATGAATATATGTCTAGACTTTCATGAATGAATAAGGTTCCAACACAAAGTTGTGCAAGTGCGGAAGTATGGGATATTTCGATCAAATGATTAAGGTTTCACTGATTTTGAAGCAAAGTCAGGCTCCCCTATTTTGTTGCACAGTCTTTTATAGTGTGGGGATGTGTGGCACCTAGGCAGTCAATGATCTAGGATGAGGCCAATCTTCACCTCCAAGAATAGAGGAACAGAAATCCTTGAGGAGTTAGCGAGATCCGATGTAAGTGGGGATATCACGCAGAGTGGTGATCTACACAACAACCTGAGAATACTGATCCCTCGTTCTCCAAGAACGGTACCACATCAAGGATGAACGATCGCTTCCTCCCTGCCTCCACAAGGAATGGGAATCACCACTGAAAACCCAACCCACAATTTTGGGATCGGAGGATGGGTAGCTAGATCTCCATTGTTGAACTCTAGCTCGACCGTGGGACCGAATCTGGAGGCAGTGCTCACTACTAAACCTTCACCGCTATTCTTTGAAGGTTGCATCTGGTTTGCATCATCAAACCAGGGATCTAGGAACATTCAGTATTGAAGCTCAGAGACCCCCAATATTTCATCTACTGCTCGACACCCCACCTCAGCGAACCAACCTGGTAAAGTCATTCTGTGCTTCCTGTTTGCCCCAACTCCCAGAAGCTCCTTGAGCCTGATGATGGAAGCATGACCAGATGGAGAATGGCTTGCTCCACCAGATTTGATGTCGTAGTGCATCGATCACGATGACATAGCAAACAACAGTCGTAGTTCCTCACTATCATCGACTCAGACATTTCCGATGGACCAGATTCGCCGTAGTGGAGCCATGGTCGCCGAACACAACAACTATGAACTCAAGGTCATCGATTGCATCAGCTGGAACATGAGGAGACCTTGTTGTTTATCTGCAAACCATCAAAGATGCTACCAGAATCAAAGGGGCGACCACTTTCACTTACCTGCTGGACTTCAATGGTGGTCGACCCCTCCACTGTCGTCCGGACTGGATTGGGTTGGGGAGTGCATCACCTCACATCCCTGCCGCAATTGAGCACTCCTCTGAGTTCTGCAAGCCTGGTAGAAGCCCCAATATTCAAAGATGGAGGTTTTGGTCTGAATTTTGTAGACGCCCAATCTTCCCAACGTGCTCTGTTATTACCGGCAACTGTTAGACTGAGCTAAGGCTTCGAGGGCAGTATTCCGTCCTGACCCAGCTGCCTCAGATCTGCGAATCTTCCCAAAGCTTTTGGTAGAAGAAAGATTTGGGAAGGCAGGCTCTAACCTTGGCTCCTTGCTCATCGGAGAGAAGCCTCACGGTGGCGTAGCCCTTCCACCCAGAACAGATCGCTCACAGCAGAGTCGGGAGGAGTCTGATGACGAATCAGGCCAAATCAATAGAAAGAAAGACCTAGTCAAAGACAGTGGGTTCAAACAAACCAGTAGAGTGAACCACACCCCACTTTGAGTACCCATGGCAGATATCGATACCCCAAGGAGAAAGATCCAACAGCCACAGAAATTTCCATACAAGGTAAATACTTTCTTTTTTTCTAGAAAATGACACCAGCTTAGAAAATGCTTAGAAAATAGCCCAATTGTCCAATAAATCATCCAAAAATACCTATAGACTCAGAAAATGATCCCCTATATTACTGAACCCTTAGTTTTAGATTTTGAAGCACAACTACTGATGATATTCAATTTAGGGTGAAATGCTTCTTTTAGGGTTCATTTAATTTGTATAATTAGAAAACGATGGATATAAATACAAGAACAATACTCTTGAACCCTAATACCACATGGAAACCAAATGTGAAATATGATATGAGAATTATGTCATAATACTAGGTCTTTTCCAATTTATGCATTTTAGATGCTTTTAACCTTATATTAATTATAGATAATAGATAAATCATCAGAAAAATATGAAATTCGTACCAGACCTTTATAATGACCTTCTGATTAGTAAAAAAATATCAGAGATACACTTAAGATCTGTAAAACCTAGATTTGGCCAATCCCTAATTTGGACCTAAAATACCTAGAATATGATGAACATATATTAATCATGAATATTTGTTATTAATCAGGTGATGACCAGATATGTAGATGATCCAGAATGTAAATAGGAATCTCTGAACTCAGGTATGTGGGATTTATTAAGTATATGACTAGTTTTTGTGAATGCATAATGATATGATGTACTTTGGATGATTTTATTTGCATATAAATTCTTGGATGCGTATTAGTATTATATGCTTCGCCAAAACTTAATGAAACATAAATGGACATTTTGATGAGTTGTAGCTACTAGTGCACATGGCCCAGTATGGATGTATGTTGCCTAACATGGATGTATGATGAATTTCCCATGTTAGATGTATGATAAAATAATTTTTCCCATACTGGATGTATGAGAAATGCTTATAAAATTGTAGTACAATTGCATCAAATGAAGTGTGTAAAAGATGTGTTTACCTGATTATCGCTTTAAATAATGCTTTCTTTTACTCTTTCTTTCTCAAGTTATTTCAATTATGCTAGAATATTAGTATGTATCTTTCTACCCACGTACACAACACCTTGTGTGTTGATTCATTGTTTCACTTATGTTTTAGGTTCGGAGATAGCATGGAATAAAAGATGGGAAGTGAGCAGTTGTATATGTTGTACCTATTGTGTAGATCCTGGTTAGCATACATGTTCATAGACTTGTAAATGTTCTTTTAATATGTAAATGTAATTCATTTTGTAATATACATGTTGAATGCTGAGAAATGTTATGGTGTTTGTTATATTGAATGTTCATGTATGCGCAAATTGCTTCTGCATCACTCTCTGAAACAATTGCCTAATGTGCTCAGATTTTGTCTTCTCATCTCCATGGGGTTTTGAGAAGGTGAAAATCTGGGGACGTCACAAATCCTCGTGTTGATAAGGGTTGATACCCTGTGATATTGTGAAAAGGACTTATATCTTGTGATAGTCTGATGACTAGTGTAGTCTTATGATCTTATATCTTGTGATAGTCTGATGACAAGTGTAGTCTTATGAATGGCAAGTGAATAGTACCATGTGATGGTGAGATGAGAAATTATGTTTTACACGTTTTATATCTTTTGATGTTGTGATACTTATATGCTGGCTAGAAGTGAATTAGGGTTTGTATGTCCACTTGTTTGATGCTACCTTAATTCACCCAGTTGGAGATAACTAATCAAGTGAAACTCTAATCATGTAGTGCCATGTGCCATAGAACCATCTTCAGTGTCATAACTTACTGGATGGCCAAATGAGTATTCCTAAGGGAAACTCAGAGTGCATACTATTGAGTATGCGAGGTGCTTTTCATCTTGACACCAAGTGTTTTGGGAGGATGGCTGCAGTCATACCTAGCCCACTTTTTGAGAATGACTTTGGTCGAGTCTCAGTGATTATAAGATGATGTGATTAGAGGACAAATGTGGTTGTACCTTAGTGATTGGATTTGAATACCCTAGATGCTAGCGCAGTGACCTATACCAAGGTGAGCTAGTTACATGACTATATGTCATTGTTTTGTAGTTTGACTATATGTCACTACGGTGTAGACTCGTACTGATCGACTATGGAGAAGATCTTGGAGTGCGGCTCTTCCTAGATCATATATGGAACTGATTGTGACCAAGCGGTGGTCAGTTGGAATTTGAGTGTTATGACTCAAACTCCCCAGGGTGTAATAAAAGATGTAATACAACTGTGTAGCATATTATTTTAGGGTTATACACGATGTTTCATATTGGATGATAACCCTTGTTTGTTTTCTTTACATAAAGATGATTCTTAGTGTAATTAAGAGATAGCAGATATACTTAGGTTGTGGATATGCTTACAGATTATAGATGTGTACATATAGTAGCTATGTTTATGTTGATAACTATACTACTACTGTTGATTATAATCATGATGCTAGCTATCTCATGATGTTAGTAATTTTTAGCATGCTATCTATGCCTTTGTAACTAGAGATGCATATACTGCTAATCATGCTTATCCAGATAGTTGTGCTTATGTTATTAGCTCTTCTTATGATGTTGATATGTTCAACCTGATAGACATGTTGATGTTGTTAGATATGCATATGATACTAGACTTATTCATGATGTTAGTGATGCTCATGTTGTTAGACTCCTTATATTGTTAACAGGGATATGAGAATAGTCTGGCTAATGAAGATAGTTATTATATGTTCCTTTATGTATTTTGTTAACCGTCAATGTTGTTGAGCTTATTTGTTATATATGATTAAAATTCTTAAATTATCTCATTACCTAAAAATATTGGAATCAATAAACATTATTGGAGTTTATATCTCTTGCTGGGACATGGGTCTCACCCTTGTGGTTCGCCATGATTTTTTAGGTAATTGGAAGTGACGAAAACAAACATGTGGCAGTAAACAGGAGCTATAGTAATGAATCTTTGAGAAAGTTGATTAGATATCTAGTGTGTCCTAGAATCATCCCTATACTCTCAGGTCTGAGCAAGAAAAGTTTGTATATGGTGTGTAACAACAATCACCAAACCGACAAACAAATCGTTACCAAAAATGCAGAATAATTATAAAAAGTGGATTAACAAAACACTAAAAATTAAAACCATTTTTTTTCTTGCAAAGAGATCCATTTCAAGGAAAACTCTTTAAGGAAGAACCAAAACCTGATATTCACATTGATCATATATTGTACATACACTGTGCCATCTCTTCTCGAGGATAACATATAACAGTTGCTTTCTCAAAACATATACATAAAGCAACAACAAACCTCGAGGCATACAAGCCAAAATCTCAAATTGTTCATCAAACCAACACATACTAAATCCAAGGACCGGAGAGTACATATATGACACATATGACTTCTATCTATAAGACACGACAGACAGTACACTCAACCTAAGTTGTCAATGTTGTCCCGGCTGTTGTTGTTCTCCTTCTACAGTACGATCTCAACCCCCCTCGTGCACGTCCACCTAAAAAATGTGAATCCCACGGGGTGAGACAATTGTCCCAACGAGAGATATAACTCTCTGCCAACAATGTTATTATCATAGGTAAATAGTATTAAATTGAGTAGAGGATAAGCCATTTAGAACATTCTCATCTTTTAAATCATTACGACTATCTATGATAGAGCAGTAATTCATCTATTCACTTTACAAGGAATATGAAGAACATGTATGTCATTTACCCATCATATTATATCAATATCTCAAGCTTATCCTGTGATACTCGTTATGATGGTATGACATCCATGAATCATTCTCATTTCTATATGCTGACCTCAGCCATTCTGCTAACCCGATATTGAATTATACCAGTCATGTGAATATACATCATCATAATCTATCCAGGTATTAGCTTTGCCAATCCTATGCAACTATTGTAGGTATTGTACTATGCCAATCCTTTGATAATAGCCAGGTGTTGGGTTATTACCAACCCTGTGATAACAGCCATGCATTGGGTTATTACCAATCCTGTGATTGACAACCATGTATTGGACTCTACCAATCCTGTGATTAACAACCAGGTTTTCGACTCTACCAATCCTGTGATTAACAACTAGGTATTGGACTCTACCAATCTTGTGATTAACAACCAGATATTGGACTCTACCAATCTTGTGATTAACAACCAGGTATTAGACTCTACCAATCTTGTGATTAACAGTCAGGTATTGGACTCTACCAATCCTGTGATAATCAGCCAGGTATTGGGTTGTTACCAATTATGTGAGTGTTGTATCCAGGCATCGGGTTTTCCCAATCCTGTAGTTTTATTCTAGATATTGGTCTATGCTAATCCTGTTAGTGTTGTATCCATGCATTGGGTTTTCCCAATCCTGTAGTTTTATTCCAGGTATTGGTCTATGCCAATCCTATGAGTGTTGCATCCAGGCATCATGTTTTCCCAATCTTGTAGTTTTATTCCAGGTATTGGTCTATGCCAATCCTATGAGTGTTGCATCCAGGCATCGGGTTTTCCCAATACTATAGTTTTATTTCAGGTATTGGTCTATGCCAATCCTGTGAGTGTTGCATCTAGCCATCGAGTTATCCCAATCTTGTAGTTTTATTCTAGGTATTGGATTATGCCAATCCTGTGAGTGTTGCATCCAGGCATCAGGTTTTCCCAATCCTGTAATTTTATTCCAGGTATTGGTCTATGCCAATCCTGTGAGTGTTGCATCCAGGCATCAGGTTATCCCAATCCCATAGTTTTATTCCAAGTATTGGATTATGACAATCATGTAAGTGTTGCATCCAAGAATCAGGTTATCCCAATCCTGTAGTTTTATTCCAGGTATTGGACTATGCCAATCCTGTGACATTATTCTAGGTATTGGACTATGCCAATCATGTACATGTCATCACTGAATACCACATCACCTTTATTAGGCATTACCTTGGCCAAGCCATCATATTTATTCACATACATTATATAATTCAAAAAACTATATACCTTATTTGTCTATAAGCATAAAGCATGTATGATTAAGATTTAATTATTATTATTGTATCAATTTATTAATATTATTATGTTACTAAGTTTCCATTTCCTAGTTTATTTGAACATTATCATTTCTTACATGACACTTTTATAAACATCTTGTCACCTCTCACTAGGAAACAACTAATCACATGGCTCACAAGGCCCATTAAGAATTTTTTCACCTCTCACTAGGCAACAACTGACCACATGGCTCACAAGGCCCATTAAGCATCTTGTCACCTCTCACTAGGCAACAACTAACCACATGGCTCACAAGGCCCATTAAACATCTTATCACCTTTCACTAAGCAACAACTATTCACATCGCTCACAAGGCCATTAATCATCTTGTCACCTCTCACCAGGCAACAACTAACCACATGGCTCATAAGACCCATTAAACATCTTGTCACCTTTCACTAGGCAACAACTATTCACATGGCTCACAAGGCCATTAAACATCTTATCACCTCTCACTAGGAAACCACTATTAGGGTTAGGGTTTCCCTTTATAGCCGAATAGGGTTTCAAGTTCATATTGTCAATCCAAACCCTAATTCATTGCTCTACACATCTAGGAGCATACATTAATATCATAAGTATTCAATCATACTTATTTATTCTCATCATTTGTCATTAAATGATTATCAACACAAAGTATGAGTTTTTCTCTTATCCTTACTAGGATATTGATTACTTCATACTTTATTAAGTTGGCTCAACCTTTCCTTCAAGGTACATTATCCTACTTAAACAATATTCATTAAAATCCATACCTCTTAATGTATGACTTGATATAAGATACTTCATATGTTACTTCATCAAGTACATTGCATATAAGGTGCTTTCCTTCATATGGGTTTTGAGGTGCTTCCACCATATCAGGTATGAGGTATGTGCTTGCTGCCCATATCACCTTAGAGGTGTATGTGTGATTACCATATTGAGTTTGAGGTGTATGTATGCTTACCATCTCGGGTTTGAGGTGTATGTGTGCTTAACATATCACCCTTGAAGTGTATGTATTCTTCCATATCGAGTTTGAGGTGTATGTGTGCTTCCATATCACTTTTGAGGTGTGTGTGCGCTTCACACCGTATCGGGAAAAGAGGTGTGTGTGTGTGCTTCACACCATATTGGGAAAAGAGGTGTATGCTTGATCCATATCACTTTTGAGGTGTATGTGTGCTTCACACCATATCGGGCAGAGAGGTGTGTGTGAGATTCACACCATATCAGGCAGAGAGTTGTGTGCTTAACCCAATATCATTTTTGAGGTGTTTTCTTGACCTCATATCGTGCAAGAGGTGTATACTACACCACCATATCATGCAAGAAAGTATAAAATCATATCCATATCATTTTAGTGAAGTAGGTGCATCACCATATCGGGTTAGAGGTGCCTGCTTGTGTGCTTGAACCCGATATCACTTTATAAGGTGATACCATCTTCTTAAAGATCTAGTCCTTCATTATAACTATTATAGTTCATGGAAAAAGGTCTAAGAAACTACTAGAACTCATAATGTCATCAACTATTTCAGAAAATTTCGGATTTAAAAGTAGTTCATTAAGTATAGAAATTTAGGTGATGAATAATAACATGGTTGAGTTCAAGTTATATAACCCACCTTAAGAACAACTTCAAATATCCAAAGCTCCACGTTCCTAAGGTTGAAGATGACTTATCAAATGTCCAAGGCTCGTTCACAACTCCTTCATATACAAGAAATCACCATGGATAAGCAATTGGTGAAGAAGAAAAGAAAGGAAGATCATAACCCTAAAATCATGCTTCAATACAAGGTTGAAGATGATCATGGCCTCACCTTAGGGTTAAGTATTGATCTCCCTCTTTATCCTTAGAACCTTGCATGATACCTGAATACCCTTTCATGATATGCCATCACTTGTGGCCGATATCCCCCTCACTTGTAGCCAAAAACACTCCACTTGGCCGATATCGACTTGCTATGGCCGATATGAACATGCTATGGCCGATATTACTTGCTATGGCTGATACACAAGGCCTATGCACGATACCACATCACTCCTGGACTACAAAAAGGCTACATGCACGATATCTAAGAGCAAGGAGGTGGTAGGATTCGAAAACGTTCACTAAAGGGGTGAAAGAAGGGGTATATATTCTTGTTGTTCATGAAGAAGTGTGAAAATGAGGTGTCATCAATTTGAGCTACTAGGTGCCACATGTCCATGCATGGTTGACACGTGTACATGCATGCATTAACATTTATCTTGACATGAAAAACTCTTTAGGATAATCTAGGGATGAATATTCGTCCATTACTTATCCCTTTCAATAAAATATATCAACAAATTTACCGCTTTATTCACAACCCGATACAACGTTTCTAAGGAAGTTGTAAACCGATAGACTTCACCTCCTTGAGGTGATTTGCACTTCATTGGATTTTCCAAGAGTCCAAAAAACAATATGGGACTCCTCCTATGGCTCCTTGGCCTATAGGAACTCATATATAAGCCTTTCAACTTGATACAATTGAAGTTAAGGTTTCATATTCAACCCTTTTCTTGGTCATTTCATCCCCAAGATTACCATCACTCATAATTGATTCAAACATGGTGCCTAATTATTTATCTCTCCTATAAATGATACTAGGATGGAGTAGGGACACTATAGAGGTGGTAATTTTCATATCAACCCTACATTTTGGATAAATTACAACTTGTACCAAAATTGGTGCACAATGCACTAGCATTAATCAAACAAGTTCAAACTTGGAATTTAGGCTTTCCACAAGACACACCTTGCATAATTCTCTCTATAATGATGCTAAAACACATGAGGCATGTTAAACATATGACATATTGCACTATAACCCCTTATCTTGGGTAAATTGCATTTTGGTCCAAAACAAAGGAACATTGCTCAAACAACATTCAATCAGGACCAAACATGGAACATAAGTGTGTCACATGATAACAAAACTCCTTAGAGAATTATATTAAAGTTCTATGAAACTTTATTAGCCAAAACAAACAAGGTTACTTCATAACCCAGGTCAGGGTCATTACAAGTTATAAACCCCTAACAAGGATTTCATCCCCGAAATCCCAAGCAAAGGGAGACAGATATAATTCATTCATCATATCATCAAGCCTCCACATAATGTCATGGAGATGCCATAGAACTTTGACCAACACAAAGTCCTTTCACACAGGGTTATCATAGAATCTGTCATATAGGACACATACTCCACTATCCTTTTCATTACTGACTGTAGAGTCAACTCTATGCCAGGTGACATTTTTTTTTCTTAGTGAGAGAATCATTATACATACCTTATTTAGCTCAGGTGTCAAACCTCACTTATTTTCTACCCACTTGGAACTACAGGTCTTATCTTACATTTTTAGCTTTGATAAGCTTTTTCTCAAATGATTCTACCTTTATTCCTTCAATTAATATATCTTTATCAAAGTTATGTATATGCAGAGCATAAACCACTAACATATACTTTTCCTACTAGAATTATCACAAGGTTGCCCCTTCTAGGTAACCAAACATTACTCCTTGTCAGGAATCATGTTCTCATTTTTCTCATATCATTGAAAATTCTTGGATACTAGGATTCTTTACCTTGGTATCCATTATTTGTGCCAAAAACACATCACATCATCATCATTTCCATCCTCTATTGATTTTTTTTACCAAGACCAAACTTATTACTTATCACATATTATTGTCTTGGAACTAAAATCCAAGAATAGCTGATACTTTTATAAGTATCCATCCATAGAACACTTCTAACTCATGCACATCAGGTGTCACAAGACTTACTTTATTGTCATGTTCTGAAAGAGAAAGAGTACAAGGAAACACAATCATTTTTATCACCCCATCATTATTCACGGTTGTTTATTTAAAGAAACGAGATTATCACCTTCTTTGAGTATTACATGAACTTTCAATTTTTCATGTGTCATTCAATCTTATTTCCTCTTAAGTTCCTTGCCTTCAACATATGAATTATAGAGATGATTAAATGTCACCACCTCTCAGTATTATCATAATCATGATTACTAGATATGGGTATTCCAACCCTTAGTTCATTGTTACCTCTCATCAGGTAACTGTTACCTCTAGGTCCTCAGACCAAGGTATACATTATACTAAACATCTTCTTTTGTTTATAAGTTGATCTACGATTAACTTAGATTTCTCCATATATCAATTAGGATGTGGTAAAAATATCCATGCCACATCTATGACTTCATTATTCTCTTTAGATTGTCTCAAAATGACTACTTGATCAGTGTAATCAGAAAGATAGCAATCTAAGAGTGTCATACTTACCTTATCTTCAATATAGGAATACTTGGCCAGGGTATTCAAGAACTAAAATTAGGTAGTATGCATTGGTTTTATATTATATTTCATCTCTTTAAGTTTTACTACTTAATATCTCTGATTTTCTCTAGTATTCCTTTTACATCTCTTCCATTCCTTCATGAAGAGAGAAACTTCAAAATATTTAAGAGAATATTGGACTGAATATAAATTCACATCCTTCTTATCTCTTCCGTATGTCCTCATAGGACTAATTAAAGGAAGCTAAAAAACAACTAGCCTCTTATAATTATCAGATAAAATCTGGAGAAGACATATCAGAATAAGAAAACTATATCTAACTGTCACCCCTTGCAGTCATCAACCACTTTAGGTTGACTCAAACATAGAGTCAAGTTGTTTCATAATGTTACTTTTGCCTTTTTTACACTTTTGGGTTGTAACTTTCGTAAGCCCTGTCGAGTCTGCCTTGGTTGTTGGGTCATTTCCTCCCTTCTTTTTGAAAAAAAGGATTTAGTATGCTTAACATGTCCATATCTATAACATGTCGTGTCATCGTACCATAGTCTTATCGGTCTTATTACTGATGTAGAAGCTAAGTCATGTGTTCTTATAGGTGGAAAGTTAGGACTTTTTCCTTTACTTAGTGGCCACTGCCCTGGTGCACTAGGCATTTATTGCACTGTTGGCACCAAAAACTATGGCTTTTTAGAACAACTAGGCAAATATCTCTAGAATTGTAGAGACCTTTCCTTAACTTTCAACTTATTGCCCCTCCTTGGGCATTACCATCATAGATGTACTATCTGTCTATACCTATGGAAGAGTCTATTTTCTCACCATATGTTAATCTTTCACACATTTTCCACTATTCCAACTTGACTATGTGATTCAGGACCCCTTTTAGAGCCCAAAGATTCTACATTAAGGACTGGTAACCTAGGTTGTAATGTTAGTATCCAGTCTACTATATGCATCACTATTGCCCTAACCTGCCCAACTTGAGCATAATCATAGGATTCTCTATCCTGACCGGATCATGATGGGAATTCTTAGGCACTCATTCTTCTCTAGCCTGATCCCTTGCACCCTTTCCTGGTGCAACAACATTGCCCTCAACAATGTGTTCCTCTTGTTTTCCAGTCATTTTTAAACTTCACCCTTTCTTCTGCATAAGTAGAAGTCATTATAGGGTTTACTGGAGGACACTTACACAAACTCAACACCTTCTCTGTAGACTCAACAAACCTTAAGATCTCATACCAAACTTGTAATGACACTTTCCAAACCGACAAACAAATCATTACTAAAAATACCGAATAGTCATAAAAAAGAAGATTAACAAAAATCACTAAAAATTTAAACCATTTTTTTTCTTGAAAAGAGATCCATTTCAAGGAAAACTCTTTAAGGAAGAACCAAAACTTGATATTCAAATTGATCATATATTTTACATACACTGTGGCATCTCTTCTCGAGGATAACATATAACAGTTGCTTTCTCAAAACATATACATAAAGCAACAACAAACGTCGAGGAATACAAGCCAAAATCTCAGATTGTTCATAAAACCAACACATTCTAAACCCAAGGACCTGAGAGTACATATATGACACATATGACTTCTATCTACAAAACACAACAGACAGTACACTCAACCAGAGCTATCACTGTTGTCCCAGCTGTTGTTGTTCTCCTTCTGCAGTATGGTCTCAACCCCCCTCGTACACGTCCACCTAAAAAATGTGGATCCCACGGGGTGAGACAATTGTCCCAGTGAGAGACATAACTCTCCACCAACAATGTTATTATTACAGGTAAGTAGTATTAAACTAAGCAGAGGATAAGCAGTTTAGAACATTCTCATCTTTTAAAGAATTGCAACTATCTATGATAGAGTAGTAATTCATCTATTAACTTTACAAGGAATATGAAGAACATGTATGTCATTTACCCATCATACTATATAAATATCTCAACCTTATCCTGTGCTACTCATTATGATGGTATGACATCCATGAATCATTCTCATTTCTATCTATTGGCCTCAGCCAATCTGCTAACTAGATATTGAATTGTACCAGTCATGTGAATATACATCATCATAATCTGTCCAGGTATTAGCTTTGCCAATCCTGTGCAACTATTCTAGGTATTGGACTATGCCAATCCTTTGATAACATCCATGTGTTGGGTTATTACCAACCTTGTGATAACAGCCAGACATTGGGTTATTACCAATCCTGTGATTGACAGCCAGGTATTGGACTCTACCAATCCTATGATTAACAACCAGGTATTGGACTCTACCAATCCTATGATTAACAGCCAGGAATTGGACTCTACCAATCCTGTGATTAACAACCACGTATTGGACTCTACCAATATTGTGATTAATAGCCAGGTACTTGACTCTACCAATCCTATGATTAACAACTAGGTATTGGACTCTACCAATCCTATGATTAACAACCAAGTATTGGGTTATTACCAATCATGTGAGTGTTGCATCCAGGCATCATGTTTTCCCAATCCTATAGTTTATTCTAGGTATTGGTCTATGCCAATCCTATGAGTGTTGTATCCAGGTGTCAGATTTTCCCAATCCTATAGTTTTATTCCAGGTATTGGTCTATGCCAATCCTGTGAGTGTTGCATCCAGGCATCGAGTTTTCTCAATACTGTAGTTTTATTCCAGGTATTGGGTTATTACCAATCCTGTGAGTGTTGCATCCAGGCATCGGGTTTTCCAATCTTATAGTTTTATTCCAGGTATTGGTCTATGCCAATCCTGTGAGTGTTGTATCCAGGCATCGGGTTATTCTAATCCTATAGTTTTATTCTAGGTATTGGATTACGCCAATCATGTGAGTGTTGCATCCAGGCATCGGGTTTTCCCAATCCTATAGTTTTATTCTAGGTATTGGTCTATGCCAATCCTGTGAGTGTTGCATCCAGGCATCGGGTTATCCCAATGTTGTAGTTTTATTCCAGGTATTGGATTATGCCAATCCTATGAGTGTTGCATCCAGGCATTGAGTTATCCCAATCCTATAGTTTTATTCTAGGTATTGGACTATGCCAATCCTGTGACATTATTTTAGGTATTGGATTATGCCAATCCTGTGTAACTATCCAGGTATTGGACTATGTCAATCATGTGCATCTCATCACTGAATACCACATCACCTTTATTAGGCATTACCTTGGCGAAGCCATCATATTTATTCTAATCCTTTATAAAATACAAGTATTCCCCTTATCTCCTTTAAATATATTCAAAACACTATAGCCCTTATTTGGCTATAAGCATTAAGCATGTATGATTAAGATTTCATTATTAATATTTTATCCATTTATTAATATTATTATGTTACTATGTTTCCATTTACTAGTTAATTTGAACATTATCATTTTTACATGACACTTTTATAAACATCTTGTCACCTCTCACTAGGCAACAACTAACCACATGGATCACAAGGCCCATTAAGCATCTTGTCACCGATCACTAGGCAACAACTAACCACATGGCTCACAAGGCCCATTAAACATCTTGTCACCTCTCATTAGGCAACAACTAACCACATGGCTCACAAGGCCCATTAAAAATCTTGTCACCTTTCACTAGGCAACAACTATTCACATGGCTCACAAGGCCATTGATCATCTTGTCACCTCTCACTAGGCAACAACTAACCACATGGCTCACAAGGCCCATTAAACATCTTGTCACCTTTCACTAGGCAACAACTATTCACATGGCTCACAAGGCCATTAAACATCTTGTCACCTCTCACTAGGCAACACCTATTAGGGTTAGGGTTTCCCTTTATAGCCGAATAGGGTTTCAAGTTCATATTATCAATCCAAACCCTAGTTCATTACTCCACACATCTAGGAGCATACATTAATTCATAAGTATTCAATCATACTTATTTATTCTCATCATTTGTCATTAAATGATTATCAACACAAAGCATGAGTTTTTCTCTTATCCTTACTAGTATATTGATTACTTCATACTTTATTAAGTTGGCTCAACCTTTCCTTCAAGGTACATTAGCCACTTAAACAATATTAATTAAACTCCGTACCTCTTAATGTATGACTTGATATATGACACTTCATGTGTTACTTCATCAAGTACATTGCATCTAAGGTGATTTCCTTCATATTGGTTTTGAAGTGCTTCCACCATATCGGGTATGAGGTGTGTGCTTGCTTCCCATATCACCTTAGAGGTGTATGTGTGCTTACCATATTGAGTTTGAGGTGTATGTATGCTTACCATCTCATGTTTGAGGTGTATGTCTGCTTCCATATCGGGTTTGAGGTGTATGTGTGCTTCCATATCACTTTTGAGGTGTGTGTGTGCTTCACACCATATTGGGAAAAGAGGTGTGTGTCTGCTTCACCCCATATCGGGCAAATAGGTGTGTGTGTGCTTCACACCATATCGGGCAAAGAGGTGTATGCTTCATCCATATCACTTTTGACGTGTATGTGTGCTTCACACCATATCGGACAGAGAGGTGTGTGTGTGATTCACACCATATCGGGCAGAGAGGTGTGTGCTTAACCCAATATCATTTTTGAGGTGCTTGCTTGACCTTATATCGTGCAGGTGGTGTATAATACACCACCATATCGTGCAAGAAAGTATAAAATCATATCCATATCATTTTAGTGAAGTAGGTGCATCACCATATCGGGTTAAAGGTGCTTGCTTGTGTGCTTGAACCCGATATCACTTTATAAGGTGATACCATCTTCTTCAAGCTATAGACCTTCATTCTAACTGTTATAATTCATGGCAATAGATCTAAGCAACTACTATAACTCATAATGTCATCAACTATTTCAGAAAATTTCGGAATTAAAAGTAGTTCATTAAGTATAACAATTTAGGTGATGAATAATAACATGGTTGAGTTCAAGTTATATAACCCAACTTAAGAACAACTTCAAAGATGCAAAGCTCCACGTTCCTAAGGTTTAAGATGACTTATCAAATGTCCAAGGCTCATTCACAACTCCTTCATATACAAGAAATCACCATGGATAAGTAATTGGTGAAAAAGAAAAGAAAGGAAGATCATAACCCTAAAATCATGCTTCAATCTAAGGTTGAAGATGATCATGGACTCACCTTAGGGTTAAGTATTGAGCTCCCTCTTGATCCTTAGCACATTGCACGATACCTGACTACCCTTACACAATATGCCATCACTTGTGGCCAAAAACACTCCACTTGGCCGATATCAACTTGCTATGGCCGATATGAAAATGCTATGGCCGATATTACTTGATATGGCTGAGAACTAAGGCCTATGCACGATACTACATCACTCTTGCACGACACAAAGGCTCCATGCATGATATCTAAGGGCAAGGAGGTGGTAGGATTAAAAAACGTTCAGTAAAGTCCATGCATGGTTGACACATGTACATGCATGCATTAACATTTATCTTGACATGCAAAACTTTTGAGGATAATATAGGGATGAATTTTCATCCATTACTTATCTTTTTGAATAAAATATATCAACAAAATCACCACTTTATTCACAACCCGATACAACTTTTCTAAGGAAGTTGTAAATTGATACACTTCACCTCCTCTTGAGGTTCTTTGCACATCATGGGCTTTGACAAGAGTCCAAAAAATGATATGGGACTCCTCCTATGGCTCCTTGACCAATAGGCACTCATATATAAGCTTTTCAACTTGATACAACTCAAGTTAAGGTTTCATATTCAACCTTTTTCTTGGTCATTTTATCACCAAGATTACCATCACTCATAATTGATTCAAACGTGGTGCCTCATTATTTATCTCTCCTATAAATGATACTAGGAGGGAGTAGGGAAACTCTAGAGGTGGTAATTTGCATATCAACCCTACATTTTGGGTAAATTACAACTTGTACCAAAATTGGTGCACAATGCACTAGCATTATTCAAACAAGTTCAAACTTGGAATTTAGGCTTTCCACAAGCCACCACCTTGCATAATTCTCTCTATAATGATGCTAAAAAAGATGAGGCATGTTAAAAATATGACATATTGCACTATAGCCCCTTATCTTGGGTAAATTGCATTTTGGTCCAAAACAAAGGAACATTGCTCAAACAACATTCAATCAGGACCAAACTTGGAACATAAGTGTGTCACATGACAACAAAACTCCTTAGAGATTTATATTAAAGTTCTAAGAAACTTTATTAGAGAAAACAAACAGGGTTACCTCATAACCCAAGTCAGGGTCATTACATGGTGTTTCAAACAAATCAGACTTTTGTTAGTATATTAATGTTTTTTTTAAAATAGCTCAATATCATTAAAAGTAAGCCATACGACATCTACAAGATAGATATATCTCATCAAGTAACCAAGCAGCAACTCCTTTTGTGGAAAGACATAGCACATGAAGACAATAATAGATTACCAGACAAAGAGCTCGACAACAAAGTAACGACACAGACCTAACAACACAGACACAACGCCCCACAAAATAGGACGAGAAACACAACTACCAACGACGAGCACTAAGGTTGCACCAACCAGGAGACCCGGGAAGGAGGCCAAACCTCAGCGATGCAAATACAGCGGAAGGATGGCTCATGTGGATATAAAGGCAGGGAGCAGAGGGTGCTGGGAACTCCACCACCACTCCCGGCCACCACTGCGAATAGGGAGCAGAAGACCCGCACAAAGCCCAAACCCAGCTTACTCCTCCTCTGCCTGAAGCACCAAGAGGCACCCGAGCTCACCGTCCGCCCAAGAAGGAACCTGAGGCATGACACGACCAACAAACGACAACTACAGATAAAAAAAGCACTCTCACAGGAGGACCAAAACCAAACCTAACAACTAGGAAACGTTGAATGTCGGTGACTAAAAGGCAATAGAAACCTGCCACATACAACCACCTAAACAGAACTAACCTAAATAGATGAATGACAAAAGGGCAGAGACGCTGCCACAGACAAGAAAAGGCCGAATACCGGTGACTAAAGGGCAGAGACGCTGCCACTGCCAACAATGGAAACTAAACCAAACTGAAAATGAAAGAAACACAGAAAAACAAAAGAAAGGGGGGAAAAATCCAGTAGCAACACTAGTAGGATTGGAATCCACAAGACGCCTCTTGCCAACTCCACAACCTCTGATGAACGTCGATGACCACCTAAAAGCAACTACAGCGATCGGCACCGCCTCCAAGCATATCCATAAGCTGGATCTGAGATCGCTCTCCCATCCGCCATAGGAAGGAGGCAGAGTAAAAGAAGAAGAGAACGACCTAAAGCACCCTCAGGAGAGCGATCCAAACTGAAGCCAGGTTGGGGTAACCCCAGGGGAGCAGGGTGGCATACCCAGGCGGCCGAGCCCCCTCCCCCAAGAACGGAGAAGACATTCCCTAGTCACCCCTTTCAATCACACAAGATGCTCCTCAGTCACACGGGACACTCCTCAGTCGCACGGGACACTCCAAAGATAAAGTGTTAGCATATTAATGCTTGTTTTTGTGGCATATACAAATATTGTTCTCATGTGCATATATGTTGTGGCTAAGGCGATAGAACAATTTGTATCAAATTCATGTCATAGTATGGATACAAGAAAGATATTGGGCTCTTATGCAAATATTTCTGAGCGGGTATTGATGTTGAAATCAGTTTTAATTTACCCATATTTTTTGGTATGCGGTTAATTGGTGATCGATTGTTTTTATGTTTTGAGTAATCTCATTTAGTGTAATGGGTTCTCATAGACTGGCTCATAATTTCTACCACAACATCACCTACACCTAGAGAAACACCAACTAACGACATCTCAAGCAAGAACCTACAGCTACACTTCCTGAACTGCTGTCCCAACATCTGAAAGAACAACATTGACACCCTACTCTGCCACACTACATCACCTCTATCAATATGACAGTTACACTTGACTACTACACTACATCTTCTCCTTCTAAGAAGTGGATATACAAGCATCTACTCCATCATTATAGCATTTTCTTTCTTCATAATAAATTGCAATTATCACACCACTTTGACGTTTGCCACTGTGTGTGATTCCACACAAATTTAGCATGGCACCGACCTTGCTTCTATACCACCTGACCTTCTGCCTCCCACTATGAGAACAAGAGGAGATCTCAGTGTCACACTGAGCAAGATCAAAATGATTTATAATAGGAACAATACTCCACTACATCTGAGCAAAGCTTATAAGAGCAAGACAAATACCGCATGGAACACTACTCATAAATCTAATGTCCTCTACCCAAAACACACAAATATGATTACCCACTCCCCTTTCATGAATTATCCTCTTGGTGACCCAGTAAACCATATCACAGTGTAGCTTCCTAGGGTGTGGAAATATCACCAGTTTGACCTCCCGTCGGGTATAAACAAGGTGAAGATGGAACACAAAAGTTTCAATGTAGTCATCGACTATGATAGAAAATCCAACATTTACATTGAACATGGATGGGAGGAGATGATCTCATCACTAAAACTCAAAAGAGAATGGACCATCTTCCTCTATCCAATATCTAATCAAATCCTAATGGCATGGGTCATGGACTTCAACAATGAAACCTTAGTGGAGTTGTACTCCCTCTTCTTCACGCTTGAAGACACTATCTCCATGAGCTTTGATTCAGCAGACCAACTTTTTGTCCCTGAGAAGCACCAACCCAAGTTGGGAATGAGAGTAAACCCCATCAAGATCACCTCTACACCAGCTAATACAACACACTCGGATGAAGAAGACACAAACACATCAGTATAATATCCATCTTTCATTGCCGGCAGGTATGAAAACAAATCCTCATCATCTTATTTTGTGACTACTGCTATAGCTTGTCCAAAAACTACATCATGTCTACACCCGCTTCCCACCAAACCCCCTTCTTAGACCAAGTATGATTTAAATTTTCCACTTCTCTAAAATCTCTCAACTACTAACCTTCATCTTGCCACCTTCACGAGAGACACCTACCAAAATGGCTGGACGTTTATTTCAAATAGACCCCTGTTTCGGGCTCTAAAGTGCACCAGATGCGTCAGTAGGGGACACTCTAAGTCCCGATGCAACTCTCCATCGTGATGCTACATCTGTGACCTCCCCAGAAACCTCTCTTGCAAATGACCCCTATGTCCTGGTCTTTCCCTAGGGGATCACAAAACCTTTCACAGCAAACAAAAAACTTTCCATCCCAAAACATTGTTTACTCATAGATCACAACCCAATAGAGGATTTATCAAATCTAATTAGCTACCAAAACCCTATGACAACTTGATTACCACCCCAAACACTTTTTCATGTATTCACATACACGAACCAGATGCTACTTCCTCCCCCCTTCACAAGATCATGCAAACCAACCTAGATCTAAACCCCACTCATTGTGACCCCAAGTTTCTATTAAACCACCCACTTCTAACCTACATTTTCGCTCACTCCCATCATCTTTTACCACAACCCACCCTTTGGATGATTACAACCCTCCCTTCCCCATGGATCCTATGATGCATCTTGATAGGGAGTTTCTTATCGATCTTTCAACAAACTCTATGTGAGTTTTGAAAGATTTCACCAGTCACAGGATCCTTATCACCATCACAAATAATATTGACAACAACATGGTGAACATTCTTGATGTCACCAAAGCAATCACCCTTCTTCTTCATGGACATACTATCCTCAAACCTAAGATCCTATCTCCTTCTTAACTCTGGTATCCCATCCTCAAAGGAACCAAGATGGAACACTTGTTTTGGAAAGTCATGAATATTCCATGTGGCTCTAGCTTTGTTCAAACCAATATCACCAGATGGACTCCTAAACAAGGATCTTCGCTGGCAGCCTCAGGAGGATCGGGTTGGGTAGCCATCGCGGATCTCCCCCACACCATTGGGAGGTTGAGGCCTTTAGAGCCATCACACATACCATCGAAGCCACTCTTTAGTTCGTCAGTCACGACACCCTTCATCCCACCCAATACACGAAAGCATTTTGTGTCTTCTTAGTTAAACAAGCCATCACCCTCTATGCCTCCTTAAAAATCAGACTTGGGAAAAAATCTACAAAATTAAACTTACAGCTGAAAACCCTACTACCATTTTGACTACATTCACATATATCATCTCACATCTATAGTCATGATTCTGTCCTATGAACTCTAAGAAATCCTTCACAACCTTTACAAAACCAACTGAGAGAAATATGCTCTGGGAATGAAAGAACTCCACAACCATCTCCCAAGAATACAGAAACATCTCCACAAACAACAAAAGGCCTAGGACATAATCTCCATCAGCAGACAACAACAACAACTCCCTTCAAAACTCCTTCAAACATTTTCCTTTCCATGATGATAGCATAGACACCACTACTAGCATTGATTCAGACATTGTCTACAAGCTAAAATCTACCATCATTGATGAAATCTGATCCTCACATAGTCGAAAGAAAAAGAACAAAGGCAAACCACTTTCAACTATCCCAATTATCAACCCGCTGTCTACCACACCAGAAGGGAAAACTAGAAGAAACTTATTCACTTCAGAAAAACCAGGTATATCTTCAGAACATTCACTATACTCTCAACACAATTCTCATCTTTTACTAGCTGATAGTACACATACTACAGACTGTGATAACCATATTGATAATAATTAAGATATAGCATAATGTACTGATATACAATCCTTTACAAACTTTGTTGATAAGATATCAATTACTTTTAATAATGATACCATTGCACATAGTGCCCTAGATGACATAGAAAAATTCATGAGCTGGAGCAACCATATAAACATCCATGACACTTACACCACCATGGATAACCTACATTTAGAATAAATCTATAGTACACTTGTCTTTTGTCCTTACACACACCCTCAATGAAGACCACATCCTGGAATTTCCATGGTGCATCCAATTATTATAGAAGGAAAGAAATTAGTAGACACATCTGTGAAAAAAACATTAACATTATGAACATCTAGGAAACCAAAACTAATCTTCCATATTTTGCTCTAAAAACCATAGGAGGTAAACACATAAACACTTGGCACCACATACCTCCAGTGGAATTCAAATGTGGGCTAGCCATAGGCATAAACAATAGCCTATTTACCATAACACAAGTTGACTCATGGAATTCTCTATTACCTGACACATCACTAACACTTTTGATGCTCTAGAGTGGGTCTTCACTGGGGTATATGATGAACCCAGTACTAGCAAAACTGAATACATTGTTAAGCTAAAATACACTATCCACAAGTTTGCTGACAAACCCTGGCTCCTTGGAGGAGACTTCAACCTCATCACCCACTCATTGGACAAAATAAACATCCCCCATCAGGAGGGTCATATGCACTATGTCGGCAAAGTCTTCAACCAGCTTATCACAGAATTCCACCTGATTGATATACCCCCAGCCAATGCATGTTTTACATGGCACCATAACCAATCTTGGGCCAAACCTGATCGCTTCATCTGTACCACACTTTGGGAAAACTTATACTCACACTCCTTTGTTTCTGTTGCATATTGACCTATCTCTAATCACTTCCCTATCATCATCAACACAAAACCTTTACTATGGGGTCACAAACCCTTTTGCTTTGAAAATTTGTAGCTTACCGATCCAAACTGTATGGATCTTTACAAAAACACTTGGATCACTTCTGATGCACACACCATAGAACTAGGCTACCACATCACAAAAACACAAAGAATATCAGAAACAATCCAAAAAATTGGCAAAAAAAATTGGGAATTTCAAACATAGACTAACTGACTTAGAACAACAATATCTTTATGTTGACAGTAACCCTACAGTTGATCCTTCCCTCACTCTCACTATCAAAGATGAAATATAACAAGTTCATATCTGCATAGATACCATTTGGAAACAATGTGCTAAGATCAAATGAGCCATTGAGGAAGACAAGAATGCAAAATTCTTCGACAAAACTTGCAACGATAATGTCTACAAAAACATCATTGCTAGACTACGAATCAATGACAACATCACTTCAAATAAGCACACAACCACAAACCACATTGTCCTACATTTTGAACGCATCTTCAACACTGGTCAAAATCCCTCCTTTCTCAACTCTATCAGTTGGAAACACATTTGCAACAAAACCATCCCATGCCCACAACACACTATTTGAGATTTTAACTATGATGAACTGGATGGTGCCATTACTTCTCTTGGAAAAAACAAGTCCTCACAATTTGATGGGCTTAACACTGAATTCTACCTTTCCAAATGGAATCATATCAAATGCGACTTTATGAAATTACTTATAGACTTCCAAAATAACACTAATGTACACAAACATATCAAAACTCTAAACCATACCAACATAGCACTCACAAAAAAGGTTAACCATCGTGAGCAAATCACATAATTCAGACCCATTAGCCTCATCAACACATCTTATAAAATCATTTCAAAAATCCTTAGCAATTACATCAAACCACAGCTTGAGGACATCATATCCCACAACTAAATTGCCTTTCTAAAAAACTGTAGCATTCATGATGCCTACATCATGGTAAATGAAACTCTCCACCTTTGCTACAAAAACAAAACTCCTATCATAGATATAAAATTGGAATTTGAGAAATCCTTTAATTACATTAATTGGAGTTGCCTCCTCCACACCATGTCTGGATATGATTTTCTAAGAAAATGGAACAACTGGATACATGCTTGTATATCTACAATTCACTTCTCCACCATCAACAACGGATCACCTTTTGGACATTTCAACGACACTAACGAGCTTAAACAAGGAGACCCACTCTCCCCATACATGTTCATCATTATCACCTCTATTTTTACAAACATGATCAAGCTTGGCACAACACATGGCCTCATTTCCTCACCTACTGAATGCTATGAGAATACTGTCCAATTTCCAGATGATACCATGATTTTGGTCAAGCAAAAGATACAACCATCATTAACACAATCTACATTATTGTTCTCTTCTCATACGTCTCTGGCATCAAAATAAACCTTTCAAAATCATCCATCATAGGAGTCAACACCACAACACAACTTGTTAATTGATACATATATCTTCTTAAGTGTAAAATTGAACATTTCCCGGTAACCTAGCTAGGTCTTCCCATTTCTCCACACCCCATCATGCACTCCCTGTTGAACCCCATCATTGATAAAATCAAACACAAACTACACTCATGGGCCAACCACTTTCTCAACTTTGCGGGATGCCTCACCCTTCTTAACAGTGTAATAATCCCCATAATCACACACTACCTCAGTTGCTTTTCCCTTCCTAGAAAAACCTTAAAATCCATTGATTCCATTAGAAAACAATTTTTATGAAACCATTATAATGGAGAGCATCAGAGGAACAAAATAAACTTAGTCAACTGGGATACTATTCATGAACCTATTGAATATGGTGGATGGGGTATCATTAACATTAAGATGCACACCATCTGCCTCATCACCAAGATCATCAACATCCTTTCCATAAAATTAGATAAGATCTAGAAAACTCTCATTCTTAACAAATACTGCAAATGTACCCCTCCTTGGCACAAAACCAGCAAATGTAGAGCATCACCACTTTGGAAGTACATTATCAAACACTTTGACATCATTACACACCTTATCAACTCCCCCTACATGCTTACTTAAACATCAACTTTTGGAGGGATCCATTGTTTTAAAAAAATCCATACAAAATATGAAATGCCACTTCCACATATCACTATCTTTGAAAAATCTTAACACTGCCAAATCCTTGAAACTTTTGACCAAAAATCAACAAAACTCACTTAAACTCTTCCTCTCTAATAACCTCCATCCAGATACATTATTGGAAATCATTCATGACCTAGAATATAACATAGCTTACCACATGACTTGGATTTGGGGGCCAACATACACTCCAAAATATGCTTACTTGCACTTATCTTACAAAGGACATACATCATATATGAATATCATTTGGAAAATGAAATCTCCACAAACATTCAAAATTTTCTTATGGGTTCTCTCTAGTAACAAGATCCCCACTTACCATCTCATCCATAGAAGGGGCTTCTAGGGGCCTTCTAGATGCTAGACCTGTCTATCTGCAGAAGAAACCAATCATCACCTCTTTACTAGCTTCCCTTTCACACTACACTTCCTTTACAAATACTTCCTACCACACAATATCACTAGTAACATGCTCCTTCGTAACCATATCACTCAATTAAAACCTCTAACCCAACACAAACACCATCCCCCAACTAATCTAATTACAAACACCCTCTGGATTCTCTGGCTAGAAAGAAATTAAAGAAAGTATAACAACAAAAATTGACCAAAGAACCTTTTATTGACTAACATTGAACATTCCTTGTACATTAACTTGTATTGCAGGACTAACTTCCACATCAACACATGTGTTGAGAACAGATGAAGACCAGGATAACATATTTGGAGATCAAACTGGTGGAGGCTGCTACATACTGGAAGATATCATAGTTGATGATGCATGATTTTGAACTAAATCACCAAGGATATCTATTATAAGGGGTTTTTCCTACCAATCATATCAGCTTTTATTTCATCCTTTTATTTAGACCCATTATTAACGGTTGCCTCCCCCAAATACATTGTTTTCTTTAGATCTCATTCTCTTTGTTTTTCTTTCTTTCAGCATCTGATTTGGATACACATCCTTATATGTGTCCACCATGGTAGAACACTTTGTTATCTCATGTTTGCAAGCATTCTTGTTTGTAAACATTTTACTACTAAAATCATGGACTATTTATAAAAAAAGGTCAAAAACTATATAGAAAAACCACCATTTGTCAATTTACGCTAGGCATAAATTCATGTAATGTACAAGCTTCAAAACAATTAGATATCACAAATGTTGAATAATGTTATATTACATCCTAGACTGCAAACATGGATTCACATCACTTTTTTATTTATTGGGGTTTGTTGCTTGGATACTTTATTTGATCTTTTTAATGTAAAAGATGGCTCGTTAATACTATTGATGTGATTAAAATGTTCAGTTATATTATACCAGAGTTAACGAAGCTGAAGAATAAGATTAGGAAAAAGAAAAGTAAGGAACAAAGTGGGAACTGACTGTGGCTCCCACATGCTCAAGACAATGATGTCTTCTTTGTGGTGTCTACAAAATCATTAAATGGATCCTTCTAGGCTTCAATTTGAACAATTATGTCCTACACTACCTCTGACTTTGGTTCCTCCCACACTTTAAAATTAGTAGCTATTAGAAGATAGTGTGATACAGATTGGTGAGAATTGACTCACATTCTTATAAAAACATACAAATGGCAAATTTTAATTTGAAAAAACTAAATGCAAATATTCCATCAAGCCCTTTCCATACCTTTAAGTATAATTATATAAGACTGTAATTTGAAAAACTAAGTATAAATATTTATAAACATACACATCTTACAGTTTTATGTTAAAGTCATCATCATCTAAGTCTCAATCCTAACCATATTGGGCTCCTACATGGATCTTTTTTTTCCAATCAACTAAGTTATAGGCCATTGATGCGATGATTTTGAGTCGCATTTATAGACCTTTTTCATATGTGTTTTGTGCTCTAATTACTCATTTTTATGGATAGTATTGCATAATTCACTCATTTCGGTCTTTGCCTTCATATTATGTCAAATCCCCTTTGTTTTACTATTTTGAGCATTATTTATCATAATATTATTATATGTGTGGATTTACTTGGTCTTGTTGTGGAATTTCAGGAAAAACAAGTGTATGCTTCCGTCGATACCATCGACGGAAGTCGATACCATCGACCAAGCCACAGATTGCCAGACGAGAGGAGCAGCACAGAGTCGATACCATCGACCCAAGTCGATGCCATCGACACATGGAGAGCTACAACGTCGCTAAACGACAACAACCGACGCTAAAGAGAGTCGATACCATCGACCCAAGTCGATGGTATCGAGATGACCACATGCGCTCAGACTAAAAGAAAGGAAAGCTGCCGCTAATCCGCTGGGTCGATACCATCGACCCGCGTCGATGGTATCGACGCCGGTAGATATGCGTTGGATCTGTTTTGATCTCGATCGGATGGCTGGAGTTATTTGACGACCTAATTAGGGACTTATACCTAATGACAGCCGCCCAGAGGAGAGGATCATCTCATATCGCATTGCACGAGTGCCGAGGAAGGGGAGAAAGGAGAACGGAGGCCAGAAGCTCATCCCGGGTGATTCGGACGCTGCCGAAGACGAATTCCACCACCGACAGGAGGGGAAGCTCGTATTCTACGCCAAGGATCTGCCGGTTCTTCTCCGTTCAGGGGTTTTCCCACTTGTTTCACGTTTTTCTTATGAAGTCCCCTATTTCTACCATGTATTTGTGTGAGATGAACATGAGAGGCTAAAACCCTCCATCTTTAGGACCGGGAGTAGCCCGAGAATGCATTCTATGCCAATTTTATATTGATAATTCACATTTTCTCTCTCAAATCTGTGGTATAGATTCGTTTTCTCCATATATATTGTTATGCTTGATCACCATAATAATAAATTAATGCCCTTAATCACTTCGACAGAAGGATTAACGGTTGAAAAGAGACGAAACCTACATTAATCAATAAAGCCCTTGACAAAGGAGTTGTAAAATTAATGGTGGGAACTGAGAGACCGTTTATAATGTGCTTAGTTTAGGGGAATGATTACTACGACAGTGGAATCAACCTAAACCTAAGTAGTGAATTACACCACGACAGTGGGTAATTCTGTTTTCAGGCGACTACCCGGATAGAGAGAGAAGAGTGAGGAATTATATAAAACCTAATATAATGTTGACCCGCGGTGAAACCGCCATCCTAAAGATATCCTTTTGAATTGATTAAACTAACCTTTAATCAATTGTTTTCTTTATTTCGTTTGATTTTCTTTTAATTTCGACAACAACCCTTACTTTGTTATTCGGCCTAGCTGATTGCGATTAGTTAGTAGAAGTCTCCAATAATTCACGTATCCTTGAGTTCGACTCGGGCCTCACAAAGGCCTATATTACTCGACGCGTATACTTGCGTTTAAGCACGTAGTAAAATACACGTCAAGTTTTTGGCGCCGTTGCCGGGGATACGTAAATTATTGGCACTTTGAGTGCTAGGAGCGGCCACTCTAGGCCATATTTTTTTTATTATTTTGAAACAATTTTAAATATTCTTAAATTTCTCTATAATTGTGTTTACTCGTTCAAAGCATAGTACTGAACCCTGACCTTCTTATTTCAGGTACTTTGCATGGTGCATACACGTAGCACAGACTACGCGAATCGCACACCTGAGGTTCCATCTCCGGGACCAGAGGACGAGGACTACTACGAGAAAGCTTACCAAAGCGACATAGATTCTAAATCTGAGCAAGAGCAAGCAGAAGAAATGGCCGAACCACAGACGATATGGGAGAAGATCAAAGCGTCTTCTTCATCAGCTTCAAAGGGGCCTATAAAGAAACAGGGGCTCAACATTCCAACCTACAAGATCGATGCAGCATTGATTAACTTGGTTAAATCAAACAAATTTCATGGGCTGAAGAATGAGGATCCAGTGGCACACATTAGTCAGTTTGTTGAAAACTGTGATATGGTGAAGATAGATAGGTTCCCACAGGATGTTCTGTACCTCAAGTTATTCCCAAGTTCACTGGCAGGAATAGCGAGAGAGTGGCTACATAACCTCGACGATGAGTTTGTTGAATCATGGGATCATATGGTAGAGGTTTTCTTCGAGAGGTTTTTCCCTCCTGAGAAGACCAATGACATGATTAGGAAGATTCACAATTTCACCCAACAGGCGGGTGAAACATATTCTGAGACTTGGGAGCGATTCCAGGTCATGTTGAGGAGATGTCCACATCATGGACTGGACAAGGAGACACAGGTGAAGATCTTCTATTTTGCTCTCTCCGAGCATGATAGAAGCAACTTAGACTCAGCCGGTTTAGGATTTTTCTTGAACAACACTGATACGAGATGCTGGGAAATACTGAAGAACATGGCACAGAAGCAATCTTGGGGAGAAAGAGAGAGAGGCCCAATTGAGCAAGCAAGAGTTGCCAGTGAGTCAAAGGCAATGAGAGTGTTAAATGAGAAGATGGATCTTCTCGCAAAGAAGCTACTGCAGAAGGAAGACAATGAGTCTGAGGAGGAGGCTCAAGTCAAGTACATGAGGCAACAGCAAGGGTACAGGAACAATGACTATTCATGGCGAAAGGACAAGAAATTTTCAAGGAAGGATCCAAATAATTTTCTGCAGGATCCGGACGCCAAGCCTGCACCAGCCACAGAGGACAAGAGCACGGAGTTGCTCAATCAGGTCATTAAACAAAACCAGGAGTTAATGAACACATTTGGGCAACAAATCAAGCAACAGGGTGAATTCATGAACCAATTTGGGCAGACTTTGCAGAGTCATGGGGCTCAAATGAGAACTATAGAGACTTCCATGGCGCAGATGGCAGCTGAAATTGCAAGCTTGAAGAAGCCAGCACATCCGGGTTTTCTGGGGAACACCAATGTTCCCGGGGGAAACCAGCAGGCCAAGGCCATCCTATTGAGGAGCGGTAAGAAAGTGTTGAATCCAAGGACGGATGACACAAGCACACCGTAGGACAAAGTTGAAGATGCAACCAAGAAGGAGCAGCCCACACCTGTCATGGGGCAAGGTGAAGACATAGTTGTGGATGGCAATGAAGAACAAGCTACTGAGGAGGAACCATAGAAATTGAAACCCTATGTGCCACCTCATCAAAGGGCACATACTGTTCCGATCCCCTATCCCAATAGCGCAAAGGCAAGGAAGGTGGATGCACAATTCAAGAAATTTCTAGACAGCTTTAGGAAGTTATCGGTGAATATTCCTTTGTTGGAGGCGATTGAGCAAATCCCGTCTTACGGGAAGTTTCTTAAAGATGTCATCACTAAGAAGAGGAAAATACCCGACACTGAGGTCGTGGTGCTGAAGGAGCAAGTGAGTGCTTTCATTATGGGCACTTTGCCGCCGAAGAGACAGGATCCCGGTTGTTTCAATATTTCTTGCTTTATCGGGAAGTTCAAATTTGGAGAGGCACTTTGTGATTCTGGGGCAAGCATCAATTTGATGCCCCTTTCTACATTCAAGAAGCTTGGATTAAAGGAATCAAGGCCAAGCAACATGACTATCCAATTGGCCGATAATTCTGTGGTGAAACCGTATGGAATCTGCGAGGATGTCTTGGTAAAGGTAGACCGTTTTGTTTTTCTGGCTGATTTCGTGGTTATGGAAATGCAGGACGAGCATGGCAATGAGTTGCTACTTGGACGCCCATTCCAAGCAACAGCCGATATGATCTTGGAGATGGGAAGAGGTCGCTTGACCTTGGGCATTGCGGATGATCGCTTTGAGATGGTCATGCCCACTAGCAATGCATCTACTAAAGCAAAAGCACAGTGCAACATGGTGAAACATGTGGAACACAATATCTCACTTTGTCTTGGGAAGCCATTCTTGGATATGGCTCATGTGATGAGCAAGATGGATAGAGGGACCTTAGCTGTGGACATTATAGAGAAAACAAAAGTTGTCTCTTTATGTAAGGCTGTTGGATTTCCAAATGATGAGAATGAGGACATTTCACCTTCTTGGGAGGATGAGGCGATCATTACTTCAGTTTTTGATGCATATCCAGAATTGCCGTTGGAGGCGTGTTTGCTAAATGTCACTTATGATTGGATGCAGAGTACTTCACTCAAGGAGTGCGCCAAAATGCTTCAGATGCTTCCATGTTTCTACACGAGGCACTATGAAGATTTAGGTACACTTCCCCCACCGCTGCAATCATCTCTTATTTGTCCGCCGGAGTTGGAGTTGAAGCCACTGCCCCCGCATCTTAAGTACGTCTTTCTAGCTGAGAAGGACAAGCTACCAGTGATTGTATCTGCATACTTGAGTGCGGATGAGGAGGAGCAACTACTGATAGTGCTCAAGAACCACCGTGGAGCCTTTGGGTGGTCAGTCGCGGATATCAAGGGGATCTCTCCTACACTTTGCCAGCACAAGATTCGGCTCGAGGAGGGAGCCAAACCAGTCATTCAACCTCAAAGACGTTTGAATCCGAGCATGATGGAGGTCGTGAAGAAGGAATTCATAAAACTTCTTGCTGCAGGGATCATATATGCTATATCAGATTCGACGTGGGTGAGCCCCACACAGGTAGTCCCTAAAAAGGGGGGAATCACTGTCACTAAAAATCTTTTAAATGAACCTGTCACCACCCGATTGGTAACCGGGTGGCGTGTTTGCATTGACTACCGCCGATTGAATGCCGCAACTCTTAAAGATCATTTTCCATTGCCATTTATCGATCAGATTTTGGAACGTCTTGCAGGTCGGTCACATTTTTGTTTTCTAGATGGATATTCGGGGTATAACCAGATTTCTATTGATCCTTTGGATCAAGAGAAGTCTACGTTCACATGTCCCTACGGGACTTTTGCTTACCGACGGATGCCGTTTGGATTATGTAATGCGCCAGCGACTTTTCAACGCTGCATGCTTGCCATATTTTCTGACATGGTGGAGCGTTGTCTTGAAATTTTCATGGATGACTTCTCGATATATGGAGTGTCTTTTGATGAGTGTCTTTATAACTTAGACAAGGTACTGCAGCGGTGCGAGGACACACACTTGGTCCTCAATTGGGAGAAATGTCACATGATGGTGACAGAAGGAATTGTGCTAGGACACAAGGTGTCTAGCAAGGGTCTTGAGGTAGATCCCATGAAAATTGAGGTGATTTCTAAGCTACCCCCACCAAACTCAGTAAAATGGGTGAGAAGCTTTTTAGGACACGCCGGGTTTTATCGGCGATTCATCAAGGATTTTTCTAAAATCGCAAAACCTTTATCGGAATTGTTGGAAAAAGATGCAGTTTTTGATTTCAATGAGAAATGTCTTCACGCATTCGAGGTTTTGAAAGAAAAGTTGATTTCGGCTCCGGTTGTTCAAATGCCGGATTGGACAAAACCATTCGAATTAATGTGTGACACTTCTGATTATGCAGTGAGAGCCGTTTTGGGGCAAAGGGTAGATAATAAGCCCGTTGTGATTTTCTACGCCTCCAAAACACTTAATGATGCTCAATTGAACTATACAACTACAGAGAAAGAGTTACTTGCCGTCGTGTTTGCTTTTGAAAAATTTCGGCAGTACTTAGTGGGCTCTAAAGTAGTTGTGTGGACCGATCACGCTGCGATAAAATATTTGATGGAGAAGAAGGATGCAAAGCCTAGACTCATTAGGTGGATTTTGCTTTTACAAGAGTTTGATATTGAAATCAAGGACAAATCGGGAATTGAAAATGTGGTGGCTGACCACTTGTCTAGGATAGAAAGGGTAGATGAACAAGGTTTACACATACCCATAACTGAGACGTTACCCGATGAACAACTTTTGAAAACTAATTCTAAGGAACCATGGTTTGCTAATATTGTTAACTATTTGGCTTGCGGGATCATCCCGGAAGATTGGTCGTATCAAGAGAAAAAGAAATTCTTTCATTCTTTGAGATATTATTTTTGGGATGACCCAATTCTTTTGAGGCAGTGCAGAGATGGCATTCTTCGCAGGTGTGTGCCGGAGGTGGAGTACGAGAGTGTTCTCCACCATTGTCATGCGTCGCCTACGGGAGGACACCATGCTAGTTCACGTACAGCAGCCAAAGTGTTGGAGAGCGGCCTCTATTGGCCCACTTTGTTCCGGGATGCCTATGATTTTGTGAGGCAATGTGACCCGTGCCAGCGCGCAGGTAACATTTCAAGGAGACAAGAGATGCCCCTGAATGTATTTCAGGAAGTTGAGGTATTTGACTTATGGGGCATAGACTTCATGGGACCTTTTGTGTCCTCAAATTCAAATTTGTATATCTTGCTTGCTGTTCATTATGTGTCGAAGTGGGTGGAGGCAATCCCCACAAGGACTAATGATTCAAATGTAGTGTGCATGTTTTTCAAAGAATACATATTCTGTAGGTTCGGGATACCCCGAATGATCATAAGTGATGGGGGCACACACTTCCGGAACCAAAGATTTTCGACACTTTTGAAGAAATATGGGGTCAAGCACAACATCGATACCCCATATCATCCACAGACGCAAGGACAAGTGGAGGTTTCAAATCGGGAAATCAAGAAGATTCTAGAAAGGACAGTGGCATCTACAAGGAAAAATTGGAGTGCCCTACTACCGGACGCACTTTGGGCGTATAGAAAGGCGTACAAAACACCTATACGCACCACGCCTTTTAGGTTGGCGTATGGCCGGGCTTGCCATCTTCCGGTGGAGCTGGAGCATAAGGCCCATTGGGCGCTAAGAAGGCTGAACTTGAGCTATGATGAAGCTGGGCGAAAGAGGATGTTCGAATTGAATGAATTAGATGAATTACGCATGACGGCATATGAGAATGCCCGCATCTACAAGGAGTGCACAAAGCTGATCCACGATCGACATATCGAGATGCGCACGTTCAAGAAGGGAGACAATGTTCTATTGTTTAACTCCCGTCTCAAATTGCATCCCGGGAAGCTAAAGTCCCGGTGGAGTGGACCCTTCATAGTGGAAGAGGTGAGACCGCACGGTGCGATTCTCGTGCGTGATGGAGATGCCACGTTCTTGGTGAACGGGCAGCGCTTAAAGTTGTATTTTGGTGAAAACTACAAGAGGAAAGTGAATGAGGTCAAACTCATTTCACTTATGAATGAATGAGATGTTTGGAAGATGTCTAGCCTAAGACGCTAAAGAAGGGCGCTTGTTGGGAGGCAACCCAACCATTGGTACATTAGGATAGTTTAGTTGTAGTTATAGATTGCTTTTATTTCATTTAAATTTTAGTTTAAAGAAGATACCTTGATCCGTTTGTTCAATGTGCAGGCACAGGCAGGGTCGATACCATCGACACACTGGTCGATGGTATCAACATGGGTTCAGGTTTACAGCTGCAAAAATCGCACTGAGTCGATACTATTGACGCCCCCGTCGATGGTATCGACATACCTACAGGCAGGTTGCAACAAAATGTCGATGGTATCGACACGCCAGTCGATACCATCGAGATCTCTAGAGAAGTTCAGACAAATTTTGCTCAGTCAACTCGATACCATCGACGGCCTCGTCGATGGTATCGACATGATCACAGGTTGAATGCAACAAAACGGCGGTGTCGCAATAACAGCAGTCGATACCATCGACCCTCGTCGATGGTATCGACATCCATGTCACCGTTCCGCGCCAAGGCATCGACGACGATTGCGAGTCCACGTCAGCGATCTGGGTGCTGCGTCGATACTATCGACTTCCGTCGATGGTATCGACACGTCAGCAATCCGGGTTTCTCGATCCAGCAAACGTCAGCCGTCGATACTCGCGAGGGAGGCGGATACCAGTGAGACGTGTCGATACCATCGACCCGCGTCGATGGTATCGACGGGTCAACAGTAGCGCCGGCTAAGTCTATTTAAGGAGAATTGCAACGTCATTTGACGTCACACCTTCAGAGCAAATGTCCTCCTTTGCGCCGAGCACTCCCCCAAGCCCTCCAAGACTGAAGAGCAACGACAACGAGCAGGGATCTTCACCGAGCGGAGAATCACTTCTTCATCTTCCCCGAGCTCTCTTTTTCTAATTCCATCTTCTCGCAACCATGGTGCATGCCGCCAGAGCTTCGTCATCGTGCGCAAATCCCATGGAGATCGAGGAGTTTGTTCCTCCCCCAACCGCTTCCGTTCCTCGCCCATGCCTGATTCACCCTTCCATGGAGGCAAGGAAGGTCTATGAGGAGATTATGAAGCGGAAGATTGAGCCGACCCGGTATGTGGACCGGGGCATGCTTCAGGAGCTTGGTTTCGAGGCCAACTTGGCCTATGTGCTTCACGGACAAGCACGCCACACCAGCATAAGGCCAGGCGAGCTGGAGCGCCATGCGGATGGGCAGCCATTCTTCGGTGAATGGGCCACCTACAAGGAATTGGTGGCAGAGTTTATGGCGTCCCTCGACGTCTGCGTCGTGCCCAACGATGTGGTGGCGTCGGATCGTGAGTGGATCAGGGGCCGGGTGTCCTTCTGGCTGTTCAACAACAACTACAACATCACACTGGTCCAGTTCAACAACATCTTTAACTGGAACCACTCCCAACATGATCACTGACGCCCAGATTCCCGCACCGACTACGACAAGATCTTCGCCGAGCTAGTTACAGTGCCGACAGGTTAGACCGTGAGCTACCATAATGCAGCGGTAGCAGATTTTGAGCACCCTTTCGTCCGGGTTCTTCACCGAATGTTGAGCTTGACGTTCTTCGCTCGGAGTGATTTGGCATTGAGCAAGTTTCAGGAGAGCGATCTCTTCTTCCTCTACGCACTCCTGAAGCGACAACCATGCAACTGGGGGGCGTTCTGGCTACAGCGCGTCCTGGCGGTGAAGAGGAGTACAAGGAAGGCTCCGATCCATTTTGGTGGGCTCATCACCAAGTTGGCGTCCTACTTGGGGCTGAATTTTCAGTCCATGACTCCGATTTCCACAAGAAGTAAGGTGAACGTGAAACACTTGCACCGTTCAAACCTTATCCTTCTCCGGGATGGGTTGGCGTACGCACATTGCCACGTCAACCAAGCTTACCAGGAGCGCTCAATGCCAGACGACGTCTTCAACATCGAGGGTGCGCAGCATTTCCGGTGGCCAATCATAGCCATCGAGTCCTCCGAAGAAGAAGGCGGAAACGACGAGCAAGGAGGCGAGGCTGAGGAGGAAGAGGAGGCTTTCACACCTCTTCGAGCACGTGTAGCACCACGGAAGCGTCCTAGGATGCATCCGGGTGCATCTTCATCATCACAGCCCCCGCCGCCATCACCACAGCCCTCGCAGCCAGCCGAGGATCCCTACTCCATGCAGGGAATGTACACGATGCTGCACGATATACAGCAGACTCAGCAGCAGCACATGTCTATGTATACCGGTATTCATGATACTATGAGCCGGGTACTTGATAATCAACAGGCTATGTTCGAGAATGAACGTCTCATCCTCGCCAACCAAGAGCAAATACACAACCGGTTGCAAAGGATGGAGATGCAGCAGGAGCCCTTTTATGACCATTACTGGAGTCAGGACTACTTTGGAGGCTATCCACAGCCTCCACCGAGGACCCAATATGATCCAAGCTTCCAGGGGGAGTATCCGTCTTGGGATCCTACGGCCCCGCAGTAACCGCCTCCACCTCCACAGGATTGATCAGGGTATCTCTGTTCCACCCTTAAGTTTGTTTTTGACTATGAGGCCATAGTCGGAATCAAGCTTAGGGGGGTAGCTGGAACAACTCTATCTTTTCTTTTGTGTTTTTAGTTTTTGCTTTGTTATTTGTTTCTTGCATTTTTAGGTTGTGTTTAGGATCCACATCTATCTAGTGTAACCGTGGAGGTCGTAAAAATTGTCATCTCATTGTTTTCATGGGAAATTTAAGGGAATTTTAAAATTTTTGTGTCTTTTGGATAGCTTGACTTGGTTGTCCTTGGGGAACTTATCCTATGAAAAGAATTGATTATGTCAACTTTAAAACAATATGTCACACTTATAATCCCATTGACTCATGAAAAGTGGATAGCAACGGTTGTTTGAGCCTAATCTAATCAAATGGTAATGAGACCTTAATCGGATGTAAGAGAGAGAACCCTCTAAACTACTACACATGTCAGTAAGGAGGGACACATAATACTCTTCTAAGGTTCAGTCATCTAATCTTGTGATCATTCCACTTCATTTTTCCATAATCCACCTAAGAATTGGAAGTAAAGTACAACTTTAATTCCTTCTTGTGTGCATAGCATTTAGATAGGAATTGCATTGATATTTTCCATACTTTTGCATAAAAAGAGAAAAATATAGGGATTCATGAACATTACCTTTAGGTGCATGCCATGTAGTTGCACTCATGACTTTCATGATTACCATGCATAAAGTACACCATGCATCTCAATTTCTCTCAAAAAGTGATCTAAACTGTTCCATACCCTCGAAATAGTACAAAGAGTTCCAATCATGAAGAAAACAGCCCAATACATGTATTTCTAGGCAATTATGGATATGTGGGCTACAAGAAAAAAAGAGAAGAAATTTTTTTTTCTTCTGAAAATATGAAAAAAATTGAGAAAAGAAAAAAAGAAAGAAAGAGAATTTAGAAGGAAATGGAATAAGAGGGAGAAAGGAACATGATATCACTCGCATTACAGGAAAATTGAGTACATGATGTGGCTTAATTAGATTTCATCTCATTTTGAGGTGGAAGGTTAGTGCATGCATCATTTCACCCAATTTTAGGCATTAGGGCATTTCTAATGTGCATTTGCATCATTTAGGACATTTTGTTTTCAAGCATATTGAAACTGTGCAATACTTCCAAGTTCTTCCATGAACCACCCATTCCATCCACTCGTTGCTCGGATTGGTAGGCCACCGTGAATTTCTCCTCACTAATGATTATCAGGAGAACAACTTCCATGTAGATGGTAGTTAGGATGAGCAACGTAGTGTAGGCGATCACAAGATGCACCAATGCTGAATCGGCGAATTTTATTATGTTAACTGCCTTATGTGATAGTGTTCATCGGTTTTAAGGATAATTTCTCTTATTGATGATTATTGTTGCCTTTAGGGTAATTACTGTTCTGTGGTTAGAGAAGGCCGGTTTGAGAATGTTCAGTGGGAGTCACATTGGATGTGGGTTGGTGTGTTGATTTTTAGTTGACATCTGCAATTCTATTCTAAGGATTAGTTGCTCGAGGGCGAGCAATGTTTAAGCTTAGGGGAGTTTGATGCGATGATTTTGAGTCGCATTTATAGACCTTTTTCATATGTGTTTTGTGCTCTAATTACTCATTTTTATGGATAATATTGCATAATTCACTCATTTCGGTCTTTGCCTTCATATTATGTCAAATCCCCTTTCTTTTACTATTTTGAGCATTATTTATCATAATATTATTATATGTGTGGATTTACTTGGTCTTGTTGTGGAATTTCAGGAAAAACAAGTGTATGCTTCCGTCGATACCATCGACGGAAGTTGATACCATCGACCAAGCCACAGATTGCCAGACGAGAGGAGCAGCACAGAGTCGATACCATCGACCCAAGTCGATGCCATCGGCACATGGAGAGCTACAGCGTCGCTAAACGACAACAACCGACGCTAAAGAGAGTCGATACCATCGACCCAAGTCGATGGTATCGAGATGACCACAGGCGCTCAGACTAAAAGAAAGGAAAGCTGCCGCTAATCCGCTGGGTCGATACCATCGACCCGCGTCGATGGTATCGACGCCGGTAGATATGCGTTGGATCTGTTTTGATCTCGATCGGACGGCCAGAGTTATTTGACGACCTAATTAGGGACTTATACCTAATGACGGCCGCCCACAGGAGAGGATCATCTCATATCGCATTGCACGAGTGCCGAGGAAGGGGAGAAAGGAGAACAGAGGCCAGAAGCTCATCCCGGGTGATTCGAACGCTGCCGAAGACGAATTCCACCACCGACAGGAGGGGAAGCTCATATTCTACGCCAAGGATCTGCCGATTCTTCTCCGTTCAGGGGTTTTCCCACTTGTTTCACATTTTTCTTATGAAGTCCCCTATTTCTACCATGTATTCGTGTGAGATGAACATGAGAGGCTAAAACCCTCCATCTTTAGGACCGGGAGTAGCCCGGGAATGCATTGTATGACAATTTTATATTGATAATTCACATTTTCTCTCTCAAATCTGTGGTATAGATTCATTTTCTCCATATATATTGTTATGCTTGATCACCATAATAATAACTTAATGCCCTTAATCACTTCGACAGAAGGATTAACGGTTGAAAAGAGACGAAACCTACATTAATCAATAAAACCCTTGACAAAGGAGTTGTAAAATTAATGGTGGGAACTGAGAGACCGTTTATAATGCGCTTAGTTTAGGGGAATGATTACTACGATGGTGGAATCAACCTAAACCTAAGTAGTGAATTACACCACGACAGTGGGTAATTCTGTTTTCAGGCCACTACCCGGATAGAGAGAGAAGAGTGAGGAATTATATAAAACCTAATACAATGTTGACCCGCGGTGAAACCGCCATCCTAAAGATATCCTTTTGAATTGATTAAATTAACCGTTAATCAATTGTTTTCTTTATTTCGTTTGATTTTCTTTTAATTTCGACAACAACCCTTACTTTGTTATTCGGCCTAGCTGATTGCGATTAGTTAGTAGAAGTCTCCAATAATTCACGTATCCCTGAGTTCGACTCGGGCCTCACAAAGGCCTATATTACTCGACGCGTATACTTGCGTTTAAGCGCGTAGTAAAATACACGTCAGCCATACTCCAATCAAGATGTAAAGGATCAAAATCTTTCTTTATAACCTCTTCCCAAGATAATTTAGTTCTGCGTCTACTTTGTTCAATTGTACTTGACTCAATAACATTGTTTTGAATATGTACATTTTTCGGTCTGTGTTGCACATGTCCTTCCTATCTTAGATGACATTCACAAAACATGTCTAGACAACCTCCACTTTGTTCTTGATGTAGTCATTCCTGAAACGATCTTTTCTTGTCATTCCACACAACCATCTCAACATATGCAATTATGTCACATCTATCTTATTGAGACCTTGTTTCCTCACTTCCCAACAATCACTCCCATATGGATAGATGGTCAGATAGCTGTTATATACAACTTGCTTTTTAATATGAGACGGGTCTTATGGTCACATACTACTCTAGTAGCACTTCTCCACTTCAATCATCCTTCTGTGATCTAGTGACAAACATCATTTTGGATGTCACCTTCCTTTTCACTAATAGATCTCAAGTAGCAAAATTTATCACATATCAATACATTCCCTCCATCCAACTTGACTTCCCCATTCACAATTCTAGATTGGCTAAAGTTGCAATGCATATATTCAGTTTTTCTTCTAATGATCATAAATCTGTTAGATTCTAATGCATTTCTCCATAGTTCAACTTTATCATGCAATATTTCTTATTAATCAATAAACACAATATCATCAACAAATCAAATCCACCAAGGGATACAATCCTTAAAATGTTTTTTCTACTCATCCATAATAAGAATAAATAGATATGGAATGCTTTTCGATCCTTGATGTAACCCAATGTTGATAGGAAAATTTTATGTCTCTCCTTCAAGAGACCTAACACTTGAATTTGAATCATCATACATGCCTTTAATCAGGTCAATGTATTGGATAGGCACACCTATTTTATGCAAAACCCTATACAACACTTCTTTGAGTACTCAGTCATAGAGCTTTTTCAGATCAATAAACTCCATATTAAGATCTTTCCTATTTTCTTTGCACTTGTTTACACTACTACATAAATGGCTTATAAAGTCACTTTTCAAGGTGTCGGTTGTATAAATAAACCGACACCTAAACTCTACAGTGTCGGTTGATAACATAAATTGACATCCAATCTATGAAGGGCGACCAGACACGGGTACCACTTTTATTAAGTGTCGGTTACTTAATAAAAAACTGACACCTAAAATTAACCGCCAAATCCAAAATTTCTAGCGAAAAAAATTACCTCCAAAATTTGACATATGGTGTCGGTTGATATATAAAAACCCGACGACTAAAGGTTATGCGCGAGACACATTTTGGTCGTCAGTTTTACTACAACTACCGACGCTTATGAGTTTTCCCGCGCTGTCCGCGGGGAAATTTTCACACCCTTTAAGCATCGGTTTTAAGTAGAAACTGACGACTATGGTCATAAATCGAGAACGATTTTTTTAATCGGCATATGAATATAGACGTCAATTTTTTTGTAGTTAATACTGACGACTATATTCAAGTATTGTTGTCGGTTGTTGTTCAGAACCGACACTCTTAGTTTTAGTTGTCAGTTTTTTTGAATAACCGACGCCTATGGTACAGTTAATAGCCCTGCAAATAGAACTTTTCCTCCCCATTGTCTCTGCTTCATTGCGACTCTGCGCTAGGTCTGGCGATTTCCCCCGATTGCTCCCCACCGATGTTCATCTCCTCGCGCGCCGCTGCCGTCGCCGCCGCTCGCCGCTCGTCGCCGTCACCGCTCACCGCTGTCACCGCAGTTCTCCTCATCGCCGTCACCGCTCGCCGCCGTCGCCGTAGTTCTCCTCTGATCCTCGCCGCCGGCGCTGCCAGCTTCACCTCCAGCTGCTCTCCTCTGCTCCGGCACTGCCAGCTTGACCTCGTTGCCCTCAAGGTACACCAGCTTCTTCCTCTCCTCATTTTGCTCCTCGTTTGTCCCAATTTTGAGTGCCGGTATGGGAACCATATGCAGGTGGGTCGTGTTGATAGCCCCGCAGGTGGGAAATCTGATGACAATGTTTTATTATCACAACCATATACATTCTTCTTTCCCATGCTTTATATAATAAAAAAAATTGTCAAAGAACAGTGGGTAGTAATAGCTACAAAAGATCATAAAAAGAACAAAGAACAGTGGGTAGTAAAGTTGAATACCTTGTTGTAGGCTACACAACAGATGAAACTATAGTAGCATTTTCTTGTATATTGTGTTTGATATTCTTATATCACTAGAAAGAAAGACTGTCATTTTCATTACTAACAATCTGATAGTCCATGATAGAACAAAGCATATTGACTGCAACTTTGTGTGTCATGCTATTCTGAATTAAGTGTATATGTACTTTATAATTGAATGTTTAAGTAAGTTATAGATATCTTCACCAAACCTCTTTTGGAAACTTGTTTCATTGTTGAGTATATTGAGAATCCTAATCACCCTTCTTGCTTAATGATGAACTGTAATGCACACATGTGACATGCTTGGAATGTAAATGATGATCTTTTCCCTAAATTGTCAATCATGCTTTTAAAGACATCAATAATCACCCTAACTTGAAGAACTAGGATTTTAGGTATAAGAATGACAACACATTATTTGGTGGCCTAGAAACCCGTCAAAGATTTACTCATTAGGAGTAAATCTTGGATAGTCCCCGGTTTGGGACGGTTCTTGAATACCTAATCTCACTCAGGATGTAAGTGTATAATGTGTATTGGGTTTTCAAGAAAATTTTGGCAGCATTTCCCCATTTGTTCTCTAAGTACATATGCACTTGGAGAACAGCGGGGAAATGCTGCCGAAATTTTCTTGAAAACCCAATACACATTATACACTTACTAGTGAGATTAGGTGTTCAAGAATGGGATAGGTGGTACACATTTATTATATATAATAATGACATCACATGTATTTGTTAACCCTAGACCCTAATCTTGTTGTAATATATACTTGTTTTCTCTTTGATCATAGAATGGATAGATCATGGATGTCCATTCACAATCGCTGCACCCCAGAGTTTATTTCTGGTCTTGACTAGTTTATTAGATTTGCCGAGGAACATAGGAAACAACCTAGAGATAGGTTCTACTGTCCATGTAGGCATTGCGGTAACAACTTGAAAGTCAATACTGGTGATGAAATCAAAAGTCATGTCATGTGCAACGGGATTATACAAGACTATACAGAATGGCACTGGCATGGAGAGATTTCAAACCCGAAACCAGTGGATGTCGATAGCAGTGCTTGTGTGGAAGAAGAAATTGCCTACGATGACGTAGATGTGAATGAACCAGTTCCAGTAGACATTGTTGATGCGATGCTGGATAGTTGTGGGGTAGAGCACACCGATCCACCTCCCATTTTTACAAACATTGTGCATGATGCTGAGATACCGTTATACACAGGTTGTACTAAGTTTATGAAGCTTAGCGCTATGTTGAGTTTGTATAAGCTGAAAGCTAACAATAGATGGAGTGCCAAAAGCTTCACGTCATTGTTGTCTTTGTTGAAAGAAATGCTTCCTGAAGGAAACGAGCTACCAATCTCAACATACCAGGTAAAGAAATTGTTGTGCCCAATGGGAATGGATGCCAAGAAGATACATGCATGCCCAAATGATTGTGTATTATTTCAAAAGGACTATGCAGATTTGAAAGATTGTCCAAAATGTGGTGCGTCACGGTATAAATTGACGACTTCGGGGGAGTCCAAAACTGGTTCTCCTGCCAAGGTGATGTGGTATCTACCTATAATATCACGGTTTCAACGCTTATTTTCCAATCCGATAGATGCGAAGGATTTGAGGTGGCATGCAGATGTTAAGAAAAATAATGATGGGATCCTACAACATGCGTCTGATTCCCCACAGTGGAAGAAGATTGATCTATTGTACCTTGAATTTGGTGAAGAAGTCAGGAATCTAAGACTTGGGCTTTGTACAGACGGGATGAATCCGTATGGGACATTGAGCAGCCAACATAGCACTTGGCTAGTCATGCTTGTTATATACAATCTTCCTCCCTGGTTGTGTATGAAAAATAAGTATGTAATGCTGTCGTTGTTGATATCGGGCCCTAAACAACCTAGAAATGACATCGATGTTTATCTTTAACCTCTGATTGATGACTTAAAGAAACTCTGGGGTGAAGGTGTGATGACCTATGATGCTTCACGAAGAGAGACATTTCGTTTGCATGCTATGTTGTTTTGCACTATTAATGACTTTCCAGCATATGTGAATTTGTCTGGATATAGTGTCAAAGGAGCTAAAGCGTGTCCTATATGTGAAGAGAACACTGATTCAACAAGACTAAAACATGGCAGTAAGACTGTATATCTCAGTCATCGAAGGTTTCTTCCAAAATTCCATCCGTATCGTAGGAAGCACAAAGCATTCAATGGATTGAATGAGGAACGGAGTGCACCTAAACCTATACCAGGGGAGGTTGTTTATGAAAGAGTAAAAGACTTTGTCAATGAATTTGGTAAGAGATCACAATGTACTGTGGCCACACGGAGTAAAAGACTTTGTCAATGAATATATTTTTTATATGTTTTATTTTTCTGAATGTGAACTTTACAATGTGAATGTGAACTTTACAATGTGAATTTTACAATGTGAATTACTTTATAATGTGAACTTTACAATGTGAATTACTTTACAATGTAAATGTGAACTTTATAATGTGAGCTTTACAATGTGAACTTTACAATGTGAATGTGAACTTTACAATGTGAATTTTACAATGTGATTTACTTTATAATGTGAACTTTACAATGTGAATTACTTTACAATGTGAATGTGAACTTTACAATGTGAGCTTTACAATTTGAATTACTTTACAATGTGAACTTTACAATGTGAATGTGAATTTTCAGATGGCTGAGAATTCTCCTGATGACCGTGCTGATGATTACCGTGAGGGTGAGGACATCAATGCGCCGCCTCAAAATGTAAGTTTTAAAAATATATCATATATTTATATCTATATGTCCATTTATAGTTATATCTTGTAAATGTGTTTATTTTGTCAAATTTTAGGTTGATGATGCACATGTACCATCTGAAGCACTTGAGGCACTTGATCAGCAACACCAAAAAGTTGACAAGAGAAGGGGCATAACTATGATGAAGAAGTTAATAGCGCAAAAGGGCAATGGACCCAAACTTGTTGTGGATTTTGATAATGCAGGAAATGCATCTGGTGTGAATCGCAATTCATTTGTTTCATATCTTGGGTATGTTACTCGTAGCCATTGTGGTTGTAAGATACATTCTTGGCATAAGGTTTCTAAGGAGAAGAAAGACATAATATGGAAGGATTTATGCGTGAGTTATTATTAATTTGCAATTCTATTTTGTAGATTACTAATTTTTTGGATACTAGTTAATAGGAATTCTATTTTGCAGAGTATATTTGAATTGGATGAAAAGCTGCATCGTAAATGCGTGATGCAACGCTGTGGAAGAGTCCTAAGGAACTATAGGACAAATCTCACCCGAGAATACATAAAAGAAGCTGAAAAGAGGAAGAAGACAACCACTGAACAGTGGAACTTCCTGGATAAAGAAGAATGGGACACGTTTGTTTCTTCAAGACAAACTGATGAATTCAAGATATTAGGCGTCAGTCCCAATCTCATTAATATATGTTGTATTCACTTAATCAATATTAACATTTACTGTTACTAACCAAATCATTAATGTGCATACTAACTAGGCCCTCAGTGAGGCACAAAGATCAAGGCGTGCACTGAATGTGCATGACCACACAATGGGTCCAAAGGGGTATGCAGGCATTTGCCAAAGACTACAGTCTGAGGCTACTGCTCAGTCTGCTGCTACTCAGGAGTCCTCCACTATAGGTAGCACACCTCTGCCTCGCCATGATGTCTGGATAGCTGGGAGGAAAAATAAGAAGGGAGAAATAAGGAAGCCCGCAACTGTTGAGGCGACTGAAAAAATGGTAAAATACAACTCTTACAACAATCGTTCGAATGTTGATTATTTGTGGTGTTTACTGAATTACAAAATTTTGTTTTGGCAATTAGCGGGAGCTGCACGAGCTAAGGAAACAAGGCAAGTTCAACCCTGAGGGAACAAGGGATGAATTGACAGTTGCTCTGGGTAACCCAGAGTATCCTGGACATGTTAGGGCTGCAGGCGCTGGTGTGGGCATCAAAGCTTTTTTTGGGCCATCCCAACGCAAACATGTCCCAAAAGTGGGACTTTCACAAGAGGAGGTAACATATTCTTTCTTTATAATGTTACTATAAAAGAGAATTCAATAATTAGAAGCTAACGTTTCTTTTATCCATGTATAGGTAGATAAGCTAGTTGATAGGAAACTAGAAGAAGCAATGAAAAAGTGGCAGGCATCTCAGACTGCCACTTACCAGATAGTACCTATGGCGTCTCGCACTACTCCTACTGTAGAGGTTGGGAGTAATCATGTAGACCCACCACCTAGCACATCCGCTGTAAGTATTTTTATGACATAGTAACTAGTTTTTTAATTCAAGATGATATGTTTTCAATATGATATGTATATATGTATATAACATTCTTTACCCAAAAATTTGTAGGGGTTGAAGCCATGCCGTCTAAAAGTTAATGAATATGTCGTTGCAGAGGCGTCTGCTTACCCATCCCTACCAGGGGAAATGTTTCACGGGTCTCCATTACCAGTTGGTTGGATTCGTGTGAGCCCGATACATATATTCCCCAAGTGGATGGATCTTCCATTGCCATATGCCCATACAGATTGTGAAACGCTTGGTGAGGCAGAAGGTGGAGTGATATTGTGGCTAAAAGAAGATGTCCTCTTTACTGAAATTGTATGGTAAATTTACATTACGTTAAATTTTTAGTGTGTGTATATGATGTCAGTTGATCTGAAATTATTATATATATATACAGGTTAAAAAGAAGACACCCACAACATCTAGGCCTCCACTTCCACCTCCTACATTACCCAGTTGGGTTCCACAGGACCTAACTGTCCCGTTAGGTCCTAACTGTAGGGGTATGGCAATATGGTTAGGCGAACATGATATAAATTTCCCTATAACTGTTTCTATAGATGCAGATGCTGCAGGTCAATCATACGAAAGCAAACTATTTATACAAGATATTTTGGAGTTGTTTCGATATGATTGACTGAATACATCTGTGATAGAGCTATGGATAAGGTGAGATCTTCTTTATACATCCATATACCTTGTGTAGGATCTGGTGATCTGGTTTCTTATTTATTAATGCATATGTAATACATGTTTTGCAGCTACTTAGACAAGATATGTGCAGATTTTGCATTCGAACATGTAGGATTTTTGATTCCATCTTTGATTAGTCTAGTAGCTAAAGACCCTCAGTCAGTTCAACAATACTGCTGTGAGGCTTTTTCAATTTTTGCTCAAAAAAAGAAGACAATGATAATGGCTCCATTCAATGTAGAGTAAGTTTACTTTTCTTATTAAGAAAATTATATTTTTATTATGGATTTTGAGTTATTAATTTTTAACTTTTTTACCTCTAGTGATATGCATTGGGAGTTACTGGTTATTGTCCCCGAGACGTTCACTGTCTATTATCTAGATCCTAAGGGGAGTAAATTGAAAACAAAATATGGACACATAATGAAAATGGCATTATTCCGGTGAGAAATATTTCATTTTCATATCCGTTAACATATGTTATTACATTACTATTTAATTATGAAATGTACTGTGTTACATTAACATGTAGGGGTTTTGATGAGTTCAAAAAGGATGGAGGAAAGGTCCCCACAAAAAAGAACCAGCCAATAATTTGGAAGAACATGAATGTAAGTTCTCGACTGCAATATATGTATATATTATTTATGTGAACAGTGCTTAATTAGTTGTATTTTTTAATATTTTGTATGTTTGAATTTATAGTGTGCTACACAAGACAACGGATGGGCATGTGGATACTATGTGATGCAATTTATGCACATGATTATCAAATATGCCGCAATGGACATCGATTGTATTGCTGAGGTATTATATAGTCTCATTAGATAATATTATATATATATCAATCTTATTTATAGCTCATTAATTATATATATACATCATTCTATTTACATGTGTTTAAAACTAACCACACTACAGGAACGACCTTACCATATGTACATGCTCCCTATACGACGGGAGAATTAAAAGAAGTAAGAGAAGAATGAGCAACAACCATACAAGTAGTGGGGGATTTAAGATATAATTGGGATGTTGATAGCGAATAATGACTAAAGAATGATATTTTGTAAATGAATTTCTGAGTTATAATATGTGTGAATGTTTCTACATGTCTGGATGTTTCTACATGTGTCTGAGTGAAAATGAATGAAACTGTTGGTTGCTATATGAATATTTCTATATGTGTGAATGTGAAAATGAATGGAACTACAGATTGCTAGCTACATGAATGTTTCTAAATGTGTGAAAATCAAATGGATCTGCAGGTTGCATTGCTAAATGTGTGAATATTTTTGTTATTAATTTTGTAGGTATGTGGCCTGTTGTTGGCTGATATCAATGGATGTCGTAAAACCTGCAGTTCATAACTGAACTGCAGGTTTCTCATCCTGCGACCAGCCATACAGCAGGTCTGCAGACTGATAGAAAAAAAACAAAAAATAGGCGTCGGTTATTTGTGTAAAACCGACACACATAGTTACAATGTCGATTTTATATAAATAACCAACGTTTATTTCCTGTGGCGCGAAGGCATATGGCGTCAGTTTCTTATCTAATAACCGACGCTGATAGTTCCCAAGATGGCGCCCTTCTGTGGCGCGAAGGCATATGGCGTCGGTTTCTTATCTAATAACCGACGCTGATAGTGCCCAAGATGGCGCCCTTTCTGTGGCGCGAAGGTATATGACGTCAGTTTCTTATCTAATAATCGACGCCTATAGTGCCCTTCTGGCGCATTTTCGGTGGCGCGCGAAGGGTTATGGCATCGGTTTTTGAACCAACGCGTAACGACTGGGATTTTAGCTTCGCCCATATAGGTGTCGCTTAGAAACCGATACTAAAGGCCTTAAATAACCGACACTAAAGGTCGGTTATGTACTAGTGTTATAGGCCTCCTTTTTAGAAAAGTAACATTAGTTGTTGATCTTCCTGGCATAAAACCAAATTGGTAGTTTGATATATGTGTTATCGATCTTATCCTTTGCTCAATAATCCTCTCTCAAAGCTTAATAGAGTGACTCATCAGCTTGATACCTCTACAGTTTGTACATATCTAGTCATCTCCATTGTTCTTGTATATCAAGACTATATTACTATTTCTCTATTCATCTGACATCTTTTTTTGTCTTCATAATTTTTTAAGAGATTTGTTAAGTACATAGCTCCTTGATTCCCTATAGTCTAGACATCTCCTTTGTTTTTATTAGAGAATAAGCACTAATTTATAAGTAAAAAATAAACAAAATTAGATAGCACCCTCGCTACACACTTTACTAGATAATATTATTTCATGTTTCCAACTAGAGCAACTACATCATATCCTGCATCTATCCTTGGCTCCCCCTACACTATAAGTATAGAATTAAAAAGACATAGTGAAGTACTGCAAATACTATTAGGATCAGCTCACAATATTAGTTGAATACACAAGGGATTTCTTATAGTTTTAAAATAGATTGTGAATATTTCATCAAGACCCTCTATCTCACTTTCATATACAATATAGATATGTAGTACTGATACTTTAATTTTGGCGGTTCGAGTTCTTCGAGTAATGATTTTAATATGTCCTTTGATTTGTGTCACACTCATAATGACAACTAACAAATTCCTACAACGGAAAGACTGTCAATCATAAAATATATCCAATTGATGGATTTTCTATTGCAGACCACCTTGCCTAAATGCCATTTTTGAGTACTGTATAAGTGCGACCTCCAATCTCAACACACTCAACCATTTTTCAAAGTCCACCCCAAGTTTCAAGTCAAAAAAACTAAATCCATGCATACATATTCCATACACATTCCATGTCATCTCATGATATACCAAATTTAATGACAAATAGAGACACATTTGAGTTGAAATTATCAATCTTTAGCATGGATGCTCGATAGGTGTACTCTCCCTTTTTATCCCATGATATTTTACAAATTCTCAAAACTCACATTCCCCGAAAAGAGTCATAACGACCAAGGTATAGTTGGAACTTTACTTAGAGCATGCCTCCTTCGGAGTTTCACACTCCATAGTGGAGATTACATCAATTTAATGCTTCTAAAAGTCCAAAATAGTAGGGCAATCTTCTTAGCTCATTCCCTTCCTTTCCTACTTTTACAGGGCCCGCTAGAGTTCCTTATATATATGTTAAGAAGCATTAGCAAGGAGGGACACATGACAATTGTCCCTCACACTTCTCACCTTAACCGATCAGAATTACATCATTTAGACCCCTCAAAAGGCTCCATAATGAACTACATGTTCCAAGAACACATCCCACATTCTTTTCTTTCACTCACCATATGAATGCCATTTTAACGCCACACAAAATCTTGTACATGGAGGGAGGCTACCTATCATGTGCCTCGTTACCTTCTAGCTACATTGTCTTGAGAAACATTCCAATTCAAATCCTAACCCTTGGTACCCACTAGCTTCTAAAAATATAGCCCCATCCACCACTTACAAGGGAAAGGAGGATGAGACTTCTAGGCTATAATATTTCAAAGGATAGCTCTTATAAATCAATGCTTAAGGGTAGAGTCTAATGGATACCCAAGCAAAGAGAGTGAATCATTTCCCTTCCATTAAGAGAACAAAGAATACATTCCCATATTGACAAAGGTCAAACAAGTCACACATGTGGAGCAGTCACAATATGATCTATTCTCTTCTTTGTCCCTTTGCAACCCTTTCATGATGAAAGTATATGAGCACATCGTACTAATGATCACACATATACTTCTATTACCTCTGACTTTTTCTTTGTAGAAAAATCTCTTATGTATTTCTTCTCTACACATGTAAAACTTATTATAATATATAAAATTGTGTTATGACATTATTGAAATTTACAAACCTACAAAGGCATTGTGAAGATGATTAACACCCTTCCCACACATAACTTGTCACCTTAACTATTTCCTTTAATTTTCATTTTTGCCTTATCTACCCAATTTTTGGAAGTTCTTTTCATTATTTTCACAAATTTTCCACATAAACATGATGACAACTCCATTTTCCTGACCCATCCATCGATGTCCATCCCTGGTTTCCTTCATACATCAAAACCAGGTTGGTGGTTAGTGCCACTAAGGTTGGTGAGGTTTTAAGACTCGCTGATGTGAGCTGGATACTAACAGTCAACAAGGTGAGTAGGATTCTTCAAATAGCTATCACAAATTTCCTATAATTAGGGTCCCATCCACAATAAAAATAATAAATTCTCATAATGATAAGTCTGTTAACTAAGATGTATATCCAATTGATGGATATTCTATTGTGGACTACCTTGTTTGAATGTCACTTTGGAGAGCTGTAGCAGCCTAATATTCAATGCAACACACTCAAGCATTTAACCAAGTCCACCTCAAACTACTATCCAAAAAAAGTAGTCATTCACACATATCCCTTACATTCTCTATAGTTTTAACATTGCCATAGGATCCTTCATCTATATTTTTTTGAACAAATAAAGACCAATTTGAGCTAAAAATGTGACTCTCAGGGTCGAGTGCCCAATAGGTGCAATCCCCTCTTTTCTGTATCAGAGCCAAAATTTTAGAATGAGTCAGACACGTTAATTATTTAATACTATAATGTTCTTTAATGTGTAAAAAGAATAAAATGGTATCATTTTAAAATTATTGATAATAGATGCAAATAGATGTAAGATAAAAACAAATAGGATGGTTGCATACTTTGCAAATCATTGCCTAATCATACTAATGTTAAAACGTATGCAAATATATCTTTAAACATAGATCACCAACATAATTGAAATATACATAATCCTACTCAACAAATTATGTTTTAACATTGTCATCATTGAAAGTGTTGTATACGTGACAAAACTATATTCATCCAGCAACAACATTTGCCAAGCTAACTAGATTATCAAGCCCCTTAGATTCAAAATTTGTCCGTGAAGATTCATGGCAACATGGTTGATTAAACAATGTTGTGTTTCTAATGACACATTGAAAATTAGGGTTATATGGTCAATGTGGGATCTAACTTGTGCAACCTCTTTTAAACTAGATTCTACCAATTTCACTTTGAGGATAAGGTTCAAAAAATGTTCTAAAAGCAGACACTCGACTATGTTGTCCGCTTTCTTTTTTACCCATGAATAGTTCCATGGAACTCTTTTCTTAAGTAAAGATTTCTTCATATCTAAATGATCCTTGTATAGATTTCACATGCACAAAAATGCAGCAAGAGAAATTAATTAAGCAATATAGACCGTAGAAGTATTTAGGAGAAGATTGAAAAAATATACCAGTATACATACATATTTAAACCTTTGATAAGAAATGTCAATGCTTTCCGATAATGGTCTTGTGGAAAGTGGTGCAGAAACAACGTACACTGAAAGATAGTATAAAAGAAGACTGTTTGTGTGACCCTTATCACTAGTTCCTTGACTTCTCCTAGATAATTGTGTTTGCAACTGAGTTGCACCAAAAATGTTGATGACGGTACACAACTAAATTTCAATGGGAAAACACAACTCAAGAAGAATAACGCACAATGTCCCATGAAGCTGACGATAAAGAGTAATTATTAAATGAAAGCAAATAGAAAAAGGGCGAATATAATAGACTATCCTCTCGTAGATATGTATGGAACGATAGATAATAAATAAATATAATACTAGCTAGCTATTGAATGGGTCGTGAAGAATTTAAAATTGAACTGTGTGAGAGAAAGAGATACTCTACAACCTCGCATGCATTGATTTTCCATGAACTTTCTAGTGTAACTGTGATAGAGGGCCATCTCACACCTTAATTGACATTTCCCTGTTAGTCATGTCCAGCAATCGGCAGCCACAGATGTGATGCGAGACACCCTGTCACAGACGCCACATACGCCTTTAAACCTGCAATGGTCTGATTGAACAAAATCTTATTCGAGGTATTTGGAATTCTCTAGTTTGAACTTGATATTCTATTCTATCCAATCAGAGTCTATACATCTCATGGCTTTATTTCCAAAACTGGGTGAGGTACATACCTCATCTAGCAATAAGGTGGCTCCGCCACTACCTCTTTTTCTTCTACTAATATTTTTTGAATATAAAAATCTAGATTCCTCATAAGAGTCACAAAGACTGAGGTCAAGTCCAGCGAGAATTTGGAGCATGCCCTATTTGGGGTTTTGCACATTGTCACAAGGATTCCATCAATTTGATACACACATAATACCATAAAGCGAGGTGCCTACTTAGCCCGCTCCTCCATTCTTGCTAACTCTGGTGCCACCACAACACCTCATATATGCCATGGGAAGACTCTAGAGGCAGGGGTATGTGGAAGACAAGTGCCCCCACGTTGCCTGCACTTCTTGTCTTCACTGGTCAACTCTGTGTTGATCAAGAACCCTCAAAAGGCTGTAGTATTCAAGGCATGTGTCAAGAATTCACCTTACATTCTCCGATGTGATTGGCTAGCTCAATGTCTTTTTAATGTCACAGAGAAGTCCCTAGAAGAAAGGAGGCCCTATCCCTCACCCCACCATCTTCTAACCTCTTTTTTGTCTTGAGAAACACTCCGAACCAAACCCTAAACCAAGTTACCCCTAGCCTCTACAAATACTGCCCCTAACCACCATTTACAAAGGATATGAGGATGATACTTCTTTGTTATCATTTGCAAAGCATAGTTTTTAGAAACTTAAGAAAAATGCTAGAACCCAGTAGATACCCAATAGAATAGAGTGAATTTTTCCCCTTCTCTTGAGAGAATAAATAATATCCTTCTCTCTTAACAACGGTCATGGAAGGTAAACATGTGGGCCATACACAATGTGATCTATTATGTTCTCCCCTTCCCCTCCCAACCATTCAATGGTATGAAGATATGGGCACCTAAGATTAATGATCACTCATACACTACCTCTCAATTTACATTTTAGAAAGTTTCTCATTATTTATTTCTTATTTACACTTGAAAACCTCTTATAAGAAAATAAAATATAATATTTTCTCATTGAGACTTATGTTACCACAACTACATTATGTGAGTTCATAACACCTTTTCCACATGTAACTTGGTGCCTTAACTTTTTGTTGTTTCTTCATACTTTCCCTTATTTTTACCCTTTTTACACAGACATGTGGGTCAAACGAAGTGGATTGCCATATAGGACTGAATGCATGCATATAAAGCAACATCCTAAATGAAATAGCTAATTCCAATTATGAAATGATTTACCTGGAGTTTTGTGAATACTATATTACTTCGCTATGTCTTAATATTGTATGTGAAAATTATTTGTGATTTGTGCCTCATTTTAATTTTGAAATGAATCAAGATGAGAGAGAGAAGTGGATCATGTGTAACAATTCACCCTTAAACTTATTTCATCAATAATTATCTTCTTGATTACATTTTTCGTATCATTTGTGAATTTAATTGGAACAAAGATTCAATTGGAGCATACTTGAGGACAAATATGGGATTAAGAGAAAAAGATTCCCCCCCTCTCTCACACCAGTGGTGGAGGTTGAATGCCAGGGAGAGTGATAAATCAAGGCGGCAACTGGGATTCAAACCTGAGTCCCTTTGTTAAGAGACATTGTGCTTGATCGCTTGAGCGACTCTTTGTTGGCATACTTGAGGACAAATATGTTCCATCACCACCCAATGTTAAAATATGCTTGAGGACAAATATGTTTTAACATTGGGTGGTGATGGATCCCTAGTTTGTTTCTCCATCTTCTGACATTTTGTTCCTTATTCTCAAGAAGGTATGGAAATGCATGCTATCTCCCAATATATATCATTTCTTGTCAAATGAACTTAAGGTTGCTCTTGCATGTTTTTATGTTGGGTTTTAGGGGAGGCAGATAAGGCAGCGGAAACAAAAAACTTTCTCCTCCCGAAACCCAGAACAAGGAAACGCGTCAACGTCTATACAATAGGAAAGGATGGTTTGTGGAATCATACCTTGTCCCGAGGCTTGCTCGGCGATAATACCTTGCGGCTTGCGCGGTCTTCACCTCCGATCTTGGACGGTGTCTGTGCATCTCCTGGTCGCACCGGGACTGACGACTCCTGGTCTCACTGGGACTGTCGGGATTGACAACTGTCCTCCGAGTGGCAAAAATCTCCCGCCTTTGAAGTAGTCAACACAGACCACCTGTAACTCCAATCTCCTTATCTCATAAGGAATTGGAAGGAGTTGCACCCTCCTGTCAGCGTACTAGTCACTGACACACTCTCCTGCCACCAGTCGCTTTTTGTAGTTGTCTTTCCCTTGCTGTGCCTCCCTTATCGGGTAGCACTTACTCGGGCTCTCTCGGTTACCAAAAATAGAGAGAACGACAACTTTACAGAGCAACTGGTTGCACTCTGTTGTTCTTTGAGAAGCCCCCAATACCCCTATATATATAAGAGGGTCATGGGATAGGGTTCTCTATCCCAGGCAATGCGGGACTAAAGCAGGAGTAGAAGGGTTTGAGATTTTCCACAAAAACAACCAACTACACAACCTGAACCGATCGTTTCATTTCTGAAACGGTCGGTTGGGGACCTGAGCCGGTCAGTTGACACCTCAAACGATCAGTTGGGACCCATAAAATGATCGGTTCACTTCTGAACCGATCGGTTCGTGGTCCTGGTCAGTTCCCGATTGACTTTTCCTCTTTTGTTTCTAATTGGTACCTAATACGAATCCTTGTTCCAATCAAATTGGGCAAGTTAAATGGAAAGAAATTTCTCAGCAATCCTACTTTCCCAACTTGCTCGGTTACAACAATTGAATCGATCGTTTCAACACTTGAAGCAATCATTGAATCTTGTCCATCGGTTCACCAAGCTCAGTCAATCGGTTCATCACATGAGTCGATCGGTTGGGAGTGCAGATTGTACAGAATCAGTCAATTAAAGTTTCAATCAATCTGATACTCCAATCAATGTGTCCAACACCTTGAACATTATGACATTGAGCTATCAATTAATTGAGTGTTTAATTGAACTACTAAACTCCTTTAGTAATCAATCTAAACATTGTTTGTGGACAAAACTCCTCTTCCATGTTAAATCCTATGTGTGTGACCCTGCAGGTCCATTTCACGTTGGCAGTGAAAGTCCATAACACTTATGACTTCACAAGAAAAGAGTGGTGCCTAGTCACACATCATTGCTACCCAAGTGAAATAGAAAGTTGGAGAACAACTTCCAATCCTACAATCCGTGAATGGTGTTACAGTGAATGTATAATTCCTTTGTCACTGATATCCCAAATGAACTTGAGGCATGGAACAGTCATCCTGTCAACGTTCATTCACTTTCTTGATCTCAGAGTAGATTGGAAGAGATATGTATGACATCAATATCGCATACTGATTCACACATGCGTGCATGCCTTACTCAATCCTACTCATCAAGTGGCCATGGATATCAAACTCCCTCAGGAGGGACAAATCCCATATCTATCACTCACCTCTCTGAAGCCCCATGTGTCAAAGCCACCCAATCATCACCTTTATAACAACCCATGTTTTAGGATTGCATTTGATGATGTCAAAGTGTGCCCAATGACATGTGTTGAGTGTAGTGATTTCAGGTCAAAGAATCACACTCACCACCATCACTGTGAGTAATGACTGTGACTACCATGTCATGGTTCCATGTGTCAAACTCACGGTGGGTCTGTCTGGTAGACTTGTTCTCTAACAAGTACCTATGTGTTTGGTTTGATATCTCTATATCATGACTAATGAGATTCTGTCATCAACCAACACCACAATCTAGTCTTGTGTGTCATTGTTGTCTATCTACCTTCCATAGTGACATCCGACTAGGGACATAACAAGAATGTACAAACTCTTAGCATCCGTATGATCTCATCGTTCAGGTCCTCAACCTGAAAGCATACATCATCGAGTACTGTCATTCTCTAGACATTCAATGTGTTATATCACTATCTCATATGACTGAACCAGAAAGAATTGGAAGCTTGCCTTTGATGTTTATCAAATCAATCTTAATGTATCCCACCAATCATCCCATGATTGGCTCTCAGGGCATACATACCAACAGACTCCCACTTTCACTGCGAGCCAATCACCCTTGAATCATATTCATAGTGATCTTCAAACATGTCCCACATGTTACTGTGCTATAGTGCGAACATAGTGAGTTATGGAAACACCATGCCAAAGTCACTATAAATTGCATGTCTCTCATCTCTTCGTTGTACGACACACGTATGAGATGGCGTTGCCGTAATATGCGATCTAGTATTCCTTTGCTAACCTTTAGCCACATTGCATGATCGAGGATTCCATACTTGTCATCAATGAGTTGAATATCTATAAGTTCGTCTCATGAACTTCTAGATCCATATAGTATCCACTACTGTTCTCTAACACATAGATACTCGACATTTCCTTTTAAATGGTTTTATTGGAACACTTCCAATGATCAACAAACTTTCACTTTTATATATCTTATATATAATTTGCTATTAATTTTTGTCCTTTCGAAAGTTCGCATCAATGTAACTCTTTACATTGAACTCTTCCTTATCTCCATAGAACTAGTACTTCTCAAGTACTTATCAAGTTCTCATGGTATTCCAGTAACCCTTACTAGAAGTAGACAGACATCCACTCGTCATGTCCCACATACGAGTTATCAGGATGAGCACATTATATTGCCATGTCCTACATACAAGATGATGAATGCATTTTGTTCTTGCCACACAAGATAATGGGATGATTATATATAGGATAGATCCACATCTATTCTTAGTGTTCCCATTCTTCATAAGAATTGGACACTCAGCCTTGGGATACTAGCTCCATGTAACATGGACAAGTTTTCTCCCACTAAATATGTGCATATTGAACCCTTCAGTACAAATTGCCAATGTATGCTTTCTCTTTTCAGGTCAAGAGGTTTTCGAGAACTATCTCTATAGATCTCTATTCCTATCTCATAGGAAACATCTCTATCTTCCTTTAAAATAATTTCCACTTTTGGATTTCCATTCTAGAACATTTCCATTTCACATCAACATGTGGAATGTGAACACGCTCCCACTAAATCACATATCCCTTCTTTATCTTTGACATATCAGTCAAACCCTTTGACTATATCATCAAAGTAAAGATCCAATTATGAGTTTCTTGTACTCAATCAATCACATTGATTAGTCCATTGTAACTTATAGACTTCATTTGCATTAGTGGATTCATAAACCTTATAGGTTGTGTCACGTACACATCCTTGTTTTATTCCTCATAGGAATGTAGTTTTAGTATCCATATGCCAAATGTCTTAGTCATTAAGTTGCAATCAACAAGCATCATCCTTCTGAAAATGTTATCCATGTGTCTTAACACTTAAGACTCATTTGCACTTATGGATTTCATCCAATGAGTGATACCATCAAGGTCATACCTTATGGTTCACATGGATGTCATTTAGGATGTAATGGTCATAAACCATAACTCAAAATTTGGTTCCTCATATTCATCTAGATAGTTGACTCATCACATCAACAACTCATCACATAAATAATTGAGTGTAAGGATATACGAATTCACAACCCTTGTGATTCTTAGTTTCTTTTATTAGTGAGGGGTATTCTTTTATTAAGAAGAATTCAGTTATTTGATAATCATTCTCTAACTCCTTAGAGTATGATTCCATCTTGATTTAGACATCACCCGCCTTAATCATGAGTTCACTATGATACACTATCATAATCACTCATAAGGATCTCAAACATTTGGTCCAAGTATTTCATTCATTGATCTCATCAAGAATTAACACAACCAAATTTGCACTTCATCTATGATAATCTTGAACACTTCAAGATATTCATATTGGTATTTCTCTAAACACCATTTGAAGTATTAGCATTTGTTCCAATAGGTATGTAAATACATCACATGTATCATACCTAATAGGATAATCATTCTCCCACTACCTTTAGTGAAGATTGATTAATCATGTCCAAGATATTCATGTCTCTTACTGGTTCTCAAACCAAAAGAGTCTGGATTTATCCATCACATGGAAACTAGAAATGAATTTCTCATGATTGATGCTAATTTGATTGTTTGAGTTATCTATAACTTTTAGGTATCATTTTATCTTATGCACATCAAATACCACAAGATAAACAAGGCATTGCCACAAAGATCATATCTTTATAAATTGAAACATCTCTTTATTGATTGCCATCATTATTATACAATATGCAAAAATAAAGTGTTGCTATCTATTGGAAAATATGAAATAGCAGTTCATAATTGTATTACATGCATTTTAGGCTGAAATAAACTGAAAGGTACTCCTATCTATGGCAGCAACACTTGCTCCAATGATGGGTACTCCTTTCTTGGTCCTTTCACAAAGGCCATCACTTCTTTGTGGATATTGCATATCATATATGACATATCCATATCTTGGTATCATATACCTCAGATAAAGAAGCAGTTCATTTCATGATACCTTAGGTGGAGATCTCCATCCCCTCCTTCATCTTCTTTTGTTCTTTCGTATATAGAGGGAAATTCCCTCATACACCCTTTCCCCATGTGCCTTGAGGTTGAAGATGACTTGGGCTGCTGGCTAGCATCAGAACACTTTTTTGCTTTGCCCTTGCCCTTGCCCTTAAGACTTGCCTTTCATTGATCTCATCAAAGATTAGGGTTAGTCTTTCTTCATATTTGCCTCTACTATCCTCAACATGTCCAACAACTTTGTCAACGCTTGTCAAAGTTGTTCATGTTGTAGTTTATCATGAACTGTATGATTCTTGCAACATTTACAATATCATACCAATAGCCAACTCCTGGCTCAGAGGGAATCCTTCTTAGTCAGGTTTTCCACATACCCAATCACATTGAGTGTGTGAATACCTTACTGGATCTCCTTCTGTCAGGACATACTAGGACAATGTCTTGGAGACATCATATGTCTCATGTTGTCTTTGCAACTCATAGTTCAGAAAACACAACACCAAGCACTCCTCATCAATGTCATCCTCAGTATGCTTCCATAAGCATACTTTCAGCCATTGATGTGGTGGGATCGAGTTCATCTGGTTCTGGTATAACTAGGACTTAGAGCTTTTTCTCTTTGATTGAGAACACTTCTTAACATCCTAACCAATCGTGGAAATTATTCCCATTTAACTTATCCTTTTCCAGGACGGATCGCAATGATTGTTGCTTGTTGCCATTTGTACTACAAAAGGAAAAATATGCAATTTTAGTCCAAAACTCCTTTTGACTTGTTTGATTGATTTGAATGGTTGACGATATTATTATGTCTTTAATTAATTATCACTCCCACTATTTTACTTCAAATTGATAGCCCTCACCATAAATTTGGAAGATTGCAGCGTACAACCTTCTAGTGGGCAAGATCCTAAAATCCTCTAAGTCATGGACCAGCTAGGGCTATCACCCACAACTTAGATCTCTCAGGTAGGCAACTCTTTCCAATCGCATCATATACAACTCTTGATAAGATGTCATATGAAAATCCTTGCCATGATCATCTCCATGCCTCAAGGTGCTAGATCCTATCTAGGTCACCTTGTTAAGTCTGACCCAAAGCAAACACGATGAATATGCACCCTGCTAGGGCAGACCCACACATTCATCCTTCACGCTTCCACCAGATAGACGATGCACCATGCTAGGGCATGCCCACGCTTGGTCGATCAAGCTTTTCATGTGTGTCGCATTTGGAAGGCATCTAAAACATTAATATTTAATGAGGGATTTGGTTGTTATATACATATACATATCCAATCACCACAATACATAGTACATATCATATACATGCTATATCCCACAGAAAACATGCAAAACGATAAAAGCGATGATTATGGCCATCCTAATGTGATTCCTCGAACCAAGAGGAATCACGGTCATCTAGGTCTACATCACATGCAACCTGTACAAGATGAACTCTGTGCTTTGCCTTTCTGGGTTTGATCAACTCATCACATGACTGATCGGCTCACCATCAGGCCGGTCGGCTGGGTGCCACCAGCCGATCGGTTGGCTCCTCCAACCGATCAGTTCTCCTAGTCATCGTGCATCTCATCATGGCTGCCACCCGCTCGTCTCGCTCCTCGAACCGATCATCAACCGATCGGCTCACTCCTTGAACCGATCGTCTGCAACTTCAACTGATCGATTCACGCCTTGAACTGATCGTCTCAGCTGTCGTTTGGATGTCCTCCGTTCTTTGACATAACAGGAAATAAAATTCTATCCTATTTTACATTGTAAAAAGAGAAACCACGAGTTACATTCGAGGGGATCAAAGGTAGGAAAGAAATCTTGAATTATTTTGAGTTACATCAGGAATAGGAGAAGGAAGATCGGTGCACAGACCGAGATGCAAGCAACCACATACAACCATACACAGATAGGGTTTATTGGCCATAACCACACTATACATCCACCATAAAACTCGTTTAAGGGTGACGCGTATCAAGTGCATTCATAATACATATCATATATGTAAATTGGGATTTGTGGATTTAGGATTGGACATGCATAAAGCCAATTTTATTCACATCGTATGCAATAAATAAAGGCAAAAAACCAAAATCGATCATATCGATAATCCTAAAGTATAGAGCAGTTGACATGGCTCTGATACCACTGTTGGGTTTTAGGGGAGGCAGATAAGGCAGCGGAAACAAAAAACTTTCTCCTCCCCAAACCCAGAACAAGGAAACGCGTCAACATCTATACAATAGGAAAGGATGGTTTGTGGAATCATACCTTATCCCAAGGTTTACTCGGCGAAAATACCTCACGGCTTGCCCGGTCCTCACCTCCGATCTTGGACGGTGTCTGTGCAGCTCCTGGTCGCACCGGGACTGACGACTCCTGGTCTCACTGGGACTGTCGGGATTAACAGCTGTCCTCTGAGATGCAGAAATATCCTGCCTTTGAAGTAGTCTACACAGACCATCTGGAACTCCAATCTCCTTGTCTCACAAGGAATTGGAAGGAGTCGCACCCTCCTGTCAGCGTACTAGTCACTGACACACTCTCCTGCCACCAGTCTCTTTCTGTAGTTGTCTTTTCCTTGTTGTGCCTCCCTTATCGGGTAGCACTTGCTTGGGCTCTCTCAGTTACCAAAAATAAAGAGAACGATAACTTTACAGAGCAACTGGTTACACTCTGTTATTCTTTGAGAAGCCCCAAATACCCCTATATATAGGAGGGTCATGGGACAGGGTTCTCTATCCCAGACAATGAGGGACTAAAGCAGGAGTAGAAGGGTTCAAAATTTTCCACAAAAGCAACCAACTACGCAACCTGAACCGATCGTTTCATTTCAGAAATAGTCGGTTGGGGGCCTGAGCTGGTCGGTTGACACCTCAACCGATCGGTTGGGACCCATGAAACGATCAGTTCACTTCTGAATCGATCAGTTCGTGGTCCTGGTCAGTTCCCGATTGACTTTTCCTCTTTTATTTCTAATTGGTACCTAATACCAATCCTTGTTCCAATCAAATTGGGCAAGTGAAACGAAAAGAAATTTCTCACCAATCCTACTTTCCCAACTTGCTCGGTTGCATCAGTTGAATCGATCGTTTCAATACTTGAAGCAATCATTTCATCCTGTCCATCAGCCGATCGACTCACCACCTGAGCTGATTGGTTCACCAAGCTCAGCCGATCAGTTCATCACATGAGCCGATCGGTTGGGAGTGCAGATTGTGCAGAATTAGTCAATTGCAGTTTCAATCAATCTGATACTCCAATCAATGTGTCCAAAACCTGGAACATTATGACATTGAGCTATCAATTAATTGAGTGTTTAATTGAACTACTAAACTCCTTTAGTAATCAATCTAAACATTGTTTTTTGACAAAACTCCTCTTCCAGGTTAAATCCTATGTGTGTGACCCTGCAGGTCCATTTCATGTTGGCAGTGAAAGTCCATAACACTTATGACTTCACAAGCAAAGAGTGGTTCCTAATCACACATCAGTGCTACCCAAGTGAAATAGAAAGTTGGAGAACAACTTCCAATCCTACAATCCATGAATGGTGATACAGTGAATGTATAATTCCTTTATCATTGATATCCCGAATGAACTCGAGGCATGGAACAGTCATCCTGTCAACGTTCATTCACTTTCTTGATCTCAGAGTAGATTGGAAGAGATATGTATGACATCAATATCACATACTGATTCACACATGCGTGCATGCCTTACTCAATCCTACTCATCAAGTGGCCATGGATATCAAACTCCCTCAGGAGGGACAAATCCCATATCTATCACTCACCCCTCAAAAGCCCCATGTGTCAAAGCCACCCAATCATCACCTTTATAACAACCCATGTTTTAGGACTGCGTTTGATGATGTCAAAGTGTACCCAACGACATGTGTTGAGTGTAGTGATTTTAGGTCAAAGAATCACACTCACCACCATCACTATGAGTACTTACTGTGACTACCATGTCATGGTTCCATGTGTCAAACTCACGGTGGGTCTGTCCGGTACACTTGTTCTCTAACAAGTACCTATGTGTTTTGTTTGATATCTCTATATCATGACTAATTAGATTTTGTCATCAACCAACACCACAATCTGGTCTTGTGTGTCATTGTTGTCTATCTACCTTCAACAATGACATCCGACTATGGACATAACAAGAATGTACAAACTCTTAGCATCCGTATAATCTCATCGTTTAGGTCCTCAACCTGAAAGCATATGTCATCGAGTACTGTCATTCTCTAGACATTCAATGTGTTCTATCACTATCTCATATGACTGAACCAGAAAGAATTGGAAGCTTGCCTTTGATGTTTATCAAATAAATCTTAATGTATCCCCCAATCATCCCATGATTGGCTCTCAGGGCATACATACCAACATTTTATAGGTACTTTGGAATAAAATGATGGAAGGGAAAGAATAAGGAGGATCCTAGGAGTTTCATGACCATGGAGGATCCTAAGAGATCCCTAAATCTACCTCAACCTATCTCATGTGACTAAGAAAAACATTGAAGCAAGTAGCACCATGAAACTATACTTAGAAGATCAAAGTGTAAGAAAAACTCCCAAAACACCTTGATACTTCGTCTTTGTCATTCTATAATTGATGAATTCATTGACTTGATATGTCTTGAAGTTATCCCAAGACATCTCAGCCACCATGACCATTCCCACCACCACAACTATGCTACCAATCAGTTAGAAACTTAGAATGCTATTGTTGAGCAGTATGGTTGTGCCAACAAAGCTTCTTGACTTACTTCCTACCTCCTCCACCACAGTCATAATACCCACCATGACCGTCCTATAATCAAGTAACCATGTCTATAGTACCCAAAATGGTGGTGCTACTCCACCTCATTCCACAAAAATCTTATCTAACATTTTGACCTTTTCACCATGACCATTCTCCTCCACCATGGCCATTTTCTCTGTTTCCCACCATGATCATTTCCCCTACAAAACTAAATTGCTTCATACAAATCATTTTACTGCTTTACCTCCACTTAACCCTAGACCCACTTGTCCACTATATTTTCTCTAGTGGTGGTTGGGAGTCTAAGGTCATCTTTTTTGAGCCTCCACAAATACAAACCTCATTTTTCCCATTCATTTCACTTCACTTCCTTCATCCATACACCCCAAAATCATAGTTCTCTAGGGTTTTGGGAATATCCCTTCCACTTTTCATAGTATACAAGAGGAGGAGGATGCTCTTGGAGCTACTGGAAGTGAAGAGAGGAGCTCCTTCACCTACACCTTCTAGGCCACTATCAATAATGGGGATGGAACCTCTCTATGGTTTGATCACTGGGTTCCCAACTATAGTAAGCTTATCGATATATACACAAATCATGTGGAGTCAGAGATCACATGTATGAAAGTAGAAGCCTTGTTATCCTGAACGACAGATGAAAAAACTTGTTCCTAAACATCTAATTACCAAAAGAATGCATTGAATGGATTATGAACCAACACCCCACCCCCATTTCCTATCACGTCAACATATAGATAGGCATGCATCCATGAAGAAAAAGGAAACTATTCTATCAACACGACACACAAGATCATATACCAGGTTAATTCAATTCCATGAGAAGGACCATGGAATGCAATATGGCATCTTGAGATACTAAGTATAATTCCTTTTTATGTGGATTATCATAAATGATGCAATCATGACAAATAAGAGGATAAAACAAAGGAAGTTTACTAATGACAACCTATTCCCTTACACAATTGGGGGTAGGAATCCACTATCCACTCGCTCAAGGATTGCATGTATGCTAGAACGATTTGGGAACAATGCAACCTATTAATGGATCATACATTCCTTTAGGGAAACACAACAACTAAATTTCTCAACATATATCTAAAAAATTAGAAGAACTATAGCATCAACTTTTCCCTATGCTACTGGAACATTTGGAAATTGAGAAATCAGAAGGACTTTGATGAAGTGGAGATCAATGTTACAAGTGAGCCTAAAGAGCTTACCAAGAGTATCAAAATGAACAACCAAGCTCTCATGAAGAACACTTTTTGTTATTATTCAATGTCCACAACCATGAACATCACTAAAAATTATTTTCATATTTAACTAGATCATGATAGTGTAATGACCCATTTTCAAATTAGTCATCTAATTAGGGTTTACTTGGATGATTGTATGCTTAACTAATTTAATCATTGTTCAAAGCTTGATTAGTGATGGTAGTTAAGTTTGATGTTTTAAATATAATGAGAAGGTTTAATCATACTTTGATTTACATAATTAGGATTAAGATTTAGAAACCCTAGTCTGCCCAAATTAGGGTTTTGATGACATATGAATATAGAATTTGATAAGTATAGTGTCCTACTAATTGTTTTTAGTATTTTATGTGTAACTATGATTTAATTAAAATTTGGATTTGATTTGGATATATCCGATTTGAGCATTATTGAAAAATATCGGAATTTTTGAAGAATATTCTAACCTATTTTTCAGTCGAGTTTCAAACTCGACCGACCATATTTTTAGATTGATATAGCAGTGTGGTAATTGAATTTTATATTTTTATTGGTATATCCAATTGCTCTGAAATTTTAATTGTAGTTGGGAAACTCCATTATAAACATTATATTAAATTTAATTAATTTTTTGATGATGTTTGATCTCTACATAGAGGGGTGTCGGTCGAGTTCTGTGAAGGATAAACTCAACTAACCATGCTGCAGACTACAATATAGCAGTATAGTATTTGATTTTTATATATTTATTGGTAACACGAAATGTTCTATGTTTTTTAATTTTTCTTATAAACTCAATTTAAGACATTGGATTAAACTTTCATAATTTTTTGACAAGGTTTAAGTTCTAAAAAGTGTGATATCGGTCGAGTTTATAACTCAGCTGACCAGTCTGAGCAAAATAAAAATTTAATGAAGGGCTTGTTTGCAATTGTTCTAAGCACCTCAATTCATCTATATGACTAACCTAACACACAATGAGATCTCATAGCTAGTCATTCCTGTCAAAGAAACGAAATTCTTGATAGAGAAGAGATCTAGGGTTTTGAGAAGAGAAAGTGGTGGAGATGTTGACCAAGGGTTTCTCTATCCAAGATATGATGAAATCAAGTAAATTTAGCTTCTTTGCATACCATTTCATGGTGAATCTTCTCTCACATGTCAATATTCCATCCCTTCTCTGATTTGATTCGAAATCACATCAAATATCCCCCTTTTCTCACTCTTTCTCTTCTAATGCCCATTTCTAGGGTTTCTGAGTTGAGAGGAGAAAGAATTGGATTCTTTTGTGAGAGTTTGATTGGGTTTCCAAAAATTCAGAGGTTGACCTACGTTTTTAAGGTTCTTGACACCTGGGGTGAGAGTTTTTCTCCCTCCTAAGCTTTGTATTCATGTTGAAAGCCTAATTCCATCTGGCTAAAACAATAAAAAATATTGTTTGTATATGTATGTGATTGGATTTGATTTGGGAAAGATATTTGGGGATCCAATTCTACTGATTTTGATTATTTCTCATTGATTGAAACTTGATTAGTTCCTGATATATAGATTGAGGATCCGTGGATAATCTTATTGAAAGATGACTATGCTATTTCATGTGAATTCTGCCTAAAAATCAGCCCAATGGCCAATGTGCATGAAATTGAATTGACATGCATAAAATCATATTTAAATTGTACTAGATTGTATTATACAAGTGCATCAATGAATGTTAATGGAATTGAATGAAAACATATTTTGATTAGGATTTGTGTTGAGGAAGTGAATCAAATGAGTCATTGTATACTTATGATTGATGAATGAAATGTGTGAAATTGGAAACTAGGGTTTCCATGTTTGTGAATAACCCTAATGAACCCTTGAGTCATGGTTGGATTACTGAATGATATGATTCTTATGATATGTTGAACTAAGGAATGACTTCATGAAACCCTAAAAGTTTATTACTAAGAAAATTATGAGTGATAAAGCTAGAACTTGTATATGATGCTGTAAATGTGATCAAATGATGAAGTTGAAAGTATTAATACTTCAATTGAATATGATGCGTCTTACTAATATGATCTAACTCTAATGCATTTGTTTTTGTATAATAAAAATGATCATTGTTGATTATGGTAATGACATTAGAAGTCAATGACATGGTACACTTATTTAAATATAAGAAATGATATGAAGAAGAAAAAATGTATTGATGGTGATGGCAAGTTAAAGATGAAACTAATGAAGTTATTATGATGAAGTCTTTAATCCTTTGTTTTAATTACATGTGGCTTAAGCCAAATTGAATGAAACATACTAAAACAGACTTTGATGGATATCAATGAAAAGAGAAGTATTGTATATCAAGTGAGTTAAAAATGATTGGTTCCGGTAATTTAATGGACATGACATGAGAGAAGTTGAGATTAATGAATATGAACTAAAGGAAAAAGATGAGAATTAGTAGATGAATTTAAGAAACAAACTCTAACCCTAAAATGTTGAGCTAGATGGTGCTAATGAATTACAATCTCAAATGAGGGATTAAGGAATGTACATAATTGTAGTTTAATTCAATTAAAAGATGAGGTTCAATCATTTGAATTGATTTACAAGAATGTGTTCTTGTATTTTGATTATTTTATAGAATACTTGTACTACGAGAATGAACTATTTTGATGGAATTCAAATGATAATCAACATGTGTTGATTAGTAACCCCATATGAAGAATGTGAAATAAAAGAAGAAGAGAACTAAGTTTGTTATGCATGGATCTACATATTATTTATTGGCATCTATTTAGATTGGATGGAACAAGCATATGTTGTATGATGAATCTATTATGAGTATGAGGAATGATACATGATATCTATATTCTTTTATTGTTGCTAGTTCTAATGCCTCTGCCAATATTTATTCAAAATTGTGATATACAATGGACTGATAAGATATATGTTGAAATTGAATTTCATATGCACTCCTTACATAGAGAAACCCTAATAAGGGTAAATTTTGCGTAATGAGATTATGTCTAGGACTGAAATCCCACTGATGATGACAAAACCCTGATGGGGTAAATGCTGGATAATAAGATTATGTCTCAGGCTGAAAGCCCACTGTTGGTGATTGCTATGAGATGAAGTAGAAGATATAAATAATCATATGTGTTGCAATATACATATTAATTATGCTTCTTGCTTTGATCATTGTCCTTATTTATAAACTTAATCTGTTTCATGTTATTCTAGTTACGCGAGAATACATAGATATGCTATATGATGTTTTGAATTCTTTTAAAATGAGTAAAAGAGATTAATAATAAGTGAAATGATGGAACATCTAGTTAGGTGCCATGAACACCGTGAGTTTCCCCCGAGGACCACACTAGGGAAACAAAACGGATCTCCTTGTAGTAATCGATGAATTATGAGAAGTATGTTTGGAGTGTGGATCGAGACATTAAAGGTTAGACCACCAAGATTTAGGAGTGAGTCATCTAGAGTGGCTCTGGCCCTAAATCCTTGCTGTGAAAGTCTATGTCCAGATGGAATAGACTCTGATGAAATGAAATATGTGAAATGTGAAATGAAAAACATGTGAAATATTGTGATATGTGATATACTACTTTGTTGGTTCCTATCTCGTATAGTCGAGCTGAGGACGTGATCCTCTTTAGGCAACCCTGAGTTGGCTAGGGTCTGTTGTTGATATCTTAGGGTGGCCATCTAAACCCTAAGATAGTGACAGTGAGTCATTGACATGAGAATCAGGCATGGCGACTTCTACTTGGTGAGGTACAAGCCAAGTAGTTTCAGGGCAAATGAATCAAAGATGATAAGCTGTGTAGCACATGATTTGAATGGTTGTTACATTCCTTATACGGCTACTTTATTATTTTTTATTGTTGATTATGCTTCTTGTTGAGGAAAGTAATCATGTTGATAAGGACATTTTCTATTTCATATTATGATATGTCATGTTGAGAAGTTATAAATGATGGTATTCATATCCATTCTAAATATGAGTTGGATTGCGTGCTATTTGATAGTATTGTTTGGTAGATGTGTATTATGTGTACTTCATCTTCATGACTGTAGTATGTGTTCCTGGTCCAGCTGGTGGAGTGTCACAAAGAAAATGTTATTGTTATGTATTGATTCAAAATGCTTAGGACTTGACTTATTTCTCATGCAGTAGGGTTCTTAATTTGAACTAAAAAGTATATGTTGATTTTTTCATAGACATGGTCTAAAAAGTTATTTCAAAGTTAAAATTGGTTTAAGTGATTACAATATCTGTTGGATTAGATTACCATTATAAGATGGATTTGACTTGTGATAGAATTATCTACTAGACTTTTTAATATTTGCATGTTTCTTTTGAGTTTATTATACTTAATCTGGTACTGATGCATGTACCGAGCTTGAGTGGAAGGTATCCACTCACTGGGGCTCTATATGAGTCTCATGAGGTTGTTTCAAATGTTTTTAGGTATAATGCTATCCAGCGGAGAGGTCATGACAAAGAAGATAGAAATAGCATAATCTAGATAGATTAGAATGTCCCTGTACTCTTTCTTTCCCGGGATGGGTATTAGACTAAGTTTGTTCATCAATGTACATGTATCTGATGTAAACTGAACCACACATGAGAACAAGATTTGACTCTGGTTTTAATGGAGTTGAATAAGATTTGTGATATCTAAATGTGATGTCCTTGATGTGACATTGATTTATGAATTTGTGAAGATAGAAAAAGGAAAAATTTATCTCTGTTTCTCGTATATTATTTGATCGCCTTTGTCGAGAATTCATTGTTTTATTTCATAATCTGGGTTTAGGTTTTGGGATTATCTCTAATGGTTGGTATTCATGTTGATCAAAAGAGTGGGTCCCAATAGATAGTACCTATATAACCTCAGATGCTACTGTCGAAGGCAATGTTGATACCATTGATGTAACCATAAGAAGCAAAGATGGCACCTGGCTAGGAGGTGCAACTAAATATAACAAAACCTCATGGGTAACAGAAGCTGAATTTTGAGTTATCGTCTTGGATTTGGACCTAATTAAAATGTTTGAATATGAGAAGGTAGTGGTCAGGAGCAATAGAAAACATTCTCTCTAGGCTATTGATGAAGGTAGGCAGTCAACCCCTTATTTTTAAGCATGGTTAATTAACATTGAAGATACCTTGAAGAAACATCATAGTGTGCATCTAATCAAAGTCAAGAGGGTGAACAATGTCATTGTGGATGCCTTAGTTAAAATCCACCTAAAGAATTCTAAATAGGATTTATTCTATAATGATTCTCCTCTCAACCTTATTGGTCATTCCATCCTCCTTATATGTAATGGTATAAGTTCTACCAAGTTTGTGTTTTCAGAAAATGTAGTTCCCTTAAATTCTCTCCCTATAAGAGGAGGGTGGGTTGAATGATACTAAGTTATCCAAAAAATAGGATATCATTTATGACTTGATTTCTACCCTATTATGGTAATAGATTTCTACATACAACTGTTCTCTTTTCTCGTGACTCATAGTATACTAATGACTCTAATACTTCTTGACGTGGAATTTTATCACACTACAAATTCACTAGGAATATAATTCCTAGAGTTTACAAAAATCAAAATACAATAATGCCACTCGCAAGCAGATAGATCTTATCGTAGTACAGTTCAGGATCAAATCCCAAGGGACAACATTTTTAAGAGTTAATTGATCAAAGTAACTTATCAAGAACTAGTATTTATCACAAAAGTTGAGATTGATTTGATTAATCAAAGATTGCAAGAATAAAAAGAGATAAATTAAGGTTCCAGTTATCAATGGATGGAAATTCTAGGGTGGAATTGGGTTTCATCACCACTACTCAAATCTATGCAATCATTCAAATCCAAACATGTATGAAGATATAATTGGAGTTATGCAAGTTTCCCCTTTCAGTGTCAGAAATTTGCATGTGTAGATATCGCTATAAGCTCGATGTCTCATTACTTAGAGATCCTCTATCCACTACTCTAGAGACTTCTTGTCAAAAGTTCTCGTCAGGGTGTCAACCAAAGCTAATCCGTATTCAAATCTTAAATGTTGAAGTTCTCACAGAAAAAGATTATAATAAATCACATAAAGAGGGTGATCAATCCACAAAATATAGAATAAATGATTATCTATGAATTAAATGAGTTCATATAAGATTTGGAACATTAATGAAATTGCAACAAATGGGTAGTGGGGCTAGTCTCCACACCCCAATGAAAAGACTACTCCCTCGACATAGCGAGTTTAATATCACTAGAAGAGGCAGAGGACACCATCACAGTCATGATGGGGACAGATTTGGCTCAACATGGTGTGGGGCAGTGGACTTCTTTCCTTATTTATCTTTTAGATATTAACCCTGACTTGCACTAGAAGCAGGTGGATGAACAACAACTCAGAGAAGAGATCGATCGCCCAAGAAGGGAGGTCGATGGCTTGGAGTTGCTGAAGGTCAATTAAAGTCATCAAGGCTACATGTCGATATTTCTATCTTCATAATTTCGAGAGTGCCTTTCGATATTTCTATCTTCATAATTTTGAGATGAGTTGTACGGCTACGTTGGGGGCCTATTTATAGGGTCGAGGATGTTGACCTCTTTCCATTAGTGTCATCATTTTTGTCGGTCGATAGGTCTGTCAGTCGATGGACTTTATAATTCTAATCATCGTCTTAGAGGTCAACAGGTCTATCGACCTTGAGAGTCGACAAGGTTGTCAGGCAGTTATGGTCATTGACAAGCATGTCGACATAGTAGATCGATGGTTGGTAGATCGATGGTTGATTTCTTGTCAGTTGTTGTTCGATGACGTTGTCAAGGAGGAAAGATCAACAAAGGTGTCAACCTTATTTATTAAGGGATGGTATGTCGACCTCCTATATGTCGATAAGGGATGTCAATGATGCTATCGATCATCATGTCGATGGACTTGAGGTCATATGTCAATACTTGATATTTGCCAAAAATTAAATGTCGATTGGCATATCGATCAATAGGTCAATATTATCCCCCTAGGAAAACTTGCTATAGAGTGATACAATTCAAAACCTACAAAGGGCATCAAGAAAAGTATCAAATTCCTACAAATTAAAATTAAAACCTAAGCAAATCAAAACAAAGCTATACTTGAGGAGAACTAAGCTATATGAATGCTAAACTAGACTAATAATGCAACTAAAATTGGGACGAATATGCATTAATCACTTCTCCCAATAGAGACTTCCCATTTAAATAAAACCCATTTTTGTTGTAAACAATATTTTACTGGATGATTTTCAATTTGTACCTAAATTTTTATCCATGATTTATTTGAAATTGTCTAAGTGAGTGAATAAGATAAATAATAAAGACACGTCTCAAACTCAAAATTCTAATTATTGTAATCATATCATTAGAGTATGAACAATAAAAAGTTCCAATTAACTACTTAAAAAGATCAAGTAAAAAGTAAAAAACAACTAACTAAAGAATTAATAACTTCTCATGTATGAAGCAAAACACATTAGACTGCAATTGGAAATGTCAATTAGTATCTATTTTATTCCCTCTAAATGTAGCATTTTTCATAGTCACAACAATAAGTCATAAATCAATTCATGCATTCAATAAGATAAAAAAATCTATATACAATTTGTCACACATCATAATTATTAGACATATTAACAATAATAAAAAATCTAATTTTCAACTTGCCTTTAGTTATGCCATGAAACTAATTGGCCTATACATAACCAACCAAAACTCATCATGTTGTAAGAACATACACAACTCACTATCCTAACCTTCAGGTTTATGCATCCACCCTAAGGAAACCATCTTAACCATGGTCTGCCACATATCTAGGAAGATGCCTCTATTGTGCTCACATCCCATTCCTACACCTAGGTACAATTATGGATTATTAGTCATATCTTTTAGATTTTACATTTTTTTCATTTCTTTCACATTTATCTTATCATTTAATTTCGGCCTCTATCAAATATTTTTGGGTCGACTTAATCCTTTTACCATATATTTCACTAGTAAATTGAGGCCTCTATCAAACCTCTTTGGACACCCCTAATTCCCAAATAGAGTAGTGCCTAGTAAATATTCCACTCAAATCCTCCTATTCATGACTTGGTATTCACTATAAGAAATGACTATCCTACAATCCTAATAGTAAAAATGGACAAGGATTATGGTGTTCAGGGAATCTAACTACATGGTTAATCAATTAGTTATCAATTCAATTCATTCATATTTGAGGGCTTGAGAACCTCTTAACATATCATAATATATTAAGGGTGAGTTCCTCACAAAAATAATATATTACAATGGATGTAATAAAAAAAATGCATATGTGATATTCCAAGTTGTTCCTCATAATTACTTATCAATTTCATACATTGTGACACATTTTATATATCCATACAATCCATGTTTCCTACTCAATTCATGCTCTTGTCCATTCTAGGGAACCTTGCATCGTACTAACATCATCCTTTACAAGAATTTGATACCATCACATGTAATATAATTCATATGTACGAAATAGAGTTGTCAAATGGTTGTTATTAATATCACTATCAGGTACTTAGAATGTCGATTACTATTTTGTTAATGTTTTCTAATTACATATTTATTTTCATCTCATTTCTGAAATTCATTTGTGTTACATACTTATTAGTAGTACATGATTATCTACATGTATATCTATTTGATTGGGGATATTAACCTAATTCTTCTCTCCTAATTAGGTTCCATGCTAGAAATAGTATAATATTATATAAAATTAGATAATATTATATCATAACATGAAACTATAGGAAATAAGACATCATATTCCATTCCTTTTTTCCCGTTCTAATTCAAATTCTTCCAATATGGTCATTAATTAAGAATTTAGAATAAGTTACAGAAGAGTCATCCTTAATATACCAACTTCGCTCACCTTGTATTTGAGAGCATTTCAAACTTGTGTTGTCTCTCATCCCAAAACAAAAACTGAATGAATATCTTCCAAAATTCAGTTTCAAATGTAGATTGTTTCTTCTATAACATTAAAAATAGGTACAAGAATATGAAAAGAAAGGATCTGGTACTAAAAATAGGTACTAGAATAGAGGTAAGGTTTGTCACTATCATATCCTAAACATTGTGAATATATATCAAAATGTGGTCGAAATTTTGGAAAAATATGCATTTGTAAATAAAGATTTGACATGCATTTAATTAAGGAATTATAGAATAAAAGATCACAAGTCATTTGAGATTTTGGAAACAAATTTAAGGAAAATAAGTTACATGGATGAACTTCTTCATACACTTAGAATGAACAAATATATTAGGTATTTTGGTGGTCAGTCAAGTGTTTATTACTTAGAGGAATTAAGTACATGCCTATAGATATAATTTTATTAAACAAAATGTTTTTTTGAAAAAATGATTTATATTTGAACATATTTTTGTACTTAAATTGTTATAAATGAGTTTGAGAATAATATTGTCACATCCTAATTTTGGAACCTAAAAAGTACATAATAAAGTTATTGGCGAAATCAATACAGGGTTGAGTCATAGATACAATAAGATTCCATCCAATTTTCATGATATTTGGATATAAAGGAAAAAGTATTTAGAAATGGTTTTGTGCAAATTGGTCAAGTTTGATGTTTGAGAATCATTGAATCTAAATTTGAGAATATTTGTATGCTTGTTAAGATGCAATAAGATCATGGTTCAGGTATGGTAAATCTTAATGTTATTTTGGTCATCCAGTTTGATGATATATAGTTGGATCATCTAATCTTGTCCACCTAAGTTACATATATTTTGATGACTTTATATATATGATGGATGCAAACTAGGCCATGTGCGTTTTTATACAAGAAGATAACATCTATGTAGGGTGTTTCTCAAATTTTGGGACAAATCAGGATTGAAGAGTAGCCTACAAAATGTTTAGGATAAATTAAAGAGAACGCAGCATTTTATGGCCTATTTGAGCAACGAAACAAGAAAGGAAACTTTGAACTGTTGGTTCATGACCAACCATCCTGTTCAATTGAGTTGGGCCAATTTTGAGAAGATCGATCACAGAGGGGGGGGGGTGATGGTCTCGTGACGCCTATGTTCATACGAAACATGGACTCAACTAGAGTCCAAACAATGTCAAATCCCATGGTGATATCAGAAGGCACAAAGGATATAACGTCTTAGATGTTTCCTTTGGATAAGGGTGAAGTCAATTAGGGTTGTTTCCTATGAGTCAATAGAGAGGATCATATATAAGAGGAAGAAGGGAGGTGGTGGTTCTACTAGACATTTTAGAGGGGGTATTAACACCTCACAAGTCCTACAACCATGCCTAGAAAATAAGGGATGAGAGAGAAGCAATTGGATTGGTTGAGTATTGAGTTTGAATTTCTCTAACGTTGAGATTGGGGGCCAGAATAGGGTCAGTGGCCTCCGCGAGAGGTGTGCTACCCTTGCTCAATTTTTGACCTAGAGACATAGTTTCATCATGCTATTTGTTGGAAGATGAGGAACTCACACATCTGATGGTCGGATCAGCCTTGGAGACAATGAGCATGGACGATAGTAAGAGGAGCATCAAACTAAGTACCGATTTACTAGAGAAGAGATGCACAATGTCGATTGGCAAGCCATGTTTCCTCGGTGTAAAACAAAGATTGCATTTATGAGCAGGAGGAAGGTCATGCATGTATGCTAGCCGAATGGAAGTAGACACTAAAGTGGATCCACAAGCACTTTTTTGCTGATGCCTTGTGTGCATGATGTGGCTACAGTACAATCGTCAGATCAATGTTGGATGGCTAGAAATGAGTAACGAGGTAATGGATTCCAAAAATCATAACTTGCACTGTGATTTTTGATTATAGGCATACAAAGTATCAATAGAAAGGATTTTGAGTGTACTACATCAAAAAAATGCCTCCAATAGACGAATTTTATGTTTGAGTATGTATACATATACTTTATGTACTAAAGCTATATGATTTTTATATTTTGTGCATTAAAAATATCAAAAGACTTTCAAAATTTATGAATATTTTTCCTAAGTTGTATTTGGATGTATTTAATATGATTATGAAACGTGAGCCATCTGATGTGTAGTTTTAATAAGGTTTTTAATGATAACCCTAATAAGGGCATTATGGGTATTTCATCCAATGTTTCACAACAAGTCGATCAAAGATTTCTATCTAAACTTTAATAAACATTGTTCTTACTATATGTAAAGTTTTAATTGAGATTTAGGTGTTATTATGTTATTATTTGATGTTGGGTCTAATTGGCCATTTGATGATTATTTATGAGGTAATATGAATAGTTATACATATTCTATTTGGGAAAGAATTTGTAGTTTTATTTTACACTGATGTCATGATTGAGTTAGTGATATTAATATATGTCATTATGTTCAAGATTTATTCTCATTGTATGATGTATATGCTCATATTAGTGCATTATGTTATTATTATAACTTATAAGAGTATGAAGGTAATAATGATTATATAATCTGGGTATTGTTATGCATTTTCCACCAAGATTTTATCATGGTTTTATATAAGAGTTAGATTCACTCTAAAAATGAGACTTAATTTGGTTTAGGAGTAGAGAGTGATGGGGGTTAAAGATTTAGAAATTAAATGAGGGAACATACACATGGACTTATACAACTTTGTTAATGGCTAGCTATATATGTTTTGAATGAGGGAATCTAGACTAGGTGAAGAATCTCCTCAAACAAGGTAAGTGGGCTATGTCTATTGAATTTTAGAACTGTTATGATTCAACCTACAATTTCCTATAAGTAAGTTTGAGATTAAGTTACTTTCAGACTTTAGTGTTTCATATACTTTTGTGCTTAGAGAATAAGATTCCATTTAGTTATGGGTGAAATGAATACATGGTTGAGTTATGGTTACAATAAGATTACATCAAATTTTCATGATATTTGGATAAAAAGGAAAAAGTATTTAGAAAGAGTTTTGTGCAAACTGGTCAAATTTGATGTTTGAGAATCATTGAATCTAAATTTGAGAATGTGTGTATGCTTGTTAAGATGCAATAAGATCATGGTTCAGGTATGGAAAAGCTTAATGTTATTTTGGTCATTCAATTTGATGATATATAGTGGGATTATCTAATCTTTCACCTAAGTTAAGGATATTTGATGACTTTATATATTGATGGGTGTGAACTAGGCCATGTGGGTTTTCTACAAGAAAATAATATCTTTTTAGGATGTTTCTCAAAATTTTTGGACAAATAAGAATTGCCGAGTAGCTTAAATTATTTTTAGGAGAAATTAAAAAAAACATAGATATTTATGGCCTATTTGGGGAATGAACAACATCAGGTCCCTTGGTGATATCAAGAAGGCATGGGGGATATAAAGTCTTAGACGTTGTCTTGGAGAAGGGTGAAGTCAATTAGGGTTTTTCCCTATGAGTCGATGGAGAGGAACATATATAAGAGGAAGAAGGGAGGTGGTGACACTATTGGACATTTTGGATGGGGGTTTTAACACCTCACAAGATCTATGACCACACACAGAAAATAAGTAATAAGAGAGAAGGAATTGGATTGGTTGAGTATTGATTTTGACCTTCTCCGACATTGAGATTGAGGGACGAAATATGGTCAACAACCACCGCAAGAGGTGCCCTACCCTTGCTCTATTTCTTATCTGGAGAGATAGTAGCATCACATCGCTTGTTGGAAGAAGAGGAACTCACACATCTAATGGCCCCATCAGCCTCAAAGACAATGATCATGGATGATAGTAAGAGGAACATCAAACTAAGGACTGAGTCATTGGAGAAGATATGCACGATGGTGATTGACAAGCCCTATTTCTGTTGTGTGAAACATAGCATGCATTTGTGAGAAGGAGGTAGGTCATGTGGGTCTATTAGCTGAGCAGAAGCAAACCCTAGAGTAAATATGCAACCACTTCCTTGTTGATGCCTTGTGCGCACGATGTGGGTACAATCCAACCATCAGATCATCATTGGATAACCAGAGATGAATGACAAGGTAATGGATTCAAAAAATCATAACTTGAGCTATATATGTTGATTTTGGGTGTACAAAGTATCAACTGAAAGGAATTTGAATGTACTACATTACAAAAATGCCCCCAATAGACAAATTTCGTTTCTGAGTATATATATATATATATTATGTACCAAAATCTATATGATGTTGATATTTTATGCATTAAAAATATCAAATGACTTTCAAAATTTATGAATATTTTTCCTTAGGTGTGACATATTTATTATGATTATAAAGCCTGATCCATCTTATGTGGAGTTTTAATAATGTTTGTTATGCAAACCCTAATAAGGGAATTATGGGTATTTCACCCAATGTTTTACCATAAGATGATAAATGATTTCTACCTAAACTTTAATATACATTGTTCTTACTATTTCTAAAGTTTTAATGGAATTTTAGATATTATTATGTTATTATTTGATTTTGGGTCTAAGTGATTTTATGATTATTTATGAGGCAATATGGGATATGTATACATATTCTACTTGGGAAACAATTTGTAATTGTATTTTACATCGACTTGATGATTGAGTTAGGGAGATTGATATATGTGATTATGTTCAAGATTTATTCTCATTCTATGATGTATATTCTCAAATTAGTACATTATGTTATTATTATATCTTATACAAGTATGAGGATTATAATGATTATATAATGTAGGTATTGTTATGCATTCAACACCAAGATTTTATTGTGGTTTTGTATGAGAGTTAGATTCATTCTAATCAAGAACCCTAATTTGGTTTAGGAGGTTAGAGTGAAGGGGGATAGAGATTTAGAAATTAAATGAGGGAACATAAAAATGGACTTAAAGAACTTTGTTAATGGCTAAGTAAGTATGTTATGAATGAGGGAATCCATACAAGGTGAAGAATCTCCTTAAACAAGGTAAGTGGGCCATATCCATTGAATTTCATTATTGTTATGATCCAACATACATTTTCCTACAAGTAACTTAGTGATTAAGTTACTTTCATACTTTAGTGTTTCATATACTACTATGCTTTGAGTAATAAGATTCCATTTAGTTTGAGTTGTGTTGCCAAATTATCGGATTTCATGTATTTTGATAAGTTTTAGATAATCAGTTATTTGTATGCTTAGTTCAATTTATTTTCTTATGCATGTGAACTCAGATGGATGTACCTCATATTTGAATTCAATTTAGTCACTCTATTAAATCATATATTCATATTAAGTTTTATTCAGATAATAAGAATATCAAATTTCACATTTAGAGTCAGATTCAATTAAGATTAAATAATAGAGATATAGATTCAAAGATAAGATACTAAGATTTTAAGGAGAAAAAATTAAGAACAGAGTCAGAGATAGTAGATTAAGATTCATAGATAAGAAAAACAAATTTAGATATAAGATATTAAGATAGTGATATATGAAATTAAGAATAAAGATAGAAAATGATACTAGAATATTAATGCATTATATGATAAGTTCTCACCATAGAGTACTGGGACGATTTCAAAGGACACTGTGTGTCATAGAAGGCATGTAGTGCCAAAATAGGGTACCTTGTACCGTAGAGGACACTTTGGTGTCAATACAGAGCACATCATGCCAATAGAGGGTATGTAGCAGCATAGTGGACACTTCAGTGTCAACATAGGAGGACCTATTTGTTGACTCAAGGTCAATTAGGTCAATGTTGACTCACGTCTAAATTGACTAAACCTGTGTTTTGATGATGACTAACCATTCCACATATTAGTGTCTAATGTCTCTACTTGAATGATTTCATATTAGGTATAGACACACTCCAAATGCCCTAACTTGCACTTATCAAATTGGAGAAAAGACAACTCAAAGTCATACAAGTGCACATTTTTGTAATATGATGTATATCCATTAGAAACATGTTGTAAATCACTTGTAATGATTGTATGACTTGTAATTAAGCTTAGAAAAATATCAGGAGCACTTAGATCGATTATTAGAGCACTTTAGATGCAACTTTGAAAATTGATTACAGGCACTTTGTCGGTCGAGTTTCCCAGCCTGAAAACTCGACCGATCGTCCTTGATCAATTTTCTGGAGATTGCATCGGTCGAGTTGTGTTTTCACAGAACTCGATCGATGGAGTAATTGACCAAATCGATTTTCATTGGTCGGTCGAGTTTCCTCAGGACAAACTCAACCGATGGTCTAAATATCGGCTTTGTCTTTTACTCTATCGGTCGAGTTACCCTTATAGAAACTCGACCGATTGCACTATACGGAAAAGTGTAGAAAAGTGCTTCTAGCCATTGTGGAGTTGCAACAAATGAAAATAGATCTGTTGCAAGCCAAAAAATGGCTAGTTTTCATTCACAAGTGTTCCCAAAGGCTAAGAGGAATCCCCAGCTATAAATAGGACCCCTTGGGCTTCATTCCAAGGTTGAGCTTTCATTGGAAACTCTATGTGAGGCTCCTATTCTATAGTTAAGTGCTTCCTACAGCCTCCTCACTCTCTCTAAGCTTAATCACTTGCTACATCCATTAGAGTGAGTAGGAAATCTGTAAGAGAGCTAGTCCTACATGTATATCTTGTGAGGCTCTCACTTCCACCACCTCCCTTTGTATCCTTTCAATCATGAAGATGAAGGTTCTCTCTCTTGTCCAAGAGAGGTGAAGAAGAACAAGGGAAGGAGTCCCTTGGTGAAGATAAAGGATGAAGACTTGGAGCTAGAGTGGGTAAGCCCTTGGAGAAGGCAGAAGACTCAAGCTCAAGTGGGTAAGACCTTGGTGGAAGCTTCTCCGAGTGAAGGTGAAGTCAAAGGCGGAAGATCCAAGAAGAGTGGGTAATTCCTGCAAGGATGAAGACTTGTGCAAGAGTGGGTAAGTCCTTGGAGAAGGCCGAAGACTCTTGCAAAGTGGGTAAGTCCTTGGTAAGGTTGAAGACTCTTTGTATTGGATAGGTAAGTCCGTTGTTTGGTCATGTGTTGTATGTCTTATGAATGAATATAAGAGTGCAATAGTTTGGAAGTCCTAGAGGTTGACCTCTCTAGGCAAGTGGACTGACACACTTCTAGTTTGAAGTGTGGAACCACTCTAAATAGCTTGTCTAATTGGTGCATGTTCAATCTCTCTCTCCCTTGCTATGAATGTTTTAGTTGCACTCAAATTACCTATTTAGCAACCTTATCTTGTCATATATCTTGAAGGTTTAATGAGTTTTGTTCAAGTACTTTCAGCTCTATTCACCCCCCCTCTAGAGCATCTAATCACCCATCTAGGATCCAACACTATTATATAATGGTGGCAACAAAATAGATAAAAGACAAATAAAAGACACATCATTTATGTACGACCTCTGACCTAGGTTAGTGCTTGATTGTGTTAGCTTTGGTTAATAAGATACTTAAAACTTAATCTGATCATATGACGGACCTTGATAACATGTGACAAGTTTATGTTTTCAGTTTGGTGTTGTTTAGTTGATGTTTGAGCTAGTTATGCTTATCTTGGACCAAGTTGCAATTTACTCATGTTAAGGATCTATTTTGCAATTTTCACATGAGGTTGTGCCTTTTGTGTTGTAGCATCATGAGAGATAGAATGATGCTTGGGGGACCCTTGTTTTGACTGTGTTGATGATGTGGCATCATATGTGTTGAGATAGGGTTTCATGGATGCTTGTGTTGATGTGTGGTATCGATCATGTGTGTTTCTCGAGTGTAGAGACCAATGGGTGTGTTTTCTTGTTGTTCTTTGACCAAAGATCTTCTTTGGTTGTGATTTGTATCAAACTTGGTGTTGTGGTACTAGTTTTGGTTTCTAGGGTTTGCATGTGTTGAAATGTGTTGCGACCTATACCTTGGTTGGTCGTGTAGCGATCACTACCCTTGGTTTTGCTTCAACCTTGTGGGTGTAGTGGACCTAAGTAGTTGCTACACTACCTTGTTTTTATCACCCTTTGTTGCATTCTTGTTTTGAGTGCTTACATGGCCCTGGATTTGTTGACATGTGTCCTTTTAGTGCTCTCATATCTTGACACCTCATGATATTTACCTCCCTCCAACCCTTGAGTATATATTTTCTCTCTTTCACATGCAAGTATCCCCTTTAGCTTTCTTATTTCTATCTTCTTGCTTGTGTTTGGACTTAATCTTGGTGGAGCTAATGAAGGTGATGACCATGGAGCTTGGTCGCCGATCACCCTTGTATATGGTGATCTAGGGCTTGGTCATCTTCCTTGTGGTGGTTCCTGGTGATCCTTGATCTTTCTATGTAGTTTCCTACCCTTGATCTCATTTCCTTTGAACCCTACCTCTTTCTCTTTTCTCTTGGTCGTGAGACTATGGATCACCATGGTGTCTATGTTGAGGAACTTCGCTCCATAGAGGCCGAGATACATGGTTTTCCATCGGAGTACCTAAGTGATATGAAACTTTATTCTTTCTTCTTTCTTTTTTGGCCTAGGGTTTCTACCCTTTCTCTTTTGAGCTCCTTTGACCTTGGTGTGTTCTTCTTCTCTTGAGGTGATGTTTTTTGGTCATGATGGTGGATCCAAGATTGGTGCTTTTTCTTCTTTCACTTGGATCTTGTAGCTTTGGAGCTTGATCTTCATCTTAAGGTGGGTTATACAACTCTTCCCTCTCCTATCATTGAACCTTATTCTTTCTTTCATGCTACTATTTTATATCTAAAATGTGATCATGAGTTGATGGATAATGGTGTCTTGTTTTAGGGTTTAAGATTTTGAAGTGTTCTTGCATAAATTTATCTTTTTCATAACCCTAATTTTAAGTGATGGTGGAGTTGTTGTTTCTTACATGCACTTTGTTTGTTGGTTTTGTCATCATGATTTTGGTTCGACTGTCATTTGTTAGATGGAGGTTTTGGTTATTTTCTTCATGTGTTAGACGATGGTTTTCTCACCTCTAAGCATGGTTTCCTAATGGCTTTGGTGATGGCATGTGTTTCCCCTCTTGCCTTGAGTTTTGGTTTGGTTTTACCCCATGTTGATAATCAGATTATTTTAGAGTATTGATGTCCATCTTTGCATGGAGCTTTCACCTTGATGATGCTTAGTTTTCTTGATGTTTATCATCTATTTTAATCATGGTTCTACTCTATTTTGAGGTCATTTATGTGTTGTGTGGAGTGGTTTGATCTTTAGGTCTCTACATGCTTGTTTTTGTATTATGGGTGCAACAAACCCTAACCCTATTTGGTTGGTCGCTAGAGTTTCTTGATCTTGTATTGTCACCACTGTGGTCGCTACATTTTATCTTCTTATAGTTGCAACACCTAGTTAAATTGATTGATCACTAGACATACCTAGTTTAGTCGCAACAAGGTCCTCAATTTGAGTGGTCACTACACGTGGTGTGACCTTAGTAGTCAACACATAGGTGTAACCCTAGTAGTCACTACATGTGTTATGAAGGTTAGTCGCTACACCTTGATTTCCTATATGGTCGACATTTGATGCTATTTGGAATGATTGGTTGACCATGATGATAATGATGCTTAACCCTAATGTGCTCCAAGAATGTGGGAATGATGTACCATGGTGTGTTATGATAAGTGCTACATGAGAACCCTAACCCTAATCAAGAATACATGATGTAAAGTTTATCTTGCTTGAATTGTTTAGCACATGATGATTTTTCTCTCTCCTACTTATGTAACCCTAATGTTGTAGGTTGTATAAATATCATAACTTGTGAATGTCATGGTATCTCTTATATGATACAAGGTGATGATTATGAGCCTTGATGTGGTATACTGCGATAAGTGATGTTGTGATTTGGGTCTTATAACCTGGAAAAGGCTCAATGCCAAATGTGTGGTGATATCCTCTAGGGATGTGATGAGGGATGATTATCCCAAGATGGTGTGGTAATGATGGTGTCCTGGTATGACAGTGGTATCATGTAACGATGTGACTAGTATATATACTTCCTTCATTTTATATCTTCTGACGTTGCAACATACCCTTATCTTTGTAGAGTTTGTTTAGGGTTTGTACGTTGTAACTTGATTTATGCCTTAAAAGATACCTAATTGGCTTAACTGATCAAGTGATACCCTAATAATTTAGTTGTTGTGTTCCTTAGATCCATCTTCAGCATCAGTATTTGTTGGATGGTGATATAGGTTCTCCCTCAGTGGAAGCTCGGAGTCATATATTGTTGAGTATATGCATGTTCACAACGATGGTTGCAGTCATAGACTAGCAGGAGAACAATTGAGATTGTATCTCAAATAATGCGATTCCGTATATGCATGATATATTTTGAGGATGGATGTGGTCATACCTCGGTAGGAGTGCGGATGCGGTAGTAACTCAATTTCACTAGTATTGTGCCTATATACCAAGGTAGACTAGGCTATTTTGTAGTTTGACTCTATATGTCAATGTGGAAGCCTCAGACTGACTGAGGGTGTGGGAGATCATAGGAGTCTGGCACCTCCTGGATCTTGTATGGAACTGATTTTGACTTAGCAATGGTCAGTTGGACCATGAGTGGTATACCTCACCTCCTCAGGGCATAATAAAATATGTAATAGAGCCGTGTAGTATATTTTCTTAGAGTCAAACATGATTCACATTAGATGACCCCTTGCCTTGTTTCTTATACTATTTAGTTGTTGAAAATTATACATGTTCTTCATATTCCTTCTAAAAGTATAAGATGTTCTACTACTCACTTGTAGATGCTTAAACTGTCTAATCTATGTTATTAGCTTTGCTTATATTATTTAGCTGAATCTGCTCATCCTGATAAGAATGCTATATTCTTGCTTTAGTATACATGTGCTTATAATAGTTTTTGGAGGAAAGTTGTATCTCTATCTGGTTCTTTGATCTCAACCCATGGGTTTCCACATCTTTTAGGTGGTCGCGCATGACAAGGTAGAGATCGTGTGGTTGAGGCTGAGCATTAAGAGGAGCAATAGCTATTGAAGGTTTGATATATTGCTAGTGCTTGTAGTAGAGTCCTATGTGTCGTCACTGTACTCTTAGGTCCTTAGGGGTGTTTTGTAGATGTTGTTCATCAATACGAATTTTGGCAATATTCCATGGTTGTACATATATGTCTTTCATATGAGAACATGTTATCAATAATAACATGTTTATGGAACATTATCCACTGAACAATGATATGTAATACCCTTTTGGCATGATATATGATACACGTGGAACTGTCTGTGGACTCCAATGTAATATGTTTCAACTTTTGTGGTTATCTGAGATCTATTTTAGTCTACCCTATTTCATGGTAATCAGGATGTTTAGTATTAGTTATGCACTTTGTCTTATGTAATCTTACTTGTGTGGCATCAAGTTGTCACATGAAAAAGTTGGTATCAGAGCTTTAGGTTTGCCAAGTCTATAGGGACATAGGACTAGGGTTGTGTCTGTTCTTGTGTATCCAACATCTGTGATGGTAACTTCTCCTTATACAAAAGAAGAAGAAGAAAGGAAAAGATATGTCTGGAGAACATGAAGAACATGTGGTGAGAAGTGCGGTTGCACTAGGGGGTGGTGCCAAGAGGCAAAAAAGAGATAATGGAGTGCTTGAAGTGCCTCAGTTTGACCCAGAAGATGTGGACAATACCTTTTCCAGTCCATATTCAGACAATTTATGGCCACGATGATGCATATGGTGGATAGAATGCCCATAACCCAAGCAAGGGCAATGGTCCCCAATGTGGAATCGTAGGGTTCTAGGAAGACCTTTGAGAGGCTTTGACTTTTTGGACCTTTAGAGTATGTTGGTACGGAAGACCTGTCATAGGTGAACATATGGTTGACTGAGTTAAATAATTCCATTAAGATCCTCAATATCCCTAAAGAGGATAAGGTGAAGCACACAATGTACCTATTGAAGGGGAGTGATGGCCATTGGTAGGTCATTGTATAGGAGAAGAGGCCTGAAGTGGTTATTAGTTGGAAGATTTTTGGTGAGAGTTCATGATATGATACTTCCCAGAGACTTACCTAGATGAGAAGATCTCTCAGTTCGAGAAGATCTGATAGGGATCCATGATGATCAACGAGTATGGGGAAAATTTCATGGAACTTCTGAGGTTGTGTCCGCATATGGATGCTATAGATAAGGAGAAGATCAGGTTCTTTGAGAAAGGTTTGAGTTCCAAGTTGATGATGATGTTGTAAACTTTAGAGAACATGGAGTGGTTTGCCACATTTATGGAGTCCATGAGGCCGATAAAATGGTTGGTTAAAGAGAATCATTAGGCGAATGACAAGAAGAGACCAACACAATATCAAGGATAGTCTTCTAGAAGCCTAGGTTTTCAACACCTCAGTCACAGTAGAGGTCGGTAGTCCAGTCTCAATGGTTGCCAAGTAAGGGAAAGGCCACAGTTTTCCACTGGAAAGAGTTCACAGTGCATCATCAATGTCGGTGATGGGGCCATCTAATCTACATTATGAGACTAGGACTTGCCACAAGTGTGGGCAAGTAGGTCATTTGAGGTGGGCATGTCCTGTGAAGGATGATGAGGTGACACAAAAATCGAGATAGAGTCAACAAGGGTCACATCATCCTCAGTTTAGTAGTAGCAGTGGCAGAGGATGCAATCAGGCATCACCGGTTGGTTTTTCTGGATAGGCTAGCAAAGGACAAGGGGGACAACATGCAACAACTCGATTCTATGCCATGAGTCAGTCGGAAGGAGTAGTCAACCCTCGTATCATGACAGGTCATATGCAGTTATTTCATTTTGGTTTGTCTTTTTCCTACTTTATATCTATTTTAGTTGACTCGGCTGTGATGCTCTCTAATCACTAGAGAAGTGATTGCTAGTTGTTTTTTGGTTTTTAGTTATAGAAGTGATAGTCTTCGCTTAGAAACCCCTTTGGTTGGTTCCATCGAGCCGAGGGAGGTTTATCCATCCTACTTTCTTTCCTTCTTTCATGCGTTCTTTCTCATGATGCAACAATCAAGTGGACCTTATACTGCTTGAAATGCATGGATTTGATGTAATCCTTAGAGTGGATACTTTGACGATGAAGTTTTGTGGATGTTCCAAGGAAATAGGAAGATTCTTCAGATGAGCTTCATGTTTGACTGCAGAGAGGCTGATGAGGCAAGGTTGTGAGGCTTTTGTGGCACATGTTGTGGATACTAAGGTGAGGAGTCCTAGTATCCTGGTGGTACCCATTGTTTTTGAGTTTAAAGATGTGTTTCCCAATGAGTTTCTTGGTGTTCCCCCACCTTCAGAGATTGATTTTGAGATCAATCTGATTCTTGGTACACACCCGATACCACAAACACTGTATAGGGTGGCACTAGCTCAGATGCAAGATCTAAAGAAGAAGTTGCATGAATTCCTTGAGAAGGGCTTTATCAGACTGAGCACGTCCCCTTGGGGTTCTCTAGTGTTGTTTGTGAAGAAGAAGGACATATCCATGAGGTTATGCATTGACTATCAACAGTTGAACTAGGTGACAATCAAGAACAAGTACCCTTTGTCGTAGATAGATGATATGTTTGACCAGTTATGAGGTGGAACAATGTTCTCAAAGATAGACATGAGATCAGGATACCATCACTTGTGGATCAAGGTAGATGACATACCCAAGTCATCTTTCAAGACTTGGTATGGTCACTATGAGTTTGTGGTTATACTGTTTGGGCTAACCAATGCACCAAAAGCATTCATGGATCTAATGAATAGGGAGTTCTGGCCTTATCTTGACTAGTTTTAGTAGTGATCATCGAAAACATCCTGATCTACTCTAGAGACAACCAACAACATGAGAAACACATATGGTAGTCATTGACTTTGCCAAGACAACACAAGTTATAGGCTAAGTTCAACAAGTGGGAGTCTTAGCTGAAGGAGGTGTATTTTATTTGGCACATGATATCTGCTGATGGTGTGCGTGTGGATCCCAAAAAGGTACAATCAATGTTGGAATGGGAGCAACCAAAGACATCGATAGAGGTTTGCAGTTTTCTTGGCTTGGCAGGCTATTATAGTAGGTTTATCAAGAACTTCAGTGTAGTGGTGTTGCCCCTAACAAAGTTGACAAGGAAGGGTGTGTAGTTTGACTAGGATGACAAGTGTCAACATTCTTTCTAGATTTTGAAGGAGAATTTAACCAGTGTACTGGTGCTATTGTTGCCTGAGCAAGGGAAATGATACATCATCTTCTGTGATGCATTAAAGAATGATTTGGGTTGCATGTTGATCTAAGGTAAGAACGTGATTTATTTTACTACACAATAACTTGAGAAACATGAAGAGAGATATTCGACACATGATCTTGAGCTAGCAGTGGTGGTTCATGCCTTGAAGATATGGAGAAACTACCTTTATGGTGATAAATGTCAGATTTCACCAACCACTAGAATCTTAAGTACATTTTCTCGCAGTAGGAGCTAGATATGTAGAAGAGACGTTGGATGGAGTTTATTAAAGACAATGGTTGCACCATAGACTACTATCCATGGAAGGTGAACGTCATGGCAGACGCCTTGAGAAGAAAGTCTTTATCATCATCATCTACTACAAGGCGTAATTATGCTCTGTGGTGTTCCATAAGAGAGACATGTTGGTATCCTTGTGTCAGATGAATGTGAAGTTGGAAGTCTTCTTGTTGACAGGATTGTTGGCCCAATTATAGGTAAAACCTACACTAAGGAAGTAGACTAGAGATGCACGATGATACTGTGATTCAACAGATCTGAGTAGAGCTGGGCAGCAAGATGCATGATGGCTTCCATGAGTTGGAGGATGGAACAATATGCTACCACAATAGATTAGTGGTTCCAAATGTAGATGATCTGAGGAAACTGGTTCTTCTAGAGGCTCTCTCTTTGATGTACTCTATGCATCTAAGTAGTACCATGATGTACTACAATTTGAAGGATTTGTACCATTGGCCTAGCTTGAACTTAATGTAGCTGAGTTTGTGCCAAAGTTTTTTGTTTGTCAGCAGGATAAGGTTGAGCATTAGAAACCTACAAGGAATTTGCAACTATTGCCAATACCACAGTGGAAAGGGGAACATATCATGATGGACTTTGTGGTTGGACTTCTTATGACAACCAAAGGTAATTATTCCATATGGGTGATTCTTGATAGGTTTACCAATTTAGCACACTTCCTTCCAATGAAGACAACATATACATCAGAGAAGATTGCCTAGATATATGTGGATGAGATCATTAATTTACATGATATTCTAGTTACCATCATGTCAGATAGAGGTACTCAATTTACTAATAGATTTTGGGAGCATCTGCATACAACCATGGGTACGCAGTTGAGGTTCAGTGCATTTCACCTATAGACTGATGGATAGTCTGAGAGGATGATACAAACTTTAGAGCATCTGTTAAGAGCCCGTGTCTTGCAATTTTTGGCAGTTGTGATGTGCACCTCAGTTTTATCGAGTTCACATACAACAACAGTTATCCGAGGAGCATTGATATGGCACCTTATGAGGCTTTGTATGGGACACATTGCAGATCTCCATTGTGTTGGTATGAGATAGGTGAATATCAGATTTTGGGTTATGACTTATGCAACAAACAACATAAAATATTAAAGTGATTCAACAATAGCTGAAGGCAACACATGATTGGCATAAGTCTTACATTGATAATCGTCGTAGGCCTATAGAGTTCCAAGTGGGAGATAGAGTGTATCTCAAGGTCTCTCCTTGGAAAGGCATGTTGAGGTTTGGGAAGAATGGTAAGTTGTCTCCTAGGTATATGGGACCTTACCCTATGGTGGCACATGTTGGGATGGTAGCTTACAAGTTGGAGTTTCCACTTGAGTTGAACATGTTTCATCTGGTATTCCATGTTTTGATGTTGCAGAAGTGTCACCCTAACATAGAGTTGGTGTTGCAGCGAGTGGAGGTTGAGCTGGATGAGCATGTGTTGTATGTGGTGGGTCCTATATTGATCCTTGATAGGAGGGTGAAGATGTTAAAGAAGAAGTATATCATATTTGTTAAGGTTTTGTGATATCATCATGGTGTGGAGGAAGCCACATGGGAGCTTGAGGAAGAGATTCGTAGGAAATACCCATCTCATTTTGCATAGGATTCAAGGGAGAAATGCTTGTTATCACTACTACAGAAATAGCATTCAGTGACACTTTTCTGGGCGTCGGTTATTAAGGAAAACCGACGCCTTAGATGTTAGGCGTCAATTGTTTAAGCAAACCGACGTCTATATTCGAAGACCAGCCAGACACGGGTACCGCTTTGTATTCAGCGTCGGTTGTTTATAAAAAACCGACGCTGAAAGTCGGCCGCGAAATCCAAATTTTGATCAAAAAAATAGTGTCATTTTCAGCGTCGGTTATGTAGGTATAAAACGACGCCTATGTGCGATGAAAATTTGCGCGAAAAGTGTCACTTTCAGCGTCGTTTATCCTTTTATAACCGACGCTGAAGGTGGTTCCCGCCAAACAATTTCATGAAAATATCGTCCAATTGGACGTCGGTTGTTGCAAACAACCGACGCTAAAGATGTTTAGGCGTCGGTTGTTTTAAACAACCGACGCTATTTGGGAACTTATAACCCGCGATCGCCCGACTCTTCCCCTTTCTTCTGTTTCATTGCGAGCAATTACCTTCTCTGCTGCCGGCGATTTCTCTCCGACGATTTCTTCTCCAGCGCCATTTCTCCGACTATTTCTTCTCCGGCGCCCCCTTCTCCAGCGCCCCCTTCTCCGCCACCACTCCTCCTTCTCCGCGCCCCCTTCTCCGCCACCCCTGCTGCTCCAAGCGCCTGAGAACCGGCGACGCCGCCACGCCTGAGATTAGGCGCCGCCTGGTGCTTTTCCACCGTCGTCGCACCGCCGCAACCACCGCCAGAGCCACCGGAGCTGCTAGCAGCTCCTCCACCACCGTCGCCGCTATCTACTTCTCCAGCCAGAGCCACCAGAGCCTCTGCCTTCTTCCCTCTGACAAGGTTGGTCTTCCCGCTGCTAGCTGCTCTGCTTTTTTATGCATCGATCAAATTGTTGTGATAAAAATGCATGTAATGTATTTGATTAGAGTTAATCTAATCTGGATGTTCATAATAATGGTATGTTAAATATGATGATTAGGGATAAATATAATGTCTAGTACACAAATATTAGATGATATTCAAGAAAACCCTAGTTTGATGAGCATGTTGTTAATCATGTTAATTATGATTCTTCTATATATTCTGATGTCATTATATAATTATGTGATCCCAACATATTAAATTGAATTAGAATGATTTCATGAATTATAGGGTTTTAAAGTTGATAAACATGTACATGCGGAAATAGGTTTATTAAACCAATGGTTATAACATAGTATGATCTTAATCTGATCTGGATGTTCATAATAATGTAGTATGTTAAATATGATGATTAGGGATACATATAATGTCTAGTAAAGATTCCTAGACCTTTTGTTTGAAACTATTGATTTCTTGATTTATTATTTAATAATGCTCTGTTGATTAGGATTAACCATGTTGCCTGTACTTTATAGACATTTATTATATATAAGAATGACAACACATGTATTTGTTGGTCTAGAAACTCGTCCAAGATTGACTCATTAGGAGTAAATCTTGGATAGTCCCCGGTTTGGGACTGTTCTTGAACACCTAATCTCACTTAGGATGTAAGTGTATAATGTGTATTGGGTTTTCGAGAAAATTTTGGTAGCATTTCCCCGTTTGTTCTCTAAGTACATATGTACTTAGAGAACAGCGGGGAAATGCTGCCGAAATTTTCTTGAAAACCAAATACACATTATACACTTACTAGTGAGATTAGGTGTTCAAGGATGGGATAGGTGGTACACATTTATTATATATAAGACTGACATCAAATGTGTTTGTTGGCCTAGAAACCCGTCCAAGATTGACTCATTAGGAGTAAATCTTGGATAGTCCCCGGTTTGGGACTGTTCTTGACCACCTAATCTCACTTAGGATGTAAGTGTATAATGTGTATTGGGTTTTCGAGAAAATTTTGGTAGCATTTCCCCGTTTGTTCTCTAAGTACATATGTACTTAGAGAACAGCGGGGAAATGCTGCCGAAATTTTCTTGAAAACCCAATACACATTATACACTTACTAGTGAGATTAGGTGTTCAAGGATGGGATAGGTGGTACACATTTATTATATATAAGAATGACATCACATTAATGGATTCACATATTACACAAAGCTCCAAGATGATAAGAGTGTCGTCCAAAATAGTGGGGTCACTCTTCAAGCGTCGACTATGTACTTTGCAAGTGCAAAGGATAAGAGTCCACGTGAAGCTAAAATGTCATATTACGGTGTCATTGAGGACATTTGGGAGTTTGACTACATAGATTTCAAAATTCCGCTCTTTAAATGTAATTGGGTTGATAACACCAAAGGAGTTATAGTGGATGAATTGGGTTTCACTTTGGTGAACTTTGAAAAGATTGGCGAGAAGGGTGAACCATTCATATTGGCATCACAGGCGAAACAAATATTCTATTTCGATGATCCTGCGAATGATAAATGGTCGGTTGTTCTTCATGGTAAAAGACAATTCATTGAAGATCCTACAGATGAAGAAGAGTACTATGATAAGTATGATGACTCCAGTCCATTCTCAGTTGGGTTGCCAACTCCACAAAATATTGAAGCTAATGATGACTTATATGTGCGCGGAGATCACAATGAAGGATTGTTAATTTATAAAAGATCACAATTTTAGAGACATGTATGTTTATACAAATGCTAAATGTTTGCCTTTTTCTAGTTAATACAAATGCTAAATGTTTGCCTTTTTCTAGTTAATACAAATGCTAAATGTTTGCCTTTTTAATGACATTTTCAGATGGCTGACCATGATGAGCATGATGTCCATGATGAGCATGAAGTCCATGATGAGCATGCTGTCCATGACGAGAATGGTGAGGATACCAATGTAAGTTCTAAAAACATATCATGTATTTCTATAAAATTCATTATCTTCTAGTTATGTCATATATCCTATATTTCTATATTGGGCTAATTTAGTGTGTTTATTTTTGTCAAGTTTTAGGTTGATGATGTACTTGTACCCACTGAAGCACTGGAGCAACTTGATGCGCAACACCAAACACTTAACAAGAAAAGGGGCATCACTCTGTTGAAGAAGTTATTAGCGCTAAGTGGTAGTGGATCCAAATTGGTGGTGGAGTTTGATAATGGAGGAAATGCAATTGGAGTGAACCGCAATAATTTTGTAAACTATCTTGGGTGTACCACTCGGAGCCATTGTGGTGTTAAGTATGATAATTGGCATAAAGTTCCTCAAGGGAAAAAAGACTTGATATGGAAATATTTATGCGTGAGTTATTATTATTTGCAATTCTATTTTGTAGATTACAAATTCTATTATTTGCAATTCTATTTTGGATACTAGTTAATAACATTTCTATTTTACAGAATCTGTTTGCATTGGATGAGAAGTTGCATCGTAAAAGTGTGATGCAACGCGCTGGAAAGATGCTTAGGAATTATAGGACACATCTGAACAGAGAATACATAAAAGAGGGTGATAAGAAGAAGAAGTCAGCCCTTGAACAATGGAACTTCTTGGACAAAGAAGATTGGGACAATTTTTTTGCTTCAAGAAAATCTGAAGAATTCAAGGTATTAGGCGTCACTCCCAATTTAATTAATATACATTGTATTCACCTATTCAAGATTAACATTTAGTGCTACTAACCAAATCATTAATGTGCATACTAACTAGGCCCTCAGTGACGCACAAAAAGCAAGGCGTGCACTGAATGTGCATGACCACACTATGGGTCCAAAAGGCTATGCAAGCGTTCGCCAAAGACTACAGGCGGAGTCTGCGGCTACTCAGTAGTCTGCTGCTACTCAGGAATCTGCTCCTACTCAGGAGTCTGCCACACCCATGCCTCGCCATGATATCTGGATAGCTGGCAGGAAAAACAAGAAGGGTGAAATAAAGAAGCCTGTAACTGCTGAGGCGGCTGCAAAAATGGTAAAATACAACTCTTAGAGAAATCGTTTGAATATTGATTATTTGTGGTGTTAACTTACCAATTTCTATTTATGGTGATTAGCGGGAGCTGCACGAGCAGAGGAAACAAGGCACGTTCATCCCTCAGGGCACAAGGGATGAATTGACAGTTGCTCTGGGTAACCCAGAGCATCCTGGACGTGTTAGAGGTGTCGGCGCTGGTGTTGTCATCAAAGCATTCTTTGGTCCATCCCAGCGCAAACCCAGAGCGGGACTTTCTCAAGAAGAGGTAACCTATTCTTTTTTTAGAATGTTACTACAAAAGGAAATTCATTAATAAGAAGCTAATGTTTCTTTTATCCATGTATAGGAGAATAAGAGAGTTGAGGATTTAGTTTCTAAGAAGGTCAATGATGTAGTTGCTGAGAAGGTCAAGGAAGAATTGCTGCGGTGGCAGGCATCTCAGGCTTCCAATCAGCCTATGGCGACCCACTCTTCTCCTGATGCACAGACTGCGAGTAATCCTAGAGACCCATCGCGTAACACGTCTGTTGTAAGTATTGTTTATGACATTGTAGCTAGTCTTTTCAAGATGATATGTTTTCAAGATTATATGTATATATGTATAACATTCTTTACGTAAATTTGTAGGCATTGAAGCCATGCCGCTTAAGAATGCAAGACTATGTTGTTGCAGAGGGGCAGGCTTACCAGTCCCTTCCTGGGGCAACGTTTCATGGGACTCCAATGCCGCAGGGCTACATTCGTGTGAGCCCGCTACATGTATTACCCGATTGGAGGGAAGTTGCGTTGCCATATGCCCACCCAGATATTGATACACTTGGTGAGGCAGAAGGCGGGGTCATATTGTGGCCCAAAGCAGATGTCGTCTACACGACTGAAATTGTAAGATAAATTTAGATTGATTTAGACTGTTAATGTGTATATATGATGTCAACTGATCTGAAATTATATATACAGGTTAAAAAGAAGACACCAGGAGCACCTAGGCCTCCACCTCCACTTCCCGCATTACCAACTTGGGTTCCAACTGACCTAACATACCCGTTAGGTCCTGCTTGTAGGGGAATGGCATGTTGGCTACGGGCACATAATATACATTGCCCTATAATAGTTTCTTTAGATGCAGATTATGCAGGTCAATCATACGATAGCTCTTTATTTATACAAGATATTATTGAGCTGTTTATGTATGATTGGCTGAATACATCAATGATAGAGACATGGATAAGGTGAGATCTTGTTTATACATCCATATACCTTGTGTAAGATCCGGTGATCTGGTTTCTTATATATTAATGCATACGCCTATATGTTTTAAAGCTACTTAGTCGAAGATCATTGCAAACAATTTGCATTTGATCATGTGGGATTTTTGATTCCATCATTGATTAGTTTGGTAGCTAAAGACCCTGATAATGTTCAACAATACTGTATAGATGCTTTTACAATTTTTGGTCAGCAAAAGAAGACGATAATAATAGCTCCATTCAATGTCAAGTAAGTTTACTTTATTTATAATTTGGACTTAAGAAAATTCCATTTTTATTTTGCATTTTGAGTTATTAATTGTTAACTTCTTACCTCTAGCGGTAGACATTGGGAGTTACTAGTTATTGTCCCCGGGACATTCACTGTTTATTATCTAGATCCTGCGGGGAGTACATTGAACACTAAAATTGGACACGTAATGAGAATGCCATTATTCTGGTGAGAAATATTTCATTTTTATATCCGTTAACATCTTTTATTACATTACTATTTACTTATGCAATTTATTGTGTTATATTAACATGTAGGGGTTTAGATGCATTCAAAAAGGCTGGAGGAACGGTCCCAAGGAAAAAGAACCAGCCAACAAATTGGCAGAACGTACAAGTAAGTTCCCGACTCGAATATATATATTATTGATGTGAATTGTGCTTAGTTGTATTATTTTGTATGTTTCAATTTATAGTGTGATACACAAGACAATGGCTGGGCATGCGCATACTATGTGATGCGATTTATGCAGATGATTATCAAACATGCCGCATTGGACATCGATAGCATACATGAGGTATTATATATAGTCTCATTAGTTAGTATGAAATATATCAATCTTATTTTTATATTATTACTTATATATATACATCATTCTCTTTGCAGGTGTTTAAAACTGACCACACTATAGGTAAACGCTTAAAAAATATACATGCTCCATATACGATGGAAGCATTAAATGAAGTAAGAGAAGAATGGGCAAAAGCCATACAAGCAGTGGCAACTGTAAGATATAATTGGGATGTTGATAGCGATAATGAATGATACTTTGTAAATGAATATTTCTGAATGTTAATACATGTATTGGAATGTTTCTATATGTGTGAATGTGAGAATTGAATTGATGTCTGAATGTATGTACTTGTGTGAAATTTTCCTTGTGACTTTTGTAGGTTTGCGGCCTGTTTGTAGGCTGATATCAATGGATGTCGTAAACCTGCAGTTCAGAAAACGGAACTGCAGGTTCTCATCCTGCTAACCAGCCACAGCAGGCCTGCAAACTGATATGAAAAAAAAAAATAGAAATAGGCATCGGTTATTTATAGAAAACCGTCAGCAAAGACATACAACGTCGGTTATTTGATAAAAACCGACGACCGTGGTGGAAAAGGCGTCGGTTATTCATATAAAACCGACGCCTATAGTACTAAACACGGCCGTGCAGGGAAGCACGGACGTGTCGTCTTGAAGTATAGGCGTCGTTGTTTTAGTATATAACCGACGCCAAAAGTGTTCGCGCCACAGAAAATGGCGTCATCTAGGGCACTTTATGCGTCAGTTGTTTAGTAAATAACCGATGCAGAAAGTGCCCTAGATGACGCCATTTTCTGTGGCGCGAACACTTTTAGCGTCGGTTATATACTAAACTTCCGACACCTATAGAATAAATAGGCGTCGGTTAAAAAACCGACGCCGAAGTGTTCGACCTTTAGCGGCGCCCACATAGGCGTCGGTCGGAAATCGACGCCAAATGGGGTTAAACGACCGACGCCAAAGGTCGTTTCTGTAGTAGTGTATGGATTTATGGTTGTAAGACCCCTGACCTAGATTAGTGCTTTTTTGAGTTTTCTTTTCTTTATAATAAACTTAAATTTTAATCTATTCATAAGATGCACATTAATAACATGTGAGAAGTTTATGTTTTCAGTTTGGTCCTATTTGGTTGATGTTTGGGCTAGTTATGCTTGTCTTGGACAAGTTGGAATTTAGCCATGTTAAGTATCTATCTTGAAATTTTTGACATGGAGGTTGTGCCTTTTATGCCATAGAATCATGAGAGAGAGAATGATGTTTGGGGGCACCTTGTTTGGACCTTGGTTTATGAGGCGGAATCATCTGTGTTGAGCTAGGGTTTCATGAATGCTTGTGTTGATGTGTGGTATCGACCATGGTTGATTCTTGAGTGTAGAAAACTATGGGTGTGTTTTCTTGTTGTGCTTCAACCAAAGATCTTCCTTGGTTTTGGTTTTTAGATGGGAAAGTCATCTTCTAATGTGTTCTATATCTAAGTGTAGTTAATTTTGGAGCCATCTAGATTGGATAAATCATAGGAAATTGATCATGGTGGGCGTGCCTCATTGGAATTTTTATGGTTGGTTTTGGGTTGTTCATAGTGGAGAAGGAAACAATATGACACAAACAAAATTAGGAGATGGAAAAATCACTAAACATCTTTGCACCCTCCAATCACATATCCTATTGGCATGGGCAAGCTAGCAACAAGCTGAAAAAGGAGGGAGTTGTTATATAGAGACATTCATTTAGGATTTGTGATCACCATAAGGGACATGGATGTCATGGTAAGATAGTTCCCTACCTCTAGTGGATAGAGACTTGAAAGTAAATATCATCCCCATAATATAGAAATATGTTTCTCAGTGAAAAAACAAAGAAAATGTTAGGAATGCCCAATTTATTAAAATCTATAATTTTATTTTCAGGAGATCAAGATCTACCATCCTATAGATTACATTTAGGCTTTGAATACATTTATAGTCTGAATCTTAGAAAGCATGATAAAGGCTCCTTACATGTTGAACAATGAAGATAAATGATATAGTTTGAAGATGAATTGACCCATATGGATATTTGAACTACAATGATGATTATAAAATGGTTAGAAATGTGATCCTATGACTTTTATCCTTTCTATTGAAAATAGATCTAGTAAATCCTATCTTGACATGTAGTATAAACCATTGGTTCAATGGTTGGGTTAGGATAACCTAATATTTAACACGAACATGGTCCTAATGGCTTTGAATGTGAAATCCAATACTTGATATAACTATTCCCAGGTTGAGAGAGACAGATAGATCAAATATTTGTAGGATTCGAAACCAAGGTATGTATTATTATCCTCTTTGATGATTGTCCAGACCATTGGAACTAGAAGCAAAATAGGTTTCATCCTGAAATGCTTGATACTTTACCATATTGTCTGGCATATTCGAGTACATGACAAATGTGTTCCCATATTTGCCTCTCTTTTTTATAAATATGTTAATGAACCCTCACATAAATGATAATGTTTCCACTAAACATTCTAGATGTTTCCATGATAAGATAAAGTAGTAGCATAGGGCAACCTTTAGCTTTACCAGCTAGCTTTGGGCCCATTTTGATGTGGCAATCATGAATGGATAAAACTTATGGCTTCTCCTATTTAAAGACTGATGGTAAAATGCATGTGCACTCTAGTGGCTCATGAATGACTAGTAATCTGAACGCACACTTCCAATATTGTGAAGTGCCTATTACTTGTGGTACATATTTAGTGGAAGCATTGGAAATAAAATATGCTTTTCTTTCATTAATTCCTATAGTTTCTTATAAGGAATTTAATCTTTTTACCTTATATTTAAAATTTATATATGTATATTGCAAATTATGCTTCCTTTTTGTAGCAATGTCATTTTTGTACACCACATTAACACATTTGAGCTTATTGTTCCCCTATTATATGATTTTAGGTAGATATATAGTATGGAAGAAAGATGTAGTCATGAGTTTATGAACAAGTGTTAGATAAAAGTTGTTGTATATATTTTAGAGTGTTGTACATTTTAGGTTACAATTACCCTTTAATACACAACTCAAATTTTTAAATAAAGTCAATTAACAACTCTATATATGTGTACTACATTTTGTTTGGATGTTGGTGACTATCTTTGTTTTATTATGCATAGTCTTGTATTTTTTATGTTGATATTTGATATTAATTATAGCTAATATTTCACATAGAATATCTTGAGATATTATAGTCAGTATTATAGCATGAACAACACACGTACACCTTACAAAATGTCATGACATAGTAAATTAGACCACCTTGAAAACTTAAATAAACAATAAACTTTATGTCTTGTCAGTGATAGACTTAGAAATTTAGGTTAGGAACTTGTATGTTTTAGACCTAGGTGAAGACTTACCTCAATATTTAAGTGCTTCCCTTTTTCTTCTAATCATAGGTAGTATGATATGTTGGTTCAACAGAGTAAAGGGGATTACTATAGATAGTGCAATCCTAGACTTATGGATTGCAGAGGTTCTTAGGGTAGCTACACAAGTATACATCATTACCTTACTATTTATATCATTATCTTAGACCTAGATCGCGTGACGTGTGTGGAAACTAATTTTGTTTTGACTTAATTCTAAAGAATAATGATTTGTTTTAGTCACATTTTTTAACATTGGAGAAAAACTATTACAAGTATATGTATATATGTTTATAAGTATGAAAGTGTTATTGGGCATTGAAGGGAATTAGGTATCATGTGACCTAAGAGAAATAGAAGTAATGCTCATCCATATGTGAGTGCCTAAATGATAGATGCCATACCTTGATTGTATAGAGAGATGATAAAGGTTAGATTTGATAGGTATGCTAGAAGAAATAAGTTTGATTTATGTTAATATGAGTAGGAATTTGAGGATTCAATGTTATGTTTTGATGTCTGAATTATTTTTATAATGCAACCTTATCTAATCTAAAACCATATATTTTACATATGGTTTTTCTTTAGTTATACATTTATATAGTTCTATTTCATGTATGTAGATATGTTTTCTAAGATAATGGAAGCAACATTTTCATCAATCTATTTACCAAGTAGGATATCTAATATAGAACATGTTATAGGGTGAACTCTAGAGAGGGACCATAGTTTGAGAATGTTAGAGGACCTAACTTCAAAAATCAATGAAATATGAGAGATGGGAAATATGAGTTATGTCATAATGAATATAAAGATAGATGAATTATATCTTATTAGGTTGAGAAACCTAGTAATTCATTACTATAATAGAGTTAAATCATGTACTTTATGTGAAAAGATCTAGGTCTAGAGAGAGGAAAATTTGAATAGATGTGTTTGTCTAGGTGATGGTGAGTATGAAAATCATAGAGGAAGTCTATGAGATATTGTATTTTGTATGGGCCTCTTACTCATGGTGGTGGTTCTATATGAAGGAATCTAGAGGTTTTACCCATAGTGAAGAGATTCATAAAAGCTCTTAGTATGGGTAGACTTATATGGTTAGAAAAATCATTCTTCAAATTAGACATGTTTTAGCATGAGTGACTAGAGCCTGGATATCCCATATCTTGTTGCAAGCGAGATAATTATGAAATCATGATCAATATATTTGTGTTTTTGTTAGATAATGTATGATACGTGAATGTATATCACTTGATATATGACTCTCATAGATGAATTACATGTCATGTGTATCCCATACAATAAATGCAAGTTTTAAGTTTACATATGTGTTGTGGTTTTCGATGAGTCAGCATTGTCATAATGAATAATGTTGAATAAAAAGTGCAACAAAAGTCATTGAATCAATGATAATAATTTGTGATAACTTATATTATCTTTGGCATATATACCATTAGATGTATTTTTTTACCATGGATATACTCTAATGTCATGGTATGGCTTAGTAATTTGATACTTTCAACATCTTGAAGAATGAACTTATTGAAAATTGTGGTGATGACCATACAATCATTATAAGTTTGACTTGGTTTGAAGTGGATGGATGGCATTCCTTTCAAGGTGGGTTCAATTTCGTATCTACTTTTTTAAATTGATTTCACAAAATGACTACAATGACACCCTCAATTTCTAATGAAGGTGGAACAAAGAGGAAATGACCATTATTTAATATGTACATGACCATAGTTGAAACTAGTCATAAAGAACCAACAATTCTTTCAAAGATATATCATGGGGTTCAACAAGATAGTCATCTAGAAGGAGGTATAGAGACATTGGAAACTATAATTTAAACTTAAATCCACTATCAAATCCTCCATATTTGTAATAGAGCTTCAATCTTTGACTTGAGATCAATCAACCTCAACCTTGTTTGAAATCTGAAACTTCACCTACAATGTGAACATACAAAAACATGGGCTGACATATTTCTATGTTGTTTAGGTAGGTGCAAAAAAAGTGTCCATATAATTATGAAAAGGAATATTGTAGTTACAATTTAAATAATTACAAGTATTGGCATCACAATTTTTATTTTATATATTTATCCTCTAATCATATTTATCAATTGGTGAATTAGTGTATATTCCCTTAGTAAATGCATCGATATGACATTGGGTTAACCAATTCATGTTCCCTCAGATCGTTATTCCACATTATAGGGGTTTATCATGGAATCAATTTCCAATTTCACATTGGTTTTTAGTAACCCACATAGGGCTTAGTTATGAAAAAATTGGGAGTGTACTTCTCACTGAAACACCCTCATGGGGATCTATTTATTGGGTCTTATCATCCTCTAAATTATATTATGTATATTCTTAGAATGTTTTTATGTAAACATCCAAAGAATTTGATGAAGAAAGTAAATACACACAGAAAAAATTGGGAAAATAATACACCATTAAAATGGTTATTAATAAACATCCCAACATACCTATTTTGGTTCAAGGATTGTCCAGTCACATTAAAAACAAGAAAATTAACATGCAAGAGTAGTGATCACTAAATGTTACAAAAGTCACTCATAGACCATAGGCATGGTTTTTGGTAAAACAAGGGTATCCAAAGTCTAAGGATTAGTATCGCTAGGGTTGAGAATAAAATCTAGGATTTTCATACATAAAGTACTTATTTGGGAAATCATGTCTGCCTATGTAATCATCCCTATTTGTTCTCACTTAGCCATCAATATTGACACTTTCTTTTGAAATTATATTAAAGTAATGCCTAGGTCATGTTTTAGATCAAGAGTTTTAAGATCATTATCTTCAATTAATATTCAATATAAAATCAAGTCCTAGATCTTGAATAAAAATTCAAATAAACACATTCATTATCATAACAAGATATGATGTAGTGTTTCCAAAAATAATCAAGGTATTATCCCTTACTTATCTAGGTTTGTGTGTGTTAGTCAATAAATTACTCGTAAGAAAATGATCTTGGTCTTAGAGACATACTAAACAATATTAGGATATAAATAATCCAATAAGAAATTAAAGAGAGGTTTCGAGATAATCAATAGTATAGGATAGTAAATTGCCTTTGTAAATAATTTTGTTGGTTTCCTTGTGTTTTTCTGATTAAAATCATATATGGTTTGCATTAATATGATCATCCTGACAATTATTATGGATTTAATACTATTTACCTCAGTTCGTGCTATCTGGGCCATTATTTTAGTTGACCAAAGCCTAGGATGGTATTGTGTATCATCTTGGGCTGCGATATGAAGCAACAGCCAATGGATGATCCTCTAATGTTTGTCAAGCCCAAGCTTATGGAGATCAGGCTAGGTTTTGCATCTGGCCCACCTAGCCAACCAAGGTTTTGAAAGACGACAACCCACATCTCATGTATCCTACTCACTCATCACACAATAGTGCATTCTCTCCCAATTTTCGGGGGAAATAGGACAAGACCAATGTTGGTCCTGTGGTTGGTTTGTTTTACCTTAAGCTTCCTCAAGGAGATGAGGAAAGGGGTTGGAGTCTTGTCCTTGTTGTGCACACCCCTCTACTACCTTGTCTTGGTAGTGCACTATTGGGGATGTTGGACTATGGCCTTGACTTTGTCCTACAACCTCTATTAAGATTAGGGAAGGAGGATCAAACTCATTCGACTGTCCCTTTCACATTGTGCTTAGTGAAGTCGATTCCTTCACTAATTATCTTTTTTCCATTGGCACATGACTATCAGTAGTGACACCTTTGAGAATATCGGGGGTGGCGGTTAAAGAGAGGCATTTCCCAAACTTCATTCTGGGATGGTTATAGAAATTTGGTGAGGAGATAGTGCTACCCCTATGTAAAGGAGCCTCCTTTAACGAATGGGACCCGACAGGGGAGCCACTCACTTACTCGTTATGAAATTATAGTAAACCATTCAATGTCAAATTTGATAATAATTTTTCACAAAGTATGATATACTATAATTAAAGCATCTAATGTATCAAATATCAAAAGTGTTACAATGGAAGATAGAAAACTAACTATTGCAATGTTTATGTGTAGCATTGGTCACCACGATGTAGGTATACATAAAACAAACTATAGGAAATAATCTACAGAATGTAAATCAACTACTACAATATACCTTCCAAGACGGATCAACTAAATCTTGGAAATTCTTCATCAACTTTGGTCAAGTCCTCCTTGCTCTCCACCTAGGTGTTGGAAGAATACCACACAATAGAAGAAAAAGTGGATGTTTTTAGCATAAAATGTTGGTATGTGCATATAATACAGATTGCTCAATTATTTGGGTAAAGGGCATCAAATATAATAAGGATTCCTATAAAAAGAGGGAATGGAACCATACAAGTGAATATAAAAAGAAACATTCCTAATAAATGAAGATAAATAAATGTACTTTCCATCAAATTAAAATAAAGTATACTTCAAGGGAATACACAAATAATTAGGACACATGACCTATCAAAATAAATGAAATAATCAAGATGTAGTTGAGATAAGCATAGTGATATTGAACTATAATAGAACAATGGAAGCTAGAGCACACAAACCTAGCCTGATAGAGCATGTCACATAGGACAAACTACCAAATATATAAAAGTAGGCACAAAACACGTGTGTGGGCCTGATAAACTCCATCCCAAAAACATTAAAGGCACATAACCTAAAAAACCAAACCATGTTATATAACCATAGTATTTCTTGAATCAACAAGCATGCAATATAGAAATTCATGGAATTGAACAAAATTGTCCAACTAAAAGTGTAACTCAAACCATAAAGTTTAGTCATCGTATTAAAAAAAATTGTCCATCTAAAAGTGGAACTCAGATCGTAAAAGTCCATCATGAGAAAATTAGGGTTTCAGTGCCCAAACAACACAATACAGAGAAATTACACCAACTAAATATAGCATGAACAAGATTACAAATATTAGAATCCAAAGAATAATATCCACTGAGCATTGTTAATATATACTAATTTCAATATCATGAACTCAAATCAATTTAAATAGATATCAAAAAAGAGATTTCACATATATCCATAAAATTAGGTCAAAAGAGAGAGAGAGTAGAATTATTTCTCAATATAGACTCAGAGGGATGCAACATTCCACAATGATTTGTGTTAAGGGTTAGGGTCCAAATCCTACATCCAATTAGGGTATTTATTCACTTATTAACATATTAGATGTAAATAATTAATTAATGGTTGGATTGCAAAACCTAGAAATATTAACTTATTATAACATAGGACTTAGTTTAAAAGACTTGTACCATTAGATAGGGCTTATTGTTCTAAATCCAGAACATATTTTTACAAAAAAATTGGATAACCATAACATTAGTTATAAATTTTGCAAGATCAAGAAATTTAAAGAATTTTAATCAAAAAATCAAGGAGAAGGATGAGAAAGCCCCTACATCATTCATCAATATCTTAATGCATGATTGGGAATTACTCTTTAGCAGGAAGACACACGATCAAAGATTAAAAAGAAGTCAAAAAACCATAAAAGCTTTTGTAAGTGTAACAACAACCAAATCTAAGGAAGAGAAAAATTGTAAATTGCTTGAAGATGGTGTTCTTCCTTAAGAAAATAATGATGAAATAGTATACCTTAACAAAACACTTGTAGATAGAAAACAAACTCCAAAGTCTCCACCAAAATGGAGTTCTCTGATGATCACCCTTGCACCTACCAATACCTTCTGGTCTCTACCTGCTCGGGATTTGTCTATGTGGCACACCAAGCCTCACTTCATAGTCGCCACCATGACAAGCCTGGTGGAAGAGATCAAGGCCCACAAAGAAACCTATCATGAGAACAAAAGAAGCCAAAAAGTCTTTGATATGACCCTACAAAAGCATGCAAGAAGAAATTGGGAAATATGATAACTGGAGTTGATAAAACACCTCAAATATATGCATGGCCATAAAACATCAATACAAAAGGGGAAACTCAAGATTGTACCTTAGATGTAAAAACTAGAGGGATGATCAACTTTGCAAGAACCCTAGGAGAAGGAGCCAATCGTCATGGAAGGGCTCTGGGGCCAAGGATCCTCCACTAAACCTTGAATTGCCTTTGTTGGTAGGTTGGATGAGGAGGACGCACAAAAGCCCAATCAGGAGTGAAAAGGACGATATAACAAATTGAAAATTGTAGTTTGTATGTGTGGAGAGGGAGTTATTTATAGGGCATGCATTCTAGTTGGTTGTGGAGTTTGGTTGGAAGGTGGAAACATGGGAGATACAAAGAATACAAGTCCATTTTTTATTAGGATCTCGAGGCGATGGAATCCCATCAAACTAGGGATCATTGTTGTCAACAATATGAGAGGATTGTGGAGAGAAGGAGAGTTGTCTGAGAAAGAAAGAAATTGTTAGGGAGGGAGAGATTGGAAATCCCTATGACTATAGAGTCCCAATACCACGAAGAATTGGGTGAGGAGGATGAGCGACGTGAACCCAGAGTCTGATCTTATTGGGTAAAAAGGGTTCTACTAGAAAACTATAGGTGAATTAAGAAATATAACCATCTTCTCTAATTAAATTAAGACATCTAGGAATATCCAATTAAGTTGAAAATTGAAATCTTCACTAATTAGGACCCAAAGAATTTAATTTGGAATCAAATTTTGGTTTCGAGACTATCTAGTGTGATTTTTAGTACAAATTAGATACAAGTAAATTATGACATTATCTAGTATGATATTTTACCATTATAAGTAAATTATCCTTACTATTCCAGATTTAGACTTCATTATCCACATATTTTCACCATTTGGAGATTAATCATATTGTCAAGTACAAAATAGATTATTATAAGAAATTAGTTAATAAGTCCATTAATGTTGATATAAATTGAAATACTGAAACAATACTAATTTATTTTTACATGAAATGTCTAATTCTTATTCAATTACACTTATTAGCCACATTAGATTCCATCGCAACCAGTTATGCACGTTTATACACATCAGATCCTTATTAAATATGTTTAGATTATTATATGATGTAATAGTGAACAATGTGACATCCATTTTACATACTCATTCACATTTTAAGTCTTGTTTAGGTTATTATACAATTATGAGTGTATTATGATATGTGATATGATTACAAAACCTAAGTCACTTAATGTATCATGAATATCATCCAAGACACATATATGTTAGAGTTAGTCATTGATAATGCATTAGGGTATAAGAATGTGGACTACTCTATATGTACATTATATGTTTATTAGGGCACAATCATGCATGCCATGGTAAACGTTAACCTTGTTTGGTGAAATCTAAAGATATATCATACTGATATCTTGTTCTAGGAAATAGGGATACTAAAAGTATGATTTGGTAGATTTTGGTATGTTATAGGAATCCAACCCTTAAAAGTATTTCATCCTCAAAATCAGCATATCCATAATATAACAAACTACTACACTCCAACCATTAAAAGGTATAACCTAATAAGTCATACAAAACCAAGACACAGCCTATTCTATCTAAATGATATCATGTAAAGGGAAACAAATAACTATTTAGGAAAGTTGACTAATAGAATAAAGATTACATTCAACATGTTCTTCCTCATGTACTTCATCTCCATCTAGTGTAAAGATACATCAAGCACACTTCTCAGTAAGCTTTTCTTCATTATTGTTGTGGACATTGTTTCTTGGAGGAGCTTGAGCTTGTTGTTGCTAAGTTGGATCACATACATCATAAAGCTTAGCATATCTAGGTCTAATATGTCCATGATCTCCACAATGATGGCATATAACTTGGAAGTCTAAATTTGGAGCAACTAGATTTTTCTTAGAGAGAAACTTCCTAGGATGATGATATTGATGACACTTAGCACACTTGTCCCTCTTATGTTCTTCACTAGAGAACTTCCTCTTCATGTTATGATCTAGGGGTTGATAACCAGGGTTAGCCTTAATAGCCATATCTTTGTCTACCATTTTTTGAAACATTAGTGGAAGTTGAGGCACTAGGACACGACTAATGTTGTAGTTGAGTCCTATAAGAAACATGTTAGCACACCTCTCTTCAACCAAACCCTTGGCATAGATTTCTAACAAGGTGAATTTCTAGACATACTCCACCACATACATAGAGTGTTTCTTCAGGTTGTAAAACTCTACTTCCTTCTTCTGTAGTATTGCATATGAGAAGTACTTCTTGTGAAATATCACCACCAATTGCATCCAAGATAATGAAGTGACATATCGGGTCCTTGCAACACTGTTCCACCAAGGAAAGCAAGTTGATCAAGTATGTAGGTGGAAAACCTATCCTTTTGGTTCTTTGGGTGTGCCATACCATGAAAAGTATGCTCCATGGCAAGCACCCAACTGTTGGCCTTATCTACCATATTGAGCTTGTTTTCACCTTTGAAATGCGTGAGATTCATCTTCATGAACTCTACAAGAGAGTATTCCATGGAATTATCTGGATTTGAACTTTGGGTGGCCTTCTCAACTTGGGTTGTGGAAAGCATCTGTCATATGGAGGACACCTATTTCTCTGGGGAGATGTCCAAACTCAAGATGGTCATTGTTGATCACAAGGTTGGTTGGTTCACTACATGTTGACCACCAATTGTCCCCAGGGCTTGAGATACTAGAGGAGTGAAAGGAGGATCCATCCTCGATATCCCATACTTTAGGTTTTAGTGTGTATTAAAACTATCTAGGTTATTAATGGATGACTTGTATCCAACCTTCAACATATGCTTGCATAAGGAAAGGGGGTATGGCATAAGCAACTCAAGGGAAAGGTGAAACTCTAAGGGAGATAATTTCACAATAGTCATATCAACTAACTACTCTAGATTTGATACCATTCTTGTAAGGAATCAGACCCAAGAGGGGAGCCACTCAGTTACTCATTATGAAATAATAGAAAACCATTCAATGCCAAATTTGATAATATTTTTTTGCAAAGGATGATATACTATAACTCAAGCATGTAATGTATTACCAAAATTTTTGTGACGGGAGACAAAAATCTAACTATTATGATGGTTATGTCTATCATTTTTGTTTACTACACAATGTGTTCAGAAAAAACACTCTAAGAAATAATCTACACAGGGTAAATCAACTACTTCAATCTACCTCCCAAGAAAGATAAACTAACTCTCAATTAGACATTGTCAACTTTGGTCAAGTCCTCCATCCCAAAACATAAAAGTCACATAGCCTCAAAAACCAAATCATACTATAAAACCATAATACTACTGAATTAGCAAGCATGCAATGTAGAGGCAAGTAAAGTTTGTTCATGGTATTAACCAATATTGTCCAACTAAAAGTGTAACTCAGATCACAAAAATAAAAGATGACCAAAGTAGGGTTTAGTGCACAAATAACACAATATGGAGCAATTCCACCAATTAGGGTTCAAATAGAGATAGAATGAACAACATTACAAATCATAAATATCAAAGATAAATATCTACTAAGCATTATTAATATATATTGATTTCAATATCAGGTACTCAAAAGAATTTAAATCGATCTCAAATAAGAGATTTCAAATATGTCCTTCAAATTAGGTCAATAGAGAGAGAAAGTAGAATTATTTCTTAATATATACTGATACATACCTTAATGATGTGTGCAACAGGTCAGTAGTTCAAACCCTAGATCCAATTAGGGTATTTCTTCACCTATTAACATATTATAGTAAAAAATCACTTAATGATTGTATTACAAACTCTAGAAATATTGACCTCTTATTAATTGTATTTAGGTTAAAAACCTATACCATTAGATAGCCCTTATTTTTTCATTCTAGAACATATATTTACATAGTATTTGGATGAATTAAATATTAGTTATGAATTTTTCAAGATAAAGCAATTCTATGAAATTTAAATAGAAAAATCAAGGTGAAGGAAGAGAGTGCCCTATATCATGCATCAATATCTTTATGCATGACATGGCATCATGATCATTTACTCATTATCATGACAACACACTATCAACAATTAAAAAAAATTCAAAATGAAATGAAAACCCTTGTAAGTGTGAAGGAAATTTTATAAAAGGAAGAGAAAAATTGTAATTTTCTTGAAGCTTGTCATCTTTATTTATAAAGTCGCGACAAAACATTATACCTTCACATAACTCTTGATGATGGAAAATGAATTTTGTGGCCCTATCATAATGGAGTTCTCTAATGACTACCCTCGCCCCACCAAAACTTGTTGGTCTTGACTAGCTCGAGCTTTGGTCGCAAGGCACACCAAGCCTCACTCCCCAACCGTCGCCATGGAAGACCAAGTGGAAAATCTCAAGGGCCAAAATGAAACATGTCACGAGAACAAAAACAACCAAAAATTCTTTGGAACGACCCTATGGAAACATATAGGAAGAAATTAGAAAAAACAATCAGTTGGGTTGATGCAACACTTGAGATTTATGTAAGGTGATAAACCATCAATAGAAAAGGGAAACTCGAGATTGTACCTTGGATGTATTAATTAGAGGGACAATCAACTTTGCATGAACCACATGATACGGAGTAGATCGTGGCACAAGGGTTTTGGGACTAAGGATCACCCAATGGACTGTGGATTATAGTCATCGGTAGGTTAGATAAGGATGACACACACCTGGGTGATCAAGAATTAAAAGTGTTGGTATGTATGCCCATAGAGCCAATCATATGATGATTGTAATGACATATCTTTTAAATTATTTGATTAATAATAAAGACCATTCCATTTAACCTATTTTTTTTTAGTTATGAGATAATGATGTAACATAATAAATGTCTAAAGAATAATGTTACTCGATGACATATGTCTTTAGGTTGAAGACCTAAACAATGAGATCATATGGATGTTAAGAGTATATACATTCTTGTTATGTCCCTAGTCTATTGTTATTATGGAATCTGATAGAAAAAAAATAACACAAAAGATTAGAGTATGTTGGTTGATGATATAATATCATTAGTCATGATATGTGATATCAAACCAAACAGATAAATACTTCTCAGAGAACAGTGTATCAGACAGACCCTCCTTGAGAGTGATGCATGGAAACCGTTGAATGGTAGTCAAAATCATCTCTCATAGTGATAGGTGGTGATTGTGATTCTTAGACCTGAAATCACTAGACTCACCACATATAATTCGATGTAGTTTGACATCATCCAATGTGACCTTGAATAAGAGTTAACATGACGATGATGCTCGAATACATTGTGACACATGGGGATGACTGTGAGTGATGTAGATGGGATCTCTCCCTCCTACATGATTTTGATGTCCTGGCCACTTGAAAAGCTATACTAAGAAATGTATGGCCATGCTTATGTGAGTCAATATGTGATATTGATCTCAGATGTATCTCAGAAAGTCTGTTCTTGTTCAAGGGACATGGATTCAACATTGAAAAACATGACAATTCAATGCCTAAAGTTCAATCTAAGTATCAGAGACAAAGGAACTATACAATCTTTATAACACTCATTATAGATTGTAGGTTGAAGTTGTTCTCCAACTTTCCAATTACTTGGGTAGCAGTGATATGTTGCTAGATACCACACATTGTTCATGATGTCATAAATTAGTTATGAACATTCACTGCCAATGTAACATGGGACCAATAGGGTCACATACGTCAGATACACCTGGAAAAGGAGTTTACTCATGAATATGGTTTGAAATTGATTACTAAAGTTTAAAGTATTCAATTTTAAAAAGTTTGGCAATCAAAACTATGAAATGAATGATTCTGTTTGTGAACATAACAATTTAGATTTGTGAATTGACCGGTTCAAATTGCAATCCTACCAGTTGGTTGATCAATGAGATTGGTTCAAGGGTTGATGTTGACGTCATGTCATGCATTAATCGAATATTAAAAGACAATATGAATGCAAATAAGAAACATGATGAACATGATAAAAATGAGTCACACTTAGGGTTTGCGCCGTTCTTCCCTATGTGGTGATCTAGGAGGAGATTTTCCCACTTCCTCAGAGGGGAGGTTCTCCTCCTCTCTCCCATATATGGTGACCTATGAGATGGACAAGGAGACCCAACCAGACACTATGATCAAGAAGAAGGCTTGGAACCAAGTTCTAGGTGGGGCATAGACATTTAAAAAGCATGATTTCACACTGCAAAAAAAGGTGGATGACAAACATTTCATCACTATTGATGAACTGACATATGTGGCCAAGGAAAAATGTTAGGATCATACATCGATCATGTACGTGACTGGTAAGAGACCTTACTACTACAATCTCAGGCTTGGATTAGAAGGGTTTGGAAGACAAAGAGAGGGTTTGATCTCTTCTCCAAACTAGACAAGTTCTTTCTTCTATGCTTCAACTCTACAGAAGACAAGAATAACATCATCAATGGAGGTCCTCGATTGTTTAACAATAGATTAGTAGTGGTAAAAGACTATAAGATTGGAGATGATATGAAGAATAATTTTTTCAGTTCAATCCCAATTTGGATTAGTAACCTAGCATGGGTAGGAAGTGCTCACTATGAGTTGTTGGTATTGTTGCCGGTGGGGTTGGAAAGCTCCTAAGGATTGATAATAAATCCATCAGTCAAGAGTCACTTGGTGAAGCTCATGCGCTCATAGAAGTCAAAGCTGATGAAGAGCCACCTAATGAGATTTGGGTTAACATGCCCAATAGAGATCCTTCAACGATGTGAGCATTAACTATGAGTATGTCCCTAGTTGTTTCCCAGAATGTAAAGTCTTTGTCCATGGAACTCACGACTGTCCTTTGAATCCAGTAGATGAAGAGGCCAAGAAGAACCAATTTGAGCAACATGAGTGGAAGGTAGTTGGAAAGAAGAAGGCTATAAGTGATGACAAAGATATGAATGCCAGTACCAATAATCAAGATAAGACCCACCCTGTAGGCAGTATTCCAATCAACAATAGATTTGGAAATATCAGCACAGATGATGGGAACATTATTGAAATCACCAAATTGATAAGGTCCTCAATTATCAAAATGATTTGGTGAATAAGTAGGTTCGAATCCTAAGACCAATGGAGGTGAATCTAGCATCATGAAAAGTATTGTGCATTGAGAATCTATCCCAAGAAAGTTGGAACCAACCAAGAGTCCAATAAAACTCCTAGGACATCCAAGGGTTATGGGTTGTGTAAGACCCTTCATCCAATAGAGGTCATTATTGACCTTTATAATGACCAATGTATGTGGTTCAGGGAAACCACATAAGAAAAGGGAAGTCAAGAAGACAATCCTTGAAGCTAAATCTTCCATAGCTATCTTGTTTGAGACAAAGATCAAACTTCATTTCATTCACACGTCTAAGAAAATGTTTCCTAGGGACTAGAAATGGATATCTAATCATTCATATAACAATAATGGGTGCATCTACATAGGCCGAAATCCAAAGTCCTGGGAAGTTACATCCTTTGATATGGATGATCTGGTTGTTACTATTAAATGCTTGAATAAGGAAGGACTACTCATTAATCTTACTGTAGTCTAGGTAAGGAATCCAATATAACAAATATCTATGCTTTGGGATGAACATCTAGATGCTTGTATTTGTGATCCATGGCTTGTTACCGGTGACCTTAATAATATTAGAACACATGAGGAAAAAGATTGTGGCTGTGATGTACCCTCCTACATTCTAAACACGTTTAACACCTCTAATGATAAGTAGAATCTCACTGAGCTACCTACTATTGGCAATGAAGTCTTGAATTGGCACAAAAAATAAGGAGCTTCAAAAAAGATCACTTGTAAGCTGGATAGAGCCTTTTTCAATGACATTTGGCTTTGAAAATTTCCTACATGCAAGACCAAACTCATTAGGTGTTCTTATTCAGATCACACAACTATAAATATTAATATGAAGGAGCTTATTCAAAAGAAGAAACCTTTCATATTCCTTAATTACTTACTTGAATGGCCTAGATGTAGAGAAATTATCAAGGAATATTGGAAATAAACCATGCCCCTGGGTAATCCTCTCTTCCAATTCTGTCATAAGTTAAAGAAAGTCAAAGTCAAGTTAAAAAGTTAGTCAAAGAAATATGTCAATCTTAAGAATCTTATTGCCAAAAAACATATGGAGTTGAATGATATTTCAACGGCTTTGATAAAGTCACCTCTTGATCCTGAGATTATTGCTGAAAGGATCACCTACAATAGACTATAACTCCTTGGTAAAGTGGAGGAACAATATTACTGTCAGAGAAGCAGGCTTGATTGGGTAGCTAATGGCGATCATAATACTAAAATGTACCAAACCATTGTTAAAAGAAGAGATGCAATTAACTCAATCACTAAGCTCTTTCATCCTCAAGGAAACTGTGTTCAAGATAATGATGACATTGCTAACACTACTATTTCTTTCTTTGACAATCTTTGTAACCAAGTTCAAGATAAGGAGATATCAATTGAATATAACTGTACTGATACTATCAATGATGCTGATAAAACATCATTTTGCAAGTTAACTAACATATCTAAAATCAATGAAGTTATCTAGAGTATAGGACCCAACAAAGGTCTGGGACCTGACATATTCAATGGGTTCTTCTATAAGGAGAACTGGAGTCTAATCAAAGATGAACTAACAAAAGTTATTATCTAGTTCTTTGTAGGGATAACATGGTTCATCAAATCAATCATGTATTTCTTACTCTCATTCCCAAGAAGGAAGGCATTTCTTATCCAGCTAACTTGAGACCTATTTCATGTTGTTCTATGCTCTACAAAATTATCACCAAATTAACATCTAGAAGTTTATCCAATGTTCCTCCTAAATTGATATCTCCTAACCAAGGTGCATTCATACAAGGATGTAACATTGAAGATTGTTCTCAACTAGATGATGAATTTACATTCAAATTCAATATCAAATAGTCCTCTTGCTGCTTGTGTTAAGTTGGATATCACTAAAGCATTCGATTCAGTTTAGTGGTCCTATTTGTGGCAGTGTCTCAAAAGTGTAGGCTTCTTTGACAAGTGGATAAATATGGTTCAACAAAGTGTCTGCACTCCTTCCTTCTCTCTTCTTCTCAATGGCACTTCAGTGGGTTTCTTCAAGAACTTGAATGGGTTAATGCAAGGTGATCATCTTTCACCTTTGCTTTTCTCTATCACTATGGAAGGGATCAATAGAAAGCTTGAGAAATTATATGATGAAAAATCTATTAGATCCTTTCCTATCAGGCATACTAAGGCTCTTAATCATCTACTATTTGCGGATGATGTCCTTATTTTTGTGGAAGGCAAACAATGCAATCTTTCAACCCTCAAAGCTCTTCTCCACAATTTTGGGAAAGAACTTGGTATGATATGCAGCAAAGCTAAAACACACATTTTCTTATGTGCTTCTTGTAGGAACAAAGATACCTTGGATAATTCCATGGGCATTAAAAGAGGTATGTGGCCTACAAAATACTTATGATTTCCTATGGTGGGTGGAAATCTAAGTAGGAAACACTTTAATGAGTGTCTTGATCATTTGAGGGATATGATTAGTATATGGCCATGTACAAAAATATCTATGGCTGGTCATGTTGTTTTGATCAAATATTGTGCTATGGGTCTCATTAAATATTTGATGAGGTAGGGTGAGATTCCATATTTAGTTTTATCTCGAATGGAAGTGCATTTATCTTGACTTCTTATGGGTCAGTTCTTCTCATCCAGCTAGCTGGTCAAGGATTGCTTTCCCCTCTAATGAAGGTGAAATTAATTTGATAAGACTTGAAGACCTAGGTAAATTCTACACCAAGAATCAACAAACTATTGCATCATCTTGCTTATGGAGTTCGTGGATGACTTTTTGATATGGGGTTGACTTCTCAAACCATAGTAGTTGGGCTTCAACTTCATGGTGCATAATGGTCGAACTGTGGCATGCTTACATGCACAATGATGATATCTTTGTAGGATAATTGTAGAAAAATCTTGTCTGAAGACAAAGCCTTTTCATCTCTATGGATTCCAATGCATCAACCACATTGGAGTCTGACCTCTTATAGTGCTATCAAGGACCTTCTTCCAAATTTGAAGAAAATTAGCAAGTGGTGCCCCAACACTAACTTACTTTATTTATTGTGTCAGTAGGAGGTTGAATCCAGTGTTCATCTCTTTGGACATTGTAGAGTCTGGAAATATTTATGGGTTCTAGCTTAAGAGAAATTGAATATTAGAAGCCCTTATTTGTTGCATGAATGCCTCAGGAGTATTGATAGCAGATCAAGATCCAATGTTGTGTTTGAACTTTAGGAAACTACATGTTGTGTTCACCTCATTTGGATGGCAAGTCACACAAGGAAGCATGGTAGATGTCCCCAAGACAATATTAATATCTTCAGCCACCTTGACAAGGAGATGAAATTATTATTTGCCTCCTATAAATCTAGACTTAAAAGCATTTCTTCAATGATTATTAGAAATTGGGAACTTATGTAATGCCTTGCTTGGGCTGCTATTTGTAGGGTATCATATGTAAGTCACTACTCTAGCTTGTAATCAACATGTCATGTCTATATTATAATTTTGCCCCCTTTTAAGGGGTTGGAAATATATTTACCCAAATTTTCTGAAAAAAGAAGAAACATGATGAACCGATCAATTCAAGTGTTGAACCAATCGACTCTTGTGTTAACTGATTTGTTCAATAGTGAACCAACCCGTTCATGGGTTTGCATGTTCTACAAAATTCATGAAATTTCATCTCTTCAAAATGTGGTTGATATGGAAATCCTGACCGTAACTCTCCTATAAATAGAGGGGTATTCGAGACTTTCAGAAGACACAACAAGCTCTAACAATTGTTGTCTTCTCATAGTTGTGGTAACATAAGAACCTGAGCAAGTCTTACCTATATAAGGGAGAGAAAACAAGGGAGAGCAAGTCAATGCTAGTACATTGACTAAAAGAGAGAACTCCTTGTCTGTTCTAAAACAACAACATGATTTCCTTGTGGTTCATGTGGACTATGTAGAGGTGAGGGCTTTGTTACCCGCTAGGAGGACGTCGTCAACCGTTGTGTGGTTCCAGATCGGGAGGTCGATGTCGACAGCCATCCTGGTGCAACTTGAGAAAGAAGAACTATATAACAAGGATAGTCACTAGACTTCTTCCATAATCAAATATATTCCTTGAAACCCTCCTTCACAATTTATAGTTGTTTACGTGATATTTTATCTATAGGGAATATGGAAGTGAAAAATTTGTTTGCATTGCCATATTTGATGCTATATTTCCCTACAGTGGTATTAGAGCCATATCAATTTACTAATGTTTTGGATTTAATCAATATGATAAATTTTTTGTTTTATCATTTATTTATTACACGGGATTCCAATATTTAAATGATTAATGTGCATATCCAATTAAATACCACCTATGATCCCTATATATGGAATTGATATGTGTCATCATAAAATTTATTTAGTGGTGGATGTTATCATGGTTATGGCTAGTAACCCCCTAGATATCTATGCTCGGTTGGATGATTGTTATTTCTGTTATATATCCAATTTTACATATTGAGCCTTTTTCTCCTTTTTCAAATGTAAAGGTATTAATTCTTTATTTCCTATACTCCCTTCGGATGTGACTGGAGGTTTCCATATAATAATGTAATAAGTCAAATAGGAATAGGAAAATTTTATTTCCAGTTATGGAAAAGAATACATTCTGCACCAGACGAACCAAATGACTCAAAAGTCGAATCGATCGATTGGGGTACCAAGGAGACCAGATGATAGGAGGATCCAACCGATTGACTAGTGGCCCAACCGATTGACTGGAGGAGTCCAGACATTGCTATAATCAGGGACCATTCAACTGATCTTATAGATTGATCGACCGACCAAGAGGCCAATAGATCATATCAAGAGTTGAATCAATCCATTTGAATTGGTTCCAACAATTATCTTCATTAATAACAAGTTTTTAATACCTTACGTGGTAGTAATTTCTTTTGGCTCTAAGGAATTACTATAGTATGACCATGACCATCACTCTTGTTTAATAACTACAAGTTTCATTTGGGTATATGGTATATTTTTGATATATATAAGTATGTGGTTATTGGATATGTATATGCATTTATATAAATATAAAATACCATAATAAAATATTAAGTTTAACATACTTTATATAAGAAACACACATGAAAAGCTTGATTGACTAAGCGTGAACACACTAAGCGTGATGTGCAGTCCATCCCATGGAAGTGTGATGGTAGTTATGTGGTTCTTCCAAGAAGGGTGCATTACATCTGTGTTGGCTTTTGGGTTTGACTTAATTAGGTGAGTTTAATAAGGTTATGCTCCTAGAAGCATGCAAATGACTATCACAAAGAGTTGCACATACCATCTATCTAACAATCATATGAGACACAATTGGCAAAAGTTGCCTACCTTAATAATTGGTAGTGGATGTTGGCATTATCTGGGTAATAACTCAATTATTTTGGGTCATGGCTCACTACAAGGTTGTACATTGAAATATTCCAAATTCATATGTAGGGGCTATCAATTTGGAAAAAATTGTGGGAGTGATACTTAATTAAATGCCTAATTAAATATCTTCATATTTTGTTTTAATCAAATCAAATAAAAAGTATGATGTCAAATTGCAAAATTTTCTTGTAAAAATAAATGGCAAACAAATCGTCATTGCGATCAATCCTTAAGAAGGACAAACTTAATGGGGAAAACTTCCATGACTTGTTTTGGAATTTGAAAAGGGTTCTAACAAATGATCATAAGCTCTATGTCCTATATACTACGGTATCAGAAGAACTTGCTCCCAATGTGCGTCAGGATAAGGTGGATTCTTATTGGAATAATGCCAATAATGCCTTAGACATTGAGCACCTTAGGCTATATTGTGTGAAATATGCATTGTATGAGAAGCATGAAGACATGGGGATTCTTGAGATGGTAACCCATCTTAAGAACATAAACCAAAATCATTCAAAGCAAGAAAGGTACAATGTCTCAAAGACACTCTTTGAGTGCAAAATGACAAAAGGAGATCCAATAGAGACCCATTATCTCAATATGATTGGACATATGGAACATCTAGAGACACTGGGATTCCCTTTGATCCAAGAGTTGGCCATGGATATGATTCTACAATAATTACCTGAATCATATAGACAATTTATCTAGTGTTATTATTTGAATAACTGGGTCAAACCGCTGTTAGAATTGCTTTGCATGTTGATAAATGCCAAAGCATGGATGAAGAAGGAAAAACCCATGATGATGATTAGGGGAGAACAGTACAAGGACAAAATCAAGGCCAAGAAGAGATACGTTGAATTCCAAATCTTTAACACTCAAGACAAGGAGAAAGACAAGTGCAAAAGGAATCTATCTGTTGCACCTAAAGGGAATCAAGAAGGATGAGGGGATAGAGATATCCACTTCAAGTATATACGTTATTGAGATAAATAAGTCTATTTATTCATAATGGGTACTAGATATCAGATGTGGATCACACATATGTTTGAAAATGCAAGATCTAAAAAGAAGTAAGCTTTTAGAAAAGGGTGAGGTCAAATTGTGTGTTGCAAAAGGAGCAAGTGTTGCCACTATAGTTGGAACCTATAATTTATTTCTACCTATGAGGGTTGTATTAGAGTTAAAGAACTACTATATTGTACCTAACATTAATGGAATCATTATTTCTATATCTTGTATGGACAATAAAGTATATGAAATTTATATAAAGAATGGTCAATGTTCTATTTCAAAAGATGATATCTTTTATGGAAGTTCTCCAATGTGTTATGGTCTTTATTTGCTAGATCTAAAGACAAATGTTTATAAAATAAATACCAAAAGATTAAAATATTATAACTCAAACAAAACATATCTTTGGTATCATCGTCTATGACACATCAATGAAAAACACATTTTTGCACTCCATAAAGATGGATATCCAGACTCTTTTTTTTTAATCAATAGAAACATTGTGAGTCTTGTTTGTTGCAAAAGAGGACAAAGAGTCCCTTCAATGGTAATAGTAAGAGGGATAGTGATCTATTAGGACTCATACATCCTGATGCATGTGAAGCTTTTAGAACAATGCTAGAGGTGGTTATCAATATTTTATTACCTTTACTGATTACTTTAGTAGGTATGGTTATGTTTACTTGATGAAACATGAGTGAAAAACTCCTAAAAAGTTCAAGGATTTCATGAATGAAATACAGAACCAACTTGGTAAAAGTATTAAGGCACTTGTTCTGATCGAGGTGGAAAATACTTAAACCAAGAGTTTGAGGACCTTCTATGAGACACTGGTTCGTATCACAATGGACTCCACCTACAATGCCCTAGAATAATGGTGTATAAGATAGGAGGAATAGCACATTGCTAGATATGGTGTGATCAATGATGAGTTTTTCTAATCTTCTGACTTCCTTCTTGGGTTATGCTCTAGAAACCACAGTTTTTACATGAAACTGTGTACCATCTAAATCTGTTTAAAAGAAACTATACGAGATATGGTATGGGAAGTATCCCAATGTATCTTGTATGAAGATTTGGGGATGTGAAGCTTATGTGCGAAAGAAGTTTCTCAAAAAGCTTGGAACAAAATCAATAAATGTTACTTTGTTAGATATCCTAGGGAAACCAAAGAATACTACTTTTATACTCCAACTAACAACAAAGTGTTTGTTTCCAAGGATGTTGTATTCCTAGGAAAGGAAATCAATGGTAGGAAATTAGAACTTGAAGAAGTTCAAGACCAACAAGAAAACATTGAACCTATAGAGGTAAAAGAGGAACATATAGAGTCAAAAACTACTTTGGAATATGAAATTCCTCATGTAATACAGGAACCTCACTGCTTTAGTAGGACTTGACTTAAGCTAGAAAGATTTGGTTATGTTGTGACTTAAGAAGACGATGAGTCAGTCACCAATGATGATCCAAATACCTATGTAGAAGTTGTTAAGGGACCAGAATCTGAGAAGTGGCTTGTGTCCATGAATTCTGAGATGGAATCCATATACACCAACAAGGTAAGGACCTTGGTGGTGTGTAAGTGGGTCTTCAAGAAGAAGACTAATGGAGATGGTAATGTACAAACTTACAAAGGTTTATTGGTTGCAAAGGGTTTTAGACAAGTACAAGGTGTTGACTATGGTGAAACCTTTTCTCCAATTTCCATGGTTAAGTCCATCAAGATCATGCTTGCCATTATAGCTTATGATGACTATGTAATTTGGCAGATGGATGTTAAAACAACATTCCTTAATGGGAACTTGCTTGAGGATGTGTACATGATACAACTCGATGGTTTTATAAATCCAAAATATGCAATTAAAGTTTGTAAGCGAAAAGGTAAATCTATGAATTGAAGTAAGCATCTCTAAGCTAAAATCTTCGATTTGATGATACAATCAAAGAGTATGGCTTTAGTCAAAATGAAGATGAACCATATGTTTACAAGAAGGTTAGTGGGAGCATGATTATATTCCTCATATTGTTTGTAGATGACATACTATTGATGGGGAATGACATCCCTACTATACATATGGTAAAGACCTTGATAGGAAATTCATTCTCTATGAAGGACTAAGGTGAAGAAACTTATATCTTAGGAATAAAGATCTATAGAGATATGTCTAGAAGGCTTCTTGGTCTAAGCCAGAGCAAATACATTGACAAAGTGCTAAGAAGGTTCAGCATGAAGAACTCAAAGAGAGAAACTTACCCATGTCTCATGTCCTTAGTATCTCTAGAGCTCAATGTCCTAGTTCTTGTAAAGAATTGTAGAACATGAGTAAGATTCTACATGCATCAACTATGGGATCCATCATGTATGCAATGTTATGTACTTGCCATGATGTCTCAAATGCCTTGAGTATGACTAGCAACTATCAGTCAGATCCCAGTGAAAGTCACTGGACTACCATAAAGAACATCCTTAAGTACTTGAGTAGAACTAAGGTTTAGTTCCTTATATATTGTGGTGAGGAAGAGTTAGTGGTAAAGGTTTACATTGATGTAAACATCCAAACTGACAAAAATGATAATATATGACAATTTGGATTTGTATTTTGATATAAAAATGGAGTTGTAAGTTGGAAAAGTTCCAATTAAGAGATTGTTGTTGATTCTACATCAGAGGCTGAGTATGTTGCTGCATCCAAGCAACAAAGGAAGTTGTTTCGATCGAGAAGTTGATTTATGAACTTGGGGTGGTTCCAAGCATCACTGATGCAATAGAGCTATATTGTAATAACAATGGAGCTATTTCATAAGCTAAGGAAACCAAATGGCATTAACGTTCCAATCACATACAATGGCGGTTCCATCTCATACGAGAGATCATACAATGAGGAGATATGAAGATTTGCAAAGTACCTATTGAAAGCAATGTGGTTGATCCCTTAATAATAGCAATTTCACAACAGAAGCAAGAAGGTCATGTTAGATGACTTAGTATTGAGTTCATGGGTAATGGGCTATATGTGCAAGTGGGATTCATTGTTATGTATTCCTTGAGAGCCAATCATATGATGATTATGATGACTTATCTTGTACACAATTTGATTAATAATATAGACGATTCTATTTATTCTGTTTATTCATTTATGAGATAATGATGTAACATAAGTAATGTCTAAAGAATGATGTAAATTGATGATGTATGTATATAGGTTGAGGACATGAACAATGAGATCACACAAATGTTATGATTATATACATACTTGTTATGTCCCTAGTCGGTCATTATTGTGGAAGGTAATAGATTACAATGACACATAAGACTAGAGTGTGTGTTTGTTGATGACATAATCTCATTAGTCATGATATGTGATATCAAACCAATACAAAGATACTTGTTAGAGAACAATGTATCAGAGAGACCCACCTTGAGAGTGATCCATGGAAATCGTTGAATAGTAGTCAGAATCATCTCTCATAGTGATACGTGTTGATTTTGGTTCTTAGACCTGATATCACTACACTCATCGCATGTCGTTCAATGTACTTTGATATCATCCAATGTGACCTTGAATAAAGGTTACCATAAATATGATTCTCGAATACGTTGTGGCACATGGGGATGAATTTGAGTGATGTAGATCGGATTTGTCACTCCTATAGGAGTTTGATATCCTGGCCACTTGATAAGAGAAACTGAGAAATGTGTGGCCATGCTCATGTGAGTCAATATGTGATATTGAGCTCGATGTATCTTAGACAGTCTGCTCTAGTTCAAGGAACATGGATTGAATGTTAAATAGGATGAATATTACATACCTTATGTTCAATATGGGTATCAAAGACATAAGAACTATATGGTCACTATAACACTAATTGCAGATTGTAGGTTGAAGTTGTTCTCCAACTTTACAATTACTTGGATAGAAGTAATGTGTTTCTAGATACTTCTCATTTCTTGTGATGTCAGAAATCAATTATAGACATTCACTAGCAACATAACTTGGGAGCTATAGGGTCACACACATAGGATACACTTGAAAAAGGAGTTTACGCATGAATATGGTTTAAACTTGATTAAGTGTTAAGTATTAAATTTAAACAAGATTAGAAATCAGAACTCTAAAATGACCGATTTAGTTTGTGAATCAATTTGTTTAGATGTATGAACCAACCTGTTCAGGTTGCAAACCTACCAATTGGTTGATCAATGAGATTGGACCAAGGATTGATGTGGACGTCATGTGGTGCATTAATCAAATATTAAAAGCCAACATGAATTCTAATAGGAAACATGATGAACTAATCGATTCAAGTGTTGAATTGATTGACTCACATGTGAACATATTTGTTCAGTAGTGAACCGACTAATTCATGGTTCACATGTTCTATAAAATGCATGAAATTCTATCTCTTCCACTCCTCATTGATATGGAAATCCTGACCCTAAACCTTCTATAAATAGAGGGGTAGTTGAGTCTTTTGGAATACACAAAAATAAGCTCTGAGAATTGTTGTCTTCTCACAGTTATGGTAATCTGAGAACCATAGCAAGTATGAGCCATTGAATAGAAAGACATCAAGGGAGAGACTACAAGGGAGAGAAATTTGACACTAGCTTGTTGACTAGATTGGACAACTACTTCTTGTCGAATATATAAAAATGATAGGAGTTCTCGGAGGTCCATGTAGACTAAGTAGATATGAGGAGGCCTTTTCCACCCGGTAGGAGGACTTCTCTAACCTCCGTCCATGGTGCCAGACCAAGAGGCCAACACTGACAATTGTCCATGTGCAACTTGAAAAAGAATCAGGTTTCTACAAGGATAGTCACTAGACTTGCTCCAAGACCAGGTATATAACTTGCAACCCTCCTTCCCAATCCATAGTTTTTGATATGGTTTTCTATCAAAGAAGAACATGGTAGTAACATTTTTGTTTCTGTTACCATATTCGATGCCATATTTCCCTGCAAAAAGGATGGTAGAACAAATTGAAGATGGTTGCGTGTATGTGTGGATAGAGTTATTTATAGGGGAGGCATTCCAATAGGGAAAGGAGTTAAGATAGAAGGTGTAAACAAGGGAAATATAGAGAAACAAGAAGTCTATTTTGACTGGTATCTTAGGGCGATGGAACCCCATCAAACAAGGGGCCTTAGACATAGGCAACAGAAGAGTATTCTGAAGAGGAGAGTTGCATGACAAGGCAATAAATCATGAGGGGGGAGAGAATGGAAATCCCTATTACTATTGAGTCATGATAGCCCCAGGAATCAAGTGAGGAGGGATGAGTGGCATATACCTGGCATCTGAACTGATGGGGAAAATAAGGGTCAACTGACACTACTATGGGAAAAATGAGAAATATAACGACTATGACATCAAAATTGATTACATAGTTTAAATAAACCAATGTTTAGATCACAGTGGGGTTGTTATTAAGTATTTTTCTTCACTAAATAAATTAAGACATATAGCATTATCTAATTAAATTGAAAAATGATTTCTAAGCTAATTTGGACCCAACCAATTTAGTTTTGACATTAGATTTAGGTTTTGATATTATGTAGTATGTGTTTTAGTACAAATGTGATAAAAGTCAGTAATCACATTATCTAGTATTATATTTTAGGATTATCCTCAATATTCTATATTTAGACTTCGTTATCCTCATATTATTACCATATGGAGTTTTCTCAGATTATCTTGAATGAAATAGGTTATTTTAAGCAATTCATTAATAAGTTCATTAATATCAATATTAATTTAAATTATGGCACATTACTTTTGCATTTTTAAAGGAGATGCCTAATTTTTGTTAAATTACACTTTTTAGCCACATTAGGTACCATCCCAACCATTTATGCACATTTATACACATTCAATCCTTATTAACCATATTTAGGTTATTATATGGTATTAGTGAACAATGTGACATCTATTTTATATACTCATTCACATTTTATATCATGGTTAAGCAATTAGACAACAATGAGTCTACCGTGATATGTGATGTGATTACATAATCTAAAGTCATTTAATGTATCATGAATATCATTGAAGACACATACATATTAGGGTTAGTTGTTTTTTTTAGGGTTAGTTGTTAACTGTGCATTAGGGTACAAGAATGTGAACTACTTAATATTTGTACATTATATGTTTATTAGGGAATGTCCAAGCATGCTAGGGTAAACACAAATCTTATTTGGTGAAATCTAAATATCAAGCATACTAATTTCCTATTCTAGGAATTAGGTTTTCTAAAAGTCCGACTAGGTAGATTTTAGTATGTTACACCTTCATTGGTCATCAAAACAAGAAGGAAATTTCCCATCCTATATAGAAACAACTAGAGGGACAAAAAGATTCCAAGATTTGGATGTGGATACATGCACTCTCTCTCCTATTTGTCGACCATCAAACTGTGTCTTTGCGGATTAGAGACAATCAATGTTATCCAACTAATTAAATCAAAGTCATAAATCATCATCATATAAACATTTTTCCAAATTGGAAATTTTCAAATTGGGATTGAGTTATTAAACAATTTTGTTACAATTTCCGTATAATCTAAATTTCATATTGACTACATATTAAGAAAAAAGGAAGATTATATATGGCATAAAAGTTCTCCCATTAAGAAATATTTTTAAACTTATTTTCCATGAAGTAAATTCAAATATCAATCTAAAAATCCTTGTTGAACACCTTTGACTTTTTCTTCTTTCTATAGAAAGGAAAATGTTTGTAGTAAAAAAAAAATTCCAAAGTGGCATGTATTTAAAGCCTATCATTATATAAAATTGTATTTTCTTCTATATTTTGTAGTTGCATCATACAAAAGGATTGGATATGAAGTATGCTATTTCAATGCCATTTTATTGGCCCTAAGGTTAATATCATCAAGGCTACAAATAACACTGTTTCTAGTTTACAATTTAGTTTTGACTTCACAATAAAGTATTGTTGACAAAACAATCACAAATGGTTGGTAGTTGCATAATAGAATGATAACTTCTTAAATTATTTATCCAATGGCCTGCAACACATCCAAAATTATCTTTTATAAGTATTTGTTTATAGTATTTTTCAACTGCAATACATACAAAAGGAGGGAAATTCCAAGTCCACAAAAAAACCATGGTTTGATAGATTATAGAATTTTGAAAATGTATATTTAAAAATAATTTTTTGACATCCGTCTAGTGAATAACATGTGAAATAAAAAAATAGAGTTGTTGAGATTTTTTGAAACAATATTTAGAATGTAAAGTTATGTGGATTTGTTAAGTTCACTAAATAACACGTTTAAGATTATTTCACTTATTTGGTATTTTGGTGGTGAATGGAATATTTATTAGAAAAAAGGAGGAAGTATATATATATATATATACATATATATATATATATATATATACATATATATATATATATATATATATATATATATATATATATATATATATATATATATATATATATAGTCAGGCTAGTGTACACTCGAGTGTACCATGGGCACCGTACACCTCAGTCGTTTTAAAAGATGCACTAACTTTTTAAAAATTCTAAACTGTTGATCTTCTTAAATATCCTAAGAACATACTATATAATAAATTTTAGCTCATTTTTATACTTATAGGTCGTGCATCTAAAGGAGGCAAGAATCATGCATTTTAAATTAGTTTTGTGCGTCGATTGTGTTGTCCTTGGATGAGTGACTTACACAAATCCAAATGTGCTCAAATTTTGTATGTGACCTGTTATTATTGTTGCCATGAAGATCAATGGATTGGATTTTGGAAAGATAAGGTCTAGATAGGCAAACACCATTGAGGTGTATGGCGTAATCTGTACACTCGAGTGTATTCTAGCCTGACTATATATATATATATATATATATATATATATATATATATATATATATATATATATGTATATATATATTACTAGTAAAGGAATGTGCTTTACACATGGTACTTGTAAATTTTAATATGTTTGTACATTACATGCTAAAGTTTTCCTAATACTATAGGAGATAATGACATCATATAAAAAAACACATTTTTTAATTTTCATAAATATGATTAATATCGTGATATACCGTATGTTCCTTTCACGTTTTCATAAAACAAATATTGTAGAAAGGATTTTTTTCCTAATACTATGCTTAAGATTCTAGTAGTTACACATTTAGAATGTTCATTCATCTTTCATCCTATAAAAAATTATATCTATTTGATGTTGGCTTTTCTCTTAAAAATACTAAATTAAAACTTCTAGTGAGCTTAGGTATATTATGTTTAGAGTTAGATGAAGTTTTTGATACCATACTTTATTTCTTTACTATATTAGTAAAATAATTAATTATTGGTCAGATTATTAGTGTCATTTAGAGTCAGCCAATACTCCTTGATTACTCTTCTGGTTCAATTTAATTTCATCTATATACAATTAACTATGACAAGAAATGTTTTATGCAAATTACGATGTACATTAGATCACATAAATGTTATGTTGTATCAATGTCATGATAAAGTATATGTACATATACTAATACACCCTTGGAACGATATATAGTACATGTATTTATATTTATAAATGCGTAAACAAGACAATGTGTGACTAATATGAAATTAAGAGTTCAATGATATCTTGGTAAACAACAATCTGTTACAGTTATTAATGAATCTTAGATGCGAAGGCAAAGAGTTAAATGTTCAATCTAGTGACTGTAATGAAAATCATGTAACATGTAAGAGTACCTATTTAAGGAACACAAGGCCAAATAGAACGATCGTGTATTATAACACATTAGTCTCCCTTATAAATGGACATTAAAACGAATAGAAATCACAGAATGTTTGGTCAACCTAAAATTCTTGACCTAGTCTACAGTTGTATTTTGGTGCACGGAATTCCTAATTTGTCATTTCTACTAAAAGTAAGCAGTAGATGTATTACAATATGGAGTTGTTCCGAATATATAGCCCCTCGCCCAGTGCGTCCCAACAAACCAACCCATTTTTACACACATACAAAACGTATAATAGTAAACATAAAAAAAAGCCACGATGTTGTATACTAACAAATATTATTCCTTTGTAGTAGTGTCAATGATTATGTCTAATAATATAGTGTTCTCTACTTTCTAGACAACAATAAACTAATTGTCTTCTTTACCATAGAAATAGAGTTCCCAAGAAATGCAATTTGTATAAAATAAGAAGAAAACTCCCATACCTTTGTTGACACATACATACCCCACATCTGTTGTGCTACTATTAATAAGATCATGTGATACTTCTTTTATAATATCAAACTTCCTCAAAATTTTATAGGTGATCATCTTCGGCCCTGCACTTAAGAATCCATATGAGACACATAGATTTCACTTGGCCACAATCCCAACATTAATCAATTCTGCAAATGTTAGTCAGAACCTATTTTGCTGAAACCTTTCTGGTCATGTCTACAAAGCTCACGTAGGGAAAAGGTCATTAAGCTCCTCTCCACAATTATTAAAAATTACCCAATGACAAGAAGGTATTTATTATCAAATCCATCTTTTTTCATTATGTTGAAGATCACGACTGAAACAAGGATGTCCACTTATCATGTCGTCTTCAAATTAAACTACTTGCAGCCATACAAGCCACTCAGACCATTGAGACCCTCATAACGAAATTTCACTATCCTAACACAGTTAGAAGAATTACACGAGCATGTCATATCTAATGATCATCGTTCATAATATAAACAAATATATAATATCGTCGTCCTCATTGACTTGGTAAATTAGATGAGAAATCTACTGCCAATGATAAGAAACACTTTGACCTGATCAATTATAAGATAGTTACTATGTGTTACGGGAGATTGAATAGATATGGACGTTGCCCGCTATTATCAATGCACTTGTTATTACTTAGGGCATGTTTGGTTGGCCGAATCTGTCTGTATTGGATTGCATCTTCTGATCCAGCTAGGCAAAAATTATGTTTGGATTGACGGAGCAAGTAAATGGAATCGGTCCTGCATTTCTTAACAAGCAATAAATGCTAGATGGAGTTTTCCTTTTCAAAACCGTCGGGCGCCATGATACAGCAGAGGCTTCCTACTTTTACTCTTCCACTCCGTACAAAATATGCTTCGCCCGCTCCGCGCCCGTCAAAGCGTTGCGGGCATACCAAACGTCATGTTCTAGAGCACATGGATCTTTCAAATAGGAAATCTCTTGTACCGGGATTATCTAGATATTGTATTTGGACAAATCTATTTGAATCCAACAAAACAAATGTTCCCTTACTAATAGAAGTGTGCAAAACTGGGTCGTAATGATCATTGGACGTATCTCCAAAACAATCCCAGTGAGAAGTGTGGCGTTTCTGTAGGATTGAATGATGTAGAACAAGCCAGCCTTGAGGGCTACCGGGTTACCCCAAGGGTTGATCCAACTGTCCGGATACGTATAGGTTTATGGACATCATGCAGTGCCTATACTGACTTACTCTGAAGGCAAATCTTGGCACGCAGAAGACATTAATTAGATAGTCGGGGTATGAAGTTACATATGAAATTATCTAATTACTGTAGTGTAAGTATATACATAAAGATCACGTCGACAATGGTTATGTACATATTTGTATTCTAGTTGTTAGGGCAACCTGAAACATGTTGTCGTCTATGCTCTTTAATCACAAGTTTCTTCACACCTGGTTCCTCAAAACTAGATGCCATCGCCGGCCCGTAGCTTTCATCTGCCAAGCGGTAGCAACCACCCCCCATTGCTTAGATTGGTTTCGACGAACAACCGTAAAAGCCTCATGGTGGTGGTAATGGTATAGACGACCAATAGGTCTAAGATTTAGGGTGGAATTAAGGAGAGAGCGTTTCCGTAAAAATAAGGCACGCACGAGTTTAGCATGTGTGGACGGAAACGGGTAGTTTTTTTTATCATGCTTAGTATGGTAAGTTGGTAGATTCAATATCCACATGGGTAGCTACCTGCACCCTATTTCAGTTACTTTTTTTGGAGTATCTTACTTTTGACATATAGAGGGTTACTTTACCTTACAAACTATTACTTTTCATACATAGATAGTTACATTTACAACAACTATAATAAATATACAATTATATATATTTGTTGTGTATTCTGTCCAATTTTTTTTTGTGGTACAATACTTTTTTTATCATCATTGTTACTTTTTTGTCCAACGAGTTACTTTTTTGACCATATAGTTACTTTTTGGGCTGGCAAGTAGCAGAGAGAGAGAGAGATTCATGCTAGAATACACTCAAGTGTATAGATCGCACGTTGCACTCAAGTTGTGTTTACATTTCAAGACTGTTTTTTTCTAAAATGTAAACCATTGATCTTCATTGTCATACTATAATTAGGCTACACACAATTTTTGAGCTTATTTGGATGAGTAGAAGTCACTCATCCGAGAGAAAAACAATCGATGCATGAAACTAATTTCAAATGCATACTTGTTACAGTCTTCATAACATGACCTATAAACATCCAAATGAGCTCAAATTTTATATATGACCTATTCACAAGTTGTTTAAGAAAATCAGCAGATTAGATTTTCAAAAAAAATATTGTATCATGAAAAACTACTTGAGTGTATTTTTCTCTAAATACACTCGACTGTATTCTTCTCTAAATACACTCGAGTGTATTCTAGACTCATTCTCTCTCTCTCTCTATGTTACTATTTTGGTTAATTTTTTGGGGGTTTCTTACTTTTGGCATTTAGAGGGTTACTTTACCTTGTAAATTGTTACTTTCATGCATATATAGTTTCATTTGTACCATCTATAACTAATATACTATTATATATATATATTTGTTGTGTATTTTTTCCAGATTTATTTTTTTAGTTATATTGTTACTTTTTTGTTTACAAAATTATTTTTCTTGCCAAATAATTACTTTTTTGGATGACACGTAGCAGATTTCAGGTTACCCGTGTGGGTATTGAATGAATGTCATATATATATATATATATATATATATATATATATATTAGTATGATAGAATGTTCTTAGATGATATTTGAATAAAGTTTTGTAATTAAATTATTAGAAATGAATTTGAAAGTAAGTCATATTAGAAAAATAGAATTTGGTATTTAATTATATACAATTGGTCAAATTAAAGGGGTCATGATGGAATAAAAAGTATAATAAATTAGTTCTTCAATATTTTGTAGCTTTTAGAATTAACTTTTTGTAAGTTATGGAAAGTAGAGGAGAGATATATTTTGTCAATCGTGATGATTGATTGTTGGACTTTAACATAAATCTATGGATTTTCATTGAGCATGGATAGTATTGTGTTATCCCCTTCTATCTTTTTTGGGAGTATCTAGTAGATAGTTATCAGGTGATATTTGACCATTAGCATTGTAAATAGCCTAATTTTAACCAAAGGAGCAGCTTATAAATCCTCATCAATTAGAATTTAAATAAAGCTTGGATAAGACTTTTAGACATGAGATTCTTCTCATGCCTTTATTAATGTATTTAAAGAGGTAATGAGGACCCATGCCCCTTCTTTATACCTTTGTTGTTCCTCATCTATGTGTAGAAATACTAGTAGATGAACTAACTCTACCAAACTACATTGCACCTCTCTAGCATCTTGCCCTGTCACTAGGGTACCAAACATGTGACGTAATGATAGAGGAGGGAGTTTCTCTCTAGAGATAGCTGCTCAGGGTCCCATGACCACTACAAGATTAAAGGACGCCATGGGTGTAACACATAGGCTAAGGAAGCATGTAGGTCTCACTAGAGCCCTACCTTACGACAACTTAATCGCTAGAAAGACATGTACTTCCATGCAGTCTATTTTGGAGATGGCCAGCTTGGCTAGAAGAATCATGGGCCATCTCACTCCTAGTGGGTTTTCCCCACTGGTGCTTTGTTATCCTATTTTGGGACATCCTTAGGGGGCTTGCTAGTGGCCCAAGACTTAAATGTGTTTACCATCCCAATAATTAAAAATGAATTTCTCTTTACTAAAGCATATACAATTCTAGGAATGTCTAACTGTTTAAAACCTATGTATGTTTTTCATCAAGAGAGATAGATCTACAATTCTAATACCTTAATTTTTTATTTGAATATGTATATAATATAATAATTACAAACAATGATATATGTTCTTTATGTTGTATAGTAATGACACATAGTACACTTTAAAGATAAAATGACTCATATGGACCTTTGGATGCTAATGATGATTATCAAATATTTCATAACTCCGATCATAGTAATTTTATCATTATTCATGAAATGGATCTACAAAACCCCAAATTGATATGTAACATAAATCAAGGGTTAATTGTACGAAATAGTATGGCCCTAATAATGTATGAAGATATGAGTTATGTTCTCATAGCTTATAATAAGAAATATAAAAGATTGTTTTCTTTTTATTAGGTTTCTTGAGTTGAATAACTTCAAATTGAAATGATTTCAAACCAAGCTATGTGGTATTATCTTATTTAATGACTATCTTATTTGTTTGGACTAGAAGCATATTATGTTTCCTATTGAATTTTTTGTTACTATAGCATAAATATTAGGTTATTCCATTAAAAATATATATTATTTTGTAGGATTCTTTTCCTATTTTTAATGAAAATATTAATGAACCTATATATAAATTAAAATAGTTCCATTGTAAACTCTTATGGCTACTTTGTTAAGATAACTCAAAGTAACATGTTACCTTTTAGCTTATATACCTTTGGCCCCATATTGAAATGGAAATATTGAATAGCTGAAATTAAGTGTTCACTTTAGAAGGAGTGAATATAAATCTTATGCATACTCCTAGTGTTTCATGAGTCACTAGTAATCTGATGCAACTTTCTAGTGTTAAGAAGTGGCTCATACTTGGTGTCACATTACAATTGAAAAAATGGAATTAAAATGTGCTTTTATTTAATAGTGAGATTGTTTTCAAATACATCTTTTCTCATGTTAGCTTATTTCCAAGCTATATATATTCCCTTATTTTGTTATTCAAGGTTAGATATAGAATCAAAGAAGGATGAACTCATGTGTGTTATGTGCAAGTCTTTGACGAAAGATGTTGCAGATCCAATATAGTGATGTGTGCAGTTATAAATTACTTCAATTATTATAATGAACTCATGTAACAATTATACATATGTGTATTGTATATAGTTTTTTAGTTTGTGACCATTCATCTTAAATTATTCAATTCATTTCCTATCATAATGATCTTTATTATTAATGACAATTACCATTTTAGGTTGAGTACCCTGAGAAGTAATAACTACACACTTCATATTATCCTCAAATTATCTGTAGACTCAATCTTGAGTTCAAATCCAAGCTTTCCCTTTGAAAATCCTCTTATGAACATCAATATTAGGTGGAAATTGTTATAGGATTGTGCGATGGCGGAGGAACATGGTCAAGAAACACATGTATTTTATATTAAAAACTTACAAATTACCCCGCTTCCAAAAGGATCCTTTAGTCAGTTGCCTTCGTGATTAGTCAGCTTGACAAATGAGGTTTGTCAGGAAGAAAAATTTACTACAAACTTTGTATAGTTGATGCTACATATCATTAAACCTATATAACGTTTGATTAACATTCAAATATTTCCATCAACTATTAGTTCACTGAATGTTATCGATTACTAGATCTGAAATCAATCGATTGATAGTATTGAGTAAATGTGGTACCTTTAATAGTTTGTAAAACTTGTCAATAGTCATACAAATACTTTCAACTATAAGAAACTTGAACCAGTCCTAGTCAATCAATCTATGGATATTGTCCTAAAATATCAATCATCTTTTGCAAAGGTCAACGAACTTCTTGGACTACCCTTGCAACATTTTATACTTAATACATTGTACTAAATGTGTTTAGTATATTTCATCATTTATTAATCAAGTTGTATATGCTATAATATTATCATATATTGTGATTATTCTTTTATTCATTTAATTATATATTATATCATCTTACCAAATTTTCGTAATGTATATCAAAAAATTAACGGTTCCCATGATATAAAAATTGAATATCACTATTCATTCAACTCAGATTCATTATCATAGCATGCCTACTCATTGATACTAGTTCTCTAAGATTGGGGTTTCCATAATATACTTAGAAGATTACTACTTAGATATTAGCACCACTTTGTAATGATTTAAAAGAAACATAGTAATGGGTTAAGAAAATGTTGATCCCATCAAGCCAGACCAACAAAGTAAAAGGCCAGACAAACCTTTGTCTAGTTAGTACCAACTAATTTCAATGATCAAATTGGCCATTGGGGACATAAAGTTCAATTGAAAAATGGATTGGTAGGCTGACCTTTATGCCTAAATAAGGTTTAAAATTTGACCAACTCATTCAAAGCATCAATATCACAAATTAATGGATTACCTCATTCTTTGAAATTAACACGTTAAAAAGCATATTTGTGCACCTAAATTATAATTTTCTCAAATTAAGGGTTTCTCCTATTTAAGCGTATTAAGCACATTTAAAATATGTAAATTTATTTATACATATATAATACATTGACATTATACGAATACGGTAAAAACTTCATGATTAAATGACAAAAGTGGATTAGAGATAAAACTAAAATAAAGTCTCACAACTCATCCCTCCTTAGTCGATTTTCGCCCCAAAATCTAAGAAAAGAAGTAGGATTGTATTGTTTCATATCCTCCTCCAACAATACTTGGATTCTTCTACAAAATGATGATGCCTTGACACCTACACCCCATAATCTATATAGATCCTACTTCTATGAAACATATTTTAAATCCATATTCACTAATAGTATTCTCTATTCTATATATGGATGCCATAACTGAATAAGGGATATGTGGATAACATTCTGTAGCGTATCCAACATAGGTTGCAAGTCCAAATGGTGTTCCACATTCATACGTAATCCCCTATGTGTAACATACTGAAATCCATGGTCTTTCCTGCAATTTACCCACTTTTGAGCTTTTCTTGGCCTTCTAGTCCATTTGGACCTTTTCCATAAATTTCCCATCCTTTTGAATCATTTTTGGACTTTATTGATAATTTGAGCATTAATGATGGTGAAATTCTATCTTTGCCCCCATTCATGATTATAAGAGGGTATTTGCACACACAATCCACTTAATGTGATAAATGAGGACTAATAATGCAAAATGGAGTTTTATGTGAGAATATAAGTAGATAATATTAATTTGGAGCTTTTTGGATAAATATATTAGCAATAATGTGTATTTGAGTTAATATATGAGAGCATTAACCTTAATTGTTTATCTCTCCTAAAAATATGATTTTAATTCATGAAAATATGTTATTTAATTGAGAAATGATTATTGAAATCTTAATGTGCTTAATATCTCGAAATTTACTCACATGTTTCATAGAAAGAAGTTTTTTCATATAATTCATTCATTTTAATGTATTAATATACTCTTTAGTGAGAAAATAGTAATTAAGGACCTTATTGGATGTAAATACGAAATCTAATTATATATCATTGTTCTAAATGCTAATATGAACCTATGGTCCAAATTTGGTGGCTTTTGGACTTCGTTTGACCCCTCAAAACTATTTTATACACTTTTAATATAGTGTAAATTAAAATGGTGAATAATAACCCACCATCATACCTCACTATTAATATGGGCTAATAAAACTTGTAAATGCATGCTATTAGTGAGTGGAGGATTCTTAGACTCCAAATCTCGGATTTGGGAACTAACGGTTGCTTATAAAAGCAACACATAATTATTTGCCCAAGCATTATATTAATATATGCTTTAATAATTAAAATAATTATTAGAGGCCAAAGGTTGGGTGAAATGAAAATATATTTATATAGCATGAATCTAGACGTCATTAGAAACCTGTGGTTAAAATTTGAGGTTAATTGGAGCTTGTTTGACCTTCCAAATGCATTAAACAAGTTTTTAATATAGTGTGACTTAATAGCATTCGATATATCATTCATTTGCATCATTTAACCCTAAGTCAAGCCTTAATAAGGTGTTTGAGATCTGACGGCTCCTCTTCGGTATGGATCACATCCAAGGGTAGATGGATCATCTTCTACCTTTAATAAATGAAGCAACCACCGAGCAGTCGTGGCTCGTTTCCCCTCCTTTCTCCCTTGTTTCTCCACCAAATCGAGTGATTTCTTCGGATTTGAATTCGTAGTGACCTGACCTTTCAATTTTGATCCCTTGTATATCCGCTGTGGTGGCCTATAAATCAAACGCCTAAATCGACGACCGAAGCTCTCTCACGGCCACCTCAGCTAGGCCAAAGGACACCTCCTCACCTATAAATAACTCCCCACACAGTTGCTTCGGCCACCTAGAAACCTAACAATCCCCTCAATTTTGTCCGAGAACGTGTGTGTAGCCGGTGATGAGGAGCTTTTCCAACTGTGCTTTTGGTGCCTCTCCCCAGATCTAGAGTGCTCGTGCGTAGAAATTTATTAGCTAGGTGAGTTCGTCGTTTGATTCTCTTCATTTCGCGTACCTGCACGACGATTTTGGTCAAGAAACGTGGAAACACCCAAATGGGCAAGTTGCCCTCTCACGGCCATGGCTGGCTCCTGAGGAAGAAGAAGACCCTCAGGCTTTTTATGGTTTTACCCTCAAACGCCCCCTCTTTTCTGCTTTGACACTAGGGGCATATCGGTCATCTGTTTCCCAGTGGTATTTTGATTTTTCTGATTGGTCAGTTTTGTTTAATTCATAGAAAATTCATCCTTTGTCAGAAAAATATAAATAAATAGTCGTTGGAAAGGATTTTTTGAGTAGAATCTAATTTTGTGATGTTTGAAGCTTGATTCTAAACTACTTTCGAAGTTTTCCTAAGATACTCTTTTGATGATTTTATTTTTCTAATATGCATAAGTAATTCATTTTAAGTCCAATTTGTAAAATAAAATATGTTTTCCTAATCACTAAAGTCTAAGTAATGTCTTCGTCTATGTTTTGGGTTTCAAATCGAAGGTTTTCCTAAAAAGGTTTAAAAATGGGTTTTTCTTTATATCTTCATACTTAACACATCCTAATACATGATAATGTTTGCAACTAGGGGAAAATGGAATGGTGATACAATCAGATTGGTGAATGTGATGGTAATTAATTAAAACAGGTATGTGAAGCCTATTTATTATGTGACACCTATTTATGTATGTGGCCCATATGTGTGTGGACCCTATTTTAGTATGTGGAACCTATTTATGTGAACATCTATGATGAATGTGAAATTTATGTGGAATGTATATGTGCAAATTACCTATCCTTCAGTTGGGCTCTTATCCAACCCTACCCTAAAGATGTGCTAGCCTTGTTATCCTTCAATATGCCTCTATTTGGCTCTTTACTTATTTGATGCTTTTGTTACCATTATGGCTCATCTAATTATATGGATCTTGTGATTTCCTATATTTGACCCCTTACTTATGAGATGCTTCTATTGCTTATGTGGTTCATTTAATTGTAACTCTTGAATCTTGCTATGGCCAATGATTGGCTCATCCATTTATTGAGATAATTCCTTGGGTTTTATTCCCACATGCTATGATGCAAATGTTACTTTTATATCTCTCACTACTGCCAAGAGACTATTAAGAATGATGTATTTTAGGCCAAATGACAATGTAGTGTACATGAGTACAAACCACCCATAGGGCACTGAGGTTTTAGTCCTCCTGCCGGGCACTGGGGTTTTAGTCCCCCTGCCATTTTATATTAGGCACTGGGGTTTTAGTCCCCCTGTCACTTTAGATAGGCACTGGGGTTTTAGTCCCCCTACCACTAGTGAGGTTTGGTAGGTGCCTCACCCTACACTGAGATGACTTTGTGTCTTAATATATTCATACTATGTGATTGTTATTGTGGTGATTGATTATGGCAGTTCTCTATTTCTTATTTGAATATTTGTCTCATTCTCTTAAAATCTTATAGTATAAAGAATCTTTTATTATGCAATGTTGTTGACTATTACTTGTCCTATTCCTTTTGACTGACACATACTTTTATGTTTCTCTTGCTGGATGACCCCAACCATCTAGGCTAGGATCAGAGTGTGCATGGAAGCTTGGTGAACCTAAGCCTAAGGATAGGACAAGAAGAAAAGGAACATATAGCTTGCATGTTCATAGTTGCCTTTATATATTAAGTTGTTTTGTTTGCGGACAATATTGGCTTAGTCTAAGTCTCCCTCTACCTAGATCCTATGTTTTGTATAAAGTTGTACTTCCTTTATGAAATTTTTTATAATGTACTCTTTATACAATTTAAATAAAGTCAAGTTTTATTTCTTCCGCTGCCACACATTTGATGTACTTGTTTATCATGTTTAATAGTAGAGACTTGGTCTTTACACTATGATTATCACTGACACAACTCAAACCCAGTAACCAGGGTCAGGTCCCATAACAGTGGGATTACAGCTAACCATTCATTTTTTCACATGATGTAAACTATCATACCTTTTTCCTTTGTTTAATTATAAAGAATCTTGCAGAAACATGGATTTATCTAAACAAAAAAATCAAATAATGACAAGTACGAACTAATTCATAATAGTGTGGTTTTACATAAATGAAATAGTTCTCACTTAATATATTAAATTACCACATATTCAAAATTTTCTCTTTTCTCACTCACTCATTCCCAGGATTTTGAGGAAGGATAAAAGATAGACTAACTATTCTAATTACTCTTCTTTCAAGACCTTTGTTATACACTTGATAGAAATTGGTTTTTTCCTCTTCTAGTAGAGTTGATCCTTTACTTTAAAAATATGTTAGTAGGTTGATGAGCTACTGGCTCAGTGTTTTGAAAATGAAAAAGTAACCATGACTAAGTAGTTTAGTGATATTCACAGTTTAGAAATTTAAGTAGTTAAGCAAGACAATCAAAATCATCTCCATTTAATTCGAAGAAGAAAGAAGAAGTAATCAATTGTTCAGAGTAAATGACTAACTAACTATTGGGCTCTTTAATCCAATTCAATATGCCACTAGAACCACATGATGTGTACCACAACTTTTGAAAGCATTCTAGCAAGATACAATCTCATTGTACAAGACTTTAAAGCACATCTAGGATTCTAAGTGTTTAATCTCAATACCACATCTACATATGGCATCGCCACATCTGGATCTCAATAGATAATAGGAGAGGTCAGATATCCAGATTCCTCCTCTAAACATGGGTACTCAGGTGGAGATTTAAAACACTCTTCTTTTTATAATCAATGGACCTACCAAGGATGTCCATCGATTAGTAACACATATACCACATCTGTGGGTACCATAAAACTATGAGGATTCTACCCTCACTGGCCTAGACCCCAACAGCCTACTGGTGCACTATGGATAACCTCGATCTGGACAAAATACCTCCAGTCAAGAAGAACATTTCCTCCCCACAATGCATGCCTCTTGTGAGGATTCTACAGTGTCCAACACATGTATCGTCGATGATATTTAATTGATCTGTCAAGATTCATTGTCATTACTAATCATTATCCTATTTTTGTTGATTAAGCATTTAGAAATAATACAGAATTTGTCTGACTAAATTGCAACTTTCATAGATCTCATAAACCACAATTCGATGTTTTAGATCTGAAATACAAAAACCCAACTTCTACGGTGTCACTAAATCCACCTTCTCATTTTCACAGTAATTTGCACAAAACTAAAGATATAACATCATCGAACAAAATACACTAAATAATGTAATATTCTTATTGAATCTAATGAGCATATACACTAATTTTGCAACAATAATTTCTAAATAAGAAATATTATAGAAACAGAAATTTTTTTAAATTATTTGGTGTAAATTAAGGTTTGAAGATGATCTTCCACTCACTTGTATATGCTATAGATTTCTAATCTTGTGTGCAAAATTGATGTACTTCAGAGTAGTTTGTTGGAGGTACAAAATGAAGAACAAAGTCAAGTAAAGCATTCTGTGCTAAAACATAGATCTTCATGGAAGAAAGCACTAAAGAAGAATAAATATATAGTTAAAACATAGTTATCAAGATGAAACCTCCAAGAAACCTTTTATTTCATCTGAACCAGTTGTCAACCTTGTTGTCATCCCTCGAATCACCTCTGTGATTGCCACTTGTGTCTTCGATAAATGTATTTATATGGATGAAAATGGAAACAAAACCTACATATCTCATACCATCAGTTTCCATCATATTCTTATAGAGATGTAAGGATCTAGAGATTGGTCCATATGGTCAGCACACAAATAAAAAATCAAAAGGTAAGCCTTCAATCTGGACAACCACTGATTGTTTCCTTTAACCATCGAGCCATTGATTAATGACTGTTAGTGCAGCCATCAGTTCATGAAATGTTTGGTCTACCTTTCTTTGGGTTGATGTCCATCAGTCAACCCAATGGTAGTAAAGTTCCAACCAAAACCCTCACTAGATAACTTTCCCATTATCCCATACTAAGGTGCTTCCTTACTGATCCATAAGAAGGCATTCTTGAATTTAAAAAAATGGTTAATGAGACTTCAATAAAACCATCTATTTAAGAAATGTTTGAAACTATCAATTCAAAACCATCATTTTATCAATTAAGGGAAAATATTTGATCTAAAGGAACACAAACCTTTGATCATCAACCGTCATTTCTCCAACATGGCCGAACCTTCGACCTACATTCATTGATTGTCAATCGATGGTAACTCTACATGATAACTGAAAAGATTATATCTTGATAATTTTAACTATAATTTGATTCATTTTTATTTCTATGATTTTATATTTGATTTATCTTTAGTTTAATACCAAAATATGATTTAAAATATTAAATCTAATTTAATTCGTATGATAATTAAATATTAAAAAGCATCATAATCATTTATTATTATGGTTATATTTAACTCTTAGATTACTAGCTAAGCATGATACAAGTTGTAACAATCTCCTCCCTTATAAATATTCCATTTAAAAATTTCTTGAAAAGTAAAGGATATATATTAAATATCTCCAACTCTAAATCCCATGTAGCTTCTTCTACACCATGATTTCTCCAAAGAACTTTTACTAAAGGTACCTCCCTCTTTCTAAGCTTTTGAACTATTGCTTCTAGAATTTGTATAGGACCTTCCACATAGGAAGCATCTTCCCTTGACTATATTGGTTATGGATATGATCTTCTAAATACATGGATATTACTTGTTTAAATAGATATATGAAATACATCATGTAGATTGTCTTTCTCTAGAGGAAGCTCATGCTTATATGCCACTTGGCCAATTCTCTAAATGATTGGATAGGGACCCATGTATCTAGTAGTTAGTTTGCCTCACTTCCCAAACCTCACCACAACATTCCATGGTGTCACTTTAATGTAAATATCTCCCCCAACCTCAAAACCAAGTGGTCTATGCCTTTTCTCTACATAGCTTTTATGTATGTCTTGTACAACTATGAACTATAATTGTCTGACCACATATATCTTTTCTTTTATCTCTTCCACCAACTCTAGACCTAGAGTTTTCTTTTCTCCCACTTCATATCAGTAGATAGATGATGTACACTTTATTACATATAGATCTTCATAAGGGGCCATGCCTAAACTAGAATGGTAACTATTACTATAGGGAAACTCCATAAGATTAAGGTGATCATCCCAACTACCACTAATCTGCAAAAGACATGCTCTCAACATAACCACTAGGGTTTGAATGGTCTATTTTGACCGCTCATCTATTTGAGGGTGGGATGTTGTACTAAACTTCATTTTGTTCCCAAAGAATGATGCAACTAATTCTAGAATCTAGACATGAACATGGGATCTCTATCAAATATTATAGATACTAGTAAGCCATGCAATCTGACTTTCTCATCTACATGGACATTGTGTAACCTTAGTGTATCATGTGTTGTCTTAACAGATAGGAACTGAGACGAGTTAGTGAATCTATCTACTATCACCCATACCGAGTCATATCCACATGGAGTCTTAGGTAACCCAACCACAAAGTCCATAGTAATATGCTCCCACTTCCATTCAAGAATAGCAAGTGATTTTAGAGTATGTGCTAGCTTTTGATGTTTAGTCTTGAATTGCTGACATACGTCACACTTAATTACATACTCAGCCACATCTTTCTTCATACAACCAATATAGTTCCTTAAGGTAATTATACATCTTTTTTTTACCATGAATCATTGCATACATAGAGGAGTGTGCTTTCTCAAGAAGCTATTGCATTATTCTAGATTACTCGTTACACATAATTTGTCTTGCTAATACAACATCCCATCTTCTGAATATATGAATTATGTTCTCTTACCTCCTGTCATATCATGCATGATCTGTTGCAATTCACTATACCTCTATTGAAGCTCTTTGATCCAATCATAGAATGTAGGTCTAACATGCATTCATGCAATCAACCTATCTTATTTTGACACACTCAAATTTAAATTCATCTCTCTCATCCTGATTAGTAAGTCTTTGTAATACATTCCATACAAAACACTTTTACAAATGATGTTGACTTCCTACTCAAAGAATCTGCTACTAAATTAGCCTTCCCATGGTGATAATCAATGGTAACATCATAGTCCTTTATAACCTCTAACCACTTGTGTTGTTGTAGGTTGGGATACTTTTGTATGAAAATATACTATAGACTGTTATGGTGAGTAAAGACCTGACATGACCACCATAGACATAATGACACCATGTCTTCAAGTCATGTACTACTGCTTCCACCTCAAGACCATGTACATGATAGTTCTCTTCATTCTTTTTAAGTTGTCTAGAAGCATAGGACACCGACATTTCTTCCTGCATAAGAAAACATCCCAAACTTTTCCTGGATACTGCACAAAAAACTACAAAACCTTTGTTTTCCTCTGGTAAAAATTAAAACACGTGCTTTAGTCAACTTCTTGTTTAAAGTTTGAAAACTCATTTGCACATGATTCAGACCAATATAAAGGTACACTATTCATTTTTAAGCATGTAAAAGGTCCCACGAAGGCACCAAAGTTTCTTGCAAACCTTCTATAATATCCAACTAACCCTAGAGAACTTCTAATCACAGTAAGGATTGTAGGTTGATTCCACTAAAGAATTAATTCCACCTTCTTAGGGTATATGCTTACTTTGTCTTCTGATATGACATGTCAAAGAAAAGAAACTTTAACCAACCAGGACTTACATTTGCTGAACTTAACATAAATATGATGTTGAATCAACAACCACAGGGCTATCCTCAGATGTTTCTCATGTTGTTATGCATATCTAGTATATATAAGGATATCATCTATAAACACTAGTATGAACATGTCCATATATGGTCTAAAAACCCTATTCATCATGTCCACAAAAGTTGTTGGGGAATTTGTCAATCCAAAAGACATGACGACAAACTCATGATGCCATCAACTTGTTCTGAACATTGATATAGGCTCATCAGTTGCCTTTATCCTTAACTAATCATATCCCGACCTGAGATCTATCTTTGAAAAGAGTGTTGCTTAACAAAGGTGATAATACATGTCATCAATCCTAGGTAGAGGATACTTATTCTTAATGATTATTTTATTCAATTGTTAATAGTCTATACAAAATCTCACAGTTCCATCCTTCTTCACAAACACTACTGGATATCTAAATGGTAATGTACTTGGTTGAATAAATCCCTTATCTAGTAACTCAGGTAACTAAGTGTTTAATTCCTTTAACTCTACAGGTGCCATTCTATATGTTGGTAATGTTATCGGGTGACAACTAGGTAAAATATATATCTCAGAGTCTATATCACTTTCAGGTGGTAAACCTAGTAACTCATCGGGAAAGGCATCTACAAACTCACATACTACTGGAACATCCTCTATATTGATTGTACATTTCTCTACCCTAGCATCTATGACGTGCTAGATAGGCCTCACACCCATTTCTCAACATCTTATTAGCTACAAAAACTAATAATATAAACATGGGTAAGACTTTCTTGTCCCCAATAAAGACACATGAAAAGACACCTTGTTGAAAGATATAATCTTTCTTCCAACAATTCAATTGGACATGATACATCTCAAGGTAGTCTATACCCAAAATAATTTGAAAATAATTAATATCCAAGGGTATGAGATTAACTGCTATAGTATATCCACTAAAACTCAATAGACATCCGGGACATACTTCTATCGAAACTAATGGTTCACCTAATGGTACTCTTAATAAAAACTCATAAGATAGATCATGGTTTAAAAGATTTAATCCACTAGCTAAATCCCTTTGAATAAATGAATAAGTGGTAGAAGGGTCTATAAATTTGTTGTTGAAATGCTATTGAAGAGAAGCATCTCATCTATCACAACTCTAGGCGACACTACACCTTCAAACAATGTCATTGAGAAGAAGCATCCTATAGCTCTCCCTCTTCCACGTTGTCCACTACTTATACTATGTACTCCCCCTCTAGATCCTGAATACATTGGAGAACTTGCTCCTCTAATTAGAGCTTATATCTGGGGAGTCTGAAATTGTAACTGTGAACTTAATTCAGGTATATACGTAAGATTTGGACAGTCCCTCTTAATATGTTATGTCTATCCACAGTGATTACACATTCAAGTAGTAACTCCCAATAGTTGACCAGAATGTGTCCTACCACAATTGCCACATGCATATGTACCTTACCTCTGTGGGCCTATCACTGACACTAACAATCTTGATGCCCTAGTTGCAGGTTCCCACCTTGGTGGTGTATTCCATCTATTGGAACTGTATCTCCCTCCACTATGAGAAGAACTAGATCCTTGTATTCCAAAACAAACAAGACCTCATATTATTTTGTAAAGGAAACCAACACCTCCTCCGTATCCACCACTACTTTGTCCTCATCTAATGAAATCTCCAGATTTTTTGTACTTTCAGACTACTTATCATAATTAATTGACTCTTGTACACGTCGCACTGCTTTCACAAATTCTCCAAAGTTTTCTTAGTCCCTCTGACGAATTGCTGATAAATTATGTCTAATTTGTGGTCTCAATCCTTGTTGAAATTTCCTACACTTTTCTATGTCATTTGGTACAAGCTAAGGGTAGAAATTTTCCAACCTTTTAAAGTATGCCTCATATTCTCCAGTTGTCATATTGTCCTGCCTGATATTCTCCATATGTTTAATTTTATCACTTAGAAAGATAGGAGGGAAATACTTTAAGTGGAACTAATTCACAAAATCCTTTTAGGTGTATTTCTCATGTTATCTTCCACTCCACACCACCACAACTCAACATATCCTTTTAGTATGTAGACATCATGATTGATATGCTTATCTTCTGGTAACTCCATTATGCAAAAGACATTTTCTTGTTATCCGAGCCACACATCCGCCACAACTAGATTTTCTGTACTAGAAAATTCATTTTCACTAAGCTTCTTCACCATCTGATAGGATCTCATTAGATCCTTGCTGGAAGATGAAGACCTCCTATCAATCTTATATTTCTCTTTTGTTTCCAAGAATATATGGCACATCCTTGTTTCCTCGTCCCTATCTTTTCCTCATTGAACAATGGCTCGAGGGTAAGGCACATAATGGCTCTCATCTTGTTCCTAACCATGTCAACGTCTTCTTCTTATTATCTAGATATCCATAACAGAACAAAATTATTAGAAAATTGTAGCTTGAAGAGAAAAACATCAATCTAATTGGTATCTTATCACTCTTGTCCCAAACCTAAAATCAATTTAGGATTAATGGCATTAGGAATATCCAAATTTGATGAAACTTGACCCAAAGGTCATATTTAATTTGTTGGATATGAATTTGCCATCACTTTTATGTATTGGAGTTGTTTGTATATTTATTTATTATTTTGAAGGTTCTACACACTTTCTCTCTCCTAATTTCACCTTTTAAGAAAACTTTCTCCAAATTGGATGAAAATTCACCCAAAGTCTATATTTATTATGTAGAATACAAATCTAAGATTTTTTTCCTCTTTTGGAGTTATTTATTATTTTATTTGATATTTTGGGGAAAACACTCATCTTCTTTTCCAATGTGAATTAAATGAATTATTATTGTGTGAATAATGTGAAACTTGACTCCCAAGGTAATTGGGATCCAAGAAACGTGATTTTAAACTTCGATTTTATTTTTGGAACTTCTTTTATGAGATATGTCATATGGCCCATTAGTGGCTCTTTAGTTCATTATTCGATCTATTATAATCTTATTATCTCCATATGTGTCATATATGATTATTAAGCACAAATGATTATGTATTACCTTATATACTTGATGTGACACATTTTATGTTCCATTATTGGCTTAATTACATGTATTAGCTTATCCTTGTTTGGCTAAATCAAAAGGGCAAAACTACTAGGGTAGGGTTCTAGTTCTGCTATGTTACAACACACCACCCCTTAATGGTATTTCATCCTCGAAATCAAAACATCCATATGTAAACATATCCATCACCCCTGAATAGGATTTATCTTATTATATCAAACAAAACTTTGTACACAAAGGTTCAACTATACTTCTTACATCCAACTACATAAGCAACATGCAAAAAGGAAGCATAACTTGTAACGACTAATCTAAGGAACTATGGGTTAACTTGATCTTGTTCTTCATCATTAAATTCTTCACCATCCAATGCAAAAACTCTTCTATCTATCCTTTCCACATGCTTCTTACCATTATTGTTTCCCGAGTTCTGAGGAGGTGCTTGCTGAGGAACATATCCTGGTCCAAAACGAAGCTTGGAACACTGGGGTCTGACATGTCCAGGTTCATTGCAATGATGGCATACCTTCAGGTATTTAGGTGTATTCCTTGCATGATTCCCTTCTCTATAACACTTCCCAGGAGGATGGTTACCACCACATATAGCACACACTTTCTTCCTTTGCTCATAACCTTTCCTCTTCTTATCAAACTCTCTAAGTTGAAATGTTGGATAAGATTCTACTGCCAGAGCTTTATCCACCATCTGCTGAAAGGTGAAAGGCAGTTGTGGGATAAGAGCATGACCCACATTGTAGTTGAGTCCTTGTAGATATAGATCAACTTTACATTCTTCACTAAGTCCTGAAACATATCTCTCAACCAACAAGAATTTTTTTACATAAGTAGACACTGACATGGAACCTTGCTTCAAACTATAGAGCTCAGCTTCCTTTTCCTTCAAAGCACTAGTGCAGATGTACTTCCCATGGAAGAGAGCCAAAAACTCCACCCAAGAAATGGTTGATATGTCCCTAGTCCTTGCAATTCCATTCCACCAAACTCTTTCTAGTCCTTCTAAGACATAGGAAGAAAACCTAATCTTCTAGTGTAAAGGACATGCCATACAATCAAAAGTCCTCTCTATGGATAACACCCGATTATTAACTTTGTCGACCATCTCTATCTCTACTTCACCTTTGAAGGAAGGTGGTTGCATCTTCATGAACTCCATGATCAAGAACTCCTTAGGCTTTTTAGGTACATAGAATAAGAAAAAAGTTGCCGATACATAGCTAACTCTTACTCTGGAGTCATAACTACAACCAAAGAAGTAGAAGCTAAGGTCCCCTAACCAAACCTAAGGTTTTGGGGTGTCTTGTAACTGTATCAGTTGTCAATAGTTGAGTTATTTCCTGCCATTACGATTTTTCCTGCACAAGGCAAGGTACTTGGTGTAAGAAACCTAAGATAAAGGTAAAAATCCTATGGGAGACGAGTTTGAAATAGTTAGATAATTGAATGCTAGTGGCTCTAATACCATGTTGTAAGAAGTGGGTTCCTAGAGGGGAACCACTCCCTACTGGAAGAAAAAAGGCAACATCCCTTGAACCAAACACCACATAAAAGTTTTCACCAAAGGGATGTAGACCTGTTCATTCTACATGTATGTATAATAACACAATGAATAGCAGCGTAAAAGATAATTATCTAACAATTTACAAAGCTTGATAACATTATACATCACTTCACCACACAAGGGTGTCCAAAGGGAAAGCTAAACATATAAGCCAAAGATCAAGTCGAGGGTCATCTAACCACCTCTTCAAGTCTCCTAAAAGCTCATCTACAAGGTTGATGTCGAAGTTCACCTCTCCTTGATCTAACTTGGGGTTGGAAGCATACCCCATAAAAGAAGAGAAGAAAGAGAAATGTCAACAAAAAGCTTGTATGTGTATACTAAAGGAAACTTTGAGCAATATAATTACTCAGTATATCAAGACTAAATGCTTCCCATGCAAGAGATAAGGACTACCCACATGAGCATAAAAGATAAGATTCATCATCATCATAAAAGAAGATACTTTCCATAATTAAAACAATAAAGTGGTGCCACTTAAGGACACATCACAACCATCACCCTGCATGCATGTGAGATAAACATAACACTAGAATATTATAAAAGACAAAGGCGGTTAAGAATCACACATCTTGAACCTAGTGGGACATGGGCTAAGAATCACACACCTTGCCTTGATGGTACATGGGCCAGGAATCACACATCCTGCCCTGGCATGGGGAATCACACATCCACCATCCAAAATATCACAATTGTTGTAATAAATTGCAATGAGACAAAATCAATGCAATTATACTATGCTAGTGCTACTGAATCACACAGTAGGTAAATGTAGAGGCAAGTAGAAAGTACAGTCAGAAATTTTACAAGGTTGCCATATCACACAATGGACAACAAATACATCCGCAAATAGACCTCCACATCACAGTAGGAAGATATTATCAACAAGTCCATCATATACCATATCACAAGATATGATATCAAGAGAATATCCAAGATCACAATCAACAAGATAGTTCACATGAACGATGATATCAAAGGATAAGACATTATGTAGGCTAAAATCAAAAGAATGATAAGATAGGTGAATTTCTCAACATAGATGAATAGGGGATACAACATACCTCTACTTCAGAGTCTACTCTGACCAAAACCAAGTATATGTCCAATCCTAAGCCTCCAAACAACCTATGATGCATATATGTGGAATTAGGTTAGGTTTCCATTAATTATTCAAAACCCTAAAAATTACCTTTTTATTATATGGTAATTAGGTTACAAAAACCATGTCATATTTTAGGTTATATTTTTTTGAGTTCAAAACATATTTTATTATATTTTTCTAACTTATAAATATTTAATATGAATTATACAAGTTATTATCTTATTTAGTTATATCTATTAAAATAACCTCTTAAAAACATGAGATTCAAGTAAAAAAACCAATACTATTAGAAAGTTTGCATTTTTCTGAATCCAACGAGTATTTATTTGAAATTTTTGGCCCAACAGATAATTCGTTATGAAATTTAGAAATTTGACCAATCAGATAACTAAATAATTCCACATAAGCAAGAAAATCCATGAAAAGTTGGCTGGGCCCGCATGACTTGGCCCAATGAATGCCAACCAAGTCAGCGGGTTAATGGCTCACTTGACTCGCCCCAAAGCAAAGGGATAAGAGGAGGAATTGATAGAAATACCCTAGCAGAGAATGAGACCACAAAAAGAAGTCAGAGGCAAAAAGAGGTAAAACACATGGCTTCATCTTCTTCCTCATAGACCCCCGCTGCATGAGAAGTGAGAACCGAGCAAGTAGGATCTTGATAGGATTTTGGGCAAAACTGGCCGGTGTGACGATTCGCAAAAATGAGTATACAAAAATGAAGAACGGACCTTCACGTACCTGATGATGTAAATGACTTGAACCAAGGTGCCGAGGAGAGGAAGGAATTTCTGCCATAAACCCTAACCCTAAAATCAGCTACTGATGAAGAGTCGCTCGACGGGCACAAGAATCGAGTGGAGAGGATGATTAAGAAAAAAGAAATGAAGCACACAATAGTCCTATATATAGGTATGGGCAAGCATCTCGGGTTTTCCCAAGGTGACTGAGCTACCTTGGAGCCCAAGTTTAGGTATTTCTAGAAAACTTAATGAAACCATGTAAAGAAGGGCTCGTTGCGTGCGGCCAAACTCAACGAATTCATAGGAGAAGGAAGTTCAAAAAAAGATTAATCATAGAGGGAGAAATCCCAATTTTTTTGATGGCACAACTAGATGCTTGTTTCCTTTTAGGTGTGAGCTAGGTGACGGTTGTGGAGCTATTCGGTCTAAAATTGGAGGGCTTATATTTTGGCACATCAAAAGGCAGCGTGACATATTATATGGAAATCCAAGTTTGATTCGAATAAAGTGTGTTTGCATTAATTTTCCACTTTCTCTTTCTTCTAAAAAAAGGTGCTAACAAAGTCCAAATGAAGTCAAATTTGACATCTAGCCTAATTTCGATATGAGGAATCTGAATATTAAATTACATTTCCATTTTGAGTACTTTTAATGGGTTAAGTAAATCAAATCATATTTCTCTTTCCTCCTTCATTAATGGCATTAGGATTATCCAAATTTGATGAAACTTGATCCATAAGCCATATTTATTGTGTTGGATACAAATTTTCCATCAATTTTATATATTGGAGTAGTTTGTATATTTATTTAATATTTTGAAGATTCTACACACTTTCTCTCTGCTAATTTCACCTTTTAAGAAAACTTTCTCCAAATTGGATGAAATTTCACCCAAAGGCTATATTTATTATGTAGATTATGAATCTAAGATTATTTTCCTCTTTTGGAGTCATTTATTATATTATTTGATATTTTGGGGAAAACACTCATCTTCTTTTCCAATTTGAATTAAATGAACTATTATTGTGTGAATAATGTGAAACTTGACTCCAAAAGGTAATTGGGACCCAAGAAATACGATTTTAAACTTAGATTTTATTTTTGGAACTTATTTTTATGAGATATGTCATATGGCACATTAGTGGCCCATTAGTTCATTATTCGATCAATTATAATCTTATTATCTCCATATGTGTCATATATGATTATTAAGCACACATTATTATGTATTCCCTTATATACTTGATGTGACACATTTTATGTTCCATTATTGGCTAAATTACATGTACTAGCTTATCCTTATTTAGCTAAATCAAAAGGGTAAAACTTCTAGGGTAGGGTTCTAGTTTTGGTATGTTACAATTCATCTAATTTAAATTGCAACTTACATAATTCTCATAAATCATAATTTAATCCTCTAGATCCTAAATAGGATAACCTGACTTCTCCAGTGCCTCTAAATCCATTTCTCATTTATTTCAAAATAATTTGCACAATAACTGAACACTTAGCATCATGGCCTGAAATACAGTGAATGTTGTAATTTTTCTAATTAAAACTAGTAAGCATATACAATAATTTTACAATAAAAATTCTAAATAAGAACTATATAGAAACAATAGTATTTCTAGATTTTTTGCTATAAATCATGGTTAGAAGGTTATTTTCCAGTCACTTGTATACATTTTAGCTACTGATCTTCTACGTGAGTTTGATATACTTTGGATCTGAGTCAACAAGCTCAGATATGAACTCAACCTCAAAAACAAACTCTAAACAACTTTTCAGAAGGTAGGCATGTGTAAAATAAGCCCACTAAGGTAGAAGATAAAGAATAATGTCAAGTAAAGCCTTTGGTTGTTGAAATAGAGATCTACGTGGAAGAAGAAACAAAGGAAAAAGAAACCTATAGTTAAAACTTACTTATCAAGACAAGACCACTAAGAAACCTTTGATTTCATCCAACCCAATCATCTACCTCATTATCGTCCCTTAAATTTCCTCTATAATTGCCTCTCGTGTCATCACTCAATGTCATTCGATGGACAAAACATAGAAACACAACTTATGTATCTCGTGCCATCAAGTTTCATAATTTATTCATATAGATCTAAGGATATCAAGATTGGTGCATGTGGACAACATGCAGAGAAACCATGGAAGGTAAATCCTTCAATCTTGACAACCATCATTGTCTCCTTTGACTATCAAGCCCTTATTTATCAGTTGTTAGTGCAACCATCAGTTTATAAAACCTTTGAATATGCCTTTTCTTCGGGTGACATCCAACAGTCAAACCATCGATAGGCAACTGCCAACCAAAACTCTTAGTAGATAACTACCCTACTAGACCATAAGAAGATTCTTCTTTACTAAGTTGTAATAAGACATCCTTGAACTAAAATCATCGATTTACAAATCCTCAATAAAATCATTGATTTAAGATCTCCATGAAACCATCAATTCAAAACTATCATTTTATCAATTAAGGGAAAGTTTTGGATTTGATGTCATGTCCTGTGACTAGTGTTAGTGATCAAGTAATGTCTCTAAGAGGGATGAGATGCCCATCAATCTTTGGCAAGATGTGGATACTTTTAGCATATGGGGTGTGGATTACATCGGTTCCCCTCTACTTATGGCTTCTTCTACGTCCATGTTGTTTTTTATTTTTTTTCCAATTTAGAAGAAGTCATATACACAATTCCTTATGACTCCAAGATAATTATCAATCCATTGAAAAATATCATATTACCGTGCTTTGGAGTTTCCCACACTGTCATCTCTGATTGGGGATTTCATTTCCTTGAGTACAACTTTGAAACGCTCCTTCAAAATTATGGATCTCTCATTGTGTGTCTACTCTATACCACCCTCAAACAAGTGCTCAAGTGGATGTTTTTAACCATCAAATCAAAACTATTATAGAGTGGATGAATAACACGATAAGAAGATATTGGGATCAAAAGCTAAACGACACACTCTAGCCACACAAAACTATTTAGAAGACTTTGTTAGGAACTACACCTTTCTATATGATTTATGGGACGTCTTGGCACTTACTAGTAGAGATCAAACACAAAGCATTATGGGCCATCAAGCATGTCAATGAGGGCCTCTATGGAGCAAAGGAAAACCATCTACTTCAACTGTAAGAGTTAGAATAGATCCATTTGACAACATATAAGAATGCATGCATTTACAAGGAGCACACAAATATATGATATGATGGCCACTTGAAGAGGAAAGATCTGTAGGTCAGAGACCAAGTACTAATACACAACTCTCATATTCTTCTCTTTCATGGAAAGATCAAGTCTTAATGGTTGGATCCATTCATCATCAAACACATATTTCTCACATAATTTTTATAATTTGGAGCGAGAATACTGAATAATCCATGGTCAATGGATAAAGTCTCTCATGTTATATCACTATTACTAATACGTAGGACAACCAACCACTCACACTTCACCCTCCAACATATCATGATTGATTTTCAGGCGTCAAGTTGTGTACGTTAAACAAATGTTCTTCTCAATAGGGTACCCATAGTGTTACTTCCACATTAATTTTTTTACATATAAATCTATAATACATGTATTTGGTAGTGCATGTCATGATAAAATCATATATTCTAACAATTTTAATTGTTTGTGAATGACTTTTGCTGAAGAGAGAGAAACTATAGCTCATAATCTGGTCGACAAAGTTCATCCCCTCCAAATTGAATTTAGTATTTTCTCTAGGATGAGAAAATATTGAAGTTTATAGTGGAGGGTGAGTGATACATATTCTACTCTCTACCCACATATATTTATTCGCAACTTAAGATCTCATTGCATTTATCTTGAATATTTCAAAATTTTCTTTCTTTAGAGTAATCAAATCCATTATCTACCCAATTTTAATTAGAACTTTTGTTTACATTCATGCATGTTTCATCATTTAATTCCCCTTACTCTTAGAAAAACCTCACAGTGACCAATATGCACTCAATGAATGTAAAAAATGCATGAATGTAAACAAAAGTTCAAATTAAAATTATTAAAGGATATAAAATGAGGCTTTCATTTTATCCCTGGGTGGAAAATGGAGAGATATGGGTTGCAAAAGGAATATGTTAATAACTCCTCTTTACAACTCAAGATTGCATTTATTTGTAAAGATACATGTATTGCAACATTCTTTGAGTGCATATTGACATATCACTAAAGAAAGGGGAGAGTAGCTCTAAACTAATCGGATACATTCAAGCATGTTTCATCATTATTTTAATGACAAGGACTGACTAAACTTAACTAATCTGATACATAGCTCTTGTGGTAGATTTACTCTAACATTGACGTTCTTCAAATCCATGTGGTTTTCCTAAAACAATTTGTGAGTAGATGGGTGACCCTACTCGCTTAGTGAATGAGTACTTCAAATAAATAGTTTAAAGAACTTTAAGTGTCAAAGCATATATATTATTGAGAAATTGAGTTTAAGATAGAACAATAACAAGCTATAAGAAACCAATCATTCACAAACATGAATATGGTGGAATACTCTAGATATCTACAAGAATGAATCAATATATGAACATGCTTGATTAATCACAAAGTGAACAATTAATTTAGAAACATACAAATAATAATTAAATAACTACACACACTTGATTATTCTCTCATTCATCTTATTTAGCCCTGAACCCACATGAGGTGTACAAAAAGATGTGAAAGTATTGAAGAAAGCTACAATCTCACTATACAGGACTTAGAAGCATGCTCGGGTCCTATGTATTTAGTCTCAATACCACATCTATAGCTGGCATTGCCACGTCTGGCTCTTAGCAGCTAATGGGAGCATCCAGATATCTAAGACTCCACCTGTCAACCTGGGTACTTAGGCGGGGAGTCAAAGCCCTCAGGCTTGTTGTGTACCAGTGGACCTACTGAATATGTCTAATGATTTCCATGACTCGTAACTCATGTACCACCAGAATCCTCGATTGATGATGGATACCAATCATTTAAGGAGTCTTCCCTAACTTGCCTAGACCCTTGCACCCAACTTGTGTGCTCTTACTTACTTTGACCTATGTGAGACCTCCACTTGGGAAGCACATTTCCACCTCACAACCCAAGCCTCCTATGAGGACTCTATAGTTTTTAGTGCATTGGAATGTCTAATTTACTCTTTAAATTTATAATTCAATCATCAAATCAATATTTCTCAAGTTGACCTTATAAAAAATTCTTTTCATAAATTATCAACAATTTATATCGTAAACTGAGCAATTGTGCAACACCACTTACAATACTAAAGAACACTAAATTGAAAACACTTGTTTCACTGAATACCCTACCCTTAGGGTTTTATCTGCCTCATTCAAATATCACATAAATCATATAAAGATGTAATCCATCATAAACTTTCACCTAGTAAAGTCTTCTTTCAATAATTCATATATGATCAAACATATATATGAAATCCTAGTATGAATTGAACTATAGTTTCCATTCCATTCACCAAAAAATCATGCATCAATAATAACCTTGAATAAATAAAGTTATAATGATTAAATATTTATATTAGTTGAATTTCATGAAGTCTATTTGCAAACTTCAAACTTCCCATTCATTAAGAGTTTCACCCTCTTTACTGAGATATCAAGCAAACACTGATAACATCTCATGAAATCCAACAGATTATCTCAATATATGTACTATGCATTCAGATAAAACAATCATTCATATACAAAGAGAATCAAATAGGTAAAGTTCTCTATTCAATTATACAACAATTACAGGCATAACCGAAAACCCTAGATTTCTATATATTCTTATGACCTTCACAATTAATTCAGGAATTCTCTTTTATATGATTTATATCCATTTCTAATATGAATTTATCATCTGAAATTCATCACAACATAGAAATCATCCATTTCATATCATCTTGCAAAAGCTAGAATGGAAAGGCATTTTAGGGTCTGTAGTTGCATACAAAAGAATTGAAGTTTATTGATGATTTAACACAAATTCATGAAATCTACTATTTAAAGGATGTACCCACTCACACTAGGGTATGAAAACACCTTCAAAAGATATCCCACATATGAAATTCTTGAACAATCAAAACCCTAACAAATCATCTCTATCTTCTTCCTTTCAACTAAAAAACCTTAGGAATCAAGATTTTTGGAGGAAGAGTGAGAAAAGAGAGAGTTTTGATATCATTTCAAATCAAATCAGAGGAGGGGAAAAATATTTATATGTGAGAGAAGAATCACCAAGAAAAGCTATATAGAGATGACAAATTTACTTGATTTCATGGACTCTAGCAAGAGAAAACCCTAGATCACTATCTTCTCCACTTTCTCCATCCAAACCCTAGCTCTCTCTCTCACATTCTAGGATTTTTTTTCTCTGGATGGAATCATAAATTATTGGAGCTCCTGGTATGTTAATTTGATCATATAGAGCAATTGAGGTGCATGGGTCAATTGCAAATGGACCCTTCACTATACTTTCTTTTATTTCAGTAGAATTCTTTGTCATAAAAATGTTATTGTAAATAGTCTACCAAGTAGGTCTAAAATCCCCCAAAAATTATGAAAATTAACATGGTATGTGACATTCAATTACCTAGGTCCAATAAATTTTTAGATCATTCTAAGTTACCAACAAATAATTAATAACCAAGCATGAAACTGCAAAATAGCAGTCTGCATCATAGTCGGTCAAAGTATAATTCAACTGAGCACCACGTTCAAAGAACATTTAAATATTCTACAATTTTGCATTCACACACATAAATGAGTTATCCATAATATATCCAAATTTCAAGTGAATACAAGTTACGTATAAAATATGAAAAATCATTTACCCTACTACTATCCTGATCAAGTTCCATATTCATGTTCTATCAAAACCCTAATGTTTGGCGATTAGGGTTTACACGTCTCAAACCCTAATCTTTCAAACTAAAATCATGACTAGAGTTCCTTGTTAGGTTTGAGACATCACAATTGAGCTAACATCATTAACTAGGTTTAAAAGATGTCCAATCTAATTAAGCATGTAATCATTCTGGTAAACCCTAGTTTACCAATTATGCTCAGATGCAGTCATAACAATTCTTCCCCCCGTAAAGAAGTTTTGTCCTTGGAACATAAATACAAAGACACAATACATCGAAGGTTTATTTTAATCTTCTGAAATCTTATATGTCACTATATTCTTGTATTTCATATTTGAATGTTGGTTTTAACATTGAGTCCTTTGTATCTCTTCTAATCACAACAAATTCCAGACAAGGCTTCTCAATGACAACAAAAGAATTTTCTATGGAACAATCAATAACAAGAAAGATAAAGAGTAACAACCATTTTGTATTCTATCATACCCCCTTGGAGTGTTGTGCTAGTATTGTAGTACACTCCAAGCATCTCAATTCATATGGTCAATCTATACTACTGTTCTTGTCTCACATCAGAGTTACTAAACAAAGTTCACTTTATAGTTTTGAATTTTACTATTCTGTTACACAAATCGCAAAGCACTCATAAGATGCAAGATTAGATTTAACAACAATTGTACAATATTATGTTGGATTATTGGTATGAATGAATAAATCCATACACCCTTTTTATTCAAAAAGTTGCTTGCATGTGTATAAAATAAGTCATATATGTAACAAATTTACCTCCTTTGCTATACATTCAACATGTAACGCTTATGAAAACAATTTCATGTTTAGTGAAAGCCATTTGTTTTCTCCAATTTCTCTTCTTATTCATTAATATTTGGTTTATCTTATTTATCCTTCTCATTTAGATCATATATATTAAACATCACTAATCATTAAAATAATCGAGGTAAGAATGGATCATTCTTCATTCTTGCTATCAATACAAGATTTTATTTTAGATCATAGTTTGCTAAAGTTCCTCTTCTCCTTCTATTCAAATCAAACTTCTTATATTTCAAATATTTTTATTATGCCCCATTCTTAGTCATTTACATAGTGTTTCTCTACCATTCTCATTTGCAACCTTTAAACCTTGGATTTCTACCACTGCTATTTTCTTCTCATATTACTGATATCATGATCTTGTTTTATCATGATGTTAGTACTCAAGCTTAAATCACTTGTGACATCCCTTGAACTACTACAACCCTAAACATTCTAGGGTTATATCCTTATTAATAACATGATATTGTTGTGATGTGAATTTATTCCTTTAGTTCAAAATTATGAATTTATCTTTCTTGAGGTTTAATAAAGTCTTCCTTATCTTTACCACTTGAATTTCCTTTTCTCTTTCTTGCATATTGTAATAGATTACTTTCTTTATTTACCCTGCTAGGGTTTTTTACCATATTATGTGTCACTCACATATTTAATATATATGTCTCTCATGATGGTTGTATATCATTATAATTTATTTCCTTATCACTTCATCCCATGTTACTCTCACTAAGAAGGATACAAAAGACAAGATGATTTTGAGATTTGGAATTCCGATTTTGAAGAACTTACTTAACACACTTCTCCTGCCTAGTTTAAATACTTATCAACAAGTAACTTATCTAGTTAGAACTTTCTCAAATCTCACAAACTCTCTCTTTTATAATCCATATTACTCCCTCATGTTCCAAACCCTTCTTTATTTTCCATAATGCTCTTACCATATGATACTCTTCTATCTATCATCTTTAGATTCTACTTATCTCTTATGATCATATTTCTCACTCTTATCTATGATTCCATATTCCATGCCATATATACTTCTTATCACCCTTTTAATTTTATCAAGCTGAAATTTTAAATCAATATTATCCATATTCGTTTCATCTTATGTGTAATACATTACATGGCTTTGATTTCAAATCAAATGGCTCATGGAGGGATCAACCATTTGTTTTTATTGTAACCAAGTTTTTCTATTATGAATATAATTCACCTTTATATGACCTGATAATTTGTTTATTTGCACCATTGTTCTTTTTTTGAGAACTAGTTTCATTTCATATCAAGGAACTTATTATGTATATCTCATTGGAACTAGGTAGTTACTCTATTGAGAATTTAAATCAAAATAGTACTAAGGAGGAATGCATTAGAGTTCACAATATTATGACACATTCCATGCTCTCTATTATATCACGTAACCCTATTTCCTTAATAAAACTCATCACATCTAACCTCTCTCTTTGTTTTATCTAATTTTCTTATCCTAATCTTATAATTTACATGTTCATCTAGTTCTCCTTAGTTCAATTCTTCTAAAAATTCTTGACTTCTATGTACTTATAGTATACCTAACTCTTTCTCCTATTTTCCTTTTGTTTTGAAGTACATAAATATGGTTTAATCAATTATATGATCCATTCCTCATAATTGTTTCTTTCTATCTTGGATTCTCAATAATACTGATCATTAAGCCTTATTCCCAACCTTATGTTATTTTCCTTTGATTCATTTCGACTTTATATCTTTGGATGACATAATTTACTATCATGAGGCCCTTCACACTCGATCCATCTCTTTTGTGTCTTTAAATATTCATAACTCTCTTGTTTTTTCTTTTTTACTGTCATTTGTTTTAAACTGAATGAAATGATTCAATTATTTATACGATTCAATTCTCTTAATCTATTTTTTATTCTTCATCTTGTGTGTTATATACTAATATGTGTCTTGAATCTATGTTCTTACTTCCTTTATCCCCTAATTATGGTTTCTTGTCTGAGGTCCCAAAGTTGGATCTTAAATATGAATTCCAACTATTTCTTAGTTATTCTAGTCTTTTCTTCCTTTATATTTCAATGTCTTTGTGTATATGAATTTTTATCACATCCTAAGTTTACCTCTCCATAGCATAATTACTCTTATCAAATATACTAAATAGGAGTCATTCTATCCTAGTAAAGCATCCTGCCAGCTAGATCAGGCCAAACCTACGGTCCTAAAGCCATGAGCTACTCAGGATTAACCAACTCCTATTCATCTCAAACATGTGGAATGAATATCCACTTAGGGAAGACTCATTTAAAGATAACTTATTCTCTACTTGATTTAAATAATGTAAACAATAACTAAAGTAACTTCATAGTTTACAACAATCTTAAAGAATCACATATAATGAAATGTCTAAATTTCAATATATAAGAACATCTTTATTGATCTCTAATCAAAATAGCAATATAAAATAAAAGATGTATCACATTCTATCTTTATGATCTTATTCCTTCATCACATTCTGGTCATATAACCCTAATATTGTTAGGGTTTCTCTCTAGCCTATCCTTCCTCTACATGCCTTGCCAGGATATTAAGAGAAGAATGGGCAGAGTAGCTCAATATTAGTCAAGCTAAGTATTCATATATCGAGCTAGGGTATTCAAATACTCAGACTTCCCAGAGCTATCAACACATTACCTCCTAACTGCCACACTTATAAACTAGACTTTCTATCCTAATGGTCCCTGGTGACTCATCGTAATCTTTGATACCAAGATGTTACACCCACATCCCACATTTACCACTAATCATGAGATTAGGGCATAATCTGATAATTAAACATAATATAAAGATCAACCTTAACCCTTTTTTGATATTTCAAACTCATTCTTCACTCACATTCAATCATATAAACAACTTTACAAGATAGACTAAAACTTAATCACTAATCTAATCTCAACAACAAAGATACATATTTAAACATTCATTCTATTTCTAACATTTCCATGTACATATGACATGTTACTCAGATACATTCTCTATTATAAAGGAAACAAAATTACACATCATCATTTACAACTATTTCACTTCTACTCAAGGACCTAGAGTGAGAGGTACCAATTGAACTTAACTAATATGATACATCTTGTGGTAGATCTACTCCGACATTGACATTTTTTAAATCCATATGGTTTCCCTAAAAATATTGTGAGTAGAGGGGTGAGCCTACTCTCTCTGCGAATGATTACTTCAAAGAAATAGTTTAAAGCACTTTAATCATCAACAGATATATATAATCAAGCAATTGAGTTTAAAGTAGGTCAATAACAATCTATTAGGAACTAATCATTCACAAACATAAATATGGAAGTATACTCTAGATATCTACAAGAGTGAATCAATATATGAACGTGCTTATTTAATAAAAAAGCAAACAACTAATTTAGAAACATACAAAGGATATTTGGATAACTGTACACACTTGTTTATTCTCTCATTCATCTTATTATGTTGTGAACCCACATGAGGTGTACCACAACATGTGAAAGTATCACATCAACCTACGATCTCACTATATAAGACATAGAAGCATGTCCATGATCATAAGTCTTTAGTCTCAATACCATGTCTACAATTGGATCGCCATGTCTGGGTCTTGATGGCTAATGAGAGTAGCCAAATATCTCAGATTGCACCTCTCAACCTAGGTACAAAGGTGGGGAGTCAAAACCCTCCAGCTTGTTGTGTACCAGTTGAACTACCAAAGAAGTACACTAATCTTCACAACTCATAACTCAAGTACCACTATAATCCTTGATTAGTGTTGGATACCAATCATTTAATGAGTCCTCCCTCACTAGCCCAGACCCCCACACCCTACTGTTGAGCTCCAGCTTACCTCAACTTACATGTGACCCATCATTGGAAAGCACATTTCCTCCTCACAACACATGCCTCCTATGAGGATTCTACAGTGTTCATGGCATCTAAATATCTAATTCACTCTTTAAATTCATAGTTTAATCATCAAATCAACATTTGTTCACTTAACCTAATAAATAATTCTTTTAATAAATTATCATCAATCTATATTGAAAACTGAGCAATTGTGCAATACCATTTATCGCACTAAAGAGCACTGAATTGTAAACATGTCTTTCACTAAATACCCTATCCTTGGGGTTTTCATCCTCCTCATTCACATATCACATAACTTGTATAAATATGTAATGCATCAATAAAGACTGTTTTCAATAGTTCACATGTAATCAAACATATATATGAAACCTAGGTATGAATTGAACTAGGGTTTCCACTCCATTCACTGAAAAATCATGCATCATTAATAACCTTGAATAAATGAAGTTGTAATGATAAAAGAATCACATCAATTGAATTTCATGGTCTATTTGCAAACTTCCAACTTTCCATTCTACTTGGGTTTTACCCTCTTTATTGAGATATCAAGCGTACACTAATAACATCTCATGAAATGCAAGATAGCATCTAACATATATGTACTATGCATTTAGATAAAATAATCATTAACATAGTGAATGAAATAGGTGAAGTTCTTTATTCAATTATACAACAATTTCAAGCATAACCAAAAATCCTAGATTTCAATATACTCTTATAACTTCAACACAGATGATTTGTATCCATTTCTGATATGATTTTATCTTATGAAATGCATCACAACAAAGAAATAATCCATTTCATCTCATCTTGCAAAAGCTACATCTGAAAGGCAGTTGAGGGTTTGTAGTCGCATACAAAGACATTGAAAATTGTTGATGGTTTAATAAAATGTCATGCAATCTACTGTTTGAAGGAAGTAATCACTCACCCTAAGGTGTAAAAACACCTTTGAAAGGTAGCCAACGTCTGAAACTCTTGAAATTATATTGAAACCCTAGAAAACCACTACTTTCTTCTTCCTTTCAACTTGGAAATGCTAGGAATGGAGATTTATGGAGAAAGAGTGAGAAAAGGGAGACTTTTGGTATCATTTTGAATCAAATTAGAGTAGGGGTGGAATATTTACATGTGAGAGAAGAATAATCAAGAAAAGCTAAATAGAGATGACAAACTTACTTGATTTCATCAACTCTAGTAAGATAAAATGCTAGATCACCATCTTCTCCACTTTCTCCAAATGAACCCTAGCCGTCTCTCTCATTCAAGGATTTAATTTTTTAAGACTAAATCACTGATTATTAGAGCTCCTAGTATGTTAGGTTGATCATATAGAGCAATTGAGGTGCTTGGTTCAATTGCAAATTGACCCTTCACTATACTTTCTGCCAACTCTAAATCATGTGTCGGATCTCTATAGGGTCGGTTTTCCAAATAACCAACCTTATATGTCTATAAAAAATGCGGGCACCACTTAAGACCTCTTGGGTCGCTTTTCTTAAAATAACTGACCTTGTAGTGTATCTTTATAGGGTCGGTTTTCCAAATAACCGACCTTCTATGTCTATAAAAAACGCGGGCACCACTTAAGACCTCTTGGGTCGCTTTTCTTAAAATAACCGACCTTGTAGTGCATCTCGATAGGGTCTATTTTTATAAAATAAGCGACCTTATAGAAAAATGGTTTAGAAATTCATTTACAAGTTTCCCGCTGCAAACATTTTCTTGATTTTGGCTTCTCACCTCGATCTATAGGGTCGGTTTTTCGTTATAACCGACCCTAAAGGGATCCTCGATCGACAAATTCATCGACCGATAACAATTCTGGATCCAGTTTACTTCACACATGGATAAGCACCTCTAGCGTCGGATTTGTACTTATAACCGACCTTAGAGCTTTTCACGGTTGACAAATTCGACGACCGATAAGGAGTCAGATTTCAAGTGTATAAGCAACTTTTAGGGTCGGTTTTTTGCTTATAACCGACCTTAGAAGACTATTTGGTCGACAATATTATCGACCAAATTGGACTTTAGGGTCGGTTATAAGTAAAAAACTGACCCTAAAGGTACTTATACGAACGAAATCTAGTTGTTTCTCGGTCGACAAATTTGTCGACCGATATAGAGCCAGATTCGTTCGTATAAGCTCCTGTAGCGTCGGTTTTTTTTATAACTGACCCTAGAGGGATTTTCTGTCGACAATATTGTCGACCGAGATAAACTTAGGATCCAGTTTAGTATTTCACACATGAATAAGTACCTCTAGGGTCGGTTTTAAGGAAAAAACTGACCCTAGAGGTACTTATATGAAGGAAATCTGGCTCTTTATTGGTCGAGGAATTATTCGACCGAGACAACATCGGTCGACAAATTGTTTGACCGAAGCCAACCCTATCAACCTCCATTTGCTTGAATTAAAAAGGAAATATTCTGATTAAAATATAAATCGTAATGGCTAGAAAATCGACCGTTGTAACGGCTAGTTCGATCGACCGTTGGCCGACCGGGAGACGACTGTTGCGGGCGTCCGTCGACAAATTGTCGACCGAAATGGCTAGAAAATCGATCGTCATAACAGCTAGAAAATTGACCGTCGTAACGGCTAGTTCGATCGACCGTTGGCCGACCGGGAGACGACCATTGCGGGCATCGGTCGACAAATTGTCGACCAAAATGGGCTCTGTTTTGCTATAAATAGCACCCAAAATGATCCATTTCTTCACACCTTCACATTCTCACTTCTCTAGCTCCTCTCTAATGTATTCTTGTAAAAATCTTTAGCTTATCTACATCCAAGTATTGCTTGCTACTTCTCCATTTCAAAGCAATGAGATGGCTTTCTCATCAACGCGTGGAATGAAGCAAGTTGCAGCCAGGAAAGGAAGGACGGTCTCTCCAGCGCTGTCGATCATCAACGACGTCCCCTTCAAAGACGCAGCTGCAGGCGACTGCTACCTCAGGCTCTCTTCAAAAACTCCTCTTCCACGACGGCCAGTCGACGTCATGGACTTCCATAACATTGTTGATTTGGAGGAACACTTTAATGTGCAATATTTTGAAAACTACTAGAGGGGGGGTGAATAGAGTTTTATAGATAATTTAACAATTATTGAATTCAAACAACCACAAAGAAAATATTGGACAAGGAGACACAAGGTTTAGAGTGGTTCCAACTATAGCAAATACTATAGCCGTCAGTCCACTACCCGGTTGCTTACCCAACCGGGATTTGAAAAGAAATTTATTTTATTACCACTCAAGGAATTACATAAAATACAATCTCTTTTCCCTAAACCCTTCAAGCAGCCTTCACCTAGAAGTAATCGCCCAACTCGAAGCAGCCTTCCCTTGAAGTAGATGCACCAACTCCCGTTGCACCAGCCTTCTGAAGTAGCTTCCCGTGCGATAGCCTTCTTGAAGTAGCTTGAAGTCCCCTTCTCCTCCGAGAAGTCAACCCTCTCCAATCCGCATCCTCCAACCCTAGGAGTAGCAAGGAGAGTACAAAAGATAACAAGGAACAAGAAAGAAAAAGGAAATTACAACTTATCCTTTAAGCCCGAGGCTTGATATGCCTAGATCAAGCGTAAGATCTCCTAGCCAAGTATGTGAACTTGTAATTGCTGTGGGTAGGAGAATCTAGCCTATAGGACACGAGATTGAGCTAAAGAGAATATAGGCCAATGATCACAGTGCTCGAATTTGCTTGCAAAAGATTGCTCAAGTATGCTCAAGTGTATTCTCAAGTGTAACAAGTGAAATCCTAGTGTCCTATGGCTTGTCCTATTTATAGGAATGGCCTAAGTATGCTTAAGGACGTTCTAGACAACTTCTAGGGGTTTCTAAGTGCTTAACTAGCCGTTAGGTACAAAGTTGTTGCTTTAACAACGGCTAATTAATTTATTCTGCAGTTGCTGTCAGAGACCATCTCGGTCGACAAATGGTCGACCGAGACACCTACTCGGTCGAAGTTTTGTCGACCGACAGGCTCTCTGGAACAAGTGATTTGCAACGTCTTTCTTCAACTACCAACTAACTTGTCTGTTGTGTCTAATGGCTACTTTGGATCTTTCTCGGTCGAGAAGATGGTCGACCGAGAGTGTCTCGGTCGAGGAGTTCGTCGACCGAGAATGATCCTGTTTCAAGGTTTCAATTTAAGCACTAATTATATGTGTGAGTGTGCAAAGGTGATTCTATTCAAGTGGGATGACATGTCTAACTATGGTGTTTGGCTAGGGAAAATCTAACGCTTGATTTACATGCAAATCTAAGTACTTGTACATTATATATTTGTACAAGTTTTACAACATTGATTACATTGCATGAAAATAAAACTAAGTAAGCTCTTGGATTTTCCCTTGCTATTTTGTCATCCTGCACACTCAAGTAGCTCGTTAGATTAATAAGAATGAAATGTTTGTCATCATCGAAACAAAGGGATTTATCATAATATCTAATTTATCCAACAATCTCCCCCTTTTTGAAGATGACAAACATTTCCTAAATATGAAATAAGAAAATATAAAGCATGTGAGTTTCATACCTGAAAATTACCTTTTGTAGCCATTTATGTTTTGCAAGTAAGTGCTGGCCAAGATGTGATGAAACTCATTTATAGTTTTGATTTTTATATTCTTTCTCCCCCTTTGTCACTTCAAAAAAGATATCCAAGTTGAATATTTCTTCTCCCCCCTTAATATTATGCTCCCCCTCAAATAGATATCCTATTAGAAACATGAATGTTTGTCTAATTTATCCACAATTTGTTTCTCAATCATTTGCAAAGGATGTTAAGCCTTGAAATGATATGAGATTCCCTTAAGCGTATGATGAATGTATATTTATTTCTCATTTATCAAAGGATGTTAAGCCCTAAATTAAATGAGAATCCTCTTAATCTTAGAGTACATAAAAATGTCTCCATCCAAATGCAAGGGATGTTAAGCCCTATTTTGGGTAGAGAGTTCCTTCAAGTACAAGATACCATTTTCAATAAATTGAAAATTTTCAGCTATTACAATGTTTTTGGAATCTTCTTTAATCAAATGGTCAAAGTTTTTATGATCTCCCCCTTAGTCTTATGCTTTGCTCCCCCTTAGATAGATATCTCAAATGAAAGTTTGAGTACTAAGCAAAAAACTATAAAATGTTGTAGAGGATCTCCATGATTAACAAGGATGTATGCAATTTATGTCAGTCTGAAAAACAGAAACCCAGTCGGTCGACAATAGCTCGACCGACAGTGTTCTCGGTCGACTAGTTGCTCGACCGAGAATGTTTCTGGAGAACTGTTTTGTCATTTGTCAATTTAGCTAGAATTTTAATAGTTGCCTGTTTTAATTATTACTCCCCTTATTTGTTATGCTCTACAATAATGAACTTATAATCCATATTTTTGAAGATGTCTCATATGCCAAAAATATAACCATTTGAATTAAGCAAAGATGGCAAACTTCATTCAATAGCATGGAAAATATTACAATTATATAGAAATGACCAATTTATTACAATCATTGTCATTACAACTAGTACAACTTCAACACTTCACTGGAAAGATTTAAAAATTACATCGATGTCCGAATCTTTCCCAAGGAATGGCTCGGCTCCATAATATTTGACCAGAGTTTGCCAATCCAAAGCACCTGTCGTAGTTAACGCATATGCTTCCAGAAAGTGGGCGATGTCGTTGATGATCTTCAGTGGCGGAGTGGCTTCCCGAGCTTCTCTTCTTTTTCTTTCGGCGAGTTTCTTCTTCCCACGGGCAGCTGAGGATGAGGCCATTTGTGTTTCTTGAGTGTGGAGAAGAAGCAAGGAAGATTGGAGGATAAGAATGCTGAAGGGTTGCACGAAAATGCACTAGAGATGGACTATGGAGGCAAGGAAATGTAAGTGTGAGTAAATGACTCATTTTTGCTCCTATTTATAGCATTCCAGCGACCGGGTCGGTCGAAGACTCGTCGACCGAGCGTCCGCAACGGTCGAGTTGCAGACGCGCCACTCGGTTCCCCAACGGTAAAAAAAAACGGTCATAACGGTCGATTTACAACGGTCGTATCCAACGGCTATTTCTCGGTCGAGCACTTGTCGACCGATGTTGTCTCGGTCGAGCATTTGTCGACCGACAGTTTGTCCGATATTGAGTCTGTTTAGTATTTGTCGGTCGAGGGAGATGGGCTGACCGAGAGGTTCTCGGTCGACGAATTCGTCGACCGACAGACTTACTGAGTACAACTTTTAAAACTGATTTTTAAATGCAAATGGTAGATCATTTTTGTAGAGCATTTATATGGATATTCTAAGGGAGTAATATTGGGATAATTTAAGGCTTAAATGATAACAAATGATTTAATTTTCAAGAAAATTTATATTTAGATTAAGTCCAAAGAGAGAATTTCCAAAATAAGCAATTTTGGTCTAAGCTTATTTTAGGTCGCCTTTGACTACGACCATAGCGCCCCTTAGTCAAGTTTTATTTTGACCAAGAGGCAAATTTTGCAGATTTTTCAGATTGAATATATTGAGTATAATATCTGCATAAAATTTGAATATCAAGTTGAAGCATACTTCTTAATTGGAGACACAATTTAATTATTTCAAAGATACTGAGTTAGAGATTTTGTTGCAAGCAATAACATATGACTAATAAGTTATTTTGCTTGTTTGCATACAATTTTCTATGCGCACCAAATGATGAAAGCATGGTATAAAGCATACAATGATAATTCCATTATAATTAGTATATGAATAGACCAGAAAATACTTTTACGAAAAATCATATGAAAATAGGAATTTTCTTTTCATTTGACTTAGACTTTAAATCATCTAGGGAACAAACTAATATTAATTTCATTTATATTTGTAATTATGTAGAGTTGAGATAGACATAGAAATATGCAACTAATGTCATTGGTCATATCTCAACTTTGATTTTGTTCATTTAGTTTGGAGGTTTTGGAACCCAAACTAACTCTACATCTTTTCTCTTATAAGGACATGAAAATGAATAGTGACCAAGGCGCAAACAGTAATGACAACATATTGAGTCAACTTCATATCTTTTTCTATGGTTGTGTCCTATGTTGTCATTGGGTGAGGATGTCCTTTTAGGTACATATATAGATTGGGTTTGTGAATTTCTCTGACTAGGTTGTTGATGAGATTTTCCTTTAGGCTTGTAACCTAGTCCTCTTCTCCCAATTTGTTGATAGGGATTATCTAGGATTTGATCAAGAATGCCATGATTATTCAAACTAAAAACTTGTTGTTGTAGCTTGGCAATCTCATCCATTCTTTTCTTAATGTCTATTTTTGCTTGGTCTAGATTTGATGACAATAAATTTCTTTCTTTAACAATAGTGTCATAATCTATATGGGTGCACAATAATGGTTGTTTCTGAAGATCGTTTACTTGAGTCTGTAAGTTTGAATTTTCAACAGAAAGGAGCTTGCAATCGGCTTCCATAGATTTTAACTTAAGATCAGAAAATTTATTTCCCTCTTTAAGATTCTCATTTTCAGATGCAAGAGCAAGAAGTTTAACATTTAGATCACCATTTTCCTTATTTGATTTCTTTAATTTCTTTTTGCACTCAACATATTTATTATGTGTTTCTTCAATAATAGCAACTAGTTCTTCTTTAGATAAATCAAAAATACTTACCTCTTCTTCTTCTTCTTCACTAGTTGTAGCAATAAAGCATTCTTTGTGCTTATCCTCTTCCTTTGATCTCCATGGGCATCCGGTTGTGTTGTGATTTGTTCCTAAACACCAATTGCAGCATGTAGTGGTTTTGTCCAAGCATTTTTCACCATTTCCCTCCATTCTTCAAGACCTGGTTAGGGTTCCTTGAAGCCTGCTCTGATACCAATTGAAAACTACTAGAGGGGGGGGGGTGAATAGAGTTTTATAGTTAATTTAACAATTATTGAATTCAAACAACCACAAAGAAAATATTGGACAAGGAGACACAAGGTTTAGAGTGGTTCCAACTATAGCAAATACTATAGCCGTCAGTCCAGTACCCGGTTGCTTACCCAACTGGGATTTGAAAAGAAATTTATTTTATTACCTCTCAAGGAATTACATAAAATACAATCTCTTTTCCCTAAACCCTTCAAGCAGCCTTCACCTAGAAGTAATCGCCCAACTCGAAGCAGCCTTCCCTTGAAGTAGATGCACCAACTCCCGTTGCACCAGCCTTCTGAAGTAGCTTCCCGTGCGATAGCCTTCTTGAAGTAGCTTGAAGTCCCCTTCTCCTCCGAGAAGTCAACCCTCTCCAATCCGCAGCCTCCAACCCTAGGAGTAGCAAGGAGAGTACAAAAGATAACAAGGAACAAGAAAGAAAAAGGAAATTACAACTTATCCTTTAAGCCCGAGGCTTGATATGCCTAGATCAAGCGTAAGATCTCCTAGCCAAGTATGTGAACTTGTAATTGCTGTGGGTAGGAGAATCTAGCCTATAGGACACGAGATTGAGCTAAAGAGAATATAGGCCAATGATCACAGTGCTCAAATTTGCTTGCAAAAGATTGCTCAAGTATGCTCAAGTGTATTCTCAAGTGTAACAAGTGAAATCCTAGTGTCCTATGGCTTGTCCTATTTATAGGAATGGCCTAAGTATGCTTAAGGACGTTCTAGACAACTTCTAGGGGTTTCTAAGTGCTTAACTAGCCGTTAGGTACAAAGTTGTTGCTTTAACAACGGCTAATTAATTTATTCTGCAGTTGCTGTCAGAGACCATCTCGGTCGACAAATGGTCGACCGAGACACCTACTCGGTCGAAGTTTTATCGATCGACAGGCTCTCTGGAACAAGTGATTTGCAACGTCTTTCTTCAACTACCAACTAACTTGTCTGTTGTGTCTAACGGCTACTTTGGATCTTTCTCGGTCGAGAAGATGGTCGACCGAGAGTGTCTCGGTCGAGGAGTTCGTCGACCGACAATGATCCTGTTTCAAGGTTTCAATTTAAGCACTAATTATATGTGTGAGTGTGCAAAGGTGATTCTATTCAAGTGGGATGACATGTCTAACTATGGTGTTTGGCTAGGGAAAATCTAACGCTTGATTTACATGCAAATCTAAGTACTTGTACATTATATATTTGTACAAGTTTTACAACATTGATAACATTGCATGAAAATAAAACTAAGTAAGCTCTTGGATTTTCCCTTGCTATTTTGTCATCCTGCACACTCAAGTAGCTCGTTAGATTAATAAGAATGAAATGTTTGTCATCATCGAAACAAAGGGATTTATCATAATATCTAATTTATCCAACATATTTGACTGATTTTCTAGATCCCCTCCTTCCATTCCTACTCCTCCACAGTAGTTAATGAATTCTATGCCAATTTAACCCCACATCCTGACCATGATTCCTTCTCCTCTATGGTTGGTGGGTATGGATTCCATTTTACTGAGGAGGGTATTCTTGATATGCTTGACATAGACATAGAAGAATTTAAAGATTTTGTTGATCTCACCACAGGAAATCCTCTCAACAAACTCTCCCAAGATGACACTACAACTAGCCTTAGTGATGTCAAAAAAGCCATCTTTCAATCAAATACGACTTGCCATGAAGATAGGGGTACCTATTATGCCATAAATTTAAAACCTGAAGCTAGGATCATAAATCTCATTGTTGCCACCAATATCCATCCTAGAGCAAACAAATCTGAAGTACCCACCTTTCGTATGTGCCTTATCTATGTCATTCTCAAAGGTATTCCCATAAACTTTATTTGTATCATCCTTAAGAATATGCTTGAGTTTTCTGGTAATCCACCTTATGCTGACTTTGTATGCCAAATCACTCAACATTTTCTTAAGAACAATATTGAGGATGACTTAGGTTACACATGGGATAGAAAACCCCAAAAGATAAGTAAAAATACGGTGGAAAAGATGGGAATCGACTTTGGCCACAAAAGGGCTAGGACTGAAGGGGAGACATCCACCCAAGACATACCTCCACCACCTCCTCCTACCAACCTACCCCATGATCCTATTACAAACACCTTGACATACATTGATGGATCCCAATATCACCTAAGTAGGCAATTGGATTATAATCACCATGAAATGACTTATTTAAACCAAAGGATGCAAGCTCTCTCTCCTAACCAACCCGATGAATATCCCTATTCCCTTAATCCTGACATGATAAATCCATACAATACTTCCTACAACTACTATCAAATTCCACCTCCACCATCTCCTGATCTCACACATACTCAGTTTTCCCCAATTCAACTTCAAGACATTGCTGCCCACTTTCACTTTGATCGTGTTCCCACCTTCTTGGAGGCTTATGCCTTAACCAAGACAGGTGCCTTGGAGTGGCAGACACTGGTCAAATATTATGGAGCTGAGCCCTTTCTTGGAAAAGACCCAGACATTGATGTAATCCTTCGGTCTTTTCAGTGAGATTATGAGATATCTTTGTAATGATTGTAATGGATATCTTTTTATAAAGCAAGTATGTCATGCTTCATCTTATAAAGTGTATGGGAATTAAATTGTTATGAATAAAAGTGTTTTCCATGGCTTCATTTGGACATATACATGTTATATAAGAATATTGTTATTTCAAATGATTGAAAAATAAATTATGGCTAAATTTGACAAAGCATCACTTGGTTTTAAAATTAAATATCTCTTTAAGGGAGAGCATAGCATAAAATTAAGAGGGAGAACTAAAGAGTCATACACAATGATTATATTGGATATCATTTAAATTTTGTACAAGTACTTAGATATAATGTAAATCGAGTGTTAGATCTTACCTAGCCATTTACAACACTTAGATAGGTCATACCCTACAATAGTGTCACAACCGCACACTCATACACACACTTGGTACTTAATTTAAAACATTGAAACAGGGTTAATCTCGGTCGAAAATATTTTCGACCGAGACACTCTCGGTAAGATCACCTCTAGGTTCGGTTATAAGCACCTCTAAGACACCTTGGTCAACAAATTCATCGACCAAATAAGAGCCAAATTTAACGTGTATACGCACCTCTAGGGTCGGTTTTTTTGCTTATAACTAACCCTTAAGGGATCCTCGGTCGACGAATTGGTCGACCGAAAAGACATCTAGGGTTTCACATAACATCATTCTTAGGGTTGTGTAAGCACCTAAAACACTCCTCGGTCGACGAATTTGTCGACCGAAAAAGAGTCAGATTTCACATGTATAAGCACCTCTAGGGTCGGTTTTTTCTTTATAACTGACCCTAAAACGCTACTCGGTCGACAATTATTATCGACCGACATGAATTTTCGATCCAGTTTAGTTCACACATTCTTGGTCGATGAAATTGTTGACCGAAAAGACCTCTAGGGTCGGTTATAAGGAAACAACCGACACTACAAGTGCTTATACGAAGGAAATCTAGCACCTTTCGGTCGACAAATTTCTCGATCGATAGATATCGGTCGACAAATTCGTCGACTGAAAGGAGCCAGATTTCCTTCTTAGAAGCACCTCTAGGGTCGGTGTTTTATTTATAACTGACTCTAAAGTCCTCTTCGGTCGACAATATTATCGACCGAGATAAACTTAGGGTCGATTATAAGGAAAAAATCGACCCTAGAGGTGATTATACGAAGGAAATCTTGCTCCTTCTCGGTCGACGAATTTGTCAACCGAAAGGGGCAAGATTTCCTTCGTATAAGTACTTGTAGCGTCGGCTTTTTCCTTATAACTGACCCTAGAGGTCTTTTCGGTCGACAAATTTGTCGACCGAAAATGTGTTTCAGTGTTTGTAAATAACACGACACGGGCACCGCTTATCTGTAGCTTCGGTTTGTTTTGTTTAACCGACGCTACATGTCTTTCTCTAAGTGAAAAAGATGAAACCCTTTCTTCCTCCCACGAAAACCTTTCTGTTCTACTTTTCTCTCCTGCGGTGCCGCGAAACTCTTGCTTTCTTGTGTCATTCCCGTCGCGAAACCCTTGCCTCCTCTCCGCGAAGCCGTGCCACCTCTCCGCGCAGCCAAAGGATCGTGGTGTCCGGGTTGTTTCCACTCTCCACGCCGCGAAATAGAGCTCCTCGTCACCAGAAAATAGAGCTCGCCGTCGCCGCTAAATAGAGCTCGTCGTTTTCGCCTCTCCGTCAAGGTCGTCTCATTCTCCACGAAGGTCTCCGCCATTTCCAAGTAAGTTCTCCGCTTCTGTTCCTTCGTTCCCGCCTTCCTTCGTTCCCGTCCGACGCCATGGTTGCGTCCAGGTCGACTCTCGGTCGACAATTAGTCGACTGAGTGCCCACCTGCGCGCAGCGTCCAGGTCCACTCTCGGTCGACAAATTCGTCGATCAAGAGTGGACCTTGACACTGCGCGCAGGGGGGCACTCGGTCGACTAATTGTCGACCGAGAGTGGACCTGCTCCTTATTTATGTGTGAGCTATAAATGTTTTAATCATATTTGTTGTAATGTTCACAAATAGTTATGAATATTATAATGATTTCAATCTTTGGACTGTTGGAAACGGCCTTATTTTGCAAATTTTTACAAGTATTTTTCATTTTATATGATTTGATAACCCAATAATAAAAACATGTCTTTTTTCAAATGTAATAATTATATAAATTCTAGAAATTAATGCGAGATTAGACATGTGTACTTTTAGATTGACACTTAAGGGTTGATGCATTTATATATTAACTTAGAAACTCATTCAAAATTTACTCATTAGGAGTAAACTTTGGATAGTCCCCGGTTTGGGACTGTTTTTGGATATTTTAATCTCACTTAGGATGTACCTGTATAATGTATGTTTAGTTTGGTAGATTATTTCAGTAGGATTTCTTCATTTGTTCTCTAGGTACATATGTGAGTGGTTATTTGCCATTTACATCGGTGTACTTCGAGAACTTAGGGTGCTGCTGAAATTTTATTCAAAACTAAACATACATTATACAGTTACTAGTGAGATTAAATATTCAAAAATGGGATAGGTATTACACTTTAGTATATAATTAATTAACTTCCTATCAATAAAAACTTACAGATTATTATAGTATCAATATTAAACTGTTAGTTTTATAATTAATTTTAATGTGATATAGAAAATGAATCGAAGTTGGATGTCTATCAAGAACCGTTGCAGTCCAGAGTTTGCCAAAGGTCTTGATGAATTTAGCAGATTTGCTGAGGAACATAGGAAACTACCTACAGATAGGTATAATGTCCATGTAGAAATTGTTGTAACAATTTGAAATTTGATATTGGTGAGGAAATTAAGAATCATTTCATATGCAATGGGATCATACAAGGTTATAATGAATGGTATTGGCATGGAGAGAAATTGAATTATGGATCAGAAAATGTCGATACTAATAGTTGTGGCATAGAAGATAAAGATAATGATGATAATGTTAATGATGAATAGATTCAGGATGATATGGTTGATGAGATGCTACATAGTTGTCGGGACAATGTCATTGATCCACCTTCTTTATTTGCAAACATTGTCCATGATGCTGAAAAACCGTTATATAAGGGTTGTACTAAGTTGACGAGGTTGAGTGTTGTGATGTGATTATATACTCCTAAAGCTCAAAACCATTGGAGCGATAAGAGTTCCATTTCATTGTTGTCTTTGTTAAACAAAATTCTTCCTGAAGGCAACGAGCTTCCAATTTCAACATATCAAGCAAAGAAAATAATGTGCCCAATGGGAATGGAGGCTAAGAAGATTCAGGCATGTCCAAATGATTGTGTGTTATTTCAGAAGGACTATAGTAATTTGATAAATTGTCCAAAATGTGGTGCGTCAAGGTATAAGACTACAAATTCAGCTAAGGCTAAAAATGGCTCTTCTGCCAAGGTGATGTGGTATCTACCAATAATACCACAATTTCAATGCTTATTTCCTAATACAAAAGATGCACAAAATTTGTCTTGGCATGGGGAGTTAAAGGTCATTGATGATGGCATCTTACGACATGCATATGATTCACCAAAATGGAAGAAAATTGATTTATTATACCCTGAATTTGGTAAAGAACCAAGAAACCTAAGACTTGGGCTCTGTACAAATGGAATGAATCCATATGTTACATTAAGCAGCCAACATAGCACGTGGCCTGTTATGATTGTTATATAGAATCTTCATCCTTGGTTGTGTATGAAAAATAAGTATGTGATGTTGTCAATATTGATATCAGGGCCCAAGCAACCTGGAAATGATATTGATGTTTACCTTCAACCTCTAATTGATGACCTAATGAAACTATGGGCAGAAGGTATTATGACATATGATGCTTCACGTAAAGAGATCTTCAGTTTGTGTGCTATGTTATTTTGTACGATTAATGACTTTCCATCTTATGGAAATTTGTTTGGATATAGCATAAAAGGATACAAAGCATGTCCTATTTGTGAGGAAAATATTGATTCAATCAGACTGAAACATGGTGGTAAAATCGTATATCTTGGTCATCGGAGATTTCTCCCACCAGTGCATCCTTATCAAAGGCAACGCAAAACCTTTAATGGGTCAACTGAGGAACGAAGTGCTCTTAAACCTATACCAAGAAATGTTGTATATGATAGGGTGAAACATATTGTTAATGAATTTGGAAAGAGTTCAAGTAGTCATACACTCACATGTGACAAATCTCTATATAGGAAGAGGTCAATATTCTGGGATCTTCCTTATTGGAGATCTTTGGAAATTAGACACTGCATTGACGTCATGCATGTTGAAAAAAATATTTGTGATAGCATCATCGGTACACTATTGAACATACCAGGAAAGACTAAAGATGGCATAAAATCTAGAAAAGATTTAGAATTAATGGGTATTAGAAAAGAATTATCAGTGGAGATCAGGGGTCACCGCACATATTTTCCACTGGCTTGTTACACTTTGTCAAAGAAAGAGAAAAAGACTTTCTGTGAGTGCTTGTATAATATTAAGTTTCCACAAGGATACTCTTCTAATATTTGTAGATTGGTATCAATGAAGGATCTGAAACTGATAGGTCTCAAATCTCACGATTGTCACACCTTCATGCAACAAATTTTACATGTGGCTATTCGATCTATATTGCTGAAGCATGTAAGGTTTGCAATCACAAGACTCTATTTCTTCTTCAATGAAATATGCAACAAAGTGATACATCCTGATACTCTCGATAAATTATAGAAAGATGTAATTGTTACCATGTGTCAGCTTGAAATGTACTTTCCTCCTTCATTTTTTGATATCATGGTTCATCTTGTAGTACATATTATAAGGGAGGTGAAGATGTTGTGTCCAATTTTCTTACACTGGATGTATCCATTTGAACGCTACATGAGTGTTTTTAAAGGTGATGTTCGGAATCGTTATCGTTCTGAAGGGAGTATTGTTGAGGGTTACGTGGCTAGGGAGGTGATGGACTTTTGTAATGATTTTTTGAATTCCAATGAAACTTGTAGCAATCAAAAAAATTCCCATCATACTGGATCTTATTGTGGCAAAGGAACTCTGGGAGGACGAGTGAAAGGAATCAGTTGTGAGTTGTGGGAACAAGCGCATTTGTATATTTTACACAACATCGATGAAGTTAGTAGCTACATCACATAACACAATGATCTTATCAAAAGAAATCATCCGCGATATAGTTCAATGTGGCTTGCAAGAGAGCATAATCGAACATTTATTAGGTGGTTTGAAGAGAAAGTATTTAATCAACTATCTGAATCACCAAATAATGTTGCTGAGAACATAAAATGGCTCGCCTGTAAGCCAAAAATGGATGTCATGTCATATGAAGGTTATGACATTAACGAATTTTCATACTACACAAAGCGTCAAGATGAAAGTAGTGTAGTTTAAAATAGTGGGGTCACTGTTAAAGCTTGTTCATTGTATTTTGCTAGTGCCAAAGATAAAAGACCATGCAAAGCTGAGATGTCATATTACGGTGTCATTGAGGACATATGGGAAATGGACTATACAAATTTTCGAGTTCCTATATTTAGGTGTAATTGGGTTGACAACAACAAAGGAGTTTTAGTGGATGAGTTGGGTTTCAAATTGGTGAATTTTAAGAAGATTGGTTTCAAAGATGAGCCATTCATCATGGCAGACCAAGCAAAACAAGTATTCTATATTGATGACCCGACAAATAAAAATTGGTCTGTCGTACTTAATGGAAAAAGACAGTTTACTGTAGATCCTATAAATGAAGAAGAATACTACGAAAAGTATGATGATTCCAGTCCATTCTCAGTTGGTTTGCCAAGTGTAAATTTTGAAGATAACACCGATGAATATTATAAATGTCAAGACCATGCTGAAGGAATTTTCCTTGACTAACAACTCAACCAATACTAAAGGCATGTATTCTTTGAATTGTTTATTTTATTATCATGTATACCTTATCACTTGTGCTTTCATTATCACTTATTTTTTTATCATGTATACTTGCGGGTTCTAAAATGGCGAGTGAAGATGAACATTCTGAGCATGAGCACAATGAGGATGGTAGTGATAATGCTAAGAAAAGTAGAGGTCCTACATTGATGTGTAGGCTGTAGGAGCTCAGGGCTAAAGGGGATAAATTGCCAGTCCAGTTTGATATGACAGGAGCACCTGTTGGGGAACATGCTAGTGCTTTCAAGCATTACGTAGGGGAAACCGCGCGCAGTAAGGTGGCAATAGATATAGAAAATTGGCATGATGTTCCTAATGCCAAAAAAGACCTCATATGGAAAGATATATCTATGAGTGGAAGTGATATTATTTTAATATTTTTTTATCTATTGATTCTAATTTAGTTTTCTTGGAATTAATTCCTTTTCAAAACAACATTATTAATTGCTTCTTTTGTATGTATAGGGTGTTTTTCATCTAAATGAAAAAAATCACAAGAAAAGAGTGCTACAACGTTGTGGTGTACGATGGAGGGGTTTTAAGACATATCTTGTAAGGGAATTTATAAATAATCCTAAACAAAAGAAGAAAGCTATAGATGTATATATTTTTATAGATCCTGAGGTGTGGGAAAGATTTGTTGCAGCTAGGAGATCGGAAGAGTTTCAGGTAATAAAGATTGTGATGTATTGTATGAATATTTAATTTTATACAATTAAGGAGGTGAATCTTTTTATACATGTTTGCCAAGTCTAAATTACAATACCTCATTTTAAATGATCAGGCTATTCACCAGGCTCAAAAGGAAAGATGGGCTAAAAATATGCATGACCATCGCTTGGGGCCCGGTGGTTATGCCTTCCGCCGCCAACTACAAGAGAAGCAATCCTCTTCTGGAGAAGAATCTAGTACAACTCAAGTTGCGCGACGACCCCGACACATGACATGGATTGATGCTAGAAAGAATCGAGCAGGTGAAATTGTCAACCCTGCAACTAAGGAGGTGGAACAAAAGATGGTAGGTTTATCCCAACTAAGTATTTATATCTAATTTATATTGTGATTTAATATTTTTATTAACTATGAATAGATTGATCTCCATGAGCAAAGGAAGGAAGGAAAGTTCATCCCAACTGGCTACATGAATGAACTAGCAGTTGCTCTTGGTACGAAGGAGCATCCTGGTCGTGTTAGGGGATTAGGAGCTGGCATAGGATTCAAGTCTTATTTTGGCCCTTTGCAATCTAAAAGAGGTCATGTAGGAGGTCTTACACAAGAGGATCTTGAAGCATTAGTAGCGCAGAAAATAAAAGAAATAATGTCTTCATTTCAGCCTACTCAACCTTCTCAACCTATCCATACTGCGCGTCTCTCAAGTGATGAGGTACAAGCCCATACTCCAGTTGTAGAATGTCATGTGAGCACTCCCGATGACCCACCACAACAATCTGCAGTAAGTTTTTGTTCTATATGTTGTGTTATTAGTATGATAAATATATGATAATATATATAGTTGTAACATGTATATGTTCTACTATTTCTTATATAACTTATATTATTTCAATATAGGTTGGTATGAACTGTAAACTTGCATTGGAGGTTCCAGAATATAATGTTGTGGCAGCGGGCAAGGTGTACAACCTTGGTGATACATTGCATTGCCAACAAATTACTGATGACATTTGTCGTGTGTCCATCCATCTTGTGTATGACGGAATGGGGGACAAACCACTACCCATACCTAATTCTGAATATAGTATAGTTGAAGAAGCTGAGGGTGCTATGGTGGGTTGGCCTTGACACTAGGTTATCAATGACAAGGTATACCTTATTTCTACCATATTTTTCATATTTGACTACATATATAAACTCGTGTAATATAAGTATGTAATTTAATTAACATGTTTGTAAACCAAAAAGTTAAAATTCTACTAGTCGTCCTCCTATGCACAAGCCATCTTTCATTCCTGAAGCTACATTCGACGAATTGGGAAGCAAATGTAAATGTTTGTGTCGATACTTACCCAACCAAAGCTCAGGATTACAAATGTTGGTCAATTTAACGGAAGATACAGTTGGGAGGGATTTTGAGAATTTATTTTTTCTTGATGATATTATAGAGTTGTTCTAGTATGATTGGCTAAATACTTCGGTAATATAAGTATGGATAAGGTAATGATCTATCAATATATATATCAAATTCCAATACACATTTTTAGCTTAGTTCTATATATGGAAATAATTACAAATGTTTTACAGCCATTGATATACTGAGATCACAAAATTTGATATAAAGAATGTTGGATTCTTAGTTCCTTCAATCACTAGTCAAGTGGAGATAAATTTTGAGGATGTGAATGAGTACTTCTCTACTGCATTCAAATATTTTGCTAGTGAAGGGAAGGAAATTATCCTAATTCCTTTTAACGTGGAATAAGTATTATTATTCAATATAATTTTAATAATGAATAAAATTATTTATTTTAATGTTTGTTTTATTCTTACTCAGAGGTAGACATTGGGAATTAGTGGTGATTGCCCCTAAATTGATGACTCTTTATTATCTTGACCCAATGGATAAAACAACAAGGAGTCACAAAATGAAATTGCCAGCTATGGAGTAAGTATAAATTTAGTCAATGCTTCAACATGATATTTCTATTTAGAATTTCTATTTTACCAACTATTATTTAATTGATAGGGGTATAAAGGCTTTTCGCGATGCTGGAGGACAAATACCTACAAAATTAAAGACATTGACTTTGAAAAATGTCAAGGTAGCTACTTTGACAACTGCTTAGTCTTATATGTATTAATTTTCAATTCTCATATGTCAACTCTTATAGTGTTATCTCAACTGCTATTTATAGTAGTTTACTAACATTAAGTATAATTCATTATTTGTAGTGTCCTATGCAAAATAATGACTGGGCTTGTGGCTACTATGTAATGAAATATATGCAAGCTATTGTCAAACAAGCATCACATGACATTCAGACTATAAGTCAGGTAATAAAGAATAACATCATAAATTTACAAGTGATTGTAGTCATTTTATAAAATATTAGCATGTGCATTTTCTGTTACAGATCTTTACAACTCAACCTTACACCCTTGTGGACTTGAATGAATTCTGAGAAGAGTGGTCATATTCTTTTCTAAATGAAGTCAATATAGCATTAGATTAAATATGTCATCTCCATTTATGTATGCGGTTTGAGTACCCTTTCATATTTACTTTTGTATCTGATTAATATCATCTCATATTTGCAATCTATCATTTTGTAAATTTTTATGTGATTATGAATCATTTTTGTCATGAATGTGTGGTTTTGAATGGTGACGGTTGAGCATCAATGCTCCCCTCTCCCAGAATATATGAATCTTCTTATTCTTCTGTTCTATTTCATTTTTTGCAGAAATTTTTAAAAAAAAATCGTAACTTCTAGTGTTGGTTTTTTAAATAACCGACCCTAAAGATTAAATGACCACTTCAGTGTGATCCTCGGTCGAGAACATTTTTGACCGAAATATTTTCGGTCGACAATTTTCTCGACCGAGAGAGTTTTACAGGGTCGGTTTTTTTTGGAATAATCGACCCAAAAGATTGAATAAACATTTTAGAGTAATCTTCGCTCGACAAATTTCTCGACCGAGGATTACTTTGAAGTCTTTATTCAATCTTTAGGGTCGGTTATTCCAAAAAAAACCGACCCTGTAAACTCTCTCGGTCGAGAAAATTGTCGACCGAAATATTTTCGGTCGAAAATGTTCTCGACCGAGGATCACACTGAAGTGGTCATTCAATCTTTAGGGTCGGTTATTCCAAAAAAAACGACCCTGTAAAACTCTCTCGGTTGAGAAAATTGTCGACCGAAAATATTTTGGTCGAAAATTTTCTCGACCGAGGATCACACTGAAGTGGTCATTCAATTTTTAGGGTCGGTTATTCTAAAAAAACCGACCCTGTAAATGATATCGGTCGAGAAAATTGTCGACCGAGATCGTTACAGGGTCAACTTTTTTGGAATAACAGACGCTATAGAGCAAATTTTATAGAGCAAATTCTCACCTGGGTCGGTGTTTTGCGTCGGTGTTTACTCTGTAAGGTCGGTTTTATTTGGTCAAATAAACTGACGCTATAGAGAAAATTCTATAGCGACGGCCACTTAGGCGTCAGTTATAAAGTGACATTGTAGGCTTAAAAAAAATGACGCTACAGACCATTCCTGTACTAGTGATTACTCATAAGGTACACTTAATCTCTTAACCCTACTATGATTTTGGCGTGCTTGAATGTATGCTCGTATGAATGCTTGGCTAGATAATTACTTGTTTAAGCTATTGTTCCCTACAAATACTACTTTCATGTTGACTATAGTATTTTGATAAACCTTGAACATAACATACAAAGATCCATTATATAACCTTGTGTATCTGCCTAAATTCTTTGGGTAAGGGCACGAGCCATAAATGAAATAGGGTTAGCTCATTTACTTTGGTCTTGAGGCCTCACATGTAGAAATAGGGAGCATAAATGCCCCTCAAAAACCCTTCCTTGAGAAGTGGTCAAAGGCCTATGTTGATATAATGGATAAAGAAACCTACAACAAGTTTTAGATAAAATAATGTTGTTAAATTTTCTCACCCCATTTCTATTTCTTGCTTATTATGATGTTTCTAGCCAAGAAACTTTTATATTACTATTAAAGTGTGGTTACATGTTTTTCATAGCGTACTCATTTCACTCACGTTGATTTTTTATTTATCAAAGATTTGAAATGAATCACCAATATATACTTGAATATATATATATATATATATATATATATATATATATATATATATATATATATATATGAGGATTAACATGAGGTGGGGATATTCCCTATTTAGGGTTTGTGTTGAGGAATTGAATCAAATGAGTAAGTTAATCAATGTATACTTATGATGGATGAATGAAATATGTGAAAATAGAAACTAGGGTTTCCATGTGTGTGAATAGCCCTAGTGAGCCCAGGTGCACCATGATGAGATTACTGAATGATGTGATTCTTATGATATGTTGAACTAAGAATGAATTCAAAAAACCCTTGTTACAGAACTGTTTGTTACCCTCATCCTACCTCACTGAATACAGAGTCACTAAATGATGTGATTCCCTGGCATTTTCCTCCCCCTAGCCTCCCCTACGACCCGTGAAGCTCTCTAGTGTAAGTGATAAGCGACACAACCTTAATAGAGTCGATGATTGCGGTCTATGCCTGATGTCAAGGATGAGTTGGTGAGGGGGTTAGGTCTTCCTCGTTTTCTTATCTAGTTCGATCGAGGTAAAGGAGGCTGAGAAAGAGTTCGGTAGCATGTGACTGGAAGTTCACAAGTAGGACCTAGATCTGGGGGTGGAACGGCTAAGTGGATCTGATCGACACCCACCTAGCAGAATGGAGGTTAGTGGGAGTGGAGCTATCTTCATCCAACATCCAACGATGATCCATGTGTTTCTTTCAGGCCATTGATGCAAGGTCGGTCTCGTCCTTCTCTTTCTCTCACCTTTCTTCTTCCTTCCCCCTATTCAGAGTTTGGGTTCTAAAGACCTTAGATTTCTAGACCATAGTGTGTCTGGCATCAAAGTGTAAGCGGGTCTCCTTGCCTTCTCTTGGACCCTGTTGGATCTGGGAGCTTTCTACTTCTTCTAGCATCAGAGGTCTTCCCCCACGGTCTATTGCTCATGGTACTGCAGGTTGCTGGGTCACCACATAGGTCCTTGAAGATATGCCACTGAGACATGGAAGCATCTCAGGCTGCGTGAGGGAGCAGGTTTTCATCTGGCGTGTCTTTATCTTTCTCTTGGTGTGTGGAGCAGGATGCTACTCCTGTATGGCATTCTGGACATGACCTGGGTGACTTGGTCTTGTTGTCCTCAGTGGTGCTTCTTTGGTGATGTGGTCAGTTGTTGGATGGTGTCCTCAGTCTAGTTCAGTCGATTTATGTAGTGGGGTCTCTCTCCTTAGATAAATGCATGATTCATTAACTTTTATGCAGCACATTTTTGTGGGTGTTCTGTTATGGAGTGTTTTAGATAGGTTTGTATTTCTCTGTGGAAGTTCAAGGTTGTGACCCCATGACATTTTCCTTGTTCAGGGTGATGACCTTTCTGGTTACTCATGTAGTTAGGAGTTTTGAAACAGGGTTGCTATTTTCAGAATGCTACTGGAAAGGAGACAGGGGTGGCAGCTCTTGTTTTCATTTATGTTCATCTTTTGGTGCTTCCAGCTGCTGGGCTATGTTAAGCAAGCGACTAGATCTGTCTATCTGTATTGACTCTATCTGTAGTGAGGAGAATCTTTCTTACATCTTTATGGGTGGGGTTTATTGTAATGTGTGTATTGTTTTCCTTATTATCTTGTAGTTTCAGTCTACTTAGATGGAGACTTAACTTGGTTATGTTTTCCTATTAGTCTGGTGTTTTTCTATGTATTTTTCGATCCTCTTTAATCTCTGTGTGTGGAGATTTAGGGATCAGGTTTTCCCTTAGCGGCACTTTTGTACCCAAAGTTTTGGTTTCCTAGTAACATGTTTTTTTGACTGACCAAAAAAGGTTGATCAATACACTTGTCTAATTCATTCTAGTACTATTCAAACATGATTCTATACATGTCGATTCAATTCCCGATCATATCAGGCATTGGGCTGATTTCAAGGTTGTATTCATATTATATAGCATAATACATTATCCATAGAATTTTCCATAGAACTTCAATCATTTTATCAGGAACTAATAAAGTTCAATTCAATGATATATAATTGAAATCAATATAATTTGACTCCCTAATATCTTTCCAAATCAATACCCAATCACATACAAATACAAGTAAGGTTTTTGATTATTTTAAGCAGTTATGATTAGGCTTTCAACATGAATACAAAGTTTAAAAGGGAGATAAACACTCATTTGTTGTGGCAAGAACCTTAAAAACATAGATCACGTACTGAATTTCTAGAAATCCAATCAAACTCTTGCATCTAAATCCATGTCTTCCTCCTCTCAACTTGGAAACCCTTGAAAGTTAGAATAGGAGAGGAAGAGTGAGAAAAGGGGGTTATTTGATATAATTTTGAATCAAATCAGAGGAGGGATGGAATTTTGACATGTGAGAGAAGATCCGCCATGAATTACTATGCGAAGAAGCTAAACTTATTTGATTTCATCATTTCTCAGATGGTGAAACCCTAGGTCCACATCTCTACCACTTTCTCCTCTCAAAACCTAACTCTCCCTCTCTCTAGGATTTTGTTTCTATGGAAATAATCATGAATGATGAAATATCCTTGGGTGATAGGTTTCTCATAAAGATCAATTAAGGTTCTTGTGTCAATTGCAAATTGACCCAACATTACACTTTCTTTTATTTTAGTAAAATTTTCTATCATAACATTGTTACTAAAAATCATTTACATAATAAGAGAAAAATCATGTAAAAATAATTGAAATTTATCATGTTCAGTGAGACATAGTTTTGTATCTCTATTAAAAGTTTCAGATCATTAAGAGTCACTAATAAATAATAAAAATCAAATACTACACAGCTATTCTACAATCTGTAGCATGGTCGGGTGAGTTGTTAGTAATAAGAAACTCGACTGACACCACACCCTATAAACTGAAACATATTCTAAATATTATCAAAAATAAATAGGGTGTATAAAATTGAGTTTACTAATAAAATAAAAATTTCATAAAAATTGGATATAATAATAAAACGATAAAATTTAAATACAGACTGCAATATTTTAGCATGAATGTATGGTCAACTGAGTTTTTTGGGGAAACCCAGTTGACAAATAAGCCAAAAAATTATCTAAAAATTCTTCTATTTTACAAGAACACTAATTATTGAGTTACCCAAGCAATTTCCAAATTTCAACAAAATCCAAATTGTATATAAAATACAAAACATCATTTATTGCACTACTATACTTGCCAAATTCTATATTCATATGCCACCAAAACCCTAATTTTGGCTGATTAGGGTTTCAAACCTTACATATTTGAAATGAAAGCATATTTAGGGTTTCTCATTAGGCATAAAGAGTCACAAATTAGACTACCACCACTAATCAAGATCTAAACAATGATCAATCTAGTTAAGCATGCAATCATCCAAGTAGACCCTAATTAGATGGTTAATCTGAAAATGAGTCATTACATGGTCCATATTACTAGGAGGAGTCAAAAGCTAGCTATCATTAGGAGTAAAATAGTTGAGGTCTTGATAGGAGCAATCAATTAGTAAGATGGTCTCTAATCCTTTTGTTGGTCTTGATAGTGTGAGAGTGAGGATAGAGAGAAGTCTTGTAATATGATGTAATTGATGAAAATTAAAGAAAGATTTAGTTTCTTTTAGTTTTTTATGTTTTATGGGTAAAACTAATTTGTGAACATCTGATGCTTATGTTGGAATTAGAAGTTATCTTTGAATTCAACCTAATTTTTCTTTATTTTTATACAATTTAAAAAAAGAAAAACAAATTATGGTTGACTTCAGTTAGTGATTAGAAATGGATGGTTAGTCTAGTCCCTCTTTGGAGGCATTCATCTATGTCTAGAGGGTTTGGATCGTGTCAATCATATTTTTCTTTGTGAATGGTCTCAAGGGGTTGATTATATAGCGTGACCATTCGGCACAGGTATACTTTACTTCTATTTCTATGTTTATGAATCATAAGGATATATTTCTTTATCTTTAAAAAAACACATGATCTTCTACAATATTAAAATAATTAAATTAGGAAGAGTGTTCATCAAAAGTCATAAACTATTAAAAAACGTTGACTTTATGATCCAAATCATATCAAAGATATGGTAAAAGCGTCACAAAATGTTTAAAAAATGGGATTAGTTGCATATTTTGACTTTTTGAATAGTTATAATTAAAAGTCAATCAACTTTGAAGGAAGTCGGTCCAACTTCCATTTGCAACTTTCCTAAAACTAGGAATAATCACTAATGGTACTTACATGCATACATTATTAGACTAATATTTATCCTATTCCCAATTTTTCTTAGTTTGACTATAAAACGTGGACTAGTGGCCATATAAATGTAAAAATTATCATAAATACACAAATTTAGTATCTATCAGCTTAAAATTTTAAATTCGTGTGTGACATCCTGGTCTCCCCCCCAAATTAAAACTCCTTCTTTAGAGCTATTCATAAAAACAAGCTTCTTTGATATTTTTTTGTAAAATGAATTTTAGCATTAAAATAATATATTGTGATTGATTGAAATGCTTTTATATATTGAAAATATAATTGTGGTACTTTTTGTCAAATTGTGAAAAAAAAAATTGTGGGTAAGCACATAAGCAGGTAGTTGGGTGGCAAGCATGTAGTTGGATAGAAAGTAGGTAGCTTTAGCACACACACTATTTGGTAAAATAAGAAGCTTAGTGTCATGCTTCTCTCTTAAACACCTAGAACATCCTAATGTTTGAAACATGTCCTACAATGTGTCAATTAATCCTTGATAAATATCTTAAGAGGACTCATATTCATCCATGTATCATATAGCCAATTATTTATATCTCTTAGGATGACACATAAACATGCGTGTCACATAACTACAAATCATCCCTCTTTTAAAGACACATATATACCCATGTGTCATCCATATACCTTTTGCAATTAAGACCATGCTACCCTTCACCATTCTTATAAAAGGAGCCCTCATCCACCCCACCATCATCACAAATTCTATCCTCTTTATCCCAAAGCAAAGGTGGACGTCCCTTTCTTCCTCCTTTTCCAATATCTCTCTAGATTATCAAAGCATTCTCTCTTTCTCTATGTTAGTGAATGGAACCACCTCCCAATAAACCCTCTCTCTATAGAAATCAACTACCTTCCTCCTCCACCATAGTAAGAGAACCCCAATACTATATCTACCAAAAATATCATGAAGTTTTAACGCATCCCTCTTCTACTCTAGTGAGGGGAACCTTAAAAGATTTTCTAGCTGGGAAAGAGGATCAAAGTGATGGCAAATGTGACAGAATGTTGGCCAAACGTATCAATATTGGATATATTTAATGATTCTATGGCCATTTTGTGGAATCATGTATCAAGTACATTAGACGTATGGTTTTGGATGTTTTCACCTCTTGAAATAATCCCTTAGATCACCATTAATGAAAAGTATGGTTGATTACAGTTTAATATAGTTAAGTATAAATCTTCACTCCTTATCATAATCCCTAATATAAACATCAATGAAAAGTGTGTTTTAATATGTTTTAATATTGTTTAGTACGGTATTCAATTCTTATCATGATCTATGATATCAACATCAATGAAAAGCATTATTTGGATGGTTGGTATTGTATGTAGAAACAAGCGCACTTCATATGCTTTATAAAGAATAAATAAATGATACACTATATACAACTATAAGCTATATATGATTATTAATGGATTTTACTTCCATTACCCTAAGCTCTTACATATATTGGTCTCTATCATCCTTAAAAATTGAGTTAAGATTCTAGATGATAACTAAGTGTGCCTTTGTACATTCTATTTCTATTATCTTTTGGTTTCCTTTTCCTTTATATCTTCATATTATTTGAGTCATGTGCTTTGAATGCACACTTTCTATGGGAATGAATGGTTATACTTTATTTAAATGTTATGTTTGACCTACTTGATGCATCATGCAATATTATACCTTCCAAATCAGTAACCTTTTGATAGTTGGTATCCTTAAAGTCAATTATTGAACCATCTTTCTCTATGGTTGGGTTTGTAACCCTAATTTGTCTAATGTGACCTTGTGCCTTGAATTGGGATTCTTGTGTCCTAATCTCATGCAATTCTTGTTATTATGAACTCCCTTCTCTAATATGTTTTGACTCTATTAATAATGATTTTACTTGATGTGGATGTCCACCTAAGTCCTACATTGACCCACAATGTCATATGAACAATATTAATGATTACATGTATGCTTGAAACATTTATATCCAATGTTGGGATTATGATTCCTTAACCCTCAAGGACATCCACCAATATTAGAATGTGATTCTTATGTCCACAATTTCCTAATCTTGAGCATGTTTTGTGCTTGGATCCCTTTTCTTGTTTGGATCATGACCTTGTATACCCTTTTATGAGTATTTGACCCTAGAATGTACACAAGGAACATGAATCTTGTAATAGTCATATTAAAGGCATGGAACCTCAAAATGATGTGAAACTTGAACCTCACCTTTATGAGGGACCCTAGATCAATAAAAGACCCTCAAACATACTAATAAGCAACTTGTAACCTAACTTGGTTAAAACCCTAAAAAGAGTATATTAGGGTTAATGACGAGAATCTAATACATGTATCCAATCTTGTTGTTAATTAGGTATTATTGTGGCTAGATGGTCAACGATAAGTAGGTTATGAAATCTCTAAAATCAGGTATGGGCTTTAATAATTATATGACTATGCCTTTCTTGCTTGAAATGAGATACATAAGTATGCTTGTTTATTTGCTCAGATATTGAATGCAATATTCTAGTATGTACTCAATGTTTGTCTCATATCATTATTTTGTAAATTGCAAACATAATATGTAGAAACTCCTACACACAATGTTGAAAAAGGGTTTTTCTCAATGACTTTGGTTGTTGAGGTCCCTCACGTAGATAATGGGTTAGCTCTTGGCATTGGCCTCGAGGTCCCTTACATATAAATGGGTTAGCTAATCTTGAGAGCTAATCTTGCGCACCCTTATGGACCCTTCCAATGGGAAGTTGGTCAAAGGAATTATGATACATGATATAGTTCGTATAAATGGAGTAAAATGACATAAAATATAGGTTCTCATTTTGCTAAATACATTACTTGTTTATTCTTGCTTGTTTACTTATGCAGATCTTTTCAAATTATGCAAAGCTTATGTATATATATCCTTTAGCCCTGTACTCAACACCTCGGGTTCTTGATCCACCTTATTTTACGTATTTTATAGGTTCAGGGATGGCTAGAATTTGATGGTATTGGTGATCTATGTGTGGTGTGCTTGTTGTAAGGTTCCTAGTATACATGAGCAGGCTTGTAAAAATGTACTCTTGAATATGTATATGAAATCTTGTAATAAAATAATGTTTCTTAATATATCTTGTTGAATGTTGGGACTATGTTGGCTCTTTTATCTTATTATATGTTCATGTATGCTAAGAATTTTATTTTTCTACATGTTTTCTTTGGTATTTGTTTGGTTCATGGGATTGGGATTTCAATTATGTGACACCCGAGCCCCACCCTGCCAACTCGGTTGGGTCGGCCTATCTGCTCTTGGATCTCGAATCTGGACATGTCAGTGGCCTTCTCGCAGTTATGCTATCCGTCTAAGTGAGAAAAAGAGGGGAATAGACCAAATTACCCTTACCTCAACAACACAAGCATGATGGCATCAACGTCCTTTCCTCCCTTACCTTCTTCAACCTTCATCCTGACTATCATGCGGGCAGGATGGACAACCGATGAGTTGGCTCTACGATCTAGCACACGAGCGAGGAATCTTGGACCTTCTCCACCTTTGTCTCACCTCCCCAAACCAAGTGAGATCTTCAATATTTCCACTGAAGGCCAGGGCCATCGGGAAGATAGGGTAGCATGCCAGCGAGGAAGAAGAGTCATCTAGGGTAGAGGTCGAGATAAAGCGTGAAATTGATGGTGTAGAAAGGATTGTGGAGCTCAGACGAATGTCCATGAATGAACTGTAATCTTAATGAGGGTCAGGTATCCCCTATTTATAGTCAAGAGTCGGCCATGGCTACTTGTGGATTGGGTGAATCTTCTGGATATCCCCAATTTAGGTAAACCTTGGGTAGGTGGGTGCATTTCTTTCTGTCAAATCCATTGGTTTAATTTCCTTATCTTCTCGTGTACTAGAACCCTAGGAAATCGGCTTCTAAGTTAATCAATTCAAGACTTTGTTTCCATACTTAGCCGACGTAGGTGATGAGTGCATCACCATTGGATCTAAATCTGATGGTCCATATTGCATGCACCAATTAAATGGATGATGCAAGGAATTCTAATATGAATGGAAATTGTGACATTTAATGTTATTACTTTCACTTTAGGGATTTTTTAAAAATTCATATCTCTCAAACCGTCCACCCTTTTATTGTAAAATTTTAAGGGAAAGTCTTTAATGACTTAATCTATACTTTTGCAAAGTGTGGAACCAAAACTCAAAAATAAAAGGAACTTTTTTCTTCATATTCTAGTGTCCTTCTAAAAACATGCATTTAAGGCATCAAAACTAGTTCTTTTCTATTTCTTCCTTTTCTATTTTATTTATTTAAGCTATTCTTTCTATTAGAAACCATGTGTGACTAAAAACTAATCAATAGTGGCCATCAATTCTACTTTCTAGATAATTCTACATAATTTTCTCAAACACATACAATTATTATTTATTTTCTTTTGCTCTTTTCTTATCATGGGATTTTATTCTCTGCCTTTTCTTTTTATCCATTATTGAAATAATAAAATAGTAGAATTGATGAAATCTATCATTCAAGGGAAATTTGTAGATAAATTCGGTCTTTAAAACAAAGTACCCAAATTTCCAAACAAGTCACTTTTTTCATAGAATAATTACATTTCAATTATTTAAAATACAAGTGAAATTGAGGTTATAACATCCTTCCCCTCTTATAGGAATTCTTCCCTCAAAATTCGACTAATCATATAAACAATTTAGGGTAGGACTTTTCCATTTCCGTCTTTAGCTCCCATGTGGCTTCATCCTCTCCATGGTGCTTTCAACGAAAAATTACCATCACTATTTTTTTATTCTTGAGCTCTTTCACGTTGGTATCTAGTACCCTCATAGGTGACTCAGGGTATGTCACCCTCCATTGGAGTTCAATGGGTTCAATGATCAATACATGGCTTGTGTCCCTCACATAGCGCTTTAGATTGGACACATGGAACACATAATGCATCATACTATATTGAGGCGGTAAGGAAAAATGATAAGCAACTTCACCAATCTATTCAAAAATCTCAAATAGATCCACATATCAGGGACTCAACTTTCCTCTATTCATAGCTATAGCTTAGAGGGGTCGGATTTTGAAAAACACATGTTCACCCACAATGAAGTGCAAGTCGGTCCGTTTTGCACCAGCATACGACTTTTGTCGATCCTATGCTCTCTTTAGCCTCTTCTTGATCAAAGAAATTTTACCTACATGCAATTGTAGTTCTTCTAACCTCAACAAGTTCCCTTCCCCAATATCATCCAAGTGAAGTGGTGACCGGCACGACCTCCCATAAAGAGCTTCATATGGAGGCATCTTGATACTAGCTAGGAGCATGTATGATCCACCCCAATCGAACACACACACTCTCAACAAGTCCTCTATATTCTGGATTGTTCTCTCTAACTGTCATCAATATGACGGAGATGAGTTGTACTAAACTTCAATCTAGTACCAATTTCTTCAAGAACTTTCTTCCACAGTTTGGAGGTGAACTTAGGGTCACGATCAGAAATAATTGAACTTGGAACACCATGCAGCCAAACTATCTCTCTAATATATATCTTATCTAGGCATGTCACCTTGGCAGTGATTTTTATGGCATGGAAATGTGCTGACTAGGTAAGGAAATCTATCGTGACCCATATTGCATCATGACCTTTCTTTGTCTTGGGGAGACCCACCACAACCATGGTGATTTGTTCCCATTTCTACTCAGGAATGTCAATTGATTGTAGAAATACACTAGGTTGTTGGTGTTCAACCTTCACCTTCAGGCATGTGTGACAACTGGCCACATACACCGCTATGTCACTCTTCATTCTAGGCCACTAGAAGAATCGTTGGAAGTTTTTTTAATATCTTGGTAGTGTAGGGGTGTACCATATACTTTGAACCATGTGCTTATTGCAATGTATGATTCTTAATGGGTGAACCTTCAGGAAACCAAATATGAATCTTATAGAGTATTCCACCATCTACTCCCATTGAGAGATGTGTTTGAGGTTTCTCCAACAAACCTTTCATCTTGTTAAGCTTTGGGCCATCTAACTGGGCAGCTACCAACTCGGTCAACATGTCTGGTTTTATTTGAATGTTAACCACATGTATTTGATCTTCTATCAGCTATAGAGTCCACCTAGAAAATTATTTCAGTCCTCTAAATTGGGTAGACAAGACAACTGCACATTTGAGTTGTTTCTGACTAAGATCGTATGCTACTACATTAGCTTTTCTCGAGTGGTAGGTGATAATGAAATCATAATATTTCATATACTCCATCCATCATCCTTGTATCAGGTTTAGGTCCTTCTGAGTTAGGAGGTACTTCAAGCTCTTATGATCGGTGAAGATTTCAAAAGTGAATCTATAAAGATAGTGTTGCCAGATCTTTAGGGCATGTATAATCACAGCTAGTTCTAAATCATGTGTTGGGTAGTTCACTTCATTTGACTTGAGTTGTGTAGAGGCATAAGCAACCACATGTTTATTTTGATCCAAGTCCCATCTTTGACACATCGGTGAAGATCATAAAACCTTCATTGCCTAATGGTAGAGTCAACATGGGAGCTATGGTCAACTTTTCCTTCAACTCCTAGAATTGAGCTTCTCACAAGTCCAACAATACAAACCTCTTGTCCTTTCACATAAGCTTGGTGAGGGATAGAGCAGTCTTTGAGAAATCCTTAATGAAGAGTCAATAATATCTGGCCAATCCTTAGAAAATACAAATCTAGGAAGGGTTCTTCGATGCTAGCCAATCATGTATTGTCGACACTTTAGTAGGATCCACTGAGATGGTTCCTCCGAATATGATGCATCTAAGGAACATGACACAGTCTATCCAAAACTTGCACTTCGAGAATTTCCCATAGAACTTCTATTTTGTTAGGATATCAAGGACTCTGCCCAGGTGTCACAGTGTTGCTCTAATTCATTGGTGTAAACCAAGATGTAATCTATGAGCACTAGGACAAAAGAGTCTAGGAAATGTTGTAAGACATTGTTCATGAGATTCATAAACACACACGGGAAATTGGACAACGCAAACAACACGACTACAAACTTGTAGTGCCCATAAAGGGTTATGAATGTGGGTTTTGGGATATCCTCTCTCTTGACTCACAACTAATGATGCCCTCATCTTAGTCAATCTTGGAAAAGACTCAAGCCTACTTGAGCTGGTCAAATTGGTCATCTATAGAGGGTAAAGCTTGTTCTTAATGGTAGCCTGATTTATCATTCTATAGTCTATGCACATTCAGAGTGATCCATCCTTCTTCTTTACAAAAAGGGTTGGTTCTCCTGACAACGATGTGCTAGGTTGGATAAAGACTTCGTCTAGCAATTCCTACAATTGCTTTTTCATCTCAAGCAACTCAGTGGGGGCCATCCTATAAGGTGCACTGGAAATAGGGTTTGTCCTGGGAGCCAACTCTATCAAAAATTCCACCTCTCTCTTAGGAGGAATCCTAGGAAAATCATCTAGGAACACATCTGCATAGTTCCTGACCACCTCTATCTCCTCTAAAGGTTGCACCTTAGGATCCAACTCGGTAACTACTGCTAGGAATTCCTAACAACCATTTGTTATAATCTGCTCTGCCTTCATGGCTGATACATACATGCTAGTGGTAGCATCCTTCCTACATCTAATTGTGAATAGTGGATGATAGGGTCTCTCTATTCTTATTTTCTTTTCCCTACAATCAATCTTTGCCATATAAGTATAAAGGCCAACCATATTGATTATTACATCAAAGTTATTCATGTCAAGAAGGAAAAGTTAGTCGGGAGTTCATTATTGAGATTTAATTAGTATAATTAGGGTTTCTAAGAGAGATGTTAAGATTCAACCACTTGAATTAGTGACATACAAAACATATCCTAAATCCTTGATATCCAAACAAATCATAGTTGCAAGATTTCTTGAAATAAATGTTTTAGTAGAACCAGAGTCAAATAGAGCTTTTGCATTTTGTCCCATGATCTCAAGAATGCCTACATCATTTTCATAAACTCAAAATATTGCATTAATTAGCTGAAAACAAGAAAGAGAACTCTAAGCGTTATTACCCTCTATCAAGCGATTAACATTGGATTGATTCTCTTCATTGTCTATGGTGAAAAATCAGGCTTGTCATCTCTCTCCTACTGGTGGGGCTGTAGCTGGTGCAACTATTGCTACTAGTAGTGTGTTTCCATAGGATGCGCTTCTATTCGGCCCATACCTCTCGAGTCAGGAAGGGGGAAGTTGGCCTGAAAGTTTCCTTCTTATTGGCAATGAAATAACACCTTCTTCTCGAAGTGACACTTACCTGGGTGTGACTTTCCACAGTCGTGGCACCTTGGATGGTGGTTCGCATTGTGGGATTTTCCCTTTCTTCAATGTATTCCTTTATCATGGTAGTTTCCTTATCCTTTCCTATGATCATTCCTCAGTCCAGAGGTACCTTTAGTGATACCTAGATACCCCTTAAGTGGGTTCGGTGCAGACATCACCGTCGTTTTCATATCCAGGGTGATGTTGTAGGCGTCAGTGAAGTTTGTCGGTCTGCTCTCCATCACATGAGGCTTGATTGCAGGGTGTAGACATTCTACAAATTCATCCACCCACCTTTCCTCTATCAGCATATAACTAGACCTATCTAGAAGTCAAAACTTGCAAGCGAAGTTTGCTATAGATAGATTGCCTTGAACTAGGTAGGTGGACTCCCTCTCTTTCTCTTTCTTGTCTTTGATGGGAAAAAATGTAGTAGAGAATATGATTTTAAAGTTGGCATAGGCCATTGGGTCTTCATTCAGATCTCGTCCCATGATGTGCTTCTCCCACCAGATCTTAGCTGCTCCTTCCAGAAGGAGAGAGGAAAAATGGACTTTCTTGTTTGGATGCACTTCTAGGCATCAACTTTGTCGACTAGTTCCATTTTATCCTCTCCCCAGAACTTTTCAATGTTCATTTTCAAGAAGTCCAAAATGGTGGGTACCAAACCTGGACAAATGGGTAGTGGCTCACCATTTTCATCTCTGGATATGTCCTTGATAGCCAGGGCATTGATAGCCTCAATCAGTTTCTTCTATTGTTCCATCCATAGAGCATCAGGAGTGTGGACCACTAAGACTATAGGTCTTAGGCCATCAATAGGGTCCTCTTTTAGCTTGATCTTGTCTTCTAACATTGATTCATCGTTTTGATCATTCTCTAGGTTCAGGTTGTCGAAGGGAACATATTTAGGGTCAGAGCCTTCCTCAGAGGCTCCCTCAGGCCTCTTTCTTTTAATGGAGGACTCTTCCTCCATAGTCTTTCTCCTCTTCTCAAGAGACCTCCTCTTCCTATGAGAGGGCCTACTCTCAACATGATCCTAGGGAGTGTCAACGAGAATGGTGATTGACTCTGTATGATCCATGTTGGTTCACATAACCATGTAATTAAACTCTATCTAAGTTTCATCATACATTATGTATGATACATATTGATTACATGCTTTTTTTTGTTTGGTGGAGGATGCCTTAACCACTATTTCTCATAACACTAGTACTCACAGAGGGATACAGAGAGCAGTTATAGGTACCAAGGGTTTTTTGGGTGAAGGGGATAAAGAGGTGATAAAAAAGATGAGTAATTCCTAGAGGTATGTTATTTCAAGTAAAGTCGTAAGACTTTTTTCAGACGGGAAGAATGGGTCCAGGAGTCCGCGTAAGCTGACTAGCATTGTAGAGGAAAATATTTCCATCCCCCAGATCGTGGTCCTTTCTAGACATTATTGCCTTTGGAAAACAATGTAATAATTCCCTTGGGGAACTATAGAACTCTTAAATTCAATAATTATTAGAGGTTAAATGGTAAACCAACTCTGATACCAAATGTAACGACCCCCTCCCCTGTTATCCCCTATTCAAGCTGACCAAGTGGGAAAGGGCCATTATCAATCATATATGAGCAAATGTTTAGCAAACAAACAGAAATAATTGATAAATAACACTAAATAGGAATGAGTTTTTTCGAGATTTAATTTCCACAAAGGAATTACATAATATGGTTCTCTAAGTTTGCAACATGAAAAGAAAACTAACTAAACCCTCCAGAGATTACATTACAGTCTTATTTGTTCAGTTCCTTCTTCATGAGAGTCCACTTTCCATTAAACTTGAAGAAATAATAATAGATTATGCTAAAATAGTTTGAAACAAAACCACGGCCAGTATAACGAGTTATACTGATATGTTTGGGAACCAAAATGATCACAACTATTTGTATCAACATAACCAAGAAGTTATGTTACAGAAACAAAACTTATCATTTTCTTCATAACTTCTCGTCTATTTCACTCAAGCTCTAGTATATCCTCTCTTAGGGTTTAGTCCTTACAAAGGACTTTAGGACACCTCTCGTTCTAGAGCAAGGTGATTAATTGTCCATCTCTAAATTTGAATCTAGTTGTAGAGTAGGTCTTCCCAATTTGGGGCATGACCTCTTATGACCTTCCCAATCTTAGTCCTGGCCTGACCTTCCCAATATGGGGCCTAGTCTTTAGTCATGACCATGACTTTACATTCCTTTCCATTCTCAAATTTCTAGAGCTTGTATGTGGGTTCAAGCAAGTTATAAGTATAGTATTGTGATAGGCATAGTGACATTATAGATTGTAGGAAATAAATATCATCCAAGCATTTAGTTTTAAGCAATCATGTAAAACCTCAAAAAATACTGGGAAACTAAAACAATTAGTCATAGGCATAACCACATAACTTGATCTGGTGTACTTGATGTCCAAGCAAGAGCAATCAAATAATCAACCAAGCAATTATCCTAAAAGTTAAGGCAATATACCCATGTGTTGATATTTTATCGAAATCATTATTAAGACTGACTAGGGGTCTCAAGTTCAGGTTTCTAGGTCAATTTTAGAGTTTAATTACAATTTTTCATGTCCATTTGGTTTAAAAACTCTAATTTATGATTAATGATACCTTATATCTCAAGGAAACCCTAATTATCCAAAACATGGGTTGCTAAGTTCACTTAACTTTCAATTTTCTCTTTTTATTCATAAAAGATCAATCTTTTAGCACCAATATCAATTGGACACATTAGAATCATCAAGACTTAGAACATTAGAGTTGTGATTCATTTAACACATTAAAGATGCCAACTTTTGGCACTTTTTGAACTAGAAGCATATTTAGATCCTGATTATATTTTTATTGGATTCTCCTTTTTCTGAGAAAAAATCATATATTACATGTTAGATTCAGATTTACTAATTAATAGTTACGATTTTAGGAAATTAAATCATCCTTAGCCAATCATAGACTATCACCTAGGAAGAGAGCCTTGAGCCCCATCCTGCCAACTCGACTGGGTTGGCCTATCGGCTCTCACCAAGTTAGCAGCCTACCAGAGGCTATCTTATCAGACTAAGCAAGAAAAAGAGGAGAATAGACTGAATTACCCTTACCTCCACAACATGCACATGAGGGAAGGGACATCCTTTCCTTCCTTGCCTTCTTCAACCTGGGTCTCGACTCTCTTGTGGGTGGGCTTGTCGACTAATGAGTTGACTCTGCAATCTAGTGCATGAGTGAGGAAGCTGGGACATTCTTCACCTTCTTCTCGCCTTCTCGAACCCAATGATCTCTTTAATTCCTCTTCCAAAGGACAGGTTCATTTGGACGATAGGGTAGCACATCAACAAGGAAGCACAGCTGTCCAGGGTAGAGATCAAGATCAAGTGTGAAATTGATGGTGTAGAAAGGATCGTGGAGATCGGCCAAAGGTCCAGGAGTGCATTGTAATCTTGGTAAGGGTCAGGAATCCCCTATTTATATTCAAGGGTTGTATGTGGCTAGATGTGTATAGGGTGAATCTTCTAGAGATCCCCAAACTAGGTAAAACCTAGGGTAGGTGGGTGTGTTTCTTTCTCTTGAATCCATTGGTTTAATTTCCTGATCTTCTCATGCACTAAACCCCTGGGAAACTGACTTTGAAGTTAACCAATTTGAGCCTCTATTTCCATACTTGGTTGAGGTAGGTGATGAGTGCATCACCGTTGGGTCTCAGATCTGATGGCCTGTACTACATGTGCCAATTGAAAAGTTGATATAAGGAATTCTAATATGAATGTAAGTTGTGACATTTAATGTTATTCCTTTGACTTTAGGGATTTTTTCAAAAATTCATATCACTCAAAAAATCCACCCGTTTAATCTCAAAATTTAGTGGAAAGTCTTTAATGACTTAATATATATGTGTGCAAAGTGTGGAACCAAAGCTCAAAAATAAAAGGAACTTTTCTTCATATACAAGTCTCCTTCTAAAAACATGCATTTAAGGCATCAAAACTAATTATTTTCTCTTTCTTCATTTTCTATTTCTTTATTTTGGATATTCTTTATATTAGAAACCATGTGCAACTGAAAACTAATCAATAGTGGCCATCCATGCCACTTTCTAGAGAATTCTACACAATTCTCTCAATCACATACAATTATTATTTATTTTCTTTTGTTCTTTGCTTATTATGGGAATATCTTTTCTCCCTTTTCTTTTTATCCATTATTGGAACAATATAACAGTCGAATTCATGAAATGTATCATTCAAAGGAAATTTGCAAAGAAATCCATTCTTTAAAACAAGCCCAAATTTCCAAACATGTCTCTTTTCATAGAATAATTGCATTTCCATTATTTAAAATACAAGTGAAATTGAGGTTATGACCGAACCTTTTGGTACATATAAGCGACATGAACATGATAAAACAACTTAGTTGTTATTGTCATGATGATTACTTATTTATATGAGGAGAAATTATTCTTATTTTTAAAAATAAAAGGTAAAAATAATGTCAACCAAAAATCATATGAACTTACTGGGTTTTTTCTTGTGTTTAGATGTAATATTACACATGAATATTTGTTATGATAGGTTTTGAATATGCACACTTGGAAAATGGGTTCAATTTTGATTTAAGAATTGGAAAAGTGTGAATGTGATTATGATGATTCAATGAGCTATTGAGGCTTGAGCTGAAAATAAATGATTTCTAATGGTTAATCTCTAAGCATACCTTTATTTTCTCTCTTAAATAATTAATTTTTTGCTTTTTTATCGAAGTAAGAGGGTTTTTATTCATCTCGCCCATCTCGTGCAAGCTAAAACATTGTTAACATTACAATTCAAACTATTGTTAACTGAACTAAATGTGGTAGTACTACTACCATTATAGGATTCTTAATTGATTAAATCAACTAAGCCATTAGGTGGCATTCTATAGACATAGACTCCACCTTGTGTTTTTTGGTGTATTTTGTCTAGCTTATCTGCTACCATATTCCCCTCTCAGGACCATGTGGTTTGCCATCTACGTTTAACATTGGATAGCCACTTAACCATCTTAGGGTAGTCTCCTCCATCTCCTTCGATCGCCTCTTTGGCTAGTTTTGAGTCAGTTTCAAAGATGACTTATTCACAGTTCAGGGAATGACCAACTTCTGTTTCTAAGTCGATGACCTATATTTCAACTTCAAGGGCACTACTAGACTTCACCTTTTTGCCCCATCCACCTATCCATTTCCCATTGTGATCTTTGCAGATAACTACAGTCATGGAGGGTTTGTTTCTACTACAGAAGGTATCATCTAAGTTCATCTTCAAATAGCCTGGCATAGGTTTCTCCCATCTTGTGCCCTTCCATTTACTAGTGACATTGACACACTTATCTTAAGCCAATGATTGAGCATCGATAGCCCATTCTTTGTTTATAAGGTAGATCAAGTAATTGTGAGAATGATTTACTCCTTAGAACACCTGCAAGTTCCTGCCATTCTTGATTTTCTAGCAACCTATCATGAATTTGGTATTGTCTTCTTTATTGCAAATCATGTTTTCACTTAAACACTCCCAAGTGTCCACAGGCATGAAGAATCGGTCCCATATACATCTATATAGGAGTGCCTTCCATGTCTCAAATGCCCTCAGACAATCTCTAAGAGCATGAAGGACTATTTCATTATGTGCACCACATATAGAATAAGATGCATTCATAGTCAATTGGCGTGCAACTCTTCTGCTGTTGGTTAAAATGGTGTTATGACCGATGAGCCATAAAAAATACCTCACCTTCATAGATACTTTGGTCTTCCAGATATGTTCCCACTTTCCTGTGACTCATATTTCCTTATCTTGCCGCATGATATCATAGGCGCTTCTGGTGGTGATTTTGCATGTGTCGGTATGACTCCAAGCTAAAACATCCTCGTTCTCCTCAATACATGAGAGTTCCATATTCAGGATCTTCTGAGTGATGTCTTGAGGTAACCATTCGTTCAAGAATTTGGAGTCCCAGTTATTGGATAAGTTGATGTGGCTCGCCACTTTTAAATCTTGTAGTTCTTCTGAGATGGGTCTGACAATACATTCTGCTAGTGTTCTATCCTTGCACCACCACTTATATGTCCAGGCATTGATTATTTGGCCACTGATCGAGATGAAAAAAGAATTTTCTTCTACAAACTTCTTACAGTGTAACACCACCCGTCCTAGTCTGGATACTCTCGTGGTGTTGCCTACTTTATAGTTTGCATACTTGGTCAGTAGGTTGTTATCCAGTTAGATTTTCTTCCCATAGAAATTTCCCAGGCATGTTTTTCTATAAGAGAAGCATTAAGTTCTGACATAGTTTTTAAATCCTAGCCACCATGTTCCTTTCTACATGTCATCTTGTTCCAAGCTACCAGAGATAATGGATGAGTTTTGTCACTTCCTCCCCAAACAAAAGCTCTTATACTATTGTCGACTCGGTCACACACCTTCATGGGGATTACATCAGTTTGCATTACGTAGCTAGGAATGGATGTTAGAGTTGCCTTAGCTAGACATACTCTTCCTGCCAGACTGAGGCTTCTAACGGACCACGAGTTAATAGTTGATGCCACTCTATCAATGGTATTACTCTAAGTGTCCATTCTGACTTTTCCATGAATGAGGGGGACCCCCATATATTTACCCAGGTTTTCTATTACAGTGAAGTCGTTGATTCTTCCTATACGATTTCAAATTATGTTGGGAACACTCTTTGAGAAATAAATAGATGACTTACTTACTGAGATGGCCTTTCCCAAGACCCTTCCAAATGTCTCGAAACATTAGAGAATGGTTTTAATTTCTTTTACCTCTGCATTACCAAGTAAAACCATGTCATCTACAAAGCATAGGTGGGAGATGATCGGACCATTGTTGTACAAGTTGAACGGATGCCATTTCTTCTTTGAGACCAGGCTTTCAATAGATTGACACAGTCTTTCCAAACAAAGGACAAAAAGATAGTGGGAGAGAGTCACCCTACCTCAGACCCCTTGTGGCTTTAAATGAGCCTGCAGGTTTTCCATTCCATAGAATAGAGACTTCCCCTCTAGAGATAAAATTTAGAATATAGTTCCTGATAGTGCAAGGGATGTTCGACTTCTCAAGCGTGTCCAAGATAAAAGGCCAGGTCATCTTGTCATATACTTTTGATAGATCAATCTTAATTGCCATCAACTTTTTTGATGATTTCCTCCTCTTAATATGAAGGATTTTCTAGGCAATAATGATGTTATCTGAAATTCTTCTTCCCTAAACAAACACACTTTGTGCCGGGGAGACCCATTTGGACAAATATCCCTTAATCCTCTCGACAATTATTTTGGATGTGAGTTTCAGGCTAATGTTATTGAGAGAAATAGGGTTGTAATGTTCATACATCTCTTTCTTGGACTTCTTGGGGATGAGAACCATACTAGCATCACATAGCCTGTTATCAAGAGGACCTCCCTACATAGCATTGTTAATAGTAGTCAAAAGAGAATAATTAACTGTGTGCCAATTTTTTAAAATGAAGCTTCCATCTACTCCATCAGGGCCAGGGGCTTTGTGAGGATTGGTTTTCGAGTGGATTTTGTGAATCTCGTTCAGCATTGGTGCCATCACCACAGCTTGTTGGTCCTTTTCCTCCATGCTGCTAAAGACTCCAACGAACTCTTTGATCTCATCATCATTCTACTATACAGGTTCAATGAATAAATTTTTTAAGTGCTCAAACATGGGCTTACTCACTACCTCAGTGTTTGTTACCTAGCCACCGCTAGCGTCCTTTAGAATGGTGATTGGATTTTGTCTATGTCGTTGCTTGACGTAGGCGTTATAGAACTTGGTGTTCCAGTCACCGACACTGAGCCAGTTAATGTGACTCCTTTTCTTAAGATCATCCTCTTCATTGTTTAAGATTTCATTATATTGAGTTTCCATGCAAGCTATCATGTTAACAGTAGTACCATCATAGATATCAGCCAAATTTTGTTGCATCATATCAAGGTTTCTAAGGATTCTCTTCTTCTTCTGTGTAATCTATTTATAATGATTTGTATCCCATTTGTTGATTGCACCCTTTGCGAGCTCAAGGGCATCATGGAAATTCATTTCATGTGTCCAACATTCATAATGAGATTTTGGAAATCTATAGATTTGGACCATGATTCTTTAATAAAGAACCTCACATGACTCTAGGACCTAATGGTATTCCTTGTGAAGATAGGGTTGTGGTCAGAGAAGGCTCTAGGTAGGTGTTCCACCACAAAGTGAGGGTAGGTGTGAATGAATTTTGTGTTTGCAACCTCCCTATCCAACCTCTCTTGTAGAGCCCCATGTATATAAGTGAATTTTGGTCCACTGAAGCCAAGGTCGGATAAACCTGTTTCTAAAAGAGTATTGTTAAACACGGCAGCCTCATCGAATTTGTAGTGTTTGCCCCCTAACTTCTCTTTTGGAAGTAATGTGGTATTGAAGTCACCTACAACTACCCACAGAGATTGAAGGATTTAATCATCTCGATGAGGTGCTTCCAAAGTAGTTTCCATACATTAATATGAGGATTACTGTAGACAAAAGTGATGAAGGAAGCATTTTTCACTCGACATGTGATGAATTGACGGTGGTAGTTTCTTATTTGGACATCACATTCGCCATCAGGCCAGAAAATCCATATACTACCTGAGAAGCCCCAAGCTTCACACCTGAAGGATTTTTTGAAGCCAAGCCCTTTAATGGTCTTGACAGCATCCTCTCCACTGATTCGAGGTTCTAATATGCCCACAATTTTGGGTTTTAATGCGAGTTCATATCTCTGAGAAAACAACAAGTATCAACGATGTTGATTCTTCTCGTATTACAAAAGATTATATCTATCATAAAAATATAAAAAGGAGAAGAGTGTGGCCCAGCGACAACACTCTATGCCTCCATGGCATTTTCCTTCTCTTTATCTTCATTAGCAAATTCGTCCCCTTCGGTCTCTTGATGTAAGCATGGGCTCTTCCCCCTTTGCTCATAGTGAGGTTTGGGTTTGTTCATCTTCATTGTTGTCCTTGAGCCTTTTAGTTTCCTTCCTAGGGGTAAGCGAGTCGGGATCCCATTAGAGTCGAGATCAGTTAGAGGATCAGGTTCCTCCATAGCAGTTTTTTCTATGTTTTCTTTGTTTAACTCTTCATCGTCTTTTGTCTCAGTAATATCTTCCATTCCTACTTCCTCATTCACATCAGTGTTCAATTTCTTGATGCTTTCCGGTTCCCCAGTTACTACATTAGAAACATTGATATCTTCAACATTAATAACCTCATCCACCTTGGGGTTCACAGCTACATGGTCTTCTTTTTCATTCGTTTTGGTGTCCTTCGCTTTGTTTATGTCCTTCAAGACTTCTCTCTTATCACCCGCTGATTCCACATTCTTCTTTTTCCATGCCTTTGTCAGTCTGATCATCCTTGCAGTAGTGTCCTTCTCAACTATAATACCTTCAATCTCTGCATTTTCATCTTGATCCTCTAGTTTAGCAAACATATTCTAAACACTAGGTCCACTGCTTTTCTATGTTGCTTGTTGTTTTTGCCTCGTTATTTGTACAGTTGTCTTCCTATGTTGTATTTGCCATTCAAAGCCATTATTGTCTCTATGGGTGTCAGCATTATGTACTTGCTCCTTGCTTTGGTATTCCTAATTCTCTTTATGATTGGGTGATGTAGTATTGGATGGACATTTACCAGCTAGATGTCCTAGCTTCCCACAGAAATCATAAGATTTAGGTAACACTTCATATTCAATTTGATAGATCTCATTGTTGATGCATATTGTATTGATGAGAGGTTTTGAGGTATCGAATTCAATTGCAAGTCTAGAAAATATACTTCTAGATCTGTCCATAGTGCGAGCATCTACTTTGATAAGGCTACCTAAGGCCAGACCTATGTAGTCGAACATGGTGTACACATAAAGATGAAGCAGTAAGTCCAAGATCCTTACCCAAGTAACGAGAAATCTCAGTAGATCCACCGTTGGCCTAAAGGTAGGGTCTGATTGCCAGGCGGCTAAGCATTTTCCAAGCAGTTTCCACAAGCCTCCTATCAACGCAGTATCAAAATCACACTTGCATGAGAATTTCACTACATAATGTCCTAGATCAACATCATAAACTTTATATCTACCTATAGGGTTCCCCAACATTTTTAGCCGATTTCGCATAGTCATGTAGCCCACGTTTGACCCTATGAGTCTTGTAACCACCTTGTGTTTCCACGGCCTTGCTAAATCCTCCTCAGTGTTTGGGTTTATTTCTAGCATAGGATGTCCATCTTCTACCTTCAAGGTGACATATGAGGTGGCTAGTTTGTTCTCAAACAGGGTCTCTAGGAAATAGTCAGATCTGTAAGGTTGGTCTACTCCATTAGCAGAACCACCTATTGTTGTTGTATTGTGATCTCCATAGTATTGATTCTTCTCCTTGCCTCCATCTTCTCCTGTGAAGTTTGGTGTACCCCATCCAGACACTTCATTTACAAACTTGACGTTGTTGTTTTGTAGAGGAGGGAAAGGATCAGCGTGAGATCCTCCTCGGTTCTCCACATCAATCGGTCTTCCATGATCATCTTTCCGATTGTTGCCCCTCATTCTGGCATACTGGAACTCAAAACTGACACTCAGTATAGAGACTTTGACTTCCTCTCTTGATCTCCCCCTGTTTCCATGGGAATGACATGTCCTCTCCTTTGACTTCCATCTGTGTCCATATATGGCAGGTGGTTTTCTACATGATCATGTCCCCCGAAGGCTCCTCTACCCCTTCTGAAACCTTCCCCTTGAAGGCTGTCATTTCCATCTCCCCTTCATCCCATGGAGTCGCCAGAGCCCCCTGAAACCCTAGCTGCCTCCATTTTACATTTTTTTGCTTGTTTTATAATATGCTTAAAAACTATTGCTTTTGCACTAGAAATATTAGATCAATTTAAGAGACAAATTAAGAAAGAGAGAACCTATAATATAGATAGAAACCTTGTGCATTGTCAATCATTCACAATATCTATACCAAGATAGTAAAATACATATGTTTCACAAGTGAATCCCAAGTCATGAGTAATGTAGTATTTTAGACCCTGAGGGATAATTACTGGGAGGTTTGGGTGAATAAGACATAGGTAGAAGTGAGTCCCAACCTTCTTGTTTTTATAACATATGAAATTTAGTGAATCACCTATTTTAAAAGTGTGAAAATGAGAAAAATATTGATTCTTATATGTGTGAGATCCCAGTTTGTGTTCCAAGGTTTGAGAAAGGTAGAGAGGCTTTAGGACCTAATTTCTTAGAGGCGGTCCTAGGCTTGTTTTTTTCCATTTGTTATTTGGATAAACCTAAGGTAATGATGATGTATAATGTACATTACAATACTATGAAGTTGTCTACCAAGGTGGGACAACTCAGTTAGATTAATAAAAAATAATTGAATAAATATTGATCATAAAATTGTTGTTTGTTAATTGTTTCTACTATATATAAATATTATACATAAATTTTGTATTCTTTATAAGGATTATATATTATTTCTAAAACTATTGAGGAATAGGAAATTTCTATTATCATGTATGTATATGTTATATACTCACATAAACATTTTCTAACAAATAATTGAATTAAAATTTTCAATTTTAAAGGTGAGACTTAAATTAGCCAAATATCCTCTACTAATGAGTGACTTAACCATTGATAGATGAATTCATACCCAAAGAAATAATATGTAGAAGGTCATGTCTTGGGGTCATGGGACGTATGTTCGGCCTTTTTTTGTTTTTGTTTCAAAGTATGACTATTTGTATGCACATAAGTTGAAAAGATAACTTATCCGTAAATGACTATAAACGTGGTTATGAGTGAAATAATAAATTATGGTATCAAAACAAATGAAGCTTAATGATAATGTCATCTAGATAACTTGCTATTGTAGAAATTCTCTTCATAACTTATAGTAATGCCTAATCATTTGTAATATTTGTTTAAAGTGTTGGTTCTTTCGGACCTAAAGCTTATTTTCAGTCTTGATCATCATAGTATGATTGATTATTTGAATTGGGTCTCGACATTTAGCATCCTACTCCACTACATTTGGATTTGCTTAAACATTGTGGATTAGTCGGTAACTTGTTTACTTATTGTTAAAATGTAACTTTTTGAGAGATTAGGTACTTCAATTTCTTGCTTATTGTTATTTATTTTTGTTCGAGATATTAGATCTAGTTTTTGATAGAAGAGTGCATCCATAAAGAAATGAAGATGGTTAGGTGTCAGAAGGTTGTATCCAAAGTAGATAGGAGTTGTTAGAATCTTCTCCATGGGTGGCCTTGTTGCATCCAACGAAGAAGAAAATAGTTATACTAGATTAAAAAAAGGAGGTTATTGTCTATCTAAAAATGACAACAACAAGTGTAATTTTTTTTGTAGAAAACATTTACTAAATTACAAGTTCAAAGTCTATGCTCATAAACTGCTAAGGTAATGCAGAACAATTCGATATTGGAACCACTATACATATTAGTGTCTTTTTTTGTCAATTGTTGTTGATTTCTTTCTTGTATACTTCAATTCTACATTTTTTTTACTAACTTGCAACGAACATTTGTGTTTTCTAGAATTGCATAACTTACTTATTTTTATATTATACCCTCAAGGATCTTCAATGAGTCTTAAAGAATGGGGAAAACCTTCAAGTCCACTTGAATTCTTAAGGAGTAAATTTTTATTGTCTATTTCTCTTTGATTGATTAAATAACTTAGTGGAACTGAAGTATGCAATCATTCTTCTTACAGATCATCTTTAAGATTTGGAAGATGATCATGCAGCCATATATCACTCCAAAATAGATCTTGAGCTACATGACATGGATATTGTTAGAAGTGCCATCGTTAATGCTATGTCTTTAGTATTTTATATTCCTTTCTCTCTAGGAGTGAAATTATTGAAATTCCATTTATTAGACTATGATGTTTGATGAGAACTTTTTCAATCTCATGAGGGAACTAACAAATTTAAAAGTCCCAAGAACATTTTATTTTCTCATAAAGTAGACTTTTTTTTGGGTAAATAAAGTAGACTTGTTTTTGCATGAAGAAACAAAAAAGTATTATAAATTTGTAATATATTGCCTTAATTATAAAGTCTACAAATCTCTAGAAAATTTGTCTATGTTGAGGGATATTTACTGACATAGTTCTTTTTTAAAATCTCATGTATAAAAATATATTTACTTCTATAGACAAATTAACAAATTGTTCTATTATAATCTACAACATAGGTCAAAGTCTCACATATGATCAAGATGCTCATTTAGTACATTGAAATACAAGTTATAAGTTATGATACATGAAAAGCCTCATTAGAGAGCAAGTAGGTGTACTAGATCAGTTAAAACTATTTTCAAGAAAGTATAAGTTACTAATACACTTAGAAATAATGATGTGAGTTATTAAAGTTACATGGTTTGCAAGTTTGTCTAAGTTTAAATGATTGAAGATCATACAAATCTTTTAAATCGTAAATCAATAGAGATAACAATGAAAACATGAACAATCTTCAGCACCATTGGAAAGGTGGTGTTATTCTGGTCAATATGGTATATTACATCATTAGGTTTGAGCAAGAGGCTTAGAAGATATGAGTTATGGAAGTTTGCACAATTATTTGGGATTTTATAGGCATTTTACCATTAGTGGGCTGAGAGGTGTGTGTCTGCCTCTCTCCCAGACCCACAGTGAGGGAGCGGCTTGGCTACCTGGTGTGTAGGTCACATGGTGAAGGGAGATGGGAGGTGTCTATTGGCGACCCGGGCTCGGGTTACAGGAGTGGTCATCCTTGTCTCGGTGTGGCAAGGGGCGACTGGGAGCAGGTTGGCAATAGGCCTACAATGTGGGCAGGGAGAACTAGCCCCAAGGCTACATGGTGAGCTAGGATTCATTAGCATGGTTTCATTAGATCCATGCTTCCTGCAAGTAGGCGTAGATGATCGATGGTCTATGATAGTTTTCTTCCCTAGTTCTTTGCCCACAGATGCGCTGCTCTCATAACAGCACAGTCACTGGAGCATCAGGCCAAGCGAGGGTGTCGACCCTCGATTTGACACATGGAGGGGCCACCCAAGTACGGATTGCACCACCGAATGCATTAGCAGCATCACCCAAAGTGGAGGAGGGTCAAGGCAAGAAGCCCAAAAGCCGCACCCATGGTGGCACTGACAATAGAGGAAGTAGAAGGAAGGCATAGGAGTGGCGTTAGGGTTTGATAAAGATCAAAAAAGGAGTAGAGTTGAAATGGGGGGTTGATTTTTATAGGGATTGCATGGGCTAATTAGGGCAAAGATGGCATGGAAAGAGGCACTGGGTTGGCACCATGGAGGTGGGTAGGTGAGCATCTGGCACCATTGTCACTGAAAAGTTGTACGGAGGTAGGAGGCACAATAGCCATCAGATGGGGTTCAGATCTGAGGCACATGGATCCAAGGTATGGGATTGGTTGTAGAGGAGCACAAAAGATTACTGAGGTGTCAAAGTGGGTGCCCAAAAACAATTGGACTGCACGCATGACTGGGCCTACAAATGATTAACCCAACACAAAAGGAAAAGAGGGGACCAACCCTTAAATCAAGGATAAAACTAAAGATATATAAAAAGTCATTACTTATGATTTACATCTCTGATCAAGGTGATTTTTGGGTTGTTGGATTCATAATTGAATCCTATATAACATGAGACATTTCTAAGCAAGAGGAGTTCATTGATGTGTTTCAATTTTGATTGGAAGTTAAAGATATATAATAGGCATCAAACTCAAATCATAGTCATGAACACATCTGAAGTGACACTGAATTAAGACTGACTTGTCAATTGAGCATAATGTGACTCGAAGTCATCAAATTAGAGGATATGGAGGTTATTACATTAAGCATTCAAATGGGTCAAGAAGTACCTAAATTGAAAATGAAAAGAATCCAGCTTATTAGAATGATGGTAGCTTAGTTTTGATGTTTAAAACCTAAGAAGGAATTCTAATCATGATTTTAGTTTTAAGTATTAGGGTTAGAGAAGTGTAAACCCCAATTGCCAAAAATTAGAGTTTTGATAGTACATGAATATGGAACTTGATCAACATAGTAGTATGCTATAGGATTTTTCATATTTTCTATGTAACTTGGATTTGCTTGAAATTTAGATGTAATATGTATAACTCATTTATGCATGCTAGTGAAAAATTCTAGAATATTTAGATGTTTTTTTAATGTGTCTCTCAGTCAAATTATACATCCTTTGACCATGCTGCAGAGTGATGTTTTATAGTGTCATGTTTTATTTTTCATTATTTATTCATGGCTCTGAATGATCTGAAAATTATACTAGAGATTTCAAAGTACATGTCGCATACCATGATAAAAGTTCATAACTTTTGGAGGAGTTCAGACTTATCCAGTAGACAATTTACAGTAACATTAAGAAAACCGACCCAAGAGGTCTTAAGTGGTGCCCGTGTTTTTTTTAGACATATAAGGTCGGTTATTTGGAAAAACCGACCCTACACGTAGGGACGTTATAACCCATTTTTTTACTAGTAAATGAGCAAGTTATGATATAATCTATAGAGAATATTCATCCCAAGGGGACCTAAGAAGAAAAATATATAAGATGGGGTCTTAGATAAGTAGGGTTTAGATAATACAAACATGTTCTAGTCTAAGTGGATGTCATCCTAAACATAGGTTTTAAAAGCATTCAATCATAGTCCCATCATGTAATCCAAATATGTAATTAACAACATAGTTTCAAGTATTACCAAAGCTACTTTTGTTTTTAGGATTAACATCCACTTTATATTCGCTATAAGGTGAGATCATAACTAATTTGGGGTTGTGGAAATCATCACAATTGTGTACTTGTCATGTTTTGATCATACAAAACATACACTACTACAGAAATAGCATTCAGTGACACTTTTCTGGGCGTCGGTTATTAAGGAAAACCGATGCCTTCTATGTTAGGCGTCGGTTGTTTACGAAAGCCGACGTCTATATTCGAAGACCAGCCAGACACGGGTACCGCTTTGTCTTCAGCGTCGGTTGTTTATAACAAACCGACGCTTAAAGTCGCCCGCGAAATCCATTTTTTGATAAAAAAAAATAGTGTCCTTTTCAGCGTCGGTTATTTAGGTAGAAACCGATGCCTATGTGCGATGAAAATTTGCGCGAAAAGTGTCACCTTCAGCGTCGGTTATTAAAGAATAACCGACGCTGAAGGTGGTTCCCGCCAAACAATTTCATGAAAATATCGTCCAATTGGACGTCGGTTTTTTCAAACAACCGACGCTAAAGATGTTTAGGCGTCGGTTGTTGTAAACAACCGACGCTATTTGGGAACTTCATAACCCTCGATCGCCCGACTCTTCCCCTTTCTTCTGTTTCATTGCGAGCAATTTCTTCTCTGCTGTCGCCCGACTCTCTGCTCCTTCTTCTCCACGACAGTGCCGCCGTGCCGCCACTGCTACTCCGGCACCCCCTTCTCCGGTGCCCCCTTCTCCTTCTCCTCCGCCGCCGCACCCCCTTCTCCTTCTCCTCCGCCTGGCCGCTGCCTGCCTGCCGCCGCTGACGCTCCCTGCTCGTCGGAGTCGCTGCTGCTGGTTCTGGAGCTCGCCGGCCGCCGCCCACGTACTCAACCAGCTCGACCTCGCCCTACTCTGCTTGCCTAGGTACCTGTCGCCCTACTCTGCTTGCCCAGGAGTGAAATTGGTTCTTTATGTGCTGACCTAATCTGCTTGCCTAATCTTCTTGCGCGAAATTGGCTCCCTACTCTGCTTGCTTAATGTGCCTAATCTGCTTTAAGTGGACCTAATATCATAACATGATAGTTTTATAATCATGGCTAAACATAATATGAACTAGATCTTTTTATGTCATGAAATCAATGAACTTAGGAACTTATCGGCGCCAACATATCTGGTATGCGCCAGTGTCTTTTCCTTTCCTCTACCTATTTCTCATTTACTGTGCGGATTATTTTGTGAGGTGAAGCATTTTATACAATGTAAGCTTCCGATCCTTCATGGAGCTGGTCACTTACTGATGAGGTTTATTTTGCTATAGATAATAATTTCTGGAGTCAGTCCACAGACAAATTGATAACTGTTCTTAGACAATTATAAAAAAAGAACTATGTCATCTTTATCTCTGACTATGTGCTCATTTGTGCTAGAAATTTTGATGTGCTGTAAATTGTATCTTTACAATAACTGATCTGCTTGCCAATTTTAATGATTAGAGATACTGATTAATAGTAAGTATTGATGAATGCTTACTTAATTACTGATTTGTTGATTAGATATGTATAGAAGTTCCTTATAAATATATTTTTTATATACACATACATGTAATTTTGTATAAAATACATGATGTAGTGTGATCTTAAATCCTAGAGTGTACCCCTTTTGTTCTATGATGGTACCTATGACCCTAAATCCTAGAGTGTTTGTTGGCCTAGAAACCCGTCCAAGATTGACTCATTAGGAGTAAATCTTGGATAGTCCCCGGTTTGGGACTGTTCTTGAACACCTAATCTCACTTAGGATGTAAGTGTATAATGTGTATTGAGTTTTCGAGAAAATTTTGGTAGCATTTCCCCGTTTGTTCTCTAAGTACATATGTACTTAGAGAACAGCGGGGAAATGTTGCCGAAATTTTCTTGAAAACCCAATACACATTATACACTTACTAGTGAGATTAGGTGTTCAAGGATGGGATAGGTGGTACACATTTATTATATATAAGAATGACATCACATGTGTTTGTTGGCCTAGAATGTGAACAATCATTGTTTTTTATATTACTTGTACATTGGTATAAATTAGAATGAACAATCACTAAATTATATACTGTTTGTATGGAGTCCGGCTTCATTGTAGATATCTATTATTGTGTTTGTTGGCCTAGAAACCCGTCCAAGATTGACTCATTAGGAGTAAATCTTGGATAGTCCCCGGTTTGGGACTGTTCTTGAACACCTAATCTCACTTAGGATGTAAGTGTATAATGTGTATTGAGTTTTCGAGAAAATTTTGGTAGCATTTCCCCGTTTGTTCTCTAAGTACATATGTACTTAGAGAACAGCAGGGAAATGCTGCCGAAATTTTCTTGAAAACCCAATACACATTATACACTTACTACTGAGATTAGGTGTTCAAGGATGGGATAGGTGGTACACATTTATTATATATAAGAATGACATCAAATGTGTTTGTAGGCCTAGAATGTGAACAATCATTAGAATGAACAATCACTTGTTTTCCTAATATATACTTGTTTTCTCTGATCATAGAATGGATAGATCATGGATGTCCATTCGTAATCGTTGCACCCCAGAGTTTATATCTGGTCTTGATCAGTTTATTAGATTTGCCGAAGAACATAGGAAAAAACCTACAGATAGGCTCTACTGTCCATGTAGGCATTGCGGTAACAACTTGAAAGTCAACACTGGTGAGGAAATCAAAAGTCATGTCATGTGCAACGAGATTGTACAAGGCTATACAGAATGGCACTGGCATGGAGAGATTTCAAAATCGAAACCAGTAGATGTCGATAGCAGTGCTTGGGTGGAAGAAGAAATTGCCTCCGATGACGTAAATGTGAACGAACCAGTTGTAGCAGACATCGTTGATGCGATGCTGGATAGTTGTAGGGTAGAGCACACCGATCCACCTCCTATCTTTACAAACATTGTGCATGATGCTGAGATACCGTTATACATAGGCTCTGCTAAGTTTACGAAGCTTAGCGCTGTGTTGAGATTGTATAAGTTGAAAGCTAACAATAGATGGAGTGACAAAAGCTTCACTTCATTGTTGACTTTGTTGAAAGAAATGCTTCCTGAAGGAAACGAGCTTCCAATCTCAACATACCAAGTAAAGAAAATGTTGTGCCCAATGGGAATGGAGGCCAAGAAGATACACGCATGCCCGAATGATTGTGTATTATTTCAAAAGGACTTTATAGATTTGAAAGATTGTCCAAAATGTGGTGCGTCACGGTATAAATTGACGACTTCGGGGGAGTCCAAAACTGGTTCTCCTGCCAAGGTGTTGTGGTATCTACCTATAATATCACGGTTTCAACGCTTGTTTGCAAATCCGAAAGATGCGAAGAATTTGAGGTGGCATGCAGATGTTAAGAAAAATAATGATGGGATCCTACGACATGCGTCTGATTCCCCACAGTGGAAGAAGATTGATCTATTGTACCCTAAATTTGGTGAAGAAGATAGGAATCTAAGACTTGGGCTTTGTACAGATGGGATGAATCCGTACGGGACATTGAACAGCCAACATAGCACTTGGCCAGTCATGCTTGTTATATACAATCTTCCTCCCTGGATGTGTATGAAAAATAAGTACGTTATGTTGTCATTGTTGATATCGGGCCCTAAACAACCCGGAAATGATATCGATGTTTATCTTGAACCTTTGATTGATGACTTAAAGAAACTTTGGGCTGAAGGTGTGATGACCTATGATGCTTCAGCAAGAGAGACATTTCGTTTGCACGCTATGTTGTTTTGCACTATTAATGACTTTCCAGCATATGGGAATTTGTCTGGATATAGTGTCAAAGGAGCTAAAGCGTGTCCTATATGTGAAGAAAACACTGATTCAATAAGACTAAAACATGGCGGCAAGACTGTATATCTTGGTCATCGAAGGTTTCTTTCAAAATTCCATCCGTATCGTAGGAAGCGCAAAGCATTCAATGGATGGAATGATGAACGGAGTGCACCTAAACCTATACCAGGGGATGTTGTTTATGAAAGAGTAAAAGACATTGTCAATGAATTTGGTAAGAAATCACAATGTAGTATGGCCACACGGAGTGACAATTCTTCATTCAAGAAGAAGTCAATATTTTGGGATCTTCCTTATTGGAGTTCTTTGACAGTCAGGCATTGTATCGATGTAATGCACGTTGAGAAAAATGTCTGTGATAGCATCATTGGTACTCTATTAAATATACCAGGTAAGACTAAAGATGGGATAAAATCCAGACTGGACCTACGTGAAATAGGAATAAGGTCAGAATTAACAGAATTACGTGAAATGGGTAATAAAAGAATATACTTACCTCCCGCTTGTTACACGTTGTCTAGAAAGGAGAAGAAAACTTTTTGTGAATGCTTGGTAAATGTTAAGGTGCCACATGGTTACTCATCCAACATCCGTAGATTGGTATCAATGAAAGATCTGAAGTTGATAGGTCTTAAATCTCATGATTTTCACACTCTAATGCAACAAATATTGCCCGTGGCAATTCGATCTATATTGCCGAAGCATGTAAGGTTTGCAATCACCAGACTTTGTTTCTTTTTCAATAGTCTATGCAGCAAAGTTATTGACCCTGATACTCTCGATAATTTGCAAAGAGAAGTGGTTGTTACCCTATGTCAGCTTGAGATGTATTTCCCTCCTTCGTTCTTTGATATCATGGTACATCTTGTTGTCCACTTGACTAGGGAAGTGAAAATGTTGGGACGAGTTTTTTTGCATTGGATGTATCCCTTTGAACGATACATGAGCGTTTTTAAAGGTGATGTTCGAAACCGTTATCGGCCTGAAGGGAGTATTATTGAAGGTTATGTGGCGAGAGAGGTTATGGATTTTTGCAATGACTTTCTCAGTGGTAATGACACTCCTAATAATGACAAGAATATTGAGGAGGGCAAAGGAATTTTGGGATTACGGGTGAAAGTAATCAGCCGTGAGCAGTTGGAACAAGCTCACTTGTATATTTTACACAATATGGACAAAGTGAGTGTTTATATCGAGGAACATACCAATTTCATAAAGAGACAACATCCTCGAGCAAGTTCAATGTGGCTTGCTAGAGAGCATAATAAGACTTTTACTAAGTGGTTTGAAGATAAAGTCTTACATCAACTATCTCAAACACCAAATGATATTACAGAAACTATCAAATGCCTCGCCTTTAAACCAAAACTGAATGTTATGTCTTATGAAGGGTTTGACATTAATGGATTAACATATTACACAAAGCGCCAAGATGAAAAGAGTGTCGTCCAAAATAGTGGGGTCACTCTTCAAGCGTCGACTATGTACTTTGCAAGTGCAAAGGATAAGAGTCCACGTGAAGCTAAAATGTCATATTACGGTGTCATTGAGGACATTTGGGAGTTTGACTACATAGATTTCAAAATTCCGCTCTTTAAATGTAATTGGGTTGATAACACCAAAGGAGTTATAGTGGATGAATTGGGTTTCACTTTGGTGAACTTTGAAAAGATTGGCGAGAAGGGTGAACCATTCATATTGGCATCACAGGCGAAACAAATATTCTATATCGATGATCCTGTGAATGATAAATGGTCGGTTGTTCTTCATGGTAAAAGACAGTTCATTGAAGATCCTATAGATGAAGAAGAGTACTATGATAAGTATGATGACTCCAGTCCATTCTCAGTTGGGTTTCCCACTCCACAAAATATTGAAGCTAATGATGACTTATATGTGCGTGGAGATCACAATGAAGGATTGTTAATTGATAAAAGATCACAATTTTAGAGACATGTATGTTAATACAAATGCTAAATGTTTGCCTTTTTCTAGTTAATACAAATGCTAAATGTTTGCCTTTTTCTAGTTAATACAAATGCTAAATGTTTGCATTTTAAATGAAATTTTCAGATGGCTGACCATGATGAGCATGATGTCCATGATGAGAATGAAGTCCATGATGAGCATGGTGAGGATACTAATGTAAGTTCTAAAAACATATCCTGTATTTCTATAAAATTCATTATCTTCTAGTTATGTCATATATCCTATATTTCTATATTGGGCTAATTTAGTGTGTTTTATTTTTGTCAAATTTTAGGTTGATGCACCTGTACCCACTGAAGCACTGGAGCAACTTGATGCGCAACACCAAACACTTAACAAGAAAAGGGGCATCACTCTGTTGAAGAAGTTATTAGCGCTAAGTGGTAGTGGATCCAAATTGGTGGTGGAGTTTGATAATGGAGGAAATCCAATTGGAGTGAACCGCAATAATTTTGTAAACTATCTTGGGTGTACCACTCGGAGCCATTGTGGTGTTAAGTATGACAATTGGCATAAAGTTCCTCAAGGGAAAAAAGACTTGATATGGAAGGATTTATGCGTGAGTTATTATTATTTGCAATTCTATTTTGTAGATTACAAATTCTATTATTTGCAATTCTATTTTGGATACTAGTTAATAACATTTCTATTTTACAGAATCTGTTTGCATTGGATGAGAAGTTGCATCGTAAAAATGTGATGCAACGCGCTGGAAAGATGCTTAGGAATTATAGGACAAATCTGAACAGAGAATACATAAAAGAGGGTGATAAGAAGAAGAAGTCAGCCCTTGAACAATGGAACTTCTTGGACAAAGAAGATTGGGACAATTTTGTTGCTTCAAGAAAATCTGAAGAATTCAAGGTATTAGGCGTCACTCCCAATTTAATTAATATACATTGTATTCACCTATTCAAGATTAACATTTAGTGCTACTAACTAAATATTTAATGTGCATACTAACTAGGCCCTCAGTGACACACAAAAAGCAAGGCGTGCACTGAATGTGCATGACCACACTATGGGTCCAAAAGGCTATGCAAGCGTTCGCCAGAGACTACAGGCGGAGTCTGCGGCTACTCAGGAGTCTGCTCCTACTCAGGAGTCTGCCACACCCATGCCTCGCCATGATATCTGGATAGCTGGAAGGCAAAATAAGAAGGGTGAAATAAAGAAGCCTGTAACTACTGAGGCGGCTGCAAAAATGGTAAAATACAACTCTTAGAGAAATCATTTGAATATTGATTATTTGTGGTGTTAACTTACCAATTTCTGTTTATGGTGATTAGCGGGAGCTGCACGAGCAGAGGAAACAAGGCACGTTCATCCCTCAGGGCACAAGGGATGAATTGACAGTTGCTCTGGGTAACCCAGAGCATCCTGGACGTGTTAGAGGTGTCGGCGCTGGTGTTGGCATCAAAGCATTCTTTGGGCCATCCCAGCGCAAACCCAGAGCGGGACTTTCTCAAGAAGAGGTAACCTATTCTTTTTTTAGAATGTTACTGCAAAAGGAAATTCATTAATAAGAAGCTAATGTTTCTTTTATCCATGTATAGGAGAATAAGAGAGTTGAGGATTTAGTTGCTAAGAAGGTCAACGATGTAGTTGCTGAGAAGGTCAAGGAAGAATTGCTGCGGTGGCAGGCATCTCAGGCTTCCAATACGCCTATGGCGACCCACTCTTCTCCTGATGCACAGACTGCGAGTAATCCTGGAGACCCATCGCCTAGCACGTCTACTGTAAGTATTGTTTATGACATTTTATCTAGTCTTTTCAAGATGATATGTTTTCAAGATTATATGTATATATGTATAACATTCTTTACGTAAATTTGTAGGCATTGAAGCCATGCCGCTTAAGAATAGAAGACTATGTTGTTGCAGAGGCGCAAGCTTACCCGTCCCTTCCTGGGGAAAGGTTTCACGGGACTCCAATGCCACAGGGCTATGTTCGTGTGGGCCCATTACATGTGTTACCCGATTGGAGGGAAGTTGCGTTGCCATATGCCCACCCAGATATTGATACACTTGGTGAGGCAGAAGGCGGGGTCATATTGTGGCCCAAAGCAGATGTCGTCTACACGACTGAAATTGTAAGATAAATTTACATTGATTTAGACTGTTAATGTGTATATATTATGTCAACTGATCTGAAATTATATATACAGGTTAAAAAGAAGACACCAGGAGCACCTAGGCCTCCACCTCCACTTCTCGCATTACCCGATTGGGTTCCAACTGACCTAACATACCCGTTAGGTCCTGCTTGTAGGGGAATGGCATGTTGGCTACGTGCACATAATATAAATTGCCCTATAATAGTTTCTTTAGATGCAGATTATGCAGGTCGATCATACGATAGCTCTTTATTTATACAAGATATTATTGAGCTGTTTATGTATGATTGGCTGAATACATCAATGATAGAGACATGGATAAGGTGAGATATTGTTTATACATCCATATACCTTGTGTAAGATCCGGTGATCTGGTTTCTTATATATTAATGCATACGTAATACATGTTTTGCAGCTACTTAGTCGAAGATCATTGCAAACAATTTGCATTTGATCATGTGGGATTTTTGATTCCATAATTGATTAGTATGGTAGCTAAAGACCCTAATAATGTTCAACAATACTATATAGATACTTTTACAATTTTTGGTCAGCAAAAGAAGACGATAATAATAGCTCCATTCAATGTCAAGTAAGTTTACTTTATTTATAATTTGGACTTAAGAAAATACCATTTTTATTGTGCATTTTGAGTTATTAATTGTTAACTTTTTACCTCTAGTGGTAAACATTGGGAGTTACTAGTTATTGTCCCCGGGACGTTCACTGTTTATTATCTAGATCCCGCGGGAAGTACATTAAACACTAAAATTGGACACGTAATGAGAATGCCATTATTCTGGTGAGAAATATTTCATTTTTGTATCTGTTAACATCTGTTATTACATTATTATTTACTTATGTAATTTACTGTGTTATATTAACATGTAGGGGTTTAGATGCATTCAAAAAGGCTGGAGGAACGGTCCCAAGGAAAAAGAACCAGCTAATAAATTGGGAGAACGTACAAGTAAGTTCCCGACTCCAATGTATATATTATTGATGTGAATTGTGCTTAGTTGTATTATTTTGTATGTTTCAATTTATAGTGTGCTACACAAGACAATGGCTGGGCATGCGCATACTATGTGATGCGATTTATGCAGATGATTATCAAACATGCCGCATTGGATATCGATTGCATACATGAGGTATTATATATAGTCTCATTAGTTAGTATGAAATATATCAATCTTATTTTTATATTATTACTTATATATATACATCATTCTCTTTGCAGGTGTTTAAAACTGACCACACTATAGGCAAATGCTTAAAAAATGTACATGCTCCATATACGAGGGAATTATTAAATGAAATAAGAGAAGAATGGGCAAAAGCCATACAAGTAGTGGCAACTGTAAGATATAATTGGGATGTTGATAGCGATAATGAATGATACTTTGTAAATGAATATTTCTGAATGTTAATACATGTATTTGAATGTTTCTATATGTGTGAATGTGAGAATTGAATTGATGTCTGAATGTATGTACTTGTGTGAAATTTTGCTTATGACTTTTGCAGGTTTGCGGCCTGTTTGTAGGCTGATATCAATGGATGTCGTAAACCTGCAGTTCAGAAAACTGAACTGCAGGTTCTCATCCTGCTGACCAGCCACAGCAGGCCTGCAAACTGATATGAAAAAAAATTAAAAATAAATAGGCGTCGGTTATTTATAAAAAACCGTCAGCAAAGACCTACCGTGTCGGTTATTTATAGATAACCGACGCCTTATGTGGCCAAAGCAGTCCTCGAAATGGCGTTGGATATTCGTATCCAACCGACGCCTATTTAAATTAGAGGCGTCGGTCTGTTGGTATATAACCGACGCCAAAGGTGTTCGCGCCACAAAAAATGGCGTCATTTAGGACACTTTATGCGTCGGTTATCTACTTAACGACCGACGCTATAAGTAATATAGGCGTCGGTCTGTTAGTAAATAACCGACGCATAAAGTGCCCTAGCTGACGCCGTTTTATGTGGCGCAAACCCTTTTGGCGTCGGTTATCTACTAAACAACCGACACTGATAGGTTAAATAGGCGTCGGTTAAACAACCGACGCCGAAGTGTTCGACCTTTAGCGGCGCCCACATAGGCGTCGGTCGAAAACCGACGCCAAATGGTGTTAAACGACCGACGCCAAAGGCCACTTCTGTAGTAGTGATAACTAGTGATACTAGATCGTTTCCAAGCAAAATTGGTACATTTCAAGGTTATATGAGCATTAAGTAGAAGGATTTGATATTTAGGACTACATGCATGATAAATATACTTATTTTATGTCATAAGATACATGTGTAACAATTGATCATTCTTTTACAATAATAGAGTCCAAACAGACCATATGTGCAAATAGATCAAGCTAGGATTCACATTTAGACCATAAATACCCAAAAGAGTGCATGAGTGTGCCTCATAGAATTTCGTGTCATAAAACATTAAAGGGAATGATTTTAAGGTGAATGATCAAGGTTCAACATTTAGGATCAACTTTGCATAAGGCTTAAAGGACCCAATCCCATAAGTATTTAATAATCACTAATTAGAGCATATGAAGGTGAAAAGTAAGTTTTTAGATCACATGATCTATTCATGAGAAAAGGAAACAAGATCTAAATCATTAAGTGTCACACCAGAACATAAAGACAACAAATTTTGAAGTTAGGTGATTATATAATAGCAATGAACAATAAAGTTTCTATCTTAAACATGTTACATCATGTGTGACGACCCCAATTCCCGTACACTTTCCAAGTTGACATTCCGTAGAATGTGTGCACTCATATCTAATAGATGTCAAGAAGGTAAATGTAAGGGATTGTGATTGTCAACTATTTCATTAAAAGAATCCAGATCGTGTTCACAAACATCATTGATTAGCCACACAAACAATATTCATTAAAGATAAAGTCAAACATATTATTCAGAAAAGAATAAGAGAATAATTTTATGAAATGAAAGTACATAGGATTTAGATGATCCTATACATCATCTAGAAGAATGAATAACTATCTAATTGAAAAAGAGATAAGATGTAGAAATCTAGAAAGTCTATCCTCCATGCCCATTTATTTGGTAGCTTCAAGTACTTTGAGGTGCATTATTTGTTCCTAGTACCTAGAAAATATGAGAAACAAAATCATTAACATAGGTTGGTACGTGGCTCAAAATACAGTACTATGATTGCATAAGTCAAATACTTGAAGAAACAAAAGAAATCCATTGTTTATGGCGGAAAATCAGGTAAACACATCTTTAGACGTATCATTAGATGTAGTTGTACTACAATCTCTATGAGCACTTATCATACATATAGTATGGGTAAATTACTTTATCATACATATAGCATGGGTAATTCATCATACATCCACACTAGGAAATATATCATACATCCATACTGGGCCATTTGTGCTCTAGTAGCTACAACTCATCAACAGTTCATTTATGTTCCATTTAGGTTTGTCGAAGCATAAATACTAGTAATCATCCAACAAAGTGAAGAAAATAAGTCACCCAAGATACATCATATCTTATGCAACCATGGAAAACTGGTCTTATACTTAATAAATGCCACGTACCTCTTTTGATTATATCTGGAATCCTAGAGTCTAGAGGAACAATAACTAGATCACCCTGAAAGGAAATAAATACCTAATGTCATTATGTGTTGTCCACACCTCATATTAGGGTTTTTGACTCACTATGGTTTCCTTTTAGTATTCACATGATCCAATGTGTTCAGGGTCAGATTGATACTTCAAGATTTCACAAAAATACACTGACATCTATTTTTGTATTTATTTCCTACAAGTGAATGTTTTAAAAAAACATAAACATGGTCATAAAAGGATCTGTAAAACTAGGGTTGGATTTAGGAAAAAGAGATAATTTATATAGATTCTACTTATTTTTCTAAGAACATGGGTATTTTATGGGGACTTTTCGGATACTGGAACTATTTATAATGCATGTTACAAAAATGACCAATCAGGTAATTCCTAGAAAAATAAAATAAAAAATAAAAATAAAAAATCACGGGCTTGGCTTCACAGATCAAGTGAGGGATCCTACTTCTTGGATCCTACCACTAATCTGCGAGCCGTAGCTTGGCTCAGAGGGGTCAACGATATGAGGCACAATGGCAAAAGTGCCCATGATAGTAAAAATCGTAGGCGTGCCAATGTCTGGGCATATATGTAAAACGTGACCCATGGTTATTCACTCAAAATAGGGGTCCTGGTCCCTATTTGTGCCATTACTTTTGTGAGCACGGAGGTTGGACAAGGTATAAGGAGAATGGTCTATGAAGGGTGCAAGGTGATGGTGTTATTGCCTTTGTAGAGGCTATGTGAACCCGTGGAGTCATTATGTGGTTAAGGTACAAAGCAAGAACTAATGATGGTTGAACTAGCTATCGATGAAGGTACATAGATAGAGGAAAACTCAGTTCAAAGATTATACCACAAATGGAGATCAATTGGGAGTCGGAGAAGCTCCGTCGCCCATCCTAGAGTCGTGTGCGAGCTTCAGTTTTGCATGGAGGTGATGAACATGGCCTGTGAAGGTGGCCGGAGCTAGGTCAGGTGACGCAGGGGAGAATCTTCGTCAATGGTTCCTTATAGACAACTGCACCTTCATGTGATAGTTGGGAAGTCTCCTCCTAGGTCTAGAGATGGTACATATGCAAGAAATTGGAGTGAGGACCTTCAAGGTGTAAGCAAGTCGCACTAGTTCAGGCCGATGGAGTTGGAGTTGGGTGGAGAAGAGGGGGAGTGATAATAAGAAATTGAGTGGTCTTTGCAGCTAAAAGAAAGGTTGTAGAGCTACTGGACTCCTTAAATACACACCACGAGGCCTAGGGTTGTCTTCCTTAATGTGGCCAATGGGTCCATGGTAATGCCGTTTGGGCATTTTCAATTTATCAATATCTAGGGATATTTCTTGGGTTAATTTGAAAGAGGAGACAAATCTGAATCTGAAGAACTAAGTTTGATGAAAAGAGATCAAGAGATGATGGATAGACGGTGATTAAAAAAAGGCACTACTATGTATGCCACATCTGCGAGAGGTGGGTGAGGCGACTCATTCATCTCTTCCACTAGATCAGGATCCGAGTCTGGGTCTGGATCCTTCTAGGTTAGGAACTTAAGGTTTTAAAAAGGTTTTATATGCATCTAATTTCAAAACTCATAACTCCTAATTGGTTCATCCAATAGTATCGAAATTTTAGGTGGAGCCTCAAGATGTCATTACCCTACTATGTTATAAAATTGAGGGTGAAACTTGAATGTTTGTTATATAAATTGACCTTGTACCCTAATACATGGATTTCATCTACTATGCAATCAGGGTTTGTATTTTTATGAAGTAAATAATCACTTTTAATAAATTAAGCACGGGAAAGGTTTGAGGGTATTATTGGAAATAACAAAAACAAAAGATAGATAAAATATAAATAACAACTCACTCTATCACATTCTCCACTAATTTTAAAGAATTTTTCCCCAAAATTCAAGCAACTTGAAAGAGATGAGGATATTTCTGCTCGACCTCAGACTTGAGCTCTCATGTGGAATCAGTCTAATCATGGTGGCTCTAGAGAAATTCACCGTATCTATATGCTTATTAATGCAAGCTCCTTTGTCTTGAAATCAATAATTTTCACTGGGGAGTCTGCATAAGATAGGTCATCTTTCAGCTCGAGAGGCTCATGATTCAAAATGTGACTGGGGTCTTTGACATAAGGCTTCAGATTAGATACATGAAAGACATTATGCATGGCACTATATTGAGGTGGCAAAGCAAGGCGTTAGGCACATTCACCAACTCTCTCTAGAATCTCAAAGGGTCCAGCGTAATGAGGATTGACCTTTCCTTTATTCTTGGCCAAGGCTCGAATAGGTCAAACCTTCAGAAAGACATGATCACCTTCTTTGAATTGATGTTCCTATCAATGAGCATCTGCAAAAGATTTATGCCTATCATGTGGCCTCTTCATCCTCTTCCTGATCAATGCAACTTTGTCTGTATACAACTGTATCTCCTCAGATTTCATCAAGGTATGTTCCCCGATGTCATCCCAGTGTAGCAGTGATCTTCAAGGTAAGCCATATAGAGCTTCATTGGGATGCATCCCAATACTCACTTGATAGATATTATTATATGCAAACCCGGCTAAAGGTGAATAGTGGTCCCACGAGCCTTCCCAATCAAGAACACAAGCTCACAGAAGGTCTTCCAAAATCTATATGGTGCGTTCTAATTGGTTGTTTGTCTGTGGATGGTAGGTTGTACTGAAATTCAATTTTGTGCCCAGTTCTTCTTGAACTTGTTTCCACAGCTTTGAAGTGAACTTTGGGTCCCTGTCCAAGACAATGAATGCTAGAAATTCATGAAGATGTACTATCTCTTGTATATAGAGGTCAGTCAGCTCAGAAACTTTTGCAGTAGCGTTTATAGGAAAAAAGTGAGCCAACTTTGTGAGACGATCCACTATAACCCATGTTGCATCCCATACTTTTCTGGTCTGGGGTATTCCCACCACAAAATCCATGGTGATGTGTTCCCATTTCTATTCCAAGATTTCCAAAGGTTGTGGTAAACCACCTAGCCTATGGTGTTCTGCCTTAATTCTCTAGCATGTCATACATCTGGACACAAATTCAGCAATATCATGTTTCATGCCCCTCGACCAGAACTAACATTGTAGGTCTTTGTACATCTCAGTTCTATCAGGATGAACTGTGTACTTTGACCCATGTGCCTCACTGAGAATGTTCGTCTTCACAAATGACTGTTCAAGAACCCACATCCTATTTTTGTATCGAAGACCCACAAACATATGTGTTCGAGGCTTTGACATGAGAGAGGAGAGCTCTACAAGATTAGAACTAACTTTCTGTGCCTTAAGAAGTTTAGAATGCAAGTCAGCGTGATAGAGATGTTGTTAACATGTACATGATCGGAGAGAAATTGTGGCTTCTAGCCCACAAGGTCCTCCATATTCTTCCACTCAAGAATAGATAAAGATGCACATACTACCCTTTTCCTACTAAGGGCATCCGTGACAACATTGACCTTGCCCGAATGGTAGCCGATAGGGAAATCATATTCCTTCAGATACTCAATCCATCAACATTGATGCAGGTTCAATTACTTCTAAGTCAAGATGCACTTTAGGCTTTTGTGGTCAGTGAAGATATCAAAGGTCGCCCCGTATAGGTAGTGCTTATAGATTTTGGGAGTATGAATGATTGCAGATAGTTCCAAATCATGTGTGGGATAATTAAGCTCATTGGGCTTTAGTTGTCTGGATGCAAATGCCACCACATTTGCGTGTTGTTGTAGGACACATACTAACCCATTTCCTAAAGCATTAGTGAAGATCACGAACCCTTCATTTCTAGATAGTAGGACTAGAATAGAAGTTGATGTCAACTTCTACTTTAATTCCTAGAAACAAGACTCACAAGCAGCTGACCAGATGAAGTGCTTGTCCTTTTGAGTTAGCTTAGTCAAAGGAAGTGCCACGTTGGAGAAGTTCAGAATAAAGTGATGATAATATCTAGCTAGACCCAAGAAACTCTAGATTTAAAAAGGATTTCAAGGAGGTTTCCAATAAAGTACAACATATACTTTGGCAGGATCAACATATATGTTACCCCCAGAAATGGCATGTCCAAGAAACATGACTTTATCAATCCAGAATTCACATTTAGAAAGATTGCCATAGAATTGTTGGGCTCGAAGGATTTCAAGAACGACCTTCAAGTGCTCACGATGTTTTTCCATAGAGTCAGAATAAATCAAGATGTCATCGATGAAGACGACCACAAACTCATCAAGATAAGGTTGGAAGATTTTGTTTATCAGATTCATGAATACGCCAGGTGCATTGGTCAACCCAAATGTCATCACTAGAAATTCATAACGCCCATAATGAGTTCATATAGTAGTTTTAGAAATATCATAATATTTGACTTTAAGTTGATGGTAGCCAGAGCAAAGATCCATTTTTGAGAAAACTTTGGCAGCGCGAATCTGATCATAGAGGTCATAAATGTGAGGGAGAGGATACTTGTTTTTAATAGTGGCTTGGTTCAACATGCGGTAGTCAATACACATACACATAGAACCGTCTTTCTTTTTTACAAAGAGAACGGGCGCACCCCAAGGGGAAACACTAGGACGTACAAAACCTTTGTTGAGAAGTTCTTGCAACTATTTCTTCAACTCGATAAGCTCAGCAGGAGCCATCCTATACGCTGCCATAGAAATCATAGTGGTTCTAGGAAGAAGGTCTACAGAGAACTCAATGTCTCTATTTGGAGGCAACCCAGGAAGCTCCTCCAAAAATATGTTGAGAAAATCACATACCACCTCCAGTCTTTCTACAGGCCTGTTGTTAGGATTGGTTTCTAAGACTAAATGTGAGGAAGACTTTACATCCTTTAGAAATGTGCTTTTTAGCTTTAAGAGAAGAAATTATAATGTTAATACAAAATCTACTTCCCTGAAGAATCACCACATGACAAAAATGTGTCTGAGAGAGATCAACCATCTTGTTTCTATAGTCAATGGGAGCATGACGTGTATAGCCAATCCATACCAAGTATAATATCGAAGTTTTACATGGTTAAGAGGATAAATTCGAAGGGCATATCATGATTTTTGAATTTTAGAGTTAGGGCGTCATTTTTCTATAAGATAGTGAGTTTTTTGCTACTAGGAGTAGACACATCCATGATATATCCCAAGTCCTTTATATACAAGTGCAACATAGATGCCATATTTCGAGAAATAAATTTATTTTTAGAACCTGAATCAAATAAAGCTTTAATGAGATGATCATTGTTACTATACAATGCCTACACAGGATAATTGATTTATGAATAGTTTGAATGCTTGAACAAGATATTAGATTACAAAAAGAGTTTTGATTACCTTCAACAAGCTAATTGGGACTTTCCTTGGCCTCTTCTACAGTCACTGTGAAAACTCTGCCATTGTGGTGTCCCTGAGGAGGTGGAGAACCCACTGGAGGTTTTCCAAGGATAGATGAAGTAGGGCACTTGGCAAGGAAATGACCCTCCTTCTTGTAGTAGTAGCAGACTAGCTTGGCATAGAGACAAGGTCCATCATGCCCTTGTCCACATGTTTTACAATTGTTTTGTAGTCCCTCAGTTTGTTATACTTGTTGTTATGTCATCTTTTTCTTGAACCTCCTCCTTTTCCTAATCCCTTATTGTTATTGCCAGGGTGGAACTTCCTAGACTTATCCTCTTTGGTGATGGTTAACCCTAAGTATCCCATGCTAGAAGGCTTCTCCAAACCCTATTTTCTTTCCTTCTTGAGGGCCATGTCTAGGGCTTCGTCTATGATTTTGGGATGAGAGGCTATAACTAGGGTTTTTAGATGGGTGGAAAGGAAGTCAACATAATGCTCCACTAGGTGATTTCCAGTCTTAATAGGGACATAACATTCCAAAATCCTAAACTTCTGAGTGTAATCAGCCACATAGAGACTACCCTTCTTAAGCTCAATATACATCTTCTCCTTCCTCTTCCTCTCATCTATAGACATAAAACAGTCAATGAAGAGGGTTTTGAAGGCTTTCCACCCCATGTTATCTACTTCTTCTCCCCTATTCCCACCATAGTTTTCCCACCAGATTTTTGCCTCTCCTTTAAGAAGATGGGTGGGAACTTTGACTTTCTTCTCATTGGGTACTTCTAGGGTACAAAAGGTGTTCTTCATAGACAAGATCCAAGCTTCATCGTTATCCATGACCTCAGGCTGGTCCTCCCCCCAAAAGGTATTAGGATTGAGCTTAATAAAATCTAACACAATCACCTTCTTCCTAGATGAGATGGGTTCAGGGGTTCCTTTTAGGGTAAGGGTCTCCATGCAGTCTAGAAGGAGTATCTTTTATTCTTCCCACCTTTCTTTGGCCACACTATCAGGATTAGGTACTTTAGAGGTTTTAGGTTCCTTCCTCTTCTTAGAGGATGACTCTTCTCCTTGGAGTTATGGGTCTTGGGAGGCATCTTGAAATTAGGTGGAAGATATTAGATTTATCATCATCATTTTTTATCATATTATATTTTGTTATTCTTCTTTATTAGTTATTAGCGATCTTAACATTATGATTTGTGGAGGATACCCTAAAATTCATATCAGTTGGTCCTTAGGACTTCCTAAATAGAGTGACTCTTTCTCCTAACCTTATATCATAGAGGTGAGAGGGAAAAAATTATAAACAAAGATGAGTGGGAATTTTTTTTCCTATAGAAGGGATGAGGGGGAATATCTATAGATGAGAAGGGTACTAATTAAGGTACGCCCAAGAAATAGGTGACATTTAGGGTATCATCCAGGTAGACTTATACTGCCATATAGGTAGCATCGTGATTGCCAAGCTAAGTGGCTCGAAGACTTTAGCCAGACCCATGGAAAATGCTATCCCAGACACCTCCACCCTTCACATTCCTAACTCAAGGACTACCCTAGACTCACAATAGGGTGAATGAAGTTCATGTGACCATGATGTGTGAACATTGGCTCTGACACCAACTGTGACGACCCCAATTCCTGTACACTTTCCAAGTTGAAATTCCCTAGATATGCTGTAACACCCCTGACCGGGGTTATACCTTAACCCTAGGTGTTTTGATTAAGAAAGATGATTAAATGCTTAATCTCATCTTGTGAAAGGTAATTATGGTTCAAGAGGAACTTATATTACAATTCTTATCTTTTTTTAACATTGTTGAAATCAATGTTTTGCCTGTTTTGGACTAAAGTGCAAATTACCCAAGTTGAGGGGTTTAAGTGCAAATTGTGCATGATAATATGTTCCTCATGTGTTGAAGCATCATGAGAGTAAAGATGATGCTGAGGTATGGCTTATGGAAGCCTAAATACCAAGAAAGAGCTGATAAAGCAATGTATGTGCATGAAAACCTAGTTTTGGTGTAATGTGCAATTTACCCAAAACCCAGGGTGTAATATGTAAATTACCACTTCAATAAGGTCCCTAATGTTTCTTGGCATCAAGTAGAGAAAATAAAATGAGAGGGGAGCCTCATTTGAATTAAGTTGGAGGAGAGAGAATCTTGATATTAAAATAATCAAGATTTAATCCTAATTGAAACCCTAATTCTATTTAGTGTAAAAACAAATATAATAATTGAAGGGCCTTCAACCAAAAACGAGATGGTTGAATTTGCTCAAGTGTGAACACATTTGTGACTTTGCTAGGCCACGAAAATATCTCAAGCAAGTGGATAACCCACTCACCATTATTATAAAGAAAAGCAATATCCACTCAAATTGGAATATTATTATAATATGATCTAAGGTGCTTAATTTGCTTTTCTTTAAATTGATGGATAATGAAGAGGAATAAGAGGCAATGAAGATAGCCTCGTCCTTAAGGATTTTGAGGGGAATTTGAGGGGGAAGAGGCGGCCATATTTTTGGAATTTAATGCATTTTAATAATGCATTTTCTCTCTCATCAAGTTTCTTATAAAAGTACCTTTACCAAGCCAAAACAAAGGCTATTTCGGATTCTTTTCTTTACCCTTGCTTGGAAAACGACTAAGGAGCTGTGGAGGAGCAGGAGGACGACCCCAACCTGTTGGTAAGGTCCTTGACCTTCGTTCTCCTTGATTCCATGGTGGAAATAAAAAATAAATCATTGATTTCTTCTTATTTGGATCTCCTCTTCAACCCTAGCCAACTTTTTCATCCAAAAGCTTGAGGACGAGCTTAGGGGGAGTTGCTAGAGATTCATCCACCATTAATGGCGTGGGCTTGAAGCTTTGGAGCTCAATTGGAGGCGGGTTTTATAACTCAAACCCTTAATCATTGCTATTGCATCAATCAATTATGCTTTGTTGATTGTTTTCTTCAATTTGATACATACTTGTTTCCTTGCTGCAATTTCCATCAAGAACAGTTTCTGTTCTTGGTTTTTCGAAGGAAGGGGATGATGACATCATCCTATATGCTTATCCAAAGAAAAGTACCAAGCCAAATGGTCTTGATATCTATTCCAAATCGTTTTAAATTGATTGGCTATGCAGTTTCAGAAAACTGTTTTAGGGAAAACGGTTTCAAGACCGTTTGATATGGTTGAACAAGCGTTGACCGTTTGGGAATCTTGTTCCTAATTATGTAGGATAATGACCCTCCAAATTTTAGGGGTTAACTCCAAAGGAATCGTGAGTTGAAGCCTAATCAATTAGGGAAACCTAATTGAATTAAGTGCTGATTTTCAATCTGATTTAATTGACCTTTTTGAGTAAATGGTCTCAAGACCGTTTGAATGCATTGACCAAGGGTTGAATGTTTGGGATTACTGTTCCTAATGATGTGGTCTAATGACTCACCAAATTTGAGGGATTAACTCCCAAGGAATCGTGAGTTGAAGGCTATTCAATTAAGAAAACCCTAATTGTTTATGGAAGCAATAACTCAGTATACTATGTCAAACATAGTTGTTTGTATTTGATCATATGGTTGATGTAACCAAATCAAGTGGAGAGAATGATAGAAATGAATTCATACATGAGTATGATTCATATGGTGATTTAGGGTAGGATCCTTAGTAAAGAGATCAAGAAACCCTAATTGAGAAGGTGAACGAACCCTAACCCTGATATAGGGAAATTTTGAGTAAAACCCTAATCTAGGGTAATAGTGTAACCCTAATTAAGGGTAATGACTTGGGTAACTCTAATTTAAGGTAATGAAATACCAAACCCTAATTAGAGGAATAATTAATCCCTAATTTATGGGTAATTGAATGAAACCCTAATTGGGGTGATTAGTGAAACCCTAATTGAGGGTGATTCACTAAGAAACTCTAATTGAGGATGATTCCATGTGAAACCCTAATTGAGGGCGATGTCATATGAAACCTTAAACCTAACACAGAGTAAAGCTATGTAAAACCCTAAATTTGGGCTATAGTGCATGGAATTCTAATCATGGGAAATATGATGATAAATCATAACCCTAATGTCTGGGTAATGATATGAGTAAACCTTAATGATGAAATAATGAGTAATACCCTATAATGATGAAATATCTTAAGTGGTTGACTATAGGCAACCTTATAACAAGCAATGCCTTAATTTGAGATGAGTCCATATCATTGAATATAGTTGGACAATCCTTGTGTGTGATCTATGCACATCATGGTAAAGGTGATAGGTTGGTGGATGAAAGTATTAAGATGTGAAATTCCTTATTATAAGATAAGTTAATAAACTCATGTAAGATAGAAGTGATGAGGGAAGTGATACATTGAGACATGATAGATATCACATTTAGCATTTCAGGGTTGATATACCTTGATGCATCTCAAATCCAATATTTTTTTAGATAAGATACACAAGGAGAGTGTTATGTAAATTGTCACAATGAAATGTAATGAGTTTAACATACTTGATAAGTAAGCTAAAATGAGTATGATGTAATCATACCATGATAATGATGAGAGATAAACTCATACCTTGTGTTGATGATCATTTAATGATAAATGATAAGAATATTAAATACTTGGAATGTCGATGGATGCTCCTAGATGTATGGAACAATATATTAGGGTTGTATTGATAAAATAAACATGAAACCCTAATTGATGTGAATAGTAAACCCTAACCCTGTGGAGGAAATAGTGGTGTTACTATTATATTACATGAGTTAATATGTTATTGTTGCCTAGTGAGAGGTGACAAGATGTTTAATGGCCTTGTGAGCCATATGGTTAGATGTTACCTGGTAAGAAGTAACAAGATGTTTCATGGGCATGATTGAGCCCTGAATGAGGTGTATTCCTCTTATGTTGATAAGGGTTGATACCCTGTGCTATTGTGAAAAGGATTTATATCCTATGATAATATGATAATTGGTGTAATCTAATGAATGGCAAGTGAATATTACCATGTGATGAAGAGATGAGAAATTATGTTTCATATGTTTTATATCTTTTCAGGTTTTGATATTTATATGCTTGCTAGAAATGAATTAGGGTTTGTATGTCCACTTGTTTGATGCAGCCTTAATTCACCTAATTGGCATAACTAATTAAGTGCAACTCTAATCATGTAGTGCCCTGTGCCGTAGAACCATCTTCAGTGTCAGAACTTGCTGGATGGTAAAACGAGTATTCCTAAGGGAAACTCGGAGCGCATATTGTTGAATATGCGGGGGTGGCAGGTTGAGGATATATATATACTTGTCATCCACAATTGCAGGTTACAGAGGATGGCTATGGTCATGCCTCAAATATTTGATGTGATTGAGGACAGCTGCGGTTGTACCTCGGATTAGAGGGTTTTGTATACCCTATTTTCTAGTGTCGTAACTTGTACCAAGTACGGACTAGTTGTTATCAGTTGACTATATGTCACTGTTGGCAGTTTGACTGGTATGTCACTGCAGTTTACTCGTACTGACCGAGGGGAAGAGATCTTAGGATGCCGGTACTCCTAGATCTTGTACGGAACCGAATAGCCCTTCGCAGGGGTCGGTTGGACTTTGAATGGTACGATTCAAATTCCCCAGGGCATAATAAAAGATGTAATACAGCCGTATAGCATATCTGTTTAGGGTTATACATGACGCTTCACATTGAATGGAAACCCATGTTTGTTCTCTTTACATAAAGATGATGCTTAGTGCAACTAAGAGATAGTAATTATACTTATGTTGTGGATATGCATAAGACTGTAATTGTGTACATACAATGGTCATGCTTATGTTGATATCTTACTGCTACTGTTGATTATAATCATGATGCTAGATATCTCATGTTGATAGTTATGTTTCACATGCTATCCATGCCTCTATAATTAGAAATACCTGACAGAGGCTTAATGCCTGTAATTAGGTTTGGTTAAAGTCCAATGCCTGGATGTGTAATCAGGATTGGTATAGTCCAATGCCTGAAACATTTATACCTGATTGATATAGTTTAATGCTTGAATAATACATGATGATTTATATAATCACATGTCTGGCATAAGTGAATACTTGTTTAGCAGATTGGCTAAGGCCAACAAATAGAAACAAGAATGAATCATGGGTGACACATCAGAATAATGAATGACATGAGCAAAGCTTGAGATGTTGAAAATGTATGGTAGATGAATGTTATACATGTTCTTTCTATTTCTTATAAAGAGAATAGATGAATTACTGTTCAATCATAGATATGTGTAATACTTTAAAAGATGAGAATGATCTAAACTGCTTATCCTCTGCTCAGTTTTATATTAATTAAACTACAATAATGATGTTTCTGGCGGAGAGTTATATCTCTCGCTGGGGCAATTTTCAATTGTCTCACCCCCGTGGGAACCAACATTTTTAGGTGGACGAGTGTGAAAGAGACTGCTAATATCTTTCGGATGAAGAACATCAGCAGCTACAAGGACAGCAGTGACAACTCAGGTTGAGTGTGCTGTCTATCGTGTTTGGTAGATAGAAGTCCTATGTGTCGTCTCTGTACTCTCAGGTCCTCGGAGTTAGTACTTAGTGCTTTTAATGTATCGTTTTTAGATTTTGGCTTGATGCCTCGAGGTTATTATGTTGTCTGTGTTTAGCTTTTAACAAGGCAGTTGATGTTGTAACCCTTGAAAAGAGATGGTATAAGATATATACTTATGAACCATGATGTAAATGTAATACATTGGTTCTTGTTGAAAGAGTTTTCCTATGATTGGGTCTCTTTGAAAAAGGTTTTAAATTTTTAGTGATTTTCTATAATCCGCTGCTTAGTGAACACTTCCGCATTAGTTAATTATGTTTTTGTTAGTTGGATGCTACAATTAAGTGGTATCAGAGCTCTAGGTTCGCTGAGTCTACAGAGACATAGGACTAAGGTAGTAGAGTCTGTTCTGGTATCATCTAGTGTATCTGATAATGTCTTCTGCTCATATAAGAGAAGAAGAACTTAAAGATGACTGGGTCACATGAGGAGATTGCTGCTGAGAGCAGCAATATTGCACCAAGAAGAGGTGCATGGGAGCAGGCAAGACAGAGACAATTGCCTAAGAGTCTCCTAGTTGATCCATTTATGATAAGAAAATCTTTCTTTAAGTATTACTGTTGGGTAGATTAGAGCAACAGTAATGCATATAGTGGACTGGATACTAGCTTTACGATCTAGGTTATCAGTCCTTAATACAGAAGTTTGAGCTTTAAAAGAGTTCCTAAATGACTTAGTCATGTTGGAACATGGGAAAGTCATGTGTGTATAATGATATTAAAAGTGAGGAATATGATCGCAAATAAAGTGCATACTACCTAATCTCAGTATTTATATACCCTGGCCAGGTATACAACTATTGATGATAAAGTGAGTATGGAAACTCTTACATTGTAATCTCTCTGATTGCCCTGATCAAGCAGTCATTCTGATACAATCTAATGAGTATCATGAAATCAGAAATATGGAATGAATAAATGTGTAATATACTAAGTATAAGAAAGAGAAGTCTGAGATAATCTCAAATGAGCATGTTGTATGAGGAACTAAAAGTGTACTCCTCATAAGATAAGGATAAGAATAAGGGAAATGAAACCTGTTCAATAATGATGTAAGTATAATAAATGTATTTTCCCTAACGAAGAAATGGGAAATATGATGAGATCATGAGATGATCATAAACATGCTAAATGGATAATGTCATGTAATCATCCTTATAATTCCTATGCTAAAGGCAAGGAACCTAGGAAGAGCTAAAGATTAAATGATTCATGAATAGTTGAAAATACATAAATTAATAAGAGGAATATGAATCCTTGTTTTCTTTCCTTTCAGGGACATGACCATCAAGTGGGTCTTAGGACACTTGATGTGCATAAGATAAATGTGTTCATGTGATGGATACTTAGAAAAGTATCAGTTATCTTGGACTTTGGTCCCAAGATGAGGACATATGAAACACATAATGTTCCAAGATGAAAGGAAGAGATATATATGATGTGTTTCCAACACATGTGATAGATATCAAGGTGAAAGATTATGGTATCTGAGAGATATCAGATGGGTTAGGTTGGATACCTGGATTGGTCAACTGTGAAATTAGTCTGATTATAATAATATGAACATCATATGTTAGGGGTTTATGCTCTGCATAAACATGATACTAATAAAGAATGTATGATGCTTCTCTGAATAAGAAAAGTGTTATTTGACACAAAGTTGACTCTATAGTCAATGATGAGGGACAGTGGGGCATGTGCCTTGTGTGTTGATTCTATGAGAATTTTGTATGGAAACACTTGGTGCTGATCAAAGTTTTATGGTGTATCTATAATAAGGAGATCATATGTGAAGACTAGATAGTATGATGAATAATATACATTTGTCTTCCTTTATCTGGATTTCGAGGACGAAATCCTTGTTAGGGGTTTATAATTTGTAACACCCCTGACCTGGGTTATACCTTAACCCTAGGTGTTTTGATTAAGAAAGATGATTAAATGCTTAATCTCATCTTGTGAAAGGTAATTATGGTTCAAGAGGAACTTATATTACAATTCTTATCTTTTTTTAACATTGTTGAAATCAATGTTTTGCCTGTTTTGGACTAAAGTGCAAATTACCCAAGTTGAGGGGTTTAAGTGCAAATTGTGCATGATAATATGTTCCTCATGTGTTGAAGCATCATGAGAGTAAAGATGATGCTGAGGTATGGCTTATGGAAGCCTAAATACCAAGAAAGAGCTGATAAAGCAATGTATGTGCATGAAAACCTAGTTTTGGTGTAATGTGCAATTTACCCAAAACCCAGGGTGTAATATGTAAATTACCACTTCAATAAGGTCCCTAATGTTTCTTGGCATCAAGTAGAGAAAATAAAATGAGAGGGGAGCCTCATTTGAATTAAGTTGGAGGAGAGAGAATCTTGATATTAAAATAATCAAGATTTAATCCTAATTGAAACCCTAATTCTATTTAGTGTAAAAACAAATATAATAATTGAAGGGCCTTCAACCAAAAACGAGATGGTTGAATTTGCTCAAGTGTGAACACATTTGTGACTTTGCTAGGCCACGAAAATATCTCAAGCAAGTGGATAACCCACTCACCATTATTATAAAGAAAAGCAATATCCACTCAAATTGGAATATTATTATAATATGATCTAAGGTGCTTAATTTGCTTTTCTTTAAATTGATGGATAATGAAGAGGAATAAGAGGCAATGAAGATAGCCTCGTCCTTAAGGATTTTGAGGGGAATTTGAGGGGGAAGAGGCGGCCATATTTTTGGAATTTAATGCATTTTAATAATGCATTTTCTCTCTCATCAAGTTTCTTATAAAAGTACCTTTACCAAGCCAAAACAAAGGCTATTTCGGATTCTTTTCTTTACCCTTGCTTGGAAAACGACTAAGGAGCTGTGGAGGAGCAGGAGGACGACCCCAACCTGTTGGTAAGGTCCTTGACCTTCGTTCTCCTTGATTCCATGGTGGAAATAAAAAATAAATCATTGATTTCTTCTTATTTGGATCTCCTCTTCAACCCTAGCCAACTTTTTCATCCAAAAGCTTGAGGACGAGCTTAGGGGGAGTTGCTAGAGATTCATCCACCATTAATGGCGTGGGCTTGAAGCTTTGGAGCTCAATTGGAGGCGGGTTTTATAACTCAAACCCTTAATCATTGCTATTGCATCAATCAATTATGCTTTGTTGATTGTTTTCTTCAATTTGATACATACTTGTTTCCTTGCTGCAATTTCCATCAAGAACAGTTTCTGTTCTTGGTTTTTCGAAGGAAGGGGATGATGACATCATCCTATATGCTTATCCAAAGAAAAGTACCAAGCCAAATGGTCTTGATATCTATTCCAAATCGTTTTAAATTGATTGGCTATGCAGTTTCAGAAAACTGTTTTAGGGAAAACGGTTTCAAGACCGTTTGATATGGTTGAACAAGCGTTGACCGTTTGGGAATCTTGTTCCTAATTATGTAGGATAATGACCCTCCAAATTTTAGGGGTTAACTCCAAAGGAATCGTGAGTTGAAGCCTAATCAATTAGGGAAACCTAATTGAATTAAGTGCTGATTTTCAATCTGATTTAATTGACCTTTTTGAGTAAATGGTCTCAAGACCGTTTGAATGCATTGACCAAGGGTTGAATGTTTGGGATTACTGTTCCTAATGATGTGGTCTAATGACTCACCAAATTTGAGGGATTAACTCCCAAGGAATCGTGAGTTGAAGGCTATTCAATTAAGAAAACCCTAATTGTTTATGGAAGCAATAACTCAGTATACTATGTCAAACATAGTTGTTTGTATTTGATCATATGGTTGATGTAACCAAATCAAGTGGAGAGAATGATAGAAATGAATTCATACATGAGTATGATTCATATGGTGATTTAGGGTAGGATCCTTAGTAAAGAGATCAAGAAACCCTAATTGAGAAGGTGAACGAACCCTAACCCTGATATAGGGAAATTTTGAGTAAAACCCTAATCTAGGGTAATAGTGTAACCCTAATTAAGGGTAATGACTTGGGTAACTCTAATTTAAGGTAATGAAATACCAAACCCTAATTAGAGGAATAATTAATCCCTAATTTATGGGTAATTGAATGAAACCCTAATTGGGGTGATTAGTGAAACCCTAATTGAGGGTGATTCACTAAGAAACTCTAATTGAGGATGATTCCATGTGAAACCCTAATTGAGGGCGATGTCATATGAAACCTTAAACCTAACACAGAGTAAAGCTATGTAAAACCCTAAATTTGGGCTATAGTGCATGGAATTCTAATCATGGGAAATATGATGATAAATCATAACCCTAATGTCTGGGTAATGATATGAGTAAACCTTAATGATGAAATAATGAGTAATACCCTATAATGATGAAATATCTTAAGTGGTTGACTATAGGCAACCTTATAACAAGCAATGCCTTAATTTGATATGAGTCCATATCATTGAATATAGTTGGACAATCCTTGTGTGTGATCTATGCACATCATGGTAAAGGTGATAGGTTGGTGGATGAAAGTATTAAGATGTGAAATTCCTTATTATAAGATAAGTTAATAAACTCATGTAAGATAGAAGTGATGAGGGAAGTGATACATTGAGACATGATAGATATCACATTTAGCATTTCAGGGTTGATATACCTTGATGCATCTCAAATCCAATATTTTTTTAGATAAGATACACAAGGAGAGTGTTATGTAAATTGTCACAATGAAATGTAATGAGTTTAACATACTTGATAAGTAAGCTAAAATGAGTATGATGTAATCATACCATGATAATGATGAGAGATAAACTCATACCTTGTGTTGATGATCATTTAATGATAAATGATAAGAATATTAAATACTTGGAATGTCGATGGATGCTCCTAGATGTATGGAACAATATATTAGGGTTGTATTGATAAAATAAACATGAAACCCTAATTGATGTGAATAGTAAACCCTAACCCTGTGGAGGAAATAGTGGTGTTACTATTATATTACATGAGTTAATATGTTATTGTTGCCTAGTGAGAGGTGACAAGATGTTTAATGGCCTTGTGAGCCATATGGTTAGATGTTACCTGGTAAGAAGTAACAAGATGTTTCATGGGCATGATTGAGCCCTGAATGAGGTGTATTCCTCTTATGTTGATAAGGGTTGATACCCTGTGCTATTGTGAAAAGGATTTATATCCTATGATAATATGATAATTGGTGTAATCTAATGAATGGCAAGTGAATATTACCATGTGATGAAGAGATGAGAAATTATGTTTCATATGTTTTATATCTTTTCAGGTTTTGATATTTATATGCTTGCTAGAAATGAATTAGGGTTTGTATGTCCACTTGTTTGATGCAGCCTTAATTCACCTAATTGGCATAACTAATTAAGTGCAACTCTAATCATGTAGTGCCCTGTGCCGTAGAACCATCTTCAGTGTCAGAACTTGCTGGATGGTAAAACGAGTATTCCTAAGGGAAACTCGGAGCGCATATTGTTGAATATGCGGGGGTGGCAGGTTGAGGATATATATATACTTGTCATCCACAATTGCAGGTTACAGAGGATGGCTATGGTCATGCCTCAAATATTTGATGTGATTGAGGACAGCTGCGGTTGTACCTCGGATTAGAGGGTTTTGTATACCCTATTTTCTAGTGTCGTAACTTGTACCAAGTACGGACTAGTTGTTATCAGTTGACTATATGTCACTGTTGGCAGTTTGACTGGTATGTCACTGCAGTTTACTCGTACTGACCGAGGGGAAGAGATCTTAGGATGCCGGTACTCCTAGATCTTGTACGGAACCGAATAGCCCTTCGCAGGGGTCGGTTGGACTTTGAATGGTACGATTCAAATTCCCCAGGGCATAATAAAAGATGTAATACAGCCGTATAGCATATCTGTTTAGGGTTATACATGACGCTTCACATTGAATGGAAACCCATGTTTGTTCTCTTTACATAAAGATGATGCTTAGTGCAACTAAGAGATAGTAATTATACTTATGTTGTGGATATGCATAAGACTGTAATTGTGTACATACAATGGTCATGCTTATGTTGATATCTTACTGCTACTGTTGATTATAATCATGATGCTAGATATCTCATGTTGATAGTTATGTTTCACATGCTATCCATGCCTCTATAATTAGAAATACCTGACAGAGGCTTAATGCCTGTAATTAGGTTTGGTTAAAGTCCAATGCCTGGATGTGTAATCAGGATTGGTATAGTCCAATGCCTGAAACATTTATACCTGATTGATATAGTTTAATGCTTGAATAATACATGATGATTTATATAATCACATGTCTGGCATAAGTGAATACTTGTTTAGCAGATTGGCTAAGGCCAACAAATAGAAACAAGAATGAATCATGGGTGACACATCAGAATAATGAATGACATGAGCAAAGCTTGAGATGTTGAAAATGTATGGTAGATGAATGTTATACATGTTCTTTCTATTTCTTATAAAGAGAATAGATGAATTACTGTTCAATCATAGATATGTGTAATACTTTAAAAGATGAGAATGATCTAAACTTCTTATCCTCTGCTCAGTTTTATATTAATTAAACTACAATAATGATGTTTCTGGCGGAGAGTTATATCTCTCGCTGGGGCAATTTTCAATTGTCTCACCCCCGTGGGAACCAACATTTTTAGGTGGACGAGTGTGAAAGAGACTGCTAATATCTTTCGGATGAAGAACATCAGCAGCTACAAGGACAGCAGTGACAACTCAGGTTGAGTGTGCTGTCTATCGTGTTTGGTAGATAGAAGTCCTATGTGTCGTCTCTGTACTCTCAGGTCCTCGGAGTTAGTACTTAGTGCTTTTAATGTATCGTTTTTAGATTTTGGCTTGATGCCTCGAGGTTATTATGTTGTCTGTGTTTAGCTTTTAACAAGGCAGTTGATGTTGTAACCCTTGAAAAGAGATGGTATAAGATATATACTTATGAACCATGATGTAAATGTAATACATTGGTTCTTGTTGAAAGAGTTTTCCTATGATTGGGTCTCTTTGAAAAAGGTTTTAAATTTTTAGTGATTTTCTATAATCCGCTGCTTAGTGAACACTTCCGCATTAGTTAATTATGTTTTTGTTAGTTGGATGCTACATATGCGTGCACTCATATCTAATAGATGTCAAGAAGGAAAATGTAAGGGATTGTGATTGTCAACTAGTTTATAAAAAGAAGCTACATCATGTTCACAAACATCATTGAATAGCGACACAAACAACATTCATTGAAGATAAAGTCAAACATATTATTCAAAAAAATAAGAAGAAAATAGTTTTATGAAATGAAAGAACATAGGATTTAGATCATCTTATACATCATCTAGAAGATGAATAACTATCTAACTGAGAAAGAGATAAGAAATAGAAATCTAACCAGTCTATCCTCCATGCCTATTTATTTGGTAGCTTTAAGTACTTTGAGGTGCATTATTTGTTTCGTGTACCTAGAAAATACAAGAAACACAATCATCAACATAAGTTGGTACGTGGCTAAAAATACAGTATTATGATTGCATAAGTCAAGTACTTGAAGAAACAAAAGAAAGAAAAGAAAGCCATTGTTTAAGGCGGAAGATTAGGTAAACACATCTTTTAGATGTATCATTAGATGCAATTGTTCTACATTCTCTATTACCAGTTATCATACATCGAGTATGGGCAAATTATTTTATTTTACATCTAGCATGGAAAATTCATCATACATGCACACTAGGCAATATATTATGCATCCATACCTAACCATTTGTACTCTAGTAGCCACAACTCGTTAAAGGTTCATTTATGTTCCATTTATGTTTGGCAAAGCATAAATACTAGTAATCATCCAACAAAGTATAGGAAATAAGTCACCCAAGATACATCATATCTTATGAAACCATGGAAAACTAGTCTTATACTTAATAAATGTAACATACCTATTTTGATTAGATCTAGAATCCAAGAGTCTAGAGGAACAATAACTAGATCACCCTAAAAGTAAATGAATACTTAATGTCATTATGTGTTGTCAACACCGCATATTAGGGTTTTTGACTAACTAGGGTTTCCTTTTAGGATTCACATGATCCAATGTTTTCAGGGTCATATTGATACTTCAAGATTTCACAAAAATATACTAACATCTATTTTCATAAATATTTCCTACAAGTTAAAGTAAAAAAAAGCATAAAACATGGTCATAAAAGGATTCGTCAAACTAGGGTTGGATTTAGGAAAAAGAGATAATTTATATAGATTCTACTTATTTTTTTTGAGAACATGGGTATTTAATGGGGATTTTTTGAATACTGGAACTATTTACAATGGGTTTTACAAAACTAACCAATCAGGTAATTGCTAGAAGAATGAAATAAAAAAAGAATTACAGGCTTGGCTTCACAGATCAGGTGAGGGATCTGACTTCTTGGATCCTCCCACTAACCCATGAGCCATAGCTTGGCTCAGAGGGGTCAGTGATAGGAGGCATAATGGTGAAAGTGTGCATGCCAACATAAATTGTAGGTGAGATAATGTATGGGCATATTTGTAGAACATGGCCCATGATTGTACGCTCAAAATAGGGGACCTAGTCCCTGTTCGCACCATTGCTTCAGTGAGCATGGAGGTTGGATGGGGCAGAAGGAGAATGGGTTGTGAAGCATGCAAGGTGATGGTATTGCTGCCTTTGTAGAGGCTCTTTGAACCTATGGAGCCATTATGTGGTTACGGTACAGAGAAGGAACTAATGATGGCTGATCTAGATATAGATGAAGGTACATAGATGGAGGAAAACTCACTTCGAAGATTATACCTCAAATGGAGATCAACTGGGATTTGGGGAAGTTATGTGGCCCTTCCTGGAGTCGTGTACGAGCTTCAGCTCTGTACGTGGGTGATGAACGGGGACTATGAAGGTGGCCTGAGCCTGGATAGATGACGCTGGGGGGAAGCTTTGTCTATGGAGCCCTCTAGACAACTACACCTTCACACGATAGTTGGGAAGTCTTTGCCTAGGTCTAGATATGGTACAGATGCAAGCAATTGGAGTGAGGTTCTTCGAGGTGCAAGCAGGCTACTTTGGTTCAGGCCGGTGGAGTTGGAGTTGGGTGGAGAAGAGGGGGAGTGATGACAAGAAACTGAAGGATCTTTGAAGTTAAAGGAAAGGTCGTACAACTAATACACTCCTTAAATAGGCACCACGTGGCCTAGGTTTCCTTCCTTAAGGTGGCTGACGGGTCCATGGTGTCGACGTTTGGCCATTTTTAATTTACTAATACATAGGGATATTTCTTGGGTTCGTTTGAAAGAGGAGACAAATCTAGATCTGAAGAACTAAGTTTGAAAAAAAAAGAGCAAGAGATGATGCAAAGATGGTGATTCAAAAAAAATGGCACTACTATGTAGACCTTATCTACGAGAGGCATGTGAGGAGGATGACTCAATTGTCTTTCCATCGGATCCAGATCCAGGTCAGTGTCTAGATCCATGTAGATTAGAAACTTAAGGTTTTAAAAAGGTATTATATGCATCCACTTTCAAAACTCATAACTCATAATTTTTTCATCTAATTGTAACAAAATTTTAGGTGGAGATTCAAGATGTCATTACCCTACTATGGTATAAAATTGAGGGTCAAACCTGAATGTTTTCTATATAAACTGACCATGTACCCTAATACATGGATTTCATCTACTATGCAAATAGGGTTTGGATTTTTATGAAGTAAATAATCACTTTTAATCAATTAAGCAAGGGAAAGGGTTATGGGTAATATTGGAAATAACAAAATCAAAAGAGAGAGAAAATATAAGAACTCACTCTATCACATCATGCATAACCATAAAAGAGTCACCTTTTAGGTCAAAGGTAAACATTTAGGGTACATACATAAGATTTAAAAGCATAAAACAAGATCCCAGTGGATTGATATGACTAATTTATAGTTTAAATGTAACATGAGGCCATTAGAGACACAATGGAAATATAATAGAGCATAAAGTTCATTAAACAGACATCAAGTATCACTCTAAGACAAAATTGGAGAAGCACGAGTAAATTCAAATTTAGAAACCATTTTTAGTGGATAGGGCTTGTGTTTCTAATCAAAATGGTATATTTAAGGTCCATATTTGAACAAGGGAACATTTGGTTTCGAAATTTATAAAATCACCTTGTTTTGAGATGAACAAATGTATTATATCTCTAGCTTTTTTTCATTCAATAATTAGTTTAATCTAGCATAATAAATAAGAAATTACATCGAGATGGAAGGAAGACAGGCAACCAACTTCTCTGCCAATCCTTTCTGAATAGCAAAACCAACCCTCCTAAATACTACATCCATAGACTTTGAGATGAATTGGAACATTGGATCATGATCCGATGGTCATGGGAGATGCTTAGCGGGCGCTTCCTTTTCTTGGGCTTGCGGTTGGGGACCATGATTTTAAGGTCCCTGGCCCATGTTTTGGGATAACCCTTTTTGTTTTTTCTAAGTATGCTACTTAGAACCTTTCTCTAATCATCTGAGATGTAATTAGAGCTTGTAGAAAGTTTAAGTTTCCTTTTTGAGCTTGTTTGCATGATTTTTGTGTTTTGTGGTGAGATTTTACTGCAATTTGCAATTCATCCAGAGTAGGGGTTGATGTGCAAGTTTTCCACCTCTTGAGTGTTCCTTATCTTTCTTGGCATCATCTAGAGAAGAGAGAGAGATTAGCACCTTGTTTGGGACTTGGTTGTACAGTGACATCCCTAGTGATGTTTAGAACACATGAGTATGGTGTGCCTTGCACCTAGATGTGTTGTCTCAAGCTATAGAGTCCTAGAGGGTTGTTTTCTATCAGTTTGTGAGTGTGTAGGGTTATGCCCTATCGGTTTATGAGTGTGTAGGGTTGTGCCCTATCAGTTTGTGGGTGTGTGGAGATATGATTTCAGGCATGACCTTAGTTGGAGACTAAGAGGGTGAGATCTATCCTTGACCTTATCACCATGTCTTTCATGTAGTTGCATGTGGCTCCTTTTTGTGGATAAGTGTCACCTAAGCTCCTAAGGTGATGACACCTCTTCCATGACCTCTTTCTCACCCCCTAGTATATAATCTTCTTTCTACCCATGCAAGAGAATCCTTTTGTCCATGCTTGCTTTCTCTCCTTCTTGGTGGATGACCTTGAGAAACTTAAGGAGCAAGAGAGTCTCTCTTGGAGCTTGGAGGACAAGTTCCCAATTGTGGTGTTCTTGATCAATTCCATATTCTACCTTTGTAAGCCATGTTTCCTAGATTTCCCTTTTTTCTTCTTCTCAGTCATGGATCTTGGATATCTCCTTTTCATCTTGAAACCACCTTAACATTGGTCTTGTCTTCTTCCATGGAAGTGTAGTGGAGATCAAGTTTGGTGGATCATCTTCTACCTAGAGCTCGTGAGCTTGAAGCTTGACCCTAGAGCTTGGATCTTGGTGGTGATCTTTGAGGTGGGTTATATAACTTTTAACCTCCTTTGTTATTTTCACTCTTCATATGCTTATGTTGTTCTTCATCTCTACATCATTTATCTCTTGTATTCTAGTAGTTTTTGGTGGTTTTTGAGGACTAATTTGGTGAAGGAATTTTGTTTAAGTTGTTGACTACATCTTGCACCTTCTTACCATGTTAGTAGATGGACTAGTGACCGAGTTTTCTAAGTTTGAAGATGACTAAGTTGACACACACTTGCACTATGTTGTGGGTAGTCGTCATGACTTGCGGTACATAGAATGACACACCATGTGAGAAGTCATCATGACTAAGAGTAAGCTAAACTGATATGTTTGCTAACTGGTATGCTTTGATGGGGTTAGCTCATCATTTCCTAGAATTGCTTAAACCGATATGTTTGCTAACTGATATTCTTGAAGGGTGTTAGCCCATCATGATCATGAGGATTCCTTGTGAGCAAGTATGTTTGTGTGCCAAACCATGATGCCCTGGTGGTGCAAGAGGCCAACACATTTTAAGTGTAGGATAACCTGATATATTGAAAAGTGGTGAACTGTGATGCCTTACTGAAACCCTAACCCTAACAACTCGATACACCTAGGGTTGCCTGACACACTAGTGTTACCCGTCACACCTTCAAGTAGGGTTGCCCGTCATACCTTTAGGTGTTGTTTCCCGTCACACTTTCAAGGAGGGCTAAACTGATACACCTCTTGTGAGGTTAACCTGACACCATGAGTGCTCAACGGATACACCTCTTGTAAGGTTAGAGTTTGTGCCTTCATTATTATGATGATGACAAGTCAACACCCTATGACAAGTATCAACAGATACATCAAGATGGTCTAAACCAATACATCAATATAGTCTAAATTGATGCCTTGTGATGGTGGTCATGTTACATCATTTTAATGATAGGGTTACATGGTATGATGTGATACCCTACGGTGTGGTTGTATGAACAACAAAGGAGTGTTGTTTTATATAACATTTAGTCTTATAACATACTCTATAATGATAATGGTAATGATGAATGGAGTTTGGTTGTTGATCCAACCCTATAAACTCTAATTGGTTAAAGAGAACCCTAACCCTAAAGATGTAATGTGAATGACATGAATCCTTATGGGATGATAGTAATGATGAGGTATTATCTTTCTTGTTATAAGTTCCTAACCATGTAGGTAACATAAGTTGATATGCATAACTGGATAAGAGCTATGGTGTTGGTGATATGTTTGAATGGGCCTTATGAGGCATATGTGATGTTGGTAACACAGATAGAAGAGGAAAATGGGTCTTATGACCTAATGATGGCTCATTGTCTTATATATGAGGGGATAATTTCCTCAGTAATGGGATGAGGGGTTGCTACCCCAAGGTATGTGGTCCTTCTGATGAGACATATGGTGAATGACAAGAATCAAGTGATAATGTGATGAGATCACACCTCATATGCTCAAATAAGTTCTGATAATGTGTTATGCCCTTATCTATGTAGAACTTGTTTATTAGAAATTGTAACTTGATTTATGCTAAAAGGCACTTAAATGACCTAACTAATCATGTTGGACCTAATCATGTAGCTTTCCTTGTGCCATAAACCTATTCAGTGTCAGCATTTTTTGAATGGTGAAACGAGTTTACCTCAGAGCGCATATTTTTTGAATAAGCGGGGGTGAGGACGAATATCCCTTACGTCCAAGATATTTGACACATGATTGGCTACGAGCCATACCCTCGAAGTGTGTGGCTTTCAACCGTAGCTCAGTAATATGTGACATAGGATTGGCTGTGGGCCATACCCTAGAAGGGTGTGGCTGTAGGTCGCAGCTCAGTTTCACTGACATATAAGGCATAAAAACAATATCGAGATGTTACTCCTCAACTATCATCCAAACAAGGTGCCCAAGTATTCATCCACATACTAGGTCATGCCAAACAGAAGCAATAAAACTCTAGAGTAGGTAAATTGCATATTGGCCCTCTACTTTGGGAAATTTGCAATTTACACCAAAACTAGCACATAAAGCACAAGCATCATCCAACCAAGCTCAAACATGGAACATAGGCCCTCCACAAGGTGCACCATACCATCATTCTCTATTTATTGATGCTAGATAACTAAAGGTATGCTCTACATGTGACATATTACAATATAACCCCTTACCTTGGGTAAATTGCAGTTTGGTCCAAAACAAGCAAGCATTGCTCAAACAACATCCAAATGGGACCAAACTGGAAACATAAGCTTGTGATATGATATCAAAACTTCTTGAGCGATTAGATTAAGGTTCTAAGCACTTTTGTTAAGAAAAGCAAACATGGTTGGCCCAAAACATGGGTTAGGGTCCTTAGACATGTATGTGCATGAACTCCATCTTTATCATGCCATGCACAATAAAAACTTGAGGATAATGAAAGGGATAAGGGTTGGCCCCCTTTGGTTATATTCTAGGACAAGCCACTTCCACTCACATTTTTATTATATTCACAAATCAATGCAAACATTCCCAAGGAAAGTTGCAAGCCGATAACCATTGCTTTATTGAGATGCTTAGCTCGTTTTTGAAAAGTCAAAGAGTTAACAACACGATATGGGGATTTTCTCTTTGCTTGCTTGGCTGATAGGGACTCCATTTTAATCACTACAAATTGATACACTTAATACAAGCTCAATTTAGGGTTTCCATTCAACCCCTTTCTTGGTCTTTTCATCACCAAGAATACTACCACTCATATATGATTCAAACATAGTTTCTCTTTCATTATCTCTCCTATAAATGATACATAGAGGAAGTAGGAACACTATAGAGGTGGTAATTTTCATATCAACCGAACATTTTCGGTAAATTACAATTTGTACCAAAATTGGTGCACACGATACTAACATTATTCAAACAAGTTCAAACTTGGCATTTAGGATTTCCACAAGCCACCACTTAGCATCAATATCTCTCTTATGATGCTAAAACACTTAAGGCATGTTCAACATGTGACATTTTGCAATATAACCCCGCATCTTGGGTAAATTGCACTTTGGTCCAAAATAAGGAACATTGCTCAAACAACATTCAATCAGGACCAAACTTGAAACACAAGTGTGTCACGCGATAACAAAACTCCTTAGAGGATTATATTAAATTTCTAAGAAACTTACTTAGATAAAACAAATAGGGTTACCTCATAACCCAGGTCAGTGCCATTACATTGTTTCTATCTTAAACCTAGACCAAATGTCTTCTGAGGTGGAGGTTGGTATTCATGTAAACAAAGTTTTGACAGATTACAATAGGGAGTTGGTGAACAGAAGCTCTTTGTGAGTTAATGAAGGTCAAAGGTTTGTTCCTTTGACACCTATTGTTGTGTTTCAAGAAGGAGATTGCTCTTCATGTATGTATGACAAAAGTCTTCAAGAAGTTTCTCAAAAGTCTAAATCGAAATCACCTCCAAAGTGTTTATCTAAAGTGAATATATAAAATCCATATCAGACATCTCATGTGAATGTGGGTATCTATCATAGAGTCACCAACTCAGCATTCTCACCAATTCACAATAGTTTTGGGGTTTTGGAAATTTTCAATGAGGAACTTGATGCTGAGGCTGTCAGCTCAACAACCCATGTTTCCAAATGATAGACTCCTTATCAATCCCAGATTGGAACGTCAGGGGGATAATGAATAAAATACAAGGTGTGGCTGATGAAATCAAATGTTCTAAGAGTGAGATTGTGATCTTGGAGGAGACTAAGTTGAGGAAAGAAGGTATTGATAAGTTTATGGATAGGCATTTTCTAGAATATAGATGGGTATATAATCATGAGTCCCAAGTACTAGGGAGGATTCTTGTTCTATGGAAAGAGAGTATTATAGCTAAAGTTAATGAATCTAATCAACATATCCATCTTGAAGTTGTGTTTGGAGGTTAGTTGTTCTATGTTACTACAATTTATGGTCACAATGGAGACAATGATAGAGTTAATATATGGAATAATATTTAAGAAATTCACTTGAGCATGAATAGTCCTTGGGTTTTATTGGGAGATTACAATGCTGTGAGGAGATTTTGTGAAAAAGTTGGAAAGAATCCCCCAATGAGAAAATCTATGCTATATTTTAATAACTGTATGTTTGATTGTGGTTTCACGGAGATGGATCTGAATGGCCCTTATTTCACTTGGGACAGTCATCAAGAAGGATAACATTTTGCTGCATCAAAATTGATAAAATCATATATAATGACTTGTTTCAATCGTCTATTTCTAGTTTAATGGTGAGGTTATCTCTAACAGTGTTAGTGATCACAGGAGAATAAATTTGCTTATTGGAGAGATGAGGAAAGTTGAAGCCCCTTTTAGGTTCATAAATGCTTGGTTGGACCATGAGGAGTTTCTTTCTGTGGTTGAAGATGTTTGGAGCATCAAAGTTGTAGGCTATGCTGAATTTTGTTTATACAAAAATTGAATCATCTTAAAAATAAGCTCATATTCTGGAATAAGAGAACTATTGGGGATACATTTGAGAAGGCTAGGACTGATAAAATTAAAGATGATATGGATCAAGCTCAAGTTGATATGGATCAAGCTCAAGCTCATCTTTTTCCATTTGATGAAGGGTTGAGAATGAATGCCAAGAATAGTAGAGTGTCTGCTGAGATCAGTTCAAAGGCTGAGGAAAGCTTCTTGAGAAAAAAGTATTGTGTACAATGGCTTCAGGAGTTTGATAGTAATACAAAATTCTTTTATTCATCTATCAAAACGAGGAGGCATCAAAACAAGATCGTGAGTCTTAATGTTGAAGGCTCTATTACACATGATCCTACTCGTATCAAAGAAGCTATTATGGAGTTCTATGTTGGTCTGTTCAGGGGTGACAGAAGTAGATGTAGTGTTTGGAAAGATGAATGGACAAGTAACCCTCTCAATGCTGGCCAGAAGGTGTCTCTTATTGCTCCTATTTCTAGAAATGAAGTGGACAATGTGGTCAATGGGCTAAATGGTGACAAAGCACCATGATATGATGGGTACAATGGCTATTTCTACAAGTGTTCTTGGCCAATTATTGGGAATGATGTGTTTAATGTAGTATAATATTTTTTTAATAATGGTTCTATGTTGAAAGAAGCCAATAAATCTTTTATTTGTCTTGTGCCCAAGAATGGTGATACAAACTTGATATCAAATTGGCAACATATATCCTTTTTTTTTTAGGTCTGGCAACCTATATCCTTATGTAATGTGTTTTACAAGATTATCTCTAAAATCTTGGTGAACATGCTTCAGCCTATTTTGGACTCTATAATTGACCAAATCCACTGTGCTTTTGTGAAGGGCAGAAATATTCGTGATGTCATTCTTATTGCTAATGAAATTTTACATGACTTTAAGAAAGGAGCTCTGACCAATCCTAAAATGTGTATCCAGGAAGATATCAAAAAAGCTTTTGACTCAGTAAATTGGAGTATTCTCTTCTCCTTATTATACAAAATGTGGTTTCCCTCAATATGGATAAAATTGATAGAAAGTTTTTTCTATTCTACTTCATATCAGGTCTTGGTCAATGGAGAGCCAACAAAGTCCTTCTGTCCTACTAGAGGCATTAGGCAAGGAGACCCGATTGCCCCTTATCTATTTGTGATAGAAATGCAAGGTTTCTTTGAACTTGTGAAGAAGGAAGTTAAAGAAAAGAGTATTATGCCTGTAAGAGTTTCTAAGAAGATGCACCTGTCACATCTTGCTTTTACATATGACCTAATGGTGTTCATGAAGGCTGACAAAGGAGAAGCTCTGAAGTTGAAGTATGTGTTCTCAAAATTTGAGAACTGGTCGAGTTTGGCCATTAAGTATGAAAAGAGTTCTATATTTCTGAGCAATAAAGATGATAAGTTTGTGCTTGACGTTCTTAATATGAAGGAGAATGTTGGACCTGCAAACTATCTTGGTTTGCCTATTTTTGAGGGAAAATTGTCAAAAAAAACTTTGTACATGGTTAACTGATAAAGTAAAGAAGAAGCTTGAGTCATGGAAATCTAAAACCTTGTCTCTTGCAGGAAGAAGTGAGCTTATTAGATCAACATTGTCTTCCATTCATTTATACTGGATCTTCTCATTTCCTATTCCTTCTTCTATTGTTGAGGAGATTGATAGGATTTGTAAGAACTTTCTTTGGAGTGTTACTGAGAAGAAGAAATGTATGCATTTAGTTAAATGGGAGAAAGTAACAATGCCTAAAAAAGAAGGAGGATTAGGGATAAGGAAAACTAAAAAGGTGCAAAAAGCATGCTTAATGGTAAACCATTGGAACATTGCATTATAGAAGGATATGATATGGGTTAAGTGGGTACATGAAAAATATATGAAGAAGAGTTCATTTTGGAGAATTGATGAGTCTCCTAATTTCTCCTGGTTGTTTAATAATATCCATTGTGTGAGTGTGAATCTTCTTTCTATTAGTAACTTTAACATTGGCCATGGAGAAAAATTTAGCTTGTGGGATGATCTTTGGTTGAAGGGTAAGTCTCTTTGTGATGAGGTAGATATATTTATTCCTCTCAGATCTGGTATATGAAATTCTGATAAATTGAGTATGATCTTTTGTATTGGAGAGTGGAAAGTGCCTGAAAGTTGGTGTTCAGGGATCATTATGGAAGTTCTTGCTTCAAGTGGTGTTAGCATTTCTGGTCGGGATTCTATTACAATCAATGGAAATGAAATTTTGAAACTGAAAGATGTTTGGGAGGCCATTAGACATAGGGAGGATGAAAATAAGTTCTTTAGCTGGTTATGGAAGACCAATATCCCTAAAAAATACATCAATCATGTTTGGAAAGTTGTTCTAAATAAGTTACCTAGTACCGATTGCTCTATGTGAAGGGGTATTCAGTTAGAATTGATGTGCTTCCTCTACTATAATGGGTATGAAGATTCTATTCATCTATCTTTCTCTTGTCAATATGTTATTGATCTGTGGACTCTAGCTCATGATGAGGGATTTATTAATCAAGTTCTTATAAGTTGGGATGATATTACCAATGGAACTAGGATAAAGATTAATATATGTTCTACTACATTGTTGTACTATGCTTGTTTTGAAAGGAATAGGAGATTCCATAGTGTCATATCCAGATCGAGATTTGTCATGTGGAAGGTTATAAAATTTTAAGTCCAAGTTTTATGTAATCTGAGAAGTTCTCTAGATCCTGATATAAAAACATGAATTGGGTTTTAACACTATTTTATGAGCCTGAAGTGTACCAGATGTGTTTGATAAGAATATCTTCTTTTTGATAGTAGGTTGAAGAGATTTTTAGTTCTATAGGTTGTGATGTCTTTTTCTGAAAGAGGTTTGGATGAAGGTTATAGAAGATTGATATTCTTTTGTATAAATATACACTTTGTCTTCCTAGTTTTATCCTTCCATTTTTTTCTTTCTTTCCCCCATCCCCTGTGTGGTATTTTTCTTTTAGCTCTCTTCTTTATCTTACCCAACCTTTTTCTTTTCATATCTTGTTTTGTATTTTGTACAAAAAAGATAAAAAAAAGTAGCAAGGTTTTTGGCGACCAAAAAAACATTTACTAAAATTATCTTTATGCATTCTTTACTTGTATATTGTAATAGTCACAGTTGTTAAACTATAATAATTTAGAGTTAATAGTAATATGTTTTTCATATTAATATATATAATGATAAGTGGTTTGATTTTTCAAGATGTTTATCACAGAAGGACTGCACAATACTATGTATTGACACCATTTGTCATGATTGTCCAAACATGATCTTATATGCACCAACAAAGAGTAAATAAATGGAGGAAGAGGAGGTCATGTTGAAGCGTAATATATGAACTAATTTAAAGGAAGATAGATATTTTTATCTAAAAGTTTTATATTGTCCATATTTTGATAGTAACTTAATGATTCCATTCATATGTATCTAATATGTCTATTTGAGTTTGATTTTAGTTATTAGGTACAAGACAATGATCAATACAATCAAGTTACAACTCTACTCAACAAAATCCAAAGTCCATGCAAATGCACTTCTATGGAAATATCCCTAAATGACTTAGGATATTTTTTGTACTCATCTGTTATGACTTGTAATTAAGATGACAAAAAATCAAGCGCACTTAATTTGAATGTTTGATCATTTTTATGATATTTTTCAAAATGCATCATAGATTGTTTGATCGACCGAGTTCCCTCTCAGAAACTTAACTGACGCCTACAATGTCTCTTAGAATTACCCAGGTTCGGCTGAGTTTACCTCAGGATAAATTCGATTGACACCATGCACTAGCAAACTAATTTTAAGCCATGGTCGAGTTTCATCCAGGATAAACTTGACCGACAACTCAAAATTAGCTTGTCACACAATGCCATCGGCCGAGTAACCTTTATGGAACCTCGACTGAATGCATTATACAAAATGTGTAGAAAAAGTGATTGTAGCCATTGGAGTGTTGTAAATATCAAAAATAGATCTGTTGGAACACCCCAAACGACTAGATTTCATTCCTAAATACTTCTACTGACTACTAGACATCCTCAATTATAAACATGACCCCTTGGACTTCATTCTAAGTTTTCTCCTTCATGCTATTCAAGCATCTTGCTAGAGTTGAGGGCATTTTGTCCACTAGAGCCCCTTTCTCTCTCTTTCTTAAAAATCCAAACGTCCATATGAGTGAGATAGGCTATATGTGAGGGAGATACTCTATTGTAATCTTATAAAGATAAAAATCTCTCTTTCCCTGACCCCTTTCTTCAAGCTATGTTTGTGAAAGCTTCTCCAAGTTGAGGATAAGGTGAATGGGAAGGTTGAAGATCCTTGAGAAGAGTGGGTAATTCATTTAAGGCAGAATACTTGTTCCAATAAGGGGAGCTCCTTGATGAAGGTGTCCAACTCCTTACAAAAGTGGGTAAGCCCTTGTAGAGGTTGAAGACTCTTGCTCGAAGGATAGGTAAGACATTGTATGGTTTATTGGCTCCTTTTGATCCTTAAAAAGGAAGTCTAGGCATCCTTTCCCTACAAAACAAAGGTCTTATTGTATGTATTATAATGGAATATAAGTATCCAATGGTTGTAAAATCCTAGGGCTTGACCTCTTCAGGTAATGGACTGACTTTCTCCTAGTTTGGAGACTGGAACAACTCTACATAACTTGTTATTGTACTTGTTTAATCTCTCTCACCCTTACTACGTATGTTTAGTTGCATATCAAATCCCATATTTGCAATATTACTTTTTGAAGTAATTTGAATGTCTAATCAATTTTACTTAAGTTCTTTCTAGCTCTATTCACCCCCTCTAGAGCCCTTTGATCCAACAAGTTGTATCAGAGCCACAGTCTTTCTAAAAAAGATCTCCCACGAGAAGAGAAGATGGGTGACAACCTCTTAGGTTCTCTAAACTTAAAGGGTGGATTTTCCATGAGGCTTCCAATCTCTGAAGACACAAACTTCCTTTATTGGAAGTGATGGATGCAATTCTACTAGTTAGGAATGAATTATGAAATGTGAAAAGTAGTCATCCTTCTCTATAAGGAGTTGGCAAAGATATAGACACTTAGGATGAATCTACACTAAAGAAGGCATATCTAAATGCAAATGCCATAAGCATCATTTATGCAACCCTCACCCCTTCAAAGTGCAACCAAGTTTATTCATGGGATACACACCATGAGATATGGAACCCATTTTGTGTAACCTATGAAGGGACCAAGCAAGTCAAGTAGTCTAAGATCTACATGCTCAAAGTCTCCTTGATAACTTCATGATGGGGAAGAAGGAGAAAGTTTCTGAGATGTACTCAGGACTCAACACCATCATCAATGGATTTGCTTCTTTGGGCCACCCTATGGATAGAGGGACCATCAACTCCAAGATCCTTATGTCTCTTCCCAAAATGTGGGAATCCTAGGTGACTTGTATTGAAGAAATAAGAAGCCTTGGTGACAGTACCATTGAAAAACTCATTGGAAATATTCAATCTTATGAGCCAAGACTTGACAAGCTAGAGGAAGATGAGATGTAAGAACAGAAAGAGTAAAAGAAGATTAAGGATAGTGCATTCAAAGATCAACTGGAGGCAATTATTCTTCAAAACCAACCTACTTGTCTTCCTACTCCTCCTACCTCAAGTGAAGATGAAGCCCCTAATGGTCATGAAGCTAACTACTCCAAGGGGAAGCACTTCAAAGGAAAGACATCCTGCTCCTCTACTCCAAGGTGCTATGAATGTGGCCAAAAAGGACACTACAAGAATGATTTCCCCAAGGCAAAGAAGTCCTACCACAAGAGCAGCTCCAAGAAGAACTACAAGAAGGATGACAAGTATAAGAAGAAGGATGAGAAATAAAGAAGAAGCAAAGGTGTATCCCATGAGGTGCTTTCTTCTAGTGATTCTAGCTCCAATGAGGGAGAATATGACCTTGCTCTCATAGCCTCAACTAGTGATGACATATGTGAGGTAAGTGAAGTAAGTTTAAATGAACTATCTAGAGAAGCCCTCACTAATATGCTTAATTCTTCCCACTCTTCTTATTTTAAGTGAAAATCCAAGAAGAAGAGGTTAGGAAAAATTATGGATGACTTATATGATAAAATAGATTTTCTTGAGCAAAATCAAAAGGTTCAATTTGATAATATTGATTCTTTGCAAGGGAAATTTCATGTTCTTGAGCTCCAAAACAATGGAGTTGAAGTAGAGAATGGTATTTACCTTAAGAACATCAATAGTCTTAAGGATGAAAACCAAACTTGCCTGGATGAGCTTGTCTTAAATAAAACTGAAAATGATGATCTTAGATATTCTTGTGATGCTATTAAAGATGAAAATAGGACTTAGAACGGAAAATGCTAGGTTTCTTTCTCAAATTGAAGATATTTCTTCTAGAACATTATTACCAAGTAATGAAGTAGAAGAATTTATCAATGTTAAATTTGTTGAAACTAACCCCTCCATTTTTAAGAATATTGTAAATGATGATGTTATAGATGAGGTGATTCCTCATTTAAAAGAGATCAACATTGTTGACAAAGGAAAAGAGGTGATAGTAGATGAATAGGACAAAGAAGAACAAAAGAAGAATCCAACTATCTGATTTGCTAAAGATCATCCTAAAGAGCTCATAATAGGCAATCCTTTTGAAAGGGTGAAGATGGGGGCAACATTCAACAAAGAATAAGACAAAAATTCGTTCATATCATATCTTGAGCCAAAGAACATCTAAGAAGCTCTCAAGGATGATTAATGGATCCTAGCTATGCTAGAGGATTTAAATAAGTTTGAAATGAATAAAGTGTGGACCTTAGTGCCAAGACCAAATGATAGGAACATAATTGGTACCATGTCGGTCTACCACAACAAGCTAGATGAAGGCGGTAAAGTAGTAAGGAACAAATAAAGGTTAGTTTCTCAAGACTACAATCAATAGGAAGGTATTGATTTTGATGAAACTTATGCTCTTGTTGCTAGACATGAATCTATTAGAATGTTACTTACCTTTTCTATCTATATGAATTTTTTCTTTATCAAATGGATGTTAAAAGTAAAATTTTGAATGGTAAAATAGAGTAGGAAGTCTGTATAGATCAACGGCCTGGCTTTGAACATGATAAGCATATTAACCATGTTTATTTATTTTAAAAAACCCTCAATGGACTCAAACAAGCCCCTAGAGCTTGGTATGAAAAAAGAACTTTTTTCTAGACAATGGGTATATCATGGGAAAAGTTGATTTTACCCTATTTCTTAAACAAACTTCTAACAACTTTTTGATCATTGAAATTTAATTTGCTGATATCATTTTTGGTAGAACTGATCTTGATATTTTCTAGGAGTTTAGTTCTCTTATGTAGAGTGAGTTTGAGATGAGTATGATGGGGAAGCTTACTTTCTTCCTTAGATTACAAATCAAACAAACATGGGAGAAAAACTTCATCAACCAAGGAAAGTATACAAGTGAACTCTTTAAGCATTTTGGGGTGAAGAATACCAAGAAGATGGACACCCCCATGTCAAACATTGCCAAACTTGATAGAGACGAGGAAGGTGAAAAAGTGGATGAGAAGCTCTATAGAGGTATGATTGGTAGCTTACTTTATTTAACTGCCTCTAGACTTGATATTATGTTTAGTGTTGGCTTGTGTTCTAGATTACAATCGAGCCCTAGAAAATCCCATCTTATAGCAGTTAAGAGGATCTTGAGGTACCTAGCCAAAACCCAAAATTTTGGACTATGGTATCCTAAGTCAAGGGACTTTACTCTTAATTCTTATAGTGATGTAGATTATGCAAGGTGGTTAATTGTTAGAAAATGTACAAGTGGCATTTTCTTATTTCAAGGATCATGATTAGTCTCTTAATTCTCTAAGAAACAAAATATAGTGGTGTCTTTCAACTACTGAGGCTGAATACATTGTTGATGGGAGATGATGTGCCCAAGTCCTATGGATGAAGCAAATTCTCTAAGACTTTAACATTCATTTTGATGCTTCTCCTATCTACTGTGACTATACTAGTACAATCAAATTTTCTTACAATCCTATATTGCATTGTATACCCAAACATATAGAGGTCCTCCATCACTTCCTTTATGACCACATTACCAAAAAGGATATTTAGATCACACATTGGGGCACAACAAATTAGCTTGTGAACATGTTCACAAAACCTGTATCTAGAGAGCAACTTATTTTATCATATCAAAACTTTTTATTACTGATCTTGATGATTTGACATGCTTTCTAGCTAGATGTTCTCATTCCTATATGTTCTTACTCTGTAATTGCTCACATCTTACTTGTTTGTGCTAAATTTGACTAGTGTATATGCCATGTTTTTGCTTATTTTGGATATTTTTCACAAACACATATTTTACCTCAAAATAGTAGCCAATGATGAGTGAAATGTGCCTCAATATGCTCAAAATACATGATAGGCTAGAAAAATAAATTTATATAACACTCTAGTGGCCTAGAATTAAATTTCTTATCTTTTGGACAAACTGACTTGTTGGTCGAGTTTGTTCTTGAAGAAACTCGATCGACAATATGCCAAGGATTGAACAAAAACACAATGTCATCCGAGTTTCCCAAACCCAAAACTCAATCAAAAACACTATTGGTTGGAAAATATATAGGCAATCAGTCGACTATTCTCCCTCTCAACTAGAGAAAGTCAACTGACTGCCACTTTAAACCCTAGGGATAACATGTGACAAAGTGGAATTTTAGCATAAATATGATTTAATTACAATTTTTCCCTCTTTATGTTCACTTTGGAACCCAATATATTTTTCTTGGACTCTTACTCGTTATTGAGACTCAAATCGAAAATATGGTGACCAATGTGAATTTTATATGCTTTGTAACACCTCAAATTTGATAAATTGATCACTTTGTCCAAAGAAGAAAATTGGTCAATCAAACTCCATCTTTTTGTTCTCAAACTTTTTATAAATATTCTCCACATTTTTGGAATCTATGATTCAAATTTCATTGTAATTGGACATTCCTACTAATTACTACGATTTCTTAAAGTTAATGGGTCAAAAGCCCCTTTATTTGCCCTTTTGTTGGCTAATCCAAGTGAGCGATCCGCGGGTTGCTTGAAGGGAGGGACACTGACCCTCAAATCAGGCTCCCATGGATCAGGGATCTAATCGAGTGGTCGGGGAGTCATCTCCTACCTCCCGCTAATTGCGGGGAGGAGACAAATCGGCCTTAATGGCTAATATCCCACACTAGACTCTGTTTCGAAAATCTAAATAAGTAGAAATGACTGCCTTGCAAATTCAAACTGATTTAACCCTATTTTGACCACCATTATTGGTCCCTTCAGCCGACAAAATGTTTCCCTCAGCTAGCCTTCTCACTCTGGCAGACATGGCTAGGTGCAAGAACCTCGATTTGTCCCTAAACCCTAGCCCCAATGCTATATAAAGGGACCCTGATGCTTGCAATGAACTCACCCAGCTACAACCCTCCTTTTTGTGACCTTCCCCACCTATGGTCACCCCCATTTCCCCTTCTTCTCTGTGTGGTGCCTCCGCATTCTGTTTTGGGCATCTTGCCCTCGAGCTTCCTTCCTAAGAATCCAAAGGCCCCACCCTCATTGCGAGGTCTCAACGGAACCGAACGTCACCTACTCCTAATGTGTTGATGTCCCCTGCCCTGATATGCTCACACACAGGCGCGCCTCCCTCCGCCTAGTTTCCAGGCTAGAGAGGGAGTGTTGTGCAAGGAAGAGAGATCCCAGACCGACCAATCCAAGAAGGAGAGCCCCGGTCCAATACTTAGTTGAACTGAGGTCTGAACCAAGAAATCAATTGTGAACCGGCCATTTTAGCCTTTGAAATAGACCACCAAGAAAGGAAGCTACCTCGCCCATGTGGACAAATCTCGACTTTCCTTTACACATCAAATGTCCCCTCTTTTCCCAATTTAAGGTATTTCTGCTTCTCTCTGCTAAAAAATCAAATAAATGCAAAGATCTTGCAAACATCATATCTAATGCATCCTGACTCCAAATTATTTGAGAAATAGTCATTTTTTATCATAAAATTCCAATGAACCAATTAAAAAATACTTTGGAAGCCTAATTAATGATATTTATCACTGATATTCCCAAATCTTGTTGTTTTTCTTATTTAATTTGTCTAATGATTCAACAATGATGATTAATCCTTAAGAAACCCTAATTATAATTCTAATGCTCATCTTGAAACTGAACTTGACTATGTATGAGTTTAGATCTAATATTGCAACTCATCTCTCCTAGAATTTGAATCATGTACATTAAACCAAGCATTAACCTTAATATTGTGATAATGGATCAAAATCTTATGGAAAGATTGATCATGTGTATGATTCATGACTCTACTTTAATCAAACAGATCTTTGAATTCCAATGATATTAGTTATCATGATGACAATCTAGAAATTGATGATGGCTTATATAATGACCATAAATTAGGGTTAACATGTATGATCCTAGAAACCTAGGAAAGTCATTCACACTTGAAAATATTCTTGACACTTGAAAAATGTTAGACATATTGATATAATATGGATCATGAGTGGGTGACCTAACCATAAGGTTGACCTAGGAAAATGTAACACTAATCTCAAATATTGAAATATGACATCCGAATATCTTGATCTTGACCCTTGATCCAAACATTTTGTTTTAGGATCTAACTCGAAGGGTCGACCTATTACTAGTGGATCTATACTCAAAATCTTTGGTGAAAGGTACGCTATTATATAACTCCTCCTTGATTGTATTGAAGATACTTTTATGTATCTCTTGACTGTATACTTGGCTACTTACTTGGATGAGCTACTGTTCCCTATGATTAGTCTTCTATTTTTCCATATTATATTTTTAAAAACATGAAAACATAAACTGCATGCCCATTATGACTGCCCGTATATTTATAATGATGATGATATTGATAATGTTGATAATGTTGATATTGAGTGCAACAACCCCCTCATTTGGAGGTGGGACTTGTACATTGGCCTCCTATGTTCCTACGGTGAGAAGGATCGCGTTGGGGTAATAGAGTCACACAAAATATATATGAATGCTTATTTGATTATAGCATAATGGGAACTCATAATAAAAATTGAATTGTTGAATAACAAACATTTTGTCGAATGATCTTGGTTTTTGTAAATCATTTGTTATTCTTTTGAATATAAGTCCTACCAAGTATACTTTTTTTTATAAACCGCTTTACTTGATTTTGATAGTGTACCATGCAATTGCATGATTGTGTATCAATTTTCTTGATTTTAGGCAATACAAATGGAATACTGAATAAGATCGCTTCTACACTCTACATACTTTGATGACAAGGATATATTAGAAAAATATCCATATTGGGCTAGTTGTTTTTTAAATATCCAATTTTCGAGTTATTATTTCTAATTGTATATGCCAGTGTGATAGATCCTATCGGGCCACTCAGGGATGGATGCTTCAGTCCTCTTACTACAATCTAGGTAGTAGGATTGGGATTAGGGTAAAAACAGATCCGTGACAGTTGGTATCAGAGCTTACACACTCCCATATACTTTAAGTAAATTATTTCTCAAGTCTCTTACACCCAAGAAACCCTAAAGTTCATAATGGTGTGTCCTAACATAATTTCTCTTATCTGTCTTCACGATGGCTGAGATCCCCCACTCTACCTGGCCTCAATTGATCCAGAACTAGACCTAAAAGTTCTCTTGTGAAACCTTAGAGAGTCTTCTGGCATCTCATCTATTCTTTAAGGACTACCCAAGCCACCCATGTAGATGAAGATTAAGTAGTCTTCTCATCCCATCATGAGGTCCTTCCGATTACCTTTTGCCACATGATATCTCAATTATGGGTAGCTTACGCATGGGAAAAATGAATATTGCTAAATCTTAAAAGTTGATGCCATGATCTGACCAAAATTTGAAAACTCAATTTTGATCAATTAGTTTTGAAACCAAATACTCATGTATGATCCCTAATATCATGAACACTCAATTAGCTAAAACTTGACTATATGCTTCCTATGTTGAGGTAAATCCTATTTTGGTGAAATAAGGATGACTTAATCATATACCTCGTTGTTGATAAGGTCTCTATTTGATTAAGCACATTTAGCCCTATTGTTGATTAAACCTCAAACATAGTTAATCAAACACATATCCTATTTTATACACAACTTTACCATGCTATCAAGTGACTAAGCCTATGACTCACAAAATCATGATGTAAGACTATGATGCAAAAAACAATTTTCCTATTGACTATTGATGCCTTTTGCAATCTCAATTTTGATATGATGATTATGGGCCTACATTTTGCACTATTATGTTCTAATTCCTTGAATGCCAAATTCAAATCCTTGATTTCCAAATTATATCACTACCTTGATCAAGAAAGGATAGGAATGCAAATCTTGACATTTTGATCTTATGACCTTAATATATATGATTGGATCATTGATACTCTCCCTATTTGAATAAGCTTAGTGGATAATGACTAATGTAGGTAATGTACTAGATTAGGGTAATAGTTGACTCATGACTCCCCTAACCTAGGTCACATCCCTATTATGACTACCTCTAAATTTTCATTTTGTTGATTATTTAGAGTGTGGAAAGGTATCCCCTTTCACCCGATCTTGATTCGTTGACATAAGCCTAATAGGTTAAACCCATGGTTGATACTCGATCTTGAATATTGATTTAATAATGACCTTAATATATGAAAATGTTGACTATAACCTGTGGTTGACTTCCTAAATAGACCTAGGTCTAGATCATTAATCAAACTTTAATACAATGATAATGAAATCTTGATATGTTGCTCAAATATTGCTTGAATATTGTTGCTTGAAATTGAATATCGATGAGTGATCTCCCCTATGGTCTAAGTAGGAATTTAAACACTAGCACTATTTATACATATGATCAAATTTTGGACCTAGGACTTTTGATGTCCAAAAATCTCAACTCTTGACACTGATATATAATATTGTCACTCACAATTATCAAATCTCATTAATGATACAAATCCTACGTTCACACTATTTGGATCTACAAATCATACTAGATATATGACTAATGACTTCAAAATCCCAAAATTTGAAATTTTGAAATGATGACTATGTTGACACTCAATTAATGAATTAGGGTTTATCTCTCATTAGGACTAGGGTGGGACCTTCACAATGATTTGAGCTCGAAATAGTGATATTGAAAGTGTGATGTTGTCTCAAAATGTTAAAATATGAAATCTCAAGTCATGGATGTATAACCCCACCTAGGCCAACGTAGAAGCTAAGACCCTATGATTTTGGGATTGAAAGTCACCTTGTACACTTTGTTCAAGGACTTTATTTGTTTGACCTAAAATATGATCCCTCTAAGTTTGTAATTGAGAGGATGGTTTCCATATTTGTGACTCATATGACGACTTTGGACAATATATGCATTGACCTTGATACTCAATTGCTCGATGATGAAATGATGTTTGGTACCTAGTTGGTTATCATATGGAACATGGACTCCTAATTATGATTATTGGATTAGTTGAATTTCGAGGACATAATTTTGATTATATAGTTGAGGATTTTCTAGTAATTGAGGATATGATCTAGATTTGGACAATTTGAATTTTTGAGGATATTTTTGAATTTTTGGGACAAAATTCCTTTTTAAGGAGGGAAGGATGTGATAAAGTGGAATTTTAGCATAGATATGATTTAATTACAATTTTCCCTCTTTATGTTCACTTTGGAACCCAATCTATTTTTCTTGGACTCTTAATCATTATTGATACTCAAATCCAAAATATGGAGACCAATGTGAATTTTATACGCTTTGTAACATCTCAAATTTGATAAATTGATCACTTTTCAAAAAAAGAAAATTGGCCAGTCAAAATTAATCTTTTTGTTCTCAAACTTTTTGAAAATATTCTCCACATATTTTGAATCTATGGACCAAATTTCATTGCAATTGGACATTCCTACTAATTACTATGATTTCTTGAAGTTAATGGGTTAAAACCCCTTTATTTGCCCTTTTGTTGGCTAATCCAAGTCAGCGATCCACAGGTTGCTTGAAGGGAGGGACCTTGACCAACGGATTAGGCTTCCACAGATCAAGGATCTGATCAAGTGGTCGGGGAGTCATCTCCTACCTCTCGCTAATTGCGGGGAGGAGACAAATCAGCCTTAATGGCCAATCTCCCACTGTTGGCTCTGTTTCAAAAATCTAAGCGAGTAGAAACGACTGCCTTGCAAATTCGAATTGATCTAACCCTATTTTGACCACCATTATTGGTCCCTCCATCCTCCAAAACATTTCCCTTGGCTATCCTTCTCACTCTAGCGCCCATGACTTGGTGTAAGAACCTCGATTTGTCCCTAAACCCTAGCCCCAATCCTATATAAAGGGACCCTAATGCTTGCAATGACCTCACCAAGCTTCAACCCTCCTTTGTGTGACCTTCCCCACCTATGGTCACCCCCATTTCCCCTTTTTCTCTATGTGGCACCACTTCCTTTTGTTTTGGGCATCTTTCCCTCGAGCTTCCTTCCCAGAATCAAAAGGCCCCAGCCTCTTCGCGTGGTCTCAGTGGAACCGAACGTCACCTTCTCCTAACATGTTGATGTCCCCTGCCCTGATCTTCCCACACGCCGGCGAGCCTCCCTCTACCTAATTTCTAGGCTGGAGAGGGAGTGTTGTGCGAGGAAGAGAGATCTCAGACTCGCCGGTTCAAGAAGACGGGCCCCGGTCCAATACTTAGTTGAACTGAGGTATGAACCAAGAAATCAATTGTGAATCGACCGTTTTAGCCTCTGAACCAGACCACAAAACAAAGAAGCTACCTCACCCATGTGGAAAAATCTCGGCCATTCTTTACACATCAAATGTCCCCTCTTTTCCCAATTTAAGGTATTTCTGCTTCTCTCTACTCAAAAATCAAATAAATGGATATATCTTACAAAAATCGTATCTAATGAATCCTGACTCCAAATTATTTGAGTAAATAGTCATTGTTTATCAGAAAAATCCAATAAAACCATTACAAATACTTTTGAAGCCTAATTCTTGATATTTATCACTGATATTTCTAGATCTTGTTCCTTTGCTTATTTAATTTGTCTAATGATTCAACAATGATGATTAATCCTTGAGAAACCCTAATTATGACTCTACTGCTCATCTTGAAACTGAACTTGACAATGTATGAGTTTAGATCTGATCTTACAACTCTTCTCTCCTAGAATGTGAATCATGTACATTAAACCAAGGATTAACCTTAATATTGTGATAATGGATCTAAATCTTATGGAAAGATTGATCATGTGTATGATTCATGACTCTACTTTAATCTAATTGATCTTTGAATTCCAATGATTTTAGTTATCATGATGATAATCTAGAAATGTGATGATGACTTGTATAATGACCATAAATTAGGGTTAACACATATGATCCTAGAAACCTAGGAAAGTCATTCACACTTGAAAATATTCTTCACACTTGAAAAATGTTAGACATATTGATATAATATGGATCATGAGTGGGTGACTTAACCCTAAGGTTGACCTAGGAAACTGTAACCCTAGTCTCAAATATTGAAACATGATATCTAAATATCTTGAGCTTGACCCTTGATCCAAACATTGTGTTTTAGGATCTAACTCGAAGGGTCGACCTATTACTAGTGGATCTATACTCGAAATCTTCAGTGAAAGGTACACTATTATATAACTCCTCCTTGATTGTATTGAAGATACTTTTATGTATCTCTTGATAATATACTTGGCTACTTACTTGGATGAGCTATTGTTCCCTATGATTAGTCTTCTATTTTTCCATACTATATTTTGAAAAACATGAAAACATAACTTGCATGCCCATTATGACTGCCCGTATATTGATAATGTTGATATTGAGTGCAACAACCCCCTCATTTGGAGGTGGGACTTGTACATTGGCCTCCTATGTTACTATGGTGAGAAGGAACCTAGTGACCTTCCCCATCACGTTGGGGTAATAGAGTCACACAAAATATATAAGCATGCTTATTTGATTATAGCATAACGGGAACTCATAATAAGAATTGAATCATTGAATAACAAACATTTTGTCGAATGATCTTGATTTTTGGAAATCATTTGTTATTCTTTTGAATATAAGTCATGCCTAGTACACTCTTTTATTATAAACCGCTTTACTTGATTTTGATAGCATACCATGCAATTGCATGATTGTGTCTCGATTTTCTTGATTTTAGGCAATACAAATGGAATACTGAAGAAGATCGCTTCCATACTCTACATACTCTGATGACAAGGATATATTGTAAAAATCTCCATATTGGGTTAGTTGTTCTTTAAATATCCTATTTTTGAGTTATTATTTCTTATTGTATATACTAGTGTGATAGATCCTATTGGTCCACTCAGGGACGGGTGCTTCAATCCTCTTACTATTGTCTAGGCAGTAGGATTGGGATTGGGGTAAGAACGGATTCGTGACATAACGAAACCTCTCCAATACCCTCTCTAGATCCGAATCACCTTTGCTTGGACCTTCCTACCTTGATCTTGCACTTAGGTGGCCTGTAGCTTGTGCCATCTTCTTCAATTTGTGGTCATTCCATCTCCTTCGAACTCCATGGCCTCAAATCGATGAAAAACGATTGGACCAACGGAAGTCCCTTCATATCCACTAATCCAAGGCACATTTCCTTTGATGGTGCCTCGTTCATCTCCACTCAAGATGTGAATAGGTATAAGGATCTTGTTTCTAGAAATCATTTTCATTTTTTTTTTGCTTTTCTTGAATCACCTTGTGGTTTGATACAAGAGGTTGTTGATGTTTTCAAAGATCACCACCTTACTACTTTGTATGTAGAGAGATTGTGCTACACCAATTCTCTTTCTAACACAAAAGCAGTCCAGGATTTCTATGCAAACCTCACATGGAACTACAGTACCCTTGTGCACCTCCTAACACTCAAGTTATATTGACCTCCATGATTGTGGATACCAAGTTTACCACTGATAGGCCATGAGAGTGTGTTCCAAAAGTGAAGTCTTGATCCCAAAGGTAAGTTAGAGTTTAAATTTATTACCTTAAATCTTCAAGGAACCCCACAACCTTAATTTGGGGTCAAACACAGGGACGTGGGGATGTTTATGATGCTTAAGATCTCACTCTTAATGTGAGACACATCTCGGAGAAAACATTATTAACTATGCAGAAGCGATTAATTAGTAGGGGAATTACTGAAAATCACTAAAAATTAAAACTTTTTGTAAAGAGATCCTCAAACGGTAAAACTCTTACATAAAGAAACAAGGTAAGTTATTTACAAGCTGATTCATCAGTACATCTCTGTATTATCACATCTCGAGAGTCATAACACTAACTGCCCTATTAAACTGTACATGAGCAGTATACAAAGATCTCGAGGCTTTAAGCCAAAAATCTCAGATCTATATCAAACCATCTACTGACTCCTAGGACCTGAGAGTACAAATACGACACATAGGACTTTCTATACACAAGTCCGAACAGACAGTGACTCCACCTGTGGATCACTGCTGTCCTTGATGTTGTTGTTGATGTTGCTGCTCACTCACTGATGGATTCCTCCTTCCTCGGCGTCTACCTAAAAGGTTGAATCCCACGGGGGTGAGACAATTGAATAATTGTCCCAGAGAGAGTTATAACTCTTCGCCAGAAGCATTTTTATTGCAAATAATGGAATAACATTGAGTAATAGAATTATAAATGTTCAACAACAGGTAAATCATTGAATAACTAAATAAAGCAGTGTTCTTTATGCAATCATTTCAATTATAACTTGATTGAATAGTAAGTTATTCATTTAATAAGGAATATGAAAAAAATGTATCTTACCTATCCAACTATGACATATTAAACAATGTATCATCAATCATTGTTTCTCGTAGTTCAACCTTAAGCAAATATGTTGCATGGCTGATTACTTTTTTACAAACATACTTATGCCCTGAGGATATGAGGTATACCGCTCATACTCCAACCGACCACTGCGGAGTTGAAATCGGTACCATACATAGTTCATAAGAAGAGCCAGATTTCTATGACCTCATCTTCCTTAGTCAGTGTGAGGAAAAACATACAGGACATCTTGTGTCTCTTCTATAATAGCTTTCCGGGGTATTCTGGCAACTTTGCTATTAGAGTTACAGTGGCATGTTGTACTCTCTTCGCCATCGATGGATTTCTTATTTGTCTCACATCGATGCGGCATTAACAAAATCATCAGGAGATTTGTGATACATAATCCCGACATATACATATAATGAAGGATTGAGAGATTAAATGTTTATCTCACATCAATTCCTCCATTAGGACGTAAGGATATTCACATCCATAACCCCCACATACTCAAAAGTATGCTCTCCAGGAGTTCCCTTAGGAAAACTTGTTTTACCATCATTTAACTTCTGACAATGATGGATCTATGGTTAGGGCTCTACATGATATTATTTCACTTTATTATTTAAGTACATTACAACATTCTTTTAGAATCAGGAATGTTTTCAAACATAAGCCATTAAAAAAATTTCTATAAAGAAAGACTACTATTTGAATCAAGTTCATTTCACAGATATATCAACATTGGGATCTCAATCCCCTGTCAATTTATCATCATGATCCAAGAACATGGGTTTTCAACCCTTAGATCATCAATTCACTTGTTACCACTTTAACAGGTAACTCAATTCCATTAAGCCATTTAATAGTGTAAACATAATAGTAGCATTACAAATAATTCATATGGATCATACAAATTGTCTATCTCATTTGTTACCTTACAATAGGCAACATTGCTTATTATTACTTACAAGGCTCATTAAATACTTTTTAATGAACAAAGCATCATAGCTCTTACCTGGTTATTTTCAATATCTCATAAAACCTGTAAGATTAGCACAGATGATAACAGGTACATCAATTTCATATCAACATATTACAATATAAAGACAACTTCACTATTCAAGGGTTTCACCACTATGCCCTTACTAGGGTTAGGGTTTCCCTTTTCAATTCAATCAGGGTTAACCAACCCCTTTATCTTACATAGGAATAGTGATTCCTCATTATTTCATTATCCAAACATTGAGCTTCATGCTTAAAAGCATAACCCAGAATTAGGGTTTACTGTTCACATCATCACATTACCCTAGTTTAGGGTTTACTAGTCATATACATCACATTATAATGAATTGAGATCATACCATCATCATGTATTAGGATTACTTCCATTAATGCCCTCAATTAGGATTATAATTCATTATCTTTCATAACTAGGGTTTCATGATCTCACTATCATGGATCATACCCTAATTAGGTATTCATCCATATTAGGAGTTCAATATTTGATTAACATTCATATAAGAAGTTGTCTCTCTCATCTTTCTATAAGTTAATGTCTGCATCACCCTTGATTAGACTAAGTCCATTCAACATTGACATCATGGGTTATGTTATTACTATGTGATTTATTAAGTCCTACTCTTTCAAAGAGTACTAATTGTTCTACCCCATCAAGGGTACCTTTGTTATAATCACCATTGATTACATCATGTCTTAATCAACTAACTACTTGGTCCTTTAATCACATTATGTATCCATGAGGTTTAGGTTAATCAACCACCAAGCCATCTTGACCTCTAAGGCATCAAACGATCTTGACCTTTGAAGACCTCAAATCTTCTTGCCCAATAAACCTCCAAACGGTCTTGGACTACCCTTGAAACCGTTTGGTGGTGAAGACCTTTTGGTCATGTTTGACTTTGAAACCATTTGAACACAACCAACCTGGAAACCACATGAGTCTAAACGGTTTAGATCATTTGGTCCCAAACGGTCTTGAGACCGTTTGGTCCAAACCACCTCAAAATCGCAAGGACCAAAAAGTGTCTCAACCACTTCAATTGAAAAAGGATTTCCAATGTTGAACCCCTCAATCGATCATGCACATGTTAGCAACTAATGAATTGAGTTAATTAGGTCAACCCTCAACTGATTTGACACTTATTTGACCCTCAATTGATCACCAATTAGGGTTTGAAATCGATGACCCTTCAACATACTACAAATGTGAGTCTAATTGATTTGAAATCATTGAACCATCAATCAATTTGGTCATGACCCGACCCCAAACGGTCTTGGGATCATTTGGATGACCTCCAAATAGTCTTGAGACCGTTTTCTCAAGTCAACTTAAAAAACCAACACAACCAATTAAGATTTGATTCATTGGATTGATCACTAGGTCAACAATCAATTACACTTCAACTTGTTACCTTTAGATCTTCAACCACTTGACCGTAGTCAACCCTAGACCTCCAAACGGTCTTGGGTGACCCCCAAACGGTCTTGGGATCATTTTGATATCCTACAAACGGTCTTGAGACCTTTTTCCCATTATTTTATGAAAAACCAAGTCATTCATTTAGGGTTTGGATACTAACATTGGTCACTAAAATCAGCAATCGATTACTCATCAACTTGATATCATTGGACCCTCAATCGGTCAACTATGCTTAACACTAGACCTCCAAAAGGTCTTGGGTGATCACCAAACAATCTTGAGACCGTTTGGGTGGTCCCCAAATGGTTTTGAAACCATTTGGGTCACTCAACCCAAACTTCAACTTAATTCAATTATTGAAATCAGGAATTGACCCGATTAGGGTTTAGGTGGTTGATGGGCCTTTGATTGGTGAACCAATTGGAATTAATTGATGATTTTTGGTAGGTGATTAGTCTATATTATTATCAACAGACCTCCAAATGGTCAACACCTGGTCAACACCTCTAAATTGTCTTGGACCGTTTGCTTCCATGCGTTCTTGTGAAACTGTTTGCATTCAAACGGTTTGAAAACCGTTTATTCCAAACGGTTTGGAAAACTGTTTGAACAAGGTTGGGAGACTGTTTGCTAAAGTAGATTCTTGGATAACCATATAAATTAACGTCATCATCTTCTACCTCTGTTCAACCAAGAACAAGGGTTGTTCTTCACGGAAATGATAGCAAGAACTCATAAAGGTATCTAAAGAAGAAGTATAAGCAACAATTTTAGGAAAGAAGGATGCATTAACAAAGCTTAGGGGTTAGAGTTATAAAACCCAACTCTAGCACTGATCCAAAGCTCCAAGCTTCGTATCTTTAATGGCGGATGAAGTTCCAGTAGTTTTCCAAGGTCCGTTCTTCATGTTTTGGATGAACAAGAGGGCTAGAAAGGAAAATCGTGTGAAGAAAACCAATTACTAACCATTGATTTAGAGTTTCCACCATGGATTTGAGGTAGGTGATGATCCAAACTTACCAAGTCAATATGGTCGTCCTTCGTCTAGTCCAGAGCTTTCCCTTGGTTAGCCAAAGCAAAGTGATGAAGAAAAGAACTAAGGGAAATGATCCTTTGTGTGTTTGGAAACGATACCTTATATATATTTATGGGTCCTTTCAAAGCAAAAAGATAAAGCTAGTTATTTCCTTTTATCTCCCAAAATATCCACCAAGGCTTCATCCATCCTTGTCCACGTTTCCACCTAATAAACTCATGCAAAACTCCTCCATTATCCAAGGTTAAATGGAAAAGAACTAACACCTTAAAGAGATGTATTTTAATATCAACCCTTATTGGATATTGCTTAATATCTTTATTAGTGTGAGTCGTTTCCACTTCAAATGAGGTGCCCTTCTCATTTTCTTTGCCCTACTTGATGCCAAGAAACATGAGAGATCCTCTAGAGGGTATATTTTACATGTTGAGCCCTAGGTTAGGGGTAATTTGCACATTACACCAAAAGACAGTTTTAATGCACAAGGATTGGTCTACAGGCTATATCTTGGTGTTCAAGCTTGAGGAAACCTTACCAATTCATCATATACATTCTTATGATGTCTCAACATTAGAGGAACATCTTAACATATGCAATTTGCAAGTTAACCCCTCTATTTGGGTAATTTTCACTTTAGTCCAAATTTAACAAAACAATGTTTCAACATTATGCAAAAGGACTGAAATTGAAATATATGTTCCTCAAAAGAATTAATTACATTTCAAAGGACAAACATAAGCATCTAATCACTTATTTAAGCAAAACACCCAGGGTTAGTACATAACCCAGGTCAGGGATGTTACAAATTATCCAACCCTTACAAGGATTTCGTCCCCGAAATCATTACAAAAACATATTAAGAGAAAAGAGTAGGGTATTTCCTCCTCATCTCTTCCTCTAGTTCCCACGTGGCTTCTTCAACACTACGGTGATTCCATAGGCTTTCATAAGACTTATGTCTTTCTTTTTTAGCTTTTTAATTCTCTTGTCAAGGATCAACACAGGTCCTTCTATGTAAGATATATAATCATTCAATTCTACTTCCATGGGTTGCAAAACTAATTCTGTATCAGGATGACATTTCCTTAACATGGAAATGTGGAACACTGGGTGTAACTTTTGCAACTTTGGTGGTAACTCTATCTTATAAGCTACCTTTCCAATCCGTTCAATGATTGGATAAGGCCCCATAAACCTAGGAGCTAACTTTCCTTTCCTTCCAAATCTAAGAACTCCCTTCCAGGATGAGACCTTAAGGTACACTCTGTCTCCAACCTAGAATTCTAAAGGTCTACGACACTTATCAACATAAGATTTCTATCTATCCTATGCAGTCTTCAACTGTTGTTGTATTATTTTAATCTTCTCAGTGGTCTGTTGCACAAGATCAGGACCTAAAAGTTGATATTCACCAATTTCATACCAACATAGGGGAACATCTACCATACAAAGCTTCATAAGGTACCATGTCAATGCTATGTTGATAGCTATTGTTGTCGGCAAATTGTATCAAACTTAGGTGCAGATCCCAACTTCCTGTAAACTGAAGGACACAAGCTCTAAGAAAGTCCCCTAGAGTTTGTATAGTCCTTTCTGATTGTCCATCAGTTTGAGGATGAAAGGTTGTACTAAACCTTAACTGTGTGCCTAAAGCTTTATGAAGTCACTCCCAAAAATGACTCGTAAACTGGGGACCTTTATCAGAAACAATGGTAATTGCGACCCCATATAGTCGTACTATCTCATTTACATACAACTGTGCTAGCTTCTCAGCATAATAGGTTGTTTTGATAGGTAAGAAATGTGCTATCTTTGTGAACCTATCAACTATTACCCAGATGGAATCATGACCTTTGGTTGTTCTAGGTAAACCAACTATGAAATCCATGGTTACATGATCCCACTTCCATTGTGGTATGTGTAAAGGTTGCATTGTTCCTGTAGGCTTCTGGTGTTCATCTTTAACTTGCTGACACACAGGACACCGCATAACAAATTCAGCAACGTCCTTCTTCAAACCAGGCCACCAATACATATCTTTCAAGTTACGATACATCTTGGTGCTTCCTCGATGCATAGCATACATTGAAGAATGAGCTTCTTCCAAGACTAACTTTCTCAAGTTATCCACATCTGGCACTATCATTCTACCATGATAATAGGCTACCTAATCATCTGAGTCATAGAAACCATCTCGTTTCTCATTACCATACTCCGATCTAATTTGTTGAACTGCAACATCAACTTGTTGTGCCTCTTTAATCTGCTGTCTCAAAGTAGGTTTTATGTGCATCTCAGCTAACAGTCCTGCTAAGAATGATACTCTTAATTGTACATTGTATTGTCTTAAGGAGATAAGCATATCCCTTGTAGAGCACACCAAAGAATTCAACTGTGCTTTGTCTAAGACTGATGTTGTTGATTTCCTACTCAAAGCATCAACAACTACATTGGCCTTCCTTGGATGGTAATTAATTGTACAATCATAGTCCTTGATTAACTCCATTCAGTGACGTTGCCTCATGTTAAGCTCATGCTGAGAAAAGATATACTTGAGGTTCTTATGGTCTGTGAAAATCTGGAATGTCTCTCCATAAAGATAATGTCTCCAGATCTTCAAGGCATGAACTACAACAGCTAGTTCTAAATCATCTGTCGGATAATTCTCCTCGTGTTTCTTAAGCTGTTGAGAAGCAAAAGAAATCACTTGTTTATCCTACATCAACACACATCCTAGTCCATTCTTAGAGGCATCACAGAAAACTATATATCCTTTTCTTTGCTCAGGTAGCACAAGCACAGGTGCACTCGTCAACCTTTCCTTCAACAACTGAAAGGATTGCTGATACTTATCACTCCAGGAAAAAGGAACATCCTTCCTGGTCAACTTAGTCAAGGGTAAAGCTATAGAACTGAAGTTCTTAATGAACCTCCGGTAATAGCCTGCCAACCCTAAGAAACTACTGTTACAACCCCAATTTTGGGTTCATTTTGCTGAGAAATGTAATTTCTCATTTTAAAGATATTGGAACAAATGATGATATAATTTGTGTTGAATAAATGAGTTTCGTTGAAAATAGCCTTGTTGTGTGATTTGTGGGCTTTATTGGCTATTGGGCCCAATAACAAGGATATTCAATTAATTAATGAATAACTAAGAATTTGTGATAAGAAAGGTATGGAAAACTCTAGAAGGAAAATCCAAAGAGAATTTCGTGCCTCTTACATTCCTTGGGTTCCAAGGAATCCAAGATTGCAAAGAAAAGGCAATAATAAAAGAGAAGATCAAATAAGTATTTCTTTATTAAGAAAGAAGTTGAAAACATTGATGAAATGTGGAAAATATGTGAACAGATGTATAATTGAGTTATTCTTGGTGGAATTTCATATTCCAAGGATTCCTAATGATAAAAGGGATACCAATGAGGAAAATAAAAGAGAAATAAAGAGAAATCCTCAAAAAGAAATATTTTAATAAGAAATACACATGATAATGAAGAATAATGCATTTAGATTCATCTAGAAGGGTAATGAGTATCCAATAAAAAGGATTTCGAAATAATATAGTTTCTTGGTATCCAAGGAGTCCCAATAAAGAAAGAGGAAAGAGAAAATACCAATAAAGCAAAAATAAAAGAATAATGTAATACATTATTAATGGTTTTTGTGACTTTGTTTAAAAGTAGTATTTTCAACTAAAGGAAAACATGATTTCATGATCAATGGTTTAAAAGCAAAGACTAAATAGAATAAGGGAAGGAATTTTCGTATTTGGAAGAGAAAGAAAAAAAAATCAAAAGATAAAGAAAGAGAGAAGGCTACTTCTTAATGAAGGATTTGGTTTCCTAATGAGAAAGGGACTTGTTCCCTCTTTGATGGGCTTTTTAGGGTGAGTTATCCTCCCCTATAAAAGGAGGTAGACCCTCTGGATCGAGCTCTAGAGAATCCCAAGGATTCCTTTCTCTCTCCCATCGTCTTCTTCGCATATAAACCCTATGAAGGAATTGTAGCACGTTTATGAGGAAACTTGGGATCAGTAAACGACATTGATGGGTGTTAGATGTCCCCACGACCTCGAAGGAAGATGAGGCCATCATCCCTGTGCCCCAACCTTCCCGCAATTGCTGCAGGATGGCTGCAGGTCTGTTTTGATCGTAGACATGTTAAGTTGTCTCTTGGCCAGCGTGGCCCCGATCCAGTGGGACTTGCGCGTGCGCCGCGGCGGCCGTTCTCGAGCTTGAAGAAGATCCCCGGGCGATGGACTATTATACCCTCCGCGGATTGAAGATAGAACTGACTTGCACAGGGGAAAAAACGGGATTTCGAAATGTTCTAAACCAAGCCGCGACGTTGCATGGGCCTGAACACGTGGCGACCTCCCGTTGGCTGAAAGTAAGTGAATTTTGATAAATTCATAATTATTAATTGGTAGGTCGAATAAGAACATGTTATTCATGAAAGTTGCTCAGAAAAATGAGAGGAATCCATTAAAAATATAATTGGATCTTGAATCTAATTTTAATTCAAAAGGTAATGGAAGTTGTTAGCTTTAATGTATAAATAGTTAAGAAACCCTATTTTGATATAATTAGTGTGACTAGTAGGGTTTAACTGATGATTAAAGTTGATATTAACCTGTTAATCATAAAGAGATACATTAAGATCGAAAAAGGATGAACTTTGCATATAATTAGTTAATTTAAAATTCCATATCCATGAATGTACTTTAATGGACCTTGAAACCCTAATGTTGACTAATTTGACTATCAATGGCTTTAATTGATTATTTCAAGATTAAAGTTGGAATATGCTGAATATAAGCTATTTCGAGCATTAAGTTCCTAATTTGTGGATAAATGCCCTAAATGTAGTAATTAGGGGTTTTCTAAAGGATAAAGATGGAATTAATGATAAATAGGGTTCATATGTGAATTAGATCATGATGAACTATGAGTTGTCAATTCGAAGGAAATTAAAGGTGGAAATTGAGTCTAATGGTCTTGAAGTAACTTAAAAGAGATAAAGATGGTAGTTTTAGTATAAAAGGGAAATAATGGACTTTAATTGTGCTTATGATGTTAAAATTAGGGTTTGTGAAATAAGAGGGCATTGAATATGATAAAAGGTATTATGGAGGCTAAAACTCTAATAAAACCCTAATGTGGCCTAGAGAGCCTAAGGTGGCATCCAAGTCTAGCTTTAGAATGTTCTGGATAAACTATAACACTTGGATGCCATGCATTAATTTCAGGATATGGTTCATTTCTTGTTGCTTGTTCTTTATCCTTATTGCTTGGACATCAAGTTGCTCTGGATCAGGTATGTGGTTAATTATGAATAACCGCCTTAGTTTCCAGATGATTTTCCGGATGGTTATTCGCATTGAATGCAAATTATCTGTTGGATGTTCATATTTGCAAATCATAAAGTCACTATGATTATCACATTAAAAATAGAAATATGTATTCTCGCACCTACATGCCACCCTGATGAATGATGCCAAAGGTCAGGCCCAGATGGGTAGACCAATGGACACCTTGAGTGGTGACCCCAGGCACCAAGAAGGTGGCCTATGATATTGCATGACTAGCGGGCACCATGAGTAGTGACCCCCAGGCACCAAGATCGGGATTGAGAAGGTGGCCTTAAGTCATTGGCAAAGGGCACCCTAAGGTGGGTATGCCAGGGTTAGTGCAAAAGCGGTGGAGAATGTCATACTAAAAAGTGTAAATTGACTTGTTAATTAATTTGATGGTGATTATTAAATTGTTAGCCATATGTGCAAACTTTTGGTTGTCCCCACATACCAGTATATTTTGATATACTTACCGACATTTTGTTTGTCGGCGTTTTAGGTACAAATGAAAAGAACAAACAGTAAAGTGGCATATGTGGAATTAAATGAGAAGTAACGTACACAGGAGGATTAGTTAGAGTAACATCTTCATGGATAGAAGTTTAGAAATCCCAGTTTTTCCAAGGTAAGAAAAGTTTTATTTTATACCAGTTTTCAGTTTAGTTGGTAAAGTTTATTAATTATTACTGATTATTTGTTGAACCTTTGATCCTGTTAATTGAATAATAGCTCTGACCTTCGGTCTCCCTTAATTGGGGGTTACCGGGAGGCGGGGTTGTTACAATTGGTATCAGAGCATAGGTTCCTCATTTAATCTTTAATAATTATTCAATTTTACAAATTCTGTAGAACCCAAGGGAGTTATTAGAGGATTATCCGAAGGATTGAGGTGTCTAGAAAAGGATCACATCCGGGGGCTGGCAATATTTTCCTCCGCACCGCTAGTCGGAATACGAGGACTCCCGGATCTGTGTGACTGCCTGGACAAAGTCTTAGGGTATGAATCGAAATAAGATACCTTTAGGACTCTCTCATCTTGTTCATCCCTTCTCAACTCCAATTCTGTTAAGGACCTTAAGGATTAGGGTTTCTTCTCTCTTCTCCTCACCCTCTTGAGATATGGGTAAGGTTGATAAGGATTAAGGAATCCTCCACCAAATTAATAAAAAGCATATAAATAAGATGTCATGGACATAAGTTTAATAGAGTAAGCGTAAAGGAATAAATACATGCTTAGGTCATATGACATGAGTTGTCATTGCCCTCAGGAGAGACCTGGGGATAGACCTCCTTGGTAGGAGGATGTGTAGAGAGAGTTAGTCTTGGAGGTAGGGACCTCCATTAAAAGTAGAAACCTAGCACATCCGTTGAGGACGATGTTGACCCTAACCCCAAGTGAAGGTTAGAGATAGAGATGAAATGATGAGTTAGACCGAGTGTCTAGTTGGACACGCCTTTGGGATGCCATAAGAGGTTAGATGACCTAGTTCCTTTGGCGACCCAACCCTGGAGAGGGTCGTGCATGGGTGAGCGAAGGATAGCTCCTACATGGATGAGGTTAGAGAAGAACCTATATAAACCTTATGGGATGTTTCAAGAAGGATATAGCTTTCACCCAGGGTACATCAGTGGTACGGTAGTAGGTTGAAACCCTGGCCGGAAGAGCACGATGGATGGCTTATGAGATAAGCATATGGATAATCTAGAGCCAAACATGAGTTGAGCATAGGTATCACCCCCATAGGGGTATGCTTGTGAGCATGAGCCTTCATGGAGAGAGGACCTCGAGTAGTATGGCTGGATGTGGGGTTAGCTTTAGAGAGAGAAATCAGGACCCCAGCATGGAGGTTGGAAGCCTAAAACCCCGAGATGTGAGAAACAATGGGGAGTCAAGAATGATGCGACCTAAGTGGATGATAGTGGTTTCCTCATGCATGATCCCTAAAGGCTGATGATATCTTAGTTTCCTTTAAAGGAACCAAACCCTAGAGAGAGGTTTATGCTTCTGGAACCTATGTGCCTATGGTATAGGAGTTTACCTACGGAGATGAGACAAAGAGTGCCTTAGACCCTGAGGAGGTTCAAGTAACCAGTTGTTGGGCTTATTACCTAGTTGGTTGTCCTTGAGGAGGACTCAACTCTGAGGTGTTGCTCATATAAAAGGATCATGGGAGTACATGACATACCTTGGACATCCTTGATTCCTGGTTAAGAGATTGAGCATGCAGTTGGACACCCAAAGGTGAACCTGGGGCTCCTAGGCCTAAGAGGGGAAGCAGTATACTCAATGCTCATGATGAGATTTGAGTCTCTATAGTTTCGAGCATGGTACTCCTCATATGTAAAGGTAAAAGAAACCCCTTAAGTTAAGGGTATGTTTGATGAACTCCCTCACAACTAAGTTTTTTTAATGTTGAGTATCAGAACGAGTGTGACCTAGCATGGTTTAGTAGGTATGCTTGTGCCTTAGTAGTTGCTGGAGTAAGCATGCTCATGTGAATGTAACCCTAAGGATGCTTGTGAACTTTGTTATCAAGGTGTAGTTTCCTCACATCCTGGGAGAGGGACCCTTTGTTAGGGAGTTTACCAGTTTGGTTGGTTTTGTGGTAACCCGAAGAGGTTTCATGGGATCTTGAGAAAGCTAAGGTACATGGAATGAGGATGAACCTGGTGACCCATAGATAACCATCTCTAGGTGCATAAGGATGTGTTACCATGGAGGTAACTGATATGGGACCTAGCCATGGTGGGCAGCTTGCCATGACCCCTATGAAGGGATGAAAGTCAGTCATGAATGCAGAGAGAGATGATGAAGGATTGGGTAAGGTTCTAAACTAAACATGTACTATGTCATAATCCTAAGTCTATCCTAGTGTCAGGTAGGGATAAGACCGATGAAAGTAGGAGTTGCCTAATTCCCTAGTTTCACATGACCATAGGGTCGGTAGGTAACAACTATCATTGTCTAAGGGCCATGGGTTAGGAGATTGATCACCTTCATGAACTCATGAGACCCAAAGGGCAGATGAGTAGGGCACTCTCTAAATGCATGAGGGAAGAGGAATGACCCCAATAATGCCGGCACCCTGTAGACCTAGAGGAATTGACAAAGGATTGGGTGTAGTGACCTAAGAAGGTTCGAGACCAATTTTCCATGGAATTCACTTTGATATCATGATGTTTGTGATGTGAAGACATAAGCTGCACGTTCTAACTCATATTGAAAGGTGTACTGGTAATGAGGGTTGTACTATCTCTACTCTTGGAATAGGAAGAACTCTGTATTTGGACGGCCGCCAAATGCTTATTTCTTCTTGTTGTGGGAGTGAGAGATAGGACAGTACGCATGCCATACACCAAGGGTAAAGATGATGTGAGTTGGAACATTGCTACAAGACATGAGGATAGAGATGATAACATACCTTGGTGGAGTGAATAATACAGGGATGGAATAATGTAGTCATCTTGTGAGGATGTTTTATCATGAGTTTTGAGTCATACAAAGTTGAGGTTGAACATTAAGGAGATGAGCTCAAATTATTCTCAATGAAGATAGACTTATAATAAGAATGTGAGATGGGACTTAATAGGAATACATGGAGGTAGTATGTCTTCAACATTACCTAATATCGAAAGATGTGAGGTGGTAATGGATGCTCTAGTGGAGATATAACTGCCTAGTTTGGCTAGAAGAGGTTGTTAGGCTAACCCTATGTTGGGAAAGAAGATGTGTTTTGGCTAACACTCAGATGTAATAAGATACGTTGAACAAGTTAATGATTGCTTGGTTAGCCAGATTAGTCCTTGATATAATGAAATGATGGTTGTAGAACCTCATATGCACTTCACTGAAAAGGAAGGTGATGAAACCCTAAGGAGAGTGGTTTAGGGTTTCCGAGATATCAAGCTTGAGAGATCATGACACGCTGGAGATCATGATCACCATATACCATGGTATTACTGAGATAGTAAGAGATAGTAGCACTTTGGATGCTTAAGATGAAGATGCATGTGGCTTGTGGCCATGCATGTTTGAGGTGAAGGACGAACACCAGTAACCCAGTGTATTGATATAGAGGATAAAAGAGTCCCTGAGAGGGAATGGGAGTTCATCATTACGGATGATGTGGAAAGTCTCCCCTTGACCAAGGAAAGTCATGATGCAATATGGGTTATGGTGGATCGCCTTACCTAGATGACATGAGGAAGAGAGAGTACTATCATGTGACAGATCGGGTTGAACTACTTATTATAGAGAGAGAAATGGTTCAACTACATCATGATGCGAGTTGTTGAGTATGACCTAAAGGTTCACTTTCATGAGGTGGAAGTAGATACATGAAGAACTCGATGATAGTATAGTTTATCACCCCTAACTGACGAGTAGTATGATCCAGACTAAAGGGTCTGATGAGAGCATGTTCATGGTGATATAGAGAGACAGTTCTTAAGAGGTGATGTTAACCACCATAGCCTTTATCAGGATGCAAGAAGTTCAATAAGAAGGTAGTGTCGGTCACCACTTCATTAAGTTGATGTTGGTGAAGGAGGCCTAGTGAAGGTCATAAAAGAACCACAGTGAGTGCAGATGAAGTCGCTTGATCGAGCAATGGCTGAGAGAGAGCCCAAGGGTGACATGAGTCACGAGCTGATGCAAAGCAGACCAACATGAAGTTCATTGTGGGGGAATATAATGTGAAAATCTGACCCCTCTAAGCTACAGCTGAGAGAGCTGAATCCCCGATATATGGGTCCATTTGAGATGGATTGGTGGAGATGGTTGTGTTTAGCCTTGCCCCGCAGGATAACATGATGTGTAATGTATTCCATGAGTCCGATCTAGAGTACTATGTGAGGTACCCAAGCCATGTGCTAAGCCCTGAACCTATTCAACTTTTGAGAGGCCAAAATGTCCTGAGTCACCTATGAGGGTATGATATACCAAGGTAAGAAAGAACTCAGATGGAAGAATATGAGATGATGAAGGTTCTTGGAAAGCACCATGGATAGGGTGAAGCCACATGGTAGCCCTGATGGACATAAGAATGGATTATCCTATTTTTTTACTTGCTTGATGGAATTTTGAGGACTAAATTCTTATAAGAGGGGAAGGATGTTACAACCCCAATTTTGGGTTCATTTTGCTGAGAAATGTAATTTCTCATTTTAAAGATATTGGAACAAATGATGATATAATTTGTGTTGAATAAATGAGTTTCGTTGAAAATAGCCTTGTTGTGTGATTTGTGGGCTTTATTGGCTATTGGGCCCAATAACAAGGATATTCAATTAATTAATGAATAATTGAGAATTTGAGATAAGAAAGGTGTGGAAACCTCTAGAAGGAAAATCCAAAGAGAATTTCGTTCCTCTTACATTCCTTGGGTTCCAAGGAATCCAAGATTGCAAAGAAAAGGCAATAATAAAAGAAAAGATCAAATAAATATTTCTTTATTAAGAAAGAAGTTGAAAACATTGATGAAATGTGCAAAATATGTGAAAAGATGTATAATTGAGTTATTCTTGGTGGAATTTCATATTCCAAGGATTCCTAATGATAAAAGGGATACCAATGACGAAAATAAAAGAGAAATCCTCAAAAAAATATTTTAATAAGAAATACACATGATAATGAAGAATAATGCATTTAGATGCATCTAGAAGGGTAATGAGTATCCAATAAAAAGGATTTCGAAATAATATAGTTTCTTGGTATCCAAGGAGTCCCAATAAAGAAAGAGGAAAGAGAAAATACCAATAAAGCAAAAATAAAAGAATAATGTAATACATTATTAATAGTTTTTGCGACTTTGTTTAAAAGTAGTATTTTCTACTAAAGGAAAACATGATTTCATGATCAATGGTTTAAAAGCAAAGACTAAATAGAATAAGGGAAGGAATTTTCGTATTTGGAAGAGAAAGAAAAAAAATCAAAAGATAAAGAAAGAGAGAAGGCTACTTCTTAATGAAGGATTTGGTTTCCTAATGAGAAAGGGACTTGTTCCCTCTTTGATGGGCTTTTTAGGGCGAGTTATCCTCCCCTATAAAAGGGGGTAGACCCTCTGGATCGAGCTCCAGAGAATCCCAAGGATTCCTTTCTCTCTCCCATCGTCTTTTTCGCATATAAACCCTATGAAGGAATCGTAGCACGTTTATGAGGAAACTTGGGATCAGTAAACGACATTGATGGGTGTTAGATGTCCCCACGACCTTGAAGGAAGATGAGGCCATCATCCCTGTGCCCCAACCTTCCCGCAATTGTTGCAGGATGGCTGCAGGTCCGCTTTGATCGCAGACATGTTAAGCTGTCTCTTGGCCAGCGTGGCCCCGATCCAGTGGGACCTGTGTGTGTGCCAAGGACCGCCAGAGGTAACGGAATCATTCCCTGTGGTTGTCGGGGTCCAAGAGAGGGAGGACGAGGGCCGCAAGCCGCGGCGGCCGTTCTCGAGCTTGAAGAAGATCCCTGGGCGATGGACTGTTATACCCTCCACGGATTGAAGACACAATTGACTTGCACAGGGGGAAAAATGGGATTTTGAAATGTTCTAAACCAAGACGCGACGTTGCATGGGCCTGAACACGTGGCGACCTCTTGTTGGCTGAAAGTAAGTGAATTTTGATAAATTCATAATTATTAATTGGTAGGTCGAATAAGGACATGCTATACATGAAAGTTGCTCAAAAAAATGAGAGGAATCCATTAAAAATATAATTGGAGCTTGAATCTGCTTTTAATTCGAAAAGTAATGGAAGTTGTTAACTTCAATGTATTAATAGTTAAGAAACCCTATTTTGATATAATTAGTGTGACTAGTAGGGTTTAACTGATGATTAAAGTTGATATTAACCTGTTAATCATAAAGAGATACATTAAGATCGAAAAAGGATGAACTTTGCATATAATTAGTTAATTTAAAATTCCATATGCATGAATGTACTTTAATGGACCTTGAAACCCTAATGTTGACTAATTTGACTATCAATGGCTTTAATTGATTAATTTCAAGATTAATGTTGGAATATGCTGAATATAAGCTATTTCGAGCATTAAGTTCCTAATTTGTGGATAAATGCCCTAAATGTAGTAATTAGGGGTTTTCTAAAGGATAAAGATGGAATTAATGATAAATAGGGTTCATATGTGAATTAGATAATGATGAACTATGAGTTGTCAATTCGAAGGAAATTAAAGGTGGAAATTGAGTCTAATGGTATTGAAGTAACTTAAAAGAGATAAAGATGGTAGTTTTAGTATAAAAGGGAAATAATGGACTTTAACTGTGCTTATGATGTTAAAATTAGGGTTTGTGAAATAAGAGGGCATTGAATGTGATAAAAGGTATTATGGAGGCTAAAACTCTAATAAAACCCTAATGTGTCCTAGAGAGCCTAAGGTGGCATCCAAGTCTAGCTTTAGAATGTTCTGGATAAACTATAACACTTGGATGCCATGCATTAATTTCAGGATATGGTTGATTTCTTGTTGCTTGTTCTTTATCCTTATTGCTTGGACATCAAGTTGCTCTGGATCAGGTATGTGGTTAATTATGAATAACTGCCTTAGTTTCCCGATGATTTTCCGGATGGTTAATCGCATTGAATGCAAATTATCTGTTGGATGTTCATATTTGCAAATCATAAAGTCACTATGATTATCACATTAAAAATATAAATATGTATTCTCGCACCTACATGCCACCCTGATGAATGATGCCAAAGGCCACGCCCCGATGGGTAGACCAATGGACACCTTGAGTGGTGACCCCAGGCACCAAGAAGGTGGCCTATGATATTGCATGACTAGCAGGCACCATGAGTAGTGACCCCCAGTCACCAAGCTCGGGATTGAGAAGGTGGCCTTAAGTCATTGGCAAAGGGCACCCTAAGGTGGGTATGCCAGGGTTAGGGCAAAAGCGGTGGAGAATGTCATACTGAAAAGTGTAAATTGACTTGTTAATTAATTTGATTGTGATTATTAAATTGTTAGCCATATGTGCAAACTTTTGGTTGTCCCCACATACTAGTATATTTTGATATACTGACCGGCGTTTTGTTTGTCGGCGTTTTAGGTACAAATGAAAAGAACAAACAGTAAAGTGGCATATGTGGAATTAAATGAGAAGTAACGTACCTAGGAGGATTAGTTAGAGTAACATCTTCATGGAAAGAAGTTTTGAAATCCCAGTTTTTCCAAGGTAAGAAAAGTTTTATTTTATTCCAGTTTTCAGTTTAGTTGGTAAAGTTTATTAATTATTACTGATTATTTGTTGAACCTTTGATCCTCTTAATTGAATAACAACTCTGACCTTCGGGTCTCCCATAATTGGGGGTTACCGGGAGGCAGGGTTGTTACAACTACGGATCTCCGTCGGTGTCTTCGGCTGCTCCCATTGCATGAGAGATTCCACCTTTTTAAGGTCAACACGTATACTCAAAGTAGATATTATGTGTCCAAGAAAAGAAACTACTGCTAACCAGAACTCACACTTGCTAAACTTAGCATATAACTTATGCTCTCTAAGCAAAGTTAGAGCCTAACGAAGATGATGTTCATGTTGTTGAGCATCTCTACTATAGATCTGGATGTCATCTATGAAGACAACAACACACTGATCGAGAAAAGGTCAGAAGATTATATTCATGAGTTCCATAAATGCAGTTGGTGCATTTGTTAGTCCAAACGACATAACTATGAACTCATAGTGATTGTACCTTGTCCTAAAGGTAGACTTAGGTATGTCTCCATCGTTAATACGCAACTGATGATATTTCGACCTCAAATCTATCTTTGAGAAGACGGTTGCACCACGCAACTGGTCAAAGAGATCATCAATCCTCGGTAGAGGATACTTATTCTTTATTGCGACTTTATTTAATTGCATGTAATCAATGCAAAACCGCATTGACCCGACTTTCTTTTTAACAAAAAGGGCCGGAGCACCTCAAGGCGAAGTACTCGGTCAAATGAAACCCTTCTCAAGAAACTCTTGTAGTTGTTTCTTGAGTTCTTCTATCTTAGCAGGCGCCATCCTATACAGTGTTTGTGCTATAGGTTGCATGTGCGGGATTAGATTAATCTCAAAATCAATCTCTTGGGGCGGAGGTACACCTAGAAGTTCTTCATGAAATACATCTTCAAATTCATTGACTACAGGAACTTCAGAAGGATTAGGACTCTCCATGGTAGTATCTACCACATGGGCCAAGAATACATAACATCCTTGCCTCATCAGCTTCTCAGCAACCATAGCTGACACCAAATAGGTTGGAAGAATCTTTCTATCTCCTTGAAATATCCATGTGTCACTATCATCAGTGAACACAACTTGTTTGGACTCACAATCCAAGACAACCTTATACCTTTCCAAGGTATCCATTCCCAGGATTACATCAAATCCATGCATCTCAAGTGGTATAAGATCCACTTGAATGTGATGTTTAGAAAAGAAGAGAATGCAGGGAGAACATACCTCCCGCAAAATAGCAGATCCCATTAAAGGAGTTTCTAATTTCAAGCTATCTGGTCTATGACTTGTAGTCAGGTTGCAGTCAAGAATCACTCTTCGAGTGATAAAGGAGTGTGTAGAACCCAGATCAATTAAAACATATACACCGCAAGATGTAGACATATCAGAATTAAACCACTCCATCTGACTTGCCACATCCTGAGGGTTAATCACTGCCTCAGGTGGATTCATCGCGTAAAACCTTGCCGTTTCTTGTGGTTGATTCGGTGCTCGATGACTAGGTGTCGATGATCCAGCTTGGGATGCTTGTCCATGTCCTATAGCTCCTCTTGGAAACAATCTCCTTTGAGATCCTTGCTGACTATGCCTTTGTGGTTGAGTCACACTTACTTCTCTGGCTCTGCAATCCTTCATCAGATGCCCCAGCTTTCCATAGATATAACAACTTCTGGTCCCTTGTTGTGGTCTATTTGGTCCTGTGACCGACATAGATGCTGAGCTATGAGCTCCTTCTGGTGGTAGACTTTGTCCTCTACCCCTATTTGACGTCCACTACATCTGGGAATTGAATCTAGGTGGTGGTGTAGGAACAGAAAACCTAGGTTTCTTGAAACCTTTAGATGAGGATCCTTGAAACTGGGGGTACATCTTCTTGTTCTTGGTCTGTCTCTTCTCTGACACAGACTCTCTATCCTTCTGACCGATTCCAGAAAGGTAGCAAACCTTTCCCTATTCTCCAGAGCAGACACGGGGGTGGTCAACATAGCGTTTAACCCCTTCTCAAAATGCCTAATCCTTTCTTCATTTGTAGCTACCATATGCGGATAAAACTGCAACAACTCCATGAAATTAGCCTCGTATTCACTAATGTTCATCGGTCCTTGTCTTAACCTCTCAAACTAAGAGATTTTCTCATCCAAGAACGTCTTCGGGAAGTATCTGTTGACAAATTCCCATCAAAAAACTTCCCATGCAATCTCCACACCTGGCCTTTTCTGTTCTTCCATGGTCCACCAATGACCAGCACTCCCCTTGAGAAGATACACAACATGTCTAACCATCTCAGCTTCTGGGATGTTCAGGATTCTAAAGGCCTTCTCTAGTTCAGTTAGCCACAAGTCAACATCTACTGGGTCAGCTGTTCCAACATACTTCGTGGCTCCAACCCGATGTAGTCGTTCAAACGTCTTGTCGGATCCTTGTCCTTCTAGATGGGTAGGTGCCCTAGGTACAGGTATAGGCATCATATCAGTCATGTGTGTCATGGCAGTCATGAACTGCCCAAACATGGCTTGGAAGGATGGATTCCCCATTTCATCTGGGTTGAACTGGGGTGGTTTAGGTATAGGTTCTTCCCTTTCTTAGTCTCTTGCACCTTCTCTAGGTGCAACGACACTACTCTCAGCAACGTGTTCCTCATGTGAACCAGACATATTTAGTTTTCTCTTCTCCTCCTATATGAGAAGAAGACACTATTAGATATACTGGAAGACACTAGAACAAACTCTACAACCCTAGTCCTATGTCTCTGTAGACTCAGCAAACCTAGAGCTCTGATACCACTTAATTTGTGAGACATGTCTCGAAGAAAACATTATTAACTATGCAGAAGCGATTAATTAGCAGTGAAATTACTGAAAATCACTAAAAATTAAAACTTTTTGTAAAGAGATCCTCAAATGGTAAAACTCTTTCATAAAGAAACAAGGTAAGTTATTTACAAGCTGATTCATCAGTACATCTCTGTATTATCACATCTCGAGAGTCATATCACTGACTGCCCTATTAAACTGCACATGAGCAGTATACAAAGATCTCGAGGCATTAAGCCAAAAATCTCAGATCTATATTAAACCATCTACTGACTCCTAGGACCTGAGAGTACAGAGACGACACATAGGACTTTCTATACACAAGACCTAATAGACAATGACTCCACCTGTGGATCACTGCTATCCTTGATGTTGTTGTTGTTGTTGTTGCTCACTCACGGATGGATTCCTCCTTCCTCGATGTCTACCTAAAACATTGAATCCCACGGGGGTGAGACAATTGAATAATTGTCCCAGCGAGAGTTATAACTCTTCGCCAGAAGCATTGTTATTGCAAATAATAGAATAACATTGAGCAATAGAATTATAAATGTTCAACAGCAGGTAAATCATTGAATAACTAAATAAAGTAGTATTCCTTAGGCAATCATTTCAATTATAACTTGATTGAATAGCAAGTTATTCATTTAATAAAGAATATGAAAAAAATGTATATTATCTATCCAACTAGGACATATTAAACAATGTATCATCAATCGTTGTTTCTCGTAGTTCAACCTTAAGAAAATATGCTACACGGCTGATTACTTTTTACAAACATACTTATGCCCTGAGGATATGAGGTATACTTCTCATAATCCAACCGACCACTGCGAAGTCAAAATCAGTACCATACATAGGTGATCAGAAGAGCCAAATTTCTATGACCACATTTTCCTTAGTTAGTGTGAGGAAAAACATACAGGACATCTTGTGTATCTGCTATAATATCTTTCCAGGGTATTCTGGCAACTTCACTATTAGAGTTACAGTGGCATGCTATATTCTCTTCTCCATCGATGGATTTCATATTTATCTCACATCGATGCGGCATTAACAACATCATCGGGAGATTAGTGATACATCATCCTGGCATATACATATAATGAAGGATTGAGAGATTAAATGTTTATCTCACATCAATTCCTCCATTAGGACGTAAGGATATTCACATCCATAACCCTCACATACTCAAAAGTATGATCTCCAGGAGTTCCCTTAGGAAAACTTGTTTCACCATCATTTAACTATGACAATGATGGATCTATGGTCAGGGCTCTATATGATATTATTTCACTTGATGTTTTAAGTACATTACAACATTCTTTTAGCATCAGACATGTTTTCAAACATAAACCATTAAAACAATTGCTATAAAGAAAGAGTACTATTTGAATCAAGTTCATTTCACAGATATATCAACATTGGGATCTCAATCCCCTATCAATTTATCATCATGATCCAAGAACATGGGTTTTCAACCATTAGATCATCAATTCACTTGTTACCACTTTAACAGGTAACTCAATGCCATTAAGCCATTTAATAGTGTAAACATAATAGTAGCATTACAGGTATTTCATATGGATCATACAACTTATCAATCTCATTTGTTACCTTACAATAGGCAACATTGCTTATTATTGCTTACAATGCTCATTAAAAACTTTTTAACGAACATAGCATCATAGCTCTTACCTGGCTATTTTCAATATCTCATAAAACCTATAAGATTATCACATATGATAACAGGTACATCAATTTCATAGCAGCATATTACAATATAAAGATAACTTCACTATTCAAGGGTTGCACTACTATGCCCTTACTAGGGTTAGGGTTTCCCTTTTCAATTCAATCAGGGTTAACCAACCCCTGTAGATTAATTAAGAATAGTGACTCCTCATTATTTCATTATCCAAACATTGAGCTTCATGCTTAAAAGCATAACCCAAAATTAGGCTTTACTATTCACATCATCACATTACCCTAGATTAGGGTTTACTAGAAATATACATCACATTATAATGAATTGAGATCATACCATCATCATGTATTAGGATTACTTCCATTAATGCCCTCAATTAGGGTTATAATTCATTATCTTTCATAACTAGGGTTTCATGATCTCACTATCATGGATCATACCCTAATTAGGTATTCATCCATATTAGGAGTTCATTATTTGATTAACATTCATATAAGAAGTCGTCTCTCTCATCTTTCTATAAGTTAATGTATGCATCACCCTTGATTAGGATAAGTCCATTCAACATTGACATCATGGGTTATGTTATTACTATGTCATTTATTAAGTCTTATTCTTTCAAAGAGTATTAATCACTCTACCCCATCAAGGGTACCTTTGTTATAATCACCATTGATTACATCATGTCTTAATCAACTAATTACTTGGTCTTTTAATCACATTAAGTATCCATGAGGTTTAGGTTAATCAAACACCAAGCCATATTGACCTCTAAGGAATCAAACGATCTTGACCTTTGAAGACCTCAAACGGTCTTGACCAATAAACCTCCAAACGGTCTTGGACTACCCTTGAAACCGTTAGGTGGTGAAGACCGTTTGGTCATGTTTGACTTTGAAACCGTTTGAACACAACCAACCTTGAAACCGCATGAGTCTAAACGGTTTGGGATCGTTTGGTCCCAAACGGTCTTGAGATCGTTTGGTCCCAAATGGTCTTGAGACTATCTTGAGACCGTTAGGTCCAAACCACCTCAAAACCGCAAGGACCAAAAAGTGTCTCAACCACTTCAATTGAAAAAGGATTTCCAATGTTGAACCCCTCAATTGATCATGCACATATTAGCCACTAATCAATTGAGTTAAATAGGTCAACCCTCAACTGATTTGACACTCATTTGACCCTCAATTGATCATCAATTAGGGCTTGGATCAATTGGATTAGGGTTTGAAATCGATGACCCTTCAACATACTACAAATGTGAGTCTAATTGATTTGAAATCATTGAACCATCATTCAATTTGGTCATGACCTGACCCCAAATGGTCTTGGGATCATTTGGATGACCTCCAAATGGTCTTGAGACCGTTTTCTCAAGTCAACTTCAAAAACCAACTCAACCAATTAAGGTTTGATTCATTGGATTGATCACTAGGTCAACAATCAATTACACTTCAACTTGTTACCTTTAGATCTTCAACCACTAGACAATAGTCAACCCTAGACCTCCAAACAGTCTTGGGATCATTTGGATATCCTCCAAACGGTCTTGAGACCGTTTTCCCATTATTTTATCAAAAACCAAGTATTCATTTAGGGTTTGGATACTAAAATTGGTCACCAAAATCAGCAATCAATTACTCATCAACTTGATATCATTGGACCCTCAATTGGTCAACTATGCTTAACCCTAGACCTCAAAATGGTCGTGGGTGATCAAAAAATGGTCTTGAGACCGTTTGGGTGATCCCCAAATGGTTTTGAAACCATTTGGGTCACTCAACCCAAACTTCAACTTAATTCAATTATTGAAATCAGCAATTGACCCGATTAGGGTTCAGGTGGTTAATGGGCCTTTGATTGGTGAACCACTTGGAATTAATTGATGATTTTTGGTAGGTGACTAGTCTATATTATTATAAACAGACCTTCAAATGGTCAATGCCTGGTCAATGCCTCCAAACGGTCTTGGACCGTTTGCTTCCATGTGTTCTTGTGAAACAATTTCCATTCAAACAGTTTGAAAACCCTTTACTCCAAACTGTTTGGCAAACCGTTTGAACAAGGTTGGGAGACCATTTGCTAAAGTAGATTCTTGGATAAACATAGAAATTAACATCATCATCTTCTACCTCTGTTCAACCAAGAACAGGGGTTGTTCTTCACGGAAATGATAGCAAGAACTCACAAAGGTATCTAAAGAAGAAGTATAAGCAATGATTTTAGGAAAGAAGGATGCATTAACAAAGCTTAGGGGTTAGAGTTATAAAACCCACCTCTAGGACTGATCAATAGCTCAAAGATTCGTAGCTTTAATGTTGGATGAAGCTCCGGTAGTTTTCCAAGGTCCGTTCTTCATGTTTTGGATGAACAAGAGGGCTAGAAAGGAAAATCGTGTGAAGAAAACCAATTACTAACCATTTATTTAGAGTTTCCACCATGGATTCGAGGTAGGTGATGATCCAAACTTACCAAGTCAATATGTTCATCCTTCCTCTAGTCCAGAGATTTCCCTTGGTCGGCCAAAGCAAAGCGATGAAGAAAATAACTAAGGGAAACGATCCTTTGTGTGTTTGGAAAAGATACCTTATATATATTTAGGGGTCTTTTCAAAGCAAAAAGAAAAAGATAGTTATTTCCTTTTATCTCCCAACATATCCACCAAGGCTTCCTCCATCCTTGGCCAAGTTTTCACCTACTAAACGCATGAAAAACTCCTCCATTATCCAAGGTTAAATGGAAAAGAACTAACACCTTAAAGAGATGTATTTTAATATCCACCCTTATTGGATATTGCTTAATATCTTTATTAGTGTGAGTAGTTTCCACTTCTACCATAATCATTCAAATGAGGCGCCCTTCTCATTTTCTTTTCTCTATTTGATTCAAAGAAACATGAGAGATCCTCTAGAGGGTATATTTTACATGTTGAACCCTAGGTTTTGGGTAATTTGCACATTACACCAAAACTAGGTTTTAATGCACAAGGATTGCTCTACAAGCTATATCTTGGTGTTCAAGCTTGAGGAAACCTTACCACTTCATCATATAAATTCTTATGATGTCTCAACATCAGAGGAACATCTTAACATATGCAATTTGCAAGTTAACCCCTCTATTTGGGTAATTTGCACTTTAGTCCAATTTGAACAAAACAATGTTTCAACATTATGCAAAAGGACTGAAATTGAAATATAAGTTCCTCAAAAGCCTTAATTACATTTCAAAGGACAAACACAAGCATATAATCACTTATTTAAGCAAAACACCTAGGGTTAGTACATAACCCAGGTCAGGGGTGTTACACTTTAGTCAGTTAAGTCAATCCAATAGTGGATAAATGTTTTGAACTAGAACTAGTCTTGCAAGGTGTCACAAAATAAAAAAGGAAACAAAATAGAGTATGTTAGATTCTACTAATCATAGAGAAGGAATTCCTGTCTATGTAACCACAAGTTGGGCACTTTATGCACCCATTCTTAGGTGTAGACAACCCTCGAACACCTCAGCAAGCAACCTACATCCAAACATAGTACATAATGTGGTATCTATTCATGAGGGGGGTCATCCTACTCACATTCACACAGCGTGACTATAGCCCATCAATGATATGAAACCTCTCTCAAGGATGACAAACCAACACACTAGAATATTCCAGATACCATATCGGGTCTATAATATTTTTACATGCTAGAAACAGATGTGATCTGGATAGAACACATACCTTAGGCACAAACGGGTCAGGCTGGGCCCGACTGTTCTAGACTTGGGCTGAGAATGCCCATGTCTCAGGTTCTATATAGATCACCTTGAACCTTCCTCCTTTCAGATTCTGATCCAAACTACCTTCTCTTACCCATTTCTGCAACTAATCTTTTGATCTAGGCATAAATAGAAGTTCAAGTAAGAAAGAGATCAACCAAACTAGCAATCATAACTAGAAATATAAGGTAGAATAGAAAACATACTAGATCTGAAATAAAACTACTTGCTTAAGGTAAAAGTACATAAAATACCCAAAATGGGTGAAATAGCCAAGAAAGATATCAACTAGCCATGGACAAGCATGGTTGGCACTGAACAAAGATCGAAGAACATCATTTGTAGAGAAAAAAGGAGAACATTTGAAGAAAGGAGGAAGAGATTTAGCCCATAGAGGAAAGGTGTTTCTCTCTCCTTAGCCTCTGTATGATATATATCTCATGTTTGGGTCATCCTCCTAGATCTTCTCGGCTTGTTATCCTACATTCTCCTCGATTCTTCCCCAAATAGAAACCTGGTGTGTGTATGGAGGTGGAAGATGGCTAGGAATGGTAGGAAGTGGGTGAATGGTGATGTAAAATGATGGTAGATGGAAGCAAACCGAAGGGATAAATGTAGGATGAGCACTTCAACCTTTTCAGACCTTAGAACTCACCCATGAGGATCTAAGAAAAGCTAAACTTGACAAACTATCCAAACCTGTTTAACCCTTTACTAGGTAGCAAAGGGTGGGTATTTATAGGCGAAGGTGGAGTGTATGTGATAAGTGGTCTCTACACCTTCAGCGGACGCTAAAGATTTGAAGTAGTTCCTGACCCCACCGGGCCAAGATGGTCCTGATCGTGCCGAGCCTAATGGTCTCTAGTGGTTCCTCTTATAGTGGTTGCTAGAGATTTGAAGTTGTTCTTGGTCTGATCGAGCCAAGCTGGGCCCGACCGTGTTGAGCCTACTAGTGTTTCTTCTTGTAGCGGCTGCTATTGATTCTCCTTGTAGTGGTTGGTATGGATTTTTAGTTGTAGAGGTCTCTTGGCCTTTTATTGGTCATAGATGACTAGATTGTTGATGCTTCTTTGGTGGGCCCAACCATACTGGACTTGGCTAGACTGGGTCAAGACTAGAGGTCGCTAGGGGGTCCTCATTTTGTGGTTGCTTACCTTGTAGCTATCGCTTACTTCTTAGCAATCACTGAAACTCTAGCGATCGCTAGAAATCTAGAGTTGCAACATTTTCTATAGATTATGCGTTATAGCGATCATAGATATTTTCTTCTCAGTGTGATTATGTCAAGTTGGGCCTGACCATGGTGAGCCTAGAGTTTCTAGCGGAGACTTCTTCTTATAGTCGTTGATGTCTTCTTAGCAATCATTGACTTTGTAGTAGTCGCTAAAGATGGAAGGCTAGCAGTCGCTGGTGTAATCAAGTGCTGCAAAAATTATGTGATGTACCCGACCCGACCATGCCGAGATGGGCCCGAATGGGCCGATGAGGAGAAATCTTGGAGGATTGATGTCTTTAAAAGTTCGGTGCCTGCATGTCTCAAAATTGACTATTTGAGTGACTTTATCTTCAAATGATATATAAATTATAAAAATGTAAGTATATAAAGTTATTTTGGGCATATTTAAGCTATATTGACACAAAACAATAAATAAATGCTTAGCATAAATGCCTGAATTTGGGGATTATAAACCACCCTAAGCTTATCCTCAAGCAAGATTGTGCTCAAATAAGAAAAAGATAGCATCCAAATTAAGCTTGACGATAAATGCGAAGGTTAAGAAAAATAGTTTAAAACATCAATGCTCCTGATTCATGTTCTTTCATACCAAACCCCCATCAAACAAGCACAACCTGCTAGAGTGCGATCAAAGAACATCTTGGCAAGATTTAGCAAATTCACTGCAATATTTTTAGTACTTGAGAGGGTTTGAATCATAATTATACAACATTGAATCATTGTGACGTAGGTGATCTGGTAGGTAATGGAGGTGAGTGATGAGCTATTATCATGTTTTCATGTAAAATGATCAGGAACATCAAACACCCACTTATTCAAGTCCTAAGAAGAAATAAAAAGCAAACGACTCTAATGAATTCTAAGGGTCCTGATCTGCATCAGGTTGGTCCATGTAACAAGCAACAACCCTTGTAGTCTGAGCCAGTTTGCCCAAAGTAGTAAGACAAACTCCTCGTACTATGCTCGAACCAACCCTACTACTGGGATGGTCTCATAGGTCTCTTCAGGGTTCCTAAAGACTCTCTAATGAGGTTTTCAGGGTGGTATTACTAGGCACGATATACCCACATTCATCAGTGCAGTCATAACTGGCTAGACACCATCCTCAACTATCCTAAAATAGAAAACAATGCTCATTTATTCATACTCAGGCTTTTATTCTTTGTACTCCAATTTATATGCCTGGGTGAGAACTATTTTATTATTTTGGGTTTTTGGGCGGCCAAGCCTCATTTCACAATTTTCTTTTTTCATCATTTTGACTCAATCTAAGGAGAAAGGATGCATAGACCATCAAGGATAAACAATCCTACTTGATTCTAGCTCAAAACTCATCATTATACGCTCAATACTTGTGTGAAGAATACTAATTATGATTCAATGATCCTTACAAAAGATGCAAGTTTGTGAATAATGTGGCTTGGAGTCTTTGATCAAACTCTATCTCTTTCCAATGGTTCCAAATCTTGGGTTTGTCATTCGAAACATAGATCAAAGGAATAATCTTTTAAGCTATGAAAAAGGAGCATAACCATAGATTGATCGCCAAACTTAGGGAAAAGTGAAACAACTAGTCAAGAAAGAAATGAAGCAATTTAAGATGAAAATTGGGAACTTAGTCACATGGATACCAATTTAACTATAAGATTAAAATCACATAGCCTTAGTTGCAAAGATTCAAATTACAAAAAAAAAGTCATACAAGACAATAACGCTAGTAAAAAATGTTGAAATTTTTAAACAATTTAAGCCTAAATGCAGGAAGTAAACATGCATGCACGAAGACTGAAGAGACATAATGACGAATAGCCGTACCACCCCAAGCTTAAAAATTTGCTCATCCTTGAGTAAGCCTAGAACTTGAGATGGTACAGAAGGAATGCATGGATGTACATGAAAGAGATTTATTAAAGTCCTAGTATGATGTATGTATGCATGAATTATTTAAGCAAATAGAGGAAAGAAACTATCTAAGTAAGAACATGAACAACAAAATTTATTTTAACAAAAAGATAAAAGAATGGGGTAAGAGAAAAGGGGGTGGGTGCCCCACAATACCGACACTAAGATTCCAAACCCTAAGTTTTGGTACTAGTATCACCTATGTCTTGCCGATTGGATCCGCCATGTCTGAGAATAATAAGTAGAAATTAGGGCCTTTTTGAGTCTGAAGTAGAGGAGTAGAATATGATGACTCACTGAATTCATCATTGTGCTGGAATAGTATTGAATTTCATTGAAATGAATTCATTTGCAAAGTATCCTCAAGGTACCCATCAAGGTATGAATCTAAATGGGAAGGCCTTAGGATGTTGAAAAATGATGAGATGGAGGGGAGAGGTTGAAATTTTTCCATAGGAATCCTCTCTTCTCTCTCCACCATTGAACTTGAGGTTGAATGCTTGGATACATTTCCATGTACGATCCAAGTCATCTAATCATCTTTTGAACCAGAAGTTCCCCCAAGTGAATCTATTTATAGTTCTACAACCCCAAGCTTATCACATTCTATGTTATCTGGGATATCTTCATGCTTGGAAGCCATGTTGTGATGGATTATCCATCCTGCTCCTTCGATGCCTACCACCACTTGTAACAGAATGGTAGTATATGTCATCTCATGTTTCTTTAGTTAGTCGTCACTAGTATACTCGCTCCCCCAAATTGAATAGTTGGCATCATCCTCCTCAAACAAATTATTCCAAACCATAGTAGGTGTGTTGGTTGAAACAAAGTGACAAGTCTCAATGTGAGCGGTATCACTTTGATTTTGGATAAAAGTTGAGACAGGCTGCACAAACCTCTCCTCACTTCGTGAAGTCATTTGGCTACCCTAATGATAGTCAAGGTGATCATCATCAGACCATTCTTGCAGGAGATATGTATCTTCCATTGATTTTTAAATCAAATTGTCTGGATAAAATTAAAGGCTTCCTCGGGTGGCCGAGTCAGGCTCAATCAAGTTCTTTTGATGATTATGCTCTAGCACTTGTAATCGTGTGGTAACTAAACTAATGACCTCTTGAAGTCTCCTACCTAGTTCAACATCCTTATCATGAAGCTACTGGACTTGAGTAGAAATGCTTTTAAGATTCATCAATTCTGTCATGCACTTTTGTTGTGAACCAGTTATATCAAACTGATGCTTTTGGATGAACCCATGTTCAACAGTTTGAAGTATATTTCTACTGTGGTCTGCGATCTATATGGTTACATGGAAATGATGATGCTACTTTTCTAATAGTCGTTGCAATGGGTCGACTTGTCCTTGGAGACATTTGATGGCAGATTGGAAATATCCTTTGCTGAAATGTCTATGTTTGCAATGACTATTAGAAAAGTAGCATCATCATTTCCATGTAACCATACAAATCGCAGACCGTGTCGAGCCTAATGGTCACTAGTATCAATCCAATGAAGTTGTAGAGAACACTTATCACATACACTCCACCTTCGCCCATAAATACCCATCCCTCGCTACCTAGCAAAGGGTTCGGCTCGTTCAACTAGTTTGTCAAGTTCAACTATTTCCAGAGGCCCGTGGGAGAGTTCTAAGGTCTAAAAAGGCTAAAGTGCTTATCCTATGTCCATCCCTTTGGCTTGCTTCCATCTACCATCATTTTCCACAACCATTCACCAACTTCCTACCATTCCCAACCATCTTCCACCTCCATACACCCACCAAGTTGTTGTTTGGGTTAGAATCAAGGAGAAAGGAGGCCAAGAGTCCAGAAGATCTAGGAGGATGACCCAAAGATGAGATCCAGCCCATATGGAGGTGAAGAAGTGAGAATCTCCTTTCCTTTATGGGCTAAATATCTTCTTTTTCTCCTTTCTTCTACTATTCTCCTTTATTTATGTACAAATGATGTTCTTCCATCTTTGTTTGGTGCCAACTATGGATGTATGTGGATAGTTGAGGTCCTTCTTGTCTATGTATCCCATTTTTGGCATGTTTATGTACTTTTACCTTAAGCAAGAAGTTTTATTTCAGATCTAGTACATTTCTATTCTATCTTCTCTTTCTGGTTATGGTTTCTAGTTTGGTTGATCTCTTTCTTGCTTGAACTTCTATTTATGAGATGGCCCAAGCGTGCCGAGCCTAATGGTCACTAGTATGTGCTGAGATGGCCTAACCGTGCCGACCCTAATGGTCACTAGTATTTCCTCTTGTTGAACTCACTAGAGATTTGAAGTTATGCTCGACCCAACTATGCCGAGCCTAGTGGTCTCTAGTGTTTCTTCTTATAGTAGTCGCTAGTGATTCCCCTTGTAGAGGTCACTATGGATTTTCAATTATAGCATTCACTAGGCCTTTTATCAGTCACAGATGATCTGATCATTGATGCTTCTTTGGTGGGCTCAACCGTGCTGGGCTTCTCCTGACCTGGCCGAGCCTAGCAGTCACTAGAGGATCCTCATTTGGCAGTTGTTGACCTTGTAGCGGTCATTTACTTTGTAACATAATCAATTTCAGCTACTGTATCTATGCTGAGATATTTTTCATAATCTCTCCTAAAGTTAGCTTACTTATGATCTTGCCCCCTTTTTTTAAGTCCTAATGAGCATTCATGATCTTTCATACATATTGTCTCCAAGTTGAATTCCCTTCATACAAATGTATCTACTATCCTCCCTTGAAAATATTTACAAATTATGCCCTCTATGTTTATTCAATGCACTACTTTAATATCAAGTGTTACAAATCCAAATTAATTAACTTGATTGGACCATGCATTCATATATTGCTCTTAATTTCCCAAACTCATGGCTTTGGAATCAAATGAACACACAATTTATGATATAATATATAAGTATTAAGTGAGTTATGATAGAATATTTACTAGGCCAAAGTAGAGCCATAAAGTGGGAACTAGTATTTTTAGAAATTAGGATAATAGGATGTAAACATATGGTCAAAATTTTATGGAAATATGAGTTGCACTTTGGTAGTTATAAAAATAATGAATCCAAGGAGGATCATGGTCTACTATAGTCATTATTGTGAGCGTATCTGCTTAATTAAGCCTTAAAATAAGGAGCATCACCCCTACCCTGTGTCACATTGCTAGGGTTGATGGTTTCTAAAGTACTCTCAATGCCACCCTTTCTCCTCGTCTTCCCAACAGATGGCCAGAGTGCAAGACCTTTCCCTCCTCCACCATTCCTCGAAACCAACTATTTAGGTATGATAACCCTAGCCCTAGCACCCAGCTGCCAAGATTGCTTCCTCGACCTACTGGGAGAAAATAGATGTACAATCATTACATGATTCTACATATAAACCTAGACGCCGAAAGGCACATGCCTTGGATCATATACAAACCACTTTATATCCATGGAACCAAGGCACATCTGAATAGTAATTTCTTTTTCCTCATCTAGACCATTGGACACTCCTTAAACCTCCTCTCATACTCCGCCGAGGTCCTAGCACTCATGCTTACTGTCCTTTGGCCGTGTTTTGGCCTTATAGGGCCCTCTACTCCTGATTTCTACACCACGCCATTGGGCCCTAGTCCCACCCATATCTCATCTGCATGTGGCTCCTTTATCTGATGCCCCAATAACTGTCAGTGGGCACTCTACAAAATAGACCCTACGCCGCCATCCTCGCTTGCTAGCAACAAAACCTAATGAGATCACCTTCATCTTCGCCTCCCCCTTTCCTTTCTACGCCCCATAACCTGGACGGAGGGGAAATGTGGCTTCTTGATTCACATAACCAGCACCAACATCCACCGAGGGATCGCAGTAGGGTTTTGAGTCTGCAATGATGATTGACTCCTACCATGATGACTCCCACCAGCATACTTCCAACCACTAAGAAATCACGATGAAAACCAGTCTCTCTCTCATTGTGCAGTTCCCCATCCTCGTTGATACACCACATGCTTTGACAAAATAGCTCCTCTAAAATACACACATGATGCCTGCACCTTGGTCTCCCAAGTTCCCTAGGAAAACACCATGAACAACTGCAAATAGAAGCACAAGGAATACGACCATGTAGTAGAAAGTCGAATCTAGCAATGGTTTCCTTCAAGTTCATAGCTAGTCTACCAAGAACCAATAGATGACTCATCGATTGATTGAGTCCACGATCATCTTAGAAAGGATATTGTAACACCCATGCCCACTGCCCAAGGCTCTAGTAGAGTTTCAGGAATGACGATTGGCCCCACAGACCACCACTAGCCTTAACTGCGCACTTTGTCCACACTGACGCGCAAGCCATGATCAACTTCCTGACTGGTCACCCATCCTAGTACTACTCCAAGCCGAGCACACTTAACTATGGAGTTCTTTAGTGATGGGCTCCCAAAAAAGGAGGTGCACCTTGGTGATATGGGTAGTCCAATCATTCCTTTTAAGATCATGTTATCTGAGGCCTCAAATCCTGGGATGTTACAATCTCCCCCACTTAGACTCTTGACGTCCTCGTCAAGGCTCAACTATATGGCCTCATAATCTGACCACATTTCATTGCAGACCCACAATGGCCCATGGACACCCAACTTCCGTCCACGGCCACCAGCGCAAGGGTGGCTCCATCTCGTCTCTACGGATAGCCCTTTCCAACTTGCCTGGACCGCATGACTCAAGACTGGCATGCCACATGCCCATGTGGGCCCCACCTACTGGAGGGGTTATGGCTCTGATACCATTTGTAACGCCCGGGCCCACTGCCCAAGGCTCTAGTAGAGTTTCAGGAATGACGACTGGCCCCATAGACCACCACTAGCCTTAACTGCGCACTTTGTCCACACTGACGCGCAAGCCAGGATCAACTTCCCGACTGGTCACCCATCCTAGTACTACTCCAAGTCAAGCATGCTTAACTATGGAGTTCTTTAGTGATGGGCTCCCGGAAAAGGAGGTGCACCTTGGTGATATGGGTAGTCCAATCATTCCTTTTAAGATCATGTTATCCGAGGCCTCAAATCCTGGGATGTTACATATATATTCAATCCAATATCGGTGATGGTCATGAGTAGTAGACTAATGGAGTAGAGACATGTAAAGGTCATGCATCTAGATCACAGTGTAACTGATAACTTCAAAGCTGCATACTATGATATGTAAGTAACTCATTAGTTATGGTTTTACATATAGAGAAATTGTTACCAAGACTAAATGAAGAGATAAATTACACATTTTTCAATACGATTAGCATAAAACCCATCCACACAAGTTTCTATACTAACTAAATGGTCAATGTTAACACACGAGTATATATAGGTTGGCTACTAGTGTAAGTAGTGGGATATACTATATAATTGTTACATAAAATGTTGGGTCAATCAATCCCATGATACTATACACATAGATTTGATGTACATATTAATATTGATCATATCATCATTACATGTTCAAAACCTTAGGGATATATATATAAATATATCTTATAACTGAAGGGAAGATATCGATTTAAGAAGAATATAGATATGGACCAACTTATTTTGATCAAAATAAAAGATAAGGGAGATAATATATAATAATGGGTAACCTAATACTTGGAAATGTAATATATAAGGAAAACCTAAGTTGGACTATATGAAAACCATTCCACTCTTATATTCATAAAGCATAAATAGGTCAAAACTAGTAGTAAAGACCTATGTTATAGTGTCTAACTAGTACGCATTGTATAATTTTATTTAAACCCAAGATTTACATTATTTTGATTACACTAAGAAGTAAATTCATTTATGTTTCCTTATTTGAATTATAATATATAAGTGAGAAAGGACATATTCAAGAAAGTACTTTTATAAACATTTCAACAAAGTTCACATTGGAAAACATTGTAGTTTGGACTAAACATGAATATTATATTTTTACAAGATACTTATTGGTATTCATGTACATAATATATATCTATGTATCAGGTAATGACTAGTCCATATTGAGGGATGTGGACTTTAAACCCTAGAGTTTCCTACTATGGGTATTTGATAAGTTCTATCCTATATAATAAACATCCTTGGCCATATTGAATAAATGGAACTATAGTTGAGGTAATAACATTTCAAAACATAAAGTAGAGAAAATATTTATGTACTTGAGTATGAAACATATATAGATGAAAATATAGAAATCATAATGGAGGATAGGATATGAATTAGTAATCCAATATGAAAAATAATCTAATCCTAGATAAGTCAAATAAACAAATGTTAACCCTATGATGACATAGAATTCCTTTTCTTATTAGATCTCAAAACCTTGAAGCTCATTGAATTGTGAATGAGAAACATCTTGGAATCTCACTTGGTGAAAAAGGTACTAGATTCTCTATTTTTATATTGAGTTATTAATTTCCCACTTGAATTCCATGTACATTGTTTAATGGTGAACCCTATACTTTTGTAAGCCTTTCCTAACTCTTTGAAAGTTCACCAATTGATTATTGTTTGATTGCATTGAGTATTATAATAGCACTTGACTTGATCTATTTATAGTTTTGACTGCCTAGACTTTGGTTCCTTTGGGCTTTGGCCCCTTAGAGCTTTGGCTCACTTGAGGTAGGGTACGTTCTACCGCCCTGTGCACATGTTGTAATGGTTTAGTTGACCCCCAATTGACTAGTTAAAAAAGCAATTAGGCTAAATGTTGTTCTTTCATATATGATTGAACATAAGGCATTTTTTCCCTTGAAGGAAATGATATGATAGTGCTCAACCTTAATATTGAAAAGTTGATCATTGCAAGTAATTTGATAATTTGATATCTTGAACTATTTTGAATAGCCTTGTGGAAATTTGATCTTGAATTTCAAACCTTAAAATATTGTTATCCTTACTTTTATAAATTTAGTCCACCAAATAGTCCATGCCTAACTTTGATATTAGCTTTTATTGGATTTAGTACCTATATTTTGCAAATAGCTCAATATTTACATTTAGTACCAGCTTTTACTTACCTTTATTTTTTTCTTCAATGGGGTCCATGTGTAGTTTCATTCCCTTTAGGAACTCATGGGAAGGTGGTAGATGGAATTTCTTGAAGATGCATGCATGGGCAATCCTCTGTTGAAGGCTAGATAGGAAATGAATTCTATTTCTTAAACTTGTAATCATATTTGTAAGCCTCTTTGACTCTGTTGTACAAGCTTGATTGTAATTAAGATTGTTTATGTTATTGATATTATTTTGTAAATATTCAACTGTAAAGATTGAGTCTTTACATACTTCTTAGAGATCGTTGAATGTCTAGCGGTCGCTAAAGATTTGGAGTTGTAGTGGTCACTAGCGATTCTGAGTTGTTCTGGTCACTGATCTTTTCTTCTCAGCCTGTCTGTGCCTAGTTGGGCCCAACCGTGTCGGGCCTAGTGGTTTGTAGAGGAGACTTCCCCTTGTAGTGTTCGATTGCTTCTTAGAGATCACTGGTCCCTGATGTTTATAGGTGTTGCAAAAATTATGTAATGAACCTGACCCGACCATGTCGGGCTGGGCCCGACCGGGCCGAAGGGGAGAAATCTTGGAGAATAGATGTCTTTTCAAGTTCAGTGCCTGCAAGTCCCAAAATTGGCTAGTTGAGTGACATTATCTTCAAAAGATATATAAATTATAGAAATATAAGTATCTAGAGTTATTTTAGGCATATTAAAGCTATATTGACACAAAATCATAAATAAATGCTTAGCATAAATGCCTGAATTTGGGTGTTATCAACCATCTCTGAGGATTCCTTGAATTTCTTCTTCAATGGTACTAACTTCACAAATACATGGATGCCATCCAATCACAAACATCTTTACCTACTTGACCTCAAGAAGTTCTACAAAAGCTTTACTCCCAAGCTTACCCTACCCTATAGCTACAAGTTTTTGAAGAAACTTGATGTTACTTATAGGAATAAATCCATCCTTCCCTCTTCTACCCTCAAAAAAACATCAAGACCCTCCTCTTTGCATTAGTATTCAACTATCATTTTCACCCAAAGAAAAACCAAATGAATATTGTAGAGAATAGTGTTGTGTTAAAGTACTATCTCTTGAATAAAGTCGTAGTCAAATGGGCATGTTACTTTCTTTACCACATGACCTGCTTCGAGTTTGGGAATAATACTAGTGGTACCCATTCACCTATCCCAACTTGATTTGTGGTTTGTTTGCTCACCATCTTGTGAAATACCTTTTCCATGATCTTGGATACAAAACAAGTAGGAAAGGTGTTAACATTAGTGAAACCACTGTCAAGATGTCTTTTCATCCTACCTCCACTACCAAACCTAGCTCTTCCAACTCCACCTAGTCTCCTCTACCTCCTCCTAGTCCTAAGTGTGCCTCGTTCTCATATTCTAATGAAACCTTGATGGGCTACATGATACACCACCATGCATACAACCTCCAGGTTTAGGATCACATCCATCAGGATCTAGTTTAGATCATTTATTCATGAACTTGTCCTGCACCCATCCCTACCCCACCTACCATCCCTACCCTAGTGTTGACTATGCCTCCTATGCATACTATCAGTTCTACTCAGCCCCTCCACCTGCTGCTTCAACTGTATCACCTACTTCTGATGGTGGACCAACCCTTGTTTCCTTTCATCTTGTTGCATCTCAAGTTCTTGCTCTTCCACTTGGACCTACTGCTACCATCCTTGCTAGCATGACTGGGTTTCTAAAGCCAATTATGAGCAAGAAAATGCTCTACTCGAGTGTGGCATCTCCTGACTAGAGTAAAACCACAAGTGGAGCTGTCCTCGCTCCTTTGTTCTTGACAAGGACACTAAAAAGGATGATGAGAAGGATGGTGATTAGGATGATGGTGTTGATGGTGATGTTGGGTTTTAGGGGAGGTTAAGAAGGCAGCAAAAACAAACAATTTCTCCTCCCCAAACCTAGAACAAGGAAACGCGTCAACGTCTATACAATAGGAAATGATGGTTTGTGGAATCATACCGTGTCCCGAGGATTGCTCGGCGACAATACCTCACAGCTTTCATGGCCTTCACCTCTGTTCTTACATGGTGTTTGTGCAGCTCCTGGTCGCACCGGGACTGATAACTCCTAGTCTCACCGGGACTATTGGGAATGACAGTTGTTCTCTGAGCGGCAGAAATCTCCCACCTCTGAAGTAGTCCACACGGACCACCTGGAACTCCAATCTCCTTGTCCCACAAGGAATTGGAAGAAGCCAAACCCTCCTATCAGCGTACTAGTCACCGACACATTCTCCTGCCACCAGTTGCTTTCTGTAGTTGTCTTTCCCTTGTTGTGCCTCCCTTATCGAGTATTACTTGCTCGGGCTCTCTCGGTTACCAAAACTAGAGAGAATGACAACTTTACAAAGCAACGGGTTGCACTAAGTTGTTCTTTGAGAAGCCCCCAATACCCCTATATATAGGAGAGTCATGGGATAGGGTTCTCTATCTCGGGCAATGCGGGACTAAAGCAGGAGTAGAAGGGTTCGAGATTTTCCACAAAAAACAACCAACTGCGCAACCTGAACCGCTCGTTTCATTTCTGAAACGGTCGGTTGACACCTCAACCGATTGGTTGGGACCCATGAAACGATCAGTTCACTTATGAACCGGTCAGTTCGTGGTCCTGCTCAGTTCCGATTGACTTTTCATCTTTTGTTTCTAATTGGTATCAAATACCAATCCTTGTTCCAATCAAAATGGGCAAGTGATATGAAAGGAAATTTCTCACCAACCCGACTTTCCCAACTTTCTCAGTTGGACCAGTTGAATCGATCGTTTCAACACTTGAAGAGATTGTTTCACCCTATCCATCAGCTGATCGACTCACCATCTGAGCCAATCGGTTCACCAAGCTAAACCGATCGGTTCATCACATGAGCCGATCAGTTGGGAGTGCAGATTGTGCAGAATCAGTCAATTCCAGTTTCAATCAATCTGACACTCCAATCAATGTGTCCAACACCTTGAACATTATGACATTGAGCTATCAATTAATTAAGTGTTTAATTGAACTACTAAACTCCTTTAGTAATCAATCTATACATTGTTTGTGGAAAAAACTCCTCTTCCAGGTTAAATCCTATGTGTGTGACCCTGCAGGTCCATTTCACATTGGTAATGAAAGTACATAACACTTATGAATTCACAAGCAAAGAGCGGTGCCTAGTCACACATCAATGCTACCCAAGTGAAATAGAAAGTTGGAGAACAACTTTCAATCCTACAATCTATGAATGGTGTTACAGTGAATGTATAATTCCTTTATCATTGATATCCCGAATGAACTTGAGGCATGGAACCGTCATCCTGTCAACGTTCATTCACTTTCTTGATCTCAGAGTAGATTGGAAGAGATATGTATGACATCAATATCACATACTGATTCACACATGTGTGCACTCCTTTCTCAATCCTACTCATCATGTGGCCATGGATATCAAACTCCCTCAGGAGAGACAAATCTCATATCTATCACTCACCCCTTAAAAGACCCATGTGTCAAAGCCACCCAATCATCACCTTTATAACAACCCATGTTTCAGGACTGCGTTTGATGATGTCAAAGTGTGCCCAACGACATGTGTTGAGTGTAGTGATTTCAAGTCAAAGAATCACACTCACCACCATCACTGTGAGTACTGAATGTGACTACCATGTCATGGTTCCATGTGTCAAACTCATGGTGGGTCTGTCTGGTACACTTGTTCTCTAACAAGTACCTATGTGTTTGGTTTGATATCTCTATATCATGACTAATGAGATTCTATCATCAACCAACACCACAACCTAGTCTTGTGTGTCATTGCTGTCTGTCTACCTTCCATAATGACATCTGACTAGGGACATAACAAGAATGTACAAACTCTTAGCATCTGTATGATCTCATCATTCAAGTCCTGAACCTGAAAGCATACGTCATTGAGTACTGTTATTCTCTAGACATTAAATTTGTTCTATCACTATCTCAAATGACTGAACCAGAAAGAATTGGAAGCTTGCCTTTGATGTTTATCAAATAAATCTTAATGTACCCCACCAATCATCCCATGATTGGCTCTCAGGGCATACATACCAACATACTCCCACTTGCACTGCGAGCCAATCACCCTTGAATCATATTCATAGTGATCTTCAAACATGTCCCACATGTTACTCTGCTCTAGTGCGATCATAGTGAGTAATGGAAACACCTTGCCAAAGTCAGTATAAATTGCATGTCTCTCAACTCTTCACTATACGTCATACGTATGCGATGGAGTTTTCGTAATATGTGATCTAGTATTCCTTTGCTATCCTTTAGCCACATTGCATGATCAAGGATTCCATACTTGTCATCAATGAGCGGAATATCTATAAGTTCATCTCATGAACTTCCAGATCCATATAGTATCCACTGTTGTTCTCCGACACATAGATACTCATCATTTCCTTTTAAATGGTTTTATTGGAACACTTCCAATTATCAACAAACTTTCACTTTTATATATCTTATATATAATTTGCAATTAATTTTTTGTCCTTTCGGAAGTTCACATCAATGTGACTCTTTACATTGAACTCTTCCTTATCTCCATAGAACTAGTACTTCCAGAGTAATTATCAAGTTCTCATGGTATTCCAATAACCCTTACTGGAAGTAGACACACATCCACTCGTCATGTCCCACATACGAGTTATCAGGATGAGCACATCATATTGCCATGTCCTACATACAAGATGATGAATGCATTTTGTTATTGTCATGCAAGATAATGGGATGATTACATACATGATAGATCCACATCTATTCTTAGTGTTCCCATTCTTCATAAGAATTGGACACTTGGCCTTGGGACTCCATGTAACATGGACAAGTTTTCTCCCACTGAATCTGTGCATACTGAACCCTTCAGTACAGATTGCCAATGTATGCTTTCTCTTTTTAGGTCAAGAGGTTTTCGAGAACTATCTCAATAGATCTCTATTCCTATCACATAGGAAACATCTCTATCTTCCTTAAAGATAATTTCCACTTTTGGATTTCCATTCTAGAACATTTCCATTTCACATCAACATGCATGTGGAATGTGAACACGCTCCCACTAAATCACAAATCCTTCTTTATCTTTGACATATCAGTCAAACCCTTTGACTATATCATCAAAGTAAAGATCCAATTCTGAGTTGCTTGTACTCAATCAATCACATTGATTAGTCCATATTGTAACTTATAGACTTCATTTGCATTAGTGGATTCATAAACCTTATAGGTTGTATCACGTACACATCCTTGTTTTATTCCTCATAGGAATGCAGTTTTAGTATCCATATGCCAAATGTCTTAGTCATTAAGTTGCAATTAACAAGCATCATCCTTCAAAAAAATGTTATCCATGTGTCTTAACACTTAAGATTCATTTTCACTTATGGATTTCATCCAATGGGTGCTACCATCAAGGTCATACCTTATGGTTCACATGGATGTCATTTAGGATGTAATGGTCATAAACCATAACTCAAAATCTGGTTACTCATATTCATCTAGATAGTTGACTCATCACATGAACAACTCATCACATAGATAAACGAGGTGTATCCGTCAAGGATATAAGAACTTACAACTCCTTGTGATTCTTAATGTCCTTTATTAGCGTGGGGTATTCTTTTATTAAGAAGAATTCAGTTATTTGATAATTATTCTCTAACTCCTTAGAGTATGATTCCTTCTTGATTTAGACATCACCATGCCTTAATCATGAGTTCACTATGATACACTATCATAATTACTCATAAGGATCTCAAACATTTGGTCCAAGTATTTTATTCATTGATCTCATCAAGAATTAACACTTTACCAAATTTGCACTTCATCTATGATAATCTTGAACACTTTAAGATATTCATATTGGTATTTCTCTAAACACCATTTGAAGTATTAGCATTTGTTCCAATAGGTATGTAAATACATCACATGTATCATACCTAATAGGATAATCATTCTCCGACTACCTTTAGTGAAGATTGATTAATCATGTCCAAGATTTTCATATCTCTTACTGGTTCTCTAACCAAAAGAGTCTAGATTTATCCATCACATGGAAACTAGAAATGAATTTCTCATGATTGATGCTAATTTGATTGTTTGGGTTATCTATAACTTTAAGGTATAATTTTATCTTATGCATAGCAAATACCACAAGATAAACAAGGCATTGCCACAAAGATCATATTGAAACATCTCTTTATTGATTGCCATCATTGTCATACAATATGCAAAAATAAAGTTTTTCTATCTATTGGAAAATAGGAAATAGCAGTTCATAACTGTATTACATGCCTTTTAGGCTGAAAATAAACTAAATTACTCCTTACTATGGCGGAAACACTTGCCCAAATTATTGAGTGCTTTACACTTTACATCTTGGTATCATATGCCTCAATAGTGTTACAAGTTTACTTTATGACACCTTTAAGTAGAGACGTTGGTCGCCTCCTTCTTCTTTTGTTCTTCCAGATAGAGAGGACAATTCCTTTTCCAATGTCTTGGATTTTAACAATGGTGGCAATTGCCTTTCTTGGTCACGCCTCCCTTGGCCTTGAGAACTGAAGACGACTTGGGCTCCTGGCTAGCATCAGAACATTTCTTAGCTTTGCCCTTGCCCTTGCGCTTGGACTTGCCTTTCTTGCTCGTGATCATCATCACATACTTAGGCTTGTCCTTCTTCATCTGTGTCTCGACTGTCCTCAACATGCCCAACAACTCTGACAGTGGCCTATCGAAGTTGTTCATATTGTAGTTCATCACAAACTGACTGTAGGATTCTGGCAACGATTGTAGTATCACGTCAGTAGCCAACTCTTGGCTCAGTGGAAATCCCAGTCGTGTCAGGTTCTCCACATACCAAATCATCTTGAGTGTGTGAGGACCAACTGGATCTCCTTCTGTCATGACGCACTTGAACAGTGCCCTTGAGACATCGTATCTCTCTTGTCCTGCTTGATCTTCATACATATTCTTGAGATGTTGAATCATCTCAATGACACCCATGTTCACATGTTGTCTCTGCAACTCATGGTTCATAGAGCACAACATCAAGCACTTTGCATCAATGGCATCATCAGAATGCTTCTTGTAAGCATCCCTTTCTGCCTTTGGTGCATTAGGAGCAGGTTCCTCAGGAATTGGAGTATCCAGGACATAGAGCTTTTGCTCTTGAGTGAGAACAATTCTCAATGTCCTATACCAGTCGTGGAAGTTTGTCCCATTTAGCCTATCCTTTTCAAGGACTGATCGCAAAGAAAAGTGATTGCTGTTTTTTGTCATTTGTACTACAAAAGGAAATATGCAATTTTAGTCCAAAAACTCATTTTTGACTTATTTGATTGATTTGAAAAGTTGACGATATAATTAGGCCTTTAATTAATTATCGCTCCCACTATTTTAGTTCAAATTGATAGCCCTCACCATCAATTTAGAAGATTGCAGTGTACAACCTTCTAGTAGGCAAGATCCATATTTCATCAAGTCATGAGTCAGCTTTGGTTGATCGCCCACAATCTTGACTATTTAGGTAGGCCATCAGGCCAATTGCATCATATGCAACTCTTGATGAATGAACATGTGAAACACCTTGCCATGAACATTCCTTGCCTCTGGGCTTAGACGCTCCAAGAATCACCAGTTAAGTCTAACCCAAAAGCCGACACGGTAAACATGCACCCTGCTGTGGCAGATCCTACATGTCTACCCTTCACACTTCCACAATATAGATGGCGCACCACGCTTTGGCGTAACCTACGCTTGGTCGATCGAGTTTTTCATGTGTGCCGCTAATGGAAGGCATATAAGACTTAATATTTTAATGAGGTATTTAGTTTTTATATACATATCCTATCACCACAATATATAGTACGTATCATATACATGCTATATCCCACAGAAAACATGTGAAACGGTAAAAGCGATGATTATGTCCATCCTAATATGATTCCTCGAGCTAAGAGGAATCACGGTCATCTAGGTCTACATCACATGCAACATGTACAAGATGAACTATGTGCTTTGCCTTTTTGGGTTTGATCAACTCATCACATGACTAATCAGCTCACCATTAGGCTGGTCAGCTGGGTTCCACCAGCCGATCGGTTGGCTCCTCCAACCGATCGGTTCGCCTAGTTGTTGTGCATCTCATCATGGCTGCCACCCGCTCGTCTCACTCCTCGAATCGATCATCAATCAATCGGCTCACTCTTTGAACTGATCATCTGGAATGTCAACCGATCGGTTCACGCCTTGAACCGATCGTCTCAGCTGTCATCAGGATGTCCTCCGTTATTTGACATAATAGGAAATAAAATTCTATCCTATTTTACATAGTAAAAAGAGAAACCTCAAATTACATTCGAGGGGAGAAAAGGTAGGAAAGAAATCTCGAATTATTTCGAGTTACATCAGGAATAGGAGAAGGAAGATCGGTGTGCAGACCGAGATGCAAGCAACCACATACAACCATACACAGATAGGGTTTATTGGCCATAACCACACTATACATCCACCACAAAACTCATTTAAGGGTGATGTGTATCGAGTGCATTAATATTACATATCATATATGTATATTAGGATTTGTGGATTTAGGATTGGACATGCATAAAGCCAATTTTATTCGCATCGTATGCAATAAATAAAGGCAACAAACCAAAATTGATCATATCGATAATCCTAAAGTATAAAGCAATTAACGTGGCTCTGATACCATTGTTGGGTTTTAGGGGAGGCAGAGAAGGCAGCGGAAACAAAAATTTTCTCCTCCCCAAACCCAGAACAAGGAAACGCGTCAACGTCTATACAATAGGAAATGATGGTTTGTGGAATCATACCTTGTCCCAAGGCTTGCTCGGTGACAATACGTCACGGCTTGCGCGGTCTTCACCTCCGGTCTTGGACGGTGTCTTTGCAGCTCCTGGTCACACTGGGACTGACAACTCGTGGTCTCACCAGGACTGTCGGGATTGACAGTTGTCCTCTGAGAGGCAGAAATCTCCTGCCTCTGAAGTAGTCCACACGGACCACCTCGAACTCCAATCTCCTTGTCCCATAAGGAATTGGAAGGAGTCGCACCCTCCTATTGGCGTACTAGTCACCGACACACTCTCCTGCCACCAGTCACTTTCTGCAGTTGTCTTTCCCTTGTTGTGCCTCCCTTATCAAGTAGCACTTGCTCGGGCTCTCTCGGTTACCAAAACCAGAGAGAACGACAACTTTACAGAGCAACTGGTTGCACTGAGTTGTTCTTTGAGAAGCCCCCAATACCCCTATATATATAGGAGGGTCATGGGATATGGTTCTCTATCCCGGGCAATGCGGTACTAAAGCAGGAGTAGAAGGGTTCAAGATTTTCCACAAAAAACAACCAACTGCGCAACCTGAACCGATAGTTTCATTTATGAAACAGTCGGTTGGGGACCTGAGCCGATCGGTTGACACCTCAATCGATCGGTTGGGACCCATGAAACGATCGGTTCACTTCTAAACCAGTTGGTTCGTGGTCCTGGTCAGTTCCCGATTGACTTTTCATCTTTTGTTTCTAATTGATATCAAATACCAATCCTTGTTCCAATCAAATTGGGCAAGTGAAACAAAAGGAAATTTCTCACCAACCTGACTTTCCCAACTTGCTCGGTTGGACCAGTTGAACCGATCGTTTCAACACTTGAAGTGATTGTTTCACCTTGTCCATCAACTGATTGACTCACCATCTGAGTCAATCGGTTCACCAAGCTCAGCCGATCGGTTCATCACATGAGCTGATCAGTTGGGAGTGCAGATTGTGCAGAATCAGTCAATTGCAGTTTCAATCAATATGATACTCCAATCAATGTGTCCAACACCTTGAACATTATGACATTGAGCTATCAATTAATTAAGTGTTTAATTGAACTACTAAACACCTTTAGTAATCAATCTAAACATTGTTTGTAAATAAAACTCCTCTTCCAGGTTAAATCCTATGTGTGTGACCCTGCAGGTCCATTTCACATTGGCAGTGAAAGTCCATAACATTTATAAATTCAAAAGCAAAGAGCGGTGCCTAGTCACACATCAGTGCTACCCAAGTGAAATTGAAAGTTGGAGAAAAAATTTCAATCCTACAATCCATGAATGGTGTTATAGTGAACATATAATTCCTTTGTCACTGATATCCTGAATGAACTCAAGGCATGAAACACTCATCCTGTCAATGTTCATTCACTTTCTTGATCTCAGAGTAGATTGGAAGAGATATGTATGACATCAATATCACATACTGATTCACACATGCGTGCACACCTTTCTCAATCCTACTCATCAAGTGGCCATGGATATCAAACTCCCTCAGGAGAGACAAATCCCATATCTATCACTCACCCCTCAAAAGCCCCATTTGTCAAAGCCACCCAATCATCACCTTTATAACAACCCATGTTTCAGGACTGCATTTGATGATGTCAAAGTGTGCCCAACGACATGTGTTGAGTGTAGTGATTTCAGGTCAAAGAATCACACTCACCACCATCACTGTGAGTACTGACTGTGACTACCTTGTCATGGTTCCATATGTCAAACTCGCGGTGGGTCTTTCCGGTACACTTGTTCTCTAACAAGTACCTATGTGTTTGGTTTGATATCTCTATATCATGACTAATGAGATTCTTTCATCAACCAACACCACAATCTAGTCTTGTGTGTCATTGTTGTCTATCTACCTTCCACAATGACATCTGACTAGGGACATAACAAGAATGTACAAACTCTTAGCATTTGTATGATCTCATCGTTCAGGTCTTGAACCTAAAAGCATACGTCATTGAGTACTGTCATTCTCTAGATATTCAATCTATTCTATCACTATCTCAAATGACTGAACCAAAAATAATTGGAAGCTTTCCTTTGATGTTTATCAAATCAATCTTAATGTATCCCACCAATCATCCCATGATTGGCTCTTAGGGCATACATACCAATAGGTGATGATGGCTCTGATGATGGTGATGATTGTGAGGCTACACCTTCTACTCCAGATGCACCTTGAGATGGAGATGAGGACTACCATCCAAATGATGATGATGACAAGACTATTGACATACATGACTTAGATGTTTAGTTCTTAGTCTATAGTATGCTCATATATATCTCCTTTGTATAGCTCGTTTGCTAAACATATGGGAACTATATCTGAGGCATAATATTTTTATATCTCATTTTTTCCTAGGTTTCATAGTTTTCATCTAGAGATGACATATCTGGTGTTGTAATATGGTAATATATACCTTAACTCTATGCTTGGCTTTGTCTTATGAGCTCTTGGTATGTGCTTCAATATTTTTATTATGACTCTAGCATGCTTGTTCTCTCTGAGTTTTCTATTTTGGTTCTTGCTATAATGCTTGCATGTTTAGTTTGTGTCTGTGGATAAGACATGTGTTTCTTATATATTCTACCCCTACCTTTTTAATATGGTCAAGGGGAGAATTGAGCTCAATCATATTGCTTTGTTATCCTTTTCTAGTCTATTCTCTAAAATTTCATGTGACTTGTATGGTTATTTTTTTGTAAAAACTAACCTTACATGCAACAATAAGCATGAATTGAGGGGGAGCAGTTGTATTTGTTAATTCATGCATCCTCGTATAATTCTCAAGTAATAGTTTAAATTTCCAAGTCCTTTCCAATATGTTGAGGAATGGGTGTCATTGTCAAAAAAGGGGAGAATGTGACCTAAAAGTTATACATTGTCCATATTTTTATAATGACTTAACCATTCCATTCATATGTATCTAATATGTCTATTTGAGTTTGATTCCCTCATATTAGGTATAAGAAAAGGATCAATTCCATCAAGTTCCAACTTGTCTCAATACAAGCAAAAGTCAATGCAAATGCACATTTGTGCAAATAGCCCTAAACAACTTAGGACATGTTTTGTAATCATTTTTATTGATGTTATTACATTTAATTAAGATGATAAAAAATCAAGCGCACTTAATTTGAATGTTTGATCACTTTTATGATATTTTCCAAAATGCATCACAAGTTGTTTGATTGGATGAGTTTCCCTCCCTGAAACTGGACCGTCACCTGGGATGGGTCTTGGAAATGCCTAGGTTCGACTGTGTTTAGCTCAGGATAAACTACACCGACACCTTGCACTGGAAAACTGATTTTAAGCCATTGGTTGAGTTTCATCTAGGATAAACCCGTCCGACAACTCAAAATTAGCTTGTTGCATACTGCTATCGGCTGAGTTACCTTTATGGAAACTTGACCAACTACACTATATGGAATTTGTAGAAAAATTGATTCTAGTCATTGGAGTGTTGCAAACATCAAAAATAGATCCATTGAAACACCCCAAACTACTAAATTTTGTTCCAAACTACTTCTAGTGGCCAGTGGGCATCCCCAACTATACATAGGACCCCTCAGACATTATTACAAGTTTTCTCCTTCATGTTATTCAACATCCTAGCTATAGTTGAGTGCATTTTATCCACTATATGCCCTTTCACTCTATTACAAATCCAAACGTCCATATGAGTGATATAGGCTATGTGTGAAAGAGATAATCCATAGTAATCTTGTGAAGCTCCTGAATCTCTCTTTCCCCAACCCCTTTCTTCATGATATGTTGGTGAAAGATTCTCCAAGTTGAAGGAGAAGGTGAAGGCTGAAGATCCTTGAGAAGAGTGGGTAATTCCTTCAATGAGGAAGAGTTGTTGCAATAAGGGAAGCTCCTTGGTGATGGTGTTTAGATCCTTGTAAAAGTGGGTAAGACCTTGTAGAGGTTGAAGACTCTTACTCGAAGGATAGGTAAGACCTTGTATGGTTTATTGGATCCTATTGATTCTTAAAAAGGAAGGGTAGGTATCTATTGCCACAAATGGAAGGTCTTATTGTATGTTTTCTAATTGAATATAAGTATGCAATCGTTGCAAAATCCTAGGGCTTGACCTCTCTAGGTAGTGGACTGACTTTCTCCTAGTTTGGATATTGGAACCACTATGCATAGCTTGTTCTTGTATTTGTTCCATCTCTCTCATCCTTGATATGTATGTTTAGTTGCACATCAGGTTCCATATTTTCAATCCTACTTATTGAAGTCATTTGAAGGTCTAATCAATTTTCATTAAGTTCTTTCTATCTCTATTCACACCCCCCTTTAGATCCCATTGATCCAACAAGATATAATTGGATGCCCTTTATAAAAAATAATGTTGGTAATTGGATTTTGATGTGTTTAGAACCATATAAAAAGGTTACGGAAACAAGAAACAAAACAATTATGAAAAAAAATGTTTGCGACATGTAGTTTTGTATCTAACCTTTCCAAAAGATATATAAGTATATATTTTTAGTTATGTACACTATTATAGTAGCAAACAAAATAAAAAAACCAATATTAGTCAAAGTTTTTTCTCAATTTCGAGGCACATATCTAGAAAAGGATGCCAATTGACATAATATACAAACATTCAAATTTTCATAATTGAATGACTATAAGACTTTTTGTGTTGTTTATCCATGTAACACTTCAACAAATCTTGCACTAATCTAGTAGGTTAGAGTGTAGAGGGTAGGTGGTAAAGGGTAAGGCCACTTCCCTTCCCAAACAAGATTGGGGTTAGAGTTAATAGGTTTACAATTACGCATCAACGTCCCCAATTTATCATGTCCATCACCACACTAAGCGATATTACTCAAAACAAAGTGTGGAATTATCACTAATAACAAAATTACCACAAATTGTAGGGTATATTACAACTGATCACATGACAAGATCTCAAGCTCAACAAGATACAATAGGAGACATAAATAGTTTCCAGTGTATTTCATTCATATCAAAATGTATTACACTTCATTGTTCACTGGAAAATTAGGCACAACCTATTACATATAATCATCTGCTCATGTATACAAACTATGTCTGTACCACTATGGCTTACAACCAAAAACTCAAACCAACGTACAACATTCACAAAACTCTCCCAAGGACCTGAGTGTATAGGGACAACACATAGGACTCTATGAGTAGACACATATTGCATATCCATGATCCACCAGCTATAGCTCTTTGTATTGTCAATTTCAATCACACGATCTCTATCTCAGCCTGCAGTCTGTCCACCTAAAAAAATGTGGATCCCATGGGGTGTGACCAAAGTCCTAGCAAGAGATATAGCTCTCCACCAACATCTATTATAAGCATTTATAAGCTAAAAAACAATTCATACTATTAACAGATAAGCAGATTCAGCTAAATCATATAATCAAGGAAGTTATCACTATTTTAGAAGTTCAAGGATCTACAACTGAGTAGTACATTATCTTATACTTCAAGAATGAATATGAAAAATATGTACATCTATTATAAAATACTAAGTATAAGAAACACAACAAGGGGGTCATCCAATGTTATTTGAATGTGACCCTATGCAATAACACTACACGATTGTGTTACATTTGTAATTATTATACCTTGAGGATTTGAGGTGTACCACTCAAATCCAACTGACCATTGCTAAGTCAAAATTAGTATCATACAAGATCAATGGCAGAGACAGACTGCATGATCATCACCATCACTACTCGGTCAGCTTGAGTCTGCAATGCACTGAGATATATTGAAACTACAATGACATCAACTTATATCTGCATCTATAGTCCTATAAAGACAACAACTCATAGTCAAACTATGGTCCTGTAAAACAACTAGCCTGCCTTGGTAAATGACACAATGCTAGAGAACAAGCTCAAGCATGGCCATTCTATAATAAAACATCATATCACAATTTCAACAATTTAAGGATATAGAAAGATATCTCCACTTGTACTCTGCATATTCAACAATATGTGCTCTGAGTTTCCCGTAGGAGTTACTTGTTTCACCATCCAGCAAGATACTGACGTTGAAGATGGATCAATGGTATAGGGAAACTACATGATTTAGGTTTCACTTTATTAGTTATTCCAATTTGGTAAACTAAAGCTCCATCATACAAGTAGACATTAAAAACCCTAATTCAATCTAGAAAGCATAACCATGAAACAACTTCATAATATATAAAATGTATAAAGTGTGAAATTGTTATCTCGTCTTAGGACAATATTGTATCATTTCCTTAAACAAGTCCATCAATATCATTATTTGTTACCACTACCATATCAGGCCAATCATTATTATCACATCACTGGGTATATTAATTCCTTACCAAATCACTGGAGGAAATAACCTCACACTATGCATTAAGACTTCACTTGGTCATAAGACCAATCACATTATTCATGTAACTCACTATTGCCTCATCTTGTCTTATCAGGCATATAAGCATCGCCTATATTATAACAATCATTAGCTATGCTAACCATCACATTATGCCTCTTCAGGCATATAAACATCACCAGTATCACATCACATATACACCATAGAAAATAATTAGCTATGATCATCATCTTTCCTACAAAATCAATGTTATACAAATAGAAACAGGATACTCATGATTTTCTTATCATAGTAAACACTTTAATCAATGTAAACAATGCATTATATGTCCCCTCAATTAGGCTTGTGGTTTCATGTTGAACAACATAATGTTATATGGCATTATTAATTTATCAATCTCTAGCTTCATCAAAAATTAGAGTGTATTAAGAGGTTAAGCTCTATAGATTATATCTCAGTTTGCACATTCACATATTTACAATTCTAGTGCACCTCATAAATGCTCATGGACTTCATCTATTATCATTAAATCATCTTCATAGCATACACAAGCTATGACACTCAATTACCATGTAAGTTTGAACCATACAAGTAGGAGAGAGAGAGTATTATCACACACTATTCATCCATGGGCGTTTTATAAGTATAACATACTCTACAATGAGGGATATGGTTCACTCACATCGCCAATTAGAGTTTACATCATGATTATAGCACTAATCCCTAATTGAGTCACTTCCCACTTTGTTGGTGCATGTTAAGTTTAGGGGTCATGATTAGGGATTAAGTTTAACCAAAAAAATATTCCCAGAACACTGTACATTGATTATTACTTAATCACTCATGCACATATGTTAACTATATGTTGATATATGTGTCTCGACCATTCATGAAATGGGTGTCACATCACTATGGAGTATTAAATACTATATTATAACTGTAGAGGATTTCACCTCAAACTGTTCTCAAGGCACTCAATAGGTCATAAGATTCACATTATATAATGCTTGTGCCATTAATATGACACTATATCTCAAATATGATGTATTCTTATAATCACCACCCTTTATTGTATAAGGTTCACCATAGAATTCTTTTATCTATGGATATTCATTTTGCCTGCAAGGATAGGTTTTCATACACAGGAGAGAGAGCACTCTATTATCGAACAATAGTCTCCAAGTAAGGAAACCACATACATCACACGAAAAATAGCTTAGGGTTAGGGTTTATATGTAATCAATTAGGGTTTCATATCACCATTCACCCTCTAAACCCTAATTCCATCACCTTCCACATTATTGGAGAGTTATAGAGTAAATTACTATGGTTAGTGATTAACCATTCAAGGTCACATCGTCTCATATAGATCATTACCCTATTGACCATATATACATACATGAGTATAAGTGTATTGACCCATCACTATTCATGTGTTTCAACCTAGACACCCTCAAAGTGTCATGGCTGCAACACTATGTTTAAACCCTAAAACCTTATGGTATAGTGAGCTAGAAATGTGAGCCTCATGAGACATGAGTTTCTCGACCTCCAAACCAAAGTGTTTTGACCTCCACACTTCAAGGTATTTCAAACTTAACCATTTATGGTATCAACTCACAAAGGGACAGTGCTTCGATCTCAACCAAATGTGGGGTATTGGGTGTAACAAAGTTTATGGTCTAAACCATCATCTTCACATGTGTTTCAACCCTATACATAAATGTAATGACCAGAACACTATCTTGTAGCCATATGCTCCATAATGCATAGGTGTTTCGACCTCTTACACAACTTGATCATAACTACTCTTCAATTCAAAGTGGTACGACCTCATAGGATAAGATGTTGCGACCTATGTGGTGTCTAGCCCGCTATCAAATAGGTCGCAACATCTATGTAGAATATAGGGAACATCAACCACCATCCAAGATCAAAAGAACCTATTCGGCTTTGTGTACTAAGAGTGCATCAATATATGATGATATTTCATGATGCATCTCCTTCTGTAATAGTTGACTCTAAGGAAATCCCTAATCCACTTTCTTGACTCAAAGTTCTTCAAACCCTAAATCATGATTATGCAAGATCACAATTGGAGTTATGATTAGGAGGAGGAATATAAGATTTCTAAACATCTAAGTAGGTTCAAATCTCCATGTGATACTTGTATGAACACACCAAACATTTCTAACATGATTCTACGAATCAAAGAACAAAGATCATCGTCTATTTCTCAAATCCGATACAAGTATTTTAGGGTTAACAAGAAGTATACATCATTTTTGAGATTCAACATAGTTCAACCATAACTATCATAATTTCCTCTACTAAAAGAACATATTTTAGGATCAATAACAACAACATACTAAGAGAATATAATCAAGTTTAAGTTGCACATAATAGAGGTGGAACAAGTTATATAACCCACCTATATTTGATGATACAAGACTCCTCGATCTTAAGCTCCAAAGAAGAAAAGGAAGCCCCAACTAGATCCAAACCTTTGATCACTACATTTCCTTCAAAAATAGAGGAACACCACGGTTAAAGAAAAGTCTAGGGGAAAGAAAACCCAAACCCTAACTTCAAACCAAGGTAGAAGATGAGGAAACCCTTGGTTACAACATGATTTTTCACCCAAGAGAAGAAGAAATCCCCAAGAAGTATCACTATGGACCATACACAACCCTCATGGTTGAGATGGAGGAAGAATAAGATGAATAAGAAAGGGGAAACTACATCACAAGTTCGAATCACTTGCCAAGGCAAGAGATTCTCCAAGAAATCAACACCAAGAAGATGATCTAGCACCAAATCCACCACATTCAAGATGGACCAACCACCCTAGATTCAAGATATGTTCCTTCTTGCCCCTAAAGCTCCAAGGTTAGTTAACATTCAAGGAAGGAAGAAGAGGAATTCAAAAAGTCTCTCACACATGAAGAGAAAGTGATATATGCCCAAAGGGAGAGAAAGAAATCAGTTTGTGATGTGTCACCATTCAAGATCGCCCACAGACACGTCCTTCAACCTCATGGTCTTATCCTATCCCACATGCAAAAATATGAAAATCTCATTTTTATCCATAAAGTATAACAACCTCCATGGTTGCTACCATCATCAAGGTCACAACACTTCATCCATGTTCACCTTGTTTTGACCCAAACCCTAAATTGACAAAGCAAGGTCGAAACACTAAAGGAAAAGGTTTTGTTTCAACTTCTAGGTTGTCTAGGTGGATACAAAAACCCTTAGGGTTGGTGTTGAGGTCTTTACCCTCACCCAAGTGTGAGGTAACGGTTGCTACACCCATACCTTAGCTTAGTCACCACTTACACATGGCAACCCTAGAAACCTGAAAACACCACGAAGTGTTCCATTATCAAACATCAATAAAACAAGGATCCCCATGTCACCATCTTCTATCACATGGTGCCAATGTACAAGGAGCACTCTCTTCATGTGAAAATTTGCATGTTAACCATCTATTATGTGTAAATTGCAAACTAGTGCAAAACAAACACTTATATAGCAAAGATGGTTCAAACCTCAATCAAATTGAACCAAATTGAAATCAAAGGCCTGTCACATGATATTAAAGCATTCCAGAAGATTAAATTAATGTTTAAGTATCTTATTATATAAAGTAATCACAATTTATCATTAGGCTAGGGTAGGGACCTTACAACCATAAACCCCTAACAAGGATTTCTTCCACGAAATCCCACACAAAAAGAAATAGATACTCCGCAAGTATCATGTCCTCAAACTTACACAAGATATCCTTTATGACAAAGTGATGTCATAACACTTTTAACTAACATCATGTTCTTTGCCCAAGATTTACATAGGATTTCTCATATAGGACACACCCTCAACATATAAACAATGTTCGTACCTTGTACAACTCAGATGACAATTTTTAAATTGTAAGTTACCTTCTCAACTTGTAACATTACAAAATAATGTTCACAAATCAGGGATTTTTAATCATATTTATCTAAGGGAAAAGATAATACTACAATTTTAAGTGCATAAATAATAGAATTCTCATTATTAGAACCAAAACATTATACTATCAACTTCATTATAAACAATTGGATTGTATGGCATTTATTCACAACTATTGAATTAGGTTCAGTCATTTCAAAACTATTGGTTGATAAGTAGGTTTAACTCTTGGATTATATAACCAAAGTAACTAATAGTTAAGGAATTAATTAAAGCAACTCAGGATACTTGGTTACATTATGGTGTGGTAACCTGAATAATCATCTGTTATGATGCATCACGTCTCCATTGGTTGATGGGGCTAACACTACCATCTTTGAACACTATATGATGTTGAGCTTAGAATCATCATTGGCTCATGTTATCTTTAGGGTACACTAAGTAATACAATTGTTCTTAATTAATAAATGATAACAAGAAAGCTTTCCTACTAAAGGTATCTACAACTCAAATCATTACTTGGTGTTTCAGAAAATGTTATATAACTTTGTTATCAAGTAAATTTTTCCACTGTCTATTTAATTCTTACATTCTCATTGACATCATCCTATATGGGGTATATACCCCTAACAAATGATGTCTATACTATTGGTCAAGCATTGGTAACTAGATTGACCTTAGAGTCAATCTTTCAAGGAAGCAAAACACTTAAGGTCTCATTAGGAAGCATGTCTTTAATTATATACATAACTGACACCTCTTGGATACTAGGATTCCTCACCTTGGTATCCACCACAAATGTCAAAACGCATCCCATTCCTATCCAATAATCTTTTCATTTTCATTATCGATATCAAACACGTTAGAAGAATCTTCCTATCATTTTGGAAGATCCACAAAACATCATTATTTGCAGATATCACCATCTAACTTATGTGTTATTAAAGTGATCAATGATGAAAATTAGGGTTCGGGGGGGCTCTGGCAATGGTGGCGGCACTCTGCAATTCACTGGTTCTGAAGTTGATCGTTGAGGAAAAGAAAGTGAATCAATGTGTGAAGGGATGGTCGGTGGACGAGGGGAATGCGTGGGTAGAGAAACAACCTAGATTCCACAACAAAACATAGTTGGGCTTACCATACCTATGATCGGCCTACAATTCAACTATGTGGGAATGAGAGGGCCGCAAGATGAGGATCTCAACTTTGAGGACACATAGAATAGAAGGAACCCTCAATACATGACTATGGCCAACAAGGAACATGGACCTGTCCCTGAGTGACTGGAAAACACCATCAGAGATGAATCAGTACTGGAGGAGGATGCACAACAAGGCACGACTACTATGACCACACCACTGATATCGTTCAGCGATGCGGTAGCGGGTAGTCGTATGCAAGGAAAACAAGATACGTTCATTTATCGACTGTATGAAGAGAAACTATCTGTCACTGACGTTACGCTGGGAGAAATAGAACGTAAGCCTGCAATCACAATCAACCTCGACACAGAAGATATGCATACAAAACCCTAGAAATATACAGTGGTAGTCTGTTTTCTTGGATCTGAAATAGGGTATATGACCCTGAGAGATCGACTCAAGCTATTATGGCACATAACAAGATGATTCAATATGTATGAAATGGAACATGGGCATTTCGTCGTGCAACTGTCTTGCAAGAAGGATTTCAATGTTGCCATGATCAGAGGTCCTTGGAATATTTTTGGACTGAACCTATTAGTATGGGAGTAGTATCCTACTTTCAAACCTAGGGAGAAGTACCCGGATCTATTTGTGGCCTGGGTGAGAATAGTTAATCTACCCTTACACTTGTATGTGCCAACTATGTATGAGTATATAGGACTTGCATTGGGTAGGCTCATTAAAGTCGACGAGCATACATCCAGCAGAACGAGAAGCCGATTTGCTAGATTAGCTATTGAGCTAGACATGATTAGGGAGCTGGCTGCAGCCATAATAATCAATGGAGAGGAATATGAGGTGTATTATGAGGGTCTTCCTTGGGTGTGTGCCCTATGTGGACAGGAAGGACATATTTCAAAGAACTGCAATACGCAAATCAACTCTACAGAGACTGAGACTACCACTACGAATGAGGGAAACCGGAATGCCCACTCCAGGAATGGGGTGCGGGATGACACATGGCAAACCCAAAGAATAAAAAAGAACAGGGGAAGGAGCAACCAACAAGTAGCTAGACCCTTCGAAATGCAAACTAGAAAAGATTTTGAAAGCGTATGGGAAGAAGAGGATGCAGACACCACTGAGACCAATAAGGGGAATGAGACAAGGAAAGAAAATTAGGAAACAGTTGAACTACATAAGAAGACAAAAAAGGTATGGAGGAAAAAGAAGACGGCGAGGCAAACAGAAGAAGGCTACAATGAGGGGAAGGTAACCCAAGACATCACAAATATGGAGGGTAATCAGAAAGTTAACTTGACTACGAGCAAGAAAGCACATGTAGTAGTGAACCCAGCTATCGATGATGTAGTTGAAGTCATTGATGTGGAGGTAGGCAATATCATGCATGACATGTCCATCGAGGATCACCCTGAAACTAACAACCACACCTGTGTCACAAGTGAAGAGTTGGAAAATATCAATGACGTGCTGGCCATCAATGCGCAAACTGTCATAGGAAGAAAGTGCAAAGGGTCAGCGACCATAATGAAGAGAACCAAGAAGCAAGGAATCACATCTACCACAAAACCTAAAAGGAGAAGTCCAAGGAGGCAGGATCCAGACATACAACAATCTAAATTCAAGGAGGACTCATGACCATATATGGAGGAAATGGAGGAAGCAACCTTGGAGAAGAACGAAGATGCTAATAAAGAGAATGCTATTCCCACAATTGGGGAGATCAGACAGGAGGGTAACAGTGAGTCACAGGATGGAACTTAACTTGTATTTCTCCCTTATACCTTCCCTTATGTTAGACTTATTGTGCTGGAATATATGGGGCATTGGCAAAAAGGACAACATCTGAAACTTGAAAGAACTTATGTCTATTCACAAGCCAAAAATTGTAGCCATTATTGAACCTTGGTTGAGCGGAAGCAAAGCTTCACAGATGATCTCAAAACTAGGTTTTGAGAATTCCTTCAGGGTAGAAGCTCAAGGGTTCACAAGGGGGATCTGGGTCTATTGGAAAGATCATGATTGTGAGGTAAAAACTATCAACTACCATCAAAAATTTGTGACATGTTGTATTAATCAAACCACTCTGGTGATCTTTGTCTATGCCAACCCTCACATCACAATATGCAAACTCCTTTGGAAGAACCTTGTTAATATGGGCAATAACTTCAATAAACCATGGCTAGTGCTGGGAGATTTCAATTCTACGTGTAAACCTGAGGAACAAAGCGAAAGTATACATTACAACTACACTGAAGCACGAGTTTTCCAAGAGATGTTACTGGAAGCAGGACTAACAGATCTAGGATTTTCTGGCCCTAAATTCACATTCAAATGAGGAACTTTGTAATAGTGGCTTGATCGTGTAGTAGATAACACACAATTCATCCAGACCCACCAATAGTTCCATGTTGAGCACCTGCCTCGGCTGCATTCAGACCACAATCCACTTCTGGTAAAGGAGATGAAAATACAGATGGCACTAAGGAGGTTCTTGGTTAAAACTGCATGGGCTAATGATAAGGCATTTAAAACTATGTTAGCCAGCACTTGGAACAATGAAGAGGTTTCAATACCACTCTCAATTGCATTAAGGATAAGATAACCATTTGGGACCGTGAAAGAACAAAACAATGTACACGCAAGAAGACCATTCTATTGTGCAATCGGGGAAGGCTAGAGAAGGAACTGGAGGCATGCTACAATCCCATCACTGATGGCATCTACACTAATATGAAATCTGTAACATACCAAATTCTAAAATTTTGTCTTTCGACCCTCTTTCCCATCTTTTCCTTTCATTTCTATCCTTATTGGCCTTTCTATTTAATTAATGGAATTTATAGTGGTTTAGTGAACATTTATTTACTAATTGTACCAATACAAGGGTTTATTCACAAATACCTCAACGAAAGCTGAATTACCATAATTAAGTGCTCTAAACCTTAATCTAACTTTTTGATGTGATTTGAAAACATAACATATGCCACATAACTCATTTTAGTGGTAATATGAAGATAAGAAACTTAATCAGATGAACAATTTAGATAATGGGTCGTTAATGGGCCATATGACATATCTCATAAAAATAGGTCTCAAAAGAGGAAAGAAACTTCAAATTCGAAATCTACATATCAAAATTAGTGTACATGTCAAATTTCATCTAATTTGGACAACCTTGAAATATTAGGATAAGTTTAGGAGAGAGAAAATGAGTAAAAGGTATAAGTAATTAATAATGTAATTATATAACTTAAAAATATGTAGATAATGGCAAATTCATATTCTACACATCAAAGATAACTTCTGGATAAAGTTTGGTCCAATTTGGATATTGGTTGTGGAGGTTATGCAATTATATGCACATTCCTGGACTTTTATGCTATTTACCCAATTAGGAGGTTTTCTTTGCAAATTATCTCCTGAATTTTAATCCTTAGATATTCCCTTACCATTAACGAGATTTTAAACCATTGGAGAATCTATTTTCACCTTGGTTTGATGGTATTTCTTTACAAGGGCATTATAGGGATTACCCTCTTTATAAAGATGCTTATCCTTAAAAGCTATCAACCAATGAGGTTATTTCTTTCTTGCAAAATGGTGGGGATGGCCTAGAATAATATATGATCTCTTAGGACTGACTTTGGATATGGATGAAGCCTCTATGAGCTATCCTCTTGCATGGTCATCAATCCCTAGGCGAAAGACACATCGAAAGTCCCTTAAGACTCCTCATGCTTCACTTCTTTCTATATATAGCCATGTATACCCCTTCCCAACTCACAATTCGAAAACTCTTGCTCTCCTTTTCTTTCCTCTAGCTTAGACAATAGTTCCTTCTGTATTTGGCCACGAAGTTGCTGCCCCAAGATAATAGAGGGAGCCTACCTTGGTGAAGAAGGCTCCTAGGGCTTCCAAATTGCTCTATTAGGGGTTCTAAAGCTCCTCCTTGGTAATTTTGAAAAAAACTAGTAAGTTTCCTCCCTCAATTCCCTATTTGAATACTGATAGTCTTCCTTACACTTTCTTCTAGGTTGGAACCATGACCATACATGGTGAAACCCCACCTAGAACCCTAAAACACCTCATCTCTATGCTCTTTTGCTAGGGTTTATCACCTCTAAGTTGAGAAGGTGATCTTTCTTCAAGAAAGGAGTTAGGAATGGAACAACCATACCTTATAAGCTCGGGATTATTGCTGTTTGGACCTTATTATCTTCCCTAGGTATGAGCTTCGTAACCCCCTTCCCATATATTTCTTATTACATGCTTAAAACTCATGATCTTATGTTAAAAATTGATGATGTGTCGATTTCTAATTGGTCGATTTTCAATAATTCATAACTTTTGATTCCTTTGTCCAAAAGCTAAAGTAAAATATGTCCTAAACTCAGAAAAACATTTTATTTTCAATAATAATATTTCCAAGTATTGGTTTTAAGTTTTTTCGAAAATAGTTTTTAGAAAATGAATTAAATACCTAAAAATCACCAAAAATACACTTTAACCTTCATAACTCCAATATATGCAAAACTATATGTTTTATTAATTAGAAAAACATAACTAAGTTAGTGGTGATATTTTTGAGGTCTGAATCGAGGTTTTGTGTAAAAATTTCATATATTAGGGTTTCAACTCTTTAATGTATATATGTTATTCTAATACATGAATATGAAATTGGAAATAGGACAAGTGGACCTTGATTTCAACTAAAGGTTTGGAAAAGAGGTTAATAGGACTCTAAGTAAGATGTATGTGATATTACTATATATGTATGTGCTATAAATCCCTATTTATGTATGTTGTATCCCCTATTCCTCTATGTTGAGCAATTCACCTATGCTTATTCATTCTCTTTGTCCTATGCACATTAGCCTATACACAATGTCTTTTCTTTTGAAAATCATTGTTCATGTGAAATACCTTGTTTGATGTTGAACATGTGATCATGGATATTCTTTTGAACTCTTATCTTATGCTTTGTTCATGATGGAACTCTAAAAGATGACATGTGATGTCTTTTGCCCACTTATGAGGTGGATGTATATGTTGGTCACTTATGTGGTGACTAGTTTATATATTCTGACTATACTTTCTACTAGCCTTTACATTTAACATGCTATGTGATTCAGTAGCACTAGAGTAGTGTAATTACATTGGTTTTTATGGAAGATGTGTTATGTCCTGCCGAGCAGATGTGATATTTCCTGCTCTTTTGGGATGGAAAGGAACCTCATACCCAGGGTAAGATGTGTGATTCTTGGCCCATGTTTTATATATTTGGGAGATTGGAAGTATTCCTTTCTCTACCAGGTTTCAAGTTTATGAGACTTTGCCGCCTTTGTCTTTATAATATTCTAGTGTTATGCTTATCTCACATGCATGCAGGATGATGGTTATTATATGTGCTTATGTGGCACCACTCCTTTATTTAATAATGGCAAGTATTCTTTTGTTATCATATTATTTCAATTCCTTTTCTCTTAATACCTATTTGGGTGGTCCTTATCTTTTATATGGGAAGACTTTTATATTTGATGTCCTTTATTCCATATATTTCTCAATTTCCTATTTAGTATGCACATACCAGCCTTTGTTGATGTCACCTATTTTATCTTCTTGCTGGGGTATGCTTCCAGCCCCAGGTTAGATCAAGGAGTATATAGCTTTTGTCTTAGACCTAGCTCTTGGATATTTTGCTTTGGAGACAAGATTTGAAGTAGTTTGGACTTCCCTCTATCTAGATCCTATTTTTTATGTTGATGTAACCCTAACTGGGAGAATTTGATGTATTTTTGTAAACCTTTTTGAAATTGAATACAGTCAGTTATTTTTTCTATTCCGCTACTTTCCAAGAGTTTTGATTATCATATTTTAGTAAAGGGGTGATTTCACCTCCTTACAAAAGCTGCACTCAATGACATCCTTATAGAAGAAGAGGAGGAATGGAAATTGAGAAGCCATTATATTGGAATAAGAATGGGGACTGCAACATCAAATTCTACAACACTTATGTCAAGCAACGAAGGAGACACAACACTATTTGTCAATTGAAAAACCAGCATGGTGTATGGATCACATAAGAAAATCAACTGAAGGAATTAGTCCGGACTCACTTTCAATCTATCCTAATGGAACATGCATGATAGTTCCGGGTGGACATGAACTCAATTCCAGGCTGCTTTTAGAAGTTGACACAGTAGCAACTTCAAGTTATCACAGTAGATCCAACAGAGGTAGGATGTTCATCTATCCTAAAGAACCTATTCCTGTACAAGGCAGCGGGACCAGATGGCATTAATGGCCTTTTTATCTCCAAAAATTGGGACGTTGTCTGCAGGTCGGTTATGACAACGGAAAGGGAAGCTATCCGAGCAGAAAGGCTGCCCAATGAACTGTGCAATTCCACCATAGTGCTTATACCGAAGACCAATCAGCAATCATCTTGCGACCAACTTTGACCCATTTCACTGAACAATTTTTGTCTGAAGCTAACTTCAAAGATAGTGGTGGAACGCTTGAAGGGTCATCTTCCAGCATGGATATCCAAAGCACAAAGTACGTTGGTGCCTGGTAGATGCATCACAAACAACATTGCTATTGCACAAGATGTAATCCATTTGATGAAGAGGAAAAAAGGACCACAATATATGGCCATTATGGTCGACTATCGAAGGTGTATGACAAGCTATCATGGGATTTTATTAAGAACACTATACACAAACTTAAGCTACCTAACAACATCATCACGTATATTTTGAATTCGATCACAACTGGAGAATGCTCGATGCTATGGAATGGAACTAGCACCCAAACCTTCAAACCTAGCCAGGGACTCAGACAAGGAGACCCACTATCTCCTTATATTTTTGTACTGTGCATTGAACGCTTAAGCCAGATGATTAACCAGCTGGTACATGATGCTGAATGGAAGCCTATTAAAATGGGACGTAGTGGTATGAATTATCCCATTTGTGTTTTGCGGACGACCTTATTTTGTTTGGGGAAGCTATTTAGAGACAAATGCACATGATTAAGAGGTGTTTTGCTAAATTTGAAGAGGCCTCTGGACAAGCTATCTCTATTTCCAAGACCCAAATACAATATGCAGCTAGCGTTCAGTGAGCCACGAGATCCAAGATCACTAGAATTTGCAATTTCTAGGAAACTAAAGATCTAGGACGCTACTTAGGTGTACCTATTATTCATAACAGGGTGACAAACATGACCTATGCAAGCATTGTGGACAAAGTCGAATCCATAACTAATAGATGGGCTACGCGAACCCTCTCCTTAGCAGGCTGTTGCTTCTTGGTAAAATCGACTTTGGAAGATATACCTACCTATATTATGCAAACTGCAGTTCTTCCATTGCAGCTATGTGTTAGGATTGATGGAAGCATAAGAAGCTTCATTTGGGGAGGCTACCATAAAGTGAACCTATTTTCTCTTGTAGCCTAGAACAAAGTAACGAGCAGGAAGGAAAATGGGGGCCTAAGACTCAAATCTATGAGGGAATGGAACATGTCACTTCTTGCCAAGAACGCTTGGGACATAGCAAGTAATAGAACTACCACGTGGGGAAGATTTATGAAGAAGTGATATGGAAAAGAGGAGGTAGGGAAAAGAATGAACATGTCTAGATTGATGCATGCTACTATCAAATGCAAACAATTTATCTCTGAGCATTCTCACCTTCTTGTCTGCAATGGCAGCCAAATCAACTTTTGGTATGATATTTGGGTAGAACCAGGAATAAAACTTGCTTCTAAGACAACATGCATCATTCCAGATTCACTGCAAGATTTAACCATGTCTAGCATAGTACTAGAAAATGGAAGATGGGATGAGGACTTCCTACGTCACTGGATCCCTACAAACCTAGTTCATAAGATCTTGCTGCTAGAACCCCCTATCAGTACGACCTCAGAAAATGTGAGGATCTGGGTAGGTACGGAGAATGGTAGTTTCTCTACAAGATCAGCTTATACATATATGAGAAGAGGACGAGATATTGTCATAGAGGGAATGTGGAACATTTTATGGGGGGCGAAGGTTCCTACCAGAGTGAAATTCTTTGCATGGATCACCATGCATGGGGTGTTGCTTATGAACAAATGCAGAGAACAAAGACATATAGCCAACAACAGACTATGCAAGAGATGCAAAATGGATGATGAATCTATTATTCACGCTCTGAGGGACTCCCCATACTCCAAAAATATGTGGAAGTCCATATATAATGTTGATCTAGCAAATAGTGTTTTCCAAGTTAATGAAGAAGGTTGGTTCAAGAACATGGTGGAGTATAGTGGACCTCAGCTGCAGGAATTCCTTATAGCATGCTGGATTATATGGACCGCTAGAAACGAGCAAATATTTGAGAGCAAAATTGTACCGTCTGTCTACTTGGCACAACGAATACATAGGGAGGTATATCTAAATAATTCTTCTTAGAGAAGGGAGAGTATCAACTCATCCACTACGTACCCTCAGGTACATCATTGGTCACGCCCAGCTGAGGGACACATCAAAATCAATACAAATACTTCTTGGAAAAGGAACAAAGCCACTATCGCCATGATTTTCTGATATTGTGTAGGAAAGTGGTTCCACGACCATGCGAGACAGATAGTTGCTATCTCTCCTCTCCATGCTGAAGTCATAGATGTAGATCTGGCCTTTGAGGTTGTGAGAAGAGAGGGTCTATCTAACTTAATTATCGAAACCGACTGTAAAGTACTCGTGGATATGCTCCAAAGACAACCAGGGCAAGATCCCAAATACTCAAACTATATCTAGAGAATACAAAGGAGTATAGATGAACACCCTAATTGGGAGATAAAATTTGGAAGAAGGGAGTGCAACAAAGCAACTGATGAACATGCAAAACATCACCAAAAGAATAAGACTGGCTATTTTGATTATACCCGACCCCCAGAATGTATTAAGTCAATTCTAGATTGTGAACATTGTAATGGTAGTAGTACTACCACATTTACGAAACATGCAAACTTAGAGTCATGTAATTTATTTCCGTACTAGCTTGCAAGAGGAGGGTGAGATGAATAAATAGCCTCCTAGATTCCCCAAAAAAAAAGTCGAAGCCCGACTAATATTTTTTTTCAAAGTATCCATCTCAAGGTCACCAAAAAACATGCACATTAAGTGATATAAGACTCACTTGAATGTCAAATCCTTGGAGAGAAAGAATACTAAGGGAACATACTTCCCTCATCACTATAGACCACCCAGGGATTGCTAACAAGGGGACAGGGTTACCCAACTCTCTTTTGTTATCACACAACATTACAACTGCTCATGTGTTGTTTTAACCTGTTTCATCTTGGTTTCCTTGCCATCAGCATAGGAATTATAAAGATGAACACATATCATTACCCCTTCTTTATTAATTGTTCGTAATTTTCCTATGCATCCCCTTTTGTTACCATGTTTTACAACTTCACATCAAGAGATAGACCATTATTTTTCACACATTCTTTATTGAACATGGATCATCTCCCTTATTCTCTTTCACATATTATAATAATTGCACCTTACACTTTCTTATACACATTGGTTGTTCTGAGATTAACTTAGGTTCCACTTTATTTATTCATCATTTGTTCTTATTTATCTTCTCAATTTATACTTATCTTAGAAGTTTTCTACATATTATATGAATTTTACACCTTGACTCACTTTGTTAGCACATAATTATTTAGTCTCTTTCTGTATAAATTTCTTGAAATTATAACTTCAAGAACCTCTCATAGCTTACTTATGCTCATGTTCAGGCTTCAAGATGTCATATCTTTCTCTCTTCATTACCAAACATTTAATGTTTAGGTATATTATGATATAGTTCTCACATTATTTAGGGAAAGATTGGGTATTGGAACCATGAATTCTGACCTATTATGTTGTTTAGATTGTTTAAAAATAATTACTTGATCAGAGTAATTAGAAAGAAATGTATCTAAGAGTTCCATACTCCCTTTCCTTCAACATTTGAATACATTGATAGGGCACTGAAGTATTGAAGTTAGGTAATATGCTCCATATTTTATATCATGTTCTCAAGTTAGACATCATGCTAGTCCTAGTCCTAGTCCTAGTCCTAGCATCCCTGTGGACTCAGAGAACCTATATATCTGATACACAACTTGTGACAACCGTCGCCACACTAAGCAAGATTACTCAAAACAAAGTGTGAAATTATCACTAATAACAGAATTACCACAAATTATGGGGTAAATATAAACCTATCACATGCCAAGATCTCAAGATCAATAAGATACAATTGGAGTCATAAACTGTTTCCACTATATTTCATTCACATCAAAAGGTATTACACATCATTGTTCACTATCCATTTAGCCACAACCTATTACATATAATCATCTTCTCATGTATACAAACATTGTCTGTACCACTATGTCTTATAGCCAAAAACTCAAACCAATGTACAACATTCACAAAACTCTCTCAAGGACCTAACTGTACAGGGACAACATAATGGACTCTATGACAAAACATAGATTGCATATCCATTATCCACTAGCTATAGCTCTTTATATTGTTAGTTTCAACCACACGATTTCTGTCTCAGCCTGTTCGCCCACCTAAAAAATGTGGATCCGATGAGGTGAGACCAAAGGCCTAGTGAGAGATATAACTCTCCTCCAGCATCTTTTATAAGCATTGATAAGCTAAACAAAAATTTATACTATTAACATATAATCAGATTCAGCTAAATGATATAAGCAAGGAAGTTATCACTATTTAAGCAGTTCAAGGATCTACAACTGAGTAGTAAATTATCTTATACTTCAAGAATGAATATGAAGAATATATAGAACCGTTATAAAATACTCAATATAAGAAACACATCATGGGGGTCATCTAATGTTATTCGAATGTGACCCTATGAAATAACACTACATGACTGTGTTACATCTTTAATTATTATGCCCTGAGTATTTGAGGTGTACCATTCAAATCCAACTGACCATTGCTAAGTCAAAATCAATATCATACAAGATCAACGGAAGAGTCAGACTCCATGATCATCACCAGCACTACTCGATCAGATCAAGTCTGGAACATAGTGACATATAGTCAAACTGCAAAGAAATCAATGTATAGCCACGACTATACTCTTGTAAAGACAACAGCTCATATTCAAGATATGTCATGTAAAACAACTATCCTTCCTTGGCAATGCCAGAGAATAGGATCACACATGGTCGTTCTATAATAAAACATCATATCACTGTTTCAACAATTTCAAGATACAGGGAGATATCTCCACTTGTACCCCACAAATCCAACAATATGCACTCTGAGTTTCCCATATGTGTTACTTGTTTCACCATCCAGTAAGAAACTGACGTTGAAGATGGATCTATGGTATAAGAAAATTACATGATTAAAGTTTCACTTTATTAATTATGCCAATTTGGTGAAATAAGGCTTCATCATGCAAGGGGACATATAAAACCTAATTCAATGTAGCAAGTATAACCATGAAACAACTTCAAAAGATATAAAATGTATGAAGTGTGAACTTGTCACATCGTCTCAGGAAAATATTGTATCACTGCCATAAATAAGGCCATCAATATCATCACTTGTTACCACTATCATATCAGGCCAATCACTATTATCACATAACTGGGGATATTAATCCCTTATCACATCACTAGAGGATATAACCTCACACTAGGCATTAAGACTTAAGTTGGTCGTAAGACCAATCACATTATTCATGTAACTCACTATTGTCTCATCTAGTCTTATCAGGCAAATAAGCTGTTGGGTATTGTGGAGAAATCATGCGCGGCAGAAGCAATAATATAAATTTCCATGCAACCCAAAATAGGATCTCGTCAACAACAACATATTTAGAAAGAGTCGTCATGTGATATACCTTATTGCTGAGCATGTCCGGTGATGTCCCACTACATGATGGTGTGCAATGTTGCTGGTCTACATGGACGATACTTCTCTCCCATTCACAGAGAGCATCACAAGAATATCAGGCGGCACTCCTTTTGTGCGGTGGTGTACGCCACTCGTAGTGCATATGGATGGTCATTGACGCCCTCTGAACGTAGGGGGCTCAGTGTCTACGTCACTACTTCATCCACATGGATGGACTGGAACTCCACGTCACACTTCCTAAGCCGGTGAGGAAGGAGTAGTCTCTGTGCAGTGATGTGCTAGCATCATGATGCTCTCCTTTCTCTCCTAAGGATGGTGACGGCTATGGTTTACGTACGTGAGCGCAAACTGAAAAGCCTCTCTCAATATCTTATATAGATATCGGCCATCAAGCCCCTTTAAATAGGAGACGAAAGGAAGCAAGGTTTTCTAAACCCATCAGTAATAGAAAGACTACGTTAATTAAAATTCTTATGGATTAAATAAAATATTTTGGAATTAATTAATTAACTAAATAAACATATTAATTGATTAATTAATATCTGATTCCATACAATTGCTCGGGATGGCTCTATGGGCATATTTACCAACATACGCATCACTTGCATTATAGCAATCATTAGCTATGCTAGCCATCACATCATGCCTCTTCAGGCATATAAACATCACTTGTATCACATCACATATACATCATAGCAAATAATTAGCTATGATCAACATCTTTCCTACAAAATCAATGTTATACAAGTAGAGAGAGAATACTCATGATTGTTTTATCATAGTAAACACTTTAAGCATTGTATACAATGCATTATATGTCCCCTCAATCAGGGTTAGTGTTTCATGCTTAACAACATAATATTTTACGACACTATTCATTTACCAATCTCTACTATAGATTATATCTAAGTGTGCACGTTCACATATTTACAATTCTAGTGCACCTCATCAAGGCTCATGGTCTTCATTTATTATCATTTAATCATCTTTACAACATTCACAAGCTATGACACTCAATCACTCTATAAGTAAGAATCATGCAAGTAGGAGAGAGAGAGAGTATTATCATATAGTATTCATCCATGCACATTTTATAAGTATAACATACTATAGAACTAGGGTTATGTTTCACTCACGTAGCCAATTAGAGTTTACATCATGATTATAGCACTAATCCCTAATTGAGTCACTTCCCACTTTGTTGGAGCATGTTACACTTAGGAATCATGATTTGGGATTAAGGTTAATAAAATATTCATTCCCACAATGCTATACATGCATCATTACTTACTCACTCATTCACATATGTTAACTATATGTTCATAAATGTGTCCCAACCATTCATGAAACAAGTATCACATCACTATGGGGTATTAACTCCTCAATTCTATCTCTAGAGGATTTCACCTTGAACTGTGCTCAAGGAACTCAACACGTCATACGATTCACATTACATAAAGCATATGCAAATAATATCTCAACAATGATGTATGCTTATATTCACCACCTTATATTGTACAAGGTTCACTATAGTAATCTCTTATCTATGCATATTCATTTCTCCTACAAGGTTAGGGTTTAATACACAAGAGAGAGAAAACTCTATTATAGAACAATAGTCTCCAAGTAAGGAAACCACATACATCCTATGAGCAATAGATTAGGGTTAGGGTTTATAATTAATAAAGTAGGGTTTCATATCACCATTCACCCTATAAACCATAATTCCATCACCTCCCACATTATTGGAGAGTTCTAGAGTCAAGTACTATGATTAGCAATTAACCATTCAAGGTCACATCATCTCATATAGATCATTAGCATTTTTATTGACCATATATACATACATAAGTGTATCGACCCATCACTATGCATGTGTTATGACCTAGACACCCTCAAAGTGTCATGGCCGCAACACTTTGTTTTGACCATAACACCATTTGGTATAGTGGCATGGGTTTGTGAGCCTCATGAGACATAAATATCTTGACCTCCAAACCAAAGTGTTTTGACCTCCACACTTCAAGGTATTTCAACCTTAACCAATCATGGTATCAACCCACAAAGGGATAGTGTTTGATGCTCAACAACATGTGGTGTATCATCCATAACAAATTTCATTATCTAAACTGTCATCTTCACATGTGTTTTGAACCTATACATAAATGTAACTACCGAAACACTATCATGTAGCCATATCCTTCATAACACATAGGTGTTTCGAGCTATTACCCTACTTGATCATAACCACTCATCAATCCAAAGTGTTACAACCTCATTCAACAAGATGTCATGACCTATGTGGTGTCTAGCCCGCTACCAAACATGTCACAACATATGTGCATAAAATAGGGAACACCAACCGTCATCCAAGATCAAAAGAACCTATTCAAGGCTGTTATTCAAACCCTAAATCATTATTATGCAAGATCACCATTAGATTTATGATTAGGATGAGGAAAACCAGATTTCTAAACATCTAAGCAAGTTTAAAACTTCACGTTATATGTGTATGAACACACAAAACATATCTAACATGGTTCTATGAATCAAATAACAAAGATAATCATGTATTTCATAAATTGGGTACAAGGATTTTAGGGTTTACAAGAAGTATACATCATTTTTGAGATGCAACATAGTTCAACCTTAACAATCATTGTTTCCTCAACTAAAAGAATGTATTTTAAGATATAGAATAGTAGCATACTAGCAACATATAATCAAGTTTAAGTTGCACATAATAGAGGAGGAAGGAGTTATATAACCCCGCTATGGTTGATGATCCAAGCCTCCTTGATCTTAAGCTCCAAAGAAGAAAAGGAATCCCCAACTAGATTCAAACCTTTGATCACCGAAACTTCCTCAAAAAGAGAAGAACACCATGGTTAAAGAAAAGTCTAGGGGAAAGAATACCTAAACCCTAACTTCAAAACAAGGTAGAAGATGAAGAAACCCTGGGTTACATCATAATTTTTGACCCAAGAGAAGAAGAAATCCCCAAGAGGTATCACCATGGACCATCCAAAGCCCTCACGGTTGAGATGGAGGAAGAAGAAGATGAAGAATAAAGGGGAAACTAGATCCAAGGTTCAAATCACTTTCCAAGAAAAGAGATTCTCCAAGAAACCACCACCAAGAAGATGATCTAGCACCAAATCCACCACATTCAAGATGGATCAGCTACCCTAGCTTCACGATATGTTCCTTCTTGCTCTTGAAGCTCCAAGGTCGGTTCAAATTCAAGGGAGGAAGAAGAAGAAGTCAAAACGTTTCTCACACATGAATAGAAAGGGATATATACCCCAAGGGAGAGAGAGAAAGAAATTTGTGATGTGTCACCATTCTAGATCACCCAAGGACACATGTACTTCAACCTCATGGTCTTATCCTCTTCCACATGGAAAAATACAAAAATCTCATATTTATCTAGAAAGTGTAGCGACCTCCATGGTTGCTTCCATCATCAAGGTCACAACACTTCATCCATGTTCACATTGTTTCGACCCAAACCCTAAATTGACAAAGCAATGTCGATACACTAAAGGACAATGTTTTGTTTCAACCTCTAGGTAATGGTTGCTACACCCAAACCTTATCTTAGTCACCACTAACACATGGTAACCCTAGAAACCCTAGAATACCATGAAGTGTTCCATCATCAAACATCAATCAAACAAGGCACCCCATGTCACCATATTCTCTCACATGGAGCCAAGGTACAATGATAACTCTCTTCATGTGACCTTTTGCATGTTAACCCTTAATTATGGGTAAATTGCAAACTAGTCCAAAATAAACACTTGTATAGAAAAGACGGTTCAAACCTCAATCAAATTGAACCAAATTGAAACTGAAGGCATGTCACATGATATTAAAGAATTCCATAATATTAAATTAAATTTTAAGTACATCATTATACAAAGTAAGCACAATTTAGCATTAAGATAGGTCATGGTCCTTATACAATGATCTCCCCTTCCCCAAAAATTAGTTTCAAATAACTATTTTTGTATTAAAACAAGCACATGTATATATGTATTTACATTTATTGAAATAACTATTGACAAAGAAAGTATTTGGTTGGAGTGGTGGATGGCTTATTTTCAAGAGTTAGTGGTGCAGGTTCAGCTCTCAATAATAATAAAAACTACTCTATCCCCCACAAATTGTAAATAAAACAAGGTTAACATATACATCATTTTTGTTCCCCCTGGTGTAATGTTTTAGATCTAGAACTACTCACACACATATCATGTTGTCTTATGTATTTATTTTATTTAATAACCATTGACATTTTATATATAAAATCCAATGAATAGGTTTACAACCACTCTTATAGTTCAACTGATAGTCAAAGTGCTTCCCATTCAATCTTAATCAAAGGAGTTATATGCATATGGTGGGACCTTGAAGGGGTCATTCATCAAATTAAAGTTAATTTTATGATGAAAGCATGAGGCCAAGGCTTCGAGTGGCCTCCATATAGGTCTTTTACTAGCTACTAGTAGTATGAGATTTATATATGATGTAAGTACTTACTATTGTACATATACTAACAACCTCATTCAAACTCAAAGTAAATGACAAGACAAAGTTTGAAAACAAAGAGGTATGCTTGTCCCAAGTCTAATTTTAGTACTAAAAGTGTCCAATATGGAAATATAAAGGCATCGAATGGTGAGAAATAATTTGATTATCAACAAGACAGTGCTCTAGAACCTAGTTTTAGTTGTAATGGTAATACTATGCTTAGTAAATTTAATATCATGTACCTTATTAATCATTAAAAGTATTCTAAATTCGAATTTGGTTAATTACGAAATTTATTTAGTTAAAAGAAGCTTAAAATAATGTAAAATAAAATATCAAATTATTTTACATGCATGTCGAGTGTGGAATATGAGAATTGTTTTGCATTTCATATTGAGATATGAGAAAGTACTCTCCTATACATCAAAAAGGAGGATTATAAAAACAAGCAAAAATTAATCCTAATGAGAGAAGATAATTAGGCCTATATATGAAATGATCTATTAACTAGTAATATTTTCTAACATTTAACACCCTCTCAAGTTAGAGTATGGGTGGAATAGAAATGTATCTTGGATTTGCAATACTCAATTAGATGATATCAAAACCCATACAAGATTTTCACTCTACTTTTATCATAACTTTCCAACTAATAAAAGATTCTAGGATGCCTCTTTAGAAGTTATGTTCTACATGCTGAAAATATTAGACCTTTGGAGTAGATCTTATGAAGTGCATAAAGAATGAAGAACATCACCATCTATCTAGACCAATTGATAAAAATTCCACAACAACCCCATCGTCACTCGAAAGGAATGTATGATTCGATAAGTGCAATAAACACATCCAACGATGTAGTAGTGAAGGTATTTTCAAACACACATAGGATGATGTAATGATGCCTATCAAACTGGGTCCATCTAGAGTGTCACCTCAAGGGATTGATGGGAATGCAATATATAATCAAGGATAGCCCAAGAATATTACAACCACCTTGATACATGATCAATAGAGGATACTACTTTGAGAAAACATGAATAAATTATCTTGGTGAAGAAAAAATATAGACGAGTAATACAAACTACATCTTTAGTACTTTTGGGATTGACATTGATGAGCTTACAAAAGAGACCATCCATATTATGTAATGTAGATGGATTGCCCAAGAACTACTACCAAAGAAAACAAGAGTGTGGGATAATCTCAACAAGTCCTATCCCAATGTGTGAATATTGCAATTAATATCATTCAATGTTGCATGAAGTGGTGCCAACTGGAATTGTAACGACCCCGCCTCCCGATAACCCCCAATTAAGGGATACCAAGAGGTCAGAGTCATTATTTCAATTAACAAGATTAAAGGTTCGACAAATAATCAATAACAATTATCAAATTTTACCAACTAAACTAAAAATTGATATAAAAATAAACCTTGTATACCTTTTTAAAACTTTGGTAAGCTACTCTATCCATATCCTGGATACATTCTATCTACTCCTCCCTGCACTTTATTTCTTATTTTCACAAGGTGACGCTTTACTATTTGTGCTTTTCAGGGTTATACCTAAAATGCCGACAAACAAAACGTCAGTCAGCATATCAGAGTATGCTAGTATGTGGGGGATTACAAAAATTGTGCAACTATGATAGCAATGTAATCATCCAATTATCATTTAACATTCAAGATTACATTTTAAGCAATACTACTCAATCCTTACCTATCCCCTATCTTTGTGTTGTCCCTACAGTGGACATGGATACTACCTCTCTCATATGGTAGATCGTTACCCCCATGGCCCTACCTTACAGGTAGCCAATTCTTAGGGTGATAGAGTCACGTGGCCCTACCCAAAGGTAGTCCAATCCCTGACTCAAGGTGACTTGATGGTCCAACCCCATTGGTAGCCATGTACTAAGTCATCTAATGACCTAATGGACCTACCCCATAGGTAGCCATATACTAGGTCAGTCTATCAAGCTACAGCGGGGGCTGGGATCTGAGTAGTAAGCACGTATCTTAGGTGATAGTCATATCCACCTTATAGTTTGCATGAATTAAATTCATCCAATAGTTTAATTCAAGCCACGATGGAAACATCGATAAAATCCTCAGAAAACTAATTTGGGGTAGTCATAAGCGTAACCACATACCTGTCAAGCTGTCTTGAATGCAGAATTATCCAAATAAGCAAGTAATCCAGAATCAAGCAAGTAAGCACACAATTTGTCCCTGAAAAATACATCCAATATTCTCTTATCATGGATCATGGTATCCAAGTCTAATAGGCCTAATCGTGTCCTAGGGTTACTAGCCCTTTTTAGGGTTTTGACCATAATTAGTGTTTCACTTCCTTTTACCATTTTACTTTACTTTTATCAAAATAACCCTCAAACTCTAATTATCTCATCTTATTTTCCATTAAGATCCTAAGATCAAGTTTGGATCACAAAACCCTAATTTTTAGATTAACTATATATTTTCTTCCCCTTTTTCCTCACTTAGGGTTTCTCAGGGTATTAATTACAATATTAGGTTTAAAACCCTAAACCTAGCAATTTTATCATCAGAATAGGTTAAAATCCATCTTTATCATCAGAGAAGTTAATAATGCTCAAATTAACTTATTTGCAAGATTAAATCTATCCTTTATCCACAATTTGGGTTTCTAACCACAAATTAATACTTTTTCCATCCAAATCAGATACTTTTGCAAAAAGATACTGATTTAGGCTTCCAAACCATTTTTATTGTATCCTTCATATTTTTCTGATCACTTTTCATGTATTCACTTTCCTCATCTGAGTTTTCTAGCTCAAGATATGATTTTATCAAGAAAACCCTTTTTATTTGATTTAATAGCAATTTTCAGAAAAATGTGGATCGTCTGATTCGTGGTCTGCTGGTCCACTTAGGATCCAGTGACCAAGATCGCATGCGTCTTTTCTTTGCGATAAAAAGAAACAAAAGTCCAAACTAACCTTGACACGACTGAAAGAGGCAAGGGGTAGTTTGGTAAATCTGCTTATCCGCTTCCTCTTCAACCTCACGCGAGCACAACAACTCTGGTGGTCAACTCGGGCATTGACTCTACGATCTCATCCTCCTACGAACAAGCCAACTAGTGAAGGAGCTCCATCTTCCTCTTCCAAACTCACCTACAATCTCAATTGCTTGCCCAAGCCTCGCCAAGACCGTCCTTGACTTGCCAGACTCTGGCGAGGGTCACAGAGATGTTGGAGGTGCAGGTCAGGATGAAGAGAATAATTGAGTGCATGAAAACATCCCTCACTCTCTTCTGCAGAGGTTAGGGTAGCAAAGAGGGACGTTGGTGCCCTCACACACCCTTCCCTATATATAGGGTCAGGGCAGGTTCCTGCCAAAATTGGGAATTCTCCCAATAGGCGGCCAAACCTAAACAAAATAGGGATGAATCTCCACAGTTTTCTCTCTTGAGTCCAATGGGACTATCAACAAGCTTGCCCAAACTCTGGATCACGAGAAATTCAAGATAGGAAATTCTCCCTATAACTTGCAAATTCCCAGTCCGTGTGGGACTTAAAAGATGAGCGACCAGTGTTGGATTGAGATCCAACAGTCCTCAAAGCATGCGATCCAACAAAAGGAAAATATATTCCTAATTTAAAAATAATTCCCAATTTTGGAGATAACTTGAAAAATGTGTATCTCTTAAACCCTTTGTTCTTTTTAACTCAAATTTTAAGGGAAGGTTTCTCTTTACATTATCTAATTATTTATGAAATTTGGGAAAGAAATTGTAATGGATGAGAAGTCTTCCTTCTCTCCCACGTTATCCCTTTAATTAATTCCAAATTAATTGTTATTTCTTTTCCTTTTACCATTACCTTGTTATTTTGGGTCCTTTGGACCTCAAGACAACCTAAAGGCACGAACTCCAATATTGGAGAATATTTACTTGCATTTATTCACTTATATATTTCTATTTCACTTATTCTCCTATTATTTAATCAAATCCTTTTCCTTTTTATTTCTCTTTTCTTTTTAATTGGGATCCATGGCCAACAAGGCCTATTATCAACCAATCAAGGCCATTTCACAAGAAATCCATCACAAATCAAAGGAATAGATTTCATTTATTCTTTAAAAGAGAATTACATTTTTCTTTACATACTTGGTAAATTGAGGTTATAACAAGAATCATCATAGATAGGCAACCCACATGCATATCGTGTTATCTATTTCTATTTCACTTATTCTCCTATTATTTAATCAAATCCTTTTCCTTTTTATTTCTCTTTTCTTTTTAATTGGGATCCATGGCCAACAAGGCCTATTATCAACCAATCAAGGCCATTTCACATGAAATCCATCACAAATCAAAGGAATAGATTTCATTTATTCTTTAAAAGAGAATTACATTTTTCTTTACATACTTGGTAAATTGAGGTTATAACAAGAATCATCATAGATAGGCAACCCACATGCATATCATGAATGAACATGGAGAAGCATAATGTCATTTGGAAAGCTACACATCATGATTTATTGTAAGTATGATGCTTAGAGGAATGAAGTTGCACAATGACATTGGAAAAGAAGATGTGCTAAAGAACAAGAAGATCGAAGAAGACTAGAATAGCCTTGAATATACAAATCATCTCTTTCATACTATTTCTCCATACTCCCTCTTATACATTTTCTCTCCCCTTTCTAATACTTTCTCTATATCCTCTATATTCCCTTGCACACCAATTATTAAAAGAATGAGTAGTTAGTGTGGAAAAAGACTATACTTCCCATACATGTGGAAAGGGATGCACACATGAGAGGTGATATGGGTGAATGAAATTATCAAAGGAGAGTCATTGTAGATTTTAAAGGTAGAGGTGAATGTGCATCTTAATTGGTGGTTACCTAATTGTTTGGGTGTATGAAGGACACACCTTCCTAGTTAGGGGGTTGTGATGGAGATATGTAATGTTTTTCAATAGGAGATAAAACATAAAACTTGTAAAAATAGGATGGATGTAACATCCCCAGATTTGAGGCCTCAGATAAAACACTCTTAAAAGGAATGATTGGACTACCCATATCACCAAGGTGCACCTCCTTTTCTGGGATCCCATCACTAAAGAACTCCATAGTTAAGCGTGCTCAACTTGGAATAGTACTAGGATGGAGATTTGAGGCCTCAAATGGTGGTGGTCTGTGGGGCCAGTCGTCATTCCTAAAACTCTACTAGAGCCTAGGGCAGTGGGCCCGGGAATTATAAATGGTATTAGAGCCATAACCCCTCCAGTAGGTGGGGCCCACATGGGCATGGCATGCTAGTCTTGAGTCGTGCAGTCCATGCATGTCGGAAAGGGCAGTCCATGGTTGACGTAGCCACTCTTGCATTGGTATTCTGTGATCAGGAGTTGGGTGTCCATGGGCCATTATGGGTCTGCACTGAAATGGAGAAGAGATTATGAGGCCATATAGTTGAGCCTTGGCAAGGACGTCAAGAATCTAAGTTGGGGAGATTGTAACATCCTAAGATTTTAGGTCTCGGATAAAACACTCTTAAAAGGAATGATTGCACTACCCATATCACCAAGGTGCACCTCCTTTTCCGGGAGCCCATCACTAAAGAACTCCATAGTTGAGCATGCTCAGCTTGGAGTAGTACTAGGATGGGTGACCAGTCGGGAAGTTGACCCTGGCTTGCACGTGAGTGAGGAAAAAGCATACAGTTAAGGCTAGTTGTGGTCTGTGGGGCCAACCGTAATTCTTGAAACTCTATTAGAACCTAGGGTAGTGGGCCCGGGCATTACAATGGAAGTATGAAAATAGTAGATATCGATGCAGGTTTTTTGTGGCATAGCATATGGTGAGGCTCCTGCTAGATAGATTAAAGGGAAGGCTAAGATGAAATTAATAGCAATAGATAATGTTGGAGATAGGATTTTATGCTATATGGTTGTGGAGTACATGGAAGTAGGTGGTGGCGTCTCTATTCTGGGTGGCAGTAGAAGGGGCCTCAAGGTAGTGAGGTGGGGGTTAGTATGGTTGTTGTATCAATGCACCTCTTTTTCTGGGATCCCATCACTAAAGAACTCCATAGTTAAGCATGCTCAACTTGGAGTAGTACTAGGATGGGTGACCAGTCGGGAGGTTTACCCTGGCTTGCACGTGAGTGAGGAAAAAGCATGCAGTTAAGGCTAGTGGTGGTCTGTGGGGCCAACCGTCATTCTTGAAACTCTACTAGAGCCTATGGCAGTGGGCCCGGGCATTACAATGGAAGTATGAAAATAGTAGATATCAATGCAGGTTTGTTGTGCCTTAGCATATGGCGAGGCTCCTGCTAGATAGATTAAAGGGAAGTCTAATATGAAATTAATAGTGATAGATAATGTTGGACATAGCATTTTATGCTATATGGTTGTGGAGGACATGGAAGTAGGTGGTGGAGGCTCTATTCTGGGTGGAAGTAGAAGGGGCCTCAAGGTAGTGAGGTGGGGGTTAGCATGGTTGTTGTATCGGTGTTTGCTACAACCAATGTTGAACCTGGTTCTTCTGATGTCAATGTTTGTAGTGATGGCCCTACTGTCGATAACTTTGTGGTTGGTGCCATCTGTAATCTACTATTGGTGGCAGCAGTATTGACATGTTGTTGCCCTAGTGGTAGGATCATTATTTTTGGTGATAGTGGTGGGTGCGCATCTGCTATCGGTGATGCTATCATGTAGCGACGAGCAGTTGATGTTATTTCTAGAGGTGCATGGTAGCATGCAACTATTGTTTGTGGTTGAAGATTTGTGGGCATTGATAAATACACTAAAGGCATGAAGGATGTGGGGAAGCAATGACTAGATAGGACTTGTGAGAGGAAGATAAACATTGATGACATCTTGCATAAAAATTGTCAATGTAGGGATTTTTTAATGAAGAAGTAAGAAGGAAGGAGATGACCATGGAGGTGGGGATGATTGAAAGAGGCAACCAAACCAAGAAGAGATTGTGGCCACCCACAAACAAAGGCTCTCTTCATTTCTCCCTAAGGTTAGGATCATGTTTTCATATTGTTGAATATGAGAAATGTGTTTTATTCCATATTGAGTGATGTAAGACTCCTATCCTATACAGAAAAAAGTATGCTTATATAAATAAGAAAAATTTATAACTTACGAGATGAGAAATATGTCCATATAATAAATGACCTATTAAATAATAAGGTTGTCTACCATCTAACATACAATTTTCTAAATATTGTAAAAAATAACATCCATCAATATGAGGGATGAAGATAGAGGCCAAAATGATCATGTGTATCACATCAACTGGAATCAACGTAGGAAGGATTCTTCATTGTATTTACCCACATCGACTAGATACATCAATTTATGTCTTCCTTCTTTGACAAACCACATCAATTGATGTTAGATCACATTGACTACCCACATGCAATGATGTAATAATGCTTTTAATAGCTACATCAAGTACTTCTAGTACAAAACAATGGGCACTCTAACATACATTTTAACCAATGTAGTGAGTTAATATAAAGTCACCAGCTGACCAATGTGTCAGACTAGTCAATTAGAAAGTAATTATATCATGAGACACACTAGACATGTAAATATAAAAATTCAAATGTGATAAAGAGAGTTTTAAAATAGCAAATCTATTATCTATAATAATAAATTTCTTGACTTTATACTTCACTTTATCATCATTGAATCATTTGACATGTTTGTGATTCTTGTTTGGACATTTTACACATGTTTATGCCTTGTATATATAGAAATACACAATGAATTTGACTTCATACTCCATTTCATCATTTTTGTATCTAACTTTATCCTTTTCATTCCATTTTTTTAAAATTTTATACTATATTGTAAGCCTTATATCCAAGTTTCAGCCCAAATGATGTTTTGTAGCTTCCTATTACAATTCTTGAAAATGTCTTCTCAAATAACCTATTTTTGGCTAAATGGGTAGTGTTTCATTTATCAGGTCGCACCCCCATTCGACCCAACAGGTCATCCTATAACACATTGAATCCTAGACATCTTGTCTTTTGATCCTCTTTCCCATCTTTTCCTTTCCTTTCTATCCTCTTTGGCCTTCTATTTAATTTGTGGAGAATATAATGGTTTAGTGAACATTTATTCACCTTTTATGCCCATAAAGGGGTTTAATGCACAAATACTCCAGTAGAAATCTAAGTAATGGGCCTAATGTGAAATTGTCCACTTAAGTACTAAAAATAATAAAGGAATTTGTGTTAGAACTTACTAGGACTTTTTGTGAATAGGAAAAAGAAAATAAAACCCCAAAATATACATAAAATATATGACAAATGCTATAAATGGATAAAAGGAGATAATGAGGTTTATATTGTTTCCAAAAATAACAAATAGAAAACCCATGAGATAATTTGATACACAATTTTGTTTTCTTGGACTAAAAGTTACTTAAGGGCCAAGTATCACCCAATGTGGAAAAATATAAATACATATAAAATCCTTTATTAAAGGATAATAAGAAAAAAGCCAAGAAAGAGAAATAAAATATCTAATGTTCTCAAACTAGAAAACTAACTCCAAATTTGTAATCTAGACATAAAAATATGCCTTTGGGTAAGTTTTCAACTAGTTTGGATGATATTTGGATAATGTGAAAAAGTAAGAGAGTGAAAGTGTTTATAACCTTCATTTTGATAACTAATTAGTTAAATGGCACAAACATGATCAAATAATGGCAAAATCATATCTAAGACTTTAATCAGGACAAGTAAGTGAAATTTGATCATATTTGGATAATCTTAGAGTCATAAATGAAGGAGGAAAGATAAAATGAGTTTTGAATTATTTAACCCATTAAAAGTCATCAAAAGGAAAAACTAATTCCATATTCAGATTCTACACATCAAATTCAGTCAGGGTATCAATTTTTGTTAAATTTGGAAATTGTTTGATCCCTCAAAAGAAGAAAGGGTAACTCATTAAGTAATATATACATCACTTTATTTGAATTATAATACAGTTGGAAAATAAGTGCCACACGCCTAATAGAACTCCTACGCATGTGATCTAATGGCTAGGAGAGCCTAAGGATCCATAAGATGGTTGGGAGCTTGTCTCCTACCTCGGTCCAGATTAGGAAGAAGGGAGAGGATTTTCTATTTTTCAAATTGTGATATCTCTCTGGATAATCAACCAAATCGAGAACGTTTTGGCTCGTTGGACTTATCTCATGATTCTGCATCTAATTATCCCAATATTTTTTGTTTTGATGCATAATCAAAAAATCCCCAAATCATACAAAGATTCTCTAACCCTGGCTATGTAAACCCTAACCTACACCCCCTCACCTATAAATATCCATGCCATTGGCTTCCTGGGAAATTTTGCTACTCAACACACACTTCAATTTCTAGTTTCCTTGGTGTTTGACCCCCTGGAGATTAGTTTTGGGTACCGAGCTTGCAAAAAACCTCCCTCTCTCCTCTCTTTGTCTCTGGAAAAATTAAGGGTACCACTGACTTCATCTCTTCCCCTCTTTGTTTTGACTACTTCTACGTTGGATTTCATCGTGTTTTGTGATTTTTCCTAATTCTCATACAAGAAGCTTGGCGCCATGGAAAAGCATGAGGAATGGGACAATACCCTTCGTGCAATGTCATTTTTTCCCTCCTCTTCTTCTTCATTTCCCCTATGTTTCAAGCTAGGGGCATGCATGTCCTTTGCTTTTCTTTTCTGTGGTATGACCCGTCTTTGACCAGTGACAACCTATGAGGCAGGCACTGACTTGGCTCACTTTGATTGGGCCAAGCAGTGGGCCCAGCCCCACCCTCACTGTTACAACCCCAATTTGTTTTTGGTGAGAAATGCAATTTCTCATATTAAAGATAATTGAACAAAGAATGGTATAATTTGTTTACAATAGCCTTGATGTTTGTGTTGTGGCCTTTATTGGCTTTTGGGCCCAATAACAAGGAAATTCAATTAGTAAATGGATGATTGAATTTTTAAGAAAAGAAATATGTAGAAACCTCTGGAAGGCACATCCAAAGAGGATTTCGTCCCTCTTGGGTTCCTTGGATTCCAAGGAGTCCAAAGTTGCAAAAAGAAAGCAATGAGAAAAGGAAGGATTAATTAAGTATTTCTTTATTAAGAAATAAATTGAAAATAATGATAAAATGTGGAAAATGAGTGGAAAGAGGCATAAATGAGATTTCTTGGGGAAATTTCGTATCCATGAGGTTGCTAATATTAAAAGGAATTCCAATGAGGAAAATAAAAGAGAAATAAAAAGAAATCCTCAAAAGGAGGTATTTAAATGAGAAATAAACAAGATAATGTGAAATAATGCATAATGATGCATCTAGAAGGATAATAAGTATTCAATAAAAAGAATTTCGAAATAATGGAATGTCTTGGGATCCAAGGAGTCCCAATAAAGAGGAAAGAAAGAGAAAATACTAAAAAGGCAAAATAAGAGGATAATGTGCTGCATTATTAATGAATTATGTAATATTGATTTAAAGGAAGAATTTCCTACTCAAGGAGGTATATAATTTTGTTCCAACACAAGTACAAGTAAGATAATGGGAATAATCTTCGAAATCCTAACATCAAAAGGAGAAAGAATACTAAAGATATATGGGAGAGAGAGAGAGAGAGCTTGCTTTTCGTATAGGAATCAAATTCCTAATAGGAAATGATATCATCTCTTAGTGAGCAAGCATCATAGGATGTTGCTACCCTTATATATATAAGGAGAGGGAGCCTAGGCCGAGTCAGAGGAAGGGATTCCACTTACCCTCCTTGATTCTTGCTTCTTCTTCTATCTAACCCTAAACAAGAGAAAGCATGTTACCCCAGAGCAACCAGGCGTCATAGGGAGGTTACAATGGAGATCTGATGATCCCACGACTCCACGGAAGGGCGCGGTAGTCTTCCCTGTGCTCTGAAGCCTGTGCATGGCCGTGGTCTAGCTGCAGGTCGACTCGGTGTTGCGGAAACAAACAAGCCTGAACCAGCGCCCTACCTGCGACCCAATGGGTACCTTCCCGTGCGTAGAGGGAAGGCGGAGGTGTGGCGCCACGTTCCATGGAGCTTCCAGCCTTGGAGGAGGGGAAACAACCCCGCGACCAGCTGCTACTTCCGGCCGCCTAGGGTTCCCGAGCTGGGAGACGATGGGGGAAGTTTTGAAGCGTTCTACCCCTCTGGGGTGTGAAGCAATGGCCTACTTAAGTGAGGGTACAACGGTAATTGCGTTATATTTTCCAAATCGAGTGCTTTGCATGGATGCAGTGACGTGGCGCAACCTGATTGGCCCAAAGTAAGTAACCTTGCAAAAATCATATCTCTTTATTAGTAACTCAGAATATAGTGAAACTATATATCAAATTGCTCAGAAAAATGAGAGGAATCCAATAAAAATATGTTTAGAAGCTAATTTCTATTTCTATTCGAAAAGTAGTGTAAATTATCATCTTTAATGAATTAAAGATTAAGAAACCCTATTTTGAAATGAATAAAGTGTTTAATAGGGTTTAATGGATCATTAGAGTTGATGTTAACCTGTTAAATGTAAAAAGGTACATTATGTTCAAAAAGGAAGAACTTTGCACATTATTAGTCTAATTTAGAGTTTATATGCTTGAAATTGGAAAAGTACATAAAGTTATGATCTTTAGTGTTTTAATTAAGGGGAAAACCCTTAGATTTGATGGTAGATGGTCTTAATGACATTTTTTTTGGATAATTCCAGCTGATATTAACCTGTTGTTAATAAAAGAGAAAATTGGATCTAAAACATGATCTTTTTATATAATTGGCTTAATTTAGGGTTTCGTGCATGATTATGCATTAATGAGCTTGAAAACCCTAATTTAGGAGAATATATCTTTTAATTGGTTTAATTGTTCAAATCCATGAATAAATAAGGATATCATGATCCTAAGTCAAATTTTGGGTATAAAAGACTATTAAAATGAATAGTTGAGCAATTAAGGTTCATATAAATGGAAAAGAGTATTTTAGGGTTTGTTAACCTAAAAGGGATAGAGTCTGAGAAATTGATCTAAGAAACCCTAATGAATATTAATGAAATCTTAATGCGGATTAGAAACCCTAGAAAGAGAATCCAAGTATATTCTTGACAAAGTGTGTAATAAAAAGAGTACATATTCTTTTCAGGAATTATGTGATGATTGAATTGCTTGCTTGGATCAGTTGATTGGCTTGATTGTATATACATGAAGTATATGTTGAATAATCTGCATGACTCATCAAATCAGGTATGTGGTTATGCTTATGAATAATCTCTCTAGTTTCACGGAAATTCTCGAATGTTTTACTGATTGCTTTAAATAAACGGTTAGATGAATTTAGTTCATGCAAACTATAATGTGGCTATGAGCACAAATCTTGGTTCTCTCTGTGGCAGTATAGTTGACCTAGTACATGGCTTCCTATGGGTAGGTCCATCAGGTCAGAGGAAGACCTAGTACATGGCTACCTATTGGGTAGGTCCATCAGGTCTATGGATGACCTAGTACATGGTTACCTATTGGGTAGGTCCATCAGGTCTATGGATGAATTAGTACATGGCTACCATTGAGGTAGGAACATCAAGTCACGTTGAGTTAGATATTGGGCTACCTCGAGTAGTGCCATGCGACTCTACCTTTATAGTGGTATTATATAAGTCCACTGCAGGGACAACACAGAATTGCGGATATGTATGGATTGAGTTGTATGGCTTAAAATGTAATCTTGATTGTTAAATGATTAATTGAATGATTACATTGTTAACATATTTACATGATTATTTGTTTTCCCCACATACCAGCTTTGGCTGACCGACATTTTGTTTGTCGGCGTTTTAGGTACAAGCCAAAAGGACAAACAGTAAATCGTCATATTGTGAAATACATGAAGTTAAAAACAAGGAGGATTAGTTAGAGTAGAATCCTTAAGTGGATAGAATTTTAGAGATCCAAGTTTTCAAAAAGGTATGCAAAAGTTTATTTTCTTACATATTTTAAGTATAGTCTGTTAAAATTTGATAATTATTCTTGGTTAATTGTCGAACCTTTGATCCGGAAGTTATGGGTGCGGCTTCGACCTCTCGGTCTCCCTTAATTGGGGGTTGTCGGGAGGTGTGGTCGTTACATTTGGTATCAGAGGGTAGGTTCCTCATTTAACCATTAATAATTATTAAATTTTAAAAACTCCATAGAACCCAAGGGAGTTATTAGAGGATTATCCAAAAGACGGAGGTGTCTAGAAAAGGATCACGACTAGGGGCTGGCAATATTTTCCTCCGCACTGCTAGTCAGAATACGAGGACTCCCAGATCCGTATGACTGCCTGGCCAAATTCTTAGGGTATGAATCAAAATAAGATACCTTTAGAACTTCTCATCTTATTCATCCCTTCTCACCACAAAATTCTGATAAGGACATAAAGGATTAGGGGTTTCTTTCTTCTCCTCACCCTCTTGAGGGATGGGTAAGGTTAATAAGGTTTAAGGAATCCTCCACAAAATTAATGAAAGGCATGTAAATAAGATGTCATGGACATAAGCTTAATAGATTAAGCGCAAACTAAAGAATAGATACATGCTTAGGTCGTATGACATAAGTTGTCATGTCCTTAGAAGAGACCTGAGGCTAGACCTTCTTGTTAGGAGGATAAGTTAGTCTTGGAGATAGAGATCTCCATTTCAAGTAGAGACCTGGCACATCCTCAGAGGATGATGCTAACCCTAACCCTAAGTGAAGGTTAGAGAGAGATGAGTTGGACCAGGTGTTTGAAAAGACATGTCTTTGGGATGCCATATGATTCATGGGTGACCTAGCACCTTTGGCAACCCAACCCTGGGAAGGGTCGTGTATGTTAGGGTAAAGGATAGTTCCTTAGATGATGATGTTAGTGAAGGACCTTAGAAACACTATGGCTTGTGCAAGTAGGGTATAGCTGGAACCTAGGGCATGTCATAGTGCTGACAGTAGGATGAAACCCTGGATAAGGAATTATGATGGATCATAAAGGGTTATGGATGATCTTGAGCAAACATAAGTTCAAACATAGGCTTCACCCATGTAAGGCATGCTTTTGAGGTTGATCCTTCATGAAGTGAGGACCTCCAATGGTGAGGTTGGATGTAGGGTTAGCTCTAGAGAGAGCTAGAAACCCAACAAGAAGGTTGGAAGCCTAAAACCCTGAACAATGGATGATAGTGGTTGACTCATGATCGATCCCTGAAAGTTGATGATATCTTGGTTGCCTTTAGAGGGACCAAACCCTAAATATAGAAGATGAAGCATCTGGTGCCTATGTGTGTACGGTATATGTGTTTACCTTCTGAGGTGGGAAGAAGAGTTCCTTAGACCTAGAAAAGTTTAGTAGCAGGTTATGAGGCCTTGTACCTTATTGGTTGTCCTTAAGGAGGACCCAACCCTAAGTGTTGCTCGAGTTGAAGGATGACATGAAGTGCATGTCATGCCTTTTGTATGCTTGGTTCATAGTTAAGAGATAGAGAATGTGGTTGGACACCTACAGGTGAACCTAGGGTTCTTAGGCCTAAGAGGGGAAGTGGTATACCTAATGCTCATAATGAGAAGTTGAGTTCCTATAGAAGCGAGCATGGTACTCCTCATGTTTAGAGGAAAAGGGGAAGTCCCTTAAGTTTAAGGTGTGTTTGATGGACCCCTCACATCTAGGATGATGATAAAGGAAGGTATGATCTTGATCCAGCATGAAGGAAAGAGGACAAGTATGACCTAGCATGGTACAGTAGGTGATCTGCTTGTTCCTTAATAGCTTGCTAGGGTTAAGTAAGCTCATGTGGATGTAAACCCTAGACCTAATACCTTTTGTGACCTTGTTGTCAAGAGATACTTTTCCTCCCATCCTGGGAGAGGGACCCCTTTGGTAGGGTGTATATATCAGTTTTGTTGGTTTAAGGTAACCTGAAGAGGTCTCACAGGATCATGAGAAGTTAAGTGAAAAGTACATGGTATGAGAATGAACATGTAGACCCATAGATATCCATCTCTAATTGCATATGAATGTTTTACCATGGAGGTAACCGGTATGGGGCTCGACCAAGGTAGGCAGGTTGCCATGATCCCTATGAAAGGATGAAAGACATCCCATGAATGCAGAAAGAGAGATGATGGAGACTTGGGTAAGGTTCTAAGTGAACACATACTATAATGAAGAATCCTAAGTCTATCCTAGGGTCAGGTAGGGATAAGACCGATGAAAGTAGGAGTTGCCTAATTCCCCAGTTGCACATGACCATAGGGTTGGGCGGTAACAACTATCATTGTCTGAGGGCCATGGGTTAGGAGATTGATAACCTTCATGAACCCATGGGACCCAAAGGGCAGATGAGTAGGGCACTCTCTTGATGCATGAGGGAAGAGGGATGACCCCAAAAGAGCCGGTACCCTATAGACCTAGAGGAGATGACCAAGGATATAAACCTTAGTAGGTTCAAGACTAGTTTGATATCATGATGTCTGTGATGTAGAGACATATGTGGCACGTTGTAACTTAGATGTAAAGGTGTATTGGTAAGGTGGGATGTACCATCTCTACTCTTGGAACAGGAAGAACTATGTATTTGGACTACAGCCAAATGCTTATTTCCTCTTGTTATGGGGGTGAGAGATAGGACATTACGCATGCCAAACACCAAGGATAAGAGATGATGTAGGTTGGAACGTTGCCACGAGAAATGGGGATAGAGAAGATAATCTACCCTGGTAAATTGAATGATACATGGATAGTTTGTAAACACTAAGAGGAATGAGGTAGTCCCCTTATGAGGATGTTTTTACCATGAACTATGTAGAACTTACAAGTTATACCAGGTTGAGTTTGATCACCATGATGATGAAATCAGAGAGTGTTCTTAATGAAGATAGACATAGAGTTTGAGGTGAGATGATAAGTGAAATACATGGAAGTGTATGTCTTCAATGTTACCTAATACCTATGGATGTGAAGTGGTAATGGATGCTCTAGTTGAGATACATATGACTAGAAGCTAGAAGAGGTTGTTTAGCTAACCATAAGTTTGGAAAGGTGAGGTGTTTGGATAACACTCAGTTGTAACAAGATGCGTTGAAAAGTTGAGGGTTGTTTGGTTAGCCAGTCTAGTCCTTGATACAATGAAAGGATGGTGGTAGAACCTCAAGTGCACTTCTTTGGAAAAGAAGGTGATGAAACCCCGACTAGAGTGGTTTAGGGTTTCGGAGGAATCGATCTTGAGGAATCATGACATATCGGAAATCATGATTGAAGATCACCATACACCGTAGTAAACACTTTGGATGCTTAAGATGAAGTTGCATGTGGTTTATGGCCATGAAAGCCAGAAGGTAAAGAATGAACTCCAGTAACCCAGTGTATCGATATAGAGGACAAAAGAGTCCCTGAAAGGGAATGGGAGCTCAACCCTATGGACGTTGTGATAGGTCTCCCCTGGACCAAGGAAGGTCAAAATGCAATATGGGTTATGGTAAGTCACCTTACCTAAAGGACATGAGAAAGAAAGAGTTCTGTTAAGGGACATATCTGGTTGAACTATCCATGAGAGAGATGGTTCAACTACACCTTGATGCGAGTTCAAAAGTTCATGAGTATGACTTAAAGGTTCACTTCCATAAGGTGAAAGTAGGTACATGAAGAACTCGATGATAGTACAGTTTATCACCCCTAATTAATGGTTGGTATGATCCAGACTAAAGGGTTTGATGAGGGCATATGTGCTCATTTTGGGGTGATAGTTAGAGACAATTTTTTTCCTATGAAAGATGTGAAGATAACCACCATAGCCAGTATCGGGATTTATAAGAAGCTCTGTAAGGGAGTTTGTGTCGGTCACCACTTTAGTAAGGTGATGTTGGTGAAAGGACCACATGATGGTTAGAAAAGGGCCACAGTGCATATAGATGAAGTCGCTTCGATCGTGCAATGGCTGAAAGGAGCCTAGAGATGACGAAAGTCATGAGAAGATGCAAAGTAGACTGACATGTAGTTCACTGTGGGAATATGTGACATAAAAAAAAATCCGACCCCTCTAAGTTATAACTAAGAGATCTGAGTTCCTGATGCATGGGTTCTTTTGACATGGTTTGGTGGAGAAGGTTAAGTTTGACCTTACGCCTCAGGATAAAGTAATGTGTGATGAGTTCCATGTGTCCAATTTAGAACACTATGTGAGGTACACCGACCATGTGCTGAGCAATGAACCTAGTGAGCCCCAAGGGAGGTTGACATGGCCGGAGTCACCTGTGCAGTTTATAGACGCTGGGATGAAAGAACTCAGAGAAAATAATATGTGATGATAAAGGTTCTGTGGAAGCACCATGAGTACGGTAAAGCCACATAGGGGCCAATGATGGACATGGAAAAGTCTTATCCTGAATTGTTTGTTTGCTTGATAGAATTTTGAGGACAAAATTCCTATAAGAGGGGAAGGATGTTACAACCCCAATTTTTTTTGGTGAGAAATGCAATTTCTCATATTAAAGATAATTGAACAAAGAATGGTATAATTTGTTTACAATAGCCTTGATGTTTGTGCTGTGGGCTTTATTGGCTATTGGGCCCAATAACAAGGAAATAATAAGGAAATTCAATTAGTAAATGGATGATTGAATTTTTAAGAAAAGAAATATGTAGAAACCTCTAGAAGGCACATCCAAAAAGGATTTCGTGCCTCTTGGGTTCCTTGGATTCCAAGGAATCCAAAGTTGCAAAAAGAAAGCAATGAGAAAAGGAAGGATTAATTAAGTATTTCTTTATTAAGAAATAAATTGAAAATAATGATAAAATGTGGAAAATGAGTGGAAAGAGGCATAAATGAGATTTCTTGGGGAAATTTCGTATCCATGAGGTTGCTAATATTAAAAGGAATTCCAATGAGGAAAATAAAAGAGAAATAAAAAGAAATCCCCAAAAGGAGGTATTTAAATGAGAAATAAACAAGATAATGTGAAATAATGCATAATGATGCATCTAGAAGGATAATAAGTATTCAATAAAAAGAATTTCGAAATAATGGAATGTCTTGGGATCCAAGGAGTCCCAATAAAGAGGAAAGAAAGAGAAAATACTAAAAAGGCAAAATAAGAGGATAATGTGTTGCATTATTAATGAATTATGTAATATTGATTTAAAGGAATAATTTCCTACTCAAGGAGGTATATAATTTCGTGCCAACACAAGTACAAGTAAGATAATGGGAATAATCTTCGAATTCCTAACTTCAAAAGGAGAAAGAATACTAAAGAGATATGGGAGAGAGAGAGACCTTCCTTTTCATATAGAAATCAAATTCCTAATAGGAAAGGATATCATCTCTTTGTGAGCAAGCATCATAGGATGTTGCTACCCTTATATATATAAGGAGAGGGAGCCTGGGCCGAGTCTGAGGAAATGATTCCACTTACCCTCCTTGCTTCTTGCTTCTTCTTCTTCCTAACCCTAAATAAGAGAAAGCATGTTACCCCAAAGCAACCAGGCGTCATGGGGAGGTTACAATGGAGATCTGACGATCCCATGACTCCACGGAAGGGCGCGGTCGTCTTCCCCGTGCTCTGAAGCCTGTGCACGACCGTGGTCTAGCTGCAGGTCAGCTTTGTGTTGCGGAACCAAACAATCTTGAACCAACACCCAACCTGTGACGCAATGGGTACCTTCCTGTGCATAGAGGGAAGGCGGAGCCGGGGTGCCAAGTTCCATGGAGCTTCCAGCCTTGGAGGAGGGAAAACAACCCCGCGACCAGCTGCTACTGCCGGCCGCCTAGTGTTCCCGAGCTGGGAGACAACGGGGGAAGTTTTGGACCGTTCTACCCCTCCGGGGTGTGAAGCAATGGCCGACTTAAGTGAGGGTATAACGGTAATTGCATTATATTTTCCAAATTGAGTGCTTTGCATGGATGCAGTGACGTGGCGCAACCTGATTGGCCCAAAGTAAGTAACCTTGCAAAAATCATATCTCTTTATTAGTAACTTGGAATATAGTGAAACTATATATCAAATTGCTCAGAAAAATGAGAGGAATCCAATAAAAATATGTTTTGAAGATAATTCCTCTTTCTATTCGAAAATTAGTGTAAATTATCATCTTTAATGAATTAAAGATTAAGAAACCCTATTTTGAAATGAATAAAGTGTTTAATAGTGTTTAATGGATCAATAGAGTTGATGTTAACTTGTTAAATGTAAAAAGGTACATTATGTTCAAAAAGGAAGAACTTTGCACATGATTAGTCTAATTTAGAGTTTATATGCTTGAAATTTGAAAAGTACATAAAGTTATCATCTTTGGTGTTTTAATTAAGGGGAAAACCGTTAGATTTGATGGTAGATGGTCTTAATGACATTTTTTTTGGATAATTCAAGATGATATTAACATGTTGTTAATAAAAGAGAAAATCGGATCTAAAAGATGATCTTTTTATATAATTGGCTTAATTTAGGGTTTCGTGCATGATTATGCATTAATGAGCTTGAAAACCCTAATTTAGGAGAATATGTCTTTTAATTGGTTTAATTGTTCAAATCCATGAATAAATAAGGATATGATGATCCTAAGTCAAACTTTGGGTATAAAAGACTATTAAAATGAATAGTTGAGCAATTAAGGTTCATATAAATGGAAAAGAGTATTTTAGGGTTTGTTAACCTAAAAGGGATAAAGTTTAAGAAATTGATCTAAGAAACCCTAATGAATATTAATGAAATCTTAATGCGGATTAGAAACCCTAGAAAGAGAATCCAAGTAGATTCTTGATAAAGTGTGTAATAAATAGAGTACATATTCTTTTCAGGAATTATGTGATGATTGAATTACGTGCTTGGATCGGTTGATTGGCTTGATTGTATATACATGAAGTATATGTTGAATAATCTGCATGACTCATCAAATCAGGTATGTGGTTATGCTTATGAATAATCTCTCTAGTTTCACGGCGATTCCTGAATGTTTTACTGATGCTTTAAATAAACTGTTGGATGAATTTAGTTCATGCAAACTATAATGTGGCTATGACTATAAAAAAGGATATATGCCTACAAGCTCAGATCTTGGTTCTCTCTGTGGCAGTATAGTTGACCTAGTACATGGCTGCCTGTGGGTAGGTCCATCAGGTCAGAGGAAGACCTAGTACATGGATACCTATTGGGTAGGTCCATCAGGTCTATGGATGACCTAGTACATGGCTACCTATTGGGTAGGTCCATCAGGTCTATGGATGATTTAGTACATGGCTACCATTGAGATAGGACCATCAAGTCACATTGAGATAGATATTGGGCTACCTCGAGTAGTGCCATGCAAATCTACCTTTATAGGGGTATTATATAAGTCCACTGCAGGGACAACACAAAGTTGGGGATATGTATGGATTGAGTTGTATGGCTTAAAATGTAATCTTGATTGTTAAATGATTAATTGAATGATTACATTGTTAACATATTTGCATGATTTTTGTTTTCCCCACATACCAGCTTCAGCTGACCGACATTTTGTTTGTCGGCATTTTAGGTACAAGCCAAAAGGATGAATAGTAAATCGTCATATTGTGAAATACATGAAGTTAAATACAAGGAGGATTAGTTAGAGTAGAATCCTTAAGTAGATAGACGTTTAGAGATCCAAGTTTTCAAAAAGGTATGAAAAAGTTTATTTTCTTAAAGCTTTTAAGTATAGTCTGTTAAAATTTGATAATTATTCTTGGTTAATTGTTGAACCTTTGATCTGGAAGTTATGGGTGCGGCTTCAACCTCTCTGACTCCCTTAATTGGGGGTTGTCGGGAGGTGGGGTCGTAACACTCACTCTTTCTCTCTTCTTTTCAAAATGAAAATCAATTTTTCTAATTTTTCTATTGGTCAATTTTAGGAAATTCATATCTATTAATTCATTGGTCAAAAATTAATAGTAAAATATGTTCTAGACTCAGAAACAGATGATCTATCTAATAAAAATAATTTTGATGCCTAGTTTTGAGTTTTAAATAAGTGTTTTTAGGAATGAATCAATTAAGTAAAAATCACTAAAAATATCTCTAAAAGTCCATATCTCTAAAATATATAAAATTATATGTTATTTTGATCAGAAAACCCTAAATAAGATAGTGGTGATGTTTTAAAGACCTAAATCGATGGTTTGTAGAAAAGGTTTGTCACTTTAGGATTTTTAAGTCTTTCACGCATGCACATAGTTCTCATACATGAACATGGTTATGATATTAGGCCAAGTGGACTTAGATCTTGGTTAGGGTTTTGGTGAGTGGTTTCTAGGTATCCAAGAAAGAGGTGTGTATCTAACACCTTAGTTGGGATATTTATGCCTTAACCTAATATTCCCTAATGAGGCTTAATTGAATCTAACTCTCTTTTCTTGAAACCCTAATTTCTAGTTCCTCAAATTAGATTATAGTTTCTTATTGTTTGGGTTTAAACCCCACTGCCATGCTTATTGATTCACATGATTTTTATTACCATGACTACTTTTTTTAGCATGTAGATTTATGTTCTATTTAATGTTAAGTAGCGGTACTTATGTACAACCACCCACAGAGGATATGTATTTATTCTCCCTGGGGAATGTTTTTATTCTCCTCATATTAATGTAGGTGACTAGGAATGTCTTATTCTCCCCTCACTTAAGGTAAGAGGTCTGGTAGGTTCCTCAACCGTACTTAATTAGGTAGACATAATAATCTTAAATGCAAAACCTTTTTAATTTAATTGTTAATGGCAAGTTTCTTTTGATATAGCCTCATACTCTTGTGATATTCATCTTATGATGAAACCTAGCCTATTTTTACGTTCTTTACTTATCTTGTTACCCTAGACTAGTTTTGTGACACATACTAATCTTTCCTTTCACCTTTTGTAGGGTGCTTTCCCAACCACCCAGTTGTTGAGCAAGGTGATGGATATGTCATGAAGAACTTAGCTTTTAGCTTGGACCTGGTTGATAGAGATGTTTCTTTGGAGACAAGATTGTAGTATTATATACTTCCATCTATCTAGATCCTAATTGTTGTATCATGATGTAAACCCTAATGGGTGAATGATGTATTTTGTATAACCTTTTATGAAATTGAATATAGTTAGAAATTTTTATTCCACTACTTTCCAATGGTCTTTTATGTACCTTATTTATAAATTTGAAAAATGTATGCCCATTCCATCATACCCTTGAGTGTGTTTGGAATGGATGTCAAATCTTCAATTTTTTTGTAATGGGGTGATTTCACTCTTTTACAACATGGTATCAGAGCCCATGGTAGTTAGAATCTGACTATTTCAGTTTTGTCTCCCTAATTAGAATCCATGTCTTACATAGTTCCTTTAGGTGACATGTTTGCCCTAGAGTTGATCAATAGATGATGAAAGGTTGACTTAGGATCCTATAGTTCCACAATATGAACCTTGATGAATGAAACCCTAAAATACTAATCACTAAAACAAGCATAACTTAATGTTGTTTAGGTTTGCCTTTAGGCAACTATTAAGGCATGAAGTTGAAGCAAAGGTGTCTAGAAAGGATCAGGTTCTGGGGGCTGGAAATATTTTCCTCTATGTCACTAGCTTGGTTTATGAGGACTCCCAGATCCATATGATATTGGCCTAGCCTAAGCTGATATGGATTGTCTAAAATAGTTTGCTTTTAGGCAATAGTAACCTTAGATTTGTATGTTGTATATCTTTGGGAACCCTATGTTTCAGGTGTATGATGACTTGTTTGAGGATGGAGACCAAGATAGTTTTTTTATGTCCCTTACGACGACATGTTTGGATAGTTATCCCTAGAACCTAGACTTTGAAGTTTGGGGTTTAGTGAGCTATCAAAGTGCACAGTAGAAGTGTGATGGATCTTGTACCAGTAGACTCATCCTTTAACCCTAGTGTAGTTTGGCTTGATAGGTCGTACTCTTTAAGGGGATGGATCCCTATGACATATTGAAACCTATATACTCTATATTTAGAAACCATAACCCCATAGATAGGAGGTTAGTGTGCTTGGATCCCTTGTTCTGACCAAACAAGCTAGAGTTGTAATCCCACATGTGTGTTTATATACTAAAAAACATATAATAGTCATCTAATGAATATTTCATATGTTTGAACCCTAATAAATATCCAATGCACATAATACATATCACTCACATATTAATACTAATTATTGATGCACATAATACATATCCAACTCTATATTTGTTTTCCATATATCTTTGTATATTCAAATAGCATGAAGCACGGTTTTATCTGGGCAATGAGTGGGGAAATGAACTGCACCAAAAAAGTGTGTGGTTCATTTTCCATTATTTTCTATATAACCAACCATAATGTGTAGTTTATTTTCTAGATGTTGGTTGCAATTACGCAACACCAAACATAAATAGTTTGAAAACATGCATAGTTGGAACTGCAAGTGTTGATCTGCAACCCAACCAAATGAGTCATTAGTGAAATATAATGTTCATGTTGACCTAAACCCTAAGTTGTAATAATCTAACCTTAATATATGCATCCTTAATGCCTTTCATGATACATTAATGACGTTAGGTGCCATACTCAGTTAACATACTTTAATACACCTAAATGACACACACACACACACACACAGATATATATATATATATATATATATATATATATATATATATATATATATATATATATATATATATATATATATATATATATATATATATAATCATCTAATCACATATTAATCAAGTCATCAATATGAAATGAATGTTACCTTGTTATCCAAAACACACGTGATTAGTCACCTAATGTGAATCAATTCATTGATATGTAATATGTCTCACTTTGATCATTAAAATACATATAATGGCTTCAATGTGAACATGAAGTGATTGGATTAACATAAGTGTGCAAAATCAATAATATAAATGAATAAATATGAGAAATGATTAATGATGACATTAATGTGAAAGGTAATGTGACAATGTTTAATTTACATACAAGTAATCAATGTGACCTAATTTGGATTATATGTAGAGTTAATAACAAATTGAATAAAATGTCCTATCACATGCAAGATAATTTGTTATAATTAATATAATGATAATATGAGGATAATGAAGTGTAAATCTAGATAATTAATGATCAAATATATTGAGATAATTGAGTAACCTCTGATTGTACATAATAATGAAATATAATTCTTTCTGGAAACCAAGTTAATATGGCATGACATAATTAAAAGAATAATAATGATAATGTGATATCCTAATAAATAGAATGATAATGAGCCAAAAATGTTAATAATGTTGAATCTCATAAAAATAATTTTAATGGTGGAACCCTAGGTGATCCTCAAGAACCTGACCTATATTGAGATGCTTTTGAAGTATATGTTGATGAGTCGTATGGTGGAAGTTATGGGTGGTGGAACAACAGAAACTTGGTGATGAGATGTTGCACCTTCACCTTCCATCCTTGCTTGTGATTTTGTGGACAAAATCCTATTAAGGGGTGGAGCACTGTAACATATTGAATCTTAGACATTTTGTCTTTTAGCCCTCTTTCCCATCTTTTCCTTTCATTTTTATCCTCTTTGGCCTTCTATTTAATTTGTGGAGAATATAATGGTTTAATGCACAAATTAAATAGAACCATTTGGAAATAAGACAAGAAAGAGAAATAAAATATCAAATGTTATCAAATTGGAAAACTAACTCCAAATTCGTAATCTAGACATAAAAATATGTCTTTGGGCAAGTTTTCAACTAATTTGGATGATATTTGGATAATGTGAAAAAGTAGGACAGAGAAAGTGTGTAGAACCTTCATTTTGATAACTAATTAAATAAATGCTAAAAACATTGCTAAAAAAAATGGCACAAACATGATCAAATAATGGCAAAATAGTATCTAAGACATTAATTGGGACAAGTGGGTGAAATTTGATCATATTTGGATAATCTTAGTCATAAATGAAGGATGAAAGAGAAAATGAGTTTTGAATTATTTAACCCATTAAAAGTCCTCAAAAGGCAAAACTATTTCTATATTCAGATTATACACCTCATAATCAATCAGGGTTTCAATTTTTATTAAATTTGGAAATTGTTTACGCCCTCAAAAGAAGAAAGAGAAATTCATTAAGTAATATATACATCACTTTATTCGAATTATAATACAACTGGAAAATAAGTGTCACACACCTAATAGAACTCCTACGCACATGATCTGATGACTAGGAGAGCTCGAGGATCCATCAGATGGTTGGGAGCTTGTCTCCTACCTCAAAATATGGATTAGGAAGCAAGGATAGGATTTTTTATTTTTCAAATTACGATATATCTCTGGATACTCAACCTAATCAAGAACTTTTTAGCTCAGTGGACTTATCTCGTGATTCCTCATTCAATTATCCCAATATTTTCATGTTTTTACACATAATCAAGAAATCCCCAGATCGTATGAATTCTCTGTCAACTCGGCTATGTAAACCCTAATCTACATCCCCTTACCTATAAATACCCATGGCATTGGCTTCCTGAGAGCTTTTGCAACACAATGCACACTTCAATTTCTATTTTCCTCGATGTTTGACCCCCCAACAATCGATTTTTTATACTGAGCCTACGGCAGACCTCCCACTCTCCTCTCTTCATCTCCGGCAAAATCAAGGGTACCTCTGACTTTGTCTCTTCCCCCTCATTCTTTTGACTACTTGTACGTTGGATTTCAACGTGTTTTGTGGTTTTGCCTACTTCTCATACAAGCAGCTCGACGCCATTGTGTGAGCATGAGGAAGGGGATGACACCCCTCGTGCAATGTCATTTTTTCCCTCCTCTTCTTCTTTGTTTCCTCTCTGTTTCATGCTAGGGGGATTCATGTCCTTCACTTTTCTTTACCGCGGTTTGACCCGGATTTGACTGGTGCCAGCCTGTGAGGCGGGTCACTGACTTGGCTAGATGTGATTGGGCCAAGCAGTGGTCACAACCCCACTCTCGCTCTATCTTTCTGCTTTTTAAAACAAAAATCAAATTTTCTAATTTTTCTATTGGCCAATTTTAGGGAATTCATATCTATTAATTCTTTGGTCAAAAATTAAAAGTAAAATATGTTCTAGACTCAAAAAAAGATGATCTATCGAATAAAAATAATTTTAATGCATGGTTTTGAGTTTTTTAGATAAGGGTTTTTAGGAATGAATTAATGAAGTAAAAATCACTAAAATACTTATAAAAGTCCATATCTCTAAAATATATAAAAGTATAAGTTATTTTGATTAGAAAACCCTAACTAAGACCGTGGTGATGTTTTCAAGACCTAAATCGATGGTTTGTAGAAAAAATTGGGCACTTTAGGGTTTTTAAGTCTTTAATGCATGTACATAGTTCTCATACATGAACATGGTTATGACTTGGCTCACTTTGATTGGGCCAAGCAGTGGGCCCAGTCCCACCCTCACTCTTTCTCTCTTCTTTTCAAAATGAAAATCAATTTCTCTAATTTTCCTATTGGTAAATTTTAGGAAATTCATATCTATTAATTCCTTAGTCAAAAATTAATAGTAAAATATGTTCCAAACTCAAAAATAGACGATCTATCTAATAAAAATAATTTTGATGCCTAGTTTTTAGTTTCAAATAAGTGTTTTTAGGAATGAATCAATTAAGTAAAAATCACTAAAAATACCTCTAAAAGTCCATATCTCTAAAATATATAAAATTATATGTTATTTTGATCAGAAAACCCTAAATAAGATAGTGGTGATGTTTTAAAGACCTAAAATGATGGTTTGCAGAAAAGGTTTGTCACTTTAGGAGTTTTAAGTCTTTAATGCATGCACATAGTTCTCATACATGAACATGGTTATGATATTAGGCCAAGTGGACTCAGATCTTGGTTAGGGTTGTGGAGAGTGGTTTCTAGGGCTCTAAGGAAGAGGTATGTGCATCTAACACCTTAGTTGGGATATTTATGCCCTAACCTAATATTCCCTAATGAGTCTTAATTGAATCTAACTCTCTTTTCTTGAAACCCTAATTTCTTGTTCCTCAAATTAGATTATAGTTTCTTATTGTTTGGGTTTAAACCCCACTACCATTCTTATTGATTCATAGGATTGTTCTTTCCATGACTACTTTTTTTAGCATGTAGATTTATGTTCTATTTCATGTTAAGTAGCAGTACTTATGTACAACCACCCACAGAGGAAATGCATTTATTTGCCCCGGGGAATATTTTTATTCTCCCCATATTATTGTGGGTGATTGGGAATGTCTTATTCTCCCCTCACCTAAGGTTATAGGTCTGGTATGTGCCTCAACCCTACTTAGTTAGGTAGACATAATTATCTTTCATGCACAACCTTTTTAATTTAATTTTAATGGAAAGTTTCTTTTGATATAGCCTCATACTCTTGTTATATTCATCTTATGATGAACCCTAGCATGTTTTTACTTGCTTTATTTATCTTGTTATACTAGACTAGTTTTGTGACACATACTTCTCTTACCTTTTCCCTTTTGCTGGGTGCTTTCCCAACCACCCAGGTGTTGAGCAAGGTGATGGATATGTCATGACGAACTTAACTTTTGGCTTGGACTTGGTTGATGGAGATGTTTCATTGGAGACAAGATTGTAGTATTCTAGACTTTCCTCTATCTAGATGCTAATTGTTGTATCTTGATGTAAACCCTAATTGGAGAATGATATATTTTTGGATAACCTTTTATGAAATTGAATTAGTTAGAAATTTTTATTCCGCTACTTTCCAATGGTCTTTTGTATACCATATTTATAAATTTGGAAAGTTTATGCCCATTCCATTATACATTTGTCTGTGGTTGGAATGGATATCAATTCTTCCAATTCTTAGTAAAGGGGTGATTTCACTCTTCTATGACATGGTATCACAACCCATGGTAGTTTAAATTTGACTATTTTATTTTTGTCTCCCTAATTAGAATTCCTATCTTTCATAGTCCATTTAGGTGACATGCTTTCCCTACAGTTGATCTATAGATGATGAAAGCTTGACTTAGGACCCTATAGTTCCACATTATAACCTTGATGAATGAAACCCTAAAATACTCATAACTAAAACTTGCATAACTTAATGTTGTTTAGGTTTGCCTTTAGGTAACTATTAGGGCATGAATTTGAAGCAAAGGAGTCTAGAAAGGATCAAGTTTTGGGGTCTTGCAATATTTTCCTCCACGCCACTAGCTTGGTTTACGAGGACTCTCCAATCCATATGATATTGGCCTAGCCTAAGCTGATATTGATTGTCTGAAATAGTTTGCTTTTATGCAATAGTAACCTTAGACTTCCATGTTGTATATCTTTGGGAACCCTAAGTTTTAGGTGTATGATGACTTGTTTGAGGATGGAGATGAAGATAGTTTCTTTATGTCCCTTTGGACCACATGTTTGGATTGTTATCCCAAGAACCTAGACTTTGAAGTTTCGGGTTAAGTGAGCTATTAGAGTGCACAGTGGAAGTGTGATGGATCTTATACATGGTCAAGAGACTCATCCTTTAACCCTAGTATAGTTTGGCTTGATAGGTCGAACTCTTTAAGGGGATGGATCCTATGACATCATGAAACTTATCTACTCTATCTTTAGAAACCCTAACCCCATAAATAGGAGGTTAGTGTGCTTGGATCCCTTGTTCTGACCAAACAAGCTATAGTTGTAATCCCACATGTGTTTTATATACTAATGAACATATAATAGTCACATAATGAATAGTTCATATGTTTGAACCCTAATAAATATCCAATGCAAATAACATGGTTCACTCACATGTTAATACTAATTATGGATACACATGATGTTAATAATGTCATGAACTAATAAACCCTAATGATATGATAAGTGCAACCTAATCTTGGACTTAGTGCATACTAAAAATGAATTAGTGAAATATAATGGTCATGTTGACCTAAACCTTAAGTCGTAATTATCTAACCTTAATATATGCATCCTTAATGTCTTTCATGATACATTAATGACATTAGGTTCCATAATCAGTTAACATACTTTGATAAATTTAAATGATATATATATATATATATATATATATATATATATATATATAACATCATCTGATCACATATTAATCAAGACATCAATATGAAATGCATGTTATCTTGTTATCTAATACACACGTGATTAGTCACCTAATGTGAATCAATTCATTGATATGTAATATGTCTCACTTTGATAATTAAAATACATATAATGGCTTCAATTTGAATATGAAGTGATTGGATTCATATAAGCATGCAAAATCAATAATATAAATAAATATGAGAAATTATTAATGATGACATTAATGTGAAAGGTAATGTTACAATGTTTAATATACATACAAGTAATGAATGTGACCTAATTTGGATTAATTGTAGACTTAATAACAAATTGAATAAATTTCCTATCACATGTAAGATAATTTTTTATAATTAATATAATGATAATATGAGGATAATGAAGTGTAAATGTAGATTATTAATGATCAAAGTTATTGAGATAATTGAGTAACCTCTGATTGTGCATAATAATGAAATATAATTCTTTCTGGCAACCAAGGGAATATGGCATGACATAATTAAAAGAATAACAATGATAAAGTGATATCCTAATAAATATAGTGCTAATGAGCCAAAAATGTTAATAATGTTACATGTCATAAAAATAATTTTAATAGTGGAGCCCTAGGTGATCCTCGAGAACCTGACCTATGTCGAGATGCTTGTGAAGTATATGTTGATGAGTTGTATGGTGGAAGTTATGGTTGGTGGAACAACAGAAGTTTGGTGATGAGATGTTGCACATTCACCTTCCCTCCTTACTTGAGATTTTAGGGACGAAATCCTTTTATGGGGTGGAGCACTGTAACATACCGAATCTTGGACATTTTGTCTTTTGGCCCTCTTTCCCATCTTTTCCTTTCATTTATATCCTCTTTGGCCTTCTGTTTAATTTGTGGAGAATATAATGGTTTAGTGAATCAGTCCTAACACCACATAGAACCTCTCACCTCTCACCTCTCTCACCCTAGCACTACTAGGGTTCTTCCTCCATAGGAGGTTGGCTGGGGGGAGGGGGTTTGGCTCCACAAAGTAGTGTCCCGCTCCCCCTCAGCCTCTTCTCGCCTGTCATCAGCAGGGTCTCTTCTTTGGGAGGTGTGTGAGCATGGTGTCTTTGGAGGCAACGGTCTTCTTCCTCCCTATCGTTGAGCCAAACTGCGACGAGTTTCCTATACCCTTTCTCTTTTGCTGACTTTTTGTTTTGATTGTTCTCTTGTTTTGTCTATCTCGATGTTAATCAGCACTGCTTTCTCTTCTTGTGGTAGATTTTTCTTTCTCGGTCAATTTTGTTGTGGAGTTTGTATGGCAGCAATTGCGGGAAAAATATCCTTTTAGAACACCGATTTGGTGTAGGCACTCTACCACACATACATACTCAGGTTGAAAGTATTCCTCATAGAAAGCTGCCTTAGCCAGCGAAGGAGAAGAGGGATCTATACATCATTGTCCTTATCAGATTCCGATATAAGTTTTTGTGGTGGTTTGTATTTGTTCTTGATCTTTGTGTGGTCTTTAGTTTGTTTTTCTCCTCATGTAGATGTCGTATGGCTACTCCATAATGAAATTTTTCTGTTTAACTTCAAAAAAAAATAATGGTTTAGTGAACATCTGTTCACCTATTATGCCAATAAAGGGGTTTAATGCACAAATACCTTAGTAGAAATCTAAGTAATGGGCCTGATGTGCAATTGTCCACTTAAGTAAAAAAAGAAATAAAGGAATTCATGCTAGAACTTCCTAAGATTTTTTAGAATAGGAAAAAGAAAATAAAACCCCAAAATATACATAAAATATATGATAAATGCTATAAATGGATAAAAGGAGATGGTGAGGAATATATTGCTTCCAAAAATCACAAATAGAAAACCCACGAGATAATTTGATACACAATTTTGTTTTCTTGGATTGAAAGTGACTTAAGGGCCAAGTATCACCCTATATGGAAAAATATAAATATATATAAGCCTTTATTAAAGGAAAATAGGAAAGAAGTGAAGAAAGAGAAATAAAATATCTAATGTTCTCAAATTGGAAAACTAACTCCAAATTCGTAATTTAGACATTAAAATGTGCCTTTGGGCAAGTTTTCAACTAATTTGGATGATATTTGGATAATGTGAAAAAGTAGGAGAGAGAAAGTATGTAGAAACTTCATTTTAATAACTAATTAAATAAATGGAACAAACATGATCAAATAATGGCAAAATAATATCTAAGACATTAATTGGGACAAGTGGGTGAAATTTGATCATATTTGGATAATCTTAGAGTCATAAATGAATGAGGAAAGAGAAAATGGGTTTTGAATTATTTAACCATTTAAAGTCCTTAAAAGGAAAAACTAATTCTATATTCGGATTCTACACCTCAAAATTAGTTAGGGTGTCAATTTTTATTAAATTTGGAAATTGTTTGATCCCTCAAAAGATGAAATAGAAATTCATTAAGTAATATATACATCACTTTATTTGAATTATAATACAATTGGAAAATAATTGGTCACGCGCCTAATAGAACTCCTACACATGTGATTCGACATCTAGGAGATTCCTAGGATCCATCGTACAGTCGGGAACTTGTCACCTACCATGGTCCGGATTAGGAAGTAGGGAGAGGATTTTTTATTTTTCTAATTGTGATATCTCTCTGGATACATAACTAGATCGAGAACTTTTTGGCTCGTTGGAATTATCTCATGATTCCACATCTAACTATCCCAATATTTTCATGTTTTGGCGTAGAATCTAGAAAGCCCCAAATCATACAAAGCTTATCTCTCACCCTGGCTATGTAAACCCTAACCTACACCCCCTCACCTATAAATACCCATGCCATTGGCTTCCTGGGATCTTATGCAACTCAACCCACACTTCAATTTCTAGTTTCTTTAGTGTTTGACCCCTGACAATTGGTTTTGTGTTCTGAGCTTGTGGCAGACCTCCCTCACTCCTCTCTTCATCTCTAGAAAAATCAAGGGTGCCTTTGACTTTGTGTCTCCCCCCTTTCTTTTGACTACTTGTACATTGGATTTCATCGTGTTTTGTGATTTCGCCTAATTCTCACACAAGCAGCTCAGCACTGTGGCATGAGAATGAGGAAGGGGACAATTCCCCTCGTGTAATGTCATTTTTTCCCTCCACTTCTTCTTCGTTTCCTCTCTATTTCGCACTAGGGGCATTCATGTCCTTCGCTTTTCTTTTCTACAGTTTGACCCAACTTTGACCGGTGCCATCCTGTGAGACAGGCCACTGACTTGGCTTACTATTATTGGGCCAAGAAGTGGGCCCGACCCCACCCTCGCTCTTTCTCTCTACTTTTGAAAATGAAAATCCATTTTACTAATTTTCCTATTGGTCAATTTTAGGAAATTCATATCGATTAATTCCTAGGTTAAAAATTAAAAGTGAAATATGTTCTAGAATCAGAACATGATGATCTATCTAATAAAACTAATTTCAGTGCCTAGTTTTGCATTTTTCAAATAAGTGTTTTTAGGAATGAATTAATTAAGAAAAAATCACTAAAAATACCTCTAAAAGTCCATATCTCTAAAATATATAAATTATATCTTATTTTTATTAGAAAATCCTAACTAAGATAGTGGTGATATTTTCAAGACCTAAATCGATGGTTTGTAAAAAAAAGTTGTTCACTTTAGGGTTTTTAAGTCTGTAATGCATGTACATAGTTCTCATACATGAGCATGGTTATGATATTAGGCCAAGTGGACTTAGATCTTGCTTACAGTTTTAGAGAGTGGTTTCTAGGGTTCTAAGGAAGAGGTATGCACATCTAACACCTTAGTTAGGATATTTATGCCTTAACCTAATATTCCCTAATGAGGTTAATTGAATCTAACTCTCTTTTGTTGATACCCTAATTTCTTTTGCCTCTAATTAGATTATATTTTCTTATTGTTTGGGTTTAAACCCCACTACCATGCTTATTGATTCACATGATTGTTCTTTCCATGACTACTTTTTTTTAACATGTAGATTTATGTTCTATTTAATGTTAAGTAGCAGTACTTATGTACAACCACCCACAGAGGGCATGCATTTATTCGCCCTGGGGAAAGTTTTTATTCTCCCCATATTATTGTAGGTGACTAGGATTGTCTTATTCTCCCCTCGCCTAAGGTTAGAGGTCTGATAGGTTCCTCAACCCAAGTTAGTTAGGTAGACATAATTATCTTACATGCAAAATCTTTTTAATTTAATTGTTAATGGTTAGTTTCTTTTGATATAGCCTCATACTCTTTTTATCTTCATCTTATGATCAACCCTAGCCTATTTTTACTTGCTTTACTTATCTTGTTATCCTAGACTAGTTTTATGACACATACTTTTCTTTCCTTTTCCCTCTTGCTGGGTGCTTTCCCAACCACTCAGGTGTTGAGCATGGTGATGGATATGTCATGAAGAACTTAGCTTTTGGCTTGGACCTGGTTGATGGAGATGTTGCTTTGGAGACAAGGTTGTTGTTGTCTAGACTTTCCTCTATCTAGATCCTAATTGTTGTATTTTGATGTAAACCCTAATGGGAGAATGATGTATTTTTGTATAACCTTTTATGAAATTGAATATAGTCAGAAATTTTTATTCCGCTACTTTCCAATGGTCTTTTGTATACCATATTTATAAATTTGGAAAATGTATGCCCATTCCATCATACCCTTATGTGTGTTTGGAATGGATGTCAATTCTTTAAATTTTTTAGTAAAGGGGTGATTTCACTCTTTTACACATCCCCTACCTTTGGTGGCTGGTATAGTAGACATGGGTTGGCGAGTCCCCAGTTCTCCCACATCTTTGATCAGTTTTGCATGTTTAAGGATGCATTGAAGTCACCTCAAGAATTTTGCACCTGATTCATGTATATCTTCTGGTACATACTTGAGTATTCATGAAGCTTTGAAGCTTCGAAACATGGTGCCTCCATGGATGTTTTAAATATTTGAAAATATACATCGTGTGATCTAATCCTAGGCTCTCACACATATTTAAATCCCCCTTTTTGTATGTTTTTCCCCACAAACGGAATCTTACCACTAGCATTCACTCTTTTCTGTATTATGATTTTTCCCAAATCAAGGGTGGTGATGTTGCTACTTTTTATGAAGTAACTGACACCACTCTCTCTCTCTATCCCTCTATCTCTCTCCCCCTCCCTCCATCCCTCCATCGTTAGTCTCTCTCTCTTTAGAAATTGACAAGATTATAACTTCTTCATACAATCTCAAAAATGGTAGAACCTATAGTTCATTTTGGATACAAGAGAAACTCAAATGCGATGGAAATGCTTTCATCATCTATTCCTGATCTTTTTTCACATGTTCTTTTCAAATGTTCTTTGATGGTGACATTTGAATCAAAAGTGTAGCCTGTTGGGTTTTAGGGGAGGCAAAGAAGCAGCGAAAACACAAATTTTCTCCACAAAACCCAAAACAAAAGGAATCGCGTCAACGTCTATATAATAGGAAAGATGGTTTGTGGATGCATACCTTGTCCCGAGGCTTGCTCGGAGACAGTACCTCGTGCCTTATGCGGTCTTCACCTATTGTCTTGGACAGTGTCTGTGCAGCTCCTGGTCGCACCGGGACTGACGACTCCTCCTCCTACCGGAATGTCGGATGACAGTTGTCCTCCTAAGCGGCAGTGACCTCCCGCCTCTGAATTAATCCACACGGACCACCTGGAACTCCACACTCCTTGTCCCACAAGGAAGTGGAAGGATTCACACCCTCCTGTTGATGTACTAGTTGCCAACACACTCTCCTGCTACCAATTGCAACTGCAGTTGTCTTTCCCTTGCTGCACCTCCCTTTGCGGGAAGCACTTGCTCGGGCTCTCTCTCGGTCACCAAAACCAGAGAGAACAACAACTTTGCAGAGCAACCGGATTGCACTGAGTTGTACTATGAGAAGCCTCAATACCCCTATATATATAGGCGGGTCATGGGACAGGGTTCTCTGTCCCCGGCAATATGGGACTAAAAGCAGGAGTAAAAGGGTTCGAGATTTTCCACAAAAGCAACCAACTCGCAACCTGAACCGATCGGTTCACAAGTGAACCAGTCAGTTGGGGACCTGAACTGGTCAGTTGGAGCACCAACCGATCGGTTGGGACACCTCAACCGGTCGGTTCACAAGTGAACCGGTCGGTTGGTCGTCCTGGTTGATCCCGGATTGACTTTCCTTCTTTTTCTTCTAATTGGTATCAAATACCAATCCTTGTTCCAATCAAATTGGGCAAGTGAAATACAAGGAAAATTCTCACCAATCCTACTTTCCCAAGTTGCTCGGTTGCACCATTTGAACCGATCGGTTCAACACTTGAACCGCTCATTTCACTCTGTGCATGAGCCGATCGGTTCAACAATTGAGTCGACCGGTTCAGCAACCTCAGCCGACCGGTTCAGCAACCTCAGCTGACCGGTTCATCACATGAACCAATCGGTTGGCAGTGCAGGTTGTGCAGAATCAGTCAAATGCGATTTCAATCAATCTGATACTCCAATCAATGCGTCCAACACCTTGAACATTATGATATTGATCTATCGATTAATTGAGTGTTTAATTGAACTACTAAACTCCTTTAGTAATCAATCTAAACATGGCTTGTGGATAAAACTCCTCTTCCAGGTTAAATCCTATGTGTGTGCCCCTTCAGGTCCATTTCACGTTGGCAGTGAAAGTTCATAACACTTATGACTTCACAAGCAAAGAGCGGTGCCTAGTCACACATCATTGCTACCCAAGTGAAAAAGAAAGTTGGAGAACAACTTTCAATCCTACAATCCGTGAATGGTGTTACAGTGAATGTATAATTCCTTTGTCACTGATATCCATAATGAACTTGAGGCATGGAACATTCATCCTGTCAATGTTCATTCATTTCCTTGATCTCAGAGTAGACTGAGTGAGATGTGTGTGACATCAATATCACATATTAATTCACACGTGCATGCTCATGCCTTTCTCAATTCTACTCATAAAGTGGCAAAGGATATCAAACTCCCTCACGAGGGACAAATCCCATATCTATCACTCACCCCTCAAAAGCCCCATGTGTCAAAGCCACCCAATCATCATCTTTATAACAACCCATGTTTGAGGACTGCGTTTGATGATGTCAAAGTGTACCCAACAACATGTGTTGAGTGTAGTGATTTCAGGTCAAAGAATCACACTCACCACCATCACTGTGAGAGCTGACTGTGACTACCAAGTCATGGTTCCATGTGTCACTCTCACGGTGGGTATGTCTGCTACCCTGTTCTCTAACAAGTACCTATGTGCTTGGTTTGATATCACTATATCATGACTAATGAGATTCTGTCATCAACCAACACACAATCTCGTCTTTAGTGTTATTGATGTCTATGGTTATTTCCACAATAAACAACTGACTAGGGACAAAACAAGAATGTATACTCTTAACATATGTATGATCTCATCGTTTAGGTCATGAACCTAAAAGCATACGTCATTGAGTAAAAACCATTCTTTAGACATCTATCATGTTACACCATCATCTCAGAAATAGTTTAAACATATAGATTGGAAATTGCCTTTATTATTATTCAAATCATTTACAAAGTAACCCATTACAATCATCATATGACTTGCTCTATGGGCATACATACCAACAGACTCCCACTTGCACTTAGAGCCAGTCACCAAGGAAACACAGTCCTTGTGACCTAGCATGACCATCATGCTTCTGCTGAGAAAGGGCCTTAGTCAGTGGATCACCAATGTTGTCTTCAGTTGGTACTTTGCAAATCTTCACATCTCCTCGCTGTACGATCTCTCGTATGAGATGGAAGCGTCGCAGTATGTGCTTGGACCGCTGATGTGATCTGGGCTCCTTAGCTTGTGCAATAGCTCCATTATTGTCACAATAAAGCTCAATTGCATCACAACTACTGGGAACTACACCAAGTTCAGAAATGAACTTCCTGATCCACACAGCCTCCTTTGCCGCATGCGAAGCAGCAATATACTCGGCCTCAGTAGTAGAATCAACAATTTTTTCTTGCTTGGAACTCTTCTAGCTCACAGCTCCATTATTAAGGCAAAACACAAATCCTGATTGCGATCTGTAATCATCTTTATCGGTTTGGAAGCTTGCATCGGTGTAACCCTTTACAACTAGCTCTTCCTCGCCGTCGTACACAAGAAACTGATCCTTAGTCCTTCGCAAGTACTTGAGGATGTTCTTCACGACTGTCCAGTGAGCATCCTCGAGATCTGACTGGTACCTGCTCGTCATGATGAGAGCATACGAGACATCTGGGTGTGTGCACAACATAGCGTACATGATGGATCCGATGGCTGATACATATGGGATCCCATTCGTACGCTCCCTCTATTCACAAGATTGGGGACATTGAGCTCTAGAGACGGTGACTCCATGTAGTATGGGGATGTTGCCTCTCTTTGAGTTCTCCATGCTGAACCGCTTCAGTACTTTGTCAATGTACGTGCTCTGACTTAGTTTGAGAAGCCTTCTAGATCTATCTCTATAGATCTTAATTCCTAGAATGTAGGATGCTTCTCCTAATTCATTCATTGAGAAAGTATTCCCAAGCCAATTCTTTACCTTCTCTAAGGCTAAGACATCATTCCCCATCAAAAGTATGTCATCCACATACAATACAAGGAATTTGGTCGATCTCCCACTAACCTTCTTGTACACACAAGGTTCATCTTCATTTTGAATAAAGCCAAACACTTTGACTTCCTCATCAAATCGAAGATTCCAACTCCGAGATGCTTGCTTCAATCCATAGATTGACCTTTGCATCTTACAGACTTTATTGGCATTCTTTGGATCTACAAAACCTTCAGGTTGTGTCATGTACACATCCTCATTTATATTCCCGTTAAGGAATGCGGTTTTAACATCCATATGCCAAATCTCATAGTCATAATAAGCTACAATAGCAAGCATGATCCTGATGGACTTAATCATGGCAACTAGAGAAAAGGTTTCGTCATAGTCAACACCTTGAACTTGTCGAAATCCCTTAGCAACCAATCTGCCTTTATAAGTTTGCACATTGCCATCCATGTCGGTCTTCTTCTTGAAGACCCACTTGCACCCTATGGGTTTTAACCCTTCGGGTGGTTCCACCAAAGTCCATACTTTGTTGGAGTACATGGATTCCATCTCGGATCTCATGGTTTCAAGCCATTTCTCAGAATCTGGTCCCTCCATAGCCTCTACGTAGGTAGTTGGATCATCATCTATGATCAACTCACCACCTTCCTGAGTCACAAGGTATCCAAACCTCTCAGGTTCAAGGTGGGTCCTACTAGATCTACGAGGTACTTGTGTTACCTGAGGAGACTGAGATTCCACAACACCTTGTGAATCTGCATTTTCCTCTGGTACATCTACCGGTTTAATGTTTTCTTGTTGGGCTTGAACCTCTTCAAACTCTATATTTGTCCCACTCCTTCCTTTGGAAATAAATTCCTTCTCTAGGAATACAGCATCCCTGGAAACAAACACTTTTTTGTCAGTAGGGTGGTATAGATAATATCCCTTGGTCTCCTTGGGATATCCAACAAAATAACATTTATCAAATTTGGGTCCAAGCTTATCAGGAAACATTTACTTGATGTAAGCCTCACAACCCCAAATCTTCATAAAATACAAATTGGGATGCTTCCCAGTCCATATTTCATATGGTGTCTTTTGAACCGATTTAGATGGTACACGGTTAAGTGTAAATGCGGCAGTTTCAAGAGCATGACCCCAGAAAGAAATTGGAAGATCAGCAAAACTCATCATTGATCGCACCATATCCAAAAATGTGTGATTCCTTCTTTCAGACACACCATTATGCTGTGGTGTTCCAGGCGGAGTCCGTTGTGATACAATACCACAGGCTCGCAGAAGGTCCTCAAACTCCTGGCTTAAGTATTCTCCACCGCGATCGGATCGAAATGCCTTAATACTTTTACCAAGTTGGTTCTGTACTTCATTCATGAAATCCTTGAACTTTTCAAGGGCTTCTGACTTATGCTTCATCATGTACACATAGCCATACCTACTGAAATCATCAGTGAAGGTAATGAAGTACTGGCACCCATTTCTGGCATTAGATCTAAAAGGCCCACATACATCAGTATGTATGAGTCCTAATAGATCACTAGCTCTCTCACCTTTACATGAAAAGGGAGTTTTGGTCATCTTGCCCAACAGACAAGATTCACATGTCTCTATTGATTCATAATCAAAAGAGTCTAGATAACCATCTTTATGGAGTCTAGAAATGCGCTTCTCATTTATGTGCCCTAGACGACAATGCCAGAGATATGTTTTGTTTGAGTCGTTGAGTTTTTGCTTTTTGGTGTTTACGTTGCATACACTTGTCTCCAAGTCTATCAAGTATAGACCATAAGACATAGGAGCACTACCATAAAAGATCCCATCTTTAGAAATGGAACACCTTCCACTTTTAATAAGAAATTCAAATCCATCTTTGTCCAAACAAGAGACGGAAATGATATTCCTATTTATGGTAGGTACATAATAGCAGTTATTCAACTCTATTATTATCCCACTTGGTAGATTTAACTCATAGGTTCCTACGGCGCTGGCGGCAACTCTTGCCCCATTGGCAACACGTAGTTCAACCTCGCCTTTCCCTAAAGGCCTACTTCTCTTAATATCCTTCACATTTGAACAAATGTGAGATCCACATCCGGTATCAAGTACCCATGACGAAGAAGTAGTAAAGTTAATCTCTATCACGTATTCACCAGAAGTAGAGATCTCTATCTCTGACTTTTCCTTCCATTGTTCCTTCCATCCTCTCCATGTAGAAGAAATTGGTTTGGCGAGAGAACACTTCTCTCCCTTACCTACTTTCTTCTTCACTAACACATTAAGCATACATAGAGTGGATTCTAAGGATCCTGGTATATCTGGATTGTGCAGAACACTTCTCACAGTCCTCAACCAGTTATGGAATTTATTCTCAATTAATTTGCCCATTTTAAAAGATGATTCTTTTGCCATTCTACAAGAGAAAATTTGCATTTTTCAAAACCCTTTTGATTTGATTTGAATAAAATTTGACGATAGTTAATTAGGCCTTTAATTAATTACCGTTCCCACTATTTTGATTCAAATTGACAGCCCTCACCATCAATTCGGAAGATTGCAGCGTACAATCTTCTAGTGGGTCAAGATCCTGGAAACCTCTAAGCCATGGACCAGCATTGGCTGTCACCCACAACTCAGATCTTCCGGGTAGGCAACTCTTGCCAATTGCATCATATGCAACTCTTGATGAATGAACATGCGCAACACCTTTGCCATGAACATTCTGTGCCTCTGCGCTTAGAAGCTCTAAGAATCACCAGTTAAGTCTAACCCAAAAGATGACACGGTAAACATGCACCCTGCTTTGGCAGAACCTACATGTCGACCCTTCACACATCCACAAGATAGACGGTGCATCATGCTTTGGCGTAACCTACGCTTGGTCGATCAAGTTTGCCATGTGTGTCACTAATGGAAGGCGTATAAGACTTAATATTTTAATGAGGGATTTGGTTTTTCTATACATATACATATCCAATCACCACAATATATAGTAAGTATCATATACATGATATATCCCACAGAAAACATGCAAAATGATAAAAAAGAAATGATTATGGCCATCCTATTTGTGATTCCTCGAGCCAAGAGGAATCACAGTCATCTAGGTCTACATCACATGCAACCTGTACAAGATGAAATATGTGCCTGCCTTTCTGGGTTTGATCAGCTCATCTCCATGACTGATCGGCTCGCCATCAGGTTGGTTGTTCGGGTGCCACCAGTCGATCGACTGCCGCCTCCAGCCGATCGGTTCACCGGTCGTCGTGCATCTCCTCAGGTCGCCACCCGCTCATCTCTCTCCTCGAACCGGTCGTCTGGATCACCAACCAATCGATTCACGCCTTGAATTAGTCGTCTTCTGGTCGTCCCCCGTTCTTTGACATAACAGGAAATAAAATCTATCATATTTACAATTTAATTGTGAAACCCCGAGTTACATTCGGGGGGAGAAAAGGTAGAAAAAGAATTCTCGAATTATTTCGAGTTACATCAGGAATAGGAGAAGGGAATTGGTGCACAGACCGAGATGCAAGCAACCACACAAACAACCACACACAGATATAGGAGTTTATAGGCCATCATCATGCTACACATCCACCACAAAACTTGTTTAAGGGTGACGTGTATCGATTGCATTAATATAACATATCATATATGTATATTTGGGATTTGTGGATTGGACATGTATAAAGCCGATATTATTCGCATCGCATGCAATAAATAAGAGTGACAAACCAAAATCGATCATATCGATAATCCTAAAATATAGAACAGTTGACGTGGCTCTGATACCACTGTTGGATTTTAGGGGAGGCAGAGAAGCAGCGGAAACAAAAAATTTCTCCACAAAACCCAGAACAAAAGGAATCGCGTCAACGTCTATATAATAGGAAAGATGGTTTGCGGATGCATACCTTGTCCCGAGGCTTGCTCGATGACAGTACCTCGCGCCTTGCACGGTCTTCACCTTCAGTCTTGGACTGTTTCTGTGCAGCTCCTGGTCGCACCGGCACTGACGAATCCTCCTCCTACCAGACTGTCGGATGACAGTTGTCCTCCTAAGAAGCAGTGACCTCCCGCCTCTGAAGTAGTCCACACGGACCACCTGGAACTCCATAATCCTTGTCCCACAAGGAAGTGGAAGGAGTTGCACCCTCCTATTGACATACTAGTCGCCAACACACTCTCCTGCTGCCAATCGCAACTGCAGTTGTCTTTCCCTTGATGCACCTCCCTTTGCGGGAAGCACTTGCTCGGGCTCTCTCTTAGTTACCAAAACCAGAGAGAACGACAACTTTGAAGAGCAACCGACTTGCACTGAGTTGTACTATGAGAAGCCTCAATAACCCTATATATATAGGCGAGTCATGGGATAGGGTTCTCTATTCTCGGCAATATGGGACTAAAAGCAGGAGTAGAAGGGTTCGAGATTTTCCACAAAAGCAACCAACTCACAACCTGAACTGATCGGTTCACAAGTGAACCGGTCGGTTGGAGCACCAACCGATCGGTTGGGACACCTCAACCGGTCGTTTCACAAGTGAACCGGTCGGTTGGTGGTCCTGGTCGATCCCGGATTGACTTTCCTTCTTTTGCTTCTAATTTGTATCGAATACCAATCCTTGTTCCAATCAAATTGGGCAAGTGAAACGCAAGGAAAATTCTCACCAATCCTACTTTCCCAAGTTGCTCGGTTGCACCAGTTGAACCGATCGGTTCAATACTTGAACCGCTCATTTCACTCTGTGCATGAGCCGATCGGTTCAACAATTGAGCCGACTGATTCAGCAACCTCACCCGACAGGTTCATCACATGAACCTATCAGTTGGCAGTGTAGGTTGTGCAGAATCAGTAAAATGCGATTTCAATCAATCTGATACTCCAATCAATCCATCCAACACCTGGAACATTATGATATTGATCTATCGATTAATTGAGTGTTTAATTGAACTACTAAACTCCTTTAGTAATCAATCTAAACATGGCTTGTGGATAAAACTCCTCTTCCAGGTTAAATCCTATGTGTGTGACCCTGCAGGTCCATTTCACGTTGGCAGTGAAAGTCCATAACACTTATGACTTCACAAGCAAAGAGCGGTGCCTATTCACACATCATTGCTACCCAAGTGAAAAAGAAAGTTGGAGAACAAATTTCAATCCTACAATCCATGAATGGTGTTACAGTGAATGTATAATTCCTTTATCACTGATATCCAGAATGAACTCGAGGCATGGAACAGTCATCCTGTCAATGTTCATTTATTTCCTTGATCTCAGAGTAGACCGAGTGAGATGTGTGTGACATCAATATCACATATTAATTCACACGTGCATGCGCATGCCTTTCTCAATTCTACTCATCAAGTGGCCAAGGATATCAAACTCCCTCAGGAGGGACAAATCCCATATCTATCACTCACCCCTCAAAAGCCCCATGTGTCAAAGCCACCCAATCATCATCTTTATAACAACCCATGTTTCAGGACTGTCTTTGATGATGTCAAAGTGTACCCAACAACATGTGTTGAGTGTAGTGATTTCAGGTCAAAGAATCACACTCACCACCATCACTGTGAGAGCTGACTGTGACTACCAAGTCATGGTTCCATGTGTCACTCTCACGTTGGGTCTGTCCGGTACCCTATTCTCTAACAAGTACCTATGTGCTTGGTTAGATATCACTATATCATGACTAATGAGATTCTGTCATCAACCAACACACAATCTAGTCTTTAGTGTTATTGATGTCTATGGTTATTTCCATAATAACAACCGACTAGGGACAAAACAAGAATGTATACTCTTAACATCTGTATGATCTCATCGTTTAGGTCATGAACCTAAAATCATACGTCATTGAGTAAAAACCATTCTTTAGACATCTATCATGTTACACCATCATCTCAGAAACAGTTTAAACATATAGATTGGAAATTGCCTTTATTATTATTCCAATCATTTACAAAGTATCCCATTACAATCATCATATGACTTTCTATATGGGCATACATACCAACATAGCCTTATCAAATCTTGACTATATTATCATAGAATCTTTTGGAATCAGTATCAAATCTAGTTTTAGAATCATAATCTTAAAGTTTATGATATAGACTCAAAATCAGATATATTTTATGGGTATTTTGATGTTCCAATTACCTATTTGATCTTTTAGCCACATGACTATATTGCATAGTCCATCTTGTTGACATGTTGTGAGATATTTCTAGTTGTTCTTTTGTAAGATGAATGGTTCTTATTATGGTTATGTGGAACAAGTACCCTAAATTGTATTCTTTTGGATACCAAAACTCTTGAACATCAAATCATGACAATGATTCTTTGACCAGGACTTGACCCTACTCTGTGATCTCTTTCATCTTTGAATTTGTGAATTAAGATATCCTACAAAGGTACATGTTATATATCCTTTTGACCATTATTTATGTGATATAACATATATGTACATATGTATGACTAGAACACTTGACTAAATTACTTGCATGAGCTACCATGTTCCCTACAAACTAGTATTTTGAATTTCTATATGTGGATGGTTTATTCTTTTATTTTATATCTAGATTTTCAATATACTTCCCACATTTTCTTACTATTGACCATTTAAGCCTTTTCCCTTACCATTCTTAGGGTTCAAGCAGAAATACTTGCCTTGCCCTTAGGGATAAGTGGCACTCTGGACTTTCCCTAGGGTTAAGTGGCACCATATTAGTCTTTCCACCCACTCTCATATATGTGAGGTGATTGACTCTTGTCTATATTATGAACTTATATGTATCTTTAGTTTTTGAGAACTTGAAAATGACCGCTTCATTAATAGTTGTTTCGTATAGATATGCCAAGTGGTTATTCCTTTCTTATATACATATATTTTTCATGTTTTCCATAATTGTACTCAATGTTTTTGCATTGCCATTGGGTCATGATATTTGATTTAAGCAAACAATGAAAACTCTTTTCATGTCCCTTTACTCGTCGAACTCTGTTAGAAGAACCAAATGTATGCGAATAAATCTACAAACAGGAGAGAAATTTATGTAATCACATTGTAGAAATCATATACTTTGTTGTAGTTAGTCTTTCTCTCCTTCTAAGTTTCCATCTTGTTTCTCACAGGGCTTGTAAAAACTTTTGTGGTTTATTTTCAATAGTGAGAGATGTTATTGTCTTTTTTGCATATGAATTGTGAGATTAATCAGGAAAAATAAGGATGAGATCTTCAATCCCTCTACCTCTATCTAGGTAGTGGGTTTAAGATTGAGGTAAAAATAGTTTTGTGACAATTGGTATTAAAGCATACACACTCCTATATGCATTAAGTAAATACTTTTCTCAAATATCTTGAACCTAGGAAACTTAAAAGTTCACAGTGGAGAAACTAGGGTGACACAACATGAGAAAAAGGGTTCTGGCTAGTAATACCTCCTATCTATCTCATAATGGTGGTTGAGGTTCCCCTCTCTAACTCTCCTTGAGGGATTTAGATCCACCTAAAAGGTTGAAACCCGTAGAGAATCTTCCACCATCTTATCTTTTATCTAAGGAGTATCCTAGCCACCCTATTAGAATTAAGTAGGGTGGCTTCTTATCTTCCTCTCACTAGAGATGTGTATTGACGTGAACCATATCCTATTGATTATGGGTAGCATATGATGGGAAAACTAAAATCTAAGTTAAATCATAAAGATTTGACTAGAAGTTATAAGTTTGCCATATCATGTATCCAATTTACTTTATGAAGAACTTATGGAGTTATATCTTATAGATGGATCTACAAACTTGAAATAGTGACAAGCTTGAATTGAATGCCTTTCGTATAAAGGATAATAAGGAAAAAGAAAAATTAAGATAGGGATAATATTGATAAAGAAAATGTTGAGGAACCACCTAGAAAAACCCATAAGCTTAGAAAGTTGGAAGATCAAAGCAAGCTCATCATAGAAACCTTTTGCAACCTAGAAACCCAAACAATACCCATAGTCCATGTAGGAATTTACATCACCCTTAGTGCTTTCATCCCCTCATTAAAAACCTGTCACCATGGAAATAGAAACAAAAATAGAGGTTGGAATTGCATTGGAGGGCCAGCTCAACTGCTCAGCCAAGGTTCTGAAAATGAGAGTATAAAGGGGACAAAACCAAAAGGGTGATTTAACTATGGATTTAGGAACCATGGATCTTGTTGGCATTAGAATTCATGTTGCCACTTATTCAAGACGGACATGCATTCTATGAAGGAGTGCCCCTACCCACCTCCTCAATGGGTTGCCAAGCATAAGAAACATCATGCCAATGTGACCACATACAGTAGTGAAGAAGACTCAAAAAAATTAAATCTTAAATGAAGGTACTCTTATGTAACTCTACACATCTCGTTATGAACCTATTATAATCATGTAGAGAATATATGAATAATTAAATAATTGATATATGGTTTTCATTTGACTCCCCAAATTCAAATCTTAAAATCTCGACTTACTCTTGAAATGATGAATTAAACATGATAGACCTATAAATTGTTCATCCATTTTTTTCCTTTAAACCAAAAGATCAGATCAAGAGATGTTGACATGATGGTAACTTTGAAAACGCCATTTCTTATTATAGGGTTAATTTCCTAAAAATGACCTAAGTCTATTCATCATCAACCTTGATTATCCTTGACTATGAATGGACATTGATGTATCAAATGAATAATGTAAGGCTCTTTAAATATTTAAATTCTTGATATTGAATAATTTTTATTCTTTATGTATAATACTTTTATGAGGTATAACACCTCCCTTCGAAGAAATGTTTTAGTGTGTTTTGATTTTCATGGGCTGGATTGGATCGAGTATCGTGTCTCCCCACTTAAAATTGTCTTGTCAGTCTCCTTGTGACATATATATATATATATATATATATATATATATATATATACATATGTGTGTATACATGTTTATATATATGTATTTCTAAGTCTATATATAAATATCTATATATGTATATTATATATACATATATATATATACATATACATATAGAAATATATATACATACATATATATATATACATATATAGACACACATATATATACATATATACATACATATAACATATATATATATATACATACATATATATACATATATAGACACACACATATATATATATATATATATATATATATATATATATATATATATATATATATACATATATACATATATATACATACATATATATACATATATACATATACATACATACACACACACACACAGAGAGATTTATATATATATATATATATATATATATATATATATATATATATATATATATATATACATATGTATATATACATATATATATACATATACATATATAAATACATATATATACATATATATATATGTATACATATACATACATATATATACATATATATATATATATATATATACATATATATATATATATATATATATTGAAATTTATTCAATGCCCGCATGGGTAGATTAGTTATGTTACTCGGTGATGCGTATGCGGTGAAATCAATTGTAAAAGAGCAATGTAACACATTTCTATTCTTCTTTCACTCTATTGTCATCATGCTCCTTCTGAACATAAATTTTGAAATTTGTATCACCAAACTATCATCTTCTTCTCCTTCTGCAACCGATTGCAATTTTCTCTTCATTGGATTGTTAAATACCCAGTGTGGCCCAAAATAAAATAATATATATTATTATTGATTTTCTGAAAAAGATGCATCCATTGGGGTATGGGAGGATTCTCGTAACCGCCATGCCTCTTCATGATGGTTAGAGAGGCATTAAGATAATTATATATATTGGCACTGGTCCTCTCTCTCTATAGGTTTTTATAGCAACCGATCCCATCCCTTCATAGTCCCACTGGTCCTCTCTCTATAGGTTTTTTATCATTGTATAAAAATTATAGTTTAATTGGTACTTGTGTTTTTATAAATGATCTTTATCAAGTTAAATTAAGTCATCATTTTGAGAAATCTTTTACAGTCCAGCATAATGTTATTGATAATAAACACACTTATTTAGATGAGAAATCATCACTTCTTTGGCATCGAAGGTTGGGAAATATTTTCAAAGAAAAAATCCAAAGATTAGTAAAGGAGGGAATTTTAGGGCCCTTAGACTTTATTGATTTTGAAACATGTGTTGAATGCATAAAGGCTAAACAAGCCAACACCACTAAAAAAGATGTGAGTAGTGGAACATTAGAAATAATTTATTTAGATGTTAGTGGATCTTTTCCACCTTATTTTATAGGGGAAAAATATTTTGCAACCTTTATCGATGACTATTCACGATATATGTTCCTCTACTTATTGTACGAAAAAAGTGAGGTCTTTCAAGCCTTTAAAGACTTTAAGGCTGAAGTGGAGAAACAATTAGGTAAAGTGATTAAGATAGTCAGATCAGATAGGGGAGGTGAATATTATGGAAGGTTCACTGATATGGGACAAAGAAAGGGACGATTTGCACATTTCCTTCAAGAAGAGGGTATTGTATATCAATATACAATGTCGGGCAGACCAAGTCAAAATGGTGTAGCTAAAAGAAGGAATTGAACATTAAAGGAAATGGTTCATGCCATGCTTTGTAATGCATCTCTTCCTTCTACAATGTGGAGTGAGGCTTTTAAGACGACAATGCATATATTAAAAAATGTTCTTAGCAAGTATGTTAGGAAAACCCCATATGAATTATGGACATGAAGGAAACCATCATTGAGCTATATGCACATATGGGGTTGTCATGCAGAAGATAGAATCTACAATCCACATGAGAAGACATTTGACCCAAGAACCACTAGTGGTTTCTATATTGGTTATCTAGAAAGGTCGAAGGGATATAGATTTTATTGTCCATTCACCCACGAAAAATAGTTGATACGAGTAAGGCTAGATTTTTAGAGGATCATCATCTTAGTGGGAATGACCTACTCAAGAATGTATTCTTTGATGAAATGCAGGATGGTTCTCTTACTCCTGCACCTAGTCAAAGACATATAGGCTACCAGTTATTGTTCCTATGAACAATAGTTAAGTGGATGAGCCAATACAAGTAAATCATGCTCCTAGTCAGGTTGTAAATGAACAATTTGATCATACTCATGATGAAGAACAACCTGAAGATCCTACATAAATTGTAGAACCCAATGTTAAATTAAGAAGATCCACAAGATCAAGGAGGCTTGTCATCCCATATGACTATGTTGTATCCCTTTAAGAGCCAAACATAGACTTTGAAGATATTGATCCCTTATCATTTTCAAAAGTAATGGGTTGTGAAAATTCCTCTAAGTGGCTTGACTCCATGAAGGAGGAACTAGCATCCATGGATAAGAATTAAGTATGGGACCTAGTACATTTACCAAAGAGTATTAAACCTATTGGTTCCATATGGGTCTTTAAGACCAAAAGGAACTCAAATGGTGAAATTGAGAGGTACAAGGTTAGGTTAGTTGCAAAGGGTTTCACATAAAAGGAAGGAATTAATTACAAAGAAACATTTTCTCCAGTCTCATCAAAGGACTCTTTTACAGTAATCATGGCCTTAGTGGCTCATTTTGATCTTGAGCTACACCAAAAGGATGTGAAAATAGCTTTTCTGAATGGGGATTTATCTTAAGAAGTCTATATGGAACAACCAGAATGTTTCATCGATAATAGTAGAAGTCATATGGTTTGCAAATCAAAGAAAAAGCATCCTGACAATGGTATATAATGTTTAACACCATTGTATCAACTTTTGGATTTAAACCTAATATCATTGATCGGTGTACATACCTCAAGGTCAAGGGGAATGAGTTCATAATATTGATTCTTTATGTGGATGACATTCCACTAGCAAGTAATAACTTTGGCATATTACATGAGACTAAAGAATAACTTTCTTCAAATTTTGAGATGAAATATATGGGTGAATCCGCATATGTACTCGGTATGGAGATTCATAGAGACTTACAAGTTCTTTATTTAATGGTATATGTCTCCATTGGTTTTGTCAGGAAAAGTTTATTGTTGGAGATTCAAAGTGTCTATGTATATAACCTTAAAGTCGGTATTTGTAACTAATGTCACAATGTGAAGGAGGTATCAACAACATCAATCATTCATCTGTATAAGTAAAGTTATTACATAGGAAGTAACTAACACGTAAAGATAGAAACAAATTAACTACGCTAGATAAAAAGTAATTATTTTGAACAAAAAGTAGCACATGTCCATAAAATGTAACAAATGCATAATAAAAGAAAAATAAATATGTATGATATATAAGTACATACTGTGTTAAATGTGAGCTATCTAAATTGAATATATATGAAAAAGTGATTTAAACAAAATGTGAATCATATGTTGAGAGAAATATGTACGCTATCACACAACATGATTTCTTACTTTTTATGACTCACTATTGATTTCTAGGACACATAGTTACTTTTTTTTCACATGGTTACTTTTTCTAACTAATTATTACTTTCTATGACAAATGTTTATTTTTCTAGGTAAGTAGTTACTGCTCATACTATAATTATTTTCCTGGAACAAGATAGTTATACTTTGTGTAAAATAATTACTATTTGTACAAAATAGTTACTTTGCGTACAAAATAGTTATGTTTATATTAAGTAATTACTTTTATGGACAAAACACATGAGCAATTTTCCCTATACCCTCATAATTTATGACATTATTGTGCCCCTTCTCATGTGTACATTTAACCCAAGGAAGATGCGAATAGACTATTAGGAAAAGTCCTCTAATTAATATGCATGTGTTAATGCCTTCTCTTAGACAAATATGTTCTTGAATATAGTGAAATTCTTAGCAAGATCAAAAAGGTTAGGATGACTCACATCATCCTAGGTGATATTAAGAGCATAGTGGATCTTAAGATGCTTCTTAGAACTCAAGATTTGTTGCTTGGAGTTGCATTTGTCATCCATCTCCTATGTGGTTTTCATAGAAAAATACTCACCATTATCATGTCTAATCACACGAGGTAGTAGCAGGGATCCATTCCCAATGGGTGGGGCATGTATAGAGATTTTCTCCATTAATTTCATATTATGTAACACAGTTCAAAATGAATGGATTTTTTGTAATTTTGTCATACTTTTCAAAATGAATGGGTTTTCTATAATTATGAGATCCATTTTCATAGGAGTAGAGATGGGAATGGGGAAGTCGTCTAGTAGAGGAAGTTATTTTTTCTTGTTTGACAAACCTTTTGATACTTTAAAGAAGAAAAAACTATAAACTCTCAAGACTCTTTGTGTTCTATTTCCCAATGACGAATGCAATAAGTATTCATATGGAGAAAGAAAGGAAACAAGTGACAAGCTCTTAGTAGCGGGCCAAAATGATCCCATGTCAAAATGATCAATTTCGACTATTATCTTAGAAAGTAATGACCATTCATCAAAAGTAATTGTGTAGTACAAAAAGTAACTATTCGACCTAGAAAGTAACACAAAGTTATGAAAAGTAACTACGTGGAATGAAAAGTAACTAACTAACACAAAAAGTAACACACATTCGTTAGAATTTCATTGAAGCTTCACCTTTTATAATGGAACTTATTTCATTAAAATTTTATACCACACAACCATCATCAAATCATGAATTCTCCTGATAGGTTGTGCTTTATGAAATCTTTAAACACATACCCATAGAAATATATATATGTATATTGCTAGTCAAGAACCTATTTGGGAATTCAATTATTGTAAGTAATAAGAATAAATTGACTGTAGATATACATACTTACTTTGTATACTAAATAGTTACTTTTTAAACTACATAGTTACTTTTTGTCTCAAATAGTTATGTTTTGTACCAAATAGTTACTTTATATACTATACATTAGTGAAATTTGATATTCCTTTTTGAAGGTCTATATATTCTCATTTCATAATTTTTTCCTATGTATTATTCCAAATGTAGATCCATAATGCCAAGATTCTTCATTGTGACAACATAGTTAACTAGTTAGGTAGTTAGTTGGTAGCCTATTCTTGCTTTAATGTACAAGCACCATTACATAATGTCAATTACTTAATACTATCTATCTAATTTCCTATCGTCACCTCCCAATCTTCTCCTCAATTCTTTTGGGTACTTTTTTAGTTAAATAACACCGTAGAATATCGACTCCATCCATTCCCTTTATTGTAGTTTGTTTACAAATATTGTAGCTTGGATCTAAAAATAAATCACAAGATACTTTTATTTTTGAATTAAGCCCATTCCATGTAGATCTACACAAATCACAGTTGATGACAGAAAGGAGATGATCACAATTTCGTTCACAATCATGTGTATGTTCTACTTATGGGCTTGTTTGAGGTATCCCCTACCACATGTAGTGGCCCCAAAAAGAGGGAGTTTTCAACACTGTGCTACTAACCACATGTTACCATATGCCTCTTCTAGTGAAAATTCTAGCATACGGTGGACATGATATGCTTACCCCAACTGCTCAACCTCCATCTTGATCATGAAAATCATACAATATAAACTCCCATATGCCAACACCTTGCTACTTCTCCAAAGGGGAAGTACATGTAGATTTCATCACCTCATGTTCTCATGGATCCCACATGAATCTAGTGGTAGGCCAGGTGGAATCTATGGGGAGATTGCAAAGTCAGCAACGACAAGGATGGTAAAAGAAATAGGAAGTAGGAAAGACACTTCCATGAACCTCTGCCATGGATAAGTCATTCCCTTGTCTCCATTGGTTGGACTCCAGAACTCACTACTATATGGAAGAAAGACAATAAGATCTACAATCCCCTCTCTCATTCTTTGAGTTCCAACCAATACAATAACTAAGATGAAAACACATCTCTATTAACACAGACACTGGTTTGCCAAAAGCACAAGATCATACATTCATGGCTTCAATACTGAGATAGGAGTGAGATAGATGCTAGAAAAAAGACGGGTGTGGAAGTAGGGGAACAATGAAGTAGAAAAAATGTTATTGGTTCTATTTACAATGTATGCCACCGCTTCTTTAGAACACAAGCTGAAACTAAAACAATACCGACGTGGGTATATATATATATATATATATATATATATATATATATATATATATATATATATATATATATATATATATATATATATTCTTCAAACAGAAAAAGATTTTGTAAACACTTACTCGAAATCTCAATATATATATATATATAAATACTGAGACATGAGTGAGTTAAACGCTAGAAAAAATACGGGTGTGGAAATGGGGGAACAATGAAGGAGAAAAAATGTTATTGGGCCAATTTACAATGTATGCCACCGCTTCTTTTGAACACAGGTTGAAACTAAAACAATACCGATGTGGGTATATATATATATATATATATATATATATATATATATATATATATATATATATATATATATATATATATATATATATATATATATATATATATATATATATATGGCTTATCTTTAATACTCACGTAGGTAGCCTGATTTTTCGCTACCCGCACATCCAAAAGAGTAACTATATGGTATACAAAAGTAACTCTAAAGATCAACATAGTAACTATATGGTACACAAGAGTAACTCTGAGATAAAAAAAAGTAACTGTGTAGAAAATATATAGTTAGTAAATTTATGGATGGGTTTTTTTATGTTGGGGGGGGGCAAATGATATGTTTTTTGGATGAATTTTTTTGGTGATCTAGATAAAATGCTCCTCTAAAATTGCAAAAAAAAATTTTAAAAAAATCACAGGAAGGGTGCGCGGGTAGCTACCCACGCGGGTATGAAATAAATCCCCATATATATATATATATATATATATATGAAACTATGTTTAGTTTATTCAGATAATTTAAAACTCTTATACATCATAACACCTTCCTTACTCTCTTCATTTTCGGGTCCTTTGTTTGTAGGAGCCAATTATCCCTTCTTTGCATCTATATGTGCACCCTTCTAGGCAGAGCTTTTAAAGTATACCAAGTCCCTTCCTATAAGTCTAGAGGTCTATTCTCTTAAACATAATCTTTGTTTCCTTGAGATACCTTCTAAGGATGTAGATCTTCTCTGTATTCCATTTAACTATTGCATGTTCTAGGCATCTCCCTCCTCTTTGTGTCATACAAACACGTGGATGAACTATAACACCTACCACATCTATACTCAGATTGGGCCGTATGTAAAACTTGGTGGTATTTGTTCTCATATGCAAACTCAGCCAAGCTCATACAGGTTCCCCATCTACCTCGAATATGTAGAACACAACCTCTCATTATATCCTAATTGGTCTACATGTGAAATGTTATGTTGAAGTGTAAGAAATTTTTACCTCTGCCCACTTATAGTCTACTCCAAAACTTAGTAGTATATTGCATTTTTGTGTTGGAATGTATGGAAAGGGATACCATATAGGGACAAAATATCTCATGTTTTTGTGCTAGAGAAGGTAGTCTTCACCGGTATGAAATTTCTTGCCTACATAAACATGTCAATCACTACCCAAATTGAACCATAATATGTTTTACTTAAAAAGGAACCTATCTTTCATTGTGAAATGATCATGTTTTAAATCAAGTATGGGTCATTGATGTAGTAACCCTACTTCTCTCTTCTATTTTCCTGAACCCATTAAAATAATGTGCATCCATATGCTCTTAATGTGGGATAAAGAACAAATAAATTCAATAAATTTCAAACGCCAAGATATATAGTGGTTTTGGTATTAAATATTGTACATACTTACCTAATATTGTGATTCTCCACCTATACCTTGATTTACCTTTTTTGTACTATTAAAACTATAGAACAATATCCTTTTTGTGTGAAACGTACTTTAAAGATCAATAATAGATATCGACTTCCTTATGGAATGCAAGAAAATCAACCTTTAAAAAGATCACAATCTCCTCATATATACTTTAGATGAGGCCTTTTCATAATAAGTAGATTTGATACAATCTTCTCTTATAAAGTTCCAAAGCTCTGAATCAAGATTAGAAAAATATGGAAGAAATATAAGTACCAACACTCTCAAAAGTATTAAGTTAAGAACAAGTCAATGATTGCTAAGAAACCAATGTTAGGAATCATGGAGGCGGCAAGCACAATAGAAATAAAAAGAAATTCCCCATGTATCCTACAAGCAGATCTTATCGACAAAAACATACTCAGAATGAGGGTGCACGAGGTATACCTTTATCATAGAGTAGGTCCAATGATGTCCTCCTCCCACAGTGGTCTACATCATTCCTCATGTGCATGGACAGTCCTCATTGACATCCTCAAAACACATTCACTCAGCATCTACATATCTATGTAGTCCACACAGAGGGACTAGGACTCCTCATTGTGATGTTTGAGTTGGCAAGAAAGGAGTTATCTTTGCTTGATGATGTACTAGCATTACAGTCACTCTCCTTCTCTCTCTGTCTCTCTCTCTCTCTCTAGGGGATGATGATGTCTAGTTTGCACATAGAAGTGTGTGTTTAAAATCTGACTGTCATGCCCCTACAAATAGGAGAGGAAAGGAAGTAGGGTTTCCTTAAAACCATGGGAAATGAAAAGATTTAGCTGCATTGGAAATAGGCCGCTCATAGATTGCTAAATAAGCAATTAGAATATTCAAGAATCATGCCATTCAGCAATTAAATAATTAATTATATTAGTTTATTATGTAATTTTTGGTCATCCAACTCTATCTGATTGATTGGGGTTATATAGTACACTTATTATATAACTCAAAAATTTAAGTATATTAATTGTATTAAACCTTTTAACCAATTAACATACACTATATTCTAATATTATTTGAGTTGATTACCTAAACATTTTAGTAATCAATTTGACTCAAAACATTTCCAATTAGGTCCACAATTATACTCATACTCCAGTGCATCCTATGTGTCTGACCTTGTAGGCTTCAAATTACATTGGCAATGTTATTCATAATCAAATTATGATTCCAAAAGTAATATTTGGCATCTAGAAAGACTTCATTGCTACCCAAGTAATTGGAGAAGTTGGAGAACAACTTAACCTAATATTATGACTAGTGTTACAGTGATAGTACAATTCCCTTGTATCTAATATCTAGATTGAATCTAAGGCAAGGAAACATCATCATCTTAATTTTCAATTTGTATTCCTTAATTAAGAGCACACTATTGAGATACAGATGAGTTAAATATTATATATTGACTCACATGAGCATGGACATGAATTTCATAGTCTCACTCATCTAGTGGTTGGGATATCACTCCAATGGAGGGGCAAATTCCGTCTATGTCACTCACAACAATCTGCACGTGTCTCAATGCACCCAAGCAATACTTGTACAACAACCATTATTCAAGGTTATATTGACTAGAGTCAAAGTATATTAAATAACATGCAATTATTATAGTCAATTCATGTCTAAGGAGTACAATCACCATTGTCACATTGGGATCTGATTCTGACACCATAATTGGCTTCCATATATCACACTCAAAGTGGGTCTTTTCATTACACTTATTCATAACAAGTACCTATGTGTTTGATTTGGTATCTAGCATCATGACTAATGAGACATAGTCATCAATCAACACACATACTAGTCTTTATAGATTATTGTTGTCCCAATATCCACAATAATATCTGACTAGGGACTAATACAAGAATGAATACTCCTAACATACACATGATCACATATTCATTCCATAAGCTTGAAATCACTTGTTATTGTGTCATACATTCTTAAGAAATTATTAATTTTATTCATTATCCCATAATGAAACAAAATCAATAACGGGAATAAGCTTATTTAATATTCAAATCAATCACAAGATGTGCCATTACAACCATCATATGATTGACTATTAGGGTATGTCACCAATTTATACATGGGTTTAGGAAAGGCTAGATGCGATGAAGTAGGATATTTAATCTATGACAAGATTTGACTAACTAAGCTACAATTTTCAACTAAACTACAATGTTCAATTTCATATCATATAGAGACTATTTTTCAAGTGTTATCTGGTGAGTTCTAAAGAAACCCTACATATAGGAAACACTTAGGAATATTATATATGATCTTTGTGAGTCTTTTGAAGAGTCAAACTGGTCACTCTAGGAAATATGATGGGAATTATAATACAAACTACACATAAAACGAAGTGAATTTAGCTTATTTGTCATTTTACTTTTTAGGGGAAAGCATCATGCTTAAACTATAATGTGGATGAGACATTTATGACAGCTTCATGATCTAGTGTATAGATCCCGATTCAAATTGAGTTTGATCAAAATGACAGTGAATCTAGCTATTCAAATATCATTTTGTCCTATTATGTTGTAAATTTTTGAAAATTACTCCAAAGATTTCTGCAAAAAGCAAACTATCATAATGAGTGCATACAAGTATATATTGCGGTTAGGATGTTTTTTATAGTTCATGACATGTTCTTACATGATATTTATAATTCTAATGATAATGTGTATTACAAGCATCCAAAAACATAAATTATTCTGCAAATGACTTCATAGGATATTTTATAAGCTCTAGATCACCTAGAATGAGAAATACATATATTACTAATGAAAAAGGAAAATGTTGGAATCATCAAAATTAAGATGTTTTCATTTCCAAAACATAGAGTGCCTCCCTTTTTTGTGACAAAAATATATTTGTTTTAGAAAATGTTTACATAAGAGAATTTGGATAATCAAAAAAATTTTTTAATTGATGCAAACTTATAAAAATCAAAGTTTGTCCCCCTTTGTAAAAATAAACATTTGGAACAATCATGAAACTTTCCCTCAAGGATACAACACCCCTCATAAAAACATCCACATGTTGAGGGAAAGAAACAAACCTAAGTAAAACAAGATAACCAATTGAAATGGCATGGTTAATAAGTAAAAATTTGTAAATGGATTAAGGAACATTTTTTTAGATGTTTCAAATCTAATGAATGTACTGTTAAGTCCTAAATGATAGATTGATGTGATTATAATGATAGAAGAAAGATCCTTATTGCCAATAGTAACGAATTTTAAGTTCACCATTCACATGTACAACAATGTTAAACCAAGTTTAGTATCTTAGGGTACACTAATACCTCATTGTAGTTCTGAACCAAGGTCACACTTTCACTTGAAAGGGTAACATTTTTGTTATAAATTTTTATTCCTTTTAAATGCAATGTATTTACATGCTAAAAAGTATTATCATCAATCATTCAAATTTTGTCAAGTAAATTAATAATCTTGAGTAAAAGAATCAAAATCAGATTGAAAACATAATATGGGTTGTTTCTACATATCATTTACCTTATTTACAAAGTATAAACTTGAATTTGAATGTTGGTATTATGAAGAAAAAGAGCACTAGCCCTTCTGGTTGAATAGAATTATGACCACTAAAACATACTAAGGTCGTTGTATGAAGAACAATCAACAATAATATATCCATTTTGATTCCTAAATATTTAACTATTTTCATGGTTAAGTACTCAATAAGTTCAATAAGCTCACTTTTGGTATAATTTAAAAGGAATACCACACTTAAAATCACTCCTACCATATCCTACATCTCGCACTGTTCATAATCTTTGTCATGGTAGGAATTAAGGCTTCCAGAAACATGATGAAAAGATTCTTCATCATCATTTCAACTAGGATTTGGAGAATAATCCCAAGAATCATGACAAGGCATGTTATTTTCCTTTGGATTTTGTATTATTCATTTTCATGAGTTCTAGTCATTCATCATGCTGATGTAGTTACCCTGCAAGCATGATATCTGCTATCAAAGTTATGGGGTATTATTAAATGAGAAGTTAAGTTTCTTCTTACCTTTTAAGTGATTGTATTTTTTACTACTTGTTCCAAGATCAAATTGAGACCTTTTATTTTAATAGGAAATCTTTTTTATTATTATATTTTATTCCTCTTATTTCATATCTCAATCTTGATGCTTCAATTCATAGTTCTCTAAACTTCAAAAATCAGTAGGATTTGTGTCATGTTATGGCATGATTAATCTAATATCTTATACCCTTTGTCATGAATACCTAATATGACTCTATGACTTATGTTTCTACACTACTATGCTATGTATGTGATACTAATGCATATGTGTATTGTTGGGAGATAACCTTGCTAGATCATGCTCTTATGTTATACATGCATCTCAGACTTCAAATTATTAGAAATATCATGCTTTTACCCTAGAATCCTAACGTGATATGCTTGCACTTCTATGGTTAGGAAATGTACAATATTGCATGAAATGAATCTAATATGACTAGTGATGATCATTCATGAAGGGATTATGATGATAACCTAATCTCATGCTTCCTCTATTAACAAAATAGATCTTATATCTATCTTATGGTACTCATAATGTGGATGGTTCACCTAGACCTAAGGTTTAGTGTTAATGCTTATATCATGTTGAATCAATGTGTGCATGTTTGACAAGATGGGACACCACTTGAACTATTTGATACCTAGGTTTAGGAGAACATCCACATGACATGTTTATATTAACTAAACCCCCTTTAACTAAGACACCATGATATATCTTTTCCTTGGAAGGTACCACTTGTTTGGATAATCTCTAGGATCTTACTGAAGAATGTTTAATCTCGTACTCTACTCACAAGGTACGTTTACTCTCTTTACCCTACTATGGTATTGGCTCATTTGTTGGTATGCTCATATGAATGCTTGGGTAGTTAGTTACTTGTTTGAGCTACTTGTTCCCTATGATTAGTACATTTTCTTTGCTTAAAATATGTTGAACAAACCTCAAACATAATTGAACGTGTCCATTATACAAACCTCGTGTACCTTCCTGTATTCTCGGGGTAAGGGCATAAGGTTGGGAACCTTACTTGAGATGTCAAGATAAGGTGGATTGTGTCGATAAAAAGGGTTGGCTGATATTGAGCACCCTTACAAACCTTTCCAATGGGAAGCCGGTCAATGGCCATGATATGTTGTTGAGTATAATGGAAAATACACTTAAATGACACTTTGTATAATACATTGTTGTTAAGCATTCATGCCTTGTTTCTATTTCTTTCTTATATGATGTTTCTAGTCAAGCAAATCTTATACTACTCATAAATTGTTTACATGCCTTTTCATAGCATACTTAATGCTCTAGCATCAATATGTTTTGTTTATCGAATTTGTAGTTTCCAAATGAAGATCTACTAAACTCAAGACTCTAAGCTCTGAATTGCAATACAAATGGGTATACCTGAATCTAGAAATGGGTACATGCTATCTCTTATCTCCCTATTTAGTATTTTGTTGTCTTGTTGTTACTGCTTTTACATATATACTACATGCGTGAAATATGTTATCAGATCCATTCTAGGAATAGACGCTCTGGTCCGCTCACCTTTGGCTATGTAGCGATTAGGAGTGTGGACTTAGGGTAACAAATAGTTCTGTGTCAATCATTTATCAAGTTTAAACAATGTTCAATCTAATTAAGCATGTAATCATTTAGATAAACCCTAGTTTACCGATTATGCTAAGATGCGGTCATAACAACACAAGAGGATATCAATCATAGAGTCAGAGTAGCACTAGCAACACTATTTGATAGATTCGTGATAGAAGCCAAAGTTGTAGTTCCATCAGTGTAACAAGAGGAGGTAGATGTAGAAAAATAGAGTGAGCTACGAGAGTTGTCTATCCCTAAGGCAGATGACATCCATAACCCAATCGTATAACTGGAAATTGTTGCCCCTAACTTTGAAATCAAGACTTAATGGGTGACAATACTAGGAAAATCTTTTTTCACACAGAACCAATGAGTACACATATGACATCTACCAAAGTTTATTGATCTATTTGGGATAAGTAAGAAATATAGTGTGTCTAACAAAGCCATGAAGCTAAAACTATTCTAGTACTCATCCGCCAACAATGCTAGGGTGTGGTAGAATTCCCTAGATGATCATAGAATCAAGACTTGTAGGAAGTTCAAAACTAGTTCCTAGAGAAGTTCTTCCCGCCCTCACTCACCTACCATATTAGAGGGAAAAACATTCATTTTGGATTTCTCCCAGGTGAAATTCTCTTTTATGCATGACATAGATTCAAGGAGTTGTGAAAATGCGCTCATCATGACATCTACTTAGTGCAACTTATTAATTACTTCCATAGAGGTAGTGATGAGATAAAGTATATCATTGAATCATTGAAGGTCTTGCCCTTAAACAAGACAACCTTGATACAACATGCTAGAGAGATGGTCGGAGGTGCTTATCTTATTATCGAGTTGGGTTATCCCTAAAAGTTTGTAAAGTTTGTGGTGCGGAAGGCTACACTAGCCTTTTATGCAACAATCTCTACCAAGCTACATTGAACAAACACTAGCTTCGATTTAAAAACAACCTCCTCAATGAAGAAGCCAACACCATCAACTCTATTCTAAGATAGGGGTACTACAACCCCAACATACCAACAAGACATCCATGTTTCTAATATGGAAATCTATAAGGAACAAAAAATACCATCATTTCAGGATATGCCATGGCCAAAACCATGTTCGGTGTCCTCTTGGATTCTAGCAAAATCAAACCTACCAACACAACACCCTCAATGTTGGATGGTAGTGCAACAACTTCAACCAAGGCAACAAATAAAATCTAGGACAACAACCCTAAAATCAATAAGGATAACTCCTCTTAGGGTAGAGGAACCAACAAAATGTACACATATCTAATGGTCAAGGTTGCTTGGTTACTATTGAGAAGATACTTGCTACATAGAAGAAATTTAATAAGTCCATGGGGGCTCAACTTCTGCAGATTGTTGTACCCATTCACCCTACACCAGATTTGTTTATTTGCTAACCTGAGAACAATTTGAATCACTAGAAGAATTTGAAAGTGGTGACCACATGTTCTGGTCTTGTTCTACTAGAAACCCCAATACTAGTCAATAACAACAACATGATCATTGTTGAAGATGAAAAATATGATGAAGCCACCCATGTGGATGTGCTTATTGATTGAATAGTTGAAACCCCCAAGTAGACTGGTACATACTCTCTAGAACCAAACATCATGCCCATCTCTAAAAGGCTCAGGAAGCTATGCCAACTTCCTCTCTATCCCTGTGGTGCCCATTTACAAACCCAAAGTCCTTTATTAGAGTTGTCTAGCTTTAAAATGGTTGGAATCAAGATTCATTAAGTTCAAGGAAACAATGAAGAAGTGACACATCCAGATCCACTTTGTTGACGTTCTAGTAGAAATCCCCTCTTGGACTAAATTCTTCAAAGATATCCTCCCTCTAAATTACCTAATCAAAGTAGTTGAGACTATGAATCTAGCATGGTCAACATAAGATATCGTCCAGAGTAATATGCCCAAAAGTCTCAAAGATTTGAGAGCTTTTAGAAATTATTGTTTTGTTGAGGACTCAACATGCTCAAAAGGTTTAGGTGATCTTAGGGAAAGCATTACCATCATGCCCTAAAACTTGCACAAAATATTAGGCTTGAAACTAACATCCTTCCTATAAGCATTGTAATTCAACTTGCTAACTCTTATATTACCACTCCTATGGGGATTGTAGAAGACATACCTGCGAGAGTGGGTCCCAAATTTTATTGCCTTGATGATTTTTTCATCATGGACAACAAGGAGGATCTTTGATATCCTCTTATATATTGTCGTCCTTTCTTTGCAAATTCCCACACTCTCATTAACATCAAACATGGAATCCTAACATTAAGGCTTAGGAGATTCATGATTGACTTCTAGGTCTTTGAAAGTCTCAAGGGACCCTCTTTCTAAGAACAATGCATTTTGATTGATTGCATTGGCAAAATGGTTCAACTATGAATAGAGACTCCCACTTCCAAGTACCCTCTTGACACAAAAATCATTGACCCCAATGCTCATGCACCGAATGATAAACATATGGAGATAATCATCTTCCACCTAGACAATGTTCTAGGAGACCTTGAAATTGAGTTAGAAGAGCTTAATTATGTCTACCTTGAAGAGAAAGAAAAAGACAAGGATCCAGACACACTAGATGTGAAACCTCTACTAGACGGGATAAAATATGTCTTATTATATTAGTAAAAGGTTTTCCCAATCATCATAAGCACTGATCTCATAATACAAAAAAGAGCATGTTATTGACAGAGCTAAAGGAAGAGGTACAATGATTTAGGCTACAAAATGACTGACGCAATTGGAGTGTGCTAGGGCCACGACATGCACAAGATCAACATGATTGACAACTACACGCCCTCTGTGGAGACTTAGTGTAATTTGAACCCTATTCCTAAAGAGATCATGCATAATGAGGTAATAAAGCTCCTACATTTTGGTATCATCTATCCCAACTCTTATTCACCTTGGGTGAGTCTAGTGCAAGTATTTCTAAACAAGGGAGGTACTACCATTGTTTTAATTGAGAAGATTGCACTTATCCCCTCTTGTATTGTGTTTGGGTAGCATATGTGTATAGACTATAGAAAACTTAACAATGCAACTAGGAAGGACCACTTTCCACTTTGTTTCCTCGATCAAGTCTTGGAAGGACTTAAACACCAGGAGTTCTTCTATTATCTGGTTAGATATTATGGCTTGTACTAGATTACCACTAGTGATCAAGAGACTACCTTCACGTGTCCCTTTCATAGGTATGCTTTCATCTAGATGTCATATGGATTATGAAACACACCTGCTACTTTCCATCATTGTATGTCCACCATCTTCATTGTCCTTATAGAGAAAATATTGCTAATATTAATGAATGACTTCTTGGTCTACGGAAATTCTTGGGATGCATGTTGCTCCATCTTTCCCTAGTCCTAGAACATTATGAAGAAGGACATATGGTTCTTTATTGGGAAAAATACCACTTCATGGTGAAGGAAGGCATTGTTCTAGGACATTGTTTTAGCTCCATAGGCATCAAAGTAGACAAAGGAAAGATAGAGGTGATAACTAAGTTATCTACTTAAACCAATGTCAAATATTTGGGCTTTCTTGGACATGGTGGATCCTATAAGAGGTTTATTCACACTTTATTAAGATCACCAAGCCCCTTAAAAATATTCTATAGAAGGACGTGGAATTAAAATTCAACTCTGACTGCATGAAAAACTTTAACACTTTGAAGGAAGTTATCATGACTACCCCAATCCTTTGTCCCCGAGACTGGTCTCTCCCATTTGAGATCACGTTGATGCTAGTGAGTATGTCCTAGGTGCAATTCTGGGGCAACTTGTTGACATGAAACTTCATGCCATCTACTATGCAAGAAAGATGCTTGATGACACTCAATAGAACTATGCAACCACTAAAAAGGAGGTCTAGTCCATCGTGTATGCCTTTGAGAAGTTTTTTCCCTATCTAAAAGTCTTACAAGTGTTTTTCTACACATATCACAGTACTATCAAATATTTGATGTCAAATAGAGATACAAAGCCAAGACTAATCAAGTGGATTCTATTGTAGCAAGAGTTTGATCTACAAATCTAGACAATAAGTGAATTGATAATGTTATAGTTTATTACTTCATTCTGTTGCATATTCAATATTTTGACACAATCCCTTCAATGACTCTTCTCTTGATGACCATTTCTGAAGGTATTTGTTACAACCCCAAATTTTGGGTTCATTTGCTGAGAAATGTAATTTCTTATATTAAAGATATTGGAACAAATAATGATATAATTTGTTTTGAATAAATGGATTTCAATGGCCTTGTTGGTTGTTTTGTGGGCTTGATTGGCTATTGGGCCCAATAACAAGAAAATTCAATTAATAAAGGAATAATTGAGAATTCGAGAAAAGAAAGATGTGGAAACCTCTAGAAGGCAAAAGAATGTGATCCAAAGATGGATTTCGTGCCTCTTGGGTTCCTTGGGTTCCAAGGAATCCCAAGTTGCAAAAAGAAAGCAATAAGAAAAGAAAAAGTTAATTAAGTATTTCTTTAGTAAGAAAGAAATTGAAAATAATGGTAATATGTGGGAAATAAGCAAAAAGAGGTATAATCAAGTTATCCTTAGTGAGATTTCGTATCCCAAGGATTCCTAATAATAAAAGGAATACCAATGAGGAAAATAAAAGAGAAATAAAGAGAAATCCTCAAAAAGAGATATTTTAATGTGAAATAATGCATAAAGATGCATCTAGAAGGATAATAAGTATCCAATAAAAAGAATTTCGAAATAATGGAGTGTCTTAGGATCCAAGGAGTCCCAATAAAGAGGAAAGAAAGAGAAAATACCATAATTGCAAAATAAGAGGATAATGTGATACATTATTAATGGATTTTTTTGATAAGGATAGAAAGGAAGTGTTTTCTAATAAAAGAGAATAGAAATTTGTGGCCAATGAATAAAAAGGGTAAGCAGAAAGAAAATAAGAGAGGAATTTCGAATATAATAGATAATATCCAAAGGATAAAAGAAAGAGTGAGAATATACTTCTCATTGAAGGAATTGTTTTCCTACATGGAAAGGGATTCTTTGGTTCATGTATAGCCAACCTATGGCTTCGTTTCTCTCCCCTACAAAAGGGGTAAGAGCTCTGGTTTGAGGGGAAGGAGAGCCCCCATGTTTCTCTAATCTCTACTCCTTCTTCCTTCCATGCTAACCCTAAACCACGGGTGGTGAGTTTTCTGGAGCAACAGAGAGACGTGGAACCATATTGAAGAAACCTTGATGAACCCCGATGGTCAGTGGGTGATCCGTGAACGTCTTGGAGCATCAGACTTCACCCGAACGCCTGCGACACACCTGCAACACGACTGTAGCTAGGCAGTAAACCGCGGGGTTGAAGAGCCCACTCCCGGCTATTGCGGCCGAACCCAGGGTGGCCCCACCTATGAGGGGGCATGGCAAAGGGAGGGGACTTGTCCCTGAAGGCCGTCGAGGGCCCAGGTGCGCAGGAGTAGCCGCACAAGGTCGGCTAGGGCAGCACAGCTCGGCTGCGTGAGGATGAAGATGACGAGGGTCACGTTCAACCATTCCAACCCCCTGGGGTATGAAGCACCATTAACTTACGCAGGGGTAGATACGTCATTTAATTATGTTTCCAATTCAACGTTGCATTGACAAAGATGATGTGACAGCTTCCGATTGGTTCAAGTAAGTGAAACCTTGCAAAATTCATATCTAATTAACGGTAGCTCCGATTAGGACAAGTAATATATGAATTTTGATCAGAAGAATGCAAGGAATCCAATAAAAATAGTTTTATATCTTGAATCTGATCATAGTTCGAAATGTAGTATAAATTATCATCTTTAATGAATTAAAGTTTAAGAAACCCTATTTTGATATGATTAATGTGTTTAATAGGGTTTAATGGATCTTTAGGGTTGATGTTAACTTGTTAAATGTAAAATGGTACATTATGTTCAAAAAGGAATAACTTTGCACGTGATTAGTCTAATTTAGAGTTTATGTGCTTGAAATTGGAAAAGGGCATAAAGTTATCATCTTTAATGATTTAATTAAAGAAAAACGCTTAGATTTGATGATAGATGGACTTAATGATATTATTTGGATAATTCAAGTTGATATTAACATGTTGTTAATAAAAGTGAGAATATGATCTAAAAAGATGATCTTTTTATATAATTGGTTTAATTTAGGGTTCTGTGCATGATTATGCATTAATAAGCTTGAAAACCCTAATTTAGATGAATATGTCTTTTAATTGTTTTAATTGTTCAAATTTGTAAATAAATAGGGATATGATGATCCTAAGTCAATTTGGGTATAAAAGATTATTAAAATGAATAGTTGAGCAATTAAGGTTCATATAAATGGAAAAAAAGTATTTTAGGGTTTGTTGACCTAAAATGGATATAGTTTGAGGTAAGAAACCCTAATGGATATTAATGAAACCTTAATGCGGATTAGAAACCCTAGAAAGAGAATCCAAGTCAATAAAATAGATTCTTGATAAAGTGTGTAATAAATAGAGTACATATTCTTTTCAGGAATTATGTGATGATTGAATTACTTGCTTGGATCTGTTCATCGGCTTGATTGTATATACATGAAGTATATTTTCAATAATCTGCATGACTCATCAAATCAGGTATGTGGTTACGCTTATGACTACCCGAATTATTTTTTCGGGGTTTTTTGATGTTTCCATCATGACTTGAATTAAACTGTTGGATGTATTTAATTCATGCAAGGTATAATGTGAATATGACTATCATATAAGGGATATGCCTACTAGCTCAGATCCTAGTCCCCTCTGTAGCTTAATGAGTTGACCTAGTAAAAGGCTACCAATTGGGTAGGCCCATTAGGTCATTGGATGACTTAGTAAATGGCTACCAATGGGGTAGGTCCATCAAGTCACATTGAGTTAGAGATTGGACTACCTATGGGTAGTGCCATTCAACTCAACCCTAGATATCTATCTACCTGTTAGGTAGGATCTTGCAGGGTTTAATAAGGATCTACCTAGAAAGAGGTGGGATCTCAATCCACTGCAGGGACAGCACAGAGATAGGGGATAGGAAAGGATTGAGTAGTATGGATTAAAACGTAATCTTGGCTGTTAAATGATAATTGGTTGATTACCTTTTTACTATAGTTGCATGTTTATTGTTTCCCCCACATACGAGCTTCTTTCTGACCGACGTTTTGTTTGTCGGCGTTTTAGGTACAAAGGAAAAGAACAAACAATAAAGTGGCAGATGTGGAATTAATTGAGAAATAATGTGCACAGGAGGATTAGTTAGTTTAGCATCTTCATGGATAGAAGTTTAGAAATCCCAGTTTTTCCAAGGTAAGAAAAGTTTTATTTTATACCAGTTTTCAGTTTAGTTGGTAAAGTTTATTAATTTTTATTGATTATTTGTCGAACCTTTGATCCTGTTAATTGAATAACGGCTCTGACCTTCGGGCCTCCCTTAATTGGGGGTTACCGGGAGGCGGGGTCGTTACAGTATTTGTGTATACTTCATGGCATGCTAATTTCGTGAACTATCTAGTTGCGAACATCTTGTATCCAGATTGCACTAGGAAAAAGAAGAAGAAGTTTATGTCTGTCATTGAGCATTATTATTGGGATGAGCATTAACTATTTTTGTTATGTTTGAATAACCTTTAATGCCAGTGCATCTTAGAAGAGAAATATCCTTCTTATTCTTGAACATTGTCATTCTAGCCCAACTGGGGCTACATGAGCTCCAAAAATACGTCATTCAAAGTTAACCCTATGTGGATTATGTTGACCCTCCGTATTGAAGGTTCTTTTAGATATGTCAAGTCCATTGATGAGTGTCATCAATTAGGTAATATCCCCAAAAGGGACAGATGTCCCTCAATATTTGGCAAGAAGTGGAGACAAGTGTGGATGACATTGTTCCATTCTCCTCTTTTTATGCCATCTTCTAGATCCTTGTTATGGTTAATTATGTTTCCATGTGGGTAGCATTCATCCCCAAAATTTATTATGACTCCAAGATAGTCATAAAAATATTCATAGATATTATATTCCCACTCTTTAGGGTACCTTCCACCACCATTTTTGATGCAAGATCTCATTTCCTTGAGTACAACTCTAAAGTGCCCCTTCACACACTAGTACAGAGACTACCTCTAGCATCGGTTAAGATGAACCTATAATGTTGGTTTAAAATTGACACCTAAATGAGAGACACTAGATTCATAAGTCTAAGATGTCAGTCCTAATGAGATGCGCAAACCAAAAATAAATATGTAGACTCAGTTGCTTTGAAAAAAGGAACTGACACATATAAGAGTCTTAGTCATTGGTTATAGAGGAAACACTGATCTCATTTGTCCATACTAGGTCACACTTGTAAATGGAAAAGGTTTCTTTTTTTTCAGTTTACAAACATAACTGACACCTATTCTACATCATAGTCATTGATTACACCACTTAAACTCGATGATCAAGATATATAGTGACAATATCTTCACAAAAATCGAAAACTATGTCTATGCTTCACATAATGATCGTGGTGTATGGCATGGCCATTTTCATTTAGTTCTACAATGTCAGCTTTACTCCCAAAATTGAGGACGAAGACCTTACATGTTAGTTGTTTTGGAACAATAGGTGACTATATTTTTTTTAATAGAAGGTCTGCAGACCTGTAGTTTGGCTCATCAGTAGGAGACAGAACCTGTAGTTCAGAACTATAGTTCTAAACTTCAAGTTAACAACATCCTATGAGTTCATCTTAACAACATGACAACAAACCGACAAACATGCAATAACAAACACAATCCACCCACATACAAAATCCATTCTCTAATTGCTTTGTCAACATATGTGCAAACATAATTATGTTCATTCGTATTTACATTCATTCACACACATGATACTTTATTCACATATGCACCAATTCCATTCTCGTTACATGTCGAAACCCAATTCTCTTTGTATTCATTCATCTTCACATTCACACACGTGTATATATTCATTATTCACATGTGCACTGATACTTTCCTCTTGTTAAAATGGTAGTTTCAAGAAGTCATAAGCAACACATGTATACAAAATTAATTACATCACATTTTAGAAAACTCAATCTTTATCCCAATCATCAAAACTTACATACTTAACAAAGTCTTGTACCCATTGTTCTCATATCTCATATAGTTGTTCTTTCATGTAGGGATTCTTTATTGCAACAACCAACTAAGAGAATGGCATATATAATTAAAAAGTTTGATATTTTCATATTATCAAATGGGACTATTAACTTATGATGAAAATGACTATATATGTAGATTACATTTTGTATACAGTTGATGTCTAGTGCCCCATATCAGTCATGTCCATGTACCACACCACATAATATCTACATGTCCAACCATTATATTGTACAGAAAACTATAAATTTCAACATACAAAATTTTAATATTTAAAAGTAAACATAGTTGAAATAAATATGCATTTGAGTCAGAAAACTACATCAACATTATTCCAAAATATTACTTTTGTTTTCTTATCCACCTTTCCTCCAATCTTTTTGAAATCTTTTATAGCCCTATATGTTAATGTCACATATTGAATTGCATTAGTCAGTAGTCATGTAATAATATATGTTAACAGATATAAATATAAAAATTTACTCATGTGTGTAATGTCTTTTTAAAATTGTGTCCCCCACTATCTACTTTGTCACCCTTATGATCAAGATAATACACAGTTAGCATCACGGGGACAATAACCAACAACACCCAATGTATAACCCTAAGTGAAAATAAGGCAAAAAAATAAAACTAAAAATCCAAATGGAATGTAATTATTAAGTCAAAATTATAAGCAAAGTAAGTAAACTTACTCAACATCGTACATAGCTATAATCATGCTCTTTTTCACTTTATAAAAATATCTAAATGTGTAGAGTAGTATTCAGTAACATATGTAGTGTCTTTAACTAAATGACTATAATGGAACTAGAAATGCCGCATGGGGTATTGCAAACTCTGTAAAGACCCTATGTAAGTTTCTACAAAATGTTTATCATGTCTATATTAATATATAAAAAATAGATCAACATACATAAAACAAGGTATTTAGCTAAATAATATCTCTCCATATCCAAATTTCTATTACATATGTATATAACCAAGCATAAGTAAACATCTCCAAAACATCTTGCATAAATATACTAGTATCATGAGGTTGACCTACAACGTCCTTCTCAATATGGACCATCATAGGGGACCCTTCTTCAAAGTTTCCTATCCATACCTCCATACCCCTACAATGAGAACCTAACGAGTCAAATAGGTCATGTGCAAGCCAACCAGGTAACTGAGGAGGAGGTGGAAGTGGAGGATGAGTTGTAGGGGGTTTCTTAGGCATTGTCTGTTGCATATATATAGTCTCATATCAATTCTCATGTATATACAAATACAAACACAATGTAAATTTAGCATACATATCTATAGACAACTCCTTCCTTGGGCCACACAACCATGTCACCTTCTGCATCACCTATCATCTCATACTCAGGGTGGTCATATGGAAGTGCATTCTACTTCCAATCATCATAGACAAGCCTTAGCATCACACGAACCACATCCGAGGGCAACAAAGCACCATGAATCATGTCACCTTCAAGGTGTGGGTAAGACTCACCCAATGAAATGACATATCCTTCTAATAAAAGATGACATGGGCTCAACCCCTGGCAATTTGTATAAAGTGTTATAATATATACCTAAACTCAAACATATTACAAAAATCATTTTGAAAGACTACTATGTCATAAAAATACTTACAATGGGCGTGCTAGGTGGTGGGTCAATGAGATTACTCCCAACCACCTCTATCATAGGGGGGTCCACCTCGTATGAAGAGAGGGACACCACATGTACTGTTTGAGGAGCTTATTGAGAAGAATGATACTTTCTCATTGCTTCATTTATACCCTTTGCAATCAACTCATGTACATTTTCTTCTCAGAATCCCCCATTCTGGATATATTTGTGCTTATGCTTTGATGGCCCAAAGAAGGCTCTTATACCGATACCAACACTAGCAGCCCTAACACACCCAGGATGCTCTGGATTACATAGAGAAACTATCAATTTATCATGTGTTCCCTCAGGGATAAACTTCCCTTGTTTCCTTTTCTTGTGGATCTCCCACTAATTATTATCAATAGTAATTGGTAAGCAAAACATAACAATCATCAATACTTATTTCTCTAAGAGTTGAATTTTACCTTATTTGTAGTTACTTTGATAGTTGCGGGGATGTCTATTTCTCCAAATTTGGTTTGCCTCCCAGCTAACCACAGATTGTGGTGATGTAGAGGTGTAGGAGTAGGTCTGGAAGTAGTAGAGGACTCAACAGTCCTAGGAATAGGCTGTTGAGAAGAAGATTCTTGAATGAGCTTTTAGTTAAGATTTGCATAGCCACCTAAACCCATCTTATGGTTGCGCACATTCTTTGCAAGCCTTTCTCTTTGAGCATTGCTAATAGCCTGGTTAGTCCTAACCATATGTGAAATATGTACAATGAATTCCAAATGAGGAGTGAGGCTTAATACCTTGAGAAGAAGATTCTTACATGAGGTTTTGGTTAAGATTTTCATAGCTACCTAAACCCATCTTGTGGTTGCGCACATTCTTTGCATGCCTTTCTCTTTGAGCATTTCTAATATCCTGGTCAGTCCTAGCCATACGTGAAATATGTACAATGAATTCCAAATGAGGAGTGAGGCTTAATACCTTGAATTTGTCAGTTTATCTCTTAACAACAAACATCTCCCACACCATCGGGTGAAAATAGTTCCAGTGCTCAATGGTTGACTTCTTCTTCTCAGTGTTTTGTATGTATTCTCTTGTCAGATTTGTCCTATAATTCCTTAGTACCCTGCCACAGTGTTGCATCGCCTTTTTACGATGCAGTTATTCATCCAGGTCAAATATGCTCTACCAAATTTCATATACTTAATGGAATATTCTTAAAAATAGAATAAATAGATTTAATAACATAAAGTAAATGATAATATCTCACACATAGTTCGTTCAATATTAAGTATTTATTGCTTGGATAAACTTTATGCTAAGATTCTAAATTACATCCATTTTGCTACGAGTCAGAACCACTAGATATCACACAAAAGAACTCTAGTTCTTCCCAATAGGATTTCCTGGATTATCAAACTCAATGACCAACTTCAATCTTGTTACCCCTTTTGTCCAGTAACTTGTTCATCATGGTGATGCCTCATATTGTTTCACTCTTACAATGGTGCACATCAACCTCAGCAAGATCCTCAGGGCACACATCATGCAAAGAAGGTGAACTAAATACCCCTTTACTAATGATGGTAAACAAAAGTCTAATGAATAGAAGAGGGATTGAAAACTTTGACTATATTCAATTTAATAAAGAGTACATCAAAATTTTCCCAATAAGGGTGTACATGCTTTATACAAATAAAGGTTGTAAGGTTGAGGGAAACTAAATTGCATCAATATGTCTCCAACAAAACAACTTAAAATATAAGTCCATGATAGAAGGATGAACATGTTCTCCTAGTCTTAGGTTGGTTCACCATGCTCCTGTTGCACACTCTGATCCTAAACCTGGGTGGTTGGGATCACCCAGTAAGAGGAGAATAAAGTATGTGTCAATTAAATAAATAAGGACAATTATAATGAAGGTATGAAATGATAAGGAAGTACTATGCTAAGAGGGTCAAGAGTATGAGACAAGTAAATGAATAAGAAATATGCCATGATAAATAATAATAAATTGCATGCATGAATAACATTATGACTACAAAAACTAATATAGGGCTGAGGCACCTACCTAACCTCAACTAACAGGTGAGGCAGAGTAACACATTCCCAAACACCAAAATATATATAAAAATAGGGAGAGTAATCACATTCCCCTGGGAAAAATAACACATGTCCAAGTATTGGTGGTTGTACACATGTAAACTATGTCATTTATTTAGTCAATAATTCATCATGTTGGGTAAATTAAATTGGTTGTGTGGAAATAAAAGCAATATAGCATTGGGTTCAAAACCCAAGAAGTAATTGAAGTAAATGTGCTAAAAGAAGGCAATAGAAAAATTCAAAGGCAAAGAACATGCCTCATTAGGAATATTAGGGTTAGATAATGAAATACCAAATTGAAGGATAAGGGATCACACATATCTCAATGTAAAACCCTTGTCATCACTATCACCAACTAGCTTGTATCCAAGACAACTTTATCCTAGTTACAAATTTATACCCATATATTAGGGTTTATAAAGCAAACTATGTGAGAAGCCTAATTTTTAGAATTTCTATGAAATCCATTGATTTAGGACTTGAAACTTAGACCAATAGATTACTTGGAATCCCCTGATTAAGAAAACATATTTATTTCTTAAATTTAGACTTGAAATGAATTAGTTACATATTTTAAAGTTTTTATATAATTAAAATGGTGTTTGTAATAAACATCAAAATAGGGATGAAAATCAATGCTTAAAAGCTATAAAATCATATTCATTCTAAAAAATGATTTTCAATGACTATTTATTTGTATTTTTCTGATAAAGCATTGATTTTTTATGAATTATTAAAGAGCAGACCAATCCGATTTTGAGAAAAATGTCACGTAGGAAAAACAGTCCTTCTAAGCACATAGTTGGTCATGGCCCAAGCTAGTGTGGTCCAATCAAGTCCAGCCTCTTGATCATGATCTTAACTTGTTGTCAAAGGATACATAGTGATGGTTAAATACCATAATGCCCTTGTGAAATAAATCAACCAATTAATGTTTTGGGGACTCCATCGTCAATTGAGGACCTAGTTTGTTCCTCCTCTTCATTCATGACACCATATGCTTCGACAGAGGAACCATGGTATCAATTTTGATGGATTCTCTATCAATCTACAAGGTAGACAGTGCAAAACCAAACACATAAACTCTTCTCGAGATCAAGATGAATCGAATAAGTACTGGCTCATCTCCAACAATGGCTGCAAAAGCCTGTTGTGGTTGTCAGAAGCTACTACTTCCGGGTCACGAATCAAAACTCCAAACAAGTAATTGTTCTTCATCATACTAATTATTGATTACACATTGTTGCCACAAATACAATGAGGAACAACAATGGTAAAGAAGGTGACCAGAATTGAAAAAAGCAAGGAAACTCCAAGAAAAGCTCGAATTTGGGTAAATAAATTTTACCTCACCTAAGATCAAATTAGGTGGTTTGGTAACTCATTTAGGGTGAGTCAAGATATTCTAGATCCTCACGCTCGATCTCGAGTCACTAGAGGGCCACAAGGGTGAGCATCGACAAGGAGCAGCAACTGGGTTACATGACCCGACAACTGGGTCATTGTCGTGCAAACATGAATGGAGGAACTAAGGACGAGGTATCATGGATGCTCATTGATGTTTTAATTACAGCAAATGAGGAGGTGAGAGATGTGGTACGACGATAGAAATTGAGTAAGGTGAGGAGTTTGGGGGCACCATCGATGAAATTGAGGGAGGAGGAGGATTGCCTATGGTCCGAGGATTCTTGACGACGTGTTATATAGGCAAGAGGGGAGTCAGAGCACCCTCTACAACTCATGGTGGTGAGGCCATGGAGATCCTGATTTGGGCATTTTGTCAAATGAATGAGATAGAGAGCGAGTCAGGGCTCATTCGATATGGGTAGAGAGAAATGAGACCGACGCAGAAGAAATCTCAACAAATAATCAAGTAAAGCGGTGGAATGGAATCAAAGATCGAATCACTAGGAAACTATCTCAGACTAGCGTATTGATTGAGGAAGAGGATGATGATCCGACAGTTAGATCAAGGATCAGATCTAGCACGTCGCACTGCCACCATTGGATCACTCACATTAACAAGAAAAATATAATAAGTAACGCATGACATGCTATAAATTGTGGACTATAGGTTTAATGCATTACATTAATGAAATCGATATTAAAATTGTAGTTACACTATATTCAAACTCATTTAATTCATTTAGAGGGTCAAACACGTGTCAAATGGCCTCGAATTTGGACCATAGGCTAATATTGATTAATGTTGAGATTAATGCTATGCAATTACATTTTCCTTTTTTCACGAGATATGACCCTTAACCACCATATCAACCACTAATATATATATATATACATATATATATATATATATATTAATGTATTAAAGAGGGTGAATTAATATGAAAATGTTTTCTAATTAAATCTTTGGGTGAATATTCAATATAGGCAACATATATTAGTTTCAAGAGCCATATCTCATCACAATATTCTCTTTTAATGTTTTATTGCCACATAGGAGGAGAGAGAAAGGGAAGAGGGTTATTCTCGCAGTAAATAACTCAATTTCCACATTATTTCTAATTTTTTGTCCCAAAAAGACATAAAAACTCTAAATAAATATATTTATTAATTATTTCTCATTAATGGTCATTTTACATTATTAGACTCTAATCAACACACTAATTGAGATATTTGTGCAAAAATCCATTCATTGTAATGAATGTGGGTCAAATATAAATCACATCATTAAGTATTGCTCAATTTCAACAATGAGGCCAAAGAGGATAGAAAAGATAGGAAAATTTAGGAAAAGGACAAATAGGATATGAAGGAAATAAAATCTCAAAAAATGGGTTCAATTGCAAATAAACCCAAGATTTAGTATGTTAAATATCATCATGCTAAAATTGACAAAAAACACACATATGTCATAAAAAGATATAACTTATAAATGTGATAAGACAATACAATGAGATAGACATTCTAAACTGCACATCTATCTAATAAAAGAATACAACTTACAACAGTGTCTGGGTGCTCATCCTCACTGTGCAAATTGTCAGGGTGCTCATCCTCATGATAATCATCATCACAATCATCAAACTCATGAACATATGCCATTTGAAATAATGTTATATCAAACATAGTCAAATAATGAAATATAAGTGATAAAGAATGTAAAATTCTTATCTAACATTTTAAAAAATAAAAGCATGCCTCTAATATTTGGATCTTGTATCAATTAACATTTCCTCAAAGTGACCTCCATGCATATATAAGTTAGTGTTAGCTTCAATATTTGAGAATAGACTAGAGTCATCATACTTGTCATAGTACTCTTCTTCATCTATGGGATTTGCAATGAACTGCCTTTTACTATTAATAACAACCAACCATTTTTCATTTGTAGGTTCACCTATATAAAATATTTTCTTTGCTAGTGATTCCATTATGAATGGTTCACCATTCTCGCCAATATTTTTAAAATTCACTATTGTAAAACCCAATTCATCAACTACAAATCCTTTGGTGTTATCAACCTAATTACACCTAAAGTCTAGAACTCTGAAATCTATCTAGTCAAACTACCATATGTCTTCAATGACACCATATATGACATTTTAGCTTCATGTGGAGTCTTATCCTTCACACTAGAAAAATACTATGAAGACGCTTGAAGGGTGAACCCACTGTTTTAGATAATACAGTTATCATCTTGACACTTTCTGTAATATGAACATCCATTTATGTCAAATCCTACATAGGACATAACATTCATTTTTGGTTTAAAGGCGAGGCATTTGATATTTTTAGCAACATTATTTGGTGTTTGAGATTGTTGATGTAAGAATTTATCTTCGAACCACCTAATAATATCTTGTTAGCAAGATACATTGAATCGGCTCGAGGATATTTTGTCTTGATGAAATTGGTATGTTCGATAAAATAGCTACTCACTTGTTCTCCTAAAGTCCCTTTTCTAGAATAGTCCTCAATATTCTTGTCATTTACAGGAGCTTCATTATGACTCAAAAAGTCATTGCAAAAGTCCATAACCTCAATGTCCGCATAACCCTCAATAATACTTCCTTCAAGCCGACAACAGTTTTGAATATCGTCCTTAAAAACACTCATGTATCGTTCCAAAGGATACATCCAATGCAAGAAAATTGGTACCAACATTTTCACTTCCCTAGTCAGATGGAAACATGATGTACCATGATATCAAATAATGAAGGAGGAAAATACATCACAAGATGGCATAGGGTAACAACCACTTCTCTTTGCAACTTATTGAGAATCTTAGAATCTATCGATTTGTTGCATAGAGTGTTGAAGGAGAAACAAAGTCTAGTGATTGCAAATGTTACATACTTCAGTAGTATAGATCAAATTGTCACGAGATGTATTTGTTTCATTAGAGTGTGACAATCATGAGATTTAAGACCTATCAACTTCAGATCCTTCATTGACCAGTCTGCGGATATTGGAAGAGTATCCATGTGGTATCTTTATATTAAGCAAGCACTCAATAAAAAGTTTCCTTCTCCTTTCTAGATAATGTGTAACAAGCAAGGGGTAAATATGTTTTTGAATCACTACTAATTTCTTTTGTTAATTCTTTCCCTATTCCCATTTCATGTAGCTTCATTCTATATTTGATGCCATATTTAGTCTTACCTGGTATATTCAAAAAAGTACCAATGAAACTATCATATATATGTTTCTCAACATGCATGACATCGATATAATGTGTAACTGCCAAAGAACTCCATTAAGGAAGATCTCAGAATATTGACCTCTTATTGTATAAAGATTTGTCACTCTGTGCGGGAATGGTACATTATGATCTCTTACCTTATGCATTGACAAAGTCTTTTACTATGGGAATCGTACATTATCATCTCTTACCTTATGCATTTACAAAGTCTTTTACTCTTTCATAAAAACCTCCCCTGATATAGGTTTAGTGCCACCCTACTTCCTCATTATATTTATTGAACACTTTGTGTAACCTTCAATAAGGATGAACTTTTGGAAGAAACCTTCACTGACCAAGATATACGGTCTCACCTCCATGTTTTAATCATATTGAATCAATGCTCTCTTCACATATAGGACATTCCTTGGATCCATTTACACTGTATCCAGACAAGTTCCCATATGTTGGAAAGTCATTAATTGTGCAAAATAGCATAGCATACAAACAAAATTTCTCTCTATGAGAAGAATCATAGGTCATCACACCTTCTCCCCAGAATTTAAAGTCATCAATCATAGGTTCAATAAAACATCAATATCATTACCAGGTTTTTTAGGGCTCGATATCAACAATGACATCATGACATACTTATTTTCCATACGCAACTAGGGAGGAAGATTGTATATAACAATCATAATTGGGAAAGTGCTATGTTTGCTTCTCAATGTTCCATGTGGATTCATCCCATCGGTACAAAGCCCAAGTCTTAAATTCTTGACTTCTTCACCAATTACAAGGTACAATAAACCAATCTTCTTCAATGGTGGGGAATTAGATGCAAGTCATAGGATCCCATCATTATTTTTCTTTACTTATGCATGCCACCTTAAATTCTCCACATCCATGGTTTAGAAAACAAGCGTTAGAAGCATGGCATTATAGGTAGATACCATATCATATTAGCAGGTCACTCAGTTTTGGACTTCCCCAAAGTCGTCATTTTATACCTTCACGCCCCACAGTTTAGACAATCTTTCAAATTGAAATAGTCCTTTTGAAATAACACACAGTCATTCAGCAAGAACATATCTTCTTAGTGTTCATTCCCATTGGGCATAACATTTTCTTTAATCTATATGTTGAGATTGGAAGCTCATTGCCTTAAGGAAGAATTTCTTTCAGCAAACACAACAATGACGTGAAGCTTTTGTCTCTCCATCTATTGTTAGCCTTCATAGTATACAATCTCAACACAACACTCAACTACATAAAATTACTACAACCTATGTATAATGGTCTCCCAGTATCATGCACAATATTTCTAAATAAGGAAGGTGGATCAATATGCTCTACCCCACAAGTATCTTGCATCGCATCAACCATGTCTATTAGAAAACGGTTCAATCACATCTACATCATCGTTGAAAATTTCTTATTCAATACAAGTATTACTATAGATATCTATTGATCTCATGGTTGGAATCTATCCATGCCAATACCATTCTATATAGCCATGTACAATCTCATTGCACATGATATGACTTTTGATTTCATCAACAATTTCGACTTTCAAGTTGTTACTGCAATGCCTACATGGACAATAGAGCCTATCTCTGGGTTGTTTGCTATGTTCCTCTACAAATCTTATAAACTGATCAAGATAGATAGTAAACACTTTGGTGTAACGATTTGGTCATTATCTATCCATTATATGATCAAAGAAAAAATAAGTATTCAGGTTTAGGGTTTACAAATTAGGTTTGTCATTTAGGATTTAGGGATAAGGGTTTATATATTAGGGTTTATGGTTTACAAATTAGGGTTTTGGGTTCAACAATGAATGTGTGTACCACCTATCTCATTCTTGAACACCGAATATCACTAATAAGTGTATAATGTGTACTATATTCTCAAACAAAATTGGCACCATTTCCCCACATTTCTCAAAGTACGCCAATGTAGATGGGCAAATGTCCACCAACATATGTACTTATAGAACAAATGGGGAAGTTCTGGTGAAACATCTTGAAAACTAAATATGCATTATACATTTACATCCTAAGTGAGATTAGGTTCTCAAGAACAATCCCAAACCAAGGACTATCTAATATTTATTCCTAATGAGTGAATCTCAGATGGGTAACTAGGCCAACAAATAATAGGGAAAGCAAGGTTAAGGTTCATCAACACATGGTAGATCTTAGAAACATCACATATTTGTTGATATCCAACATAGTTAAACACATTAATTATTTATCCATACAACATTCAAATTGATCAATGCACCCAAATATACAAGCACTTATACCCAAATTGAACAATGTACCCAAATAGTATCTCCAATTCTAATTTAAACCCTAGTTACATTTCATCATTCAATTAGAGAAGTCTTTTGACCTCATATAATTTAAGAAGCATTTTGAATCAATGTATCATCAAGAACTAATTGCTTTATCATTAGGCATTTATCATCAATCAAATGTGAAATACCATTCATCATTCATTTTTCTAAACATAAATATAAATTCTAATTAGATATGCCACTAACTTGTTATCCTAACAAAAGAAGTAGACCTTGGGAAGGGGACTTAGTTGACAGTTTATGTTGCTACTAATGAAGACTAAGTAAGCACTTAGATGTCAGTTTTGAACTAGAAAATTATGACAGAGACCCTTCTCTAGACAAAAAAATTTAGGCTCAGCAAGGAGACTGAGTTGCCAGTTAGGTCTATAAAGCCAATGACTAAGAAGCAATTTGGGAGGGAAATATTTTTGTGGGGTCATGGCACAAAATCTTTGTTTTCAATTTCTTAACATAAAACTGACTAATTTTATGCAAATTTTCATTGCTTATCCAGTGAATCAATGATGGTTTTAAGGAGAGATAGTTGATGCCAGATGTATTTTGAACTTAAATTTTTTCATGTAGGAAGGTGCCTATCATCGGTTCACCGACAACTGACACATATCTTAAATTTTTGGATTCAAATATTTTTCACAAAAAAATTGTATTTTGTGGGTTATTTTAGGCATCGGTTTTTTAATAAAAAATTGATGTTAAAGAAAAATTGGTACATGTGCTTTTTCTAAATCATCAGGAATTGATCAATGGTGACATATATGCTTTTTCAACTGACATTGTTTTATCTATTGTGTTAGTTTGTCAGTGGAATTGATGTTAGGAAAAGTGACATTAGATGTAGAAATGTACTAGTGACAAGCATGGAATATATCATCATGTGCCTACTCTAGACCACCCTCAGACGAGTGGTCAAGTGGAGGTTTTGAACAACCAAATAAAAGGTATTTGAGGGAAAATAGTGAGCATGACAAGGAATGATTGGGCTCAGAAGCTAAATAACACAGTATGGGCATACAAAATTGATTTCAAGACTCTGTTGGGCACTACACCTTTCTATATGATTTATAGGAAGTCTATTTAACTTACCAATTAATCTCAAATACAAAGATGAATTGACCATCATGCATATCACCTTTAACCTCCATCCAGCAAAGGAAAATCATTTACTTAAACTATAGGAGCTATAAGAGTTCCTTCTAACATCATACAAGAATGCACATATTTATAAGGAGTGCACTATGATATTGCATGATGGTCTCCTAAAGAGAAAATATTTGTAGGCTAGAGACCAAGTATTAATACACAACTCTCATCTTTGTCACTTTCTAGGAAAGTTCCACACCCAATGGTCAAGTCCATTCATCATCAGTCACATCATTCCTCATGGATATTTTATAACTTAGAGTGAGAAGAATGGAGAATTCATGGTCAATAACCAACAATTCAATTGTTATTTCACTATAGTTGATATGTAGGCCAACTAACTTCTCATACTTCTCCTTCCAACATAACATGATCGATTTGCAAGTGTCAAGTTGTCAATGTTAAACAAAGGTACTTCTTAGGAGGCAACCCAAACTAGCACTTTAGTTCCTAATTGTTTTTACATCTTAACTCATATATCATTAGTTTTTTGGTGCATCTCATGAAAATTTCATATATTCTAACTAATTTTGATAGCAAGTGAATGGATTTTTCTTTATGAAGAGAAACTATAGATCGTATTCGAATCGTCAACGTTCTTCCCCTCCAACTTGAATTTATTGTTTTCTCGAGGATGAGAAAGTATGTAAGTTCCGGGTGGAGGGTGGGTGGTACATATTCTATTGCATGCTCATCTATCTATTTGTAACTTATGATCACATTGCATTTCACTTAAATTTTCAATAAAAATCTTTCTTTAGTGTAATCAAACCCTTTATCTAGACTGCTTAGATTTTTTTTCATCCATGCATGTTTCATCATTTAAATCCCCTTAGTTGAGAAAAAACCTCATAGTGACCAATTTGTGAAACAAACCAATTTTTAGAAATCAGTCTATGCTTCCTCAGAACCCAAACATCATGTCTCCTTAGAAATGATGGTAGGTAATTGAGGAATTGAGAAGGACAAAACACACTATTCTTTTAACTAACTAGTAAAACAAATTCATGGAATCATCACTTGACCCCTTATCATGTAACTATTTAGTATAATGGGACAAAGAGAACTAACCAATGCATAAAATTGTAAATCAAGTTCAATGTTGATCTGACGCCTCCTCTATATTTCTTATTTCATCTTCTTACCTTCCAACCATAAAAAAGAAAATAAAAGGTGTCAAACCACTTGTTTGCAGTGGCACACCCTCCTTTCTCTATATTCTTCTTCCATACCCCTATTTATGTAATAGGGGTGTACCACAACAAAAGAAAAGATGTCAATATGCACAAAAATATGTTGCAATATATGTATTTGTATAAATAAATGCAATATCGAGTCAAATAGAGGAGAGACTTTCATCTTCCTTCTACAATCCCCTGCTCTGCATTTTCCACCCCCTATAATGAATGCCTCATTTGATATCCTCCTTGACGCACCCCAATGTTGAATCATATTCATACTAGTTGTTTTGTAGGAATCTTTGAACTTTTATGAAAACTATTAGATGGTGTGGTATTAGGGATTGTAATTGTTGTGAAATATGATGACAATATAAGTCAATGGAAACAAAAATTTAATCTATCTATATTTCCATAACTACAAGATTGTGACAACTACTATGAAATGGGAAAGATGGTTTAATAAGTTTGTACTTGGACCTGGAGCAAGTCCAACAACTACAACTCATTGTAATAAAACTAAGTTCTAGTTTCTCTTAGGCATTGTCTGTTCAGCTCCTGGTCTTCACCACAAACAACAGACCTGAACAACTTCCCCAGTGACTCATGTGGTCTCTCCACAGTCTGCAAATTGATGTTTCCCTCCTCGTGGCAGCCAAAGGACTCCTACCTCTATAGTAGTCCACACAGACTAACTAGAACTCATGTCGTTCTTGTAAAATAGATAGGTAGGAGTTGTCTCTCTATATGGGGTACTAGTCACCAACTTACTCTCCCACAACAATGATTCACAGTTGTTCTCTCCCTCTCTATCCCTCCCTAGTCGGGTAGGACTTGCTTGGGGTCTCTTGGTTACCACAACCAAAGAGGACAACAATTATCAAAGTAATTGATTCTCAATTTTGTGTGTTAGGAAGCCCCCAATACCCCTCTATTTATAATAGGGCTTAGGGTCAGAGTTCCCAATTGAAGTGGGAGGGGAAGGGATCGGGTTATCTTGAATTTGTGCAACTTACAAAAACCTAAAATGGTCAATTCACAACAAAAACGGTCGTCTCACATGTGAGTCGATCAGTTTGCAGTCTGAACCGGTCATTTTGCATGTTTCAAAATTGCACATGAATTTGGAAAACCATTTCCAATTAATGCAAACATTAATTCCTTATACCAATCAAATTGAACAAGTGAAATGATAAATCTTTCTCACAAATTTAGGAAAACTACTAGAAACTTCTTTTAGCCCAAGTGAGTCGATCGATTCACCCAGTGAGCCAAATGGTTGGAGCCTTATTCCTGCAGAACTCCAGCCAATTCAGTTCCAATCAGCCTAACTCCAAATGAATGTCTCAACTCTTGAGCCGATTGTTTGGTACTTCAAACGGTCATCTTACCTTGTGAGTCAATCAGTTGGCAGTACAGTTAGCTGATCTATTTTTTGAATTGAATACCTAAACACTTTTGTAATTAATCCAATCATCATTCAATATTAAACTCCTCTTCTATATGAGTTCCTATGTGTTTTGTCCTATAGGCCCCATATCACATTGGTGGTGAATGCCCATAATTAACTTATGACATCACAACTAGAGAGAAGTGCCTAGTTTCACATCAGTGCTACCGAAGTGAATGTAAAGTTGGAGAACAACTTTAACCTACAATATGTATAAGGTGTTGCAGTGATTGAATAATTGATTTGTCTTTGATATATAGAATGAACTCGAGGGATGGAATCTCCATCCTCTCAATGTTCAATCCTTTTTCCTTAAACCAAAAGAATATTGTCTAAGATAATGTAACCTCAATATCAAATATTGATTCACATGTGCATTCGCATGTGTTTCTCAGTCTCTCTTATCAAGTGGCCAGGATATCAAACTCAAGTAGGAGGGGAAAATCCCACATACATCACTCGCAGTCAGTCCCCATGTGTTAATTCTATCCAGTCATCACCTTTATAGCAACCCGTATTTCAGGATTACATTATATAATGTCAAAGTATACCAAACGACATGCAATGAGTATAGTGTCTTTAAGTTTAAGAATCACAATCACCACCTTCACTATGAGAGATGATGAAGATCACCAATGATGGTTTCCATATGTGACTTCTCAACGTGGGTTTGTCTGATACATTGTTCCATAAAATGTATATGTGTGCTTTGTTTAATATGCCATAACATGACTAATGAGATTTTGTCATCAACCAACACACACTCTAGTCCTATGTGTTACTGGTGTCTATCTACTTTCAACAATAACAACTGAATAGGGACATAATAAAATGTACATACTCTTAGCATTTCTATGATATCATTCTTCAAGTCATGTACTTGAACATATACGTCATTGAGTATTGTCATTCGTTATTGATTCATAATGTTTTCTCTTTATCTCATAACTGAGTGAAACAGAATGAATTGGAATCTTGCCTTTATGGGTATTAATCAAATCCTTTATGATATGTGACAAGTCAATCACCACATGATTGGCCCTTTGGGCATACCTTACCAACAAACTCCCACTTGCACTTAGATCCAATCACCCAAAAATATCATTTTTAGTGATTTGAACATTCCCACCATGTTTCTACTATGCAAGTGCTAATCTAATGGATTAGCAACATTTTGGTATTAGTCGGTATATTGCATGTTTCTTGTCTCTTCACTATGAGATGAAACCACCATAACATGGTATATAATACTCCTTGCCTAACAAGTAGCTCTGTTGTCCCAATATCACTATTGAGTCATCAATGGTTGGACATATATAGGTTCATCATATGAACTTCAAGATCCATACAGTAATCACCTTGTGTACATAACATAAGAATACTCAAATTCTATTGTAGATTATAATTAATGGCTATTAGTTTGGAGCCCTTCCAACTAATAACATCTTTTTCCTTTAAATCAAACATATTTTATTTACGATCACTTTTATAATTTCAAATGCTTGCATTGGTGTAACCCTTTATACCGAACTCTTCCTTTTATTGCTATCTCTATTTACTAGCATTCTATCCTTAAGTTGCTTTCAAGTACTAATGGATATCTTTAATGATATTCCAATAACCCTTACTGGAAATTAATATCATTTTATCATGTCCAATACATACAAGATTATATGGGATAAGAACATTTATAGTGTTCATGATAGATCCATTATTATTGCATATGGCATCTTATTCATGATATTTCCATCTTCACAAGAACTGGAATATATGGTTCATGAGAGATGAATCTGGATTCTCAATCATTGAATCCTTCTGTTTTGCACTCTTTCAACACATTGATGTTGCATGTTCTCAAACATATGTTGTGAAACTTTCAACAACTATCTTTATCAATCTTGATCCCTATCTCATAGGATGTTTCACCTAATCCTTCATTTAAGGTGTTTTCCATGCCAACTCTCAATATTCACAATGTTGAGATGTTATTCCTCATCATATATGGAATATTCATATATGCTCCCACTAAATCTTTTGTAATCACATATTTCATCTTTTATCTTGATTGAAGTCAACCTCTTTAACTATCTTATCAAGTCAAAATATCCTATCTCTGAGATACTTGTTTTGATCCTTGATTGAACTTTGTAGTTATTGGACTTTATTTGCATTCATGAAGTTATAAAACCTTTTAGCTTGTATCACATGTACATTTCCTCATATATATTCCCTTTAAGGAATCTGGTTTCGATATTCATATGCCAAATTTCATAGTCTATTTTAAGTACAACAACAATCATGACAATTAGTAAAGGAATGTCTATCATGTTCAACAGTTTGAACTGGTTTGAAAAACTTTATAACCAATTTGTCCTTTTATGTTATCCATGTAGGTCTTTGTCACAAGACCCTACTGCACCCTTTAGGTATTACCCCTTTAGGTGGCACTACCAAGTTTCTACCTTGCTATCTTACATGGACTTTAAAATGGATTTGAACCATTAACTAGTTGATTAGTTGGATCATACTCTTATGACCAAATTGTCTGTGTTGTTGGATTCACAATCCTTAAATTTTAGATATTATCTACTAGAACTATTTTGTTCTATGTCACATGGTGAACTTGAGATTCCACAACAACTTGTAATTCTCTTAGTTCTCATTCTACCTCTTTTTTGACCTCAAACATTTCTACTTTTACTCCCACTAATTCTTCAGGAACTCGGTTATCCTATCTAAAAAATATTTTTGTGATTGGATTGGGATTAGTGGTGACAACCTTTTCAAGAAAATATTTTCTCAATATAAGTTTTAATCCTTAGAAATGTTTGGGCATTCCCATATCATATCATATATGATGTCTTATAAACCATTCATACCATACATCATTTAGTGATAGGTATATATATTTATGAGGATATAAGAATACTAGATTAATTGATAATCATATCATATTTCATCATGGTATGATTGCTTCATTTTGACACATCATCATGTTTAGATGGATTTGTTAACATACCCAAATCTTGATGTGTATCTCAACCATTCCTAGGATTTGTTAACATACCCAAATCTTGATGTGTATCTCAACCATCCCTCTCTGTAGGACCAATTTTAATAGTGTAACATTCAATCTTTTTTCAAAAAGTTTTATTAAATAATATCAACTAGAGATAAGAAAATATAATGTTAATGACTAATTCATTAATAATTTCTTCAATTCTGTGTTAGTGATATAAATTCACCAATTAATTGGTATTGACCCTATATTCGATGATCTACAATCATCGTAAGACAAATAATGCAAAAAATTCAAGAAATTTGAAATAATGTATCAAATTGAGTAACAAATTCATTTAATGAATGCTTAATATGCAAATAGTGAAATAAAATGCAAAATGTGCTCAAAAGGAGAAATTGATGTTAAATCCAAGCTTCCCACATCTTGTTTAACTTATAGGTAAAATTTCTAGTCAACTGGACTTGCTTTACCCTCTTAATTAATTGATTGAACATAAAAACTCTAATATAAATGCTTTAAATTAAAATTAAGGCATTGATTAGTTAACTCCTTGTAACACCTCATTCCCAATCATGGCCTTTGATGTGTGTTTCTTGCATTGGCTGTGGCTTCTGTAATGCCTACACTACAGTCGACCTCCCTCTCCCTTTCCCTATTCTATTGTCATCTGAAGAACCCTAGTCACCTTTTCTCCCCTATTTCTCTTCCTCCTCACCTCCTCTTTATATTCACCTTATTTTGCTTCCGATACCAAACCTTAAATGGCATTCTCCCCTTCACTTTGCATACATAGCCATGGCAGTAGATAGCATCCACCTATCTTCCATGGCTGCAACACGGTGTTGCCAGTGCTCTAGTGGGCACCGTCAATACCTGCATCTCCTACTTCACACCAACCATCTGGCTATAGAGATTACATCCACCACCATAGGGCTTGATGTCACGCTGGTGTTGTAGGTTGATAGACCTCCACTCTTTGAAGATGACGCTTCCAGTCCTAAGAGTCAACCATAACCACCTCCCTTCATTTTCCATTCTTATCCTTCCCTGACCCCTCCTATTTTCGCTCATCATCGACACATCTACCTCCACATATTTATCAATTCTTAGAGGATGGAGAACAACCTCCCTTACATTGATGTTAGTCGACCTTACAATTGAATCCCCTGAGATGCAGACTCGACATTCAGATCATGTTCACTGGTGACCTCTCCAGTAACAACCCAACCGCCCTAGGTACCCTTCTCTTCTTGTGCGCCAATTTCCATGATGGTGGTTACCTCCATGACGATCAGGGCTACCAATGTTTGCAATGATGCCCTTAGCTACCCAGATATCATTGAGCCACTTCCTCAACTGTTGTTGATCAAGTGTTTGGAGCTCGGAGGTTTCTAGAACAATCCATGACCAATGCCTCTCACTTGGAGGTTACCGTTCCATGAAATCTAAGTCTGAAACTAGATCACATGCCTTCTATCAACCACTAGAATCTAGACCTATCTGGAAACACTACTATGCAATGAAGAGGACATGGGATACTTGCATCAAAAAAAACAAAGGTTGTTCTCAATGATAATAAGATGAGTTATTGGAGTATAAATGAAACTACCATTCTATAGGTTATTATGTTTATGTTCCATTAGTGAAGTTTGGAAATCGAATATTAAGATGGTAATAGTTGTGGGGATATATTTCGTACAATAAATAATATCATAAAGATGCATACTTTAATCCTTGAGAAAACATAGATGATTAAGCTTATCATATTTCAATGCCTTATTGTAGTAGATATACAACTAGATACTAACTTGATCACGTTATATACATATGAATGTTCTCATTATGTTAATATAACCTAGTAATTGCATTACCTTTATTATATCATTTATGAATTAGAAACAATATATTCACATGTCTATGTGATAATATTAGGAATACTAATCACATATAATGGTAAAGGGGATACTATAGAAATAATAAGACAAGCAAGTACTTCTACAATCATAGATATTGGTGATTGCATAATTTGACAAAATGACAAATTTGATGACGTGAGTTTGGACTACATATAGTACATATAACCATATGGGATATACATATATTCATATACATAATAAGGTTTGAGTACGAGTATATGACTGAACATAAAATGGTTTTTCATATGGAACCTTAGGTATTCCCAATAAGGGTATTTCAATAAATAATAAATGATCCTATCCTTAACTCTATGTATGAGTATTTCTAGGATTTGAAAACCCTAATTCCTCATTAGGTAAACAATACTAGGTAGATATATATTTTCATTTATGAATGAATAATTGTGGACTAAATGTGTGTCTAAAACACTTTTAGGTCATGAAGGATGAATTGTGAAGTTCACCCTAGAGATAGGGATAACCATGAGGATAAGGTATGCACTCCTCCCTATTTACAATTGGGCAATTATATGACTACATTTTTCCATAATGAGGCAACTCTTGTAATACTTGCTCTTATTATCACTTGTTGAATTATATTATTCTCTCAAATTTAACTTATTGTTATCCTTCTAAAATCATTATTATCATGTTGAACTGAGTAAATGACCCCACCTGCTATTGTGCTTAAATCATGCCACATATGTTTGTGAAAGGTGTATCTTGACATACTATATATGCATGTTAGATAATTCGACTGGTTTCACTATAATAGAAGCTTATGCATAACCATTAGGGCACACTACTTCTGCTCGGGGTGTGCTACTACCACCTTGATATATACAGAGGCGTGCTACTTCTTCCTTGGGTGTGCTATAGGCACCCATTTTACTTAGGTCAATGACACAGTGGTTTCATGGCCCTACTATAGTTACTTTAGTCAAATATATCAACATGCAAATATTTATTTGATTGGATTGTTGATAATGGCATGATTTTTGGTTTTAATTGTTTAATTATACTACCTCATTCTATTTTAAATTCCTTCTCTTATTACTACTCATTGAAACTTGCCTAGATTTAATGGCCCCCTCTTTGATGGGAACATCTTACTTTAATTTTGAAATAAATAATGCCCCTGTTAATTTTCTAATGTACATACTCAACTTTTGTTGATGCATAATCTTTTATTTCCTATTTTTCTAGGTGTCCCCTCCACCCAGGTGTAGGTTCTTTAAGGAATGATGCTATGGATGCTCGTGAGCTCATTGGTGAACTTAAGGATAGATTAAGACAGACTTGTTACCCTCTGCATATGGGCTTATGTGTATATAGACGTAACATTTTCAATTTATGTACCACCATGGAGTGAGAAAGTTGTGTACATGGATATATTTTGTAACTTCGAAAATAGTTATGTTTTCCACTACTTAAATATTTCATGGCTCATGTTAGTACCATTGAGTGGGCCCACTATCGGGTCCCACTCTTTACATATTTGACTTTTGATACATTGTCATAGTTCTTTCTTACAGGTTCCCAAGGTATTGATGTAAAGTATTTTAGCATTTGATCTCATCAAAGATTCCTGATACTTTTATCAAATTTATACTTCATATGTAATCTCCTTGAAAACTTCCAAGAGATTTATTTTTCTATTTTTATGAGTACATATCATCATATTACCAGTAAATGAAATGAGGTATAAGTTATTATCTATAGCATTCATTCCATAAGATCTCCATGCATCATATGTATGAGGTTTGGTGGAAAACTTATCCTATCACTACATCTAGTGAATGATGTTATGTCATGTTCTGCATAAGTAAGACTTTCATATTTCCTCAGGTTCATTAACTAAGGGAATCTAGATTAACATCAATATGTATTCTACATATGCATTTCTTATATATACAACAAAAGTGACTATTATTAATGATATTTTTGAGTTACCTATTATAATCCTTTTGTTTAAAATATATAAATATTCATCTTATGATTCTTTCATTCAAATATCATTAGAAGTTTGGGCATTGCCATACAAGATCATATATCTTTGAAACTGAAACATCAATAACTAACTTCATTGATTTATCATCCTTTTCATACAAGATGCGCAAAGTAAATGTTTATGTTTACTGACATAATGAAATAGTAGTTCAATTAACTCTCTTACATGCCCAATGGGCTAAGATAAATT